>CM060561.1:108143891-110854866 GCA_030625065.1 Alectoris magna | reverse complement strand
CCTTATAACAATGTGGAAACACAGATGCAAACTCTCAAGGTTTAACTTTAGAAGAGAGAAAGTACAAGAACTTGACTAGAGTCCATTGAAATAACACAGAACTGGCAAAAGTTAGGCCCCTTTGTTTTATCCCAGAGCTGAAAAAAGTAATTTTCTTTTGTAATACTTTTACCTTTACTGTAATAGCAATATAAATGGTAGTTTTTGTCCAGCACAGAAAATAAAGAAAACAAATAGTACTGATGACTTGCATGGAGAAAAGGGTCCCTCACTACCCGGCATACTGGGTAGGAGTTGCTATTTTCCATTCCAATTAATACAACTGCTGTCAAAGAAGGAATTCCATTCCTTTCCATGGAAAACATACAAGTCAATAGTATTTCCATTAATAATTAAAGCCTTTGGGTAGCAGCAAGTGACTTCCCAGAACATTTGCTAGAATTTGCAGTTCTTGAATGAAATGGGAGTGTTAGCAACTGTAAACCAACAATATTATTTCATGGAATTTCCTCAGCTTCCTTCTACTAGTTGTCTCATGAAAATATTCTACCAGAAACACTTTTCACCGGCTATTTCAAATTTGAGCCTGTAGGTAGGAAATGGCTGAATAAATATGCTGCTGCAAGCAAAGGTCCAATGAATGACTGTCCATCTGTACAAAGCTTGCTTTGCTCCCCATGGATCTAAAATGGCACCTGTTAAGCAACACACAGATGGGTTTTATGTTTGCCAGTTGATCTAAATAGGGACTGTCTTATTGATGGTGATCCTTGGCTGGCCATAGAGCTCAAAAAAAGAAAAAAAAAAAAAAAAAAGGGAAAAAAAAAAAAGAAAGAAAATCTGGTCATAAGAACACAATTTAGTTTTAGAAATATTTAGTTTCTTAGATTTGAGTAAAATAACTTTTTATTTCATTTTTATTTAGTAACAGGCAAAGCAAACTGGGATTTTACCTGAAGAGATGAATACCTAGCATTAATCTATAATGCAGCTTGTGAGTATTTCAGAAAAATCTTTTCTACCAGCAACTTCCCTTTGAGGCTACAAGCAAAGAGTATTGACTGTTTGCCTTCATCTAATTCACATTGCCTTCTGGTCTAGAGAGGCTCATGTGATATGATATCTCTTCAGTGTTGTGTTCAGCTGTCATCCACTGATGCTTTATTGCTCAGGATCTACTCATTCACCCAGTTAACATTCAGTTTTCCATTGTACACTGTCCCCAGAATCTTACAGCCAGCAAACAATCATCCACACAATTCAGTGCTATGCTTTAGTTAAGCAACAGGGATTTGATAGCAAAGGTAATGTGATCCTTTTCCCTTTTAGTCAGTCAAAAGGAGCCTTTCCTAGGAGAAGTTTGACTGACAGAAGAATAATTTGATTCTTTAGTTCACAGCTTCTTTGTACAAATTTTTCTAAGTCTTTGTTTCTTTATTTCGCATGCATGTAACTCTCCAGTTGCCAGGAGTAAATTTTCCTAGTAGTTGTAGTTTTGTTTCATGTAGCATTCTCATTTCACAATAGCAATCCTTACCTCTTACTATCAAAATCTCTGGTAAGTACTAATATTCTTGCATGCTTTCTACACACAGTTGAAGAAAGAGACTTGTTTAGACCACATTCAAGCATAGAACCCAGAGAATTAGGATTACTTTTCCATATATCCCAGAGTCTCATTTTTGGATAAGTAGTTATTTGACAGTTATAGGTCTTGTTAGCTTTTTTTAGTCATTTTTTGATGATCCCATTCTCTTATGAGTACTCAAAAAATTTTTTGTATGTTCTCCAGGAACACTGCAAAAGCTGTGCCTACATAATAATGAGCTTCAAACAACTGCTTTTTCACATTAGAAAAAGAATTCCCATGTACAAAACTTAGCATTTACCACACATTCAAAAAAAACACCAACACCCACTCATCCACTCAACCAACAAAAAATATCCAGCACTACTGAAAGAAAATCACCATGGAATAATGAAGTATAAAGCATTAATGTTAGAATAGTTATTACAGCACTTGTGTCCCTCCACAGGGAAAGTAACCCCGTGCACTCTTTAGAACGTAGAAACACAACTCTCTGCTAAGTATTTTCCATAAGGGAAAAAACATTCTGATGATATTGGCTGAGTGCAGATTGCAGTTTTAAAGAGAGCCTTAAGAGTAATACAAACAGCTACATTGCTGTACTCGGGCTTCTAATTCCCTATGGACAGTTTGAAATTTCCATGCACTGTGATGAATGAATTTGCCTAGACAGTACTTGGGATTAAGTGATTTCCTTCTTACAGCATTTGAGTTATCTCAGACAACTCAATTGAGAAATCTGCCACTGCCTCACATAAGATATGAAATGACCATGTTTCTAAACATACGATTTGTGCTCTAATGTGATTTATTTATTTATTTATTTATTAGCCTGCATACTGAAGAAAAAAGGAACAACTGGGAGGGGGGGGGGGGGGGGAAGCATGAAGGAAGTGAATTAATGAAGTACCAGGTCTTCACTTTTGATATACTAGTTGCCAGCTCTATAATGAAATGTGTGTTGACCACTTGTACGTGAGATCACTGCAAATAATTCGTCTTGTCATTTATTATGGAAGCCACACAATGATCTGCATTGACTGAAGTGCCAAAAAAATAGAGACAACAAAGTTTTAACTGCTCCTAGCCAGGTACTTCTCCATACCTCAGGGCCCCAGCAGAGCCTGTTGCATCAGCTCAGTACAGAACATGACAAGGCCTTGACTCCTTATCTCTCCATTTCACTTGAGCAAATGTGTTAATAGATCTAATGCCCATCTTATTTTCTCACTTTGGTTCGACAGAAGGTGACCAGACAACGAGTGTGAGGTCATTCTGGAAAGAGAAGGATCGCTGAGGTGAGG
The DNA here is from genome assembly GCA_030625065.1 of Alectoris magna. Taxonomy (NCBI): domain Eukaryota; kingdom Metazoa; phylum Chordata; class Aves; order Galliformes; family Phasianidae; genus Alectoris; species Alectoris magna. The sequence goes on along the minus strand of CM060561.1, from coordinate 110,851,974 downwards.
GTCATTCAAAAGGCAAGGTGCAAGAGTTCAAGATCTTGCCTCCTGGGAAAACCAAAGTTTTCACTCTGATTTCTACATTTTTGCAAATTCCTTGTCACAAGTTATATCTGCACCTTTTAAGCCATTTGTCTTCCTTGCTAGAGATCATCTTTCACTAGCTTTATGGATAGAGAAAAATGTCCAAAATTTCACAGAACCATCGAATGGTTGAGATTGGAAGGGACTTCTGGAGGTCATCTGGCCCAATCCCTGCTCAATCCAGGATATCCAGAATAGGTTGCCTGGGCCCATGTCTAGGTGGCTTTTGCAGCTCTTCAAAGAGGTGCCTCCACAACCTCTCTGGGCATCCAGTGGCAGCCACCCACACAGTAAAGAAACACTTCCTGATGTTCAGTGTGAACTTTCTGTGTTTCATTTTGTGCCCATTGTTTCTTATATTGACACCGGGCACCACTGAAGAGCCTGACTATTCACTTTGCACTGCTGTGCCAGGTGTTCTGTTCCCCCAGAACCTCCCCTGCTCCAGGTTGAAAAGTTGTAGCGCTCTCTCAGCCTCTCCCATAGGAGAGGTGCTCCAGTCCGTTCATCGCCTTGGTTGCCCTGTATTGGACTCCTTCCAATTTGTTCATGCTTTCTAGGATGCCCATGTGCAAAAAAGCCTAAAGAAATATACACTGTAAGTGCAGGGTGACACTGTTACTGCCTGCCATCATCGTATGCAATTGTCAGCCTCTTCTTCAGAGTTAAACCCACTTTCCTCAGTAAACTAGAGAGGCTCAAAGTTGCTGTAGCTTGTGCTAACTGCTTACAGCTGCAAATGAAAGAGCTGCTGCTGTAGCTAGACAGCCATAGGGGACAATGTAATGCATTGTGCCACTGTTCTCCTAGACAGGTGTTGTAATTAGAGTTGCATGGGATTTTCACAGCAGTTGCATCTCAGACAGGATCCACTGTGGGGATGGATATGCTCATTTGAGAGTCAACTTTTTCAGCAGGTTTGGCTTAGTTAAAAATTGACTCCCAGATGAAACATGAAAAGGTGAATAATCCCCAGTTGTTTGCAACAAACTCTTACTTCTACTCCTTGTTTTGCTTACTGCACACTTCTGACATCTCATCTTATTCTGAGCTCCCATATATTGAGGCGTATGCCCAGAAGAGAAAGCTCTGCAGCCTCATTTCCAGATGCAGTGAAAAAGTCAAGGTAGATTCTTTGCTGCAGTAAGCATAGAAGCTTCTTTGATCTGAAAGTGGTAGACTGGGTCAGAGTAAGCACCCAGGACTCAATCTGTTCTAAATCTTGCGGAAAACAAAGACTTCTGAGTGCAGGAACCATCCTCCATGTGCAAACACTCACCATCCCAGGTGCAGGAAGACTGGCCATTTTGTAAGAGTGCCAGGAAGACAGAAGGCCATCTGGTGCTATAGACAAATCTAACAGCACTGAAGTCGGTACAGACTGGTTGGTATATAGTACATAAGGTAGACTCTGTAGCCAAGAGAGACTGGACATTACCGTATCTATACCCCAGAAGTAAACACTGACAAACTGGCAATGTGGCCTTCAGAAGGACCAGAGTCAGAAGCTGATAATAGATTTGTTTGGGATTAAGAACTTAGGTAAAGAATGTGGTTGAATGGGTTGGACTCACAAACAGTATGAACGAATTCCTGTGCAGTATAACTTAGGACTGCTGTTAACATTAGTACAGATAGTTTGCAAGAGCATACGGATCTTATGAAAATAATAGGAAAAGGGAGGATACTGTGGGATTCAAATGGAAAGAGTACAGGTTAATGTTAACACATACAGTCATACAAATGTAACCCATGTCGCAGTGGTGTGCTGTATTTGTTGCATTAAATATGATGGCATTAAATCCTAATACGAACATATTTTGTTCAAATCCTTCATACAGAGCAATGAAATAAGTTAAGCATGCATGCAAGAAGAGAAGGAGGAGGAGGAGAAGGAAAAGGCAAAGTTTTTGCACAGATCAAAATATGGTGAAGTAAGAAACAAAAAAAAACAAGAAAAATGGTTGCTATGGCATCAGGTTATTCATGGTGTGCCACTAGGTTCCATTCTAGGGCATCTGTTGTTTATCAACTATCTGGAAAGAGTTTTACTGACATTCCAGAATTATTTAAGTTGATCAAGACCAGAGAAGCTGTGAAAAACTTTGGAGGCCTTAAGCAAGTTGAGTGAATAGAAAATATGATGGCAGATGAAACCAGATGCTGGCAAATATCTTCAGCAATCTTTAAAGGAAATCACTGGAACTGCTTGATTTCCTGGGTTCTAAACTGACTGTATCTCTGAAAAAGACTCAACCAAAGCCATGCACACATCAGAAAAGACCATTAGTCATGAAGAAGTGGTGGTGGAGACAGTGAACAGTCACTGGACTATGCAAGAAACACATATATATAGACTGTAATTTAAGTGATCAATGACTTGTCTAGAACTAACCTTATAAAAAAGGGTTCAGAAGAATTCGCTGAAATAAAAATTAGTAGAAACACACTGAAAGACTCTCCAGTGTTTGCCTTATACAGAAATGGGGACACAAGAAAAAAATCACAATAATAAATTGTATGCTTTCAACTCACTAATAAGAAAGCATTCACTGAAACAGAAATTTAGTGGCACTTTCAAACGGCAATAGGAAAATCTGCACACAAAGCAAAATTAGCTTTTGGACTCCTTGCAGTGGAATATCATTAAAGCACAAAATTTAGATAAATTCAAAAAGGTCAGATATATATGTTCTAAGGAGACCATAGAATTATACTGCTAAATATTACGCATCACATAATAATTTCAGATATACATGTCAAACAGCAGTTAGAGCTTTTGGAAACACACCCTTCTACACAGACTACCAACTCCTTGGCAATATACTGCCAGGTTTCTTGCTTTTTCTTTAACATATCTTGTACTAGCAAATCTTCAATGTAGGACAATATGCCTTTGATCTGACTTACTTTGGATGCTGCTATGGATAACCGTAATTAGTACTGCATAGAATAAATATTGTCATTGAACTTCTATATCAAATTGTTTTATTTTAAAACTTTGCTACTTCATCTATTTCCACCTATTTTTAACTAGAAACCAAAAGTAAAGGAATTGGAATAATAGAACCCTTTTCTGCCATATTAGATTTCTGACTTTTTGCAGAAGTGTTATCAATTGCATTTTCCCTGATAGGACTTTGAGTGATGAATGAGCTGATAATAATCAATATTTCTTAGAACACTAAAGCATTACTATTGATAGCAGATAACTATTTACATATTTATTTTCTCATTCACACATGCCCTTATAGTTACCAGCTAGAACAGTAGTTGAGAGATAAACACTGTATGCTTGGAAGCAGAGCATCATGCTGAAGTACTAATTGCTTCTAGGTAGTTGTTCAGAAAGCCCTTCAGAGAATCCTTTAAATCAGGTGTACATAAAATTCTGTAGTCTTTTCATACTGCAGCCACTACTTCCCAGGTTGTGGTGCAAGTTATACAGCCTACTGTTGATGCCATTATGTGCTAGTACACTTCTACTGAATCAGCATACTCAGGCGTTCTACACTTCTTAGTTCTTGCAAGTTCAATAGGTCTTCTAGTCTCCAGAACATCCTCAAGAAACACTCTCAGGACTTAATACTCCTTGGTTTGTAGACAGCTAATATCTACAGTTAATGTAGGTTTATGAGGAGGAGCTGATTCAATCCATCCTACCTTTAATTTTGTACTGAGGCTTACGCGTGGAATCAGCATATACATTCCTGTTCATCAACTTCTTGTTCCTGTGCAGGAAACTTACTCTCTCCACATGCATTACTGAACTGTGGATGTAAGCCAGAGAAGAAACGAATCAGCTGAAATGATAGAACATTTTAGTGAGACAAAATCCAAGTTTCCTTTAGAAACTTGTGTTCATCTCATATCTTTCATGTTTGTGACATTAACATTCAGACAAAACTCCTGCTGTACAGTACATTCTATAACTCATATTCTTAGAGTCACATATTCAGGAGGCTTTAGTGAAGTCACATAGAAGCCAATATAAATTTATATTTTTCATACCACGTACAGTGATGTAGCACATTCAACAGTTCCAGTCCTTACTCCACAATGCAGTTCAAAATAACAGAGATATCAAAATATATTAAAATCACTAATTTTTGCCAACAGCTTGGGTTTTATGTTGAGCCCTGCTTTAAATACCACTGCAAGTACTGAGTGAATAAGGGAAAGCATTATCTTCTCTCTCGTAGTCTTTGCCAAATTTTACATAAAACAGTATAATAATTAATGTCTCCTGGGAACTAACATAAAGTTTCCCTAAAGGATCAAAACTAAAGTTAGACCTGATTTTGGTGTTCAGGATGCTCAGGAGCTTTTGTCCAGTCATGTTCTGAATATCTCATAGGATTGAGGTTCCATGATTTCTCTGAGCCCCTGTTCAAGTATTTGCCCACTCTCTCTGTGATCTTCTCTATAACCTTCAACATGTGCTCCCCTAATCCTCTACTGGATTTGTTTCTGCATCACAAAATCACAACATGGTTGAGGTTGGAAAGGACCAGAGGTGGTCACCTGGTCTAACTCTTCTGCACAAGGATGGCCACCTAGAGATTAGCCAGTTTTCAGTACAGTGTAGTGTTACACATGTTTCCATGTAAAGCTCTACCCATTCAGATTGAGGGTATTTTTAGTCCTTCAGTAGCATGCAGGGATTTAGTGAAGTATCTGCTTTGGTCCATAAAGAAGGAAGAAATCAGCTCAGCTGGAGATGCATTTTAGGAAATCCTTAGAGGAAATCATCTGCTGATAGGGTGGAGAATCAGGCCTGTACATTTGCAAGTTGAGGGATATGTGTGTTCAAGTTGCAGAAGCAGAGAAACTGAAGCTAAATCTGCAAAGGAGGTAGATGGTTCCTGTGTGGTCATGCAGAGGAGGAATGAGGCAACACTTGTTTAGGTGACAGGTGGAGAAGATGTAAAATGAGAAACCTCTATAATCATCCTCAGTACTGGGGTCCAGGGCTGAGAACCCCCAAAATCTGACTTTTTTTCCTGTAATGTATTTATTATTTGACTTTACAGGCAAATCCAAAGACTCAACAGCAGGAAAGAACAAACTGAAAGACGGAAATGGAGGCAATCAGGATACCGGTAAAAGGGAAGGGGTAATGGTGTGACAGAAGAAGAAGACACCATTAAAACAAATATATATTGAAGAAATATGTCCTATGATATGTGAAAATTTGAAGAGGCGTAGATATCAGACACAAAACTTATTTTTTAAAGCACTCCAAATTGTCTTTTTAAGTGAAAACATAAGCCCGTACATGTATATGAAGTACAGGACATTTCATCTTTCTTATATTTTACTACATAATTTCAGATAATAACTATTAACTCAACAGATATGTAGCTTTTTCTTTTTTTCTTTTCTCTCCAGTATTTGTTATAAACACCGTGGTTCCCATTCATGTTGTTTTTACCAAGAAGCAGAAGTGCATACTTCATCCTACCAGTGATTACATTAACCAGTGGGTGCCACTGTACACCAGATAGAAGTATTGGAAACAGATAAAAAAGAACAGCAGAAAATAGAACAATGTAGTAAAAATTCTTATTCATATGTAAGTGATATTATTCCTTTGAGAAATAAAAATTGAAATAAAATAGAGAATAAAATGAGAAATAAAAGATGGAATTCCTGATTAATGATAACTTTCATTGAAATGAATCTCATTATAGCTATTTTCACTTCCTTTTTATACATAAAGACATAAGCTTTCTGGTGTGTTTTTACTTCACAGATTTAATACAATCCCTGAGCAGATCACTTCAAAAATGGGAAAAATTTAAGGAGTCAAAAAATGTCACATTTAATCATGTCTGTCAAGATAGCAGTGGTGAGATACATTACTCCAAAGTTACTAAGACAAAATTATATGCATTTCATATGGCCTAAAAAAAGTTTTATTCTAAGCTAGTCTGGTATGAACCCAGAACACTACTGGCGTTATGTTGGTGTAAACCTGGAGAGACTGAAATCCAGATCTGTCCCAAAGCATGTCTTTCATGCTGTAATTTTCTGAAGAGTAAGTTCCAATTACACTAGAATAAACAAGAAAATAACTCAGACATTATCAGTAGAGTTATTTATGATACACTGCTACAGGAATGAAAACAGAGTCCTGTCCTCAGAATGACAATTACTCCTGCTGAGTCTATTTTCTTGGGATGGAAACAGATGGTTGATGTATCAAGGCCAGATTTTAATCTCAGCTGCAAACATGTAAGTCTGAAGCTGTTTTGCTGAAGTCTTTGCAGGGGCTTGCTTTCACAATAGAAAGTGGTCAGTGGCTTAAGGTATTCCCAATACCCAGCTTGTTTTCATTGGCATGATGTCCCCTCAGGGATTTGGGTCAAAATAAAACAATTAATAAAACATGACTTTTTCAACTTGGACTAATTCCCTGATTTAAACCAAAAACTGACGCCCAGCCACTTGCACCAGCACATCTTGGAGGGTGATGTCCCATGACAAACACCAGAGCAACTGGAATGGGAATACTATGTAGTCAACAAACATGAAACTGCAGCCTCAGGAGGTTACCAATGATCAGAAAACTGAAACAATGATGTAAAACAAGCACTCTGGTCAGGAAATGGGGAGAACAATTTAGAGTTTACTTGGATAAGTTAGAGGCTTTCAAATTGTGTACATGTGATGAAATTTGTTAAGGCCTAGAGCTTATGGAGAATTGGATGAAATAATTTAAAGCTGTTAGCAACTATTATTGGCTTCAAGGATACAAGAGGTTCGGAAGAACTGGAAATAGTTAACTAATATGCACAGAGAAGACGATCATTTTAACCTAGAATGTGTACATGCACTCAATGGGCAGGACAGTCATCCTTTGTTCCACATGTCTGGCTATCTCCCTAGTGTCTGCAATGGCATTTTTGCAGCTGTGTGGTAAGCCAGGTCTGAAAGGTCTTTGCATCTCCCTCTCTACCCCTTTCCTCCCAGCTGGGTTAGCTCTGTTGGATCAAATCCTTAATTTTACTTGGTATGTAGCTGAACGGACATCAAATGTCTTACAAGGAAAAAGATGCAAGTAAACAAGGCACAAGGATTCCTCCTTGTGGCAGCCCATACCAGGACAGCCCAGCCCAAACTTATTTTGGTATCATAACCACACGATCAGACCCAGCAGCTGGTCAGTGTAATTGAACTCAACAATCACAAAAGATAAGCCCAGGATACAATAGAGAGAAAAGCAATAGCTAGGTAACATTAGTTAGATTAAAACAGGTCGGGTCAACCTAATTTCTGGCTATGACAAGTAACAGGACTTACTTATACCAAGAAGAGAAGTATCACTCATGCTACAATTAAGCTTCACTTCCATTTTGTCACTATTTTCTGTGACAATCTCGTAAGTCAGAGTGGGTAACGTGCCCTGGATATCTAACTGCCAGATGAACATGCTTAGATGTTAGTTTTCAGTGTTCAAAGCTGGAACACAAAATGACGAATCCATATGTAGAATAGCAAAAAACAAACCATCAACATTGCAGAGACATCTATTTCAACATTATCAAATGGGAGAAATATTTCAGTCAAGTCAGGAGCTAGAAAAAACAGACTTTCTTTATATTACTTCCATTTGTGACGGATACAATGACTAACAAACTGACAGCTACACTTCCTGTGTTTGTCCAACTGGCATTTCTTTTTTTTTTCCTGGCGTGTAATTCAGCTGCCTCAGAAGCGTGCCATTTCTGGCATTGCTTATCTGTTGCTGGGATGGCATCAATCACATCCTGAGGGAATCCAGAAGGAAAGAACAAAAAACCCACAACATAACTGTAGGACTTCTGCTCCTTCCACAGTCACTTAAAGTTCATGCTTTAAGCAATAACTGAACTGACATACTGCATTGTAATAGAAGGAATATACTTGGTTATATAGAAAAGTAGTTACATGAAGGTCACAACAAAAGAAAAGACTCTATTTATTTCCACAAAAAGCACAACAGAAACAAAAAGCACAATAAGACAATTTGATAGAACAAATGGTCAACTACAAAACAGTGCTCTTCAACACAGTCACCATCATTAGCTATGCCTTTTCACCAGTGATGACCAAGAGCCTGCATGCTGCATTCAAGAAGATCTGCACCATTGGAGGTGACTCACTGTCTCTGTCATATTGCTGAAACACATCACCCTCACTGTGCTCACATCCACATCTAGGTCTCCATAAATATTCAGCAAGCATTGATGAATGTCAATGGGTGCCATTTTTTCCACATGGAGTAATTCAATTCCACACCTTTGCTTGAGATGCACTACCATGTCAGACACCATTTTGTCAGATGCCATTTTATCAGATGCCATTTTATCAGACACCATTTTGTCGGACACCATTTTGTAAGACTACCCCTTTGCTGCCACCTGTAGCACAGCAACAAAATGTAACAAGATATTTGTAGGCAGTAGAGGTCGAACTTTCTTGCCAATACCTCCCTTACTTTCAGAGCAACTCTTATATTTTATGATTTAAATAAGACTTTTTACTATTGTGCCCTACACATTTTCCTTTCATACAAATAGGAAACTTTTTTCCTTATTTTAATTTAAAGGTGACATGATTGCTATATTGGTAAAGCTGGTATATTTCTTCACATGGAGATCTACTGCTTTCTATCATATTTCTAAAATATCAAAGGGAATTTTATGGAAATGTTAAGAAATATAATCCACTTAAGCCTATAGTGAATTCAAGGTTTTTCTAATCACTACATTAGAAACCTCTGCCTCTGGAAATGGAGGCAATCTACTGGAGTTGACAAGTATGTTCCAGATCTATGGCATGAGTTTGATTCTCACTGCTTTTTACATTTATCTGATGAATATCTGCTCTTGTAGCATTTAATTTTCTGTCTCTTATACAAAACTATTATACAAGATTTTGGTGAGGAAGACTTACCAAAGTCTTCCTGTATCAGCATTATTAAAGCTCAATGTATTTCTGTTTGTTTGCTTGTTATATCATCAGTTAAATTCCAGTTTCTGCAACATGGGAATGATCAATCAGTTGTTTTTGTTCCATATCTTCTGATCTATCTCAACAATTAAGCCTCATTGCTACTATGTCATATTTGACTTCATCTGTATAGCTGTCTGATGTGAATCATTTATGAGTCAGCCTACATCTAAGCATTCTGTACATTGAAAAAAAGCTATACTAAAGCTTTGTTCTAACTTAAATGTTCCCACAGTAACAGTTAACATTTTCTAAACCCCGCTGTACATTAAAAACAAGAGAAGATGATCTAAACCACCCCTGAACATCACACTTTGTTAAACTCATCAGAAATTCAGTGTTCTAGCTACTTTTTCCCTTGGATCCTCTGACAAATGCAGTAATCTGCAAAGAAGTCAACATGAAAGACAACAGTTGAGAGTCTATGTAGCTAAGAAAAAGACCTCACAAAGCTTCCACTAATGATGTAAGGACAAGTAGGTCTAACGTAAACTTACATATTAACAGCTGAATACGTGCATCTTCATACTGTTGTGTTGCGTCTGTATTAATCTTTGAAATGGAATAAGCTGCAACTTCACAAAAGTATCTTATCTGAAGAGATTTCCACCGGCTTTGTAAATGTGTTGCTAAATGTTTCCCAGGTACATGAAATATTTCCAAAATAACATGTTTTTACATTGCACACATGCTATATTCAGTGAAGACTGTGAGTGATGGCATATCCCATTAGTCATACAAGATATATTCAAACTACTTTCTCGATAAAATCAGTAAGTCCCTTCCAACTCATCGTCTACCAAGCAGCTTTCTCAAGGGGGTTGCCTTCTTACAGTGGTTTGTTGTGGGTGAAGTTTTGCATACAAATACCTCCTAGATCAGAAAAAATGCTTCTAGTACGAAACCCACAAATAAGTGATAAGTACCACGTCTTTCAAAATACACAGTATTTAATTTTTAACTGGTCCATACCAGTCTGTGTAATACAAACCAAATTGATGTAGGGTCTTTTTAATTCCATAGCTATTTTATACTGTGAAATGATACTTTCACTTATATTTGCTAGATGAAAATAGCTTTCTTTCCTAACTGATTTTGAACTGTTAATGTGTTGATGAGGAGTCAACTCTTTTCTGAATATCATTTCTCATCACCTTTTTCTACCCTACGTTACTTAGGAACCGAAATCTAAAAAAGCTTTTGAGACTGGAGTAGTCTGAACTACAAAAAAAAACCTCCATGTGTGTCAGTGTCGGGAGCGCACAGAGCCTGTAACTCCAACACCTCATTCCCATAGCTCAGTGGGAAGGTTATTTTCCAAAAGCATTAAACCTGTATAGATCAGAATCCATAAAGAAAACCTACAAGACAGTTGGCTAGAACATGGCCATGTATCAGGGAAACAAAGATGATCGTGACAAGGAGCTGACATAATATGCATGTTGATTCCTTGTAAAAAACACAGTTTTGTGTTGATTAAATTTCCTCAGCTTTAGCGACAACAAAGCACTATTCTCAACCTACATTTCCAAGTGCAAAAACCAAGGTAAAATCCAGTTCCTGTGGAAGTCATCAGCAGCCTTGCCACTGACTTAGCAGAATCAGCATTTCGCTTTTGGATATCTTCTTTGCTACCAGTTAACAAGGGCGACTGTGAAGTTTAAGCCGCTGTCAGCTCTCCAGACCTCATTCAGCAAGAAGTTAGGCCCAGACTCATGAAGAGCTGCAGCTGCAACATGCAGCTGCCACCTGCACGCTTCAGTTTCTCACTCTTTTCCACTGATAATCTACAGAAAACAACTCAGTAAAACTTTACTACCAATTACACAGGTTTTTAAAGAATATGTGCGGAAAGAAGGTGAATTGCACCAGCACCCAGTCAAGCCACTGGCTCCCAAAGCTTTCCTTATCCTTTTACCTCATTGTTTGGTGTTAGTAGTAGGAAAACAATCTCTAGAATATCATTTTCTTGCCATGAACCTAATCTTTCATTCTTTTCATTTTATTTAATGCCAGAAGAACTGGTATTTCCCATTTGCAAGGTAATATGAAGCGTACTGATAAATATTTTACCTTGGAATATCACAAATGATACAAATCTCCCAAGAAATAGTGTGTTTTAGCAGGGCTGCATTTCAGTACACTAAAGTTTCTCCCCCATATCTTTTTTTTTTTTTTTTTTTTTTCCTATTTACTGGCCAGTAATACAACTGGCCAGTATTTTAAAAATACAACCCAGTATTTTAAAAATCCTGATTTCTGGTTACTCCCACAGCAGAAGAGTGTGAGCACACAGCTTTTTTAATGCTGTCTGAAGCCACATCACAATAACTAACAATTGTGTTCCACATAGCAATTATACTGTACATTATACTTCTGAAGGACTGCACGAGCATTGATTTAGGCTTAACAAAATCTCAATTTTTACAACTTAAATGATGTCATGCCTGGTTAGAACCTTCCTGTCTCCCAAAATACCACAGATTCAGAATGGAATTGCTTGAGAGATGCAATGCCTCAGAAATGCTACACAGAAAAAGGGGAAATAATAGTTTCAGAATGCAAACCTTCAGAACATTAAAAAGGCTCTCATGTGGGCTACATTGAGCCTGTTTTTGTCAATGCCATTTTGAAGAACTTCTTCAAACAGCACACAAACCAGGTGGCTTATTTCATGTGAAGGACAAAATCAGCCACATGCAAACTGTGGCCTGCATGTTACATACAGCCTGGCCCAGCCCACTCTGCAGCTGCTCCCTATCCTGTGCCATCATGGTGGCGGCTCTGCCCCACCGAGCAGCTCTGCCTGGCCCTAGGCATGCACCCATCACTCACAACAACCATATATCAATGCGCAATTGGCACTGTCTGGTCTGAAACCAGGACACGAGGAGGGTGAAGTACAGTGCTAACTGAAGTGATGGCAAATAATTGTATGCATTTTGATACACTGGCTAAAGACAGTCCTGTGAACGGTGGGAAATATGCAGTCGTGCTTTGCATTCTGGTAGAGGAATATGAGAATAGGTATCAAGAATACTGAAAAAAATCATCATTTTTTGGGCATGTTTGCAACTCCATTTTCAGTAGATGTAAATACATGACCTGCAAATTTTCAAATGAAATGTATAGAGTTGCAATCAGATATTCAACACAAAGAAAAAGTTGATACTGTCTCTTTACTGGACTTTCATAAGCCCTCTCTTACCAGAGAGAAACACCCCTCACTTCACAATCACACCTTATTTATGTCATCGCTTTTTGGCATTACATTCATTTGTGAACAATTATTTTCAAGGATGAAGCATGGGAAGAGTAAAATTTCACCAAAAATCTCTGACAAACATCTTGAAAATTGCAACCACTGCCATCAAAGGAGACCATTGCATTAGTTTCACGAAACAAGGTCAAATATCCCACTAGTTCTATGGTTTTCTATTATCTTTTTAAAATATATATTAAAAATGTCTTGTTGCTTATATACATTAACTATATCTTTTTTATACATGGCCCAAGACAATTCCTTTTCACTCAGTGCAATTCAGGTTGCCGAAAGGTTGGACACCCATGGACAAAGTTCCCCTGCTGTTTTGGACAAGGATAAAGATTGAAATAATAATAATAGCAAGATTTTTTTTTTTCTTTTTTTTTCCTTTCCGCTTGAGTTTTTCTACAGTTCAAAATGAGGAAAACAAAAGAATGGAAAAAAATACAGTGCTGTTCATAAAAACCCACCCACCAAACTACCCAAGTGTTTAAATCAAACGTATTTTTAAAAATTTCACAGGAATCTTCAGAAATTTTCTTAATTAGCAATTCATACGGTAACTTATCTTCTCCAGTTACTCATGTTTACTGCACATGGCAACCTGTGTCAATCTCTAGACATCTAAAGTCCTATACTTTTCTTGAAGATTGAATGGTTAAAATTTACAGTTAAACTACTGACATTAGATGTCTGTGCTGGTACTGCACAGAGATTAATAGGAATTCTGACCTCTCAGAAATGCAATTGCGAACTTGTAGAAGAGCAAATAAGCTTCACCACAACACTTGGGATTTGGTTTCTGGTTTTCCCTACAGATGTCTTTATACAATTCTAGAACTGCTCAGATTTTAAGCTAATTTGAACACACACAAAGTGGAAAAGGACAGAATGCCAGTTTTCCTTTAAAATTATATGATCATAGAATCATGGAATGGTTTGGGTTGGAAGGGACCTTTAAGATCATCTGGTTCCAACCTCCCCGCTACAGGCAGGGACACCTCCCTCTATACAAGGGTGCTCAAACCCTTGTCCAGTCTGGTCTTGAATGCCTCCAGGGAGGGGCATCCACAATCTCCCTTGGCAACCTGCTGCAGTGTCTTACCACCCTCACAGGAAAGAATTTCTTTCTAATACATCTAAATCTTCCCTCTTTCCAGTTTAAATGATCAAGTTCTAAGTTGTTATGAGGGGTTTTACTATGAATGAATCCAAAAACTTGCAGGTGATTTATTTTTATTTTTATTTTTTTTTTCTTTAATAAAACCTGAATTCTGGAGCACAGATGGTAGTTCGGAAAAAAAAAAGAAGAAGAAGAAACAGCATGACAACCTACTGTAAGGCAACTCACTCTAGTCCTTGGATACAGACATTTTAAAGCACTTTTTAATACTGCTATATATTGCTAACAGTTCCACTGTTTCAGGCTATGTGATGAGATTAATGAGCAGCTTCTATGTGAGGTGAATACTTTTCAAACTTCCCCTTAAAATGAAGACTTCTATACAGATATATTTTGTTATGATTTCTGGGGTATATTGTACAGCTCAATTAACTCCATCCATATAATTTTATATTTTCATATATTGCATTTTATTAAAAACAAAGTTGAGTTAAAAAAGCAGGCACATTGTTTTGCCTGATTTGAAAATCTGAAATAAGAGGTGTGAAATTCTACCATTCTTACTTAGTTGTTACACCTTCAAACTTTAAGTATCTAGTTTTACTTTGCTCTAAAAGCCAGACTTGTCCAAATCACTTGCAATCACGAAGTTTTCCAGACACACAGGTTGGAAAACTAAAGTGCTTTTAACAGCTGTGTCCCAAGTTCAGAATGTAGGTCTCTGCATGCTTTGTTAGCCCTGAGGAGGGAAGCAGGGACTTCAACATTTTGGCTATGTCTTCCACTGTTTGCCTTTTACTGTCACAGCGGCTGTTGCTGCTGCTGCTAAGATGACATCTGACGTTGACATCAGACATTTGGGAGATAGAACAGACTTTCAATATCTGTGCTCAGTCACTGGGAGAAAAAGTCTTGACACGAACCTTCATAAAAGGAGGTAATGTCCTTCTCCTCTTCAGTCTTCCATCACCTCAGAAAAGCTTCAGAGGAAGGCAGGTTAATGAGCCATCCCTGAACCCCACTTTTATTTTATGCTCTAATCTTAGGGGAGTTTCTCTGCAAACACAACCAATAACTTAAATAATTCACTTCTATTTTCCAAAGAATCATAGTTATTGGAGTAAGTCTCTATATTGTAAGCAAGCAACCACATACTGACATTTCTTATTCTTTCCAAAAAGCTGCTTACATCAAAAGAAGAAAACATTAATAGGAAGAAATAGTGGTAGCTCTTTAACTCCATTCATTTTTAACAAGTCAAACAGAGAACAAGCGCATGATTATCTTTGCTGCCGTACACTTACAATAGAAAACTGTATTGAATAAAGGAATTCCTGAAGAACTGAAATTTTCAGAGAACTTGATGTTACAGTCATTATGTCTCCTGTATAGAATCTACCTACGTGAATCATCCATTTGCAGTGGACCAAATTGAATTTATGAGTGTTATTCAACATCAAAGCTGCTAGAGCCTGATCAAGCTTTTAATCCTTAACTATTAAACTTAAATAAAAACTAAACAAGCAACCACTGTAAAATGCTTAAATTTGCCAGTGTTATTTGCTTTACCACATTCAGTGTGGATATAAAGGCAATCTGAGCTGGTAGGCTTCCTAAAATTTTTGTAAAATATAAAATATTAAAATACTGCAGCAACGTAACAGCAATCATTTGAGTTAGAATGAATTGAGTCAAGGCAGATGTAGGAGCAAGAAAAAGGAGACTTTGCAGCAGTATGGTAAGCATACGCCCCATCCTCTCCAAAAAGCCATTGTGCAAGCTATTTGGTGGGGCAGGCTGCTGGATTTGGTGTTGACATCTGCAACAAATTTATTGTATTTTAAATTTATGGCAGCTGCAGCAAGACAAAGAAGTATGTCAGTATTCTAAATTACCCATCTTTTTCCATTCTCAAAAAGTGTGTCAGCACTAGTCAAAATGTCACTAGTCCTCTGAGGTTTTTATACCTCTCAATTTATTTGTCCCTATTCAGAATTCACACGTGTATTTCCAGCCAGGACAGGTGCAAGGTTCTGCTGCACATCATTCATTCTACAGATTCGATATTTATTGATAATCCAGAAAGACATTTTTTTGGAGGGAACTCTGTGGTTTTCTTTTGAGAGGGAACTGGAATGAAAGGGGAATCCCAGAAATTCCCTTCTCATTAGCTCTATTCTTGAAGTATTATTAACACTTTCACTTTCTCACTCCCACTCTCACCATTTGAATCTGGGTCATAACAGCATGCCTACCCTTCAGAACCCTGAGTGGGTGGTTGTTTTGGCTGGAGCTAACACATACATGCTTTGTGACACAGAGTGCCTTTATTGTGACACATACTTGTCCTTTTCAGTTACATTATATATATATATATTTATCAACTTTGTTATTACAAAAAAAAAAAAAAAAAAAAAAAAAAAAAAAGTAAAATTTGTGTTATTCAGTATTGCTGCTATTTTAACAATGTGTAAAAAGAAACCCCACAAAATATTTTGTTTATTCTTTTCACAACTCTTGATTGTTCCCTGTAGCATCTTATACTTTCAAATACCATTTCCCTACTAAAATACTGTAGTGTATGCGCTACTCTAAAATACTACAATACCTAAACTGTCAGGTTGGGCTTCTAGTACTAAGGACTCCAAATCCTGAATGAAAAATATGAAGTCCTAGAACTAAAATATAGTAGAAAATAAATTGAGTTAGTGCCAGGCTGCCTATCTAAAGAAAAGTGTCTGACCTAAAAGAAGTCCTGTATGTAAAGAAGAAAGGGACCGAACAAATATGTGAAGGGAATTTGACCTTCAAATTTTCATGTTAGCAGGACAGCACGATCAGATTCTGGTGCAGGAAAGGCTGAAGTAACGTGCAGCAGAATGGGAATGACACCTGTAGATTTTTGCCTTTTCAGGTCAGTGGAGTCTCTTACTGCCTCTTCACTTACTCAGTCAAGACACTTTTTTCTAAACTGTTTCAGGTGTGGAAAGAACTCTGTGAAGAAAAATTCTAGGCTCTTAGAAAAGGAATAGAAAAATGAGATATGTTTTTTTTTCTTCATTTTTTTCATTCATCTTTCTTTTTTTTTTAATCAGAAATATCAACCATTCTGATACCATCAAGATAAAAAGAGAGACTATTCTACATAGTTCTGTTTTACCTTCTCAGTTATTATGAAATTGACAAATCTTCTAAACCAATGTTATTTTAAAATTTCTCTTAAGATCAGTACCAATAACTTCTTCAAAGTAGTTCACACCTGTATTTTTTAGCTAGCATATCAAGTAGAGACAAATTACTGCTTGTGTAGCTATTGTATAAAATATTAAAACATAATTCTAGCATTATATAAATATAGGTATACTGTTTGCTTTTACTACTATAATCACAAAGCAATTGCAACATTTACAACACAACTAATTAGTATCAACCTGGTTCCTTCTAAATTGCAAGAGAGTATGTCTATGCCACCTTTTTTTCTTGCATCCAATTAAGGCTAATGCTTACTGCCCTACAAGAATTTGCAAGCTGTACTGAGAAATAACACAGTGTTAGTTTAGTAATTCAGTGCACTGGGCACATTTGTGCTAAAGCCCTGTAAACTGGGCCTGTGGTCAAAAGGAGCAATTAGCACTTTGCTAGTATGCAGTGATGTACTAATCTATGCAGTCCCCAAAAGCAATTGTCTATATGCCCTCGTATACATTTTTCTACAATATGCACCATTCTGCCCTCAAAATAGTCTATCACAGTACAGTTGCTTTAAATAAGGTCCCCCATGATTAGAAACTACATATTAATTAATTTATTTTAAAAAATCATGCTGTACAATTAATTGCTTCTTCTGTGTTGAGATAACTGCATAGTTCTGTGAAAGCATTAAACAACTGTCATTGTTCTTTTAAGGAGTAAAGAAGGGGTCAAATTTAGGTGACAGAATGTTTCCATCTGAACCCCCCTGAAGGTTGCCTCTGGCTGAAAATAGATTGTTGCAAGCCATATTCTACAGGAAAATAAGCGTAGTGCTAAAAGAAGTCAGGTGGCAAAAGTCAAAAAAGCTACCAATAATGCTGACAACTGTCACAGTGTACTAAAACCTACTATTCAGTGAGTATTCCACATCCCCCTCTTGTGGCTGATATGTAAAGGATGTGAATCTATCACAGGTACCACTTAAATTCCTTTTTTATTATAGAAGAGTTTTGTGGTACTCAGCAGATATAGACCAAAGTGAGGTCTGTACAAATTAGGGAGAAAAACAAGGCAGCATATATTTGCTGTCAAACATCTGACAGCAAGTAGTGCTTGTTGCTAAAGGCCCAGTTTCAAAACCTGTTTTCCAAAAATCAGGTTCATTATAAGATATCTCAGCTGGGGCATCCATTAGCTAAAACACATGAATGAGGTACATGCTAAGCATTCTCTCTTCCTTGAATGAATAGCCTATAAACAAACTGAAATGATGGTTTTGTATTTACCCAGCAAAACATATGTAACAGCATCTATCACATGGTTACAGTTTCCAAAAGGAACATGGAAAATTGAAATTTCAGCAATCAAACAGGAAAGGTAAAATATATTAAGGACTATAGCACCTTCACAATAGCAGGATGCTACACAATTGGGATGAGCTGAACATCAATATCTAGATAGGTAATGTGGAAATCTAAACCTCAATTTAAAGGGAAAAAGAAAGCCCTGTCAACTGGTAGTAGTCAGTAACTTGAATGGAATGATCCTTCATGAGGATCTCTAAATAAAGAAGATATCCTCCCTATTCACTGCCTATCTCTGACCTGAAGCAAGACAGCTTTTCAGCTCTTCAGTCTATCATGAAAACAAGAGACATGCTTTGGATATCCATAGAAAAAAGAAAGATACAATGAAAAGAAAGTATATGTAGTTGTAGAAAGCTGATAGAACTTGCCCCCTTTACCCTTTTTCCTATCTTTCCCATTACCTATGCCATTGATATGGAAATGGTTCAACCAGCATCTTGTTTTCATTTTTCCATTTTCCATGTCTTCTTCTTGTTGCCAAGGGGAAAGAAAGAACAAGAAAAGGAATACATACATGAAAATGGAGATCAAAAATATCCTGCAAATAGTAAGTAATCCACATTAAAAGATTTTTGTTAAATATACATATATGTAAGAAATATCCAATAACTTCCCCTCCTCTAAAACACTCTTTGAATGATGTAGATTGGCTATTCTCTCTATAAATATTATTTTCATTTAATGGATTCAGTCAACCATTACTTTTCTTCTGACAAGAAAATTTCAGCTCTACAGAACTGGGCCAATTATATTCCTGGTAAATCTGTCAACATCCACCAAGTCATCCATAGTCATACATAGAACTGGACAATAGGACAGTAACAGATCTGAAAGAGTGCTTTCCAAATCTGAGGAAAAATACTGAACACAAGAACAAAACCAGTGAATGCTGTATTTTTCTCTTAATCAGGGGACCAAAATGTTTGCTTTCTCCATCTTTGACATTTTGCTAACAAAAGCAAAAATAATTTGAAAAGGTATAATAATATCATTACACTAATTACTTGCAGCATAGTATAAACTATTCTTCTTATGTTTCTCTCCCTTTCATGAGTTAGGAGTAATAGTATCTTTCACCAGGGAGGAAGAAAGAAATGATGGAGTCTCCTGTGACTTGATATGAGACTATTTAGATCAACTGCTAATTTATAGAGTACTCTAATGTTGTAAAATTTATTAATGGGTCTTCTTCACAGCAATATGGATCTGCTGAGGTCATATCAATTACTTGTTCTCCTCATTCACTTCCTTGTGCATGCAGGAGTACCTGATTCATTTGCTTTCCTCCATCTGTCTTTCTGCTTTCCCAGTCCATCTCTCCAGGACACCACCTTTTCCAAAGAATGCTTTAAATTTTCTCTGGAAAGAAAATATACTTGCTTGGAAGTTATCCAACATAGCATAGAGAAGGCTTCAGAGGTTTTTTGCTGGGCTTGCGTTTAAGCTGCAGGACGGTTTATACAGCTGTTTGAGATATTTGTAATAGTACTGAATTAGTCATCATATACTTGGTTTAGCTTTCATTCTTTCATTGTCAATGAGTTTTGTAACAGAGCAGAGGTAGGTGAGGAGAAGCTAATATGTTAACAAGAAGGCTGTTCCTGTCTCTACTTAGTGTCAGCACCTGCCATTTGGGATTCTCTCCAAAATTTGTGTTGTTTGTGAGAACACTGAGAAACAATGAAGGGAGTTACTGAGAATTCAAGTTTTACCTGTCTATACTTACATTTCTGGACACTATATATTAATAAAGAAAAAGAAATGAGCATACGGAACGGTAAGATTTCAGATATGTTATCCACAGTAGACAGAAATATGACTGTGCCAAAGATTTAGCATTTCAGCAGATTGTTTAATATTTATTCAGGAAAATGCGAGCTGGTTATGTTCCAAAAATATTTTTTAAACATGACTCTGTTGAAAATTGTGAATTGCTCATCTGCTAAAATGATTTTTTAAATAATAAAATAACATATTTCAGTGTATGCTACTGTGATGCTGTTATAAACATCGGAAATGATTAACACTGGAAGAGTATTAAAAATTTAAACTGTTTCACCATCTGTGCTGTTTGTTTATTTTTCACATTCGATTCAACTTGGACAGTAAAAATAGATTCATTTGTATTTTTTTTCTCTCACTCTTGCTTGGTAGCATAATGCTTCAGTTTTCCTGCTGCAAACACTGAAAGGATGTATTTATCTCCAAATTGCCATATAAAAAAATGCTGCTTTCATAGAACGAAAAAAACCCCATATATATAGAAAACCAAACACACATAACTACGTTAAAAAAAGACAGTTGGTCAACTGTGTCTACTTTTGTGTTGATTTTTTTTTTTCCATCGTAACACAAGCATACCTGGGCTTATACAATTAGTGCTTGCCTCTTGTGCTTGACAAATGTCTTTTGCAAAATGAGGCTGTCAGTTAACCAGGACAAAAAATGCCTGACTGAAGGTAATTCACTCCATGTTATTTGTTGTGATGAAAGACAAGTATGAATACTTTTTATAGGCCCACCTTCATTCAGAATGTCTTGCAACTGATTCTTACAATTAAAATGTACGAGACCCTTTAGCTGCAAAATCACTGTAGGCAGGATCAAATTTCAAGGTCCAGATTTACTACGGAAAACACCAGTTCCAGCTCTGCTGTCCTCTCAAAAATTTGCTGTCCAACTGAAATACCTGAGGCATTCTTCTTCCTCAATGATTTAAATGATTAAAATTGATTAAAAATCTGAAACAAATGAAACCTAAGTTGATGTTCCTCCTTGCAAAGGTTCTTGCAGTCACATCCAAAGGCCCTTTAATCCCTTAGAATCTTGTGTAAATAACTCACATTAAACCACATCAATTAACTTTTTTGTTCCATGTTTGTGGGCACAAGAAGTAAATATCAGTGTCACTTCTGGATTGGAGTAGATTCCACATACTCCTCATAAAATATAGTCTGAATCAAGACACAATCATCCCCCTACTTATTGATTTCAAGCCTGGATTCAGCGACAAAGATCCAAGTCTGAGATCTCTGTGCTTTCTCAAAGCAAAACAGAATAAAATCAGTTTCACATAATGCAGAACTTCGCTTGGGTTTATTAGTTTTTTTTCTTACCACTCAGACAATTTCCAGCAACTAATCCACTACAACCCACACATCAGCTGCAAGGCTCTGAACTTCAGACAAACTTTTTAAACCTATAGAGAAATAATTAGATAAAAAGAAAACTTAAAGTTAAAACCTCTTCTAAAACAACCATGTTTTTCTTGGCAATTTGCCCTCTGCAAACCACACAGTGACCTGAGCAAAAAAACTCACCTGCCTTAACCTACCCTCCTCTTGCCCATCCCCCCAGTACCATCGCAACAAATCAGGATAACAAGGGATTTAAGGAAAACAAAAAACCAACCAAACAAACAAACAAAAAAAACCCCAAATGTACTAACCTATGGCTTTGAAGGAACATTTTAAAACCTTTGCAAATGCAAGCTCATGAATGTGAGATAGACATGAAGAACAGGTATAAACAAATTGGATTCACCCAACTAATGAATTTGACCAGATAGATTTGTTTTATCCTTTCGTTTGCTCTTGAATTTTCACAAGAATTCCCTTGCATGCAAATTGCTTAGGTTTTGAGAAGTCTGTGACACAATATTCGTGACAGTCAGCTTCAATAATAGTTCTCCACTACTGTTTTTCAAGAAAAAAAAATCACAGTTTTTTGAAACATAATATCCTTATTCATTTTCTCTTGGGGGATTAAAATGTTAAGTCCTTTATTCCTTACCTTTGATGAGCCTGGAATGAATTGTCAATGCGATACTGCAAATTGGCAGAAAGGTCTGATTTTGTCTGAATTTTTACATCAGTCTCTCTCAAAGAGCTTAATCAAATCTGTCACACTTATGAAGACAGACGTGGCCAACAAGTGTGCGGCTGAACTGCAACCTGCCAGACCCAGCAACTCCTGCCACAAGTGCATTTGAAAATCTGGGTTTTCTATTGATCCCAACGTGGTTTTTCTATACAGTGACTTCTGTAGTTGGGCCCTGTCAATGTTTCCGTCAGAAAGGTTGTACTGCCCGTGTTGCTCACGTCCAATTTACAAAATGCTGAAGTGACAATAATTGGGCTCTTTGAAAGTTTATCACCGAACAGTGAGAAATAATGTATTTTCTGATGTCAGGGAAGATACCGGAAGTGCAGAGATACCAGCAAGTGCAGAAGTAATTTATCTATCCTTTCTCAAGCCCTTGGGAAGTGCTTTTTTATTCTTAGCTGAGAAGAGCCTGTGGCTCAAAAATAAAGGGCACATACTCTTTTAGAAACATATCTAAGGCCATGCCTTAATTCCATAAAATGAGTGATTTTTATTTTCTTCCTTTCCATAGGGATGTCTTGCAAACACATAGTTCTCTCTCTGTTCTCTCTCTCCTCTTTGAATGTTGCACTTTTCCTGCTGCATTCAGCAGCACAGCTTACACGCAGAACACAGCTGGTCATTTTGAGGCTTTGGAAAAGTCACCTGCCCGAATCCTCTACCCAAATCTTGGGGTTAGATTTTAACATGAAAACAAGAATTCAGGAAGCAAGTGCCACTGAGTTTGGGGTGACTTGAATGGCTAATTCGTTTTGCCCTTGTTACAACCTCAGGTCTGGAATTTGGGGAATTTTCCCCAGTAAACACTCAGTAGGAAGTTTTGCCTGAATAGGGATTTTAGGACTGGATCTTTAGAATACCATGCTTTTCCAAATCTGGGTGGTAGCAGACCTGATCTGGAAAAGACTTGTTCACTGCATTGCAATTCTCAAATATAAGTAGATAAGAACAAAAGAGGCTGGTTAAAGTGAACAGAATAAATATGTTCAAAAAGAACAGTGACTCAGCAAGTATCTGTGAGTATGAGAGCTATAACAATATTAAAAAGCTATATGTTTTCAAATCAGTGCCTTTAAAACCGAAGGGGAAAAAAAAGAGAGAAAGAGAGAGCAAGCTCTTTTTTTTTCCCCTCAGCTGTGGTACAGCACCTGCCATTAGCTGTGGTGGTTCCTATTTTCATATTGTCTGACAGTAGCAGTTGGACTGAGCCAGAGCCAGTGAGGCCGAGAGGCAGACTCCCTGCTTCCACAAAGCTGAATTTAATAAGATGAGAACAGTATGCCAAGATGGTGAACTCCCTCCCTAGCACTTATCATGACACTAGTCACTCAGCAGGGCCCTTATTGCAGCAGTAATCTGGGTGAGCCTGGCAGAGCGTCCTGCTTACAAGTTCAATATAATAGAACAGCAGGGCACTGGAGGCCTGGCAGAAAAGCTTAGCAAAGTTAAAGCCTATTACGCTATGCTTGAAAAAAATGGCTCTCAAAATATTATATGCTGAGTAAAAATCATGCCAAGTGCAGTGACATACTATGCTTCCTCCATAATGGTGCACCATTAGTCTATAAATACAAGCAACATGGATTTGAAAGTCCATAACTTGAAAGGAAATGAATATGCAAATGTATCCTTTTGTTCTGCTTCCTTTGAGTTCAACACTACAACATAATATATAGGTAGGGAAAAAAAAGCTTTGGTCTGCTCTGAGATGTATTAGGTTGCTGAAGTTGAAAAATCTATGCTCTGCATTTTATTTCCCTTGTACCTTTATAAATAGCAAAAATCAGTTAGATGTAATAATCCATCTCACTGGTATATTCTGGTATGTGAACATGAAATATCAGCCTTCACAAGACCTGTGGCAGAGAAGCTATATGTCATATGTCACACTTAATATAGTGACACATGACACAGGTCCGTTGACATGACATAAAAGCAGAATAAAGATTTGGTTGTGTGACCATTTTCACTGTATTCCTACTTATTTTATTGAACATTTTAAATCTATTTTACTCCTGTCTCTAATTTTAGCTTCAGTGGTGCCTATTATAATATGAATTTGAAATACATTAAGAATGTGCTGATTCAACCTTGAAGCATGATCCTTAGACTGAATGGCATTTTGGAAAGAGATTTATGCTTGTTAGGAATTGCCAGAAATGTCTTTCCATCTGGTCAAAAGACTGTGATGATAAACTCCCTCAAAATGAATTCTAAAATGACACAACAGCTAACTGGAGTTGGAAAAAGAAGAGGCAGCAATATACTCCTGTGTATATACCGCACTTGTGGTGAGAAGAGATCGTAATCATGTGTCACCTCAGTACTTTACAAAGTAAAAGCACGCTTTCATTTGCCTTAATAAAAATCCCTGACGCCACTTGCAGTGCCCTTGGGTTTTCCATGTGATTTCTATCCATCATTCCAGAACAGCTAGATTCTCCTGCAGTTTCTGGACCATGTATGTCCCACATATAATAGAATGACCTAATTATTATGGAGGAAGAATCTTAAGAGTTCTTCAGTCCAGCGTAAAGGAGGGTCAACACTGAATTCAGATAAAGTTATTCCAGGCTTTGCTTGGTTGAGTCTTGGAAACTTCCAAGGATGGAGATTCTACAGATTCTGTAGTTTCTTTGGGCCCCGACCAAATGCTTAAGTATCTTCATAGTGGAATGGTTTTATTGTTTGGTTCGTTTTCACTTCTAGCTATAAACTCCAGTGTTTTTTTTATTTACAGCTCTTGATCTTCCAAAGTACTTGTTAGTAAAGAAATTGTCTTCCTGACAACCTTCTCTTAGGTGTCAGAAAGCTGCTGTTAGGTCCCCTCATACCTTCTCTAAAAAATCTTCCTCTCTGAAGACACCCAGGCTATGCACTGCAGTTTTTTGATCACCTTTGTTGCCCTCTGCTAGACCTGCTCATGTTTACCAGTATCTTTCTTGTTGTGGGTGTCCCAAAACTAAAGGCAGGATTCCAGATGCATTCTAGCAAGTGGCAAACAGAGGGGAGTAATAGCTGTCTTTGATCTCCTGGCTGTATGTCTGTTGATACATATCAGTATGTAAAGGTCATACATACATACACAACATGCTTATTATACAGCTTACCAGTATTTCCAGGTCCTTTTCAGCAGAATCTCCCAATTCTAGGGTGTCAATCTATAAGAATCAGGGTTTGTGATCTGGTGACTTCCTTCAGTTGTTTAAAGATTTTATCAATTTCCTAATACTGACTACATGATCTATAACAGATTCCCTTTACACTGTCACCCTTAACAGCCACTCCTCTAATCATGACCCATAAGCTCCCTGCCAGTCTGTTTTCTCTTACATAAAAGAGCTCCACACATCCAGGCTGCTCCCACCCATAGACAGCACCTCCCCCTTCTTTGTCTGCCTTGCCTGTTTTTCCTAAAAACCTATATCCAAACAACACAGAGTTCCAGCCACATGAACTATCATCTCACCACATTTCAGTTATTCTGGTGAGTCTTTGTTCTGTGCTTGCACGCAGAGCTCTAGATCTTCCTGTTTGCTTCCCAGACTGTGTGCATTTGTGCACAAGCACTTGAGGCAAACCTTCTTTTAACCTCTCTTATCCTTCCTGAGGGTTTTGTTGCACCCATCACCCTATTTCATGTATTTACTGCCCCAACTTCTCTTCCCTCACTTACATGCAAGCTGTCATCACTATATCCTGATGTACCTGGTTTAAAGCCTGTTGGCAAAGATCATATGTGTGGATGTCTTTGATACTCTAGGGCATCTCAAACAGAAAGTATTTGCATTTAGACAGTTGAATCCTGCCTTTAGAGTCTCAGTCCAAGACTTACAACTGCTTCTGTCTGGTCGTGTCTATTTCTCATCCCACCCTTCTAGTCTGTATCGTTTTACTGGTCATTCAAACAGAGGAATTGAACAGGTCTTTCAACATAGTCTCCCTGCAGTGCCTTGTTATATTCTGTTGTGTTGTGATGATAGTCCCCTAAATGTGGAACTTAAACTAATACTAGCAGATCTGATTCCTTCCTTGGAGTAATTTTGATTTCATAATGCTTTTGGTGGTGTAAGACTAGCTTTTCCTTTTTCCTTTTCCTCTCCTCTCCTCCTTTCTTTTTCCTTTTCTTTTTCACTTTTTCACCTCTCCTCCCCTCTTTTCCCTTTCCCTCTTCTCCTCTTCCTCTCTTCCTCTTTTCTGCTCTTCCTCTTCCTATTCCTCTCCCTCCTCTTTTTCATCTCCCTCTTCCTCTCCCTCTTCCTTTTCCCTTTCCCACCACCTCGCCTTCTGCCTTTCCTTTTGTCTTTCCTTTCCTGCATCCCATCTACTCTGGAGGTGGAGGCGCACGTGGTGTCATGAACACTGAATTGCTGAACACTGAAGGCTAAGCCTGATGCATACTCTTTCCATGCCTGTAGTTCATCTAATGGAATTCCAAGTTTAGTGTAACGTTAAAAATAATAATAATAATAATAAAAATAAATAAATAAAAAATCAGCATATGAAACCAACAAACTTATTTCTGCCCTGTGATGTGTTTTGGGATAACCAAGAAATTACCTTCCTTGGATACTTGTAATTGCCAGTTACGGGGAATTGAATAATAAATGTACTGAAGATGGTGTTTACTCTTTTTTCCACTGTAGTTCAAATATATACTTGTCTGTTACCAATAAGGAACATAAAGTACTGTGCTCTGCATATGTAAAATGTATGAGATATTTTTATTGATTGAAAATCCACAGTAGTAGAAAAAATCCTGGCTAGCACTGGATGACTTCATGCCAATAAGTATAAGAGAACAGCAGTATCTCAGAAAACATTTCTGTGCCTGTGGGCTTAACTTGCACGAGTCTGAGCATCTAAGACTTAGCTTTCAACAGAATCTCAAGCAGTGAAAAGGAATGGTAAGAAACCCTTTTTGCTGCTTTCTGGTAGAGCCTTGGTGTTATAAAACAATGGCAACACTGATGTTCTACTATGCATAACAAAATTCCTAACCAACATGTGGTTTGTTCCAGATAGGGAATATTAAATGTTACTGGCACATTTCTGTTGTCAACTTGTCAGTATTAAGCTGCTTTTCAACAAATTCAGTGTTAAACTGAAGAGTAGATACAGCAGTAGTATCTTCAACCTATTTTGTTGCTGACGCCCAAATTAGTAACAGTAAACTTTTCAAATAAGATTGTAATGTCCCGAGACATCAGGAATACTGTAGAAACCATTAGCATTGCAGTTTCATGAAAAATGAAATTCCTCTGTATATTCTAACTGATGGGATCAGCATACTTGTCACAGAGAAGAGAACCAGTGAAAGGACCCCTGTAACATAAAGCACGATGTAGGCAGTGTTATATAAAACTGTGTGAGCCACTTGGCTTGTGCTACAGCAACTGTTAGTCAAAAACATGCAGGAATTTCTGAAGACAACTTTAATTCTGAAGTTCCTTATCTGACTTAACAAAGACAAATATAAAGTAAAAAAATATATAGCATAGTGTGTATACTCTTGATGGAATTCCAAGGAAAAGATGTTCCTGAAACAAAGGTCTCGAAGTCTCTTAGTAGTCTGCTAACTTAGATACTTAAGAAAAATCAAATAAATATTTTATTTTGTGGGACCAGATGGCTAACACTTTGCAGCCTAAAATGCCAGCTGCCAACTTGTTTGTTGGTGTTTGGCTTTAAGATGCTGCGCACACTGTAAAGAATAAACTATTAATTTCTGTCAGATCTATTACTTCATAATTTGAATTTCAGCTAAGTTTACACTGAGTGAAGCAAATACCTGAGGAAAATCTTTGCTCTTTTCTCTTAGGAGATGCTTTCCTACATGTACCAGTGCCAGCATTTTGGTGTGAAAGATAGGCAGATACATACAAAAGGTCCAGTTCTTCTTGAATTCTAAAGATTAATATCAGATAATTAGCTCATTTTGATTTACTTTTCATGACAACTTCTGCTTGTTTTCTAATGTGAGTTCCAGCAACTATTTCAGCTCAATACATTGTAAGTGATCTTCCATGTTCCATCAGATGTGTCTGAAGGTGTAATAGGACAAATTTCATTATTATTGATTTGTACTGAAATAGTCCAAAGGCAATTTATGCCACCATCATGCCTGAACAAATCATAAAATGTTTTTATTTTCCAAGAGAAAATACATATATTTTGTTTGAAAAGACTTTTGAAGTATTATCCATTGAACATCTGCTAATTCAGTAATTCTCACTGACCCCAAAACTCTCCCCCTCCTCCCCCCCCTCCCAAAATGGGGCATTAGAATTTTAAGCTATCATTGCTGTCTATAAACAGAGTTACTCTGGATGCAAGGGACTGATGTGTTCTCATTTTACAAAGAACTGAAGCACTTTTTCAATGGTGTGTGTAAAAATTAGCTTCTTGCCCCACTGTATGATTAAATACTATTCCAAAGAACCTTTCATATATTTTATAGTGTGTGATAAACCTTGAGTACTGTGTTCAGTTTTGGGCACCTCAAAACTGAAAAGACATGGAGGTGCTGGAGTAGGTCCAAAGAAGGGCAACAAGGCTTGTGAAGGGCTTGGAGAGTATGCCCTATGTGGAGTGACTGAAGGAAGTGGGGTTGTTTAGTCTTGGGAAGAGGAGACTGAGGGGAGACGTTATTGCTCTCCTCAAATACCTCAAAGGTGATTACAGTGAGAGCAGGGCTGGTTTCTTCTCACTGGTGACAGCTGACAGAGAGAGGGGAAATGCTTCAAGCTGAGTCAGCGGAGGTTTAGGCTGGATAAAACAGAAAACTTCTTTACAGATAGGGTTGTTAAGAACTGGAATAGGCTCTCCAGGGAGGTGGTTGAGACACCATCCCTGCATGTGTTTAAAAACTATCTGGGGACAGGCTCAGGGACAGGATTTAACAGCGGGTTGCTAGAGTTAGAGTAGTATGGTTAGGTTGTGGTTGGACATGATGATCTTGAAGGTCTTTTCCAACCTGAGCAATTCTATGATTCTGTGATTCTATAACAAGAACTACAAAATTGCTAGCAAAAAAGAATAATCTTTGCTAGAATAACAGTTTATAATCTAATTCTAATTAGCCACTAAAAGTGAAAACAAGAATATCCCAGATATGAGCACAGAATGGGAGAACAACTCCTTGAGAGTAGCCCTGTAGAGAAGGACTTGGGGGTCCTGATGGATGAAAAACTGGACACGAGTCCAAGCTGTGTGTGCTTGCAGCCCAGAAGGCCAACTGCATCCTGGGCTACATCAAAGAGAGATGGCCAGCAGGACTTGGGAGGTGACTGTTTCCATCTGCTTTGCCCTTGTGAGGCTCCATCTGGGGTATTGTGTCCAAGCCTGGGCCCCCCAGAACAGGAAGGATGCAGAGCTGTCCAGAGGAGTCACATGAAGGTGATCACAGGTATACGAGAGCTGTTGATGCCCCATCCCTGGCAGCCTTCAAAGTCAGGTTGGATGGGATCCTGGGCAGCTTGATCTAATGGGCAGCAATCCTGCATATGGCAGGGGGGTTGCAACTAGATGATCTTCAAGGTCCCGTCCAATCTGAGCCATTCTCTCATTCATTCTATGATGTTTAGTCTTTCATATTTGCGAAACAAATTCTGTTAATCAGGAATAAACTCATGTGCTGAACTGTTGGGTAAACAATATAAGGAAGAAAATCAGATGTTTGAGTCTCAATTTTAGAAAAAAAAATATGTAGTATACTAAAAAATGACGCTTCTTATGATCTTTTCTGATGATCATCATATATTTAAATAACTCTTAAAATATGGCAGTTAATTAAAGAGACAACATTTCAAAACTGGAAAATTAACTATCCCACTTTTAAAGGATTTTTAAAGGGTTTAAAAGATTAAAATAATCAACAGTATTTTCATACTGTTACATTCCTGAACATTAAATAATATGTGTATATACATAAAACTATATTTTGCCAGTTCTAATGGAACTTTAATAAGCAAAACAATTGTTAAATGTTCAAACATATATATTTCACTACATAATTTGGAAAGATTTGTATAGACTCACTACAGTTAGTATAAATTACAGCTGATCTGACCTGCAGTCACTTCCATGCTGTTTGTGCTTTGTGGTACTGATAAGGAGCTGCACAACTGTTGTAAGCCCTTGACCTTTCACTTGTCTGAAGTGGTAAGTGTGAAATTTGTGACCAGCTATACTTTGGTGCAATTTCAGAGCACATCAAGATCATGGCAGAATATAGATTAATTGAACCGGACAGCGTGAGAGCCAACACTGCAGATCAAAATTCTGATAAAAGATCCTTGGAGAGGTTCTTCTTTATTTTATACAGCATTGATATTGTTCGATGTTCGCTACTATAATAAAATTCCACCCTTCTAGAGGATTCTGCTTCCAAATGTTATTTCACTCTAAAAGGAGAAGTGGTCAAAAAGCACATTCACCAAATAAAATCATTTTACTGATTTATCGTCTATACAACTTCCTTTGTGGTCAGGAAGTTAAAATAGATATGAACTTGTGAATGAGACCTTGGCTTTATCTATTCATAAAAGTGTCCATGTCTTTCCTTATCTTCATGAATTTGTATTATGAAAATAAATTAATCATAATTTCAGAGTAAGCCAGTAGTGAAGAAAGATTTAAATATCCATGTTCATTTTCTAGTGGGATGATACAATTTCCCTCCCCTTGCTGCAAATGGATAGAAGGCGTAAAGTCAATAGTCTTTTGAAGATGACAAGCCAGAGTATTTTTCTTTCTTGAGAAAGCCTAAGTTTACCACTGAACAGCATTGAAAATGTATCATCCAAGTAAAACCAATACTTATAAATGAAAATCAACAATATTTTGTACCCAGTAGCTAGAATAGAGCAAGGTAAATGTTAGCGCAAGTTAACAATATCTAGTTTATTAAAATACCATGGAGGATTGGATCCATGTGCCAGAGCTGTAGAGAGCAGCTCCGCCTTCCCATTTCTTGTTATGATCTATAGGCAATTCTCTTGCCCTTAGTCTCCTTCAATCCATTGCAGCAGCAGCTATCACTTCCTATTTAGGCTAATGTTTGATTAGCAACATCTGTTCACAGAATCACAGAATCCTCTTACTGCACCCTGAAACTTCTCCATGCTCTCTCGATGTTTTCTGTTCTTTGTAGATTCCAAAATCCCCAGAAGCACCAAGCCCCCGAAGCTCACTACACAACTCCAGTGTAGCTCTTTTCATTACCTTATGGTCTCCAACAGCCACTGTTGCTCACTAAATTTGCAACCTTGCAAGTCAAATCAAGAGCAAATAAGAAAAGTCATGTACTTTTGTCTCCCTTTATCCTTTGCACTGATGGAGCAATGCTCAGGATAAATGGACAAACAGGTGAGCAGCCTAAGCAGGAAATGCAGTCTTGATCAAGAGGAAGATATGGTTGACAGGGGTTTAGGTGAACCTGCTTTGAATATCTAGCTAAATTTCAGCTTATATGAAACTGGGAGCTTCATAGCTACTTCTGTACAGGTACACTTCTATGTATGAGGGCACCCTAGAACTCTAGCAGGACTTAATGGCCCTGAAGCTGCATCAAATGCTGTTTCCATACGCACTTGTGACCTGAGGTTTGAGCTGTGCTGGAACAGTAGTTTAGCCACAGTCACGAGACCTATGACAGTGGGTCGTGTGGGTCCTGATCTGTGGACTTCCCAACCTGACCTGGGACCTCTTTGGCTACCACAGTACCTGAACTTGTCCTGCCTTTTAACTAATTGTCTTGTCCTCAGACCTTCCTCATCACCGTGAACTTGCTTGGTGATCTCAGCTTTTCACCTGACCATAGTTTTGGAGGATACGCTGCTCCAAAACTTTGCATTTAGAAACTGAAATTTGGCAATGAGGTAATCTAGGGTTTCACCAGGTACTTTATGCAGTACCATTAATTTATTCAGATACACATTAAACCTTCAAGATTCAGGACTCATGTTCTTGCGAAAGACAGCAGAGCTGCACTGCTTAAATCTTTGCTTATTCTAACTGTAAAAAGAGCACACAATATGTAATAAACATATGTGCAAGTGTAATAAACATATAACCAAGACATTTGCTTGTTTAGAAATCTTTTGATTTAAAGATGGTAATTAGTACACTACTGACTGCTCCTAAGAGTCCCACAAGTACAATATCTGAGAGATAATTAGAGGAAATCAGAAGGCAAACTGATCCATAACATCCTCGCTGAAATTAGCCACTGTGCACACAAATGTCAAGTATGACTCGAAAACTTATGAATCCATATTGTCACTGCATTGTCCTAATGTTAGTATTTAAAAGCTTTTGCACTTCTATGTGTCTGTGTTTGGTTCCACTATGAAAACTGGAGTGACTGTCAGTCAGTTGAGAATATGTGTAATATGTAGATCAGACAGACACATATAGATATCTAATGGCTGAGTAGTACTGTGAACGCTCATCAGACTAAAGCAATTGCTTGGACAAATATATCCATTTATTCACTCTTCTACTTTTTGTAAATAGAAAATTTACATGTTAAGCCAATAAAGGAAGAAAACGCTACTCAGAAAATTCCTTCCAAATCTACTCAGTCTTTTACATATTGGAAAGAGAGATGAATATGAAAAGCATGGTTTTGACAACTTAGAAAAAAACAAGGTTATATGCAACCCCAAATATGATTTAGCATGTAAGTTTATTACAATTGTTAAAAATATGCTTTTAAAAAGAAAAACACTGAATATTTAATACTGCAAATAAGTAGTATGTAGTAGTATGCCTGAGGGTTCTTTTGCTATGTTGAGTGGCTTTAATTTAATTTAGAAAGCCTGAAAAAATGGTATATAATAAGCACTTTTCCTGTCCTCTACCAACTTTTTGTTAATGTTGTAGAAAGACAGAAAGAAAGCTACATAACTAATCCCCTTTGGATCCTCTGTTAATAGATACATCTTGTGTTTGTTTAGCTATAATAACAAGATGAAAAAGGATATTAGATATCTATTTTTATCCCAGCATTCTTTATGAGGTAATAGTAGCATGCCTCTTCAGTATGATTTGAAAGTCAAATATTTTGACGTTTCTGAAATTCTAAAATACCTATTGTTGCCAAGTTATTAATTATCTCATTGCTTCATTCCATATAACTAGTTATTTGTACAATTGCATGTAAGCATCTAAATCTAGATTCTTAAATAACAAGATTATATGCATGCCAGTGAAATGCTGTATGTATCCTGCTATTGTGCCATGTAACCCTTTGGGCATTTTCATTTAGATTCATAGTCAGATTTTATTGTAGAGGTGAATTGCATATATGATTCAAATGGGCTCCAGGCAGATGCTCAGAATTTTCCTGAAAACACAGAAAGGCTTCAGGGAAACATCTTCCCTTGGTGATCATAAAAGCACCACTTGCATGTTTCCATACGGAATATCCTTAGAACCTTGTTCACAAGCACAGAGAAAATTGAGAAGCAAAGCTGAGTGTTCCTGATGCTCTAAGGATTTTTAAGATAATAACCACAAGGAAAAAGTTCTTACACACGTAGCAATGTGTTACAAATGACTGAAGATATCTTACCTTTCTTGAATTCTTGGCTGTGCTCTGATCTGACCAGGTTTCCCCTGGTCCATTGTAAGGTCTAGTATTACATTTGGGCTTGATTGAAGTTTCATTAATTCAGAATCATCTGTAATTACAAGTTATAAATGTTTTCTGCTAGAAGTATTTATTTAAAAACAAACAAAATATTGCCTATTATTTATTAAATGACTATAGTAGGTGTAGGGGACAGTAACATTGCTTAATACGAAACAGCTTGAGATTTAATGGCTACTTTATGGGAAGTGTGCTCTATTTGATGAAATCATACTAAAAAGTTAATCTTATCATCACATCATAACCACTATGAAATAAAAGTTGGTACGTTTATCTAAATTTTATTTGAGGTAACAGTGATGCTAGGCTAAAGGTGGGAGAAAGTCCTCTTTAAACAAGTACGTAAAAACACAGGTCAAAGGAAATATATTCAATAACCTTTTCCATCTAGACCCAAGGCCAGCGCAACTGGAAGTGAAACAGGTCTTCAGTTGTACTGATGCAGCTCAGTTTTTATTTTTCAATTAAACTGTGCAAGTTATTTCCTATTAAATTTAGTTATACTCAGCTTTTCTACGTCCTTCCAGTGGCTTGTTTGTTTTAGAGTGTAATGAATTTAAGATTTTGTGCTGTGATGTACTTTTGGTTTCTTTCTGTATCTTTTTTTCTCATCACTGCTTCCGTCGTCCTCTTTGGGGGCAGAAAGTGCATCATATGTTCATCTATTCATGTCCTGTGTGTTTCACTTGTCAGTGAATTGTAATATATGAGGCCTGATTCAGGCCTTCATTGAGCTTTCTATCATGTTGCCCCCTATGTACCAAAGCAATTTCAATGTCCATAAATACATTCTAGTACCAGCATCAACTACACTACACTCAGGAGAATTTTCTCATAAAATACTACTATTTTTAAAATGCTCTTTATTTGTTTGACCTCTTCTGCACATTGCTTAAACAAGTCTCTTCTGTGGCTCCTAACTGTACTGCGACAGAAGTTCTATTTTCTGATTTTCTCTTTCAACCTTCTTTTCTTTTCTGCAGGTGTGTTACATATTTCAGTCCTTAATAATATTTCCCCTTGTCTACCCATCTGCTTATTTTAGCCGCTTCTTCCTCTCTGCTGGATTCTGTACAGACTTCCCATCCCCCTGTCCACTCCTTTAAACTCTCCCCCATAGCTCTGTCTATCCTCTCAGTCGGTGCATTTGTGACCCTTCTGTTCAGATGGAACCCATCCCACCTATATAGGCTCCATCTGTTCAAAAATGTCCCACAAACCTAAAAGGGGATGGAGGAAGTTCTCCTCTACAGAATTGACGTCACTAGATGGAATTCTCCTGGGGTTCTGGCCCCGGAGAATCGGTAGCATTTACAAATAATAAAAAGGCTTCTTGCTGAAAGGAATTCCTGTGAATAACATTGCTGCAATACCTACCTATTTTCTTGTATACTTCTCAGGACCTGATCCAAAGTCTAACTCATTGGGGATTTTCCACTGATCTCAGTGGACTTTGGATCAAACCTTCATTTCACAAACATATGACTCAAAGGACAGGTTTAAAAACTAGCAACTTCTGCCAAGATAATGGTGTTTAATAACTTCCAAGCAATTTTCTTTACTTAAAAATATGGCAACTAAGAAAATAAGATATACTTATTTGGGAAACCACTATTAACAATATCTCTACGGACTTGGACTTGCTGAAATTGAACCTTGCAAATATGATGCAACCTTTTGTCAGTGGAGTGATTTTTTTGGTCATATTCCAAATGTTGCTCAATATCTGCAGTATGTAAAGTATTAAAATCTCCTTGTGATCGGCTTCGAGGGACAAGAAAGGCTGGAAGCAGATAAAAGCAAAACACTTCCCTGCTTTCAGCATTGGTAAAATTTCTCGTCTCAGGATTTTTTTTCTTTTTCATTATAGTCTAAGGAGAAAAGTTGTATTAGTCTACTTCATGAAGCAAATCTTTTGCAGTTCAAAATAAATAAGGACTGAAGATGAAACCTAGATTTATGTATCTCACTGTACAATTATAAAAATGTAGAGGAAAGGCTGAATTTAATTCTTGGCAGTTGTTACTCTACTCAGTTCCTGAGATGTGCTTTAAAATCGCTAAAAGACAAGTACCAGACCTGCTCTATACTTTATTTTTGAATAAGGTTCCTTGCAATGATGGTCTCTCCCAGCTTTTTGCAAGGTACAGTAGCTGCAGCTTTGTTTATCTGGCCCCTACACAATATTGTCAGGATGCATTTCCATTTTCCAAGTGACTGCTGCCACTGTGCCACAATCTGTGCTCATTTCTCGAGCAGCTAAACCCTTTGACACTGTGGTTTTTAATTAAAATTACATTAAACTTAATCAGCCAGAAAGAGGCTGCTGTAGAAGGCAGGTTTGATTGCAACCTGCAAAGGGCGCTGGGGCTGCCAACTCGCTAAAGATGTGCCGGCAGATGCCAAGCTGCTTGTGTGAGCCCCATGGTCACAAAAATGCTATGAGAGGTCAGTTCTGTCTTCACTTTTCTCTAGCATTGTCACCAAACTATAATGCGCGATAACTCTTGATAAAGCTCAAGGAAGAGAAACACATTGCTAATAGAGCCAATGTACTTTTATTAATTTTTCATATAACAGAGAGTCACAGAAAAGGTGTACTTGACAAATGCAGTTATTTGGTGAATCATGCAAATGATAGCACTATAGGTCTACCTGCATGTTTCAGAATCAAAACATGTGCAGGGGGTAATGAGACTGGGCCTTGTGATTAAACTGTCCCTCAGATCCTCGTGATGTTCTCTTTGAGTTTATTTTTTATTCTTGTTTGGCTTTGGATTGAGTGCTCAGTGAATGAGTAGGCCTAAGACTGTTGGACTGCCAGTACCTTGTACAGTTAAGACTGATTTCACTGTATTAATGAATAGTTCGTATCTTAAAATTGGAAATAAAGGTTAAAGCAGAGCCTTGAAATAGCATTCATAAACTTTTCAAACATTCTTTGATAACAGCCCAAAGTAACTGTGGTGTTTCTTGAGGTAGATATTGGTATCTTCCAAACACATGGTGGTCACTGAATGGAAATTATGTATGACAATATCATTATTTACATTATTTTAATAGTTAGGCAAATTAAACAATCTCTCTCAGTGACTTTCCATGTCCATTGTTTCGATCTGAAAAAATTCACCAACTGGAGAGGCACCAGCTTACTCAATCTGCCTCAAATATGATAGAACTAGATTTCTAATGCAGCAGATTTTTCAGAAAACTACTTCACATCTTCCTGAGTTCTGAATTTTAGATTAATACCAGAGAGGCAAGGCAGTTACAACAATCATCTTTCATGCTGTTCAGTCTTAAGAGATCTTAATGCTTTGAAAGTCCTTTTGCATTCTATGCAGTAAGATAAAGAAAAAACAAACACATGAATCTTTTGCCTTCTCTTGTATGTTAAATAGACCCCAGGCTTCTGAAAGCTTCTGGGCAACATCTTCGTGTTTAGATCCATTTCGTATTTCCTCATGTGGGCTATTTCATCCTTCTACCTAAGAATAGAATTCTTGATTCACATGATTTTTATTTATTTATTTATTTTTCTGTGAGAATCTGAATTCACTTTATGTGTTCAGGGGAACAAATGAAATGTGATTTGACAATAACACAAGCTGAACAGAATATAATGCCTTGTGTACAGTTTTCGGTTGTGTATACCTGGAAATCTGTTTATTGAAACCTGGAAAATCAGAAACAAATTTAGCTAAGTATTAAGAGAAATGAAGAAATGACAGGTAGAAGATGTAATTAAACTTTAAAAATTTTGGTAGACTTATAATTTGCAAAGAGAGACACCTGAAGGAGAAAAGAGAGAACATTATGGAAGGTTTCATAGTGAGTGAAGTCAGACTGAAAAGTTAACTTCTGACTACAAAATCAGACATATTAAATACAGAGGAAAATGGCAAATACTGTGTTAAGATCTATTCTAAACACTATCAGAAAATAAACACATTAACACCTACTAATCAGGAATAACACTAATTAAGTCAATGGAATCAGGCCTTTCTAAGAGAAAAAGGAATGTTTTTTTTCTTCAACTATTCAATCAATGGGAAAAGAAAACGAATGAACAAAGCATCTCATGCTTGCTAATTACATTTGGTTTAGGAAGCATTAAAATATGTCATGAAAAAAAATAAACTTGTGTGATTAACAAAAGCACAAAAAAGAAGTGATGAACATAAGAAACAGTTTTTAAAATTTGGATTTCTTTTTCTGAATACTGAGATTCCAGAAAAAGCAAGGAATCAAGACAATTATTGTATCATATTACATGTAATGTGACCATTAACTCTCTTTTTCCTCCTTAATCATACAATTTTCACTGTATTTTCTAATATCTACATTATCCTTACACACAGAGTTCTAAATATTTTGAGTGCTTGTTTTGTGCCTTGTAAGCATCTCTATTACTCTTGCGGCTCCATGTTTACTAATAATTTCCTGTGTCTGAACTTCAGCCCTGAAATGAAGTATGAAAAGCACCACAGAACACACCTCCATCTTAAGTGTTTGGTCTGAATTGATATTACTGGTAAACAGAAACGAAGCATTTATAAGCCTTACTAAATAGTATTTTCTCACTTTCTCAACTACATCTTGCAGTGCATCAGGTGTGTCCAGTGTAGAGCAAAATGCATGGCAGGAAACACTGTTATTCCATATGTGGAGCTTGGCCAGTTCCTTAAAAGGATTACACAGTGTGATCTCCACTGTTAGTAGGGATCAGACCCAGCACTCAAATGCTTCTTTCTAGTACAATGTTCTTAACAAGAAAGGATAAAATGAGCTAAGGAAATATTCTTTCACTTCTTACATCATCTTTATGTTATTTCCTATGTTACAAAGTCTCTAGTAAAGCTGAGGATTATACTCTTTACTGATCACCCACACAGCTTCATTTGGAATAGAAAGGTACGTTACTTGCATGAAGAAATAATGGGTAGTTTCACATAAAGTTGAAATAATATTTCCTGAGTTGTCTTTGTATTGTGTTTTATCAGAAATTAAAGCTACTCTATGTTAGGTCTTTCTAAATAGTCTTCCCTGAAAGAATCCTCTGGGATATAATCTCAGTTGAATTCACACCGCAGTCTTTGTCTTGTAGATCACTGATGGTCTTTCACACCTCCCAGATGCCATGTTTCAGGCAAAATGAACTATACAGTTTGAGCCTTTTCCATAAGATTTGGTTGAAGTGGGTCAACAAGTTCAGGGGAGGGAGACAAACACACATACATATTCCCTGGGAAACTGTGACAGTCTTGTTAGCTCAGAAAACAAGGCTAAAAGAAAGATGTAAAAAACAGATCTGAATGTTCTTAGTTTGTCTATTTGATGACAGTTGTGAATTTGTGTTAAAAAAATTCAAAGGAGTGATGGACAAAGAGCTCTACAGTGAGTGCAAGATACAGGACAGGCACAAAGACTTCACTGGCATCTGTATGAGCACACATATCACTATCCACAGGAGTAACGAGCAAGTTCAGAATGATGTGCACTACATGATGGGATAAAGATGGCATACACAGGAAAGTGGAATTTGATATGAGGAATTTCTACCTCTTGTATAATTGGAAAATCTCAAAGGTGTGATTGAACAAAGGCAAGAGTGACGGTTACAAAAATGATGGCTTCTCAAACTAATTTGTAGGGAACGCTGCCAGGAATGGTTCATGTCTATATCTAGTTAACCAAAGACCAGGCAGTAGGAGCAAATTAGAGTTGAGCCCCTAGGGACCAAGTAACCATAATCTGATTAAATTTATTATAATGCAGAAACCAAAACCGATTAAAACAAATATAAAAAATATGACTTCCGACTGACCTGCTCTGACATCTTGCAGAAGAAAGGAACCTTGGTAGTGCATGTCCATTGGGGACGGCAAGACACAGCTCTCAGGCAACTCTGGAGTTCAGAGTATGCAAGACAAACCAAATTGATTCTGCTTAAATCTTGACATTTCAAAATGGGAGTACTTTACTTTTACTCCTCCTAGAAAATACCAACTTTAACAGCTGTTTCAGTTACATTTAAAGCAGTGATATATTCTAGAATTTAAAGACAGGATCAATATGATTATTGATTATTAGTAATCAAAAGACATGAGATGTACTCTTTTTAGAGGTTAAAAGCAGCATGGACACTAATATAATGCTATCATTCATCTGCATCATCTGCTTGTTTCCAAGTCAACCACGTCTAGCACCTGTGTGGTAGGAAACTACATATCTCATCAATCTACACTTGTAAGGTGCAATATTGTAAATGAAAACATGTATCTCCACAGTAAGTAGTGGTGGCAACCGAGCTGCAGTTGGTGAGCTCTCACATGTGGATATCCACCTGGAATGCTCCTTTCCTGTTTCCAGGCAGGCTAAAACTTTTTGTGAGTGTTAATACTGAGCTACAAAAAACCAGAATGAACACAGGCAGGAAAGTGGACAATATGGATTCTCCAGCATTTGGCCAAGCACTCAAATCACAATTTGTCAACTGTACACAGAGAAGACTTTAGGTTCACACTGCCTTTTAGCTTGGGCCCAAGTACATACGGGCCTGCAATGTATTCAACTGGAATATAACCAAGGCACCTCTTCTAGAATATCCTCTGCTAGATTGCCACTTAGTATTTGTAGAT
Organism: Alectoris magna; assembly: GCA_030625065.1. NCBI lineage: Eukaryota > Metazoa > Chordata > Aves > Galliformes > Phasianidae > Alectoris > Alectoris magna. The sequence continues at coordinate 110,811,770 of CM060561.1, read as the reverse complement.
CATGTTGCAGTCATACAGTGTGGATGCTGGAGACAATGGTGGGTACACAGAATCATGTTGCTCCAGTCTGAGTTAATATAGTGTAGTGTGTTCAAAGAATGAATGATTGATGCTTTGAAAGAAGGATTTTTTAAATGAGAAGTTTAAATACAGTATATATTATACAACTGCTGATGTGCACTGCCATGTAATGCAGTCACCTATTCACAGCTCAAATCTCTCTCTCCCCTACATTTTTGGTGCTCCTTTTAAGAGACAGTGCTATATTCATTTACTGTACCAGCTCTTCAAGCTCAAAGACAACATGCAAAGCCTATGATGTCTCATGACTGCAAATCTCAGGGGAACGCCTGCCTTTTAACTCAGCTTTTTGGATTTACCCATAGAACCAGCACGTGGCTTTCTGAAATAGTTCAGATGGGGAGTGTTTGTTTTGGTAAGCCTGTGTAACACATCTCACACTTGAGACTCAACAGCATATCTTGTAAGTTGCTGCTTTCTATGTTTATTTACTATGCTACAAGTTTGTATTATTTCTCTGAAGGTAATTTCTGGACAGTCTAGGATAAGTAAGAAACAATCAGTTTGCAAATTTTCATTAATGTAACAATGTGAGGTACCTCAGGGCAACTGAAATGTTTTCTGGTGGCCAAACACACGTTATCTGTAAGATGCCCTCCATGAACATGAGAACTAGTCATCACACCATATAATATAAATACATACCTCTACGTCAGAGAAGACAAAGTGAAGTAGTTAAATGACTACTTTGTCAAATGATTACAGCCTTCACATGGCTGAGTTTGCCATCAATGAATCTTGTGACTGCTATCATATTAGATGAGTAATCCCAGTAATTTCAGTAATTTCAGTGAAATTGGACAAGAGGTAAAGTCCTACATAATGTAAGTACAAAGAAGATTCTAGTTTCTGCTAAGCAGTAGTTACCTCTCAGAATGGACAATTTTGACTTCAAACATCTCTCAAGACAACAAAAGTGAAATCTTGAATGTCTTTTTCTGCTCACATAGATTAGTACAGAACCTTCCACTGTTGGTTATTTTTGTTTGTTTGTTTGATCAGAGGAAAACAATGATTAAGAATAAAACAGAACTACTCTGCATGTAAACTAATGGCTAAGATACCAAAGAAAAAAAATGTACAAAAATTAAACGTGTAGGACTGGATTTTTTTTATGAAGTCTGACTTGTTATTCATAAATTTATCCCCCCTTGACATAACAGCTTCAAAATTTTTCTACAAATTTAGTAATATTTATGATACAAGTATGAGAAGGAACTATGATGGAGTTTTCTCAGAAAATATATTCACTCTTTAGGAAACTATCTGGATAGAAGAGATCTAATAAAACAACAACAAAATGTATCTACTTGATTCCAAAGAAAAATCCTTTAGATTTTATTTTTCTTCACCTTACATTGTTATAATTTATTTCTTGATTGCTCTTTTGATTTATTGTATTTCTTCATGTGTTTTAAAGGCAGTGCTGCTGTACGCTTACAATTTAGTGTCTAACCTTTTAAATGCCCAGAGACATCTTAGCAACCAACAAAGGAACACTGATCTAGACCCATGACTGTACTCCATACGTCACCACTGATTAGGAAGCATGAGGGTCTATCATACCAGACACGTCCCTGGCAGCACTGGGTCATTGCACTCAAAGGGTTAACCGATGGCATTTAATATATTTATCTGGGGGTAAAGAGTTTCAAGGCTGAAAAATACTTCCCCTCGTATTACCACTTGGTCAATTAGCAACCTTTAGGCCAGAGCTATGTGTTCATATTCTCTTGTTATCCTGTCAGGACTCTTTACTCATTCACCAGTAATAGAGTCCTGTGACTAAAACCTTTTTTGGCCAGGGTAGCTGAAAGACCAGCTTCTGATTCCTCACAGAAACTCTCCTACCGGCGATAAAACAGCAGTTATATCACAACTGCTCAAATGGCAAATGTGAAGTGACTGCTCAAGTATAAGATGCTGCCTGAAAAAAAGAAGATGGGGGTAGCTCATTTGACAGAGCTGTTCACACTTTTCCTGCACAGCTGAGAGACATTAGCTTGATTTCCCAAGATTGGTGTGTTTTCCAGCACGGTGAGTTAGAAAACCTAGCAGCCTCTGAGAGAAGCTGGGTCGGATCATACATGTTTCAAAGCTCAGGCACAAAAAGGCACTCCAAAAAAAAAAACAACCCTCATAAAAAGCTGGATATTTTTTGCAAGGTCAATAGTTCAATTAAAGTAAACAGAAACTGAAAAAAGACTTTCATGAATTGTCTCTTTCCAGAGTACTACTCTACCTAGCTCAGAATTCCACACCTCAATTTCTACTCATTTGGGCAAAATTCTTTTTTTTTTTTTTTCTTTTTTTGGTCAAAAAAACCTTCCAAGCTTGTTTATGTTAACACAGGTTGGAAATGACCTTTAACAACAATCTAGTTCAGATTTGATAATAAAGGGAAGCCAGAACAGTCTTTTTTTTTTTTTTTTTTTTTTTTTTTAGCTTGGATAAAACACCTGCAATTTATACTGAAATAATCACCTGGAAGACTCATAATTAACACTGCTAGTTATTCAGGAGATTCCATCATCCGCAGTAGTTATTACTTCTAAAACATCAAGTGATTTGGATACGTAAACATAGACTGAGGTTTTTATCTTGGATAGTAGTTGTTTTAACTTACAGTGGAAATACCTTTTAAAAACCTCCATTCTGTCAGTTACTGGTAATTAACGTTCCTGGAGAAAAGGATGGATAAGTAAATCATTTTTAATTTTTTTTAGTATCAGAACTATTTCAAAATGAGTTTTGTATTACAGTACACATATTTGTTATATTATATGCAGTTACAATATCAACTTCCTTCAATGACAGTAGAAACAACAGAGACAATTTCTACAGAAAAAATGGATATCTGTTGATTTTTTTAGTTTGATTTTAGGATGTGAAAACTTGTGGGCTGATTTTTATTCAATATTTCTGGTAAATTTTAACTCCTAAAATGTACATTGAAGTCAATAATTTATTTCTAGTATAAATTTCTTTTTCAAGCTAATATCTCTTGAAGCTACTCACACAATGATAGTTCAATATGTAGTAAAAGGTAATGTCACTGAAGTCAAAAAGCTCTCTAGGCATATTTTGAGTTGTTGGCTATGCGTCTGATTGGGGCTGCTCACTTTTTAGTTCTATTTAGACAATCAGCCCTCTGATTCAGACACTGCTGTGAAATGCAGCTGTCTGGGTTTGGATACTAAAAAATACTAAAAAGTATTTGTAAATACTAAAATAAAGTATTACTAAAATAGTAATACTAAAAAAAGTAATAAAAAAAAAGTAATACTAAAATAAAGTAAATACTAAAAAGTATTTGTTTTAAAATCTTTGGCTTACTTATCTTTTTAGTTATAATGATGTCTTTATATTTTTACTGTGATCATAAATGACAAAATAGAAATTATACAAGAATAAGATACCACATTAATGCAGGACAGAGGCAGATTGCATCCAGACGGTGAAATTTAAGCACCAGCATACTAAATGAAATTAAAGAGATGATGCTGGTACAATCTCCCTCTTTGCTACTTATTGAGAGACAAAGTTCTCAACAGAAAAGTTTATCCCATTTGAGATGGCAATGGAGGAAAAAAAAATAGACACAAAATTTTTCAGAAAAGCATTTTCCCATTTTTCTGCCAACAGAGATGCATGTGATCCCAAATCCTCAATCACCAAAATGCCAAGGTGCATTCATTCTAATACACATCTAGCTGTTTTACTCACATTTGTTTCAATTTATGTTAAATATAGTCAGTAATAATTAATCCCTTATTATTTGATTTGGACTTGAAAAAACTGACACTGTAGATCAATTAAAATACAATGCCCATCATGTTCTATGTTTCTTCACAAGTAAGACGTATTTTTAAGGCAGACTCACCACAGAAGGCACTGGCCAACAAAAGCTTTCCTCACAAGCCTTCCAGGCTTTTTAAGAAGAAAACAGAAGCTGATTAGATGTAAAAATTGCAATTCTACTGGAGTGTTTTAAAGTACGTGTATGCAAGATGTGCAATAAAAAGCTACGAAGTCAGTATGAGACCAATGCTTAAATGCATTTCCAGCTCTTGTTTAAAAGTGTTTGTCCCAGTGAGAAATTCTGTGGTGAATGCCAAAATGAAAAGAAGAATGACAACAGTGATCACAGCTGGAAGTAAGTTTGAAAAAGAAACAACAATGAAAAATCTACTCTCTAAATCGATAAAACTGATAATGTAGGCCCATACTTTTTTCATATTGACTGAAAGCTTGGAGGATGCTGACCTAGGTCTGAACTCACTGCCATGCCATCTATATGTATCATGTGCTCTTAAAACTAATTGGTTGATGGACTTGCGCATGGAGGCGTGAAAAACTTTGTAATGCTCAGTCACAGCAGGATAAGACCAGGAGAAGACATTAACAGAGACCAAAGAGGAAGATAACATGGAAACATGAGAGAAGTAATGCACGTCCTTGTAGACATGAAGGAAGGACTAGGAAGTCTAAATAAGAGCCACTTTTCAAAGTCAAGAAACAATCCTCACAAATATTTCCTAGTTTTGTCAAAACCAGGCTCTATTTTTTTATTTATTATGTGCAGTAGGGAGCACAGTAACAGTTTTATATGACAGAGATCAGTGCATTATAAACACCTAGCATGCAGTCCCTTTTCCTTTAATATTTCCTTTGAATTTCCATTTTTTTTCATATTAACTAAAAATGGATGAGAAATTTTAGATCTTTAAAAAAGAACCAACATTTTATATTTTACCATGATTTTCACTTTTAAGAGCAACAATTGTACTAAATACCGTTTGCTGTCAGTTAATTTTGATGTGTGCTCAAATTTATTACAAAATATATGCTTTTTTTAAGATTTCTATATTGCACAGTTGGCTGCACTTACAATTACTTCTTCCATTACTACAATTCCTCTTGTTCATTTGAGGTGTGTTAAGAAAGAAGTGGAATTCTGTAGTTAATTCCTTTTTTTTTTAGATAGAATCACAGAATAGAAACATTTTGTAAAAATTTTATACCATAAAAGAAACCATTATTTGTACAATCAGACACTCCAGCACTTGTATTAAACAGTTGACAAGTTTCGTGTATGGTTCAGCAAGCTAACACTTTTTCTATAGGAGCATTTTGAATAATATCTTCAACTGGCTAAATGACTTTTCAACCCTGCTAAGCCATGACTTGTTCTGCAAAATTGCATTTGCCACGTGGTTGTCAGCCTGCTATAGCAATATGATAAAACATGCATGACATAACCAATACAAAACACTGATGTGTGTCTTCTCAGTGACTGTGTATCAGGTGCATCAAACCTATTCATTGCCCCCTCATTCTTTTTTGCCAACAAATACCAAGAGTAAGGGAATTTGGTTGCTGACACAAAGAATATTAATCTGAAAGAAAGCCTAATTCACACTGGTGATTATGATGTTTGACAACAATTTTCTCCCACCATAAATTATCCTTGCTAAGACAAGAGCTGTTTCTCTTACGTTTGATAAATAACAATGTTAAGTCCATTGAGCATCATGTGTACCCAGTATAACTTTGAGATGGGCTGTAGGACTGTAAAAATCTTCTACAACGTATAGCAGAAGAGATGAGGTAGAAGGTTGGAACTCTTGGCACAGTGAAGCAGTGAGCCCTGAGACTTTGAGGAACTCCTGTCCAAATCTCACAACAGACAATTTAAAGCATTAAAAAAAAAGGAAATGAAACATTAAATTTTTAAAATAGTAGAGGTGCTAGAAGGCAATATTTTTCAGTTATTATTGGTAAAGTGACTGTTCTAATACTCACAAAGCTCTCGCTTAGGAAGGAGGGAGACAGGCATAAAAGTGGGTAGAGGTAGAACATGTTAAAGTCTTCCCACTGACTCAACCATTTCAAGTTTGCAAGGCAAACTTGTTTTTTTTTTAACACCACAATTCTGCTGGCAGCCATTTCAACAGCTTGTCTCTGGCTGTAAGAAAGACAGCTTCTCTTTCCACGGGATCAAAAGATATAAAAAGAACAACCTACAGACTGTAAAAATACAGCTAATAAACAGCTTTATTAAATCAAAACAGCAAATAATTGCCAGAAAGTTGGAGATCCTTCTTTCCTCTGTGTCAAAGAAGGAATTCCCTCTGAATTTTGTAGTTTAGTGTACTACTAGAGAAAAGCAATCTTTCAAATAAGGGGGGAAAAAAGAAAATATTTACATGCAGCATATAAATATCACATGAGCCTTCTTCCTTATTTTGTCAAATGAATAGGGTGTTGCTATGATTTTTGGCTATTGAAATGCACTTCAGTTGCTCTATCATTATTAGCTGCAGAATAGTTTAAGAAGATATTTTATTCGTAGTTTTTCTTTCCTATGGTGCTACAAGATGAGAATTCCACTTCTTTTCAACCACCTCAGTGTCGTTATTTTTATAGAAATATGGTACTGCTACCTAAGACCAGCATGCAGAGATTTAATTTCACAATATCGATCATAGCTTTCCAAACAAGCAAATATATCTAGGCTTCCAATATCTGTGTAATTTGATATGCTGACACGCTTTTGTTTTCTGTCCCAGTAATGTCTCATTTCACTACCTCACTGCCATAGGCTACAAACAACTCTCACTCTCTGAAACATCATACATAATTAACACACAGTAAATTTTAAAAGAGAAAGTTCTTCAGACCCATTGAACATAGCATTTCTTTCATTTTCCCTCCTACAGTGTTGTGTAACGTTGGTGTGAATCGCTCTGTTTTCAAAGTTTTGGGTGGTCACTGAAAAAATCCTATGCCAAAATGTTTGTATTAGAACTTTGGTCCTTTGGCAGTATAAGCACAAAACTTCAGCTACACATGTTGGTTTAATTTACACTATGATTCACTGGCTGCAAGTGCAACTTACATCCTATATAACTGTATACATACTTCTGGCTCTGTGGTGTTTATAAACTTGCAGACAAAACAATTAAAAAAAATTCAAATGTATCTTAAAATGTAAAATAATTTTAGTAAACTTTTTTTTTTTCCATTTTTTTTTCCTTTTTTTTTTTTTTTTTGGTAAACACTTTTGTAGACAAATATAGAACAATATACTGGAGAGATACTTTATTTAGTGCCATGCATAACAAATATGTCTCCTGGAGTCTTCAGCCAAATAACATTCAGAAAACATTTTCTATTACCCTTGTTTCTGTTTCACTTACTACAAATGCTGTGTAGCTTTTCATACCATACCTTAGGTCCTACAGCACTGTGTATATGGCTGCTGTTTGTTTTCACAATTGATGTTTATTCACATGATTATTTGCAGAGCCGGCAGCATAGTTTGCTAAAGGAAGTAAAGCAGTCTTACCTCTGAATACCTCATCCCAACCAACCTTTATCAGAAGCAAAGACTCAACCACAATGATGACAAAAGCTTTGTGATACCGCTAGAAAGAGAGCTGTTGAGTCTTCCTCTTTGTTTGGCTTTGCCACCCCAAGTTTTAGCTTTTTTCCTTCATTTTTTCCCCCCTATTTCTACTTTAGCTCTCAATCCAAATGCTGATGAAGCAGCATTTGTTGCAATAGTTTAGCATCAACTGAAATGTGAAACTTAGGTCTAAAAACTGCTTAGGTTATAAAAACTGCAGGTGTCTTACCAGATAAATGCTAATGATCTTACGTGTGCCCTACAATTTAGATCCTTTTACTAAATAGAATTGTACTGAAGCAGACTCATCTTTGAATGCAATTTTATGAATGTAATTCGCAATATATCTTGATTTTCTTTATCACTTACACAGTGAATCTGTTTCAGTGTACCACTGTAAATCTATTGCATCACCAAAGAAAAAAAACCTCACATTTTTGGATGCACTTTCTGGATACATTTATGGTTATCATGGAGCTCATAGTTATCACGTCCAGCTCACAATACCAAATGGCTAAAGCCAATTGTGTCCATATTCACTTACAACTGATGCCTCTTATATTCAGTACACCTTAAAAAGCTTGCTGGGCCCAGAAGTTATCTCAACTGCTTTTTCATTCATCAATGAGAGGCTTCTCCAGGGCTGAACTTAGAGAGATTCTTATGGCGTCTTGTGGTCTCCTAGCACAGTCCATGAGAATCTCAGCTTCAGACTGACTGGCACCTCAGCTCCAGCTTGACACAGTTAGGACAGAACTCCCTACACGGTTGTGTAGCTGACAGAGCTGATGAAGTCTATATGATGTGAGTAAGAGGCTTCAGGGCCGCTCTGTTCCTCTGCCTTGAAGTCAACACCACTGGAATTACAGAACCCAGCATTTCTTTGGTCTTTACTCTGATCTCGCTAGGTCTAGGTACAGTCCCAGCAAGAAGGTTGCTTCCACATTTGTCCAAACCTAGATAGACTGCATTAGCAATGGCTTTTTAAAGCACCTGTATAAACTTGCTTTAGGAGAAAATTCAGTATGTGTTAGTGAGATTGCATCATTCTCACACATGCCTAGGTATGTGATGACACATATATCTCTGGATCCTGAGAAAGATAAAGACAATGACATAAGTAATCAAGATTCAGCAAAGATTAGTTCAGGTGCCCAACCACAGGACTGCAGTGTCACTTTGCATGGCCTTTGCCGTGTAAAAAACGTCTGCAGTGGGTGTCTTGAAAATGTGAGAGAGAAGTTCTGGATGTCATTGGTAGAATTGTTGCTATTAAATAAGCATGAGCTTGTTAGGTGGCAGAAACCTGATTTCCTTGATACCCACTTCTTTAAGTAGTAACATTGAGAGCTAGTAAGTACTGGGTAATGACAATGAGAAACGGGGAAGAAATACATAGCTGTTGCATGGTATAAGAGGCTAGCTTCAGTTTTCTGCTGTCCTTTTCAAAACTGAGCTAACTGAGAAGAAGCCAAATAACACTTCTGCTATGTTCTCTTATCAAATTCCACAACAGGGCCAAAAATCTGTGCCAACATGGGGAGTTCAGTCATGAGTAGTTGACCAAAAGGCTTGGTATCACTTATACTTTGCACATGAAAGACATACTATAATACTGGCTTGCAAAAGCTCTTCAACTGTCAAAACAAAAATATTCTGTTTTAGTAGAAGCTAGGAATGTAGAAGACCTTTGAGAGAGTTTGGGAAAGAGATTCCCCGTCCTTCAAATCTACTGTCACGTGAAAGTGCCCTGGTGGGATCTGGACACTGCATTGTCTGCTTGCCTCATCCTACTCTACCTGAGGTTCACATTCTGAAAACGCCAAGTCATTTCCACAGCTCAATAAAGTTCAGTTCAGAGCAGAGGTACTTTATGAATCACCTGCCTACCAAATGGTGAGGTCACTATATTGAGGCAGAAGAAGGAACATCCTCTGAGATAGGCCTGAGAGGGCCAATGACAGAGCAGCATCTTCAAGTTTTCAGTGAACAACAAGGGACTGGACAACTATCACATATGCACATATGCACATTCCCACTCTAGACTTTCTTGTCTAGGAGCCAGTTGTTTTGCATCAAATCAAAGGCTGAACATGAGCTGCCAGTGGATACTTCTGGGGTTTGGAATCAAAGGTGTGAGCTTGCAATCTGAATCATCGTGACAGCACAGAGTGCAGTATTAAGTCTAGTTAGGTTCTTAAACTCAAAGAACTTCTGTTTATTTCCATGACAAGGTTCCCTTAGCCCATGGTGTCCAGCCTTTTGGCTTGCCTGAGCTGCACTGAGTGAATAATTGTCTTGGGCTGCATATGAAGTATATAATAAATAACCAACATATTTAAAATATCTATTTACTATTATAATACTAAAAAAAAGCAATGAAAGCATAAAACTAGTGGGATATCTTACCTTGTTTTTGTGAAAGTAATGCATCAGTTTGGTTCAATGGAAGAGGCTGCAATTGTTAATGAGCTCTCAAGGTGTTCATCAGAGATTTTGATGAAATTTTACTCTTCTTGTCATTCATCCTTGAAAATAGTTGTTCACAAATGTACATACTGCCAAAAAGCGATGACATGAATAAGGTGTGATTGTGAAGTGAGGGGTGTTTCTCTCTTATAAGAGAGGGCTTATAAAAGTCTGGTTAAAGAGACAGTATCGAAATTTTCTTTGAGTTGCATATCTGATTGCAATATATACACATTTCATTTGAAAATTTGCAGGTCACGTATTTATACCAACTGAAAACGGAGTCGCAAATATACAAAAAAAAAAAAAAAAGAGATGTTTTTCAGCATTATTGAAGTTTATTCTTAAATTCCTTTATGAAAAGGCAACGAAAAAAAGTGTTTTAAGAGTATTCTATTCCCTAGACGACTGCCTTACTAAAATACTACTGATGATTAATAGTAATTCATTAATTATTTTAAAGGTGTTTATGCTAGGTACTGCTGTTCTACACTAAGTATAGCAGGGAATCATGTTCTGCATTGCTTTTGAATTTTCTCTTTGTAACACGTATGGATTGCTGCCACTATGTTCCATGAGTATTATTGCCAAATATTTATTTAAAGCCAATTCAACATATCTTTTAATTAGTTTTTCAGGTCTTCATCATTTCAGTATTAAATGCTGAGAAAACAAAAACTTCACAAAGTTCCAGTTAACAAGAGCACCACAAAGTTCCAGTCAACAGGAAGCTTTCCAGCAGTCACAGGAAGTGCTTGTCTTCAGCAAGCAGTCAGGCAAAGTGCATATAGTGGCAAAATAAAGGATCTCTGACACACTAAGATGCAGAAATCAGTTTATTAATTCACATGAGTAGGGTCACGCTGACATTAAGATATATTTTCAATTCACCTGGAAACACAAGCAGACTGTTAGCTCACAAAAACTTCACTTAATTCATTTAATATTTGTCCGTTATTTATTGAATGGAATTTGTCCAAGTGTTTCTTTCTCTCAGATATCCCGAATGGTCCCTTTAACTTGCAAAATTATGAAATCCTGTGCATTCACATATCAGCCATATATCGTTTCCAATTAAGTGATGTATTTTATTGGACTGGGCCTTTAACAAAGAAAAAGTAGTCAAATGTGCTTAAACTTGTGTCACTGCTGAAATCACTCCCACTAGTATTAGCCTTAAGACTTGTTTCTCTTGAGCATGCAAAAAAGAAAGTAAATCCTGCTGGTGAAGACAATTACTTAGAGTGCAAATAATGATTTGAAATATAATGAAAGCAACACAGAGGTGACAAGGATATATCAGTTTCCCAGAATACCCAGGTAAAAGATTAGTATTACAAAATACACTCAAGAAAAGACAAAACCTAATGAAGCTGTTCTGAGTTCTGTATCAGTATTCACAATATAACACCAGTGGATCCTAAACAGGACTGTTTAAAGAGGCTAAAATACAGTAGAATTATCAATCTCACTAAGATTAGTAAACAAAAGGCATAAGAAATGCAATCATCTCATCTCCTCTTACTTTCTTTTCTGTAGAGAAAAGCAGAAATCATGATCCAAATCGTCTGCTTTTTCCTTATTTGGGTGAATTTCCAAATGAGCACAGGCTGGAAACCCAAGGGAGAAGCCTTTTCAAAACTTGTAGGCACTGGGTTGTAATAATTTAAGACATGGTGGGATTGCTTTATTGATGTAGGTGGGCAATAGAGGAGGGCTGCTGTGAGTAGAGTCTCTTATGACGAACACGGGACGGGTTTTTGATGAGGTAAGTAAGGACGGCTATATTTATATTTGGCACTTTTAGGTAAGTAAATGTAAATATGTGGGAGAAGATCTTTATTGAAAAATAAGTAATTTGTTATGTAGAATTATGCCATCCAAAGTTTATACAAAGCCAAAATCAAACTACTATTGCTGCAATGACCAGTCATTTCTGTCTACTTTTTTGAAAAGCAGTTGAAGATGGCAATAATGATAAAAATATAACATACTATTTGTTCTTTCTTAGCGGATACTGGAAGCCATAAAAAAGTAAGTTGAGTATCTTTGCATACAAGCTTTGAATAACTTTGAATATGAGGAAGATAATACAAGAGCATTTGCTGACTCTCTTTTAATGACAGAGGAAGATAATACAAGAGCATTTGCTGACTCTCTTTTAATGACACAGCCATCTAAGAAAAATGCAATGCCTTTTTATTTATTTGACATGTTGGCCTGGTTTACACCAGGTACAAATAATTTGCTCACAGTGATGATGGAAGCGAATGAAATGTGATATGACACACTACATACAAATAAGACAACATATGCCACGGTGAATAGATCAAAATTATATACCTGTTTTTAATCAGCAGATGAAACTTATGAAAAAGCATGTTTCAAGGTAAATGAGAAATGATCAGGTAATTGGTTACGTATGTATTTCAGAATAATTTTATTTCACAACTCACAGCACTGTTCCACCCTACAAAAGTCTCAATACTAATATACTAAAAGAATGTAATTATCTTCACTGAAGGAAAAAAAAAAAGTGTATAGGCAGATGGATAGGAATAAAAAACTCCTTGTTTATTCCATTATCATAGGAGGAAAAGGCTCAAAACAATAAATGATCTCAGTCCAGCCTTCTGTATTCCCTTGTGTCAAGAAATATGTTCAGGAGAACAAACACCGCATTTCAACCAAAAAGACATTTACTGCATTTAGCGCAAAAATGACACTAGGGCACACAAATTATGAAAAAAAAACCAAAAAACCCCAAACCAAAACAAACTAGATTACTTAGCTTATTATCAATATGCTTCTTGTCTCATTATTCAACTATATTTTATAGAGGAATAAAACTTATAATTCTATTAAGTTATTCCTCAACAATTATTCATCACCAGCTTCTTGATTCACATTTTTTTCTCTTTTGTCTCAGACACACAACATTCACCCAAGGCTTCTACACACAACGGTCATTGAGATAGGATTCAACTCCATTACACCTTGATGAGCAGGATCTATAACATCATGGTGAACAAAAGCCAAGGAAGATTGTTCTTTTTTTTTTTTTTTTTTTTTTTTTTTTCAAGTTTCAGGTTTTTTTTTGTCCCCAAGGAATGTCCATTGCCTAGCTTTGGCCAAACTCACATAGGTTACAAGTGCACAAGAGAAATAGCTCTGCACATACTGTTTTCAAAGTTCAAAAGCATCTTACTTTTAAAACACAGTTTGAGTCTACGAAGTCTGCGGTTTCTGATAATTGTGGTTATTTAGCTAAGTGAGCTCAAAGATACATGAGAAAAATGTGCCAAAAGTCAATAAGAGAGCATTTATACCACTTCCTCTGCCATACTCAGTAAATATGTTTCTTAAAATGTGATAAAGAAAATTCAAGTATCCTCTACCGAGTTACTGTGTTATTTGGAGACTGAATTCAATCTTCAGTGTGTAAAACAGAATGATTATAAATTTGCTTTAAAGCAAGTACCAGCAGGATTAAATTATGGAATTGCTTATGATGCTCCATTGATACTGACTTTGTCATATAATGTGAAATAAAAGACTATCTAACAAGGAATTATTACATCTCTGGCCTGGATTTAGCACAAAAATGTTGTGACCGTTTCACATGTAGTTCAGCATACAGAAGATACTATCTAACACAGAATCTGTGCTCTCAGAAACTTGTAGAACATCAGACAGATGAACAATTTTTCAGGAAAAACCCTGATAGAAGGAAAATCACTGATAGGAAGAAAGCCATCAAGGATTCAAGCTAATCCAGCTTCGCTATTCAGTAAATCAGAACGTAAATTGTAATAAATAAACCCTAGTTATGTGTAGGAAATGACAAACCCTTTAGCGTTATGCTACTATATTTGCTCATCATTGATCCAGAATTTAGGAAATGCTGTAGCAAGTCATATAAAAAGGCCAATGGCTATCAGCCACACAAGTAGCCTGCTATGAAAAGTTAGTGCCAAAAGATTACCCTCCCATGTGTAGGACACCTGTGGGTGAATCCACCAAAAGCTGCTAACGGGCAATCAAGTTCAAACACCTGATCACCAGATCCATGTGACCATCTGCAGCACAGAACATGTGCCAGAAGTTTCATTAAAGGTGAATAAGAAAGGAACACGTTGTGTGCTAACATATTTCCATGAAGAATTTCATTACTTTTCTTATTCACAATCAAAACGTACCACAGGCAATGAAAACATCGGATTTCTATTTTTGGCCAAAGGGATTTGGAAGCAGAAGTATTATAATTATTATTATGTTTTGGAGACTAATGTTATTATACTTTTCTCAAAACCCTTAAAATTTTACAATATGAGAAATTTATGAAAAAACAAAGCTGAAGCAAATAATTCCCTTAATGATTCATAAATGTTAAATCTGTCAGAACTTGTTCAAAAATCAGATCAGCGGTACATGCAAACTTCCTGGTGCACATGAGTGAGAGGAGATCTAATACATGATGGGATAAAAAAAACCTGCCAGTCTTGTTAAAAATGGGGATTAATCTGAACTTCGCTGAAGCTAATGGGACTTTCCATTAACTTCTACAGTCTTTGGATCTGGTTCTATAGTTTATTTTTCTCCCTCCTTTTATCTTCTCTCCCTTTCAGATTTGTTTTTCTCCTTTATGTGTTACAAGAGCAGCACTGAGAGCTGAAATGGACAATGCTTAGCTGGCAGTCATTCTCTGGTAATTAGACTGAGTCTCAAACACCTGACCTGCACATCTATGGATATCAAGCACATCTGAGTGCCCAATTACCCAGGAGTATTAAGAAATAGGTTTGGAGGATGGGCAAATGATTTGATTCTTAAACTCTTCTGTAGTTGACGCTGTACGTGCCACTTCTTTAGCATAGCCTAGAAGACCCAAAGAGAGACTGAAGGTCAATTCCCGCCTGAACCATCATGTACTGTGAACAATTTCTTCAGACTGTTCAGGATCTTTGACCTTTAGAAAGTCTACAGCATTCATAATTATATCTAAAGCAGCTTTCATGATGTCTTCCTCTATAATGGATTCACAGACATGAATAATACTCCTTAATTTTCAAGTATTTCTTTTTCAAATTAATATTTCAAAGAGAAAAACCCTTATCTTGTTAAGAAGCAGAGTTTTTAGGGTTGTAGCTCTTGCATAGGATGATACAGTTTGGTGGCCTCTCTTGTTAAAAATGTTCTAGTACCCATCTAATGCCCACTTATTTATGGATTTTAGACTAAAAGCCCTTTTTTTGCCAGTTTTCTTCACAAGCACTTATCTCAACACCCTCATTAGATGGTTTTTCTCTTTTCTTTTTTTCAAGGCCTATCCATGCCCTTGGTACTTTCTTTTGTTCCATTCTGCAAAAGAAATGGATTTAAAGGATCTCTCTCCACCAGTTTCAACTTTTTTCCTTTGTAATTAGCCTTATTTGAGGAGCAGAAAAGTAGAAGACCAGAAAGAAATAATAATAAAAAAAACCAGGTGAACAAAGGAGATGATGTTCTTTACTTCAATCATATGCTGTATAGCTTGAGTCAGAGAACTTGCACATCCTTTTTTTTTATTATTATTTTTTATTTTAAATCTGACTCAGATGGTACATGTAAGCCAGCTGAAATAACGTTTCAGAGCTAAAGAAATGCTTCATTCAGTTGATCACTGTAATTACCCTGAGCATACTTAAACATAATTCAAGAAATCTTTTGGATACAGTAATTTGGAAAAGAAGATGTTTGCTATCATCTTCTATGAAGGAATATATTGGCAATATTAATGCAGTGTGTGAATAAGGAAGAATATATTTTTTATGTTAATGCACAAGTGTATATATACGTGCAGTTGAAAAATAAGTAGCGAAATAATGCATCTGAACTGAAGTGGAACTTGAATATATATTACTGCAGCAGTCTAGAACCACTCATATCATTACTATACCTAATTCTGGTGTCAGTTTTTTATTTAAAGAATCAGGGGAAATCTTCATTAAATTTGATATGACTTCCAACAAAAAGTGGATTAGATAACAGAACTAATGGAGATGGAGTGGTTGAGGTTGGAAGGGACCTCTACAAGCCACCTGGTCTGACCCTCTCTCTAGCAGGGACACCCACAGCAAGTTGCCTGGGACCGTGTCTAGGTGGCTTTTTTGCAGATCTCTGAGGAGGAGACCCTGCAACTTCTTTGGGACACCTGCGCCAGTAACCCGCATAGTAAAGAAGTGCTTCTGGATGTTCAGTGGGAACTACTCGTGTTTCAGTTTGTGCCCATTGCCTCTTGTTCTGTCTCTGGGCACCACTGAAAAGAGTGTGGCTCTGTCCTCTTTACACTGTTATGTCAGTTGTTTGTATGCATTGACAAATATCCCCCTGAGCCTCCTCTGCTTCAGGCTGAATAGTTGGATCTTTCTCAGCCTCTCCTCATAGGAGAGATGTTACAGTACCTTCATCATCTTGGTGGCCTTTTGCTGGACTCTCTTCAGCATCTGTATGTCTCTCTTCTACAGGGGAACCCAGAACTGGACTTAGTACTCCAGGTGTGGCCTCGCAGGTGCTGAGTAAAGGGAAAAGACCACCTCCCTTGATCTGCTGGTGCTACTGAGGTATGTGATATGTGATATAGGGTCACATGAGCAGCATTCAAAAAAAATCGTGAAGTTGAGGCAGAACTGACCTGCAAGAGAAAAGGTTTCAAACTCTCTAATGGAGTGTACAGCCACATACATAGACTATCAACAGAGAAATCTCTCATCAGCATCATGGTTCTTTCCAGTAGCTTCAATTTGGGATATATTTCTTGTGGGTTTTAAATTGGATGTTTTATACTCTTCATTCATTAAGTCTTTTGCCTGGTGCATTTTGTCTGTTGAGACCTGTGTGCTAAGACTGATTCATAACCTTGCTTGTTGTTTGATGCACATAAATAGTGTGTCTGAGGGTCACAATGGAAAGGAGTTTTAAGCTTATTGACTAAGTCTTCATTTATATTTTTACTTACACTTGAAACTTCCAGCCAATCCTCTGTGCATTTAATTCAGCTATAGCCTAGATAGACACAGGCAAGGCAGACAACGATCAAAGACTTACACACTGAAGCCTCATTTGCAAGAGATCTGGCACAGAATACTTATATGGGAAGATTAGAAATGGATTTTTGTCCAGGCTAAAAGCAAGAGGGGAGATCTACGAAAGGGATTTATGGCTTTTTCCTTAATAGCGTCAATCTAATGTGTTGAGAAGAACATAGCATGAACAGAGTTATTTTTTTTAACCACATTCTGATAGATGAACCATAATTGCATGTAACTTTTTTTCAAAATCTTTTTTCATTTACACTGGACAAATAAATTTCATGTAGCAGTGATTGACTGTGTTATATAAAAAGTATTTTATTTATTATATATATTTTTTTTTAATTTTTTTTTTTAAGTTGTTTCACTGTTTTGTTATGCTTTGGAAAAGAGGGAAAACTTGCTGAACCTTTGAAGCAGTACCATATTCAACTCCAACCATGGCACCACTTCAGACCAGTAGCATCACACTAAGCCTTTAACTAGAGCCTCCTCTTTAGATTTAAAATCTCGTAAAACAAGATTCTTAGGTACCACAGAGAAGCAGTAAAGAAATTTACTTCTGAAATACGCATGGGTCAGCATAGCATCTATAGGAATCAGTCTAAGCTCTTCATACTTGCTGTCATATCATCAACATTATTTTTACAGACACACTTAATCCTCATAGTATCGCTGTTGGCCTGAAACCATACACAGAAAAGTCTGAGATGCAGGCACCCACTGCCAATCTGTCCTCACCATACTTTACAAATCTTGCAGACACGTAAAAGGGTTATCTCAAGTCCTCCTCACAGTAAATAAAATATTTTTTAAAAGGCTTTTGGGGATCCTCAGGGCATGCCAGTACTGCCAAGAAAATGCTCTACCCTACCTAGTAGGGAAATACATAACAATGTGCTTTAAAAATTAAAAATTTAGAAGAATCTGTCAATTATCTAGGTTGGCATCGTGTAATTCAAGAGTGAACCATCTTAACAAATCCATTTGGAAATGTCTGTGTAGCCTGTGGAAAAGCTATGTAAAACTGTGTACAAAGCACAATATATAATGAAGTTTACACTTGCTTTGGGTTTGTCCTCAGGAACATACAGCAATTCTGACATGGTATCTCTCAGTGTTACAAGATGCAGCCTAGTAGCAGAGGAATTTATTTCCACATCAAAGGTGAAAACAAAAACTTTAATTAAATAGATAGTTACAAGTCAGATAACTCAAAATATTAGCATTTGGTTCTCCTTTAAAATAAAAAGCTACATTATCTGAATAAAGGAAAAACAAACAGTTATTATATAGATATTCAAACTCATGATGGATATTAGGAAAGACTTCTTCTCAGAAAGAGTGGTAAGGCATTGGAACAGGCTGCCCAGGGAAGTAGTGGAGTCACGGGAGGTTTTTAAGAAAAGGGTCTCTGTGGCAATTAGGGACGTGGTTTAGCGGGCATGGTGCTGACAGATGGATGGTTGGAGTAGATGATCATAGAAGTCTTTTCCAACTTCAAAAATTCTATGACTCTATGAAACTACTCGTCAGGACAAAAAAAAAATAAAAAAATCACAATGAAATCAGTGCTTTTCAATTTGCTTTTTTATGTGTGCACATGCTATATTCTCAGCCTGAGTCCATTTGTTCTGATAATAGGAATGAGCAATGCTAAATTCATTATGGTCTTGCATTCTGATTTGCATAGTATTTTCTGACTTGTTCCAACTAGAACTGCATGCAGAGGCAGGGCTGAAAACACCCAACAAACACAGATTCCTGTGTATTTCTTTACCAATCTGGTTCCTGGAAATAGAATGTGCCGAAAAGGAAGCGAAACGTTAAGACATATCTGTTTAAAGTACACATTCCTTAGATGCACGCACCAACTAAATGGCACCAAACTTTAACAGATTTGTACATAGCAAAACCTTTGAAAATTGCAAAGTGCTGTTCACAAACTTAGAGGTAACAGATTTCTCACCAAAGCAACAGTTAAGCAAACAGACACATAAACACAGTGAAAACAACATATTTTTCCCAACTCTTTTTCCAGAAAACAGATGGATTTTGTTGATTTTGCAACTTGTTTTAAGCCTGAAGGATGACTCTAACAGGGAAGATTTCAAAATGCATGGCTTCCCATATCGCATGTCAGATCATCCTAAATGGAAGCACATCTCCACAGTGACAATACTACATGCAGCACAACATTTCTCTGTGAGTGTGGTATAAATAACATTTGTATCAACCTGGAAAAATGTTGAAGACTTTAGAAAAGATATTGTGCCTAATTAAAACATAGGTAAGACTGTAATTGGATTTTCTCAAGAGTTGGAGATCCACCTCTACTTATACTAGTATTGTCAGATCTCATGATCAAGGTGCGTAAGTAATCTACTGCAGGTTATAAACATCCTTCGTTAGTTTAACATATTTAATGTATATTTTCAAGGAATTTTTCTGACTAATGTTGCTGACTTCCTACATAAAAAGACTACAAATCTGTTTGAACCACAGAATATGAAGTAAGAAAATTACTATTATGATTGAAAACTGATCGATGCTGAATGCATTCCTTAGCTTATTAAAAACTGGAGCACGCTGCTCATTTTCATTTGGCATACTTTGGGTTTTAGCCTCTGAATCTTGTAGTGAATTTCTCCAGTGGGTACACATAGCAAGAATCATTTTATATTATCTATCTCCTAGCCTGTTGGTCTCGTTTTTCTGATAAGATAAATATATCAAGGCATTCATTACTACCATTATGAAATAGTTGTTGTTCATTTCAAATACGATCATTACTTTTAAAAATCCTCTCCAATTGTTAATATTAAAAATATACTGACAAGTAAAATGGACACAAGCTATCCAGATTCTCTATGACGCTATTTCTTCACTCCCTTCCGATCTTCAACTTGTCTTCTTGTTTTTTTTCATCTATGCCATGAACAATGCCATGATCAAAAATGATTCCGCATCTGTACTAATTCAGTATTTCTCTGTACATTTTCCAGCTACTAGGATGGCAAAGTGTTGCATAGAATAGTTGTATTTAATAATTGTAGTAGACATCCATGCAATATAATATAAATTCATCGATCAACCAAACCCACTTCAAAATACTTGGGAGATCTTGGCCTTAGATATTAATCCTATTTTAAATCAAACTAGGGAAACACAACTCAAGAAAATCCTTTAGTCCTGAATCCCTGCTAATATGTTACTACATTAAATCTATTCATTTTGAATTTATATGTTATTTAATTTCTACTAGGTAACATTTTACCAGTCAACAAGCTGGAGATTTCCCAGAAGTCAGCTGAAGTCATAGCATCTTAGTAGAAGTCAAAATTTCCCTACAGCTGTTCACAATTTGCTGCTTGATGTATGCCTCATTCAGAAACTAGACTTTTTAGAAGATATTCTACCTCTTCATATGTTTTAACCAAAACGTTCAGAAACAACACTTGTGAATCAGTATAAATCTCATGAAGAATTTAAAAATGGGTTATAAAAATTCTTAAAATTTTGACTGTTAGAGGTTTTGAATAAGCAATATTTTTAAAGCAATACTCAACTCTTAACTTGGACATTTGGATATTACTATTTACACTACACATAAGAAGAACTCAACTAAAAATAAAGAAAACAAATGGGTAGAGAAAAATGACCACATCACTTTCCTTTCCAAAAGAAGAGTGCAGTGAAAGTTCGAGAGCACTGCCATTTAGGGGATGAGGTGGGGAAAACACTGTTTAATCTTTTCTCATTGTTCTGTCAGGGCATAGTGCTCCGGCTCCAGAGAAGCACAGCCTATCTGTGCCCATAGTCTGTACAGTGAGGCTCCCTACTCAGTCCTGTGTACTAACAGCTGTACCCTTGCAGCACCTTAACATTTCCCTGAAGTACTTCTCTACCATCTATCGACTCTGTCTTGAATCTCCCACCCAACACTGGCAACAGCTTCATGCTGACCCTCTTCGGCTTGCCACAGAACATTCCTTAGGTGCAACGTGCCATGAACACATGCCATGGATATGTGCCATGGATAATGGCCCATCTACACATACTTGAAGAAAATGTTTCAGAGAAATCATGAATTGTAAACATATGGTTTTCTCCTGATTCATCTGACCCCCAACTTTTGAGGGTCAATTTAATGATATAAAGTCCCCAAAGAATTATTAAGCAAATATTAAATTCATATTTTATCCTAAGCCAAGGGAAGACTCTAACCTTGATAACCGCAACTCTCACTTTTGTATTTTATAGTTTGTATTTTATTCGGAGGCACAGAAGCAAATAAGGTGCTCCAGCACAGTGTGTATAATTGTATCAGTGGGTGCTATGCTCACACTTAACCAAGTTAAGATCACCTCTTACACGGAATGCTTTTTACATTGGAAACTACATCCACCAACAGCAATGCCAGAAACTGGTGAACTAAGTAAAGAAATGAGTAAGAAGTAAATTTACGCAAAATTTGAGTTTATGGAATACATGAAACCTTTATGAATAACTTGAACACAGTTACTTTACTCCACATTTGGAATGCATGTAGATGGAAAAAAAAAAAAAAAAAAAGTGATACTTCTTTCTTCTTAAGTTAACATAAAGTTGTTAATGTTTAATTTTGAACTCTACCTGCGTGCTTTAGCAGATCTGAAGGCAGAGCTTGACAAACTGGAGTATTTATCCAGACAAAAATAGCCACTCAGCTGTGCTTTAGTGCCATTTTCTGTCACACCAGCATGACAGCACTAAGTGTTTAGTTCAAATAAGTGGTTCCATGTCCTCTGATAATACAACATGGTTCCAGCATTCTGTTCACTACAATTTCAGCTCCATCAGGGGTGGCACAAGACAGCTCAGTATTCCCAGAGATTTTCAAACTGTGGTGCATGTGTTCTATTATGCACTCAACCCGTCTGGTCCATTTGGACTGGATTCACCAGGGAATACAATTAACCGGCCATTTTATTTACACAGTCCAGCCTGCCAATTCATCTGGAGTTTCAGTTATTTTTCTTCTTACAGTTTAGAATTGTTTCTGATGTGGTAACTATCTGCAGTACTGACTCCTTTACTACTGGGTATTCATGTGTAAGGCAACCAACTGCTGGGGACTCATTTGGGGATGGTTAAGATCTTCAAATTAAAAACAGTAATTTCCTCACCAGACACAAGTACACTGCTTCTTTTTAAATGATCCAGTCGATAAGACTTCTATCTAACATGCTGCCAAACAAATAACAGAAAATATGGAGGAATGGCAACAGAAGAGTTAATGTACAGAAACACTTTTTGCTCCCCACTGAACAACAAACCAGCAGTCACAAATCAGGGTGCTACTGTTGCAGTGGTGATCAGAACTGCTATTCAGCATTTTTGGAAAATGGTCAAATATTCCAAAAAATGAGACAAAAAATGATCTTATCCATAGGATGCAGAATTTAAGTAATTTCAGTAAGCCACCACTGTCGTCACACTTTAGGTATGCTTTCCAAAGTTGAGATAGCATGCATAACACAAACATGTAAAAAAATAAGAACATGTGGAGCCAGATAAATATAAAAATCATTCCCGATACGCTCTTCAAATGCCAACTTTTGAAATGGTTAACTTATGAAAATACTGTGCACTTACCCAAACTAGGAGGTTCCTACATTACCTGATTTTATGATGCCAAATATTATTTTTCTGCCAATATGTTCCCTTTTTATGGGATTTTTTCACTATTCTTTTCTTCTTTCTCTACCTCTCTCCCTCTGTACCAAATGAAAATCTGTTAGCCTCCTACATTTTTATCCCAAATCAATACAAAGACAGTTTCATACAAATTAAAGAAAGAAAAAAAATTGCACCATCTTTCATCAGACACTGTTTATTCCCATGCTGCCAACTCAACATAAATAGCCTGAATTACCTATAATTTTTTTCTAACTACCCTAATTATCCTTTTCCAGAAATATGCTGTTTCTGGACAAGCCCATAAAATACGTCCTAAACTAACCTCTTGCCGCTTTTCTTCCACTATATTTGCTAAACGACTTCACGCAATTGTATCAATTTTGCAAAAATTTATAATTTAACTTTGATAGCAAGCCTACACTTTGGCTAGTTGACTATAAACAATTCAAATTGCTAAAATTAAACTTATAGTATCCACTGTAAACACAAAATGACTGATCAGATTACATAACCTCTCTTTCAAGTCTGAATGTTTCCATCACTAAGCCTTTCAGTGAGTACCTATGAGTGAAACAGAAACTAACACCACAATGGTGTTAAATTAAAAAAAAAAACAACAACAAAAACTACTGGCGCGTTTATGCTGGCAAACAGCCATGATCATGATAATCTCACCAGAATGCATGAAATGTTCACTCTCCATACCAATGTACTATGTCCATATTTATGTTAAGAGATCTGAGAGAAAGTAGCTTGAGCGTTTTTCTCAAGCGTCTCTGATTCCTGAGGTCTTTCCACTATTTGTTGTAATGTTTTCCCAAAGCAGTGCAGGTTACCAGCCCTTGACTCAGGTAAATAGAAAAACCTAAAATAGCTTCTTTCCGTTCTGTAACTTCCAATTGCATTAAAAAAATATTGCTTATTTTATTAAATTCTCAGCTACTTTCTCACAGTCCAATGTGTTCCTCTCAGCCATTCTCCTCACCCACCAGGTAGAATGCTCTTTTTCAGGCTTAAAGACAACACACTCAACCTTTTGTATTTGAAAAGTTTTGACACTATGAGTAAACAGTGAAAATGAAAAAGCAGGAGGAATGAAGAATGCAAGACTACAGATGCACAGCAATGAGCTTCATGCACCAGGGGGACTTTCCCAAGCCTATGATGGAAGCATTTAGAAGTGGAATCTGACTGCAAAATAAATATGAGAAAATAAACAACAGGCACAGAACTTTCCAAAGATGAATGGCCATTTCTCTGTAGTTCTGGGATTCTCAACCGAGACCCTGCTCCCCAGATCAGTCTTCAAAATGTGTCCTTTTTGTAGCTGTAGGATTGACAAACTTCCTATGAAAGCTAGCCATCCTAGACTGCTGCCAGTCAGCGAGCAATCAGTCAGTGCTGGAAGAGTCATCACCCAAGTATGCAGGGCAATAAAGAACAGATAGTTCTGAGGCAAAACCTAGCTGAGCTGCATGGAAATAGCCAGGGCATGAATTGCAATTCAGGCTTACTGCAGCTGGCTTCAAAACACAATGAGAAATGTGTACTCACCATGGTTACAAGAGGGCAGGAGGAGCATAGGGCAACTTCTCTGACACTGGCATTGATTTGTCTGGAAAGGTGACTAGTGGTAGCATCACAGAGGGCTTTTTCAAAAGCTGTTCCTCAGGCTGTTTTTTCTACCCTTGTAAAGTTTCAAAGATGATAGCTCTCAGATGATTCCAGTTCATTCTTAGCTTCCCCGAAACCCGGCTTGTGAAACTATGCAAGTATATGAACAACAATAAGGAAAGTTCACTATTCCCAGGGCAGTTGCTGTTTGCATGGACTGATCTATAAGTTGGAACAAAACTCCTGTTGCTTCTTGCTGCATATTAGGTTTAAAATATTTGTGAAGCTAAAGGAGGAGAGGGGCAGGAACATATAGTTAGGACAAAATGCGTGATTGCCCAGTCATTTCTGGCAGAGCACAGAAATGCTGTAGGGTCTTAAGAGCAGTAACAGCATATTACATTCAAGCGACATATCACGTAAGATTAGTCTTTGCAACTTCATGAATACACTTGCCTTCGCACACTCTAGATTTTAGATCTATATTTGTAAATTTTATGTGCAGTAAAGACTGTCCTTGGTTAAGAACAAAGGAAAGAACCTAGAAAGTTGCTAAAGGTGGGCAGTTTGCCTTGCTGTTGGACTCTGTAAAGCAATGGTGCTGTCAGACCTTCTTCTCAAGCAGTCAAGAAAGGGGCCTTACCACAATAAAATAATAAATAAATCTACACAACGATGGCTTACATAATATATGATTGACAACTTTATTTTTGTCCATTTCTTTCTCCATACCTGAATGCAATTATTGAACAAATTTCTTTTGTGTCTGAACTTCAAACTAGACATACAATGCATTCCATCTTATATGCTGACTTCAAAAAAAAAAAAACACGGTTAGATGAATGATCAATTCCTAGATTGTTTAAAAGGATTCCCTTCTCAATTTTATACATACAAGTACTAGGTTTAGTGTACTTCTTCTTTTTGCAATGTATTAATTTATGCTTTGATGAAATACTATATACCTGTCCCATCAAATGCACATTTGGAAATGTTTGGGATTGCTTACAGTATTTTTTGTTTTGCTGCTGAAGTCTTCACTAATTAAGATGAAGACCTGAAAAAAAGAATGTCCTTAATAAACATACCCACTTTATTCTGTGGGTTGTTTCCTAGGAAGGTCTAAGTAGCTTTATAGGATTTCATTCTTCTGAGATCCTCTTGTCAAAGAGACGCTGGTCTGCACTTCTGGATTTGCAAAACATCCCGTGCTATTAAATGGAGACAAGATGATAGTTTTCCCAACCAAGATGGCATTCAGTGCTACATAATATGGTGGCTATTAGTGGGCACCTGTTGGTTTTCTTTCTATTTTTTTTCCATAGGACTGCAGCACTTCTTTCCTACCCCATCTCCTGTAGTGAAGTTCAATACAGGTTTATTACTAGAACTGTGACACAGTTGAGTTTGTACTGTCTCTCTTCCCATAGGCTGTGATTCTCCATAACTTTTGATAAACCAAACAGCAACACAAACCTAAACATCATGTCTGGCACCTTTAAGTAGCTTCCTTGAAATGCCTCATTACAGCACACCAACAAGAAGAGTATTTCCAGAAAACAATGGGAAACTCAAAGGTGCCTTGACTTGCCCCTGCAGGGCACAGACCAAGATCAGAAAGAACTGAGTTTGAAAGTCATGTGTTTACTGTTGAAATACTTTTTAACCACCGAATATAATAGCAGAAAAGCATCCATAGTGTCAGCTTGTGTGGTTTGGTAAGGGAGTTTAACTCAACTGAACTGAATTTGAGATTTCATTCATATGACAAATGTAAGCACGTGACCAATTACATTCTCAAGCTTCAGCAGTAAAATTTGAAAGAGTAAACCTGACCCAACTGGCTCAAGCACTGCATTTTAAATCCATCCATGGTACCTTAAAACACTTTATTAAGATTTCAATAGCTAAATTGTTTTATGAACTTCATTTTTTTTCCTCCAGTAATATAAAAGTAGCACCAGTTTAGCAGAATGTAAGGTATTTCTTTGCAAATATGGGTGAAAACTTTAACTCTTACAATAAGATCTGGACAGAAATTGATGCAGTTTTAGCTACATGCTTTTCATTAAATCTTCAAAGTTGCTCATAATTCTGATTTATTTATACAAATATTAAAGAAAATATCATTTCATTCTCACAGCCCTTAATAGTTTTACATATTTCTCCATGGATATTTTTCTCATCATTCATCAGCATTTTTGCAAGAAAATAATCTTCCCTGTCTTAATTTCATTTTTTTTAATACCAGCATTCCAGGAATTATCCTAACTAACTATGATAAAAGAGCAAAAGAAAAAAAGTAAGTCCTTTATTGAGTTTCTGTTGGAAATACCAAAAAGAAGAAGGAAAAAAAAAAAAGATTATATGAGTGAACATTCTAAACATATTTGAACAATGTAAAGTCTGACTACTTAAAAACAGGAGAGCACTTCCAGTTCTGTGGTACTTTGAATGGCAAAATCACCAACCTCTGCCCCTGCACAACCCAAATACTGGGTTCTTCAACACCAATACCAAGCCAAGAAGAGACCTAAAACTTGACATTGACACGTAAAACATCTGGTAGTTCAGAAATCAATAAGAGCAGTGACCTGCTTTCACATGAGAAATAGAAAGAATCCCTCCCAAAGGCCCCAATGTCTATATGGCTTTCGACTAATGGTCAAAAAGCAAGAAAAATGTAGAAGCTTTGTACATGACTAAGGAACGGAAAGAAGTAAAAAACTCTTGCTTTAAGCAAGTGTTGTTCATGTTTACATACACTACAAGTTTTTTACTGCTGAAGTGAGAAGTGGCCGGAATTAGGTGATGGAACAGAGAGAAATAGAATGAAAAAGTGCTAAAGAAGTTTATGGCAAAAACATCTTGCCAGAATAGCACAGCACTTACAGAATTACTGTTGTCCTCTGACTGATCATGTGTGAGAAGCTGGGAGGAAAAAGGGTATTTCTGATGTACATCAAACACAGTAAAAGCTGAAGTGAGACCACAAAGCTTTTTTTCTGAAACAGGATATGAATTCAAGTCTGCAGAAATGTAACTGGTATGTGCATGTCTTCTAAGGGGGGCCTTGAAGATGCTTCCTAGAAAAAGAAAGTTTGTTTATGGTATACAGCTTCTAAGTCCAATGAGATGCAGCAAACTAAAGCCTAAGATACCCCAGTGTTTGCCACTCTCTCTTCACTGTGGACTCCAGCTCCTTTCTGAGTCAGTCTGAATGCACCCCTTTGAAACAACTACTGAGACAGTAAGTTCATCCTGTCTCAAGGTTTAATGCAATTTTCAGAGCCAAATTGCTCTTGTGCACTGTAAGGAATATACTACATCGAGAATAAGCCTGGGACCAACAATTACGAATTTTTCCCTCCCCTGTTCTCTCCCTATTTCAGCATCAGATTCTCTCTCTCATTAATGCAAGTATCCTTCGCAATAAATAACAAAATCATCTCTTCATTTCCAACATGATTGTTACAAATCAACACCAATTCTGACTTCTTACTGGCATTAGCATTGCTCTTCAAAGCAAATTTGATACTTTCTCAGCAGCAGCATCAAATTTCTTTAATGCATATTGACAGGCAGGTCAGTAGCCAGTGACTTTTTTTAATGACTGTAGTCTTTTGTTCTCTTTGCAGTACCCACAAGGACTTGAATGACAGAAAGTTCATTTTTCTCCGACTGAACATCTGATTACAGTAGCCCATGCTTTACCCCCCTTTGGGAGACATGCTGTCAGCCAGCAAAGCCATGGTGGTTGTGGTAACTGTCACTGCATATCCAACAGCTGCTCTGTTACACATTCCCTAACCTGGCAAGGACTGCGCTGCGGAGATTCTGCCACTTTCCTCCACCCTGGCTCTGCGCTACCACAGCCCCATACCTCCAGCAGGTAGGCTGGCGAGCAGCACTCGCTGCAGCTGCTTCTCAGCTTCGTAGCACTGGTTCACCACCAGCAGGAAGTCTCCCTGAGGTGTCTTCCATGGCCTTCACCCTGGAGGCCTCTGTCAAGAATCCAGAGCTCCTCAGCTAGAAGCCTGCAGGGGCCTAACCTAGTTGGTACTCAGGTTTTGCAGGCGGCGGTACACTGTGGGTTTTTTTTCTTTTTTTCTTTTTTGCTACATCAATAGAATGAAATTACAAGAAAACATTATGCATAAGTGGGCATTTTGAATTCTTTAAGCTCAAAGAACATGGGCTGCTGAATAGAAAGTCCATAAATTGAACAGTATATATTCACTGATAAAAAAATAATTAAGTTTGTTCTGTTCTTATGTTCTAACTGGGTTTTAGCTCAGGCAGAACTTCAGCTATGTGAGACAGAATTCAGTGCAAATTGTGTTCAGTATTCGGTAGGTAGACATCTTCATTACCACCTGAATGGTCATTTTAATTTTAGCACTAAATAATTCAAAATAATCTTAATTATAAAAATCTAAGTGCAGTAATATAATCTTTGGAATAATTCTTTATATTTCTATTTCTGTTGCAGACGAGGTAAGAACAAGAATGAGGCTTAAACTGCCAAGAAAACTGGTTACATCTTCCTACAAGGACTTTGCGTGTACTTAAGCAGGATGGTGCTAGTAGCTCTGTCTTTCACAAAGAAGTCTACACCAGAAATTAGTATGAAACATGCTAGAGCATCATATTCTAGAAGCTTAAATACATGGCAAACAACTCCAAATGTGGAGTCCTTAGTACAGAAGAGACACAGACCTGCTGGAGCACATCCAGAGGAGGGCCACAAAAGCAATTCAAGGGATGGAAGACCTCTCTTACAAGGACAGGCCAAGAGTACCGGAGCTGTTCAGCCTGGAGAAGAGAAGGCTCTGAGGTGACCTGAGAGCAGCCTTTCAGTATCCAAAGGGGAACTACAAGAAAGAAGCGCACAGACTCTTTAGCAGGGTCTGTGGTGAGAGGACAAGGGGAAATGGTTTCAAACTAAAAGAGGGGATATTTAGGTTGAATGTAAGGGAAAAGTCTTTTACAGTGAGGGTAGTGAGGCGCTGGAACAGGTTGCCCAGAGAGGTGGTGGATGCCCTGTCCCTGGAGACATTCAAGGTCAGGATGGACAGGGCTCTGGGCACCTGATTGAGCAGTGGAAGTCCCTGGTCATTGCAAAAGAGTGGACTAGACGACCTTTGAAGAGCCCTTCTGTCTCTAAGGATTCTGTGATTCTACGATTCTATGTATTTCTGCCTGTGCAAACTATAGAATGAGCTTAAAATAATAATAAAAAAGTAAATCCAAATTTCCCCATGTTTTTTTTTGGGGGGGGGGATCTAGTCTTAATTTCTAATCAATTCAAGGAATGCAGGAGCTGAATGACAAAATCACTTATTTATTCTCAGTTACAACTGAACCAGTGCATTTGAAATTGGAACCATAACAAGAATAACATTTGCTAGAGATGTTAGATCAAGTTTTGCAACATACTGCTTCTTCTCCCACTAACATTGGCAAAAAGTGATCCTTACGCATTACAAAGTGTGCCAAGTTGTCACAGTTGCAGTAGAAAGGAAAAGGGTAATAAACATTTTTATGCATGAAATAGCAATGGAAGAAAGATCAATTCAAAATTTGTAAAGAGGTAATGATTAAAAAAACCCAACCCTGTGATTCTCCAAAAGTGCTATGATTTCTCTAACTAACCTGACTGTCCATTTTGCTATGATTTTCTAGCTGGGGAAATAAGCACTGAGATAAGTAAATTTCCACAATGGAAATTCTCCTTTTCTAAACAGAGAGAAATAAACATTAAAACAAACGAAACCTTTATTTCTATACATGCTACCAACATTATACAGCACAGCCAAGTGAAAAAGAATTACTCTGAAATTACAACTGCAATTGTTTTTAGAACACGAGGGTTAAAATCTTGTTGTTAGTCCTAATCTGCTGTTCCGCATCAGGCAGTGATAACATTTAAATTTCATCTTCCCCTTTCTACAGCTTATTCCAGCATGGGGATTGATTCATCACATTCTTCAATCATCTTTTTGTATTTTACTGAATACAAATTACGATACTGAGGAAGATTTACATGTTTATGTTTTAGAACACAGTGCTGGGGGAAAAAAAAGTTGATCTATCCTTTAAAGTGGATTAAATTGTAGTTCTAAATTCCCATTTAAAGTAAAATGCAGAAGGATTTGGAGTATGGGTGTTTTCACTGGTTTTCTACTCTTTACATCTTCTCCATGTTAATTTATAAAATTAATAATTTTTTATAGAATAATTCTCTTTTCATTTCAAGCCTTTGACTTACCAGAAATATGAATTTTTCTCCCCCGTGATTTTGTTGTAGAACTTCTGGGAAGTCTCAGAAATGTTTTCTGAATCTTATTGAGAGGTTAGAGCATTGGGTATTCTTTTCTCTAAAATCTGAATTAGTCACTTAAACTAAATAAAAGGTGTTATAGAAAGTGGGGTAAAAAAACTGTCAAGAAACAATCAGTTTGAAATAGCCTGACCAAAAATCCCTGTTCTTCTGAGTTCACTAACACTTAGGCCTGGTTACGTAAAAACATGACAGAAAGCTGAACCTTAGTTACCCTTTCTTTTACACGTTTCTGTACAATTATATCTTCTTTGGTTCTATGCTCCTTTTCCGATTCTATGGGACATGTACAAAAGAGAATTATATACTTATACATAAAGCACGTAAGTTATTTTTGACCTGTATTACATATGCATAATGTTGAAAGACAAGCTGTAGATTTGTTCATAGTGAATACAGAATTTGTAAAGTTTTTTTTTCCACCTGTTGTCTTCTCATTTAAGTAATGAGATTTTTCAAATAGATACGCAGATGCCTGAAGAAACAGATCCCAATCCCTGATTGTGACAAATTAATACATTAGTACTGCGCAGTGATCACACTAATGAAGAATGTAGGCAAATAATAGAAGTACTTACGAAAAATCTGTAATTCCAAATTGGAGCTTGTTATGAAGTGAAGAAATACAAATAACACTTTAACCTTTTATTTAACTGAGCAAACAGACTGACTATGAAATCCTGAGTCATACTATTTGCATTCAACTGCCAGTTGCCCTTTGCCAAAAGTTAAAATTGTCATTCATTGCCACTGAAATTTCAGAACCGTCCAGCACTTCCAAGATCTCATAAGATTCGTTTACTAACTTTGCCAAAGGTTTTCCAGTGACTATCCATTTTTGTGTACAGCTTCATTACATTATACATCCTCATTCAGTTGTGAACAAAGGTTGAAGATTATTTTGTAAAGTCTAAGAGATGGTTAATCAAAGGCTTTGAAGCAAATGATTTGAAATCAACATGAATCAATTTGAATCTATTTGAAGTTGTCAGACTCTTAACAACTGTCTAAAACCAACTGCAGTTAACTGGGATATGTATTCTAAGCTTTCAGCTGGATTCTGTGTATTGCAACGTAACATTAATCAGTTTGAAAAATATCAAAAGATTCTAAAAATGACACTATAGTTTGCCACATAGACTGCAATTAACCCTTGCTGCCACCTTACCAACAAACCATCAGAACTGGAGTTGTACAAAACATCTACTACTTCAGAATGCAAGTATCCCCAGTAAGATTCACACTTAAAAACATGCCAGAATCATATTATGGGGAAATAGAAATTGAGAGCTGAGTTTTGAAATCAGACCTTCCTTCTCTGAACTCAATGATCTCTTAACACTGACATAAATGTCAGGAGATAAAAGTAGAGCAGATATAAAAACATACTCAGGAATATAAAGAACATTAGGAAGGGACAGACATCACATTCATTTGCAACTGCAATGAGAAATTATTTCGCTGCTCAAAAACATGTGATGAGAATATTTCCTTGTCTTCAACAATACACATATACTTGTAAACAGGCAAGTGGTTAAGTGCCCAACATAGGTCAGATACTATGAACTAAGAAGTTTATTTCCAAAGCAATGAATGAACACAAAGAAGGGCATGAGACATTTTTATCTTTACTGAACTTCAGGTTATAGAGTTTTGTGACTACCAATACTATTTCTTGATAACGTCCCTATCTCGGTAAGTATAAATCACAGAATCAGTGCTGGCCAGTTGAGGTTCTCCAGCACAGCAGTGCTAAAGTTAAAGTCAGATTGAATTTTCCAGACTGGTGAATATGGAGATGCTAAGTGTTCAGCAGTGTTATCATTGCATCACCCTTAAACACCTGAAAACTAAAGGGAGGAAAATCTTCTATAAAAACAACATGTTTTGATTCTATCAGTCATGGAAGGAAATGCATCTTCTACTCACATCCTGTTTATTTGTCTTTAAATGTCACGTTGGAATTTGTAACAAGAAAGTGTTGTGAATACATTTAATTATTATAAACATTAAGAAAAATAAATCACAGTATCTTTCAGCTATTAATGGTCTATGTTTCTTCCTCTATACTGCTAACAAATCCTGACACCAATGACATGCATGTTAAGGAAAGCAGCTTTGAACTTCAGAGCTTGCCCATGTAAAGATGTTTTCCTCTGTGGCACAAACAAACCAAAATCGTTTCAGGGAGGGATTAGGAAATATTCAGACTAGTACCAATAAAAAGAAAGTTGGATGGCACAACTGCAAGCTCACATAAAAGGAACTATACCAGGCAGTGTTTACAGCTGCCCAGAAGCCACACTGAATTTGGCCTTATAAACATTTAACATCAAGAAGTAGCTCTTCTCTCTGTGGCATTTAATAATAATAATAATAATAATAAAAATAAAAGTAGAAGTATAAAGCAAAAGAACTGCTAAGTAGCTTTTTAAAGAAAATAATGAACAGAAAGAGAACTTAGCAGGAAGGAAGGTAAACAACTTAAATATGTCTAAATTAAACCTCCAGTGCAATAAGAGTCACCCTATAATTGACATGAATGTATTCAGACAAGAAAACATTCTGCCCGCACTCTGAACATTGTTCTTGTAAGTAGGGTAGATCAAATGACGACAGATTATAAAGAGTGCCTCATTTTAGTAGTGGACCTTCCCTTCCTTTTCATTTTACTGCACTACTATTATTTGAAAATCCAGATGGTGATCCAGTCATCTGTATCTGGTGTAGGTTTTTTAGCTTTGGAATTGTTGAGGTAAAAGAGGAAGTTTTAAGGAAACAAAAGCCAGGAATGATTATGCTGCTCTATGCAGCCTTTGCAGGAGGAAGGGAATCAAAGTGTTTTTCTCTCTGGCAATTATATCTAGTAGTAACTGGAAAATGTAATTATTATTTGATGCATTCTTTCTAGTTGAGCAGATGGCCAGCTCCCTAGATACTACTGCAGTGGCTTCTTGCTAGGACAACAAACAGAAATGATGGGAAGTAGTCACCCTGACAAGACGCTTCCTACTTCCCTAAAACATGAGTAGGAAGGCCTGCTTCACAAAGGGAAAGGTTTCATTTTTGATAAGAGACAAGGCACAGAGGTCCAGAAATAGTGCCACTGGAGAGCTGGCCACCTGATGACATGTCAACTGCAGTTCTTGGAGCAAGAGAGATGCCAAAGTAACACAGTGCTAAGGCTTGCATTGTGAAGATACCATTCCAGGAGTCTCATGTGTAACTTCATAGGCCTGTAGGCTTGGAGGTCTGCAAGCCGATAGAACAAGGAAAATTACAGATTATTTGGACAGGACAGAAATAATTCAAAACTCCTAGTGCATACTCCTCCTTCAATAGCATATTCTGCTTAAAAAGATCTCAGACCTTCATACATTTAGAAAGCACGCATGTAGCTGGGATTAATTTTCAGTGGGTGAACAGCTTTACAACACTGGAATATGCACTACAAGAGACTACAAACTTATTCTACATCTCTCTTTCTCTTCTGGAACAGATTTCTCCTGTCAATGAAAATCTCAGAATGCAATTGCAAATAAGACCTTGAACAACTTTATAGTGGCTTTTGTAAAAGTATACCTCCCTCAAGCAGAGAAGGAAATGTTTCCTTTGATTCTAGATGTTAATTCTCATTTAAAACTCCCTCACATCTCTCACCTATCAGTGAATATTTATTTCACACGGGTAAATGTAGCAAAGAATCACAGCCTTTTACTGTAAGTTACATTTCATGGAACGAGATCAAAAATATTAACAGCAAACACGCTGAAGAGGTGCCATCTGAAAATATTCATTTGAACTAATTTGACAAGGCTATTGTCTGGAGTTTAAAAAGAAATCACACCTGTGTGCAGACAGATAGAGACTCTTTATCTGGTAAGAACATGGTGCGGAGACTTGTGCGATAGATAATTAATCTCTATTGTTATTTATAGTTTCATTGTTAACACTGTCTTGGTTGATGTGTGAAAATATGTTCACACCTTTGAAAATGGGCGATTAACTAATCAAATGACAATATGAATCACAGAAACACAGAACTGACTGCAATCCAGCACTACTTATGACTATTTTTAATTTTTTGAGATCTGCTGAAAATCAAACATCCCCATAGCCTCTAGAATCCTTCAGGACTATACCAGGAATTATAAGAGTTTCCCCACTGTAGTAATCAATGCAGAAAAATGTGACCACAACCACGAGTCTCTTTTCACCAGAGTACCCAATATTTTACTCTCAGGGAATTAACTGCATGAAATATTACATGGCAGTTTTCCTTGTAGATGTAAGCTCTGGGAGACAGTATTGAAGAAACGATGCATGGAGCACCGAATAAACAGGGGCAGATACAAGTATGGTAATTAAGTTACGCTTATAGTACTAATATGCATCATTGTACTGCAAAGAAAAAGCCTGATGCCTGTCATCGTAACTTTACAGGATTACAGAACTAAAGCAAGATTCATACTTTAAAAGATTTGACTAAACACAAATTATATTCTCTGAATGTCATTTCAAAACTCTCTCTAGTGATAAGATGCAGATAGGATTTCTTGTTTATGTGATATCCACTTTCCATCTTTTTGTTGTTGTTCTTGTAATGAAACTATCCCATTATAGTCATGGGTGCTCCTACAGAATGGAGCTCCAAGTAACCAGCACTTCCAACCGGAAGGACGGCAGTAAATCTTTTCTCTATATATAGAATGCTGATCTTATTTACACCTACTCTGCATATAAAAATGTGCAAAATATGTACTTACAAAGCATTTAGCTCTTTTATCCATCTACTAAAATTCTTGACATGGCTTTTATCACATTTCCTACATTGTAACCTTCTCTCCTCTGTCTGTGAACACTGCTCTATTCATATTCAACTCAGTCACTGTGCCAACCATATCAAGCCACCACCACAGACTCCCAAGTCTATTTCTTTTAAATTAAAGCCTCTTTTTAGACGGCTTATGCCTTAGTGTCTTAGTTATGTTGTTTCTGTTACCCTTAACGTCAGTCTCACTCAATCATTTGTCAAGATTTCTAATAAATTGTATGACTTTTTTTTTTTCCTGATACTTCCTCATTTCCAATAGTTTATAACAGTTCCAAATAGAATAAGTCTATTCCCAGATCCACACTTGTATATTCTCTCACTCAAAACCTATTTCTGCCCCTCAAACCTCCACAAGAAAGATTTTCTATCATTATTTTTCCATTTCTATTTGTTTTTCATTCACAAAGACCTCGCTTTTCCTTAGCGTTCAACATTTTCTTTCGTCATATGTGAAAATTAGAATTGCAGACTTTTTTTGCTGTTTTCCAGGCCCAATAGCACTTCTGCAGCAGGGAAGGGCAGGTTACCCAGGTTACACAGTTGTTGGGTATTTCTTTATTATCTACTGTCTTTATAAAAAAACAGAAATACTACTCAAAAGTGAAGTTGTTTCTAGCCTAGTATCCTGCTTCCGAAAGCAACCACACTAACACAATACACAGAGCAGAAACTCAAGTTCAAAGGTTCAATTTTAAGTTCAAATTTAAATAAATCTTTGTAGTTCTGGTGCTGCAGGGCATCTGTAAATACCAACAGCCAAGACTCTAGGATTGGTAAAGAAGACAAACTTCAATTATTTAATTTTATTTATTTCAACTTACTGTTTTAAGTTCTCACACTGAAAGCTCCTTTTTGCATCATGTGGGGCTTTTTCTTTTATTGTATTTTCTTGTTGCATATATGTAACTCTTTGCAGATTGGCTTTTTTTTTTGATTCCCAACACTTCCATCCATTGCAGAAGAAGCACACGCCAAAATCCTTTAAAAGAAAAAAAAAGCATCTGCTGCATTTTCACAGACCTATTCAAAAAGTATCAAATTGGTGTGTAAATATCAAATGAAAGTGTTACAGTTTAATATTACCAAAAACAATCATAATATCCACATTCTACCCTACGAAATGAGAACAAACTTGTGGTATAAAAACAAAACACCACAAAGACACTTAATGCCCTATAACAGAAATACTCTAAATCAGTAAGGCCAAAGGCAATTGTGTGGAAGATTTTGCCTACATCGTGCTCTACTAATTTCTGTGAATGCTTTGGCAATGAAGAACTTAGATTTTAGTGTGGCCTCAAGTTGAAAAAGCCCATTTTCAAACAAAAGCACTGAAACATCATATGGGAAAATCATGTATATCTGCAAAGAAAACAAGTAAGCAAACAAAAAACTGTGAATCTGAAAGTCAGATCTCTATTTAAATGATGATTATTTTTATGAATAAATAATCTGAAATTGTGATCTTTTTTTTCCCATTGAGTTTTTCTAAACTGCTTCTGTTGTTATCTTCCAGAGGCGTACAAGGTTTATGTGGTGTTTGAGGAAGACTCCTGGACTTCTCAATTACCTGAGAATGTAATGTTTAATGCTCGGTTCATTTGCACTGAACAGGAAGTAACAATGCAGGATTACAGAGGAAATGCCATACTGAAGAATTTTCTCCACCTCATATAAGAGGCTCGTGTTTAAATTGACTGATTTTTCGTACCACTCATCTGCCAAAACAGTTGAAGAGGATAGCAGGAAAAGAGAGCACGCTCTTTGGAGTCTCTGGATTCTATCCATTAAAAAAGTCTTGATTTCCAGCTCTATCTCTCCCTGTTTCAAATCTTTCTTAATTTGTACAGTGTAGTACAAGGGTTGGTCTGAAAGTAATGCCTCCTATTTTATTATGTTGCCCCACGACATCAGAGGTGGGTGTTGGTGGTATGGTAGCAGAAGTTGAACCTTTCCATCTATATTCTGTTACATTCTGTGGCTGTGTGACTGATGGCAACAGAGGGGCAGTCTCACAAAATAGTGTCAGACATGGAAGAGCGTCTGAAGCAAAGAGGTAGCACTGAATTCTACTGCGTGGATAAAATGGCACCCATTAACATTCACTGATGCTTGTGAATGCTTATGGAGACCAAACAGTGGATGTGAGCACAGTGAGGTGGTGGGTGATGCGTTTCAGCAACGGCAACAGCAATATGAAAGACAAGCCACGTTCTGGACAGCCATGTACAGTTGTCAAATCCTGAAATTAACAGCATCTCCAGCTGTGGACTGAGACCAGGGACTGCATATGGAGCTGAATATCAGCTTCAGTGCATTGGAAATGATGGTGGCAACGTAAGAATAACATTGCAAAGTTGTGACTATGTAGAAAAAGTGTTTTGTAGCTGGGAATTTTCGCAACCAAAATTTGTTGTGCTCTTTGCAGCTGCTGTAATTTGTATGGAAATAAATAGGAGGTATTGCTTTCAGAGTGACTTAAGTACTTTCTTATAGATTTTCATTCTATTCTGCTTCTCAATGTTGTTTACCAGATAGACTGGTCAGTTAAATATTCTAGAGACTTGCAAGTAAAAGACCGGAATTATTCCTCTGCCCTTAAGGTATGCTTCACATACATCTCCATACAGAGGCAAAGAGGACACACAGATTGGATTGAATAGCAATAAACTCATAGTGATAGAACACAAAAAGCACCGTGTATTCTTTCTGTAGACCTCCTAATGTGTGATTTTTCTTAAGCAACCATACTTAGACAGGAAGCTCTTTCTTAAAGGGTGCAAACCAACTAACCAGTGAAGGCAGCCACTCCTGTAATTCTCATCCTATTCTTCCAGCCCCTACGTCAGACACCCCACAACAGCTCTCTTGGCTGAAGTCTGCAACACCCTGCCCCTTTAGGCCCCAGTCAGCACTTATGTCTTCACAGAACTCTGCTAAGAGCTCCTGGAGAAGCTGGCATCCTCTGCTCCAGGAGACTTCCAGGGACGAAGGACTAAACCACCTCAGCAGCACTCAGCCCCCACACCCCAGCGAACACGCAAACCCAAACACGCACTCCAATACGCGTGCGCTCGGCCTCCCTCCGCCCTTTCCGCCTTCCCCTACGCGCGCATCCCCGCCGCCGCCACCCTCTGCTCGCATCGGGGGTGGGGAGAGGGTTGGTCCGCGCCTGCGCGGGAGCGGGTTGGGACCGGCTACGTAGTGTGCGCAGCTGCCGGCGTAGCGTGGAGCCGCAGATGGAGCCTCCCTCCGGCGCAGCAGGTAGGGGCGGCTGCCGCGGAGCGCTCACCCCCGCACACCTCCTCTTCCCGTCGGCGCCTCGCCATGGCTTCCTGTGGGAAGTCCCTGTGGGCCTCTTCTGGTATCCTCCCCGCCGGGTGTAGAGGAGGATCGCCGCGGGAGCCTTAGTGGGCTTGGGCTGCCCCTGCGTGCTCGCGACGCAGGGGCTTCTCTGCCCGCCGCCGGCCTCTGCCTCAGCGCTGGGAGCACGACGCGGGCCTCAGGCTCCCCTCAGCGGCAGAACTCGACCTGAGCCCCGGGACAGCGAGATGTGTGTGCGCCGGGAGCCTCGCCGTACCTGCCCGCCTGCTTGGGGGGCAAAGCAGCGAGCTGTCGTGGCCCTGGGCCTCGTGCACACGAGTGTCCCGGTGGCTAACAGATGTGTCCCATTGCTGAGTTTAAACCTGCGGCCTTACAGTAGCATAAGGTGCATACGAGTGCTGCATTCCTGAGGCTTGTACCTTTTGCAGGCACACCTGCGTTAAAAGGCCAGGCCTGCAGCGAGGTGAAAGTTGACAGTTGCCCGTCATGCCTGTGCCTTGCTTGGTGAGGCCTTGACCTTAGGGACCAAAAGACACTGGCCATTTCCTGCTCCTGATGGCAGTGGCTTGGGCCTGGCTTTTCAGGCCCTGCTGATAAGGCAGCACTGTGGTGCTCAAGCTCTGGTTTTGTGGATAGCAAATCTAAGTGCTGGTATATTATAGTTATGAAAATAGCGTAAAACTTGTGCTATGTGTCAGCTGGTGGTGGTTGTCAACAGCACAGTTCTGCTCTCAGTTATCCTTTAGAAGAAGTTTGTAGAAATTACAATAGCTGAAAATAAGGTATTGTTCATTCTTTGTATGACAAAGAGGATGGCTCCAAACTGACATATAACAATGTTTTGCATCCCCGTTTGTTCCTGTTGTTACATGACATATGCCTCCCACCCTGCACTGTAGCTTTTTTTTTTTATCTGTAGTGGTAGTCCTGAGGAGGTACTTCTGATATATACTCTGACACTAGTACTGAGGTTGATCTGCTAAGCAGCAGCATTGCTTACTGACACCTCGCTCAATCAGCAGCCCTGTTATCCTCTAGCTTATCTCCCCATTAGCCCTACCGTTACTCTCTGGCTGTTACATCTCTGCTTAAAACCTCAGAACCTGTACTGAAAGCAGAAGTATATACGTGAGATTGTGGAGAAAGTGGAACAATAGCTGTGAGAGGTGTTAGCTGCTCTGTTTGTATCAGTAAGGTGTTAACACAGATACTCTGGTGCGGTTGTCATCATTAACTACTTCTTGGCACACATGAGAAAAAAAAGAAGAGGAAAATCACAGTTGAGTAAACAGTTACCATGAGTGATGTCCCATTTATGGTCACAAAACACACAAATATTCTCATGCCTTTGCCAGGCAGTAGGGTGTGAGTGTCAGGGAGTCCTCTAAGGCTTGCAATGTAGAAGATATAAATCATCACAATTCTTATGGAAGGAGGCTTTTTGACAGCCACAATTTGGGAAGGAACTGTTGCTGTGTTAGTAGGTGATTATGTTCATAGAATGGCTTGGATTGGAAGGGGCCTTAAAGATGGTCTAGTTTGAACTCCCTGCTGTGGGCAGGGATGGCACCTAATAGATCAGGCTGGCTGGTATATGAATTAGTAGATAAGTCATTTGAGAAAACTCTGCGTTAACATGATTTTGTGTTGTACTTCTGAAGAATGAACATGCTACAGCCTGGCATGGGAGTTTTATTTATTTACTTATTATTTATTTTTGTATGCCCCACTGCTAAAATTATCATTGTTAAGATGCTACTTTCAGTAGTAGAAGTTATGGGTTACTGGAAGACACGTTTTCTTTTCAACATGCATTTGGTTGTAGTTGTCATTTTTAATAATGATATCTGAGTCCCCTTCGGGGAACTCAGAAATGCTTGAAGAGTAAAATAAGGTTACTGATAGTAGCTTGGATACGCAGTACAAGGTTCGGCACCTACCCTGGATATTTTTAGGGGCTTTAAGAACTGAGGAACTTAATCATTTTCTTAAGCTGTTTGAAGTATCTGAGTGTCGTCAATCATTTTCTTAAGCTGTTTGAAGTATCTGAGTGTCGTCCTTTGAAAATCAAGGTGGTTAAATACAGTAGCAGTATATCAGTGAAAGGGCTGAACAGGCCTTCTAGAATGGTTGGGGCTTGTTTTGAAATGCAGTGGACGGTAAAACAGAAATAGGAGAATATGCGAATATAGATTAATAGCATCAAAAGATAGGAAGAAATAATGGGAGAGACAGTAATGTCAAATTAAGAGCAGAAAAATATACAAGTAAAAGGTAGAACAGTTTCACCTTGTAATTAAACTTCCTTACATAACATTGGTGATCAAGAACGTAAGTTACCATCTAGAAGAGTTTTAAATCAGATTGATCTTTCTGATGTTCTTAGTGTCTTTGGCTTGTGTCAGAGATGTGAATGGAAAGGATAATAGTGATTCATTGAAGTTGTTCAACAGCCCATTATTGAGAACTGTAATGGGAAAAGAACTAAGACGTGGATGATGTTTTGGGACACCCCAGCTAGTTTTAGAATACTGAATAGTCTGAAAGGATTCTTTAGAGTTTAAAATCCAGAAAAACATCTTCAGTCATTTTGTTAATGTAACCAAAAGGCTTTCAGTCTTCTCTCCACGTCAAAACACCTCATGCTGTGCAGCTGTTGGCAAACTGAATGATCACTTGTGTTTTTGGATCGTATGTATGTGATATTAGTTTTTAAGGTCTCCATTGATTCGTTTGTTATGTGCTGATCGTTCATTAAATCTGCTAGTGAAGAAATCAAGGATGAATAAGGTAGGCGTTGTTTTGTCTTCTTTTTTAATCCTCGCTTAAATTAGGATTTAAAAATTCAAAACACACTCTTAATTTGTGTGTGA
The DNA here is from genome assembly GCA_030625065.1 of Alectoris magna. NCBI lineage: Eukaryota > Metazoa > Chordata > Aves > Galliformes > Phasianidae > Alectoris > Alectoris magna. The sequence goes on along the minus strand of CM060561.1, from coordinate 110,770,069 downwards.
TCTTTGTTATCTGAAATGAAAGATGTAAACTGCATAGCCAGACAAACTGTTCAATCATATCTTGAAAAGAGTGATTGAAGAGCTACTCAATTCCTTAAAGATGTTAGGCAGAATATTTTAATGAAACTTTTTTATTTTCCAGGTTTGCATGAAAGAAAAGAGGAGTGTTTAATACTCTTGCCATTCTTAATATCATTGGCGTCTCCTCTGTGAGCGACCGGGGGTTTCAATGGTTTGTGGATTTTCCTGCACCTCATCTTCAAGTGCAGGTTACTTCGTACTTAGTTACTGATTTCTTATTTCTGTTTTGAATCTATACAAAGATCTGGAATACTCTGATTGGGTCTAGTTTATGTGTTTGTTTTGGTTTATGTTCTTTGGATAGTTTATGGTGTTTGTGGTCCTTTCTCTGTTTCTTATTCCAGGTGTAAGTGAACAGCACATTCTTTGACAACATCCACTCTTAAGAAGGGTGCAGGGTCGTGGGAATTGTACCTTTATGACCGGTTTAGACCAGAAGTGCTCAAATGTTTGGGCTTCACGTAAAAAGCATGGTACCCTGTGTATAGGAATCCAGTTGTATCTGTAGGGATGTCAATTTTTTGCTGTCTCAGAAAGTACGAAATGTGTATTTTGATTCTGAAATAATTGCTGCCTAGTGTCTTTGTTTAATGACGAGGTGATTTGTTTAAGTGATGAGAAGTTGTGCTTAGAGGAATTTTAGATCAGTTTAACAAGTGAATAATTCAGAAGTAATAGAATTCAGAATAAGTAGAATTCTAAATAGTAACATCCGTAGTTGTTACTGCCATCTTATTTTGTGTATTTTGCTGGAATTACCATCTACAGTTGTCTGAAGGGGTTTGGGTTGGTTTCCTTATGAGTAGCTCACGTCCTAAGTTTTCCTAACTGGCAGCTCTGCTATTCCTGTCAATAGTTAAGATAGCATGAATGAACCAGCATAGTAAATATTAAGCCCTGATCTACATTTGATTCTTTGGATCCTGGTTATGTTATATGATGAGGAGTGGAAAAAAAAAAACCAACAACCAGACCTCCCTGTGTTAAAAAATCTCCACAAGAAACTTCAGGCTTGGCTTTACTTATATGTCAGTAGACGTATGAGCATTTGGAAGCCATGTGTAATTAACAAATAAGTGTGCTCTGACAGGTTTCTTTTCCTTTTCTTTCTAGATATTACAGATTGTGATATAGCCATTGCTCATTTTTAGTGAACAGGCTTGTCAGTATTCTTGTAATCCAGTACTGCCGTATTTCAAGAACACATGAGCCCCAAAGCAAAATGTAAGATAACAAATTCAGCCAGTGAAAAAGGTGAAAATTGACTTTGAGGTGATGATAGAATGGTGAGAAGTTAAAGCTTTGGAAATTTTCCCCGGTGTTGTCATGCCTGTACTCCATCTTAATTTAAAATGATGTGAATGTTAGATAGAAAAATCTCAAAATCTGTAACTTTTTAAATACAAAGAAATTTATTCATATACAGCTTAAAAAAAGGCTACTGTATAAAGAAACTGAACTGATCAGCCTCTTTTGCTTTTCAATCAGGATTTCAGGATATCACATACATTACTTTTCTTGGATTATAACACTTCTCTCACTTTGTTGTCCTTCTGCACTTTAAAACCTTGGTAGAAAGCAGAGTACTTAAGACTCCCAATTCCTATGCGAATGCTGATGTGCAAATGAAGTTACCGAACTTGGTGGCATGTCATGTATGCATGAAAACGTTCGCTCCTGCTTCATCATGAGCTGGTTCACACTGGATATTTTTGACTGGTGAAATTCATTACCTTTAGCCAGATCCTGAATGTTTCTCCGGGTCCCAAGTTGCAAAGGAGTGTGCTGAAACTGTTTTGTCATTTTGGCCCTGTGAACTTCTTGGAGTAAGGGCACGGGAATTCCTTCATGGGTTATAGGATTGTATAGGAACTATTAATTTCATCTTCAAGAAGCATTTTTTAAAACTACAATTGCAGGAAAAAATCCTCCTAGATTTTTAGAAGCACCTGCTTTTCTTCTGCCTGTGACTTTAACAGCTCTCTCTCTAAATTTGCTGTGACGATGTGTGACTTTGTATTTCAGAATAGAGGATTCAGGTAATTGGTAACATATTCAGTGATATAGACCTTTTTTGATGGCTATTTTTATGGTGCACGTATATGCACATGACTTACAGATCTTATGCTAATTCATGCTAACTTGTTATTTAATCCAGATTGACTAAGCTAGGCAGAGTAACAGAGATGAAAATCTTGAATGCATTCTTTTCTTGAAGGAGTTGTAAGCTGTAGCTGGCTTTACCCATTCAGAATGCAAACAGTATGCAACTAAAATAAGTCTGACGTGGGTTTTGAAGCCAGTAGTCTGATGAAAGGAATGTTTGCCTGTAAGCATACAGTTAACACTGCACTGCTACTTCTTTTATTAAGAAAAGTATACTTTGCAGGCAGCTTTGTAATCAGCTCATTGGAAGCCATGAGCTTCGTAAAACACAACAATTGTATGCTGTCTTTACAGTATATGAATTATTTTTGTCAAGGGATATGAAAAAGACTAAACCCCTGAATCTGATGCACTTTGTTAACTTGTTTGTACTAGTTTGAGTTGTTTTAAGTCACTAGATAAGCAACGGAGGGCATCCAAATTACAAGCAGAGTAACCAGAAATGTGTGTTTCAGAACTTTTTACCGGACTTGCTTAGTGCAGTCCCTCTTGGATGCTAAAGGTGTGAGGCTTTCTCAAACATCTGGACAAGTTTTCAACTTTTTCCTCTACTTTTCTGAGTAATCTGTGTCCTTGCTACCTAAAGTCATCTGAGGGATGAGAGCTGTAACTACCAGCAGGATGTAGTAACAGGAGAATGAATGAAGTCAGTAACCAGCAATGTTGAGTGAGGGCAGAGAGGCAATAAAACCGATGCTGGGTTGCTGTTCAAGGAAAGATTTCATCTTGGTATCTCCTTTTTGTAATAGTCTTCTATTCAGTATGACAAGCTGCTAGAGTTCCTTTCGTTATTAAGACTGTAAAGCAGCTTCATGTTCCTTCCATCTCTTGTCCTCTTAAAGGCTTGCTGTCCATTGCGCAGGACTGTGCCACGATCCTCTCTCCAGGCCTTTGTGGATCCTGTAGCTAGAGGCTAGAAGGCAAAGAGTGTTTCAGTCATCTCCCGGTTTCCCAGCTTCCGTGCAGAGAGAACAAGATGTGTATTCTCTACTCTTCTAGTGGTTGCATCTTACTGATATGTGCATTTCCTGGCTTTTTTTCTCATCTTATAGAAAAATAATGAAAACCATTAAACCAAATGGTTGCAGTCCTTGACTTTCCATGGCACAGCTTTTGCAGCTGAGGGTTTAATCAACCGCAGAAAATTTGCAAATGTAGCCTCATGCCCTACGTATTGTACATAATCAGAGCTGTTTCAGGCATTGAAGTTTACCCAAACCTCCAGATTTTATTTGTGTTAGGAGAAGAAATGCTTTGAAATTGTTCTTAATGTTTCACTGAATAGGAGTATCTCGTAGTTTTGTGATCTCTACCCTTAATTCCTTACAGTACCTTGAAGTGGCATGGAAAATACTTTCTCTTTCAGAGGGGTGCTTACTTTTCTATGGGTTTTGTCCTTGTGTCTTTTATTCTGGCAACTGCAAGCTTAGATCTTTGAGCTGCTGTGTTCCATGTCCCTCTGAGAAGCGGCAATGTTCTGGAGTGTGCTGATACAATTTTGTCTGGTAGCTTTATTTCACCAGTTCCTTGGCTGTAGCTTTGCCCTTGTTTTCAAGGAGCCAGTGGCCTAGATGTCTTAATGCCTGCAAGCCTATGTATGGTTTTGGCTTAATTCTGTGTTTATTTGTACAAAATGCTTTATTTCTATTGTTAATTCTGTTATTAACAATACTTTATTATCGTTAGTTCCGATTTTTGTAACCTTTACTCAAGTTGCTTATGTTCCTGGTTTGTTCCTTGTAACTTTTGATTGTGGTAGCAGATTTCAACACCAAATCCTATCTAGGTAGAATCTGCTTGAAATATTAAATTGCCGTAACAAGTGTGCCCAATTTTTGATTGGTAAAGATAAGGAGGAAAAGCTGCTGGTAACGCTTGTTTGGCCTGCTGGCAGCTGAGAAATAGCTTGTTCTTGTCACGCTTCGCTGCCAAATGCTGAGAGCATCTCAAGCAGCCTGCGTGGAAGACCAGGAGAAGTGCAGGAGGTTGTGGATAGGAACCAAAGGTATCAGCTCTCAAACAAGAAGGGCAAACTGTAAGAAAACCTATTTCTTGCTTGCCTGGGGATAATTCTATTGGTATTTTGAAGAGAAAATAAAACAGCAGGCAAAAAACATAGTAAGTGTATTGTAATGCAGGTTGCGTTAGGACTATCGGCAGCAAATCTGGTATTAGAATAAGAAATATATTTCTTAGTGCAGACTAGTGAACTATCTAAAGGGAAAACACTACTTATTATTCTAGAAAATGTAATATAGTTGAAAAAAGGCAAAAGGAATTGGTAGCATTGGCAGTCACATTGTGACTGCCTCATGTTTTTTGATGAAGTCTTGCTTCTAAGGTGTTGTTTCTTTGAAAGTTCTTGCCATGTAATGTTAGCTGCAGAGCTGATTCGGTTAGATTGATGTTGATCTCTTTGCAGGTACTCATAGGTTGCTGTCAGAAATACAGTTATTCCATACAAACTTTTTCTAGCTGATATCTGATATTGTTTATATTCGTGCCTTATTTTTGTTTAACGTTTTGTATAAAGGCTAGGGTTACCAACTTCAGGAATGTGTTTTGAGATCTTTGACTGAAAATTGCTATTCATATAATAAAATGAATAGTTTAGAATCAAAGAAGAATATTAAAATGCTTTAGATGTTCCAGTTGAAAATCGTGAGTAAATACAGTACTACTCAAGCTGAACATCTCCATTCGACCTGTTTGGAGATACAGATGCATGTGGGTGCAGAAATCTACCACCTTGGCTGTATAAAATGATCTGAATTGCCTGTGCTTCGTATGGTTTAAAAGCTGATACTTGCCAACAAAGTTCTGAAGAAAAATAACTCCTGTAGATGAGACTGTAAGTGGTCTTTATTCTTGATTCCTTTATACTATTCCATAATTGCCTTTACGTGACTGTCATTGCTCTCTTCTGGTTCTTCTTACAGGGCGCTGCCCTGTGTCCTGAGTTGCCCACGGGTACTGATGCGATGAGGGTGCTCAGTGCTGATTGGGGACTGTCAAATCCTCTGCTTTGGTGGCAGCTGATGTTCCAATAGCTAAGAAAAAGTAAAGCCATAGGCTATAGTTTGAACCAGTGGTGCTCGTGGTAGCTATAGCCTTCCCTCCACTTGTTCCTACTCTTGCACAGTTCTTTCTCACGGACCATTGAAGTTTCATAGTGAAATAGATTGGAGAATATATCTAGCCGAAAAATTGTATGACAAGAAATTTATTTGCTGTCCAGCCAAATTCACTTCTCTTTTCAGTCCAGAGGCCAGCAGAGAACAGCTGTGTGTGCAGAGGGAAGAGCATTGTGGGCGCTGGAATAGGGCAGGGCTGTAGTAGTGCCAGCCTGTTTTGGCTGAAGTTCCTCAAAGTAGAGCTGCGGCGTGTAGTTCAGTGGTGCTATTTCCTGCCTTATCATTTGGCTGAACTTAATTGTCCGGCTTTTTAAGAAATGTGCTTTAAAGTTGTATGACATCTTACATTTTATTGTACAAATGCTTTGTACAGTAGTTGTACTGGTATTCTGAAGAACTGTCAGAATAGTATTTATTTGTAATTATGTTCTCAGTCGCGAAAATGAGAGCATAAAAACACATTAATTTGTGTTTAGTATTTTTGATGCATAAGCGGCTGTTTCCTTTTTTTTTGCTGTAGAAGTTTCAAGCAAGAAATTTATCAGGAGAAAGAGGTTTTAGTTCTAGTTCTGTGTATTGGTCATTATAGTGTTCTGTTTCATTACCAGATTCCCCCAGTAATATCACAGACACAATGCTGCGAAACCTGCTAATGTAGCCTCATAATGTTACTAAGCTTTAAAAGGTGAAGCATTAGAAATGACTAGAGAAACGTTAATCTGTTTCCTTTTGATCTAGAGATAACTGCAGATGCTCTGAAAATTAGTGTGTTTGAAAAGAGGCAGATAACTTAAATGTTTCTCGTTTCCTTGATTTAATACATCACACTTTTTCTTCCGTTCAGTCTAAATATTTTAATGTTATTTTAAAATGATTTGTCACTCAGAGTAACAGCGTATCTGACAGTTTTCATAATGAGAGCGTCACAACTGATTGTGTGTTGAAGAATTATATCAGCATCAAAAGTGAATAAGTGTGTTTGAGGAGGAAAATCAGGTATTTGGTATAATGATGTTGAACTCTACAATGTTCTGAACAAATGTTCTGTAAAGGGCTTTTAAATCAGAAACTAAGAAGGAAAAAGCTGTGCTTGGTAAATTCTCACCCCTTTGCTCTGAAGAGAGTTGATTTAGAAAAAAAATTACAGCATTTCCAAGTGATCTCTGTTATCAGTAATTGTGCTCATTGTACTGAATTCTGTTCAGAGGCAACTGCATGCAAACTGCAGCTCTACGTTTAAATTCAGAATTCCGGCATCAGTGTTTTCTCTCGTTGATTTTCTCAGTGAAGACACTCTCGCAGATGCTGCGTATAAGAAAATGGTTACTTGTGTTTCTTTTTAAAGAACCTCAGTCTTCCACGTAGTAATACAAGTTTTAGTTTCTGCTCCAACGTGCTATGTTTCTCTGCCTTATTACATGAGCTAAAAAACTGAAGATGGTATAGATAATGCAGATAGAAAGATGTTAACATCTTGAATTCAACATAACTCTAAATCTTTGTGCTGTCTTTATGTAGATGTTTTATTTAATTAAGGCAGGATGAGGAAAGTGCCACCAGATTTTTTTAATTTCGTTATTTTTTGTTCATTGTGCACATGGAGCAGAACAGCAAATGTTCAGGATAATGCTTGTGCCTGTATATGAGTCATTTCAAATCTTGTGACTCTCCTGCTTTTCATTGTGTAGTTCTTCCATGGTATTTTCTGCTGTTGGTTTGTGACAGATTTAGTATCTTAGTATCTCTTCTATAAACAGTGTTGTGTTATTTCCATGGATCAGTTTTCTCTGATGCTTAGAAAAATAACATCTTCCTTTTATTTTGTTTGTCTCGCTTGCAGAGAAGAATTCTAAGCTGAGACATGTAGAAAAAGATGTCTTGATTCCGCAAATAATGAGAGACCGAGCTAAGGAGCTGTGTTCTGATAAAGTGCGAGGTAAGAGTCCAATATACATCAGGAGATTTGATGTATTCTCTTTTGTTCCCTGACTATAATCCTTGTGTTTGGAGACAGGTAGTAAGGGAATTAATATGTATGATCAGCATCTTAACTGTTTGCTGTGAAACCAATAATATGGTATGTATATAAATCTTCCAGGTTGGCCTTGGCTGCTTGGTAGTGTGGCATGTTTATCAAAAGTAACTTGTTCTTGATTGGTTCTGATTGATAGAAAACTTTCCACATTTTGATTTAGATTATGTGCTGAGGGAGAAACATGGGAGTTACTTGTCTGTACTATTTGATACTTGTATAGATGAAATCGCTTCATGTGACCCTTCAGGTAGGGCCTCCTTCATTATAATAGATCTGTTTACAAAGCGTATCCTTTCCCTCATCAGTGCTTTAGTGATGCATGCATACGGAGATATGTTATTAGACAGAATTTGTTTTAGGCTGATGCTGTCTGCTTTGGTATTTTTTACTTTCTTTTAAAGACTACTGGTTAAAAAACAAGTTTGAGCGCACTGTACCCAAAATATGTAGACTTAATAATTAATGATACATATGTTCACTATACTAGTATATTGTGTACATTATGAAACATACAAAAATAGAAATTAAAAAAGAATGAGATAAAGATGAAATAAGCTTATCAGATTGTGCTACACATTTATGTCTTTAACAAATGGATTCAAATCCTGCTGAAACTTCTTCTGTGATTTTTAAATAGGTTAGAAAATTTGGTTTCCAAGTTGAAGTATACAGATACATGGGAGGGTTTTACAGGTGAGACACGTGCATTGTTTTCAGTAAGTCAGTAACAATGGACACGTTTCCAAACATCCATTTTCAAAATGATCTCTCCATAGCACAAGTATCTTTTGAAAAGCAGTTACTTTCTCCATCGTTGCTGAAGCATCAACTTCACCTTGAAGGGACACATCAAGTGGGTTTATTTATTTCTTTCTTTTGAAAATGTCTGCCAGGCTGCAAACTACTCACAGCCACCTGTCATCAGATAAAAGGTCAGCAAATCTGCAACACTTATCTTCTTGTGTAAAGTAAATAAAAAACAATGAAAATAAAACAAAAGCCAAGAAAAAAAATGCTTGAAGTTTGACAGCTCTTTTAAGCACTCTGTTGTGAGCTAACCAGCAAACCTCCCTGTGGTATGAAAGATTTTCATGGTCATTTTGTGTCTCATTGCATAGCCCTCTACGGATTCTGCTGCTTAAAGGGCTTGTTTTTATAGAGATAACTACATTGATGACATCCTGCAGCACTTTGTGCTCTTCTGGCTCCAACATCTTTGCTGCAAACACGTGGCTACGAGTAGTGCGTTGGAAAAGTTTAATGCTTGTTGTTGTCTGTAACCTTTTCCCGGAATCCCTTTTTTTTAATTCCCACAAAAGCAGCTGCTCTATCAGTGGTTACACTTGCACAGTTCTTCCCTAAGTCATTGGTTTTTAAGCACAAGTGTTTCCCTGATGGTATGTGGATTTTTGTCTTTTGCTGTTAGAATAATCTACTAGACTTCAATTATGAGGCTTAATAGAAAAGTGAAGTACTAGATTTGGTACCATGACTTTAGATAACGCTGATTAGATTGTTATTGTTTTTACCTTGTAAAGTGTCTGGACAACGAGCTCTAACTAGGAGTAAAACAAGTGTCAACTCTGACATTTTTGTTTGGTTGTGGTTACGTTGTTAACACAATCTTCAATTCACAGTTTCTTTACAGAAGTTTTTTTTAAACCACACAGCTGTTTTCTGAGGATTACATTTAGTTACAACCATATAGTATAATCCATAAATCAACCAGGTGCACACAAACTACTGCACATCACAGTGTATTGAAAGCAAACAGATGAGTAGGGGTACCACTGTCACTCCTTTTACCTTGTGGGTCACTCACTGTTGGCCCAGGACACCTAATTTATCTTGTACGTCCTTCTGATACCATTTGGACCAAAGGAGGGCACCAACATCAAGCTATGTATTACTTACTGTTAATATTAGTAATGTGGATCATGGAAAGGGGATGTGAGTTAAAAATCTGGAAAATAAGATTGGTGGATTCACTTGTCTCTCTTTTAGCTCTAAGCCAGTTTTGATCACATTTCTTGAAAGTCAGAGGTGGAAACTGAGTGTTTCCAGTGCATTTTATTTAACTAAACGAATGAACAAAATCTACATTTGTATTTCTTCTCAAAAAAGGTGGTTGCATCACTTCAGCTATTTTGTTGTACACCTTTCAATCTGTACAGGGAGGTGGAGAGGAAATCATGGGAAATGAAGGTTAAACACTTTTGTCCACAGGAGAATTTATCTCTCAAATCCATTGTGAAATTATTGCTGGAATAAATGTGTCTTAGTATCGGAGGGTAGTGTTAATCGTGGTAAAGAGCATAAAAACCATTGCCTGTAAACAATTATAAACTATTAGCATAAGCTGTTTAATTAAGTCATCAGAACTCCTGAGATCCAGTTGCTGTGCTACAGAATGTAGCAGGTATGAACTGGTGCTGTTTACATTAAGTAGCCTTTGTACTCGTTTAACTTGTTCTTGGGTTATTTTTTTCTACTCTGTGTTAATTTTGTTTGACCAACTTCTATTAGTATACCTTTGTTTCATTTTGTCTCTAGGAAACCATGATAAATGTATTATTAGTATAGAAGAAAAAGCTATTCTTCAAGTATGGGCCTTTACAATTTTCTTGGTCATGCTGGCTTCCTATCTGTCCCTACAGGGAGTCCCTGTATATTGAATAGTTCTCTGCATGAGCGTGGGGTCCATCTGTATATGGGCCGTTACCTTAGCCTGCAGCTATACCACCTAGAGATGTGTGCTTATCAGAGCTAATAATGTGAGCAGCGACAGCCTGTCCAGCACGTGTTCAGGAGGCATCCAGAGAAAAGAAACCCCAAGGGTTAAAAATAAAAAGAATAAATAAGGAAAGGTTTTGTTAACTCAAGAGGTGATATTGCTTCGCCAGCATGATTACATGAGTGACCCATTGCTGTGCTGGGTTGTGTTAGCTTAACAGAGTAGCTTAGGGATGAAATAACCATGAAAATTTGTCTATTTTTAAGATAGTTTTTAAGAAAAATTAAGTAAGCCAGCCATATTTCATTTGACTTGTTTAAATTATTTTGATTTTTTTTCAAATTGTTGCAGCATAGCTCTTGTAAGTGCTGCATGTTTCTCGAGAATTTAAGGGTATCTTGGTTGCAGAATAATTTCCGTGTCCTGTGTTTAAGCTTCAAGCAGTTTTCTAATGAAAATTACTGTTAGTAATTTTGGTAAGAGAGTAAATGTGCTTTTTGAAGAACACAGATCAATTTTCCATGACCAGAATGCCAACATGCCTTTTTGTCTTAATATCTATTAAGTACATGAAATTGTGGACTCTTATTGGAGTATCATACAAAGAACAGTACTTTCCATAAATGTTCTCAAACAAAACAACCACAGCACATTGTCATGTACGAACTTTTCAGAGTATTTATGCAGATGCTAGCACGAATCATGTTGTACTTGTAATTCAATCAGTGTATTCTTGGCATATAATAGAGGTGATTACAAACTTAACTAGCTAAAATGAGTGTTTATCCGCTGTTGCTGCATCCATTCCTTTTATAAAATAATTTCTTAAGCTGTGTTCCTTTGAAATTGTCAAGTTTTTAGTTCTAATTCACTGTTATAAAATCTAAATTTTCAGTAAATTTCTTAAAATCAGCAAATATTGGGGATCTCAATTTATCTTTTTTTTTTCATCAAAACTCGTAGTCTTATGCTCATCAAAAGCTCATAGTCTTAAGTTCATCAAAACATCTGCTGTTCTAACTTCTTGTGCTCTTCTTTCCATGACTTCTCTTTGCTGTGAAACTAGGAACACTCACCAAAGAAACTCCAGGAGCTTTGGTTGAGGTTGATTTTGATTCTATGCACATAATAAATGTTTGTTCCATTTCTTAAGAGTGCATATTCTGCAGTTCAGAGTTACTGATTCTGAAATGTTTAACTTCTCGGGGTTCGGTAAAGAAGAACCCTTCAGGACAGAAGTATATAAACCATAGTCCTGCAAGTATTGTACGTTGAGTTAATTTTGATTTTTAATAGCTTGTCTTGGAAAAAGCAGAAACAGGTAACTTTTAGAGGCTGTGGGTTTTGGTTCTAAAGTTGTCTTACGTTTAGATACTCAAAAGAAAGTACTCAGGTCATTGAGTTGGTCATGAGACTTTAATTTTGTATACTTTTTTCAATGTGGTGTATATTTGTTGTGTTAGAAAATACTTCCTCCCCCCCCTCCTTCCCAAACCCCGCAAACTTATCTTTTTCTTCTTTCCAGTGACAAGATTTTAGTCTAAATGTTTTTTTTTTGTCTTTTTTGTTTTGGTGTCTGCTACTGGTAGGTGGGTTTGGGCCTTTCACAGTCAGCAAGAGAGACTTGCAGACGTCTTCTGTCAGGTTCCTAGGATTCGTATAAGTAACTGAACTACATGCTTTTCAGAGTGAGTGCAGGAATAGCTAGTTCAAATCAGCTTGGTTCTGCCATCAGGAAGGCAATGAAGTAAAGGAAACAGTTTGGATGATTGAACACTTGATCCTGCCTACAACTGCAGATAAGAATGCGGCTGTTTCTTGTTTGAAGTTTGTTACGGGAGGAATTAATTTGGCCAAGAGGACAGGATGTTCTGTACTTTTTTTGTAGTATAAGAGGGAGACAGAAGGAAGATGGTTTCATCCTGTGGTGAGTTGGGAATCTCCTCTGGAGCATACTTATGTTGGTTCTGGTGTCTGTAGGAAGTAATTAGCAATGTGAATCCATTTGCCCTGAAAAATCTCTTAAGATACTTGACAACGCTTTAAAAATTGGTTTGGAAAGTGTGGCTGGAAAAGGACATTTCCAGGCAGTCACCCTCCTCCCATTCTCCATGTTCCCCATTAGCCCTCTCCTCCTCAGGGCTCATGTTGATACTTACTGAAAATGATTGGATGCAACACTACTGCAGGCTTCTCTACAGTAGAGCATGACCAGTGTCAACCAGAGTTTTGATAATGTGCAGTTACTCAACAGTCCTGTCAGTGACATTATCTCTGTCCCCGTAGGGGCCACCTGCTCTAGACCATGACCCTTACACCTGACAAATCAAACTCCATAAAAAGGAAGAAATTTCTGATTGAGGTATATTTGATACTGCACATTAAAATGCCTAGGTACATGCCTGGGTATTTGTCCTTCCAAAAGAAAAAGCATGTGTATATATATGTGTATATATATATATTTGTATATGTATGCACACACATACATTCTTTTATAAGAAATGCAAATAATGAAATATACAAAATAGGAATTTTCAGGTTGATATGCTACTCAGTGGTATTGCTCACTTTCCTTAACTGATGCAGACAATTGCATTAACCTGTTGGTATCTATAGTCTGTTCTGAGATTAACACTGACAGGTGCTAAGGCTGGTAGCATCAGGAAATTAAAGGGCAGCTCATATTTAAAAATACTGATCAATCATATTTTCTTGAAGCAAATCGAAACTAAAAATAACTGAGTTTTGCTCACATGCTGAACTGCACAGTGGAAAATACAGTCCTAAATACAGTCCTTATAATCTTTTTGAAATTTGCGTATGTAAGGAATGTATGGAAATATAATCGTCTGCTAACTGAAGCAAAAAGATCAAATAACTGATAAAAATCAGTGAGATAGCATGACATTTCCTGGTAATATTTTTATTGAGCTGCTGTGACTGGACATTTTTTACACGTGCTTTTGTACACATTGAGAATTTGATGGAAAGCCTAAAAGGTTGCATGGAAGGAGTCATAAACTTTATGACTGGATTAGCCTTTTTCTATGGGAGGAGCAAAACAGTGCTGCCTTGTCACCTACAACTTCATTTTGCTGAGAAAACCGAGTGGCAAAATTGCAGATAGAAAAGGGGAGAAGTGTTATCCTCTGTTGCTGTGTTTATTTTCTGCATATTAAAGTACAATGTAGTTGTATTGGGCGGCCCTCTCACCTTGTATGAAGCTATTGAGATTACTGTTTGACATACTGTGTAGTCGTCAGCTGTTTAAATGGTATGTTTTGATAGAGCTGCAGCTCTGTTTAGTACTGGTAATGAATTAGTAGGTGTTTTCCCCCGGTTGGTCTTCCTGAGGGTAAGATGCTGAATTCTTATGATGTTCTTATCTGTGCACTATAGCTTTTATTTTAGGAAAAGATTCAGGTCAATATATTTCCAACAAACATTTACTCTCATCACATTTAACCATGTGAGTGAATTAATACAATCTCTAGAGGGATTATGTTACATTGAGCTTTGCTCCAACAAACTGAGCAGAGAGAACAGCTATATGTAAATTACAATTTGAAGAAATGAGATCATAGATCCCATGTTGGTTTGTTTTTTTTTTTTTTTTTTTGAATGATACTTACAGTATTAACTAAACAAAGCCGATTTAGAGGGTTTCATAGAGAAGAAATATGAGAGCATATTGTGTTGCTTGGTGATGGAAATTGTAAGTATTCTAACTAGTGCTGGGGCTTTAAATAAAATGTTTGGGGAGGGAACTTAATCCATCTGATTTTTTTGTTTTTTTTTTTCCTTCTCTCCCTTCATGTCATTTCAACCCAGCTGATCACAAGAAATGGGTCAGACTGCTAGCTTTACCATTGCAACTTAGTTGTGTAGAGTTTTTTTTTATTTTTTATTTTTTATTAGGGAATAGAACAGCTTTTACAGGGACAAAGAGAAATGAAATCACTTTCAGTGAAAGAAAGAGGCCTCATTATAGCCACCAACAGCAGTTATTGACAGCTACACTTCCTATTAACAAGGAGCATTTAAGAGTTTGGCTGTTGGATCTTTGGACTTGATCTAATTTGCTAGCATTAATTAGTTTCTTTTGAGCACAGACACTTGGTGCTCACAGCTATAGATTTGGAGGACTAATTAGGAAAGAAAATTGAACAGAATGGAGTAAGGCATTAACCTTCAACCATTACCAGCTGGGGCTCTGATAAAGACCACAGAGTCCAAATGCTCCTATTCATGCAAAGAGTACTCTAATGAATATCAATTTCAGCCAGGTTGCCACATCCTACAAGCACTGTCTTAATTTTGATTCTCTTACCTGTTACAAAATGTTATGCATAGACACTAAAGTGATGGCGACAGCTTGGAGTTCATACCTTTATAGGTTATCTATGTTCTGTCCACTCTTTTGGTTTTCTTAAATTAGAGATTTCATTGGTTTCCATTAAAGATCCTGATTTTCAGATTGTTTTCCCATTCCAGCATAAATATATTAACACAGCATAGATTAATACAGAATATTAACAAATGCTTGTTTAAATAGAGGATGCCTGCGTGGATTTGGATTACTGTAATGCATGAACAGTAATACCCATGATGAGCACTGACCAAGTTAACTGCTGAAGTTTGAATGACAGAATAGCTGCTTCTGCAGCTCTTTGGAGTAGAGGAAGTATTGTGTTGTTCCTTCAGACCTTGGATTTATAGTGTTATAACATGTACAAAAGGGAGGTACTTACGTATAAAAACAGTCATCTTTATAGCTTTCTTGGATCGTTGGAAGTGTCGGACTTGGAACTAAGGCCCAAATCCTTCTCAGCAGCTGTTTCCACCTTTTAGCTGTGTCACTGCATGCTGACAAACTGCCTGTCAAGTCAAGCTCACTGAGTGTCTCTCCATTGCTACTGCTTGTGTACCTGGAGGTTCCTTGCCCAGTAATGAAAAGTGTGTCGGTCTCTTATTTGATATTCTTTGAACTTTTTTTCCTTTGGGAAGCACGCTAGCACTAGTGTGAGTTCTCTGACTTTGGAACAATTTTATCTCTTTGGGTTATGTCTTGTGTTTAGCTATTTGAGGCTAAGATTGCCTTTTATGTGGTCGAATCATTGTGAGTTCCCTTACTGGTAAGCTCTGTACTATTAGGTTGAATAACTGATTCCATGTCAGAGGTCAGTTTAGTGCAAGCTGTGAAGACAGAAGGACAAACTTCCCCTTGACATTAATATTGTGCTGTTTGGTGGTGTCTGGATCAACCTTCACGGAAGTGCTTTTGTTGGCTGACTAAGTTGGCAGGGCAGCAGCCAGTGGGTAGGAGAGACATAGTGAAGTTCTTTTTGAATCCTCCCATAAAGAGAGGTTATGATTGCAGCCTCTTACTAAGACCACATTTGTATCTTTTATTAGATGTGCTAGATGTGCTATTTACTGATCTTAGTTTTTTTTTCCTGGTTGATACATCCCACTTCTTTCCTTTCAGTTCTTGTTACTGCCAGCAAATGAGAATGAATTCTGTATTTTTTTTAACCGTCTATTCATTGATGGTTGTGATAAACTACAGATACAGTAGTTTATGTATTAGAATATTACAGTATTATATTCCTGTGACATGGTTGCACGTATTGTTAATAGTAGTACATGTGACTAATTGTAACTTTCGTATTAACTGTGTGTTCTCAATGATGTACTTCAGCAATTGCTTTGCAGTTTTGGATTGTAAACCCCTCTTAGAATTACTGTAGAATTACATTCAACAGTAAGATAGTCAGTACTTTGTGTAAATAAATCTAATGCTTTAAGAGGTCATGCTATATTCTCTGTGCACGTGTATAAATATTTTAATTGTGTATAAATTATGAATATTACCCTGGGGTTACTTTCGCACAGAAAATAGGTTATTTTTCAACTGCTGACATCAGAATGTGTTGTGTAGATAGCATGAGGTGCAGCAGTGGAAAACAGAACTTAGTTTTGTCAAAAAGCAGCTACTGTGTATTTGGAACTACAAACCAAGAAATAGTGAGCTTTCGGATAGACTGCAGGCAGTGTTTTGGTGTTTTAAAGAGTGCATTGTATTCAGGGAAAGGTAATGGGGGAAAATTCTAATTACTGCTGCGCTAAATGGGGCTCAGAATAATAATAGTGACTTAACAGGCTTGATTTGAGAAGGCAGTGCATTATGACAGTTGTAGTTTTGATCTCCATTTCCTGTAGGCTGGAGAACTATACCTTTTGAACATATTTGCATGAAATATTATGAGTCAGCTGAGCAGTCCAAAAAAAACAACAGCCCCCAATCAAACTTCAGCAAAGGACAGGAAGGATAAACCTTATCAGGCAACAGGAGAAAGCAAGATAAAGTTGAAGTATGGCTCAGTGAGTAGGCATACTCTTAACAAGATGTGGCACTCTGACTGTTCTTCATGCTTTTTCGTTTGAAAACATCAGAATGTGGTTAATGACATCCCTAGTTTTCATCCTTCTTTGGCACTAAGCCATTCTAAACTTTTTCAGTGTGGAATCTAAAGCTAAAGGTTGTTTAAATGAAGTGAGATGTTCCTCAGACACTTTTTTTTATATATAGTCATGGGAACGACACTGACAATATACAGCTTTAAGTAGTAACTGTTTTATCTGTTGCTGAGTAAAACAACATTTCTGCGTGTTAATTGTCCTGGTACTTTCAATAATGGCAACAAAAATAATCCCTCTTTCCTGCTGCAAAATTTAATTTAATTTTGTTGCTGTTGTAATTGTTTTCCAGTAAATGTCTACACAGTGCTGCATAGAAAAAGAATAGAGGAGATTCCTGCTCTGAAGAGTGTTCTATTTACAGGTCTGATTGAGAGGGGAATAAAGGCTACAATAACAAAAGGCCATAAAATACTTGTGCTTTGTTGTAATTCCTCTGAATCTTATTTGTAGCATTTTAACACTGTCAAAAAAAAAGAAGATATCACACTGAAAAAAGCACTTGGAATGTTTCTGCCTAAGATCAGGATAGATACCTGCACATGAAATATGATCATATGACAGAAGGTGAGAAGTATTTGGGGTGAGGAATCAAAAGCTGCACAACAGGTCAGAAGGTGTGAAGGGGGGTGGACAAGGAGTATTAGAGCTACACAGACGGAGCATTGGAGGTATGGATGAGGAAAAACAATTCAGCTGCACAATAGACATATTTCGGAGGGATATTATGAAGGATTTGAAAGGAATCCAGTGAGGGGTGGAAGGTGGTGCTTGTGAGGTGGTGAGTAGGACAGGAACTTGCATAAGGGATTTTGAAGATGATAACGTATGCTTGGAATGGGGTAAATAGATTCTTCTCTTGAAATCCACAGTACTGGGAAAGAATTGAAGAAGTTGTAGGCATTTTTAAACATTATTTATGGTATTTAGGGATCTGCCTTATTACTTTTTTTCCTTAAAAAAAAAAAAAAAAAAAGTTTACGTGATGATTTCTTGAAGTTTAACTTGCTTTCCATTGGATATACTTACCAAGACTGAGAGGAATGCAGGGCTGAATTGGACTTGTAAGACTTCTCTTGTGGTTGTGTTTGGTGTATCTGTAATCTGGTTAATGTTGCAGCTTGTAGAGACAGATTGTTCCCATACTTAGTTATTTCTTGCCATTCAGAGATTGGTTTGTTTGTTTTCAAAGGCATTTTGTTTTAGGATGTCCAACTTTTCTTTGTATGTCAAGGCACTGATGTTCTCAGTGTCAGCTACAGATACGCAGAGAGGAAATGAATCTGTATGTCCGCTGTGTATTTGTTATTTTGATTGTTCCTGTGAAAGAGTGTTTTTGTACGTGGCATTCATACTCAAACATGTGTATGTACAGTATTAAAGATTTTTTTTTATTTCACTCTTGCTGAATTGCACTGTTTTTCCAGATTAACTCTTTTAGTATATCAAGAGCCTTCTGAATACTCATGCTGTCCTCCAGTGTACTTTCAGTACTGTCATTCAGAACATTCAGTGGCTCACAGAATGACTTAAAGCCTCACTGAATATAGTATTTCTGCGTGACATTAAACATCTTTACTGTACACCTGCTGCATGTATGGATTTTACAAGTAGATAATTTTAAAAGCTTTGCAATGTGTTTTAAAAGGAAGCTGTGTTGTGTCCTGCTCCTGATCCACAGCACCTCGTCAATATTGATGCATGCTTTATGAAATCTGTAGTTGAAGGAGCAGAGTTTTTACTTCTATACTGTATTTGTGAATTGAGATGAAAAAATGTTTTTTATGCTATTAAAAAACAAGCAACAAAAAACCCACCCCAAACAGAAAAAAAAAAAAAACAAGCCTGCTATTGAAATGCTGATGTCCTCATGAGGACCTTCAGACATTGGACAGATTCCTGGTAGTGGCCTGAATAAAAGCAGCACTTTGAATGGAATAAATAAGACAATCTGCTTATCCAAAAAAAGGCAAAAAAGGGTGAAAAGGAGGGGGGGGGGGAATAAAAAGGAAAAAAAAAAGGCCTTTTCAGTAACCATCCTAGAGAACTATTTCTACTATGGAGTCTTTGAGATTGTTTAGGGAAGATGGTGGAACTTAAGGTTTATGAGTTGTTTTCAGGAGCACAGCAAAATGAAGACAGAAAGCACCAAAACCATGAGTATCACCACGTTAAAAATGACGTGCAGATTTAGAGGGAGACCTTTCAGGTTGAAGAAACCGATACCCACTAAGAGTATCACCACGGTCTACAGCTTCAAATGTTACGCTTCGTTGCCCCATTACTTTTTTCTACCTTCGGAGTAGTAGTTTTCTACAGTGAATTTGGCAGCCAAGTCAAAATAATTCATAAGGCCAGTGATGAAAAGTACTCTTTATTTTTTTCTGGTGTAAATAATCTTTGTCATTCTTCATCTGTCCTGATTGTTTTCCTCTTGTTTCTTTTCTCTGTTTTCAATGTGTTTTTCTTAGTAAAGCTTCGTAATGTGTATACAACTTACAGTATGCCTTCTGTTCGTTGTTTAAGAAGTGTAACAAAAACATAGTCTAGACATTGCTGAAGAAATTGAACTCTATGTATGGAAAATCTGTGTGTTGCAGGGTTTACACAAACATTGTTTTATCCATGATATAACCCTGGGTGTGCAATCTACAAGATTGTGCCTGGTTTGTGTGCCATCCCATTTCTGACCCCTGCCAATGTAGTTTGCACAAAGGTTGAGTCCCATTATACTTTATTTCAGACGTCCAGAAAATATTCCTTCTATTTCTTTCCAGATTTAAGAGCAGCTCAGTGAGAAAGGTATTAGGCAGCAAAAGTCAACGTGATAGAAAATGTTTGGCATGCTGAGCGAGCCTGTAGTGCAGATAGACTGTCATGGATTCAAACAGACATATCCTTTCTGCCTGACGGGAAGTTCAGGATAAAATTCTGGCAGGACATAACGCTTACAAATGTTCTTATATTATTTTAAGGCACTGTTCTGCCTTATTACCTTAACGTACTGCATGTCTTGTTAATGAAAGGAAATTTACCACTATTTTTTATAGGATCAGAGAACGTATGGTGTTTTGGGTTTTATAACCAAAGATTTAATTATTCATGTCTTAAACAGAGTAGGACCAAACTCGGAGCTTCAGTGCTGTCTTCAGTATCTCTGTCCAGTATTCTAAGTTTAAAATATTTTCTATTATCTACATTTGATAGTGTGTCGTTACTGTTGAAGACTCCTTCGTATTGTTATTCAGTTCTCTGGAGAGCTTTGTAACAAATGTCCTCATCCTTTTGACAGCTATTCCTCATGCAACTAATTAGAAAATAAAAAGCATCTACATTTTCATGTGATATGTGAGAATGGTGGAGATAGAGAGTTCTCCTTTTAGTGAAAGCTGTTTTGTCAATTTATTTTGATACCCTTCTGTTCAGTAACTATGAAACAAGCAGTTTTTAAATCAGAATATTACTGTTATTCTTTGTTTTGGATAACTGCCTTGTTCACTCTATCAAGTTTGTATAATCGCTAGTAACTGACTGCATAAACTTTGAGACATTCATTGTTGGGCAGAGAATACTCATTTAATTTAGACTCCCCCAAAATAGTTTCTATAATTCTGTAGAAGGAAGGTATTTAGTAGAGTTGGTAATGTTTGCTTTACTTACATTCTCCCAGCGTAACAGTAAATCAGGCTAATTGTTGTGATTTCATCTTTTTCTCTTTTCATCCTGGCTGCTTAGCCATCCATCAATGCAGGAAAACGTGGAACGTGATAAAACTTTTTTAAAGTTAAATATGCTAGTTCCGTTCTCTTTTAGATTACTACTTACCTATTCAAACATGCATTTATTTACCTGAATTTAATTAGTATGTCACTACTGCTATGGCTAATGAAGGGTGTGCGCAGCTGAAAGTATTAATACAAAAATGTGTTGTTTCTGAGATAGAAAATGCTGGATTGGCGTGACCACAGAATAAAATTCCCTTCTGAGTGATAATTAGTTGAGCTTGGGGAACTGTTGCATCATTTCACAGGGAGTTCTCTTACAGCAGCTATCCTGGTTTCAGCTGGGATGGAGTTGATTTTCTTCAGAGTGGCTGGTGTGATTCTGTGTTATGGCTTTACAAGAAGAACAGTGTTCATAAAACAGTGATGTTGTAGTTGTTGCTGAGCAGTTCTTTACAGAGCAAAGGATGTTTCAGCTTCTTGTACTACCCTGCCATCAAGGATGCTGGTAAAGGCACAAGTTGCTGGAAGCGGACAGAACCAGGACAATTGACCCAAACTGGCCAAAGGGACATTCCATACCGTATGGCATCGTGCTGAGCTATTAAACTGGAGGAGGTTGGCTGGGGTGCTGCTGCTGTGCGTCGCTGGTTTTATAAGTATATGTTTATATATATATATTTTATATAACCGTTTTTTATATTTGTCTTTCATTTCTGTTTCAGTAGTCTTTACCTCAACCTATGAGTTCTACTTTTGTTTTCGATTCCCTCATCCCGCTGGGAGGAGCGAGTGAGTGAAAGGCTGTGTGATGCAGAGCTGCCTGCTGGGTTGAAACACAACAGCAACCTAATTCTCGTCTCATTCTCTTAAATCAAGGCTTACAGTTCAGAAACATATTTTTACTCTGATGAATAAGCTGTGGTCTCAGTGCAGAGCTGTACATTACAGACTTGCTACTGCTCATCTCCATTATCCTGATGTTTGAGTTGCAGTAGTCTGACTTGTCGGAAAACAAATTCAGCCAACCGATAAGGAGTGTAAGGTGCATTTCACATCAAGGGTAAATTGTAACAGTGATTATGGTTATGGTTTCTTAATGAAGGACTGTTGTGGTCTGTAAATATGCTGACAAATGAATAGACTGACCCTGCACCGTTATGCATAAAACATGGATGGTTATGCTGTCAATTTGTGTGAAGGTATTTGTTCCTCTGAAAAAAACTATGTAGAAACCCTTGATCTCTGAGAGTGTTTGCTAAGGATTCCTTTGAGCTATTTTTTCCTCCTTGTTTCAGATTGTTTCCATACAGCTTTGGAGTCCCACTGATTTGTTAATGCCTTCTGTAGCAATATGAACGTCTGTGGGTTCTGTGCACGTGTGGCCTGGCAGAGCAGTGCCCTTCAGCTCACACCAGGATTTAGTGGAAAGGAAGGGAGAGACAGTTGATGCCTGCTATGTCATTACAAACAGACTCAGCTGGACACAGGAGTTACCACTTCAAAATTTGTGAAGAACTGTTGGAATTGGGTGAAGGTTTTTGACTTTCATGGCACTAACTGCTTTCCACTTTTTTTTTTCTTTCCCTGCTATCAGCAGACCTGGACTCTACTTAAAGTAGGACTGAAGAGCAAATGAAACTTATCTGGAGCTAGACTAATTTGCTATCTTATTTCCTGCTTTATTACTTTTTTTTTTCCCTGTTTGCCCATAAATACTGAATGGAAGGCTGAAACCATAGTATGTAGGGGTAAACAGGCAAATAATCCCAACAGTATAAACTTAAATTCAGAAATGTGAGACTCGCAACCAACCTGCTGTACAAGAAAGCAGATGCCATGCAGTAAATTAATACTAGGCTGAATAATAAAGGACTTTAATGCAAATAAAGTGATTTCAGACTTTCATATGCTTGTTTTCTCTTTGTTTAAAGGAGGCCCTTGCATGTGTTTTCTTTCCTTTATTCTTTTTTTGTGCACATTTGAGCTTTGTTGGGTTGAGCTCTCAGTCTCTGGTTGGGCCGTTGTGATTAACTTACACTAAATAGGCAGCAGTAATGTGATTTGAGAATGAAAAGGATTCATTTCTTCTAAATGAGGGGTAAAAGACAAGGTTGAAGGAAATAGTTTACATAATCTGTAAACTAGTTAAGGAGCTGAATATTTATGCAGGTTGAAATTGACGCTTAGTTGCCCTCTAGGGGTTTTACATTAATACAGCATATGCTAGCTTTTGGGTGATTTTTTTTCTTTCAGAATAAAGGTGAGAAGAAATCTTTGGAAAAACTTACATACTGACAAATCTTTGTTGGTGGAGGCATGTGTGCATCTGCATTCAGCAAGGAAAGCTCATTTTGTTCAGAGCCCAGAAAATGGAGAAAAGATCTTTGGTCAGATTGTGCTCTTAGAATTTCAGATCAGTAGAGAAGCTGTGCATGGTCACCAAGTCTTGGATCCCAGCCAGGAAAGGTCCTCATGCAGAAGTCAAAATGCACTCCTAAGGAAAAAAAAATAAAAAGGTCCTAAGTAGACCTGGAAAACAAAAGAAAGTTGTGCAGGGATGTGATGCTACTGCTGGGAAGGTCGCAACAGCTCTCAGTTCCTGCTTGTAACCTAGCCTGACTGCTGCTGCTGTTTGAGTTCTCAGTGTTCGCTGCCTCCGCTGTCCAGTGCGCAGGGGCCTTCTACCACATCTCGGCAGGATGTGAATCATGTTTGTGGATCCTATGACTGACATTGTTAGACCTCTGTCTTCCCTTTCTCTTGTCACTGTTATGGACTTTGCCATGTTTCTTAGCAAGCAGTTAACAAAAACTGAGTAGTTACTGTTTCTTTGGGTAGCATATGTGTCATGGGTAGAGTCATCATGCCATGGGAAGAAATGTGACTAAAATGGCTTCTGAACTAAAGCCATTTTATTTTTCTCCTCTAAACTTTTAGTATCTCATTTGCTGATGATTTTGTAGCAGATCCATGTATTTAAAAAATATCCTTGCTCAATGCTATCTTCAAAGTGCAGTTGTATTTCTAAGTATGGAAACCACATTTGTGATTTTGCTGTTTCAGTAATGAGACTGTAGTTCAGTAGTGAGGCTGTATTATTCTAAAATGTTTTTGCATCAAAAGCAAGATACTTGGAGCGGGCAGAATAGATGGACTTAAACAAGCAGCCTTGTCCAAACGTGAGCACCTATGCATGCAGCTGGAGGAACAGAGTATAGTCAACTGCTGCAAGTTGGAGTATCCCCAAGGATATTTTGTTATACCTAAGTCTAGATTAGTCCCATTAAAGTTTATTGTGTTACACTGATTTTTATGCTATTTGCCTAGAAAGCCTTATATTGAAGGATGCTTTCTCCTTCTGAGAGACTTCCACAGCTGACAATTCCTGGTGCTCTTGGTTTCACACAGCGTTTCTGTCAAAAGCTTGTTTGTAAATCCTCTGCCCTCATTTTTTTTTTTTTTTTTTTTAATTGGCTTTGAAATTATAAACGTAGCTGTAGAGAAGTGGCCGTGTCTCTTAGTGTCTCCTTATAATCCAATCTAAACCCCTGACACATGCAGAATTCTTTAGCCTGGTGCCATTTATGACAGCCAGCAGCATCACAGATGCAGTTGCTTGGCTCTCTCTGCTGTATGCTTGGGTATCGCGGCTTCTGTCTGATGCTTCCTTGTCAAAACAAATAAATTCATGAGCAGAGCTTTGTCATCGACTGTTTTCATCTTCATTTCTGGTCCATGCCCAAACTGTCTGTGCAGTTTGGTTTCTGGAAGCTGCACATCAGACCATGAGATGTATCAGGGTGTGGGTGGTGTTTGTTTTTTGGGTCATTTTCCTCCCTTACTGTTGTCGGTTTCCCTCCGTGAGTAGGAACACCTGAGGTGTTTGCCTTCTTTTTACAAGTTTTTGCTCCAGCATGGCCAACTGCTCTCCAAGTAGGATTGTAATAAATTGCGTATCTTGCATTATTCTAAATAGGACTAGCTTCATCTGTTTGGTGGAGTGTCCCCAAAAGGCTCTGAAGATAGTATGCATTCCTAGCTCTGGTAGAGCGTGTGCCAAGAGGGAATTTCTGAAGTGGAGAATTGTGATCACTGTGTTCCTGTAAGGCAAGCGGGAAACACCTTATATAGCAGCTGGGTAATTTGCTTTGGCTACCTGAGGTCAGTCAAAAGGTAGCTTAGTGAGCACCTTTTAACCCCAAAACTTGATGTCTTACGAAGTCTGTAGCAGGTCTCGGTTATAGAAGATGTATATAGCTGGCTGTGCAGTGCAGTAACCAGGTGGACCAGTGATGGAGTTGGCTTAGCACAGGAGGTGCAGTCACTCTGTGGCAGGAATCCTGCGAACATCTGTATTGATCTGGAAGTGTGGAGTAGCTGAGGGCTGAGCACAGCTGCAGTGCTTGAAGAGAGTTTACCAGGACTCCAGCAAAAAATAGAGTTTGTAGTGCGTTCTCATTTCAAAAGCCCTTTGTGCAATGATTTCAAAGGTACAGGGAGCATATGGTGACTGGATTATTTTCTGGGATTAAATTGTTTATAATACTCTAGTTATCCCAGTCACCTTGCTTAAAACAAGTACCGATATACAGAAAATGAGAAGTATTCATTAAACTGTTACTACCAAATTTATAAAACTGGTATATTAAATAATGTCTTATCTTGCTGAACTTTCATGATGTGTTTTCTTGTCATCATTAAAAAATCTCTTTGAAAGCATGACATGAATAGGGAAGTGTGACATTCTGGCTGCCTACCTGGTCAGTGATTCATATTTTTTGAAGAAGAAATGACACTGTGGCTACCGTTGCAAAGGGTCTCAGAATGCAGAAGCACCGCTAAACCTTTTTTCCACTAAAATCGTGCTTCTAGGTATGTTGTCCTTAAAAATGCTGAATAGTGCCTTATTCAGCACAAATGCTTCCCACACCTTCACACCTGTAAACACTGAAGACTACTAATTAAAAAAGAGGGGGAAAAAAAAGACTCTCAACATAAACTGTAAACCAAGGTTAAGTACATGGTAGCATGTTCTGGAAATGTTGGAGTGATGGTTGGGACTATCGGAAGATTATATGAAGAAGAATTGTGACCTGTAAGGAAAGGTCGCTTCCTTCTTTTAAGGAGGGGAGCGTATTGATCTTCAGTGCCATACCATTGTGGGAGTTCAGCTGGCCTGCATTTTTGGCCCTGTTCTGTACCCTTCCCACCCTCCAGCTGAGAGTTCACTTTTGCTTAAAGGATGTTTTGTTTCATTTGGAGAGCAGAGGGAAACAATAAAAAATAGAAAAGATCTTAGAGTTAAAACTGTGTTTTTGGAAATGCAGTGAATTCAATTGAGGGGGGAAAATGTGTCTCTGGAAGAACACGCTGTGAGGTAGAGCTGGTGCCGTGGTGGAGTAACTGTGTAATTGCCTCCTTGAGAGTTACATAAATGACCTGCTCTATCTCCACCGTGTGGCAGAAAGACACTACTGCTATTCGTGCCACTCAGTGAATCTGGCTTATTTATAAATAGATCTTTTTATTTAAATTCAGAGTTCAGCTAAGGAGTCAGTCGTTATGGGGTGTGTTGTTGCTTTGAATCATCTGGTATGCTAACTTCTCAGCTGTCCCCGTGTGGCTCAGCAGCTCCTGAAGGAGCTGGGAGGATGAGCAGCAGCGAGGCGACTCTGCGCTGCTCAAGCTGGATGCACTTGTTTATATAGGAGCAGGCAGTGACAGACAGTAGCCATGGGGGAACTTGCATTTGTTCCAGTTCTGCCTCTTCCAGTGTCTGGTATGGTAACGCTTGATGTCAGGGATACTTACTACTGGCTGGGAGGAAAATTGGATCAAGTCAGTCTTAAGGGAAGCAGTTGTTTAAAAACAATGTAGTTTAACTTGGTGGCTGTGCTTGCTGGGCATGGTTTACCTGAAACCTTAAGTATAAGGTGATACTTGTACCTGACGGGAACATTCCTAAAGCAACTATCTTTGGCAGAAAAATCATGATTTACCTACACAAACAGTTTTGCAGCAATACGTTTACTTTGCTTCATAGGATTTATGTTGTTTTTATTATTATTTTCAAGGGGAGGACAAAAGGGTTAGTTTGTCTTGATAAATCTACCTAAATAGCCCGGTGGGTTGTCGTCTTTGAGCACTTAAATCTCCCTTGCCTGATGTAGCACAGTCACTGTAAAACCTTACACAGAATAGTTGTGCCCTTGTGATTTCTTCTGTCTTTTTTCTTGTGAGGACATAACCCTCATCTCTGTAATGCTATGCTCCGGGTGTGTTGCTTAGTCAGGGTTGGGAGGACATGTCTTACTGTTTCTGTGTTTGGTGAAGAATACACGTGTGTATTATGTATAAACTTGTAGTTATGCACGTATATACACTTATAGACGTGTATGTATATACATGTGTCCATATATATGCACTTACAGCTGTGTACAGCTGACAAATGTGTTAATCCAGGATGAGAGATCAGATCAGGTTGCACCCACTACCCTGAAGTTACCAGCTGGTAGTTCACAGCACCATCTCTACCAAACCTCCATTTGCTCCATATTCTCTTGGGATAAATGCGTATTACTAATAAATTTTATGTCTGCAACAGTATTTTGTCAACATTCAGCAACAGTCAGAAAAGTTCTACCTGAAATTTGAAGGTGTACTTTTTTTTTTTTTTTTTAACCTTCTTTTCTGGCTGTGTGATTACTTAGAAAAACATCTTCTCTGGTCAAGTTTCATTTGTGCATTCAGAGTTCTTGTTAAACTGAAAACTAACTTTAACCTTTCCACCTCTCATCCCTCCAGAGTCATTTTGATCAGACCTCGTGTGTTAGTTCTGACACAGAAAAGTAGAACAAGGAAAGCTGGCTTGTCCTTGTTCAAGCATTGGGACTAAGAGCTGCAGAAAATACCACAAGGTTGCATGTGTATGTATCTTTTTTATTTTCCAGAACTCTGATTTTAACTCAAATTACTCCAACCTGACATATTTTTTTTTGTTATCCATTGGAGGATTTATATATTTTTAGTTGTACTGATCGTGCTGGCTTGAGTTACTGCGCTTGGCTCTGTCTTCATTGGCCTTTTTGTTTAAAGTGAAACAATTCCCACCTTTCTTACGCTTGCTGCTTTTTATTTTTATTCACTGTCTCTTATTGCTCACTATGAAATTAGAAAGAAGAGATTCCAGCAGTCTTCTGTGGGCTAGTGTAGGTTAATTGGTGCAGACAGAAGTTCTTCCCTGTTGCTGCCTGGGGGCATTCCCTTGCTTTGGGGTTTCTGGTTATGCCTCTGACAAACAACCACAATTCTCAGTCTGAACGTGAGCAAATTTTAGATGTCACAACATGGATAGTGAGTCCAGTGAGAGAGGTTCCCGTACTGCAAGTCTCTGCATCATGTGGGAATGGGCATATGGCTTTGTCATTCACTGCTTCATTGATTTATTTATGATTCTTTGGTGCTAGTTTCTTAAACTCTTTTTATCCTCCCTCCCCCCCCCCCCCCCAAGAAATTCAGTCAGAAATTCAGTCTTCAGTGATTAACAAAAGCCCTGTTAAAGTTTCGGTAACAAAAGCAAAGCTAAATCTGTCTGGATTTAGGTGATAGTGGAGACTCCCTACATACCCTACATGTATTTTCTGAATTGACATGGAAGGATTGTTTTTTTTTTTTTGTTTTTTTTTTTTGTTTTTTTTTTTTAATACATAACTTTTGGATAGGTTTAAAAACAATTTAAGACATTGATTTCCTGTGTTCATTTGAAGAGCTCCTTTTAGGCCTTAATTTAAAAAAGGAAACTCCCTTACCAGATGACCATACCATGCAACTTATATGTGTTTAAGAGATGAAAATTTGGAGCACTTCCTATGCTAGGTTAAATACCATTTTTTCAGCTGATCTCTGAGATTTTGAGGTGTGCTGTTTTGGGGTTACCTCAGTCATTCCTGCAGCATTGTTTGTTCTGTCTGTGGAGCCAGCCTGGATTCTTGTTCTTGAGAACCGTCTCTCTTAGTTAACTACACAGGTCATCTCTTAGTGTTGCAGCTACAGTTGATCTGCTGTCACAGTGCTTCTAAGAGCAAGTGGATTACTTGAGGTGTGAGGGGAACAAGACCACAAAACCAAACACTTCTGATGTACACAGAGTACCTTTACTGCCTTCTGCTTCATCCTATTGCAGCTACGCCAAAGAATTGTCAGGGAGAGAGTGGCTGTACAGGCGGGTCTTAAACATCCAGCCAAGGGATACTTTGAGGCCAATTAATTCTTGCAGCAGGATTTTGAAAACTTGCTAATGAAAAAGGCATCTGTGGTATGACAAATAACCACAGTTGCAGTAGTTGTGACTTGTACAGTTGCGACTCAGTATCTGAGACGCTGACTTGAAGCAAGACAGGGTCAGACAAACATTGAAGGAATTCAAGCTAGCATATGCCTTTTTGGTTCTGGGGTGGTTTTTTCCTCTTTCTTCCTCCTCTTGGTCTGAACTGACAAGTTTCCTACTGTGCAAGTGATTGTAAGTGTTTTGAAAGGCATGTGAGAAGTTTTTGCTTCAAGGTACAAGCCCAGCTTACAGTTGATAGGGGTTAGGAACAAACTTCACTTGAGGAAATGATGTTCCATAATGTAGACTTTCTGGCACTTTTTTTTTTTCCCCTGTAGCAGCAGCTGTTACTGACTTCTGAGAAAGATAGTATGCAGGACAAATGGACCCTTTGTCTGATCCAGTATGTCATTTTCTCATCTTTAATTGTAAATGTCCCCTAAAGCGAAGTCTTCAGCTTTGTTTCTAGGATATTGCTAACACATTTTCTTTACCTCAAGGCAGTGTGTTTAGAGAAACAGTTTCTAATTTGGGGGAAAATACTTGTCCTCTGTGTATCACCAGTTGTGCTGTCTGCCTTCGTGGCAGTTCTCTTTGCTGTATGTTTACTTGTTAATCACTATGTGAGCAACTTTTCAACATTTCCTAGCAAGGTATGCTATAATGTAATGGAGGATCCCATTTGCATTGTGTATTTTAAGGCAGAGCTGGTGTTTTCCACAGTGAGCGCTGTGAAGAATGTGAAGAAGATTGGTCAGAAGTGATCATTCACGTGGTCAGCATCCCTTCTCTAAAATGCCTTGATTCCTGCAGTCATGTCTCCTCCCCAGTCCTGCAGCGTGTGCTATTACTGGTGGATCATCTGCCCCAGCATAGAGTTGGCAGCATGCTGGAGCTCTAAGAACTGAAATAGAGCAGGTTTTTCGGGTGGTGGTGATGAGCAGGATAACAGAAAGCATATGATTATTTGTATTTTTTATCAAATACTTACAGAGATATAGAATTTGATCTGATAACAGAGGTTCACTTGAAAGAATCGAGGTTATTTTATGTCAATTTTCTGTTTGCCCTATATAAGGTGCATTTAATTATTTCTTGCTATCTTCCACTATTCAAATTAATCTGAGTCTTATATATATTGTTGGTCAAATTAGAATAATTCTTTAATCAGCTGTGTTAGGCATGCCATAGTAGACTAGAACAGGAAAGCTACTCCTAGCATACTGACGATGCACATATTTTATTTGTTATTGTAATTTAAAAGTAAAATCATAAATATTGATTTCTACTTGACTGGAGAGATGATTTACTTTGAATATCAGACTGATCTTAATCAGGTGAGAATTAATTGAGTTGGAGGTATTAGATATTCAGTGATGTTAACTGAACCATGATCAATCTACAGAGGAGCTTTCTTTTGTACTGTGTTAGAAATATCAAATAGCTTGTAGTCTACTATATAAAGCAATCTTTTCATGTTCATCCTACTTCTTCCTCTGGCTCATTAAATACACCAGTAATCTATTCTGTGCATACTGAGTAATCTTCAAAGTAACAAGCTAATAAATCATGATTTAATACAAAATTAAAAGCATAACAACTTCACCGTAAAATGCCGCTGATGAAGTTTTGTCATTTTAATGATTTTGTGGACATTTCACAAACGTATTTAAAATTTTATCTTTGTTTACGTTGTAGCAGAACTGTTTCCTTGCCTTTCTACCATCGACTCCCAAATCCCCCTTGTTACTTGGACACCTTTTCTCCTCCCAGTGGTAGAGCTCAAGGACTGACCCATCCCCATCTTGGGCATAATTATTCCCTGTTTTTCACAGGGGAAGAAACCTACCCCAGGAATAGAACATAAGCCTGGTCTGGATCATGATACAAGCTTTCTTGTTTGAAACAAAAAAAAATTATTTTAAGAGTGTGATAACAGTATCATAAGTGTTGAGAAAATATAAATGGTGAGATAACACCTCTGTAGGACTTTCTCTTACGTAGTAAAATTGTAAAATCTTTAAATAAACTGAAGCCAGACCCAAGGGGATCAATTTATCTCTATAATGCAGAGTATTTATTTCATGTACAAGAACATCTGCAAGAGAGAGAGATACATAATGATGATTAATAAATGACCATTTTGATATTATTCTAATCACACAACATTTTGCAGTATGAGTGCATGGGTAATGTTACGAGTCTGCAAAAAATGGACCTTCCAAAGTGGCCTTCAGCTGACAGTTCATACAGTAAAATAAAAACAATGATGATCCTTCAGTGTTTTATTTTCAACACATTTTCCACACTGCTCACTGTCTGGAGATGTCAGACAGTTTTTGTTCTTTTCTTGCTTTGTGTATGTAAAGACTTTCATGTTTGCCTAAAGAAATGATTATTTATTTCCTAAAAAAAGCTATTTAAAGTCTAAATAAATAAAATAAAACATACTATGTTAAAAAAATCCCCACAAATATAATCTGCTATCCTTAAAACTACAGAAAATGAGGTGTGAGCAGGTGGACGAGCTGCTCAGCTGGGTGGTGGAGCTCAAGGAAGAGGTGCAGAGACTTAGGACCATCAGGGAGTGTGAACGGGAGATATACTGGTGGAGTGACTTGCTGGCATGCTGGGGGGAAGGGCGCCAGGGAGATACCCCCAAAAAGTGGAGGGCCCCCAGCCCTGTCACAGTCAGACCTCCCATAGTCAAACTGAGAGAGCCAACTTGGGGGGAGAGGAGGAATTGCAGCAGGTCCGAGCTCGGCGATGCAGGCAATCCCCATCCCGACCTACCTTGGTTCCCCAGGTGACTCTATGTAATAGATTTGAAGCCCTGAAACCAGAGGGTGAGGTGGCTGAGGACGAGGTAGGAGGACTGCCTCCACGCTTTTAAAAAGAAATGCAGTCAGCTCCACGCTTGAAGACTGCCTCCTCTGGCAAAGAAAGGAGGGTGATAGTCATAGGTGACTCCCTTCTAAGAGGAACCGAAGGCCCAATATGTCGGCCTGACCCTACCTGTAGGGAGATGTGCTGCCTCCCTGGGGTCTGGGTCAGGGATATTTCTAGAAAACTTCCTAGTCTGATCCAACCCTCTGATTATTATCCATTATTGATAGTTCAGGCCGGCAGTCATGAGGTCACTGACAGAAGCCTGAGAACTATAAAAAATGATTTTAGGGGGCTGGGGAGGTTAGTGGATGGAGCAGGCATACAAGTAGCATTTGCCTGTATTCCTACAGTGGCAGGGAAGGATGTTGAGACAACCAGGAAAACCCACCTTATAAACACATAGCTGAGAGGCTGGTGCAAACGGAAGAATTTTGGCTTCTTTGATCATGGGCAATCTACTCAGCATCTGGCCTGGGGTCTGCTGATGGGCATCACCTGTCTCAAAGGGGGCAACGGATCCTTGCCCAGGAGCTGGCAGGACTTATAGAGAGGGCTTTAAACTAGATATGAAAGGGAAAGGGGATAAAACCAGACCCAGGAGACCAGGAAGCAGTAATGGGATTAGGGTTGAGGCAAGGGGCTCAGCTGAAGTGCATCTACACCAATGGACGCAGCATGGGCAACAAACAAGAAGAATTGGAAGCCATTGTGCGGCAGGCAAGCTATGGCCTAGTTGCCATTACAGAAACATGGTGGGACCGCTCTCATGACTGGAGTGCTGCAATGGATGGCTACAAACTCTTCAGGAAGGATTGGCGAGGAAGGAGAGGTGGCGGTGTGGCTCTCTATATTAGAGAGTGCTTTGATGTTACTGAGCTTGTGACTGGGGATGATAAGGTTGAATCCCTATGGATAAAGATCAGGGGAAGGGCCAACAAGGCTGACATCCTGGTGGGCGTCTGCTATAGACAGCTGAACCAGGATGAAGAAACTGATGAGGTGTTCTATGAACAGCTGACAGAAGCTGTGCAATTGCTAGCCCTTGTCCTCATGGGAGACTTCAACTTCCCTGACATATGCTGTGAATACAGCACTGCGCAGAAGTCTAGGAGGTTTCTGGAGCATTACATAGAGGATAACTGCCCTGCTAGACCTGCTGTTCACAAACAGAGTAGGTCTGGTGGGAGATGTGAAGGTCGGGGGCTGTCTTGGACAGAGCGAACATGAAATGGTAGAGTTCTTGATTGTTGGAGGAGCCAAAAGGGGGAGCAGCAAAACTGCTACCTTGGACTTCCGGAGAGCAGACTTTGAATTGTTCAGAAGACTAGTAGGGGCAGTCCCCTGGGATTCAGTCTTAGAGAGTAAAGGGGTCCAAGATGGCTGGTCACTCTTCAAGAAGGAAGTCCTAAAGGCGCAGGAGCAGGCTGTCTCCCTGAGCCGCAAAATGAGCTGGTGGGGAAGAAGACCGGCATGGATGAATAGGGAGCTATTCTTGAGGCTCCAGGAGAAAAAGAGAATCTACCGCCTGTGGAGGAAGGGACGGGCAACTCAGGAAGAGTACAGGGAAGTTGTAAGGATGTGCAGAGAGAAAACCAGAAAGGCAAAAGCCCAGGTTGAACTCAACCTGGCTGCTGGGGTAAAAAGGAACAAGAAACACTTTTACAAATACATCAACAGTAAGAGGAGGACTAAGGAGACCCTCCATTCTTTACTGGATGAGGCTGGGAATGTGACCACTGAGGATAAGGAAAAGTGGAGGTTCTCAATGCCTTCCTCACATCTGTCTTTAAAATTCAGACCAGTTCTCCTCAGGGTACTCCACTCTATCACCTGGTAGCCTTGGCTGGGGAACAGATAAAACCCCCCACGATACAGGAGTACACAGTCAGAGACCTGCTATTCC
Source organism: Alectoris magna (assembly GCA_030625065.1). Lineage (NCBI taxonomy): Eukaryota > Metazoa > Chordata > Aves > Galliformes > Phasianidae > Alectoris > Alectoris magna. Next base: position 110,736,596 of record CM060561.1, on the reverse strand, counting down.
AACTAGACTGACACAAGTCCATGGGGCTGGATGAGATTCATCCAAGAGTGCTGAGGGAACTGGCAGAGGTGATAGCCAAGCCGCTTTCCATCATCTATCAGCGCTCCTTGTTGAGTGATGAGGTTTGCCAGTGAGGTTTGCAGAAGACTGGCGGCTTGCCAATGTGACTCCCATCTACAAGAAGGGTTGTAAGGAGGACCTGGAGAACTACAGGCCTGTTAGCCTGACCTCGGTGCCAGGGAAGGTTATGGAGCAGATTGTCTTGAGGGAGATCACGTGGCATTTGTGGGATGACCTGGGGATCAGGCCTAGCCAGCATGGGTTCATGAAGGGCCTTGCATGACCAACCTGATCTCCTTCTACAATCTAGTGACCCGTCTGGTGGATGAGGGAAAGGCTGTTTATGTAGTCTACCTCGACTTCAGCAAAGCCTTTGACACCGTCTCCCACAGTATTCTCCTGCAGAAGCTGGCAGCCTGTAGCTTGTATAGGTACACTCTTGGCTGGGTAAAGAACTGGCTGGAGGGTTGGGCCCAGAGGGTGGTGGTAAATGGAGCTAAATCCAGCTGGTGACTGGTAACGAGTGGTGTTCCCCAGGGCTCAGTGCTGGGGCCTGTCCTCTACAATATCTTTATTGATGACCTGGATGAGGGTATTGTGCACCCTCAGTAAGTTTGCAGATGACGCCACGATCTGCCTGGGGGTAGCGAGGCCCTACAGAGGGATCTGGACAGGCTGGAGAGCTGGGCTGAAGCCAATGGGATGAGGTTCAACAAGACCAAATGCCAGGTTCTGCACTTTGGCCACAACAACCCCAGGCAGCGCTATAGGCTTGGAGCAGAGTGGCTGGAAGACTGTGTAGAGGAAATGGACCAGGGGTATTGATTGATGCTAGGCTAAACATGAGCCAGCAGTGTGCCCAGGTGGCCAAGAAGGTCAATGGCATCCTGGCTTGCATCAGAAACAGTGTTGTCAGCAGGAACAGGGAGGTAATTGTCCCCCTGTACTCAGCACTGGTGAGAGCACCTCGAGTACTGTGTCCAGTTTTGGGCACCTCACTGCAAGAAAGACTTTGAGGTCCTGGAACGTGTTCAAAGAAGGGCTACGAAGCTGGTGAGGGGTCTGGAGCACAGGCCATATGAGGAGCGGCTGAGGGAGCTGGGATTGTTCATTGTGGAGAAGAGGAGGCTCAGGTGAGACCTGATTGCTCTCTATAACTACCTGAAGGAAGGTTGTAGTAAGCTGGGGGTAGGCCTCTTCTCTTGTGTAACTGGTGATAGGACTAGAGGGAATGGATTCAAGTTGCATCAGGGGAGGTTCAGGCTGGATGTTAGGAAATAAATACTATTTCTCTAGAAGAGTGGTCAGGCAGTGGAATGGGCTGCCCAGGGAAGTGGTGGAGTCACCATCCCTGGAGGTGTTCAAGAAACGTTTGGATGTTGCATTGAGAGATATTGTTTAGGGAGTGCTATTTGTAATAGGTGGATGGTTGGACTGGATGGTCTGGTAGGTCTTTTCCAACCTTGGTGATTCTGTGATTCTGTGAAAATCAAAACTTTCTGATTATTTCTGATGCTTGGGACTGAGCATTGTTTTTTGTTTTTGTTTTTGGTTTTGTTTTCCTATTAAATCTTTATATGTAACTAAAACTTTTGCTGCAGTCTGACACAGATTCTGCCAGCTCATTTTGCGTGCAGCACAGGGAGGAGATTTGTCTACCTTTATTTGAGGCTGGAGGGGGTGGTGTTGATAGGCTGCAAAAAAAAAACACTTGCATTTTAAAAATTGTGCTTTACTTTTGTGGTCCACGTATATCTGCAGACACTGTGATTAAGAATGTTAAATTTAACCTTTAATCTGGTTTAATGGTATGGAAGAAAATCGTTATCTTTATATTGCAGAGTTGGGGCAAGTTGTGCCAGGTGTTGATTTGTCCTTTGAGTGAAAATCCTCCAAGTTTTTATTCTCAGCATTTAGAAGTAAATATTTCTTGAACCTATAAATATCTTCTAAGGTAAAAATGGGCAGTGTCCTCAATTATTGTTTTCTTTTTTGTTAAATTATGAATTGTATGTCCCAGGACAGGTGCTGGTGGACTTCCACGAACTTTGTTGTAACTGACCTGCTGGTAATGTATCTGATCTTTGAAAGTTTGAAAATCATGTCTTTAATGTGGCGGATATTGCATATGTTTCTGTATCTGTTGGGATAGATGGGAAAGTAATTTATCCAGTCTGTCTTCAGTCTAATATGAATGAGAACTACTCAGTTTCACTTTGATTTCCATCAGTTTCCCATATTATCTTGTAGTCAAGCAAGAAAACAGAACTAGAGGAGGGGAAACCACTCAAAAATAGTTAAAACATTTTTTTAAAATACTAACGATTTTTAGCAATGAGGTTGTGGCAAGGTGGGGGTTGGCCTCTTCTCCCCGCTAACAGCGATAGGACAAGAAGGTCCTGAAGGTGTGCAAGAAATGTGTAGATGTGGCACTAAGGGACATAGTGTGCATGGCGGTGATGGGTTGATGGCTGGATTTGGTGATCACAGCCAATTTCCATTAGAAGTGGTAGGTACCTGCAGGGTCTGTCCTTAACTTGTGTGTAGAGCGTTCAGTGTCGGACATGTGTACGTGCTGTGGTAGTGCCTTATCAGGGTTCATTTTGTGGAGCACGAGCTTGTTTTTCCCCTGGCAAGGCATTTTCGCTCCAACCCTCATTTCATTTAACACATTGTGTCCTGTTCTGCTCCTCAGCCAAACACTGCCAGCTTTGAAACAACATCTCTGTTTGTCTTTATTTTTCATCTCTTTATAGCTCAATTTCAGTACAGCCATATGGAAACTAAAACACCCCAGTTCCTAAATATGGCTGAAAACTCTTGTTTGTTTGAAACATGCTCTATTATTTCTTTTGCTTTGTTATAACTTGCACTGAATTTGCAGATGACCTGAATTTGCATCTAGTTTCACTGCTGCCTGATGTTCTGTTGTGGTAGATTGCATGCTGCTTGCATGCAGAAAGAAAACATTGTTTCCTTGCACAAACTTGCAGAGTCATGGAAAGCCATTTGCCAAAATGGTGAAAATGGGATCGTGCGTAAGATTTTTAAGAGATCAGTTCTGCTCTGAGAGGGCAATTGTTCTTTGCATGCATGCAGCAGTGTCAGGAAGTGGGCTCGTTTGGAGCACGAGGTTGGTGTTCCTGCAGGTCTGAGTTCTGCTCGTGGCTGTTAACTCATGTCAAACTGCAGTGGGTTTGTCATTAGATCCTGTGCTGTCCGCTCCCTTTGTCGTATGGCGTGCACACCAAAGCTTTGGTCTACAGTGCAGACAGTGCAGACAGTGCTTGAGTGAGGAATGTGGTCATTGTCAGATTACAGCGATGGTTTGAGATGGTATTTGGAACCATTGCATACAATAGCATTAGCACTCTTTGTGCTAATCAACACTAAGATGTTTGGGGCAATGAAAGAATTGTGAGCAAGACAGAGCATAATTAAAACAACATTCCACAGAATCCAGCTAGGTTTCTGGTAAACATTTGTAACTAGAGCTGCCTTGAACCACAGACCTTACATGGCTGCTAAAGGATTTTGAAGCACTGGAAATCACAGGGAAAGAGGGCTAAGTTTTATGTATGTATGTGCTCATGTGGTAATGCCTGATATCTTTCAACCTACTCCTTCTTTGCCTCTGCTGTTGCAGATCTGTGGAATGGACGCAGGAAGCAGTGTTACTACTTGGTAGCAATGCTTCCTGGTTGCCTGGCCATAGCTGCACACGGGAATCCTGAAGGCAGGCAGTGCTTGCAGTTGCAGCTCAGGTTCTGTTCACCAGGACATTGCGCCTGCAGCCAATCAAGACGGGTGAGCTAACAAGTGAGAGGGACCTCCCGTTGTCTACAGTGGTTTTTTTACTTCACAGCTTCCAGAAGGAATGATTACTACAGAAAAACTGCACAGCACTTAGGGCAGTGCCTGTGGAGAGTAGAAATCAAACTGGTCACTAGATGAACCATAAGCTTTCAGAGGCTTCTGATGTTTTGCAGAAAAACAAAGGACATTTTTAGAAATGTGATAATAGGTATGAATTTTCTGAGATGCTGATGTAGGGACATTCAGTGCAAGCTCTCACTCCAGGAAACAAAAGGAAAAACAGTCACCAGTAAAAGCTGAAGAACATTTTGATAATCTAATAGTATGCTTCTTCTATTGCTCTGAGCTTGTGCTGCTTCATAAGCTTTAGCTATTCAGAGTATCCTCAAAGTTGTGCGTGTGTATTTGCATGATTTGGGGTCTGAAGCTAAACCACACATCACATGAGAGCTGAGAAATCAAGCCTGGTTGTTAATACATACCTTTGAGCACAAGTTACTGTGCCTTTCCAACTAAGTAATTAACTAGTCAATTTAATTGCAGTTTTTTGGTGTGCTTTCATCTGGTACACTTTCAAGTGGAATGTGGTAATAGAGCCAGCCTATAAAGTTAGGAGTTGTGTATGTTTAAAGGTTCACCAGGAACGTGTTCAGATGGGTAAGATGATGTCAGTTATTTGCAGTGTCGTGCAAAGGTGAATTTAGGTTTGGCGGGATAACGACACACCACTGTCGTCATCATTTTTAAATTTTTTTTTAATAGGTTAATAATTAAAAGTCTCCCACAGCCTGGGGTTGCTTGCTGCTGTTGGGTCACTTTCAAGTCATGGGTGTCCATGATGCTAGGAGGTGTGCTTTGCCCCACTGACCTTATAGGTAGATTAATGCCTGTTTTAGAGGGGAAACGACAAAGATCCGAGCAAAAGGTAGGATTTTATCTTGCTTGTTTTTATAGGCAGTAATTTCAGGCTTGTGGAGAATATGCCCTATGAGGAGCAACTGGGGGAACTGGGGCTGTTTAGTCTGGGAAGAGGAGGCCAAGGGGGGAGGCCTTATTGCTCTCTTCCAATATCTGAAAGGTGCTTACAGTGGGAGCGGTGACACGACGAGGGGAAATGGCCTCAAATTGTGCCAGGGTACGTTTAGGTTGGATATCAGGAAAAACTTTACAGAAAGGGTTGTTAAGCACTGGAATAGGCTCCCCAGGGAGGTGGTTGAGTCACCATCCCTGGACATGTCTAAAAACCATTTGGATGTGGTGCTCAAGGACATGATTGAGCAGTGGGTTGTTAGCATTAGGGTAGTATGGATAGGTTGTGGTTGGACTTGATGTTTAAGGTCTTTTCCAACCTGTGCAATTCTATGATTCTATCAATCATCATCTAAATTTTGATTTGCAGAATCATTGGTACAGGATGAACAGTTACTAGGCAAATCCAAAACCTCAACTAGAAAATGTAGAAAGGCAAATACAAGGCTACACTACACTTTTACATTCATGCTCTGCAACAACTAAAACATCCCTCTGTTACCACCACTGTTTTCATCAGAAATCCAAAACACAGAATCAAGTGAGCCTCTATGGAAAAAATTAACTCTTTCCCAGCCAAAGCCATGAAACTGATCAGTGTGCATAAAAAGAAGTGGAATGTTCTCATTTGAATGGATGAAATACAAGTTTTTTGACAAAACAGGAAGAGCAATGCATTGAGCATATATATACACATCATTAGGTAGAGTATTTGTAACCACAGTGTATGTAAACACAGCATAAATAAATATATATTGAGTATAGATGCAGTTTACCCTTCGCATTTTTGATGTTACTGGATTAGCAGTAAGTAAGTAAGTTTTACTAAAGATGTTTGAACATAATGATTTTTGTATAACCTAAATCTGTTGCATTTTAAATAATTATCAAGAAAATCTTGGATATGAAGAAATAGGTGGAAACAGGACATAATTTGAGTTACTCCCGGATTAAAAAAAAAATAGTACAAAAAAACAGCTTCAAGCATGACTTGGCTTCTTCTCTAATCCCCAAAGCTGTTTCTGTCTCTGTATCTCACTGACTTGTTCTTTAAGTCTCAAAGCCCTTGAGACTGACTGCATACATACACTTCATTGAGCAAAGAGGTGCAAGATCACTTTTCCTGGGATGAGACAGATGATTGTCTCTCCTCCCTTTTATATTCTCTTGTTCCAAAGATTGTCATTCCAAGAACTTTGAAGGTGGTCAGTATTTTCAGGGACAGTGCTCCTTTCTTGGCCATTTGGACTTCTTTAAAGAAGTTCAGTATCTATCTAAGAACACCCAGAGGCTGCCACATGACACAGAGAAGATGGCAGTCCGCCATGGAGCAGTGTAGTGCCATAGAGCACAGTGTGGCAGCTGATAAACTAACTGCCGCGCTCCAGGAGAGAATCATGACCTCACAGTTTCTTATCTTGTATCCCAAAGATGCCTTCTCAGGAGGTGATTGGCAGCGACATTCCTTTGAGACAGTAGTTGCTGTCAACATTACTGCACTCTTAATTTGTAGATGTAAATGTACTTTAATTATTCCAAAATAATTCTTTCATTGAAGAGGAAATGCTGACAACCCTGGCTTACCTAATTCTTCATGCTTCCTTTTGTTTTGCTGCGGTAGCCCTGAATAGTCACTATGAAAAGCAGTCTAAGAATCATGGATTTGCTGCAAGAGTAGCTTCATAAATTTGTTAGTATTAGCTACAGCAGTGTGTGCACACATTGTTGTACGATGTTAGGGGAGAATCCTAATTAAAATCTTGTCGCTAAACAAGCCACAAAGACCTTATAAACAGTATGAGGCGCCAGGCCAACTACAGCAATGTTAATAATAAATCAGGTCTGATTTGTGAGGTTTGTTTTTTATTATTTTTACTTTTCCCTGGGGAAAAGCACGCACACGGGGATTTTGGCTTTTATTTTTACAGTCATTATTCTAATTCTGATGTTTTTGTTTTTCTGTAGCATTTACTAAATGTTGCAAAGAAACTGGTTTTCTTATGGTGGTAAAGTGTCGGGAAGAGAACACAGCACTGAAAGATTGCCTCGTTGGCTAGTAAGTCCTTTCTGAGCCTTTATTTCACTCCATGTATTTGGCTGTTGTAATGTAGAATTGAATAGAAATACTAAATTTTCTAAAAAGGGCTTTGCTAACCTTGTAACTTCAATGTTTTTCTCTGAAAATCACGTTTTCGCTTTACAAGAAAGGATGGTGGTCAGGGCTCTACCTGACAAGGCTGACAATAATTTCAGTAATAAAACTGTCTTGTGGCTAAAAAGGCTTTCTTGCATTTAAATAGTGCTAATGGATCCAGAATCTCAGCCCCAATGAAATGCAGCCCCATACTCAGTGTGCTGAATTGAGGATGTGGGTGAACAGTGGAAGCACCTTCATATTCTGTTACAGAAACAGGATAAGTTTTGTTCTGATTGAAAGCATCCAGCTGCTGTTATCTGCAGTAGGAAGTTGTTAAAGAGGTTGATGTGACGCCATGATGGATTGAAATGTCACTTTTTGAAGTCTGACATCCCCCCCGGTGTTACTAGGCCAAAGTTATTCTTGAATTTCTTAGCGTGGAGTTGGTGTTCTCTAAGCTTGATGTGGGTGGGGGTGGTTTGGGTTGTGATAGAATGCATGTCATATGTAACCTGCTAAACCAGAGGTTAATGTTTAATGCCTTTAATGTAGTGATAGGTGGAGTTAGGTGTTTGAGAATTGATGAAAAAAGGTGTAGCTACACAAGAGTTCAAGCATAACTGCGGTGGGAACTCAAAGTTATTCAGTGTTATTTGTCTGTAACTCCATACCTTAAATTCTACCTTCTTTACACAAAGAAACAGACAAAAAAACCCACACAAACAGCAAATAGTACATAAAATATGCACTATGGAAAAATACTGAATGCTTGAATAATCATACTTAAAATTACAAGTAAGCTGACTTCTGACTTAAAATTAATGATCAAGATACTATGAGTATTGCCCTGAAAGTAACGCCTCCTAATTTATTATGGTGGCCCACAAGGTCAGAGGTGGATTGTGGTGGTATGGCAGTAGAGGCCGAACCTTCCCACCAGTATTCCATTACGTGTTGCTGCTGTGCGACAGATGGCAGCAGAGGGGCAGTCTGACAGAATAGCATCTGACATGGAAGTGCATATGAAGCAGAGGTGTGGAAGTGAATTCCTCCATTCAGAAAAAATGGCACCCATTGACATTCATAGTTACAGAGACCAAACAGTGGATACAAGCACAGTGAGGCAGGGGATGGTGTGCTTCAGCAGTGGTGACAGGGATGCGAAAGACAGGCCGCATTCTAGATGGCCACGCACCATGAAATAAAGAGCATCTCAATCAGCCCATCCACATGAATCATGACCAGGGTATTGTGTAAAGAGCGGAATATCGTTTTCAGTGCATTGGAAATGATGGTGGCAACATTGGAATATCACTGGAAAATTTGCACCAGGTGGGTCTCATGAATGCATACACAAGAAGAACACCATAAACAAGTTCATCAGGACCAATACAAGGCTGAAAGTGACAGTTCCCTGGGATTACATCATTGCCAGTGACTACCAGTGATGCGGTGCCACCATTACAAGCTAGAGTCAAAACAGCAGTTCAGAATGGCAACATGTAAATTTCCTATTGCAGAAAAAGCTCAAGGCACAGTGAGTAAAGTGATGTGCATTGTCTTTTAGGATAGGAAAGGGATGATCCTTCTGATTTCCTGGAAGATGGACTGACTACTACATCATCACACTCTCCAAGCTGAAGACTTGAACCTTCAAAGTCAAGACAGAGATGAAGACAAACTTTCTCTTGCAGCATGATAATGTCAAGTCCCATTCCAGTTTGAAGACTGTAGAGCACACAGCCAGTCCTGGCTGGATTATCCTACTACACACACCCACCATAGTCTGAAGATAGCATGTTCTGACTTCATCTGTTTGGGCTGATGAAAGATGGACTGCGTGGGCAACATTTTCCTAGTGGTGACATCACCATAACAGATGTAAAACAGCACAGATTTTTACAAGTATGACATGACATGCAGGCTTCTGTTCACCTCTGGCTAACATACATAGCTAACAGAGGTGATTACATGCAAGATAGCATTTTGTAGCTCAGAATTTTCTCTATCAAATAGCGTTATTGTGTTCTTTATATCTGTTGTAGTTTCCCTGGAAATAAATAGGAGACATTATTTCGGAGTTACCTACACATTTACTGTTCAAGATACAAACTTGAAATCATTCCCATAAAATTCATCGTAGGTTCTCAGGTGCATAAAGATTAGTGCTCTTCAGAGATTCTTATTTCTTATGTGTAAAGAAAAATGATTTGGCTCTGCTGAATTAATATTTCCCTTTCTCTGCTTTCCTCGTTATGGTTTCACTGCATAGGCCTCAAGAAGTTCTCAGAAGAGAACACAGACCAATTCAGTATTTAGAGTTTAAGATGATAACTTTGGGTGGGACTGAAGATCAGTTTTGAGTGCTGTTCATGCAGTTTCTATTCTGTTATTCTAATAATGTTTGTCTTTCTCTCAGCTATACTGATCCATCATTCTATGAAGAATGCAAAGCAGAATATCTGAAGCAAAGAGAAGAATACAGAGCAACTGGAATTAAGAAAAAAAGGCAAAAGATTACTTCAAATATATAGTTAAAATTTTAAATGAACTGTTACAGTTTTATATCCAACTTAATGATTTGACTTGATTTAAACAGACTTCTTTTAAATCATCAGTATCTCTTGGTAAAATTTAGCAGCGAGTCAGTAAAAGAAATACCTTTGAAGCTGAAGGTCAACATTTCTCATTTTCTGTACTTAAGTTTATAATGCATGCAGTTTCTCTTGCAAACCTTGAGAGCAAAAGCCTGCTCCTCCATCTGGACTTGAGATTTTGTTGCCAATTAACAAACAGCCTTTTGAAATCTAAAGCTTGTATCTAGTTGTACATGGCAGGCTACATAAAAATTTAAGGGTGAATAAATGTAAGGTATATTAACAAGTTATAAATTGGGTATATACAAAAACTGGTCTCTTTGTCACCTGAAGTTGAGAGTATATGGGAATCTTTTTGATTCTCTTGCTAGATGTGTGGCAAATGCAGAAAACAAGACCTTCTTGGACCAATTTACTTTTATCTTTTTCATGAAAACGCTGAGTTGTAAGAGCTCAGTATTGCTTCTACCTGCTCTGTGACTTAAATTTTGAGTTTGCAGTATCAAAAGAGATGGATGCTTCATGCCCTTGTGTGGCACAACTGACTGCTTCAGCTCCAGAGGAAAACTCTGGAGAAGAACAAGAGTTGTCCCATACGGACTTTCCTTGAGAATAAGAAGAGGGCAAGAAATCACTGAAAGGAGTGTCTTCCCTCACTGTCATTTTTTCATCATGAAGATTATATATACACTTCCATACTTCAGGAGTGACCACACTTGCAAAATGATTATGGATGAGTAAACAACTAAACTACGTACTTAAGATGCAGGTCAGTTTTTAAACATCTATTAATGCTGCCGCAAAAACTAACCCTAAACAAGTCCCTATATGGAAAGGAGTACACAAAGGATTTCTTGCATACAGATACTTAAAGCTGCATAATTGTAGAACTCTAAAAAGTATGAGTATGAGAAGGCCGCACAGGATATTTGTTCACATGGTAACTTTCATCTCACAATATTAAAAATGAAATAAAAATATCCTTTGCTTAAGTAATAAAATTTGGAACATTTGCATCTAACTTAGGTACTATTTATTTCACCACAAAACTATTACTGCTGTGAAGTTACTCAAGTGGGAAATTCCAATCAGACTTTGAGATACATATATATACACACACACACACACAAGCTGAAGTTAACTTTGAAAGTTACTCCTTGCTTTTGCTCTGTGCATTGTGATGGAACAATCAGTAATATTACTTCTGCTATTAGGCAGTATGTTGTCTGAAAGATTAGGGAATGCTTCAGAAAGACAGGCTAGAAGATGTCTACTAACCTAGAATGCTGTACAAGTGGTACTCTCTATTTAATTAGCTAACTTAGATTTCCTACCTATATGATTGTTTTCCAAAATACTTTAACTGATGAGACAAAACCAAACAAATACTTAATATGAATAGAAAATTAAGATTTTTTTCCCCCAACAGATGTACTTAAGTAGAGGAAAATGAAGGTAGATGATGACTTTGACTTTTAAGAGTTTATTATTTTTTCAAGAAAGCAACTGTTCTGTTATTTCAGTACAAAAACTTGCTACACTTAGAAGTCCCTGGAGAGAGAGAGAGCCTGTGTGTTTGTTATTTTTAAATCAAAGGCTCTTACAGAGAGCTTGGTTCTGGGGTAAGCATGCTCTTAGAGGCAGTGTGGTACACTGCCTGTGGCAGGTAGGTGCCAGCACTGAGGGCTCATGGGAATCTTGTCTCACTCAAGCTCACACAACAGCCAGTCAGTACAGATAATAGCACAGCAACGCAGTCATTCTTTTATAGCTTAGCAGGACCTACATTCAGCAGGTGGCAGGAACCCCAGTGCACTGACAGGTACTGGTGGTAGAAATAATATGGATAATGGGACAAAGTCCTCTTTAACCTGCGGGTGTTACTCATCTGCCATTTTGTTACATGCTTTATGTGCAGGGCTGTAACCAATCCCTTTGAGCTGACAGTAACTAAGCAAGCTCACTTTACTATCAAGCCTGAAATTGCTGTAAATCATTCACTGTGTGCTGACACGTGTTTAAGAACTGAGTACTCATACCTTCTCCCTTGTTTGCTGTGGCACCCAGAACTGGGCTCAGCCCTTACCTACGGAATCAACATATCCTTATTACACTCATGGCCTTAATTTGGTTTTTCTCCTAGTTTTGAATTCTTGATTTCACACCTTTTAGTATATTAATTGCATTTACATCTTTTAAAGTTGAAATGAAAGCGTATATAAGTGCTGTGCAGTGACGCACACATACTAGTAAACTGCTTCAGGGCTTGTTTTCATCTCAGCTGCAACCTCTCCTTCCTACTTAGGTTAATAGGAAGCAGCCCTTGATTCTAATACAGGTAGTAAAACATCAGTAGCACCGATAAAGCCTTAAAGCTATGCTTCATCAATTAACTGGAAGTTTTTTTTAAATACATGTTTAACTTGAAAAAAAAAAAAAAAACAAGCAACAAAAACACACTTTGTCAAAAGCTGGTAAAAAAAAAAAGGGTGAGGGGCAGGTTTGCCATTTGACTTCACAACAAAACACTAAGCACGTTCAGCTGTCCTATTCTGACTGAGGGTAGTCAGATGTGGGCGATGAGGAAGTTGCATTACCTCTAACAAGCAGAAGCTTACAGCAAGTTGTAAAGCTTCCACTGTAACTACCTTTAAGGGGGCCCACATGCTCTACCAGTTTAAAAACCATCCACCTTGTGGCACTAAAGACATTATTCTATCAGTGTCAATGACTGTCAGTATCAGTTCTGGCAGTAGGTAAAAAAAAATAAAAATAAAAATCAAATGCAGTTGAAACAAATATTCCATCCACTTGCAGTTCAGTAACAATAAGTGCCTGGTTCATGCTTCTCCCCTAGATCAAACTCCATACTCAAAAACACCATCACCCCAACAACCACAGCATCCTCTTCCACCTGGCATTCGATCTCTTTAATTTCAAAATGCAATGACATGAGGTCTGCTTTGCTAAAAGGAGCACATTGAGGGGCACCAATTTTAATTCATGCCACAGCACTTTTAAAGACAACAGACTTTTAAGAAAAATAGTTCAAATCCTTATCAGACTTGGGAATGTGCAACACAATTCAAATGAGTTTACAATTAGTGTCAACAATACATTCGTCCACTGCCTGAAGTCCACACAACTCTTCGCCTGCAAAGAGGCACAAAGTCTGACCCTTAAAAAAATATTTTTGTAGTAGTGCTACACAAAGCAACAGGGAAACACCTCACCTCTTCTCCACCATTTTTTTTTCTTCATAGAACCAGGCCAAAGATGAGTAGAAAATGCAGGTGAGACAATCAGCTACTGCAGCATTTCAGTCTTCCTTTATTAGGCCACACTGCCATTAAAAATACAGGTGTCTTAAGACTTCCCAAATCTACTCGAGGAGTTTTTGAGATTTAATCATATCTGCTTTACATCTCTAGTACAGCTCATATGCTATTATTTGCATTGGCTTTTGTTTTACTGTACCTCCACCACATGTCTAGTACAGAGCTTGCCTTTTTCCAGCTGTAAAAGTTCGACAGCGCATTACAGCTCATTTGAGAATGTTTTACTTCAGTATGGATATTTCATATGGGAAGAAAACCAGTCTGTCATAAACACAGTATAAGTGGCAGGGAGACTTAAAATGATGAGATTTCAAAAATACTTAAAAAGGAAACAAGCAACCATGGAAGTTTACATACGCATTATTAGAAGGTTAGTCCGGCTCTCAAATCATTCAAATGCATATTCATCAGCTCACCATATGCTCCCAAACATTCAAGGCAACAACCACTGCCTACCCAAAAGCTGCTTTTCATTTCTGTTAAATAGAATTAGTGCTTTCTTAAACTAAGAATTGTCAAACCTGTGTTTTAGGTGAAGTTTTCAAGTTTTCAGTTTACCTTCAAAGGAAGGTTTGTCAATTTTTGTGCTTATTTGAAGGTATTGGTCCTTATCTCTTGCAACAGTAGTGCTGTATTTGTGTACACACTTGCACACTGAACACCAGAACCCCTTTTCTGCTGCTACTTCTGCATTTTATTTGCTGTCGCTGTGATGAAAAGCTTTCACTTCTGAAAATGGGAAAAAAAAGCACCTTACGCCACCAGTGGCATGGATTAAATACCAACCAGATTTTGACTCAAGATGGAAAAAGTGTACTTCAGACCAACAGATGCTTCTCAAGTGAGCTAGCTCCCAGGTGACTTCACATCTGGGGACTTCCTTTCACATGTTACATTTTCACCACAGCAACAAGTAACTGTATTGGAAATACAGCCTAGAGTAAGCACCACAGTCCCACCCTCCTATCTCAGACATCCGCACTTCTGAAATTCCCCTCAGCAAACATCCTTTTTTTCACCGGCCCCTTCTCCAGCATGAGAAGCAGCACTGGTAAACCAAGAGCTGGAAGCAAAGCCTGGCAATTCTTACACACTGCCCAGCAAAGCTGCATCTTCAAGTTTTGCTGTCACAGGTTGCTGGGGCACCTTTTGACACAGCAGTGGAACCACAGTAATATACTGCAGGTAAAAGTAATTAAGTCTTTCAGGCTTCAACAACGAGAACACTTCTACCACAGCACACCAAAGCACTCAGTGGGCTGTTTTATTCCTGAATGGAAGAGAACAAATCTCAATTCCTTCACATTTGGAATGGCCTTCATATAAAACAAAGTATTTAAAGCCAAGTAACAAGTTTTTGCACTGAACACTAGAAAAGATTTCTAAGTTAAATAATTTCAGTCCAAAATAAATTTATTTCAAACTCTTACACAGCAGAATTCCTTCACTGCACAAATCAAAAAGTGCTCATATTGATGGCTGTGGAGTAATACACTACTTAAAATAAAAAATCTCTATGAGGATGGGCTGGAGGGAACCCCAAGTAAGCTACTTCAGAACTAGGCACCATGTACTTTATGCAGCCACATGAGAAATGCTTCCTGCTGCTTTGTTATTACACAGGTGGTTGGTTCTATCAGCTAAAGCCTAGTGACTTGGGTTTGTTTTATGCATATTGGCTTTTGTTCTATTACTTTCCAAGAGATTGTACTCCCCTGAGTCAGCTGTGTTCATTGGTCAGAATAAATTCCAGCATCTGACACCATTTCCATTAATCACAGACAAGCCACTATACGTGAGCAAGATAATAGAAAGATAAAAAAAAACAGTATCTGGTGAATGGGAAACATTACTTATGTATGCTGTTCACTAATACAGTAGAAGGTATCTGAAAGGCATTCTTTCAACTTTAATAGACAAACTGAAACAGGAGAAGATGGGCATCATGTGAAGCATTTATTCCACAGGGAAGAAAGTGACTGGAACCACACAGATCCTGTAGCAACTTGCCTAAGTAACACCTTTACAGCCTGTCATTACAATAGTTATGCCATAGTCATAGCTTCCCCATGCATTTTCAGGCAATTTTAAGTAATTTGCTACTGAACAGATGTGGAATTATTGTTATTTTTTTTTCCAATCACACTGATCTTAAGTAGGACCCGTGAAGTTGAATACCTAATCCCCACACACATCTGTAAATAACGTTTTAGTACCACCTTCCCACTCATTACAGGTTAAAAGCATCATGGATCGAAAATACAAAGATCTTCCTTTGAAGTATTGAGCAGTCAAATCATTTACTAAACTTTGTCATACTAAACTCAGATAAAGAAGCAAAAGTTTCTAAAAAACAAGGCATAAATTGTATTTATCTAAGAACAGTTCTTGGCCTGAAGATGAGACCCCTAAAAAGTACTCAGACACACAAGCTACAAAGCAGGCAGTCACAATCTGAGTAACTTCAGTTCTCAGTGAAGTACTAAAGATACCAAAACAATTATTCTATCAACACCTACTCCAATTAAATTAAGGCTTTATTTCTTTAATAAAAGAAAAATTAGTAGCTTTAACAACCACACAAATAAAAAGTCAAGGTTCTGGTGGTGTGCAAAGGAGGCACGGTAAGGATAACTGCACCATGAATAGGATGACTCTGTGGCAGGCACCGCTGTGTGCGGTTTCCTACAGCAAGAATACGCAGCGGAAATTGAGCTGTTAGGAGTCACTGCATTCAGCAGCATTACTTACGATCCTTTAATTCATGATGTCCCAAACTGCGTGATCTAAACAGGATCTACAAGTGATTCTTCCCTTACCTCCATGTCAACATAAATTTTAACAAACATCTCACCTTTTTGATGAAAAAAAATAAAAAATCACATAAAATTGCATTTCTAAACCACAGGAGTTAATTGAAAGGAAAGAGGAAGAGACAAACCAATCTTCATTTAGTGTCTTAATCCGTGAAAAAAAACCTTTCAGAAACAAGCTCAGAGCTGTTACAAGTTTAACGATAACCAAATACCTTCTTGAAAACATACAAATGGCAAACAAATACAGAATGAAGTTTCGTTTTATTTCAGGAACTATTTGCTGTAATCTTTTGGAAACACGTGCCATTTGCAATACAAGACTGTCTAAGCCCCCATGCTTAGATTCGTTCACATTATACCATCACAGCTTTAACTTCAAGAAACTTGCTTCTGATTTACAGCAGAGGAAGACAGGGTTTTCTGTTTTAGAAAAAAAAAAAAAAAAAGAACACTTCAACCAATTTAATTACCTCTTCAAAAGTTCAAGCAGTAAGGTGCCTATTCAGAATCATTCTAAACTGCCACAGTTCACTCTAAAAATTGCTTAGTTCTTGTGCAGACAGTTTTGATTAAACTGATCCAGGTAATCTGCCGGACAGTTTGACAAAATCTTATTTGTTTCCCAAAACACATTCTCATTAGGTTTTGGAGGACTTGGGAATACCCAGGAATTATCTTCCAGAGAGCTCTTTCCAAAAGAATGGTGTTCCTGAAATGTTTTACCATCAATTGGAATGGGTGTCTCATCTGTCCATGCTTGTAGAATCACCCTTTCAGATGGGATTTTCACATCTCCCGGCACAGGGGGTGATGCAGCATTGCAGTGTAGTTTATCACTTTGTGAGAGTTTTTTATACACTACCCCAGACATCAGATTCTGCTTTGTAATATTCTTCAGCTCAACACATTCTACTGGTGCAGAAGAGGCAGCTGAAAAAGATTTAAAAAGGTTTTTAAATTACACTGGATTATTTAGTGTATTTTTCATATGCTCTGAAATGTACAACAGTGCAGCAGGTATGTTAAAGCCCAGGTTTTCAACCTACAAATCTTCAAACCATCTTCTGCTTTAGTAACAACTAATTAAATGCTACAAACTGAATATACTAACTTCTTCAGTCAGAGTTCGCAAGATGAACCAGAGATCCTCAAATCACAATGTCTAAATATACCCAACACCAACTCCCATTCCCCACTTCCAACACCGGCGGACTGAAGAATTTTTTTGACAAGACTGGAATGAACGCTGAAACAGAGGACTTCCGTGTGCTTGGAAAAATTGACCAGATTCAGAATATTGCTTACACGGGAGCACACTTCTTCCTACTTTACTGATTCGTTTAACAAGTCGTGTTCTCAGGCTGCCAAGAACCTGAATTCTCACAGTCTATGAAGCAGAAGGAAGGAAATGCGTGTTCACAGGTTCCTTGCACTCCAGTATTGTCTGACTTCTGAAAGTAAAGCCACAGACTGCAACACTCAGCCATCTGAAATCCCAGGCAAGTTTTTAACTACATTAGAAAGGAAAGGATCTTGAAATAGGACAGTGTTTACCTGAAGTGAAAGAGCTGCAACAATACACATCTGTCTGTTTAGACAGACAAAAATGCTCAGGTCATGTTTTTGTAGTGCTACCTCAACAGAGTAGATAAATGATTCTTATAGTTGAAGTAACTCACAGGTAGTTTTCCAGAACAGTTGTGAATTTGAAGTAGGAACTGTGATTTGTATCTTTAGTTCTTGAAAGAACAAAAGGAAGAGCCACTATCTTGGTCAAAGCACGTCACTGCAACTTGTCACTAAAAATAAAAGGATGTTACCCAATTTGCAAATGTCAGCCAAAGGCACTTGCCAACAGCAGAGACACTGTATCTGAAAGATACGGTGATAATAATCAACTTCTTCATCCTGGCAGGTCTAAAAGGCCATTCAAATTTCTGTAACCTTTAGAAGCTTAAGGAGAATGGAATCTACTGTAGCACATTTTAAGTACTACTACAGTACTTCATCAGTCAGAAAATGGTAGTAATCATTAATCGCTTATAGACAAAGTAGGTTTCCCTCTCTGGAATATTTACATTAATTTTTCAGATACATTGGCTGTTTGAAGTGGCACACCCATATTCAAAATTCTGTGGCATTACAGCACCATGAGTGGAATAGTTGGAACAATTCCAATGATTCCTTAGATTAGGGCGAGTCAAAATTAAATATCTGCAGCATTCAAATTAAAGAGTAGCCTCATAACTGGCCAAGAACAGAGATGAGAATCTTTGACAGCAAAGAAAAAACATGGCCACAATGTTTTCCTGCACTGCAAGTAGATTACAGACTATACACCATCCTTACTGCAGCAACAACCAACATACCAACTGATGGCTGGTACCTTTGAGAAGTTCTGTGAAGATGCCTCTACACTATCAATTTTTTTAGATACCTTAAACACTTGAACAGACACACTACTCAGCAGAGGAGAAACTTTAGTTTTGAATCTTAATTCTGTTCATGTTATACCTGCTACAAGGCACTCTGCAAGGCATTGGACAAAAATGAAGGGTGAGCTTCACGTGCTCTGTAGAAAAGGCCTTCAAAAACGTAAAAAACTCCATCAGCAGAAACACATTTGTTGATGTTAGCTGTTATTTACATAGGGAAGAAAGTTGAATCTGAATGTTAACTGACAGTGTTAACACCAAAAACACAGCAGCGAATGGTGTTCTGCACACTTTACACACCTTGAAAGATTATGATTAGTAATAATAAATAGTATAAAGTTCCCCTCATCTCTGATATATGTTCTTATAGCAGCAACCAGTTTGTTTATGGTAAAATTGCTAGCACTACAAAGATTTTTTTAAGCAAATTCTACCCCTGCTCAGCATAAGCCAGTATTTTTCTGCAAATACCAGCAAAGGTGTATCTGCGTTACATTTATTAGTGTGGCTAATGAGCAATGTATACAAAAAAAAGTTTTCATCTCCACTAAAGTTGCCCACCTACTCTTACACACATCTGAAAACGTTCATCATTTATCAGCCAAGTACCAGAGAATTATCATTCATCACTGCGGGCCGCAGATAAGCCAGCCAGCCATTTACATGGAGTTGAATGCTGTCTTTGGGTCATAGAGCCCAAAGCTGTTTAGATACGAAAAAGGGACACTCAAGACTATCATAAACGTACAGTAACCAAGTTCAGTTTCTCTGACCAGCAGCTTCTGTATTCTGAACACAGTAAATACCACAACTCAAGCAAGGGAAAAAACACTGAAATAATCTAACAGACCGATAAGTCATGCCTCAACAAATGAGAGCCTTCCTGTAAAGCATTTGCCTCAAGAGAAACATACATAATGAAATAGAAAAAACATCTGATAAACTGCTCACAGAAGTTATTCTCCCCTAAACTGTTTGCAAGGTAGCAACAGAAATAAGAGAGTTTTGCACTATCAGTCAGAAAAAGTCATCTTGCACAGCAGTTTGCCAGAAAATGCAACTTTCCAGAATGCTAACAAAATATACAAACATAGACTTTTAGTAGACCGAAATTCCGCTAACTTTTAAATGCTCCCAAATTAATACTATGCTAAACTGGGAAAATAAGACAGCAGTTGAAATATATATATTTTTTAATACGAAGTAGTTGTGGTAAAAGGTCAAACACAAGTAAACTTAACACCTCAGCCTTGTGCACATAAGCAACACTTGACTGAGAAAAAAGCCACAAGGGGAACAGAATACAGTACCGAAGGAAAAACACATCAGCAACACCTTTATGTGTGAAGTTGACCAGTATAAGACAGAAGCAAAAGCAGAAAATGGGTAGGCTGGAACCATAATATAGCCTAGCTTATCAACTTCAATTGATGAGATTCTGATAAGATATGATAGCTAGCTTCTTTTTTAAATGGCACAAGCTAGGAACTACGATTTGTTTTTGTAAGGTCTGTTACTGCAAACACTGACTTGCCTTTCTTGGTCGCTGTTAAGTTTGTTTTCAGTTTTCGTAGAACCTCAGTTTGCACTTCAGTCACTAGCTGCAAATTAGACATTTCTCTCTTCAGTTCCCAATATGCTTGCTGCACACTTTCAAAACAAAAAAAATTCAACATTAAATACTTGCCATCTCTGGAGCACCCGCATGCTTACTAACATTTCCAAGGCTCACTGAGCGTTAACTGTTAATTGTTTTTGCCTGACATATATTGCCCATTTTACTAGAGTACCAGAATTCAAAATGAACCAAGCGCTTCTGATGATTACCATACAGTGCACAAACTTGGTATATTATAACCCTTATAAATACATACATTAAACGATATATATATTACATATTAAATGAACACTAAACCGCAAAGGTAGGCTATTATCTCTGAATGGCTTTTGATAAAGGACCATATACACCAGCATATGTTATGATGGTCATGTGTATTGATCACAGCCTTAAATACTCAATCAAAAATGGATATTGGGGTTTTTACACCATTCATTTCTCTATGATTTCAGACTCAATATTAGAGATACAGAGAGCACACAGATCAAACTACAATAATTCAGCAGAGTATTTCAGATTCAAGACACCTAATTTAGATTAATATACTGCTTTATCAGAAAGGATAAAAACTAGAGACCAATTTCATTATCTGAATAAGAAACAATAGGAAATATTTAGCAACAGCAGCACTATTCCAATGCTGAAGTTTCAAATAATTAGCTAGTAAGAAAGTGAAGATGAACAGAAATCTATGAAATCCATCTTCGTACTTTAAGAAGTTCAGCGAAACCTCAGGCCTTTAACTGCGGAATCCTTTTGGCAATGAATGTTTAATAAGAAAAAACACATTTTAAAAAGCCTAAAAAATTAGACCAAACATGAGTTATATCAAAACTGTCCAATACTTAACTATATTTATACATAAAACTGGTAAATACAAAACAGCACCATCCAGAAGGAATTTTGTAACTTAAGTTCAGCTCCTTTAAAGGATCTTACAAAGGGATGCTAAGTAATAAAATCCCACTTAAATCACACATAATTGCTTTTGTAGGTACTGACCTAGAACCTCATTGCAAAGACTGATAACAAAAAACTCCCAGGTGTTTGGATGTTTACCCTGCACTGTCTTCAAACACGTAATATAAACCTTGAGTATCGTAATTTCTCTTCCTATGTGTGCTTGTGTGTTCTGCCCATTCTGCACTTTATGGGAAAGCAAAAAGTTCCAGCCACAAATACTTTTTTTTGTTCTTGCTTTCTCTTAATACAAAGCTAGATTATTTTTTAATACAAAGCTGGATTTAATCAAGTTGATCTTCCCATTATTCTTATTACTACAATGAAAGCAAAGGAATGTATGAATTGTGCACCTCTCAGAAAAACATTTCCAATATTTTGCCAACAGTCCCCAGCCTGGAAATCATAATATAATCACCTTAAAAAATTAAAAGGTATTATATGAGATTTTAGAACCACGACTCAAACTACAGTAAAACAGATCTGCAAACTGAAAATTTAAAGACGTTATTAGATAGCTGCTGACAAATGTGAAATAACCACTTTCCACAGTGTTAACAAACTTCAAATACCTCTATCACTCAAACAGTGTGATTGCTTGCTACAACAAATGTTTCACAGAAGAGTTTTTCCTCAGGGTTTTCTCTTTTCTTTTTAATTTACCCCACAGATTTTCACATGGACTTATGTATTCCAAAAGCACTACATGCTCATTATGTGTATCACATTACAATAAACACTATGCTGCACATATGTGAATTCTGACAGCTGCCACCTGAATGTGACTTCTTGAAATAAATTTTCTTTGTAGGATCAAAGAGAAAACCATTTTACCCTGAGCTAACACCTTTTTTCAGACATGTAAGACTATGAAGCTCCAGCAGAAACCACAAGAGAAAGTGAGAGTGCAAATGGCACAGTGTGTACAGTGTTATCATAATTTCACCAGAGAACATATGCAAGAAATACCTACAGATACACTACAGTGTTCTTTCTCAGTGGCCTGATTTCCCTCTCTCATCTCATCAGTAGCCCAGTAAGCACGAAGATATTCCTCTAAACATCCTGACATTAGGAAGGAATACTCTACCCTCTTGTGGAAAATTAGGGAAGTACATGGATAGGCACAACAGTATAAAAGATGAAGATAGTATTTCATTTCTTTGAGGCAGAATTTTCCAGAACTTCCAAGGAGTCATGAATTGTTTGTTTGCACAAAGAGTTAAGGGATGTTACCATGTCCAGCTCTAGACTCCTCGGTTCCAGAAAGATAGGGAACTTCTGGAGAGAGTCCAAAGGAGGACCACAAAATTATGTGAAGCCTGGAACATGTCCCTTATTAGGAATGGCTGAGAGACCTGGAATTGTGCAGCCTGGTGGAGACTAAGATGGCATCTTGTCAACGCTTATAAATATATAAAGAAGTTGGGGCCAGGCTCTTTCCAGCAGCACAAGGGCCCAGCAACAGAACAAGAGCCAACAGGCAAAAACTGAAACACAGGAAGACGTTCCATACAAACACAAGGAAAAACGTCCTTACTATGAAGGTGACAGAGCATTGGAACAGGCTGCCCAGAGAGGTTGTGGAGATATTCAAAACCCACCTGGGTGCTTTCCTGTGTAACCTACTCTAGGGAACCTGTTTTAACAGCAGGAGTTGGACTGGATGATCTCCGGAGGTCTCTTTCAACCCCTAAGATACAGATTCTGTGATATATGTACTTTTTAATATGGCTCACATACTGAACACGGGGTAACAGAGGACACTATCATAAGCACAAATTGTCCTTACTTAAATGGCTGTAAAATAAGAACAATGCCTTCTCTTACCCTAGCAATTGTCAGGAAAATTGCCATTTCTTTTTGCATAACTTACATACTGGCACCTCAGTTTAAAAAACATCCTTTAACGTCGTTCCTAATAGAAATGTATATTCTAATACTAAGCAAGAAATTTGAAGCCACCACACAGGCAAACACAGAAACTTCCTCAGACAGAGAATGAAGAAATTCTTGAAAAATGAAATGAGACTTGGAAAATAATCTACCAACCCCCCTCAACTGAATCAATTATTAAAAAGCTGAGTTTCAAATCCAAGAGAATTTCATTTTCATTTTTTTTTCTTCCACGAGAGTCTGAAGATGTAAATATTTTCATTATTCTGGACTTCATAGACAACATTCATTCATCACAGACAGTGACAGAGAAAAAAAGACAATGGTTTTTCTAAATGAGTATGCCTGGACTTTAAATTAGATTATGTTGTATGAATTAACACATTTGAAAAGGCTGTAAGATATCTACTCACTCATGTAACTGTCTCTCAGTAAACTAAGTATAAAACTCGAAAGCCACTTGATTTTCATACCTCTGAACAGCTTGCCTTTGAAGAATGTCTCCATTTAATGGATTTTCATCTTGGTCCTGGTCCTGCATAACAGAATGAAGAATGCAAAGAAAATTAACAAATGAACTCCAATCTATTGGAAAATACCACAATAACCTACAAGGTTGTTAATGTTAAACATCACAAGTAGTCTTCATTTGTGCTGGCTACAGCAATTTTCAAAATGAGCACAAAGACCTCTACTAAGAATTTCCACTTAAAATGCCTAAACAATCTGCTTATGTGAAAGCATTCCTCAGTCATGAATTCATTAATAAAACAGCACAGGTAACCTTACAACATGCTGATCTTATACGACTAGACAAAGTGCTTCAAACCAGCCACACACTATACTTTTAGTATTTACTGTTACGGCTGAGTCCTTGGAATTTCTTCTTTGGAAGGTAAGACTTGACAAAAAGCTTTTGACTTCCAAAGAGTTTGCTGTCTAGGTATGAGAACAGTAATCAGTTCTCTTTCCCTGTGTCAGTATAAAAAGACCTTTAAATCAGAGCAAACTCTTTCAGTGTAGATTATGTTCCATACATGACTTTTATGATAAAACACAATTTATCCCTCAAGTCTGTGAGACTGTTTTAAACCGTAATACAAATTCATGGTCCTGGGCAACCAGCTTTAGGTGTCACTGATTGAGCAAGGGGAGTTGGACCAGATGATCTCCAGAGGTCCAGTCCAGCCTTCACCATTCCTTATGATTCTGTGACACAAGCAGCCTCGCAGAAGTTAACAGGAGTGTTTAACAAATCAAACGTGCGTCTTGCTTCATCAGTTATGCTTCTACTAGACCCTCACCTGAGATGAGTTCTCACTCATACCCCTTTTCTTCACGTTCCCTTTCTACCACTCCTTCTAGCCAAAGCTGAAATGAATTTGGTGCAGTTACTGTGTTCTTATGACAGTCTATTAAAACTTCAATAAACTCGTCAATATGATGTACGACACACTGCATCAACTACAATGCAAAACCTGAACAAGAATATTTACACAGAAGAAATACGGAAAGTATATCTGCTTTAAAAAGAAAGCATCTGAAAATGTTAATGAATGTAATTAAAGCACTAAAAAGGATAGTAGCACCTCGTTTTGAAAAAAATGCTGACCTGTCATTACCATTATATTTCTGTACTTCCCCTGAGAATTTTCCCTCTCCCTGCTTCTAAAGACTTTCTTACTGCTCATTAGAGATTCAATCTCATTGTTTAAAAAACTCAGTTGCACTATACTACCCCACATTTGAAAACCTTCTTGGTTTCTATATTAAGTAGTTGAAAGCGTCAAGTAGAAATGATATTGAAAGAGTTTTTTCCCTTCTGTTTGTTCTCTACAACAAAAGCTGCTGGCATAAGCATTATTTCAGAATTACATCTAGTATTCCTCGCAAATGCTATTTTACTCTGTTCATTCCAGGAACATTAATTCTCACAGTGAAATCTACAATCTTCAATTATTTCTATAAAACTGCACAGAAATTTAAATACACCTTCCGAATTTACAAGTTACTGAAAAAGTCTAAAATAATACCAGATTTAAGTGAAAACAACAGCAATGAAGATTAACAAAACACCTTGCATACCTCCCAAGTAATGTGCTTTACCCCCACCTAGTGGAACAACAGACTAAAACTGAGACAACTGATGTATGTAAGTGTCTGCGTAAGCTTGGACTGTGATGGCAGCAGATCTTTAGAGACTTGTACAGATGAGATCCCAACGCCCCAGCTATCATAGAATCACAGAATCTCAAGGTTGGAAAGGACCTACAAGATCATCTAGTCCAATCATCCTCCCTTTACCATACCTACAGAAATCCACTAAACCATATTGCCTAGCTCCTTATCCAGACGCCATACAACTATACGTGCTTTGAGGGCAGCAAGGAAGATCCCATACTCCAGACTGTTCCATAATGCAAGGCACAGTTGGCAGTGATTATTAGGAGACTTGCTTCAAAAGTACATTTGCGTAGTAATGTAAATATGCCCATAAAAAAAAGAGCTACAGAAACAGTTTCAAATTAAAACAAATCTTGTTAGAGAGCAGGATAACAGCCATGTAAGGATTCTGTTTCTAAATCTTATGTACCATGACCACTGACTCAAAAATACTACATGACACAAAATTTCATAATCATTTATGATCAGAGTCTAAATAAGCCAGCTTCTTGAAACTATCACATTTAAATCCTTTAAATCTATTGTATAATTTCATTGTGACTGCAGAGTCACAGAGACTGCCACTATATAACAAAGTATTAAGTATGCACCAGTTTCTTATCTTTTACCTTAAATTATTTACTTTACTGTATTTTATTACTGTTAGGGTAGCCTAGTGTTCCTTTTTTGAGATCCTGCCCTTAAAACAGGGGAGAAGAGCATCAAAGAGGCATTGGCAAAATTCTGGAAACTTGTATTTCATTCCAAGTCCTGATGGAAAACGTACTCGTTAAAAATTTTTTGCCATTTTCCCCAAACAAAACAATCCTCTTTCCACAGCCATTCCCTCCTCTCCCTCTGTGTAGGTACTTCTTACTGTCCATAAGATCGACAGGAGTGAACAAGAGGGGGAAACAGCAGACGCTGATATTTATCTTGAACTGTATTTGCCTTTTCTGTCTCAGATCTTCCTATAATTTTCTTATGCAAACTATCAACTCCACCCCATTAGTTTCTGCTTTGTCATCTTAAATTCATCTTATAGGCTTAACAGATCTTTGGCTCCACGTCTGGATGAGTCGTTAGGTACAAGACAAAGCAGCTGAACAGTTTTACTGGCTCCCTCACACTTTCCAGCTACTTGCACAACCAGTTCCATTCTCTTCTAGTACTTTACATTTTCAAGTTCTTTCTATTCCAAATTTTCCTCTGGCACTACGATAGTATCTCCTAGCCTCAGATGTTCATATCCTGTTGTGCCCTCTATTTCACCTGTTTCTTATGGACAACTCAAGGTAAGACCCCCAACTACCAAATCCAGTTCTCACCCATAACCTCGTCTGAGGCAATCAGCCTGCAGTGTGAGCTCTGTCCCCTGTAACTGTGAAAGACTAGGCTCAACTACCCTTGAAGATATGTCAGACTGAAAAGATTATTCAACAAGCTGAGACTTCTTTGTGCAGACAGAGCCTTAAATTTCATGTGGTAGGAAGGAAAAAAGAAAAAAGCAAACTAAAAATCTCTGAACTTGACAAAATAGGTATGGATTTCCAAGCGAGACTTAAAAATGGAATCTTGTTAACAAAAAAAAAATAAAAATCTGCCTTCCCAACAGACTTCTTGCCATTACCCTTAAGAGAAGAGCCAGAGTTCCTTAAACAAAGCTCATATCCGCTTCTAATACAAACATTCCACTGTTGCCTTTTTTTTTTTTAATGCCCAGTTTGCCCAAACTTTCCAAAAAAAAAAAAAAAAGTTAGCCTGAGACAAATATCAGCATAAACCACTTTGATCTTAATGGGCTCATAAAAGAAATCAGACTGCTTTTCTTTCTGTTGTTACATTGTAACATCTGGGAAACCTCCTCTATGTGCATATGCACTGTTTCCAGAACCGAGAAAACCTATGAGAAAATTTAGATTGATTTTATTAAGATGTTCGTCTTGCACTCAATTATTCTTTGCATTTATTTATTCTTTATTTTGCTTGAAAAACGTACTTAAAGTAATGCTGTAATGAAGTCAAAACTATTCATACAAAAAAATACTTAAAAATGAAAGTACCTTCTGTTTATATTTCTGCAATTCCTTTCTGAGACTACTGCACTCTTGCTTGAGGTTCTCTAGATCCTGTTCCAGACTGTGCACTTTTAGGTCACTATTCAGCTTCTCTATTTCCCAGCTGGTCTGAGTACAACAATTCAGACTTTTCATAACTGTAAAAAAAAAAAAAAAAAAAAAAAAAAAAAAAAGACAAACAATTAGATTTTAGTCCCAGTTCAAGCAATCCTATAAACACACGGTTTCACCTCAACCAGTCCATACCCTCTATAACAGCCTAATCCCGGCAAATATAAAAACCAGTTAATGATAAAAAATGCATGGTATATACCAACTTACTTCTTACAATGCTTTGAAAACATTAGCTTCCTCTCCTCAGGTTTATACTGTTGCACAATTCACCCATGTTCTTTTTCTTCCAAGTTTGCATCTCAAGAAATTCCGAATAGAAAAAACAAAAGATGCAAACAGTGCACTGCTCCACTGATGAGAAGGCGGTGAGGTCCAGAGATGTATGTCACTAGCCTATTAAAAACTGTCAAGTTGTGCACCTTCCTCAAATTATTAAAATAAACTGCAGCTCAAGAACACAACAGCCTCAGGTCTTTACCACAGAGCTCCCTGCCTCTTGATAATTTAACACGCATATCATCGTGGGGGTACTGATTGATGCTCAGCTGAACATGAGCCAGCAGTGTGCCCATGTGGCCAAGAAGGCCAATGGTATCCTGGCTTGCATCAGAAACAACACTGCCAGCAAGAGCAGGGAGTAATTGTCCCCCTGTACTCAGCTCTGGTGAGGCCACATCTTGAGTACTGTGTCCAGTTTTGGCCCCCTCACTGCAAGAAAGACATCGAGGCCCTGCAGCGTGTTCAAAGAAAGGCTACAAAGCTGGTGAGGGGTCTGGAGCACAGGCCTCGTAAGGAGTGGCTGAAGGAGCTGGGATTGTTCAGTCTGGAGAAGAGGAGGCTCAGGGGAGACCTTATTGCTCTGTATAACTACCTGAAGGGAGGTTGTAGTGAGCCTCTTCTCTCGTGTAACTGGTGATAGGACTAGAAGGAATGGCTTCAAGCTGTGCCAGGGGAGGTTCAGGCTGGACATTAGGAAATTCTACTTCTGAGAGAGTGGTGAGGCACTGGAATGGGCTGTCAGAGAGGTGATGGAGTCACTGACACCAGAGGCGTTGAACGTTTGGACGTTGTGTTGAGGGACGTGGTTTACTGAGAACTACTGGTGATGGGTGGATGGTTGGACTGGGTGATCTTGTGGGTCTTTTCCAACCTTGGTGATTCTATGATTTACAAGTAACACAAACTCAATGTACAGTATTTCACCTTCCTTACCTAACCAGCATTGAGAATTAAAATCCTTATTGCCCTTAGTTTGTAATACAACCACTAGAAATAGTCAGCGCATACCAAGACAGAGTAACTGAGTACCTTGCTGTGTTTCCACTTCAGTTTTTAGTTGTAAGAGCTCTACTTCTTTGGACTGCAACTGTTCATTCAAGTTTTTCAAGGATTCTGCAGTTTCTTTTGTCTATTTCCAGAAAAGAAAACATAGAGAAGGTTTTCTTCTATCACATCTGACAATTCAGCTTTTTTTTTTTCCCTAAATACCAGATAAGTATTGCTTTGATTTTTTTAGCCTGGCCCTGTATGAAAATATTCTTAACAGTATTATTCCTCCAACCCATAGCATCACCAAGTATACACTTGAAGGAGTGATAAAACAGCTACTTCAGATATCCAACAGACAAAAATCCATAGATAACATCTATGAACTATGTTGTATTCACTTGTGTTTAAATCCTTACTTAAAAAGACACACCATTTTATCCAGTTTGCTTTTCAGATTATCTCTGTCAATGCAGGCCTCTCGGTAGGCTTGGTATGCCCTATTGACTTGCTCACGTCCAACTGAACTGCATTCCTCCTCCGGACGGGAGCCACGCAGCTGCAAGTTTAAGATGAGATGAGAAATAAGAAGTTTTGATTATTACACAGAAAAAAATCACAAAATTCAGTAACCGCATTTGTTTAAAGATTAGGAAAAAAATAATAATGAAATACATTGATATCTCTTAAAAATAAATAAATAAAAATCATCCATGAAAGTGCACCAAAAGCCATCTATGAATTCTGGTATCTTAAGCGTGGTTCTTGTTTCGACTATCACACTATTCCTTTAATTGCTTCTCCTGCCGACTTGTTTTGATAGCATTTAGTATAACCTGACACAGTTGTTCATGATGCATTTATAAATATTTCCTTAACAATTAAGAGCTTTATAAGACAAATACAAAACCAAAGCAACTTTGAGTATCTCCTCTTCTAGCTCTTAATTTAAAGCAAGAATGAGAAACCAAGTCATAAAAATAGTGCATCTCTGCCCCTTGCTTTTGTATTGGCCTTCAAACTATATGTACTACTCATTTTGCTCTTCACATTTCTCTGCCCCCCTGAAAAAGATATTCCAAATACAGGCATTCACATAGAACATGTGCCTTACCAAACTTTCTGAGTTTCTGTACACTTTAAAATTTGAAACTCAGAAAGAGTAACAGCCCATTTGTTTCTCGGTAAAGATAGCAACTGCCTTCTTTCCTACCTTCTCTTCTAAAATTCTCACTCTTTTCTTTAGAAAGGAATTCTCCTTCTCCGTCTCCTTTAGCCGCTTCTTGATATCTTCATATGCAGTGACAAGCGCAAAATGGGAAGCAACAGACTCATCTCCACTGTAAGCTGAAACAGGAATCTCCCCATCTCTCTTATGACTGTTGTCAGCTTTTTCATGGTTCAAAATACAGATGTCATCCTCCAGCAACTCCTCCATGACACCTGTTTAAAAAGACAGGCATGAGTAAAATTTTCACAAACAGAAATCCATCTTGAGTCTCCCCTTAACCTTCCAGAAAATCCTGAGACCTGTTTTATATCTTAAAATAATTTTAGAAAAAAAATCTTTCACTGTTACTTTATACAAATATTTTGAGCGTTCATCAGATTTATGAGCTCCTCATTTTTATTAAAATGTAACAAAGTCCAATAAGCTTTGTTAACAAATATGTGAACTTCAAAGCAATGTCTAATTAGAGTTTCTGCAAGCCACTACTGAACTATAGACAAAGGTTACAGTTGTAGGAAATCAATTATGCTTCTTGGGCGTAGGCATACCAAAAGGAAGGTATCGGATTTGATCCATTCTTGAATGCAAATATTTATACACTTCCCAAGTTTTATAATACAGCTTTAACATGTGAATTAAGGCATACTTAATGGCATGATTTGTCTCAATATGTGTGTAAAAAACTGGCAGTCATCAGACCATCATTAAGAAAAGCCACCTGGATGACAAATACTAAATAATCGTCACACTGAGCTTTTGTTACAACACGTACTATGCCATCTTAGACTCCAGGCTTTAAGGCAGAAGTCCCAACAACGTTTCCCTTAACATTACTTGTCATCATAAACAAGTTCAAGGTCATTCAATACTGATTTACGAACACTCTACAGTATTTGAGCACATTTCCCCCAACCCTTCAGCAAATTCAGGATGTTAATAGTATCAAAAGTAATCTCCTATGCTCTCCCAAACAAATCCTTTGGTTCCTGATAAGACAGCAAGCTAACATAAATGATGGAATGAAAGAAATGAACATAATGAAACCAGCTGGTTTCTTCAAAAAGAGCAAGCCTTCCAAGTAAGCCAGAAACTCAGCATATACAACTATTTCATAAATCCAAGCATGCCTTTAAACAGCGCCCACCAGGAGAACTAGTTACACTGATCTTCAATTAAAGAGATCTCATTTAGCTTCCAGTAACACTGAACTCTAGGCTTCCGATACTCCTCTCTTAACCAGCACTGGAAGCTATTTGCAGTACAGATAATCAACCCCCACAGCATACAAAGGGGTTTAAAACACATGCCTTTCTACGCGCCAGCGCATAAGTTTAACATTTCAGAAAGAGCTGGTACAGACATTTTGACTGCTCTCATAGCATGCTAAGAGAAAACAAATGGCCTCCACCATACAGAAGTTCTCCTGTGAGACTGGGAAAGATAGTTTCTTCCATAGTTTCTTCCATCCTCTTAAAGCGATCAGACAATGCGTTAATTTTGGAGAGAGGCAACACACTGCACATGCTTAAATGCAAAAAGTCGAATATTCAGAAGGAACAGTGGGATTTTTAGACCATTAACTCCAATTAATAAACAGAACCTTTATCACAAAACACGCTACTTTGGACTGGAAGCTCAACAGCTGCAGTCAAGAATGGAAACTCACCAGATATTCACACTGTATGTACGTCAACAGAAACAATGAAAAATAAAAATATCCATAACATCCACACTCCATATTTTACTGCTACACTGACTAAAAAGTGCAGTTGTTCCAGCTTTACAAGGCATACAAAGAAGTCAGCACTGCAGTCATGCCAACAACATGAAGACGTGCGCAGGGAAGAAGTTGCAGTAGAAATTTATAACAACATTGCTAAACATATTTAAATAAACAAAGAAAACCTAATAATAAAACGAACACAGAAAAGTGCATTTCTGAAAACAAAAACACCCCACACAAAACAAATCCCAAAGTTATTTCTCCTGCGCCTGCCAAGCTTGTATTCAAAGGACAACAAGATACAAGCTCATACAAGAATAAACCTGGCTATTCAACAGTAAGACGAGCAGTTCTGTAAAGGTCACTGTGAAACACTTCACACAACTTTGCTGCGCTGTCAGGGAAAGAAGAAAACTGGCAAAAAAGTTCTGTTAGTGCTTAATCAATTGAGAGGAATCCTTAAAAACAAAACTTAATACAAATGGGATTATATCTGTAGGAAATCCCTTGCTGTAGCCTTTCATTCTGTTGTTTAAAGATAAGAATCAAAATTTATTATTTATTATCCTACATCATTTACAAAATACGAACTGCAGGAGGGGAACTGAAGAGCCTTCTGACACGCTACACATAATTAGGTTATTCCACAAGTGAGGGCTCTCCGCACCTGGCAGCGCAGACCTCTGCCTTATATTTTGTTTGGTTTCTCCAGCCCAAAGCTACGCATGTATGCACTGCTGCAAATGCCACACAGCTGTCACTCCAAAGCACTCGAGTGAATTTGGAGCTGCCTGGAATTCCAATGCATGAGATAATCTGTGCCATGGTAAACATTTAACATGAGAGATTCTCCACTAAAATACTTAAATATGCAATATCAAGCTATTAATGTTTATGATTAGAATTGATGTCCATCTCAGCCTACTTAAAGGAACTTTACAATCTGGATTATTACACACCCCATCACAAAGGTCTCCCCAGTACATATCTGTACACGTTACATTTATCATTTATAGTATGATCTGCAAATGAAACAGCATATTTCAAAGGACTCTAATCTTTATTTCATAAAATAAAAGCATTAAATAAACAGCAGTATTAGCTTATGTATGAAATAATTCATGTTCTCTTAAAAAAAAAAACAAAACGCCAACCAAACCACAACACTGTTGACACAATGTCGTATTAAGATCTACTACAAGTATGTCCACAGCTTTTAAGCTTATGTGTGAGCAGACGGCACTCGTAAGCTTTCTTCTGCCTCGTGCAGAAAAGAATGCTTTGTAGAATGCACTTCTGTTGTTCAATGACAATGAAAGTCACAGAACAGCTTTAGGATTTAACATGTTCAATATTTTGAGAATAAGAACCTTTTCCCATTTCTTACTAATAGTTGGCAGAAACGCAGCTCTTCTCTTTGTAGAGCTTTACAAATATTAGTCAGCAACACCATGGGAGGTAGTTAAATATAAAACATGCTTTACATATGAGGAACACCATTCAAATGAATCCCAGGATGCCAAGGCTCTAATAGCAAACAGAGCGCTGCACAGACTCTGTAGTTTGAAACCCCAACCTCCTACTTGGAACCAGAGGAGAGACAGTAAAAGCAGGATTACGTGAAATTCTTCCTAGTTTCAAGCAGATTCCCATTTTGCCCTTTCTTGTGCTTTGAAGGAGAACAGAACGGTTTTCAAAATATTTCCAAGTGTCAAACAAAAGAAAACTAAAGATGGCATTTTCCTGATTTCTTTTCCTAGGCCACTGGGAGTCTGAACCGTTTTACTCTGTTTACCTCTCAGACTTGAGGAGTTTGGCTTCACAATGGCAGTAAGAACAGCCTCCAGATGTTAATCACAGAATCATAGAATCACTCAGGTTGGAAAGGACCTCAAAGATCATCAAGTCCAACCCCAGCCTAACCATAGTACCCTAATTCTAACGACCCTCTGCTAAATCGTATCTCGAGCGCCACAACCAAACGACTCTTACACACATCCATGGACTGTGACTCAACCACCTCCCTGGGGAGCCTATTCCAATGTTTAACCACCCTTTCTGTAAAGAAGTGTTTCCTAATGTCCAACCTAAACCTACATTGGCGCAACTTGAGGCCATTTCCCCTTGTCCTGTCACCTGTCATTACTGAGACCAGTCCCGCTCTCTCTGTAAGCACCTTTCAGGTACTGGAAGAGAGTAATAAGGTCTCCCCTCAGCCGCCTCTTCCCCAGACTAAACAGCTGTAGCTCCCTCAGCCTCTCCTCATAGGGCATAGTAATGTATACTATGACTTTGTACTGGTTTACCCTGACTTATAAAGAAGGGTGTGTTCGTGCATATAGGCATAAAAATAAAACATTTAATTCAACGGATATATTTGATCCACAGAAACTCTGAATGAGTTTGTTGCAGCCCCTACCTTAATTTCAGGAAGGTTAGTAATGTTTTTCCTTTTGAAAGACATTCCAGCAAAAGAACTGCAGAATTCCTGCAATTAGCACCAAAACTCCACACAGTATATGGCACACTTTAACAAGCAAGACTTCCACTCTTCTGAGCATAGAATCATAGAATACCCTGAGTTGGAGGGGACCCACGGGGATCACATCATCAAGTCCAACTGCTGGCTCCACAAAGGATCACCCAAAATGAACAACATCCTGCAGGAAAATGGCATGTAAGGACAAAATGAAATGTTTTAACCTTCTTCTGAAGTTTTGTTTGCAGAAGAAAACCCTGTGAAACTACTTCCGTGGCTTCCTGAAACAGCAGCTGTCAAGAGTGGACATTCACAACCTAGTAACAGTCTACTGATGCCAATGTACCACAACAGGGAAGGAAGATTAAGTACTGAAGGTTCAATAACGAAAATGAACAAGCATCAATTTGATCTTGGAGAATGTTAACTATGGAAATACTTTAAGTATAGAACAGAAAACACCAAAAATTTAAAAAAAAAAAAAAAAAGTGTAAGGACAATCACAACAATAACACATTAAATAGGGCTAAAATAGATTGAAATGTAAGTACGGTTTATTCACAATACTAATTAAGTAGATTAGCTGTCTCTCCGTAACAGAGGAGGAAACGAATGCAGTGTAAATCACAGAATGGTTTGGGTCAGAAGGGTCCTGAAATCTCACTCAGTTCCAACTCCCTTCCATAGGTAGGGCTGCCAACCTATCACATCAGGCATCCATTATTTCATATCTGAGAGCTCAAGTTCTCTGCAATTCCAGTCCTGAACAATCTGCTCTAAAGAAACAGGTTTTTGGTTGTTTTTTGTTGTTGTTTTTTGTTTGTTTTTAAATAGACACTTGCTCCAATGTTAAAACAAAGTCTTTGCATACACACATCCCAGTAGCTGCTAGCTTATCCTTCCTTCTGTATGGACAAAGTCCACGGCCCTCCCTGAGAATTCATGTTGACAAGGACTCAGCTCAGCTGTTTCTGCACACTCAGTGCTCTTCACAACCACGTCAGCTATGTGAAACCCTCCAATTACTTTCACTTTGCTGCCTTCAGGAAATGCAGTTATTGTCTGTACACTCTCGAACCAGATCACTGTAGTTCACCTGTCATGAAACCTGCCCAAGATCAAGCATACGCCTAGATTTCCTCAGGAACAGGAAATTTTTTCAGATCTCAAGCTTCCCACAATAAACAGTCATCAACTCTCACAAGAGCAAGAGAAATAATAAAAAGCCTGTCTTATAACAACGGCACTCCATAAATTTTACTTTCTCTGAATCATAGAATCCTAAAGAGTTAGAAGGGACCTCAGAAGGCCATCTAGCCCAACTCCCTGCAACAAACGGACATGCACAGCTAGATCAGGCTGCCCAGAGCCTTATCCAGCCTCTCCTCGAAAGTCTCCAGGGACAGGGCATCAACCACATCACTGGGCAACCTCTTTCAGTGCCTCATTACTCTCACTGAAAAAGATTTTTCCTTATATCTAACCTAAATCTACCTTCTTTGAGCTTGAAACCACTTTCCCTCGTTCCATCACCACAGACCCTGCTAAAGAGTCTGTCCCCTTCTTTCTTACAGCCCCTCCTTTAGATACTGAAAGGCCGCTCTCAGGTCACCCTGCAGCCTTCTCTTCTCCAGGCTGAACAGGCCCAGCTCTCTCAGCCTGTCCTCATAAGAGAGGTGTTCCATTCCGTGGATCACTTTTGTGGCCCTCCTCTGGATGCACTCCAACAGGTCCATGTCTCTCCTGTACTGAAGACTGGATGCAAATATTGTTTTCATCTGACGTTATCTTCACTGCTAATTTGTAAATGCTGCGCACGCTCACTGTAATGTATTCAGTTCACCTTTTTATGAACACCATCCCTCCCCACTTTCTCTGCCAACTATCAGAAAAGGAAAAGAAAATGGAGTTGTATTCTAATATTGTCCTCTGACACTTGAGGCTATTCCATCACATAATCCAGTCTATTAAACAATCAGATTAATCTCAAAATTCATCAGAAGCAACACTGCCAGAGGAATACCAGAAAGCAGCAATATGTGTTTTGGCTGTTGAACTTTTCTAGCATCAAACACAAGTATATTCAAAGGTTACTGAGAGAACTGTATGCTCTCATACTAACATTATCAATTATTTTAATAGGCATTTTTTGGTGTTGCCCCCTTCCCATCTAAATGTTTATAGAGAAGAAACGCATCAACATTTTTCATCCCATCATAAGTTTCCTCCCACTCAACTGAACTGTCAGATAAATTTATACTCGGTAAGTTCACACGTTCACAGATAAGGTATTGTGAAAGCCTTGTGTAACTGCATAAACTCAACCAGAAACACCTCGCCTGTTGCAGCAATAAAAAGGAGAATTCAACTGGATTGCACTGACAGCCCTCAGTCATCCTGTAATTCATTAACATTTTTAGGCTTACGTCTCATCACCTTGAACAGCCATGATCGTTTGAATACAGTTTGCTAACAGGAAGTTGTAAGTGGATGCCTTTCAACATTCAAGTTACTTATACTTCCCTCCCCAAACACAGTTTCCTCCTCCACAAACGCGTTGTCAAATCTTATGATCATCTACCATTTTCTATAGTAAGAATGCCATGTAACTGTTAACAGGGTGCAACAGGCCTATCACTGCCTTCAGGTGAGGGAAGCAGTCATCCCACTTTGCGCAGCCTCATCTCAAACACTGCCTGCTGGTTTGGTCATCACAATATACAAAAGACAAAACTATTGGACATCATCTCAGGAGCTAAATGTAGTACTACACTTATATTTGTTCCAAATTCTGTGGCAAAAATTGTAGCATACACATACCAACCAGTAACTGGTATTGCTAGCAGTAGTAGCACTCCAATATCCAAGAAATTAAATGTTTCTTAGTCCACAGACATCTCTGTCCCAGGGGAGCCCAGAGAAGACTGCTACGACACTCATTCCACTCTCACTCCGCCTCTTCCAGAGTTGGCTCCCTGTATGCTCCCCAGGGAGGTGGTTGAGTCACCACCCCCTGGATGTGTCTAAAAACTGTTTGGATGTGGTGCTCAGGGACATGATTGAGCAGAGTGTTGTTAGGGTAGCATGGCTAGGTTGTGGTTGGACTCGATGAAGTTTAAGGTCCTTTTCAACCTGAGTGATTCTATGCTAATGTCACTGCACACGCACAGCGTGAGACAGAAAAGGAAACAAAAGTATTCTCCAAGAAATACCAAAGCTCTGCTCACCGGACAGCTTTCAGCCCTACCTGCTCACCACACCCACAACCTGCTGAAATCACAGAACCATAGAACGGCTTGTGCTGGAAAGGACCTTGAAAATCATCCAACCCCCTGCCCCAGGCAGGGCTGCTGAGCTCTAGATCAAGCACTAGGTCGGGGCCCCATCAGGCCTGGCATGGAAAAGGGACTTGCTTAAGGAGATTAATTTCCCTGCCAGGTGAAGCACAAGGAATTTTAGCTGTAATTTCCCCACAGTTGACACTGTTACATACTACTACATCAGTACTCATTTCTACTTCTTTCAGCCCAACACAGCCCACAAAGCCTGTATTGCCATCTGCTCCTGCATTTTATCGCGTTTCTGTTCTCACATCTCGCACCGGGAATATTAGTTTGTTCTTCTCCTTCGCCCCGCTGTTCACGAACAAAGCCACACAAGTACAGAACGAACGGGGTTGGAAGGGACCTTAAAGCCTTTCCAGCCCCAACCCCGTGTGCAGGCACGCCCCACCAGACGAGGCTGTCCCGGTCCCCATGCAACCCACTGTCATAACTCACCCGGATTTACAGGCAGCTGTCTGACAAGCTTTAACGCCTACCCGAGGCCGACTCCCACCTCCTTCGCTACCTCTAGCCCATGCCACGCGCTCACGCCTTACCCACGAAGCGAAAGCAGGCGGGGGGCGGTGCACCAAGCTCTCCCAACACGGACTTGCTGGGAAAGACTACGGCCCGGCCGGAGCCGACCCCGAGCAGCCCTACCTCCCAGCACCGCGGGGACGCCAGCACCAACCTCTCCGGGCCCCGCTCGGGCCAGCCAGGCGGTCAGCAGCGGCCGCTCAGCTCGGCGAAGGGGCAGCGCCGGCCGTCGCGCTCTCCGCTCGGGTCCCCCTGCGCTCCCATCGCCTCCACTCGCCGGCCGGGCGGCGCTGCCGGCCTCCGCGGGGAAGTCCCGGAGCGCGACCGGGAAGTCAACACACGCTTCACGTGACGCAGGAGCCGCATCAACGGGAGGCCGCCGCCGCCGCCCCCGGAAGGAGAGAGGCTGGAGGTGTGCGGGCGGACTGCAAATCCCGGCATGCAGCTGGGGCGCGGAGCACGCCGGGAAGGCCGCTGTCGGACCGCCGGCGCGGTGCCCCGGGTGATTTGGTTTCTTACGGTTCATAGCAAGCAGGCAGGAATGCTGGCGTGAAAGAAATGAACATGATGAAGCTAGCTGGTGTTGAAGGGAGAAATGATTTCAACAGAGAAATCACGGTAGACACAGACCGCTAGGGGAAA
Source organism: Alectoris magna (assembly GCA_030625065.1). Taxonomy (NCBI): domain Eukaryota; kingdom Metazoa; phylum Chordata; class Aves; order Galliformes; family Phasianidae; genus Alectoris; species Alectoris magna. The sequence goes on along the minus strand of CM060561.1, from coordinate 110,698,338 downwards.
AAGACCCACAATTACTGCCTCTGTGGTGTATTTGCCCTTTAAATGACTAGATGTCCTTAGTAGACTAGGATGTTTGCTAGTTTACTTCTTAGTATGCTTAGCAATACTAAGAAGCGAAGAGATCAGCAGTCTCAGAACTCATCTTTGTGGGTCAAATTTATCTCTTTGTTTCTAGCAATCAAAAAGGTACACAGACTGCAGCTTTATGAAGAGCTGTGTAGTGCAGATAAAGATGAATAATGGTGCTGTTATCACATTCAGTTTAGTTTGCTCCAAACCAGTTAGACAGTGTGATAAAAACTGGGACAGCCTGTTTATATTAGATGCACAGCAATGTACGGAGCAGTGACAAATCTAAATACACACTAAAATGGAAATCCTTTTGATGGCTATCTTCAGAAAGTAAACAAATGCCTCATCTAGAACAGTGTGACCTGCTCACCTATGGTAGTCCCACTGACTCGTTTAATATCAACCCATTTAGAAGAGGCTGTAGGACCCTCTTAGAACTGGCTGACTCAGAACCAACTTAGAATCAGTCTAATGGCACATTTAGAACAGTCCAACATAGAACCAACCAATTGATTCATTTAGAACTAACTGATTTAGAACTCCTGTGGACAGACTTGGAATCTTCTGTCTTGTTTAGGTGTTTAGAACTGACCAACATAGAACGGAATGACTGACTGACAACTGTCTGATTTAAAATCATCTGATTTCACTCAGAATTGACCTTCTGACCTAGAACCAACTGATTAACTCAGAGCTGCCGAGCTCAAACAGAACCTTCCATTCAATTCACTAAGAGCTGCCGGACACAACCACCAGTCCAATTTAGAACTATTTTTCTGACACCATCCATTTAACTTTGAACAGACAATCTCACCTAGACCCCACCATCTGACTGACTACAATGGACTACTCAACCAATTCAGAACCTACTAATTAACTCAGAACCAACTGACTGAGAAGAATCTGTCTACCTGACTTGGAACAGACTCACTTTGACTGACTGACCCATAGAAACTTCTTACTCATACAGAAAAGTCCTTTACACTCCCTAATGTTGTCTGACAATCATCCATCTGATTTAGAATGATTGATCTAACTGACAGATTTAAAACCAACTGACCAACTCAGAACCCACACAGAACCGTCATACTTTCTCAGGTCTTGTTGCAAGAGGCCTTCATTGTTAATACTGAAATGCAGGCAGCCTAGAACACAGCTGAGAACTGTCTTGATGGAAGAGGTCTTCAAAGATCACCTAGCCTAAAGTCCTGGTCACTTCAGTGCTAACCAAAAGTTAAAGCAGTGTGAGCCTCTGTTGGCACAGCTTTGTGCCCTTCACCTCTTCTATGTTCCTAGGAAGATGATCCCAGCACCTCCCTCTCCACTTCCCCTCCTCACGGAGTCTCAGAGAACAGCGAGGTTACCCCTAAGCATCTTCTGCTCCAGAGTGGATAACCTGAGTGTCCTCAGCCTCGCCACATCGGACATGCCTTCCAGCCCTGTTACCAGCTTTGCTGCCCACCTCTGGATACAATCAAGAACCTTAATATTCTCTGCAAAAAATGCACAAAATGTTTAAGATGAGGCCAAATCAGTGCTAAATAGTGAGGGAGAATCACTTCTTTTGACTGCATCAAGACTAGTAAATTCTCAAACAAAAAAATAAAAATAATTTTATCATGAGGAAGCACTAATCAACAATAAAATACAGTTGTTTACTATAAACTGAATTACGACAGATTTTCCTTTAGGAAAAAAAAAAAAAAGATAAGATAAAGAAATTTTAAGGACACAGAAGAGAACTCAACTGTAACAGTGATGCATTAGAAACATTTGCCTGGAACAGCTTATTCCCCAAACTCTATTAAATTCTCTTGACTATTCCTACTAATGCAGGATTTAAATAACATACAATTAGAGTGCTACAAAATGTTTTTCTTTATAATTATAATAAAATAAGCTTGCTATAAAAATCAGCATGCTCATAAGAACATTTAGATTCACTTTTGTTAATGTAGAAGCTGCTTTAAGCTTTGCGTCTATTGATTCCGTTTAGCTTAGCCTCCAAAATAAATCTTATTCTTCGTTCAGCGCAAATCCTTGCAAATACAAAAATAAGCTTCAGTCACTCTCCTCAGATGCTTCCCTACACTTAACATCATACAGAAGTAGCATAAAGATCATAAAACATGTTGTTCACAACGGCAATGCCATAGCAGACTTTCTGTTGACTTTGCAATCCTTCTCTATCACCACAGTAGGACAAAAGGGTGCATTACAATATGGAGAAGAAAGAATATTAATCTATGCAATTAAATCCTTGCTATGCCTTTCTCTTAACTGTCGTTAAAGTATCTGTAGCTTTTAAATACAGAGGGCATTTGCTGAGTTTACTCTTATGGGTTTACTCTTCTGTGTTAAGTAGGAATTCCTTTACAAGAAGCCACTTATTTCTTTTTCAAGATAAATTACTGAAACTGAAGACTGAACAGTTTCCAACAACATGGCATGTTTTTTACTGAAACGGCCATTACAATGAAGCTATTTCTACAATATTTTCATTAACTCATCAAATGTTCTCAGCCTACTCAACTTCATTTGCTATGAGTTCCTGTTTTAAGTCCTTCAAAGAGAAATAGCTTATACACAGACCTGTGCAAAACATCAGGCCACGCCATTAATTCTTCGGGCGCCACAGAAGTAGAAGAGTTGTTCTGCCTGCAGAGCGTGTTTTACAGAGAGGGAGGTGGTAAGGTAACTACAGCCATGAGGTGTGCTAAGTAAGATTAGGGTTTCAGCACTGTGGATTTATTTTAATTCAGAAGCTTGCATCAGGGGTAAAAATAAAGGCAGAAAGAAACTAAACCCTCGCCTTCATTGCCTGATTTCCTCAGCCCATCCTTTACTGATCTGTAAAGAAACCAAGGCCTTTAACAGATGTGAGCGATAAGTTCAAGCAGCACCTTGGGTATAGCAAAGCATGCAGACAGCTAAATCCTCACATTTTTGCTGACTGAGACAGCTGGAGCTTGTTAGCACTACTTTGAGAAGCATATGAAAGGGAAGATTTAATGTTAGTAATACACATTAGAAGTTGTTAAGGAAATTGGAATGTCTATACTTCAATACTTTGTCAGATTTATTATTAAATATTAAAATTAAGAAGCCTAGCTAGATGATTTTATTGCTACAAAACCTTGAGTAAAAGCTAAGAATAAAAAGAAGCCCACTTTGTTTTCCAGTTGTAGGTGGTACGCACTTCTCACTGTTAGCTCCAGTGTGTTTCTGATCCTTAAAGGAAAGAAAAGCCCTAAAGGTGAAGTACTTCAAAAGAGGGGCGAACTCAAGTGATGCTTTTGAGAAAGCAAGCTACAAAAAAAGAGCATCCTGCTTTTGAACCTTGCAGTCTGCATTAATCATTTTAATTCCAGAGTAGCAAGAGAACGACTAGGAGATTGACGAAAAAGATTTGAAAAAAAGTATAATTAATTTCTAAGGTGGTTACAGAGTCTTGTTTCTATCTAACAGCTCTTGCCCTACTACCATTGAAGAAACTGGCTGAAAGCTGAGTTACTAAGCTCTTGACTGGTAGCAGAACAGCCCCTCAAGCAGATGGACAGGCTACTGAACAGCTAAGAGAAGAATCATAGAATCACTCAGGTTGGAAGGGACCTCAAAGATCATCAAGTCCAACCGCAACCTAACCATAGTACCCTAACTCTTAACAACCCTCTGCTAAATCATATCTCCAAGCACCACAACCAAACGGCTCTTAAACACATCCAGGGACGGTGACTCAACCACCTCCCTGGAGAGCCTATTCCAGTGTTTAACCACCCTTTCTGTAAAGAAGTGTTTCCTGACATCCAACCTAAACCTACCTTGGCGCAACTTGGGGCCATTTCCCCTCCTCTTGTCACTTGTCATCAGTGAGAAGAGACCAGCCCCGCTCTCTCTGTAAGCACCTTTCAGGTACTGGAAGAGAGTAATAAGGTCTCCCCTCAGCCGCCTCTTCCCCAGACTAAACAGCTGTAGCTCCCTCAGCCTCTCCTCATAGGGCTGATTTTCCAAGCCCTTCACAAGCCTCGTTGCCCTTCTCTCGTTGCCCTACTGCTCCAGTACCTCCACATCCTTTCTGTACTGAGGTGCCCAAAACTGAACACGGTACTCGAGGTGAGGCCTCACCAATGCCGAGTACAGGGGCAAGATGACTTCCCTAGTCCTGCTCAACACCCCATTCCCGATACAAGGCAGGATGCCATTGGCCTTCTTGGCTGCCAGGGCACACTGCTGGCTCATATTCAGCCAACCGTCCATCAGCACACCAAGGTCCCTTTCCATCAGGCAGCTTTCCAGCCACACCTCCCTAAGCCTGTAGGGTTGCCTGGGGCTGTTGTGGCCAAAATGCAGGACCCGACACTTGGCCCTATCGAAACTCATGCCATTAACCTTGGCCCATTGATCCAGTCTATCCAGGTCCCTCTGCAGTGCCTGAAGAAAGCCACAACTCACCCTACCCCGTCAGGTACTAGATGCCATCTCCAGTGCCTTTTATGCTTAGGTGCTGTTTTTCTGGAGGTGATGGTGCTGTATTAATACTGCAGGTACTGCATATACTTTTGTAGTTCTATCGATTTACCTTAGCGTAGTGCCCTGAGTTAGGCATGAGGCTGTGTCTGCAGTTCTTTTCTTTGGGTCTTTTCCTTCATCCTAACTGTGTAAACTAATAAAAGTTGTAGTTCCACATAAAATTGAAGTGTTTGAGAGTTGTTTTTTTTTCCCAACTTTATCCTCTGTCCCCCTAAGAAGCCCTGCTATGAGTTTACTAGCCCCGGCAACAAGCTACTCAGAGTGTGTAAGCTGAGGAGTGCTTTTTAATCAAAGTAGATATCTGTAGTTTACTTCTAGTACTACTGCACTGGAAGCTGCATTAGTTCAACTGTCGAATCCCTGCAAGAAAAAACTGTTTTAGTGGATGAAGAATTAACTTATGTTAGGAAAACATCAGAATTGTAGCTTCTGTTGTCATTAATATCTTCAGGGATTTTTTCTTTCCACTATTGTTGAAAAGTGGAGAGCAAACCTTTGACTGGATTTAACTGAGATAAGTTTATTTTGTGCTCTTAACACCTATATGTGTTAAAATGCTGAATTGTTCTACACATTAAGAGAATTTAATTTTTATTTGTACTTACATATTTTTTTGTAGATGTTTTTACTTTGCACTGTCCTTACTTGGGAGTTAAAACCAGCAATTGCCCTCAATTCGCATTCAGGGACCTTCACTAACTTTTCTTTCTATGAAGCTAAAATACTTACATCCATCATGCATATTCTAAGCATCAAAAATCTAGGAAAAACTGACTATTTGAAGCTTCATACAGTGTTTACAGCTGACTCCAGAAGATTTCTAGAAGCCACTTTTTCCTTCTGTTTAGCATTGCTAGGAGGTAAATATGCATTTGAATGAAAAGAGGTAGGAAGTGGTCTGTCCAGAACTAATTTGGTGGTAAACGCTGCTTTAGAATGCTCATTTTCTTGAAGGAAACACTGTTCAGACAGACAACTTCTGTTCTGTATGTCGTAATTAGAAACTTTTAGTCCAGTTTACAGAGAAGTAGGTTTTAGATTATTAAGGAGCTGAAGGCAGGGGGAGGAATACATTTCATGAGTTTTTTTTCACTGGCTTATTAAGTTTAGAATTTAACTAAAGGCTTAGAAATCATTTAAAGTAACATTTATCTTTTTTTCCTTACCTGTTTAATGTGTGTACGCAGGTTTTTTCCTGCAGTTCAATTAGGATATAATGCAAACGGGTCGGAGAAAACTGAGTCAGATATTTTCATTATGATGAAGAAACAAATGTAATGATTTATGGTTTTGTTATGATGTTTGTTTTGTATAAGAAATTCACAAGTGAAGTCAAATTTTTATTATCAATGTAGTATTAACTTCGGCTTGATGTCTGTCAAGTGCCTCCTAAAATAAGGCTATGGCTTACCTACTGGTAGCTTCGGTGATTACTGGAGGAGGAGGTATCCTCTAATGACACATCCATGAAAATCCCATTTTGCTTTGAAAGCTTCTCATCGTAAACTGTTCTTTTTGTTGCTTGACACCACAGTTACTATTTGCATGGCTTTTTTCTTATTTTTGAAATAATTGTACTGCCTTACATAATTCATATATTTATTGTATAGGTTAATTACCCGTGGATAAGTAGCACAGCATCTTCTGTCATATTATAAGGCAGCTTCTAAATAAGAAGTCTCCACATTACATGAGTATTATTGCCAAACCATTTTCTATTAAAATGTAAAGCACAAGGTAAGAATCTTCAGATCTTTTAGCTCTCTGAAAATACCAGTTTATAGAAATTCAAAAAAATAATGTCTTAAATCCTTAATCACTATACTTTAACTAGATCAGAGGATCATGGCTGTCTGACACTGTTACTCTTGAGCAGTGTATAACTGAGGTAACTGAGCCAGGTTAATCTCTGGTCTGCTGGGGTATGTTCTGATATCCTTCAAGTAGGTTTGCAGTCCTGTGAATTCCTTAGCCCTTTCTTACCTTACTGGGGATCTAGTTTACCCAGCACTAGTCCACAGCTTGTTTACATTGTGTAAGTGAGCTTTCTCACTTGATCTGCTTGCAAACCCATAGCCTTAAACAAAAAAGCCTGGACAGTTGTTCTTTTTTCCCCCACTGGAGTGCATTTTCAGTAAAACTTGAACATATCTCCTAGTGGCTTGATCTTGATACTACGCAAATGCATACCTTTAGGGCTGGATTTTCTTTGGTTTAGGGCACAAAACTGGAATTCAACAGTGAATGCGATAATCTAATCTTGCACTCCAAAACTTCAGGGGGTGTTCAAACCTTGACCAAAATAAAGTTTTCTTCAGCAGACTGTACTCCTGTTCTTGCAAAATGAATATGTAAGTGTTTGGAGTTTGCTGCTTTGTTTTGAAGATCGGAAGAGTCCAATCTTTTTCATTTGGAGAAAGGGCAATGATGACATTCTCTACTATCCTGAGGAATTCTGTTATTGAATTTAAGGACCTACCTTGCAGCACTTAAGTAGGAGTATTAATATATTTCTTGAAGTCTAGACTAGATTTTGAGCATCTTGGCATTAAAGTGGCATTGAAGTCCTTGTCCCTGTTTTATGTTTCAGAAACTGCAAGATTTTTTTTCTGTTTGTAATTTTTATTTTTAGTTATTAAATTCACCATAAAGTTCTTTCCTCTGAAATACCCTGGTCTAGATAGAAGTCAGCTTTCTTCAGTGAAGCTGACAAAACACTTTTTTTCTTCCCAGGAATACCGATTGTTGACATGCATGAACTGACAAAATAAGAGGATGTGTTTCTAAATTGAAAGCCTTCCAGTACATACTGTTACAGCTCTAGAATTTGTTGGCCAGAGCATTTTCTTCCTAACAGTTCTGCTTTACCTCTAGCTTGGCTTTTGTTCCCAAGTCGATAAATTGAAACAATTTCTCTTAAATGAGAAACGAATTTAGATCAGCTTGCATAACACTAATTATAAATATTTTGCATTCTTTTGGATGTAAAAATTAAGAAACACAGACATAAATTATACATGATTCTACTTTTCTTCCACATCGTTATTTTTTCTTATTCTACTTTCAACTAGCTGAAGCAATCTGCTGTATAACTGGTGACTCTCAGCTTGTTGGTGCCCTTGCTTAGTGTTGTGATAAAACAATTTTGCATCAAGACCTGACTTTTGAATACCAAAAAGTATTCAAACATGCTTCACTAATGAGTAAATTTTCCTTGTAAAAATCTGCCGTACTCATTATAGTTTTTTAAATATATAGTACAGTTCAACACCTGTCTTGAAGAGTTGGCAAAAACTTGACTTCCTTCAGCTAAAAAACGATGATCTAGATGAAGTATGGGATTGGAGGTAAGCATTTTTCATCATCACTTGGCAGTAGTGCCTGTCTGAAAATGCTATGTAAGTCTATACAAATCAGGCATGGTATTGTGGTATGAATATTAAGCTATAGTTGAATAAATGTTTGATTTTTGACAAGTTTTCATGCAAAGAGTGAACTCCATGAAAATGGAAGTGAGTATACTCATCTAGGTCTTCTAAGAACTGGTTTTGTTGAAATTATGCACACAGCTGAAATAATGTTTCAGATAATACAGTTTAACTGCTTTTGTTTGTTTGTTTTTCTTGAGATGTGTTCTATATGCATGGAAATTGTTCTTTTCCCAAGCATGCCTTGGCCTGAAAAGTAAGAGTTGGAAAAAAAGCACACCAAAAAACTGCAACAACAAACACTTAACAGTAGCTCATTTACATTATCAGATATCTTTAAGACTTTCACTTTCTAGTAGTGCTTGTTTTTGAGCAAACAACTTCTCCAATGACCTAGGCCTTGTTCTTTAAGCATAATGAAACTATAGATGTATGCAAGGCAATCATATTCCTTCCATCAGCACAAGTCTGCCAGCTCCCTCCACTCCTCACAAAAAAGCTCCTATTCCTTCAGGCTTTCTGTTTATTTTACTCTCTTAAGAAATACATTATTATCTTACCCACAGATTAATTCATCAAACTCTGCTTAAACCTTCATCCAATGCTCTCTAACAGAGAGCTTTTCTACTCCAGAGAAGTTCATACCAAACACCACTCACTCTAAAACAATGCCTACAGCACTGCTTTTTATAGTGCTTGGTCATGTATCCTGCCTTACGATTGCCAAGCCTGTTTGCATTGATTCTAAACATCTGTGGCACTTCTTGAAGCAAAGGTTAGCTCTTGATTGCCAAATGTAGTGCTGACAGAATGCATTGGTCTCTGCTGTGGAACATAAATGCTTTCTGATTTTGCTTTTATAGTAACATTAAGAGCGTTGAAATTACAAAATATGCTTCTTGCTTGTTATTTCCAATGGAAGTTCTTTTCATTTTCATTCATTCTTGGCATTATTTAGGGTTGGATGAAGCAAGATGATTTTTAGCTGAGCAAAATTATGCAACTAACATTTGTCATAGTATGATTAGATTTTAGTATTAATGTGTCTTTCTAATTCATGGCAAGAATTTCTGAATGCCTATCAGGACAATTGCAATTAGAAATTGTATAACGGGAGGATTATCTAAGCTTTGTCTATATATTTGGTGTTACTTTTTTATTATAATATGCTAATTCATGATATCAAAAAATGAGCAGTTAGTGTCCTGTCACTGCAGGAGTGTAATTGACATTGAAAAATTAACTTCTTAAATGTAACAGATTGAAATTGTTTTATGTTGATGCATTGGTTTACTACAAAATTTAGATGAAGATGGTGTGTGTGTATCATATACTGCGTTCATCTTTAGAGCTTTCAGAGTAAGATAAGTATCACTTTTCTTCTTCCTAATGTATTCCTTGCAACAGATGATGGCAATGGAAATGTGTGTAGGTCTCTCAAAGAGACTACTTGTGTGGGTGTGTTTTCTGTGGTGTAGTTTCTGATACTCACTTTGCTCTAGTCTAGTAATGGATAGTGATTACCTGGTATGGGTTTGACAGCTGTGTTTTGAGTCCGCTTAGTTGTTGTTCCAGTGTTTGGGTTGCAACATAACATTAATGGTTATTCCAAACTCTTGTGTCAAATGTTGAAAAGTTGAACTGTGTTTTAGAAGTGGATTCAAACTTAATTTAAAAGTAGAAATACAAATTAGGCTCTATAACTGAAGTATGCTTTCAGATAGACCATATTTATCATAGAGTCACCAAGGTTAGAAAAGACCTCCAAGATCATCCAGTCCAACTGTCCACCCGCTACCAGTATTTCTCCACTAAACCATGTCCCTCAGATCAACATCTAACCCTTTTTTGAATCTCTGCACACATCTGTGTATCTACAGCAGCTGTATGAAAGAGTAGTGTGACTAAAGCTTTATTTTGAAGGGGAGGAAGAAAGTGCAGAGTGTCTGATTTTTCTATCATCATGAAGGCGTTGGATAATGGAAACAGAGCTGTTTAACAAATCATGCAGTGCTGAAGCTACACACCAATCCAATTAGTAGGAGCTGAATGTAAAACAAAATGCTGCTCTACACATTGAATTTCTGGAGTTTTCTAAAGATTGTGATCTCAAGTAGCTGGTTCAAAACTGGATGGTTGTCACAAACAAGATGACAATTTTGGAATTAAAGAACTAGTTTAAGAAGCATCTTCTGATATTCATGACACATTAGTGGATGCTGTAGGAATGCACTGGGAGAAACAGTCTGGACTTGTGCGTCCTCCCTAAACAGCATTCCTTTTGCAATATTTTTTACTATTCTGAACTGCTGTGCTAGGTGGATCTGTGGCTGACGTGTGAAGACAAAGTTCTTCCACATTTTTAAGTCAATTTTTTTTCTAGTAGTACTTACTGGCAGTCTTAAAGGAGCTTAAAACTGATATGAGAAACTCAGATAATCTTCTTTCTCAATTCTTATGATTATACTATTTTTGCTTTTTTTTTTTTTTAATAGGTATTCAGAACATTAGCATGCACTTTTTTTGCCAATATGTACTAATGAAAATGTCTGATATTTACCATAAAGCTATTGCATGACTGTTGCTTCAACTGCTTTTGAGTCCTTGCCAGGAATTAGAGTGCAGGTATAATTTCCTTTTAAGAACTTCATGTTGGGTAGTCTGCACTCTGGTTTATGCAGATTTGTGCCAGAGCAAATCAAATATGAAATATTGTCCTATTTTACATTTAGAATTCCAAAATAACTTATGGATACTTTGAGAATATGTTCTGTGTTATCAACTGTAATATTCTCTTCCTCCAGTTAAGTATATTAACACTTCTTCCTTGAAGATGTGTATTTCTCTGGAAGATGTTATTACTTTATTTTCAATAAATCGGTAATGCATTTCATGGCACTTGCTATATTACCCAGTCTAGCTACTGCTTACTTTTTATTGATGGAAACGGCAGAGTGCTAATGTAACATAATGCTACATAAGGGTCAGAAAGCCTCAGTATACAGTTTTTTGCACTGAAAACTATTGCTTTGCTGCCATTTTTGAGCGTTCAAGGTACAGCATAGCTTTGTTCATATATGTAGGTAAATAACTATAAAAACATGCATGTCAGTGAACTGGAAGTTTGATAGCTGAGATTACAAAAGAAGATGCTTTTAAATAAATAAAAGTATTCCTGAGAAATGTATTGTATGCACAGATTGGTTTCAGGTTAGTTTTTAAAGTATTCAGTAACACTATTATGGATTTTTCTTTTGTTGTGCTAACCAAAGTTTAATATCCTTTTTAAGTTTTAATTTGTAATATTTTGAGGCTACAGTTTTAAGGGAAGGCTGAAAATGCATCCATCTTATGTGTCTGAAAAGTACCCAGGTGAGGAAAACAACATTTTGTCCCAGTCACTTATCTTTGTACCTTCAAAAGATCATTAAAGTCGAGGTGTAAAATGTAATTAGATGTGCCCTCAAGTCTGACACAGCATGGACAATTTCAATATTTTCCCATTTAATTTAGACTGGATGAAGGAATTTCTATGTGAATGGAGACAATGTGAACTTTTTGGCCTTTCTGCTGGACATAAAGTGTTTGCCAAATGCCTGATATGACTTCTGATAACTCACCCAACTTATTTACATAGTTAGTAATAAGACTATTTCAGTTCCTTCTCTCTACAAGGACATGCATGTTCTTGTAAATAAAGTCTTTCTTACAGGAATTACTGTGTTCTTGCCTTTGGCTGAGGTGTACCTTGCAGCTAGGATTGTGAGGAAGCTGTCTAGGCCACCCTACAAGAGAAGCAAAATTGTTTGTGAGATCAATAGTCCTAATGATTTCTTTCGTATACTTTTCCAGAATGCCCTTCTGAGAGGGTGATTACTTGAAGCACTGGTAGCAAAATTAACTCAATATGTATTACGCATGATATCTGTATATCATTCCTCCAAAGACTCCAGAGCCATCCACCAGCAAGAACTCCAAGACAATATGATTCAGGACTTTTATCAATTTTCACATCCATCTGTTCTGGTCAGTCAGAGACACGCCAGTCTCACTGTTGGAGACAACCCCTGTGACAGAGAGGGATGGGTTGAGCGATGCAGCTTTATATAAGGATTCCAGGGCTCTGACCCTTCTCCTTCTGTCCTTCCATCAGAACCGAGCAAGAAATGCATCTTTCAGCAGCTAAAACAAATAAGAAAGCTGCATTTTAATGAACATAAAGGAGTATATTTACTTTCATCATAGCACTTTGGGATTGGTATCTAGGTTTTTCAGGTGCCTCTGATCCACCCTTTGCCAAGCAGATGTAAAACTCCATCAGCAACTCATCTGCTCCTGAAACTTTGAAATAAGCAGTAAAGTGGATTGTGGTATTTTGGCATATTCAAAACATGAGATGAACTATATGCAGACAGAGTTGTAACTTGTTGAATAGAAATTATTTGACAGAAAAAAAAAAAAGAGAATATGAGTGTATTGAAACTTGATCGTTCTTGTTTGGTTTGAAAGTTTGAAAGTTCTTGTTTGGTTTGTTTTTCCAAGATTGTGGTCAGGTAAATACACTCTGAATAATGCTATTGTAATGATTTTTGTGGATCTAACAGTAGCGGTACAGGTGCTTTCTCCCCTTTCTTACTAACAGTTTTTCTGTAAAGCTAACTTAGAAAAGCTTGTCTGATCCTTGTATGAGCTAAGTCATGACCAAAATATTTGTAGAGTAGCAACTTAGTTCTGCTTACTTTGTATCTAATTGCAGTGTACATGAGATACTTGTCCTTTCTCTTGACCTCCCATCTGCTTTCTGCTGTCCTTCTCTTTGCACTTACCTTAGTATTGTGACTCAGACTCTTTTGAATGGTCTTAGTAGTACTTCATTCCTTAACAGAATGTCTTTTCTGACATGGAATCTCAGGGTAATGCTAACAATTAGATTTTCGCTCTTTTTTTTTTTTTCTTCTTCTTTTTCCCTAAGATGTTCAGAATGGTTTTTATTTTAAACAGTATTTTTAACTTCAAGTGTTGGAAGTGCAGAGAATGAATAGAGGAATAGAAATAACCTCAAAACTTTCTTGCTCTGTGCAGTGTAATTACCAGATCACAGCCTGAACCAACGGTTGAGCACCAGGCGAGAAGGCATGGCTGACCCAGGGAGCTCAGGGGCAAGCAATGCATCCAAGTGACTGGAAGGGCAGATCTGGGATCCATCCCTCCTCACCCTCATGTAAGGGTTAGCAGCTGAGGGAGCAGCATCTGTCTGGATAGAGATTGCATTCCTCTTGAGCTGTCATTGGAGGGGGTGAGCTAATTTTCTTTTTTTCTTCTTTTCTTCTTTTTTTTTTTTTAACCTGCTATTGTTCTGTAGGGTTTGATTGCTGCTAGAAGGTACTGTCATAGTCTTCTCTTGCTATATACTCTGCTACGTTCACTTAAAGAAATGTCTGTTACTCATACACAGAAGGTGAATTATCTAAATGATTTTAAGTAGATGAAATGTTTTTAAATGTTTTTTTATTGCTTGATTCATCAGGAAAGTTTCACTTTCTGATATAATGTCAACTAGAGGGACATAGGTGTTAGGAAACTAATTTATTATTTGTTGTCAGGAAATCTAGAGATTTATATCAGTGAGCATGTTGTCCAATATATTTATACTTCAGCTATATGGAACTATTTAGTTCTATAATATTTGAACATTCCACAAATTTAAGAGTAGATAAACAAAAATATAAATTTAAGTATCTGTGGTACTTGAGAGCTCATACTGTAGATGTGACAAATTCTAGGTACCTCTTCCTATCAAGCCACACAATTATTTCTGCAATGCTGAACCAAATAGCTCTGAAAAGGTGTACAGAGCCAAAGTATGGGGTAGGATGGAAGGTACCTTCCCAAAGAGTTTCTAAAAGAGAAGATATAGCTTACTTACCAGGCACTAATCTTCCAGACTCCTTATATCCTTGTCTGCTAGCACTGTGCCACAGTGTAATTCAAATTTAATTGCACTCACAGCTGAGGGAGAATTACAGTAAGCCAGGTGTTCTATGCTTCTGTGATCAGGTAAAGGTTGCAATTTAGTCTGCTTTCCTCAGTATTTGAAGTATCATATTTAACATTGTTAAAGTATGTCTGTTTTGACAGTGGGACAACATTTGAATTGGGAATTACTTTCTTCATATGTCTCTCTAGAACTTGATATTTTAAGACTTGAGATCTATCAGGCCCTAATGATAGCACCCTTCTAAAGTTTCAGAAAAAAAGTAACATGTGTATTCAAAGAATATAAATAATACATGCCTTTGATTTTTTTATTATTATTACCCTCCCTGTCACCAGTATTTGTTTCCAAATTGTAAATATCTATCACTGAGGTTGAATTCAGGCTCTTTCCATTAAGCAGTATGGCGCAAGACTGCTCTTGCAGCGTTGTTTTAATGCATTTAAAATGTCTGACCACTAGATGTCATGCCCTTATCTTGGAATCTGTAACGCTGGCTAACAGCACTCATTGCTTTCTTCATGATCAGTGTGTGAAGATTTTTTTCAGAACTCTAATATTGTCTTTGGAGTAGTATTTGTTTTTTAATGGCAACTATTTCTTCAGCTGCCTTTAATACTTGCTCTCCATTTGCTAACTTGCTAGTTCAGCTACTATTATTTTTGTGACAAATGCTCATTTGGATTCATCATAGCTTAAAAACAAGCGAAAAAATACCACTAGGAATTCTGGAAGTTTCTTCTATTTTGATTGTAATGCATTTCTGAAAGGGTTGCTACCTTACAAGCGTTTTTGCCAACAATTTAGTTCTTTGGAGGCCTAATGTTAATCTTCAAGCCAGAATTCTCTTTCTGGACCCAGAATACTTTTTCTAAAGCTTTTGTTCTGTAAAGAAATCTGATCTACCTCACCCACTAATTCTTTTCTACCGTCAGTTTTTGTTACCTCTTGAAAGAACAATGCATTTCCTGCTCAGCTACTCCAGTTCATCAATTTTCTGTTTTTTTTAATTCGTGCAGGATGATGTACATCCATTTCTTCACAATTCTAAAATTTCCCTTTTTTCTGTCTTCCTATTCTTCCTCCAAATAACTTCATACTCTTTCCAAAAATAAACTAGGCTATGCATAGAGAAATACTCAAAAGCATGAAGTTGGGGAAGAGGTAAAAGTATATATATACATAACTCAGATATAATATAGAAATGGTTCTAGAAAGTTAGACTGTTGGGTCACTTAGCACACCATCCCTTTTCTGGTCAGTTAATATTGAATGTCCATAGCGAAGAGTATGGAAGCAATGCCAACATGCCTCAGTGGCTCCCTAGGATACTCTCCAAGCCTTCAGCATTTTATTGCTGTATGGCCTTCATTCTCAAAGGTCTTTGTGGTTTGGTCTTTTCCAAAAGTTGCTTTTTTGATCCTATGTAAATTCTCGTGTGATGTTGCAAGGTGTTCTCCAGTGTAATGTCTTGTAAGAAGTAGGATCTTCCTCTGGTAACTTAGATTGCAATGCACAGAAGTTGGTGCCATTTAGTTCTCATGCTGGAAGTCAGGAAATAATTCCATGTTCATTTTCTCTGTGCAAATCAAGATTTAGTAGGTCTCCATTTTACCATGTCAACAGTCCCTTTTTTAACCTATGGAGCTCTACCTTACCTTGAAAGTCATTCTGTATGTTAATTGCTCGTTGCCTCTATTTTCATTACTGTTGTCTGGGGCTGTGATTGTGGAATTAAAATGCCTGCAGCACCTAAGATTTGTGAGTACTGTGGAATTACACAGTGACTTGATGTTTTCTTCTGCTCCATCCTTAAATCCCAATAACTAGTTTGCTCTTCATTGCTACCAAGCACTGAACCAATTGCACCAATGTCTTTATAGAGCTGTTGTAAGATCAAGGTCATACTTGAGTGGCAGTTTTCCATTCAGAGTCTGTCATATTGGTGAACTCGAGTTTTTTCATAATTACAACTTTTTTTTTAGTTCTGGATTTGTATTGAGTTTACACCAGATTTCAGTACCCAGTCAAGACTAGAAAGACTTCTGCAGTTCCTTGTCCCTCTGCCTCTTGTCTTTCTGGAATGAGTAGTATCAAGAGACCTTATCTTAGTGTTTATTCACTTTTCTAGATGATTTATGAAAATGTTGCACAGCTAAAGCCAAGCATAAACCATTTTGGCATTTTTACTGGGGAAATACCATTCCTGGGAAAACAGACCAAATTTATTTGCTCTTTTCCTTACTTTGTCATTGAATTTCTCATTTGAGGCGTTCCATGATCATCTTATTTTGAGGGCTTATGATAAGGAACTTAAGTGCCTTTTGGAAATGTGAGGAAATGGTATTAACCTGATTTCTTTGTATTTGCAGACTTCAGAGAGTTCCAGTGGATGTAATAATCTTTACATCTATCTTCATTCTCTAGAGTAATCTGTGATTTGTTATTCAATCAGCTGAAGGATCTCAGAGTGTTTCTTCAAAGTAATGATTCAGCAGCACTGCTTTATACCTTTTTCTCCATACTAATGCTGTATGTTCTAGCGCTGTATCCTAAAATTCACATGGTACAGCTTTTACACTGTCACTGTGGATGTACCATCATTGATGGTATTTTCTCTTCTAGTAACACAGCTTCAACATTAAGCAAGAGAATAGGAGGATTATCCTTGCAAGTTTTTAAAAAGGAAAAAAATGGCATTAATTGACATGCTGTTTGCTGCCACCCTGTGTCAGTCTTAGCCTTTCAGTATTCTGCAAAGCAGAAAGTCTACAAGCAGGGAATTTGCGTAAAAGAGAAAGTCCTTTGTCATATAGTTCAGATGGAATTTTCCTTCTGGTTAGGAGCTCTATTAAATCCCTAAGCTGTTTTGAATGGTCCGTGCAGATGCTAAATGAGCTGCTTCCTTTCCTGAAAAATTTGAAACATAAAAAACCCACAAGTCTCCCACAAACAAAATTCCAATTCAGTTCTGCCTGCATTATTGTCTGAACACAGTGGTAGTAGAATTGAGGTACCGTTTTGACTATCCTTAAGATGAAGTGCTTAACTCATTGAGTGATAGTCCAGTCTATTTCTCTTGGAAAAGCTGGTGAGTTATCTAAAGGCTTTCTACTGATGTGATACATCTTCATGTATAACTCTAAATATAGTTTTAATCTTGGAGTTATTCCAGGTGCTGATGCCTTAATGGTAGGTGCACAAATTAAACTATGTAAACAGAACAGAACAAATATCACTTTTTCAATAATCAGTACCTTAATCATTAAGCCTGTCTACGTGTTTCATTTCATCTTTTGCATTATACTTTTCCCTACCTTTAACTAGAAAATGACTTGTGCTTCCTAATATCCTGTGCAGTGATTGTCTGTATTCCTCTAAAAATGTACAGAGGCCTTTGAAAAAAGATAACTTTGTTAATAATGGTGGTTCTCTCTGAATCATCACCATATGCAATAAATCTCAGCCTCTGCATCTTCTGCAACAAAGTTCACTTCACTTAAGTTAGCATCACAGATGAGAATTAACTCAATATGTGACTACTTCACTCTCAGATATTCCCAAGTCAAGTTTTAAGAATCGCTGGAATGTGGGCAGTGGAGGAGGAATTTCCATCCTTCTCATTCATTGTCCTAATCCCTGAGCTGCTTGTCCTTGCTCCATCATTTGCTCAATGGACTAGATAAATCAAGATTGAAATTCAATTGGGAAAAAAAAATAAATCCAAAAATGTAAATAGATAGAAAATAATGTGACAACAAAATAAAAAACATCCTTCATTAGTGAATACCAATGGAAGATGCATAGAAGATATTGCTGAGGATTTGAAGAAACAAGTATCAGAATAAACCACGTGGTGTGGTAGATTTCCTACATACTGGATGAACGTACACTTTTCAAACACTTTTTGGCTTATGCTATTTGCACTTCAACAATCAAATAGATGCAGAACTTTTTTTGTGAGCCACTAAAGGAAAGAGGTACTACATGTGATACTCTTTATAGTAAATGGCTTTTTACATAAAAAAACTGCAACATATTTATGAGAGAACTATGTAAATCTAACTGTTGACAGAGCCACTGCTTTGTCTGGAATAAAATAGGGATTCCCAGAAAAGGTTACAGAGAACACCATGCATTAAACTTTTCCAATGCACTACTCACAGGCAAGCGATTTACAGCAAAGTTGTTGGAGCCAGAAGTGCGCAAAATGCTACGGGATGTCATCAGTGTGCTTAGCTCTGTGAAACAAGCCTTTTAAGCAGCAGAATCTGTACAGGACCTTGTAATGAGATGGGAATGACTGTGTCCATGACTGCAAAGCAGGTGCTTGCTGGTTATCTCATAACAAAGTGTTTAAAATAGTCAAACTTGAAGCATTTGGTTTTTTTGTGGTTTTTGTTTTGTTTGCATTTCTTTTAAAGACCAGTGTTGCAGTTTTGCTGACCTTTTCTCTTGATGACATGTGGCTGTGTGTAGTTTGCTACCTGGCAGGTATTTTTAAAATAAGCCCACTTAAAGTGTCCCTTCAAGGTGAAGCTGATGTTACCTCTTTGCTCACTGTTAAAACTGCTTTTCAGAAGAGACTTGTGCTATGGAGAGAACATTCTGAAAATGGATGTTTAGGAATGTTTCTGTTATGTGATTTTGTTGCTGGAAACAGTGCAAGTGACACTTATAAAACCCTATCGTATCCCTTTACACTTAAGCCTAGAAACAGAATTTTCTAACCTGTTTCAAAATTTTCCAAGCAATGAATTTCAGTGGGTTTTGAACACTATTTTTAAAAATAAAAATGTGCAGTAACTTCCAATAAGTTTAAAAATCAACAGATTTCCAGCATGGAAATCAGGCAACTACAAGTCTAATATAAAGAAAAGATTCTTGTGTATTTGGTGGATGGGATCATAAAATGACCAACATGATTTAGTCAGCACAGGCAGCAATGAGTCTTTCTTCATCTCTACTTATTTCTGAGATGGCTTTTTCATTGATGTCCACCATTAAAACCAGCTATCAGAATAAACTGAACGTAGAACCAGACCTTTGGATTACTGTATCAAGAAGTGTTTGACCACAACTTTAGAAAATAATGAATTGTGTTCAGTCACATAGCTCTGGCTAAAAATATACATATAGTTATTTTCTGAACTATATACGTACTCCTGTACTAATGTTATACACATTATGATACACAGAGAAAGTAAAAACTAAAAAAGTGAAATGAAGATGAAATTAATAGTATTTTAATATACTTTTTTTGATAGCATCAGCAAAGTAATTTTCTGTACTAAAAATCTAATCTTTGTTACAGAAGACTGAGACTCTTAATTAACTACTGCAGAATTTCTAATGATCAGATTAAAACTGATGAAAAACATGATCTTAGGTTCATATTTTTGAACTGTGATATCCATGCCTTTCACTGTCAAATGTTTTTTTAGGCTTTAATCTCTTTATGTTATTAAAACAAACAAATTCTGTTGTTGTTGTTTTATGCCAGAATACACTTCAACTGTTATGGGTTTCTCTTTAGCTTGTCTGTTGAACCATAATAATGTGTTTCAAGACATGATCAAAGCTATTGTATTTGCAAATATCATTTTGGTCTTGTATTCCTTTCACATCACTCTCTTCTACATGTTTTTCAAATTTTTCACACGTTCTTTTCTTTGTGGTTTTTTTTTTGTGTGTCCTAGAAGTAGATACTTCAAGTGCACTGGTAGGACTGTGAGACACAGAGATGGCATCCTCTGGGGGGGAGGAAAGCAATGTCAAGTCTGGAATCTGAAAACTTGGTTGCTATTTTTTGATGTTAGATGTAGTTCAGGTTTACATGGTTTCATAGGAAGGTTATTTAACAACAGGCACATAAATACTTTAAGGGTTTGCTGGGTTAGAACATTGAACATAACCACAAGCTTTATATTTCATTTCCATTTAATTTGTTAACGTGTTTAAAATGGTTACAAATCAACTTTCTAATATCTGAATATATGATAATCATAATCTGTAATAAGTAACGAGTCTTAGTAAAAAGTCAGTAATCTGTTGTTTCCTTGCAAAGAATGTGGAAAACAAAGCAATGAACATTTATTGCTCCTAGCACGGACCTCCAAAGGAGCTGCTGTGCCACAAGTAAATGGTATAAAAAAGAAGAGCTTATGTATGGTTAAATATAAATGATTTTCTGTGGTTTGAGATGCCTTGAGACCTTGTAGTTTATCAAGTTTTGAATGCAACATAATGATATCTAATCAGGTTCAAAATTTACATCAGTGATCTTGGAGGAGGACTTCTTTTTAGAAACATTAAGCTCCTATTTAAAGTATATCAAAACAGATTGTCAGCATCTGGGGATCTCTTATCTTGTGATTTTTATTTTTTCACATGGCCTTTTCTGAGTGAACTAAATGTGAACAAATCACAAAAATTCAAAATGCAGCAGACAAGAATCTCTTAAGTATTGTAAGTATAGTAATGATTCTCAGAGCACATGGGGCACCCCTGAAAGTCTCATACAACATGTAGGTGATAAATCTTAGAGAAATGATGCTCAGTCTGAAGCCTACTTTAACTTTATTAGTAAAAATTACTCCTAGTGTCAGATGTCACAGTACTAGGCCATACAAGTGATACAATTTAATTAATTAACCAAGCTGGATTTCCTGGTCTATTTTAAACTCTTTTTACCACACTGTGACACAATAACTTGTGTGCCTATTAGCAAAAAAATGAGGAACAGTTGTTAAATATGCGATTGAAAAAACTTCTTAAGTACTGGGAGATGGCTGGCTGCTCAACTGTAAGAATTAGTAATGCTTTTGTTCCTTAACCTGGAACTAAAATTGCAGTCTAGTGTTAGAAACCTTCTAATTTTAGGCCGGAAGTGATCTGTAATGCATTTATAACCATTTTCTTCTGCCTTGCTGTCCTTAAGTTTAAAAAGGTGCTTTCCTTCCTGGTGGTGCCATGCAACATATTTGCAGCAAACTGCAAGATCCTCCTGCACTACGAATTGGTATTACTCTTACCTCTGCTTCAAGCTCTATTTTCTATGTCTAGATGTCCATGCTCAGCAAATAAATCTCATAAGGAAAGTAATGATTGAAAGCTTTTCTTTAACGAAGAATTGGTTTCTTGGCCCCTGTTTGCTGCATGGTTACATGATCATTTAGGCTGTCAGAAAATTGCAGGTTGTACTGAAGCAGAAACAAACATGGATTTGGGGGTGAGGATCTAAGACTTAAAGATGGGGACAAGGGGAGAAAGCTAGTCTGTCATTACTTCGTGCAGGCATAAGTTCTGCTACTTGGTTATTGTAAAACAGGATTTTTCCATTCTATGATCATCCTAATAACATTTCTCTGCACGTGTCCCAGCTTAAAATCATTTTTTTTTTAATGTGAATTGCCAGAGTTCTGCATAGCGTTATACTCAGGGACTCAATAATGTAATGCAAAATAGCAATAAAGACCTCTCCTACTCTTCTGAAATAATCTTTTCTGATTTAAGGTCATGTTTGCCTTGTAGGGTTGCTTCACAATGGGGACTCGGTTGTCTTACAATTGACTAATATGTTATGATCTTCATTTCTCTAGTGTGTTAGTTTCTGTGGAACTGTCATAGAGCTGGCTTGTAGGCATAAATAGTTGAGTATGATCACAGAACCATTTGAGTTGGAAGGGACTCTTAAAGATCATTTAGTCCAACTCCCCTGCAAAGAACAGGGTCACTTACAGCTACATCAGGTTGCTCAGAGCCCTATCCAGCCTGACCTTGAGTGTCTCTAGGCATGAGGCATCTGCCACCTCGTTGGGTAACTTTCTTCAGTGCCTCAACACCCTTACTGTAAAATAAATAAATAAATAAAATTTCTCCCTTATATCCAACCTAAATCTTCCCTCTTTTAGCTAGAAACAATTTCCCCTTTATCCTATCACAACACACCCTTCTAAAGAGTCTGTCCCCTTCTTTCCTACAGCCCCCCTTTAGATACTGAAAGGCTGTTGTGCTGATGTCTGCAAAACCATTGCGGTACCAAATTCCTCCCATAGATCGTTCTTTCTTAGCAGCTCAGGGTGCCAAGGTTATGCAGGAATCAGTTTCTTGTGACTGTTGCTTTGCTGGCAAAGTACTCAGCTCCTTGTATTCACACTTCTTCCTCAGCCCTGTTAGTTCTGCTGCTGGAGGGGATAACAAAATAGAAAACAGTTCATTCACTTCA
The DNA here is from genome assembly GCA_030625065.1 of Alectoris magna. Lineage (NCBI taxonomy): Eukaryota > Metazoa > Chordata > Aves > Galliformes > Phasianidae > Alectoris > Alectoris magna. Next base: position 110,676,086 of record CM060561.1, on the reverse strand, counting down.
GCATATGTGAGCAGATGGGTTTAAATGCTTAAAGCTGGCCTCTGCTTTTAGCAGGGCCTGATATTACTAGGTTTCATAGCCATATACTGGGGAATTCTACTCACTTTGTGGCTCTTTTCCCCTCCACTTCACTTCTCATTATTAGAGGTAATAGCGCCCTAGGAGGACTTGGCCATTCCCAGAGATATGCACAGAGCATGCTCTGGCATCTTGGCTATCTGATATTTGATATATCTGGGAATTCTGAACTGGGGTGTGCTTGTCTCACCTCTTGATGTCCGCCAGCAGTGTTCCCTGTCTGCCTGACACATGGTGCACAGACCATTGCTGAGTCAGAGGGGCTTGTGCAGTGTGTGGGGGAACTGCAGCCATCTGTTACAGGTGCTCAGGATGTTGCTTAGCTCGGCAGCTCTCAAAATTCTCATGGAAGGTGTTCCTCTGTCATCACCATGAAATATAGTTTTGATGCCTACTCATACTGAGAAAATAAGTAATTTTATCCTTTCCTTGAGGGCATCAAAATCTGATTTGGTATACATTGTTAAGAAGCCTTTATTGCTGAGCCTTTGCCCAACCTCATACTTTGTATTATTAAATGTCATGACACTTCTGTTACTCCAGTCCCCAAGTCACTCTTTTTTTCCCTTTCAGTTCACTATATTGATGCATGATTAGGAGGCACTGGCATCACTCTTACTCGTTATGCCACAGAGGTCTAAAAGCCTTTAGTAAGATGTTTGTGTAATGATGGTGTTTGAAGAACTCTACCACTAACCTCCCCTAGGATGGAGGTCTAGCACATAGCCACTTCTTACAATTGTAGCATTAATCCCTGTTTTATATAAAATGTCTTTGTCAAGTGTAACAGGTTGTCTGTGTAAATCCTATGCTGTATTTTCTTTGACCAGAAAACTTGTCCTGTTATCAAAGATCCAGTCATTGTAACATGATTACTTTAGTAGTCATGTCATTTTATCTCATTTTCCATTCATCTTTATATACTTAGTAGTAGTTACTTCCTTTAGAATTTGTTTTAGATCTCTTGTACTCTAAAATCAGAGTAATGTGTTCAGGTGCATAGATCACTTTTTATTGAAATGATACAGCATTGGAGAAGTAGGGCAACGTTAGCTTGTGGTAAAAGTTAGCCTATTCCTGAAATATTATCTTCACTTATAGTTGTTATATTTCAAAAAAGAAAAAATACTGTGAGTGTTCAGAAATAGCGATGAGAATGATTGTGGTGTTCTTATATTATGATTCACAATGAGAGGTTTAGAAAGCTCAGTCTGCTTAATATATTGGATTGAAGATTCAGATGTAATTTCATCACAGACCACAACTCAGGTACATGAAAATGAGATTTCTAGTATTTGATAGCCTTAAAACAATAAAAAATACAATGAAGTCTAGAAACTCAAAAGTGAAACTAGAGAAATTCTGACTAACAAACAAGGCAGATATCTTTTAACAGTGAAAATAACCTTCGGAACCAACGATTTACGTTGTCATAACTTAAAATCTTTAAATCAGAACTAAATGTCTTTGTAATGGCTTATATGAGAACTATGGTTATACTGATATAGTCCATTTTGAGCTTGATGTTTTTCTACTTCTCTGTTAAAATTCTGAAATCAAATCAAGCCGCTCAAAAAAGGAAGAAAATAATATTTACCTCTTTTCCGAATGCCATGTACAATGCATGTATTTTGAGTTTCCTCTACTTAGGGGGAAAAGAACTTGCAGAATACAATCTGCTTGCCCTCCTGTCTTGATAATCTGTACGGGACGACGCTTTACAGTTGTAAACTATTGCAATTGAAGTCTTATTTTTATGATGCAGCAAAATCTATGATCCAGCAAAGTTTATCGTTCAATCAAAAATTAATTCTGAGACGTTCTGTTTTCAAGTAAGCATTGCTTTCTTTGTGCTATGAGAACTATAAAATAACATTTGTAAATACATTGGCCACTTGAAAAGGCAAAGCGTTTTACTTCTTTTACATGTGGGAATACAGTTGTAATGTATACAGGGAAGCACTGAGGTTTTTTTTTTTTGGAGTCCAGTCTTAGGAGCCTGATGGAAAATTCACAGAGGAATATAGTGGACATAAAGAATTGTAGTATGGCTGATAAAATAAAGTGTAGGAGTAGATGGACCAGAGCTTGAAGGCACTCTGGTATGGGGATTTCTTCTCATTTAGAAAAGAAAAATAAAATCAGAAGTTCTATGTGTTATGCTTAAAATCCAATGTAAAAATAAATGTTTGTAAACTCTCCTTATCTCTCCAGTCTTAACTAATAATTAAGGGAGGAAAGTTTATTAAAGATAGAAGGATCAGGAAAATCTGAGCAAGCTTGAAAAATATAAATTGTCAAAAGTGTTTTCTTCCTGGCCTAAAGGGTACTGGTGTTGCATGGCATGAAGGCTACAATAAATGCAGAACAGTTGGATAATATGGAAACTGTGTGTGTTTCCTGAAGGTAAGTATTAAAAAACAGCATGAACCTGTGGGTTCATGTTGAGGCTCACCAAGGGTTAGACATGAGCAGCAATAAGAATTCAGAGTTTGTACAGTGTATTTATATGCATTGCAAAATACAGCATAGTAAAGTAGAAGGAAAAAAAGTAGAAGCATTTGCTCAAGAGAAATCTTTTAATGTTTTCCACCTGATAAGTTAAGATATTTTGTGTGTAATGCTTTACAGGTAGATTAAGAGCACAAATTACAGGTAGATTAAGAAATTGCTAGCACAAATGTTATCATGACAGTGACACAGGACAGTTAATGCACATTTCAAATGAATTAGATATTCAGATTGCTTTCCTCTCTGTTTGGGGCTCTGCTCTTCATGTGCAGCCAGTGTGAGACATGAAGTTGTGGAACTGATGAGAAATGGTGGAAAATACTCAATGTACTGAAAAACCGAAGGCAAGGCAAAAATGCTATCTATTAGCTCTCTGTTTATATTAATCAAATCAATGATTCTCAATTCCTTCACAAATACTGTAATTTTATAGAAAGTAACAGAGCAGTAGAGCAAGGAATACATCTTGTAGCAGTAGTAGAACCTTGTTGTAGTGGAAAGACATGAATGAGATTCTGTGGGGACCTGATCTTAGCCTGCTTTTGTTCAATATTTACACTAACAGTATTAATTAATAAGTGAAGAGAACCGCAAGTGAAAATGATCTTAACAAAAAAGGATTTTATTCAGTACAAAAGAGTTAGAGGCTTTAGGCTGTGATAACCCTACAGGTATGGGGTGGGAGAAAGGGGCGAGTAAACAGAGTTATATCTGGCAAAAGCATATAAAATAATCCTTCATTTTACTTACACTGGGATTGACTTGTCTGATTTGGGACGTTGTAATAAATACATGGTCTATGTGAATAGAATCCAGAAGAAAGTGCTAGGAGGTATCAGATACTAGAAATCCTGAGCTGTGAAGTACTGTAATATAGGTGTTTAGTGTAAAGAACTCTGAATCTGCTGTCTTCAGAGTTACTGAGGACAGCTCTCACAAACTGTGAAGAAGGCTACAGCAAGTAGGAGCGAAAAAGCTTTTTTCATGTGGTCATGTTCCTTAGGAAAAGGAATAATGAGATCGGAGTAGTGAGAAGATTACTGTATATCGATACAGAACAAACAGCAAAAACAAACAAACAAAAAAACACCCAACAAAACACCATATGGATGGTAAAACAGTGTAAAAACTTGATTTCTGGAATTAGAAAGAAATGGGAGGGGGGAGGAAATACCCAAGCTTATTTTGTTAATTGTACAAATCCATTTTATCATCCCTTACAGGAGAGGAAGTAGTGCACATGTCACTGTTCCTTCTGCCCGTTTTTGTATGACATTTTCTTCTGAAGAAATAAAGCTTTAGTTAGTTAGGATTTTCTTCTGATTTCCATCACTGAGAGAATACTTACCTAGTTTTCCTTCAACTGATGAAAGAAGTTTCTTTTTCCTTTTCCCCTCTGTGTTACTCTGTGAAATGTATGTACAAAACCTGTGTTGGTTGATACTCTGAAAATTACCACAGAATTTTGTTCAGTTGTTCTAAAATTGAAGGTGTACATCATCTACAAAGACTTTTCCAACAGTCATAGAAATAACATAATGACTGCAATTTGACCAGGTTTTGGTGCTTGGGAGGGAAAGCTTTTGTCCTCTGTTAAGTAAGACTCAGTAATGTTTCCCTTGCCATATCTTATCTGTCGTCTGTGTATTATGTGAGCAATGTAAATGTTATAATTGCTTTAGGAAGAAGAAGCTTGAATGGAAGCATAACAGTATATAACATTACATAATTTCATTCGGTAGAGGTGAAACTTCTATAATGTACGATGCTTGTCTGGATTGGTAAATTAGAGAGATAACCAGAAGACTATGTACTAATTTTAATCTTTAAACAGGAAATTTAGAAAGCTTTGTTTTTGGTTGCTCTGGAAAGTGCTGCAAGAAATTGATTTTACTGTTGAAGTGTCAGCTGTTTTGTATGTGCATGCATATATATATATTTATATATATATATATATATATTTATGTTTATATTTATTTTCTTACTTTAAATTGTCGTATTGCTGCTATTCCATTCCCAGCAGCTACTGTGTCATGTTAAATCATGCCAAATTGGTGGTTTTTTTACAATAATCCACTAGGGGACAGAGATAATATTCCATTCTTAAGTGTTACACAGATGCTAAACAGTAGCAGATTGCTTCAGCAATTTTTCAGTGGACCTTTTTTGCCCTATCAGAAAAAGTGTGGAGGAAACCTATATATATATATATATATATATACTCTCAGTAGTGATATTTTTTAAATAATTGGCATCTTGGTATCATTCTTAGATAAGCTTTCTTGTTAAATAAAGAAAAAATATATAGTAAACCTCAACCTAGACATGGAATTTACTTCAGCAGTTACTGCTCCTCTTAATTAAAAATGTTTTTTCTCTGCACAGCTTTGTATGTACCTGTACATCACAGAATCACAGAATTATTCAGAAACCTTTAAGACCATCTAGATCCAAACCCCTGCTGTGGGCAGGTGCATCGCCCCCTAGATCTGATTTCCCAAAGCCCCATCCAACCTGGCCTAGAACACCTCCAGGGATGGGGCATCCACAGCTTCTCTGAGCAACCTGTGCCTCAACTTCCTCTGAGGAAAAACTTCCTCCTAATATCTAATCTAAACCTCCCATCTCTTAATTTTAAACCATTCCCTCTTGTCCTGTCTCTACACGTCCTTTTGAAAATTCTCCATCTTTGTTACAAGCTCCCTTTAAGTATTGGAAGGCTGCTTTAAAGTCTCCCTGGAGCCTCCTCTTCTCCAGACTGAAAAAGCCCAGCTCTCTGTCTTTGTAGGAGCAAATTCATTTTCTATTGAACAGTCCATCCGTCAGATCCATCTCTTTCCAATATAGAGAAAAGTATAGCATGTGGAACTGTGCCACAGGTCTTATGGAAATCCAGGTGGGTGATGGTAGCTGCTCTTCTTTTGAACATTGTTGCAGTCACATCATAGAAGGTCATTTAATTGGTCAGGCGTGATCTACTTTTGTTGAAGCTATGCTGGCTGGCTCTAATCTCATACCTATCATCCAAGTGTTTTATCATATCTTCCAGGAGGATTTGTTCCATTGTCTTCACGTATGTGGAAGTAAGTCTGTAGTTCAGAGGGTCATCTTTTCTGTCCTTTATAAAAAGAATAGGTCTGATGGTTCCTGTTTTCCAGCCACTGGACACTTCACGTGACAGCCATGATTCATCAAATATGGAGGAGAGTGGCATGGCAAATCTTAGCTGTGCAACGGTTCAAGATTTGATGTAGGCATGAATTCATAGCTTGATATCAGTGCGCAGGTTGGCAGATCAGGAAAGAGCTTTTGGTTTTAAATGTTACCACATGCAACACTTGAAAAGAAAGCTGTTTTTTGCTTGGTTGCATGCTTCTGAAATGATTTTTAACTATTTTTAGTGATTACATATTAGTTTTTAATTATCTTCATCTACCATTTATTGAAAATATCTCACTCAACTTACCTGTTTTTCCTTAGTGTAAACTAATTTATAAGATCTTGATAAAAAACAATAAATTATTATGATGTGTATGAAGTGCATTGAAAAGCCTACTACACAAGGTGTGGTAGAAATGCACTGAAAGGTAGCCATTTCCAAATATGCTAAAATGTGAAAAATTTTCACAGAAATTTTCACAAAAAAAGAGCCTACAGATAATCAGGAGGCACGTGGAGGCACAAATAAATGAAATGTTGCCTAGTATTTCAGAGCAGGTCAATGATAGTGTCAGAGGTGGGACTCATATCACCAAACTGTCCTAACAGAAGGGTTGCACTTCATGTTTTCTTTCATTATCACTAAAATTGAATAAACAATTATATGGAAAACTAGTGATGAAGAGCAATTTATTATCTTACGTAGATTTCATTTCCTTTGGTATTAATAGTCCAATCAAATCATTTGGTCAAAAATATATTTATGTGACTTTCTTTATCATTACATTTTTTTTAATAGACAAACTAAAAAAATCCCACTATGACCCAGCCCATGTGTGAAAACTTCAGCTATACTGGCAAGATTTACAAATCTTGACCTTCCACACTGGCATATAGCATCTCAATTACTTTTTGATTAGAAAAACTTACATAACAATAAACGCAGATTGAAGATCATTTTGTAGTGAAATTTATTAACACACAACAGAAACAAACCATTGCAGATAATTAATCACTGAAATACCGGAATTTATTTTTACTGTGTTAAGAAGTTTTGGAGTGTGCCTTTAAATGTGAGTTTATGTAATCTTATGAACACTGACTTACACAAAGAATAATTTTACTAAGCTTCATCTGTATTTTTTAACATAGAGGACTACAGAAGGAATGTCACATTGTGGGAACAGCTATAATCATCTATAAGTGGTTTATGTGGATATAAGTGTGCATTTAGTATATTGTAGTGAGGAGTAAATAGCAACAACTTGAAACCCTGTTCTGGGATACAGCCACAATTTCTTAGTAGTCAGTCCACGGCATTTGAAAGGAAAGTTTCCTGTGGTTGCAAGATCCCTGAGCAAGGAATTTTGAAGGAGAACACACAGGCAAGGTGTAATTAAAAAAAATCTAAAGATCCCCATACAGGATTATTTTATTGTCTTTGTCTTTATATAATCTATATTTTAAATTATATTATACAAATACTTATTATGTAAGTGATATAAACTTTATAAAAATATTTCATTTACAAGTTGGCAACAGTGTTAAATAAGAGTTCCTTTTTCCATCTGCTGACCTGGATAAGTACGTGGGTGGTTGGACACCTGTCTACTAGTGGCTAAATGGCAACTGTTTTATTGTGATCTGTTTTGTTGTTTGGTGTCTTGAACTGGTTAGCTGTGGTGCGGTTTGAAAGTGCTGTATAGAAAGTTGTGAAAGCAGATCCTGAGGTGGTACTTATGAATGTATGGAGTAAAATCAGTTAAGAAAATGAAATTAAGTCTCCTCATCACATGCTACCGCCAACCACAAGACAAAGAATCTTAAAGGAAATAAAAGCAGAATCCTGAACATCCTCCTCTTTCGCCTTTCAGATTTTCTATGTACTCTCAGTAATGACATTAAAAGTGATTAATGTTATTAAGAGAGTTGTGTACAGTTATGTTTCCTTAGCTACAAGTCTGGGGAACACTGTTTCACAAATATCCTTAATACTCTGAAGCAGCCTGAGTGTGGGCTGCAATAAATAAAAAACAGTGAACTTTTGACTTTTTTTTTTCTTTTTTTTAGTATTTCATCCCATTTCTTGGTATGTAAGCGTTACTCTGAAAGAGAAACTTTTCTCAATAAGCAAGAAATAAATAATACACACAGTAACTGGTTTGTATTCTGATAGCTGATGTTCACATACACAGCACGAAGCTGCTGTAAATTAAATGTTTCCTGCTGATCCACTTCCTTTTACTACACAGTAGGAGGGGCATTAGTTAACATTAAGGCAAACACAATTATCTGTTGACTAAACTGTATTAAAAATAGCTAGCAGTGATAATTCTTTGGCTTGTTCCATCACTGCAGGTATGTTATAAAATTAGCTCATGTAAACATATTGGGCAGCAGTAAAATACTTTTTAATGATTTCCTGTATTCCAATCTGTTCCTTAGCCACATAAGTAATTTTCATTTGCGAACAAACATGTTAACCATATTTAGTATGACCAGTATAAATTTATTTTCAGCGAAAAAGTATTTTGGGGGTAAATATGAGGTAAGTCCAATATTTTTTACTTTATGCATAATGTTTTTTTTTCCTTTTATACTTGTCTTACACCCATCTATTGAAGTATGAAAGGTGGTTTTGTATGGCCCTTTGTCTCTGGAACCCTGATGTTTCCAGGTACAAATCTGAGAGCTACGCTAATAGCTCTCAGTATACCTGAAAGATATACTACCTGAAGGGAGGTTGTGGTGAGATGAGAGTCGGCTTCTTCTCTCATGTAACTAGCAATAGGACTTGAGGGAATGGCCTCAAGTTGCACCAGGGGAAATTCAGTTGGACGTCAGGAAATACTTCTCTGAGAGTGGTCAGGCACTGGAATGGGCTGCCCAGGGAGGTGGTGGAGTCACTGACCCTAGAGGCGTTCAAGAAACGTTTACATGTTGTACTTAGGGACAAGATTTAGTGGAAAATATTGGTGATAGGTGGATGGTTGGACTGGATGATCTTGGAGGCCTTTTCTGACCTTGGTGATTCTATGAAAAGAACAGAAATCAAATCTGTAGCTGAGAGTTCAAACTTAGGAACTTTCTTGTGTTTTGTAGTCTTTCTTCCAGAATATTTTGCCCAGAAATCTGAATTGATCATTTTTTTGTTTGAATAAATAAAATGCTAGCCTTAAGTTTCTACTTTTAGTGGTGTTTTTACTAATATATCAGCTATACTACTTATCTAGTAATTTCATATTCAAATACAATTATTGTCATTACTCACTTTATATTAGGTATTTCAAGTAAGTGAAAACTTTGGGATAAGTTATGCTCTAACCTGAAACAAATACAGGTAATCTGTACTCACATCAGGATAAACGAGAGCAGAGCTTTTATTTCCATATGCTTTAACAATGTGAAATCCACTGTTATGGTTAAAGTCTTTATTTTTCATAGAATCACAGAATTGCTCAGGTTAGAAAAGACCTTAAAGATCATCAAGTGTTTCTTACAAAGGGTCCTTCTGAATGACTACACTAAACAATTATACAATATTATTTCTATTAATTGAAATAATGTATGTGCTAGGTAAATTTTGCATTTTAGTTATCCCTGAAATAGCAATTGTGTTAAAAGAACTGGAATTAATTCTGAGATGTTGCAGAGTTGTTCTAAGACATCTTGTGAGTTGTGCAGAGAGAGAAGGAAAAGGAATGAGGAAAAGAGTTAAAAATTAAATATATTTTTACTGGTAACTAATGACTGGAAACATATTTACATTTTTGGTATTTTGTTTATACTTATAAAATGTTTTTTAAAGTTTATTTCCTATCAGTAACATCTAGTCATAAAAGAATATAATATTGCTGAATACTCTGAGGACTACATATCTGATAAACATCCCCACTTATGAGGAACTCCATGTGTTTTTTACACTAAAATTTGAATCTCTTCTTGCTGGGATCTGTTAAAAGGTGCGATGATACTCATGCTAGGGCTAACTTACTTGATCTGTCTGTAAAAAAAAGAATGACAATTATTGGACCAGACAGAACATGTACTCTATTCATGTCTGGTTAAGTAGTGTTTTAGTTTTAGCTGGTTTATTTTCACTTCTTCAGAGTTCATGGTACAATGCCATGTTTTGGTTCTAGGAAAAAAACAATGCTGATAACACGCTGATATTTATAGTTGCTGCTAAGCAGTGTTGTACAGAGCCAAGGCCATTCTTATTGAAGGGCTCAAGGAGTTGGGAGGGAATGGAGTTAGGACAGCTGACTTGAACTGTCAAAGGGGATATTCCGTACCATATGGTATCAAATGGAAGGAGTCTTGAAGGAGGTGGGATTTCATCTCACTCTCTTCCTCTCCCTAGGGGGCTAGCTGGGCATTGGATGGGGTGCAGTGAGCAATTGCTTGTGAATTGCTTGTTATATACATTTATATAAATTTACATATATAGTTTTAACTATTATCCTTTTCCTTTTCTCCATCTGAGTAAATATTTCTATCTCAACCCATAAGTTCTACTATTTTTATTCTCTCGCACTTCCCATTGGGATGAGTGGGAGATGAGCAAATGACTGTGTGATGCTCAGCCACCTGCTGGGTTAAACCACAACAAGTAGTTATGTTTTATTGTACTTCATTTGATCGGTGAGAAATTGTTGCTTTGAACTCCCAGAGATGGAGTAAATCTGGAGTGTCGCAATTCAGAAAGTTTGTATTGTCTGTGATTGTTTTTGAAACAGATACAATTTTTTGGTATACAATATATGAAGGACAATTGGATGTGGAAACTCATTTTCACATTTTATTGATTGTTTCTGCAGCTCTTCTCAGACAAGACAGACTGGAATGTTCATGTGTTTGTTTCCTGTAAGCCTTTGAGTGGACCATTGTATCTTTAATGGAGGTCTTGGGTGTACTTCCAAACACAGACCTTCAGAAAAGAAGTCGAAATGTCCTCTGATTGCGTGAATATTACATCAGAGATCTGCTTTTCTAAATCTCAGGTGGATTGAACACAAGTTCTCTTTTTGCGAATAGGAAACAAATTTAGGAACTGTAGAGATTAATAGTAACATACAATCTTACTTTATGTTTGCATGCATAAAGTATGTGTTCTAAGAGTCAAATGAGAATAACAATGACAATCTCGTGGCAAAGTCTTTATACAGGCAGCGATGTTCCAAAGGTAGTTACAAACTTTATGAGTAACACACGTTGCAGCACAAAGATAACTTTTGAAATGGAAAAGATGATGCCTGAGTAGTTTGCTGCTTTGTGTGCATGTGGTTCAACCCTTTGATTGCCAAGGAAATTTGCTACTAAATGTTAGGAATCTGTTGGGATGCACTTTCGGCTGGTTTTTTGGGGGTTTTTTTTTGTTTTTTTTTTTTTTTCCTCTCCATGAACTCTGTTTGAAAAATAAATGATTTGAATAATGACAAGCTAACTCTTCAGAAAAACGATTCTTGTAATTTCTGGCACTTTTTGGACTGTTTTGCTCTGTTCCTTTTACAGCCCTTGAAACCAGTGAAATGCATTCATCTGCAATGCTTGTAGAGCCTCATTTTGAGCATGCTTCAGATGTAATTCTACCTGCATTGAAGGGACTGTCAAAATATGATACGGTGTGAAGGAGATAAGGAGATGGGCTTCTTCTCCTTCAGACAGGGGGGCATAAATTCATGTGCTCTTCTTTTTCTTTTTCTTTCTTTCTTTTCTTTCTTTCTTTCTTTTTTTTTTTTTAACAGATGTACTTCTACTTTGCAAAGTGACTGGGGAGAGCTGTATGCCAGTCAAGCATTCTGCATGATCTGAAAGCTTTGTTGATTCTGTTGACAGGATAATTTTGTATTTATGTGCAGAGAGATGAGATTGAAAATAACACAACTTTTTAAGGCAAGGAGTCCTAATCTTTGATTTAATCAAAATGTTAGACGTGTGCAGTGTCTATTAGTGTATATTGGCCCAAGGCTTTTCTTCAACTCAAATTTGTTTGAAATCTCTTCCAAAAATGCATAAAACTGAAGGCCGTCTTTTGAGGTATTGAAAACAATTAATTCCATATAGTTAAAGTCAGTTGCTCTGCAGGCATTCAGCTGAAAGCATTGTCTTGCACAGGGACAAAACTCAGAAAAGTCCAGAAGTGGTTGTCTTTTAGGCTCTATTTATTCACACATTAGATAGACAGTTGTTAGGATTCTGATTTTCTGACAGAAAAACTGTAACAGTGACTAAGTTACGGTAAACTAAAATGGTGGAAGTGGTGGATCCTAAGTTAGTAAGGAAGATATTTTGTTCCTCTGTTAATTCTCAGTAGAAATAAACTGCCACCAAGTTTTAAAAGCAAAATGGGATGAGATACTATCTAACAGACTACTTGAATCTTCTCCTTAGCACATTTCCTGAAAGGCTTTCTAACAAAACCAAAATTTTCATCAAGTTCATAGAATTGCAGAATCATTTGAGTTGGAAGGGACCTTTAAAGGCCATCTAGTCCAACTTCCTTGTAATGAACAAAGACATCTACAGCTAGAGCTATCTTTGTCTTTTGGATGATTTTGTTACGATGTTCCTCAGAGCATAGCCTCTGGGTTGTTTTATTTCTCAGTTTCTCGAAACAATTCTGGCAAGAGAAATTGTACTGAAATTTTTATTCAGATTCATACATCAGACTGATCATATTTATTGACAGTTAGGATGTGTATGGAAAGAATTAGTGATTAATTGTCTAAAATTTGTTTAGAAAAAAGGAGGAGCAGCTGTAACAGAAGGAGTTTGACTCTTATGCTTGGCACCTACCTGACCTCAGTCATAATATATTGTTCAGATGAAAAATGATTCTTGCAATTATCAGTATAGATTAGTGACTTTCATGAGGCACAGAATGGTGTTCAGCATCATGAGTATGTTTAATTCACAGTGCATTATCTCTCTTATTCCTATGCATTTTTGAATCTCTCACTCAAGAATATTTCAATTTATTTTTGCTGCAGTTCTACAGTGTCATGTATTTGCAACTATAAAGACTCTGAGAAGCTTATGTACTTCAGGACACATCTGAGATTTTGGGAAATCTGAGCAAAACCAGATTGCTATTTTGTGTAATTGCATTGATTTTCATTATCTAGTAGCAAGGTCTTGAGTACCTTTCTCCTGAGGAAAGGCTCATGGATCTGAGGCCATGTAGCCCACAAAAGGCTCAGGGTCTCATCAGTGTGTATAAAGGAATGGTGCAGAGAGGAGCCAGACTCTTTTCAGTGGTGCTTAGTGCCAGGACAAAAGGTACAAATTGGAACACAAGGCTCCATCTTAATATTGGGAAGCACTATTTACAGTGCAGGCAATGGAGCATGGGTTTGTGTTGCACAGAGAGGCTATGGGATCTCCTCCTTTAGAGATCTTCAAAAGCCACCTGGACATGGTTGTGGGCAGCCTGCTGTAGGCAGCCCTGCTTGAGCAGAAGTTGGACCAGATGGACCCAGAGGTCCCTTCCTACCTTAACCATTCTTGATAATCTGATTGTGATGGAATACTCTTTGTGGCCTTTTGTTGCTCCAAGTCTCTCATGTGGATGAGGGCTCAGAAATTGGCCCAAATCTCCAGGTATGGCCTTCCCAGTGCTGAGCAGGGGGGAAGAATCACCTCCCTCAGCCTGCTGGCAGCATTTTGCCCAATACAGCCCAGGGTACCATTAACCTTCTTTGCAGCAAGGGCATACTGCATGCTCGTTATCACTAATGAAAGAACATTTTGAAGATAGAGACGCACTGAGTTTCGTCTCCTACCAGAGTTCTCTTCAGAATTGTATGCTATGTAAGCAGCTGGATTTTTTACTCAGCTTTCTCAGTGCCTTCTTCAGTACCATGCTACCTCAACTTTGAAGAGTACTCTAGAGCCCTATAATGGAAAATCATTGCGGAGCAGCACGGTCATATGAAACATAGTTAGCAGTGTTTGGAAAATCAATTATTTTGTGCAGTGGAGAATAATGGAGGCTTTTATGAGAGATTTACAATGAAATCTGTGAAATATATAGTTTGTTTTTGTTTTATGCATTCAATTTTTCATATGGTAAGGTGGTACCAAAATAATGGCTGAATAAAAAATGTTGCATAACTAGGTTTATTTTTTAAGATCCTTTGTGTTTACTTTACAACATATCTTGGGGATTCAGTCAACTTGTATCATCGGGGCTATCACTACTCTGCTGAAGTACTCATGGACTGAGTGGTTCAAACACCTATACTTCATTAGCAAAGGAATAGGTACTGCATAATTTCCATATAGAGTATTTGTACTGAGATTTGAAAAGTTTAAGTAATTGATATCTAGGGTTAAAATTAGAACCATAGGGAAACTCTTCTGCTCTTAACACATTTTCAGTTCTCAATACATTATGACAAAATGCTGGATGCTCATACATTTGGAAGGAACTGATTTTATGCAGGTCTTTCACCAGTTAGACTCTAGGTTTCAACTGAAAAATCTTGACTACATGCCTTCTTTCAGTATTAATAATGGCGTTTCATTGTCCTTTGATCCTTATGCATAATCCCTTTTGGTTTACACTAAGCTGAAACTCAGTACCAGAAAATTCAGCCCTGCAGACCTCCAAGTTTTTCCTATCAGGTTTTTTTTTCCCCACTTAAGAAACAGAATGTTTGTCCAGGGGAATACTAGCTGCTACACAGCTTTTAGATATGTCAGGGAGCATTCAAAGAATATCCATTTCCCTGTCCAACAACTAAAATTATTCTTGAATAAGAAAAAAATGACAGAATATAATAAAGATCAAAGTACATCTCTTCCCTCCCAAACCCAGGAGTGGGGAAAGAGGAGAGATAGAACGAAGTGGATAAAATTAAATTAAGGAAGAAGCAGAGACGAATAAAAGTGCAAAATTAAATGCGAAGTGTTTCACTTCCCTATTTTATGAGATAAATGGTCTTCACCTCAACCCTAACATTTTTTTTCAATGAAAAGCCATTTAAAATTATTTTATGCTGTATTTGTAGTAATTAAAAATAATTATTTTTAGGAGCCTTAAAAAATAAAAGTATTACTGAAATTCTCAAGGCATTTCATTTTTTTTTGTGTGTGTCAATTGTTGAGTTGCTACTGAGTTTTTTAAAGTTTCAGATAATTACATATTAATGTTAAGAAATACTTTCAGTAATACATCCTCTCACTTAGGGTAGTTATAGTCATTTTGGTAGCCTCAAGCAAAGCTAACTTGTCTTTGAAAATATTCCCTCTACCTACATTTCACTTGTGAAGAAAAGGAAAAATAATTCCAAGAGCAGAGCAGCAACAAAATGTGGAAGTGAAAATATGAAGTCTGCACTTCCTTTAAAGTCTAAATGTCTTACTGTTTTCAGGATTCCCAATGACTATAGGTATCACAGTCTGGCAAACTTCTTGTCAGTATTAGGAAAAAATGATGGTACAATTACAGTCAAATTAATGAATGTTTGGATGAATAGATGTGGATAAGATCAAACCAGCCTGGCTGCAGCATATAATGCATTCTTGACTTGCTAAATTCTGTGAGTCAGCAATACAGCTTATAAAGGGCATCTTGAGAAAATAATTTGATTTTCCAAAAGGATTTCTGATAAAATCTCTCATAAAAAGCTAGTGAGAAAAATAAAGTAGCTGTGCACTAATGCCGGAACTCTGAAAAGAACTAAAAGTGAGCAAGCCAACATCAACAAGGTTCTAGTAAATTGTTTCTTCACAGACTACGAAGGAATTCTTAACAGGCAATATAGAACCCTTAAAGAAAAGGCAAGGTCTTGTGGTTTTACCCAAATGCTAATAGTTTACCCTGATCTAGTAATGATACAAAATTCACGGGAGATATCCAGGAAATCTCTCGTAATTGCCTTTTCATCAAAATTAGCTGTAGTAGGATCACTGGTGTGTTATTGGTACCATTTGATTTTAAGTAGACTTTTCTAATATTGTTGCTTTGAAGGATCAGATTGACATTGCTGTGCTTCCATCCTTTTGACTTCGGTTGTTTTCTGGTATTGCTTAATACAGCTGAAGTATTTGTGTATGTGCTTTTTGTATATGTTTCATGTTATTTTTGAAGCTGTGGCTAACTCTGAATAGGCAGCGCAGCCAATCACATCCAATTTAAGCCTGATTTCTGATAATTGTTAACATCTATCTATCTGAATGCAAATGGTGAGAGATCTGTGATAGACGCATTGATGAGAGAGATCCTAAAAAGTGTAATAATAAGGCATGATTTGTCCTCAGAATAAATCAATGTAAAGTTCAGGCAATTATACTGAGATGCATTTTACTTGCTTTTTACTTTGCTTAACATACAGCCACATTGGTGGCAAAAAAGAAGTCTTAATATTTGAGCTAGCACAGTTTTGTCTGTTTTGGATAGGTCAAAGTGATTACAAATATTGAAATATGTCACCAATCTTTTTAGAATGTTTGGAAGTTTACAAAGCAAAATATAAGCATGTGTGATGTACTGTATTAAGCATGCATATAGATATCATTTCACATGTAATAAAGTCAGCCCTCAGCCTATTTTTCAATTGGTTAGAAGTAATAGTCAAGAACAGCTGGTTAGTGAGGCTGAGTGCAAGGGTGAGAAACATCTGTTCCACAGAAAACTCAATGCAGCACTGTATCATTCACCATTCAGATAAGTATGTAAATAGCTTAAATCACTGGTATATATTTTTGCAAATAGAAATGTAGAGATGAGAAAGCTGTAACAAAGAATGGTTCTTTGGAATCTTGGTTATACCTGAACAAGTGATGATGTGTCATAAATATTAATGAAAACAGGGATAATACACAAGAGTGGAGAGGTTACAAATGCAGGGAGGAAGTAAGCAAAACAAGGAAAGTTTTGCCCAGAATATTCAAAGATAATTATATGGAGAAAAATGGTATGAAAAATGTTTAGTATTAGAAATATGGGAAGTGGCAACACTAAGGAAGGTACAGGACAATAACTGAACTGCAAGTTGGATATGAATGTGAACTGGAACATAAAAGAAAACAAGCAGTTTGATTTGAGAGGCAAACCCTTCTCCAGCTCTCTGATCTGCAGAGCACATAAATAAGCTGCATCATCTTTCAGGACTGTGCATCTTGTTCTCCAAAGTTTACCTTGCCAATTTTGTGAGCTGGTTGCAAAAGAGGATGCATCACCACGATGCAGCATTTTATCATTCACAAAGTTAATGCATGATGTGAGCTACATTCCTATAAACAGAGAAATGGTTATCCCTCACCCTATCTTTGAGGCCAGAGGTAGCTGCATTATGGCTGTTAATGGCAGAGGAGGGTCTGGGTTCCGTTTTCATTGTTTTAGGTCATTCCCTGCAGATAAGGTCATACAGTGGGGCACACTGCCAACCTTAGAGCTGCAAAGCACATTTTCTGCGCTCATATTGTCAAGTGCTGCTCAGATCTGTAGCTGCTCTCCAACACTGGAGGAACTGAAATAAATGGCAGTTCTGTGCGTAAGTAAAGGTTGAGTGAGTTAGTTGCTAAAGCAATGGTGGTCAATGGGAGAGGAGGTAGAACGCTACTAGTAAAACTGTCAGTATTTAATATTGTTGTTAACTTACAGCTTATGGCATCTCAAAGCTTTCTTTTCTCTGCAAGGAAGAATTGAAAGTAAGACCTCCGAGATACTGGAAGAGTTGGCTTGTGAAAAAAGAGCAGAAAAAAATCAAACATATGTTCATGAATATGATTATACCTGCAGTGAACCTCAGGGCCTGAACCACAGAGCTCACTGAACCTGCTGTTCCCCTTCATGTGCATCAGTGCTTTTTGTGGTCTACAGAACACCTGTAGCTCAGTGTAATAAACCCTACAGGCTTTGAAAGACTTCTGGAGTTTTGATGACCCGCAGATCCATCTGGCTTTCTATTTTGCAGAATTATGAATCTTCTTAGGAGAGTCCTTTGTCTGACTTGTTATTGGCTGTATTATGTTGCTGCAGGGCAGCTGGAATTTGACAACTGTACAATCCAGACCTCAACGTACTCCAATTCATTAGGGCTTCAGCTAAGTTTCACATCTACAGTATGCCCCAAATCTCAATTAATGTTCATGGTAAACATATAACTCATGTCCAAACAGTGTGAGCCTGTGAGGACCTGCACAGTTTCATGTTGAGTAATAGTATAATGGAAAAGTTGATGTTAGGAATTCAGATTCTTTAGGAGACCTTTGATATGTACCCTGTATGTTGACTGTACTGGAAATTGCCACTGCTGTTGTCACTAGAATATTCTACAGTTGCATGTCATTTTGTTGTGCACCTTCACACAAACATAGGAAGTCTGCACTGCTATCATCTTGCAAGAATGCTGACAGGGTTGGGTAACTTTGTTTTGCACCATGACTCCATTCATCCTTTCTGGCTGCAGGTACCTTAGGAGATGGAGGTTCATCTTGTCTCCTTGGGCACTGTGTACTTGTACCTTTCTCAGAACTGCACTTGACATTTCAGTATCCAAAACTTTAGTATACATGGTATGTCCAGTTGATTTTCACACTTGAGTTGGAAATCAAGAAAAGTGCAATGTTCCTGCCCCAAAGAAACCAAATATTTCAAAGAACTGAGCCTGAAAATAAATTCAAGACTTTCCATGACATGAAAAATATGAGGCAGAGTGAATAATTTAAAAACAGCGCAATGCGATATTTTGTAAAGCAAACAAAAAAACCCCGGCATATACCATGCAGTATTGATAACCTTGGCAGACAGATAGAAACCTCATCACACACACACACACACACACACACACACACACACAAAAGAACTTCTAAAAGCATAGAAAAATGTTAACAGTTGTCCAGCTGCTAGGGAAAAAAAACCTTATCCAAGTTCTAAACACTAAGCTGCAAAGAAGCAAGGCTCTTAATGTGTCTACAGCAGGGAAGCTGAGCACAAACATGAAATCGGTGCCAGTGGAATACTCCCTAAGGGCGAAGCCCCATTTTATCATCTAATCACTAATCTGAAGCTGTGTGAGTACAAATGTGGCAACTGGATATACCTGTTTTTGTCAGCCTCTCTCCAGCCAGACCAAGTCAAGCCTTCGACTAATTCAATTACTCTGAGATAAATTCTGGCAGTAGTGGAAAGTGCAGTGCTGCTTTTTCCATCAGCATTTCCTTGGCCATTTGTTTTCATCCTACCTAGACTAGAAGTCTTAATATATCCAACATGATCTCTAATGTCAAAACTTGTCTTTCTATAAACCATTAATGCCTACAAATGCCCAAATGCCTATAAAAATCTGCTAGCATTCTTACGTTCTACCCAGTTTTCTTTTTAAAATTTGTTCTTTGAACGAGTCATCCTTGTTCTTTTCTTTTTTGGTACAGTTCCTAACACAATGAAGCCTGATCTGAGACTGATTTTCCTAAGTAAAAAAGTTCTGTAGGAGATGTGTTGGGAGTAAAAGTTTCAAAATAGATCTATGCCATTTGAGCTTCTATGCTTCACGGCATGCTTCCTGTTTTAAAGGCAGGGTCAGATTAAGTGAAGTAGCTGGAAAGATAAAAGGAAGGACTCCACAAGATTTCTGCCAAAAATAAGATCCTTCATTCACTGTCCTGTGGTCTATGGGACTGACCTATCACTTTGGGAAATCACGTACCTTGTGCCAGCCTTCACATTTATGATGAGAAAAGGCAAGGACAGAAAGTTAACTGTTTCCACCAAAGTAAATATAAAAATACGGAAACATCATGTGGAACTTTGACAATCACTTAAATAATAATTACTCGATTGACTGAGATACAGTATCATGCAGTTAACACTTTTCAATTGAAAGACTAAATTCCAAAATACACAAATCTTGTTTTATTCGGACAGATAATATATACCAAAATATGAGAGACTGGGAAATAATTGACAGTAATAGAGTTTACAGTTATTAACATATTATTTTAAATTTCATGTTACTTCATTGTAAAGGAATTTTTATGCAACTTCATTTCTTAAAGAACAGAGGCGTATTATGTAGTTGCATAAAGTACTTGCTGATAAGCAATCCTTTGAATCTTGGAAAGTCCTTTCTCTTCAGTAATTATGTCAACCTCGACCCTTAAACACAAAGCAAAGCTTACTGATGTGGTGACTTGAGAAATGCAGCATTTGCCTAGAAAGGCTAAACGGGATATTATTCTGCATTTATTTCAATAGGTATTTGCAGGCATAAACAATTTTAAAATGCATATACTTTCACAAATATAAGGAAAAAGAGCAAACAAACCTCGGCAAATGATACTCTCGATGATTTAAGATTCTGTAGTATTTTTTATAACTCCTTAGTAGGTATTATAAGTAGCAAAAAAAAAAAAAAAAAAAAAAGAAGGAAATTTCCATTTTAACCAGGCCTCTTAATCCTAACAAGTATTTAATCTTTTGGAAATTCCTCAGTGGCACGTTGCTGATGGCAGGCAATGAAGGTAGTTGACCTGTCCCCTGTGGAGCAAACCCAAGGCAGCCTGCCTAATCTCATCCTGGGAAACACATCCAGCACCACTGCAACTGGAGAAACCACATGGGTATTTTTTCAGATGCCTTCCAAAGACACACACAAAAATTATTAAAACAAGCTTTGTTCAGTTCACGGTTTAGCCCTTCTGAAGTATCTCCCATACCCTTGAAGTATAAAGACGCCAGCTCTAGTTAAATTGTTTTTGAGATTGTCTGCGAAGTGACTCTCATCCCCTTGAGAGGAAATAACTTGATCCTCACTATTCTGTTTTTCAGAGGAAATTGTGATATAGTCAAAACCAAAAATAAACACATATAAAAAGTGATAGAATAAGAAGGCCTTATTTTTAAGACACTGTCTTTTTCCAGTATAAAGTGCCTTCAGATATAGTACAATTTTGCTGAATTTTAAGTACTCAGGCTGAAGTTTCTTATGGCAGATGTCCGCCTCGGGCTGATACGCATATTGTTCTCTACTTGTTTTGGTAACCTTAAGCAAGCAGTTCATTTATGCCTCCCAGTAGGTTTATAGGAAAATATTTTTGCCCTGTGAAAAATGTTTACGGTTACCTAGGAAGCTATTATCTCCATGTTGTGGAGCAGTGGCCTAAATTTGGCACGAGCTATCCAATGGAAATCTGCCTGCAGTTGGCTTTTATTTATAATCCACTGAAATTTCAGCTTCCATGTTTCCAGCTGTTAAGGTTTGTCACCTATCTTCTCCAGAGTTTCCTTTGTACCGTATCTGCTTCTTTCCTGGACTAATGGGGCTGAGTGGGACATTATGCAATTCCTCCTCTTAGGCGAGTATTGTAATATGGGGTGTAGAGCTGTAGCTAGAGATTATCTCTCTTTTAGTGTCAAAGAACCCCTGCTGATGCCACAGCAATAAGAAAACTACCTAAGTGGAGCATGAAGAGTTGGAGTTGAAAGTATTACAAGGGTGGGAACAACCATCAAGCAGAGAGAAGAGAGTGACTGAAATTGTTAACGAAGAGATGTAAATATAGGAGAAATAGTGAAATTAAAATATAAAACTAACGGAGAGGAGTGGCAGTAGACTGGATGTCAGAAAGGAGTTATTTGACTGGGAAGGCCTGCAGGGAATCTTTGGCTGAAGTCTGAAAGTACTGGAGATCTCACAAGTGGAGGAATTCTTGGAAAACGGCAGATATGTATTTACCTTTGCCTGCCCCTAGAACATAGCATGTTTGAATCCTGCCTTTCCTCCTGTTAGCAAGTAATTCTGTAGGCCAAATAAAATGCTTGTCTCATCTGCCTCTTGTGGGTGATACATAGAGGGGTGACAGCTTTGCACCACTCTGGTACTTCTCCATACTGTGTGTCAGATGTCTCTTCTGGGCACCCAAAACCTCAACTGAGAATACATCCATTTGATGTAACTTCTAGTTACATTACTTTTTAAAAGTTAGGAAGTTGCACTGAGTTTCCAAGCATAGCCTTTTTTTCTTCTTTCCTTTATGCTTTTATGCATAATATATACTAATGTCATCAGTTCAGAATAACAAGTTTTTCACTGAAACATTGTATGAGTTGGTCATTCTTCGGATACTCTCAGAGCCTACATATGTCGCATTTCTATCATCACATGTCTCTGAAGAGGAAAGCTAAATCAAAATATCCAAGGAAAGGGGACATTTGAAACATATTCAAAAGCAGAGAGCAGAAAAGACGGACATATGTGTAAGCTCAAAGCGTAGCTGCCTGGGAAATGCTTAGTGATGAGAAATTTGCCAGGATTGAGGACAGACACAGCAAATTTCTCTCTGGTCGTTAAGCTACATTGCCCGGTTTGATAGAGGCCTGCAGAGAAGAACTGACCCACTCCCACACACCATGTGGTACTCTTTACTTAGAATCTTTGGATGTATAGGTGCACATTGAGGAGTTTGCTTTGGTACAGCAGCACTAAGTGCACAATTATGCAAGCATTATATATTTTAATTACTGACTTACCCATTTCTGAACTACTGTTATTCTAAATAACGCTGATATTTACTTCCATATGAAATGGCAAATTATTTATTTGAAAGAAATAGAGATGAATGTTTTGTCAACAGTTTCACTATGTACGTAACGCTTTGCTTTGGTAAATATTCCCCCCATACACAGTGTCTCAAGATCACTGTTTCTTAGAATTAAGAAAAAGAAAACCAAGCATCCAAGTGATAAATTTTGTATCAAGATCTGTGGAACAGAGAAACTCTGTTCCAGCTGGGAAAACTGAGTCGTTGCCAAGACTAAGAGAAATGAGGTGACTTTGCTCATAAATCCCAAGCAATCTTTATCTCTGAGACATGATAGCTAATGAATAACCATTTGTTTACAGATAGCTATATCATCCTCTGGTAGTTGGAAGTTTCAAAAACTGGATCATATTTACTTCCTTCTGAAGCCTTCCATAGAAACTCTACAAGATTTCACTTTAACCATCTGATGTCTTCAAAAATCAAATCCACCTTTGGATATTGTGTTAGGTCAATTTCTCTCAGATCTTGCAAAATAAATAAATAAATAAATAAATAAATAAATAATCTAGGAACACCTTTATGAGTTTTTTTAATATGTAAGTCAGTTTAAATAAAATACGTGAATTTCCTTTAGCTCAGTGGCTTCATTATCTTTTGCAGACAGGGTAAGTAATTTTTCCTAAAACTTTGAGCTATCATACAACTGCCAAGTTTTCAAGATGGCAAACGATGATGAATGCTTCCTGATTATTAGAGCTGCTAAGCCATGAGAAATAAAACCAAAATTCTATTGAACCAATGAACATCAAGAGGAAACTGTTTATCCAAGTGAAATTCATGGATTTTGAGAGTTTTTAAAACTTTGTTCCTCTTTGAACTATTTTGTTTTGGGATCTGTTTTTGTTGTTGTTGTTGTTGTATGTTTTTTCAGGGTAGAAAGAATATTTATTACTCTAAATAGATTTCCTTCCGAAGGACATGGATTTCACTCATTGAACCACCACCATCCGCTCTGAAGTCTTTTTTTTTAATTTTATCTCTACATCCCATTCTTTTATGTTGCCTTCTGAAGACAAAATCTTTCTAGTCGAGTGTTAGTGAGATAACAAGGGGCTGTATTTTAAAAAGCACAGTTGAATTGGTTGCTGTGACAAAAATTCAAGTTTTCCCATTTGAAAGAGAAATTATTACAGAGAATTTCTCCCCCAAAAGCTCTTAAGATATGTGCCAGTACTAAATCAGCATCCTCTCTTGCATTACTGGAAAACCTGAGCCATGAAATTTCATCTCAAGAAATTATTAAGAATTCTTTCTGCTACGACAAGTAATACATCCTAAACTAGTTACCCAGAACTGGTCCAGCAATCCAAAAGGTATCCTCCAATATACCTGTATATTTACTTTTAGTAAAATAAAAATCTGTGATTTTAACTTTCCAGTTTTTCTGAATTTCCACTTGAGGGTATGTATGGCCAAGATGGTCCCACAGCCTTTCAGTTTACATTTCCCCTGTCTGCTACTCATGAATCATAGACTTGTTCTTCAGCCATCCTGCCCTACCCAATTCAATTAAACTTAATATTGGCTCTCCGAATCAGCCTCCTATTCTTTTAATACTTGCCGACAATCAGCTATACCAATTAGTGAATTTCTGCTCAGATTTTTTTTTTTTTCTCCAGCATTTTACAATTGTTATGGCAATCAACGTTTGATTCCTTTCTTTTCCCTTGAGACTTCTTTCAATTCTCCTTTGTCTTTCAAGGGAATTTTCCGATTTCCACTCATAAAGACTGTTGTTGTTGTTGTTTGTTTTTGTTTTTTTGAAAGAAAAGAGGGTGAGAGGGAGGAGTATTCCTGTTTCCCAGGGCCACAGGGTTTCTTGCTAGTGAATGCTTTTCTAGTTCACTCTGAGGTATGGCAACATGGACAGGGCTAAGAACAAGAGATATTTTGGTTTGCCATCTAAATTCTCTGCCTTCTCATATGTGGGTGTACATGTGCCTGTATATTATGGAAATACATGCTTTATATATGCATATGTTGTATATACAGATGCATACCTTTGTGCTAAAATGAGCTCCTACACAGGACTAAGTGAATTTTTACTGAAACATGGAGATTAGCTTTAATATTTTCTCGTGCTCTTTGCTTTCATGCATTCTGCAGGTGTACTTGAAATGTACTAATTATTTGCTAAACAGAAGAAGCTTCTCAGCTTGGCATTCTCGAAGTTATGTTGTTCAGAAAGAGTGATTGAAAGGCAATACAATCTGCTTGTACATATTTAGTGCTCCCATCTCTCTGTGTTATGTCACTCGTTACAGGTTCCTTTAGTAGGAGTCAAATCTTACATAAGAGCTTGAATTGCTACGTTGTTGTGACATGTAAAAATAAAAATAAAAATAAAAATCAGCCATTAGATGTCAAAGGTGTAACCATGAGATTATTTAGAACTTTCATCTGATTGTTGGCACTGCACTAGAAGATGCAGCTATAATAATCAAAATGAGTATGTAAACAACTCCAAGTCCTTAGCCATATTGTTTGAAAAAGTAATTTTTACTGACTTGCATTTGTTTTGCTGTAGCTTATCTTGGATTCTGAAAAATTCTTAACAGATTCTTGAATATTACACCCTTATTTGAGCAAAGGGAACAGTTACAGCAGTAACGGTAGGAAATGTTCTTTAAACAGTAAATAAAATTTGCTATTTTTGGCATAAATTAATGACAGTGTGATGAGAGTTAAGAGGAAATTTGTAGCATGGACTAGTTATTGCATATTTATTCAATACTTTGAGCAATTTGTTTTCTTTTGAAGAGCATTTGGCACTGGGCGCTGTCACGGCATTAGAGTAGGAGGCCTATTGGTCTTATCTAGGATGTCAGTTCCTAATATTCTTGTAATTTCCTTTGGAAAAGACAGAAGAGAAGTGCCTAATAAAGTAAACACACAAGTAATTGTTCCAGAGTGCTTATTGTAGGGTTAGCAGAATGGGTAACCTGCCATGCTCATAAAATTTGTATAAACATAGTAAAATATGTAAAATGTAATGTTTCTTATTAGAAAGTAATAGAAATGGAAATTGATTTCATAGAAAGCAAACAAAATACTTTTTTTTTTTTTTCTGTAAAATTGTTTTGTTATTGTGAGACATCAGTATAATAATATCATCACAAACAGCAGGAGTCTTGCTGTTGCTTGGTTCGAAGAAGATAGGGGTTTTCTCAGTACCGGGTCTGCTTAGGTTAATGTACAGCTGCTTTATCTCTAATTATAGCTGTGTAGTTTTTTGACTACCTTCCAGACAAAGCCCTTGCCTCACTGAAAACGTTCACTAGATCAATTCAAGTAGACTGTGTCTTCAGGAACATACCCTCTAGCTCTCAAACTTGCATTCTGTTTTTAAGTGTGCTAAATTCTGCTTCAGTGGAGCACTGTTTATCATATGTTGAGTTGTGAACTGACTTTCATGAGAACACAAGGTAATTTAAGAGATATTACTGCTCAGGGCTTGAATTCTGAATACCTTCACACGTACCCAGGAGGATATGAGGGCTCAGATTTCACATGCTGGCTCAAGAGGACTGACATTCAAACTCTGGAAACCAGATTTCAAATGGGCTGGGTACAGGTAGATCAAAGGAAAGTATCTCTTGGAGGTTGAGAATGGATTAAGCTGTTGATGAAGTAGTAAAAATACAATCTCTCAGATTGCTGTTGGTCTCTGATTTCAACGCTTTTCTGCAGCTGAGAGTTCTCTTCATACAAAATGTGCTGAATAGCTGAACAGATAAGATCACAGACTATGAGTGAATGTGATTTACTGTATGAGGGATAATATTGTTTCTTAAACCTGAGTGCAAAAGTTAAACTGTCCAAAAGGACAATGACAGTTTAGCAGCACAGTTTTTTCCCCCCTGGCATTTGAATCTCATGTTTCAGAATTAAATCATTCACTCTAAAAAATGTTTCTCTAGCTTTTTCTAAAGTATTCCATCAAGCACAAATGTGCAATAGGCAATGATGTAGTATAGTTTAAAGGTAAATAGGGACAACCCCATGGCTCCCATCATAAGTATCCCAGTCCTAGCTGGGACAGCTGGAACTACGCTGACTCAGAACTCGGTGAAGGACCTCACTTGATGCTGAAGACGGCATAGAGAGACTTTAGCTAAGTCAGGCTCATGCCTGTTCTGAACCAGGAATTTTAATTCTGATTATGCAACAGTCACCACTGTAAAGAACAGACAGGACATGAGTCTTCATCCGAGGATCAAACAAAAGTACTGAGTTAAGAACTGTGTTTACTTGTAGCGAAGGAACAGTTACTTAACTGACCACATATTAACTGCCAGAATTATGAATGACTTCACTGTCAATTAAAAGGCATGAGAAAGGAAGCAGGCAGACACATGCTGAGATCTGCATGATGTTTGGTACCTTGTTTATTTGATCTTAAGTTATATTATCTTAGTTTGGTGTTGTTGATGGCAATAGATTAGATTTTATCTTCAGCTTTATATTGGGTTGTTTTCTTTTGCTGAGCACTTATTCAAAACCAGATTTCCAAAATACGATATCTGTTTTTCCAGGTACAATTTTGAGCACTGCTTTTTCAGCGAGCAAACGATAAAAAATACAGATATGCATACAAACCTCAGCTGCATGTGCTAACTGAATACAAACTAAGCACAAATGGGCTTTTACCGATGTAAATTCTATCATTTGCTTGTACAAGTGACAGTGATAAACAACTGCACACACCAGTGATTTGCATTCACAAAGTTGAAGTTTAGCCCTGAATGCATTTTGAGACCGTTAAGTGTCATACTCTGTTGACAGCAGAGTTGACCTGAGAACATCAGCTTCTTAATCAAAACATTTCCTTGCAACTTCAGTTTATTTTCTTCATATCCATTACCATGTCTATTTATTTTTAATCTGTCATCAACACATCTGGTCTTTGAATTGTTAGGCTGAATGTTGTTTTTTTTTTTTTTTGCTGCACTATTGCTAATAAGTTGTCAGGCAGTGCCATTCCAGTATGTTTGTCTAGTTTGGGATCTAATCCTACTAATTTTGAAATTACTGGACATCATTCCATTGGATTTTGGACTGTACACTCCTTGGGGCAGGGATGTGCCTTCCATTGTATTTTACGAGTGTAATACCCAGTGACAGCATCCAAGAAATACAAATAGTACAATAACCCATTCTTCCAAGGAACAAAAGACTGTCTTTTCGTGCATTGATCTTTCATCTATCTTGAGTTTGCCATTCAAAATCAGAATACCATTTGCAGGGTTTTCACTTTCATCAATATCCTGGGTTTTTGCACCTTATGGTTTTCTCATGTATCTTCATTAATTTGCTTCATAAGCAGTTTTTCACATGTCTGTTTTTAACTACAGTAGAAAAATTAAACAAAAATACAATCTGCATGTTGCTTTTGGAAAATATATATTGTCCCCACTCAGTAAATGTTTCTTTAAAATTTCTGCTTTTTTTTTTTTTTTTTTTTTTACTTTACAGAATCTTGCAAAACCTGAAGTAACGAAAATGTAACCTTTATTATTAATAAGACATTGATGGCTCAAAAATGCACATATATTCAAATTATTTATGGAATTACAAATTATTTTGGAAAGGGAAAGTTCAGAAACTTTTCTTCTCTTTCGTAGCTCAGTTCTTCATTCCACCTTGTAATTGTTGTATTGAGGTTTATTCTAGGCAGAGATAACTAAGTTGGGCTCTGTCCTAAAGATTAATTAAATTGTTTAATTTACACTGTTTAAACACATACGGTCTAACTCAGTGGGTTCAGCCACTTGCAAATTAAGATCTGAGTACAGCGGATAAAACTTTGAGACTCTAAAGTCCTAGCAATCGAATAGAAGAGTAACTAATCAAGTACATATTTGTTATAAGGTTTTAGTCTTAAGAAGGTGTAATGTATTGCATTTAGTCTTATTTATGCTTCATGCATACTTTTGTCCTTTAACTTTACTTTTAAGCATGCTTACTTTTTTATATTTGAAATTTGGTGAATTTGAATGTATTTCTAATCTAAAGAAGGAACACAGAGAATGGGGCATATCTCAGCAGGGCCATAGAATGAATAGGAACTGGAAGAAGTCAAATTGAGCAGCATGCATTAATTTAAAAAGTAAAATCAGAAACATTTTAAGAAAATCTTTTTGTGCATATTGTTTACACAGATGCTACCACATGGATTACTCATATATTTTCATAATCAAGAAAATTCTCCAGACTTCAGTTTTGGCAGTTTTAAACAAAATTAATTACCCCGGATTAAAACTATTTGCACATGTACAAGGGCTGCTCTGAAAATAATGCCTTTTATTTTATTATGTTGCCCCAAGACGTCAGAGGCAGATGTAGGTGGTATGGTAGTAGAGGTTGAACCCTCCCAACAATATTCTATTTCATTTTGTTGCTGTGTGACAGTTGACTTCAGAGGGACAGCCCAATAAAACAGCACCTGACATGGAAGTGTGGATGAAGCGAAGGTGTGTCGTTGAATTCCTCCATGCAGAAAACATGGCACCCACAGAGATTCATCGGTGCTTGCTGAATGTTCATGGAGACCAAACAGTAAATATGAGCACAGTGAGATAGGTAGTGGGTGGTATATTTCAGCAGTGGGTCACCTCCACTCATGCAGATTTTTATGAGCACAGCATGCAGGCTCTTGTTCATTACTGGTGAAAACCTGTAGCTAATGGTGGTGACTGTGGAAAAATACTGTTCTGTAGCTGAGAGTTTGTTCTATCAGATAGTGTTATTGTGCTCTTTGTTGTAGTTTCCACGGAAATAAACAGGAGGCATTACTTTCAGAGCAAACTACAAATATATGCAGTCTACCACTACTACCACACACACACACACACACACAAAAAAAAAAAGATGTTACTTGCACATTAAGCCTTTATGATTCTCCCTACTATAAGGGACATAAGTGGGAAGAAAGGGGTGGTTGGAACTAATAACCTAAATGCTCTGGACATTCTCCTTAGATCCTGGTATGTCCCAGCTCTAAGGTTGTTTCTCTAGGACGCAAATATTAGAAATAAAATGTAGAGACACTTAATTGCATGGAAAACTAAAAGTCCTGCACTAATTCCTACAGAAATCTCCTCAGCACTTTACACAGCAGAGCTGCATGTTGTGTGTGTGCTTCAGACCAGCTGGTAAAGCACAAAAGCTGAAGGCTTCCCCAAACACCAACATCAAGGCCTAGTCCTTGTAGTGTCTGTCTGGCCCATTTAATGGGATTCTGAACTCCAGGGGCCCAGTCAATCCACACCAACCTCTGCCTGCCTCTGCATGTAGTATCCCTCGCAGAGTATTCTCATGCCTTTACTCCTGAAGGATTAATCTCTGTCAGTGGTGATTTCACCTCCATGAAGAAATAATGACCATTTATTTTTCCCTTGTTTAAGTGCATCTCCCTTTAGCTTATATATTATTATAGTGATAAATGACCTTCTTCCCCAGTTTCTAAAATAAGTGAACTCAATTGATGTTTTCCTTTTCAAACAACTGAAAACTCGATGAAATTATTCAAGCTGGCACAGCTCCAGGCTTCCACAGGAACTGAGAAGATTGCAGTATCACCCAGCGCAATGCAGATGTTTTGAGGCTGTGTGGAACATACAGTATGGCAGTGCTACTCTCCCATTTACCTCCTTGGACCAGTTGAGTGAGGCGTTCTGTCTCACCTGGAGGTGTCCTGACCAACAGTGAGCTCAGGCCAACTTGCTGAAAAGTCAGCAGAAACAGATGCTGGTTCTTTCACCTCACACAGCAATTTGGAGCAAAATAAAGCCACTCACCCTGCAGAAGAGCTACCTCTGTGCTCAAACCATGACATTCTTCTGGAAAGTGAGTGAAGAGTCTCATGCCCATTGCTCTCTTGGGCAAGGAGGAATGAAACATTCTGGCTGTGGCTGGAATGGTTTTATTTGTCAGTTATATGGAGTATGAACTGCAAGGAGCTGTATTCGTATTTAAAAGTCATGAAGCTTATAAATTCTGTTTTGATGGCTTTCTAGAAAAGGAGATCAGGAGACCTCCTGAGGGTTATGGAATTTTTTTGTCCCCCCCCAAAAAAAGGGATGGAGATAAGTCTTTAAAAGGCTGAAAAACGTCACTCAAGTCTGGAGTTGTGTATTTATTCTTTGTGTCTTCGGTACTTGCGAGTGAAAATGTTAGAATGCAGGGGAGAATCGATATTATCAAATTTGTGGGTGGAAAGCTAGAAGGCAAGATACTTTTCAAAACGGAGCTTGTAATGTATCAATTTTCATATCAGACCGTGCAAAGAATGGTGGAATTCAAACAGTATTTTCAGCTTTTCCTCTTTCAGAATAATCACAGCACGTTTTTACATCTCCATGCAACAGAATCCTTTTAGGATAGCGTTACTAAGCACATACAATTATAGACTTTCTGAGACAGAAAATACCTGCACAGATAGATAGATCTCAAAAGCTTCGGGAGCCCCCAGATTTGCATACTTGCAGCAAAGCACCTTAGAGAACAGAAACAGAGATTGATGGGTGGGAAAATGACTCAATGAACATCTGTGTCAGCCACTTTGAAATGTATAGTACAGAGGGAATTATCGATAAGGTCAGAGTCTTCATGTGAAGGCAACTATGTTTGCAACTCTGAAGCAAGAAGTGAAATAGCTTGGAATGCAATTTGACAGATACGGTAGTGAGTGAGGCCCCAAGGAGCTTGCACTGACAACAGGAAACCTTTGGTTTGAATTGTCTAAGGTTGCTAAAAGGTCAAAATTATTCAAATGCTGAATATAGCAGGTAGGGGAATCCTAAACGAACAGATATGTGAAGCATTGGAAAGCCAAAGGCTGCGTCTCTCATACAGTGGTAGGTGCATTTTTTGTGAAGTTTATGTCTGTCCTTTTAACTTGTAGTAGCCGTTTTTGTACATTTTACATACAACATTTCCAGTTTATACATATTAACATAAATACATGCTTGAAAAGACTTGAAAATATCTTTGAACAAGAACTGCTATGTGAATAAACATCAGTAAATTATTTAGTTAGTTTGTGAGCAGTTATTTTAAATCTGCTCATAGGAAAGTGACAAATTTTAAATGAAACAAATGACAAACGACCAAAAGAAGAGACCTTGGAAAGGGCATAGATGTTTTCTAATCTGCTGCTGAACTACTTTGTGATCTTAGACAAATCATTTGAGTACAACTTCCCACCATTTCTGGCCTTATTCATTAGGACTACAGAGGATTCCCCTGCCACATGGCCGGCACCTTGTAGTGTATTACCATCTGATCATAGCCAAGAGTAAGAATGCAAAAATAAAACTTGGTTATAGGAGAAGAAATCTTTGCCCCTTTCCATCACATCATTCTGATAGGTGGGCTTTAATTAAATGAATAGTCTCCCAGTTTTTAATTGTTTTGAGACATAAAGAATGCAGTTGTTCTTGAAAAGTTTTCCATTTTAAAATGTCAGTGTCTCTTGAATCTTCTCAGTCACCTACACCTGTTTTATAGCACAGCCCACAGCTGCAAAATATGCAGAAGAATGAAGCATGTGCTAATGAATTGTAGTATTGATTTCATCAGCAGTATTTTAATGTCATTTCTCTTGAAAAATGAGTGATAGGTCTGGGCTCCGAAACTCTTAATACCTGTTGCGTGTGGTAATAGACAGTCTGTATTCTGTAATATGCCTTGTTATTCTAGAGTAGAATCTAAACTGCGTGCTGTTTTGCCACAATGAATAAGAGCAAAGTATCCTTGCTGACTTTTTTTTCACACTGTTGATATACCTGAAAAGCATTCAACGTGATAATGTTTTCTTATGAATGCAGCCTTGTTGGAGGGGATTGACTTGGCCTCCAGTGAGACTCCTTGGTTTCTGCTTCTCAACATATTGTCTTCCAGAGGAGAGTTGACACAGGACTCTGGTTTGACATTCATCCACTGGAGATTCCAACATTATTCTGTCGACTTACTTAGGATTTGAGTTCGACATTCATACTAAGTTAGCTAAAGCTACTGAAAACTCACCATTATGCAATAATGATGAGCTGGTCAGCTATGCGGCTTGTTGCATTGCTAGGGTCTGTAGTACACTCTTCTCTCTGTGCTTACCCAAATAACAGAGGTCAAAACTTAACTTCCTTCTGCTTGGATCCGAGGAACCTGATACTTGTCAGAAAGACCGTAGAGAAGACAGGAAGGAGGTCATTTTTCTTATCTCCTCAGCCTGCTGGTGCACATTTCCAGTGTGCCCAGTTTATGGGAGTTTCTGTTTGTATCCCAAAGTATGTTTGGCCTGAAGACCATTGTTCCTCTCACGGAAACTTGAGATGACTTTTTAGATCTTTCTTATAACCTGGAGAAACATGTTCTACCTAGGATTATCTTGCAATCCAGTAAGTAACAGCAGCTGGTCAGAAATCTGGTCTTTGTGGAGAACAGCTGGGAACACTGTTGTATTTGTTTAATTATTTTTAATAATTTTATTTTTGCAGGGACATGCTAAGCCTTTTCTTGTACAAAAGAGAAAGATGAAAAAAAGAAAAAAAAAAGTTTTGATTTGAAATGCCAAGTGCAGATCTTTGTGCTGAGTTCCATATACTCTAAAACCCGCCCTTCTCTTTTTATGCATGATCACATATGCTCCAGACATCTAAGAAGCTTCTGTTGGTGTTGGGGGTTAAAATTCCTAGGATTAGAAGCAGAGCTTTTGGAGTCAAGGGCCCCCACCTCTGGAATTAGTTTTCCTTGGTTTCCTGCCAATGTCCAGCTCCAGTAAGCTTCATAACACATCGAGAAATGCTTATATTTGGGTTAGCTTCTCTCTATTTTTAGATGGTTTGGTTTTGCTTCAAATTTTACTCTACAGATCTGAAGATGGTGGATTGGCAGTTGTTATTTTCTAAGAGAATTATTTAATATTACCCATCACAAGAAGGTTCCTATGTCCTTTATCAGTAATCTTGTAAGAACGTGTTGCAGCCTGTGAATGAATATTTGTATTTTTACTTCCACATCATCATTTTCCAACCTGTGCTACTGGGAGTACATTGAGCCAAGCTGTAAAAGCTCCCAAGCCCAAACTGTTGTTTCCTGTGCAGGTTGTTGGCCCTGTTGTTTGGAGGGATCAGGTGACTGCATGGACCAACTGGGGTCGGGTGATTTGCTACCTACATGTGCTCCTGCTTTGCATTGGCCAATTCAGAAGCATCATCTTTGTCCTAAGGCAGGATGTTTAAATCTTCCTACCCCAAAATCTTTAAATGATTATAAATAAATGATTGTAAGTAGTATAAAGTATTTGATTATACATTTCAGTATTTATGACTTGATTGTCTTATTGCTTACCTCAATTTTAGACACTGACGCTCATAGTTTCAGAAAAATACTTCACATTTGCAACAAGACATTAGAGAAGACAGTAAGACCCGCAAATATTTGTTCCACTTTAAGAGTAATACAAAAGAATCTTCAGAGATGTATGTTTTTAAGATGCAGGTTTGATTCACGACAAATATTTTTATTTCTGTTTTGAGATTAGCTCTTGCCTTTTGCCCTAGTATATCGTTACAGCCGCTTGGGTGCAATCGTTCAGGTTCCCGCAGTAACAGTTCTGCTGGGAAACAACAGAACCCAAGGGGAAGAACACAAGGTGTCCTGCAACACCTGAGAATACTGAACAGCTCAGAGGGAGCGGCCCAGTGCCTCTGTGGAGCAGAGAGTGCCTCCTGGAGGGCTCAGTACATATGTCAGATGAGTCAGGCATAAGATTGCGTGCGTTAGAATCATAGAATGGCCTAGGTTGGGAAGGACCTTAAAGATTATCCAGTTCCAAACCCCCTGCTGGGGCCCAGTTGAAACCATTAGATCAGGCTGCCCAGGGCTCCATCCAGCCTGGCCTTGAACTCCTCCAGGGATGGGGCACTCACAGCAGTAGACTCTCCAGAAAGGTTTCCAGTTAACTTTCAAAGCAGCTGCTTATTAGGATATATGGTGTTATATTTAGAAGTGCAGACACCTGAGGGTGTCCTGACAGGGGAATGGTCAGGTTTGTGCTTGCCATTCATTAAAGTTGGCAAAGACCTCTAAGGTAAGGAAGTCCAACCACTGACCCATCCCCACTATGCCCACTGGCCATGTCCCTCAGTCCCACATCCACACGGCTCCTGAACAACTCTAAGGATGGTAACTACCGCTGCTTACCGCTCTTTTGGAGAAGAAAAACGATTTAATAACATCCAACCTGAACCACCCTTGGTGTAACTTGAAACCTGTGAGAAGGGAACTGCTGAAGGGTTGCCCCAGCTCAGGCAAAAGCATTTCAGATACCGCGGGTTTGGTGTAAAACGCTCTTTAATGAGGTTGCATTTTCCCCACGCTGTGCAGCTTTGGTCTGAGAAGGAAGCTGACACAGGGAATGAAGTAACCGTGGGCACACGATCGATTCAGGAGCTCACCAGCGATTTTTCGGACTGTAATTTTTGCGGAGCAAGTCGGAGGGCCGGCGGCAGGTCCTGCTTGTAGCTTCCCTGCCAGAATTGGCTCCGTTTCCCTCCTCACTCCACTCTCGCTGTGCAGTGCTGCGTGGCGCCGGCAGCCTGAGCAGAGGGAGCTCCAGCCCCACGCAGCAGCTCCGGCCGCCGCCAGCAGCTCGGAGCCCCCATCTGCAGGGCGGGTGGTGCTGGGGGGAGGCGAGGGGAAAATAAAATAAAGGCAACACCCGGGTCAATGCTCGGCTCTGCTCGCCGCCAGCACCTCGCTCAGGTCTGAAACCGCTTCGCTTTGCTGTATTGCGCTTGCCTGGGCTGGGGGGAGGGGACGAAGGGGAGGTTTAACTTTTACTTGACATTAGCGGGTTATTGTCAGCCTCCCCGGGCCGAGCCCCGCGGCCTCCCGCGCCCCCTCGCCCGGCCTCCGCTCCTCCGCTCAACTTTGTTCAAAGGGCCGCGGCCCACGGGGCTCCTCCGGGCCCGGGACACGGACAGCGCTGATAACCCCGTAGCCGCCCGGGGCCTCGAGTTGGACTCCGCGGCGGAGAGCGGCTCCGTCCGCGTTCGCTGAGTCGGGGCGGCTGAAGGCCACCGCGCCAAGGACACACGCGCACATCGCACACACGCACACACACACACACACACACTGGATACAAAAGTCGGGAGGATCGCGGGGAGAATCGCGGTGCAGCCGGAGCCATGCGTGCCACGGCCTCCTGAGGGGGAAGGCGGGCGGGGAGGAACGGAGCGAGAGAAAGCAGAGAGGAAAAGAGAGCGGGGAACGCCAAAGAAAGACGCGGGGTGGTGGAAAGTGTTCGCCTGCTTTTGTCTCGCAATACAGTGAACTGGAAGATGGAGATGGATGTTAAGGGAGTTTCTCCGTGCCCGGAGCCCATCCCCCCGGCGGCGGGGGCTGGCGGCTGCCCGCACCAGCGCCCGCACCACCGCGATGGGCAGCCCGCCGAGCCGGCCCCCGCCGCCGACAGCGGCCACCCGGAGCGGCGGCACAGCAGCGACAAAGAGGACAAAAAGGTACGTCCGCACCGCTCCGTGCCCGCCCGTCCGCGCTCTCCGGGGCGGGCGGGGGCAATGGGCCCCGCCGCCACCGCCGCCGCCGCCTCCGCCCGGCCCCGGCCGCGCCGCCTCGGGCAGCCCCGCGCCGCCCTTTGTGAGCGCGGCGGCGGCGGCGGCAGAGGGAGGCGGGGGGCCGGCGGCGGAGGTTGCTTGAGGACAGCGGGGCGGGGAGGCGCGGGGCCGGGGCGGCGGGCATTGTTCCGGCCAGGAGCCGCCGCCGCCGCCGCTAAAGTTTGCCTCGCTCGCGGGGGGCAGCGCCGGAGGGTCCTCCCCGCGGGTCGGGCGGCGGCGGGGGCCGCTCACCTGCGGGAAAGGAGGGAGCCCGCCGCCCGCCCTCCGGCCCTGCTGTGTCATTGCGAGCCTCGGGTGGCGGAGTTCGGCGGGAAATGGGTCAGCCCGCAGCGCTCGGTGCGGGGGACGTCTCCTGGCGGAGGAAAAGTCGGGAGGGTGGCACGGAGGGAGGTTGCCATTGAGATCGCGGCGGCGGTGCGCGCTTTTGTTTGCGGGCACCGGCTTCATTTCCGCTAGTTGTCCCCGGCGTGCGAGGCTGAACCCGGGGCTGTCGGAGCGCGGTGCGGGCGCTGCTGCGAGGAGCGGGGTGTGCGTGCCGCGGTGGGAGCGGCGGTGCGTGAGCGGCAGCCGAGCGGTTCGCTGATGGACACCGCACGTAGGTGCCGAGCCCAGAGAGAAGGCGAAACGGAGAAATGCTGCGATCTGCTGCCTTCGAACCGCGGGTCTTAAACTAGTTTTACTATAGTTTGGTTTTGTTGCTAATAGGTAAGAGAACGGGGACGCCGCGAAGGAATGCGGAACGGCAGTGCAATAAATGAATGCAACAACTCTGTCAGACCGCGTATTTCCATGAGGGGAGTTGAAATGAGCGTGAGAAATGCAGGGGCTTTGGGAAACCTGGTGTCTGTCACCGGAGAGCCCTGCTTTGTGCTGTTTGCCTCGTACAGTTCCACCGTTTTCAGTTTGATCAAATCTGTCCAATTGTTTTAATTACGAGGAAATATCAGAGCCTGATGGTCTGAACAGGGCCTGCACAGCTCGATAGGGAGGATCCAAGGGTTTCGTTTTTCCAGCGATACCCCGTGGTTTGTGTATGGTGGCAGATGAGCGCAGAATTCCATCTCCCGTGAGTTATGAATATTTCATTCTGACGTGACTGCATGTTACTGTACACAGCGGAATGGATTGCGTGTGGCTGTTTCTAGGATCTCTTGCCTCGCGTTGTGTTACTTGACGGAATGTAGAATGCATTACTTCAAAGTAATTGCAACGGAGAGCCACAGTTGCCGTTCACATGGGTTGGATGTGCCGGCGCAAGGAGCATTTAAGCCCTGCCATCAGCAGAAAGCTGTGCTCCGTAGTTACTTTCTGCCGTGCCACGGGGTCTGTGTAATGCTTTACCCATTGTGGACACGAGGAAAGCAAAGGACGCGTGGCTGAAGGTGAATGAGTGCCTGGAAAGGCTGATTATCGATGGTATGACTAATTAGCCCATTGCAATATTGTAATTAACAGCTTTGCACTGCTTTGTTCTGTATTTGCCAGAATATTTTGGATGTAGAAACAGAAGCGTTACCTTTTTTTTTCCCCCCCCAGCTGTAGCCATGTATAAGTACTGTGATAAATTCAATTTTTATTTTTTTTTAATTGAATATCAGCTTGTCCAGGCTTGCTGTTTCCAAAGGGCTTGCAATGACTTTAGCTTGTATGGTTTGGGAAGTACTGTGAGATTTCAAACCTTCCTCAACATACATGTCTTTTCTGGGTACTATCCCGGGTCAACCAGTGCTTCTTGTTAGTGTAAAAGTATTTTGGATGTCTGGTGAAATAGTGGCACTAGAAACGTGATGAAAAGGGGAAAACCCATTCAAGTGGTAGTAAAATCCAACCCTACTGTGGAAAAAAAAAAATGTGCAGGCACAAAACAAAAGCCCCAACTTGCTGGGGACATCATCTAAGAGCTTTCTAAATGGATTGGAACAACAGTACCATTCTATTTTTGCCCCCTAAACAAATGTCTTAGGCATGCTGATACATTTTAGGAGTGTGAGCATTCTATGTGGAAACTGCAAAGAACAGGAGAACTTGATTTTATGGCATGTCTACTTCCAAATTCCTAAATACTAAGATATCACAGAATCTTGTGATTCCACTGACAGGATGTGCTTTTTAGGATCATTCTTGAATTACGAAGAGCCTCGTGTTTTATCATTCAGCTTTATTGTCAGCGGAGGTGAAAAGAGTTTACTTGCATCTAAGTGGAAGTGAGTCAATTGACACTCTAATAAAGCTCCTTTTTGTCACTACCTCTAGAAAGAGCATTGCAGAATTAACTAAGCGTATTCTTAATTCTGTGGAATTTCAGTAGAAGATAATGCTATACTGTCATTGCTATTGATACTGTTTTTTTGTGTTTTTCTTTCCCCCCCCCTTTTTTTTTTCCCCTCTGTCATATGTTTGTTCGTTTTTCATTTGTCTTTGAACTTCAATAAAATTCTGAAACATGTACATTACTTGAAATATATTCCGCTATCTTCAGCTCGGATGCTGTCATGCTTAAGAGTGTGCTTCAGTGCTTTGTTGGGGGAAGTCCTAGGTTACCTCCCACACATCCTTCTGTGTTGAAAACACCTCTTAGCAGTCCTAGTCTGAGAAGAGAAATGGTGAAAGTTGGTTTTTATAATTTATTAAGTATACAGTACTTGGTGCTTTAAAGCGCAGCTGCCATTTAGGTGGGAAAAATTAAGCAGAAACTGTAGAAGGCAAGATTTAGAAGACAATATGACTATCAATTTTATTTTTTTTATTTTTATTTTTCTGTAAAACCAAAACACATGGGAGAATGTTTTCCAACACTGCTACGATGTTTCCTGTTATTTGAATCAGAAGGATGTAGGTGTAACCCCACACAGAGCATCATGCCGACTTCTTCCTCTGTGACACAGCAGGAGATCAGTTCTGTCTCAGAAGGGATGGGTGTAGGGAGTGCTGCAGGAGTTGTCTGCAGGAATAACGAGCTGCTGGGTTCAGGTAACGTGCTACAGCTGGCACTGGGATGAGAGTTTTCCCAGGGCTGGTACTTTGCCTTGGGACTTTCAACAGCCAGTGTTGCAGTGTTTTCATCTTCCAAAGTCCTCCAAAAGTTTGGCCTAGGTATGGATTTGCTCGTGCAGCTTTGCACACCCCAATTAGAGCATTTTATTTTGTTTTCCACTGGAAAATAAAACCTCAGGATGCCTGAGGTTTGCACAGGACATTTAGCACAAATGATTTAAAAGCCCTCCCAGAGCTTTCACGTTATGCCTACATTCCAGATGTACAGACCCATGTGAAATATCTCCAAGGTGAAGAACCTGGTGTGTATTTACATGGAAACAATCACACCAAGGTTACTGCAAAAGCAAGCCTATCTGGACTGGGTACATTGTATTCTAGTTCAAAAACAATTTGCCAGTGTTTGATATGAAGGTTCTGAAGTGTTTTGTGGGCTTGTTTGTGCAGCACTTCCCAGAATGCTCTTCCGTGACATCGCTGTGAGTGGTACCCAGGTGTGAGCTTCTGGAGGGGAAGAGCTGAGTGCTTTGGGGAAAAGCATTTGGTATTGACTTGGGAATTCTACTCTGCTGCACATGTGTTCTGCCACAAAGCTGATTGTCAGCATCTGAAAGCCTTTTGCTAGTGAATTTGCAGGACTACTGCCGTCATCGATGAAGTGGTTATCTTTCACAAACAGGAGGCCAGGAAGAGTGAAAGGATCTTTGGAGTGAATTCTTTTTTAATAACATCTCTTAACATATGTAGTTTTGTTTGGTTTGAAAAGCGATACATAGCTAAGTGTTTTCCTTTAGAGAAGAGAAGGCCTAAGAAATGTGATTCCTGCTTGGAGCTGGTGGTAGGAAGTTTTGTGCTGTGAGGAGGTTGTTCCAGTTACAGGTCAGACTTGCTTCTGTCACTGCAGGCAGGCAGTTCCACCGTGCACAGGAGAGCAGTTCTCAGGTGCTGTTTTCCTGGAGATCTAGATGTTCTTTCAGATAACCTGGGACCAGCCCACTGAACAACTTGAAATTAAAAATCAAAAGCTGACGCTGAAGTCAGTAGTGGATAAGGGGGACCAGTATGGGGTGGGTGGGACAAAGGAAGTGGAGACAGTACTACCAGTTGCTGATATTAGTAGCTTCTCTTGATAACTCTTTAAATTGCAATGTCTTGTACTAGTGGGAGTTTCCAAGCACTGAAGACCTTTTGCACAGCCTATAGTCGTGCCAAGATGTAAAGCAGATATGAAGAGCCAAGGCCAGGCCACCGGCATCCCAGACAAACTCTAGTCACTTGGAAACGGGAGAAAACTTTACTTGTGGCTGCTGATATTCTGCAAGTTTGATGTCAGACAGAAATTCCGGTGTTTAAAGTGTGGGCAGTGCTGAGGAACTTTTTGTCTAACTCACTGCTGAGGAAGTTTCAGAAACTTCCTCAGCCCAACAACATCAGTTCTGACTACTTCATGTCCACTTTTAAGTGTCTTCTTCATTCATAAGCTGGAGGGATCTATGATGTTCATATTGATTCGTATTGCATAGTTCAATGTCTTCCTGACAAAATGGTCTGAAGAAAAGCTTATTCAGTGCCAGCACCACCACCTTCCAGAGTTTCCAGTACCTGGTGGCTGCCTGGTGGGTGTGTCCCAAGGCCACAGACCATCCTGAGTACCTCATATTTGGGGCTGTGTCCCACAGAGTCCCACATCATGGCTGTAGGACAGACTCTAATGTGTGGCGGTGTGGGGAGGGTCCCAGTTGCATCTGCCTGGAATGGTACCCAGGGCTACAGCGCCTGACATGTGCCTCTGGGAGGGAGTCTCTGGTCCTTTGTTCTGCTGCTGCAGGCAGCAGAGCTCTTAGCTGTGCCATCAACAGGTTTCAGTGAGCAGGGCCCAGGGGCCATCTGCTCTGAGGAGAATTTAAAAATTTTTGGATTAAAAAAATCAAAAGAGGCAATTTGCTATGAACTGAGAGCCTTGCTTTGCAGGCAGGTCTACTTCTGCATTTCCATGTATTTGATGTACTCTGCCTCTAACACTTCTCTTGCCTTCTAGTGAGAGAATCCTTAGATGAACCTAGGCTTCTACCTTTATTGCAGAAATAAGCAGATGAGAAGAGGTGAGAAGAAGAGAGAGAAAGAGAGAGAAAACCACAACTGTTAACACCTCAACTGAAGGCAAGACTAATAAACCGCTAATTTGATTAGACATCAGAGAGTCTAGAAGGAGAAGAGATATTGGGAATTAGGCCTTATAGTTTTCATAGCTCCAAAGTTCATTTGTGTCTTGAATTCTCAGAATAACCTTAAGTGATATAGGACCTACTATTACCTCAGGTAAAATAAATAATGCATTTAAAATATATTCATTTTGAAATTACGTATTGAAAATTTAGTATCTGGAAAATGAGGTCCAGCACTGGTTTATGTCAGAGTTAGAGCATAAAGTCGGAGAGGAAGGAGCTGTCTTCTGCTCTTTGCCAACGTCTGCATTAAAACAACATACTTGCGTGTGAACGATTCTTGAATGTCTTACATGATACTGAGACTTCTGAAAGTATAATACGCTATTTGAAATAGTTCCCCCTCTTAAATAAATTGCCTGAGAAATGTTTTGGCAAAGAGCAAACAGCTATTTAAATTTCTCAACCAACTGATCAATAAGTGGATGAAGCTTGAAAAGCTGATCATGCTCTGAAAGGGTCCTGGGGTAAACATAAATTGTTCATTCTAATGCCGAGATTTTATGAAAAGTAAGTGCTACTTATAGTAACTACAAAATGAAGTGCATATGTAGTTGATTGTGTAACAAATCCAGGGACATAAACAATGAACATCA
Source organism: Alectoris magna (assembly GCA_030625065.1). Taxonomy (NCBI): domain Eukaryota; kingdom Metazoa; phylum Chordata; class Aves; order Galliformes; family Phasianidae; genus Alectoris; species Alectoris magna. The sequence continues at coordinate 110,634,332 of CM060561.1, read as the reverse complement.
TGGGTGGGAGCTGAACAACACTCTTGAGTCATCAGAAACAGAACCACAAATGTTGTTTGCTGAGGACGGGCTCTCTGGCTAAAGGCAAATTTCATCTTGGCTGCAGGAGGGCTGTGAGGATTCCTGCTTGGGAAGATGCAGCGTTGAAAAGGGCATTGTTATCTGCTCTTGAGCTGCTGTGACATTGCCTTGACTCAGATGTAGTGGCATGTGCCTGTGACTGGAAAGCAGCCCTGTTCAGGACTGCACATGAGAGCCCATAGTTTGGCCAGTACACGGCATATCCTTCTCACTTATGTAGAGCGTGTTTTCTAAAGGCCAGTGTTCACAGCAGCTCCTGTCCAAGGGTTGAGTGCCAGCCTGTAACAAATCTGGGCCTTCAAACAATGGATAATCAATGAGGCTGGAAAAGAACAATACCCTTGTTGGTGCATGCTATTCCCAGGGTTTTGCTTGATGCTGTCAGTGTTTTTAGGCCATCTCTCTCTGTGCTAAAGCTCACTGTGTCATGCTGCATCCTTACAGAGCAGTAATTCTCACTGTTCTGAGGTTAAGTTTGCCTGGCTGCAAAGTGAGGTGCTGCTACAGATGTGTGAATTGGTTCAGTTTTATTTGATTCTGTAGCTGGTTGTTCTCTGCCTGGTTGTAGCCATGCCACTCGCATCATGACTGGGATTATTTCCCAGCAGCTTGTGCTAGGTGGCTCTCTGTACTGATTAGCTGCCAGTAGTAATTACCCAGCAAGGGCATGAAATTTGCACAGTCTCAGAAGAGTTATTAGGTTCTAACAACCCGCTTCCCAGAAAATACCCAAATAGTAAAGAGAATGGGACTGCAACTGTAGGCAGGAAGAAATAACATCAACAACACTGATAACATTTCCATGAAGGTACTGCTCAGATCAAGCACTAAAGTGATGTTTAAACACGTGAAAGAAAAAAGGACTGGAGATATATTACAAATATTAAGTATTTAATTGTTTCTTTCTTTCCTTCCTCACTCCTCATCCTTTCTGTGTGGCTCTGAAATTCTGTTTCATTTACCTGGCTATAAGAGGAACATGAATTGTTCCAGAAACTATAGTAACTGATGCATCTTAACTGGGATAAAACAAGACTCAATTTGGCTTATAGTGTAGATGAGGACTGTCATGTATAAAATTTGTTAGACAGCCACAATTTACTAGAAAAAGAGTAATTCTTCCATGCCTAATGGCTTCTGCCATGTGTTTAAATACAGCTGTTATTTTCATTATGCATTCTATTAAGTGAAGACCAATCTTGTTACAGAAGCAGAGTGGAAATGGTTTCCTTGACAGAAAAGCAAGTATCGGGTTAATAAAAACGACAAACTCAAGCCTCCAAAGCTTTTTGTATTCATGTTCTCTGGTTTCAGAAGTTGTTCTTTTGAACACCTTGACCTATAGTTCCAGAATTTATTCTTTACCTGAAAATATTCTGCTCAAGTTGGTCAAAGTGATGTTATCAACAACTGCAAATACTGCAGGAAGATAAAGTATGTATTTCCAAATGTAGCTTTAGACCTCCCATGAAGTACTGTTATTACTGACTGGCAAGGGAAAATAAAATGGTTTGGCACCTGTGCCTATTCCTTTAACCCAGATTCTATGTTAATTGATTCCAACAAGTGCCTCAAGCACCACTGACACCTCTTCTTCACTACTGACTAATGACTGTGATCTCACTGAGGTTATTACTAACTATGTACTCATTGCCAGGAGCCCGTTGGGGGAATCCTCTTTTTGGATCTGAACCAAATACTCCAGTAAAGTCTTTGTGGAAGGAGAGTTAAAGGGGCAATAGCTACAGCTACAATTGCCATAGCTATTGTATTTAGTAGTAGTATGAAATTAGCTGTGATATAATAGATATGCATTGTGCTTTGCTGAGAATTTGAAAAGTATGTTAGTGCCTTGAGGTATTTGCTGTGTGAATCAGACATAACACAGGAAAGATTCCTGCAAGTCCTCACAGATAGGCAAGTGAGCATGTTGTGTGAGGATAGGACGCAAGGAACTTCTGCTCTTCAGGCAAATTAAGAGTGAAATGGAGTGATATGGACAGCAGAAAGGAAGTCCTTGCTGGAAAGCTAATTAAAAACAGCAATTTCTTAGTAGGACTGGGAGGAAGGAGTTTGTAAGGTTCATATTCCAAGACGAAAGAACTTTATGAAGTGTGTATTGGGTCCATGTGGAGTTCAGGAAGCACAGAACAGAATCTCGTGGAGTGCACAACATGCATATCTAGGCTTCCCAGACATTACACAGTGCCCTGGTTTGCCTTGTTAACTTTGTTGAGTGTTCTTTGAGGACATGCAGACTTACAAAGTATGCAAAAGCCACTTTAATAATTAATTGGCTCACTCCCTCCCACCTATTGCTTCCTATCTAATAAAAGACAATAGTGAGTCCTTGTTAAAGCCAACAGACGCTAACATATTTAGGTTAGTTGAGTTTGAGATACGAGAAGCTAGAAAGGGTATCCCCAAAGATCTTAGAACTGAAACAATCTTTTTTTTTTTTTTTTTTCTCTTTTTTTTGGGTCTTATTTCTCCGGTGACTCTTGTATGATTTGCTCTTAGACTAAACTTTCCCTTATCTGGTAAGTGATTTCAGGAAGATCAGTTCAGTTTCAAAGAACAAGAAGCATGTGTGCATGTCTGTTTGAACTGATTTATAACTGGAAGCGTGTTTCAGCTTTACTGTGTCAGGGAGACATGCTGAGATTTCCAAGTGATAAACTGACTTCTGCCTTAAGCAGAGCTGCTACCACCCTCACCATCATTGACATCCATGCATGCGCAGTGTGATGCAAGAAATCACACACCATTATCAGATAGCTGTTAAGATGGATGCAGGGAAATGGTGATCTTGCTGGCATGACCTCAAAGACGGGCATCCAGAGATGTTCTGTAGTCACTTAAGGGTGTGCAGTTAAAGTCTGCCCGTTGTGCGCTTGGGGAAATTTTTGTTTAACCAGAGAACACTTAAGTTTGGAATGAGCTCTGAATGTTTTTCCAGAGGGAGAAGGGAGGAAACCAGCAAGCTTAATGTGAAGGAAAACTGTACTGACCAAGGGCAGCAAGTTGGTAACAAAGGTTCCTGACATTGATCCTGGACATGACCTTACTGCCTTCCACAATCAGGAGGTGGTCAACATGATGGACATCCACTGTCACCTACTACTGTGGTTTCATACAAAGCAGAGCCCCCTTAGATCTTTGAATGGGGACTTGAACGTGCCACTTTCAGAACATGTCAAGGGGATGCACTCCCTGCAGAAGATAGATAAATGATGAATCAGTTCTGAGAGAAGCCATGTGGAGGTAGAAAGTCAGAGCCAATCAAGGTCAATATGGCTCAGGGAGCCTTTGCGAGAAGGGTTGTACCACAGGACCGTTGTGGGATAATCATCCAGGTCTACATTTGAACTGGAATCAGCAGTGCTGGGAAATGCTTAGTGCAGGAGCAAGGCTCTAACTTCTCTGTCAGGTCCAGTCTGTGCTGTGCATATGCTGCCTCTTTGTAAGAACCACCAACTACTTTCTTTAGGCAGTGTTTTATAGCCACTTCCTTTTGCATGCTATTGCATGCAAAATAGTGACTAAGATCTTTCTTGTTATTTAGCTAGCAATGCAGTTGTATTTATAACTATTGCTTTAGAGTTAGACCTGCAACCTCACAACAGGCTGTCTGTCTGTCTATCCACAGACTATGGCTCTATTCTTGGTACCTCAAGGCTACCTGCAATGCCTATATTGTCTACACTTACAATCAAAGTACCTGAAAAGATGGCATTCAGTAATACTAGTCTGCATTTTTCAAGTGTCTGCACATTATAGAATTACAGAATGGCTTGTGTTGGAAGGGACCTTAAAGATCACCTATGTCCAACCCCCCTTGTCATGGGAAGAGATGCCTATGTAGTGCTGAGATCAGGGCATCAAGCTTCTTATAGGCATCACCTCTGATGGTAGTATGAGACCTCCTTATTCATACATTCATATCTGATAGTAATAACTGGAGGAGACTAGAGCCATGAGAAGTAGATAACCATAGATAGATAGTTTACTTTGTCTGGGTAAAACTTGTTTGGGGTAGAAGCTGCAGGGGAGGGAGTGGGGGAGGTACAGATTGTTAAAAATAATCTGGAGGAACCTGGATTAGTAGGATCAGGTGGCTGTAGTCATGTCCATTGGCAGGGGTGTAGCAGTTTAAAGGATTCTTGAATTTACACACCTAACAGAAGGGCATGCTATAGCATGAATGAGAAATTGAAACTCACTTCTGTGTGTTAAGCTCCTCAAGGTAGGAAGAGAACTGTTTAGCCTAGTTTGATTTTGTGAATACTTTTCACATCTGGAGGAAAAGGAAGGAAGGAATGTAGACAGGTTGCAATTTAAAGTAAATTTATGCTTGTCAGGTTTGTTAAAATAACACATATATTGAACATGCATAGTCCAAATCTTGCTCTTTTCCAAACAAAATACAGGAACTCTCCTGATGAGATTTTGTTTGGGATTAGGAATTATTTTTCCCTGGAGGGGGAGGTGCTGTAGATCTTCCACTTCAGTCCTTTGTGACGTTGCTCCGCATTGTGTGCAGAAATTTCAGATACACTTTGACTCCAAAAATTGTTGTGAATTGCCTGACAATTGTATAAAATGAATGCAACCATAAATAAAAATTACTCTCTGCAGTCTCTCAGTCGTTCACACTTGCAGGATCAGACCTTGCTCTTTCTTTCTGCGTATCTCATTGCTGCTACAGTGAGACTCGTAGACTTATGTGTATATCTGTGGTACAAGGTGTAATATTTTAACGGTGTAAAATTGTATTTCCTACTGTATCTAGTCTTGGAGCTCAGTAAAGAAAGTGTGCTGTGAAAGTGAGATCCTAAAAGGCTGTATCTAACCTGGACCAGCTGTTAGTGATTGATAGTTCACATAAAGTGCTAGTGTAATAGCTGGACAAGGGTTTGAAGCACCTTAAAACTAAAACATATTTTAAAATGATAGCCATCAGGAAAATTGCACTGTTTTAGGATGATACATTTAAAGAGCTTTTTCATTACAATGAAATATCTCAAATTCCAAATAAAAAAGACCTTTTTTTGCCACATGAAAGGTTGCATGACAGTGTCAAAAGTTGCACTGTGGTGTTAACCTGCAAATAGATGTATGAGAGCAGGTTGCTTTGTCATCTCACTTGGGTATCAGATGGGAGAGTGACACATCTGTAAGAGATCCGGGTTGTGTTTTCATCAGCTGCTGATGGTGGCACTCTTAAGAAAGGGCCAAATTCTCATACCTAGAAATGTATTTGTCAACAAAGTATAAGCATGCAAGACAACAGTTCAGTTGCATTTTGCTTTTTTTTTTTTTTTTCTTTTGTGCTAGGGCATAACTTCCAACTGTCAGCTCTTTCAGCTGAGCGTCGGCCTTTTTATACTTGCTGCAGCATGTCAACCCCTTTAAAATTACCGTATGTCAGCTGTTTACCATATCAACTGAAAGCACGTGTGTTGGGTTGCTCCCCTTTCCCCTACCCGTGTTGCTTCTGGTGGCAGCTGGTTGATGATTTCAGCTGTCAGGTCAACCACTTGCAGGAATGCCTCAGGTATTCACCATGGCTCTGCTGCACCCAGGAGGGTCCATTAATGCCACAACCCAGCCGTGGCAATGGTGTGGTGGGTGAGCTTGGCAGGTGGGCTTCTGTACTTAATCCCTTCCTTCCTTACCTGGATATTTAGGCAACCAGAAAGCTGTTACACGGAGGTCGTAGAATCTCTGTGGGGGAATTTGCTTCTGGCTGCAGAAGCAAGAAGATCTGTCTGTCCCAGTATCTGCTCGAATGTTTGACTAACTCTATAGGATGTTAGCACCTTGAAATTATTTTGAAGTGTTGTAATCACCCTATTTCTCCCCCCCCCCCCCCCCCCCCCCCCCCCCCCCCCCCATCTTTTTCTGGCAAGCAGATGAATGGAAAAGGGCTTGTTCATGGCAAACATTGTGCTAACGATAACGTGCCAGCGTGTGTCTGGTTTTGGACTGTGTCCGGTGACTGGTTACTGACTGCAAACCAGAGCTTTTGCTGGCATTTTTCTGTGTCTGACATCCAATTTGGACCCATACTGCAGAGGGAAACAGTAGTAAGCTAGTAACAGAGTGCCAGATAGTAAGAGGATGACAAGTCTTTTCCAGTCTTGTGTGAATGTTACTGAATGAGCAGTCAGCGCGCTAGGGGCCAGTGAGCCAGCAAATATGTTCAGCTTTCCCACAAAATAGTCTTCAGAATAGTAGGAGGTGTGATTACGGAGGGGGGGCACTAGCAAGCTCCAGCGAGTGGAGCCAGGCAAGGGAGGCGAGCCGTGGGCTGAGGCTGAGCTGTGCTGTGCCACCGCAGCCCTGCGCCTGACTGCAGCTCCCACTGAGGGCAGGAGGCTGCCAGCACGTTTCCTGTGGGGAAAAGGGAATGAGGGGCCGAGGGAAGTGCCAGGAGGGCGCAGCCTGTGGGGTGGATGTAGGGCAGTGCGGACAAGGGCATCGCAGGCAGGGTGGCAGCAGTAGTGGGGCAGCAGTAGGTTGCATGCATCTCAGCTGCTCGCACACGTTGAGAGTGGGGCCTCTGAGCGTAATGGTCTGACATTCTCCCCTCTTATATTAGCTGTATTATTTACCAATTTCAAAAATGATTCAGTAGGGGATAACCTAGTGTTCTGAGATCATGATGGGTCTTGTCAGCTTTCCAGAGAGCGCAGCAATTATGGTGTGAATAGAGGTGAGTGTGATGGACAGGCTGGGCGGCTGCTCTCTCTAACCTGAGCATTAGTCCTCTTGTGTTTGTGCACACCTCTTCTCTGTGAGGAGCCTCAATGATAGTGAGAGTCCTATTGGCAGAAACAGTTTAACCGGCAAAATGGAGCGGGGTAGATGTTCTTCTGGTTGTGGGTTTTGTTTTGTTTTGTTTTGTTTTTTTAATTGTTTAAAATTTTTTAAAAAATTAAATTAGACCAGACCTACAGTAAAAGAAGTCTGATTTGCATGAAAATGTGTATGCATTCATAGTAGTTCTTAATGTTATAGTGGGAAATTACTTTCTTTCAACTCAGTGCCCTGTGCATGTGGTTTCCGGAATTATTTGGTTCTTTGTAACTTCCAGTAAGTTTCTATCGCAAAATGGTACCTCAGAATTCCTTGTGAAACACTCAGGCACTTTGTAACCTAGTAGATAAAGACGTTGCCTTTTATAGGGAGGCACTTTTTGTTCAAATACATTGGCAGCTTTTTGATACATTCCTCTTTTTTTTTCCTCTGTCAAATGCATTATTATGGGTTTAACAATAAATGCTATCATTAAGAAATACCATGCATTTAATAGCTGTAATTTAAAAGTTTTATTCCATGAGCAGAAGTGTGTGTGTGTTTGTGTGTATGTAAAAGCCAGTTTTCGTTGGATTTTTAAATGCAGCTAAATCTTGGAATGAATTAGCAAATGTCCTTTGTTTAAACTTAACAATGCTTGCATTTGATATTTTCAGAATTAATTTTATAGCAAATTTCATTACATCGCTGTTGTGTTCTGGGCACAATAGGGCAGCTCACTTGCAGCTAAATTAATATCTGTGGTTTAATAGCAGTTTGACTTGCCTAGGCAATAAACTATCTCCCGTAACTTGTGGTGCTATCAAGATAAAACCTGCTAAGAAATCCCTATGCCTGTGATGGGAAGAATTAACCCTGAAGAATTTACTCTCTGCAAAGCATGACATCTTTATGAATTTTACGGTAATGGTGGTAACTAACTCTGAGGGCTTTGCTGCAGTAGATCCTTTTCCAAAGCACTGTCTGAATACTTCTTGGAAGTCTTTTAGGATCAGAAACTGACTATGGCCTTACTACACTATAGCTTGTTCTGTTCTAACAAAAGGCATGATTTTAAAATGACTTAAGGAATTTGATTAAAAACCCTGTGTGGATACACTTAATTCGGTTAAACCTAACTAATACAAATTTAATATGCACGAGTAATTTATAGGTATCAGCTGAGCTAACAGAGTAAGTTTTTAACTGTTTACCTAAATTGGTTTTTAAACAGACATGGGGAAACTTTCATATAGTGAAAGATTGGGAAGATTGAGACTATTTACCTTGGAGAAGAGATTAATCAGAAAAATCAGAAGTGAAAAGGTAAAAGGTTACAGGCAATGGAGGCATAGGCTCTACAGAGTAGAAATTCTACCATCGGGAGAACAAGGAGCATGCAGTGAAGCTGAAAAGTGACAAATTCAGAAGTAGGTAAAAAGAAGTGCTCTGCCATGCGGTGAGCTAGTTACTCGAGAACTCGTTGTCAGTAGATATGTATCTCTGAGGCCAAGAGCTTAACAGGGCTCTGGGGGAATAGAGTCATATGCAGAGTAGGTTTAGTCTTGACTAAAGGGGAAGGTTTGTGTGAAGAAAAAGGGAAGAGCTCTGCGGCTTGGTGGTCAAGAGCTGAATGAAAGCTCAGCACTAATGAATAGAGGCACGTCTTTACATCGATAACAAGAGTGTCCAACGACAATGGTATGAATTACAAAACAAAAGGAAATGGTTTGAGGGATAAATGTACATTTGGTTCAAGGTGGTCTACTATTAGCAAGTAATCTTCCTGTTTCTTTCTTCCCTGTGTGCAGCTTCTTGTGTAATCTTTTGATTGCAGGATTCTGGCTGGAGAGATCTTTTGTAGGAAATTCTAGTTCCTGTACAAATCACTGCAGTTGTGCACATTTCTTTCCGGAAGGTCATCATATCTGGTTATGCCTTAAAAACTATGGTAAATGCTCTTGAAATCTCATTAGGAGTTTGAATTGCTGCATTTCACTGCTTCTAAGAAGCAAATGTCACAATTTTGCCCGCTAAGGTGACAACTTCTCCCACACTCTTGGATGATGGAAGGTAATTTTTGTCTGGTTACCAGCATATGAAACAGGAAAGGCTTTGGAAAGCAGTGTTTCCTAATGTGTGGTCCTTTGGAAAGAAAGACCATCAAGATGATTTTTTCATATTCACAGCTGCTAAAAAAATGAACTGTGTTCCTATTGTGATTAGCCATAGGGAAGCAGCACAGAGAGAGGAGGGAAACAAAGATGAACATCTCATCCTGCTCCTCCCTGGTGACTCCAGTCTCTTAGACATATGAAGGTACCTCTTGGACGCAGTTTAAAGCTCTTGGACACAGAGCTTAAAGAGGGCTATATTTCACTGATCAAGGCAGGGGAGCCTGTAATCAGGTTCCTGGAGTGCTGTTACCAGCACTTAGAAACATAGAATCATTTAGGTTGGAACAGAGCCCTTATTTTGAGTCCAGCCATCAACCTAACACTACCAGGTCCACCACTAAACCATTGAATCAGGTAATAGAATTCTAAAATTGTTTAGTATGAGAAAAAATGCTTAAGATCATCAAGCTCACTTCTGCCTGCTCTCAGTTCAGATTGGAGAGCTGTGTGCTACAGGAAAGAGAGCTCTGGAAAGAGACTTATTTTTCTTGTGAGTTTTTACCTTTTGTTGCTTAATGCTCTGAAGCATCCCTAAAGTTGTCTGTGCTGCCTCTTGGCTCACCGTAGTTGGCAGCTAGTGCTTTGTTGTCAGTGGAAGAAGCCTCCCTAGGTAGGTCACTGGGTTGTTCTGGGATCCAGCTGCAACCTGAATCATCATGTTGCTGCCACATGCTGCATATTGTGGCAGCCCAAGAATGTGTCCAATATACTTTTTTCTTTTGGTCTTGCGTACCTAACTAACCCTGTCAAGTTGTTTGATTCACACACCAGTTCCTTCACTGTTTGTTGTTTGTGATGGAATGAGGTCATAAGTTAAGTCTAAGGCCATTTAATCATTCACTTTGTCCATGATCTGCCCTCACGTCCTGCCTTCCTTAGTTGTGCTTACAGTATCAATTGACTGATTGTGCTCTGGTGGAAGGACATGCCATGCAAATCTGCCGTTGCTCATTACTGTGGCCTGGTTTGCACGCCAAGCTGTCTGACTGTTGCTCCTATAAGCTACATACTCTGCAGGGGTACAGTCTGCTGACAATCACGCTATCAGATTTAGAGACTGAAAACTACTTTCTGTTTACAAAGGATGAATTGTTCTTTGTTCTTGTTTTGATTATTCTATTGTTCTTGACTAGTATAAGCGAGAAGCAGGCATAAGACGAGAGTCAAGCTTTCCCTTTTGCCTGCTTCTTTTGTCTTCCCCTGACATTTGTGCTAGTCCCCCCTTTGGATCTGGAGAACACAGCTTCTTTGCAGGCAGCAAACTAGTGGTGGAGTGATGGGAAGATGCAGGAAGGAGAGGTGGTTAGATGAATTTACCGGAGTATTTCATTTGAAACATTTCGGATTTTATCTGATTTCAGTAAGCTTCAGTAAATACTGATTGTGGGCCTGTCAGTGGGCTGAAGGGTAGCCTGTTACTTGAAAAATGGAAAACCAGAAAAACTTGGTAACTGTGCGCTTGCAGTTAGTGGTGTTGGGCCAAGACATTGAAAACTGTGGAAGTCTCAGCAGTAAATGGTGTTCATCATTTACCTTAGGTCTTCAGCAAATCTTATGTTAGGTCCTTTGCTAGCAACCTATGTATTTAAAAAGCTGAGATAGCGCTGGAGAGGCCACACTGATGGAAACTCTCATTTCCCAGCTGGCAGCAATGTGCCTGCAGGGCAGAGCGTGGTCCCTTGGGAGCCCTGGCCCTGCTAGGCCTGGTGGCTGGGACATGCCGACACGCTTGGTAGTTTCATGGATGCTTGTTTTTGCTCAGCCTCTTTGGGAAGGCGCCTCCCTCCCAAAGCGGCAGCCTACAGTCTGTCCCAATGATACATTGGTGGAAGGCTTTAAAATTTGATTCAGTTTGTTAAAATATTGCTTCAATCTAAAGGAAAACACAAGTGAATAGAACTGAGTTCCTGGTGGACATGAACTGCTGTCTTCTGGCTGGTTCCAAAGGGATGCCCACACTGGAAATGACTACTTCTGCTGAAGAGATACAGCAGTGCATATCTCTTCCCAGCTGGCACTCTCTGTATCTTGTGTTTATGGCTCTTCCCAGTGGAAGTATAGCTCTCTAGAGGATTCCTGGCTAATAGCACCGTCTAATGGAAGGGCTTGTGTGCTGGATGGTGCTGGGAACAGAAGCATGAGCCTTACAGCTTGCATTAAAAAGTCAGGCTCTGTAACTAAAAGCTGTAATGATTCATTTCCTTCGTGGATGGACTATAGAGAGGCGTGAATAACAGTGAGTGGTGCTAGGATGCTGATAATACCAATATAAAACAAAGCCGTGCTAGTAAATGAACACTAAAAAACATTAGTGAAGAAATAAAAAAGAAGTTTTATAGGAATATCAACTGCAATTCTAAGATAAGTAGTGTTGGCACTGGGATATGACTTTTCACCTATACACACACGTTTTTTTAAAGAGAGTGATAATTACAGAAAAACCCTTTTTGGATGCTTTTCTATTGCACTTTTTTGAGATATTATATTTGCACTAAAATATACTGTGATATGAGTGTATTTCTTGTATTTAGATTTGATGTTATGATGGCTGTAATATAACCTATTTAGAATAATATGCAGTTGTACTCCGTTAATTTTGTGTTAGCCTAAAATTTCTGCTGTAGCAAGGTTCTTTTTTATGTAAATATAGAAGTTGGGATTGTAAAGTAAATCATTTCCATTCCATAACCAGCGACTGAACTATATTTCTTTTTGACACATTTGCAAAATGTGTTACACAGGATTAGTAAAAAAATCCCTCACCAGAGCTTTTATATTTAATTTCACACTGCTGTGCTAACCGAATGAGGCAGTACTACGATAGAAATACAATATTTTCTTTGTTTGGAGAGGAGGGGGATGTTACCTATGATTTGCTTACTACTGGTTATTGGTTGTTATTGGGAACACTAACATTTTGAAGCTAAAATTAATAAAGTTGAGATCCATTAAGCAGAAAAAAAAATTCAAAAGAGAAAAATGTGTGTTCCTGTGAAAAATTCCTTTGTAGGTAATAGCATAGCGGTGTGTCATTTTTTAGCTACTGCAATGTAAACTAGGTAATTGGAAAATGCCTGCGCTTTCCAACTCCCTAGGATGCTAATAAGCATACTTCTGATACAAACACTGCATGCAGTGGTTTTACCAGCTCAGCTTGCTGCTGGTTTGATACTGGTGCTGTCAAATCGCAGGCTGTATTAATGCGATTAGATACTACCTATGTGAATGTAACCCTCATCTGATAGGGAAGAGTCCAGGTTCAGGGTCATCTTCAGCATCAAAGTGGCCAATTAATACTTTTATTACTTACAATTGAAAACAACAATAAGTGAGAATCATTTCTGAAACTTGACCAGTGTAGTGCGTCCCTGCTTACCTGCCCAAAGTAATTGCAGCTGGGTTTATGCCGTATGGTCATAATGGGATTCAGAACTTAATGATGCATATGGTTAAGTTGTTTACACGACTTGGCCAACAGACACAAGTAGGTTATTTCTCTGATAGGAACTCGATCTGGTTTGGCCTTTTGTTATCCAAGGATCTGAGTGAAGCATTACCTCCTCTGAAATCAGGTACTTGAGTGAAACGTTTCAAGGGCCTGCTTAGCAGTTCAGCTGTGCTACAATGGCAATTGACGTCTGTGTAAATAAACTTCCTATCGTAAAGGTCGTTAATTATGTTTACAGGATACTGCTCAGAAAGTGTGCTACTAAAATAATTGAGAGCAAGAGGTATTGATTTATGGGGGAGAATTAAAAAGACTAAAAACGTAGAGAATTAGGTAAGAGATGACTAGGGAAGAGTGTGATGGAAGATTTATTCTTTGCATTTTTGTTTGTGTTGTATATCTGGGTGAAGTTCTTTGGTTTTTGTTGCAAGAAAGTCACTTTAAGTTTCCTACTGCTCCTTTCTTGTCTTAAAGCTCTACTTAGTTATATATTAAAAAACAAACAAAAAAAAAACCAAACCCAAAAGACCATGAGTAGGAATACAGTTCTTTACATGAAGAAATATTTTACCTTACAGACAGACAAACTGGGCCAGTTCTACTTTAATACTTGTTGGTGTGAGGGCTGCTATTCTGAGGATGCAGCTCCAGTTAACGTAGCTGTGCTACTCTACTGTTTTTGGTATCATGGAGCTTTTCTTCCATGCAGACTCTGCCTCGCAATGATGTCACGCAACTATAGCACGAGATTGCTTTTTGCTCTGATGGAAAATGTTCTCAGTTCTGGCTCTTTTTTATGCCAGTTCTACTTCAGATTAATTCAGGTCGCCTGCATGGGAGTTACTGCTTTTACAGCTGTATAAGGGGCAGACTGCATTTCATTAACCTCATGAAGACTATGCTAATGTGAACAAGGGTTTGTAGGACTGAAGCATCTCTCACTGATGAGATTGATTCAGCGGTAATTCCTCTTACGGATCTGTTTTGGATTTGGCTTCTTCAGTTGGCAGCACAATTAGTTCTGCAGCATCTGGAAAACGGTTGTACATCATACACTGCCATCATAAGAATCCCTATTATAGCGTATTATTTATCTGTAGCTGTGCCCACTATTTACTGGGGCTTTCCAAAATGTGAGAAGATCTTTACTCTGAGGTAATCACAATCTACATAATCAGTAGCTTACCAAAATGTAGAAACTAGCCATTGTTGCCAACTAGATCCACAGAGAATATTTGATGGCGTGGCTCATAGTACATTAATTAAGAATTGCTGATAAGAATCCAACAGCGTAAGTAGCAAAATTAATGGAAGGGCAAGAAGTGGAGCTTCTTGCAGTATTTCAGTGTTGTAAAACTCCATTGCTAAATTAGGAGAGTGTGCTTTACCAGACTTTCAACTTGTTACTGATCCAAAATGGAGTGCTGCTGATTAAACATTATGGGACAGTGTCATCTTTGTGACAAAACCACGTGATGAACTGTGCAGGAGAAAGCAGCGTTTTTTTTGGCAATTAAAAAATAGGTATGTGTTTGAACCTGCGCCGAAGCTGAAGTGTGAGAAATGCAGCGTGAAAATGGTTGCAAGTAGGGAAGAAAACTGAGCTGAGCTTCATGAAAAATGGGCAGAGGACTCCAGCATCCGTCTCCTCTGCCTTTACTCCCAGTTGTCTTGTGAGGCTGAGGCTGCATCTGTATGTGTGCAGATGTACTTTGTGCAGTGAGACTGAGGTCCTCAATCTGGCACTCCCAAGCAGCAACAACAGTTACTAAATTTGCATTGTCTAGGAACTGTTTGGTGCTCTGAATTGTAAGACATGATTTCACAAAGGAGACTTGCCTTTAGCGTTTTGTTGTATAACAAATATTTTGCAGTATATGGGGTTTCTTTTCACCTTTTCAGTGAGGAAGAGCTTAAAGCATCCTGTGTGGTGCATCTTCTGTTGGTTTTTGCTTAATTTTGTGTAAGATATTTTTGTGAACAAGTTTGAATTCTCTTCCTCTTAAGATTCTGAGTGACAGAAATCATCCGTTTGGATATTTTTATTTCTGTTTAATTGATAACCAAGACCGAATCCCAGTGTTTAGTAAGTCTGACTTGCCTTGCTAGTAAACTCTATTCACACATTAAACTCTGATGTGTAGAGTACACAGAGAAACAGATTCCTGGCCTGTAATGAAAGTGACAACCTGTACCTTCTGCTAGTTGCTGTAAGTACAGCCTCTTTAATCACCATCTAATTAGGGCTTTGGTATTAGAAGGAGAGACTGTTAGAGCCTGAAGGGATAGTTTATCTTAAAATGCCAAGAAAACTTCCAGAGCTCCCGAGTACACAGAGTAAGGAGAGTTATGTTCACTTGTCTGGTAGCAAAATTCAGCAGTTCTCTAGACTTAGCAGTTCCAGTTGTGCTTGAGGATCCCAGAGATAAGTATGGCTTAGGACTGATAAATGATTTATGAATGATTTCTGCTTTGTAGCTTGTGGAGGAATCCTTTTCCCAGCTTTTCCTTATGTACTGCCCACCACCTTTCTTTAACAGAAGTTTGTAAGTGTAACGGAATCCCTTGACTCCTAGAACCGATGGAGCAAAGGTTGATTGTAAGATCATGAGTTAGCAGGAATGAGCCTAAGCCATTATTTATTTATGTATTTATTTATTTATTATTTTACTATATGTGTCTCTAAAGTACATGCGTACTGGAAAATTCTTGCTACTCTCCCATAGGTACAGGCCCTGTTCTCACAGTGTTCTTGCCTGTTCTGTGTCCAACTGCAGTAGTGCTTTCTACTGCAAGAAACTACTGGTCTTCAAATTTTGCTCATAGTAATTTGGACAGCAGCCAAATCCAGAAGCACGGGAAAGAGAAGTTTCCTTTCTGCTGTGGTCTTGTCCTAGGAGTTGTAGATTGTGACACGCTGAGAATCTGAGAGCACCAGTGGCTGGTTCAATTAACTTTTGCAGTTGTCCATTGCCTTCTTCCTACCACAAAGAGAACTAAAGCCCATGTAAGCAGCTTCAAAGCTAACAAAGGTGGCCCTGAAAAAAAGTTTTAGGAATCTGAAGCGGGTTGGAGAGTGGAAGCTGAGAATGTGATTGGATAAAGGTGACCCAGAAAAAATACCAGGTCATTAAAAGAAGAATCAATGATATAGGCTGAAGTCAGTGCAGCTGTCTTAGAAATGAACCTGTGCACGGAAGTGTGCATGAGGAAATCATTGCAGCTGTGGACAAAATTCAAAATTCAAATGATTCACTGTGTGCCAGAGGTAAGGGTTCTGCAGGACTCCATATGCTTGCATGCCAGCTACGTGACGTGCTTTGCTCTCCTAGTCTGGGAGCTGTGATAAGTAATCACGCAGCTGCTTCTGGTTGTTCTGCTGCAATCACTGAGGTTTAGATTGCAACTAAGCATTATTCTAGCAAGGCTTAATGTTGAAAGACAGGTATTTCCAACCACTGCAGCCTGAGTACCAGCATTCCTGTTTGAAGAGGATTAAGTTTGTGCATGTAAGAATTTTATTTATGGCCTCTCTCTGAAGTACTGCATCCTACGCTCTGTGTTTCAGGGCTGAAGGATGTATTCGGGAGGGTGAGATTGGCTTCCGTTGTTCATGACCAAACCTTGGGAAATGCGCACGGCAGGAAATGCAGTGGAATTACAGGGGAGACACTTTTGTAAAACATACTCGGATTTGAATTTGAAGTGTTGCAGCCCTGTGCCAAATGGGAGATTGTGCTCATGGTGTGCCTCTGTGGTTCATGTTTGGTGGAACAGAGGGGGCCTTAGTGCAGGGTTAGAGGGCTTGGGGGCACTTAATGCCGGGAAACTGTACCATGCTCTTTCCCCAAGCAGACAAGCCCTAAAGAAATATACGGTTCAGCCATCATGCCAACAGAGACTCTCTTTGCTTGGATTCCTCCTTATATTGCAAACTCTTTGTAAATATTTCCTTTGGCTTAAAATCCAACACTTCATGATCTTGGATTTTTTTCTTTTTTTTCCTCATAATTTAAATAGGCTCATTTTTTATAACTTAAATGGAACCAGTCATGATGCTGACTTGCTTGTTTTGTACAGGGTATTTTGGAGGAGACTTTTCTTCATTGTGACATGTTAATTTTCTTTCTTTGAAATTGGATATTTTCCCTTTTTTTTTTTTTTTTTTTTTTAAATCAGAGAGCATAAAGCAGAATAAGTTCTCTTGAAGCCTTGATAGACTTGATGAGCAGTTTTTCTTCTTAATCCTCTGGGCCATGGTGCCACTTTTTCTCCGCCTTCATGGTTTCTGTCCCCACTTGGCCTGCTGCATAAAAGGAGCTTGAAGGATGCTATAAGTTATATTGGCATGTGCGCTCCCCTGAGAGATAATGTGCTGCTTCATCCAAGTCCCAGGGTATCCTGACACCCATCTGCCAGGGAACTCCTCATCTGCCTAATGTGGGATTAGATGCTATATGAAGCACTCGCTTTTTCTTCCTTTTTAATACATTTTCTGAATGCTAAATATCCCTTTCTACACCCACATAGCTTACCTCTTTCATGTTGTTTTATAATAAGTATCCGTTATTAGCATAATAACTGCTCAAAGTGACATCTTACATTGTATTGTCAAAGATCCATGTATTAATATTTCCACAGTTCTGATGCTGTGATACACTGTAGTACTGTAATTTTACCAGAGATTATTATTTTTATGTCAAAGATCTGCCTATTTCATTTACATACTGCACAGTGACACCAAAGCTACCGATAGTGGGCTGTTACAGATCTTCTGTAAAGCAACGTGTCAAAAAAAGTATGTAAAAGCATACCAACCCTCCAGGTGCTTTGACTGCTTCTTGAATTGCTTGGAAGAGGTGAATGAGGAGATTCAGTCATGCACCATTTCCCTGTTGTATGCGTATTTGTTTGTTGGGAAATTGTTTGGGCCTGTCTTATATCCTGTCCTCTGAGAGACTTGAGCTGACGAAGGCCCGGTGCATTGGACTTAACTCTATTTTATTGTTTATCAGAAAACCTTTGTATAAAGATTAACCGTGTTTGCTCTCTGTTTGCTATTATTTCTCCCGCTGTTCAGTAAGTACCCCAAGCAGCCTGATAAGATGACTGAAAGGTTGTCTGGTTTCATTGTTGCTCCTCTCAGGATCTCTTGTATCCTCTGGCGAAATGTTATCTTGTACTTTGTTCGAGTAATAGTCCTCAGTGATTCAAAACAGGTATTCTTTTGTCTCTTTCCCTCGCAATGCACGTAGGGAGGCTGTTTGTTCTCTGTCACCAGCTCGCTGCTGCTAACAAAAGCACTGGATCAGAAGGACGGCTGCCTCTACTCCGCTATCGATAGATCTCCTCCTCCCGCATGAAGATAAGTGGGGTGAGCAGGAGGCTTGAAGCAGCAAACCATCTTTACTCTTTCATTACTCCATGCGCTACAGGCTGCCTTTTCTCTCCTGTTACCAGTCATGTTCCAGTGCACGTCAAGAGAAGAGAACGGTGATATACACACGGGTATACAGACATACATGCTTGTAAGGTATCCTTGCTGAAGAGCCCCAGGTCCAAGCCAGCGACCATAAAATCAGTTAGAAAATATTTCCTTGAGGTGGTTATTTTCTTTGAGAGCAGCATACTTATAAAGTTTGCGGGTAAAAGTGCTAAATCCATACTCTCTATTTACATGTAACGTTTTGAATCTAGGAAAATATTTTATTAAGCCACCCCTTTATCAGCGTTCATTGCTTTTTGAAAATGATCTGACTGCCTTCATGTTTTTCAACATTCTTCCGGGATCTCGGATGATAATATAATGAATGCTGAACCACTGGATAATGCCATTGTAGCCTTTGTTGCTTCTTCAGGAGGATAGGGAGGTGGGGCTTGGGAGGGGAGTTGGTTTTTTTTCTTTCTTTCTTTTTTTCTCTCTCTCTCTCTCTTGATTTTTTTCTTCCTTTTTTTTCCTATTTATTTATTTATTTTCCCCTGGAAAACTTGGGATAAAACCTTCTGCAGACATCACTTGCTTTTAACAAATAGGCTCAGCCCAGCTCTTTACCTTGAGGTTTTCTAAATAAAACCAGACAACTGAGGTCTTAGAAATGGCTGAAAGGGTCAGAAAAGATCAAAGGGTGCATGTTGCACCCTAGCACTGGGGATCCCAGAGACTTGGTTTGGATCGTACTTGGATCTTCACTGTGCAATGCCACCTCTCACCCATTTTTGGAGTGCTTATTGTGGAGGCATTTGTTCTCCCATTATGTTTTTTGTTGTTGTTGTTGTTGTTTTTTTCTCCCCCCCTTAAGCTCTTCCATCTTGAAAACAATAATGTTAATATTGGAAAGTAGTGACTTGGAAGTTTTTTGATTTTGGCTTCTGCAATTGTTCTCTATAAAGTGACAAGAGCTCAGGAAGAAATAGCGTAGAAAAATCTAACCAAGAGTAGCTTTCAATCTGATGTTTAGGCCATCAGAAAGAAAAGCCCTGGGTAAATGTTTCTATCCAAGAGCAGCAACTTAAAATGAGAATTCTGTCTGTTTGTCATAAATGCTAGCGCTCTATAAACATGTGACTATCACTGTAGGGGAAGCATCACTTATAAAAGTGATGCCGAGACCTTTCAATATTTAAGGGGTTTGGGTTGTTTTATTGAGCTACAGTTATTATTTCCAAATATTACTTGAATTCCTCATGACCAATATTAAGAACACACTGAAGGCATGCTGTAAAATCAGTGTCCTCTTCCACTGAACAGAGTTTGATCCAGTTCTAATTCTTTTCTCTGCTAAGTGAGGAAAAGCAACCTGAAATGTTATTTTGGTGCATGACAGCATCTACATGTTGAGGTTTACCTTTCCATCCTCTGATCTAGTCAGGGGTGACAGGTTCTTCACTTCACAGTATAAGATTTGTAGAAATCAGCACATTCTGTTGTTCTTGTAATGCATTTATTTGAGCTTGTTCAGTAAAGTTATTAATAACTTTAAATATTTTGACGTGATTTCCATTGGTATGGTGTTAATCGTTTCAGAGGGTCAGTGAAAAGTACAATATTTTGTCTACTTATTTCCATTCTGACTAATGAGACTTCTTGTGGTATTTAGCTGTGCAGCAACACACTGCCAAATAGGGAGAGGCTGTGTTGCTGAAGATCTGGAGGGACCTCCCAGACAGGCAGTTTCTCTAATATGCCTATTGGTTCTTTGGTTTCTCTGATGAGATTTTTGTTGTAGTGTGCGTTTATGATGAAAATTATAACTTCTGTACATCTGCAGTAACTCGAACAAACTGCCCTTTTGAGAGTGGCTTGTTCCACAGAATTAAAATGTAAATGAGCTCATTTATTTCTAATAGAATGGGTATCGTACTCTGTAATTCTCACAGTACCTGCCTGAACTCTTCCTTGCACATACCTAACTCTTATTGATTTCTGCAGAGTGCTCGCTAGTACATCACGGCCTAGGACCATGTGTAGAAGTGTTATTGTGCTGACTTACCTGCTGGTGAATACTGACTCACCAATTAACTTCAAAAACAAATAAGCAACTTCACATTTTGTTTCTCTGCTCAATAATAAATTCAGAGTGGTAGGTTGGACCAGTGTACTGAGGCTGGTTTGATGCTGATGCTTTATTGAGTCTACGTTACGGTGTAACACGGTCAATTTATCTTTTGCCTTTAACAATTCTAAAGCAGTTGAAAACAGGTTACTGTGTTCTGCTGATGTAAATTTGAGTGGCTTCAGGGAAAACTGCTCCCCCCTTCTGTCATCTGTGTAGGTAACCTATTTATTTATTTAGAATTCTGGACTTGGAATTGATTTTGTTTATGTACTTTGAGCTTCTGTGAAACAGTGACAAACATACTGATGTCTCAGTAACTCTGCAGCTCTGATTATCTCAAGTCATTGGATTATGTGACCTCTCATTTTCCAAATCTTGGGCATTTATATCTGTTCTGATGAGGTCTCTAAGAGCATCTGTGAAAGGAAACTGAACTTCCCCAAATTAGTCCAAAGTGAACTTTGCAAGAAGTAGAGGAAGAGGGAAAGTATTAGTTCACGTTTTCCCTAATTGTTTACATCTTCCATGTACGTAGTACCAGCTACAGTGAGAAGAAGGAAAAAAGACCCTGTGTGTTCTTTCCAACCAACCTGGGCAAATGCTGCATTTTGTGTGCCGCTTAAGACCGTAGGAGAACCAGCTAAAAAGCCATAACGATCAGCTTGTCCTAGGTTTACTGAAAAATACAGTTTAATGAGAATTTTAGCTTTAATAATAGATAAGGCTCTTCTCTTTGAGTCACAGACTAATCAAGTGGCATTTTCAATAGTACTGCTCCACTGGGCTTCTGATTAGTTAGGAGCCTGAGTCCATGCGAAAGAGCGCCCTGCATCTTCAGGCATTCAGTTGCTGTGAAGTACAACAGTAGTATGTCTGCTTTCAGGCAGCGTTAATCACCTGTGCTTTAAGGTCATTTGTGCATGGATTAATGCAGGAAAAGCCAGAGTAGAGCTGGATCATGAAAATACTTGGACCTAATTATCTGTTTATTTATTCTTGCATTTATCGGCTGTCCTGGGACTTATTACACCTATGGACAGCTGGGATCAGGACTAGACGTCCTTGTCGATTTCATCTGGTGATACGGGGGAGAAACCCCTGTATGGAGCAGTCAAAAAGGGATGGAGCTGTTTTACTCTTGAGATTGTTATGTAGAAATATTGAGTGATGTCAGAAGCCACCC
Organism: Alectoris magna; assembly: GCA_030625065.1. Taxonomy (NCBI): domain Eukaryota; kingdom Metazoa; phylum Chordata; class Aves; order Galliformes; family Phasianidae; genus Alectoris; species Alectoris magna. The sequence continues at coordinate 110,613,086 of CM060561.1, read as the reverse complement.
CTAGCTAACTACTGTTGGCTTCCCCCTCCAATTCCCTTGTATAAACGTCAGAACTGTTTCAACCTCTTCCTGGCTGGTGTTTGGTGTGCATCTTTGGAAAGATGTAGCTATTCAATTTAGTGAAAATGTTGTGAAAATGTTTGAAATGTTTGAAATTTGTTGAATGTGAAAACATTTTTTCCCCTCAGTAGCAAATATACAATATTGAATGTTTTTTAGAGCAATTTTATTTTAAAGAAAAGAGGAAGTTCCATACAATTATGCAGAAGAACTTTGCGGCGAGGGTGACAGCACTGGAACAAGTTGCCCAGAGAGGTTTTGGAGTCTCCTACTATGGAGATACTCAAGAACCATCTGGACATCTACCTGTGCGACTTATTGTATGGGACCTGCTTTAGCAGGGGTTTAGGCTTGATGATCTCTTGAGGTCCCTTCCAACCCCTGCAACTCTGTGATTCTGTGATAACTTGCCCTGTACTAGGAGGCGCTGGATGAGAGAGGAAAGCAGCACAGTCTTTGGTCAGCACCTGCGCCGTCCTCTGTGATGCTGTGAGCACTGAGCTCAGCCCTGTCTACCGCTCCCTGCTGAGAGTTGTGACTGGTACACTTTCCTGTGCAACTCGCTGTAGGGAACCTGCCTTAGCAGGGGGTTGGACTGGATGATCTTCAGATGTCCCTTCCAACCACTGCAGTTCTGTGATTCTGTGAGTTTCACCATTTTGCATGCCAGCTCGTGGAAGCAGACAGCTCTTTGCTCCAGCCTTAATCGAAGCCCTTTTGTCCTTTCTGAGTACTCCCCAATAGTCAGTATATCCTTTCCTATGTGCCCTACCTTGCAGGTGTTTTCAATTTTGTACAATCCTTTTATTTGACCTGCTCTATATTCTGAACCTTTTCCCTCCTCTGGTAAATATTAGTTATATTGAATTTGGAGGAAACTGTTGTCTCACACTGTCAGTGTCTCAGGCTGAAATCCTGAGCCTTTAAAATAGAGCCTCTAAAATGATCGTCATAAAGGTGAAGATGGTTTTCTGGTTTGATTGGGAGGGGGATTACTTTTTTTTTTTTTTTAAATTTTATTTTCATTAGCTCAATTCCTTGAGGTGTTGGTGATCTTGTGTAACTTGTAGCTGTGTAAAACTGTCTTTCCAACGTGGGTAATATGCTGCAATAACTTGAGTCGCTGGCTAATAGGTGTGAAAGGGGTGCTTTTTAAGCCCAGTGGAAATCTTTGGGCTAGCTGTGGCAGCCAGCAGACACAACCCAAACACAAATTCCTGTAATCTCAACAGACAGCAGCAGTGAATCACTTCCAGCAGTCTCTTGCCAGCGTAGCACTGTGTATTTCGGAGGTGGGGGTGCGTGTGGCCCCACACATCCTTGCGGTGCTGGGCAGTGCTGAGCGGCTGGGCATTGCCCAAGTGAGGCCCCCAGCCCACAGGGAGCCCAGCAAAGGCGGTGAAGCTCAGCTGCTGCTGATCAGTGCGTCCTGTGCGGAAGGGAAGAGGAAAAGGACTGAAAGAAGTAATCTTGGCATCAGGGTCATGACTGACAGTTTAGAGAAGGAACTTGATCTTTGTTGACCCGAACTTTTTGTAATGATCTGTGAGAGCAGAGTGAGCCTGTTTCATGCCGGTGCTGCTATAAAACAGTAGTGCAGGATAAAAGGCACCGACCAGAAATTCTCTCTGTCTTTCCCCTGGCAGCGTTTTCCTGTCTGTTTTACAGAGGCATACGTGATGGTGAAGCAATGGAAAAAACTGACTTTACTCCACATCATTGTAAATATCCCCTGTCTCTAGTCAGGAAGTGGAAAGGAGGAGAGCGGAATGATTTTTAATTTTGTTTTATTTTTTTTTCCACAAGAGCCTAAAAGATCAATGTTTTGGGCTGTCGGTATTTAACCTTACAAATTTTCTCACAACTTCTTAGTTACTTCAACTTTTACTCTCGGATTTTGCATACTTTGTGTCTACCAATCAGGAGAAAACTTGCAGCTACTTTCAATAGTTGCTTTATTGTCATTTTTTTTTCTATTTGGAAAGTGAAAGCTACGTGTTTCAATAGTATTTCTTTATGAATGTGTAGCTAGCATAAACACCAGTTTGATCGTTAGATTGGTGTTCAGTGTGTTAAGTAATCTTTAGCACTTCGTGTATCTTATAATTAACGTTCTCAACGTTTTTGTATTCTGTTACTTGTGAATCTCAAGACAACCAAACAATAACAGCAAAATTCATGTGTTTAAGAGGTGGTGGGGTAGAAGTCTTAGTGTTTTCTGCGTAGCAATTTGGCAGTCTTCAGTATAACAATAGAGAGATTTTTCTTTTTGCTAACTCTGAACTTCCATTTCAAAGGTGGGAATCAGCCACTAATACCTTCCAGTCCTGCTTCTGTGGGCTTTTCCTGCTGAAGGTACACCTTTGGATGTTGCTGGAGTGGAGCTGGGTTGCTGGGTGCTTCTGAAAAGTAGGTCACTTATGCCCCATTAAAAAAAAACAACAAACAACAAAAAACAACCAGAAGAAAAGTTTGTGTATAATGTCAATCTCAGGAAAAATCTGCACAGTTTCAGTTAATGTCACTGCTGTTTATATTCTTCAAATCCTAGGAGAGAAGTACCATTGGGGTAGGCACTTTTGGCTCTCCTGCTTGCAGCACACTGTTGCGCTGGCCTCCCAAGTAATGCTCCTGTACATCAGTTTCATGCTCCATGTACGTTAGCACCAATCCATGGAAAATGGTTTGTCCTTGTGGCAGAAAGCATTCTCGAGAGGCTCTTCACTGTACAGGCCTTCACACTTTTGCTTTGACAATATCTCTTCTCACGCTGTCATGTTTTCAAGTCCTTCTTGGCTTTAAGACTCTCACGTAAGGAGTGTGGAACTGAAATAAATGCGATGCGCCAAACTGTTCTCAGCCTGATCAGTCGCAGAAACACGTCCTGGTCTCACAAGTAAGGCTTGTCTAAGAATGGCCTTTGTTTCCCTGGGTAAATAAATGATGCACATTTCTCCAAAGTTTTTACAAGGTTGGTTATGTCCACACACTGTTTCATAAATGTACTGTCCAGCTGCACACTCTGGGAGCAGAAGAATGCCGCCTGGCTCGCTGTCTCCTGCAGTGAAGTGCCCTGGATGCAGAACAGCAGGAGGAGGGATTCAAAGACTCTCTTACAAAGGTACCAACCATTCTGGCCCTTGTGGGACTGGGTGACTTCCCACTGCACTTTCCTTGGGGCTGTGGTGAAATACCATAGTCTAGCCCACATGATTTTGCTTGGAAATCTGAACCTCCAGGCATGAATAACTTACTGGAATTAATCTCCAACTGTTGTCATCCAGTATTCAAATATTAATGTAGTTGATCTGAGTGAGGCAGTGCAACCATGGTGGTCTTGCAAAATAGTGCATCACAGAAGTACGTTTCCTAACACGAATTAGTGTTTGTTGTTCTGTAAGAAGCATTCTGCTATTTTCCTTCAAACTGCTAGGCTAAATGGCCTGTGCAAGTCCGGCTCCTATGCAGCAAACAGTAGATCTCTCTTGGATTGCAAATTTTAAGAAGCAACAGCTGAAGGGAGAAGGGGTGGCAGAAACTCAAGAAGTCCTTCTTGAGGCAACCAAACTTTTGAAGAACTGAAGAGTAAGCAAGGACTGCCTTTCCCTTTGTCAGGAATGCAACCAGTATAGCACTGGGAAGGAAATACAGCCGAGGTCAGAATTAACTGATTCTTCCAGGAAACATATATCCTGGTAGTTCTCAGAGCGGTGAGTGAAGCAAGATCATGTTTCCAGATATGCCAGATTTGCTTTGTGCTTTGAACTAGAAAGCTTTATAAAACTTCGTAAACTATGAGAGCCATCTGGACTTTTTTGGCTGTTTTACTGAAAGGCGAGTATCACCATGAACAAAATAATCCTGGGTGTGGACTTTCTGTTCAAATACAAGTGGCCTGTGCTGCAGGAGTTGATGTACTACTCTTCAGCTCACCTCCTGGTTTGCATGGGGACCTGTGGCCTGATTTTCTCACCAGTAATGATGCTTAAAGCTTTTATTTAGCATATTTTTTTCTTTTTTTCTTTTTGTTTTTTTTAAAGTAACTGATGGAAAGTGCCATGCAAAACTTGAAATTACTATTTTTTTTTTAAATAAAGTCATAAGCAAATCCTGGAGCAATAGTGTCACAAGAAGCAGTACTTGTTCCTGTGAAGGAATGCTGTCCTAAGATAGTGCGGGTGTTCAAATCAGCTTTTGCTATAATGTGCAAATGATGGTCTTGTATGATAGTAGGATGAACAATATCTTTGATGGGAATAAGCTGTACTCTTAAATATGGCCATAACTCTTCTTCAAACATGTAAAATATCCCTTTCCCATCTCCTCCACAGTGCAAGGACTTTGTGAAATGACAACATATGCACATTTACCATAATGTGAAAGGCCACAGCATTTTCTCACTGTCTTTGAGTGTATTAATCCAGGGTGAGACACCTCAGAAATGAGTCCAACTGTAGAAAGCCCCATCTCATCTTTTAAAGTAGTGCTTTATGAATGGATCAGGGGATGTGAGAGGCTCTGGGGAAGAAGTTGTTCTCCGATAACTCGCTTTTTATGAAAAAACAGATTGATGATATGGAGTGAATTGCATTCATGGAATTATGGAGTCAGTGCACAGACTGCAGTTCTTCCTGTCCACTGGCCACGGCCATTTGAGTTAATAGAGTAACAAGGGCTGCCAAGCATCCTCCCTGCAGACTGGTAAGAAGAAGCATCAATCTGCCTTACGATTCACTTCACAGGTATTTGTCAGAGTTCTCAGTTTTTGGCTTGGCCATGTGAGGTCCCCTGATCCTGGATTTTCTTCCGATTCTTCTGGTATTTTCTGTCACATTGATTTGTTCCCACTGAGCCTCAGTACTGAGCTACTTTCCAGACATACTGCAGCCAACTGGTACCCATTCAACATTCTCATGTTTCTTCTGCATTCAAGACCATTAGAGCTGTTAGACCATTGGCTCCTTACCATGGTTTTCTTTGCCCATGTTCAATACCAGACCTGTGAATGATCCCAGACTGCCCAATTCTCACATCCTCACCCATTCCTATTCCAGCCTCTCTACGGCCCTAGGGAGACACTTCTCCACTTACTTACATTGTCTCTGTATATTTCTTCCTGATCTTTGCAAGCCCAAAACTTGACCCTTCTGCATTTGGTGCTGGTAACTCATTCTTGCACATTCTCAATATACGCAGGAGATGCTGTCTGGGAGAACACTGAAGAGGAAAAGAGTATTCATGCTTTTGTTTGAGAGCTGCTGAAGTTGCAGTTCCAAGGAAGATCCCACGCAGTCTCAGGCTGAAGCAAACCTGCTGGGGAAGGAGCCTTCAGAGAATGGTGGGAATTGCCTCAGTGTCTTTTTGGCTAAGATAGCTAAAAATCAAAGACATCTCTGTTGACAGTTTTTGAACTGGACATTTTCTTTGCCATTCCATTTGAGGATATGCAAGTTGTCCAAATTCAAGCAGTTATCTGTTTAGATAATTCCCTGAACAAAGAGCAAATTTTAGTGTGTCATATTTAGCATCAGATTTCGCAGGGTTATTGGCAACTGAAAATGGAATTTTACATGGAGAAGTATAGAGTAACTTTGATAACTAGCAGAGCTGTGCCCCATGGTCCTCCAAGCTGACAGCCACCTCCCTCCCTTCCGTTCCTTTTTTTTTTGCTGCTTTGTTTAGTTCAGAGTTTCTTATGACTCAGCCAGTTCCTGTTCCTGGTAACAAACTTCTTGCTGGCTTTGGAACAAGCAAGTTCATTGCTTGAGAAAATAGGGGCACATGGGATGGATCACTGGGGTGGGTGGGGAGGGGTCACAGAGCCCAGCTGGCTGAGACCACTGCAGGATGTTATGCGGCTGAAGCTTACAGAACGGTGTTGGGATTGCAGTTCTGATTTAACTTTGTAAGCATCATCTCCTTTTAAATAGTCTGCCTTTTTGTTTTCTTTGAAAAGAAAACTATTGCTGGAGGTGTTGTAATCAGGAGGAAGATAAGTTGTTTGATGCAGCACATGGCACAAAGCTTGGGGTAATGAAGGAATGGGTATGTTTCGGGTCAGCGTGAGTTCAGGCAGCGAGGTCTAAATAGCTGCTGGAATGGTACAATTTATCATTTCATGAGAGAGAAGGTTCTGGTTGCTAGACCAGTTTATCTATGATCTATGTACCTTTTGAAATCACACTGCTTTATTTACCTTAGCAGAGATTTAGATACAATCTTAAATATTTTTTCAGTACACTGAGTGTTTGGGAGTGACCAGATATTGTTACAGTATTGTCTTGAAGTGTGAAGGTGTGGAAACTCTGTAAAACAAGGTAAAATATCTGAGTCTGAAGTCGTAACTATGTATAATCCTTACCTGTCATTGACTATTTCCTTGTGGTGTTGGAGTAGAATACAACCGTATAGCGTTCCTTATTTGAGCTAAGGTTTTTTTTAATGAATTCTACTACATTTGCCATAGGCGATGTATATATGTGTGTGTATATATATAAACATATACACACACATATATATATATACACACACACACGGCTGGTTGGTGTGAATCAACAGATGTGCAACAACAGGTCTGCTTGTCTGAGCTTTTACTACAGTCACATGTTGTCGTATCAGTGACTACTGGCAGTTCCGATACGTAGTTTTTGGATTAAAAGAGTTCAAGGTTGTCATTTATGGAATGTACAAAATTACAAAGAATTGGTATACTTCCAGGATGCAGACTGGGAAAGCTTTTTCACAGATTTAACTACCTGTGTAAGTATGTATTTATCTGCAAAGAAAGAGGCAGAAAAGTGGAGCTGTTGACATTAGACCCTAGGCTGCTTTCTGACAATGGTTTTGTGCCTCAAGAAGTCTTCACAAGGTAAAACCGAAGTATTTTTCCTCTTGTGTTTTCAAGCAGAGAAATAAAAGAGAGAGGCAATTGGAGGAGTGTGATTATTAATGCAGAATAAAGGATGATTTAAATTCGGAATAGTTAAGAGAATATATTTGCTTGAAAACTGATAGAAGAGGAAAGTGGCGCAGAGCAGATCAGAGTTAGAGTTGCATGGCTGCAGAAACAATTGAAAGAAAGGCTAGAAAAATGCCACAGCCAGTGTTTCTGGGGTTTGGACTTGTTCTTAAAATGCGCTTTCAAAGTAAGCTTTTAGCGATGTCAGAGGATTATCTTTTTTGTTGCCATTTGTATGCACCATTCAACTGCAGCTTCCCATATGTGCTGGAACTGTGTGAGCTGGGACGGGTGGCAGAGAGGATATCCCTACTGCAATCGAAAAGAGAGGAGACTGGAGACCTGGATGGCTGTTGTGGCTGAGAAGAAAGAAAACATATCTACACATCTGGGAAGTATTTCAAATGAGTGAAAAACTCTCCCCTCTGAGTCAGTGTCTGCCCTATGTCAAAGCAGATTTCTAACTTGAAGCCTTGAGGCTAGAAAAGAGAGGTGGTGTGCTGATATATAACTGTGGGTGCTTCTCTGAGAAATTTACAGCTAAAAAGCTTAGGAGTGTACCAGTTTATTTAGTAAAAAAAGACATGAGTAAGGAGGGAGGAGACCTGCAACACAGAATTTTTCAGTAAGTCCATAATTTTGATTACTGAATGCCTGCCCTGAAATTCTACCCTGAGCAATATTTTGTATTGGATAATGAAGTGTGTCAAAGTTTTTAGGGTAGAAAAGATATTCTTACACTACTGTAAAAGGTAAATCAGTAAAACTACACTATATAGCAGAATTTCTAAGTTAAATCAATAACCCTACACACTAAAGTAGTGCTTTGTAAGCTAAAACTGCTCTACACATCATACTAATCCTCTGAGAGTGTAGAGGGTTTAGGAGATTGGTTATACCATCTGCAATATCAGTAAAATACAGTATTAGGTTACATATGCCTACTAAGGCAGGCGTCAGTAAATAAGTATGTGATATTAAAAATTTGACACTTCTAAGTCGGGCTTTGATAGTGGAACATGCGTATTGGTATGTTGCATTTACCTTTCTGTGTATGTGATCTGAGTGAAAATCAGCCCCCTGGTAGAGCCAGCAGGCCTCTTCATGCATTTGCTGGTGTGCGGATCAACCTCTGAGATTAACGCTGTAATAGGAACAGGAGTTGGAGGGCTGACATTAGTTTCCAGAGGTCTCTAGAGTGACTTATCTGTAGCTAGAGAGGCAGCATTTGCCATTAATTTTTAAATGGTGAATGAGCTGGGCTGAATCCACTCCCTGCTCCCTGCTGCACTGTGTCCTGGGGAAGCAACATGTGCTGCAGGAGATGCGGTCCCAGGCAGGCTGGCAAGGGGTTGGCTTCTGTCTTCCCAAAGGCTTTGTTTCCTAGAAAAGGGAAGATTGGAGTTTCCACCTGTGCCCAGGGGAAATCTAGAGGACGTGTGAAATGAATAAGAGCATCCTTTACCTGTTCTGTTGACCAGTCACAGGCATAATCTCCTGGGAAGTGAAAGCACCAACTACTTCTGCTCTATAAGGATAGGATGTGTAGATCTCTGCTGGAGAAGCAGAATCAAAATTTTACAGAGATGTATTGTATTCAAGTTTTATCTTTTTTTTTTTTTAATCTTTTTTTCTTGATGATTCTGACTCTATAGCTGATGAGCAATTCTTTCCTGCTCCTAACACAGTACCTTAGTAAATGGTACTGCAGAGCCTGAGCGGACACCACTCCATCCACAGCACTGTGAGCACCATCCAGCTCTGGGCTGATGTGGGGATCTCTGGGCCATGGGCGCACACTTAAAGTGGTGGAGATCCTGCTCCTAAAGCAGCTCCTCTTTGTAGCACAGCCATTGCCCCACGTGTTGGTCCAGCCAAAATGGGGTTGTGCTTGGCTGGGGCAGGATTGCTGATGGTGGCCGCAGTGCTGTTGTTTTGCATTTTGCCACACTTGGGTGTTGCGTTTGCTGATTCAGAGTAGCCAGCTTTATCCAAATAATTAGAAATGAAATTCTCGTAATGGAATGAGAATTGTCTTCTTTATTACTCTCAAAGGTACTCACCAGATCTAATTCCCCTGAAAGGTCATTGGCATTATATTTGAGCCAAATATTTTTGTTATAGAAAATTAGACTTATTCATCTGCTGTAGTATTTAGAAATGAGACTTGATGTTTTCACTCTTCCTATGAGCTTCTATAGCCTACATTTGCTGAGCTTGGTCTGGGAACATATGCTTTGCATTCCTTTTTATTTGGTGGGCCTCAGAGTCTAAATTGGGACTTTTGCGCTGCTCTTGAACAGTGGGAAACCATATGTGGCATTGTGTTGTTTGAATGATATTCAAAACCAGAGGGTTTGTGTAAACTTGTCATTTAAAATATAGCCCAGCCAGTGAAAGAACAGGCACCGTTGTTCAACCTGCACAGCAGCGCACTCTGCTGCGTCATGTACAAGCAGGAGGAAGCTGGGAGAAAAGCACTGTAGCTTTCCTGATACAAGAAAGAACATGAATAGAGTCTGTTCTGATGGACTGTACGGAAAAGCTCTGCAGAGATGGTGTCTCTTGCCCTGGCTTAACTGTACGAGCAGGAATCGAGCATTAGCAGCCCACAACCAGTGATAATCCCAAGGGACGCAGCTGGGCCCTTCTGTTTAGTGGGAGAATTAAAGATTAAAGAGAACGTGATGGGGAAAAGACCTCTTGAAAGGCACAAGAAGCATTCTGCTCAGAGTGGGTGGTTTTTGCAGCTAGGGTGGAGTCATTTGTGGGTACAGATATGGGTGCTGTTGTTTTAAGAAGAAGGTATAAGTTTGATATGTGTAAGACAAGGGTTGTTTTAGAGAAAGATTGGCCAGTGGTAAAGATTGTTACACTTCATGTTTGTGAAGTTGGTATATTCAAAGTTCTAAGGTGTTTTTTTGTTTTGTTTTGGTTTGGTTTTTTTTTTTGTTTAACATATCTATTTATTTATTTATTTTAAATGCATACCTCCTCAAAAACTTTGGGCAAGCTCCTTACCTGGATTAGTAATCACTTCAGTTTTGGAACCAGCTTTCCTAAAGGGGTGGAGTGACCTGAGATTTCTCTATCCAGACTGATGCTGTTCAGCCTGCTCCTGAAAGAGATGGAGAACAAGACAGAGAAGCCTCCTGGTAATTCCTCATCAGGTGGGGTAGCTGAGGTGAGGACGTACTGGGTGCCTCACAATGCAAGGTGATGCAGGGTGACCCTGAAGCTGCAGTTCAGTGTTGGTGAATGTAGAATAGTGCAGAGTAGGAAAAGATCCTAAACCAAAATACAGAGTGGCAGAACCTAAGTTATTGCTTGGGAAGAAACCTTGGGTTACAACAACTGTATAAAAATATATGCTGAATGTGCAGGAGGAATAAGGGAAAATAAAAAAGAACTGCTGAATGGGAAAGTACTCTTGAACACAATTGAAATATCTTTACACTATAAGTACATGTTGCTCTTGAATATTGCATCTTTACTCCTTCATCTCACAGGGATGCTGGAGATGCAGAGAAAATACAGAAAATGTTGATAAAAGATGTGGGTGTTTCTTGTATGGAAAACAGCTAAACGCTTGGGGAATTTCAACCTCTTGTCTGAGCAGGAAGAAAATGAAGGGCTGTAAACTCCCAAGTGGCAAGGAGAAAGCAAATGGAAAACGGCTATTCACTTTCCTATACCGCGGGATCCAGGCAGCCTCAGGTGGACCGTTAGGTGACAAGTTTAAAACAGGTGACAAGTTTGAAACAAGAAAAACGGTCTTCCTATAGCTGTGAAATTGCCCTGAGATATTGTAGATGCCAAAAGTTCACATGCTGACAATGGTGTTTGGACATACTCCTTAAAGAACACTCTCTTGGTGACAGTTGTATACAAAAATGAAGAGATTGCTGGGAGCTGGGAAGGCCCAGGGGTTGGGACTCTGTTGGCTCTTATCAGAGAAGGAAGAAGTGTAAATTATGAGTGTAGATAGGGCAACTGACATCCTCAGCCTCTGTGCCTGTCCTGTTTTTGCTGTTCCTGTGTAATTACACTCATCTTGTGCTAAGTATTGCATAAACATATTAAAAAAAAAAAAAAAAAAAAGCAGCTGCTTCCCTTAAAAATCAGTCTGAGTTTTTGTGAAAAGAATTCAGAGAGTGCTCTTGCAGAAAAGAGAGTCAGACTTTTAAACAAAAGACTGAGGTGAAAGAAAATATATACTGGGTGAACTCCAAATTTACAAAGGTATTCTGATACTCTCAGAGGGTCTTTTTGTCTTAATGCCTACACAAAGTATGTTAGCATTCCACCAACGTGTGAATAACAGTGATGTTGAAGTCTGGCAATGATACCTAAATAGTGATCGTCTTTGTATCCAGGCACTTGCTGTAGCTTTTCAGAGGGTCTGAAATGCAGCTGACCTGAATAAAACCTGTGTATTGAAACACCTGATTTTCTTTTCATTGAGGGTACTGTAATATGTGCAGTGTATGTGCTTAATATGTTGCTTTCTAGTTGGCTCTCCATGTAATGTTCGATTGCAAAAGACTGCTCTGTGTCACACCTGATGACTAAACCTGTCTAACCCACACCACGGGAAAGTGCTGGTGCAATGAGATGTCTTAGAATCAAGCTTTAGGTTGTCCTCAGGTTTCAAATCTCCTGTGCACTTTTTTTTTTTTTTTTTTTTTAATATGGCCTCTAACTCAAGAGATACAAGCACAAAAGGATTCCAGGCAACAATTAATCAGATAAGTATTTATTTATTTAACTCAACCTATAGAATTATGCTGGTGATAGTTTCTTCAGAGTTAAAGCTTTGCTGAGCAAAAGGCTGTCTTTTAAAGACTGTTTTCTTTTTTTCAGGCATCTACACTGGAACTGTCTGGATTTCATTGGGCATGGTAAGAATTTTTCTCTTAATTACAGAAGAAAAAGGAAAAAAAAAGAAAAAAAAAGAAGAGCTGTCTGTGGTGTTTACCTCCTGATACGTTCAAAGTGGAAGCACGGCTTTGGAAACTAGATGCATTTGATTTATACTGTGTATTATAAAACAGAAGGGAAAGACATAACCAAAGCAAATGTACATTGCAGGCATGTGGGACGGTGTTTACTACTGCATTCCCTAGGAGCAGGTTAGAGTTGGCTATAAACAGGGGCTGGGGGCCTGGGAGAAATTGTGGAACATCTGTCTGCGTGATGGCAATAAAGTTAAAAAACAACAACAACACAACAACTATATATAATATCCACTATTTAAATAGTTTTAGTGAGGATATATTTACATACGCGATATGTAAAGGTTGTATAGCAGACCTGCAGTTAGCAGAGTCTGGACAGAAGCAAGACAAAGACCAGTAACTGAGGAAGATGCATTGTGCTGTGAGGGGAAAAGCCTGTAATATTTCTAGAAATTGAAACATCAATAGATCTAAATGTTGCTGAAATATGAAGTAGTTCAATCTCATTGATGTTAAGGCTTTAGTCTTGCTGGCACAGCTGTGTTAGAAAGGGATTTATTATATTTTTGTCATCATTGCTATGCTAGCAAAAGCCCTAATGTCTATGAAGTTACACTAGAGGAAAAAAAAAAAAAAAGGGGATTTTTCTCTCAGGCGACTTCATTTGCTCACGGAAATGATGTAAAACTGTACCTGCAAAAGGCTTTTCTTTTTTTCTACTGTAAATTATCTATGCTTGTATAACTATCAATAAACCATTGCAAGAGTCTACAAGAACTTGCTGAAAAGAAATAATCTATCTGAAGCAAAAGACAGCAAACAACTCTTAGTATAAATTAGCTAATTCATGTAACTGGAAACGGTATGTTATGAGTAAATACCAAATCCAGGGATTCCACAAGTGGTTCTTTTTTGTTGTTGTTGTTTTTAACCATTCCTCTCAGTTTTTGCCTAAAGTTTAAGCTGAGAAAAATTCAAGGTAGCATCATGCAGATGTTTTTTCCTTCTTGGGCAGTTAGTGTTTCTGAGGATAGTACTGATGGGGATTGAGATGGAGAGTCCTAGGAAGCCTTGCTTCCAGGCCGTGAGGAATGCCAACCACTTTCTTGGGTGTCATGGAGAGAGTGTCCCTTTGAAGTCTGCTTCCCACATCTCTACACTGGGCTTGAAGCCAGGCCTCTCTTCTGTAAAGAAACCTTGCTAAAATTTCTCAGTTTGTGCCCCTTTATGGAGAGAAAGAGTGTGTGGGTGCAGGAGAGACAGAGAAAGTTGTAAGTGCCAAGTATGCTGAGAGAGCATAGCGTAAAAGTCTTTCAGTTTCATATATCTGGGGACAAAGGGAGATCGAGGAAGACAAAAGCTTTATATTAATAAGCGCTGATTTTACCATCCCAATCTCCCACTTCAAAATCCTCCTCTCCCTCTCCAAAACACATCCATTTTTAGACAACTGTTTATGTTTGAGTCCTTTGAACTAGCAGAAGCACTTGAAATAAATGCATTTATAAGTATGCCTTCTGCCAGCCTCTGTCTTGTCTGCATATGGACACTTTAAAGAGTTAAAGAATATGTCTTACATATCTCAGAAATATGCTAAGTTCACAGTGGTGGCACCTGATACAGCTTTATTCCTCCATCTCCCTTAGAATACAGTGGAAGCGCTGCTGAATTATTTGATAAACAATCACCAATTAGTCATTGCATTCCTTACTAATTCAGCAACTGCTCTCCAGGGCCTTCGGGCAGTTTGTATGCCTGTTCATGTGCCCCAGGTAGCTCTGAACTGAAGGAGTTTCCTTAATTGTTTCTGCTGTGGTGTCTGTTCAAAAGGTTTTACTGCTCCTTTCAGTAAGCTGGGTGGAGTATTAGAATCGCATGCTTGCCATCTTACCTTTCCCCAGCATGCCATTAACAACATGGATAACATAATCCCAAAACATTATGCTGCATCCTTTCAGTACCTCTGCACAGGTGGGTAGAAACACCTACTTAGCACATAGAATGGAGGTTGACCCTGCTGAATGTGGGGCACAGGTGCAATGCAGCTTCACCTCCTCAATCTTTTCTAGTTTTGAGTACTCACTGGTGCCCCAGTGCCCTGTTAGATGACATAAATCAGACCACATCACTTGCTTGTCACAGAGCTGTGGAGGACAGGGAGCCAAATTAGTTTTGCATGCCTATTAGGTGTTGAATGTTCTTGCAAGTACTATTGGACAGCAAGCATGAATGGGAGAAGTTCTCTCTGCTAACCTTTGTTCCTTCTTCTTTTGTCTTACAGGTGCCGGGGAATGGCTGAAATCTGCTTCTGAAATATGTTCTAGAGGAGGCAGCAGGCCTGTGGCTATGGCTCCTTTGCACATAAATGTTATTGTGTGTTTGTTTCACTATGGTAGGATATTTAATGTATCATAGAAACACATTTTGTATGTCCAGGCTCAGTGTCAGTACCATCACAGAACCTTTCACCCAAACGTATTTTCCCTCATTTGACCCTTAAAAAAAAAAAAAAAAAAAAGCACAACCCAACCCCAGACTTCAAGAAAATGTAATTTCCTGTGAAAAAATGTACACTACTGTCGTCTTCTGGGGGGAAAAGGGAACTTTGTTGTATCCGTTGTTGTAAGTGAAATACAGTGTACAGCATGCTAAGTAATTGCTCAGTTAAATGTCAGTGTGAATCCAGAAATCCTCAGTAGAGTAAAAAATAAATATTTTTATTTTCTCTAAAAGCTTCCCTGTAAAATTATTCCAAAGATTTTCTTCATCGGACAGCACAGAACAAACAGATATGTGCCTCTTCACTTCTCAGCCTGGTGGCAGGATTGTTGGGAATTTTGGCCAAGCGCTCTGAAAATATTCTGCGTTTCCAAAAAAATGAAAGCCACCTGGTTAACCAAGAATGTGCCTCATCTTTGGTGAGCAGGAAACTTGAGTAGTAGATGTTTCTATCTGAAGTCACGCTCTTATGCCTGTATCAGTGCCTCCAAAGGAAATGCAAAGACAACTGATGCAAACCTTCATCACCCACAGGGCCTGGGCAGGAAGTTGGACAAAGCTGTTCAGCTGAAGTAGTTAGTTGTTTTCTTCCCCTTTCACATGCAGTGACATCTTGCCTTTTGAAGTATAATTCCTTTTGTCCTTCAACATTATATTACCTATGCTTTCCATTTCCATTCTTGTTTGCATAATTTTCTTCTTTCACACTCTTGATTTTTAAACATTGTTTCCTTTTTCTTTTTTCCAATCTTTCAAATGAGCTGTTTGGTCTTCCATATACATAATTTTTTAGATTTGCATTAAAAATAGTAGAAGAAAGCTGATACGGCAGAATAGTATTTGCAGTACAGCGCATCATCCTGTAAGCAGACTAAATAGCAAGGCTTTATTCACAAAGAGGTGAGGTAATATTCATTGCTGCAAAGTTCTTAACTGTTCATTCTTAGCTCTGGATGCCTGGGTTTCTTTTTATGGAGTGCCTGTTTACTCTTCTATATTTTTATAGAGTAAAAGGCTGGTGTGGAAAATGAGGGTGTTATGTGCAGTAATGTTATAAATAACACTGGCTCTCAGATTATTTGTATTATATCCACTTGCCAGAATGTGTAACATTAAATCTAAAAAAAAAAAACCTTAAAAAAATATTTAAAAAACGTTCACACACAAATAAAACAGAACAATGGATTGCTTGGATAAGAGATCTAAAGGAAATGCTGGGGAATATATTTCTTGGGGAGTATTCCCTACCTAGTTAATCACGCAGGCAGAAGATTGCTTACTCCTCCCACAGCCGCAGATCAAACGGAATATTAAAGCCATAAAGATGCTGGCATAAGGAAGAAGGAGGGTTACTCAGCACCCATCATGCTCAACTGACAGGCAAATGGGGAGCACGCTGGGAGCAGAGCTGCCCTCCTCACTGAGCTTGTGACTCCAGGGTGGGTGAGATGAAATGCAGCTGTGATGGAAAAGGGGAAGTGTATACATAGGATTTGCTATTCTTCTCTTTTTACTCTGTGTGCTGTATACTTTGGGATAAATAATACACACACACGCAAACGTATTTTGACCAATATTTCAATTGGTGTGGTGGTATTCAGTTCAATCATGAGATGTTCAGAAGCTTAGTAGATTGGTGAGCACACAACGTGCAGGCCAGGGACCCGTGGAAGAGCTATTGTAGGTCCTCCCAATGACTGTGATGTGGAACAAAGATGCTGAGGTCCCAGCCTCAGCAAGTGCAAGTGAAAGGGAGGCAGACCAGGTCAGGGAAGTTCTGAGTCCTGAGGAAGCACTGCTTGTCTTGTGAGGGCTGTCAGACAGTTTTCAGAGTATGTCTGTGCATGTGATTTTTTTCAGTGCTAAAATTTATTTGGGAAAGTGTAATAACACCAGTACGTCCTTGTGATTTTATAGCATTTTTTATTATGGCTATAGTTTACAGTAACCTTGCTGTCATGCTGGCCTCTAGTATGGCTTCAGTAGCCTCTGACTCTCTCTCTAAGATGATGGAAGTGAAATTGGACCATTTTGTGCATGCCAAGTTGTCTTTCCCCCTCTCATTCCTTCTTTTCAAATGGTGATTGTGTCAGTGGGATTCTTCTGGCTTGTTCTTTCCCAGCATTCATCCTCAGAGGTACGTGGTGTCTGGGTTGCCTTTCCTCAGAATAGAGGGAATAAATATCAATTGACAAAGCTGCCTCTTCCATGCAGCTGAAATCACGGAAGACAGTGCTGTTCTTTTTTTTTTTTTTTTTTTCCTCTCCTGTTCTTTATGCATTTCTGATTCCCATTCTGTATCAAAATCTCGAATCTCTGTGTGGCAGCTGTTTGTTGTTTAGCCATTGCTCTACTTGAGGGTGGGAATTTAACACCTGAGGGCTTTAAGGCAAGAGGAGACCTTGAAAGATTCCTAGAAGAGCAGACTATGTTTTGGAAACCAGAAGTAAAACAGAAACGGCAGTGATGCTGTATCGGTGCATGGCAAATCTATGAAGAGAGCAGAACAGTACCAGCACAAGAAGGGCCCTGGGAGAAGCACTGCTTTGGCTGATGTCTGTGACTCCTCACACACTGCAGAGTGCTCCAACAGCAAACCTCTGCTAGACTGATGGGTTCCATATGCCAGAGGGCTTTGATTTGTGGCTGGCTCAGCGGTTATCTGAGGCTTGTGTCTCTTCTATAATTTCTGCTAAAACCAGAGCTTCATCTGTGAATCACTTACAGGCACAGTTAACTAATTCAGATATATATTTAAGCAACACTGCATCTGGACTTGGCAACCAATGTGAAATCCTCATTTAAAAACAATAGTAAAGTACTGGAGAGATTATGACACAATGTAGTCAACCGACATGTATTTTACAATGCAAGCTGACATTTAAGTGATCTCCTAGAATGGAGACTGAGCTGGAGAAGTCATGAGTAATTGCAAACAAAATGCTATAAGTGACCACTCTTCCACAAATCTGTAGAGAAAAGATTACAGCAACCGGATCAGAGGCAAAACACTGTTGTGACTGCAGGCTGGGGAGGAGAGGGAAAGCAGAGAGGCTAATCTGATAAGGTGGAAAGAGACCTGAAGTTTGGCTTTAGACATCTGCAAATTGACTGAGATTCTTGCTGTTAACCCATTTGTTGCTGGTATTGAGAGTGGGCTGGAGTGGTAAAATAACAAAATCTGAGGCTGAAACAATTATTTAGTCTGCTCTGAAGCAGTACTAACTATGAATAATTTAAAAGAACTGTAAAATTGTCTGAAAAATGGGCAGAGCAGTGCTGGAGAGAGATTAGAAGTGAATAAAGCAAAAGAGAGTGACTGAGTGAGAGAGTGAGAGCAGTTGATCCTGCACAATCCAGAAGGGCTGAGTTAGATCTTGCTCAAATTACAGCCATGATTATAACCCAAATGCAATACTAGGTTACTTATCTTTCAAGAATAGTAATATATTGAGTAACTGGGAGAGAGAGTATCATCCAGTGTTTTGCATGAAGCCATACCTGTGGTCTCAGCTACAGCACAGCTGGCAATTTTGGCCTCCTGAACTCAAAAAGAACGGGACTGAAAGAAGGGGATTAGGAAAAGGGTGACAACAATATTCAAGAGCCTGGGAAAACTCCTGACTGAGGATTGACTAAAAATTGTACCTTAGAAGATATAGGAATACATAAGTGGTAGAAGTCTGAAGGATACTAAATCTGCTGGAGAAGAGAGATCAGGAGCATCTTTTCCTCTCTCACCATGGCATAAGCCCACTGGGGCACTAGATGAAACTTAACAGTTGTTCAGAAAGATACTAACTAGGTCTAATCAGAGAGCTGATACTAATGTATTAAGCTTCATGTCATAAACTCAACTTCAATAAGGTGTTAAGAAGGGGAGAAGATAGCAGCAGGTCTACAAAAGCTGAAATCCTGACAAAAGTGCATCTTCAGAGGGGTTGTTGCTTAGTTACTTCATGCTCCAGTTTTCAGACTGTTACTTGAATTTTACCTGATTCATCCATCTTCTGAAATCCTGTTTATGTTCTGTAAGGGAAGTTAATAATTCAGTGAACTGTGCTAATTTACCAAAATAAATAAATAAATAAATAAATAAAATGAAATCAAGTCTTTGACAGGGATATCTGGTGCTTGTGCTATTACAGTGTCATTTGGCTACTGTGCAATTTTAACATTTAAAATACCTTTTCTACTGTAATATTTCATGATTCTGGTTCATGTGATTTGGAGCAAAGCTGTGCACTTACTTGCTTAATTAGCTGGCCTAAAGCCAATTGCTTAGGTGTATATGAAACAAATGGGGGTGTGTGGATGTTTGTGCGTGCACACAAATAAATTTTTAGGGAAGCATTGTAGGTTATTCTTCAGTAGGATGGAAATAAGAACAAAGCAGATTTTTTATTATTATTATTTTTTTTTTTCCAGTGGCTTTCACGACCTCCTTCTTTCAGAGCTGTACATAGATGGCTCTTTCCCCAGTGGGTCGTAGTTCCCTGCACGGTGTCAGAAGGATGACTGCTGCTTTTGAAGAGCCGTTTCTCTAAGCAGTTGCATCCTTTTTCTCTTCCTTTCACAGATATTTGTCTGCTGTGCTGGGTTCATTCATTCCCTGTGCCATGGCAGTGCATGAGTTAAGTTTTCCTAGAGGCATGCTGCAGCTCTATAGTGATATGCTTGTTGATGAGAGCACAGAAGATAATGCAAGGCCTTAGATATTTTTGCAATTCTTTGAATACAGATATTAACTAAACATCCAAGTGCCCTTTGTGTTGATTTGAAGTGTTTGGAGACATGGAACAGCTGATCTCTGAAAAGATCTGTCATACAAAGCCTTCCCTCTGGTTCTGTTGCTCTCAGCAGCCCTCAAGAAATTAGCTATATATTCTTAAATAAGACAAACAGAAATTCTGAAGCCTGGTTCTTCCCTCGAACAGAAAGATTTTTCCCATTTTTTTTTTTTCTTCCTTTTTTCTTAAAGAAACATGAATACATTAATTACATTTTTAAATGTAAATAATGTTAAGGACTCTCTCTAGCTTGTGAAGAGAGAATTGTTTATTTTAGAACAGTATGTTTTTCCAGATAGAGATCAATTACTAAATTATTCATTTTTCCTCCTTTTCCATTTTATTGCAGGTCTCATTTCTAGGTGGCTGGAATGATTAATGGGATGTGCTGGGTTAATGCTTCGTGTTTGGGTACTCAAATGACAGAAGCATCTCTGTGCAAAGCTTTTAGTGTGGAGGCAGGATTGGAAGATATTCTGAAGGCAGCTGATTGGCCATGGCACTTCCACTTCTTTCAATTTAGCCATAAATCAATTGTGAATGATTTTCCCACAGTAATTTTTCATATAGTTTGAACCTGGGTAATGAACATCCTTGTCCTGGAGTTGAAACTGTGATTTTTCTAGATCTTGTTGAAGATGTGATCAAGATTTATGAAGGATGACGATGTAAATCCATTACATTTTCCTCTCTCATTTTCTTCTCCACCTCTTCTCTTTACCCATTTCCCTCCTTCCCTTTTTCCTTCCCCATACCTCATAACCCAAGGAGCTTTAAAATGTCCACTAGAGTACAGCTATCACATTGCAGTTGGCTCTTACTGCAAGAACAGTCATTTGTCAGTGACATAGCAGGAAACAGCAATAACCTAAATAAATGTAAGATGGTTCAGATCAAGTAACAGTAGGATGTTAGCAACTTCCTACAGTTCTGAACATTTTTTTTTCTTCTTAATCTGTTGCGATTTCTTTTAATGCTGCTTGATATCAAAGTACAGTTCTGCTTAAAAAAGAACTTTGTAGAAATGACATTGTGGAGTCTTGTGTTCATTTTGTCTCCTCCTCAGTTGCTGTATCAAATGTTCACAGCTTGAAAGTAAAAGAATACTGTTGTTTTGTTCCTGGCAGTCCCCAAATCTCTCTCCTGTACTCTCACATTCAAGGTGGAGCCATTTCTGCCCCTTGCTCTCTACCTATCTTTGCCATCGACTGAAGTAAAGCTTCCAGTACTGGGTCTGCTAATGGTGCCCTTTGCTCTACCACAGCAAACCCACTTGACAGTTACATTGGAATACTGCATTTATGTATTGTGTAATATTCTGTGGTATTGTATTTCTGTCTTGCTCGGCTGGTAGATGCAACGTTGAATTGTGATTTATTAGACCCGGGGCAGAGCACTTTTCCATTACAAGGTCCAGCTAGGTCTCTCAGAGATGCCTGGCAAATCATATGTTAATAAGCACCTTTGTTTTTCATCCAGCGATAAATACATGCACACAAGAAAAGTCGTTTGGCCACAGTCTGCCTGAAATCAAGTTGCAGATTGTATCTGGCCCTTGGGCAAGGAATTCCTTGTTCCTGTATTAGACAGTGTCTAATAGTAGTTGAAAGAAAGATTTTTTGGAAATCATTCTGCAAGTGACTCTGGAGAGACAATGAATGTAAATTCTTGCAGACTTACAAAGACTGCAGTCAGAATATTGAGTGAGACTCAAAGTGCAGCATAGTGGTTTCTCTGTACATGACAGGCTTCAGAGATTTAGTATTCAAAAGAATGTGGGAAATTGGGTCATTTTTGTACAGTTGAGAAAAGATCTGAGGTTACCAACTCTCTTGTTCTAACCATGCAGGAACTCTGAGTCTGGATTAGAAGGAAATCTGAACAGGATTTTCCTCTGCATTTAACACGAAAATCTAATAAATTATACTTAACTCAGTGAATGAAATTCTGCCAACATTGAAATTGATGTCAAAATTTCCATTTGCTTTTTTGGAAATAGGATGTCACTCTATCAGCATAAAAACAAAGTAGGCTCTTTAAGTCTTAAAGCCACTTATTTCTGTCAGAATGTACTTATTTTTTTAATGTCTCATTTTAAGATTAGCAGTCTAGTTTTCTCGTAAGTATTTTTCCTGCCTTATAAAAATGGCTAAAATTTACTTTTCAGTAAATATGTCACTTAAAGTGACATCTTCAAAGCCAAAGGTCGCAAAGAGGTGGAGGTGTTTAGCCTCAAGTAAATATGTATTTGCTATCTTCCCTGTGTGAAGTTTGATTCCCTATTCCTTTTCCCTCCCCCTTTATTTTTGGTAAGTAATACAAGAGGGAGTTGTTGTAACAATTTTATAGTCCTTGAATAGTATTCAGAGTTTATGGGATAGTATTTTATAACTACATTCTGTAAGCAGTGGTGTCTTTTGGAGCAGCCGTGAAATGTTATAGCAGAGATTTCAAAAAGACAAGGTCTTGGCATAGGTTTCTGCAGGGAGAAAAAATGGCTTAGGAATGTTTTTGAGCTTGTTGCATGCCAGAGCAGTGGCTCTGAAGCTGCCTTGTTTTTTTGGCTAATGGTTCTGTTGCATCAGGTAGGAATGAATAGATGTAGGAATGGCCTGAAACAGATCAGAGTGTTAAAACAGATTGCTCATGCACTGTCTCCAGCAGGAGAAAGCACTGGATGTCTCAGTCAGCTAATGTGGATGCGTCATTCTTATATTTACCCAGTCTTGGGAACTTCCTGAGCATCCAATAGCAATAAATAAATGAAGAGGTAAATAACTAAATAAAAATAAGCAAGCAGTAAACAAATAAACACATGCAACTAGTCTCCTGACTTCTCATTCTCCATGACATGGCTGTGAAGGAAGTCTTCCTTTGTCCTGTATTTTAGCAATTACCTTGTTAGAAATTAGTGCAACCTGCAGACCTGCACTATTTTTACATGAAGCATGAAGGTAGTATGTAAGTGATACGCAAGAAAATCTGACTGGGAGGAGGCTGAAAGCAAATCAAGGAGTTAAGGGACATGTAAGATAACACGATGCATGGCTTCTACTGGTTTATATTCTTAATTATTTTTGCCAGTGATTCACCCTTGCAGCATCTCAGTGTGCAAGGCAGACCTGTTTTACCCTGTATGAATGCCTACTAGGTTTGACATTCATTTATTTGCGTTATATACCTGTTTCTTCAAACAACCTCAGGCCAACACTTTGTGTTAGTGTAGAGTTTGCCCAGGAAAATAAAGTAAGCTTTGGCAAGGAAAAAGAAATCTAATAGTGTAATAGCTGTGTAAGTTAAAATGTATAAATTGATGGTTCGCATAAAGATTATAAGACATTTTGGTTGCAGGCTGTTAACCGTGCTACCAGTACATTACTGAAGTCTCGCTTGCAGTTGTCAGCATTTCAGAATTTCCTTCAGTAATTCATTGCTTTGTTCTAATCTCTGGAAGATTTAGCATGCAACTACAGTTTCTTGTGTATCAATTTTGAGTGTGTTTAAAATTAGTAACAAAAAGTGTTTTTCTCGTGTTTGAACCCAGAAATACCTGAGACTCCATTCCTTCTGTTGAATGCCAATACCAATTATAATATTACTTGTATGTTCTGTTGGCTAACAAAACAAAAGCTACATCCAGATTTAAAGGCGTGATGAAAAATCACACTGGAAAATGTAATACTTTGAAAAATATAGGCACCTCTTTTCCAATGCATGCCTGAAACTGAACATAAAACAAAGCATTGCTGTGTTTGTCATACGAAAAGATGGACTTCTCTGTATTATCTCATAAAACATATTTTTCCTGTTTTTAAGAGGAACAGATTAAGACATTTGAACACCTCAGCTAGACTTCTTAGAGGTTGGCTGGAAGTTACAGAACATATGGTGCTTTGAGTAAACAGAGAGCCACTAAGAAGATATTTGAAATCTTTTGGAATGTATAAGCCAATCAGATTCCCACTGGGATCTGACACTATTGCATGGAGCTCGGATCATGTAACTCATGCTTAACCAGATCTAAAAAAGGAAGCCAGTAGCCTGAGCTAATTCTCTGCGTTCCCTCTACAGTCAAGGAGTTAAGGAGATAAATTCATTGTACTTATTTCAGATGTCTTTGTTGGATTTACATGAACCTTCAGCAGCCTGTGTCCTCACTGATTACAAGAAGAGTTAGATTAGTTTAGCATGTGTGCCCTAACTTGGAAATAAAGTTAGTAGGTGAGCCCCAGCCCAAATATCTTACTTCCCTGCAGTGTGGTGTAGGTGGAGTTGTTGTTGTCAAATAAGCTTCTCTTTGTGTCAAGTTGACACTTGTAGTTTGGACAGTGTTGTTATTTGGTGTCTGCTATATAAACAAACATTCAGGACAAGGGATGCCCAAAACAGAGGACAGAGAATGGGTTCTGATGGTTTTTTTGCAGGGAGCTATGGGTCTGCAGCCTCTGAAAACGTCTGGGAGGTCCATGTGGTTTGGGCTGCCAGCTTCCAACTTTGCCTAGCAACGAGTCTGCTTGCTGCAGAGACTGGAGCACCCTGTTCTGGTTGGAGGTTTGTGAGCTGTTTGCCTGGCGTTGTCGAAAAACACCAAGATGAGAGAAATACCCAGTGTTTATGCTTTCCTTTCTCTTTAGCTATTGTCACTAAGGCCAGGGTTTGGGGGGACTGGTGTTTCACTTGAAGAGGTATAAAGGACAACTGCTGATGTGTGCTGTAAAGGCAGTGTTGACAACAGTGTCAAGCACTATTCCTATTAAAGTGCTCTCATTGACGTCAGTGGCAGCTGATTTAGGCGTATGTTGAGGCTTACTGTTATGAGAAATGGAGACAGCATTGGTGTATGTTGGTTTTAGAGCTGATATCCTTACCGAACAAACAGAAATTAGCAATATTTAACATTCCTCATTGAAAACTAGTTGTTTCTAATGAGTGCACCTACTTGCAGGACATGTCACTGCTCAGACACGACGGGCTACTCTGAAATGGTTCAGGTACTGACAGCGTCTCGTCAGTGGTTGCTATATGAAAGTTTCCTATTTTCCACAGCCATGACAAATGTCTGCAGTATATAACAATAGCATGCTACCTACAATCATGATGCATGTTGTTTTCCTCTTGGCCAATTGCTTGAAGAGTATTGGAAGACTTCTGGAAACTGCTTCTCTAGGAAACAGTTATGTTTAGCACACTGCAGGTGTGATGTACCATCACAATGTCAATACTCCACTTTAAGGTTTCTATGTGCACCATGCTTTCTCCTTTGTTTGTAAGCAAACCCATCCCTTTACCTGAAAGGAAGACAAGATGCTTAATTCCCAAGGACTTTCTGGTCTTCAGAATTTGATGCATATTGGCTTTTTGGAGAATGTTTATGAGAGAGAAAGAATCTGGGGAACAAAGAATCTGATATGTCACAGATTATGAAGATTATTAAAAAAGTCTTTCCATTCCACATACAATGTGAAATATTTTTTTTGTCTTATTTTCTCCTTCTCTGAAAACACAGCAATCTGATCAGTGCTAGAAATTTTTTCTGTCAGTTATTTGGCAAGCTAAGATGCTGCCTAATTTCTTGTTTCTTTCTGAGATGACTGAGAAAATGGCAAAAAAACAACCTTTGAAGCAGCTGATCTTGGCCAATACGTTAGACCATCTCGATTGGACTCTAGAATATAACAGAGATTACTTTTGCATTGACGATGGTTGATTTCTTAGTCATAGCTCATAGGCAGATTTATTTCTGGCCTGTTTAGAATATTTGACATTGTGAATAAAGCATTGCAGCTGATATGCCTTCAAGATCTTGTAAAGATGCAAGCAAATGATGTGGATTGAATCCAGCTTCAGTGACTGAACCATAGTGCATAACTGCAACTCTTCCCTTGATATTCTTTGTAAAAAAGGCTACAGAATGCTATTATCTCTCCTGTCTTGGTTCAAATACTGTGAGGGAAATTAACTGTACCATAGTGTGTATTGGCATCTTTGCACCCAGCATAGAAAATACAAAACTCCTGACTCTTCCCTTGACTAAGCTTAAAAGATACTCAGCTGAAAAATGATCATGTTCTGTCAAAATAAAATAATGGAGAGGAAAGGCAGACCCTTCCAAAATTAGATAATGCATAACATCACCAGTTTGCTCATGAAACTATTTCAAATATCATGGAAGATTCAGTTTTTGGGTGTTTTTTTGTTTGTTTGTTTGTTTGTTGTACCCTTTAGATCATGGATAATCAAATAGTGATTACTCCCCAAATATTTCCTTCCTTCTCTCTGCAGGTCTTCTGTGGACAGATGATATTTTTACAGTATTCTATAACATCTTTAGCTCAGGTTATACTCTGTTTTGAATTGCAAGTCTGGCCTGCATTGTCAAACTACTTGTTTAAATTCTCTGTGTAAAAGCTGGCCATCAATAATATGCTCTGCTTACCCAGTGGTTTTCTATAAAAAATAAGATTAGGTTTTTAATCAAGCTTTATAACACTTAGGTGATGAAACGATCATTCTTTTTGTTACCCAAACCTCCCGTGGCATCCAGTATTCATCTAGGAAAAATGAAAATGGAAACGAAATATTCAGATTGCCAGCTCTCAGTTTCACATTTGTCTCTTAGAGATCAAGTTTACTATACATCATCCTGAAACTGATTTGAATACTCCACCTCTCCATAACAATAATTCCCCTAACGTGAGCCCAGGGTTGTCCTCAGCCAAGGAACAGAGAGGAACTGAATCGTAAAGCTGGAGGTATGGGTTGATCTGCACATTTCTGAAGTAGGTGATAATTTTTGCACCTGTAAAGATACGGCACGGGCTCCAAGTACTACTGTCCTGTCCTATTACCAGCTGTCCAGCTTTTTGTCCCATGCTCATCCACCTCTTTCAGAACTAGCTACTTAAGTGTGTGTTATTTAACATCTTCAGAAAACGTGCAGATAAGAGTGTCTGAATGGGGTAAAAAGTCCCAAACAGCAGCAAAATTCCTGTTGACTTCACCAGAGCTAAGACTGCAAATGAAACCACAGCTTTTCACTATGGATTACTATTTTTCATTTGTTCCTAACATCTCAGAAGGTGGGATACTCCAAGAAACTTTATGTTATCTGTTGCCAAAGTGCATTTTACATGGTAGATCAAAAGATCATGTGAAGGTGTGATTGTAGCTTACAAAAATTATTTATTAAGGCTGTCATTCATGTTACATATTTCTTCACCATGCCCTTCTGACACAGAGTGATAATGTCAAAGAACAACTGATTAAAATCAGCAAACATTTGGAACCTATATGGATGTTTTTAAGAGCTAACTACATGATTACACTCTGGATCTTAAAAATAACACTATTCACTGAGATGAATAGACGTTCTTACCCTTTTTTCCTTCTTTTCCACTTCCCCTCTACATCCCCCTCCCCCCCCCCCCCCCCCCAGTAATGTGCCCTATAGTTAACGGTTGAGTCTGCTATAAAAAGGCAAATGTTGGAGAGTGAAAAAAATACAATAACACAGTTCATTTCAGATTGCAATGGAACAAAAGCATATGAGGGATGGTTCAAAAATGTGTTAATTTTGTGAATGAGCTTAATTGTAGTTAATTTTTTTTTGCCCCCTTGTCATGACTTCACTGAAGACAAACAAGAGATTTAGTAGGTGACTGAAATGAGATGTCCCTCATATAGCTGTTTAACATTTGTATTTCTTTTCTTTCGTGTTTGAACTTTGCCCTGCATTGTTCCTCTTGTTGCAAAATACGTTTCCCAGGAGTAATGTGTGAAGTTTTCTTGCTCTTGGAAAAAACGAAGCATATTTTCAATAATCTTAAATCACGAACTGGTGATATATAAGGAACAATTTCTGTTACCACTGAATCCTAGAAGAGATCCATTGTGGAAAGCTGTTCAAAGCCCAGGGTGAACTTTTCAAAGGTATGTGTCTTTTAAGGGAGCTGGATTCCTATCATCCCATGATGTGTCTTTGAAACTCTCCCCAATGTGACTAAGACCATGTGTGCGACCGTGTGCCTAATTTGTGAGTAGTCATAATGATCATACAGTAATAGGCATGCAACTGAGCCTACATTTTGTTCATAACTCCCAGTGCCTTTAGCTGAATGTTCAAAGAGGCTGAATTCTCACATCTGCTACTACTTCAGTGGAGCTGTAGGTGCTCTGGGACTGAAAATCAAGCTACTGACATACTGAAAAATTAAAGCTGAGGTATGTATGAGTCAATCACATGTCTACTGTTCATTCGCAAGTCAGACTTGCGAGCTGGATCTTTCTGAGTTTAATGGAGACTACTGACATAGACTTTCAGGAGGTTTTAAATTTGAGAATTTTCTTTTTGTCAACTTATCACGCAAACTTCAGCCATACATAACTTGTATTAAAAAATCATTGCCCCCATTTTCTTTATTAGTTTAAATGTCTGATAACAGCTCCATTTTCTTGGTACAAGCTCCATTTTCTTTCTTTATACTGAATATTTATATGCAACACTTCTGATCTCAGTGTTGGATGGTCTGTAGGCTGATATTCGCTTTTGATGCATTGAAACAAAACAAATAAAACTTGCTATTCAGCTTACATCTTCCAAAAGGGCTTTTTCTATTAATGTTTTTCATATTCTGTGAATATTCATACATGTTCACCATTAGGCATGTGAATAATGTCATTAACTCATCGGGAATATCGACATATGCACTTGAATGTATACCTTCATGCTTGTAGTAAAAGAAGCTTCTCTGTATTTTTTTCTCTAGCTTCAACCTTTATAAATCATGTTACACTTCAAAAACATCGTGACATTGTCTGAAAAAAACGAGAGACTCTAAAACAAAACGTGCATTCTTTTTATTTTCCTTCTGGTTTTTAAGCTTTTATCAGCAGCTTTAGTGATGTTTTGAAAACTCATCTTTTCAATAACGGAGGCTAAGAGCATCTGGGTTTTTATTTTGAAGCAAAGAAATGAAATCCTTACAGATACATATCATTGAAGGAACTGGGCTTTAACAGAAATACCAAATCAGAACACACAATACTGGAATGTAAGATAGAGGTAAAGAAACTTTAGACAGAGAGCAAAGGAAAAGCATAAAAGAGATAGATAGAATATTTCTTTCGTGCTTTATAGCTTAGAGTCATTAAAATAAACACCCTGGAAACCCTGTGAGTCCTTAAGACAATGCAGTTTTAGGAGTCTCTCAACCTCACAGTGCTCAATTTAGGCCCACTATGAAACAGGTCCTAATTTCACCCGCACAAGAACTGAATGTGTTCTTGCAGGCACTGAAGGATTATTGATGAGTAGGTGGAAGAATTTTGTCTTGTTTGGTTATATATGTTGGCATTTTTCATTGCAATAGCTGTAGCTGTTTGTAATGCTGTCTGCAACCACCTCACTTGAGGATGAATTTTTCTGCCCTGCATTTGCCTTTGATTCCTGTAGAGCACCCATCAACTGTGAAGAAAACAGCAGTGCTTAAGCATAGTCTATTCAAGTATATTCAAAATGTGTTATTTTTAGCATTATTGTTAATATGAAATGTTCCACCAACCAGCTGGAATTATGCAAATCCTAACACATGCATTCCTCACTAAGCTGCACTCTTGGATGTACTCTTTACATTCATTTCATTTTATGAATGTCTTTCCAGCATACTTCTCTACAATGGGAGATTGAAAAGCCTGCAATTTTCTTCTTGCCTGATTCTCCCATTGGGTTTTGTTCACATTCAAAAAATAAATTGATGTCTATTTTTTATTAGTATAGATTGAGGAAAAAATCTACCTGCCAGCATAGATGAATGGGGTGAAAAAGAAAGGTTCACAAACTTTAAAAGCTGTGTTATTCAGGTAGCTCTTTGGTGACTCACTGTTTTCAGTAGAAATAGTCAGGGCAGTCATGGATTGAGCTCTGAAAGTCTGAGAAATTTTTCAGTAGCTTGGTTGTAAGCCAGAAGCTTGTAAGCTCTATCACCTTCCCTTGTATTGCCAAAATATCATGTGTTTCAGAGCAATTTCTGGATGAGAGGAGAAGGAAGAAGTGGCAGATCTGCAGTGCTGCCTGTTTTAGATGGGTTTGTTTGTGGATTGAGAGAACATAGACATGACCTTTCTCTTTGTCCTCATCACACCAGTGTTCTTGCCATGGGGGCAGCATGCAACATGACTCTCCTATGCATTTCTCCTTCCCGCTACAGGCAACTGATGTGTCAACAAAAGCTGAAGTGTGTGTCCTGCTCCTCATGTATTTTTGCATCCCTGCTGATTTATGGAGCAGGCTTTCAGTTCCTTCTGGTGCTTTGGGGTGTAGGAAGGATGTGTCCACAGTTCACTTGTTGCTAGAACAGCTCTAATTTTCTCGTTCTTTAGTGCTTACGGTGAGGAGTAGGAAGATTTCCCAAAAGCTGAGTGACCTAGTTCCCTGGTCTGAAATCCCACCATTAAATGATGTTCTAAATCTTCATTTTATTTTTACCTTGCATGCTGTCTCTTTTAAAGGTTTCTTAGAAAACTCATTCAATTTTAAAAACTTATTTACACCTCTAGTTCACCTTGTCTCCCTATAAAGGTCTTTTCAAATCTGGTAACTTCAGTAATTTGTTGTGACTCTTCATTTTTTGCTGAACTTGTGATTTCCAAATTGAATTGGTACAAGGTTTATTTGCTGCTGCTGTTTTAGTTTTCTGTGATGGAAGACACACAGCTCGATAGAACATTTCAGGATTTTTCTGACTAAAATAATAAAACAGCTTTGATTGCTGCTAGTTAAAACCTGACGATGCGTTTCACATTAAGCCTCCAGGGGCAGAAGTGGTCCACCCTATGTGTACCCATAGTCTGTGTAGCACCTTCGGGTCTTCTCCACATAGCCTGGTGGATAATGGCATTTTTCACTGCAAGATTCTTGTCTTGCCTTAGGCTGCCTCTCTCCTCAAGCAAGAAGGGACATTCAGAACTGTTATCGCTGTGCATGAGAGGTTGCTCAGTTCCCCAGCAAATGCAAACTTGCAGGTCTGGTGGGTTAGATGCACAGTCATTCGTACTGACCTGCAGCTCTATGGGATGGTAGAGGTGTATATCCTCATTATTTCAGTCAGTCCTTCCGAATGCTGATTTTAAGCATTCTGGCATTGGAACTATTTCCTCTGGTGTGATGGTTAACCCTAAGTGTTAGCCACATGTTAATGCTATAATACTCTGTTTAGTTTATGGCCACCACTAATTTTTGCTATTCATTCCTTCTATCAACATGTTTGCATCGTAAAACAATCTGTCCTGTTTCATTTAGTATGGCTTTTGGCTTCCTAATGTTTTGATAGAATTGCAAAATATTCTTGTTTAGAATTATTTTAGCCCATATGACCTTTATTTCATGAAGTGTATCTCTTGATATAGGTGAAGTTGTTAATAGTAACTTTCAGGCTTGACTAAAACAAGAGTTTAATGAATGGCACTCTAAATTTGTGAAGGGAGGGAGACTTAGGTCTAACAAACACCTCATGAACTGTGGAAAACAAAAAGATTATATTTAGACTAGAAACTTAAGCGTTCAGAGCACAGTGAAGAGAATTAAAGACTGATGATTTACTTTTTGAAGAATACATGCTTCGGGTGAGGTAGTTTTCTTAATCAGTTCTTCCTCCCTTATGTCAGTCTTCTGCTGTGAGTTCCTTCATCAAATTCAGTAAGGAAGAAACATTCATTTGAGTATATCCTATTAATAGTGGTAAAGTGGTGTCCAGGTCATTGATTAAAGCTTCTGTGTGAAATTGCTGTATAAAATAAATTTCCAGTGCATGCTGTGGGCAAGATGTACTTGGAATAGTGTAAGCTGACAACAGTACCCCTTTATTGGCATTGATGCAATATTATACATTGCCTTTTCATGAAGACACCTCCCGATATCTGTTTTAAATATTTTTAATAGGCTACTCAAAAATCTGCAAGATTAATGTTGACCCCATAGGGCTTTAACTTTCCATGCAACTGGCAAGGGGTTTCCACCCAGCTGGTATGGGATTTCTGGTTTTGCTGGGTGTGTTCCAGCCATAGCGATTGCCTCTATGAGGTTTATATCCTCTTTGTGGTAAATGCTGAGGCTCCAAAAGCATATGCTTTTCAAAATGGGAGTAGAGACGTGTTCAGCATAAGGCAATACGTTTATTACAATCAGGTTTCTCATGTTTCTGAATTATAAACAAAGAATTACTTTTTCCTTTGTTGTCTTGCCATGAATCATACAAAATTGACGTCAAAGGAGTCATTCAAGGGTTGATTTGATTACATACATACATGCATACAGAGAGAAAAAGAGATGTTTGTCCTTAAACAGCGCAGCTTATCTGCCTCCATTAACAATGGCTCATAGTGGATCATTCAAACAGGAGTGGATGACTGTCACGAAACAATCCTCTCTTTTGAAAGATGGAAGCCTCTTATCTTTCTGAACATGAAGTCACACATGTGCCATAAAGCAGTTATATTAATTACACTTAAAAAATGTTATGAGCTATAGGTTCAGCAAGGTTATTACATTGTGTAACTTCCCCACAGAGAGAAAATTCCTCCATAAAAGAAAACTTCCCCTCATAAGAAGCTTGTGTGTAAAATGCTATTTTTTGTGCGGAGGGTGAACTCGATGTGTCGTTCTTTTATGAAACCTCCTAATCCAAGAAGATGAGTTGCCACAGGCTAATTATAAATGAAATTAAAACATTTCCTCTTATCTTGTTTCACCTATACAATGTAAGTGCAGCCTTCACAAGAATCAGAGGCACAAGAATCAGCGTCCCTTCCTCTGGAAGGTAGGTGGGTGCCCAGGTCCAGTCTCATTCTGACAAGTTGCTGAGGGTACTGAGGGCTCTGCACTTTAGCAGAGCGCACACCACTTTCTTGTTTTCCCACACCTTTTCACAGTGGGTATTTTCAGTACCAAGCACAGATATTAGAGGCTTTAGGCATCTTTACAATACAATTTAAATAGTCTTCAGAAGAAAATCTGGTACAGTTATTATCTAGAATTCAAATTCATTTAAATGGACAAGACTCCTGGCAATTACCAATACTGTTTCATTACAAAACAAATTGGTAGTGATAAAGTATTTGAAGGCAGTGAAGGAAAGCAATAAAGTTTTGCCATGGGGTCAAGTCAAAATAAAACAATTTGCCTCTGCCTTAAAAAATGTTGACAGATTTCAACATCCAGAGGGAAGGAATGGGAGACGGTGGATATAACACAGAAAAACTTGTCTTAAGCAATAAGTTGGAGCCCACCAAAGGCTGGTTGCCTAGATATGGTGCTTTGTAAGACTGAATGAAATTACGCCAGGAACTTTAGAAGTGGATCAATACAGTCTCCAAAGAGAGGAGGTTTTCACTTGCAGGCAGCCTTTTGCAGCACATCTCTCTATGAGCAGACTAGCATTTGGAAGGCCAGCTTCACACCAGTAGCAAGTCATCCAAATCTTCAGAACTCTGGAAGATGCAAATAATTGTTTCTAAATGGATATCCTGTTATGCAGAAAGTTGTTCTGTCTCTCACATTTTTTTGGTCTCCAGCACTTTTTGTAGTTTTCTACCTGTTCAAATTGGTTTTACATTTTCACCAACACAGCTGTGCTGACTGGCACAGGATTGTATTTAGAAAGCGGGAAAATGGCTGGGTCCGTGTCTCAGCCCACTCCCTCCATTCCTTTATTCTCACGTGTGGGAGCAGAGGCAGAGTTAAATTGCAAAGCGCCGTAATTGCTGAAGAGCAAAGTGCTAAGAAATATTGTAATTGATATGAAGCAAAGTTACAGTATGGTAGAGTGATGGTATGCCAAATATTTTTGCAGCATTTCTGAAAGTGGGAGCATAACTTTTCAGACAACTATGAAGTGCTTACAGAATGCCTGATGTGAATTGCTTTTCTTCGTTTAGCAATATTTAGGAGATCTGAATGGTTTTGCTCAATTATAGCAGTTAATTCGATCTAATGCAATTGATGTAAATCATGTAGTTAGCCTGATTTATGTCAATTGAGCCAGCAAAAATTTGTTTATAAACCAAGCCCAGAGTGTCTTTCTTAACACCAAAAGTATTTTTGTGGCAACTGCTGCTGTGAAGTGGAATACATATTGCCAGACAAACAACATTTCAATTGTATTTTTGATTTCTTTATGGGTTTGGATAGGGAAAAGACTTGAATTATTAATTAGAGAAATGTGACATTTTGTGGTAATTTTGTAGTAGATTTGGGAATTTCATTTTTAGAAAAAGAAGCTATTATGTTCAAAAGGCATTTGGAGAAATAGAATGGTGTTTTCTCACTAATGCACTTCCAGTAAACACGGACATTTAATGATTTTCAGAGATGTATAATTATATGCTGACAGTTTCTCCACTGCGGGAAGACCACTCTGCTGAGGAACAATAGTCCCACATGTGGATGATTCCACATTCCTTTTGCAAGGGATTTTGTGGCTTCTGTATGCATTTATTATGGCATTTTAAAATATCGTGTGGCAGTGTTAAGGTAGTGACGTTTGTTGGCTGATTCTTCTCCCTCAGGATTCTGTTTCATTGAATCGGTAACAGTTTCTCAGGGATCAATGAAGTTAAGCCATATAAAACTGTTGTAAGTGAGAGGAGGACCAGATTAGATGAATACAGGTGGTTTTATCTTATTATCTCTATCATCATCAGTGAAGGCATGCTATGTACCTGTGTTTTAAAAGTTTTTTAAAAGAATGTCTGTTTTTTGATCTAGAATGCTTTGAATAATACATCTAGTTATTACTGGGTTAAGAATCTTTGAAAACTAACATGTGAACAGAGAAACAGCTTATTTTTCCCTTTCTCTACTGTATTTATGTAGGTCGTTTGAGGGGCTCCAATAGCAGTAACACACAGCGAGCTCCCAGTCACACTTTCTGTGTGCACAGAACAGCCATATGTTTCTTCAGTTTCTCTGTCAGCTTCCCTGTGCTTGTTCCTGCTAAATGCAGAGCCTGGAAGGCAGACGGGAAGCGCCTCCAAAGCAGGGCAGAAGTGCTCAGTGTGACCAGCTAGGCGTGAGATTCATTACATGCAAATGCTGTCCAGCAGTGTAAATCAGCCCGTGTGGAATTTGGGAGAGCGGGTCAACCTCTCCAATCTCTGCCAGCGCTGGTTAAGCTGAGAGACAGTGACAACAATGTCACAGACATGCTCTTCCTAAAGAAATGATCCCCCCTCCCCCCAAGCTGACTGTGTCGAACAGACAAAATCCCAATCAGCTCTATGGGCAAATTAAGTCATTTGGTTTCATGTGTTCTTAGAACACTGTGTCTTCTTGCTGTGCTGCCTCAGTATAGTTCTCGGGGGAGCTGTCACAAACTCTGAGCTAATGCAAGTTAGGAAAGAAAAGTTGCTGGCAGGGCCGGTTCCTCAGACCGTTACTATCCCAAAAAATGTACTCTGTCCAAAATCCTGATGATGCAGTTCATCTGGCTCAGGGGAAATGCACACTTTGTTATACATAACCCAGGCATGATTACATTTTCCATTTGGTAAAGTCATAATGTAGCTCCAAGTCCTCTAAAAATAGAGACATGATTCAAGTTGCAAACAAGATGGAAGGATTTCAAATGGCTGCATTATACATAGAGCAAGCACAGAGCAAGCAAAGCTAAATTAATAGGAAAAATCTGGTTTGGGGACTAGGGCTGCATTCTCTTTTTCTAAGCAAATGCTTAGCTGAGGAAGCACTGTATGTCAACAGTTTCACTGCTGCAAGCAGAAAGAATCTGGTTTACTTAAAATGCAGACTGTTGCAGGCTTTACCCTCCTGAAATGAGAAAAAAAGAGCAAAGAAACATTTTTCCTAAGCCACTGACCCATTTGTTTACCTGCTGAGTGGCCAAATATGCATGTATACTTGCATCGGCTGGAAAATCAGTGTATATACATATATGTATATATATATACATACAGTATTCTCTTGTGCTTCTTATTAAGATGGACTGAGGCTATTTTAATTGCTAGCTTTGCACTTTCTGTCCCCCATTATCCACAGCAGCATGACTGACCTCTGCTAAATGTGATATAAAACTTCACTGCAGCTCTTATTGTTTTGGCTCAGATCAGGTTAGTAGGGTGACCTGAGCTCTGGGTGCAAGGTTCCACTATTCTAGCAACATCTAATGGATAGATGGGAACTGCATCTGTCAGGCCAGGGTATCGGTGCCTCTTAAAAGAGTGGCCACATCATTAATTTTACAGGGAGAAAGAGAGAGGTTGCAGTTTGTCCAAGACTACAGAACGATGCCTGCAGCAGAACCATGATGGGAAGTCCTAGCCTTATTAGAAGAGAAGATGCTCCTTAACACTTTCTGATTTATGTACTCAGCTGTTAAGGCAATGGACTCAGGGTTCTGGACTTCTAACTCCCACCTGGAGATATGTTCAGCTCTTTGTCTTCCGGGTTTAACATCTCTAAAAAAGGGAAATTGGTAATTCCCTAGTCTGGAAGTCTGGGAAGGATAAGTTCACATAAGGAAGGAGCTTCTTAGGTGTTGTTAGGGAGATAGGGACAGAATTCAGGCTTGTTTGCAAGTCCATGCTTCCTGAGTAAGGGTTTAGAGGCTTTGGACATGGCTGGCCAGGAACCATTTTCTAAGGACTGAGAGGAAGTTTTCCTCATCTTTGTAGTGCCTCCAGTGTGATGAGGGCCCACAATGCTGTTGCCATCCCCCTTTAGGAACCTCAGCTCCTGCAGAGGGAAATGACGCTCATGAAATAAATAAAATACACCTTCTGTAAAGAGTAGTTTGCAAAATAGCGTATTTATATGGAGATAGTTAATGTATCCCACAGTTAACTGCAAACATCACGCTGTCTGCACAATAAATATTTTAAGATATAAACCTTATATAGCACTAAATATTTGATTTTTCAGAAATTTAAAATCCTATGCAAAGATTTGAAGTTTCCTTCCAGATAATACTTATGCATGCTGCTCTACACAAGCGTTCAAATATCATCAATGTGTTTTTGGAGGGATTAGACGTTGTTCTAATTTCTTCCCTAAGTTTGCATTGTTTTCTATGCTAAAACAAAGCAATAGGAAGAACAAAAGTCAGCAGTTCAGTTAAGATATTTATGAATTAAAACTATATGGACAGTAAAAGTATGACAGAAAAGGAGAAAAAAGGTGAAAAACAGAGCAGTGCACTGCAGCATTCTGAGAGTTCTCTGTAACCTTAACGAGGTTCATTAGGCTTCTAATTTGAGTCAGGGTTGAGATTCTGACTAAACCTGGCTTCTCAGAGTTGCAGTGGACCAGCACTGCTTGCTCTGCCTGTCTAGTTAGCAGGTTTTTCTGTCTGGTCCACTGAGCTGAGACTGGACATGTGTGGACAGGTGGGTGCCAAGTATCTGGGGCTTTGCAGGGTTTCCCTTCTGCCTTCCCAAAGCCCCTGTGCTCTGCTGCCCTGGAGACTGCGCCTCATCAGGGGCTTTGTGCTTTGGATTGCTCACTGGCTTATGGGGATGTTGTGAATCTGAATTAAAAAAAAAAAAAAAAAAAAAAGAGAGAGAAAAAAAGGAACACTACTAACATAAGTCCATTTATTCTCATAATTTCCTGTTGCTAACTGCAGATAATGATGGAATAATTCATGACTATGTTTGAGCTTTAGAGTATTGTAAATTTTCCTAATCTAGTTTAGCCAATAGGTACTTCATCTGGAAAAGGACAAGAAATTTTCCAATAACTCTCTATTGTAAAGAATGTTGAACCTGGTTCTGTGCTTGAAAGCAATTAGTTTTGAGGCAGTTAAGAATAAATTGCTGATACCCTAGAATTCTCTTAATTGCTATCCTGATCAATGGCATGCCTGCTTAATTGGGATGATTGGCAGGCAACTAATCCTGTGCAGTGCATTTTAATTACCCTAAACAACATATTAATGGCCTACCTGTGCTTAAATAGCACGTCTCCTGTTGTTTTCTGCCACTGTTAGCTTTTCATAAGAGCTACAAAGAAAGAGCTGGAGCTTGAGAGAAGACATCCTTCTTCTGCAGCCCCCTGCTTTCTTCCTGTAGTCCTCCTGCTTCTAAATCACTCAACCTCATCCCAGATATTTAGTACAAAATTATTGTCTGACAATTCATAGACACTTCACGAGCTACAGCAGAATATTTCCTATCACTATGCATTCCCCTGCTCCCCCAGTACCTGGAAGAATTACTCAATCAGTTGGTTTCTATTTACATTGGATTCTTTGCACTAACTGGTGTGCCGCTGTGTGTAACTTATTTATATGGAAGCTTCACACTTTGTTTTCTAATGGTATAAAAATGTGTAATTGGACAAGCTTGTTGTCTTACTACTAGAAAGGAATACTAATAAGGTATATTAATGTTTCCTTGTTAGTAGTGGTGCTCATCTGAAAAATGTCAATGTTTTAATGATGAAAGAGAGAGCTGTCTAGTAAAAAAAAATGTAAATATGCATTCCTTTTTAATTAGTTTTAATTAGAAAATTAATAGATTTCAAGGACAGAAGAAGTCATCGTGATCTTTCGAGCTATCTCCCCAGGATGCAGTCACATAAAACAAGAGATCCAGCCTCTGATGATACATCAGCATGCATACAGCAGATATCCACTTCTTACCCATCATCTAGATCCACTCTAGAGTCATCCACTCTGTTTACAAAGGAGAGGATATGATGTTCTCCTATGTCTAAAGCAGTTTAAATCAACCGTGTTCTACAGATGTCTAATTTTCTCAACAGACTGAAAAGGGCAATCAAGGGTGACTAGGTCAGTGTGGTGGATGCTGAAATAAAGATTAGATGAATCCCAGTGTCTCATATATACCACAGAAATAAATAAGGAATCCTTCAGCAGCCACTACCTTAGCTTGAAGGTAATCACAGGCAAATCTATGAGACTTCCCCGTGCTGTGGTTCTCTCTCTGCACGTGGCCAGCGTAGCCATCATCTGACAGGGCATTTCCAAACTGAGATAGTAAAAAGTGTCCAGTGAGGGGAGTTGCCTTGAGTGGGTGCCGTCTGCACGCAGTCCCAATGCCTGACATTCCCAGGTGCTTTGGAGGGCAGCTGTGTGAGCAGGTGATGTGGGAGCTGATAACTCCCCTTCTTGGGTTATAAGGAACTGGGATTATAGGGAACACTGTGGGACATTCACACTCCCCAGGTAACACACAGCTGCTCAATACTTTGTTTTTGCCTAAGCCATGTGATGGTAATCAGAGCACACCTCTGCAGGCCACCACCTTGTAGGTATGCAGAGCCCCCTGCATGAGCCAGTAGGCACTGGTCCTTCATTAGGAGGAAGATGCATCTGTTTTCTTTTTAATACATCAGGGAAAGGAAGGGAGGTGTTTTACATATGAATGCATATTGATCAGGAACACTTTCATGAATTTTTCTCTTTTTTTCAATATAAAAACTGAAGTTGGTTCCTGCCACATTTTAAGTATATCAAATCCCACTGTCTTGTATCTGAGAAAACTGCTTTAACCTAAGGCTATTGTAAAAGGTCATTGTGCAGTAGATGTTTGAAAAATCATCGCTCTTTTCTCATTCTCCCTTGTTAAGAATCCTTAACCACACAGTATCTGAGTTGATATGACAGAGGAAATCTGCCTGTTCTGTTTTCTTTACTATCCATGAGGCATAGCAGAGGAGCTTGTTTCTGGCTCTCCCACTCCTCAGATGTTTGCAGGAAGGCCAGCACTGAGTCCTTCTTAGCATTGCCCAGTTGCTTGCAGTAGATCTGCATTCACTGTAAGGAGTTTTGAACATAAATCTGGCAGAGAAAATGAATATCTAGTTTTAGTTTTACAAATCCAAATGTGGAAGTTTTAACATTTCCCGTTTTCATGTGTATCCTTAGCCTAATCACTGGTAGACTTGTAGCTAAGCTGTCTGTGTCATGCTTCCAGGTGTCACTCGCTTAACTGTCTTTGTTGTAAGCACTGAGTTTGGCACAGGCTAGTTTTGCTTGGTTAAATTCATCTTTTAGAAATCTTTGTCCCGTGTAAGCATCTGCTGATGTACTGTGTAAGTATTAAAGCAATGATTAGGGGACTGATTTCCTTTGATAAAGAAAGTGCCCGATCCCTTCTGTTTTCAGTTTTATTGTAAGAAATAATAACTGTGATATGTATTAATAAATAAAGTTTAAAAACTTGCACTTAGAAAAGAATAGGCTGATCCTTTGTTAGAGATGTTCATTTCTGTGTATCTATTTCATGTGTATTTGTTTCTGTTTATCCTCTTACTGATGCATTCCTTGAGATGTGTTGTAGTGCAATTTGTGATGAACAGGTGAATGAATTGTTTTCACAGCACTTACAGATGTGTAAAATAGCCTCTTTCAAGTTGTCTATTAAACCTCTGGAGAACTGCAAAGATGGACTTTCAGATTTTTACCTTTGCTACACAGCTTTGCATCCTTCAGTCTTATTATTGTCTTTATATGTATAATCACTACCCCAGGGACAGCCTTCCTTCTAAGTAGCAGCATGTAGTTGCTGAATCTGTATTTTTTAAAGAAATGTTTCTTTTCCTGACAGCTACTCCAGAGAGCAAAGAGAAAAGGACAAGTGTTTTCTCAGATGTTCGTTCGGTGACAAGGGCAGGAGACTGAGTAGGTTGGTGTATTAATGTGCTTTTTTTCAGGAAAACAGAGGAGAAATGGGAATAGTGGTATATGTATATAAATGGAAAAGTAGTCAAAAACCACAGAAATTAGGTAAATGTTTGGCACATAGGGCAAATGGAAAGGGAATGAAGTTGAACTTGCAGTGACACTGCAGTGAAGTAGAAGATGGGAGCAATTGATGGCTTCCTTGAGGGAAGTACTGGCACACAGTGAGGGCTATGGACCTTGCAATTTACTGGGGTATATGTGCCATGCCTATTGGATCATAGGAGAGGTGGGGGAGTAAAGTGAAGATGAGTGAGTTTGACTTTGCCTTTTCATCCCAGAGAGCACAACAGCAGGAGGGGTGCAGCTCGGCCATAGATAGAAGCGGTGCTACGCTGAGGGACATGCGGGGCTGTAGATCAAGTTGTTCCCCAGGTACCTGCTGTCAGGTCAGAAGTACACTGAGGCAAATGTCCGAGTGATGAAGGAGTAGGGTGAACAGACACAAACTCTTTGGATTTGCCTTTTTCCTTCTGGCATTATGATCGCAAAAGCAACCATTTCTTCAACTTGTTTCTCTGTATAAGGAACATAAGGTTGCGTAGGCTGGGTGTGTAAAACAAGTTTAAGCAACCAGTGTTGTTATTTACATGGAGGAGAATATGCTCCTAATAGGAATGGCAAGTGCAGGTGTGCTGAGAGGACTGGGGGCCTGTGGGCTTCTGTGTGTGTGTGTGTGTGTGTAGATGTGATGTATATACCTAATACACAATGGAGGGCAGTCTTCAGCTATATCTTTCCATATTCTTCCCTCTGAGGAATGGGGCAGCCCTTCAGGTAGACCTTTGATGGCTGTCTTCATGAATAATGCTAATTTCATCATAATACAAAAAGTTTAAAACTTTAGCTTTTGTACAGTATGAAATGAATGAACAGTGCATCAGAAACATCTGTCAGGTTATAGAATAAAGGCTCAATTAGCATTTTTGTGTGGTGTGGAATAATTCATGCTGGGACATCAAAATTTGCCTTCTGAAATGTATGGGAAAAAAAAACACATTTTCTGGTCTTTCTTGTTCCTCTCTATAGACTGGTTCATGCTGGGGGAGGGAGAAACAGAGTTGAGCCATGTTAGCACCAGTGGAAATCTGTGGGGTGCAATGCAGCCAAATGAGCATCTTCAAAGCGCCTTACAAACAGGAATTAATATATTGATGTTGCACGGGGATTCTGTGGCCAAGATAATGCTGCAATCGTATCAAGAATTCAAGGATGTGATTTTTCAAAAGTGCTTTAATGACTCTGTAGTACAGAATCAGTTCAGTGGAGATTCGGATTCTGCTGCTGAAGCCCTGTGTTGAGCTATTGTCCATTGCTGCTAAAAGACCAATGGCAGCAAACAAGGAAAAGGTGAGACTGTGAATGAACTGAGCTCTGGACAACTTGTCTTGCTTTTGCTTTGCAAATTCAATTATGTCTTTTAATTATTACTGAGATGTACGTGTGGCTATAGAGAAAGCAGATGCCTATTCAGTCAAGCAAATGAAGTATATTGACAAAGACAATAGTTGGAAGGAACAGCTAACAGTAGTAGAAGGATCTTTATCCTTTCGGAAGATGGGGAAGGTATTTATTTCCCAGGTCTGCTTTAGTATTAGCTTTAGCATCTCATTTAAGTGCTCTGACTCAATGCACAAGAGTTGACTGCCTCTTTTCATTGACTAGGCAGGGAACTCAGGCCTTTCTCTTTGATCTGTTAAATCATTCCTAAGCTAGATACCTAGCATGGGCATGCATAGACAGTGTGAAAACTTGCCAGGATGTATATTTTTATCAGCGAGGCTGTGTTACAAATTTGGAACAAATAGATACAAATCCCTAAATGAAGATTGGATAATTTAAAAACATCTCCCAGAAACTGTCAAGGAATCCTCCAGTGAAATCCTATGGGATTGTGTCATACCAATAGTCACATTAGAAGAAGAAAATGGTCCCTTTGGCCTTAAAATGAATATGAAAATCAATGTAAGCTGCTCACAAGTCTCTTAAGTTCACTGATTCCAGACCATGGGGAGCAGAATGCAGCATATTCATGCTGTGTCTTGGCTCCATCATGACAGAGAAATTTAGGAAAATATAAGCAATCAAGAATTTATTAACCCCTTGGTCTCAGTTTTATTCTCCCTCCCTTTTTATACTGTAGACACACATAACATTTTAATGGACTCAATTATAAGTATGATAGGATGAGTTAATAGGATTTATATGCTTTGTATATACTTCATAAATTCTGAAGCACTAAAATGTGTTGGAATTATAGATAAATTATATGAAGAAGGTAGTGAATTGAATAATAGAAAGAATAATAGGAAAACAGTAATTGAAAAACCTATAAACTCCATCAATGCGTGCCCTTCCTTTCTTAATTTGTAATAATAATGTAGTGGATAAATCAATCAAGGATATTACCACAATAGGTGACTTAAAATGTTCTCTTCTAACTAGATTTCTTG
Source organism: Alectoris magna (assembly GCA_030625065.1). Classification (NCBI taxonomy): domain Eukaryota; kingdom Metazoa; phylum Chordata; class Aves; order Galliformes; family Phasianidae; genus Alectoris; species Alectoris magna. The sequence continues at coordinate 110,570,657 of CM060561.1, read as the reverse complement.
CGAGTTCATTCTAATTCTGCACACTGAGTGAATTAAGGATGGAGTCAGACAGTGTTCTGTATTGAGCTGAGCTGCTCTGGAGTGGGGCCATATTAGTGTAATTGGGAGCAGAATTTGGCCTTCAGCGCTCACTCACTGTGCAGGGAAGGAGAGGCAAGATAGACACTGCCCAGATTTGCCTACAGTGCTATAACTCAAGGCTTGCGCAGAATGAAACCCTGAACCCAAGTGCCTCGGCTACATCCATAATGCATAAGCTGCTAAGCGTTATGAAGAGTGCTCTGCTTGTTGGGTAGCTGCAGAATAACATGGCTAACAGATGTTGTGCTTCTAAAGCAGTTGAACTCCTGAGTGTGCTTTTATCTTCTGATCTGCAGCGCACTGTGGCTCCCCCACTAGTGCATACACAAGGCAGACAGATTAGCGTTAATTAGAGAGAGACTTTGCTCATTTTTCATTGCCAGTTTCAATTTTGGGAAAGTTAATGTTTCTCTCCTTTACAATTTCAAATAAGGGCAATTTAGTATATGCAAGTGTTTGCAGTTTTAGGCATTAATCGGTGTCGCTTCTGCTTAAATTGTCAGGCATAGGTCTGGATGTCAAGCACCGAACTGGATGAAGGCTGGTGGGGAGGAGAAAGGAGGGGCAGGGTCAGTCCCTGGCCATGCTTGGGGCCTTCTGTAGGATGGGGCTCCTAGGGGGCAAGCAGAAGCCAAGGGGCTGTGCCATTTTCTCACAAGAGTTAGTGAGGAGAAATGTTAATTGATTATTCCTTCTAGGACATTACAGAGCTTGATGAAAGCATTTTGCAGTGCCACTTGTAATGAAAGAGGAAAGGGAGCTTTCTCCACCTTCTGACCCCCCTCCCTCAAGCACCAATGGAAAGGAGGATTTATTGCTTCATTAGCAGCGTGATCATGCTTTACAGTGAGTATTAAAATATTGGCTTGCTGGGTTATTTAGGAAATAACTCTTCCCGCAGTTATCCCCTCTCCCACTGCCACCACACCCCCACTTCATGTCATATGTTTTTGTCATTTACCCATCAGGTTCAAAATGCCGCTAATTCCCTTTCTGCAGTGATAGGATGCTGGCAACAGAACAAATATTTTTAGGTTGACAGTATGTTACAGAATTGTAATGTGGGCAGAGTAAATTGAAATCAAAGCAAAACCAAATTCCACTCGTTCTTCAGATTCCCAAGCAGACTGAGACATCTTTTGCAGTTCATCGATCTTTTAACGTGGGCTTAGACATCGTTCCCAGACAAGGGGAGCAAGTTGCCAGATGGTGAAGGCTATGCTCTCTGTTCTAGTTAGTTCTTTTCTCTCCTCGACAACTGAGTATTTCATGTTGTGAGGATATGGCAGAGCGTTTACCATGCCTGGGTTAACCTAACCCTGCTAATTAGCGCTATACAATGGTATTTTATCGTATGACATAAATTTGCTTTATCTGATACCTCCATGAATATGTCAGTGGTCGAAAACAATATTTCAAAGCAGTAACTCTGGTAGTCTCACGAATGTTGCTTTCTTCTGTCACTAATTTCAATTATGTTGTGTTAGATTTCCAGAACAGCTGTCCAGCAATGAGGCTCTGTAGGCCACCATGCCTTGGCACTTGAAATTGTGGTTTTGTTTCGAAAAGTGAATTTTTATTCAGTATGTCTACTGCCTATGTGCTTTTGAGTCTTATTTGCTTATTTTACTGATACAAACACATTTTTACTACTGCTACCATCACAGTGCCAATATACCTCCAAGCTTCAGGGTGACCTGTAATCTGCTCTGTCTCATGTAGCCTCATGAAAATTGTCAGCAGTGCTTTAATTGTAGATGATATTTTGGCCCTCATGCTTGGAAAGGACTCAGCTTGGCATCCATCCACAAAAAAAACAACAACAAAACCCACCAAAACAAAACAAAACAAAAAAACCCACACAACTGTGACAGTGTGTTTTTCAAGTGCTAGGGGGTAATTCACTACGTGGTACTTGTTGGTTTTGTCACAAGTGAACAGTCTTTGATCCTACCAGTGCAGCAGGCTGAAAAGCCAGGGTTCAAGACACTTCTTTGGTGAACCTCAGGGGTATTCAGTGGACGCATATGCTCATTCTCTGAAGTCGCTTCAGAGAGAACATCCTTGCAGGCTTTCTCCATCTGTATGAGCTTCAGTTTTACTGAGTACTCCACATCACCTACCTGTTTCTATTTTGTTTGTTTGTTTGTTTGTTTTTTTCTCTTGAACTCTTAGGACTGCTCTGCACTCACAGTATTTTATTAGCAAAAGACATGTTTGTTTTGGATCAGTAAATGATAGTTGTTTTGGCTCTGTAGTAATAACTGGAATTATTTTTAGCATTAAGCCAGGCTAATTTGACAGTGATATTGCAGTTTAACAAATTAACGCTTCAATTTGTCATTTCTACCATCTCTTAGGGAAGGGGTCTTTCTGAAGGTTACTACAATTAGCAGTGGCAACAGGCTCCAACATCATCATTAGCAACAGTTCCTGACTTGTTATGACTCTGAAATGGCTCAGGTGTCATTAATGGCACATGGAAAACCCTTCTGGACATATTCTTGTGTGACCTAACCTAGGTGTTCCTGCTTCGGCGGAGGGATTGGGCTAGATGGTCTTTTGAGGCCCCCGGCATTCTGTGATTCTGTGATTTTTGACAGTATGGAAATACCTGAGCTATGACTGCACATGCCAGAATGAAGTGACCCCAGCACCACAGCACTCTTCTGCTACTTCTACTCTTACTGAAGTTGAGTACTCTTCTCAATTGTATTTAACCACTGGTAATGCTATTACTGTCTCTTGCTTTGCTTTTTAGGACATCTTTTATGCACCCAGGTCACTGTACTAAGAAATGAGATGTGCTAAAGCCAATTTTCTGACTTGGAAGCCAATGGTTGTGGCACTTTGTGCCACAGTGTTAAACTTGCTTTTCCATCAAAGCCTGGCAACCTGATTCAAACAGCCTGTTGGGAACATGGGGTCAGGCAGTATGATAATACACAGTGTGGGCAATGACATGCGAATGCTGGAGCCTGTGACCTGGTCTTGTTTAGCTTACTAGCACAGCTATAGTCCTTGAGGGCAAATAATTTGCACGTGCCTAATCTCTTGACCCATATCTGGTATATCTTAAGAGAGCCTTTTGTTTTAAACACCAAACAGAAAACTTGAGGGCCCACTTGACTGTTGCAGTGGCCTGTATATTGAGTTTCTTCACTGAACACTGATGATGCATCTCCAATGTGTGACCACATTTGAAGAACCCAGATCTCAACAGTACAGCTAGACAAAGCTGTCGCATCCATGCCTTATGCCATCCATCTTATTATTGGCACTGGCCTTTATACAGCCCTCTATTTTTACTAAGAGAGCTGCATTACTGTATTATCAAGCATTTCAGATACAGTCAGGGGTGGAGCTGGAGCTGATCCGTCTCACTGCAGTGGCTCACAAGATGGACCAGCCTGGCTTTTCCACTCTTCCCCCATTTCTTGCTGATGGTATGGCGACTGTTGTTTAAGTGCTTCGGGGAAGTTAAAAAAAAATCCTGCGAGATCTGCATAGAAGAGTATAAAATCCAAGCAAGTGTTTTTTCCATCATCCCTTCCATTTCCACACCAAAGCTCCCTGCTGAGTATCCTCATGGGAAGTAGTGAAAAGATTCCACAGGGCATACCTCATGGTACAGGATGCAGAGTCCTGTTCCAGGTAAGTGCACATGAGATTGAGTTTGTAGGAGCTGTCTGCTGCTTTGACAACACCAGGGTGGCAGATACATGCAGGCCCTGGCAACGCAGTTGTCCTCAGGCTATGATGTTAGCTTATCTCCTCCTCACTTCTTTAGCTGCAGAAGTGTGAAGGTTGGTGGCTTTGGGGCTGATCATGGAACAGCAGATAAGCAGGGCCCAAGATGAGTGCTAGTGGGGGCCTGCAGGATGCATTTAGTCAAAACACATTTGATTATCACAGTGTTGTCATTTTTGTTGTTTCTATGGTTGAAAATACTTGGCTTTAATTTAAGTGGGCCATGAGCGCTGGCCTATCATCAACAATCAGGAAACTCGTTTGATTTTTGTATTTTGTTAAAATGGATTTTCTTCGGGTATCCTATTCTGTAACAGTGCAGTTCTATTTATTTCCTAGCAATACAAAACTTTGGAAGGTAAAGTTCACCCATTGGACAAGATAAGCATCTCATTTTTAGTGGCATAAAAGTGTCCATAGATAATGATAATTAATGTTTAGCTAAAGACATGCTGTATCAGGTCTCAGAATAACTTAAACGTAAAGGATGCTGTCAGATTTTGGCTAACCAGGAAGTAAAGTAGCTGTTGCAGGAATGAAAACAAATCAGTGTCAGCATGTCATCAGTCACAATGTGTATTTTGCTCTTTCTTTTCCTCATCTTTTTTTTAAATGGCCTTTTGGTTTCTGAAACTATTTCTCATAGCATTAATGGTATGTTGGGATTAAGGCATTAACTATAAGACAAGGCTTTACAGCATGGGTGTTCAACCTTTTGGCTTACCTGGGCCACACTGAGTAAAGATGGTTTGTCTTGGGCTGCATATATGTAGGATGCTCCAGTAGTAATACCTCCTATTTATTTTCATGGAAATTACAACAGATACAATGAGCATAGTAATTCTGTTTGATAGAGCAAGTTCTCAGCTTCAAACTACTGTTTTTCAACATGATCACAACCCATTAGCATTTCACCAGAATTTTCACCAGTGATGAACAAGAGCCTGCATGATGTGCTCCTGAAAGTGTTCACCAGAGAACATGACCCAGTGTTACTGTTGCCACTGCTGAAATGCACCACCCACTGCCTCACTGTTCTCACATCTACTGTTTGGTCCCCGTAAACTTTTACAAGCATCAGTGAACATCGGTGGGTTCCATTTTTTTTGCATGGAGGAATTCAGTTTCACCACTTTGTATCACACGCTCTTCCATGTCAGATGCTATTTTGTTAGACTGCCATCTGTTTCATGGCAACAACATGTAACAGAATATTGTTGGTAGGGTTCAGCCTCTACTGCCATGCTAACAACATCTGCCTCTGATGTTGTGGGCCAACGTCATAAAACAGGAAGCATTACTTTCAGAGCGTCCCTTGTAAAATTATAATATAGTTAATGTATACAAGTACCAAAACTTATTTTAACTTTTAATATTTTTATTAAAATAACAACAACAAAAGAGCAACAAACCCATAAAACTGGGTGGATATTTGACCTTATTTTCTGAAGCTGATGCATCAGTCTGGTTTGAAGGCAGTGGGTGCAATTCTTAGTGAGGCCTCAAGGTGTTTATCAGAGACTGTCAGATTGACAGTAATTGTTCCCAAATGTATGTACTGCCAAAAAGTGATGATGTGAACAAGGCATGGTTGTGAAGCAAGGGATACTTTCCTTTGGTAAGAGAGGGCTTATAAAAGTCCAGTAGAGAGACATGGTCAATTTTTTGAGTTGAACGTCTGATTGCAACTCAATTAATTCCACTTGAAAATCTGAGGATAATGTGCTGATGTTGACAGAAAATGGAGTCACAAACATAAGTTCATGATCTTTTTGGCTCTCTTGAAACCAATTCTCAAATTCCTTTATCAAAACGGAAAGCATAGCTGCATATTTTTCATTGTTCACAGGACTGTGTTTAGGCAGTGTATGAAACTGCACAAACTTACTTGCTGAAACTGGAGTTAGCACTGCAGTGTGGCCTCCCCATGCCCTGGTTTCAGCCTAAACAGTGTTGATAGGGCACCAGTGTGTGGTTGCTGCTGAATGATGGTTTTGCACTGGGCAGGGAGGAGCCGCCAGTTTATTTTGTAGTTTGGTAATTAATTCATTGAGGTTTAAAACTAGAAAAAGAATGTTTTGGGATTCTAAACTATTAGTATGTGATTTTTTTTTAATATTATTTTTTTTTTGTCTGACCTCTGGTTATTTATAATTTTGGGTACAGAATCTATTTATCTATTTATCTATCTATCTATTTATTTATTTATTTATTACCGCTTTATGGTAAGGATCATCGTTGCTTTAGATTTTTTGAGGCAGAAGACCTGTGACACTTAAACTAATTCTTAATGGCTAAAGGAGAACTCAGGGAGTGCTTGGAGAGTCTTTTTACAGTTCATCAAGTTTCTCATTGTCCAGAGCTCAGCAGCAGACCTTAATGATATAAGGAGAACCTCAACTATGCATTAAGTGTTAAGGTTTGTCCACATTACCCAATGTAATTTCTCCAGTAGCATTCCTCTCTTATGCCCAGGTGAGAAGATGACAGAGTTATCAGCAGTACATCCTGGTAAGAGACAGCTTGGACAACATAAACCTTTATTACCCCTAAGAATTGTGATAGGAAGGGTAAGAACTAAGAGCTCTGTCCTCACTGAACAATTTTGATTCTCCTTCCTAACCGTTTAACAAAAATTCTGGCTTGGGATTTGCCACTCAGTTTTGTTAACGCCCACACAAATTCACTTTCAGAAGATTGTCCCCAGTTCTACTGAAAGAAAACTGTATCATCAAATCTCTATTTTCATTAGTAAGAGGCTGCTCTCTTTCTGGAAAGACCAACAAGCTGTTCTGTGTAAACAGAAAGAAATTATACTTTTCTTTCTTTCTTTCTTTCTTTTTTTTTTTTTTTTTTTTATTCTGTAGCCTGAAGGGCATGTATATTTTTCTTGTTTTTATGTAGAAACAATTCACAATAATCAACTGGTTCTTGTAATCATTGTGCTCTTTCCTGAACCATTCCCCGGTTGCTACAACATAATTTCATTTGTTTTTATTAATTACTTCTTTTTGCTTGTACTGTCAGATTAGTTGTAAAATATTTCCATTGTAAGAGCTATTTAAATGTCCCTCCTTTAGATCCATACCAGATAATCAGGGCAATTTGATTAAAATGCAAGGCTGACTTTTGATTCATGTTTCTTTTTCTAAGATGAGGGAGGAAAGTTCAGGTAATCTCTGAACTGTAAGTAGTACTGCTCAAAAAACAGTATGATAATCCCAACTTCAGTTGCCTTTTGTTCAGAATGAACTTTGTTCCATTTATCTATGTGTAATAATAATTTAAAATACAAATTAAATCAGTCCAATTAAAAACCATAACAAAACAAAAACCTCTGCTCACACAAAATGCAGAGACAATCCTGCCGAAGAATCTACAGAGACATAAATCTTGTGCCAGTACAGCAGAAATAAAGTGCATTAGTGATTCTTGTTAGGAAAAAAGAATGAACAATGAGATAGCAAGATGCACAAAAGACATTGCACTATTTAGATAGGAAACTTTCAGGAGGCTCTTAAAAATTCCAGTTGGGTGATCAGCACAACAGCTTGAGATTTTTTGCACTGGAAATGCAGATCAACGCGTGGTCAAAGGTAGATTGCTTCTTTCCCATGTCAGTGTAACCACCCAGGAAACAGCCTGGGACATCACTGCAGAGTGTTCTGCATGCAGGAATGATCAAGAGGCAAGCAAAACACTGTTTTTTCTATCTTTACTTCCTGTCCCTGGATATATTTTTCACAATAAATATTGAAATTTTGGGATTTTATGTTTTTATAAACTGAAGTTATTTTAAAGGACAGTCGGTTCCTGCAGATAGTAACTTGTCTGATTTATTTATTTTTGTTTACTTTCTTCAACACATCAGGAAAGCAACTGATAGGCATCTGAAAGCGTGACTGACTTCAGCCTGGGAATGTCTGCACATTTGTGAAATATATTTCTTTGTTACTGTATTTAATTGTGCATAGTCATGTGTAATCAAGACAAATAATAATAAGCACAAGCCATCTTTTCAGAACAGTGTTTATATATTCATTCTAGTTATAGTATAGTTCAGAAGATTATTACCATGGTGCTGTTTATCTTCTGTTTCAATTAGGGAAAGAGCTGCTGGCTTATCAATATATATGCTCAATGTTTGTCTCAGAGGGAAACTGTATGGGGCTGTTGGGGTCGTCGCAATATGGTATCAGATGCTGTCAGGGTCTGTAAAAGGGAGACCTTCCTAATTGCTGTCTCTTGACATTGGAGATTGTCACACAATAAATAGTATTTCATATATTTACCATTTTCAAGAGTTCTTGAGAAGCTTTCAGTGCTCTGAAAGTGACTGATCCCACTTCCCCAGAGCAGTGTGACACAGCGCTGTGCCTGTCCATGTTCAGCTGAGCAGCTAAGTGCATCCTTAACTTGAACTGTGTGAGTAGATTTAACTATGCGCTTCACTTTCTTTTAAAAAGTTATAGCTGTCTCAATCTTAGACAGTAAAGACTAGTTTGCTGACATCAGGGTGAGCTACAATGGCCTGTCCAGCCGTGGGATGGCATCTTTCCTTTCTGCTCCCATTCAGAAGAGGCATCTTGAAGAAGCCACTGTTGTTCAGGGTCTGCTTCAGAGCACTGCAGATTACAGCTTTGCCTAGTAGTGCCTGCGTTTTCTCCATTACAGCTGGCACAAACAATCAAATAAATGCAAACCAGAGAAGCAAAATAAATCAGACAGAAGCCTCAGAGGTAAATGAAGAACCTTTGTTTTCCATTTAAACCTGCTGAATGCAGTAGTCTGTGTGTCAGACTGTGGATCTGTTGAAAATGACTTATTCCAGACATAATTTGCCACCTACATTAGACTGAATGAAAATCCATCAGTGAATGGCTTCCAGATAGAGACTCTGCAACATTTGGATTTAGTTCCAAATTTCAAAGGTCATTTAGAAAATCCAGGTCAGGATTCAGAGCTGAATTTCTAATGTCCCTGAAGTTCATGTTTGTTTAGACCTAAGCCTCCGGATCTAAAACAACATGATAATGCAAATTTAAAACAAGAACCTCTAGGTTTATGTAGAATCAGTTATTCAAGCCCTTGTTACTTTTTTCTCTGTGGTATTATTTACCAATCACAAGGGCATGTGAAATGACTACTTAACGATCATGAACTGCTAAAGCCATTCATTATGTATTGAAAATGCGTTGAGTGCAAATTCTCTAAATGATGTGGAAGTTAGACAGTTGGGAACATTCAGATTGTACATTATCAAACTGTAGGCTACTCTCTAGTACATTTTTCTGATATACAAGACAATTTCATCTCAGCTTGGATGAGATACAGAAGCGTAGGCTCTGTGGAATATGAAGTGGGCTTGCTGGAGCAGAGGGAAATTCATGATGTGTTCAGTGTGCCCATTAAATAATGAGATATTAAATTATAATGTGTTCCAGGAGTTTTCAGCTGTATTTTCTCTTTAATCATTTCATTACTTGCAGTCCTTTTTTTCTGAGTTGTGTCTTTCATTAGAATTTCAGGACTTAAGCATGGGGAGGAAAAGCTCTATGGAGGACTTTGCATCACCTCTGGTGGATTAATTCCTTCACATAAGAAGGAGGTTTCCCCACAGTAGAACTGCTGTTTCTTGAGCTGCAGATCTTGGCTATAGGCACAAGCTTCTGGGCAAGCCTGTGAAGAAAGGTTTCATCTGCAGCAGCCACAACTTACACCTGGAGCTCCTTTGGAGTGTGTCTCACTTCCATGGCAGCAGACATTGAGCAGATGTGAGCCCTTTTTTTTTTTCCCCAGCAAGATTTGTGGCAGAAATTATGTTGTGTGACTGCAGGAATGGCAACAAAGGAAAGGACTCTTGTAGAAATATATGAGCTGATGCTGTCCTCCTTTGTGTTCCTGTTCCTTGGCATATCTGTGTAAGCATTGTACCAGCAAGCAGGATTGATGCTTTCAAACAGATGGGCCTGAGCACAGCCTGAGCCAAGGGAAGCATGTATGTGAATCACTTGTGAGTGTTAAGGGCAGGATTCCCATTCACTAGCATCACAGCAGATAAAAGGGTACAAACATTTGACAATCAAGCCAGTTGTGCCCCTGAACCATATATGATAAACAGTTGAATTTCTGCTAGTGGGAAGGAGGAAGCCTGTCCAGGTAGACAGGTGGGGCAGCAGAGGATTTAGAGATGTGAGTCTATTCTGTTACTAAGGAGAAAAAAAAGCCTTGGCATGTGATTTTGAGGCCAGGAAGGCAAGTAGGCTTCTAATGCATATGTTTAGTGAAATGCAAGGGCAGATTTTTCAGCATTTCTCTTTGATTACCAGGTACTAAAGTGTCTATTACAGGAAAGCAATGAAAGTGCTCCAATTATGTTTCCATAAACAAGATCCTAATTCCTGGACCGAAGCCTCAGGGAGTATTACAATGTGGCAATTGGTATGGGCTAGTGTACTAGTTGCTTTGTTTTGGCTGGTGCAATTCAGAAGAGCCTAAAGGTGTTTGATCCCAGGTTACTCACAATTTTCTTATGTTTCTTTGAAAATCTCCTCTTTAATGTTCACTATGAAATAAACCTTGTTGACATTGGCTGTGTTTATAGTAAAAGACTCCAAGAGCTCTCTTTTCTGTTCTTCCCAGTCTGAGCACACAAATTAGCCAGGCGTTATTTCCAGATGGAATAAGACTTGGCCATGCAAGCACACTGTTTTATAAGGGAAGGAAACATGCCTGTATAGGAGCAAAGACGTGCTGCAACAGATATCCTACTGGACAAGGCAAGGAGGAATACAAGTCATATGATGACATACCCACTATTAAATCCGAACTCAGGCATAGACACTACTTTATGTCTTACGTTTATGTCGTAGTACTTTTTATACACACAGTTTATCTAGATCTGCTGCTCTGAATACCCTGTTACCTGTTTAGTCTTTTTGTTTGGCTTGGTTTTGCATTCAAGGGAATGGACTGGTGTAGATGTATTATTGTCAAAACCACAACTGGAACAATTTCACCTGGAAAAAAAAAAAAAAAAGTCAGAAAATCTTTGTAGTTTTGGAGATCATACCTTCACTGTGGGTACAAGGTCAATGCCAATTCAACTTATACATTAACAGAAACAGAACAATAAGTCTGCAAAGACTGCACTCCAGAATTTGAAATTCTGGAGCATGTGTTGGCTGAATTGTTTGGTGCACAGTGGTATTCTCATTAACAACAATACATGGGCACATATGTACTTACATTATAAGCTGATGGCATATGTGTGCATAGATGGCACTCAGACATATGTAACAATGTTTATGGCTTTTGCAGGATCAATAAAGTTCATAGTCATGAAGCCCAAATAGCTCCCTTTGGCGCAGCTCTCTTTACAGTAGCTTTGAACAACAAAGCCCCTGTTGGAGAGATTTTAGAAATGGTAACGTAGTTTCAAAAATGCTTGTAATTTATATACTTTTTACTAAATTGAAGTATTTGATAAGTAACACTAAACGAGAACAGGAATATTAAATGCGGTTTAATTTGGCTGCTGGTACATTACAGGAACCTCCCATACAAAGATGCACTTTTATTTCAAAAGATAAGCATTGCTTTGATTTGCTGGTAAGAAAATATGCAGCACTGATCTGAACTGTGACTTGACAACTGAAAATATAACCTAGAACTAGCAAAAGGATTAAAAAAAAACATGCTGCCCCTTCAGCCTGTTAGCTTAGCACCTTACTTACAGATGCCCTAAAAACATTTTTTCCCAATGAGGACACATGGATATATTTATTTCAGGACCATCTTCCTCCAATATTCAAGTCCCTTTAAGGACAACAGCTAACTGTGCTCTTGTGTAGTATAAGTTGGGTTGAGTCTTTCATAGTAAGCACCTTCAAAATCAGATTCTATTATGTTATCTGGGAGCACTGAAAACCTTCAGAGAGGCAGTGGTATAAGTCTTATGGGGTAAAGACTTCTCTGCCTGACAGAAGTCCTGTAGTGAATTGGTTGTTCTACGTGTACTTCAAATCTGCAACTTTTATGGACTATGCTGTGTGTGACCTCTGTGGCTGGACTGTATTACCCGCACACTGCTTATGTGGCCCTGAGTCTTTTGCCAAGAACTGGGAGGGAGTTCCCCAAAGGAGTGATGTTGCTGGATGTGCTGGGTAAGTATTAGTGCCTTTTCCTTGGCACACCAGGCTGTACCACATGTGCTATTAGAAGGTGTCACAGTCATCCTGGCCTGTGATTTCAGATGGATGATAAATCCTTTCTGAGCACTTCACACTTTAATACTCCATCCTGCTTCAGTACGGCAAGGAGTCAGACTTTGAAGTGTTTGCATCTAAATATAAATGAGTACCAAATAATATGTGAATATCTTCTTTCAATATTCAGTTCGGTAAAGGAAGCAGTAGATTGATTAACCTATTATTTAGTCCATTGTTCAGGGTTGTATCACAGTGAAGTCACAATTATTTATGAAACTTTGATTAATTTTAGATCTCGTCTTGGCTTTAGGCCATCAATTAAGCTATATAAAAAGAAGCAATTAGTCACTTTGCATTTGAAGAATTTTGTATTTAAGATAATAAAGAGATTTATTTCTGTGTTGAAAAGATGATAGCTGTATGTCACTATGTTTGTCTCTTAGGTCTATTATTTCACCTATTCTGCTTTCATTCCAAAAAATCTCGGAAATTATTCAGCACCTTCCCAGAACAGGCTACTTTGGTTTCATTGCCTACACATGCGTTCAGGCATTGGGTTTAGGTAAAAGCATTTTGAAATGCTGCTGCAGGAATGTTAATTGTTAAGAGCATCACCACTGATATATCAGCCTTTGAGGGCTACCCCTTGAGGTAGAAAAGAACTGTGTTTCAATGATCCTATCATCCGTAGTGGCTGGAGTTTTAACTCCTGGTAAGGATACTGAAGTCTAGAAGATCAGATGTCTACTGTTGTACCAGGTTGCAGTTGATTGATAATTCTATTGTAATACTCCTTGAAAAAAATTAAATGAAACATCAAAAATAGACTAGCAAGGTACTTGGCTTGGTAATTTTTGCAAGCCTTGTTGTGAGCCATTTGTGAGCCATTTTTTTTCTGAAGTTAAGTAGGTAAGTGAACTTCTAGAGCATTAGAACAATAGCTATAATAATAAAAGTTGATGGTGGTAATGAAAGAAGTGGGCAAATGTAAGCCCTAAATCCCTGGTATGTGAAATCATCAGTGCTGACAAAAAGCAATTTAAAAATGAAAAAACAAACAAAAAACAAAACAGAACAAAATAACCCCAAAACATACAACAGCAACAACAAACCAGTAATATATGTAAGATGCAGTATAGTTACTATTCAGTATCCATACCCTTAATTCAGAAGCAGAATTATCACTTGTAGGCTAAGAGCCAATTATGACTATGGAGTTACTCATTTGCATGCTCCAACTGACAACACTTCTCGGCCAGTCCTTTGCAATAACATTAATAACAAAAGTTGGGTTAATGAATGTATATCAGAGTAAGACACAGGCAAGCATATTTCCTGTAGTTTAGGTCAGCGTGAAGAAGAAATTATGATCAGTGCCAGAGATCAGAGTGAGAAGAAACCATTGCTAAGTGCAGCTATCCAAAAGTGATACGAGTCATCCAAATGGAGTTATTGGGAAGTCACTGGGAATTGGTTTAAAATAGTTATGCACTGAAAGGAAATTTAGGTCAGCCCTTCAAGACATGAGATGATATAGATGAGATGATATCAGAAGCTACCGGAGTGTTTTTTTGTAAGACTTAAAAGCAAATGCATTACAAACAAACAGTCTTTATGTGATGCTGCTGCAAAAATATGGGGGTGACATTGTAGGATGTTTTAACTTTCTTTCCAGAGGTAGGAAAAGTGATCTGCTGGTGTGGCAGTAGATGAAAAATGGCTTGGGGAGCCAGGCTTAAGAGTAGACAGACTGGATAGAGGAAAAGAGTATTAGAAGATATGATTATAGAAACAAGGTAAAGAAAGTGATTGGTCTAATTTAGCAAAAAGAGGCCTGAGGGGAATCTTAATCTCACAAGAAATATGAGACTGATAGGAAAGAACAGTGAGTGATTGTTCCAGCGCTGGGACAGTTGCTCAGTGCTTCTCATTAGGGGCTTTCAAAAAGTGGATAAAGGAAACTCTGCCAGGGGTAGCCCACAACTGCTCAGTTCCAACTTAATGCAGAGACTGGGGCCAAAACAGCTTTAAAAGTCTTTTCCAACTCTTCATTTTTTACAATCCTAAAAAAGCCTAAGGAAAAGGCTAATCGAGACTTAAGAAAACAGATTTCTAGTTGTACCAATGAAAGTTCAAGTGTGTTCAGACTTAGACCCTGTATATGTCAGCACTGACGTGCCATTGTCTTTATTTGAATAATGGTATCGTAGATGCTGAAATAGCTGTTACTGATTTTCAGAAAAGTGTCTCTGAAGTCTGCATAATTGAGGGTCAGGGAAGAAACAAGCTAGAAAAGACATTAACTCCTCAGAAATACCTCTGAAATAGAGGCAGCAAAAACGTTGTAAAATGGGACAATGCAGCAAGAGGCAGCATGAGTAGAAAGAAGGGGAACAACAAAGATAGTATCATCAGGAAGTTCAACCTGTTCCTACAGGGAGTCATAGTAAAATATTCCACCAGCTCAACTACTGAACTTGATAAAGACATAGAGAACGCCAGAGAAATGCTTGCAAGAATGAGATGGCTGATGAATTACTGAACCCTTCAGCAAAGAATCAGGAAAATCTTACAGAATAATGGGGAATGCAGCATTACAGTTTATATGCCAAAGAATGGTGATGTAAGTAACCACAGCAGTTAGTAAACTAAAGAGCAGCAACTCCTGCCAAGCTCTTCTGCATTGCTGTACGCAACAAAATGGAAGTTGTGTTTGAAATGAAGCCTTGATTTCAACCTGGAAAACCATTTGTAAAGTGATTTTTCACACAAGGGTTAATCATTTAAGAGAATATGAAAGGATGTAGAAAAACCTTTATACTTCTGAAACCTTCTGACAGTCTCCTTTACAAATTTCTATGAAACCTTTCAATGTGTCTTAGTATGCCAATAAAAATAATTTTATCAAGGTGCAGCTTGCACGGTTAAATCAATGTAAGCTCAACAGAATGATTTGGTAATAGATAAATGTCAAGCACAGTTGTATTATCTCACTTCTGGTATTTGACTGGCCATTGTGCTGAAAAGTTTGGATGGATACAGCAAAGGCACATACAGCAAAGGTATGAATCCAAAGCTGTATGTTGGAATTTTGCTGACGATAGAAGTCTTCCAAATGGCAAACAAAACCACACTGTTTAAGAATTTTCAGCATCATGAATGAATTGCCCATCAATGAGGTATGAGTAAACAGTGGATATCATAGCAAGAATCCCTCAGTATGCAAGTGGTAACGCACATGCTATGCAGTAGATCATGAAGCAGTATAAATGGAAATGCTGCTAAGTAACCTAAATGTGCTTCCACTTAAAAGAGATTTTGATTTTTAAGGGTCTACAACTGGAAGGCTGACATACAAACCTTCGTCTCAGAAGTTATTTCCGATAGAGAGAGAAAGTGCCCTAAAAAGACTAGGTGTAAAGTGGAGTTCATTTGTAACAAACACCAGAAGTCTTCAGAGTTTTCAAATAATTATGCATTATCATTAAAGCTATTCAGAAAAGCCAATGGGAAATATTTGCTGGGAACTGTGAATCAGAGCAGGACATCAGCCGTGACAGCTGTGCCATGGGGCAGTTGGAGGAGCACAAGAGAAATGCTCACAAAAAGAATCTCTCTAATTGAACTATATGCAGTGTGGGAAATAGTGCAATATTTAACAATTCTGGGAATATGTAGAAAGCTGTCCAAATAAAAAACAAAACAAAACAAAACAAAAAACTGGCAAGGCTATGTTCTGGCCTTAAGCTACTTTGGATGGCAGAGGAAAGAACTGTCCCACAGTTTAAGGATCTCTCATGTTTCTGTAGTCCTTGCAGCTAGAAAAGGTTTGTGTTTGGAATATAACTATTTCATCACGGAGTAATATATTACAAGGAGTAACTAGCTATTACTGGTTCATTTAAGATAATACTTTCAAAAGGCACTGTGTGCCAATATTGCAAGACTAAGTATATTCTACTCTTAAAAAAAAAAGGCATTAATGATTGATTCCTGGAGATGAGCATTGTAGGTTTCAATTTGTAACTACAAAGCAATGAAATTTTCAGTACGTTCAGGAAGTAGTGCATTCTATATTAAGTGAATTGAAGATTTTGAGAATGGATATAGGCATTCAATTTTTATATCCACACAACTTTGGAAGAGCTAGAGATAAATGTACGTGTTGACTGGACTCCTGAAAGAAAATGCTGAACAAAATGGCTAATTAATAACAAGACAAAATTAAAAATCAAACCTTTCCAACTTTATCAGATATGTTCAGCACAGGCTTCCTATGAGCAAACAGAATTACTCTGCACCCAAGCTCCAGTACTTGTAAAAATGAATTGAAAAAAAACAGCTTTAAATCAGTGCAGGCTGGGCAATCCCAGGCTCCCTTATCACTTCCAAAAATGACCTGCTTAGAGTAGATTGAAGTGCTCTGATAGTTCAGATAGCTGTACAATTCACATGTTCAGAGTGGTGATCACCTTCCAATTTAAGCACTTAATTTGAGAACTTCAATAATTTTAAATTGCTGTGTGCCACAGAGTGGCAGGCGGAGATTGGAGTGCTACACTATTTTAAAAACACTTTGGTGTTCTGCTTAATATTTTTATTTCAGGGACTTCAGAGAGGCTTTCTATAATCAAGCATGGAAAATGGAATGGATTTCAAGATTGATGTAGAAAAGTAAAAGACTTTATGATTTTCCAAAAAACCATAGAGGAAATCTTCTCTTGGGAAGGTACAGCTCCAAAGTCTGTGCTTGGCCTTTCCTCTGGACCATTTGACCAATGTTCTTGTGTGGGCTGTGGCGGAAGGTAGAAGGAGAGCTAATGGTATTTCCATGGGCACCGGTAGACTCTTCTGTTCATTTACTGTGCTGAAACAGCCTGTCTGGGCTAGGTTTGTTTCCAGGATGCACTTCTGATTAGCTTAACACCTACTACTGTAGAAGCAGTTCTGAATGGAAGCTTTAGAATAACTTGAGCACTTCCCACTTGTGGGTTCAGATATTTATACCTGGCTGAAGGTTTGGTCATTTATTATTTTGATTTTACTCAGCTTCACTTTGATGTCAGGATAAATCTCTCCATGTGCTTTAAACTATCCCAACAGTCTCTGACAATGTTTATTGATGAAATGCATTATGGAAGAATTGAGCTGAACTCTAAGTGGTTGCTGTGCAAATAGGAGGAGGTGCAGTGTACCACAAAGACACTCACAGCCTGTAACTCCATCTGGCTCCAGGTGTGGGCAATTTATGCGCATAGTGGGAGAATCAGACTTCAGAGATGATTCATCAAGCCCAGTTTGGAGGAGGTGCAGCCTTTGAACTGGGAAGGTGTTGCTCAGTGTCCTGTAGACTGATTGCTGGCAGGAACTTTTCTTCAGGTTGGAAGAGGAATGAAGCAGGAGCAAGCAGCCTGAAGCCTCCAGAAGGCTTGCAAATGAAATTCCGAGGATTAGATCTTACCTGAAGAGTCTAGGAGCAATTCACTGTAGCTGATGCTTTATGACCTCTCATTTAGCAATAGGAAACCAAAATTAGGTCCTGAGAGGTAAATGTGAATAGTGTCTTTAATTTCCAGAAAGCTAGAATCTGGCTTACAGAGATTTTATTATTCAGGGTGCCACTTTCGATGCTAATCACTATTTGCAGGCTCATTACAGCTTCAGACTGACCTCTTCAAAGGCATGAGGGTGTATTTTCTGTTCATCTACCAGCGAAATTCAAACTCCTTTGAAAATCCCAGCTTGAAGGTATGAGGGCACAGGCCAAATGCAAGTTCTGTCATTGCTTTGCAAAAGCCTCTTTCTGTACCCAAACCTACACTGTGTGCTTCTGTTGGTGAATGTAAGTTGGACCTAAGGGATGTTATGAAATCTGACATCTGACCAAAACAGCCCAGCTGGAAGGGGCTGCTTCCCTAAGGGAGCTGGTTTAAGCCGTGCTGGCCAAGCACAGAGTCATTCATCAGCACAGTGCGCTGAACCTCGCGCTGGTTCAAGTGGGAATTTGGAAGTCCTGATGTTAAACCTATTAACATAGATGGTGTATATGCAGTATTTTGGATACAAATTTCATGTTATAAGAAAAGCTGTCCTGCTTCAATTGTAGATTATATTTCTACTAGCCAAGTATCCTGACACAAGACTTGGCTTAACACACTGTTGATATTACACAACTGAAACTCTTCTGTACACCTGATGAAGGACTCACTGGGACTCCATTGGATCTCCACCCTCATTGTTTTTTTTTGGTTAAACTTAACCACTTTATGACGGTTAAATCATGGGTAAATTACAATTTTACTTTCTGCAACCCAAGCAGCCAGATTAGATTTAAATTAGCCTCACCTTGCCCCTCCACTTGAACAAATTTATACTGTTTTAAGTACAGTAAAACAGCATTTTCTTCCTTTCTTTTTTAATTTTTTTTTATTTTATTATTATTATTATTATTATTTTTAAATGAATGTCAGCATACTTTTCTTCCATCTTGAGTTTTCCAGGAGCATACTTTTTTTTTTTTTTGGTGACATGTTCCAGTAAGAACTTTTTTGTTTTTTCTCCCTATGTTTTAGCTCTTACAGCAGTATTTCCTATAACTTGTAGAGTTTGAATCTATGAGCATGAGTTTTCCAGTTCCACACAGTTGACCTCCTGAAATCCAGTGAGAAGGTGTTTTAGATCTACTTATTGCACTCAAGGGTGGCATCCACGAACTGAAGGTTACTTTTAAGGTTGTGAGAAGTTTCTTCCTTCACTTTCAAAACTGTTCTGTTGCTGAAAGCAGGCTGCAAATATTTTGTGAACCACTGTGCTGGTGCTTGCAGAAAGGTGAAGCAATGTGAAAATTGACCTGGCTTTTGCATATGTATGAGCCCGGTAGTTGGCCTGGGTTGATAACTTGTCTTTGACCTAACGGGGTGTCAGAAATTGTTTAGTGCTCACTGAGGGATTTTCTGCCCAGAATAATTGCAGAGACCTGGAGGTATACTCTGAAGCCTCAGGTTCTATGTCTTTCAGTTTTGGGGGTGAAATCTGAATGGATGAATGAGATTATGTTAAAATCTAATTTGAGAGGCTTGGGTACTTAGGGAGGAATGCCGTTTTCCCCCCCTTCATTTCCCCAGATGAGTGTCTAAGGGGACTGTGAAGATGGAAAAATGTGGAATAATGGTGCTACTTCCTTGATAGCTTTTGACTAGAAATGGAGACAGACAAAAGCAAATTTGTGTTTGTTTGAGTCGATTTATTAGCTAGTGCTTGGGAGGCAGCCAGGCTTCTTTCTTGGTTTTATTTAAGGAAGAATCAGTAATCTCTATATAGTCCCTGAATTTCTGCTGCTTTCCTCTAATGCTTAAATTTGGATTGTATTTTGTCCAATTACAAAATTTCATTTATTGTGTTGCTTCTCTATTAATAATTTTCCTTGTGTTCATTTACCTGTTCAAATCCTTTTCATTGAAAAATGCTGTCTATTCTTGGTGTTCAAGTTATTTATTCTAGGAAGTCTTGTAGTCCTCTGTAGTCTGTGATTGAGAATTAACTGTGACTAAACAAAGTATTATTTTACATAAGAATATTATATTGATTTTTATAATTGGTGTCACCTCACTGTTCACTTTTGATGCCATATCCATAGCCCTGAACAAAAGCAGACATAAATGACTGCCCCTCTGACCAGCACTCTTACGTGCCTGGAGTAAGTGAAAATATTTGCCTGTTAAGGGAGAAAATAATAGTATCTTTACAATAAACAAACAAACAAACAAACAAATAAAATTTACTTTGTTACACAAATATATTGCATCTATTATGTTTCCAAGTTCATTAGCCTCATCTTTTACAAAAAGTATTCAACAGCTATCTTGTAAGGCAGCCTTTTAATTGTAGGATCCCTGTTGGACTTTCTCAGTAAATCATGACAAGTGCACTGCTGTCGTGACAGAATTGTACCTCTGTACACCCACAGTTCTGTCCTTCCACAGCTGGAAGAAATACTTGGGGTTTTCCCAGGGATGTGACTTTGTCATGGAAACTGCGCTCCCTACTAGTGAAATTGTGAACATTTTCAATTTCCTCATGGGAAGAAGGAGAATAAAATTAATTCCAAGGCTGAAAATGTTGAATGGCATTCCCAGACTCACTGGTGGTTTATATAACGGAATCTGTCACTTCAGAAAATTCATAACCCAATCTCTCTTCATAGTACAAGCAGTCTTATAATTTAACAGCATAAGAAAATTCAAGAATGCCAATGTGGACACCCCTGTGTTTCACTGCAGGAAAGAATTACAGCAGAGTTCTCAAGAATTCTATTGTGCGGGAATACCAATGGCATATAAAATGCTGGTATTCAACTCACTAATATGCCTTTCTTTTTCACTATGACTCAATTGAGTGAGGGAAAAATACCCAAAGAAAAATGTACTGTATTTTGATTATTACAAAATCATAGCTATGTTTTCCATCAAAATAGTTTTAGTAAGTGTATACCACAAAATCACAGAAAATACTGCTCCTATAAATATAGATAGCAGCACAAGAGGTGGCCCAGTCAGTGTGAAGAATAACAGGGTTTTACTAGCAAAAGGGTGGTATTTTGAATACTCATAATTTATTTACCTATCTTAAAATTTCAGCCCATCAATTATATATGAAACTGAATATCACAGTACAGGAGGGAACTAAAAAGCAAGTATTCATTCCCAGCTCTAACATCACACTTCTTAAACAAGTTCTGCTCCTTAACATATTGGTAGGGCAGATGGATAAGTGTTGGTAGATAAGAGATTTATAGCTTGGCATTATTTAACTTCTTTGTAATTTGCTTTTACTAGTGCCCTTGAGACACATTTTTTCAGAAGGTCTGATTTTTCTACATTTATTCTTGTAATGGCATATTGAGAGTTGTTAAGGAAATTAAAGTCCCATTTCAGGCCTCAGTTCAACAAAGCATTTAAGTAATGCTTAACTTAAAGTACATCTTAAACCAAATTCCATTTAACAAAGGCAAAAAGAGAAATTCTCAGAGGGATTTCTCCACATGGTTAAAGTTGAAAGTGTTTTTATTATTATTATTAGTTTGGTTTTTTTTTTTGTGTTAGTTTGTTTGGAAGTTTTTGTTTGTTTGTTTGTTTGTTTGCTTGCTTGCTTGCTTGCTTAAGTATAGTTAGATGTGGTACTTGCATCACAGAGTCAAGAGGCTTCCTATGGAAAGAGGATATCTCTTGTTGATGAGAACTCCCAAGAGATATGGTGAAGAAGGCAAGAATCTTTGGTCAAATTTTAGAACAGAATATAAAATAACCTGGATTTACCATGCTTAGGGGAACTGTTGTGATATGAAAAGTAAAAAGGGGAGGGAAGGGGAAGGGAGGGGAGAGGAGGAAAGGGGAAGAGGAGGGGAGGAGAGGGGAAGGGGAGAGCAGGAGAGGGAAAGAGGAGGGGAGGAGAGGGGAAGAGGAGAGAAGGAGAGGGGAAGGGGAGGGAAGGGACAAGATATTTTGCAATGAAGAAGAGCTGTATCTCAGCTCTGGAACTTAGTGTGCAAACAGACATATTCCCCTGAGACTTGGTGACACTGGAGGCTTTGCTGAAAAACTGAAAAAAACACTTGACTAAACAGGAGCTGAGAGACTCCCAATCAAGATGGCAGCTAAATCCCTTTTATCTTTCTGACACTGATAATACTTTCCCTCTTTGTAACATTATCTTTGTTCCCTGTTC
Organism: Alectoris magna; assembly: GCA_030625065.1. Taxonomy (NCBI): domain Eukaryota; kingdom Metazoa; phylum Chordata; class Aves; order Galliformes; family Phasianidae; genus Alectoris; species Alectoris magna. The sequence goes on along the minus strand of CM060561.1, from coordinate 110,548,893 downwards.
CAGAGGAATTTTAGGGTGCTAGATTGACAGTTAATGACTGATTTAAAAAGTTTGTCTAGTACCATTCCAGGTCCTGCTAAAGGACTTGAGAAGTTTTGATATCTCTCTGTCAGGCTGGTATTGTGGAGCATGATTTGTACCTCTGTATCTCTTCAGCAGATTGCATGATATACCTTCCAGCTTTCAAAGCAAACACTGCCAAAAAACATTTGAATCCACTTTACCTTACCTGATAATTGGAAGCTGATATTTTTACCAGCAAAACCAGTTACAGTTTTTTTCTTATATGGATAATCTCCTGACAAAAAATTCATAGTTTGCATACATATTTGTCAGGAAAGTACCTGGTGGCTTTGTGCTTTGCAGTCTAGAGTGATATAAAATAAAAATCCACAAGATTACCTGTGAAGACCCTCAGAAGATCAATTGTAAGGGAAAGTATCTTTCTATCTAAATGAGCTCATTTTCCTACTAGTTTGGGAAAGCTTCGAGGAAAATAAAGATATACACCAAGTATAAAAGTCCAACAAGGACAAGAAAAACATTTTTCTACTCACTATTTTCCATCATTAGGGAAAAGAAAATATCTTTAAAATGCAAGTGATAGAAGCTCAGGCCTGCAAACTGGTCGTTTTTCCAAAGGACCGTGTAGAGAAACCTCAGACTCTGTAGCTTTGTTAATTAATTAAGTCTCTGTATTTCAGCATGTGAATGAGAGTTTTTAGCATCCTTATAGAAAATGTATAAATGAGCCCGCAGAGTCCAAACAAAATTACATCAATATGTGTCTAGAGATAAGAAGAGATACTCTTTTATTTATGTAGTAGCAAATTGTTATTAAGTAGAATAAAGTTGCTACGAGATTGATATGGCACTGCACGGTCCATTTCACCGTGTTTTTAGTTTAGCTTCAAGACACAACCTCATTTGGGTACTTTTATTAAGTTTGTCTGAAGAGGGCAGCCTTTGCTAAAGCACTTGGAGTTTTCTTAATTTGGTGAGGTTGCTGTGTGCTGAACAAATTGACAAAGGGCATGCTTACAGTCCTGAGTTTGCCTCTCATTCTTGCTTGTGTTTTCCTTGAAGTGTCTTTCCACTTACTTATATTTATCATCCAACTCAAAACAATATTACTATATTAGATATTTGATATATCTGCTAAAATATATTCCACTGTTCACTTATTCTAAATGAATGGAGAATTGCTGTAAGATTTGCAGAAAGATATTTAAATAGAAGTTTTTTGGACATTGGTAAAAATATGGGTGATGCTTATTCATTCTGCAGTCCGGAAATAAGTGCCTTAAGTTCTAAGTCTGTATGTGAATACAGCAGGGAAATATTCTTCCCTTTCTATTGGGAGTTCTCCTTATCTTTCATGCTCCCAATCCTGAGCTATTCTTCAGGCTTCAGAAAGAAGCATTACACTGAAAGTAGATGGAGTGACGTTACTTTTATTTTGTGCTTTAATCATAAGGAAACATTAAAAAAAAAAAATCTTACGGCAAATACATGCATAACAATGTAACCATGAAAGATGAACGGATACTCCACATTTAGCAATTAGTCTGATAGATTTAAGGGCTTTTAGAAGAATTTATTGCCATGGTGTGCCTCAATCACGGTGCAGGGAGGGGCATCTGAAGAGGCAGGAATGATATATTTTCTCAGTTATTGCTGTTCTAGCCACTGTGTCGCATCTCTCCTGCCACAGTGACAGGCATGTCGGAATGCCTGTCTCACCTTGTGATTTAGATTGTATGATGGGCCTGGGGGAGCATGAGCACAGGTGGAACTTGAGGAGTGTGCGCAGGGGCTCAGATGGGGAGGAGAGCCTAAGATTTGTGCTTGTGGAAGGGGAAGGTTGGTGGAGACAAGAGGGGTAGGATCTCAAGCCTTTTATATAAATGAGCGTGTTGTTTGTGGAAGAATGTTGTCTAAATTACTAGGCTTCCTATACAACAATCACATCCAACACATTGCTTTGGCAATAACCGTGGTGATGTGGATCCTTTACAAAACTGTATTCTCTGTAGAAATGTTTGCAACGATATGAAAGTGCTTTATGTGCCCAAGAACCCAGAAAGTTTGCTATGGTGGCTGATAGGTAGTAAACCATGTACTTCATAGTCATGGCAGCCGTCACCCATGGCAGACATATTATGCTAACTCTGAATACCATCAAAATGCATTATAAATTCACCCTTTTTATTTGCCAGCTTCTTAGGTCAGCTGCTGATTATAGAATATCAGTACTGGTTTAAATTCAAACGATCCTTTTTGTACTCGGTGTCTTTTTAATCTTTTTAGGAAAATGAGTGCAAAACCAAATTTCTGCACTGTCACTAGAATCAAAGTAGCAATCAACTGGGTTTCATCCTTCCACAAACCTGTACTACAATTTAATGCAGCCAGGCATTTGTGCCACCAAACTCATCGCAATGTAAGGTCACCGAGTGACAGAAAGCTTGCTCAAGATCTTATTGTTCCACAGCCATTTACCTAGTTGTATATTTCTTGAATTTGTCTTCCCGTGTCTCCTGAGAGTCTGAGAACAATCTTTTCCTCCCACCTCATCCCTTCTGCAGCAGTTACTTGCTCAGAAGTTAAGGTGGTGTGCCTCATTTCCTTCCAACCTGAGACTCTCCAAAGGACTGGACCACTCTGAAAAGTACAAGGCTAGCTGCTCATCCTGCCTCATTGTTCTATTGCTATGAAGCACAGCAGGAATTTCATTGCCTCCCTATTTAAAAGGTACTCAACTTTTAACACATCACAAATGTAGTTGCGTACTTTTAACATGGTCTTAAAGATGTCAGATACCCTTCTTGCAGCCCAAAGACACACTAGCATGTTCTTCCTAAATCCTCTAAGAAATTACACCTTAATTGTGTATATATCACTGTTTTCTCTTGAGACAACATCTAACTGAAATTGATTGCTTGTTTTTTTGTGAGTAATCTTGGAAGCAAACATCATGGTCTTTGCCAGACACCAATACTCACTGTCTTTCTCTCTTTCATCTGCTTAATAACCGCGTGTCTGTAAAAGGTATGAAAGATGGGTTTCTGAGGTTGTAATGAGAAGAAATGCACAAGAATTCCTACATTTCCAATACGGATGTATTCTCTTTCCAGTCCTTTGGAATGTGTTTGAAATTAGTTTGCAAAATTTTGGACTAAGCGTTTTGCTTATTGCTTCCTGGTCTTAATAACTGAGCTGGAATTGCAAGCATTTTTTTTCCTGAACATCTAATTACCTTTTGAATGCTTTAAAAATTTGGTTCTTAAGAGAATGACTCATTTATCTAGAAAATGGCCTTTTGTTGTTCACTTTTACCTACCTCACCATTAAAGAGATCATTAGGGTACCTCCTCCACCTTCCTATGGTTACATTGTTTGCAAATAGAGGTTGTTTGAAAATAAATGATAAAAATTAATTAAATTTCTAACCTCTCCTGAACCTTCATGATTCATAACCTTGCTTTCCAATACTGAAATACATATGAAATATTAGTATATCTGCTGTCTGCCTACTTCTACTCTAATTTCTGAGTACTATATTTTGTGTCATTTTGTCAAGGTTCTTGTCTGTTTTGACTTCATTGTAATCTTTAATGTAACAACACACATCTTTACGAAATCATTCATTGTTTTGCATTTCAAGTTGTTATAATATTTTTGACTTCTCTGTATTTTATCTCTGAATGTTTCCTACTTACTGTCAGTCTTCTTTTTGTCCACTTTAATCATTTTTAACACCTCAGACTTGATATCCTCAAAGATTCTGGGTCACTTCTAATACTTTTGTCTAATTTTTTAAAATGGAATAAATATCTATCAGAATTCATGTTGGAAAAGAACAGCTTTCACTACAATTACATTCTTTTGGGTTCCTGTTTCAAATTGACAGAGAACTGTTAAGCTCATTAACAGACCTATGCAAACTGAAGACAGTCGCATCTTCCAGTCTCACAAAACTAATTCCTTTCTACTGTCTGCCATAAGCAATACTGTCTTTTTTTATAGTTTTTTATTTAGTCAGGAAAAAAAGTGAGAGACTGTGGAACATGAAAGCTGTTATATGTTCCTTCAAGTTCCTCTGATGATAACACAGTTTATATTTCATTATGTATTCTTTCAATATGAGTAAATATCCTGATAATATCACTACTGTCAGGCTCCCTGACTGATTGCTTGGAGTTACTGACAGCTGAGAATGTAACATTATTCAACATAATAAGATATTTCATACCTTGTAGGTTTTTTTTTCTTTCTTTTTTTTTTCTTTTTTCTTTTTTTCCCCTCAAAAAAAACAGCTCCTAACTTTTAAAAATAAAATTTCATTTTTATCTCTCTCATGTCTATGGTGTACTGCTATACTCTGTAGTACTTAGGATAATTCTTGACCTCAAATTATCAAATGTTTCCATATTTTAGTTTTTCTCATCTTTCTCACTCAGCTGAGATGATTTTCCCCTCCTTATCTTTCTGTGTATTCCCAGGTCTTGTGGCTTTCTTACTGTTTCTTAATTCTACATTTTATGGGATAAGGATGCCAACTTTATGTTAACTCCATCTGGAAGACTTGAAGGTTGTTCCTCGATGTCTTTGCAGCTTATCTTCAAATTCTCTGGCTTTGGGAGAAAGTGCTGACTACATAGCTAATCATGGTGTAGAATCCTTAAGGAGATGGAAAGTTCTTTCCCCATATTAAAATTCCTAAGGACAGAGTTACTGTTTGTCACTGACTGTAACTGTTGCTCAGATTGTTTGTGATTCAGTTAAATAATACTATTTTTCCAATACAAATGAGAATGAACAAGGAGTTAATGGCTTCAATATTTTTGGCTGGAGCTTGACCAGCCTTTTCTGCTAATGTAGACCTGATTTGAGGTGTGTAGCACATACATACTTGTTTTTGCTTTCTGGTATTGTCATGGTATATGACATACATATATGTGATGTACATATGACATATATGAAAGGCTTGTGGACTTTATCTCCGTTTAAAGACATATTTTGAAATTTCAAATACTTTCATTACTAATTTTAACAGTGATAAAGGACATGAATGATCATGAGGCAAAATTGTTTTACCGAACACAAAACTCTTGAGAGGTAAGTGTAAATTGAGATTGTGCAGAGAAGACATTTTCATCCCTGGCTTTTTCCAGACTTTTTTTTTTTTCTTTTAGTGTGCCAAAATATCTATATTAAATTGATGATAAAGAGAAAAAAGAAGGAGAATCACAGTGCCCTGACAAGCTCTACATCCTGGTTAAGAGACCGTGTCAAATCACTAAACCTAGAGATAGATGAATTGTATTACTTTTGGCAATTGCGCCTCAACAGTTATGACGTCTCCATGTTGATAACCAAGAGTAGAGAGTGGATATAAAATGCAAGTGAGTACTTTGAGTGAGTCCTGAGTTCCTATAAAAATGTCCACTGAATGCATTTGCTTCATCAAAGTCCAAACCCTCAAGTTCACAGAGATATACTCCTATGGTTGACAGCTCAGTCAATATCTCTCCTGCTCTGCCTTTTCCTGTCATAACATCGATTTCTGTAAGCTAAAGGAAGTAATCCCTGATGACATTGTGCAACAAAGTGAAGCAAAGATTTTTTTTCTTCTCCACTGCCCTCTTTTTCAAACACAACTTTCAAATGTGCTTCATTTACAAATTATAAACTTTACATCTCACAGATCTGTTATGTTTTGTGTCCTGACCACTGTTTACAGATCAACTGCTTTTCTAGTGCCTTTCCTTGGTGTTACACTTTTACTGGACAATGTATTTGATGATTCTCGTGCTTCATCTCATCACCACAAAACAATTGTGCCACTTTGACATGTGCTATTCACTCTGCTGCCAAGCTAGCTGAGACGTGCACTGTGCCCTCTTTACATGGAAGAGAAGGCAATATTGTCATACCACACGCTGTCATTCCACTACTGTCAACACCTCTACTTTTCATTGCGTCCCAGCCCGCTGACCAGCAATGTTTGCCAGAGAGCTGCAAAAACTGCTGCATAGCTGTGATGAGATGATGTTCCTGTTATTAATTTGATTAGCAAACTTTTTCTGTCTTCATGTTTATGACAATAAATAAATAAATATCTGGAATTTCACTGTAGTAAGCACAATGCAAAGCAGGCAGTTTTTTAGGGTGTTCTGAAGTTTTTTTTTTTTTAATTATTATTATTATTAGTTTTTAATGTGAAGAAAGGCAACATGAAAATTAATTCTACTTTTCTGATATTGAAGAAGCCATGAATCTTTGAAGTATTTTGTATTTGTTTATGTTCACGATGGTGTTAGATATGAATTTCCAGGGCAATATTGGTAGTGCTGAAAAATAGGATGAGCTTTTGAAGGGAGCAAGGAATCATGTATATTTATGGTACAGGAGTAAAAATAGCTTCATGGGTGACTGGCACATCTGTAATGAGCAAGCTTCAGTGGGGTCTGTCTCCCCATGGAGCCAGGTGTGATAGCAGATCAGAAGCACAGAGAGACTCTTTCCACTGAGCTGACTCCTCTGATCTGCTGTGATGGCATTTGTAAGGAAGGGACTGTGAAGGATTTAGTATCCTTATGTGTGCGGGGTCCTACCCCACAAAGAGAATCAACAAAGCCTAAGAGTGTCTGGAGCCAGACCAGGGGCAAGGTTTGATTGATTTGTAGGCATGAAGTCTATGTTATTTCAAGAGATATAGCTGTTTCCAGTTTCATACTCTAATTCCACTAAGTACTGTTTTTGATCAGATAGATAGAATCAGTTAGGTTGCCACCTTTGCTACTTAACTTGTGATAGCAATTAATAATTTACCATTTTCTATTCTGCATTATTGTGGGAAAAGCTCAATAAATAAAAACAGATAAAACACAGTACTTTAAAAACAGTCCCTTCCCTCTCAGTCTGCTATGGTTAACAGCAAAAGGACTTCATCTGGTATTTGCTTCTGGAGAGTAATAAAGGACAATACAGTAATTTATAGTATGAGAGGTTAATACTTTTCATTTTGCTTCTGTTTCTATTCATGCTCTCTCACTATTCATATCTCTCATATTCATGCTCCTGCAGAGAAATGACAAATAAACAAATGAGCCCAACAGCCTGTGTCTGTCAGTAAGCAACAGTTGAATATAGGTCCTTTTTAACAAAGCCTACTGATTCATTCCACTTTTCAAAATATATGCAAACCTCCATGAAAATAAGCTTGTTTAAATAAAGATTCACAAACAGCACTTCAGAGTCTTAAAATGTTATAGTTGTCAGAATTTACTATTACTTTGTTCAGCAAATAATTTTTTTGAATGTAAGGAAAAATAAGTAAATTCTGTAGCAAACAATAAAAAAGAAAAGAAAGGAAGAAAGGAAGGAAGGAAGGAAGAAAGGAAGGAAGGAAGGAAGGAAGGAAGGAAGGAAGGAAGGAAGGAAGGAAGGAAGGAAGGAAGGAAGGAAGGAAGGAAGGAAGGAAGGAAGGAAGGAAGGAAGGAAGGAAGGAAGGAAGAAGGAAAGAAAGAAAGAAGGAAAGAAAGGAAGAAAGAAAGAAAAGGCATCCAGAAATGGCTATATGGCAAAGAGCAAGATACATCCTAAGTTTGATGAACAGCTTGATACTAAACTCTTACTAAAGTAACATTTCCAGTAAAGCCAATGAGCAAGTTGAGTTGACCGCTGAATGCTAGCAAAATGTTAGGCCGGAGTGTTCTGCTTTTCTATTCTAATTTTGAAATTTGGCCTTATGGTTAAACTCTCCTTGATTGGATGAAAAGAACTTATGGACTCCATATATAATCTTGGCTTGCATTGCACACTGTCATTAATAACCTCAACTTAAGATAGGAATAATAGCATAACATGATTTCAGGAGCTCTCCTGTTGAGCCCTACTAACATTTGCCAGTATTCAACTAGAAGTTTCTTTCTAGCTTTTGGCTATAGTGTGCAGTGTGTTCGGTAGCACAAGCCTTCTGAGAAAACAGTTTTCCTGAGAATTGTTTGTAAAGACAGCAGTTTTGCACATCCGCTACATCATTTTCTCTTCTTTTATCTGTGCTGCTTCATTTCTATGAAAAGTGCTTTGTTTCTGCTCTCCCTGGGATTTGGGGACAGCCTGGTGTTTCATCAGAACTCCTGGTGCTCAGGCTTGGATCCATCCATGTGCCTGCAGAATGTGCTGCACCTGAAAGGAAGCCCCCAGCAGATTTTCTTCTTTCAGGCAGACTACTGCCTGAAAGACTACAGCAGCATGCGGCACACTACCTCGTCTCGCTTTTCATTTTTTTTCCCATAACTCCCAGCTCAGATGCCAAAAGCCATATGTCTAAGTATCATCTTTATTGCTTTCAGAAGTACAGTCTGCTGTGAAAACTATCTCAGGTTTCTAAAGTTTTCAGCAGAAGCTTGTTGGTGTCCTAGAGCGACTGGTGGTCACCTGCATCTGTGCAAGTTTACCCCCTTCATGGGTTAGGGGAGTTAGGAGGGGAGGTGAGAACATTAGAACAGCTTGGACAAGCAGGTGATTAGAACCATCAGCCTAATTAGTTTTTAATAGCTGGGGAGGGGAGCACTTTTTGTACCTATGTGTAGCTGAGAGAATGTTTGTGGGAGCAGGAGGGAGCTGGGAAGGTGGATGTCTGGCTGTAAAATTAGTTTAGTGTAGGGACTTTCTGGAAGTCCGGGGAGGGTGAATTGCAGCTTGATTTAGATGTTTCAAATGATGCTGTCAGGGAGCACTACAAGACCAGAGAGCAGGTTTATGAGCAGGAAGTCTTTAAATATTCTACATGTGTTTTCTTTGTTTCTTGAAAGGGAGAGTGGTGAGGAAGATGGTTTTCCCTGAAGTAAAGGAAGAGGTTTAAGGGGCTAAGTGCAGCTAGGCTCTCCCTGTTAAAGTGCCTTGTGAAAACGTTATGCCTTGAGGTCTCCTTTGTAGTACATGCTGCATGCAGAAGCTATTCATCCAGCAGAGCTTATGCTGTAGCTTCTGATCTTGGCTGCTAGGCATGAATGTCCAAGCTCCTAGAGGTATGTGGCTGGGTAATCCCTGCTGATTTTAGGGAAGCAGGAGTGTGTGTGTGCACATGCTTAGAGGTTGTTCATGTGTATGAATGTGTAATACTTTTTGTCACCTGTTTCAGAAGTTCTAACACCTGAGACAGCCTGAGGGTATTGTCTAGCCTTAAAGCTTTTCCTATAATCTGATAAAGCTTGGAAAGAAGTGCAGAATGAAACATTTCCCAAACTTTTCACTATTCTGTTCAAAATAATCACATATGGAAGCTTGGGGAGGGGGGGGAGAGGAGGGGCGAAGGAGAGGGGACAGGGTGGAATGGAACTGCTTGCCTTTTTGCTATAACTTAGTGGGGGTTTTTTGTTTGCTTTAGGTCATGCAAAGGATAGTGGTAAAGAGGTGGGGGAAACAAGTGTAGGCAGAGAGAGGGAATAAATGCTGAGATGATTGAATCTTTTATACTACTGTTTTTATAGGTATTTTTAAGAGCTTGCCTCTTAATCAAGTGGGAGGGTAGGGGTTAACATCTAACAACTTCTGAGGCTGGTGTCCTTTCTTGTTTGCAAAGGTAGAAAAAAAAATGATCCAATGCCCTTGTCTTTAAGGTATGCATCTGCTGCCTAGCCTGGAAAGGGTTCTTCTTTTTCTTTGTAATATTATGATACTGTTTCTCTGTGGGATGTCTTTCTTGGGGATGTCCTTGAAACTGAAAAATTTCAGCTATCTTGTTACTCAACTTATTATTCATGGATTCACCAATCTTCCTTCTGAAGCAGAAGAAGATAGTTTTCATAAATTCTCATAAAGCTGAAATCAACATTGTGTGCATTTTCTCTTCTGAAGTTTTTATCAAAAGGGATATTCTGTTGCAGGGTATAACTGCTCATTAAAAATGCTTATCCTTCTAAGGGTGTCCGTTAGAAGTTAAATACACTATACAGTAATGCTAATAATTAAACTTGTAAAATAACTGTTTTGTGATAGACCAATACAAAAGCACAATTACAGCAGTGGCTGTTTCTCATTAGCAGGAATGACATGCCAGTTCTAGAATAAGTAATGATGTAAAAACCCTAGTGGTTATAACTGGCATAGAAATGTACTATATCCTTGAGTGTTAAAAGCCATGTGCTATATTTCTTCTCGTACTACAAAAAAAAAATAAAAATGCTACATTGCCATATAAATTTTAAATGGATTGTTTTGCTTACTTTTTGAAAGTATGATTTATCCATATGGTTCAAATATGAATGACCCCTTATTGTCATATTATCATCTTCTTGTTGACCTAGTGTGCTTATAAGCTAGCATCCTGTGTCCAGATAGCCTATGTGTGTGCAAATATTATGAATAGGTAGGTTATTTTCTTAATTTTTTTAGCACTAAACATGCATGTTGATGAGGGGTAGATTTAGGTGAGCTCTGTGACACACTAAGTTTCAACATGAACTAGGAGTAAATGATGTAGAAGCTCATAGTCTAGAAACTGTGGATAACATACATTAAGATCACCATTGGTATTCTGTTAGCTCTCATACTGCTTTGATTCTACTGTGCTGTCAAATGCAGTTTGATTATAAGGTCTGTATATGATGCACAAAATATGAATATAAAGGTCTATGGCATGGACTTTCAAAAAGTATAGTGACATGGAGGAAGGAAATAGGGATTAATCATAAAGACTACTTTTCTTACAAGAAAGGTTTGTAAGTAACTAGTATATTTTATAACACTTCAAAATATCAAAGTTTCTCTTCTGAGTGAGGTGGAGGGATCCTGAAAGAACACATTTGCTTCATTTTCTGTGAGTTAAAAATAGCTTCCATATAACTTGTGTGAAGTCTGGAATGAAACATCACTATTAAATTTGGGGAAAAGTAAAGATGTAGCTTCTTAAAGCAAGCAGACAAACCACTTTAATGATAAGTTTCTGAAATCAATTAGAATTTAGAGCATGTTTGCTTAAAGCTGAATGAATTACTTGGTTGAAAGGCAGTGCTTTGCAGCCCAGGTTTATGTTAGGGTCCGGCATCAAATTTACAGTCTAGGTGACATGCAGAAGTTGAGGTGAAAATTGGGATTCTGAGGTACAAGGCTAAAGGCATTGGTAGCAAATCAAGCAAACTTCTTTCACTTCTGATTTACTGTATTATATTTATAGTTTCTTGAGGGTTTTTTTTTGTTTTGTTTTGTTTTTTGTTTTCACCATGGTAGATTACATGGTAGAAACTGAAGGCCATTGTACATGTTGGTGAATATTTGAGATATCAATCTTTTATTTTGCAGAGAACTACAGCCAACAAGACTTCAAGTGCTCCTTCCTACAGCAGATGGTCCAGTTCACAGCCCCATCAGGTAATTTGTCCTTGTCAAAAAGGATATGAAGCTCTGGTTGACACATGCTTCCTTTTAAAATGAATCTACGAGGAGTCTGGGAGAATTATCTAGCTGTGTTTATCCATGTGTAGGTCATGCTGTTCTGAGGTGGTTGCAGGACATTCTATGGCAAACTGTTAGATGCAATTGGTGCTTACAAAGAGGCTTTGTACAGCCATGTCTCTAATGCATTTACGTGGAAAATGGTTTGTGTGAATCATTATATTTGGATGAGGGGCCCAGAATACCTGTGCATTAAATGGATCTCCAGCCTGCTAATATCAAATGCATTTACATGACTCAAGGTCTAGATAAAGAGAGATGAAGAACCTCTGGGGAATCTTACTATGGATTAGGACCTGTCTTATATTTTCTCTAGAAAAGATTTGGTAATGGTCGTTTCTGGGAAAGAGAGAAGATCAGCCCGAAGGTCTGAATGTGGGGATTAGATGGCAAACTTTTGAAGTATATCTTCTGTGGAATATAGTTTGTGTGAAGTATGATATATGCATGTGGAGCATCGAAGAATTTTGCATGCAATATCTTGTCTGCTAATATTAAATGCACTTGGTTGGCTTGAGACCAATGAGTAACCAGAACAATGACCTGGAAATCAAATGATGGATTAGGACCTCTGTCTCCAGAAGACTGTGTTAGTTAGTGGCCAAAAGGTGGAGGCAAAGAGGCAGCTGTAGTGTGTCAATGTAGCAAAAGAAGTGTGACAGTCTTAAAGTGGGATTTGTGAGGCAAGTTTAAATGCGTATTTCTTTGGAAGTCTTTTTTTTTTTTTTTTTTTTTTTGAGACATGTTGTCTGGACAGGGAGGCATGAAGTCTTCTGTGTGCATAAAAGAGGATACAGTAGTAAAAAAAGAATGACAGAATTGAACACATTATATAGCTTAAGACATAGACAAAAAGGGAGCCAGAACAAAGATTTGGGATCTTAATGATGGACTGGGACCTATCCCATACCTCTAGGGAATTTCTCCACGAAAGGTTAGATAATAGTTGAGTTCAAAAGTGGAGGCTGGAAGGCAGATACAGTAGGTCACCTGAGCAAAAGGACATGTGTATTTGTATAAACGTGAAGTTTGATTGGTTAAACCTTGGAAAATGGTTGTGACAATAGTTAGCTGCTGGCAGGGGAGACCAGCCCAAGTGCCTGTACTGTGGGTCAACTCTCTCCTACACTCTGCCAGCAATGGTTTTTATAGCTGGATACTGGTAATGTGTGAAGTCATGTTTTCCCACGTACCTTCCTTCCCCAGATATTTTTCCACTACTTAGAACAGATAAGCTGTGAAGTTAATGTGCGCACTTGCAGTCTGGAAGGTCAGCTATATCCTGGGCTGCATCAAAAGAGGAGGGCCAGCAGAGAGAGAGAGGAAGGGGATTGGCTCACCCTGCTCTGCCCTCGTAAAGCCCCATTTGGAATACTGTGTCCAGGCCTGGGGACCCCAGTATAAGAAAGATAAGGAGCTGTTGGAGCAGGTCCAGATGAGGGCCACAAAGTTGGTCAGAGGGCTTGAGCACCTCCCCTATGACAAAAATTTGAGGGAGATAGGCATGTTTAGCCTGGAGAAGAGAAAGCTCTTGGGAGACTTTACTGGGGCCTTCTAATACTTAAAGGGCATTTATAAGCAGGAGAGGGATTGACATTTTATATGATGTGATAATGATAAGATGGAATGGCTTTGAATTAGAAGAGGGGAGATTTAGGTTAGATGTTAGGAAGAATTGTTTTTACTCAGAGGACGGTGAGCCACTAGAACTGGCTGCCCAGAGAAGATATGAATGCCCTTTCCCTGGTGGCATTCAAGGCCTGGTTGGATGTGGCTGTGGGCAGTATGATCTGGTGGGTGGCAACCCTACCCGTGGTAGAAGGTTGGAACCATGTAGATGATTTTTAACATTTCTTCCAACCTAAATAACTCCGTGATTCTAAGAAATGTGCAGAGGAACTTGTTGTAAACTGAAACCAAAGACAGAAGATTGTTATTGTTTCCTGACTATCACTAAATACTGTAAATTATCTTTTTTCATAAAAACTTGTTATTTAGTGTTTCTGTTGTTTTATCAAAGCCAACCCTTTCTTGACTACAGACAAGCAGATGACTGACTTTGAATGTAGGATACTATATTTCCACTAAGGCAGCTCCCTCTTTTAAAACTTGGTTTTGTTCAGTACTGATGAAGTTAAAGTTGCTTTCCCCAGATTTCTACTTTTGCTCCTTTCCAATGTCTTTCTACCTTTTTTTATTATTATTTTTTTTTTTAAATGAATTTGTATATGCTGAAAGAGGGAAAGCTTCCAATAAGTTGAGTCTTGATCTTGAAAACTAAAGTCAGAGAAACGATGAATTTCATTTATATTCAAATAGGGATGGGAAAGATGGCTAATGCTTCATGGAGTTCATTACCTGTTTCATCATCCTGAACAGTTTTCTTAATATTTTTCTCTGGGAACTGCAACAATCTTCTTTGTCCCATCTGTATAACAGTGCTCTTTCTGATTGCTAAGATTTCCATGTGCTTTTTCCCTCGCTCTTCCTGAGCTTCAAATTTTCATTTTTGGTCAGGAGGAGATGAAGAATGTGTGGAAAATGTTAATTTCTTTCACTGGTAATTGTATACCTTATCCTAGGGGGTTATGGTAATTGTATACTTTATCCTAGGGGGTTACAAAGTGAACAGGGAAAAGTGCATGTGGTGTTGATTTTTAAATCTCCTGAAACACATTCAAAAAGACTAGTGTCACATTAGCAACACATATGCATGGAGTTCTACTAGCATGCACAAGACTGAAATGGTAATGATAGTTCCCCTCTTTCTGCATGTTTGAATTGGTTATTAAGCTTAATTGGAGATGCATTCCTAAGTCAGGAGGAGATGATCCTAACAAATCGTATGAAATGCACTTTACACTCTGCACACTTGATTTCCTTTTGAGGTGGGAGGGAAAAGATAAGTACGTAATAAAGATTGTTTGTAGCATTACAACTCTGTCAGATCCCTAGTAGAGCTGAAGGATTAACTACCAGGAATGTTCTTTGAAAGGATGTCTAGACCATCCAAGATCTGCAGGGGGAAAAAGGTTGTAATGTGTTAAATCATGCCTGTGGTAATTCTCCTCCACCTGTGTTGTACCCTGCGTCTTTTAATCTCACCTTCCTTTGCCATTCACACTCTAATCTTCTCTTTTTCATCCTTGTTTATTGTAAGCTTTTTGTCTTCTGTGTTTTGGGTTTAGTAAGCTTATGCCTCACAGATATTACAAATGCCAGTACCAACTGGGAAGATCTGAAGCCGTGCTGTGGTTCAGTCTGGGAGGCCTCAATAGTGTGGTGCACTCTCATGAGCTGAAGGTGGCAAAATATTTGTATTGGATCAGAGATTCGTATTCAGCCTTGCAACTTGCCAGAATCTATAAATAGTTTTCATAAACATTTTTTAAAGTTGGATTTTGAAGAAAGATTAAAGTTCATATTGTCTACATTTTCCACAGCCTCATGCAGTGCACTCAGTGAAGGCTTTTCCACATATTGTACAAGAATTCACACAGAAATCTAATAGAGCTACATGACTTGGACCTTTGATGCATCTAAGAAATGCTAAAGTTAAATTGAATTTCCTCTTTTCCTTCTCCAAGTTTTCTTTTTTCATTTCCTCTGTCTGTGTGAAGTTTGAAGGCCCATTGGGTGAGAGATCTGAAAGGGTTCCACAGGTGGGGTCAATGAGTCACTGAAAACAACAGATTTCTTTTACTGAATTATTCTACTTTGTACTACCTAGACATGCTTATATTTTGTATTGGATGAGCTGAAGTATGTTTATCTGAATCAAATACTCCATCTGGAGAAAGTTTTTAATAAGTTCCTATTAACTCATCACTCTCATGGGCATGTGGAATTTGTGTGCTTGAGTTTTTTGATGTGAAACTGTTCAGATTTTTTTTTTTTATTTTTTATTCTACCCCTTGAGCCTGGGAAAGTGTCATGCTGCAGGGGAGGCATCCTTAACACTTGATTAAGAGGTTCCTTCTGACTGCCCTGGGAAAGACACATTACTACCTGCTTCAAGCTAGCTTTTTTCGAGCACTCCACTTTCTCAATGTCAGAATAAGAAGCCAGTAGTCTAAAAGGTTGATCTTTTTGAAGCCAAGGAATTAATCTATTTAATTAGAGGATTGAGAGTGAGCAGGGAAGCCAAACTGAATCTCAAATTCTGAACTGGTGTCCAAGGAGCTGTGTTAGACCTTACTGGCTCCAAATGCATTAAACTCGCTTGAGGGATGGAATCAAGGAGAAGATACAAATGTACACTAATGAGCTAATATTACCTATGCTGCCTTTCTTGGCTACTGATGTATCTTGATGTGTGAAGAATTCTGCAGCAATTTTGGGAAAGCTCTGAAGTGAGTTTAGTCTTTATGTGGAACTCTCAAGACCATTTGTGCTTGCTGGTGATGAAAATGAAGGAGAAAGTGGAACTTAGTCATATCATCATGCCTAATATCTAATGTGAAGTTGTTTTTGCTGAGTGAGTTGGCAGCCATAGCACAGTGCCTCATAGTGATGATGTATCTATGTAAGGGATGACCTGTCTCTTGCTAAGAACCAGAGGGGTACAGGCAGAATGTGACACAAGGCACTCAGTATTGGAGTTCAGCTATACCTAGAAGCAGTTTTAACAGTGATGTCTTCCCTCTGAAGGAAGGAGAATTTTTTCTTGCTTGTGAGCAGATGAGTCAGTTTGTCAAGAGAGACCAGTCACTTAGACCCCACTGTTAGCTGGCACTTTCAAGACAGTAGTACAGTTCTCTTGCACAAGGATTGCTAGAATTTAGAGATGGTTAGATTAACTGACTTTCTAAAATTATACAAACAGTTTTTGGTTGGATTTTTTTTTTTTTTTTTTTTTAGTGCTATGTGCTAAATGAGCCCGCAGAAAAACTGGCACCTTAAATGCCATTTAAAAATAATATAGAACACTTCAGCATCTTTCCCCATCCCATCTCTATTAGCAGAACATTAGTTTGAGCTAATGAAGCAAAAATACAAGAAATAAAATCATGTCCAATGGGCCAAGGGACTGGAGCATTTTCAGTCAAACTTCCATAACACTACCCTGTCTGGCTTCTCTGCTGATTTTCTTTCAGAATTACTACTCTGGCTTTCTGATGTTGGCAACACAAGCTTCTTGCTTTCTTGTGGAGTCAAAGCTTTGTCCCTTGCTGAACTCGGCATCAGCACCTTAAGATCAGAATGTGTTTTTTCTTTAATATCCTGCTGTTTAAACAAAGAGATAAGTAGTACATTTTAGTACCCAGTGGTTAGCATCTTTCTTGGGACTTGGAACAGGGAGGGTTGATGATAACCATTCAGTGTAGAATCTGAATTTAAAATGGGCCAACTCTTTTGCCATAGAATGTGGTAATTTATTGTACAGTTTCTTCATGACTAAGACAATAGAAATCCCAATCCAGAAGGAGGAACATATATTTCACCTTACTATGGTAGCTGCTTCATTGTATTTCAGATCTGAGATTTCAGTATATATAAGTTCTATCTTTCCTCCTTGCTTTTCGTTATTAGTGCCAGTCTTTCCTGTCTTCCCTTTCTCTTTCTTTTCACTTGGTTTTAGCCTTGTATTCTTCCTGCATAGGTTGGAGCAGTAACATGTTGATGATAATCATAGAAAACCCTAGCTGGAAGGGACTGACAAGGATCATGAAGTTCAACTCCTGGCTCCACACTGGATATCCAAAGTTCAAACCTTAGGCCTGAGAGCACTGTCAAAATTCTTCAACTCTGATAGCTTGGGGCTGTAACCACTCCACTGGGGAGCCTGTTCCAGTGCCTGACCACGCTCTGGTGAAGAAATCTTTCTTAATATTCACTCTGATAAGGAGATAATTATATGTAGACATTAGTTCAGTAGCTTTTTCCTCAGTATGTGAGTCCAAAATGAATTTCATGCTCAATCACTCGGTACAGGAGTAGGGTGTTTATTATGGAGTTTTCAGAAGCCATGCTGGCTGTGGCTGTTGGTAGCAGTTAGAATGGTTCAAGCAGCAGTAATAATAGTAATCGGGACTGTTGCAGCCTGCTTGTATCAGAAATAAGAGGTGCTTATTTATTAGAGCAGGGAAATGGGTGAGTTTCCTTTATGGCATTTGTCACATTACCTGAACACAAAGGTTATTGAAGCACTTGTTAGCGGTGGCTCAGAAGATCTCTTCTACAAAGTGATTTTTCTTAACTAGTGGATGATACCCGATTTCTGATACTATAAAGATTCTTGTAGTCAACTGTTCTGGATCTCCCTTGCTGATATGTTTGTGCATCTTCTTCTGGTGCCTCAAGTATGACTTGAAAAAAAGTCTGATGACTCAGCCATTTGCCTTTCTGCTGAGCACTGCAAATTCTCGCAGTAAACATTAGGTTAAGTGCCTATCCACTAAAAAATGTACTGAGAACACCAACAAGTTTCCCAGAAGTCACTGAACAGCTGTCAGATGGCAACATTTCATCACTATTGACCTAGGCTTGAGCTGTGCCAGTCTGTTTATCTTACTGAGAATGACTTGGTCCAACTACTATGGTTAAACCTTATTATAAAGGTCAGATGAGATATATGGCAAGTTTCCAAACGCTGGCAAGATAACCCGAACCACAGAAATACGTTACTGCCTCCTGGCACTTGGCATGTAACCAAAAGAACTGTAGCAAAATTTAGTGTGTTTATTCGGAGTTAGTGAGGGAAATTTGTCAGTCTTGCAATAAATTGTGAGTATAAAATCCCTGAATACTTCCTTGTCATATATCTTCTCAAAAGTACACGTACCTCTATGCCATATATTATAACAAGTTTACAACAACTGAGGCCAGTTCTCATAGCACTTTGGTCCTACTTTTTGTTATAGTTGTTTGTTTTTATTAAATAGTCTTTGGGTAAGCTCATAAAATGATATGTAGAATTAAAGTAAATGAATTCCTTTTAGGGATTTCTTTACACAGTATCAGAGAGACTGACTGAATGTATGCAGCTTGATTTCAAATCAGTTTGATTTGAAAGCATGTGGAAGGAAGTGTAGATAGTCAAAACCTTATTGGGAAGCATGAAGTTTAAATAAATTAGTACATTCCTGAGTTTGCTGGAAGATTTTGGGAGGAAAAATATCAATGTCTGATCAGTATTCTAAGTTTGCTGTTATACGTAGTATATTTGTTGCTATGTAAATCACAACTTTGTGCTATTCTGCCTATTAATAAAGACTGACTCAAATAGTAAGCAGCCAACTCAAGTGCAGTGCAAACTAATGGTTACTGTTTTTTTTTGTTTCACCCCTCATAGCACTTTGCCATTTCTTTGTTAAAGATTTCTTGCTCCTTTCTTCTCACTGGAAACTAAGTGATTGATTCTAAAGTTTGTGGCTTCCTTGGTGCAGTCCATGGGCTACTGCTTCCGGCATGATGCTTTGAGTAAGCCCTCTGTTAAGGAGGGCTAAAATTGACAGCTGTTTCCTCAAGCGGAGTCTGTTTTTAAGTTAGGATCCGCAGCTGCAACTTCATCAAGGTCACTGCCAAGGGTAGGGCAGACCTGTTCATCTCTGACCCCTGTGCAGGTAACAAGAGACTTTAGCACACTGTTGGCTACTCAGTTAAATGCATAGCTACAGCCAGATGCATAAGCTATTTTTATTGTACGAAGGTAATTCTGCCAAATGACACTGGAAGTAGTTGTACTCAGTTAAGCAGAGTACAATGTAAAGTTAGCTTTGAAAAGCTGAGGAGTTCATAAGTAAAATAAGAAGCAGGGAACTCAAAGGAAACTGTTTTCTTGAGGCTAGTGGTGGAATGAATGAATGTATGTGGCATTATTCAAGGTTTGCTCATATAACTATGATACTTGTTGGATTGGCAAAATCACCAACCAGCCTGCTGAATTTAATGTAAACTGCAAGTGGGATGAGCACCTCCGCTTGGAGAGCTAAAAATAGCAGCAGGTAAGGCCTTCTTCCAATCTTCCTCACACTGCTTATGGAGAAATACTTCAGCCTATCTGATAGCATCAGTTGCCTTCATCCTGCAGTACTGTTAGTTGTTGTTTCTCTTTGGAAATAAATAAAACTTGTTTGAAAGCAAGAGGTTCAGGGGTTGGTGTAAATGACAAAATACAAGTTGACTGTCCTCTGCAATCTACATAACTTTGCCTTTAGACTTATCTGTGGATTACTTTTAATGTGCGTGTATGCTCACATATGGACATGCATATAAAACTCTAATAACATGAGATTAAGGCATTAGTTTACATTACACAACAGCTACAGGAATCTAATATTGCAGTTCCAGTCTGGAGATTTGGTGCTTTGCAGAAGTTAGGAACCTGAATCTTAGTAAACTACTTAAGTTAAATTTTTCAAGGCTTTTTAATCTAAAATATTATTTGTATTCTTACATTTAAAGAAAAAAAATTGTGCCTCTTTGCCTAACAGTTCTGTTCACTGATTTTTCACTCTCCACATCTGTAGTGGAAATGCTAAGTCACAGCTTGAACCAGTGACAGAGCACCTGGTGGAAAGGCAGGGCCAACCCAGGGGAACTCAGGTGCAAGCAATGCAAGCAGTGCACCTGAGTGACTGGAACAGAAGGAGCCAGGATCTACCCCTTCCGAGACCTCATTTAAGGGTTGGCAGTGGAGGCAAGGGTGTCTCATTGGAGATCCTTCCCTACCTGAGGTATTCCAAAGATAAGCAGATTTTCTTCCTTAGTTTCTGTATCTATGGCTGCTGTATTTGGGCTTGTCCTCATTTGCTGCAGCCTAGGGCTTTGCCACCCCACTATTATTGCTGTACTTTCTATCATATAACAGCATTATAACACCCTACTATATGTATATATTTCCTGTATGTGTGCTATCTTTATAGTCATCCAATGTTTCAAATGTTAGAAGTGTATTCTATTTATGTTATTTAAACCTGAAATGTGTTTCCATAAAGACTGAGCCTAATGAGGGCTCTTTGTGGATACAGTACTGTATTTCTTTCTCTTCAAACGTTGGAGGAAAATATAATGGTTTCCTTCTTATTGTTAGTCAGGTTCCAAGATACCTTTGTTATTTTGTTGGACTTTCAAGCTGAGGTTCTAAGGACTCCAAGTATATAACCTGATTGATCTTAAAATGAACATACAAAAAAGGCTTTGTTTGAAAAGGCATTTCTAAACAACTGTCATAATAGGACTTTTTTCTTCCCTAGACTATCTAGCCTGTTATTTTATTTACTTATTAGGTAATTATTTCTGATGACAAATAGAAAGTTATTTATTTTGCTGCATACATATATCTATTTATGCTAAATATATACTTGGTTTGCTGCAGTTTGCAGAGAGAACTGTATGCTTTGTTGAGGGAAAGTAATAGTATTTGTGATGACTTCTGTATACATAAAGCTTCCAGAAACGTGTCTGTCAGTTATACTTGTCACTCAGAGCTATTTTTTTTTTTTAACCTGGTAGAATTTTGTAACATTTAAAAAGAGTGAAACCAAGAAGATACTACAGAAACCTCATTTAAAATTAGTAAAGTCAAAAATTTCCCGGTGTCATATTTCATATCATCACCAGAAGTTGTCCTAGCTCTTTTAGAAACTCCCACTTCAATACTGAGAACTCACTGGAATGTTCCATAATTCTTTAACTATTTTTATCTCAGCAAATTATGTTTATTGATATTCCCTTTGTGAATCTTGACTGCTTCCATATTGCTTGGCCTATTTTGACCAAATTTGTGAAGCAAGGAAAGGGCACAAGTTTCTACATGGACTGCAAGAGCAAAGTAGAAGATAGTTATGTCACCTGAAAGGTAAGTGTGAGACCTCCCCTAATTAGACACCTAGCAACTCATGAGGGAAAATGATGCTATAGATTTCCTAGCACTAAGGTAGGAGTCTTAGTGGTTGGTGTCTGTGGTCTTTCAGGAATGAGTCTAAGCTTTCTTCCCTGTGCAGATTTTCAGGTTAAGGGATGAGCTCATACTGGAGTCTAAGGAGTAACTCAGTTCAAGTCAAACATCTACAAGAGGCATGTGCACTCACTAACCGGCTTTGTTAGTTGTGTTGTTTACAAAGGTACACTGTTAACTCTTAAGAAAATTCTGGATTGGATCAATTGAATTTGAAACTTCTCTTAAGGGAGATTAACTCCTTGCAATACCTGGTATGCTATTCCTGACTTTTCTTAAAGTTCAGACCAGGTCAGATAAGTTACTGACAATATTGTTTCAAATGCCACGTGACTTCACAGAAGGGTCTTCGCATTACACTGTCATTGTATCCCTGATGCGCCCATGCTGACTAAAAACAAAGATTAGTAAAGAATTTTACAGGCTAACATTTCACCTTATCAAATGACACATTTAATAAAATATATTTTGAAATGTAGATTTCTTGATTTTGACTTTGCCGTGACATCTAAAAAGATAAAAGCTGCCAGCAGATGGGATTTTGACAATTGTTAGTAATTGAACTTGATCTTACTTACTTTAAATTTAATTGTTCTTGGAATGAACAGTTCATAGAGGATTTTCTTCTTCTTTTTAAATGCTGCTTGCTGGCTAATGCAATTAATTTGATGAAGAATATAATTAGCATGATAAGTTGAAGCCTGTGTACACTACTGCTTTTTCCCTGCTTCCTTCAGATTGGAAATGTTTTTCTAAGATTGGAAGATAGGTGGGAGCAAAAGGGTTTAAGTTATTTTTTAGGTGACTTTTGCCCTTCTGTCCTATTATTTGGAAGTAACAGGTGGTGGACTCTGCTCTTTGTACCTCTCATTTTTCATACTCCTGAAGCCTTAAACCTGGAAAGGAAGTGCAATCAGGAGACCACCTCTGGATCCGCCATCAGCCATTCTAACAACAAGGTTGATCCTTTTCCAGAGCAAACACAAGCTGAGGAGTATGGTTAACCTTCAGAGGAGAAACAGCTGTTGTTGAGCTGTGTCCAAGGACAGATCCAGGGTTAGTTTGTGGAGGTGGCTAAGAAACACTATTGGATCAGGGCTTGTGGCATAGAGTTGTTTGCCTTTTCTAAATAAGTTTCAGACATAATGTTATGCAAAATTTTTCACCTTTCCTATCTTTTATGGGAAAGAGTATGAAGATGTGTGGATTGTTTCAATGACCAAAATGATGATAATTCTATTTGATAATTAGCCGTGCAAATCCGGAGGAAACAATTAGTGGATCGACAAACAGTCTGCAGGCTAAATTTTGGGAATATCTGGAAAACGTAATTTGATTATAAAGATAAGTTTTGCTTTATAATGAGGAACGACAAGGCATTTTGCTGCAACTGTCATGGTAACTTTAGAGTATCTTTATATAGTATAATTTAAAATGTATGTACCCTGTAGCAGTGAAATTGCAATCTTTGTATGAATCATAAAAAAATTCTGATGGAAAACACCTCTTGAACGTAAGGACCAGTTCCTCCACAGATACAATTTTTATTAACTCTGTCAGTGAAGAGATTCTCTATTCAACTTTGGTATCTTTGGCCTGGGTTGTTTTTTGAATGTGGGCTGCTTATAGAGGCCCTTTTCCTAAATTTTGGAGTTTGTTTGAGAACAAATCTTTCCTTAATTAGAGATCTCAATATTGCAGTTTTACCTCAACAATTTCTGAGCTCTGCTGTCCGCAATGAGACTCTACATAGGCTCAAACAGCCATTGAATACAAGTAAAATTGATTGTATCAGAACGCTTACTGATCCTCATGTTTCAAGGTATAGATTAGTTGTCTCCTGAGTTAGTATCATAGAATATCCTGAGCTGGAAGGGCTCCACAAGGATCCCTTCCTTGGAGTCCAATTTCTGTCTCTGCACAGGACAACTCAAAATTCAAATGGACAGTGCCCTTAGACATAGCAAGTGATACTTGCACTCCAACAGCTTGGGGCTGTGCCCACCACCCTCTGGTGATGAGTCTTTCCCTAGCCCTTACCTGACCCTCCTCTGACACATCTGCATGCTGTTTCTTTGCGTCCTCTCACTATCAACAGAGGTCAGTGCCTGCTCCTCCCACCCACTTTGTGAGGAGCTGTTGACTGTGATGAGGTCTTCTCTTTGGGCTGAACAAACCAAGTGACTTCAGCCAGGTATCATAAATTTTGCCCTCTGGATCCTACATTGTCTTAGTCCTTTGCATGCTCTTTAATAGTTTTTCATCCTTCGTATATTGTGGTGCTGTCATGGCTTGAACCAGTGATTGAGAACCTGGTGGGAAGGCAGGGTCAACCCAGGGGAGTTCAAGTGCATGCAATACACTTGAGTGACCGGAACAGGTGGAACCAAGATCCACCCCTTCCCAGACCTCATGTAAGTGTTGGCTTTGGAGACAAGGGCATCTTGATGGAGATCCCTGCCTACCTGAGGTCTTCTGAAATCTTGGGGGCACTACATGAAATACATAAGCAGGTGATGTTGTGGTCTTAGTAGAAATCTGGGTGTGTTGTACAGAAAATAGACCATACAAGGGAAAACTGAAGACTATATAGTCCGTTTAGTAGGACAGCCTGTGTAGTACTCCAGCGAGGTTCATCTGGATCCATTTGGAAAATGAAACTGCAACAAAATTATGTCCCTCAGAGTACACCCCTACATACTTCAGAATGAGGAGTTTGTCTAGCTTACTGAGTGAAGCATGCTGTCAGTATTTGATGGTGGCAATTAAAAGCACAAATTGGACAGGAAAGGACATTGCGGGAGTTGTTTGTGAGCTCTTGAGCTTCTTCAGGCCTGAGAATGTGCAAATCCTAGCATTTGTTTACTGTTTGGTAAAATAAATGCATTACCTCTGAGCTCCAATCATGTATGTTCCCTGTCCTACGGAATAGGATGGTGCTAGTATCTGGTAACTATGTATTGTCAGTGTTGACAGTGAAGCAATGTCTGAGCTGGCTTATCATCTGATGTTTGTATTATTTTCTCCATGTTGATATTTATCTAGGCTGTTGTGCCAAAACACTTGTTTTGGAAAAGTAATATAAAAAATTAAGTGAAAATAGTGTTAAGCTTGCTATTTAGGCCACCTTAAACAGCAGTGCAGAATGAAAGGCTTTCCATGCCCTTTGGCTACTTGTTTTCAGTTCCTAGCACCCAGGCCCAAGTCTTTTATCACAGTACAATAGCCTGGCATCCTTTGATTTCAGTTTGTTATTCAAATAACTAAATTGCATACATACTTATTTTATCTTAAGCATTGCTGTTTTTGAAGTCTGAAGTCATCTTCTAACTTCTTTTTTTTGCCTTGTAACCTCTTTGAGGTTATTTCCCAGAGGTAGGATCTCAAAAGTTCTGTATTTACTAAGCAGTAGTGGTTGTACAAGCTTTTGCTGCGCAAATATGAATGTGAAATTCTGCCTATAATCATGAGTGTAAAGCAGCTGGTATGGCTGCACTAAATAGTTTGAGCAATAAATCACAAAAAGCCATGTCTTTTCACTAGTATGGGAAGTTTGCATGAACTGGAGTGTTCTCATGTCACACTTAAGTGCTTGTTCTTGTGCCAGAACTGCTTCAGACCTCATGTTTAAGGTTACAATGATCTTTATTTTTGGGGGTCAGCCTTCAGTGAGAAAATACAGCTTGCAAGTATCTGAATAAAAGCTATTTTTAAAATCCTTAAAGTACTTTGCTGAAGAATGAAGCATTTGCTGAACCAGTTTTGACTCTCTTGCTATTTTTTCCATACTATTCTCAATGTGATCTTTTTCAAGTACTACATCTGTTTGGTCCACAGAATCACAGAATTATCGAGGTTGGAAAAGACCTAGAGGATCATCCAGTCCAACCATTACCAATACTTCCCAGCTAAATCATACCCCTCAACGCAACATCCAAACGTTTCTTGAACACTCCCATGGTCGGTGACTCCACCACCTCCCTGGGCAGCGCGTTCCAATGCCTGACTACCCTTTCCGAGTAGTAATACTTCCTAATGTCCAGCCTGAACCTCCCCTGGTGCAGCTTGAAACCATTCCCTCTAGTTCTATCACTGATTACACGAGAGAAGAGGCCGACCCCCAGCTCACCACAACCTCCCTTCAGGAAGTTATAGAGAGCTATAAGGTCTCCCCTGAGCCTCCTCTTCTCCAGGCTGAACAATCCCAGCTCCCTCAACTGCTCCTCATAAGGCCTGTGCTCCAGACCCCTCACCAGCTTCGTAGCCCTCCTCTGAACACGTTCCAGGGCCTCAATGTCTTTCTTGCAGTGAGGGACCCAAAACTGAACACAGTACTCGAGGTGCGGCCGCACCAGTGCCGAGTACAGGGGGACAATTACCTCCCTGTTCCTGCTAGTAACACTGTTTTTGATGCAAGCCAGGATGCCGTTGGCCTTCTTGGCCACCCGGGCACACTGTCGCCTCATGTTCAGTCGCCTCATGTTCAGCCGAGCATCAATCGGTACCCCCAGGTCTGTTTCCTCAACGCAGTCCTCCAGCCACTCCGCCCCAAGCCTATAGCGCTGCCTGGGGTTGTTGTGGCCAAAGTGCAGGACCCGGCATTTGGTCCTGTTGAACCTCATCCCATTGGCTTCAACCCAGCTCACCAGTCTATCCAGATCCCTCTGCAGGGCCTCGCTACCCTCAGGCAGATCGACACTCCCTGCCAATTTGGTGTCATCCGCGAACTTACTGAGGGTGCACTCAATGCCCTCATCCAAGTCATCAATAAAGATGTTGAAGAGGACAGGCCCCAGCACCGACCCCTGGGGAACACCACTCATGACTGGTCTCCAAGTGGATTTGACTCCATTTACCACCACTCTCTGGGCCCGGCCTTCCAGCCAGCTCCTTACCCAGCCGAGAGTGTACCCATCCAAGCCACGGGCTGCCAGCTTTTGCTGCAGAAATATACTAAAATTTAACAGCCACATATATATACTAAAATTTAACAGCCACAGGAAAACTAAACTGTCCAACTTCCAACCTGGGCTTATACTTTATCACTTGTTGAATATGATGCCAATCTTCAGAAGAGATGCTAGCATAATATATTGAACTTGCAGCCAACAAAGCAAACGCTTAAAAACTCTTTTGTAGTTTAGAAATGATGCAGGGATATCTTTTGAGAAGAAGAGCATTTAACTGAATTCCATCAAGAAATAGATATACCCCTGTTTAGAAGTGGTGCAGGTCCTGCTGTGTATTACAATTTCAAAATTAAAACAGTTTGGTTAGAGGCCTTCACTGAAGGTGCCTAGAATGAACAGAGAAACTCACTAAGTCATCATAAAGCAGTATGGAAGGTCCTTATATGGATTAATATGATATTGTGAACGTGTTTTTTGCATTATGAAAAGGTTGCCATTGGGATGCAATTTGGACCAATTCTTCTGCCTATGATCAGTATATTCATAAATGATTGTGTGTGTGGAATAACTGTGAGATGATGCAGTTGTAACAAAACAAAAAGGCTTGGGCAGAGTAAGCTAAAAGCTGGATGGGAAAGTGAGAAGTTCAAGGTGGTCTGAGTTATGGAGATGTGAAATCCCATGTAAAGAAATGTATGTTTCTGTGCATGGGTATAAGACGAAGAGGAAGTAGGGTTGGTTAACTACGGGAAGATGGGTCCTAATCTTTCTCCTGTTCAGGGGTGATAGCATGGAATTAGGGCACGTTAGCCCCCTGCAAACAAGGCAACCTTGCATTAGGAATAAGAGGTGAATGTCTGGAGAATAAAACTCTTAATGTCACTGTCTTTGCACAAAACCAAGGTCTGCTGGCTTTTTGAAAGCTGTGTGCATTTTTTTCTTCTGTTCTTATTTCATTTCTCCATCTCAACAGAGTACAGTGGAATTATAGGAAGCTACTATGTTTGATCAGGAGTAGGGAACGCTTGCTATCTCAGCAAAGATCAAATATTAAGCTACTTTAGCTGGAGAAAGCTTTAGGAAGAAGGAAGGGTCTGTAGAATCATAGTTATGCAGGCAAAAGCTAGTAGAGAATCCATCTCTCATTCTCCATCGTTTCTTTCAAGTCTGCAAGGTAGCAAGTAGAAGAGATTGTTCTTATGAAATAAGTAAATGACATGGAGGTTTCACTGCTGTGTAGTTTTGTGGATGTGGAAACTATGGATAGGTTCAACATGATTAAAGAAAAATGTAAAAAGAAGTCTGTGAAGGGATATTCAGCATAATGATGGGTATCAAACTCATGATTCTGAAAGCTATGTATTCAACAGCCATCAGAAATCGGTATAGTTCACTCTTGAGAAGCACTGCTACAGACTTACAGTGTTTCCTGTGCCTTTTTCTGATGCAGCTGCTTCTCTTCATGACTGGAGGAGGATAGGGCCCACCTAGACCTTTATTTTGAGTTGCTACAGCCACTGTTTTGTTACTTAAATTTCCCAGAAGTGAAGTCTGTATTGGGTTGTAGAGAATTGCTTTCACATTTAGGGCTGGATGGTTCTTCCAGCCACTGCTGCAGTGTGACAACAATCCATCACTGGCACAGTAGTTGTGTCAATACAGCAAGAAGAAAAGTAAGTGTCACAAAAACCGAGTTTCAGGCAGCTTATGAAAGACAAGTGAGATAAAGTTGGGATTTGGAAGGTGCTGGAGGATGCTAGCATTGGCTTGCTCAGGTGTCTGAATGAGCAGTGGGATGCTGCTCAGCTTCTTTCCCCTTTCCTTGCAAACTGGTGCCTGCTGGAGCGCACTGAACTGCTATTACCTTGGGAGGGATGGGCATCACAAACTTTGTGAGCTTTTTCTTGCTGCTTCATCCTGCAACTTGTAGTTTCTCAGTCAGTTAAGACTGAAATGAAGGTAAAATGAACTGTAAGCTACTTTTAGATGATGACAGAGGAGAACAAGTGCACCTGTATTTGCAAAGCTGACAGCGGCCTGTGCAGCAGAACCAGGTCCTGAGAGCGGGGTCATTCCCCTCTCTGCCACAGGGAGGCAGAAGCATTAAAGCATAAAATACTTCCAAACCAGCTCCTCGGTGTGTTGTCTCAGTTTATTAAACACACGCTTTGGAGCTTCTATACTTCTTTCTAATGTATATGGATGATTGTGGAGGGAAGTTTTGTAGGGGAAAATCCAAAGCGTTAAACAAGTTCTTGTGCATGTAGGCTTTCACTTGATGTTTTGACAGGCTGTAAAAAAAATTGTTATAAAAACATCTTGGCAACAACGAAAACAAACGTACACTGCCCCCGCCCTCAGCAGCACTTAGATAACAGTTTTCCAACCATTGCATTTTGTAGTTGCTCTTTTCCCTTTGTAAAGGTAACTCTGAAGCCCAGACCTGAGACAGAGACACATTAACATCTCAGTAATTGTATTTTCAAACATGCTTGGCTTCCTGTTCAGCTAATATGTTGCTTACTCAGCTGCTTGTGGCAATTTAGAAACACAGCATGGCATATTCTTGTTTCTGGACTACCTTCTTTGTAAGGATGTGGTCTGATTGCATTGTAATATTTCTCCTAGAGGAAAGCTATAGAGAATTCTAAAAAGCGTGAGCAGTTTAATTGAGTCTGATCCCTACATAGCACTACTGAATGTGAATGAAATCCCACTGGCATCCTGGTGAATGGAGTACTGAAAGCTTGGTGGTGGTTCATTGTGCATGCTTTTTATATTCCATAAAGCATATAAGAGAAAGGGAGAAGGGGAGTCAAAATTCAAAGTGAAAGCTGATATTTTGTCCATAATTCAGCCCGCTTTGCTTAAGTATCAAAGCACACGTGGCAGAAAGGTCACTCAGTTATCTGAAACAACTGCAGCTCAATACATACCTAGGCACAATGGAATTTGTTTAAGGACTTGGTGTCGTCTGAAATGTCAGATGTCCTGGCTGTTACCATCTGTGTTAAACTTCATCTAGCTGCCTGTAAATACTGATCCTTTGCTGTGTGCTTTATAACTCTAATCTCTGCTGATGTAAGGTGGCTCATTTGCGAAAATTCTCTCATAAAGTATTTTTTCCTGAGTAAAACTAGTGTGCAAGGAAAACATCTGCCTCTATAGGGGTGTTGTGGTCTGTTGTACATAGATGTATTACAGGTTAAAATTACAGCTTACGACACTTGAAAGGTGCTTGCTGATACTCTTGCAACAATCAGAACTGCAATCATAATGTTTCTATGGCTTACAACTGAGAGAGGAAGGACAAAAGCATGTTACAGCAGATCAACATTTCAGTAAAACACAGTGTATTGCTTTGCAGTTGTGCAGTATGCTACAAAAAATGCATATTGCTGAAACCAGACTCCCTTTCTTCTGCTGCAGCATGTAAGCAGACTAATAGGGATCACAGAATACAGAGTGTTGTGTTCTGTGGGGCTGGTAACCTTCGCGTGCTAAAAGCGCTACCTTTGTGTTTGTGTAAGTGTCACATTGAGGACACGTCTTCACACAGCCCAAGGCTTGAATCTGGGATCATATCATCTAGCTCCTGTTTTAATTAGTTATTAAGTGCTTTGTCCGTCTTCATGTGCTAATTCATGTGCAGCGAGACCGTGTACAATTAGTTGAATAAATAAAGCATCAATATATTTGCATTTGTTCTTAATGTATGCAGTGAAGGGCGGTTCTATCCACTTTTAAATGGGGAGATCTTAGTTTTTGTTTCAAGCTTTATGGAAGTTTTGGACTTTAAATGATCATATGCTTCCACAATAAATCCAGTTTCTGACCTAAATTTTTTTTCTTCTTTTCACCTTATTAAATTAAATGTGGCTCTTGTTTATTGTGTTCAATCTGAAATGCTAAAAGGGAGATACCCAATACAGTTTAATATCCAGGCTTTCTGTTATGTGCTTCACAATGCTTTCACCAAATATTTCTGGAAAAAAATAATCTTTGTGCTACACGTTGTTCTGCTATAGGCCTTGTGTATTGGCTAGCTTGTCTACTGTGATGTATCTCTGTCAAAAGCAATGTAAGGACAATAAGATAAATGCTCTGTATGTATAAACTAATGTCCTGTTGCAACCAGTAGGACACATATTATTTTATTAGCATAAACTTGATTTTTCTTTTTTTTAAATTTAATTAATCACTTCAACTTTTGGCAATTGACTTTGTACCTGCTAAATTTAGGAGAGTTGTTCTTGCTCATCTTAAAGCTGTGCAAAGCATGGTGCACATGTGGCAGATGGCAGAGTACAGTCACACAGGAGCTGCCTAGCGCTCATTTCTTCCGGTGTTGCAGCATTTTATCAGCTTCTTCCATTAAGAATGGCTTGCCACACATTTTCCTTCTCATCTTGAATAGCCGTAACAATTTTAACTGCCTGTTCAGTTTTGCCATCTGACTAACTTCTGTATTACGGAAATGATGTGTGATACGCCCGACTTCCCATTTCCAGGTAAATCACACAAAGACAAGGGAACCCAGTTTACTTTAATGAGACTTCATGCTTTCAGATATCAAGGCTGAGCAAATGGTCCATTGGCTTGATTACGGTGGTCACTGAGGTAATGTCTGACAGCTTTTTCTTTGTTCCCAGATGTCTAGATAATAGTCTGTGATAATGATGTTTTTGTGTGCTTTTTGTAGTGAAACTGGTGATTCCTACTCTTCTTGATATTTTGCTGATTGCTATATCATGACTGGAGTCTATTATTTAGTCTGCATATCCCAGCACATATTCCACTTCTGCAGCAGGGCTCAAGCATTCATGGCCATGTCTGAGGAAAGCACTTGTATCTCTAAATCCTCCGGAGAAGTCCCACATATTTCTGAGAAACTATTTAAAAAGTATTTTATGGGACACAGCCAAAGTGATTTGTCTCACTGTGTGCAGCACTAAAGTGTTTTTGAAGTCACCTTGAGAGTTAGAATGCTCTTGTGTCAAGTTTTTTTTGTTGGTTGTTTTTTTTTTTTTTTTGTTTGGTTGGTTTTTTTTTTGCAAGTGGAATTGGTTTAACTTCTTGTATGCTTTTGAGGTGTTTGTGGGGTGGACTTTTGTCCTGCTTGTTGCTTGAAGTGGTCTGAAACTATTTTGTTTTGAGGTTACATTCAGATTTGGATGCTATTGGTGGTTTTTGTTGCAAGACTGTCTTATAGAAGACAGCCATATAACTTTATTTCTTCTTTGAAATTCTGCTAGCAATGACTTTCAAGTTCTCTTTGTCTGCTGATCACATTTCCTATGCATAACTTCCTATTCTTGACAATGATTACAATAGCGTGGCCTGAGGTTAACTACTGATGAGACTATTTTTCCATTTGGGTGATCCTTTCTACCCTCAGAAGAAGTGACCCTGGCATGGAAGCTGTGGACACTGGCTGGTACCTTTTTTTTCCTCACTCCAAAGAATTTTGGGACAGGAACAGATTTTTAGCACAGCTTTAATGACAGGCAACTGTTACTGACTGCTAGATGAATGCAGCACAGTTAGCAAAGTTGAACACTTCAGATGTTTTTACAGCTTATGAAGTTAAGTAATCATTGACTTGGCTTAATCTTTTTTGGAGGGAGGAAGACGTGTTGTAATACTCATATCTTTTCAGAGAACCGTGCAATTTTTGGGTGGATAGCAAGTGTATGGCTCCATATTTACTTATACTCTCAATCAAAGATTTATACTGTTTTCTTCTCCTATGTTGTGTTTTATTTCCCTGGCTTTTTATAACAAAAAGAGGAAGATACAATTCTGATGGGAGCTTGCTGCCTCTGGAGCCCTTTACTTGTGTTATCTGTTTTGTGCCCGCTACTCACAAACATGTCCTTGGTGTTGATAGTAGTCTGTGATTTAAAACCTCTCTCATTCTTTTTAGCTTTGTCATATGCATAAAATATTTCATCTTATGGGTCTGCTTGTTTTCTTACTGCTGTGTGTTTTCTGTTGGTTTGCAAGGCAAGGTATAATTTTCTTGTCATAGTTATTAGATTTGATTCCATATGCGAAGCCTTTCCTTTGAACTTTGTCATGACTTTTCTCTACTGTACTTATTTGTTGCATTTTTGTTTAATAATTTTTACCTTGTAACTTTCGCAAGCTCCATATTTTTCCGTGTTTTTGTGTTTTTATTGCTCTGCTTTGTGAATATTTGTATGTCTTTTTTCTGTACTTCAGTGTGATCTTGTCTGGTGATATTTGTCATATTGCTAATTTGTAGTAGTGCTAATGTTGACTTTCTAAGCTCTGTCTCTGCAACTGTATATACTATAACCTTGTTCTAACAGTATATTAAAACTATAAACTATAACCTTGTTCCTGTTGTCAACCAAATTATTTTTCCTACATACGAGCCCTGAAAGCTAGAAGATGGTCTCCCCTACCACTGTGTGTACAATCTTCTTCCTATGCGTACTATAGATGGTGTCTTTTAACTCTTCCTTCCTCTCAACCTTTTGCTGTAAGTCAGCTGTGCTTCCTTTTATGCAACTCTGGGTCAAGCTATATGTATTTTAGTAATCTCATTTATTTGTACACCAGGGAAGTTGCCTCTTAAGAGTTAGTCTGCTCCTGCTCCTGGAAACAGGTAGTTGTTTGGGATGATTGTTTTTCTCCTAACTGAGCTATCACGTATGGTGTTAGTATTCCTAGCAGATTTCTAACCTCATGTTTTGCAGTAAATGTTCTGTAAATTCATGTGCATGCTCTCATTACCTATATTACTTGGGAAGAGTGCAATTTCAGGTAATCATTTAAATCTTATACTAAATAAGGTTGGTAGCATTTCTTCCAGGACTATATCAGGAAGGCCTCTAAAACATCTTTTGAGGCTGTCCTCCTTGGAGAGATGACCTTTCATCTTCTACTTCCTGCTCACCATTTGGAGGTCATCTGTCCAATCGTGGTCTCAACTAAGGTAGTGTGATGCTGATGTTGGTGCTAGTAGTAGCTCTGGTAATTGACTGAGATGAACAGTAAGCAAGAAAAATCATGTTCTGAAGCCTTGTGGAAATTTCCAGTTTGTACATCCCCTGTGGGAGGAGGTGGGATCTCTAATGAAGGCGTGATCATATTTTTTTCCCCCAGATCTATTCCTTTTGGTGATAGGAAAAAGACTAAGTTTAAAGTGGAGGACAGGAGACTAAGAGCCTTCTCAAGACCACATGTTGGTTCTTCTCCCAGTTCTTCATTTGCTTCTTTAGACTTGCTGAAAGTTTTGATGCTCAGCAACAATTTACTGTCTCAGCAAAAACCATGAGATGAGACTTTCTAAGCCAAGGGAGCACAAGTCCTCTATTTCTGGAGACTACTTCTAACAGATTTGCAATGTCCACGTGGAATTTCAGAAATATTTACAAACTCTTCCTCCATGGCAGATTACCATTAGGGTTCCTAGTAAGCAAAAAAAAGCTCACAAGGGAAAGCTTGAATGGACTGTGATCTTAACAACAATCTGATAGTCTGACTTTTTTTTTTCCTTCTTTTCTTCCCTTGCTTCACTACCGGTGTGCATGAAAGCCCTGGTTTGCTCTTCTGTCCTCAGCTGGAATTACCCACTAGTAATGTTTCAGGATGCACACGTATTTTTGTGCCTGTAGAAACTCATGCATCTTCCTCATATCTCAGTTCCCTGCTAGACACCTGATCCTGCTGACCATGCAGAAGCACCTGAGAACTCTTCCTATCTCCTTCTTTTGTCTTTGCACACAGTCAGTGAGTCCTGCTCATAGTAATGAGCTGAGGCTGAAAGCATGTGCACTTTTTAAACATGACTGTCCAGAATATCTGGTAAGGAATATGTAGTGAGTGAAGTACTTTCCTAACGTTTCTCAAAATTATTGGTCCTTCTCTCATTTGTTAAAATATGCATGTGGTTTTGGCAAGTTTTGACAACTCTTATTACGACAGAGTAGGGCCATTCATTTCTTTAACAATTTTAAAGGCTTTGTCTTTTTTTCCCTTTCCTGATGAAAGGGTATTTTAGTGGTGAACATATCTCTGTACACATCAACTTACTCTGACACATCTTGTGTGACACCAATTATTCTCATCTGTTGCAAGTTTACAGCTTTCTCAGAGCTCTTAATTCTTTGCTCCTAGCATGCCTGTAGGATCCGCCTTGGCTTTCCTTCCCCTCTTTTCGTATTAACATATGTTAGGGACAAGAGAGTGAAATGTGCTTTCTCCTACAATCTGCGTTTTGTGGTCACTTTTCAAGTATCTTCTGAAAGTGCAGTTCTCAGAAAACTACAACTTCCTCTATAAATCTGTTTTATCTTTATATGTTTGATACTGGTGACTAAGTATTAGTCTTGACTTTAATTTTTTTTCTTTTTTTTGTCATCTTTAAATATGAAGCAATGGGATGCACACGTGAAAGTGGTCACCCATTCCTGGCCTATTTCTAATGCACTTATTTGTTTTGATCTTTTTTTAAATGCAAAATTTTAGAGTAGCACTCCAACAATATATGAAATATGTCTTTTCTTGACTAAGCTATGGAGGTTTGATGTTGCAAGTGTTTGGATATGTGCTTTACCTTAGAGTCCAAAGCAAAATTAGCAGCTTGAATGATATCACTGATAAACAATAAAGTCAAATCTCTTTCCTGCATACATTCATATTGATCAAAACCTATTTTTTTCCCCTGTACTGGCTTGATTGTCGTATAATGGTTAAACTCTAGCTGATTATTTTCTGTGGTTGTCTCAAAGATAGGATATATGCAAATATACAGACCACTCACTAGTTAAAAAGGATAGCTTTTTAGACTAGACCAATTTAATCTTGAAGACAAAAATAATGGTTCTTCTGTAAAAATTTAATTAAAAAGTTTGCTGACTTTGGAAGATAATATTTATCAGAAAACTTGCTATTTGCAGTGTAGTAACCTTGAAGTTACTGGGGTAATGCTGACAGCTTTAGCAACAAAGAGTAAAGAATCAAAGTGTCCTGCACTGTTCTTTAGATATGATAGCATGCTGCATTAGTCATAAATGCTGAATACTTACCAATTAGTATTATTCATAAGCCTCTGAGTTCTCAGAAGTATTTACTTTTCATGGAATTATTGGTTTCAAGGAGTATTAAAAAATGATTATCTTATCGGTTTAAAGGCCATGAATATTTAGTCCTTCAAGCAGAAAGACTTTGATTTTTACTTGAAGTTACTGGTAGTAAAAGGGAATATGCTCTCTTCAACATGTGCTCTTACTGATGCTTCCTTTAGTAGCTCAGTTGGAAGAAGTACTTCTCTATGATTGTCTTCTTGTAGGGATCTCAAGAGTAAACTAGTTGGAAGTTTCCATCCAAACTCTGTGATCACACAGTTAAGGATTGCAAGTTAAAATGTTTTACTCAGTTTTAGTCTTCAATAAAGATGGGTGGTAACATGAAATGGCACAACTGCTTTGAATTTCGACTGTTACACAAAAAAGCAGAACCATGTGAATACCCTCAGTAGCACTTTATTTCTCCTGTTTTAAGCACCTGCTGAGCTGGTTCTCACGAATATTGAACTGGTAAAATAAAAGCAAAAGTCACAGAATGTTATATATTTCTATATCTGTTTTTCAACTGAATGGTAAAGCATTTCTGTGTGAACGAAGGAAAAAAAAGTGACTGGGGAAACAACCAGTATGGATTTACCAAGAATAAAGCATGTTTGTCCGAATTTAAATGGGAAAATGACTGGATCTGGGGACAAAGGAAGAGCAATGATTGTCATTTATCTTAATTTCAGCAACACTTCCAGCACAGTTTCCTGCAATGTTCCTTATCCAAGTTAGAGATGAGTGGTTAACTATGTGGGTAAAAACAAAAATAGCTGGCTGATCAGGTCTAGAAGCTAGATCCAGGCAAGGTTGTACTGTGCCTAAGATGACCAAGTGAAATAACACAGGTCTGTATTAGGACTTCTCCTGTTTAGCATATTTATTGGTAACTCAGTGAAGATGATGAAAGGTTCTCTCATCACGTTTACAGTTGGCACTAGATTGGGTAGAAAGGGAGCAGGGAAAAGCCCAGTGCAGCCTGGTCTGGTCTTGCTTTGAGCAGGGTTTGGGCTAAAACCCCCACGTGGTCCTACCTGACTTGAGTTTTCCTGTGATTGCCATGTCATTTTGTAACAAAATCAAGGTCCACATGATGTATTGTATACTTTTCTGTAGAACATATTTTGAAAATGCTCTTAGTTATTTAGAAACCTGCCATATTTTGATTTAAGATTCAGGAATAGTTATGTAATCTGATCCAGGTACTTATGGATATAAGTTTCAAATTCAGTAAGCTTGAAGCTGAGCGTATTGATGAGTACAGTGAAAACAGAAGTGAATTTAATAAACTGATAGCAATCTAGCCAGAAACACAGTTAACTGTATATTAGAATTCATTCAGATTCTTCCATGGTACTTGTCATCTAACACTACAAACTGTGCTCAGGGTGTACACACCAGCTAAGAAAAACTGTCTAAAAAACTGTCCCTAAGAAGGGACATCTCCCTCTAGACCAGGTTGCTCAAAGCCCCATTCAGCCTGGCCATGAATGCCTCCAGGGTGGGAGCATCCACAACCTTGCTGAGAAACCTGTTCCAGTGTCTCACCACCCTCACAGTAAAGAATTTCG
This sequence comes from Alectoris magna, assembly GCA_030625065.1. Taxonomy (NCBI): domain Eukaryota; kingdom Metazoa; phylum Chordata; class Aves; order Galliformes; family Phasianidae; genus Alectoris; species Alectoris magna. The sequence goes on along the minus strand of CM060561.1, from coordinate 110,511,944 downwards.
TCCTAATATCTAGTCTAAATCTACCCTCTTCCGGTTTAACACCATTTTCCCTCATTCTGTCACAATCTGCCCTTCTAAAAAGTCCCTCCCCAGCTTTCCTGTAGTCCCTCTTCAGGTGCTGGAGGGCTGCTATAACATCCCCCAGAGCCTTCTATACTCTAGGCTGAAGAGCTCCAGCTCTTAGCCTGTTCTTGTAGGAGAGGTGTTCCAGCCCTCCTTTGTGGGCCTCCTCTGGACCTGTTCCAGCAACTCCATTTATGCAGTAGCTTTATATAGGAAATTTCCAATAAGCTTTAATCCCCGATCTGAATGAATTTACACCTCTTCCCTTCTATTTTGGGTCATAAATTATCCATCTCTTATGGGAACAGCCTGTTTGCTTACTCATAAACAGTCTCAACCTCTTTGGTTGCCCAGATGTGCCAGAAGCTACTGTACAGTATAGTAGTAACAGGATCAACCTGAAATCTTGGGGAAAGTAGCATTATAATATCTTAATGTAAGAAGAGAGTTGATTATCTCTTTTATCCACTTTGATACATTTGTGCAAAAAATAGACAGCCTGTAGCCCTAACTCATAGATTTATAAGTAAGGCTCTTTTATTTTGGTTTGCTCCCTGTATAAATCAAAGAGAGCCTATAAGGAAATATAATGGTGGCAGCACCACTATTTGTTATAAATTTTCTGCTACTGAATAAAAGGAGAGAAACTCAGTAGGAAGCCTAAGAAAACACAAATGATAAAAGCAGGTATTTGGCTCCAGAAATTGTTCCCAGTTACTTCCAGCTCTGGAGATTTATTCCTAGGTTATGTTTCATCCTCAAGTGTGTGGCTGCTGTTCTTCTTGAAACTGTGATCTGCCCGCCATCATCTGCAGGTTGGTTTTGTCCCTCTTGGATTTTAGTAACTAAGTGATGCTGTTGTAGCTGAATTTTACAGGGCTTCCTGTGATGAACATTACAGGCTCCTGTGAGAAGAACAATTGCGAATGAGACTTGAACTGCTGAATTTTGGCAAGCCCCAGTGGATCCCATTAGAGATCAGAGGAGTAACCCACAAGCAAGGACACAGAGCAAACAGCGATACATCTGTCAGCAGACAGCTGATGAAATCTGTGCTCTCTGTATGGTTGAGGATGAAAGAAAATATTTCCATCAGTACTTCACCTCACTTGTACCTCACATACAGCCTCTAGCAGAAGGAATGTTCACACTGTTGAATGTAGGCTGCTCTGCTAGCGAGAGACCATGCTATGCATGATTATGGTATTAGTGTGTTGGGTTGTAATGTGTCTACCTTGACAGCCTCTGGAAGAAATGTGGTCAATGCTGTCTTCATTCAATAAAGTTTTCCATAGTAGAATAAGACCAAAGTCAAGATAAAGGAATTGTTCAATGAAGAGTGTAGCAAATGACCTGCGTTTTCACTATGATAACATTGAAACTTTTGTTTTAAAAATGAAAATATATAACTATATAATTAATATCTACTAACTGCTTTTACCAATTCTTTATTTAATGTACTGCTATTAAGTGTGTATGTTAGGTTTTTTTTGTTGTTTTGTTTTAGTTCTGAGTAGTGAAAATAGGTCCTGAAGACTTTATGCGTATATAATTCTTTATTTCTTTATGCTGATATTTAGTCAAGGACCACAGAGTAAGTTAACAAAGCTTGAGCATTGACATTTAATTGTTGGCATTGCTTTGTGTGAATGGTAATATCTTTTTACGATGATTTCTTTGGACTAGTCTAGTTTGAAGTGCTACAAAGAGAAAAGAGCACAGAAAACAGGTAACTGGTACTTCTCTTATGCCAACACGAGGAAGGGAGCAGATATCCTGGTGCACAGAAAACCCTTGGTAGGCTACCCTTCAAAAAGCAGGTAGAACTCCATTCAGTCACGCTCTTGCAGTCCAGAGTAGTTTTTTCTGCTGTATGAAGGAGACACCAAGTGCATGCAAATCTGTTACTTGAGACAGGTTCACTGTTTCAGGGCTAGTTTTAACTGCATGCTCTGTAAATGGGGAAACTCATAAGACTGTGTCTAGAAGCATTTCTTGTGGTAATGACTTTTCCTTCTAACATTAGCCGTAGGTCTGAGCTGCTTGGAAAAAGTTTTGTTCCAGTGAAGATGAATACAGAGTATATACTATGTTCAGCCTGTGTTAACATTCTTGTTCTGAGCAGCAGCGAAACTTTGAAGTGAGTCTGTCAAACCTTCCTGCTCAGAACCTGCTGGCTAGATGCACAGTGTGATTTTGGTGCACAGGGGTTAAATTACTTTCAGGACAAAATGAAGTTGTATACCCACCCTAGGTGTTTAAGCACACTTGCTGAAAGCTTAACATGGATGTAAATGTCTAGACCAGTGAGTGATACTGGTATACAGCTTGGAAGTTTAAGTTCCACAAGTGATGTAGCTGTCTCTTGTTCACAGCAGACCTGGAAGTCAAGCAGATAAGGTTACGAGCCTGCTATTGCTATACGAAAACATGATTCAGTATCCCACCATTTCCCCTCTGTGGGAGTAATGCAATGGTAACTTAATAACAGACTGCCTGTTCTGGACAGGGAACAGCATATTGCTGTAGCGTTAAAGCTCTTCACTTGTGAAAGTTCTAGAGTTGTAGTTGCTACTTCAAAAATACGTATGCAAAATGCTCATTGTAGCATAAATACATGGAGGACATTGTGTTTTTCTACTTAAGATTTAATTATTTTGATGGTTTTTACAATTGATCTGTCCTCTAGCACAAGTTCTTAGCGGGAATGAAGGGTGATGGAAAGCCCCAAGTTCTACAACCACTGTGGGAAGCTCAGAAGAGATGTACAGTGATCTGTGGATTGAAATGGCACAAGGACTCAGTACAAACACCAGTCCCAACAGGGTTTGGAGTGGCTACTTCAGTGGTGGTGCAGCTGGTATAGTTGATGGGATCTGATAGCCTGTGAGCTTCAAAATCTGAAGAGAACTATTTCCTTCTGGAGAAATCATGGGATTCATGCAGTGCTACAATTTGGCCATTGAGAGCTGGAAGTTGGAATTAGTTCTGTGTCTAGGAGATTGCTTAAATCTGAGCCCTGGCCAACTCCCATCCTGGGTAATCTGTGGGGAGCAGACTTGGCCAGAGAGTTGGGTGTTAGCATGGCTTTTCATATAAGTTTTTATGGATCTTCAGAAAATGCTGACTTCAGCATCATTACTCAACAACATGATGCGGCTAGGTTAGGATAGCATTTTAAAAAGTCACTGAAATGTGAATGCATGAGGTAAGATTTGGAAATGACTAAGAAATATGCTAGAGCCATAAACAAATTCTAATGTTTTTGCTCCCAAATATTGATGTCTGAAAAACTTACACAGAGACTGATGTTCTAAAGGATCTTATACATGAAATCTGAAAGTACTAACAATAAAGAAATTACTGATCTTTTCCATAATAGGAACCAGGGCTATGAAGATGTTATTCTGAAAATGAATAACAATTGCAAAATTTAAAAGGAGAGCTAGCTTGTATAAGAACTTGAATACAGCAGGTAGTCATGTAGATACTGCTTAGATAAGCAACTTCAGCTTTACCTACCTTTGCACTTGCAGAGAAAATGTTAGCCAACTTTTTATGTAAAAACATATTTAAAATTTTGGAGTTTGATCATGACTAAGATCGTGCATTTGTGCTTTTAATCTTCTGTGCTTGTTGCTTTTCCCAGTCAAGCAGGGCTCATAACTGGCATGCATTAATTTATTGAGATATAGGGAAGAGAGTGAGTGTGCTTATCTGTCAGCACTGGCTGGTACAGACCATGTTTTAGCCGTATGGGAGAAAAATGTATGTCTGCAAAGCCTTCCTCATTCATGTTCACATCTGTTAGATCTGCTTAGTTAGAGGGGATTATTTAAGCATAGACTTATTTTCTAGTGAGCTTTTCCAGCAACTGTACAAGTCTTAAATCACTCCATAAGCAATCAGCATCTTCCCTGTTTCCTCTGAAAAATGAACAGTGAGTGACAAGCTATGTACACCCATACCTGCCAACACTGGCAGAGGTTATAAAAACATAAGAGCTGTTGGGAAGCAGAGTTTTTGTACTAAGTTTTGGAATAATTAAAAAGTTACATTCTAAACAAACTAAGAACTAAACTTCAAAAATATCCTATGAAGGATCTACTCCCCCCCCCCCCCCCCCCAAAGTATCTGTGTTTTTTTTGTTTCTTTTTTCATGTAGGGCTATACAAACCCTACAAATTGCATTCTGAGAAGATCTGTTTTTCCACTTTACAGGAATATTTGTTTTTCCTTTAATGAAATACTGTTTTCTGAAGTGCAGTTTTTAATGAAGAAATGCTTTCCCATGGAAATATTGTTTGAAAACGGTGCGGTTTTTATATGTCATAACTGTTCCCCACCTTAAGCAGTCAGACTGTTTAATGAGTTGTGCTATAGAAGAAGTGGAAGATTTACCCGTTCAAAAGCTTTGTCGCCCCAGAGTTACATGTGAGTTTCAGGAGAAAAAAATCCATTATCTTTGTTATGGCTTGTAATGCCCTTTTAACAAACTGGTTGTTTTGCCCTTATGCTCTTGGGAGTAACCTTTCCTTGCTGCCATTTTTTTTTTTTTAATTACTTTTTTTTTTAGTATGGTTTTGCATAGTGTCAGGATAATGTACCATGCAAATCAAGGAAATATTCTAGACAGAAGATTAAGATTATGACAAGTGTTTCTAATTATAATTAATAACCTGTACATTTAACACTCAAATTAGCTTTGATATATATATCTTAAATGAAAACTGGTTGAAAATGGTTTCACATCAATGACATTAAATTGTTAGGCATTCCTTTTGAGCATCAGATCATCAGAACTGCCATTAAGCTCTTGTTTCTCTGGTCAGATTACTTTCACGAGATTTCTTCCTGCATGCACGATTAGATCCTACAGAAATTCTTGTCACCTTCAATTTGGTTTCTTCAGTGACATTAGAATTTTAGCAAGGTTTTTAAGTCTAGCTAAAATGTTTTTTAGCTCTTTAACTCATTATTTCCTAATACTTTCTATTGTGTAACATCAGAGGTGTGCTTTGCAATTTCAAATATACGTCTGGCCCAAAATTTTGGTTTGTCAGCATTTGAGCTTCTTCAGCTAACACAGACTTGCATCTTTGAATGCAGGTTGTCTGGTTTAAGTACAGGTGAGTCCTCTGCCTTGTGTCGTCCTCCTCTCTGGGAGCCATAATCCTCCTGTGTGGTTATAGTGCAGACAGATAGTGCAAGTCAAAACAGAGCTCAGCAGCACCTTGCCTTCCTCTTTGAAGTGACGAAGTGGAAGGCTTGTCTTTGAGCAGAAGTCTCCTTTCTAAAAGACTAAAACAATGTCATTTATATGAAAATGCAGTTACTGATTGGCACCCACCATTCCGGAGAAATGCTATTAAGATTAAATTGTTAGGCAGATTGACAGCCCCAGCTATTTCTTTTTCCTCTGTTTTTGGTATGGATGTTAGCAGTTCTGTTGAAATAATGAATACTGCAGCAGGAAGTTAAAAATTATTATTGATTATTACTATTTAAGATGCGTTTATGAATCTCTTTCTCTTTTGACTAACAACTGTAAAGGTGTTACCAGGAAATTTCCTGATCAGCAGCTTACTGTGTTTCCAGTTGTATTTCACGTAATGAAAACTCCTCTACCCCCAGACTGTGCCGCACTAACTGGCAGCAGTGCTGCCGTGTTGGAATCTCCTGGCTGTAGGTGCATTTGTTGGCTTGCCCCAGAACTAAATTTATAAGCTGAGATGCTTCTCTTTGTGCTATGATAGATTCCTCTAATGAAGGGCTCGGGTGAGGTGCCTTCTCCTCCATGGCTTAAGGCAAATGTTGTGTAAGAAGGGAAGGCAGGAGAAAATGAGGAAAAGCTTGCTGCAACTAATGTTTTGCTGTAAGCATGTTTGCAGTATTAAAGCAAATTCATTTTTATAGCCTTGTTAGTTTAAACTTTATCGCCTCCAATTCAATTCATAAATTTAGAATGTCTTATGTAAATGCAAAGCTAAAAATGCCAGCAGTAAAGAATTGGCAAAATAGAGAGTTATCCATATAATTTATTGAAAGAATGTAAACAAAGATGAATGAATAGACAGACTGCTCTCATGGGGACAAGGAGAAAGCAATGTCAAAAATGTACACTGTGTGAAGCCCATGAAAAGTTAATACAGCAAAATGCAACAAGAACTGTAGAATATTGGGTGAGGCCAATTACTGCTTTTAGCTCAATGTGTTTAATAAATTCAGTGTTCTGCCCCTGTCCTCGCAATCAGTTCACCTGGGATGTCACAGAAAACCTTAAAGTAGCTACAAGATGTCCTCTTTCTCCTTGCTATTACTAGCTAAGTGTTTGTATTAGGATCCATGAAACTTGAAACATATGTTGAAAGGAGAAAATAATAAAAATTCACAGAAACCAACAAACAGATTTACTTGAGGTTGTAGCTAGTGCAGACAGAACCTAATGATTCAGGAGATGCTTTGTCCAAGCTTGTGGGCTTCAGCTAAGCTTGCTTGGTCATTTTAAGTTGTCCCCAGAAGCTGTGGGGTGGGGAAGGATTTTTTTCAGCAGCTACAAATTTATTATTTAATTGTTCAATTGATATGTAAATAATTTAGTATCTGGTGCTCTGTCAGCTTGCTTTGAACGTGTTCCTTTCCCTTGACTTGCACAGAGCTGGGGCAGCACTGCGATTACCTTTCTACATCTCCTGTGCAGGTATTACTAATGTGACTGCAATTCATTAGGGAAAACCATGCTGTGAGTTGAGCAGGTTCAGGGATGATGCTGGGACTTAAAAAGTACCAGTCCATGCAAGAGTGAATAGAGGGGGCTGAACTTGCCAGCCACACATATGCCACTTGTGCACTGGAAGTAGTTTAGTCGTGCTAGTGGGTTTCTGTGCCATAAAGTGTGCTTTTGGTTTCTGTGAGGATTCTGCTGAGTGATGCTGCTCATCAGCTTTGTTCAGTGACCATGGAATGTGAATGGCAGGGGGATATAGAAAACTAAGGCTTTAATGCAAGTCTTTCGATGCCAAGCTTTACGTTAATTGTATTTCATGTGGTTTTTAACCTATCTCATATATTTTGGCTGTAGTTTTCATGACTCCTGTGATAACATGTCATGATGATATTCTGTCAGAAAGCAATAGTTGCACCTTTCCCAGGAGAATCATTAGAAGTTTGAGGAGATGGACTCTGTCCCATAAGTTAGGGTGGGGAAAAAAAAAAGCCAGTCTGTAGTTTTGACTTACAGGCTTTTTCCAATGGACAAGTAGACCAAATCATATCCTGTTGCTGTTTCCTTTGTCTATACCATTTGTATAGGATGTAGCCTTACAGCTTTCTCCTGCACCGATTAAAAAATTGAAATGTAGTCTTCACAGAGCTTGATACATATTTATGTTTTGTGAGTTTCAAGTGTTTTGCAGGAATTGCCAGAACTTTGTGGGTTTGTAATAACTGGGGTTGTTTATGGTGAAGTGTAGGACGTGTCTAATATTCATGAGAGGATAGCAGCCCCATTGTGGGACAATGTAGGAATTAGTTTTTATTATGGTTACATAGCTCTATCTAAGACTTGGTTAGAAAATCTGTGACTCTTCCCTCAAGCATGTGCATGAGGACACCTTTTTATCTGCCATTTAATTTCAAATATGCCTGTGAATATTCAGTTTAGAATTTGTAAAGCTTTTCACAGGCATAACTAAATAAATACTTCTATGATGGAACTGTTGAATAAAATGGGCAGCATGTCCTGCTCCTAATACAGATGTGTCAGAATTTGCGTGACTGCATTAACTCAAGCAATAGGCCGGAAGAAAAATTCCCACCAGCCTCACCATAAAAGCAGTTAATTCCATTTCTCTAACAGTAATTTCACTCAGAGTGGGTCTTCCTTAGGAGTTCTACAGATACAGTGAGGTGTATAGAAACAGAAAGTGTTATAGAAACATAGAAACGTTGAGACTGGGTAAGACCACTAAGATGATCTGCTCCAACCTCTAACCCATCACCACCATGTCCACTAAACCATGTCCTTCATTGCCACATCCAGATGTTTCTTGAACACCTTCAGGACGGTGACTCCACTGCCTCCATGGGCAGCCTGTGCTGGTACCCAGCTGCTCTTTTGGAGAAGAATTTTTTCCTAACATCCAACCTGAACCTCCCCTGGTGCAACTTGAAGCTATATGATTACCTCTTGTTCTATCACTACTTATCTAGCAGACAAGGCTGACCCCACCTTGTACACTCTCCTTTCAGGACATTATAGAGAGCAATCGGGTCTCCCCTGAGCCTCCTCTTCTCCAGACTGAACAATCCCAGCTCCCTCAGCTGCTCCCATAAGACTTGTGCTGCAGACCCCTCACAGCTTTGTTGCCCTTCTACAGACCTGTTTCAGGGCATCAATGTCTTGTTGGAGGGACCCCAAACTGAACACAGTACTCAATGTGTGGCCTCTCCAGTACCTCACCAGAGGTTGATCATGCCCCTGTTCCTGCTGGCTGCACTATTTCTGATACAAGCCAGGATGCTGTTGGCCTTCTTGACCACCTGGGCGCACAGCTGGATAGCCAGCTGTCAGCTACAAGCCCCTGATTCTTTTCTACCACATGGCTTGCCAGTCACTCTGCCCCAAGTCTGTAACATTGCATAGGGTTGTTGTGACCAAAGCGCAGGACCCAGAGCTCAGTCTTGTGTTGTAGTCAATTGGAGGAAAACATTTATCCGCATTCTAATGCTTTCAGCTTATTCATTGTGTATAGCTCAGAAGATTGAACCTTGTTCTTTAAAAACTGGAACTTTTATATTGAAACGAGTAATGCAGAATGAGAGCCTTTGCCATAACACAACAAAATGTATAGCAAAAACAGAACAAAATAAGTAAACGCAACCTCTTAGTCAATTAAAGAACATTTTGAAAACAATACAGTTTTTAAAAATAAATGTGTAAGGGGATAAGAAATTTAATCTCAGCAAAGGAAACATTTCTGAGGTGACAGTGGAGTACTGTGAAAAATACACACTATGCATCCTGGCTAAAGTAGAAATTGATTACCAGAAAAATTTTGGTAGGTAGAGGCAGAAAAATGGACAGAAAGGGTGCGTAACTGGATGGTCTGACATCGTCCAGTGTTATCTCCTGCTTCTCTAAAGAAGAAATGAGGAAAAATTCTGGAGCCACTGGATATAATAAGCTTATGCAGTTTTGCTTTTTTTAATATGTACAGGTGCAGTGGTCAGATTCTCACAAGATAACGTGTTCTGTGTTATCCCCAGCAGTTGCTTTGCATGGAGATTAACAGCACCTAATCAGCAAACCTGCCACAGTGGTGCAAAATGAAAATGTTGGTCCTTGTGTTTTTCCTGGATGGAGAAATAACTCCTTCAGCAACATGAATGAGAGCTACTTGTACTGTCACTGTGTAGCAGATGAACATGTGAAGAGGTTGAGTTCTGTGTAGTATGTTGCTCTGATCCTACCGAAAGGATAACGTGGTAAGTAGTGAATGACAATTTAGCTATAAAAAACAATAAATAAAAAGAAGATGCTGTATCGTTTATTGCAATTTTCTCAAACAAGAAAAGATATTGAATTTCTTTCAAGAAGGATCTCAAGAGCCTTCCTTAATGCACAACCAAGGCCAAGCTCTTGAAAGCCCCATGTATTGTATAATATGACTAACAAAGGAAAAACTGCAACAAAGCAGAGGAGGGGCTCTTATTGACTGAATGTGGACAGACTGTGATTGATAGTGTTGCCTTTTTTCCCTTTGTGCACTGTGCACAATAATTACTGTAGGCAGAACCTCATGTTTTAATATATTGTACAATAGCCTCTCTTTTGATTGAAATTCATGTTCGTTTGATCTTGACAGCGATGCAAAGTTAGTTTTTTCCTGTAACATTTTTAATAATTAAACAAGCTATTTAAAGCTTGGCATTTTCATTATGTCTGCACCAGCTCTATCCATTATTCTGATGATCCAGTGATTCTTTATTAAAACAAAAAATATTACATTCAAATATTACATGTCAGGCATAATTCATAAATGTAATGAGAGTCATATCTAGCTTGGAGATACAGTCCTGTCATGCATCTCAGAGCTGCCAGGGATTGCAGCACCCTTTTATGCTGAACCACCTTAGGGACAATGGGAACACTCCTAAGTCTGGTGTCTGTAAACCCTGGTGTTCATCTCTTGGTGAAGATTCTCTGTTGTTTCTGAAAACAGGCTGCCATGAAAACGCCTCCTAATTTATCACATTAGCCCATGATATCAGAGGCAGGTGTTGGTGGTGTGGCAGTAGAGGTTGATCCTTCCCAACAGTAGTCCACTGCATTTTTTTGTCATGTGATAGATGGCAGCAGAGGGACAGTCTGACAAAACAGTGTTTGACATGGAATTGCATCTTAAGCAAAGGTGTGGAACTGAATTACTCCATGTGGAAAAAATGGCACCCTTTGACATTCATCAATGCTTTCTGAGCATTTCTGGAGACCAAACAGTGGGTGTAGGCACAGTGAGGTGGGTGGTCTGTTTCAGCAGTGTTGATGAAGACAGTGGTCACATTCTGCAGATTGGTGCAGATTTTCATGAGTACGGCATAAGGAATTTTATTCGTTGCTGGTGAAAATGCATAGCTGCTGGTGGTGACTATGTTTCGAAACGGTACTCTGTAGCTGAGAATTTGCTCTATCAAATAGTTTTATTGTGCCCTTTGTATCTGTGGTAGTTTCCGTGGAAATAGTAGGCATCACTTTCAAAGAGACCTATGTGTTATTTCTGTGGGTGGAAACCAATCAGCATCACTGCATAACAGTATTGTTCCATGTTGAAATATCTCATATGAGATGAAGTCTAGGTCTTGTATCCTGAAGGAGTAAAACTGAAAATTGAAAAGTCTACTTAATCACAGTGTGTGATTAAGGAGAGACTTGAGTATACTTCTGAAAAATACTGTTGTGCAGAGGGTTATGTGAAGTAGGAATATCAGAGTTTAAGACTTAGAAGAAATAGAATCATAGAATGACCTATGTTGGAAGAGGCTTGAAAGATCATCTACTTCCAACCTTCCTGCTGTGGGCAGGGTTGCCACCTAATAGATCAGGCTGCCTAGGGCCCCATCCGGTCTGGCCCTGAATGCATCAAGAGGTGAGGCATCTGCAACCTCTCTGGGCAGCCTGTGCCAGTGCCTTACTACCCTCTAAGTAAAAAATTTCTTCCTCATGTCTAACCTAAATCTCCCCTCGTTTAGTTTAGAGCCATTCCCCCTTTTTCTATCACTATCAGACTGCATGAAAAGTCAGTCTCCCTCTGGCTCGTAAGCTCCATAAAGAGCTTAAGGGGAGACTTACCTTAATTTTACCTGATTCACATGCTTACCCTTGGAATACTTCTAAGAAAATTTTCCGTACAGAATGCAAGGAGCCAGAATATTTATCTTCTTGCTGTTTGGCAAGCAGTATTGGTAAAACTGGTTATTCTGCCCACTTCTCTTCTGAGCAGTATATGACTTCTGCAGAAAATGTCCATGTGCCCAGAGTGCTGTTGAACTTCAGGATACATTCACCATCTTGTGTCTGTCCTCACACTGCACGGTGGCTTCCTGTTGACAGTAAATGAATTAGTTGTACAGATGAGGCACTGCTTTTTTGTTTGTTCCAGGGTGTTCATCTGGTTTTCAGGGTTTTGTCTAGCCAATTCTCTTCAGCCCACGCAATCTCATTTTGGCATGTTTGCGATGACTTGTCATGCTTATCACCTTTCATTAAAGGGCTGGCTTTCTCACTACAGCTTTAGGTGAATTGCCTTCTGTGTTCTTATGTTCCTTGCCTGGAGATAGGACCTGCTTGAGGAAAATAGAGGTGTCTGTTTTCCACAAGCTGTGTATCTGCTAGAGTTGGGCAGTTCAAAGACAGAATGCCAAATGTTGATTTGGCTATGAGGAAAATCATAACAAAACAATTTACCTAGGAGAGCACCTGAAAGGGGTCAAGGTGGGATGTGGTGGGAAGGCTCTGCTGGTGGCGAAGGTGTTCCTGCTCATGCTCCTTCACTGCTTTGTTTCCTTGCCAAGAAGAAGGAATGGCTGGAATTAATGGGGCCTCAGACTGCAGGCAGCCTCAAGAGATTAGATTCAGAGTGGTGGCATCATCTGGTATTATTTACAGAAAGCATCAACTCTCTGGCTACTTCTTCAACTCCCCCAAAATACTCAATCTTTTCTGGTTTACAGAAATTTAAATGGCATCTGACAAAGTTTCTAGAGTAACTTAAAGTAGAAAGCATGTCTGAATAGATACTTTAGGCCAACAGTATGTATAGATTACTTACATGATTTTTGAGAGCTTGAAGATTTTATTCAGCGTCAACTCATCCACCTCTTACCCATAATGCTGTTCTGCAGATGGACAAATACATCTGAAGAGAAACTTAGAATGTTGTCTAAACACAGCATCTGAGATGTGCATCATTTCCTGGGATTCTCTGGGTCTGGTCTGTTTCTGCACTTAACTGTCTCCTCAAAGAGCTGTCTACAGTGATGGCTATCCCTTTAGTAACCACTGTACTGAGTTAGATGTGATGTATGGATGCCTGTGAATTCAACCATGTGTCCTTCCTCAGTCACAAGAAAGCTGAAATGCTGGAGCATTTCTAAAGGGATCTAAAAAGGCAAAAGGGTTCTCTTCAGTATATGGCCCTTTCTGTTGCCTTTTTGAATCATAGTGTCATTTCATTTAAAAGGACCCCCAAAGTTTTGTTATGTCTTTGTTTAGTAAGAGTAAAGCCATTAAGACAGTACTCTGGGATATTATTTCAGTATCAATGTTGTTGAAGAGCATTTTTCAATTTAGCCTGACTTTGAAGCCATGGGAACAGCTTTGCATTTGAATCCAATCAAGGAACTCTTGATGTAATAAATGAAACACCAGGGAAAAATCAAGGGTAACAATTGTATTTTCCCCTTTTGACTTTGGATTTTTAATGGGAAGAATCATTTCTGAACATTTTGAGAAATATTAAGTCTTTCCAAGCAAGCGTGCTTTTGCCTATTTGTTTTTTATGTGTTCTTGCCACATAACAGTGGGAGATTCTTAACATACAGCTGAGACTGGAATATAAGCTCCCCTAATGAGTAAGATATATTGTCAATGTCAAGTCAAATACAATAAAAAATGAGTGAATAATATGTGTACAAAAATGTACCATATGCCATTTTATGATGATTTTTATTATTATACTTAGTCTTAAACCAATGCCACAGGCAGGCACTTTGTACCTTGTGAGTTTGTTCTTTGAATTCTGTTTTTATTTACTTGTTAGCTTTTTCTTTTTAGGTGAATAACGTATATGTCAGTGCATATCTATAAACAGTATATGCATACATAAGTGCATGCTGTGAAATTCATATGGAGTATGATATTGTTTGGTGCCAGCATCTCTTCTTTAGCTTTCAACCCATGTGTTCAGGTTGAAATGTAGTCTGTAACCTAAGCTTCTATCCATATGGCTAAATGAGGCTCCAAGCTTGCTCCCCACAATCACTGCATGCCCCTGTGCTAGGGACCTAGTAACCACCGCAGTATCTCAGCCCTCATATAATTTTACTGGCAAGACTCTTTTTATAAGTGATGGGAAATATACCATATGTCTGGGGAAAAAAAACAACAACAAAACAATCCATGAATTCTGATTTTGGCCTAGTTCTATATCTTTATTCAGCTTTTTTGGTGCTTAAAATTTCAGTTCACTAGTGTAGTTTTCAGACTTGCGTTTTCTTCAGCTATATTATATTGAGCTTTGGTAGAACATGTCTGTGGTTTATTTTCCATTTTTTACTACCCCACCTACTTCTTTACTTCTCTCTTCTAGCTTTCCCACATATGCTTGTTCTCTTCAGGTGTGTTTTCTTTTCCCCACTTTATTTTCTTTCCAGCACACTTACGCATTTTGGCTCTTGTAGACTTAACTGATAGAGCCTTATTTGAGAGCTAAATGCATGATACTGAGTTTCAGTTTCTAAAAGAAGTCTTGGTCTTTGGCAGTAATCTCTCTAAGGACGTTGTAAGCATGATACTGTGGATTTCTAGTCATTTACTTCTACTCTTTCAATTTAGCTAGTTTTGAATTAAGCATCTCAGGATGCAATGACAATAATCACTTCAAGTGATTTTTATTGATGTTGACTGCAAATTTGGATGAATCAAGTTTTAATGCCTATGTTTACAATTACTGTGTGGAAAATCGGAAGTGAAAAAAGTTCCACCCAAGGAGAACTTAAGGTTCAGGAATGTATGAAAATCTGAAAGATGAAAAGGAAAAAGCAAATATAAAAGGGTATAACTGACCATGAGCTAGCTGTGTGGCCAAGAAGGCCAATGGTATCCTCGATTGCATTCAAAAGAGCGTGGCCAGCAGGTTGAGGAAGGTGATGCTCTCCATCTACTGTGCCCTGGTGAGACCACATCTGAAATACTGTGTCCAGTTCTTGGCTCCTCAGTTCAAGAAAGACAAGGAAGAGAGAATACTGGAGGGTCACAGCGATGAGGGCCCTGGAGCTCCTTTCCTATGAGGAAATGCTGAGAGATCTGGGACTGTTCAGCCTGGAGGAGACGGAGGAGGGGTATTATCAATGATTATAAATACCCAGTGGGTGGGAGTCAAGTGGGTAGGGCTCCCACTCTTTTCAGCAATGTCCAGTGACAAGACAAAGGGCAAATAATTTCTTTACTGTGAGGGTGGCAGAGCACTGGAACAGGTTGCCCAGCGAGGTTGTGGGGTCTCCTCCTCTGGAGATATTCAGAACCCACCTGGACACATTTCTGTGCAACCTGCTACAGGGAACCTGCTTTAGCAGGGGGTTGGGCTAGGCGATCTCCAGAGGTCCCTTCCAACCCCTTCAATTCTGTGTAATTGCTCCCAAATTTTTATTTCTAAAACACTATTTAAAACTACTACAGAGTGCTGCTATCATTTTTTTTCTTTTGCTCTCTCTCTTTTTTTTTTTTTTTTTAAATCAGTGCTGGAGCAGCTCCCCTATGGAGGCAGGCTGAGAGAGCTGGGGCTTTTCAGCCTGGATAAGAGAGGGCTCTAGAGGCCTACCAGTACCTGAAGGGGGCCTACAGGAAAACTGGGGAGGGGCTTTTTTAGAAGGGTTTGTAGTGACAGGACGAGGGGAAATAAATAGTTTTAAACTTGAAGACAGTAGATTCAGACTAGATATTACGAAGAAATTCTTTACTGTGAGGGTCGTGAGATGTTGGAACAGGTTGCCCAGAGAGGTTGTGGATGCCCCCTACCTGGAAGCATTCAAGGTCAGGCTGGATGGGGCTTTGAGCAACCTGGTCTAGCGGGAGATGTCCCTGCCTGTAGCAGGGGGTTTGGAACTAGATGATCTTAAAGATTCCTTCTAACCCAAACCATTCTGTGATTCTATGATTCGGGAAACAGCAGAATATTCTGATATGTAAACTTGAATAATGGAGAACAAATGTCACATGATGTGCATCCTCCTTCTGAATATGAATAAATAATGGGGCCTGTTACCAGTCTGTGAAGCTTCATTGTGCAAGAGTCATTGACTTTTCCTGGCTGGAGGGGAAATAAAAGGATGTAGATATAGGGAAAAAAAACATGGTAGGAACATGTGTGAATTATGTATGAGTTTTCCAAAAGTTCTGCACTGGTCTGAAGTAGGGTCTTCTGCCTCTCTTCTTTCAGGAATAAATGATTCATGCAGAAGATAGAAGTAGAAAAATGAAATAAATGTAGTTATACTAGTATAATATTTGTAGAAGTTGAAATACAGGAGGAGACATACAAAAATGAAGCAACAGAATTAAATAATAGTCTAAAAACATGTGATCATCAGCCACTTTTTTAACGTTGCCATGGATTCTGCCAGAGTTGCTAGCTATGTGAGAATAAGAATTTGTACTTTAGGGCCTGATTCTGTTGTGTTAGAGTACTCTGAAAGTAATGCCTCCCCTTTATTTCCATGGAAACTACAACAGATGCAAAGAGCACAGTCACTCTGTTTGATAGAGCAAATTCTCCACAACAAGATGCTATTTTTCAACACAGTCACCACTGTTAGCTATACATTTTTGCTAGCCATGAGTAAGAATCTGCAGGCTATGCTCATAACGATCTGTACTAGTGGAGGGTGACCCACTCTCGCCACTGCTGAAACACACCACCCACTGCCTCACTGTGCTCTCGTCCGCTGTTTGCTCCACCAGCACCCTCCATTGCTCATAAAAATATATACATTGAAATATTTCTGATGCAAACATCGTAAGTAGCCCACTATCTGCTTGCTTTTCCTTGTCCTTGTTCAGTTTTTCCTGATATTCATGTTCAAGAAAACAGTTCTAACCCCCAGATGAGACTGAATGAAACGTCCTCAAAACTGTAAAATATCAACTTTTCTGTTCTTACTGTGTGGATTTCAAATATTTATGTCCATGATTTTAGGTTGTTCTTTACAGCCTTGAGAGCTAGAAACTTAAACTCCTTCATATGGTGTTTCTCAGACACTGCAAAACCTGCTGGAAGGTTTGTGTTTTATTTTTAAGTTAAAATAATAATTAAAAAACCTCATAGATTCACAAATATGTAATATTAGCGAAGAACCAATTCACTCACAAGATGTCCTTTCTGAAGAAATTTTAACATCTCAACTATTTAATCCCAAGCTAGGAATGTCTTTGCATTTGGGGTTGTCAACTGCTGCAAGAGCAGTTTTCTTTTGATATTTAATACAGTTTCTTCTTGATCATTTTCTTAATGAAATTTTGGAAAATGAGAACATTTCTGAAGAAAATCTAAATCTTTTTATTTCTGGAAAACGGTATTTTTTTAAGAGGAAAAAGGTCAGGGAGATTGTATAGGAATAAAATTAATCAGCTCTAGTGCTAGGGTTTTGTGGGGATTTGGTCAGCCAGTTGGTTGACGCATCTCAAGAAGGTGAAGATTTGTGACTTTTGAGTAAAAATAATTCTTCTTTTTTGTTGTTGTTCTTATTACATCTAGCTGAAAGAGACTGAAAATGCTTAAACATGGCAACACTGGGATATTTAATGATAAAAAGGTCTGTTAAAAATGCAACCTAGTGTTGCAGTATGTTAGATACATCAGCAACAATGAAAATTTCATGATGTGCTTCCTGTGATACAGAGGATAAACTCTCCTTTATTATTGCATATGGGATTCGTGCATACCTTTGACCTTTTAGGTCTTGCTAATCAATTCTCATCCATCAGGGTATACAGAGATCGCTGTATGACTTGCTAGAGAGAGGAAATTCTCCTCTCATTATACACAGTACAAAAGGTTTGTCTCCCCCTGAAGCATAAAGGTACTGCTGGAGGCAAGGTACTGAACTAGATGTACGAGTGCTCTTGATCTGTTTTGGCATGTCCTGTAACGCCAAAATGAAGATACTGAGAGTCATTGCCAGGTTCCAGCGTCATGTTAGGTCACAACAATAAGTGGTGTCTAATTTGACAATTCTGTAACTGCTGCTGTTAGAGCAGTTCTGTGCTGGGAAAATTTGTGAAAGCCAGGGGAACTATAACAATTAAATGCTAGAAAAAGCCAATGCTGAATTATATCAGTTGAGGAGCATTTTGTTTGTGAGCAGACGAATGCCTAACTTTGAATGCAGAACACCTCTTGTAGCCCATGGGAAAGCCCAAGCGCTGCAATAATGTGACTGAGATCATCTGATTCTGCAGAGTACCAACTGCCCCTGCAGGGTGAGGAACATCTATCCAGTAGTCATGGGGTTTGATGTTTAGAGAAGTTTAGAATCTTATGAGAGTGTGATGGTAAAATGATGTCCATTGCATGACACGCAGAGTTTAGCATCTTTGACCTCAGTGACCTGTATTGCTCTTGCATATTGTGCTTCATCTGAGGAGAAAAAACAAACCCCAAAACTAAATTGCTCTAAATCTACAAATTTCTAGCGCATAGTTAATCAGTCTAAATAATTTTTTCCCAAGAAGAATTCCTCGATTTGTTCGTTCACAATTTCTGCAGATGTTTGAGTGCAAGCAACACAGTGTAATGAAGCAAATGGGTTGGAAGTGTCACAGTGCCCAATTATACAACTCACTGAGTGTCTATGAGGCTGAACAATGGAAACTACCAGGCATGCTTTCCTCATTTAACTTCGTTTAAACTATTCTTGGCATCCAAGTTGCATTAATGCGATAACTTCTGTGTAGCAATTAACAAACTGTAGCAATCTGAGATGTTTGTATGGCATGCTGGGGGAGGGTAATGGGATGGACAGTTAGCTGCTTGGCTTATTCCCTGGAGAACATCTGAATTTAGTGGAAAAGATGGAATTTTCTTCTTTGCCCAAAGGAAAAAACAACAACAACAACAACAACAACAACAACAACAAACACACAAGAAAACCAAAAACCTGAATAGATGTTGCTTGGTTCTCCCTAAAGAATCAAAATACTTGTTGTCAAATACCATGCTATAAAGAAGATGATTAAGGGGAGTTGGATGCTGTTATCAGGAAGGAGATTGGAAGTGAACAGGAAAAAGATAAGAGTAAACGAGAAGGTGGCCAAAAAGCTCAAAATATTAGGAAAAGCATAGCTAAAGTAGAATATGAATCTGGGCTGTTGGAGAGTTGAATCAGGAGGGGGAAAGAGCTGGTCCTGGGCTGTATACTAAGGAATATTTTGAAAGAATAATTTGGTCTTAGATTCTAACAGCAGCCAGGCAAGGCCTTTCTTCCCAAATCTTTTTCTCATTGACTTAAATATAAGTTTTCTTCGAACAGAGATTGCAGATTTGAACCTGTCTTCTTTAAATACATGCATATTTTATATATACAAAATGTCACTTGACTGTAAATTATTTTAATCTACACTTTTTCTGCTGCCTAAGTGGTAGAATATAAAGTGGCTTGAGACACACATTATGCAGAATTCTCTCTGATTGTTAATAACTGCCTGTCCACTCTCCTACAATTCTATGGCTTAAAAATAATACTCAGCTGTTCTGGAACAACGTGCCATTGGGAAGGGGTGAGGGCAGAATCTTTCATAACCTCTGAGTGGAAACAGTAGTCGCTGATCTGTTGGCACAGGAATTACCAAAGCCTATTATTATTCTATAAAAAGTAAATTGTTATTACCATATGTACAGACCTCGGTTTGGCGGTGCAGAATCGGAATTGCTGTTTCCTGACAGTGCAGGCTTGTTATATCTGTACTGTGTGTGTCAAGCAAAGTTGCTACTTAAGGCTGACAAAAACACTCATGAAAAGACAACTGCCTACTGTGCATAACTACAGGGACTCTTCTAGTGTGTGTGACCTCCAAAATTCCTATCAGTTGTACGGCATCTTCCTTACTTCTAGGCACTGGAAAGCAGTAGATCATAGAGTCATAAAATATCCTGATCTGGAAGAGACCCATGAGGATCCTTGAGTCCGACACAGATAACTGTGCATGTTGGAAGAGTGCTTTTACTAATTCTGGGGCCAAGCCCTGAACCCTCATTCTTATTTAGTGACATATGTTCACACAGGAAGGAAGAACAAGTGAAAGTGCTGAGTATTCAACTTTCCCAGCTTCAAGAAAATATTAAATGTCATTCTAAAAACAAAGAAAACAGAGCAAAAACTATGTAAGTGTGTGATTTTGCTTAATAAAAGACTGAATACCCAAACTGAGCTCTGTGCTAAAGCAACAGCTTCCGTCTTCATTTAGACTAATAGTATGACTCGGCAGTTCCTGTTAGATCACTCAGTACCTTTTTTTGTATGTCAAACAAACTCCTACTTTGCATGAATAATTGTTAGTTGTAGGCTTATGTAATTGGATCTTAAGTCACCTGATAAACCTGGATGTTTCTTTGCAAAATGTGCTCAGATTTTCTAGAGGTGTTTCAGGAAGTTGTAAAACGATGCATGCAGAGCATCTCAAGGATAAAAGCTTACAGTGCCTGTAATCTGCCTTTGAACAGTGTTGCAGCAATATCACTTTGTGGGAAGTGTCACAGCTTTCCTGCAGAATTTGTATGTTATGCTAGATCTTAGGATGCTTAAGAGTAATTACTTAATTCTGCAGCATGTCCTTATACTGGCATGGGGTGGGTTTGCTTCACTGCCTTCTCAAATCAAACGTATTTTAAGTGTGAGGAAATGGCTCTTTATGCTCACATACTGTATGAAGTGCTTAATCATTCATAGCTGAAAATTAGCTGAGTGTGATTATTCACCAAGGTACATTAACAACAGCCAGTGTTTTACTGCACTCTCAGAAGAGATAAAATACTGGTCCAAAATGTGTGCAAAGCTTTCACAGTCTTCTGGGGGGTAAATACCTACTGGAACATGGAGTAACTATTGTTGTTTGCAATCTTACTGATACCGAAAGTCTTGTTTTCAAAGCTACTGTAGGAGGAAAATGTTTCTTGGACAGGGGCAATCTCTGGCAATCTCCTGCCTTTTCCATGACCTTCCTGTCACCAGGTTGTGAGCTAGGCTGGTGGAGGGCAAACACTGCAGACTTACTTCTTGGGGAGGAAAAGTAATTGAGCTTGTCGTGTTGTCTTCTCTTTATTTCTCATCAGAACAGAATTTAATTATTGCTGCAAACCATACTCACGTCTGCTTGCATGTTCTGCCATATTCTTCTCTGCTGCCTTGGTGCAAGTATAAAAGCTCAGAGGTAACGCTGTGATGACACCAAGTACTGATCTAGTTGATGCTCGTGTGTTTTCTGAGACAGAGATTGTCTGTCAGAAGCTGAAAAGATGTTAATGTTACAATCACACTTATTTTCTCATAGTTACAATGAATGATCAAAGAAAAGAAGGCTGTAAAGTAGTGGTCATTCAGTCTATCTACCTGCCCCAAAACAGTACAGATACAGCAGATGTTCCAGGCAATAAAGTCTATAAAGCTCTTCCTAAAAGGCTTAATGGGGGGCAATTCTAGGATTTCTGCAAACTAATTCTTCCAAAGCTCAGCTATTGCCACTACTAGAAGGTACTTCTTGAATCTAACCTTAGTCGCCCCTGCCATAGTTTCAGCCTATTTCTGCATTTTCTGCTGTTAAACAAACAAACAAACAAACAAACAACATGGAAAACAGTTTATTTCCTTTCTCTTTCTAGCCAGCTTTTTCTGTATTTGAAGATTGTTATCATATCTCCCTTCAGGTGCTATTTATTTGAAGGCTAAACAACTCTGCTTCTCCCCATCTTTCCTCCAAGGGATAGAGAGGTCTGAGACCTCTGGTGAGAATTTTTTTCATCTGAACTCCTTCCAGTTGGCCCTCATTGTTCTTGCTTTACCTACTGTGCCCAACCGTGGCTGTAGTGCTCCAGCTGCAGGAGCCTTACCACTTCTTGGAGAAACAGAAGTTTTACTTCAGCAGTCTTATGAACAGCATTTCTGTTTGTATATCCAGCTTTGATACTTGCTTTCTCTACAAAGCAAAGTATTCTTGACTTCTGTTCAGCTTGTGATCCATTAAGTTTCCCAAATCCTTCTTTCAAGTTCCACTGCATCTCCAAATTCTTCCTGTCTTATGTCTTTTGTCAGCTGCATAGATGTATATATGTATATGCAGTTGACATAGTTCAGTGTGCTACTTTATATCTGTTGAAGTGCATTCTCATTTTCTCAGTTTTTTCTCTCTCAAGATTGTTCAGAGTTCTAAGCACCTCCTCTGAAGGATCTGTTGTACTTTCCCATCTCCATACTTTCTTCAGACCTGGTGTTTTATTTTTCATCATGCTAACTTATTAATGAAAATATTGAGAAGTCCCAGAATCAAAGCAGATTCCTGCACTTAATCCACGTTTTCTGTTTGACAGTGAACTGCTATCTCCATAGTTTTTCAAACAGGCATGCACTGAACTGAAGAGTTTCACCTAAAGCTTATTTGATTGCCTTACTTATGAGAACATTGTGAAGTGGTATCAAAATCCTTAACAAAGCCATGAACTATTACAGCCCCTGTTTTTCCATTAGTCTAGTATTGGAATGGGATTGTTTGTTTGTTTGTTTGTTTGTTTGTTTGTTTTTAATATGTTGTGTGAGTTGTTTGTGTGTTTTCTTGTATATTTGTCTGCTGCTCACAAATATTTTCGTTTCTTGAAGTATCGTTATGGGTTTTGAAGTTACATTGGTTAACCTGTAAGTAAACTCAAGGTATTTGAAAAAATGAAGCAAATTTTTTCAAGGTTTCCTTCATATGTTTATTTGAAATTCATGCATGCATTTGTCTTCTTACCTGCTTGCATCTTCTTGCTGTGGATGTTTGTCAACAACAGGATCTGTGCTTAACTTGTGCTTGGTTTCCAGTCCCAAATTTCAGTGGTCTCATCAGCTAGCCATGAAATTTGGACTGGATGACTGTCCTGCATCTCTGGCTTTTTATTCAACCTAGTTGTTTCAGACTTTCAGGAATTATTTTGTTTTTCAGTGCTTTGAGATAACATGCTTTTTCTCCTCGATTAGGCAAGAGAACTTCTGTTCAGCCTTACTAAGATGAAGAAAGGTATACAGTTACTGCAGGCAGGTTTATGCTTAGTCTTGTGAATCTACGTTATGTATTCTGCCCTGGTTTTGCACTTTAGAAGTGGGTGGTGGTGACTGAATGATTGAAGCTTCTAAATCTACCTCTTATTTTGCATTTTCTCAATGTACCAGTTAAGAGTTAGTGCTTTTTGATGTTGGTGGGTGGACCTGGCTCCTCCAACCATTCCTTTTTTGGGGGGGGGAAAACCCATACCAAGCAGGAACATTGAGGCTGGCACCTAAAAGCTGCCACTAGTTTTAATGGAGGCCCTGACTAAAATCTACTGCTGTATGGTGATATGGAGACATGGTTTTCTGGTGATAATTCTTGTCCTTTTATATTACCCCGTTAGCAAAGCAGTATGCACTCCTAGTATGTACTCACAGAAATAAACTTTATGCAAGTAAGTCTCTAAGTAGTTCATCCAAAGCTGGACTCTCAATTCAGCCAGGTAGTCCAGTTCTGAAGATAATGGTTGCTGAATCAACATTTTGGTCATCAGGTCAATTGTCAGACCAGGTGTAGCCAAAAAAATAATAATGTTTTTGTTTAACGTTTTTCCCATTTGGGATGGGAACTTCTATCTCCTTCAGATCTCTCTCAATTTCCTGGCTGTAACATGTTGAAATAGCCACACTTCATGGTGATGTGTTTTGAGAAACTTTTGGAGCCAATACAGATAGCAACAGTCTCCAAGCTCTGTCTCACTGCAGTGCTGGAGAGGATCATTGGGACCTAAGGAGCTGTCACCCATGCAATTTCAAGTGGAAAAAAAGTGGATTAAAAAGTTAATGACGTTCTTTAAAATGTCTTTACTATGGAAAACTTCAGAGCATCTATTTTTTGGAAATTTCAAGAGGGAAGAAATTCTGCAGAAGAAAAGATAATCTATATCTTAACCTGATCTATTGGTTAAATATGGATTTTCTGGTTCAAGACACTTCTTTGTTGTTGATGCTGCACTGCTATGGGTTAAGAAATACAACAGCAGTTAACATAGGTGCACTCTGAAAACTTGCTTGTGCATCAGTAATGTTACTATCCATATATCTTTCTGTCTGTTTTCAAGCAGGAGGCCAAAATAAATGCTGAGGCAATATCTTGCATCGTAAACTGCTGTAACTAATGAAATCAGGCTTACACCACTTTATGAAATCTGTTGGCCTCTGGTTTTGTCAACTTCTTGACAATGTTCCTCTGTTTCTGGGGACAATGTGCAGTGTACAGCCCAACACAGCCGTTGACTTTTTTGTCTCAACTTGCCTGGTGTTCCTGTTTTCCTGGCACTTTTACTTACACGATAAATGTAGCTTTCTTTTCTTCTTGAATCAGACGCAACTATTTCCCGATGACTATAAACCCGAAGAAACATCCTAAAAGCTAGATATATACATGTCTATTTCACATTTATTGTGGATGTAAAATACTCTACAAAGAATATAAGCTGCTGCCAGGCATGTAGCCACAAGATGGGTGTTTTTCTCACATATGTATCCATTTCTTTTAATAATGAATAATGGGCTTTATATTTAAAAGTGACATTTCTATGAATGTGCTAGATTGTGCTATATTTCTTTCACATGAGTATATTCCCATCATGGCAAACTTCTCACAGAGCTTGCCCTGGGGGGTTCTGTTTAAAGTAAAGTACTTTAATGAAAAAGAGCTGGTGAAATTTGTCAGCCTCTTCCAGCATGATTGCACTTTGGTGGTGGTTTAAAAAATCTTTACCCGATTTATGATCTTCACACTTATTCTGATTTCCCTCTTCATTTTGAAAAGGGAAAAGATATACGTGCACAAATTACTGGAAGCCCTAAAACTGCCTCGGACCCTTTGCATGAATAGTCTCATTGAAGTCAATGAGTAATAGAGGTAGACTTCAGACACGTGAAATTTTCAAGCTCAGGCTGCAGGGCAGATTTACAGATAATACAAACAATCTGCAAACTTGCATGAAGTTTTCAAATTCAAAGATATGTTTTAATGATTTAATAGCTACTGAGAAATGCATGACTTTCATACAGTCTAGCCAGTAAATGGTTTTGAAAATTATCAGCCTTAGCACAATGAAGTCCAGAAAGGTCAAGTGATTGAAGCACAACTCTTGTAAGAATAATGAAAAGAAAGTGGTTGTGGGTTTTTCTTTTGTATTTGTTTGTAGAAATTAAAATCTTTTAGTGCTGGGTAGATGGGCACAGTGAACCGTATGGCAGAGGAATTCTGCAACATGCGACATTTCTGGTTACTTGCTTCATCTTCTCCGTGGGGCTGTACCTACTGAAAAATAAATTAATTGCTGAAAGGTGAGCTCTTCTTTATCAGATGTGCTGAAGATGTAGGGGGCTGCAGTACAGAAGAGTGAAAAAATACCTGAGGAGGGTGGTTCAGGCCTGGTGTTACTTCTGCTGAGGCAGACCTAATAAGCCCATCCGGAGTCGTGTGGTGGGACACGGCTAAGGTGTGATGGAGCCTATCTGAGGAGATAGGCCAATCTGTGGGGCAGCAGCTCTGCTGCCTACAGCCCAGGCTGTAGGGGACAAAAACACTAGGCTGCCCAGGCAGGAGCCTGTCTCTGTCCTGAGCCAGTAGCACAGGGAGCAGGGGACTAATGGAATGTAACTTACAGGTGACAAGTTCAGGGCATGCATCGGACACTGTTTTGGAAAAAAAAAACAAACAATAAATAACACTACTTTCTAGCTGCAGGTAGCGTAGCATATTTCTGGTATACGAAAGAGTCAGTAGCTATATACAAGCCTACATTCATGTCATTTTCAAATCCAAGTGGGTGTGCATGTCTTGTAAGTATCTTGATGGATTCTGACAGATCTAAGGTCAATAAAGTCATCAGGAACAATAATTTCTGAAAGTGTCTGACTACTTGTGAATGCTGGTGGAAATCTGAGGCTAGGAAGAGTGTATACCTATGTACACAAACACCAGGAAGGAGAAATCTAAAGTGGTGGTATTCCCTCAGACTTGAGGCAAGCAGAGCTACACATCAGACTGACCTCTGCAAAAGGGTGGGTGAGCCTAGATGATAGGACCAGCAGATCCAATGATCCTTGCTGGCACAGAAAAAATAAAAATGAAGATACTGATCCTCAGCATGGCCCCACTATCTAATTTCTTATTTTTCTGAACCAAAGATCAGAGTCTGTTTTCCATCGGCAGGCCTTGAGTTGTTGCTCAACAGCTGTCTTGGATATTTGGCAACAACATATCATGTCCCAAATACTTGGCTGCAGAACTGACAGTTGGCCTCCCTTTCTTACACCATACTGTTCTAGACAGGCAAGCATTTCCTCTGGAGCCTGGACTTGTTTCTGTGTAGGGATGCCCAAAATTTCGACAAGCGACCCTATATGATCCTGATCAAATAGTTCAGTATGGAAGCAACTTTTTAGAGGTTAGTAAGTTAAGATGAAATCTATAGGAGCTCTGTAGAAAGTCTACAGAAATGTCTCTTCAATTAGGAGGAGAATTCTTTCAATATAAGAGCAGGATATCTTCAAGCTGATATTCCCATCTTTTTAAATAAATCTGTAAGAACTTAAAATTTGAAAGTCAAATTTCAGCTCTCATCAGAAGTTACCCTGAAGGGATAAATGAGGTCAGAAAGGGCTATAATTTTATTATTAGAGTGTACTATAACGATGGATAGCAGTAAAATAAGTGGTGCATGATCTTCAGAGGCATCTGTGCCTATTTCTAGTATCTTTGTGTTGTTTGAGTTTGATTTGCCTTTTCAGACACATTCTTAGCTTGTTTGGAAGACACTTTATCCTAGAGTGATTCCTTGTATCTCTTCCTGCTGTGTGATGTCTATGACAGTTTATTCCATTACCAATTTTGGGGTGATTTAATGGGTAAAAAATTGCTTCTGTGACTTCACATGAGGACTGATTGGTCCTCATTTCTAGACTAGCTGGTTTTGTAAACTGCGTGTAAATATCAGTGGAGCTCTCTGGAAGTTTTTGAGTTACAAATAATGTACAAACTGAGTTATTTTGTAGTAGAAATGTGACTAATGTTTGTTTTGCATATTTCAAGATGATTACAAAGTTTGAAACTTGGTTGAGTAGAATTTAGTACATAATACGCTGCAAAGCTTGTTCTTATTTTACATTTTATCAATTTATTTTTCTTAAATGGATTTTCTTTAAAATTTTATGCTTGTACCAATGCATAGACTTCACTACTGCTCTGCTGCATTACCAAGTGCAATATGCATTGAAATCACTTTATGAGAAAACTTTGCATAATCTACTCATACAAACTAATTAAATGTCAGGTCATTGTAATACAGAGCTCATATTAACACCATGGGTCACTAGAAATAGCAATTAGTAATTCATGTGTAATCCAGTTAAATTCAAATTAAGAAAAAGAATGTTGAGTCAGAGTTTTGTTCCTAATTCCCAGTTTTTATAGTTTTGTACAGGTTTATGAAGACACTTCTTAAAAATACAGCTTCAGAATAGGATTTTAATTTAATTTATACTTCTCAACCATGGCTCTTAAGTCGTTTTAAACAATGGCCACGTGAATGACTTATACTAAGAAATTAATTAACTTTAAAACATATAAATATTGTGGATGTGTTAATCCTTCACTAGCTATACTGTTATTTTACTGATGTATATTCATTGTTATGAAGGAACTCTATTCAGCTTTCACAAGCAGAAAAAAAATAGAAGTGGCTGGTTGTTAGGTAAACTATGCAATTCTTGTCTTGCTGTAGTAAGCTATAAAAAATGAAACAGTACAACAGCATAAAAGCATGGAGGTTACTGCAGTTTGCCTTGTGCATGGCAAAGGCAAGGGAGAAGACAGGAGAGCACTGTCTTCCATCAGAAACTCTGCAAGGGCAGGGCAGGGGCTCTACTGTTCAGGACATCCTGTTCATTCCCTGGTTTGTATTCCTTGTATTTACAACAGGACACCTGGTCTTATCCTGCCATGTTTAATATTGCTCCTTCAACCAAGGATTTAGCAGTTACAGTCGGTGCAGCCTTCCTACTCAGTTGTACTGTAAATGTACTACAGCCAGAGCATAAACTCTACTGCTGCAGTCCTCCTGCTATGGCTTTTTATTTGGTTAGAACTCTAGATAAGAAGAGTGTACTCAACATTAAGCACCATCAGCTAGCTCGCTATATAATCTTTGTAGGCCTTTTCCTTTAATTTTCCTAGATATATTTGTAGTCAGGGTTCTTACCATATGCCTTTCTTTGGTTAAAGTCTCATTAGACCTCTGTCATATTTCAAACCAAATAGAATATCCTGACTAAAATGTCAGTGACATTCTTATAATGGCTGTGTCTGAAAGAAGCCAAAATACTGGTTGTAATTTATTTATATG
This sequence comes from Alectoris magna, assembly GCA_030625065.1. Classification (NCBI taxonomy): domain Eukaryota; kingdom Metazoa; phylum Chordata; class Aves; order Galliformes; family Phasianidae; genus Alectoris; species Alectoris magna. The sequence continues at coordinate 110,483,955 of CM060561.1, read as the reverse complement.
GCATTTGAAAGGTTGTAGGTGATTTAGAGATGAGTGTAAAGACAAACAGTCATTCTGCTCATGCAATAGTCAGATCGTATCCATTTCACCACAAGACTGTTAGTTGGTGCAAGCAGTGTCAGAGCTGGATTAAAAGTCACAATGTGAAGATAACTACAGTTCCTGATCTGTTCTTGAGCACTCATTGGAATTACACAAAAACTGTCACCAGTTTCACTGGGTGTTGTATGTGTGACCTGTCGTGTGTTGCCTTTTCAGTAAAGGGCTCTAGTGAAGTCACTTTGAAATCTGTTCACGGTGAAAGGGGCAGCGTATTTCAATTTTATTGTGACAAATCCTAGATTTACACATGTAACTTAAGTTGCCAAGTTGGAAAATGTTGTCCACCTTTTTTCTCTCAACAAAATGAACACTGGAATTCGAATGGGCAACCAGTGAAGCCCAGAACTGCCAAATTGAGGATGACAGGTATACCCTACCGTGCATAGTGATGTTCATTTCAGAGATATTTTTGGATATGAATTTAGTGTTCAACAAGAGCATGATTTCTTTGTAACTTTCCTGTCATATTCACTTTGTCATACAGTAATCTCTGAGCATTCGCAAATAAGTGGTTATCCCCAAAATTGCTCGCACTCCATTTATTAGTCTGTGCAGTACAGCTGTGTGTTACTAACCTGTAATACTGCAACATGCTGGAAACGTGAACTGCAGAATCAAGTACACATAGAGATTAATCACATGCTGCACTAATCAATTTTTCATATTTAATTAAAGAAAGTGTTTTTCTTTGGAAAGTTGCCGTGAGAGCTGCAGAATTTCCATTCCAATCCCAGCGGACTGGTACCAAACCCAACAAACCTCACTGCATGGTACGCAGGGCTGTTGGGTGTCAGAGAGAGCTGTTTGGTTTTCCTCAGAGTATGGAGAAGGCTGAGACATGTTTCTTATTTCCTAGACAGATGATTTAGTAAATACCACACGTGGCTGTATAATTTTACATCAGCTGTGAGAACCTGGTCATGTGTTTTGGGGAGAAAAGGAATATTTTGAGAAGAGAGAAAGAGTTATGAAGGACCTGGAGAAGGGAAACTGGCACACTACTGAAGCAGTCCTTGCTGAAATATTTAAGTACTACATGACGCAAAAGCAGTTAATTACACTGACTTCATTAAGGCATCATCCCTTGTACAACCACTAGAGCAAGCATGCAAGTGTGCTGTTCATTTTGTTTTCTCTCCTTAGAGCTGAAATTCAGCATTACTTATTAAACAGGGAAGTCAATGAGAAATTTGAAGAACGTCTCTGAAAATAAAGCTGTTTTGGAGTAACTGTTGCTCAGTGGAGTCAAAGGTTAGTTTGGGCAATCTAGAGAGTACGGAATCTCAAACAGGAGTTTTCTTTTGTGATATACATTACCAATCACAGCATCAACTCCTTTATAATTCATATTGACAGAAAACTAGCTGGTTTTGAGTGCTTTGTGTTTGGTTTCTAAAAAGTCTTAGCTCCTGCCTGTGCTGTAGTAACAGTGGGGGTTCCCCTTTCTCTTGACTTTGTTAGCTCAGGTACTGTTAGCAGCAAAGTTGCAGCCACACACCACTAGGCAGACAGGCAGGAAAAGCACAGGTTGCCCGTCCAAGGAAAGCTAGCCACATATGTCAGAAATCATGTGCCAATTCCCCCCCAGAAATTACACAAAGATGTTCAATCTTAAGATACATATGTATTTACCAGTGAGTTTGAGTCATTTGATTTTCCAGCTTAAGAAAATCATTTCCTCCATTCTGGAGTATGATTTTCTTTCTGATTGAAGTTTCTTTCTTTCTTTCTTTCTTTCTTTCTTCCTTTCTTCCTTTCTTCCTTTCTTCCTTTCTTTCTATTTTCTTTCTTCCTTTCTTCCTTTCTTTCTTTCTTTTTTAAAGAGAGCTCAAACGGCAAGAGAAGTAGATAGAAGTTATCATTATCCAAAATGGGCATCATCAGAAGGAAAGCATGTCTCCTCATGGACATTTAAATGTTTGGAGATCTGTAGCTATTTAAGAAGTCTAGCAAGAAGAAATACAAGTTCACTGATCCTTAGCCACACCACCAGTCTGCTCTGCCCACCTTGCAAGAGGTGATATTTGCAAAATCAGTATGGTGTACCATGTGGTCTCTGTGGGTGCATTTAGAAAGGAGACACTTAGAACTATGCAAAAATAAAGCAGAAATTGGTATTTTCTGAGCATGAGTCCATATGAATTTACTACTGCTGACAGAACTAGCATGCTGCCTTTTCAAACTATTCTGAGTGTGGAAGGTCTGCTGCTATATACAGAAACACTGGTGAATGCTACTCTATTAGTATAATAATACTGATTGATAGAAATATCCATTGCCTTTTGTGGCCAGCCAGAGGAGTTGCCTTTGTGCAGACCAGAACTACCTCCGTGCCCATGGAAACAGCAGCCATTGAAAAGCAAAACTGCCAGATTCTTGTGCACATTAGTAGAAATATAGAGAGAATGAGATTGTGGTTGAAATAAATCCCTTACCTTTTTACATTCCTCCTATTCACTTCAGTAGCTGCAGAACAGAGAACTCTGCATTCAACTTAATTCTACATCTGTTCCTTTATTTCTGCCCCTGTAGCTCTGAGGCACTGGGCTCAAATGTTTCCCAGAGCTCCTGGTAGGGTACTGCATTTCCAAATATGCTTTATGGAAACTTTACTTATAACCACAAAATCCTTTATGTTGACTGGTGGACTCTGGGCACGTAGCCTGCCCCAGCATAGGAAACTTCAGGTTGCTTAGGTATGAGAGGTGAAGCCATACTGCATGGAAAAAAGATGCTGAAATTGCTTCCTTTCTTGGCAAGCAGCGTTACTGCTTGTCTTTGCTCCTAAAAAAGTGGTTCACTTAGACTGCCCTGCTTTGTTTTCATAAATGTGATCTATAGAAGTAATGATAAGCCAAGCAGGCTCTAAGGATCCTGGCACCATCAGGCTCTTTAGAATTCATTGTACCAGGGGAGAACATCTGCGGTCTGAAACCTCGGGGGTTTGGAAGGGGAGGCTGTTCTGTGTGTTTAACTGGCAATGAACTATTTTTAAATGTCCTTCTTATTTGTTAACACTGAATGATGGCAATAAAAGGGAAAATATGATATCATATAGTTTTAAGAGAGTGGGCCACTTCTCCAAAAATCTTTCTCTTAAGTTAAAGAAAAAATAAACCCATACGATTTTTTTTATTTCATCCCTGAGTCAGTCTCATCAGTGACTGACATTTCTTATGGTCCAGGTATACCCTTGTGTTGAGGTCCAAAATTCTGAATGTGTGCTGAAATTGTTTGAGATTCAGAGGAGCTCATAACTGTGCTGTCTGCCATAAGTATGTGGCAGTGGGCAAGCTTTCATTATATGCTCCACCAGGGAAAAATCTAACATCTCCTCCCAGTGACTGACACGAGGCAGTGGATTCTCATTGCTTTCTGCTCTCCATCACCCTGCCTCAGCCCATCAGCTAACTGACAGATGGTACATGGTCCTGATGTATAGGCACTGGGAGATTAAAGAACAACTCTACAGCAAAATAAACCCATAGGACACAAGTGGCTTTTAAAATGACCTCAGGAGCTGTGTCAGTCAGTGCACAGTATGGGATTTTTTTCAGTTAGGAATTGCAATTGTGCATATTTTCTAAGCTATAAAGTGCCCTACTGCCAACAGTTTGCCTGGCTGTTCCTTCCTGAGCTGAAGGAAGCGGCTGGATCGAGGGTTCCCTGTGTCATAAGCAGAGGTTATAAATCTATATTTACAGCTATATATCTATCTACCTGTCTGTGCTGAATGTCTCTCTTTAAAACTACAGTGGCTAAGTTTTGTGTAAAGCAGAGCAGAATTCTCCTGTGATGCTGATTACAACGCACACTGTGTGCATTTATTTCCAGGGGACGGTGATTTAAAAAGTCGTCGAAGCAGAGGGCAGCACGCAGACCTTGATATAGTTTAATGGCAAATCACATTTGTCAAAAGTACAGATAAGGGAGCCTCACTCCAAGCAATTCCTGTAACAAAAAAATGGAGAAAAACTTGACCCTGGACACTGCACCTGCTGATCTCAGCGTGGGAGTTCTACTTGCAAGAGAGTGGTGGGATCAATCCTTTAATATGAAGGGCTTTGCCAGAGTCTGCCTTTCATGCCCTTCCTTCTCCCCCCAAGGGGGAGAATTTTTGCCAAAGATTTTCAAGTAGAGATGAGTGGTTTGGGTTTTGTGAGCTTTTAGAAGCCTGAAGCAGAAGCCCACAGTGTAGTGTGGTGAGGTACAAAACTGGAGCATGTGCACTTTGCTGGTGAGTAGGAAACCAGCAAAGTGTTTCATCTGGACAGTTTTCTTAACTGGCATTAAATTAAGTGACTTTTCTCGTAATTTGAGGATAGTGGATTTCTTGTACCACCCAAGCATGTAAATATTTGGAAGAAATAAACCTTTTGTTAGAGGGTTGGTTCTGTGCTCTTTACATGCAAAATCATTTGCAGGATCACTGCTGTGTGTGTGACATGGATCTTAAGTAAGAGATATTTGACCATGTCTAATGTAGGCAACAGGGAGAAAAGAGTTGAAATCAATGTGTTCACAGGTGAAATCTCGGGTGTTCACAGGGTATTGCACTGTGCTTATCTGTGTGCTTGGCTTAAAACCAAATCAGCCTTTTAATTGCTCTGGAGTGATTTACTTTCAACAGAAAAACCTGATGAGTTTTTAGACCATCAAAGTAATAATGACTCCTTTGGAATTTTCTTATTTTAAATTTTGATTTTATTTAATTAGCTATTTACTGTAGACAGTGTAACACAAGGCAGTTGTGAATGGTGAGAGGAAAAGAGCAATTGCAGCAGCTGGAGACGCTGAAGGAACAGAGAGAATTCTCTGCAGCTATACCAGGAAAAGCTGAAGAAGCTTTGATGAGGAAATTGAAAATTGGCCAAGGCCACTGTTTCTGTATTGATCGTTCAGTCAGCAGCCAGTCCTCTGGTGTCACACCTATAAAGAACCACTAGAGCACATTCAGGGAAACTGCACATTCTCAGGGATTAGAGACAACAGTTTGCCTCCCAAGTCCATTCACAAGAGAAGCAATGCCCCGCGTAAACAATGCTCGCTTGTGGCCTCCAAGATCTTCTCACTCCAACAGAACTATGGAGAAGGGAAGATAGAGGGACAGAGGCATTATTGTGCTGCAGTCCAGTTCTGATCTTTCTCTTCTGTGTAGGAACCAACACCTTGGTTCCTACAGAGAGGGACTAAGAATTGCTTAGACTAATTTATAAGCAACTGAAGGCACTCTGGAATGGAAAGAGGTGAGATGCCATCCACACTGCAGAGAGTTGAACTATTAAAATGCATGAGAGTTCCTCTTCTGAGCCAAACTGGGAGCTGCAACTTTTCTCTGATGTCAGGCCTGGCAGCAGATTTTTGCTTTCAATGGACACTAAGTACAATACAATGCTCCACTGGCTTTCCTTTGCTTCTCTGAAATCAGCTCTTGCCAGGTGCCTCAGCACTGGGACTGCCCATAATTGCTGCAGCCTGAAACACATGCCCATGGCTCAGCAAGGCTGGTGCCCAGGGGGTGCTCCTGCTGCAAAACAGGTTGGAAGGTGAGCTCAGGCAGTTTTCATAGCAGTTTACAGGCACAGGAAAACAGATCAAAATTGCTCCTTCTCTGATTGTGCTGGTTACTTAGTGAACAGCAAATACTCATAGAATCACAGAATGGCTTAGATTGGAAGGGACCATAAAGACCATCCAGTTCCAACCCCTGTTATCAACAAGCCATCTCCAAGGATGGGACGTCTGTAGCTTCTCTGGGCAGCCTGTGCCAGGTCCTCACTGCCCTCTGAGTAAAGTGCTGGTGCTTACTATCTAACTGAAATCTCCCCTTTTTTAGTTTAAAGTTGATGCAGAAAATCACGCAGTGAATCATGTGATTCCTACCACAGAACAGAAGGTACCATTATGGTGCTCTTCAGGACTTACAATTGGGAAAAAACAAGGCTTTGTTGTTAGCCAAACCAAGACCAAAGCTCATCTCTTTAGGAAAAGACTTGCGGGAGGTGGTCAGAAGGGAAGCTGCATTTCCTGGAGTTTCCATCAGGTTTCCCCTACTAAGCAAGTGCTCTCCTTTTGAGTTGGGTGGGTGCTGTTCTTCAAGGCCATGAAGAAACAAACAAAAGCCGTAAGAGGGCTGTGACCACTGGCACGAAGCACTCATGCTCCTCGCTCAGATATGTTTTTCCCTTACATAAACACTCTGCTCTCCCCCATGCTCTTTACCTCAGTTTCCTGGTAGTAAAAGACCCAAAAATTGTGCTGGTAAACAAGGCATCCTTGAGTACTGTGTTGTTGGCCAGGTGTGACCACGAGGGACTGCACGTGTGGTCACCACATGAAAACATATCACTTCAAATAACTGCTAGCATAATACTCTCACTGTAGCTGAAGGTTTGACAGCTTACTGGAGCCCCTTGCCTGCAGCCCCTGTGAGCTTGTTTGATAAGTGCCGCCACAGGCACCTTTCTCCTGCCTCTTAATTTCCTCCTCAGGAGACGAGGTCTGTGTGTGTGTGTGAGAGAGAAGGTGTCAGGATGGGCTATTTCCAACTTCACTGCAATCATGAGCTGTGTGAAGCTTTCAGCAGGTTCTCGCCATGTGCCTTTAGGGAAGGAGTGAGAAGCGTGCGTGTGTGTGTTCCCTCTGTGAGCGGAGCAGCTCTCCTGGAGGCAGGAGGGGCATTCCCAGTCTGCTGCAGTGCCCTGTGAAGCCAATACCGGTAGCTACTCTGTGCATGGCTTATGCTGCATAGGGAAATGGCCCTCCCTCCAAAATTAGATGTGTGTTCTCAGGCAATGCTGTGGTAACGGCAGGGTTTCTGTCTTCTGTTTCCGAGCCACATACAAAAAAAGATTAATTAGAGGGAGTTTTAAAATCCTTACAAGCTTTTTTTTTCTTTTTTCTTTTCTTTTTTTCCTTTTTTCGTTTTTTTTTTTTTTTCCCCTGTCAGTTTGTAGTGAGGATTTTGGAGCAAAACTGAAGCCTTTCCTGATGCATTGTTTTGTTCCCAGAAGTGGTGATTAGCAACCAAGATAAGTAGCAAGGGCTTTTCTGCAGAGATGGTGTTCTTGGATGCAAGGCACAGCGATTCCCACGGCAGCACTGTCTGCTTGGTCCCCACTGCCCAGCACTGAGCTGAGACACCATTTTCATTGCATCCTTCCTAGCAAATCAGAAATAGGAAGCGGGATGTTTTTATTCAGTAATCTGTGCGTAACAAGTAACTTCTTCCTTCTGGCGTTAAGCTATTTGCCTTTATTCAGCATAGAGCACTTCAGTAGGTTGCTGAATTACTATTAGCTCCTGCTGGAGAGTACATGAAGTGTATTCCTTGTGAAGCAAATTTGTAGCATGCTGTAAGCTCTGATGCAATATTTATGTTGTTCCACGTTCTACCGACAGATTTAAGCTCAGTATTGTAAAGTGGCAGGATACTGTTATGATCCGAACTCCCAATTATGTCAGTGTCTTAATTTTAAGTTCTGCTGCACGCAGCAATGTATCCAGTTACATTTTTATTGTATGATTCTTTTTCTAGAAAGCAGAGCTGCCGGTGTCAGTAATCTTGGCAGAAATGCGTAGAGTTGTTGTTTCCCCCACTTGGAGTGAAGCATGCATGGTTTTGGCTCTGTGATCTCAGTTATTCATCCAAAAGTCTTGTTTCCCAGTGCAGTGGCAGGCGGCATCTCTCTCACCGGTGCTGCGTTATCTGTAAGTCTTGCACTGATGTCCTGTTAAATGTGGAAGCATGTGCGAAAACTGTAGGGTGATGCAGATGTAAAAGACCGTTCATCTTGATGCCTTCAGTTTTACACCAGACTAATTCTTATTTTGTCTAACATTGGCAGAAACAAGTAGCCGCTTGCCCATTTCCCTGGCCCTCCTCTTCTGAGAGCTCTGTCAGAGCCAATGTGCACTTGTGTGTCCTCTCCCCTAATAATTCATTTATTCAGTTTTGCACTTAGTACAGTGTGATCTTCAGTAGGCTACCTTGGCCTAGAGTCCGTAAGCTTTACAGATGAGTAGTATCTATGAAACCATTCATTTTTTAGAGGACTGTGCTCTTGTTTAAGAAAACAAAACAAAACAAAACAAAAAAACCACACACACACACACAAAAAAAACCCACCCATCTTTAAATAGTTTGTTACACATGCAGCAATCAGGAGGGGCTTCATGGATAGTTTTGTTGCCTGGTAGCCAACTGAGTTTCTTGAAGATCGCGAGCCTTGTGGACATGTCTGAAGCTGCTGCTGAGAGGCTGGATGTAAGCTGTTGCCTTCTATTGTTGATGGTAGCTGTGAGGCTGAGGGGTGTTTTATATGCCTGAAAGTAATTTATCTGGTATCTAAACATGGGTCATCCCAAATGGGTCATCCCCAATGATTGGCTTCATCCTATAAGCAGATGGATTCCTCTAGAACTCGTTTTATCTTCATTCCACCATGTGAGAGGATTGGGATTGTACCTCTTTTTCCTACTTACTCAGGTAAGCAGTACAGCCACATCTTCAATCAGAAAGTGCACTTAAGTTTTTAACTTAAAGCACAGACAGAAACTTTCACTTCAATCCTTAATGTTAAGAACATCCTTGAGAACTTAATTGCATCTGTGACAATGTAAGCCTGCTCCACAGAAAGCATTTTATCACTTCAGTTCTTTATAAACACAAATTTATACATGGCAGTTAAATATTGAGGCTGAAATTTATCCCAGCTAACTGAGGAGTAGTGGCTTCCCTATGTGGCCTAGCAGAGATTTACCTAATCATATCTCAAGTGGGCTGCTTCACCTTTGAGTCTCTCTCTCTCCACTGATTGCATCAGCTGCTCTCCTAACTTAAGTGCTTCAGTGCTGAAAGGTAAGGATGAATACAGGCCTGAAGAAGGCTGCATTTTTCTGTTGATGAGTGTAGGTAAAATGCTAACAGTCCAAGCAAATACTTTTCATTCCTCTATTTGTTGCTGTGGCTGTCTGTGAATGTCTCTCTTCCTTTCTGTTAATGAATACAGATGTGCAACTGCCTGCACCCATCTGGCTTTGTTCAATAAATGTGCAGACACAGACGTTTAAATCAAATATTGATAAATACAGCCTTTAATGTGTAAATTTGTGTTGTGAACAAAACCATGTCTGTCTTTTTTCACGGAGAGGCATTTCTTCTGTGGTGATATTTTTTTTGATTGCCATTGTATTCTGTCTACGGTGGCACATACATTGATGCTTGAGAGTTAGAGGGTAGGAGCAGTTCCTGAAACGTATTTGTGGAGAGAAATAACAAAGGTGCAAGGAATTTTTTGGACATAATAATTTTCCCCATTTTTACAGCAAATTCCTCCAAATCATCCAAACATCTTGCTAGCAGTTAGACTTACTGTGCAAGGTCCTAACTGATTCCAAGTAACATCTATAGGACTGCCAGACAGAAGGGTGTTAAAAGGTGCACCTGCATGTGTACACGCAAATAAAAGCAAATAAAAAACCTAGCTTTCAGAATGTGTTACACTGAAAGAAGTGAATTAAGGTCTTGCTGATATGCTTGGCACACATGCCTAAGGGACTTACAGGACTCTAAGGTGAGTCTAAGTAAGGGAGGCCCAAGCCAAAGGCTGTAGGCCATCATTTCTATGTCATTTGTGATGTTATCATGCTTGCTATTAATTCTGAAGTCTCCAGGACCTGTGGTTTCAGATTTATTTTATTTTATTTTATTTTGACAAGAAGTTGTTGCTCATCAGAAAGTCTTCTGGAAAAACCAGTGTCAGCTTTGACATTTTTACAGGAGAAAGTTACAACTAAGTATGGCTTTAACAGGGATGATGCTGGTTGTATGGGTGTTAAAGGATGACATGATGAACAAACCGCATGGCTGTACATACTTTCCTGAAGGTTTTAAGCACTGGAAGAGAGCAGAAGTGAGGCTTTTTTTCTTAACTTATGTTACTGCCTGAGTATATTTGATCTTTTGACAGGAACAGGAGAAGCTCCTGTGTGCTGCATCCTGCAGTTCCCACTCTGGAACTCCCCTGCAGGTGTGACCTGCAGGTGAAGTTGCCCAGGAGAAGGGAAAGACTCCATCCTTAGGGACCACCACTGATGGCTTTTCTGTCATGGCTCTAGGGGCACTGCGGACTTGGAGCATTTTGAATCAGAGTGGCTGGAAGGCTTTGCACACTAAAAGGACCTGTTGGTGTTGGTCAGTGCTCAACTGTGCATGAGCCTTCAGTGTGCCCAGGTGGCCAAGAAGGTCAGTGGCATCCTAGCTTGTATCAGAAATAGCACAGCCAGCAGGAGCAGGGAAGTGATCATCCCTCTGTACTCAGCACTGATGAGTCTGCACCTTGAGTATTTCGGCCCCTCACTACAAGAAAGACATCAATGTCCTGGAGTATGTCCAGAGATGGGCAATGAAGCTGTGAGGGGTCTGGAGCACAAGTTTTATGGGGAGCAGCTCAGGGACCTAGGATTGTTCAGTCTGGAGAAGAGGAGGCTCAGGGGAGACCTTATCATTCTCTCCAACCACCTGAAGGGAGGTTGAGGTGAGGTTGGGGTCAGCCTCTTCTCCCAGGTAACAGCGATAGGATGAGAGGGAATAGCCTCAAGTTGCACCAGGGGAGGTTCAGGTTGGGTATTAGGAAGAATTTCTTCTCTGAAAGAGTGGTTGGGCACTGGAATGGGTTGCCCAGGGAGGTGGTGGAGGCACTGTCCCTGGAGGTGTTCAGGAAGTGTGCAAATGTGGTACTAAGGAACATGGTTTAGTGGGCCACACTGGTGGTAGATGGACAGTTGGACTAGATTATCTTAGAAGTCTTTTCCAACCTTTATTATTTTATGATTTATTATGCTTCTAAGCAGAATTTTAGGAGAAATCAAGCTAGAGATATAAAACTGTAGGGTATGTATGGTTACTTAGTGTCATAAAATGTGGGCTTAATCTATTCAGTCTGTTAAAATACTTTGGTTTCCTCATCTAACCTCAGAACTCTCGATGGAGAATACTTCCATGTCACTTATAGCTTTTTTAGTGTCTCCAGAAATGTCAGAAACTCTATTAGTTTTTCCAGAGACACATATGCAGAAATAGATGGCATTACTTCAGTGGTTTATAGAAAAATTACCGGATTAAACTACCTTTTTTTTTTTTTTTGTCTAGACAAACTCCAGCAGTTGCACTGTGGTACAAAAGTAAAATTGGAAATGTATTAAAAATCAGCATTTTATTTAACACTGTAAATTGTACTTCAAAACTATTCAAATGACAGTGTCATTATGTACGCAAACGCAAGGAGTAAAGTCAGTAAGCTGGAAGCTCTGTGGGTTGTATTTTATGCTTTGTACTGTGGCAGAGGAATGCATCAAAGAAACCTCTCAAATATACACATATGTTGTAAAAAGTAACACTATAAAACATCGGGAATTGAAATGCTTGCAGTAAGTGTGGGGTTATGCTGCCTTCATAAAAAGGTTGTCAGCACAAAGAGACTAATTCCATCCTTAAATTAACCAGCTCAAGGGAGCATGTTTTGGTACTGAGTGGCAAGGCTTGTGAATCACTCCTGGAACATTTGCCCCATGGTTGGAAGAAGAGCATGCTCCATAAAGTTCACAATAGGTCTGAAAAGCAGAAATGTGCATTGGAATCCTGTTGCGCTCGTTGGCTAAACGCAGCAGCAGGGAGTCTGTGGTTCATCAGCTCTGCTTTCCTTGAAAAAAAGAAAAAAAGAAAAAGGAAAAGCACTGGAGGAAGTTCCTCACATCCCGTGGCCTTTTTTCTTCTATGTTCTCACAGGTTTTATTGTTGTCCTGAACAGAGACCTAAGCTTTGAGCTTTACAAAAATGTTTTCTGCAGAGCGATGCCCAGATAGGAGGATGGGGAGGGCGGCCCGGCTCTTGTGTACAATGTGTTTCTGATGCCCCAGCACCTCTGGCTGGGAATGGCATCTCCTCCCTTCCTCCTCCTCTCCTGCCACAGAGGTTGCGGCATGGTTAAATTATTTCCCAGCCCTTGGAGGAGGCTTTCTTCAAGTCCTTCCCTCTGAAAACACAGCTCTTGTGGGTATGAGCAGCTCCCACCAGAGCTTCCAAAGAACATGGTAATAATCAGAAATGTGAGACTTCCTTCCATAGAACATCAGAGCTTTTTCCTAATTCCCTTAAAAAGTTATATCACTCTTGCACGTAGTGAAGTGGAGAACAGTATTTTGCTTCAAGAAAAAGCAGGATTTTTGTCTTCTACTCTTTGTCCCGGGAAATAAACACCTACCTTTACTGTGCCGTTTTAACGCTGCTTTTAACTACTTTTGCACGAGCAAACACGTACGAAGCAATACGATGCCTGTTAACTAGGTGTTCATGAGCTGTGATAGATTACATTTAATGGCTGGTATTTACCTACTCCATCAAATGTTCTTTGATAGGCTGTGGCTACGTGAAAGATGGAGCTTAACTTCACTGAGGCGGAAAGCACGAAGCATGTCCTAAGAAGTTAGAGATCTCAGCCAGATTATTAGGAACGGGACTATCGGCCTCCCGCGCTTTCTGTCTCAATCTGGCTGGCCCATTGCCATCTTCATGCCAGTCTCCATGGCAACTTCCTTAAGGATAAAATAACAGAAATGTGAGTTAGCCGCCTGCCCACAGGAAAGCTGCCACAGTCACGGTGCCAGAGCCCCAGCACATGCATTCCAGCGGGGCTGGGCAGGTTGCTACAGCTGCTTCCAGTTAAGGGTGAAAGCGCTCCTTCCCCACCAGCCTGTCTGGAGAACGTCTCCTTAGCTGTTATCTCTCACACTTGGAAATATCCCTGGGTAATTCTTCCATGGATTCCTCTTCCCTTCCTGTTTGCAGGTTTGCACAATTAATTTTGCATTTTAAATGGCTTTGTCAATAAAAGCTTCCGTTTTCAAATGAAGCATTAGCTGGTAACTGGGGAAATGTTACAGGAGAATGTTTACCAACAGTTGCTAGTAAATTAACGAGTTTGCTGTGCTGCATTGTACATAGGAAATGACAATATAAAAAATGATTGAGAGGGCAAGGCTGGTTATTAGGAATAGAGCACCTGAGTCCTGTCCTTTACTTAGCTGCTGGAGCTGTTGTATGACCTTGAGCAAAGTCGTGGTACAGTCCTGTGTCTGTTTCCCTATGCATGAAAAAAGCAAATGGCTATATAATCACGGAATGGATCAGATTGGAAGGGACCCTAAAGACCATCCAGTTCCAAGCTCCCTGCCACAGGCAGGGACACTTTCCACTATTCCAGGTTTCCCAAAGTCCCATTCAGCCTGACCTTGAGCATTCTCAGGGATGGGGCATCCACAGGCATCACTCAGGCTCACTCTTAAATTATTCTGAAGATTACAGGTAAGATGCTAGGGCCATTTGGGCACTATTCAGGGTCTTTAGAAACTGTTTTTCATTTTTCTTGTACTCCTTCAGGAAGTTATCTGTGTTTGAATCCCGTCATACTCAGTGAGGCAGGAAGCAGTAGAAGTAGGTGCTGTAGACATTGTGAATTCCCTTCCCCCCCTCCCCCACCCCCCCAGAGAAAGTCTTGTAGATTTATTGGATTACTTGCTTTACCCCTTCTTTGCAAGAAGCATCAGAAGAAATCACAACTTTTCTGTTCCAAGCTTCCTATCTGAACTTCAAAAGAGATTTCCAGGATGAGACAAAGCCATATTAAGAAGTGTTGTTATCCCATTGTGGAACTGTCTGTATGTCACATGTGAAAAGTGCTGAACCTGGAAGGTGAGAGGTAGGATCTTGAGTCTCTTTAACTGAAAAATAACCATTCTTTTTGGGTCTACTGGAAGTTGGAGGGTAGCTGGAATAAAGAATTGTCATTTTGCTTCATTTGAAGTAGGTCTATAAAAATGCTTGTTCTTCTCTCTGCATTTAGGGCGTGATTTTTTTTTCTCAGATGCCTCAACTTCCTCCCCTAACATGGGCTGAATTTGCAAAGATCCTTCAGCAAAATCAGTGATATAGGTAGCTGTTTTGAACATGTTACTGTCTCAAGACCTTTTTGTTATAGTATATTGAAAGAATTGACAAGTGGAGATATCTAAATCCCTTTTGTCTTTCTTTCTTAGCACGTCATATATAAAAGAACTTGAAGTCTGCACATTTTTGGCTGTGTACTAACCTTTGCACAGCCAGGCCATGCGCTCTTGGCAACTCGTGCATCCGGTGTGGGACAAAAGGGTGTATGACAGGTTATCATAATTGCCTTCCTCATCCTGAGCGTCCTTCATAGAAGCTGTTAATGAAATAAGGAGAAGAGGTAATGAAGTGGTCCTTTACCTTCTCTCTTGCACGCATCCTTTCCTACAAGGTAGGAAGTAAAGCCTTTGAAGTGACCCTGACAAATGGGAGCATGCACAAGCTCCCATAGGGAGCCTAAGGAGCCTTTTTGATAGACACTTTCTTCTCTTTTTTCTTGGGATAGCTTCTGGTGCATCTTTTCAAAACTGGGGAATGTTTCAATAGAGATGATATCATAAATCCAGTGTTTTAGCAGATGCTGCCCTTATGCATCCTTCATCCTTGTGCTGAGTAGTGGACATTTATTTAAAATGTTGTTAAGATGTATCGTATTATTCCACCTCAGTGAAATGAGACGTGCGATCATTAATTGTGGGTTGTTGACAAGATTTTTGTAGAAGCAGCAGGGAACTACATTGTGCTGTGTGGAAAAATTTAATGTATAAATAGAAGACAGAGCAAGTGGAAGCTTTTATTTTGGCACACATGGAAACCAGTGAAAACATTTTGAATGCAAATATGTACAAAAATAAGGTGTTCTGAATGAATAATTTAGCTTCCTGTGGGAGTGTATGAAATTGATCGTTTGCTCAGCATCTCCAGTTTGGAAATTGCTGTGTGTTGTATCAATCTGAAAATACCATTGCATATTCCTCGTACACTGGCATCAAGAGGCAATTGTTGTTCAGAGTTCATTAATTTCATAGGATTAGATCAAAATATAGCATTTGCTTTTAGAATTGGCTTCTTCATGACGATTCTGGCCAGATGATCTCTGTGCAGGATGAACCAGGCAGAAGGGAGTTGTAGCAGGAGTAATCTTGCCACTCTCCGTGTAGCCCATTAGAGAAGTCAGATTTGTTCAGTAGCAAAAAGCTGGATCCACTCCCAAACCTGCAGAAGGGTGTCCCCCTGCAATGATTCTGCTCCCCTCTTGTGATAGCACGATTTTTCTTTTGAGAGAGCCCTTCCCCTTGAGCTGTGCTCTGGAAATTCGGCATAGCTCTATTCTGGCAGGTCTCTAGAGAGCTAAGGCAAATGAATAACATCTCCAGGCTTGGCTACTCATGATGTAGTTCTCACCATAGCACATCCAGACCACCAGACCGCTGAGTCTTGGAGAAATATATTAGTTACTGCCAGAAAAGTTCTGATGACATTACTGTAAACACAGCTGTCTTGCTATGCTCTGGGAAGGAGTCCCTTTCTTGCATTTCTTTTTTTTTGGGGGGGAATGGGTGATTATTTGTTAATGTAAAAATAGAAACAAAACTGATACTCTGATCAACAATGGTGATAAAGAAATAAATAAAAATCCTACAGAAGTAAATAAGAAAGGCTATTGTCCTTAATATTAAAGACAGTTGCTATCTTACAGACAGAGCACAAGTACCGAATGAAGTGTTTTATTTTTTATTTGTTTGTTTCACACAAAAATAAACATTTTTTTTACATCTCTGCTGAAAGTGGTAATTCCCTCCTTCTTGGGATACTTGCTTTCAATCAAGCGTATGTGTAAGGCAGATAAACCTATTGGTGAGTGAAGTGCGGCAGGCATTATTAAGGTGCCTGCCTGAGCATTTTGCACCTGCCCAGTGCATCCTCCTTTTGCAGGGGAGAAGTTTTCTGCCTCTCAAAGTTGCCTGCTCTGAGGTACGTTCTTGTTTTGTCTTGCCCAGAACTAATGGCACACAGTACTGGTTGCAAAATGAAAGGACTCTGAGTTCACCTTAGCAGTTATTTAGTGTCACCTCAGTTGCTTTTCTTCATTATCTGTTTTGCCAAGTAATGTCTGTGGGTGTGATCATGTGGAAAAACATACTTGTCACCTTTTTAAGGTTGATGCGCAAATCCCTGTGCATAATAGCCACTTACTTATCCTTGTTCTGCAACCAATAAATATGCTACTAGATCCAGGAGTAAAAATGGCTACACTCTGTTGGGCTGTCATCCCTAAGAGAAGAGCCAGTTGGTGACTGCTGCTGAAACTTCCGGCCAAACACTGCTAATCCAACATCCATTTCTGTTTTCTTGCTACTGGTGATTCTGCTACTACAGGAGTTGTTGCTACTTTCTTCTTTTTTATTTCAGTGCCTGCTTAATGTCTTGGGACCATTCAAAAACATTCAGCAGCTCCCCCTCAGGCAAATAAATAAGTTCAAGGAAGAAAATTGGTTCCCTTTCTCTGTGACACAGAACTGCCCAGTTAAAATAGCAGTGTCTGATACCATTCTTCTCCATCACCCCCAGAGTGACTGAGGGATCTGCTGAGATGTTGGTGTGGAGAAGGACCTTCCAGTAACTTGTTTGACTACTGAAAAGAGAGGGATGAGGAGATTCAACAATGATCTCCGAAGACCTAACTGCCTGTTCCTCCTCTGTAAAATGAGGATGAGTGGGCAGAAGTAGTTCACATTCATCAGATCTTTTACAGATACAAGTGTCTGTGTTGAAGGTAAATATTTTATTTTACATTCACATTATGGATTTCCGTAAGGTGTGTTCAGGGCTTAATCTTTTGAATTTCATTTAAAATAAATATGAACTGTATATGAAAGTGTGTTTGTGCACAGGTCTCAAAAGAAATTTGTATTGCAAATGGTAGAGTATAGAATGTTAGAAATTAGAAGAAGTGGAGGTTTTATATCTGATTCAGTACAATATCCTGACGGTAAGGAATATTCACCTGTAAAACAGGTTTGTTTGAGATGATGTGCTTTGCCTAGACCTTGGTCATTCATTTTACCAGCATTGTTTGATGCAGCTGCGCTAACTGAATGTTGATTTTAACCCATGTACCTTTTATTGAGATCAGTCTGCACGGCACTAATTACATCCAACAGAACTTGAAGAGTTTTGTAAGATTTCAAAATGGCATTTGACAAATGTGGCACTAAAATTCAAATCTGTTATGTCTGCTGAGTTCCCGTCATCACATTTTGGAGGTGGGGAGATGATCTGTCGAATTTAACGGTGATTGTTATGATTTGTTCTTAAATGATTCAGCTGCCTAGAAATTGTGAGTTATTTTCCTTCATAATTTTAGGATGAGTTTTTTCCCCCTCCCTAACTCTTCTCTGCACTTTTTCTTTTCTTTTAAGAAAGAAATGGCTTGAGACTTTAAAGTGTCTGTTTCATAAATATCATCTGATTACTTGTCTTTTGCTTTCATTTGCTCCTTTAGCTTATCCTTGTGACTTTATAACCTGAATAATCTTTGATGCACGCTCTAAACTCATTCAATTCAGTTGACTTAAATCTATGTAGATGCTTAAAAGGCATTGCTGCAGCAAGATCTCAGTCACCAATGGCTCAAGAGATTCATTAGTTAAGTTCTTTAAATACCATAAAATGCATGTCAGAAAGCCTATCCGTAACCTGTGGTTTGGCAAGGATAAGGTTTTAGCTTTCATTTTGAAGGGATTTTTTTTTCTTTTCTCCTCTTTACTACTTTGAAAATGCTTGGTATTTATAAATGGAGCAGAGTACTAAAAATTCCACCATCCTTGAAAGGAATGTTCCGAATTCCCCAGTGTTTCCATAGCGTAGACACTCCCTTTGTTGCAGGTTAGGTGGCACTTCAAAGTTGTAGCTTACGAAACTGCTGACTGGAAATCACACAAGAATTTTTGTTTTAAGTTAATGGGACTCAGAAATAGATTTGGATTTTGTCAGACTTTAAAATTAAAAAGAAACCACCTCACCAGCAAGACTACAACTGCTTGTTTCAATCCAGCCTATTTTGTGGTGATGTTTCATCTTCTAGTTGGGAGTGGGGATTTGATCTGCCGTCTCCTATGCAGCTACTCAATAAAATCTAAGGAACCAGCATTTGCCCTGCTATAGCTCAGAGCCCCATTCCCAGCACTAACTTCACTGGGAGTTTTAATGGGACAAAAGATTCATTATTTGACTCGCTGACTTTTAGTAATACTGTTTGAATGAGAAATATCGAGTTCTCCCACAGCTAGGATTGTCCCATGCTTTTTTGTGATGATAAATAATCTTTTTTATCTATCTGTGTAAAATTCATGCTGTAGTAGTTTTACTCATCTTAAGCAGATACTCCTTTCTCTGAATAAAACCATGCCTTTGAATAGTTTTGTGGTCAATGGCATTAGAAAAACAGGTTGTCTTGGAAAAATAAATTTGTCTGTGTTATGCACTGGAAAGCGATTTTTCCGTCTTACCACTCATATTCCAGTACTGATGAAAATTACAGCCATTAAGTTGGTCTGCTTTGTTTCGGCTCAACTAGCATTTTCCTGCTAGGTTGTCAGTAGGTTGGAATACTTCTACTTGTCTTTTTTTTTTTTTTTTTTTTAATGGAAAAATAGTAGAACCTATTAACATTTTTCTGTAACAAGAAGCGAGGATGCTCTTCCTTTAAATGTGATCTCTGCATGTTGCTATGCGGTCAGCCATAATTTCCTCAAAAGATGAACATGCTTTGGAAGCCAAATGTGGATTTCCCTCTGCCTCATTTTATTGCCTGGAGAGAGGGCAGCGATTGCAAGGGGGACAGAGAAGACATTCTAGCTGGGAAACCTAATCAGTCTTTATTTGGGGATGTGTGTATGTGCGTTAAAAAATGTTAGCTTCCCAGGTTTGCATAACGTAACCAAGACAAAGAATGCAAAAGGAAAAAAGGGAAAAAAAACTGTAAGAATGTTAATATGGCTCCAATTGCTGAAACATATGGAGCCAATCATTGGCACTGCCTCAACACAACTGGGAATGAAAATTAGCATTTTTCTCAGAAAAATATGGGTTATTTTTTTCCTACAGTTTCTCTATTTTTTTCTTTTGTTTTCCTTATATAACAGTGGGGATATTTTCAAGAGGAAGACAAGGTATATCACCTTCACTATTACTTTCTAGTCTTGCTTTTTAATGCCTTTAAACCAGGCGAATTATAGACACTGTTTCATGTGAGAATAAACTAAATATGAACAGGACTTAGAGAACACGCAGTTGAGCACATTCTCTAACATTGACACGTTCTTGCTGATCCTACCATGGTATGCACTGAAGGAAACTAATAATTTGGGGGATAAGAAAGTGCTGATATTCATCAAGGTAGTATGCTGACAAACTGCATGTTTAAGTTATAGTTGGATTGTGATGTGTCATCTTTGAGTTTAAACATGAATCTAATTCAGTTCAGTGAAGCGGAGTCACTCTTTAAAAAAATAACACTTTGTAAAAAAATAAGATTTAAATGCTTTTAAAATTTTAGATTTTTATATTAATCGTTCTCTAATATTAAAAAAAAATGTATAATCTCTTCAAAATATAACTGTGCTACAGAGATGTGGTTTCTTGATTTGTGCTCTGAGGTTGACTTTTCTTGTTTTACATCCTACACGTCTTCTGATTTTAGATTTTTTTTCAACTGGAGAGAGGAGTGCTTTTTTCTCCTATAGTATCCATAATTTTTAAATATTTCTTCTTTTCTTTTTCCTTTGTAAAGAACTCTTTCTAAAGCTTTACTTTCTTTTTATTACTTTTATTGCTCCATTTCTGTATTATTATTATTATTATTATTATTATTATTCCATGGTGAACATACTCAGGTTTATACATAGTGACTTAAGCACACATAGAACTGTTCACTCAATTGTCACTGTATTTAAGAGCCATCAGTTGAAAGACCATGTTTTGTAAATATAGGTAGTGTTCCTTGAAAACTTTGCCTTCAGTTGGCAAGCTTCATGTTCTCAATAAAAACAGGTCGTCCGCGTCATGGCAGACAATTCCGGAAATAGTACCTAAATGACTTAGTGTAAAGTGATGAAAGAGAATTCATATATAGTATATTTTCTCTTTTGCTCTGTTTGTTTTGCCATTGTAACAGAGGGGAAAAGTAAATAAAGAATCTGACCTCAATTTTTGAAAAATTGAACCCAAATTCTTTTCAGAGAAATATGTGGTTAAAAGCTGTAAATTCCTTATTGTTGTATAAACTCATCAACTCAAAGTGCAATGCGGGCTGCCCCGTGTTGGTAAGCAGCAGCCACAACTGACTGTTCCCATGTATGCAGAGTCTTGGTGGCTGGCTTGTCTTCTGAACTCTGCCATGTCTTCGTTGCCTTGACTGGAACTTTTCCAGGGCTGAAGCCTTTGAGAAGGAAATTGCTGCTGGGTTTTCAGTTACATGGAGGATAAGAACTGGCTGGATTTTATTTATTTTCTTTAGGAGAAAAGAGCCAGTTTTGTCAAAACCGAAGTGTCTATGGGAACATACCTTTTTTGATGAAATTTTGCTGGAAAAGAGCCAGGGACATTTGCTCATTGAAATACCGTGCTACTGCGTGTATAAACTTGTATGTGTCTTTAACGTGAAAGGCACTAGTTGAGAGCAGCTCTGTTATGCTGCTTACTTCCCTGTTCTTGACAGCAATATACCTTCATTACACCCAGGCTATTCAATTTCACGGACACCTCTGGACCTGCTCTCCATGATCTGTTTTGAAACCATTTATACTTCTGGCTACCAAGACATCCAGTGACTGTGAAGTGCACGCTTGAATTGTGCATTTCCTGCAAAAGTTGGTTCTTCTGCTGTCTGTAACTCTGCTAATAAGTTTCTGTGGGAAAAGCCTCATTGTCATATTTCTTGTCATCTCTTCATATCAACCTCTGGTTGCTTATTGTTGCCACCTCTGTAACTTTGCTTATGCTTATTATGAGATAAGGTACTCAGATGGCCACATGGTGAAGCACAGCACATATGGGTTCTTTGTTTTGTTTTACATTATCCCTTAAATATTTTGTAATGTTGCATCATTCTGGAGGCCATCTCTCTTTCTAGCCCTGGGCTTAGCATCCCACCTCAGGGACCTGTGTACCACTAAGCTCCAAAAGGCTGATCACAATGTTCTACAAAGTACTTTGTGATCCCACAAAGATCACAAAGTTATCAGTGACAGAATTTAGGTTTTGCAGGAAATAACCTCCACTTTCCAGCAGTTGAACACATTCAAATGAATAGGTTTGCAATCTCACATTCCTCTCATTTCTTGTGTCTCTTACTCTAGTGTCCTTGCTAGTAATCTGATTCTTTCTAAGTAGCACAGTGTTAATGATACTGATTTTTCTTTCCTTACTTCTATTTCAAAACCAGAAAGTGATTAAAAGCACCTGGCTTTTGCTGGCATATGAGAAGGGAAAAAATTCCCTTTAATAGCACACAAAAATGCCAGCTTTTGAATTGGAAAAAAAACCAAAACAAAACAAAACAAAAAAATACCACAAAAGGTTCTGGAGTTTTTTGTTTGCTTAATTAAACATTGATGATTCTGAAGGATGATGAATCAGAGACTGGGTGAGGTTGAAAGGAACCTCTGGAGGCCATCTGCTCCAAGCCATGGTTCAAGCAGGGGCCACCTAGAGCTGGTTGTCCACATGGTATTTGAAGATCTCAAAGAAAGGTAACTGCATGGCCTCTCTGGACAGCCTATGCCAGTGCTCTGTCACCTGCAAAGCACAGAAATGCTTCTTGATGTTCAGAGAGAACTTTCTGTGCTCTTGTCCTGGCACAAATGGCAGAAGTGAAAACAGCCTGGCTCCATCCTTTTGCACCCTTCCTTCTGGAATTTATATACATCAGTAAGATCTCCCCTGAACCTTTTCTTCTCCAGGCTGAATAGTTGCAGGTTTCTCAACTGCTAGTCATGGGAGGGGTGTCCCTGCATCATCTTGGTGGCCCTCCTCTGGACCATCTCCAGTATGTCCATAACTCTTAGGAGCCCAAAACTGGGCCCCAGTACTCCAGGTGCTGCTTCGCCAATGCTGATTAGAGCAGAAGGATCATCTCTCTTGACCTGTTGGCAATACTTTGCCTAATGTAGCCAAAAATACCATTAGCCTTCTTAGCAGCAAGGTTACATGACTGTCTCATAGTCAACTTGGAGTCAATCCCAGTCCTTTTCTGCAGAGCTGCTTTCCAGTTTGCTGGCCTCCAGCATATGCCAGTGCCTGGAGCTGTTTGTCCACAGGAGGAATGCATTTCTTTTTAAATTTCATGAGGCTCTTGTCTGCCCTCATCCAGCCAGTCCAGATCCCTCCGGAAGGCTGCACAAGCCTCTGGTAAGTCAACCTCTCTCTTCAGTTCCATGTCATTTGCAAGTTTACTGAGGATGTACTCTACCCCATCATTCAGATAGTTAAGGAAGTTGTTGGACAGGACTGGACCCAGAACTGACCTTTGGGGTACTCTCCTTGTTACTGGCCTCCAGCAAACCTTTGTGTCACTGACCACCACCCTCTGGGCCCAGATGTTCAGCCATTATTTGATCCATTGTACTGTTTGCTCATCCTGCCCATACTCAACGGTTTCTCTATGAAAAATTTATGAGACACAATGTCATAGGCCTTCCAGAAGTCTAGGAAGACAATTACTCATCATTGTTGATGGTGATTTTGTTATACATTGGTCACTCTGAAAGTAATGCTTTCTGTTTATTTCCATGGAAACTACAACAGATACAAAAAGTACAATAGCACTATTTGATAGAGCAGTTTCTCAGCTACAAAACACTATTTTTCAACACAGTCACCACTATTAGCTATGCATTTTCAGCAGCCATGAGCAAGAGCCTTCATACCATACTCACAACAATCTGTACCAGTGGAGGTGACCCACTGTTGCTGTTGCCACTGCTGAAATGCACCACTCGCCACTTCACTGTGCCAACATCCACTGTTTGTTGTCCACAGACATTCAGTAAGCATTAATGAATGTCACTGGGTACAACTTTTTTTCCCTGCATGAAGGAATTCAGTGACACACCTTTGCTTCATATGCACTTCTGTGTCAGGCTCCATTTTGTTGGACTGCCCTTTGCTGTCACCTGTCATATGGCAACAAAATGTAGTGTACTGTTGTTATGAAGGTTCATCCTCTACTGCCACGCTACAAACATCAGCTTCTGGTGTCACGGGCCAATATAACAAAATAGAAGGCATTACTTTTGGAGCAGCCCTTGTAGAAACTTACCAAGTTTTCAGATTCACCCCTTGGTGAATCCATTCTGACTACTGATGATGAGGAGAGTGGGTGTGTCCTGTGTCCTCTTCCATGCTCCTCTTGGTATTGCAAATATCTGATTTTTGTGTGGGGAGACAGTTCTGCTTATCCAAATCATTTTATCAATCTCACTAAAAATAAGTCAAATATATTATGCTCTTAAGCATGTTCTTAAGCATGCTAACATAAATGAAGGCAATGCTTTTGTTATCCAAAGTCCTCTCATGGCTCTATGAGGTTTAGATTGGACTAATTATCATTTACAGTTATTTTTCTTTCTATAACGGAAGTTTTTTCCTCCAATCTGGTTCCATTGTTGTATTTGGTCTCTTGACAAAGTAAAATGCTGAAGAAAAAATGCACTCATTTTATACAATCATTATTAAAATTGAAACATTTCTTTTCCTCCAAAATTAGCATTAACTGGAGGAAACTTTATTGAAAGAAATCCCAGCAAATAATGTTAAAATAGAACCTTTTAATATCAATAGGTCGTACAACAAATAATGGCAACAAAATAAGTAGAAGTAACAAAAATAAAGGAAACTAACCTCTAAAGTACTGGTTGCATTCAAATTCTCAGCCTGAGTAAATAAAAACTGCTGTGCTGAAGTGAAATAATGTATTTTCACTTAAAAGAAGTGTTCTATCTCAGTCAACAAAAATATAGTATTTGTGTGGGCTCACTATTAGTGTATTGCGGAGATGATTGTTCTATGAAAAACAGTTACTTTTTTGGAGTCCACCATGTGGCTTAAATACTTGAAAACTGAAATTGACCAGATAATTACGGTGGCCGAATTTATTCCCCACAATGAAGGACTTGCAAAATCTGTATGCAGGCTCCTCTTAAATTCCAGTATTTTGCTTCGGAGCTCTGGGCTGGGATGACGAGCAGGTTTCTTTCTGATGAAAGCCTATTTTCTACACCAAAGTATTTCCTGTGAAAGGAGTGCTATGATGGAGTCCTCTGAAGTTCACATGAAAGTGGCATCTGACCTCACCTCATGGGCTTCAGTGGGTTGTTACAAGTCAAGAGGAGCTTCCCAGTGTGCTGTAAATAAACAACAACGCATCAAAGGACTCCATCTATGCCAGTACAAACTGTATGCCCTATATCTCTTGTATTGATTACATTGTTCTCTAAACTCATAGACATTTGACACCTCAATCAGCTTTCACAAGTTGTATATAGGTTTGTTGTTTTTTTTCTTTTCATAACAATTCAATTTCCAGCATAGTTGGGGAGCAACACATAGAAAAATGCTTCAACAAAAATATGAGAAAGACTACAATTTGGTTTTGGAGCTGGTATCACTAAATCCTTTGATATTTTGTTCTCTCCTTTCTGCGTGGTTCATTAAATTCCCTGAAATGACACTGTATGTTGTGTCAATAAATGAAATAGTGATAACAAGGTCCCATTGTGTAGTTTTAAACTTCTTAAAAAAACCCTCAAACCTTAAACCCTCCACCAGTGAATGGGGCCATTTCCAGTAGAGAAAGAGCACGAGTAGTGTCACGAGGCTTTTAAGTCGAACTTATAAGAATATGTTACACTACTGAGATACAAAGTTTTATGCTAGGTAATTAAAAAAAAATATTATGCATTTGATACTAATTGATGGGTAATATTGATCATATTCTTAGTTATTGGTATATTTTAGTCTCATCATTGTTTCTGTGGTACAAAGTGTGCTGTAAGCAAGGAGCTTCTCTGCTCTTATGTGGCAGTTGCTGCAGTTGGCAAGGAGAAGCACTGCGAAGCAGCCTCATGAGTTCTGCATCTGTGACCCAGCATTTTTACTAAGGCTACTGGTTACAGCTTATAGAACTTATATATTAATATTATGCATCTACATCTCCATTCATATTACTTGATGCAAGTTAAGGTAAAATTACCATGCTGCTAAACATTACAATTTTTCTTTTTTTTTTTTTTTAATCCAAGGACTCTCATTAGCATCGTTTTTCATTAAAAATACTGAAAATCTAAGTAGCTTCATCAACAGCTGAATCAAAAATCAAAAGAATTGTATCAGTGATTCCTGAAAAAAAAAATCTTTTAGAAAGAGAACAGGTTTGTAAATATTTTTCATGAAAATTTGTCACCTAGGGCTAATACTGAACTAGTTAGTGACATGCAGTTATTTTTATTATAGCTCTCAGTTAAAATGTTAAGCTTCTTTCAAAATCACATTGCTTTTTACCTAAAATGAGCCTTCTGCTGTCTTTCCTCTTCTTGCCTCTCAGGCACTGAAGGAAGAGGGACCAACTCAGGAAGATTAGCATGGCTGCTAAAACTGAATCTGGGAAAGATCAGAGCCAGTGCAGTCTGTGTTTATTCCTTCCCTTCAGGATTACGGATGCTTCTTTTGTGACTAGAGTTCATAGGACAAAGAAACTGATAAAGATAGGGAAGACAGAACAATTGAGCAATTTCTGCTGCAGTAACATAATCCGTACTAGGATCCTTAATGATATCAACGTGCTTTAAAAACAACTTGTTTTCATGTTGCTCAGTGAGACCCTTGCATAATATTATCACATTGCACCCCAGCTGCTGGCTGTGTAGAAATCACAGGATGAGTCATGTAAGCATCAGGAAAAGTCATTGAGTCTTGTTCTCCTCTGTAGTCTTACATGGTGATCTCTCAGATAAGACCTCAATACTTCTCTGAGTGTAAATAAATAAAGCTGAACTAATAATGCTAGTAATGCAAGTCCATTTTAGCTCAGTTTTCTGCAGTAAAAAAAAATAAAAATCTTTGATGTCTGCTGCCTTGAAAAACACTTCAAGGTGAAGTAGGTTATCAAGTAAAAATGCTTGACTAAAGGAAATAGCAAGAAAGAGGAGAAACTCTCTAATTCAGAAATGAAAACATCTTTTCCTGTTTCTCACACACACACACTCACAGCTTCTTTTCATTCTGTTCCTCATGCTAGTTCTCCCAATTAAAATTCTTCCTTTTTCCCTTTTTACTGTTATAATTCTCTTTCTTCCTTATACTCATAGCTTTCTTGCTTTGATAACTGATAGCTTAACCAGGAGGTGAGATGAGCTGCATCAGGAGTAAAAAATAATAATAATTTAACGAGTGCCTATTTGTCTGTCTGCTGATATATTGGTGGTATTTTTTTTAAATAATAACCTTTTCCACATTGTCCCCCCAACTCTAAACAATATTTTGGCCAAATGATTAGTGCTGGTGTTGATCTGGTAGCATTAGAAATTAGAGAAGTTATCTATATCTGCTAGCTTATTTATCATAATATTTATATATGAATCCCTTATTTCATATGAGTGTTATTTTAGTTACAATAAATTAGACTGTTTTTTGGGTGTCACACTGGCTGCATACTTTTCTGGTTTTCTTCTTGTGGTGTCTCTAGGTTTGAGACACCATAGTGGTGTTTCTAAGCTGGCTGCACGCAGGGGATGCCTTCTGCACCCTGACATCACCTCATATCAGGGAGTTGCTTTCACAAGGAGTTTCTCATGAGCATATTTCCCTTCAATACAGTCTTCCTGGATGCTAATGTAATGTAGAACTCATAGCCAGAATTGATCTGTGTAATTCTGGCTCCATAATTCAAGGATGCTCTAATGAGCTGATTAATCAGCGCTTTTTCAGTGTCTCTGCTATTGAGGTGAATTGAATCAAATAGGTAAGCTCTCTCAAATGTTTGCTGTAAGCATTGAGAAGAAATGTCTTGAAAGGGGCATCTATTTGCCTGTAGTAATTTTCTTCACAAGAATTTAAGTTTTGAATTTTAGGGTATGTAGAATTTGCACTGATCTATGTGCAAGCGTTCTTAGATGAAAAAGATGGCTCTTGGTACGAGCATATTTGTTTTACTCTGTGTAATGTTTACACTACCTCTTCCTAGATTGTGGAGCTTCTAGCTCTGTAGTCATACCCAGCTGTGATATCAGGCTGTGATCAGGGATAATCAAGGTGTAGGTACCCGTTTTCCTTTGTGGCCTTGGCTACTGGATGAGGATTATTTCGTTGCTGGATTAACTTTCTGTCTCAGAGCTCAAGCAAGGAAACAAGATGTTTTCCTGTTACAACTGTACCGGAATTCTACTATGGATCAAGCAAATTAGAAGAGCTGTGATTATGTATTTGAGTGGAGTCATACAGAGATGGTCCTTTTAATATCAATTCAAATTGATGCAGCCAGTCTTAATATAAGATATTAAGAGCTAGAGATAGACTAATTACATTGTTTAGGTTCTTGGGCAGAAAATGCAGCATAGAAAATTGCCAGAACTGGCTGCTTATGAACACCAACTTTTCTCACATTTACATGAAGAAGAGCTGCAACAAACTCTGGGTTTTTCTGAGGTACTGAATAGGGTCTGGTTTATTATAATAAAGGAAGATGTTAATGGGAAAAGATTTTTCTTTTATCTGTGTGAGCATGGACAGTGATGCTGCTAAACCCATGAGACTCAAGAGTATGTATTGAAGGGAGATAGATAAATGTTTAGAGTGAACAGATGAAGTGACCAAAGATACATTTGTTTTATTCTGCTTTTTCAAAAGCTTTATCAAAAGGAAGGCATGCAGCAAGGGATTGTAGACTTCCTTGATAGACATTGTACGACTAATGGAAATTGAATTTCTCCTGTGGTCAATATAAGACAAAACAAAAGGAATACTTATGGGCCATTTTTTCTTCACCTAATATCAGATAAACACTATATTAATAATTTTAAGTGGAGAATAAAGTGTAGTGCTCACCAAATATTTGGACATGTCTCTTCCTGTGGAATGAAACCAGGCTGTTTCAAGTGAACAGGTAGTAGTGGCAAAAGTACGCCCAGTTTGCCAAGACTTCTGCCAATATTTGATTACCTAGACTAATATTAATCTGTGTGATTGACAGACTTTTGAGATATATATATATATATTTTTTTTTTTTTTTCTCAGAAGTGTATTTGAATTGTTTTCAAAGAGAATTAGGCGGTTTTCTCTGTTTTGAGAGCTACTGGACTGTATGAATTGTTCAAGACACTGGCAGCCCTCAGAAGATAATAAAGCTGTCCCAGTGTTCATGTCATTTGGTTGTTACTAACAGCATCTTGATGCTTTCATTTTGAATTGTCCCCTTTCCAGAAATCTGTAGAATATCTTGAATGTCTCAAAGAAGTGGTTTTGTTCTATTAGGAGCTACTAAAAAAAGTATTTATTTGCATGAACTCTCTTACATGATGTGAAAGAGATGCAAGCAAAGCAAATTCTCTTTCCTTAATGCTTGACAGTGGCCTCAATGAGGGTTTGTTGTTTTTTTTTTTTTTCCCCCAGAACCCCCGAAGTTTGTTTTCTTTCTGCTCTGTCTTCTTCAAATTGTTTTCTTTTCTCCTTTGCAACTCAAGTACTTTCCACATTAGTCTGCACAGAAAATTCACCTTTAACAATAGTTTCTAGTACTTCCTCCTTGTTTGTTCCCTGTGGATTAGCTGCTGGAAAAGTGAGAATCTTTTACGGTTGACCTCTTTAGTGTATTCATTATTCTAATTAGTTGGAATTTCTCTATGTTAATTGTTCTTGAGATTGTCATATAAGTGCTTTCAAAAACAGTGCATGATACATGAAATGGTCCATGTCAGCAAATGGTCGTTCAGTGCACGGTAAGAAACAGTGCACCATTTCACAAAGACAGTCTTTAGCGTGACTTTATTCTCTAAATTGCCCAGGGCAAGCCTATATCTATTCATTGGCTCTGGTGGGAACACGGTCTCACTAGATTAAACTGCTTTTGTAAATATCCCCTCAGCAATACAGACCATATTCATTAAATCAATCAGAATCATTCAGTTGTGAATTGACAAGATTCTTACACATTTGCAAGTCAGCTTTCTCTTGTGTCTCTTAGGAGTCCTTGTGTTCCTATTTCAAGAGCAACCATTTAGCCATCTCCCGTGAAGTCATTGTGTGGTTTTGGCACCTTGAAGTGAAGCGTGAAGGGGGCCGGAGTGGGAAATATCACTGGTGAGGGCCTTGGTTTTGCCAGCAGGAACTTGCCCTTGCTAGTAAATGTGTGGGCAGAACCCTGGTGCTTGGAAACTGGGTTTGGGGGAAAAATCTGCAAAACTCTGGTGTCTAGCTATAGCATTTTTAATTGATGCTTTTTCTATTTCTCTCTCTCTTTTTTTTTTTTTTCCTAATCGGCAGTTCTTATTAGAAATAGTCAGCAACAGTTTTATTTCCTTTTCCCCCTGCTTCCCACTGCTCTGTAAGAAATGTATGGCTCCTGGGGACTGCAGGGAGCAGTTTAGAGAGCAGGCAAGAAGATTCTTCATATTATTAACAAACAGGATGATGGCTCTTTTTCCTGAAGGTAAAACTGAATTTGAGCAGTAGGGGGCATGGGGAGCGTTTGTGAGCATAACTGTGTGCTGAGAAACTAACCTGATCTCTCCTTCACCTTGTTCAAGAGGCCCAGAGAGGAGTTCAAACATCAGGTTCCAGTGTGCTGAATTGCTGTTCTCCAAATCTCACAGCTCCTGGGGGTCTGATCTTCCAAGGAAAAGTGGGCAATGCTAGGATGAAATACCCATCTGTTACCTTTTCTGTGATTCTCAATGTCATGTGCCTGCAAAAGAACAGTTGTTAAAATTACACCCATATCTGTGTTTTATTAAAATCTTCAATATTCAGTCTCAGAGGAGGCAGGTGTCCTTAAGAGTAGGATTTGCACCTTCTCGTGCCATCCCACTGTTCTCTCCAACATCCTTTTGTGTTCCTAATATATATATTTTTTTTAACTGCTGCTTTCCCAAACAGAGGCTTGTAGGAAGGATTTTAGCCCAAGAGGTCTCTGGCAGGTTATTTCCTCATTTGTCCCTTATAAAAAATGGGATTCCTTATTCTCATCACTCATTTGGAGCCAGCCTCCCTGCTGTTGAGAGGGCTGTGTATTGCTTCTGCCACCATCCCTTTCAGATATGCTTCTAAAAGTGCCACTAGTCATGAGGGAAAATTCCACCTTCCTGATAGCTGTTCCTCAATGACCCTTGGTTTTTCCTGGGTTGTGATTCTGACTGCTATCACTGAGGGCCTTTCATTAAGAGCTATTCCTTCATTTCCTTGGCTGGAGGCACTTTTGGAATCAGCCCCGTTTGGCTGTGCCTCTGTTATCTTGGTAAATGATGGCATGTGCCGTGGCCTGTACTCTGCCAACGTGTTGTCCACTTGAAAACACCCCAGATCTTCCTTCGTTTCTACAAACATATGAGCTGTATGCTGCAAAAAGCAGCCTCACTGGAAGGTTCCACACCTCCATCTCGGAGGAGAAACACCATCAAGTCATATGACCAGTCCCTGTTTTTTTTTTTTAACCTGGAATGTTCCTATGTTTTGTTAAAAATACGTGCTGGGGCAATATCAATATGGTTGCAGGAGTAGAAATTTTTCTGTCTTAGTTAAGTCCATGTATGCATGTGAATATGATTAGGAAAGCAGATACTATAAAGTAAGTCCAGTTAAAGTTTAGCAGTGCTCTTGAATATATCATGTGCAGAGTTCGGAGACGGTGAGATGAGAAGATTGGGTATGTGCATTGCGCTATTGGTTACATTACCAAATGATCAATCTTCCCAGTGTGAAAATGAATTTTTATTTATTATTTTTTTGCTTAAAAGTGGTGAAATGAAACAGAAATCCAACACTTTTCCTTACTACAGAATCACTTCAATTGCTATGGAATTTACTTATTGTTGTGTTGAAAAGCAGTTAGCAATTACATAATCTATCCTATGCTACAGAAACTTTTTGATGTGATTTTGTTACTGCCTAGTAGTCAGCTTCAGTACTACTTGAGTGCAGGAACCAGAGCTTTGTCTACATAGGTCACTCCAAATGTAATACCTTCTATTTATTTCAATGGAAACTACAACAGCTACAAAGAGCACAATAACACTATTTGACACAGCAAATTCTAAGCTACAAAACACAATTTTTCAACACAGTCAGACACCATTCTGTCAGGCTGCCCCTCTGCTGCCATCTGTCTCATGACAACAGGATGTAATAGAATATTGTTCAGAAGTTTCAGCCTCCACTGCCATACCACCAACATCTGCCTCTGACATTGTGAGCCAACATCACAGCATAGGAGGCATTATTTTTGGAGGAGCCATCATATTTGGCGAGTTTTATTAAAACCGTTCTATGACCAGAGGTCTGTGTGTTTAAATAAAAGTATGTAGTTAATGCACATAGGCAAATTATGTATGATTTCTTGTACTGTGCTTGGCTTAATTTTTGTGGGTAATACCTGCAGATCTTCCTATTTTAGAATCCATTCAGATAAAAGAGGCCCTCTTTGAAATGAGAATTTCCAGTCTTCCAGGAGGGACCCAGGAGACCTACGTGAAATTGGTGTCTTCGTTGATGACGTGGATTTCCAGGACATGCAGACATCAGTCTGTTGTTTTAACCCTACTCAAACAAGTGCTTCCTGACAGATTTCTAGCAGGCACTGTTGGAACACTATATCACAACAGCTGTCAGATGCTCTGTAAAGATAATTACCCCCTCATACTCTCTTGAACCTGTAAATTAAATCTAGATACACCTTTGAAATATAATTGGCCACAGGATGGTTAACTTTTTCTCTGGTAAAAAGCCATGCTTGTGCCAGGTGCAGGGCAGGTAAGGATGCAATACGGGGGGCAGTGGGGAGAATGGAATTGATTATAACTGGTATAAATTTCAGATGATGTAAAGCATCAGCTCTTTGCACAGTGAAACCAGTGATTAAAGACCTGGATAGTTCTACACAATTGACTTATACTCTAGAGTGGTGTTCTCCAAATTACAAAACCAATCAACCACCCTAATTGCCTTCATTCAAAACCAGTCACCAATTTGATTCTTTTGCCAGCCAAATAAGGCAGCATAAATCAGGCAGTATGAGTGTCGAGGAATGCACATTTGGGACCTAGCCAGATCTTATGTAAACCTAACAGCAATGTATTAAATCCATGGCCAGGAGAGATTTTCAGTTCTCGTTTCAGTACAGCATCTCCTTTCGGCTTTCTGTGATGTGAGCATAGAGCTGAAATACTCCAGATCTGATTGCGGCCCCCCAGATACACTGGTGTGGCTTTACAATGGCTACACAGTAAGTGAGGACTGAACAGGGTCTTTACTTTGTAATGTCTGCTTTTATTAGGATTTTCCTTTAAAAGGCTCTAATGGGATTTACTTTGCTCCCATTGAATCAAACTGTTACTGACATTAGTGAAAGCAAGTTCAGGCCCCAGTCAGCTTTTTACTGTCGTTGCAAAGACATTTGTTGGTTTTCTTTCAGTGAAGTGGAGATAATTCATTTTCTTTTTCAGCATGCATTCCCCTTCTTTTCTTTTTTGTGTGCATGTATTCTATTTTTAGGGGGAGAGGGGGGAAAGAAAAAAAGAAAAAAAAAGAAGACACCATTTCCTTATTTTGAAGTCTAACCTTTTTTTCAGCAAGCATGTTACCCACTGGTATAAGTGGGAAATGGGACTGCATGGCACCTTCTGGATCTTGGACTCATTGAGTGACTATGGAAACAATTAGACTGCATGGTGCCTGAGGTGTCCTTCCTTTGGAAAGAGAACTGAACTGCTCTCTATATCAGTAGGACTTAACACCCATTAAAAATTTTCCAAGCCCAATCTGACTATCATTTTACGAGGTGAAGTCAAGGATAGGCAGTAAAAGATCTTGCTGGGCAAAAAGCAGCAGTTAAAAGCAAATAGATTAGCTAGGTGCTAGAAGCAGAAGAGTGAAGAATGTATCTGCCACTGATGAGGTTTTGTTAGGGGTCTTGTTACAAATTTTGATCACTATACACATGAATCTTCCGTGAGTCACTACTGAATTGCCTTACATGAAAAAAAAAGGAGAAAAACTGAATTATTTGTCAGACTTCTGTTCCTTTCAAATGCAAACAACAGAAGGACAGTATAGATTGTCAAAATGATGGAATAAACCTGGAAACCAGGTACAGAGCATTTCACTGATATATGAAAACTACGAATGCCACATGGAAGGCTTGACTTCTTTCTCTCTCTAATTCTGCTAGTAATAAAAGAACACGGACATCTGAATTTCAATAGGATATAAAGGCATTCCATAAAAGTTAAGTAATAGTTTATGTAAAAAATGGCCAACCTGTGATATTTCTACAGGAGAATAATAGCTCTGGCCAGATTATGGTTATTATGACTATTACATTCAGCCTCTATGAAGATTTACATATACAAATAATCTGTTCTTATTTCTACCTATAAATGCATTTGAAAAAGGATTCTCTGCTGCTGAATAGCATTGCTCAGCTTTCCAGATATGTGTTACAGTTTGTTTTCTAAAATATTATCCTTAAGCTTGCGAACATAATCCCAGATTATAAAGCAATGGCTAACATTTACCATGTCTAAAAGTATATATTTCCTTTTTCTGAATGTTTTCTGAAAATAGCTGGAAGATACTCTCTGACTTCCTTTGGGTAAGCAGAGTTAAAATACATCATTTTAAAACAGTTAAGAATTGAAGAAACAAAGACACTTGCAGTCAGCTTCAGATAAAGGGACACTGTCATAACCTTTGAGTTCTGATTACTTTTAAGAAATTACTGCGCCATTCACTGCTTCATGTCTAGATGTGCGTCAGTTCCCCAGGTTGATCGGGGGAGAGCAATGGAGAGACATGCTTGTGTGGGATGTGATTGCGTATGCAGGACCTGGTCCAGGAGGAAGGAGGATGGCTACAAAGCAGAGGTTATACATGATTTGGTAGAGAAGTCAAAGGAAGGGCAAGAGAGGATTTTTTTAAAGGAAGGTCTGACCTAAGTAAGTGTAGACAACATTCGAGACTGTTTAGGAAACTAAAGAACATTCTTGTCTGTCCCTAGAATCCCTTCCTCAAGCTTGTTGGCCTGCCTGCCTGCCACCAAAGAGGCGTACAGAGAAAAGATAATGAATTCTTTCAGGAAGAGATATCCTCTTGCTTTTAGAGGATGGACAGAGAGGAAATTGGCCCACTGGAAGCCAGTAATTATGGGAGAGCACAGAGACAGCAAGATGCTAATTCTGTAAAGAAACGTAGAGCTGCTATGCTGAGAATGAGCTAAGGAAGGGAACTGGAGCCTCTTCTGTCAAGGGTATTGTGAGTTCCTGCACAGAAATCTCCTAGGGTTGGGGTCGCCTCTATTCAAGTGCAAGTATCCCCTTCAGTCATGCAAGTTTCTCATCCAAAACACAAAATGTAGTGATCTAATGGAAGAACCTGAGAAGGAGAACCAGAGCCTGACCACAGATGAAGCTCTTCTTCCCCCATCCACCCTCCCCTTCATATGCCATGGGGAGTGTGGAGAATTTTTCTGAAAAGTGGTATTGTAAGCTGTAGAGAGGAAGGAATTGAGCACTCACCTGCATGAAATCTAATTGCATAGTAAATACTTTTTCAATCTCTTTTCACTTGTCCCTTTCTGTTATTTTCTCTCTCCATCTCCTGATTTTCATTCCTTCCTATTCTCTTGCATTTGTGTTGTTACAATTTCATCTGTCATTTAATTGTCCTGTCCCCTGCTCTGATTTCAGAAACATATCTAAATCATTTCACTAAATGTATTAGTGCCACTGTCTTTGTGCTTTCTCTTCTAAATGACAGTAGTCCAGGGCCTGTATTCCACTTCCTGTCCCCTGTCCCACATGCAGCAGTGCAGAAGCGTCCCTCCCATGCTCTTGTAAGTGGGGAGTACTGTGATATACAGGGTTTAAAGGCAAATGCACATTTCTATTCCCTTTCTGCATCAAGTAAACAATTCTTTGGAAGCAACAATAACACAGAAAAGGTTGTGCCTTGATAAACCTTGAGACAGTCTCAGTATTTCTTTTTTGAAGGGGGGGAACATATGAAAATATTGGTCTTCCTTAAGCCTCATAAAAAAATCCGGTATTTTTATGGTGATTGGTCTGAAAGATCTAGATCTGCAGGATGCAAACAAAGAATCCCAGATTTC
Source organism: Alectoris magna (assembly GCA_030625065.1). Taxonomy (NCBI): domain Eukaryota; kingdom Metazoa; phylum Chordata; class Aves; order Galliformes; family Phasianidae; genus Alectoris; species Alectoris magna. Next base: position 110,448,535 of record CM060561.1, on the reverse strand, counting down.
AGTCTGCAGGCAGATGGACCTTTAAACAAAATTCCCTGCACAGCGGGGACATCTGTTACAATTTTGGATCCACAAACTTTAAGGATACTCAAAATTCAGCTATGGAGTTCAATCCTTAGCTAGACCCAGCAGGAGAAGTAAAAGGCAAAATCTGTACTGTGCCATTTACTAAGGGCTGAAATAGTTTCAACAGCAAAGTAGAACTATGTGGATTTAACCTTATGTTACCAGAGGGCATCTGACTTGTTCCCACGGCTGGTGATCACCAGAGCACAGCTTGACATCCTTTCTTCTCCCCCTTTATCCTGTCAGACCTGCCTGAAAAGGTGGGAGCAGTGACATGCAGTTTGGTCGAGCCATTTCACGGACACTGAACATCAGGAATGTATGTATATATCTTTACATATATCGTTTTGGTTTCTTTTTTACGTGAAACCTTCTTGAAATTTTTCTATTGACAATTTTTTATTGACTCCATGGAATCAGGAGCCAGCACAGTTGTTTCCGTTTACATTTGATACCTTCTTCATCTTCAGTTAGCAGCTAAAGAGTACCAAACCATTTTTTTGACACTGGAGTACAGTGATTCAAATGTAAGACAAAGAATAATAATAATAATTTTTAAAAAATCTATCATGAAGCAGGAATTCATATTCTTTCCTTTAACAGTATTCAAGGTTTTCTGGAAAAACTCTGTGATGCTTTTCATGGCAGTAGTCGCAATTGGTGGTGATGCTATATTTGTGCAGACATGACATGTTGTTTTTAAAACGTTAGTGATTAGTTTGGAATTTTTTCTCTGAATAGTTAGTATTAATATGAGTCATTTAAGACTGGACTGAAGTAAGTTGCCATATTTGTGACTCATTAAACATTTATACTTTCTTTTCATCATGTTCTTTTGGCAGTGTGTCTTGATATGTGTTGCTAGCAAAAATTAAGCTAGGGTTTCAAGGAGCTTTGTTTAGATGCTCACAATGTGTTTTCCTTGGATAAACAGGACAAACATAATATTTGTAGGACTGTGTTGCTGGCGCACCACATGCTATATATATTTTTTTTTTTAATCTATCTTTAGCCTCCCCGATCCTCGTACTTTTCTACATGAATTAGTACTAGGTTTATAGAAGTTATGAACGAATGTCTATAAATATTTTCCCGAAAAATATCCAGAACATGCAAACTTAAAGGCAAGCAGAGCCAAAGCAATTTCTTTCTTTCTTTTTTTTTTTCTTTTTTCTTTTTTTTTTTTTCATCCAGGGAATATTTATGAGAAATATTGAGATATTTTCAGTTCTGCTGTATAAGTGTATCTTAATATCTAAGACTCTGTTATCCCTAATTGCTAGTGTCACAGCCTTTCCACAGTACTGTTCGTGCCAGCGAAGGCTTGGAAAAGCCATCTGTAATTTAAGATTTTATTTTCAAATACATTTCACAGGGTATACCTGGCAAGAAATCAAAGTGCTTCATTGTGTGGTCTTTCCACTGTCTATGCTATTGAACATGTCTGTAGCTCTCTAACTCTCCTAGCTTTCCTTTCAGGGTTGATTTCAACCCTGTCTTCCCACAAATACCCCCAGATCTCTTTCCACATGATCTGAAGTTTTTCATTCCAGGGGAAAAGTATGAAACTGAAGCATGAATATTAATTTAGCAATTTTAATTTGTTCTCCCTCTACACCTTTCTTACTCAGGTACAACTGGCAATAAATAAATAAATAAATAATCACATCTAGTGATGTTGGACTGATCCTTCATGGCATAACCTCATGAGAAAAAGGTTATCTCCTTAACTCCTCTTTGTTTCTCATGAGCTTGGGATAGCATTAAAAGGAACAACAGCAACAACAACAAATGCTAAAACAAAACAGATCAATGATTTGTGTATTATTCAGAACAGACACCTAGAACAACTTGATTATTTTATGACCTTCAGGGAATATTTAGTAGAAGAAACTTACTGGTTATCACTTGACCTAGAAAGTATTTTATCTATTGAATAGTTATTGCTAAGTGGAGTGTCACTTCATTTCATAGCTCTTAGTATTGCTTAATATTATTTGTCAATATTATTTAGAATGAGGAACGTTCTGCTTTTTAATCTGAGCATAAGAAGTTCCCTGTGAAAGCATTCCCAGCTGCTTTCCTGCCATTTTTAGAGGCTTCATCATCTGTGGGTTTCTTTTTTCTTTTTTCTTTTTTTAGTTCATCGTCTTTTTCTTCTCTGGTATTTCAAAAATTAGTGACAGATATGTTGTACTTTATAGGCTTTAAATTGAAATAGGAGGAAGGAAAACACTAGATTATGCATTAATTGGGAAAGCTAATGATTTAAGTGGAAGATCACAGAATCACACAGAATCTCAGAATGGCCTGCGTTGGAAGGGACCTCAAGGATCATGAATCTCCTACCCCCGCACCACAGGCAGGGCCACCAACTTACAATCTTACATCATAGAATTTTACAATATCCCCAGTTGGAAGGGACCCATAAGGATCATTGAGTCCAACTCCTGGTTCCATGCCGGATCACCCAAAAATCAGATTGTATGTGTGAGAGCACTGTCCAGATGCTTCTTGAACTTTCCATATTTAATACTAGACCAGGCTGCCCAGGGCCCCATCAAACCTGGCCTTGAACACCTTCAGGGACGGGGAGCCCACAACCTCTCTGGTCAGCCTGTTCAATCACCTTAAAGATCCCTGGGTGTTTCTAGTTGCAAAATTGCAGTGAGAGGTTTTTTTCTGAAGGAGTATAAAAATATGGTGTGGTGAAAATAGTACGGGCTAACAAGAATATGTTTGAGAGTAAGCGTCAGCACATTCATATTCTGTAGTGAGAATAAACATATAACTGTGCATGGTAGATGGCTTTTTCTTTGATTTTTTTTTTACAGTGCTACTGCTCAGTTTGTGATTTCAGCATGAATTCATATTCCTTTGTTAACTTCACATGTCTTCTCAACCTACACAATCTTGTGACTGTTCTTTTTAAAAAACAATCATACAAATGCTAAGTGAACCCTAGGGTAACGTAGGACCAACCTGTAACATGTAGTTTTAGTAGTCAAAAAGTCTGTTATCTTCTCAAGAATATTATAAATGTATGGGTATCTCAACATAATTAAAAAAAAGTTTATAGCAGCCGTACTTTTAATAACATATGTTCATTCGTGTTGGGCATTTGGGTACTGAAGATTTGTTGGCCATGATTAATCTTAAACTGTTTTACAACCAATTAAATCTTTAACTCATTATTTGTCTTATGAAAATCAAATTATAAAGGTATAAATTTTCAGGTGAGAATTCTTCATATATTGACCAAACTTTAAACTGTTAAAAATTTCTCTGAATAGAGAGAAGTGAAAAAGTTTTCACAGAAGTGTGTGCAAATGAGTGAAGAGAAGAATGGAAGACGTGTTCACTGAAGTACCTGAGATTTTAACAAATAATCTGAAGTTGGTCATAATTTTACACCTAGATACAAGCTTACTTTGTCTGCAAATTCTTGAAGATGTAAAGGCAAGCATAGATGTTATAATTCAAATCGCACAATCATTTCTTTTGCATTTGCTCAGAGTTTTTCATTAAAAGATGTGGGGGTTTTTTGTTTGTTTGTTTTGTTTTTTTTTTAACAAGATACAGTGGATCATCTTTTGGACAACCAGCCCTAAGAGAAAGTAAATAAAAATGGAAGAATGTTTGTGTAGAAGAATATTGAAGAAAAATGTGAGACAGTTATATATTTCAATTGTTTGTTCCTGTTGTTAAACATTGTGTATGTAGACTTCAGCCACACTAATATTTCTTCCAGAAAGTAGGGTACATAATGATTGTGTGTATTTTCTGCAAAAAAAATAATAATGAGTTTATTAAAATAAAAAGGTCAACAGGGCTCCTCACAATTTGAAACACCAATACGCACAGTGGTGTTTGCATGCAAGCACTACTGACTTCCTTGAAGTACAGAAATTTTTGCACGGTGACTATTGATTGATTGATTTTTAAGTAATAAAATGCACAAGAGAGATAAATGAATAATCCTTACAATCTGTTTTAGAGATTAGCATAGCGGAATTCTCTTGTAAAGATCAAACAGGGCCATATGCACCCTCTGGTTTTGACTGCTGTATCACAGTGATTGATGCAGCAAGGCCATATCAGACCATTAAACATCTCTTGTTCCATGAGCCATTGCTAAATGCTTCAGAACAAGGTGCAAGATATCCTGTAGATAATGAGTGGAATATGCTTCCCAGAGAGTATTAATCTTCCCAGTCTTCTTTTATAGCCTGCATCAAACAACAAAATCTTCCGTTTCATATCTAAGTCTCCATCTATTTTTTCTTGCAAAGAAATACAATATTTGTCTTCAGCACAAGTTCAATTCTGTTAGATATTTAGGCTTTATAAATGAAAATCTGTGAATGATTCTAGTGATATAATGAATCCACTGGGCCTCAGTAGACTTCCTTATGTGCTTACAGTTACATATATGCGTGAGGATCTTGATGCAAAGGCACCTTAGCGTCTTGAAAAAACATCTCTCTCTTAAAGTTATCTTTTTTTTTTTTTTGATGTTTATCAGAGTCTTGTCGAACTGTATGATTATGATGTTAAAGAAACAGATAAACAGCATTTTTGCTGCTTCATCTGAGAAGGTTGCTGTTCTTTGTTTACCTAGACTTGATCCATGAACTGAAATGATCACATATAGTTTGTGTTGCCGTAACTGAATTCTACTGTATATAGAGCAACTAAATTCCTTTGTATTTCATCTTAAATTCGAGGATAAGCTATCTAACTATATTTGGAATGAAATGTTCTGCTTTTCAAAATTAAGTTTTCAAAAATAAAAATAATTCTGCATAAACCAATTGTTTTGCATTAATACATAACTTATCCTGAGAATTTGTTATGAACTGAGCCACTCTTGTCTCAAATCAGCTTCTAGGCAATAGCACAAAAAAAAGAATATGCATATTTTATTAGTTTGATCTATGTTTATCATTCTTGTTGGATAAGTCTAGTTAGGAAATATGTATTTCCCAAAAGAGATGTAACAATTGGTAACTTCAAATCTTGGTGGTTTTAGCATCTATTCAGTGTCTAATTAATAACTTATATTTTGCTAACAGGTTGACAATGCCATCAAATATTTGAGTGGTTTATCTCTAAATATTCAATTGTTCCACAACATCTGTGAGCAATTTGAGTGTAATGAGAGTCTAAAACAGATATTTCAAAAATTAGAGAGCTGGGAACATAAATATATTCAGTCTATAGAATATGAGATAAAGTTTTCTTCCATATTTAAGCGATAGAATATCTTTATTTTCTGTGAGCTTCTTCATCCATGTTACATAAAATAAAAATCTTAGCAACAACCAGTCCAAAAAAAAAAAAAAAAAGTTTCCCCCTTAAATTAGCGTTTCTAGATATGAAAGAACTGCTTCACAGCATTTCCCACCTGACCTCCCATGTTCATATACATAGACAAATGAGATGGACTGAAGTTCTATTGTTATTAATCAACTGTGTGTCCTCCCCATATTATTTTCCCCATCTTCATTTTTCTCTATGTGCTTTGGTTTTGTTAAATTCAACTTGCTCGTGGTTTTATTAGCTTCCTTAAAGTACTCTGCCAATAGACTTAAATGCCATTAATATCTTCTCTTTTCTTTATTTCACTTAATTACATTTACATGTATTTACATGAATTACTGTAAGACCCTTGGTATCTTTTGCTGTGTTTTTTCCAAGTTATAATAGCTTTCATTCTTATTATATGATTGGAAAAAAGAAAGGCTTATAAGGAAGTTACCGCAAGTGTCTGCAATTCAGAGGTTAATTTTTTTCCCATCATCCAAAATTCTTTCAGTAGTACTTTGAAACTGAATTAGCTTAAGGGTTTTATTTCTTTTGTTTTCAAATTCAGTATTATATTTGGCATTCAGATCTTAGTCACTGTCCATTGGCCTATCAATTGTTTCCGGCTTCTCAGAGATTTCTGGAGGTCCAGCATTTTAACATGATTCGGGAGTATAAAATGTTTGTTGTTCCCCCCCCCCCGCCTCCTGTCCAGGGATTGGCAAACTGCCAAATACAAAGAATTTCTCTGGAGATGGATGGGATTTTGTAGTTGGGGTCTTTTTTATTTTCCCTCTTTTTTCCTCTTGGGTTTCCACAGATTCACTGTTTCTCAAGCACTCAGCTGTGGGCAGTGGAACTGATGCAAGCCCAGTAAAACACACTATGGATGTGCTCGCAGTTTTTGAAAGCTGGTCTATTCAATACACTATTTTTAATAATGTTATGTTTTAATGTTATTTTTCATTTGAGTTTTGGTAGAATAATGATGACATAAGACTTAGAAGTGGAGAGTAAATATCATTCCCTCTCCTGAAGTTTACAGAAGAGGAAGCAGTAATACTGCCATTCCAGAGGCTGGGAAAGAGCTTTGGAAAGTATGGGTCACTCAGGAAGCCTACTTCAGAGCTAATGGTAATTTTTTATTTTCCTCTTTAGGTGTAGTAAGTACTTTTTTTTTTTCTCTCAAGAATAATATACGCTATTCTCTCCTTTTAGAGCTATACCCATTAATTTTCTGTCTTTGTATCTATAGAACATTTCACTACATACTACAAGTTGCACTTGAATAATAATAAAGCAAAGTGTAGGTGATTCTTGAAGCTTTAAAAGTATGTTTTAATCTGAACAAATAATGTATCTCTAAAAATATCTTCTAGCAGTCTTCATAGATATTCCCACCAATGATTCAGGACTCTGTTGGTAGATAATAGCATAACTAATGTGGTAAGCCTCTGTACTAATCTTGTTTATACTGTTGTTTTTTCCTGTTTCAGTCACAGGGTAATGACACCTGTATGAGTGGAGAAATACAATGAACAACTGAATATCCTATATGAAAAATTTTCCTGAAATCTGTATTCTGAGCACAGGGTTGTGGAGTACCTTCTACTGACACAGAAACAGGAAATTTTAAATATAACTTTTAAAAGAAATTTCTATGGTAACTGTATTAGTTTAATTTGCTTTTAATCCTCTAGCATTTTTAGACCAGTGTTCTTATAGAGTGGTAAGAAATTCTATCCCTCCTCTGGCTTTGGAAATGCTGTCCTCAGCTCTAGAAAGGATTGTATTCACAAAGCAGAGTTTTTAAACCAATTGGGAAAAATGTGACAGAAATCTGCATCTGCATTCATTTCACGTCTTGTCTTGTGAGAAGTAGGCTCAGAAACACAAAACAGAAAACACAGATGAGACAAGGTAGCATCTGTTTATTCTTGGAGCCTCTTGCTGTGGCTTCTGGTCATCTCCTCTCTTGTCGTCTGTCTCTGCTCCTTGTCTCTCATCTGCTTCTTGCAACTTGGACGTGACAGTTGGACGTGCAGTACTTCCATTTTAAAATTGAGATGACAAACCCCTTAGAGCCCAGACAAACTTCTGGGGATAGGAAAATGTGCTCTGGTTACAGCAGGGAGAAACAAAAAAGCAGAGCTTTCCATCGTTATTATTATTATTATTTTCCTCTTTCCTGTCATATTTATGAAAAACTTCAATAGGAAGGAGCTGGGTCTTCTTCATACTACTGAGCCCTGGAGCAGAAAAATCCCATTGGCTGTGCTGAGTTATTCCCCTAGCTGACAGTATCTCCTAAGCAAAGATGTGCATCTCTGCATGCTGGGCTCCATGAAGCTCAGCTAGATTTCCTCTCTTGAGGTTCCATGGTTTCTCTCTGTTGATCCACCGGGATTCAAAAGGTCTCTGCCTTCCACCTTGAGCCCCTCAATGTGTAGTCTGTTGGGATGGTTTCTTCTCAGTGTTGTAATCTCTTGAAAACTGACAGTATTTTCTTATCTGCGTGATTTCCTTACTGCATGGCACTTACTAAAATGTAAGTAATTTTGATTTTGTTAGTGGTGACTTGGTTGGGTTGCTAATTTGTAGGCATAGCACGCTGATCTAAAATACCTGTAGCATGGCCAAAATGTCAGTCAGCCAGTAGAGTCACTCAGGTTGGAACAGACCTTAAAGATCATCAAGTCCAACCATGACCTAACCATACCACCCTAACAACGATCTGCTAAATCATGTCCTTAGACATAGAACTTTTGATCTTTAGCTAAGAAGATTGAAAGGACTTTTTTTATATTGTGAAGGGAAGGTGCTATGAGAGGAAGGATATTTATTTGAGCTCAAGTGCCTACATGTAAGTGTTTTTATATATTTAGAAACATTTGATTGAGTTTATCTAGAGGGAAGTTTTCTTTTGTGATCTGGTCATGTGATAACACTGTACACAGTAGACATACATGCAGGAGAGAACAGTATTTTACTTGTCAATGAACTACAGGATTATTTAGATTTTAGTAGTCTTTTGTTGCTTTTCTTTTCCAGAGGAAGAAAAGCAAAACAAAGCAAATCCCATCAGCTAGTTTGCCTTAAAACATTGTCTGTTAAGTGTTTCAGTTGTCTTTCATACTGGGAATTTTAATGTCATTTTTCTTGGTATTTACCAACTTCTTCATGAAATCTATAACTTTGTGTTGTCATATCCTGGAAAACCAGACTTTGCTACACTGAATCCAAATAGCTTATACTCAGCTTCTCAGTTATAATTGTCTTATACCTGTTAATTAATTAGTGGTATCTTTTTCTCTCTAGCATGAATGGCTAAAGCTTAAGGGAAGAGAAAGTGACTTTTTGAGGTAACTCTGTAGACTTGATAGCTGAAATTGGTTTTGAGTACCCTGAGAGCTGATCATGGATACTTTTTTTTTCTTATTTTATTTTTCTGTTTATAGTTCATTCTGCTTTCTCTTTTATTTCTCCTATCTCCTACTGAAGGCTAGACTATTGTTAGTTAGTCTATTAGACTATTGTTTGTTAGTCTAACTATGGTTAGACTATTGCTTTTCTAATAGATTTGCTGAGTACTAGAAAAGCTAGTGAATATTAGCCTTTTTACATTCAAATGTGACATATACAAGATATATGATTCTATGAATATTTATCTGGAGTGAAAGGCCCGTAGACTTTGACTATAATTTCACTGAGTAAGAGAATGCTCTTCATTTCCCATTTTCCTGGATATCGAGTTTGCTTCCTCACTTCTTAAAATGTTCATAGAACATACTCAGACAAACTGAAACCTTTGGTCAGTCTTGATCTCAGTAACAAAAATCATATTAATTTTTTTTCTGCTCTCAAAAAAGAGCTTTATCTGTTCAATTTTCTTGGACACTTACTTCCTCCTCCTTTGTTGCTTCACTTGAAACTTCAATGGCTATGTTGCATGTAGTGTCACTCAAGCAATCAAATACGTTGATGCTTAACAATAAATAAGAGTTCAGACATTATACTGAGAAAAAAGCAATTTTTTTCCCTATATTACTTAATTGTCGAACTTCAGATTGGAATTATTATTCCATGGTCAGAGAAAACAAGTAGTTTTATTGTCAAGAGAGAAGGAGCATTTTCCCCAGTCAGCAGTAAAACAATTTATGGGAGGAGTGTTTGTTTCCCTAGCACAAAATAAAAATTGTTTGCAGGGTATTGTAGCTAAAGACAGGACAGATAAATCATGCACCTGCAAAACTCCTAGTATACAATAGATATAACATTGCAGGAAAGAAATCATAGCTTTGATAAATGTCCTAATCCCTCAGTGAGGTTTTCAGAAACATGCAGGTCCATCCACATGAGTTAGCGGTAGAGTGGTACATCAGGTAGCTTTGCAGGATTTATAGAATTCTTCCCAGTGGCCAAATGCACTTCACAATTGCGGTGTGTTCAGTAAAGTAAGCATTTTGTGGATTAGAAGAGCTGTAGTATGCATGTGATGTTGGAATCAATGCTGTGTCTGTTCTAACCGAGGAAAGAAATCAGAATTCTTCTCATTTGGTAGGATTATAGAAGTGGTTTTGTGCCATGGTCATGTTTTGGTTGTTCTTAAGCGTCCTTCTTCCCTGGTACGCATATCTGGATTGCTTTGGTCAGTTAATATTGCAGACTTGTTTAAATCATCAGCCAGGTGTTACTCTTGGGATTGTCTGAAAAACACTGTACATTGCAGATCTAGTGTGAGGAAAATCATTTTGTATCCAAGACAGTGGTTGATTTAGTGTTCAGAGAATAACTCAATATACATATAGTAAACCGATATATCAGAAAAAAAAACATTAAGGTACTGCAGAACAGAGTGAAACATACCTCTGGGTACAATAAAAGGGAAGGGAATTCAAGCGTCAATGAAATAATTATTTTTCCCTCTGAAGTATCAAAAACTAATGAGTTTAACAAAAGATGATAGCTGTCTGTAAAAAGTTCCAGTTAGCAGATAGGCAAATGCTAAAATCAGTCATTAATTGGTAAAGATCTTAAACTTCTGCTTCAGTCTGCAGTACATTCCATGTTTAAAAATAAAAAATAAAAAATTAAGACGTAGGTAAAAATGGTTCGTGGACTTACAGCCAAAGGGGCATGGAGAGCCCTCTGTGCCTGGAAATGTGATCTTAGGAAATGTCACATGTTAAAACATTTTTCAATATGATACTTAAATATTTGCAATGCCTGTTTGTGTCCCGTCTTTTACTCAGGGAGTGCCACAGTCCTGAGTACTGCTGTGCAGTTTTCAAGAAAAACTTCGATATATGGCAGTTGCCATACATGACAGAAGAGTTCTCAGACCTCGTAAAAATACTATTCCAGAGGTCTGCCAAGATCAGAGACGTAAGATGGTGTGCTTTGTATTTAATAAAGGCTTTCTTTTAAGATTGGCATTCATCATCAGCCTTTATCTGGCATGAACTCTCCCCCTCGAGACGTTTGCCTCTGTCACTTGTGTGCTTTCCATCTTCTGGTGGAAGAGCGTACTCTTTTCTAGGCGTTCCATACAGGTGTGCACAATGGAAGGAATATATTGTACTGAGTGACCAATTTGTGTGTAAGTTCTTTAGAAATCAGACCTGTGAATCACATGCAGGTCATCTGTGACTACATCTTTGTAAGCACTTGCTCTTGCCAGAATTTACAGGTAATACTCAGACCATGCTCTTCTTGGGTTAACATAATGCTTCTCTATTTTAAATTGTAACCTTGGAGTTGTAAAAAAGGCTGGAGTAAATTTAAGGGTTGCCACTGTGTTTTATTTTCGGAAAGTAATTACTTAACAACCTACCATTAAAGGGTCATATTCAGTGTCCTTCTGAGGTTGGTGTGACTTAAATTTCTCACAATAGATTGATTAAATAATAACCTGAACAGGGGAAACCTTGACATTTTCCATATCCATATTCCTTTCAAAGCAAAGAAGGCGGGGACTTGGAGTCAGGGCGTTCAATATGAATTCTGCATAACAACACACCTTTTGCTCCCGGTTTATTTGATCTGAATTAGGTTATTCGTAAAAAGTAAACAAAACGTAACTTTTAGTAACTTTATTGCCTCGTGGCACTGATGCGGATGGTATGGCAATCAACATCTGGGCTCTTTGTGTCTGCTTCCTGGAACTGTGACATCTTCCTATTTCTTCAGCTCCCCTGCTCAGTCTCTGTAACTACAGGATCAGTGTTTCATAATTTGCACAGGAAAAGTACCTGTAGGATTCAAGTAACGGTTAAAAGAACAACATGAATTACAATGTTGAGTCACTGGAAATGACAGCAGCTCTAACCAGAAAAGTGCGAAAACCATATATATTTTGTTTTCAAGGCAGAACTCTGGGGAAACATAACAATGACTGCCTTTATTTCTTTCCTTTCTCTCTCTTTTTTTTTTTTTTTCCTAGAATGTATTTCTCAGGAGTTATTTAGATAATTTGAGATCTATCCTAAAAATCCTCTCAGCTTTGCATGTCTGTTGGGCACTATCTCTAGCGAATTCAGTTGTGCTGTTGCATCTGGCCAGCCTAGGACTCCTTGGTCCTGTCCAGGGGGAGTCTGCTGTTCAGAAGGCCCATGGGGAGCAAGAGAAGGGGGAGTACAGATAGACTGGAGCCTCTGTGTTTTGGCCTGCTGTTGACTCGCATTTGTTGCTCTTGGACCCACTGGGTGAGCTGTAGCTTTATGTGTATGCTGAGATATGAAATATAATTTCACCATTTCTCTGTGGTTTCAGTGGAATGCCATTTATCTCATTTTTGTCCTGTTTTTCCAGGTATAATATATTGAGTTCCAGTCCCATGTCGGGAAAAACAATGTTCCTCTTAAAATTTGGTCATGTCTCTGAAGCTTCTTCATGGAGGTTATGAGACAAACTTGATAAAGTCAAAATTTGCAGTGACCAATTATTAACATCTCAGTTCTTACTAGAACAGAAGGAATCTGGTTCTAGACTATAAAAGATCAGCGAGAAATAGTGAAAGATTATGTTTGGAAAATTAACCTCACAAAACTACCCCTTCCTCATATTGAGAAAATACATATTATTTTCTGCAATATCTGCACTGTTTAGTTTTCATAACAATTCCACCCCCCCTCCCTCCCACCCCCCCCCCAAAAAAAAAACAACAACATCAAAAGCAAACCTAAAACATTCTCTCTTCAGTTTTACAATCACTACAGTCTTGAAGGTCTCTCAGGTGGATTTTTGTGATGAACTACCTTCAGATTTGGTTTGCCAGTTTCATATTTTCTCTGAGCAAGAAAACAAATGCATCATTTTAGCTCGTGCAATAATGTTCCAGGGCAGATATTTTCATTTCTGACTTCCTAGTTATAGGAAAATTTTGATTTCTATGGAAACAGTACTGTTTTATAAAGCATCCAAACTTTTGAGAGCTCAGGGTTATGCTTTGCATCATGGTTTCATCAAAATACAAGCATACAGAGTTCTAGCAAACAGCATCTCCAGCAGAGCTATTTCTCTCCTTAGCCTTATCCAGCTCTTGTAATCACTTTAACATCCAAAACAGCATATTGGAGGGAAAAGGGGAAGTACATGGACAATGTTTCAAACACAGCTCCCTTCACACACACAAAAAAACCCCAACATACAAACAACAACAACCAGAAGTACCACCAAGAAAAAGACACAGCTGAAGATAGAACCATTATGTAATCAAAATCCAAGGGGCTGGAGATGGCTCAAACTATGTGGGCTAAGAAAATGACATCAAGGTTCAGGGAAGTTGCCTTTAAAAGACGACATAGTGGGAGGCCTAATTTTGTTTTACACCCCTTTAATCCTTGTATTTTTATTTTTTTAAGACAATGCAAGCAGAGGGGTAAGCTAAGGCAGAATAATTTTGAAATATTTGTCGTAAGGATGTTTGATAGATGCAGTCAGTCTTGCATTTGAAGTGACATAGGGCAACGAGGCTAATGAAGGGCTTGGAAAATCAGCCCTATGAGGAGAGGCTGAGGGAGTTGCGGCTGTTTAGTCTGGGGAAGAGGCAGCTGAGGGGAGACCTTATTACTCTCTTCTAGTACCTGAAAGGTGCTTACAGTGAGAGTGGGACTGATCTCTTCTCACTAGTGACAGGTGACAAGACGAGGGGAAATGGCCTCAAGTTGCGCCAAGGTAGGTTTAGGTTGGACGTCAGGAAACACTTCTTTACAGAAAGGGTGGTTAAGCATTGGAATAGGCTCCCCAGGGAGGTGGTTGAGTCACTGTCCCTGGATGTGTTTAAGAGCCGTTTGGTTGTGGTGCTTGGAGATATGATTTAGCAGAGGGTTGTTAGAGTTAGGGTACTGTGGTTAGGCCGCGGTTGGACTTGATGATCTTTGAGTTCCCTTCCAACCTGAGTGATTCTATGATTCTATGATTCTATGATGAAGACTTCTAAGTTTCCATCAGAACTGTTTATGTTTCTTCATGCTAGTCCATGGTATGAATTACTCACATGCAAATAGGGAGGAGTTGCAGAAAGTTCTTGTGTCTACTGCTGAAGAAGCTGGAAATGGTGCACCAGTCAAAAATTTTGCCACTGCTTAGCATTTATGCAGTGCTTTAAAGCTAAAAGTTCTCCATAAATATTATGTTTCAGTTTTCCACTCCTAGACTTCACACATCAGCTATTAAAAGAACTAAGAGCTGGTAGCAGTCAAGCTCAAGAAATAGTACTAATTCTAATAATACTTTGCACTTTCCTCATGCTTATGTCCAAAAATTTTCAAAACTTTTGTAAACATGAGGGGAAAAAAAAAAAAAAGTTATCTGGAAGATTTTTTAGGAAAGATTGCCTATACCTATAAGCCAGAGAAACAAAGGCACAGATGAAAAGGTTCCTATTTTAAAACAGTCTTAGATATTTAAATTGTACTGATCTCAATTTTAGATTGAATCAGACTTTAAGAGTTTAAAGGTACCTGATTGACTTGCTCAAGGAAAAAAAAAAATCACTCATTTTCTAATATTCTTTGTTTCTGGTAAGTCATAGCAAGGATGGAGAAGTTCTGTTTAGTTACAGTCTGAGAGTTTTCTGCAGAAATTTTCAGAGAAAAGCCAATCAGGTGGTTCCAAGTGCTGTACCACTGATGACCTAAGGGATGTAAGTAAGACAAAACTGTGGGGAGAGGTGGTAACAATTTTTTTGAGTAATCAGTAGAGCTGGAGGGGAAAGGAGTGCATTCTCAAATGCTGAATCAAACCTTGTTTGCCATAATACTGGCCAGTTTGTGGCAAGTTGGTGTTTCCTTGCTGTTAGATACTCACCAACCTGCTCTTTCACTAACTCCTCAAAAAGGCAGGTGGAGAAAATAAGGTGGAAGAGCTCCTGGGCTGAGATAAAGCCAGGGAGATCACGCATCAATTGCTATCATATAAAATGGACTTAACTTGGGGAAAATTAATTTAGTCCATTGCTAAGTAGTGAGGAACAAAAACAAATTCAAGCGCTTCATCTCTACCCATTTCCCAGTCCTAGTTTTGCTTGTGGCTGCTCACACTATTTCAGCACAGGTTCTCTCCACAGGCTGCATTCCTTCAGGGCACTTCATTTGGCATGGCTCCCTCTGACTCGGTGACACACAACTCCTCAGACATTCACTGTATGGTGTGGGAGGGTGGAAGAGCACAAAGGAGCAGCAGGGTTTGTTTCTGTACCCATATGTGGCACAAGAGGTTGATCTGTGCCTCCTGCATGGGGGTAGAGACAGAAATGTGTTTGTTGTAACACGTGAGCACAGGTGGACATAATCAGGTGAATAACAATCACCACAGCTAGCATGCACCTTCACATCTCATCAGCCAGAGGTATTTTCACTGGTCCATACAACACAGACCTATCAGAAATAATAGGAAGGAGCAGAGCTATTGTCAGGGTACAGTATTCATCCAGGGGTAGAATCCTCAAGAGGAGTTAATAAGCAGCAACACTTGAATACCTGATGTTTATAAAGGGGAGAAACGTATGTGTAGTAGAACATTATGACTAATACGCTGCTTGATCTGTCCAAAACAAAACCTAGCCTTCAACTCTGATGTAGAAGCAAGTCTGCCAGGACCTAGAAAGAGAGATTTGTCTTTGAGGAGTGATCTGAAAGATAAGTAGAACGTCAAAGGAAAGAAAATACAGTTTCTGCTCCTTGGGGAAAGAGGGTAAAAGGGGAAGAAAGAAAAGAAAAGGAAAGGAAAAAAAACCCCACACATTAAAACCCTTCTTTTTTTTTTTTTTCTCTAGCTGCAGCCGTGGACTCTTTCCTTTGATATATCATGATTTAAAATCATACAAAAAGATTTATTTCAAATAAGGCCCTTTAACTATAGGGGCAGATTTTTTTTTCCTAAAGCCTTTTGTAAGAACAAAGTAACCACTTGTCACACACAGTGACTAATGAGAGTTTAGTGTGGGTTTTAGTGTTCATTCATATGCTTTGTGTTCATCTAGTCGTAAGTTAAATCTTTAGAAATCACACCACAGGCATCCTTCACTTAGGGGTGGGGGCAGGAGGCGAATCTGTACAGATATTGAGCACTGTTGAGCGGAAACTGCTCTTTTCAGGCTTCCTAATCGGCAGTACAGGAAATAAACACATGCAGGAAGTTATTTGGCCTTTTCTTGAACTTTAAGTTTATACAGCAGTTGATATCTGAGGCAAACTTTGTCTACTTAAGCTTTTGAAAATTAAATAAAACAAATTTGGCTTGTTCAGCAAATGCCAATGTGGCATCTGCTGTTGTAGTTTCTACAACCAGCTCATCTAAGCATAGTATAAAAACTGGAAAGACAATGCATTTTATATATAAATGAAACATACATACACTATATATAATATATTATATGTCAAATGTATTCTTAAATCTTTTTGCTAAGTTTTCTCTCTCCCCATTTCCTTCCATTTCTATAATCCTTTCCCACAGAAACTGAGCTGAAACACTGAAATGAAACTGAAAGTCATGCTGATTTACAGAGCTGCTTTTCCTGTTTCTGCATCAGACTCTGTTCTTCTTTTATCTCGTTATCACTCAGGGCTAAGGATGGACTTGGGCTTTGTAAAACACTGTGTTCAGTAGTGACCTGTATTGATATATGGTTCACTCCACGTGTATCTCATAGAAAAGCTGTCTTTGAAAGGAGGATAAAAATAAACAGAGCGTTATTCTTGAATTCAGTTAGTGAAACTGATTGCATCAATTTATTAACAGGAACATTAGTAAGGATTTCTGAGAAGTGTTACTTGTGTTTACATTTATAAAGCTTTCACTGTCACGTTATTGAGATGAAGGCAAGCTTAAAAACAACAGTTCTGTGGTTCTAATAATTACAATTGATTGGTGTAAATTTGCATGGGATGTTGAAAACACCTTTGCCAAGAAAAAAACAGCAAAAACAACAACTCAAACGCACAGGCAGAATGAGAATATTGAGGAAAAAAATGCATCATCTTTACATCTTTCAAAAGCAACATAATTCTCTGCTAAGCTGCATTCACGTTGAATGTATCTTCTATTTTTATTTGATAATTGATTATTTTTTCCTGCGCTAATTAACTGTCCTATCAGTACAAGTATTTATTGGGTTTTATTTGCTTGTTTGTTGTTGGCTTTTTGTTGTTTTGGTTTTCACAAAAGAAGGAGTAGAAGCTGAAAAACTCAGCTAAAATAAAACAAAAACAGAGAAAGCAGAAAGAATGTAGGTGATAACAGTTGCAGCCTAGGACATTTTCAGTGGAAGTTACTGAGTTAACTTGAAAAAGACAAAAAGAAAGGGAATTAAAATTTGGTGGTTTTTTTTCCTTCAATTTAATTCAATTAATTCAAAAGTGTTGTGAAGACTAGATTATTATGTATGTGTAATTAGGGGTAGTTTTGTAAAGGTTTGATCTTTTCTACCTACCAGAGAGATTCCTGATATCTTGAATGACATCTAGACATTGTCCCTAAATTGTCATTTACCATGAAACAGCCTTTGCTGATTAGCTGTTTCACTGACATCTTTAAAGAAGTTGAATTTTTGCTTTTTCCGGTTCCTTACAGAAATAATATGTCTGTTCCAGACTATGTAGCAGTATGTTTACACAGAATGACGATGTGTAGCTGTATTGTTTGTATTCTACCTTAAAAGTTAGTTTTACATTGCATTTCTTTCTTTTTTGATAGTCCAGCTCCACAGTGAGAACGTACCAAAACAGTAAATCAAGAGTGACCATGAGCCCTGGCTTTAGCAACCAGTGGAATAGCAGCCAACCTGCTTGGAATACATACACCTTCCCGAGAGCAAGCTTGCACTACCAGTCCCATGCTAGCTACACCTACTGTGCTGGACATCCTACTGTAAGTAATGAACTTTTTCTGCAACTACCTGAATGAGCTGTATGACTCCTTGGGAGGTAGAGGTGCTCAGGGCTTGATGGTTCAGCATGCTCCGTCAGTACTCCATTCCTGTGGTAGTCTGGACAGCTCTTATGTACTAACCATAACTCTGGAAAATATTAGAATGTGTCTAAGGCATAAAAAGATGGGAAAGTTTAATGGCTCAATAATAATACATATAGTTTTGTTCATTTAGCAAGTCCTCTCCTTGCATAAAAGTACTGTATGCCATGGTTTCAGTGTCAGAGGTGTGCGTTGGAAGAAGGTATTAGTAATGGCTTTGTTTTGTTTCTAGCAAGTCTGTTGGATTAATGAAATATTCTTTGTTTCAGAGATTTTAAATTTTATGGATGAGTCAATGAAGGAGGGCAACTCTTCTTATCACTAGATTTGTTAGCGTTTGCTACTTTATCATTAACACGATCAGCAGTGAATGCGCAAGCTTGCTGCTAGGCCAAAACTAGTGAACTGTGCATGAACTAGTGGCCAAAAAGAATGAAGAGGGGGTCTCACTGTTGTTGTGTTTTTTAATTTCACAACTGTGAAAGAGCCACAGCTGAAAGCTGATGGTGGTTTTTTGTCATATTTGTGTTGCAAACTGCTGTAGTAGAGCCCTTTGGTTCTTTTAGTTCCTGATTTTGAAAGACTTAGCTGGGGAAGACCTCACTAGTGTAACCAGTCTTCCCTTTTTACTTTCCACTCTTTTTGTTATTTTAATACTTGGTTTTGAACTTAGTTTTGGATATTGTTAGAGCTTCTTAAAGGATACCCTATCTTAACATCCTGTCATGTATGCAATGAAGCTTTGTCATCCTCTAGTGAATTTGTAGGAAAATGGGGGGAAGAACAGCTTTTATTCTAGATGGAAAAATGTGTAATGCAATCTTGTTGCAGGGTCTGTGTTGATTTGATGTAGTTCTGCTACCTTACCTACCAACACACTTTTGGCCCAAAGTTTGGATTAAGAATTTTCTGATGTATTGACATGGTATTTCAAATAAGGGAGAGAAATACATTTATAAAGTCTTCTCTCTTCTCTGAGCTGTTGAGATCTCAGTGAATTAAACATCCCTATGGACTCTGCTGTTTGTTTAATTCCATTACAATGTAACTGAAAGAGATAAAAACTATTGTGAAGGGAAAGACAGTATATGGGATCAGAAGAGCACAGATATTTTCCTGGTTTAGAATAATGCCCCAGAAGAGTCCCTGTATAGCTTAATTTAAAATAATGAACTATGTGTATTCAAGTCATTACCTGTTCCCTAACTTTGATCATTTCAAATAAACGCTACTCTCAATGTGAGTCAAGCTTCATCTCTACTAAACCAGGCATGTTCAACCCACCAAGCAGCCCAGCCCTGGGCACACACCCATCACTCAGCAATAATCAAAACATCACCCCCATCACCGTCCTCTTCAGTGCAGCCCAGGCAAGCTGAAAGGTTGGACACCCATATACCAAACAAAAGAGTTTACGAGAAGAATGCTATTCTTCTTGTGATAGGGTTTAAAAATGGAGATGTCTTTGTATCCTTACAAATCAAAATGCCAGGACACTGGAGTCTCTTCCAGGATAATTTCACTGTTCCTCTTTCCATTGTTTGGGCTAGAGTTGGTGGTAACTGGAATCACTTTACTTGTACAATGTTTGTTTTATTGAGCACCTTAATATGCAATCATTGGAAGTGATATTTCAATCTGAATGTCAATTTATATGATCACTGGTAATTAGAGATTTCAGAATACCCAGAGTTACATAAATCTGTGTGCAGATGAGAAAAGGCAAAAGCAAGTAGATGAGTACAAGGTAAATAACTGAAATTTTCAATTAATCCTGCCCTCAGCATTCATGGGTTCAACAGGTTAGAACACTTAGCACATTTCTTGGCTCTTGCTCAGATGGGTGCTACTCAGTAGGGAGGTGGACTGGCAGTAAGATGCTGTAGCAGGTTAGCTGCCACCACAGTGCTTACTACTGCAATCCTTTTTCCATACCTTCCTTGCTTCTCTTACACTGTTGAGGCCAGAAGTGGGGCCAGAGCAAGGCACACCAGCAAACTCAGCTCCTTCCTCCTCCAGCATCAAGTGGAAGTCAAGTTCCCAAAAGAAAGCACTGCTCTAATGTTTGAATATCTATAGCAATGTATGTGTTAAAGTTAGAATTAGTCTGATTCCTGTTTCCAACTAAGATATATTTAATCTAGGCTCAAATCAGCACTACTATGGCAAATGACAACAATAAAAGCTGGATATAGAGGAGCTCCTTTATTCACAAATCTTCCCAGTGTAACATGCTCCACGGGATATCTCCTATACTTCAGAGGATTTTATTTGCCCTCATCTAACACAAGTTCACCAGAACAAGATGTAGGTTTTACTGCTGTATGAAGATGTTTCTGCAAAACCTCCCACATGAGATATGTCTGAAGATCCTTGTAGTTTCTTGATGCTTTGGAGGCTAACAAACTTATGAGCGCTTTGCAAGTTCAAGGCAGACAAATGTCAAGGAGTTGGATGTGGCTTTGAAGTACTTAAAGATATTAGTCCCTGGAGAGAGAGCCAAGAGAAAAGCTTTGCACTTCTCTACTGTTTGGAGACAAGCTGTAGGAGACGAGAAGAGATTCATGTTAATTGGGCCAAATGTAACTCAGAAAAAATCTTCGAATTCTTTTTTTTGTTTTTTTTTTTTTTTCCTAAATGAAAGAAAAAATATCGTACGAAGTGCAGTGTTAAGACATCCTTATGACTCAGGCTGGTCCTGAAAAATATGTCTCACCCAAAGGCTTTGTTGGCTTTTTTAATTAGACAGTACAGGGTGCATTCTATGCTCTTTTCCATAGCACAGCAATCACTGATTAAAAGCAGTCTTTCTACCCCAGGAAAGACAAGAACAGGAAGTTTGTTTAAATAGTGCATGTTTTCAGCTCCTGGAATTATCTAAGGGAAAAAAAGACTGCAAATCACCACAGTCAACAGTGCACTGCAGTTTTTGAGCAAACAAGAAGATGCTA
The DNA here is from genome assembly GCA_030625065.1 of Alectoris magna. NCBI lineage: Eukaryota > Metazoa > Chordata > Aves > Galliformes > Phasianidae > Alectoris > Alectoris magna. Next base: position 110,427,740 of record CM060561.1, on the reverse strand, counting down.
ACTTCTAGCTGTACTAGGAGGCAGGATATCCTGTAGGAGCTGTGTATACTAATGTGAGTAATAATGTGATAGATAGCCCTTGCAAATTATAGAACTACTTTTTTAATATACAGGGGGCTAGAAATTCATCTGGCATTCACATGCATAGACTTGCAGCCAGAAAAATACAGCATGTAGTGCTCAGAATAGGAGGAGACACATAGCTATCTAACATGCTTTTGTATTGAACTTTCATCAGATGAGGAAGATAAAAAGGATATTAAAAAAAAAAAAAGTCAAAATATTTCTTATTATCTCAGCTGTGCAAGATAGCTACAATCCTTTGACCACATTAACATCCATGTTTTTTCCAGTCGCAAAGACTCAATTAATTTCCCTTTCTCCACATTTTATGAGGATAATAGAATTTCAGTTCAGTGAATTAGCTCTAAAAAATGCCTGCTTAGATAAACTGCTGTTATTTTAAATAAATGCATGTGTAAGGTCAGCAAACAAAACAGGTTCATCTTATACTATTTCAGTTGAAACTGTAAGGGAGTCTCTTTTGTCTTGAATATTCATGCAGCAGATACAGCTATCTGCCACACTAATGGAGAAGTCAGACTTACAAAGGAATTTGTCAGCATGATATTCTTTGATGAAGCACCTAGTGCCATTGCAGGCTGAGTTACCCTGCAGGGTTTGAAACCTTTTTTGTAGGCCCATGAGACGATGAATTAGTAATAATGCACGTATTTATTTCTTCATTTGTGTACATCTCTATAGCATGTATGGAGCCTTTGCATTCTTTATCTAGGTATGCAACTCAGCATATGTAAGACTTTCCACTAGAATCTATTCTGCACTCTAACGGGATTTGGTCATGCTCCACTAGATCAGTGACAGCCTTCAAAGCATGATTGGTTAAATCTGTAAAGTTATTATTTGGAGCTCTACAGATAATGTTTACAAGCTGTTACATCTGAGATGTCGTATGTGGATCAGACAATCAGTTTGCTTAGCAGTACTGCTGTCCCTGTTCCAACACTCTATCCCCAGACGTCTTTCTACTAAGTTCTTTAAATGCGTGATTGCTTCTGAAATTATACTGTTACTGGGAATGTGTAAAGCAGAATGAAAAAAATAAAAAGTGCTTCAGAGCTCTCTAGAATGCTGCTGGCCTTCTTTTACTCACTTTTTTGAGCTTGGTTAGGATAGCAGCATCTCAGCCTTATGAATCTGAAGACTCAGTACAAGGAGCTATGGTTGCCTTTACACGTTCATATGACAACCTTTGACAACAGAATGCTTGGCTAAAATTTTTGCAGAATTATACAGGAAGACTCTAAATGTAGGTTGGTGTTGGTTGTTGATCTCTAGTCTTCTAATATGAGCCAGTTAGATGAAATTTAAGCCCAGTAAGGGATCACATTCTTGTTAAGAGGTGTAATATTGTTTTCAAAACCAGTTTTATAGCACAGAAATGAGACTGGCAGAATAAGCTGATATGTACCAAATCCTTATGATAAATCATAAAGTATGTGACCATATTGAAGAACAGGGAGTGTTCAATACATATAGTGTGTGTCCTATTGAAAATAGGCCTTTATTGCTCTAGAAATATAAGTTAAACAGATCAATGCTCCATTTATTTTATTTATTTTTTTAATATCAAGACCTTTCCGGTGAATAATTTTGTTGTGCCTCTTTTCAGGGATTGAGATGGCACATCATAGAGTTAAATGCTTACCAAGTATAATACTGACTGCTACCCTTCACTAATTTCCAAGATATCCGTTTAAACAGAAGCTGTCACTTTCTGATCTGGCTTGAGCCTCCTGCCTGATTTATTTTGTAATGTCACGAACAGTGGATTGTGGATTTGTGGCATAAAGCAAGTCTGATTAGAGATGAAGAAAGTTCCTTTTACACATGCACATCCTCATAATCAGCTATGATGAGAAAGGAAATAAATAGCACAGTCGGGATAAGTTGGAAATGTCTCTCTAAGAACCTCTCAATTTAAATTCTGAATTCTTGGTTTTCTCTGTCTTTAGCCTTTTAACTCTTTCTTAACTTCCAGGGTCTTTCATGTGAAATTGTCTCTACCATTCTTTAGCTGGTATTTTTTTTTTTTTTTGATGCTACCATCCATTGTCAGTATGAGAGCCAAAATTATATCAAAATAAATGAGGAGAAGGATGGAGGAACTGGTCCAGAGGAATGTACGCTGTTGAAGGACCACTGAGCAAAATGTACGTAACATGACTCATTTTGGCCACCCTATTGCAATGCACTAAGAGTAAGGGCTGTATTTTGACACCCTAAAGATGGTGATCACCTTATGGAGCACTGTCACGCTCCAGCTCCAGAAGGACATCAATTAATCTGGGGAAAGATGGAATGTGGGCTGAAGAAGGGGAAAAAGAGTTCCCAACCAGAAGAAATAAATGGTTTATCACCAGAAACTGCTTAATGGAATTACGCATATGTTCTAGTATGTTACTTGTGAAATACTGCAGGAAGTAAGGGAGAAAATGAAAGAGGCAGTCATTGAAGTGAGATTGAGAAGGGGATCATCTCTCTTGTAGGGCGTCTACTGTGGTACAAATGAAAAGCTGTGCCGGGTAGGAGGAAAAGAAATGAGGAATATTTTAATTGACAAGATGTTCTAGCTATCAGGTGCAATGAGTAGCTTGGTGAGCAAGTGCAAATCCATATGCTAACTGCTGACATAAAATATTTATTCTGTTTATCTATTACCTCCATCTACAGGAACAGAGCCTCAAAAACATGAACTTATTAGGCCGCAAACATAAAACACATTTTCAGTGTGGCATGGCTTCTTTGGGGAAGAGGGGGTGGAAATTTCAAACCTCCAAACAAATATGTCTCTTAATTAACTTTTCTCACCATCTGTGCTTACTTATAGCTGTGGAAAGTGGTACCAGTGACTTGTGAGATTGCATTTAACGCTGCCTCTTTAGGCCAGCTTTTCAAAGCAGCAATCACATGCAGTTAATTCCGATCAGATCAGCTTATCAGCTCAATTCATTGTAGTGCTTTCATAATCATTCATGTGTGGCAGCCCATTAAAACTTGGCCAGGCCTTTAAAAAAAAAAAAATGACAAAATCTACAAATGTGTTTCACATTCTGTCTTTGAGGTATACAACATATTTGTTTTGTGTATTAACCTTCAAAATTCAACTTCTATGAAGGGTTGTAGTGAAAAGTCTCAGGTATTCTGGGACTTTAGCCAAGGTAATTTACAAGGTAATTTTACCGTAAAGAGTTGCTTTATTTAAATATATATATGATGCTTTGATAATTGTGTTAAATGCTGCTTATGCCTCTGCTTGGCTCCTACAAAAGTACAGTGCTGTGGGTGAGGCCTGCCAGGCTTGGAGGGAAAATGTGGGGTCTAGAAAGGTCACTCCCAATGGGCTGACCAAGCGAGGCCCTTTTTCCTGGAGGGATCTCTTTGATGGCAATTTTGGTTTGAATTTGGTTAACCTGGTGGCTAACCAGAAGTGGTAGGGCCTCTTAGAACAGGAAGCACTGATAACGTAAAATGTTTCATAGGACTTGTGAGAAACATTTTTCAAAAAATATGGGGAAATGGGTAAGTACACCCTAAATTTAAGTTTGGAGCTGTTTAGTTTTGGAATTCTGATTTCCTATGCAAGAACATTATTTTAAAATTGCTCTTTTCCTGTATCCACTGCTCATTTACAAATCACGTACTATCGTTACATATCTTGTTATTCTTTCTCAATAGATTAATTAAAGAACGTCAAGGACTCATAAATATTGGCATTTTTAATAGGTGTAGCTTGTATATTAAGAGAGGAAAATCTTTTTTTTTTTTTTCCACAGACAGCTGTAGGATAGATAAAACTTTAATTTTATTTTGTAAAACTAGAAATTCTGAAAAATCGAAAAAAAGATCCTTTGTATGTAACGTTTGTACTTATTTTCCATAAGAGATTTATTTGTGGGAAATCTGAATTCTTCAATATGGCTGAAAAGATATAAAAATATATATTCATAACATCAGTGAAGCCTGCGCTGGCAAAGTTTCTCACCTCCTCTTAGTGCTAGTAAGGTCAGCTGCTCTGAAGATGGGAACTTTTTGTTTATAAAGATGCTCTACAAGAATTTTCTTGCTGATTCCAGGTTTTTATTCTTCTATACTGAACAAGCAGACGCATGCAGGAAAATATATATACGTATTTTGAATAGTCTTGAAAAATACAAGCCAGATGCAGCCTTTTTAATTTCTTTCAAAGGGTGGAAGAAAATTCCCTAAATTTAGTCTGTGAGATAGACTTGTAGGAGGCAGTAAATACAGATCTCAGTAAATGTCTATAATTTACAGCTACATGTCTATATATATCTACCTATACAAATGACTACATGTATTTGTCTGCATTCATATATATGCGTGTCTGTCTCTGTAAACTTATAAATGTGCTGCAAATGTTTGGTTTGGTTTTCTGTTTTAATTTAGCAAATAGGAGGTCCGCCGTTCTAATTGTAGCTTCTCCATTACATTTTCAGTGAGCCAGACAGGTTGTCTTTAGGATTTGTTAGTAAAGGTGATGAGTTCCTCCAGGCTCCAGAGAAAATCCTGGTATTAGAGCTCAAGAATAGATGCTACAAACTGTCAACCTGTCACATGTTTTGGAGACACCTGACACCTTGAAAGATTGATTATTTCAAAAGGCCAGCAACCGTGTTGCTTTTATTTTAAATAATTAACGTGCTCAGGAGACTTCCCTGTTGTATTGCAGACCCCAAGGGTGAAGATTTTTGGACTCGTCTGAACAAATACAACCTCAAATAATTTTGTTGATGGAGTCTTTCTCTTCTTTCTTCATTTTAATTGGGGGTATTGATTTAATACAAAAAACATTCTGTTAAGTGTAGGTATAGGGGATGGAAATTTTTCTTTTGCACTTACACATGCTTCCTTTAGCATATAAGAGGTTTTGCTTACATCAAATGGTAAGCAAATGGGATGATATTCAACAGCGATTTCTATTTACAAAGGAAGCTGGAAAAAAAAAAAAAAAAAAGTGTACCTGGGACACGGGGACATTCGTTTGTCAAAACAGAAATGTTCTTTTCATGAAATTTCTTTCTTTCTTTCTTTTTTCCTTAAATCAATGTAGAATATTGTTGTCGTACTGGAAGCCCAGATGCTGGTCAAAGGTCATTTGTTCCTTTCCGTTTTCTATTGCATGTTCCATCAAAAGTCAGGATGCTGTGGAGAATATGTGATATCTAAAAAAGATCAAAATCCTAGGGTTCCTCTCTCAACCACAATTAATCTTCGTTATGAATTTTAATTTTTGTGATATATGTTGAAATGTTTTCTGTTGCTTTTGTTAGCCGTGTTTTGTTAAAGGAGGGGAAAAAAAAAAGACAAAACAAAAAACACACCTTTGGAGATAAGGTGATCTGTGTTTCTGTCTTGGGCCTCATTTCCTGTCGCTTGCATACTTTTGACCAGTTTCAAGGTGAAGGTTACTGTGAGAGGGCTTGCAATTTACTGGGGAAACTGTAAGCATTGTATGGAAGGTATTCTCAAAGGAGACATAGGGGAAGGAGATTTTTTTTTGAGAAGGGGAAACACAGAAATCCCCAGGAAAAGGGGATTTATTTTTTCTGCTGCTCATGGAGCAACTCTTGATGGTGCTGTGTTGACTTTGTACTGGATAAGGACTCTGTTGACCTCAGAGTTGTACAAACATACCATAAAAGATGATCCCTCTCCCAAAGCATGTAATGAGATGGGTTAAAAGGTAGGAAAGAAAGAAGTACTGAGAAAGAATGACAATCGGCTTTGTTCTTCTTGAGTTCCAGATCGGTGCCTTTTTTGTCAAACCAGGCTGCTTTTCTGTGTGTGCCCAAGTATATAACTAGACAGCGTTTTATTTTGTTCTAAGACCTGTGAAATTCCTGAAGACTGTGACTTCCAGATGAAAGCTATGCGTATTTAGTTACTCCCAGTAACTGAATTCAGTTTCAGTGTCTCTCTTCTGTGCTATGTCAGCTTCTCATCAAAAATATTCAACACTGACATTTGTGCTTTTGGGGAAAAGAATCATGTTCCCTGCAGAACACTCCCACGAGGCAGCACCCCTTTTTTTCCTTGGTTTTATTTTATTTGGATGGGGTCTCAGTATTTTAGTAGTTTTCAGTGGTGCTCCTCTTTGTAGTTTCAAGATGAACTATCTTTAGCTTCCATGAGCAGCAGAACATTTTCTATTTGATCCTTTCATTCCATGCAAATGCCTACCTGAGTATGCAGCCAGCTTCCATGCAAGAATAAAAAGTAGAAAGAGCCTGGGAGTGTCACAAAGACCTTTTTGGAGCCTTTCTATGATACTGCCACCTTACACACTTTGTTCTCATCTTTTTGAGCACCAGGTCTTTGGAATGATCAGGTGCTAGAGATCTCCTGGAGCCAGAGCCTAATGCCCTGTCAAATGTCTGTGCTTCTATCCTGGTAACCTTTCTTTTCTTGGTTGCCTTCCAGCATGTCTCTGATGAAACCAGAGCTGCTGCTGATGTCTCTGCCAGGCCCTTGCAATCAGTAAGAGCAAAACCTGACCTTTCTGTGCAGGATGGTCGAGAACAGTGCAAAGGTGGTCAGGAGTTGTAGGTTGTGATCTGTTCTAGCATATTTACTTTTGCTCTGTTCTACATCCTGTTATTGCATCCCTGTGTGGACTTGGAAAAGTCCTATATCTTTATTTTTTCCACATCTTTATTTTTTTTTCTTTGTTCACTTGTACCATGTAAATGAGAGACAAACAGGTGTGCAACTGACTTTTTTGTTGTATTGGCGGTGATTGATTTTAAAAGTAGCCTTTTTTTAAACCTCTAGCCAGAACCACCTTTTTTGCTTTATCTGAGTAGTCTTTCTTTGATTGAATGGTTCCCTTTCTTCAGGAACAACACAAGTAGAAATCCTGAGGTTGTGTACAGCTAGATGAAAGGCTGGATTGAGTTGTTTTCGTACCAAACTATAATGTGATTTTCCTTTTAAATCTTTCTTTCTATTTGGAGGCTACTTAATGTCTTTTGTCTGCTTAAGGAGGACAGGTGCAATTATTCACTTCTGAGTCCCAGGAAAGAAATTGTAATTCAGAATCGTCACTGAGAAAGGAATGTAATTCACTGTCCAACATATGTGGGTCAAACACATATTGTGAACTTCACATATGTGGGTCAAACACATATTGTGAAAGCTCTATTATCTAGCATCATCATGGAGAACATACAATGAGCAATGCTTGATACCAAATCCAACTGTTTATCTTAATACTTTATTTGGAAGTTAAGAAGTAAAAGAAATAATTATAAATCTTGATGGAATTGTCTTTTTGGTCTCTTATGAATAAAATCTCTTGCCACTGCTACACAAGGAAAAGGATTGTTGAAAGTTCTCTGATTTCTAAAATCTTACATTGGGATGTAGATTTTAAAGCAGTGGAAGTAGTTCCATCATTATTTTGATTTTTTTTTTTCTTTTTTTAAAAAATCCTTGATGAAAATGGGGGCCAGGATTTCAAGAATGTATCACGGAATTTTGTTGTAAAGAGAGGCGTTTCTCAGCCCTTCCTTAACAAACTCACCTACCCGCCACTGAGTTAAGCTGCTCTGACTACTTAGAGACTTCAGCCCAGAGTGAATACATTTGATAGATTAATGATGGAAGCAATTTGTTTACAGAACAAACTCCTGCTCTCCTTAAAGTAACACCATTTCCGTCTGTAGTCACAACTGCAGAGCTGCTTGAGAATTGTACTGAATGAACAGATTTAATTTAAAGGTATTTAGTCTTGAGATCTTTTTTCTCACCAGTGGAGAAAACAGATTATGGATTGGGTTCATAGTGACTAAGTCTTTTCATCGCAGTTCCTGTTTTATTTACTGATGTATTTATCACTTGTACCTTTCTGAGAGAAGCTTATCAGGTTTGCTTATATCCTCAAGGCAAGTTTCCGCAGAACTTTGAATGGAATCGTTTTTTCTGCTTCACAATCAAAGAAGTCAGATACACATTTCCCTTCGTTGTTGAGATAAAATAATTTTATCATCAAATCTTTTCCTCCCATTAACTACAAAACAATGATATATAGAATAGATAACTTGCTTTTAAGGCAGTTAAACATTCACGCAGTTTAATTTTTCCTCCCAATGCATGGCATGATCAGCTAGTTCATGGGCTGAGACATGAACTTTATGCTTTCCAGCAGAGGGTGTCTGAAACAGATGTTTGGGCATTTTGATTTTTCCGAAATGCCAAATGGAGTAATTTTACGATTCTCCTTTTTGTGCTCTTTCATTGCACCAGAGAAGTTAAAATTGAGGTTAAAAAAGGGCAGTAGAAAGCAGACAAAGCATTCATTTTGTTGTTCTTGCAGCCAAGTACGGTACAGTAGGCAAACCAAATATGGAAAGTATATCTGCTTATGGTAAGATGTGTAATTCCCATCAGAGAGAATACAGACTGCTGTGAAGATCTAAAAAATGATCAGAATCTGGGAATAAACATCTGTGTTCCTCTTCCAAGACTAAGTGTACCACATGACAGTAATTTTGTTTCCCTTGAAATGCTACTAAGTAGAAAAAAAAATCACATAACATTAATAAAAGAAAGTCAAGCATGTAAGTGCATTTGTGAGGGCGAACTCGTATGGATTTGTGAGTAACTGCTTTTTAAAAGGCAACCAGCATTGAAATCTTGTTAACAGGATGAAAAGAAATGAATTATTTCAAGGACTACACCTAATTTTGACATTTTACTCTAAGATGTTCTGTGTGAACAAACTCTTTTACTAATCTTGTTAATACTAGTAGAGGGAATTGTGCTGGTGCTGTGAGGAAATCCACACACAAGGAAAAGTGCCAGTTCAGGTGTTTTTTTTCTTTTGAGTAAGTTTTGTCTATAAACAATGTGTCAAATATAAAGAACAAGAGGGAAAACAACAACAACAAAACAAACTTGTAATTGTAATCTGTTAGCAAAAATGAACTTTGATTGTTACCTGTAAAGTTCTTAAGGAATTTTGTTTTCACTCTGTTATTCCTAAAAACAAAATAAGAACAAACAACACAGATGCCGTTCCAGATAAAGGAATTTTTTTCACTGACCGATATTGTAAAAGTTGCAAGTCTGGAGGAACATCTAATTTCTGACACACAAAATGAAAATACTTTGTTCCAATTTTCATTAAAGTGAATTAAATACAATTCAAAAGCAGATGTAAATAATGCTAGTGATCTCAAAGGGATGAGTTGTTGGTCCAGATGGGGAACTGCGCAGACTACGTAGCTGGAAGCAGAAGCCTTTGCACGGTGCTTGAGTTTTTTGGAGAAGGGAAGGCTTCTTCAGCAAAATGCCTTTTACGGTGTTGTCTGACAATTCTTGTAGAATCAGCAGATCTGCAGCTGTACGTGAGACTCCATGCTGGTATTTCAGACATCGTATTGCAGCTTGCAGTCTGAAGAATGGATGGTGTGTACCACCATGCAGAAAGTCTCCCATAGGTATTTCAGTTCTGCTTTTCCCTCTTAAAGACAAAAAAGTATCTATTTAATGTGTAGGAAATGGCATTGGTTGAGTTCTCAGATGATCAGACATGATAAAGTCCCACTTAAACATCCAAGATGTTCTTGTTTGTAGTCACTGATGGTCTGATTAGCAGAAGTAGCTGAAGGGTGTGTTCAGATTAATGTTCTCAGACATTAACTTCTGTCATACCTTTGTCTGTATTATCTACTGCATTGATACACTGAAATGAGACTTGTTCTTGCAGTTCTAAAAAACGGCAAATTTGCCCTCTTTGTTGCTTCAGCTGCATATATGTGCTGTTTTTGTTCTGTTCCATTTCAGCTTTTCTCAAGACCATGGGAGAAAGGGAAAATACTTTCTTGCATGAGCTAAGACTTCTTCGTTGGTTTTCCACGATTTTCTTTCCTGTGTTTTGTTCTTTCACAAGTGAAGGGAATTTCCCACCTACTTGTGGGGATTTTAAGAAAATAATCTTTTAATGTGAAGTGTTTATGTTCTCATTAAGGGGTGAACACAACATTGATTTCCTCTACCTTCACCCAAAATCTAATTGCAAACTGTGGTGGCTGGAGATAAGTCTGCTCACCGGCTTTAATGGCATTTTAGTAGTTTAATTAGGCTTTGTGTTTAAGGTGTTTCATGAGAAGAAAAGTGCTTCTCAACACTTTGGTTAAAAAGGCAGGGTGAAACAACAGCCGTAAGGGCACTTTCCCATGTACTTGAGTATGATTAAATGTAGCAGGGGGTTCTTCCTTCACTGAGTAAATTACCTTTGTCCCACGTGTATATTGATATAAACTTTAAACATTTGGCTTCGCAATATATCTCAGACTTGTTTCTTTCACTGCTCAGGGTCAAAGAGAGAAATTCATGAATCCTGGCAGGAAATCTCTTTCGAGGTGTAAGGAATAGGTATCCAGTTTCTCAGACAAACAGAAGATCATAAGTGTCAGATTCTTCATGTTTACATTTAAACAACACACACGGCAAATCAAGGAACCTTTTCTCCAGCTGTATCTTTGTAATTCAGAAGCCACACCATTTCTCTTATATGTATTCAGTCCCTCAAAAAATCTGCCTCCCTCTGTGGATTGTTTCAACCCTCAGCAGTGACTCAGAGGAGTGTTGGGCTGGAGTTTTTGTTACTATGCTAAAAAACAAGAGATCTGAGCCTTCAAGAAACTCTACCTGACATTGCCAGATAATACAGAAGGGACTGTCGCATCAGTGTTCCACGGGGTTTTAATAGGAAGAGTGTGCCTTTCATTTACAATGTAAGCAATGGATGGCAGTTCATAAACTTCATCTCCTACTCTCCAATCTGTATCTATCTTAAGATATTTTTTTTTCTTTGCAGCATTGTGACAGATTTAAGACCACAGCTGAAACATAAGGCATAAATAAATGAATACACAATCTTTTAAATCCAAATGTAATTCATTAAAATCTGTTCGAAATCTTGCCTAATAAGCTAACCTATATTTTAAAATTCTTTAAATCTTTTTGCTTGTATCTGGAATCATTCTAAACCATTTAGGACCGTTAAATTTTGGTTACTTACTATATCGAGTACCAATATATTTATATTCTTTACATTTTAATTTACTAATATTTAACCAAATGCATAGTTTCCTTGAAGCTTAATATTAAGAGAGCAAAAACATTGATGTGCTTTTCAATCAAGCTGATGACATTTTCTTGGATGCTGTTTTTTATAACAGCATGGCTAACAGTTGTAAAGAAAATAAAGCAGTTCGGGCCAGGATGTGTAAATATTTAGGTGCTAAAATGGGACCAACTTTAACAAAACACATCTCACAGTATTCATGTGGTCTGTGTCTTAGTCGTTACGCTTCCCAGGGATTTAATCCTTCTGAATTTGGGATACATGACCCAGGATGGGATCTAACCTCTGGGGATTGTGCCAGCTAATATTCACCCTGTGGAAGCCTACCGGTGACAATCAATGACTCCTAGCCTACCTTAGTTCCAGAAATATCTAAAATTATGCTTGCTCAACAACAAGATAGAAATCTTAATTTCTGACTAATAGATATTCAGTGAGTATTCTTGCTCATTAACTACATGCTAGTTTTAAATGTTTGTTACATTTTAGCCAGACTTTATGCAAGTAATCCCTAGCTCTTGGTCTGGGTGCATTATTTAATAATGATGGTGGGCAGAACAACTCCAGTCATATCACCAATATTCATCTTAACCAATCTGTTGTGTAGGTAAACAGATCAGGTTAATGCAGGAAACAAAGGGTTATGGAAGCAGTTTTCCTATTATAAAAATATAAGACCATTCACTTGTACATCAATTCATATTTGAAAAAAGCAAATTGCTGATCTGAACTGAAATGTGCACCAGTCAGAATAAATATTGGCCTCAATGAGAGTTATTTTGTGGGTGAAGGAGATTTGATATTCAGTAGAGTCTTAAGTAGTGGTAGTGTTTGGATATTGCTTATTTAGGCAGTAGAATGGTTGGGCTGAATCAGGGAGAGTTTATTAGTCCGGCCGTGGGCATCAAACTATTAGATTTCATGTAATTTCAGAAGGTTTATGGGAAATATCTTACACCTTTATGAATAAATGTGAAGTTTGGGGCATCAGGAAACTATATGAGCACTGTTTCTTTTATATATATATATATCTTTTTCCAAGGAGTGCTTGGTTCCATGAGACCATATTGTTTTTATTACAATAAGCATTATTTGTTCCTCCATGCTGTTGGTGCTCATTTTCTTTGTTAAAGAGAATGTGAGGATGAGTGCTGATAGAAGATGCTGTGTATCTTATATGCAGCAAGGGGGGTAGGTGGTGGAGAGCTGCCTCAGACAGATGAAAAATACCTAGCATGTCAAGGAAAATATATTCCCCAGTGTCATTTCATGCTCCACAGGGGTCTGTTTTCTTGAGTCCAGTGCAAATGCACACTCTCAAGAAAGCCATTTTCTGCTTAATGTGGAAAAGAAGAATAAAGCAATTTTTTTTTTTATTCCACTCTTATACAATCCTGTAAAGAAACAGAGGTGGATGAAGAATTACAGTCTTCAGAGATGCCATCAAAACTCCCTAAACACAAACCTTATAAACCCCAGCCTGTAGTCATGTCAAATTTCACAAATTAAGCAGGACTGGATTCTAGTTCTGACACCTCCAAGGGTGATACAATAGAAGCTAGCACACACAGTTCCTAAGGAACTTTTTCCTCTGAGCGAACAGTGATGAGATGAATGCGAAGAAAGTACTTATGCTCTCCCTTCAGTTCCCTGCAAAAGGTCCTCCAGCCCCTCACCTCACCCCCTCAGAATTAAAGCTTGCTCTGACCTCTTTTCATACATCATTATGTTCCCTGCACAGAGTAGGCCCAGAGCAGCGCTGAGTCCCCACACCCACCTGCAGCAACAGGAAATACTAAGCAAGAGCAAGCTAAGACAGGAGAACTGATTTCTTCAATATCCCAGTGACAGCCATGCAGCCTTCGGTTCCTAAATGAGTGTAAATGAAAGTGCCTTGTGCCATATGAAATGGCACAAGTAGTTATCTTTCCTTGCCTCTGCAGCTCCCGCTCTGGAAGGCCAGAGGTGTCCCATTGGTTTTTGTGTGGCTCCTACTGGGCCTCAGAGGCTGCTAGGTTACTCTGGGTCATCTCAAATGGCACAAGGAAGCCATAATTAGGCAACTCAATCAAGCCCTTAGTTCCTATGACTGCTTTGCCAAATATCTAATTTTAGCTGTCAATGATGCCATGAGCGGACATTTCAGATGCTGCAGAAAATTAGAGTTGTCGCCATACAACCCACCGGCTCTGCCAACCCAAATCAAGCGTTCAGCGAGCTGTGAAAAATTCAAAGACCAGCACCTGTAAATGGGCATGTACATCCAAAAATGAACTTGCTTTTGGCTAGTTGCTTTACTTCCATTCGACTTTCTGCATCGAAGGGAAGAGTGCTATGCAGTAGTGACCAAAAACGAATGAAAGGAGAAAAAATAATGGGCCTTCCTGAGATTAATTAGTGTAGACATTAACACTGTTGAATTTTTTTATGAATCCTTAAAAGTCTCCAAATCTGTTAAGATGAAATCCTACAAAGGATTTGATTTCATTTGAGTTCAATTTAAACCATAAAAACTGGAAAAAAGCATTCTTTATCTCAGTAATATTTTCCTCAATAAAATTGTAAATTATCAAGTTTTCCTCGATTACAGAGAGATATTAAAGTGACTTCTCATTAATGACATTAATAAAAGGATTCTGTAGCGTTCCATAAGTACGAGCAGTTATCCTCAGTATTTCAGTGGGAGAACATTTCCCTTTTAGCTTAGGAGAACTTACCTATGTAAAGGGAAATTAAATGAGGAGCGTTACTGAGATTGAAACTCATGTTTTCATTGCCTGCCACCTTGCTAAATGTACCAGAAGGTATTACTCACTCGTTTACTTCTCTAACATTTACCCCCATAGCACAGTGATGCAGTAATACTTGCCATTACCCATCCTGAGGTTTTGAAGAGAATAGCAGTCCTGAGACAGACAAAAACCATGTGCATAGGCATGGATTTCATGTGGTAGGAAAGGAGGTGGGCTCCCCACATGGATCTCCCTTCCAGCATTTGGCATTTTTCCCCAAAACTTCTTTGGTATCTCACTTTGAAAGTCAAAGTCAAATGAAATCTGTCAAGTAAAGTATTTTTACAAAAGACTTACAGAAGCCTCCACAAATTGTATCTGTGATTTAGACAAGTTGCTTAGATTTTAGGTTGTTTTTCTGACGTGGTGGTGGTAGTTTTTTTATTTTATTTTTTGTTTAATTCCATAGATGTGCGCTGTTGAACATATTAGAGGTGACATAAGGGTTCATGCTTCTGAAGCATATATTCTGTGAAGACCTCCCCAATACATTAAATCTTAACAAAACAAAACAAAAATACAATCATCCCATCTTGTAATAAAATAAGATGACAAATCTCATAAAGCAAGTTGTTGTATTTGGGCTTGGTTCATTTTCTGAAAAATGACTTGGGAAAAGCTACCTGAAAGTCAAATCCAAAGCAATACATTGTGCTTGTAAGAAATCATAAAGTTCATTATGTACACGAAGATGTGGCAAAGGAGGAGAGCTGAATTTTTAGTAGCGCTGGATGGAAATTAAAATAATTCCAGGTAAGTAATATGTTGCAAAGTGATAGCTCAGTACGCTTGAATCTAATTTGAATTCAACACTGATGGTAAGTGAGATCTTAACAGAATATTTTAGAGTGGCTTTTCAAGTCTGTAGTCTGTAGGACAGAAAGATTTTTATTTGATACCTGCATAAAACCATGAAAAAAATTTTTGGCTTTCTTTTTATAGGATGAATTAAAAATACTTGTCCAGTTTTACATGTTCCCATAATAACACTTCACTGGGGAAATAGACTGTCAATTATTCCTGTTTTTCATTTCAGATTTTTACATTATGCTTTTAACACAAAGAAGGTGAGAAGTAAAACTAATTTCCCAAGTGATTTTGTTTTTCTTCATAACAAAAAATGTAATCTTTAATGTTTCAGATGATGTAGAAAACAGCCATAGATTTAAATGGCAAGTTTCAGCTCTACATTAATATGACAGTCCATCCCAGATGAAAAGCCACCTTTCCCTGCATCTGTGGATGTCCTGCCATCAGCCATATAAATTGGAGGTGCTATACTTGGGAACATTGTGGGTGTTTTATGTGTCTCTATTTTTCTTTAACTACTTGTAATGAGCAATAGTCATCTATCAGTATTAATTTTTGGGTACAGAAGGGGAAGCACTTCCTTTTCAAGCTCTGTTTGCTGTAAATAAGCTGTGAGCTACACAATCCAGTCACCAGTAGTTTCACGTCTAAAGCATATGAAGGGAACAGCCTCGAGAATTTGGTGATGAGGTTGTGAGGCAAAGCAGAAATGCTAAGGAAAGATGTGAGTAACAGTTGTTCTTGCAGACTTTTATGGAGAAGTCCTCCCGTAGGCAGTTTCTGTGAGGGATGACTTGGGGGAAAATACATAATTTTGTCAATTTGAAATGTGGTTAATGGGGGCTGAGATTACTTGCAAAAAAAGAGAAAGAATACAGAAAGTTTGATGTGGGTGACAGTCTCCTTAGAAAGACTGTTTGCTGCAGATTCTCATGGAAGCGAAACAGTGCCACTATTAAGATGCTACGCTTTCCTGTATGTAGTGTTTGAAGTAGAAGAGGCACTGCCCCAAGCACTAATGGCTGTAATATCCCATTAGCTGTACAGAAACTGAAGCCAAGCTTCAGTGCTGAAGGGTTAGGAACTGCACAGCTAAGATGGAAAAGGAACTCAAGTGCCTTCTGTGAATACACTTCAGCTCCTGTCAAATAACTTTATACCTTTCATCCAAACAAACATCTGAAGCAAAACTATTTCTGTTTCTTTTTCCATTTAAGTATTTAATTAGTTATCAATAACTCCTGGGTGTATGACCACCCTCTCTAACAAGTGTATTTTGAGGATCATAGAATGCAATGATTTATTTTTTTAAATAATTTTAAAAATTGAAATGGCCTGTATATTTCCTGTAATTTCCGTTGGTTATTACCATGATATTTTCCTGAATAAAACTAAAATATGGACAAGTCATTGTTTTTAGGACAAGAAGTTATCATAGAATCAGTCATAGAATCATACAATAGCCTGGATTGAAAAGGACCACAATGATCATCTAGTTTCAAACCCCCTGCTATGTGTAGGGTCGCCAACCACCAGACCAGGCTGCCCAGAGCCACATCCAGCCTGGCCTTGAATGCCTCCAGGGATGGGGCATCCACAACCTCCTCGGGCAACCTGTTCCAGTGTGTCACCACCCTCTGTGTAAATAATAAAAAAAAAAAAGTTATGTTCAGTTTTAGTTATGTCATCAGAACCCCTACACTACCTAGTCAAGCCATGAGGACTAACAATACACATAGAGCATTGTCTCACTAAGTAAAAATTTCCTGGTACCTGTGTTGTCTTCTGTTTCTTTTTGGAGTAGTATAGTATTCAGTCAAGCAGATAGGTGGACAGGTACTGGCAGATGTGTGAAGAAAATAGCTTTTTAAGTTAAATTTGAAGGAATTTAATCTTGAAGGAAAACAAAATGCACAATTAAATTTTATATGAAATAGAAAATATGCAAAGTGTATATTAATTATGATGCTACTCAGTATGGGCTAAATTTTGGCAACATCACTTAGCAAAAGAGGCCCTAAATTTCACTCTGGATTTGGTCTGAATTTTGATAGTAATCTTCTCAGCAGATCACTGGTAACTGTTAACTCAAAATTGTTAGCTCACTTCTACTAGCAGGAACAGGAAGGTAATTGTCCCCCTGTACTCGGCATTGGTGCGGCCGCACCTCGAGTACTGTGTTCAGTTTTGGGCCCCTCACTGCAAGAAAGACATTGAGGCCCTGGAACGTGTTCAGAGGAGGGCTACGAAGCTGGTGAGGGGTCTGGAGCACAGGCCTTATGAGGAACGGTTGAGGGAGCTGGGATTGTTCAGCCTGGAGAAGAGGAGGCTCAGGGGAGACCTTATAGCTCTCTATAACTTCCTGAAGGGAGGTTGTGGTGAGCTGGGGGTCGGCCTCTTCTCTCGTGTAATCAGTGATAGAACTAGAGGGAATGGTTTCAAGCTGCGCCAGGGGAGGTTCAGGCTGGACATTAGGAAGTATTACTACTCGGAAAGGGTAGTCAGGCATTGGAATGCACTGCCCAGGGAGGTGGTGGAATCACCGACCATGGGAGTGTTCAAGAAACGTTTGGATGTTGCGTTGAGGGGTATGATTTAGCTGGGAAGTATTGGTAATGGTTGGACTGGATGATCTTCTAGGTCTTTTCCAACCTCGATAATTCTGTGATTCTGTGATTCTGTGATTCTCAGTTTCTAATGCTGGACATCCTGGGGTAGGAGAGTTCCAAGTTAAAGAAGAATCCCTACTTGAATTATGGTTTTGGTGCTTTTCTCTTTTAGACCTTCACAAATGTATCATTGTCATTACAATTTCAATTCAGCCATAACATCTTGATCCGAGTGCCTCAGAGAGCGGTGGAGAGATGTTGTGGGCCATGTTTGAGGGTATGCAGGAACACTCGGGCAGGCTCCAGCCAGCCCAGAGGGCGAAGAACTGATTATAGCAGTGACCACGTAGTGATCTTTTCACTAACACAGTTTTCAGCCCTTGGCAGTTTATGACTTCCTCATCTCAGTAACATATAAGTCATAGTATTTTGCAGCTGCTCTCAGACCTAAGATTTTTCAGCCTTTCTGTGCTTTCAGTCTTTGTGCTATATTCTAGCAATGAGTTCAGCAGTTTGTTTATACTTGCCGTGAAGAAACATTTAATGTTGTCGGCTTTAAACCTGGTGCCTGAACTGGAATCTATTTTGTCCTTTTCCGCAAGCAAAACTTCAGTTTTCTTGTTGTAACTGTGGAACAGTGAGCAGTACTCTAATTCAACCAGCCTTGCTGAGCCTTCAATCAGTCTTTAGATCTCAAAAATGATTTCACTATGATAATATCAGGATCATTTATTTTTAGCACAGAGTGTAGCTAGTGCATTTTATTTTGAGATGCTATTTATAGACTGTTTAGTTTTTTTCTGGTGAGCCCCAGATTGAATTTGCACTTTTTTTTTTTTTTGCACTTAGCAACAATTGAAATTTGTTTTATATAAGCTTAGCTTTATGATCAGCTGAAAGTAGCAACAAATTTCTATAGCTTCTGAAGTTTGCAATTTTTTGTGCCCAGTAGCCATCTGCTATTAAATCAC
The DNA here is from genome assembly GCA_030625065.1 of Alectoris magna. Taxonomy (NCBI): domain Eukaryota; kingdom Metazoa; phylum Chordata; class Aves; order Galliformes; family Phasianidae; genus Alectoris; species Alectoris magna. The sequence goes on along the minus strand of CM060561.1, from coordinate 110,409,361 downwards.
TTCCAACCATTGGTATGATCCTTAGATATCCTTAGGAACATTTTTAAAAGAAATTGTTTGGAGAGTGGAAAGAATGTTGACTTTGAAGAAATATAGTATTGGTGAAATTCATACTAAATTAAAATTGATTACCCTCTTCCTTGTGAGGAAAGATGAAAACTGCATTACTCTTGGTGGTCAGTTTAAATGACCATTTGTAAGGAAGCTATTCTGTATTAAATTTCTTAGGGACAAGAGCAACGAGAGTAGTTGAGGATGCAAAATGAGTTCCTGTAAGATAAACTGGTTACTTAAGTAGCTAATTAAGAAGAAAGATGGTACTCTCTGTTCAGTTGGCTCAGTAAAACTTCTGAATAACTTCTGAAATGGATCGCGTTTCTGTAAATGCACAGGTTTAGGCTGTGGAAAGGGAGACCAGGATTTATCTCACTGAGCATTCCCAAAATCACAGCGTTGCCAATACAAACAGTGAGGGCCCCTGAGTTCTCAATTTTGTCCAATTAATCTGCACGCTAGAAAAAAAATCCCCTTTTTAAGGAAATTTGCCTATAATATATCTGGCTTTCTATTGTAGCAGTGTCTTACCTATGCATGAAAGCAGGAGTTAGTTTTTGTCAATCAGCTGCTTTGCAACTTCCCTCTGCCATGCAAGGCAACGAGTAGGAATTCAGTAAGACCTGGCTGCTCAGCATCCAACTTGCCCTTGCTTGAGGAAAACTGGTAGGATTTCAATGCAGGTTTCAGCTCCTACTATCTCATTCAGCACTTAGAGTGAATTGGGAGGGAGAAGCAACAGTCATGAGTTGTTAAGTCAGACAGGTATCTGATTCGAGGACGGAGGATGATGCAGGAAAGCTGAGTTTCTCTTTTAGGGTATGAATATGATGGAGTTTCCTGGAATTCAAGGTCATAAATGACATCTTTAAAATGTCATGTACATGTGCAAGTAAATAAAAATCTTAGTCTCCTTTCATTAATGTAAAATCAGTAATTTCACAATTATGTAATAATTTGAAGTAGCTCTTTTCCTTTTGATGGAGTAGCTCTGTATCGATATAACTGAAATTAGAATTTGACCCTAAGCGTAAAATGAAATTATCTTCCTGTTGAAGCATCACCACCTGGAGATGCCTGGCTTCCTGTGAAAAGGAAGTTGAGCTAACACTTCTGCAGTGAAGGGGATGCTGGTCTGAGTGACTTGCTACTGATATGCTTTGTCTTCAACAGTACCTTGAAATCTCTGCAGAATGTCCAGGCTTTGTTTCCTATCTGCAGTCCTTAGGACAGCTGTTGTTATGTGACAGCTTAAGGGATAAAAAAGCAAATCTAACTTCCAGGTCTTATCTTTTTTTTTGCTTATGTTCCACAAATCTTCAACTGTTGTCCTACAGAAAGACACATACAGAATCATTTCCATTTGAAAGATGAACTACACATTGTCTGATGGAGCCTTTTTTTTATTCCCCCCCGCCCCCCCCCTACCCTTTACTCACTCAGGTGCTTCTTGCTTATATAGCCTTTCTGACCAGCCATCACAAGTGCCTAGTAATTTCATATATTCCTCTTCTACATCATTCAGGTAATCTTCCATTGCTGTGCAGCTGTCAACACTTATTGACAAATGAGGCTTGGGGGAAGGTAACTTAAAATGCAATCAGAAAGGGACTTCCTGTGGATGCAGTAGTGGTTGTAGCTTTATACCTACCCAGTGCTCCAATTACCTTGTCAATGAGTGAAATATACTCTGCAAAAGAGAAGTGGAGATGAATGCACAGCCAACATCTGAAGATCAATGTAGACTCGAATCAATCTCAGATTAATTAAATATGTGGATGGCACTAGGGATGTAGAAGGAATTTTATAGATAGATGGATGTATGCATATTTTCAAAACTGATAAGCAAATTTGATCGTCAGTTCTTAAAAAGAAGCAACTCACAAAGTGTTGATTTTCTAGAAGTGCCAAACATTAAAATGTAGGTCTCTTTTGGGGCTCTCTAATTGACATTTCTCCATAATGGAGGAACAACCAAAACAGCAAGTCAGCATTTATTTCCTTAAAGACTTGGGTCTCAGGAGCTTCCACCTAATGCTTCGTGAAGAAATAAATGAAAAATATCAGGTAAAGCTAAATCAAAATACATGACAAAATTGGGCAATAGGATTGTGTATTTTTGCAGGACTTGGAAATCAGTCATCTAATAATAATAATAGTAGTCACCCAGACTCAGGTATCCTATTCATTTCCTGAAATAAATAATCACAAAAATATTTCAGATACTGATTTTAATAACACAATGTTGTTATGCTTTGTCTTTTGTGCTGTCCTTTGGTTTTCATTTAGTTCAGCACAACAAAAACACCAGCAAAGCAGTATGTGTTGGCTGTCCAGTGTGAAAACACAGTTGACACCTCAGTCAGGCACCACACAAAGGCAAACTGTCCCCAAAGCTTTAGCAAGAATCTCAGAAGATGTCACTGCTAATTTACACAAGGCAAGGCAGCAGGAAAATGCTCTCCTACAGGAAGATGTCCCAGTGTTGTTCCAAGATAGCAGAGAATCTGTAGTCTTTGAGAAACAGATGTTACCCAGAGAAGATGAAAGACAACTGGGAAAGCTGACCAGACTAAAAGATTATGCAACCATACACTGCTGCAAGATGGAAGTCAAATTCATTTGCTATTCTTACTAAGAGAAAAACTTCAGTGCAAACAGGAAAGGCACGGGAACGTGCAAGAAGTACGTTTCCTCCTTGGTAATTCTGTGCACTGGATAAAGTAGATTATTCAGCTCTTTGCACTGTGAAAAAATACAGAGACAGTGGGTACAGTCCAGTCAGAGAAGACTGCTGATTTATGCAGGGCTGCAAAAATAATGGCAAGTGTGAAACTAAGTTGAAATTTGCATGGCTTGAATTCATCTCTAGTTTCAGTTAACAGGATCCATGCTGTTGTGATCCAAATCGGTTTTATTTTCCTCTCCCTGTCATTTTAGGATTTTGCAATCATAGTTCTCTTTGTGCTAATGTTCATCAGCTCCCCTCTTTGGATAACAGTAGTTCTTGAAAGGTGAAACTTGTTATACATTTAGAATTCTCCTAACCACTGATTAACACACTCAAATACTCAAGAATGTTTGTCCCGTTGGAAACATATTGCAGGTTGCACATTCTTCTTCTGAGACATGTGAGAGAAGCAATGGTTGTCTCCTTCAACCCCTCATCCTCTGTCTCTGTTATTTACCCTACTTTAATTTCTCTTACGGTGAGACTGATAACTGCCCTTATACCTGGAAGAATACGGCATCCTGCAAAAAGACCACCATGAAAAAAATGGGAAAATTTGGTACATTTTCATTTTCTTGCACTTTGATTTTCCACTTCAAAATATACTAAAATTAAGTTAAAGAACACTGCAGATCTGTCTCTTTCCAAAACAGCTCTTTGCCAATATCTCCATTTGAACCATTAAGCATTGGCTCTGTATTTCTTCCTGATCACTATCATGTTAGCTAGGAGAATTAAACACCCTTCTCCACTCAGTTTGACAAACTGCTTCTTCAAACTGCCCCTGGAAAATTTTGCCTGAGGCTGTTCTTCCTCTCATGCCTTAACAGCAACGTAGCTGAGTTATGTTTTTACCCTTCAATCTGCAATCTCTGCAGTTTTTCTATAAAACTAGAATGCTTTTCCATAGTTTGATTGTGGAGAAGTTTTTCGTGGTATACTGATAAAAATAAGATAAAGTATGAAAACCTGCATATTTGGAAATGTTCATTTTTATTTTTTTTTTCCGAACTATTATAGAGCATTTTTGTTTTGTTTTGTTTTGTTTCGTTCCTTCCCCAACAAGACCTTGCAGGAAGCATGCAGTGTAATAGATACTTGATATTGCAGTTAGGTGAAGAATGGATGCATTTCAAATCCTCCTAAATGTTTGAGGTGGTTGTCATCACCATCCCAGTATGATAATTTTCACACTAAAAGCTGCAAGGTATTATATTGTTTTAAAGTTCACACATTTCTGTCTTGAAGGCTGCCAACCCCTGTGAGTAATGTTATCTGGTGCTATGTAAAGGTGCTATATAATAAATAAACCTGATTGCCTCCCTGTAATTCTCACTGACATACAATTTTCTTTCCTGCTTATTGCAGCAATGAGAGAAAGTCTGGTTGGTTTAATTTCTCTCCATAAAAAGAAGTGCCCTCATGTTTGAGGTTGCTCCTCCTCTTGTCTGCAGCAGCTGTTGCTCCAACAGTTATCCTCCATGGGTTTCTAGGAGTGCTTTGCATTGTGCCTGGGCTCTTTCAAACAAAACATTGTGAGAACCATTGTTTCATCAATCTCCAAATGACTGCACAATGTTTTTACTCATTACTGTACTTGTTAGAATTGTGTTGCAAAGTCAGGTAGACTTTGGTATGTGTGTCTGTAGTGGAGCCAGGATCCACCCCTTCCTAGACTTCATGTAGTGGTTGGCAGTGGAGGGAAGGATATCTTGCTGGAGATCCCTGCATACCTGAGGCCTTCTGAAGGTAAGCAGCTTCTTTCCTTTATTTCTGTGCCCATGCTTATTGCATTTGGGCAAGTCCTCAATTTCTTTAGCCTAGAACCTTTCTATTCTGCTGTCATTGCTGTGCTTTCCATCATGTTACAGTGTGTAAGGGGTTAAGTCTGCCAAATTAGATTTTTGTTTGTGATTGGAAACATGCAGTTGCCTGAAATCTAGAAAGGTGCACCCTGGAGTCGGTGTTCTGATGCTTTTTGAAAATCTAACTGAACCATCACGTATCTGTTTGAGAAACAGAAAACTCTTATGACTCTGGCACCAAATATTCACAGCTCATCTTAACAGGTTTAAAGTGAAGTTAGTTTGCAAATGAGGCATCAGCTTTCCCTCCAGTTAAACTGTAAAATTCTTGGTAAGTTTACCAAAGCTAAGTTAACGAAGTAACCAAGCTGTTACTAGATAAACTATATGTCCTCAAAGTTCTGGATTTCAATGCTGTTTTCATTTCTTGGTCTTGAATTGGTATATCAAGACTATGAGCACTTCTTGCAGGAAATCCTATTTATCCCAGGACTGAAGGAACAGCACAGCTGTAACTGCATGTCAATGAAGACCTGCCCAACAATGCGAGATGAATGGCACTATTGTTTGTGCTGATGTTGACTGTTGTGGTTTGTGTTCCAGCAGTGAGATTACAGCTGACCTTGCTGAAATTTTAGGCTCTGCTTTCTCTGACTTATGCACAGGGAAGGCACCTGAACCTAAAGCAAATTGAAGGCAGCTCTGGCTGGTCAGTGGCCAGAACCATAATGAATGTGGGTAATGTGCATTGCTGCTTCTTTGAGACAGGCAGGATTTCTGTAGCTCTTTGCTAGTCAGCCTAGCTATCTTTCTGGTATAATGTGGCCTCAAAATGCAAGGCAAAAAGTGGGCCTTGGGCTTCTGATGTCTGAATACAAGCGTTTCTCCTTAATTTCATACAATACATGAAAGGAAGCATCAGGAAGGAAATATACCCTGTAGCATCATTCTCAAGGGAAGGTATACTTCCACAAAATGAAAATAAATGAGTTGGCATTATGATAGTCTAATACTGTGATGTTATGTACAGCAGATGCATTTTTCAGCTAAGAGTTTAATCCCTTCAGGCCCATTAAGCAAGGGGAAAAGTTTAGAAGGAATGCTGTTAGAAGGAGACATTAATGCACCTTTTTAAAAAAGTGGTTGGAGCATAAATCACAGATGAAATACAGTACAAAATAGTGAATGAAATATTTATACTTTCCACTGAAGCTGAGTTTATGCACTTGAGGCAGAAGCCCTGTTGAGATTGGTCTTCCCCTTTGTTCTGTATCAATTTTTCCAATTGCTCAGGCACGGCTGTTGGTTTCACGATCACTTTGAGGTTAATGTGATTAGAAGCCATAGGCTTCTAATGCCTGCTCAGCATGGCCAGTGATGATCCAAACTCTGCTTGTATTCTAAGCATGTTGTATGGTAAAGGAGATTTCATGTCCTTCAAGACATGTATTGGTTCTTCAGAATTCAGTGGGACTGGATTAGCTTCAGTGTCTTATTCTACAGAGCAAGTTCTTACGCAATGTAGGACTTGTATATGTCCATGTGACATCTCACTCGGGGGCTAAATATTGCAGCTAGAATAATACAGCATAGATTCATTGACTTATCCAAGGCCCTTTACTCTCACATTTATATTCTGTTGTTTTAATGATATTTGTTCATCATGAAGGAAAAACTTGGAATAATAATTAAAAAAAAAAAAAAAAAAAAAAAAAAAGCACACAACTTCCAAAGCTGCTTTAAAAAGTTTATCCCAAAAAGGAGGAGGAGGAAGCTGATTGACTGGAGAGTAAATTGGATTTTGCACCTTTTAGGACCCTCAATTTCTCTCTGGATACAGATACTGAGATCGCTTATATAGGAACATTCTTCTTTTAAAAAATTATTTATGGTTTCTAGAAAAACATTACTTATTTTCAAATAGCTTCTAAAAGAAGAACAAAATTCAAAAGCAATTTTGAGCCTTGTATTCTGTTAAAAGGTTCTCATGTTTTCTCTACATGGCTCATTTCTTCCTACAGAGCCTTTTCTGAACACCACCTCCTATCCAGTCGTTTTTATACTAGCTACTGTCATTCACAGCTACCTACTTCCATTGACACAACTACAGCAATTGCCTAAACAGAAAAAGTGATTGAAAGAAAAGATTTGCTTTTGTTGTTGTTTGGTGGATTTTTCAGCCTTAATTTCCTGCAATTTGTTCAGTAGATCCAAGGAGACCAGTAGTGGCACATGCCATCGCTCAGCTTCCCAAAGTGTCAGCTGTGATCCTTGGGATGCTGGTTGCTGACGGTCTCAGTCAACACCCTCTGGCTCAGAGTCTTTCCCTTGCCTCAGCAAATACAGCAGCCATACTGCCCTCCTCATGCCAGGGATCTCTGGTGTTGGGTTTCCTGTTGGGTCTGGGGCAGGGGAGAGTCCTCTTTGGTCCACAGGAAGCAGTCTCTGAAATGACAAAATGTCTCAATTAATTATACTCAAATAAAACTGTACAAGAGGTATCGGTAACATGCTTTGTGCATGCCTATTATGTATATAGCTAAGCTGGACTGGATATTAGAGAGGGAATCTTGCATGAAAAATCTTAACAGTCTAGGCTGCAGTAACAGTTCAGGAACATGATTAGGAATATACTGAATAACATGTTTATTTGCAGCATTAAATCAAGAGCATATGTAACAGTGTACACCCTTCTTTGAGAACTGTCAAATCTAATCTTTTTTTATTTTGCTGCATTAATGAGTAATTGATATGTAAAGAAAGGAAATGTAGTAATTCCCCCTTGAGAAGATCTTCTGCTCTTTGTTTCAGTAATATTTAATGCTTATAGAACCACCTTCTTCCTTAAAATGTTTTAAAGATGTGAACTTATTTAATCCATCCACACTGATTTATTTAAACCATCCAGCAGGTCACAGAGATTGGTAGTTTTATCCCACCACGTTTGTTTGAGAAGCAGGAAAGGGCGGGCGACTTAAGCTGCTTCATTAACTTTTTTGTGGACAGCAAAAAGGGGCACAGTTGGATCCCACTTCAGAACTAAGGATTTCCCAATTTCCAGTCGTCTGTTTACACAACTGCATTGTGCTTCTCTGACTCAAACTAAGCATTCCCTGACTTAGAGGACTGGGTGGTGTAGATGTCACAAAGACGTACAAGTTTCTGCCTCTCCAGAGCGCACACCGGTCCTTTGTTAGCTGCGACAAGAAGCTTCCTGAAAATCATTTGGAATTGTCCAAATGGATCTTGTAGTCATGGATCCATTGCCTGCTTGTTAATTTAGGATCTTGTGTTCTCTCAATTATTTTAAATCAAAATGCTGTACAGTAGTGAACTTCAGTATTTATATTACTGTGTTGAACTGAAAGGTGCTTTGAGACCTTTGCAAATGATGCGTTCTAAGTACGAGGTAATATTTTTCCTGTTTACTTCTCTGAACTTTTCTAATATTAAGGATGCTTTTTCAGGGTGGAACAGAGGGAATTTATTGTGCAACACCTGTTAACAAAAGAGGGACTTGATTAATTTCCCACTCATGGTGCTGAGAATGTTCCCTTTTGTTGTCATTTTCTCAGGGTTATTACTCATTACCCTTATTCATTCTGCTTTGATAGAGGTAAATAGCTTTTAATTCCCCCTGCCCCCAAACCTTCTTAAAGTTTCCTTTGACAGCTTGTTGTAATTATGCCCCTCACTGAAGACACAGTCATTATTCTCTGTTGCCCTGAACAAGATTATTTAAGGCTCATTTTGGATTTACTCCGTGTGTGTATTGGAAATGTATTACCCTAAGAAATAGAAAATACTAATATAGGAGCACTGTGAGACAGTGGTAAATGCGATACTGATCGCAGCTTATATGTAGTTGGAGGTATTTTAGTGAACATGAGCAATGCCCTTGTCATTACACTTCAAAACAAAAAAAAAAGTGAGTGCCAAAAGGATACAAGCAGGAAACTAACCAAGCTTGCTGTAAAACCTGTTATTGAGTAATTGTACATAGAGTTTACTGTTGAACTGTCAGCGTATCTCAGCTTCAATAAAATATGAGCCAATTTTTTTTCTGTATCTGTAGTCTTCTTTTGGAATGTATCCGATGGCGTTATGAATGTTATTCATAATGTTATAATATTGCATTGCAACATTATTACATCCTCATTTTCTCCACTTCAGCTCCCCAGACATAACTTACTTGCCAAAATTAACAAGTTCTTGGGAGTGTCGAGATTCTTGCCTTGCCACAGGCCTTATTATTACTGAGGCATCACAGTGCTGAGACATTTGGTTAATAGCTCAGGCCATTCTGGAGAGGAAAGTAGGCAGTGGTACTTCATTTCATGTCCTCTCTACTTTCTTTTACAAAAGAATGCTTCTTGGTAACGCTCTGTTCCTAATTGCCAAGGTTCTTAATTTTCTGAGAGACCAGACAGCAGGGTCGATTTCAGAAACACCTTTGCCCTTATGTGAACTGGAATCCACTTGAGTAACTCAAGTACAGTAGAACTGCCATCCAGAAGGGGAAGAAAAAAAAAAAGCAGTAATGTACTTGCCTATTTTTTCATTCCTTCCAGTAGAAGTGATCACATTTGGATTACCTTAATTTTATCTGCTTGCTTGCTTCATTTCATGTTAGAAATTGATAATGTCGTCATCTTTTAACTACTTTAGACTATGAGGCAGTAATCTGATTCATTTAGGTATTGTCATTACTAGTTATCTGAAAACATAATACGATACAGGAACACTACTGGAGATTTAAGGGAAAGAACCCTTACTTTACAAATTAATAATGAACTATCACTGACTGTCAAGAGTATCTTCAACAACGTTTTCATACTAGTAAACTCGTTGCTTTATAGTACACATATTCTGACAAGGTGGGTTTTCAAACACAGGCACTGTTATGGTTGTTAATAAACCGTGCAAAAATGTCTGTGTGTGTATATCTTTTAAACTGGATACATTAAGATAAAACACACACAAAAGAACCTTCTATAATGGAATATCCCAGGTAAGACATATCTACCCACCTTCCAGAATAGATATATTTAAAAAAAACAACTGACTTAGACATGGATGGTAGGTACAGACAATAAGTATAGTCTTACAATAGGTCCTTTTATACTTTTCTTTCTTCAGTTACTTTTTATTTCATATAAGGGTCAGCTAGATAGTCATTGTAAGTATATATGTTGGGGGAGATCTTGTTGAAAAGGAAGAGGCTGGGGATTGACTGAGGGACAAAACAGAGAGCATCGTGGTGGTCAAACCATGATACAGATTGTGTTTGCTGGCTGGAAGGCATACTGTGCTTACTGCCCACCTGACAGATCTGCTGTGAGTGGTGGTTGTTTACCTGGAATTTCTGGATGTCTGTAGCAGAGGCAGAGCACCAACAAACCCCTGGGAGCACTAGCTTGCACCACAAGTGCACCACCATCCTAATTAGCAGACTTGGCAGATGCGCATTTGCTCTAGGACCACTCCTCTTGTGAAAGTTTACTTATGAACTGCATAGCTACATGTGCTGTATATGTCAAGGCGTGTAACTTCCAGATGTGCATATTAGGACTTGTGTGAGTAATTACGACTGTTGTGCATGTACACTGATTTTACAGGATGTTCACAGCCTTAATTTTGAACAAAAAAAGACACAAAGCCAATGCATATTTCAAATATATTATCATCTATATGTGTGTTTCTCCTTGCTTCCTACAATCCGACTTGCTATAATTGGGAACAACTTCAGCACAAGAAAGGAAATAAGAAATAGTGCAAATAATGTAGGCTCTTTTTTATCATAATGGTCTGCACATGCCAAATTTAAATGTGCACACAGATGCCACTGAAACTGAGATAGATCCAAATTCATCTCATGCCTCTAGCTTAGAATGCACTTTTCCATTTCCCAAGAGAACATGAAATTCCTCACAGAATACAAGGGATTGTACCTTAAAAATTATTTCAAATGATTATATTTATAGGCTGTTTATGAGGCTCATTACTATATACGTGAGCATTTAAATGAAATTAGCCTCACAAGAGGCATTTATCCAAGGACACACAGGATGTCTGCAGCAGAGCCAGGAACCAGAAAACATCTTCCAAGTTTAGGCCAATATCTTAACCACAATGCTATTTTTGCTCACTCGAGTCCCAGTGTACTCCATTACCAACCAGAAATCTTCAAGCAGAGAACTCTGCTCTCTTTCCGAACAAGATCATGTGTAGCTTGTGTGCTCCTCCCCATTATATGAAAACATCTAGCCAACAGTATGTGCGTAGGTCACCAGTCAGGATCACTGCTTCTACTGACTGTAGCAAACAGCAAGAGAAAACAAGGCATTTGTAAACTCAGATATTGGTGATCTCCTTAAAAAGAGCATCTCGTGCTTCTGCTATAAAGAAATATCCTATTCAGAGAAATCCATTACCCAATTTAGTGTGGAGGGGATAATCTACTGTAGATGTTAATTCTTTGGAGTGTATTATTTCATAAAATTATTGCTTCGTTCTCTAATAATTTTACAATTCTCTCTACCATTAATTTTATTTATAGAAAGGGATTGATTGGACTGCTTATTGTTAAGGTTTTCTATCCTTTCCCATCACAAATCCTTCTCTTCTGTTGCTTTAAGAGAAGGATTAAGTTTACTGAGTGAGAAGAGTGAGGCGAGCATGTGGGTGGAGGGCTCAGAACAGAACCTGATGGCCACAGCTCTGTACGTCTCGCTGCTGTGGGGAAAGGAATGGCCTGTAACCACCCACCCTCCAGGCCCAGGGGTGAGATGTTTTCAAGAAGGAGCTGCAGATTTAATGCTGGGGAGGAGTCACAGCAACAGTGGCTTGCTTGAAGCCCCTGGTTTACTACAGCTAGGTTAGGTGCAGTCAGCATATAGTGTGGCTCCTGGGCTTTGGGAGGACTGCCCTCTGTGATGCACAGCATCCTGAGCACCTAGGGTCATTCTCAAAATGAGCTCCAACCATGCATCGTCTTTTCAGTTTGTTTTGCATGTGCCTCAATTGCCTACCTGTTAACTAGAGTTGAACCTGGTTCTATATCATGCCGGGTGTTAGGAGGATAAATTTACATGTGTTATAAAGCACGCTGTCACTACAGTGAAAAACACCTGCTCAAAAGTCTGTGCAAACATTAATAATTCTGTCTCAGAGCGGAGTATGAATACTGTATAGTAAATGTGATATTAAAAAATGAGGAAGCAAAATATGAAATGCTGGTCATGGATTTAGAGATGCCCATCCAACACAGAGAAGGAAGGGACGCTGACATTAACATTACATGTAATTCATCAGATTTTATTCTAATGAGTAGGCTCAAGGGGGTAGTTAAGGTGGAATAAGCAGCCTTAATTCTGGTACTCCAGCAATTTTAGCTGTTTACTTTGCAACTCTTCATTTAATATGTACTTGCTTGCATTGTATAAAGCAGCTAAGGTGGAAAGTTAGAAACTCCACCAGGCTATTGCAGAAATCCCAGTATCATATTCCAGAAATCCCAGGCTTGGTATGACACCTCTTCTCCAGCCAAAAGGCACTGGTATTTGTGCTGGCAGACGTGCAACAACCGCCAGCCCCAGGGAGGAGGCCAGCGCTGGGGACTGAGCTGCGTGGAGGGCTGCTGGAGCCACACGCTGAGCACAGCCACAGGACCGGCTCCTGAGGCAGTGCGAGCAGCGGGGCACGCAGCCTGCAGTCTGCTGCTGGAAGCAGCTTCAACAGCTGGTTCAGGGAATGGTTGTGATGTTTAAGAGATGGTTCTGCTCAGCTGGTTCACACTGCCTCCAGACTGTCCTGCAGGACCCAAGCACACTTGTCACCCATCATCCTGCTTGTACCTTGGGTTACGTGAGCTCTGGTGTTTGTGTACGTAAAGCCGCCCATTGTTTTGGCTCAGAGATGGCCATTTTCAAGACTGCATGTTGGAATGCAGATTGTCTGTTCCCATTCAACTTTTTAGGAGTTAGATAACTAAGCATCCAAAAGCCACCTGCCCTTTTCCCCTTGCTGGTTAGTGCTGTTACAGGGCTAGCATCTGAATTAGACACTACTCTGCTTCTTTTGTGCAGGGAGGCAACTAAATTACTGCATAAATTTACAGAATGAACGATAGAATCCTTTGAGTTGGAAGGGACCCAGGAAGGCCATCTAGGACAGCTCTCCTGTGACAAACAAGGAGACCTACAGCTAGATCAGGTTGCCTGGAGCCCTCTCCAGCCAGATCTTGAGTGTTCCCAGGGACTGGGCATCCACCACCTCTCTGGGCAACCTGTTCTACTGCCTCACCACTTCTATATGGCTGAGTATTTACATATTTACAGATGTAGGTACTGTGCATTACATATATTGCTCACTGTGACATTGAGGAACAAGTGAATGACTGTTGAGCATTGGATCTGTCACCTCTCTCTTGCAGCCTGGTACTTAATAATAGAAAAGACCAACACAGAGAGGCATGCAGAGTGGGTCTTTCATTTGCCCTGTCCTCCTCTGCTGTTTCCTCTTCCTTGATCTCACTTTGCACCAACGGCATGTTTCTCTTGCTGTTTGAAGAGTGCTGAGTAGAGATCGGCTCTTATCTAGTACCATGTAGTGTTAACTCCCCTTTTCCACTCAGATTGCGATGACTGCTTCAGGGTCATGCAGATGGAAATGAGAGTGTGTGTCACACAGGTAGTCAAATCACTGAGCTGCTCCCCCAAATTATCTGCCCTTTATTATAAACAGTTCATTTTATTTCAAATAGAAACTTCAGCTGCCAAGAGAGCCACCTGCATATAAACATGCAGGTGGTGTGGTGATGGTTGCTACACAGTACACATTAGGATTCTAGTCTGAGTGATGCAAATGTTTAGGGACTTGCAATGACTTTAAGGTGACCCAGAGTTGCTCGAGTGACAAGAAGCTGGGATAGTCCTACAGGGCATTTAGTGATATTACGATACTGTGGGAACAATAGCTAAGAACTAGCTAAGAGTTGACATTTGCAGCTAAAATATGTAATGCCTGAAGAAACGCAAAAGCAACCCTTATTAATATTGGCTTTTCCTAGCAGTAAATTTGACATATAATGATAGTCTGTAAGTGTGCAGTGCCTCTTTCCAATTAAAAAAAAATGTGCCTGGTAGTATGTCTAAGCAGGGGCCCGGCAGTGAAGGAGAACGCTTACAGCTAAAGTAATCAGCACAGTGTCAGGCAAAAAGGAGTCAAGAAAATGGTTAGTGCCTTCCTTTTGGCCACAACCCTAACTAAAAGATTAAGTATTTAATTGTGTCCTGAAACCTCATTAACTTGGGTTTGGCTGTCAGACCAATGGGAGAAGCAAACTGCTGAATCAAGAAATTTTGACAGAACCATCATGAACACAGAGGCTTTAAAACAGACAAACCAAGCCTAAGCACCTGTGGCATGGTCCTAACTGTTGAGATAGGAACTATGAACCAAGGAGAAAAAAACACAACCGGGTGCATCCCTCTGTCTCCTGACTGTTGCTCAGTGAAGTAATTACTTTCCTCTTCTCACACCCAGTACTAAAAGTTGTTTGAAAGAGATCAAGGAAATACGAAGACTGCAGATGGTGTCTGGAGATTGTTATATATCATTACACAGGCAAAAACAATGTTAAAAAAGCATTACGGTTGCAAAGTCAAGTGTTCGAAAGGTATAAAATTACAGAGTAATGGTTGTCTATGCAGTTGTAATGGGCTTCTCTGTGAACACTCATTATCTTTTTATTATTCATTATAATTATCCCATTACTCATTAACCTTAAGTGTGGGATCATATGGAATTTTCCCCCTTGTTCTTTTAATTTAATTTATGTGTGGAATGGGTTTTAGCTTAAAGAAAAAAAGAAAAATAACCTGAAAATGCCATCTCCTGGCATATTGACAAATGGATTGTCAGCAAGGTTGAAATCTTTCTATTTATCACACAGACATGGAGAGCCTGGCAGCACTGGGTTTTAATTGTCTATGTGGACCAGTGTTAGAAGGGCTGGGATGCTTTGCAGCTGGGAGTAGGTCATTGCTGTTGACAGCAGAGGTGTGCTCAACGCCATCTGGGGCCAGGAAGCAGATGAGGGCTGTCCTCTCCTTTCTTCCTATATGTCTCTGCTCCTTCCATTTGACCCCATTTCATATAATCAGAGAATTGTTTGAGTTGGAAGAGACCCTTAAAGGTCAGCTAGTCCAACTCCTCTGCAATGAACAGGGACACAGCTTAACCTTGAATGTTCAGGGACAGGGCTTCTACCACCACACCTCTGGGCAACCTGTTCCACAACCTGTATTGTGTAAAAAAAAAAAAAAAAAAAAAAAAGCTTTTATTCTTATATCCAGTCTAAATCTCCTCTCTTTTAGTTTCAAATCATTTCCCCTTGTCCTATCACAACAAACCCTGCTAAAGAGTCTGTCCCCTTTCTTCTTGCAGTCCTTCCCCCTTTAGACACTGAAAGGCTGCCCTCAGGTCTCCTCAGAACCTTCTGTTCTCAAGGCTAAACAGCCCCCGCTCTCTCAGCGTAATGTTCCTTGGATCATTTTTGTGGTCCTCCCCAGGATGTGCATGAACAGGTCTATGTCACTCCTGTACTAAGGACTCCACATCTGGACACAGTACTCCAGGCGAGACCTCACCAGTGCACAGTCTCTTGTCCTGTCTAGCTCCCCAAATTCGTTTGGATCTTCTCAACTACCTGGTTGCCATCACGGATTCTTTTTCAATTTTTCTCTACTCTTAATCCCACCTCCCATTCTGCACAGCTATTTCCAGCTCTCCGTCTGATCATTCTCCGCTCTAGACCATAATATTCATTTGCACTGGGCTCCTTCTACATTCAGTGCCTTGGTTTATTGTCTTAGTCTTCCCTTATAACACAGGCTGTCCCCCATCTTAACCTAAGCTCTCTCCTCATTTCAGTGAGCAATAGGTGACACCCCAGCACCACAGCAGTTTCATGGTTTACAAAAATAAAGTAGCGCCTCCTAGTACTGCCAGAGTCAGGTGCCAACATCTCCTGCTATAGCTGTGCTGTGTGTTTTGCGCCACGCTGCTCAGGTGAAACCAGTATTGCTATGCACATCATTCCTTGGGTGCCTCTGCATCCCACTTGCGCTCCCTACGGCTAAGAGGGAGGCAAGAGCCCTTTCCACTGCAAACAGAGCTCTGTGCAAGCTGCCAGGGGAATTAGGTGCAGCAGCACTGGGGATCTATTATTTGTGCACACAGGGATTCCCGTGTGTCCACATTTGAACGGTTTTGTCAAAATAGGTAATAGGCACATCCCTAGCAGAAAGACTTGCCCTTTGGTCAAAATTTCAGGTCTTCATTTTGCAAATTGCAGTAAGAACTCTTACGTTCTCTCAGGCTCCTTCCAACCACTGTCTGAGGAAATGAAGATGGACGAACTTGGACATTTTCTTGCTTCCACTTGGCATCATTTTGCTCCAACACAAGAAAAGAAAACAAAAACAAACAAACAAAAAACCTTTGTATCTTCCTTGAGAAACAAAAATGATAGTTTGACTGAAATTTCTCAACCTCATGGTGAGAGAAAATTATCCAAAGGATGAAAATATTCAACTCACAAGGTAAAAGTAGTAGTTAACTGAAACGGGAAATGTCAAATAATCACAGTGACAGAATGCTACAGACCCTTCTGGTAAAACATTCAAATAAGATTACGGGCACAAAAATGTCTCTAGTGGTAAAACTCCAAACTTAAATGAAATAAATAGGTTTTTGGGGTGGGTTTTTCGTTTGTTGGTTTCTTTGCTTTCTACTACAAATTCTTAACAGAACAAAATATGCCTACCTTTGCTTTGTGGGAATTTACCAAATGGCCCAACCACACATTATCTGCGAGCAGAAGTTGTGCCAGTATTTTAGCTGGAAAACTGTATCAAAAGGTTAATATTTTGTTCATGCTCCCTCAGAGTGTTTTCTTCTCATCGTTCTTACACTGTTGTATATAAGGTGAGAAATCTTTGGCAAAAATTACTTTTACATTTTAAACTGGTATATTTTGCTGTTGTGGGATTGTGAAATGATAAGCGCGTTGGTGTCAAGGGTGTGCAACTTGCATTTGTTAGGAGAATATACTCAGCAGAAATTTCTTTAAATTGTTTTATTGAAAATAATTCAGGAAGAGGTGAAATTGATTGGCTCTTCAGTTTGTCAGACCCAATTCTTCCCCTTTGAATGAACATAATATCCTCACCTTCCACTATATTTTAAACCCCCCTACTTTGTGCCCAAGCCTGATGAGGAACCTCAAATGACAGGAATTCAGGTGTTCATGGCATACTGTGCTTTCTCCTGCAACCTAGAGGATAGATTTCCGAGTTGAAAAGAGTCCTTTACTCCCCAGGAATATTTTGGCTCTACATTCGAAGACCTGAGACATAAGTAGGAAAATATCAGTGGAGCCTAAAGTATCAGTGACTGAGAAATCAAAAATAAAAGAAGGAGAAAAGGTTAAGAAAAGGAAAGTACTCATGTTGGCAAGACAGGGGTTAGGTGGAGACAGGAATGAAGAGGAGACAAAACGGATGAAGGATTACAGAGTAGAAAGGATTTGGGAATAGGATGTTTGCAGAGGTGAATAGGGTAGAACAATAGGGAAGAGCGTTTGCTGAATGTGAATATAAATCATTATAAAGTTTCCACCATCCCTTAATAAAAATACAGTAGCCTTGAGTCCCTGTGCTTTATTAAAATCTCCAGCTGGAATACATAAAAGAAAGCAGGCAAATTATTCTCAAAACAGAAAACTTGTAGATGAAGGAGAATGTAGAGATTTGATAAGATTTTTTTTTGAAGGCAAAAGATATTTGATTGGAAAGACTGAAAAAGAGATGCATTCAGAAAGGGAGGAGGGCAAAGAAATAAATGCTGGAGGGGGAAAAAAGAGGGAAGATTTGAACTATAATTAGCATTTGTCTGTCTGCAGGAAATAAATGATCTCTTGCCCAAATAATTTTTCTGGTACGGGAAAGAGGCAGCCGTGTCTCTGTTTTTGTTAGATGGTGGGTATCACCGTGACTTTTGTTCTGGAAAGTTGACAAGTATAGGATTGGGAGGTTAAACATTTATAGAGTGTGCTCTGTTTAGAATGGGCTTGGTGCTGTTTAATGGACAATGAGTTATACTGCAGCTGACAAAATACAGATTTCCAAAGCCAAATATATTCCGTTCAATACATTTTCTTTGGTTATGATGGACAGTAATCTGGCATGACATAAAGTTTGATTTTGCACGGCAGGTTGCATTGGTTCTGTGGTAAATGGAAGCTGTCTATTACAAAAAATGCCATTATTCCTACAGAAAAGTGAACTGATTTGAAAAACAGAGAATGGGTTCAAGTCTTCAGCTTATCTGCACGTAGAATTTCCTACTCGGCTCACAGTACCATACTTCTCTATTTGCTGTGCCTGTCCTCTGCATCGGGGTAGGGGACAATTTGAGAGCCAGAAATTCCCCCTCTATTGGGAATAGTTGCACACAATCTTTTGATTCCATATTAGTGAACACTTACGGTTTTTCTTGTAGTGTCACGGGAAAGCTTTACATGCTGATAACAAGGCACAAGAGGATCTAGTAAGTGTTTTTATGCACTTGCCACTTCACTTCCCGATTGTGTTTAGGTGAGGAGGAGAAGAATAGCATTTTGTTGGATCCAAAGATTACGTCTACTCATAACCCGTGTTTTTAGTTTATTTATGAAACACTTTGGACTGAATAGACTATGAATTACTGTAGGGCTTACTGGGGCAAGCTAAAGTGCAAATTGCTTTTCCCAGTCATGAACTTCAATTAAAACCAAACAACCGATGAACACAGTTCACTAGAGACAGATGTAAATGCTGGTACTTTGAATAATTCCTAAACAATCTTTTCCTACACATATAGGAAAAAAGAATTTTTGTTTAAGACATTAAAAAAAAAAAAAGAAAAAGCTACAGACTTGTTTTAGACTTTATTTTTTTCCTTTTTCAGCCTGATCAAAGGGGGAAACCTTGATTGCAGTCGGGTGCAGACAGGATTCTTATGAAAAAAATTAAAATCAAAGATCAAAACTAGAACAACAACAACAAAAAAAAGTCATATTTTGAGATTTCTTCATAACCATAAAATTTGCAATAGTAGTAATTGAAAAGCAGTATTTTTTACAAATGCTTTTGAATAAGGTTTTGGGCTAAATCGCAAGGGTATTGCTGTAATTTTACTGCATTTTAGAAAGGGGACTATTAACAAATGAAATGGAATTTATTAGCCAAGGCTCCTTCAGGCCTTATTTACAGCCAGCATTAGATGAAGAGTTATTTAGTGGACAAAAAAATCCTGCCAGATATGAAAGAGACAAGAAGAAATGTGTCTTGGCATGCTGGGGAGGATAACTATGGAGAAAGCTGAAAGTACTATATTTGATAGTGAAGGAATTTCGCCTGAGATGACCCTCTGTTCTTGCCTATTGTTAACTTTTTCCCATGCAAAAAAATGCCCCAGCCTGTGAAAGTCACCTAACACCAGCTGTCTGGATGGCATAAGAACAAGCTGTTCGCACGCACTGTTACAGATTTCTGGTGATGTGCCATTGTGGTGCCCTACCAAAATTGAGGATCCCCTGTAATACTATAAAACGCAGGAGATTTCTGTCAGTGCAGAAAGATTCCAATTGAAGTTCACAAGACTGAGCGAGGAAGAAGGGAGGTTGAAAAAGGGTTTGTTCAAGGTCACAGGCCCAGGCAGGGGCAGCACCAGCAAACAGGATGTAGACCTCTCAACTTTCTGGGCTTACGCACACGGGGCCACTTAGTGGCGTATGCCCGCATGAGGAGCTATACTGTTATAACTCCAGCTGCCAGGGATGCTGGTACATTCATCTCAGTGAATTTTCCCATGCAGTGAGGTGCTGATCCTGGACTTTAACCGTGACAGCCCATTGCAAGGAGACATTCTCCCAAGGAGTGCTGTTGGAAATTTAGCAAGAGGAAGGAAAGAAATACCAAAACAAAACAGCCCTCGCTTCAATTAGAGGAAAAGATAATTCCTTTCAAGTCAAGAGGCTCGACTCCCACTGGCCTTTGTTCTTAAGCTTACCCTCACTGCAATTTCAGAGAGCAGTGTGAATAATGCTGGTTTGTTCTGTGATTACCCTCAGTTGGAGCACAAAATTAATATCTCACTAAGTAATTCAGTACGTGATGGGTGAAAATTCATTTAAACATGCCCTAAAAAGCTAGGATTTTCCATATTCACTGGAACTCTCCCAGTGACAATTAATTGTCTGTGTTCTTATGTGTTTATGAGCCTCAGTAAACAGGCGGCATATTTACGTCTCTCTATTACCTTCAGAAATAAACTTCCTCAAGAAAAAAACTCGTGTTTCCTGATTACAATCTGATACTAAGTAAACAGAGGGGTGGAGAAGGCATCTAGTAAGCAGGACACTGGAGGGGGGAAGGTGGGAAATGAAGAATTTGCTCTCTGAAATTGTGCCCCTTGTAATACTGTTAGGATCAAGTTAATGTGCTGCAGTAGCAAAATGGCCTTGGTTAGTCTTGCCGCTGTTTAGGGGCATAAAAAGCTTGTCCTTTTTATCTTAAGAGCATAGACTGAAGAACAGGCTCAATATTTACTACCTTTGATGTGGAGCTGCTGTAGAAAATACAACCTTTGAAAGGCATGTCTTCTAGCCTGTGTGAAATCCTGGTGTTTTCTGACAGCCTTCAGTGATTGATGTAGGTCCTATTTAAGGGTACAACAGTAGGACACAACATACTGTATTATTCTCCCATGTTTCCACACTGTGGTTCTCTGCCATTGGACCCCTTTTTGCACTCATTAATCTCCTCCAGCACTGAGAAAGCACCAGTCTTTACCTTCTGATCATATTTGCTTTGGCCATCAATGTGTCATGATGGTGGTGAGGACACACAACCACCAGTTGTTGTGATAACTTTGGACACTGCCACTGGTCAGTTGTGTCACTTCATTCTCTTCCACATCGCAGAACAAATCAACACATGCAAGGCTTCTGAGGATATGAAGCAGGCTGTAGACAAATAATAAAGGCAACATTATTTAGAATCAGAATATCCTGAGCTGAGACCCAAAAGCATCATGGAGTACAACTCTTGGCTACAGACAGAAGTACCCAAAATTCAAACCCTATGTCTGAAAACATTGTCCAGCTGCTCCTTGAACTCTGGAAGGCTCAGAGCTGTGACCACTTCCTTGGGGAGCCTGTTCCAGGGATTGACCACCCTCCTACTATTTACTGTGGTTGTGTCCATTAACATCTGCAGAAAGAGGACTGCAACACATAATGTCGGACTGTCTGTACAACTGGCTGTTGGTTTCATTTGCTCGTGCAAGCAAAAGATTGTATCAGATGGAAAATGCAAACAATTTGCTATCAGTGAACGTTCACTGTTTTTCCTGAAATTTTCCGCTCTTTCACTGATGACATCCTTTAGGATTGGACCTTTAAATGTCAACCAGTGGAAATATCTGAACTACACTATTAATCTGGAAGATGATAAGATGAAAAATGATTATATCTAATGGTAGCTATGTGGCAAACCTTTGCTGTTGTACAAAGTCTCACCTACCTGCAGCTCCATCTGCAGTAGCCACAACCAAATCCTGCTTGGGGGGCAGGATCAGACTGGGACAGGGAAGAACTTCCACTGTGTTAATGTAGGGGTCTCTCCTTCTGGAACTCCAGGAAGGGTTGGAAACTGTGGTGCTCCCCACTTCAGAGAGGCACCTAATTCTATTGTTGCAATGCTGTTTTGTTCCCCAGTGTCTTTTTTCTCCACCTCCTCTATGCCTATTGCATTCTTTACTGATCCTGGTTGCACCAGGATATATTGCTTGAAAGAAATTGAGTTAATTATCCTTAGGCAAATGAACCTGATAAACTAACTAACAAATAGCAAGATCCTGTGTTCATCAATGTAGTTTTAAACTATCTGGACTGAAGGAGCTGACAGATCTAGAAATAAAATCAGTATTCCTCTTGTAACCCATTGTAAACAAGCTGTCAAGCATCACTATGGTCTCCTTTGAAACTAGCTTTAATGAGTAAATAGAGAGAATAAAAGCAGAGAAACAGTGTCAAAAATGTAAGCCCAAGATAATCGTTGCTGCTTTTTTTTCCTTAGCCTATTATATTGTTCTAAGTGATGGCAGCTGTACTGCTGCTGCTGAACGAAAGGATTTTCTCTAGTCCTGACTTTAAAAGTTGGTCCTTCTAGAATGTGTATTACTGCTTTTCAAGAGCAAGGAGCTAGAAATGCTTGAATTGTTTCATGATGCAAATACATGTGACTTGAGAAGCTGTTTTGGTAAAATAGCTACGAAACATATTAAAGAAAGGAAGAAAAAAAGGAAAAAGGGGAAAGAAGAAAAGGAAAAAGGGAATGGAAAAAGGGGAAAATTGTAAGGAAGGGGAAAAGGAAAGGGGAAAAGCAGGGAAAAGGGAAAAAGAGGGAAAAGGGGAAAGAGAAAAAGGAAAAGGAAAAAAAGGGGAAAGGGAAAAAGGGAAAGGGGAAGAGGGGAAGAAGAAAAGGGAAAAGAGGAAAGGAAAGGGGGAAAGGGAAAAAAGAAAGAGGGAAAGGGAAAGGAAGAGGAAAAGGGAAGGAAAAGGAAAATGAAGAGGGAAAGGGGAATGAAAATGAAAAGGAGGAGGAGTAAGAGAAGAGGAAAGAGTGTATGTAAAAAAGGGCCCCTGAATTACATTTTTCCACTTGGTGTCTGTGTTTTTCTTTTGACTCTCTTTTTGTGAATGAAGAAATCTGTATTTCATGAAATGTAAAAATACATCCAAACATGTAATTTCTCTACTTCAGTCTGCCAGGAGAAGCAGTCTCATTTTTTTTCCTGTCAGTTAACTCCAGGTTGCTTATCCACAGCATTGGTTGTTTCTGAGTTAATATCCTTCGGTGTCTGTCTTCAAATGTATTTGGCTGTCTGGTTTACAGTTGATTTGTTCCCATTTATTTCATTTCATTTCTAAATTTCCTGTCGAAGAGATTCTCACTGCTTGCCTGTCTTGCGAATCTCCCCATACAGTGGGTGACACTGGTGCAGCAATTCCTTTTCAGGTGCACTGGGACTTGGCTTGCTTGCTGGATTCCCATGAGTGTCCCTGGGTCAGGGTTGATAACGAGCATCCAGTTGTGGGAAGTTGTGAAGTTTGCTTGCTGGTGCTTGCTGGAACTGAACAGCTTGTCTTTTCTTTTGAGGAACACTTATACTTAACACTCGGTAGGCAAACTGCTCTTTTAGTTTGCAAGTGGATTCGGTTATTCAAATGCACAGGCCAGAAAATGAAGGGGATTCTATTTAAACAGTGTGCTCCCAAGTCACAGATGATCTTTTTGATGTCTGTATTTTGCAAATGGAAATTTTCCATTTTTCAGCGCTAGCGTTTGTTCAGAGGCTGTGTGCTATCTAAATCTGCTTTTGTGGCTGTTCATTTGCATTTTTGCTCTGCTGTATTGCCTCCCGCCTTCTCCCTTTGGCCCCCCACTCTTCTATATTGAATTTCTATTTTTACTGGCTTCACTCTATCTTACATCTCCGAAGGCTCAATCATGCGAGGTGATGAGCAGGCTCTGCTGCATGGTTCAAGTGCTCAGCACCTTGCCAGGATTACTGGTGTAAAGGTAAAGGGGAACTCAAAGCATCTGTGTGTTTAGGACTCAGGCTCGGTGAGGGCAGAGAATGATAGAATCATAGACTCAATCATAGAACCATTCAAGTTGGAAGGGACCCTTAAAGGTCATCTAGTCCAATGTCCCTGCAATGAACAGATCGCCTACAGATAGATTAGGGTGCTCAGAGCCCCATCCAGGTTGACCTTGAGTGTCTCCAGGGATGGGGCATCCACCACCAGTATGGGCAACTTGTTCCAGTGCCTCAATACCCATACTGTAAAAAAACTTTTATTCTTTCATCCAGTCTAAATCATCTCTCTTTTAGTATGAAACCATTTCCTCTTGTCCTGTCACAACAGACTCTTCTAAAGAGTCTGTCTCCTTCTTTTCTACAGCCCCTCTCTCTTTAGACACTGAAAGGTCGCTCTCAGGTCTCCTTGGAGACTTCTCTTCTCCAGGCTCCCAGCCTGTCCTCGTAGAAGAGGTGTTCCATCCCTTGGACCATTTGTGTGGCCCACCTCTGGATGTGCTCAAACAGGTCCATGTCTCTCCTGTACTGAGGACTCTACATCTTGACACAGTACTCCATGTGAGGCCTCACCAGTGCAAAGCACTGGGGCACGATCGCTTTCCTCTCACTGCTGGCCATACTTCTTCTGATGCAGCCTAGGATACAGTTGGCTTTCTGGGCTGAAAGGCCACACTGCTGGCTCATGTCTAGCTTAACATCCACCAGAAGAGACCAACTTCTCTCACACCCCCTAATGTGTTCCTAATAGGAAAAACTTGGTACTACAGGTCAGACATGCAGTGGGGCACGCGTGGCAATCTTGTGCTGAAATCTTATAGCATGATATGAAATGCTCGCAGCAGTCAGGTAAGATAGAGAGAATAGTTCTTTCTGATCACAACACGATGGCCACAGCAAGCCTTGCATGTTCAAATAGAGCTTTCAGTCAGCGTGCACAGTTTCTCTACTTCCTTGGTATTTTTGTTTTTCATTTCACCCTGTACTCCACATGAGTTCTTTCTTCTCCCATATCTGGTTACATCCTTTTCTAAGACTGAACCACTTAGGAAGAAAAACTGTGTTAATGTTCTGAGGGAGGATTAAGAAGGTGAGGGAGAAACAGCTCAAAGAGTGACCTGAATCTTGTCGTGCCGAAACCACAGTGCTCTGCCAAGCAATCCCTGCTCAGTCCTATAGCTGCAAACCCTCCAACTGTCAATTGCTCCCTTGGGGAGGCAGGGGGAGAGAAAGGAATATCAGCTGGAGTATTGCTGGAGGATCGTTTACTGTTGGGAGAGGCAGGGGATTTAAAGCTGAGCAGGAGGAGTAAATAAGCATAGGGATAGGAGCTGGAAATACAAGTCTTCTGTGACTACTTCTGTCTGCCTTCTGACTTTTGCCCCTGCTCCCAACTTCCGTGGGACCAGCCCAGACTGCAGGACAAACAGTGGTTTGCTCAGCTGGGGTCTTTCTTCTGAGTCTGTACCTGCAGGCTGGGAAGCTGGGTGGTGGCTATGCTTTGCAGTGTGCTCCTTGAGATGGGCAAGTGCCAGTGCACTGAGAACAGAGAACGGATTCCCCAAAAGTTTCTCTCTTGAAACAAGGGCCGGACACTTGAGTGAGCGTGGCACTTTGTTGTTCCTGCCATGTGGGCAGGTAACTGAGTGTTACTTAGCAATGAAACCTCAGTGTTCTGCAGGCAGTGCTTTGGGTACGCCATTGCTTCCCGCGCTGCCCATTTCCTTCTGCTGTTTCCCTTTGCCTGTTGATTATGGGGCAGCTATAGGAATCCACAACAAAACCCTCTGCTGACATGAACAGTGAGCTGCCAGCGTGAAGTGTGATACTTCCATGTTCCTGTCATGTGCAAGCACGTGCCACAAACCAAAACACAGCTGGCAAGTTCAATTTTAGCTCTCCCAGCCTTGAGAAGAGTCCCTTTAAAGAAATTCTTTTTATATATACTTTTTTTCTGAAGCAATTTGGTTGATAATACAGCAGCTGACAATCCTGCTGCAATACTATCAAATGATTGAAATAGAAACAAAAAGAAACCGCCACCCCACGCTTTTCCCCCCAAATTTATAAATAGGCAAAGCCACTGTAGAAAGGCCCAGGAATCTGATGACGTGCTGAAGGAATGAGAGATTTTTGTTGTTGTTGAGAAAGAGAAATGCAGGGGTTTGCATACAAGAGGAAACATTTTGTTCCTCACGCACTTTTCTCGCTGTGATTTACGCTGCGCTCTCCAGGCCCGGCGCTGTCAGCGGCCCACGCGGCCGCGATGCCCGCAGGTGTGCGCCCGCACCGCGCACGGTGCCACGCCGCGCCCTCACCTGGGCCGCCCGCTGGCTGCGCGCCTACGGTTCGTCGGGTCCCGAGGGGCGGCGGGGCCTGCGGCTAACTTCTGTGCTCCGAGTGCTCCCGAAGCACCCGGGGTCGGGAGGGGGGAGTTTCCTCTTTACCCTCTTCCTCCATTTTGTTCCAACTTTCAATAAGCAAGTCTTATATAAGCGCCGTAACAAAGTATATATTTAATATGCCTGGCCCCGGGTCGCCCCCCGGCCTCTCGAGGAAGTGCTGCGTGACGGCACGGAGCCGTTTAGGAGAGGATGCGGAGGGGGGTGGCGGTGGCGGCAGGACGACGCCCTCCCTGTTCAGCGCCGCGGCTCCGCGACCTTCGGCTGCCGCGTTCGAACCACCCCACGGACACGCGGCCGCGGCGCGGGAATCCCCCCATCCCCGGGTCCCAGGGCAGCCCCGGGCCGCGAGGGGCGGGGGCGCGGGGCGGTGGCGGGGCCTGTGCCGGCCCTCCCGGGGGAGCGGCGCGCCGAGGTCCCTCCCACCGGCGGCGCGGCGCGGAGGGGGTTTGAATGAAAGACAGGACGAGCCCCGAGCACCATGTCACTCCGTGAGGGAGGCAGCGGCAACTAGGCTGGGGAAGGCTCTTCCCTCCCCCCCCCTTTTTTTTTCTTTTCTTTTTTTTTTCCTTTATTTTTCCTTTATTTTTTTCCCCCTGGGTTTTTTTTTTTTCCTTTTCTTTTTTTCTTTCTTTTTTTTTTCTTTTTTTTCTTTTTCTTTCTTTCTTTTTTTTTTTTTTTTTTTTGAAGGGGGGTGGGTGGGGAGCGAGAAGAGGGGAGGGCTCGAGAGCGGGGAGAGGACGAGGAGAGCGAACGAGCTGAGCGGGCGGCGGTGTGGAGTTGCACTGTCTCCGCTCGCAGGACGCTCCCGGCCGGGCACGGCAGCGCGGAGTCACGCAGCGGGCAGCGGACAGGGGCTGCCACCCCCACCCCCCACAGCCGCACGCACATCGATGTCCGCGCCTGTGCGATTTGGGCTGCGCTGGAAGTAGCGGGCGGCAGACGGCGAGGAAGTCTCGGCAGCCAGCTCCGCTGTAGCCCGCACTGTCAGGAATAGCGGCGTGAGAGGAAGAAAGGCCCTGGGGCACTACACCCTGCCGCCGAGTTCCCTGCGCCAGCCAGAAGGACTCCAGCTACATGGGCAAACGCCTGGACCAGCAGCCAATGTACCCCCAGTACACCTACTACTACCCCCACTATCTCCAAACTAAGGTAGGGCGGCGGGCGCTGCGGAGGGTAGGGGCTGTGGGCTCATCCCATTGCCTGCCCCTCGCTTCCCAGGCTGGGGGGCAGCAAGCTGAGGGCGGCAGGAAGGTCGCTGCCTGTGCCTGGTTTTATTGATTTACTCTCATTTTCTTTCTTTATTTTTTTTTTCTTTTTTTTTTCTTTCCTTTTTTTTTTTTTTTTTTTTTCTTTTTTTTTTCCAAGGGCCACTGGCGTCGACCAGTTCCTTTTATTGTTTGGTCTGAACGCTGTCACGAAGCTGGGCAGGTAGCGTGTTTATTGTGGCATAGGGTGAGGGCTGCTCTGGACAGCATCAGGCGTGGAGGGCTTTTTCGGGGGCTCTTCCAGTGATCCTTTCAGTCCATTTGGCGCTCAAAGGTGTTTTGCCATTAGAAGAGCTGTCTGTGGAGCTCAAACTTTTAATCAGCTGTGCGAGAGATGCTGTAAGGGCTGGGGAGGACGAGGAGCTGCCGCCTGCAGATCTGGTGGAGTTGGTGGCAGTGGGTTGCGCTGCTTTCAGTATCTCATTGCATGGCGAGGGTGAGACGGCCTCACTCTGCTGTGCTAAGAAGGTCTGAAAATAGAGGGCAGCTACTTTCAGAGAGCGTATCTGCTCATGGGCTCTTTCTTTTCTGCCTTTCTTCCCAATTTTAAAAATGCCAGTGGACCAGAGAGCAGGCCTGTGTCCTCGACAGGGGCTGAGCGAGGCTGCTGCTACCTGGCCATGAGCTGGTTAATTAAAGCCTCGTTTCTGTAATGTCATAATGTCATTGTGGAGCAGTCTGCTTGCTGAAAAGATTTCCTGAGTGACGGTAATAGAAGAGATCCCTAAAGCTAAAGTTTGCAAACCACGTTAGGATAAAAATAATAAAAAAAAAAAATCATAGTAAAAAAGACTGCTTGTGAGCATAACCTCACAGCCACAGTTTCAATCGCTAAAGCAGCATCCTTTTTTGGGGAAAAATAATAGCAAGGGCACACAGACATGCCTCTGCCCCTGTGTACACACGTGGTAGATTTAACACATGGGACCTTTGACGTGTGCCTGCGTGTGTGAGGTGCCGGGGGGGGGGGGTGGGGGGGGCTGACTGTGCAGACTCTGAAGCACATTGGTCTGCTCGCAGCTCTGATGGCGGAGTTATATTGCCCCGTTAATGAAATTACTCTCCCGTTAACATTTATGGCCAGACTGCTGCATGATATAAATTAACTAATTGTCAAAACTGGGAATTGGGCTGCTCTGAGTCGTGATGACACCAGAGCCACTCAATATGATTACAGCCTGTAATTTGTCACAGGGTTACCCCTTGTTTGTTTGTTCTTTCTTTCGTTGTGTTGTGCAGATTTTGATATAAAACTTAACTTCTTAATTTTATCTTGGAGTGATTTTTATTGCTTTTATTTCTTTTTTTTTTTTTTTTTTTAATATATTTTTTTCTCCTCCTTTTTCTTTCAAGGTCGATCCAAATTGCATTTTACCTTTGTGGCCATTTAGTGTGTATTGTTGCTGTTGCAGCAGCAGCCCCTCGCTAGCTCGCCTGCGATATTGCCCATAGCTTTAACTGTTTGGGGGATTGGGGGACGCAGGCTGATGCTATTCCTCAAAACGTGGCAAGCCAAGGACATGAAACAATTGATGGTGTTTTTTTTGAAAGAACAATAGCCTCGAGTATTGGAGGAGAAATATTGGACATTCCATGCCTTTTACTCACGTAGCTTACATTTTGTCAGTCCTTTTTTCCTCCTCTTTTTGCTCTTTCTATTTTTAACTTCATAAAATAAGCTTTTAAAGGAAATAAACCTTGCATTTCAGCTTAAAATAACATTTTTTTTTTTAATTTAATTTATTTTTTTTTAAGCATTAGGTTAAAAAAAAAAAGGCACTGTAAGGAAAAGCTAAATGAAATGCCCTTTTATAGCTGGTGTATAAAATTATCAACCTGGTGAAAAGTCATGTGTGTCTGTCTTCGCACACATTACTGCAAGGACAGGTAACGTTGCAAATCGGTGCTACGGTTTATATGATGCTAGTTTTCTTTTTTTCCCCTTGCTCCACGTGAAGTGCGTGCGTAAAACCTAAATAATAAACACATACATGCATATATGGAGACACGCGTAGGAGTTTTTCATCCTCTATAGACCCTGAGAGTTTGGAGCAGCGCAGACAGGCAGCATCTGGATTTTGTTACCTTGAAGCTAGCCATCAGCTTCTGGGACATTTTAAAGCAGTTAGATCCATTGTATGTCTAAAGCTAATATTCGGGTAACCAAATAACATTGTGGCAGAGAGCTGTATCTTTTATCATGCCTGTTTGAGAAACTCATATTAATAAACCCCTGCATGACTCTGGTTGTACTGTGAACTTCAACTTTTTATTTTTCCAAAACTCTCCTTTGTACCAAACATTGTAGGATTCATCTCTTAGGAAAGAATATCTTTTCGTGTTCACAGTCATGCGTGCTGGGGGGGGGGGGGGGGGGATGCATCCATTTGCAATTAAGGACGAGATTCTAAGATTTCTTGTGCCATTTGTGTACAGCTTGTGAAGCGCTGAGTGGCAGCGTGTTAAAGTTCTGAAATCTCTGCTCCTGGCATGTCTGGGTGAAGCGCCGCGTTGTGCTCTGCCCGTTTTGTGAAGTTGTCTCAGTTGCTCTCTGAGAAGAGCTGCATTACTGTGCACCACGTCCTTCTCTTGGGGGAGCACGGAGCTGCCTAAGATCTTAGTCTACGGTCTGTGTTTGTATCTTCCAATGTAGCTAGCACATTGTTATGCTGAAATGGTGTAAATGAATAGCTATACGGGTAATGGGATTATAAATAGGAAGAAATGGATTCCATATGTTTGTTTGATTGATTTGAGTTTTTAAAGTGTTTTGTGGCCTTTTCTGCAACACGAAGCACGCACTCTTATTATTCAGTTTACTTGTGCTTCTTAATTAGCAGATGCCACCACTGAAGCTATGACTTCAATTGCAGGTTTAGACAAACCCCACGTCATCCAAAACTGAAAAAAAAAAAAAAAAAAAAAAAAAAAGAGGGGCAGAGGAGGCCAATTTGTGAGACAATAGCAAGGAATTCAATATGTCTTCTAAGGACAAGCACTGTGTTGGAGAAAATATAGAACCTTATTTTTCTCGTTTAGTCATGTCGCTCTCTGACAACAGCAGTTTGGAAGTACGATGTTTGAACTTCTCCAGGCAGATCCCGAGAGCGGGGTCTCTTGCTTGGAGTTTACTTCAAAAGAAACATATATTTTTTTTTGTTACTCTTGTAAGTTACCAGATAGTCTTGCTGCAAAGAATATTGCAAGGAGGCGATACCTGATGAGAACCTATAGCAGCTTTGCATTAGATTTTGAGCTGTTAAATACATTTCTTTAACTGCATCCTCATTGATGGCATAACTTCTCAAGCAATTGGTTTACAGCACTATGTTGTAAATGGTCACGTGTAAAATGATAACAAGACCAAATCTTGCATTGAGGTCCAAACGTATTTCTTTAGTTTCTTGCTTGCCAAAGCAAATTCTTTTCTCTTTGCCCTTTCGTACAATGGAAAAGCAAAACTGAGCGATGTTAACTTTCGTGTAATGATGTGAAAAGGGGAAAAAAACCACCCTAAACTATCTGAATGTATTTGAAAGAGCCTCTTTAATTTAGTAGACGCAATGTTTTATCTTTGTCCTCTGCAGCTTATGATTAGACCTAGTGCTGAGGAAGCTCGCTCTGCAGCCTACAGAAAAACCCTGAATCATGAGGGTAGGAAGGAGAGAGTGTCACAGTTACCTGCAGACAGGAATTGCTTGTTTTACGATTGCTGTACCTGCTTTTGGGGGAAAATATGCCCATTTAGCAGCTATTTCTGTGCGATTTTCTTTCATGCATTCTCCAGATATTTCCTATCTATTAGTCATGGTTTGGGTTGGGAGTTTAACTCTTACGGTGTTGACTTTGCTGCCTGATGAGGAGGCTGAAATACCCCCAGCAGGGAGACAGCATCGGCTGTCCCCACAACGTGTGTTAATCCCGACATGCCCGATACACACTTGGCTTCTGTCTGTGTTCATAAGTGCAGTTTCCCAACACCTACGTGAATGCAATCCTTTCTTTGTGGGTGTGAGAAGAGCGCGGCCCGGCCTGCAGGCAGGAGGGGCTGAATGAGCGTGGCCATGGCACGGCAGGGACCTGCCCCACCTGAAGAGCAACCAGCTGGGGAATGCAAACAGGTGTACCCAGCTGCGCTTCAACTCCAGAAAGTCGCTTTGTGAGTGCACATTTGGGTGTGTGCGTTTGGATGAAGTCCTCTGTTTTGTTTCGCTTCCTCTTTTCCTTTTTTTAGGGCATTCTTTGGCACACAGGGAGCAGGGACCTCATTCAGCCGCATGCCACTGGGCCGCCTCCCTGCTTGCTCCACCGGCTGCTTTTAGAAAGCGTATTTTTGGAATCGGCACGGAGCTCTCTCCTCTCTTCACCTCGTACCTACCAATCCCGTGCTTTTTTGTCGCTCGTGTTTCTGCTTAGCGAGTTTACGGCATTCCCCGCTCTCGGCCATCTGGTCCCACAGAAGGCCTTGAAGAGAGCGTTCCAGCTCTGGTGCTGCCTGACAGGCCTCCTCGGGCTGGTGGTGCTCGGGGCCTGGTGTGAAGCAGGGGTCAGGTGTAAGGAGTAATTCATCAACCACACACTGATTTCAGGCTGCATTTCCAACCATCTGCAGCTTGGATTGCCGCCAGAGCTCAAAAGTCTAGCTGGAGCCCATGTGATAGTGCCAGAGTGGAGGCAAACACTTGCAAATAGAGGAGTGCATTTCGAGGAATGAAGTTGATTTGCCCTCATTGGATTCAGCGTGGTGCAGTGCGTTTTCAGTGCCTCCGAGAGCTGCCTTAAGGGCTCGTGGGTTTGTTGAAGTGCTGGTTAAAAATATGTAAGGCTGGTTGTAATTTTGGCAGAAGCATTAATACCCAATTCTAGTGTTTTTTCCAGTTGCTTTAAACAATAAGGAATGTAAAAGTGGTGATCTTCTGGAAAAAAACAGAAATATATGAACTTGTTCATTTCTTGTTACCGTTTGTCATGTGTGAATAAAAGTATTCCTGTTGCTGTAAGGGTCATGATGATATACATTGAGATAGCATTGAATGTCTTTGTTGGTCTTCCTTTCATGTGGTTTCTCATTGTAAATTTGTTGAAACACAAAAGGTGGGAAAAGAATGTCCAAATATTTAGGTTTTTTGAACGTTCGTATTCCTGTGTGCCATGCAGGTTTATCTTGCAAGAATATGCATTGCTTCCATAGGGAAAGTTTTAAGTTACAAGCCTTTGTCAGATTAGGCTACATATGTGCTACTGTATCTATTAACACTCATAGCTTGCTGTAATGTAGGATAGTTGAGACAAGGCGCCCTTCCGAACTTACTTGATCTTCAATGCCCCTGGGCTTTCAGAGTTAGCATGATGGTATATTTGTACTTGAATTCAAGTGTCATTGTAAAAATGGTTAGGCTGCTAGCTCCTAAATTTCCGTGAATTAAGAAGTAGATAAGAAAAGACAAGTTCCAAGCAGGATGCCTGAGTTCATTTCAGGTCTTGCTGTTAAGTAGCCTGAATAGCATTCTCTCTGCATGTTTCAAGCAGGGCTTTTTAATTGTTATTATTTTTTCTGGTGTGGGGAAGTAGGTTTGTCACTATCTATACTCCAGACGGGGACTTCAAGTTCACTTGCAAACAAGTCCATTCCAGAATGTCCAGGAAGGGAAGCAGATTTTAAAGAATGAGTTGGCTGTTCTTATAAATTTGTTTTGTTTTGTTTTTCTTGAAGAGAAGTCTTTTAATGTTAGAATTTTATGTAGAGAGAAAAGTGGTTGATGTGTCTCCAGAACTTGCTTCCAGTGCTGCATTAAAATTGTGTTTTGTAACAGTCTCATCAGCTACAGCTGTATGTGATTAAATAGTGTAATATCAAAAGCATGTGTGAATAAGAGCTTTTATGATATAGTTGTTCCATACCAGAGACTGCAGATGGGCAAAGAAGGGAGGCTGAGAGGAGTGATTTGCTCAGATACTGTCAGTGCGTATGTTGTGAGTCTTTGCGTAACGCTGTTTCGCAATAGCTTTCCCACTCCTGTGGGCAGTGTTGAGTGTTGGAAGGGAGTTTAGGAGTAAACTTTTGTATTGGGAGAGCTGCTCTCACTGCGCAGTGCATCATGCTGAGAGCTGTGCATGCTCATGCAGAATATTTCCAATATGCAGAATATTACTAATATTTCATGTAGTTGGTTAACGATGATATTTCTGAATAGAAATTACACTCAGAGAGGTCTGTTCTGCTTCCCTTGAAAAATGAAAGGACTTCAGAGTTGTCCTCAGTAATGCGGAATCAGTCCCATGAAGCACATTCTGTTCTCCAGGATGAAAACCAGGACAGCTGAACATACAGAGTTGTGTTGTTGCTGTTTTTTATTTTTTAAAAATACAGATTAGAAATGAAACAAGAACTGTCAAAATGATGCTATGTCGTACAAATGAGCGGGGACATATCTGATGTGTTTGGGGCTTTCTGTGGCTATATTTTGTTTAACTTAATACTGTTTATTCTATATTTATCCTAATTTATATTTTTACAGCAGCTATTTTTTGTGGTTTTCTGCTCATTCTGTCTTTATTTGTCTCTTTCTGCCACACTGAGATATGATTTATACGTAGTGGAAGTCTAATGGAGTCATATGAGATGTCTGACATGGAGCCTGGTGTCTATAAGTGAACATCAGCAATTTCTGCATGAGAGTGAACGTGGTTACTCCACAAAAAGTAGAGGATAGAGCTGAGAGCTTGTTTTGCTTTTATTTGTACGGTTCTTAAGATAAAAATGCTGTGAGGCTTGTTGGAAATTTGAAACAAGTCAGTAAATTTTCTCTTTAGGTCTTTCCTGACAATGCAAAGTTTCTAAATGGAGAAGTGAAGCAAAGGTTACTTGCTGTATCTGTAGTCCCACATTGGAAGGTCTGGCTGAATTCCTTTACCATACTGTCTTTTTGATCGCTGCTTTACAGTAAAGGCTAATCTCTTCTTCTAGAGGTTTTTATTAGCTGAGAAAATTTTCAGGCCTGATATTGTCAAGTAAGAGAGATTATTTTTTTCATACTTATGGATGCAAATAATTTTTTTTTTTTCTTTCTTCCTTGTTTGTTTCTGTGCTTGATTGCTTGTGACAGTGGTGGGAATAAATTTCCTTTCCACTTATTAAACATAGCCATTTATCTTTAAAAAAAAATAATAATAATATAAGATTTTTATTTTATTTCTAGTAATTTATGCAGACTAAATTGTTTGGACAGATTTTCTATAAGGGCTCCTCTGCTAATTGTATTGACTTA
Source organism: Alectoris magna (assembly GCA_030625065.1). Classification (NCBI taxonomy): domain Eukaryota; kingdom Metazoa; phylum Chordata; class Aves; order Galliformes; family Phasianidae; genus Alectoris; species Alectoris magna. Next base: position 110,375,122 of record CM060561.1, on the reverse strand, counting down.
ATTCAGATGCAAATGAATGAAATAAACCACGCAATCTATAGAGATCGTAGTAGGAGCCAGAAGACACATATGATTGCATGTTTACGATGTAAAGCTCTCTGATGTTTTGTTCCTTGTTGGTGTCTCCTTGACACATGTTTTTATGGATAGTGCCATGTGGTTGGTGTCAATTTATAGGCTGTCGTGTAGTGGAAGTGATGTCAGTTCTGTGTAATTCAAAGTTATCCAAGATGGAAAGTCGTTGAGCAGATTTGTATCCCCAGCTTAAATCAAGCTGCAATTTGTTTTTATTTTGTGAGTTGGCATTAATAGATTAAGTCCTAAAGGTGCACTTAAATGCTCTGTTTCACTGCAGGGTGCAGGACAGGCTGACACAGTGCCCGTTTAACCTGTTTGCAAGAAGCACTCAGGTTATCCAAAACAAAACACACTGTTGTTGAGTTGGCTTCCTGGATGAGAAGTTGGTAACTTTTGCTTCAGGTCTTCTGGAGGGTGAGAGGCAAACTGAGGATACAGGTGCTAAGGCAGTGGGAGCAGGGGACTGGTATGGACATGGGGACACAGCTGGGAAAACCTTGCAGTGGTGCAATGATGACCCACAAGAGAGAGAACGGAGGGGACATCAGCTGGAGGCATTTTGCAGGAGGATGAGATAAGGGAGCTGGGTGTACCACTGCATCACAAAAGGGTCTGAAGGCTGGGTATCCATAGTTACAGCAGGAAAGTTAAAATCCGGATTTCAGGTACTCACCTGGTGTAATGTCCTCCTTCTCTTTCAAGAAGAAAGTATCTAGTAGTTCTTAAAGCTGGAACGATGTGCCTGTGTGAATTCCCTGGTGCTCAGAGAACTGCCTTTTTAAAGTTTGCTCTATTTTTCCCCTCTTGTTATAATTTTTCCAACTGTGGGGTTGGGGGGAGGGGGGAGGCATTGCGATTCTTAGCCATATAAGGGACTTGTTAGTTTCTTTATGTGGTTGGGAATTGTTTCTCCTTTTGGTCTTCAAAGGCTGTTGCTTTAAAGGGAAGGAAAGGCTTCTTGCTTACACAAAGGCTGCAGTGCTTATTTCTTCTTTCTTGCATCTCTGACCTTTTATTAGGGGACACGCATATAAATAAATTCAGCTTGTTGATATCATGCAAGTTGATGGATGCTCTTACAAAGGGAGAAACATAATGGGAAATACGGTCTTCTCTCATTTTAGAGTGATGAATTTGGTTGGGTGCCAGTTAGTAAGCACATGACCTTTTCCCTACATCTTTTGATTCATGGCGGGGGTGTCAGAGCTGTGTTAGTGATCTCTTGTTTCAGCTTTTAACCAACTCTGAAATATTAAAAATGAATTAGGTCACTTGGAGCTCGGCTAATATGTCTGCGATTCAGGATGGTGATTTCCTATTAATGAAGCATAACGCACCACTTAAAATACAAAATGCAGGTTTTTGTCAACACACAAACAGCAGGAATATATCACTTGTGAGTCAGAATATTTTTATCTTGAAAATGCTGTCTACTGAAGGCAAACCAAACAAGATATCTTGCAAAGACGGCGTTATCGGCAACGTTCATTTTGTGTTCGTTCCAAAAAATTGTATCTGCCTTTAAGCCTAATTAGCGCTAAGTTTTTCAGTGTATTTACTTTAAGATCAAAACTGCCGACAAGACTGCTTTTAGTATCGGCTGAGATGTGTCTACACAGCTGTCAGTGTTCTGCTTAGCTGATAGACGCAAACCAATAGCCTACCACGTGTAATTGAACTGTATAATATATACTTGTTCTGTGTGCAAATAACAGTTCTGAAATTGTTCAGCAAAAAAGGAGACTGGTGATGAGGTGAGCGGTGCAGTGAGTAAGGTAAAGAACAGGACTGGTAGCTCTTGCACAAGTCTCTGCTCGATTTTTGCATTCATGAAAAGTTACCTTTAATGCTGCTCTACACCTGGAAGACATCAGAGGAAAGTCAGAAGCACTGCAGTCCTTCAGATGTTTGTCAAAGCATTTTGGATGGCTTGGTAAACTGAAAGCTTCACCAAGGCTCTATTAGGATGGTGTTTACTGCGATGAAGTACTGTTAAACAATCCTTCGTGAAAACAAGCATAATACAGATATAGTACTGTGGCCTTTAGCAAAGCAGCTGTGAGCCTGGGAGGGCATTCTCCTCACAGGATTGTGTGTTGACGCACTTGGTATCCCTATGAGGCTTTTCCCTCCTAAAGAAACATGGGTTGATCCAAACAACCCCAGTTAAAGCACCTTTTCCATTGGCGCTCTTGCTATGGGTGCCGGCTGGGGGCATAAGATTAGCAGGAAACAGGCCTGGATGATGCATGGGGACCCCTGGGTGGCAGCAGCAGAGGTACCTGTTGGTCCCACTCGGCTGTCGCTGCCTTGCCAAGTACAGGTATGCGAGGCACTGTCTCATCTGAATTTGAGGCTGCTGCTGTACTTCCAACTCCGCAGACACCTAGGAGAGAGCTACAGGCAGCTGCCCTGCCAGGACACACTTGTTATCTATGTGATTTAGCAGCCTTGCTGGCCAGCTCGCTTCTGCTTTATATCTCTGCCATTTTACAAAATCACTGTAATTGTATAGGGTTGTTCCTGCGCAACATGTAATTTCCTGTAGTTTGAAAAGCTTTCAGCGTAAGATTGTCTAAACTTAATAGCATAAACATTAATTCAGTGTGTTGGATGGGTTATTGGGTGTTTTTAGCATGCATAAGTCTGGCAGTAATTATGCTGGACAGAAGAAATAAGTTTTGCTTCCTTTGCTTTCTACACTATTTTGCTTAAATAGTTCCCTGATGATGGACATGCTCAGTATGTAGCAGTTGCTTCAATTTTCAGAGTTGTATAAACATTAACTAATCTTTGCAACCCTTTCTGAGAGGTGCCTTGAACACCTTATTTGCTCACTTAATTGCTGCATTTGAATAAGGGACACGGCCTCCGCAAGTGTATACCAGATTACTGAGACCTTTTAGGGTAGAGTTGTGTACCATTCACATCTCCTCTTTTCAGGCAGGTTCTGGAGGAGACGAACGTTGTTGCTGCTTTATGAGCAAATACCGTGCTTGAGTGGTGTAATAGCAGAGGCAAAGCTGGGAAAACAGAGGGAAAACATTTGCAGAAGTGACATGTTAATCCCTGGTTATCCAGAAGTGCCTAGTGCCCACAACTCTGACAGATGGAGTGTTCAAAACACTCGAAATCAGACCCAATATTACTCCCAGATGGTGCATCCAGGATTGCAGAGTACTTCTGAAACACACTTACCTGAGGTGAGCAGCTGGGCCAGCCTGGATGGGGATGAACACACTTCAGCCCTCATGACCTCCCTGGCGGGAGAGCTGGGGCAGCCGCAAAGGATGAGCTGCCTGGAGGAACAGGTGAAGGAGAAGTTTGTGGTAAATGACCAGTGACACGAGGGCAAATCAGGGCTGTTGCAGTGGTTCAAGCTGTGCTTGGCCAAGATTCTTCCAGAAGGCATTAAAGGTGTAGTGGGAAGCTTGGTAAGGATGCCAAGGACTGCTATGTTCTCCTACCTAGTAGAGAAAGACTTTCAGACAGTGCCTGCTCACAGTCCAAGCCTTACTGTCCCATGCTGTGCCTCTTCTCAGGCACTGATGAGAAGAATATTGGGAAACAATTGTCATAAAATGATCAACATCATATAGGGACTGATCTGTGCTTGAATCTTTCATGACAATTACTGCAATCCACAGCACCCTTTTAATCAACAAGTGAATGGCAAAGAAGTTATTTACTGATAAGTGTTAATTAAAGAGTAGTTGATAGATGCAGGGTCATCATAGCCTATTGGCATTGGTTTCCTTGTGGAAAACTTCGTGGGATTTGCCAGATCTTACTTCAGGTTTCCCACTGTCATTATTTTTTTTTGTTTCCTTTTTTTTTTTTTCTCTCTCCCCTATTTTGGCTTGTGACATTATCATATATGCTCCCCTTATTGGTGCGTTGAAAGCTGCTTTCTGAAAAAAAAGAAAAAAGAAAAAAAGATGTCTTGTTTGACTTTAAGGTATGTTGTGGATGGAAGAGAAATGGATGATATTCCTGATGCTGATAACTTCTTGTTTCCCAAGGGCTTTGTTTTTAAATAATTATGTGAAAACGTTATAAACAAGGGTGGATTATTGGTGTTTTTAAAGCAGAACAAGGAACTCTGCCAGTGGCCACAAAGACGTAGATTGTGATTTTATAATCTGTGTTGAGGGATGAAGTATGACTGCCATGCTCCAACAACAGCCTGTGAAATAGGCTGTATTTATGCTTCATCTCTCCTTTTCTTTAGCGAGGGAATAAATTATTAGTTGTTTTTTATTTCCCAATCTTTGGTGGGTGACTTCCTTTCTGTGCCAGTCAGCTATTCTGGAGTAGCCATACGTGACTTTTATTTGCTTCCTTCTCCTTCCTGTTCTCATTTACTCTCAGAAGAAATTGTCAGGTAAGTTTGTGCCTTCTTTTTAACTCGCTTCAGTGCTAAAGAGGCGATCTAATGCTTAGATGGCAAGGGAAGACCCAAAGAGGCTGAGACATCAGGTGTGAGCACCATAAGCATGAAATGAGTGGAAGGAAAGTCAGCGGTCATGCTGCTCTTCTGTGATTTGTCCATTTTTTTTGCATTAGAAGATCTGCCTCTTCACCGTTTTATTTCATTTTTTTTCCTTCCTTTCCTGTTTTTTCTTCTCATCCTCTTACGGTCTTTTCTGGTTTTCCTATTTTTCTTTCAGCCAGAGCTTATGCGTATGTCGTGGTGCTTGTTCCACTGATAGAGCATCACATCTCTTGTATTTCTTTTTTTTTTTTTTTTTTTTTTTTTTTTTTTTTTTTTTTTTTTGGAGAACAGTTATTCCAGTGGTGTTTCCTAAGCTGGTCTTACTCTTCCCTTTTTTATTGTTTTTGATGTTGTTTTATTCTTTGCAGGCTACCTCTGACTGTGCAGTTCTGCTGTGCTGAGCTGCATACAAACAGAGGGTAAGAGCTAGTCTGTGCCTGCAACAGTTGATGAGTGATGTGAATAAGGTGGGCTCACAAAGGTGGGTGGGAGCTGAAGCAGAGAGAAATGAAGTGCCTGGTACAAGGCTGTGGTGCAAAGCCAGGGCCAGGTGGTAGATAGTAACTGGCATCTCGTGTTTACCTGCATACTGTGTGCTGCTCTTACCACCTTGGGAATGAGTCATTCAGCCCTCCCAGTTCATGCTCTATTTTTTCGTTTTCTTTCCTAATACTTTGAATTGTGATTGCACGTGTTGACTTCAAAAGTGCCTTTATGCTCCTTCCCCGGGCTTCCTCTGGGCTTTGATCCCTCCGTTGCTGTTGTTTGGTGGGCAGCCTGCTCTGCTTTGCTGCCTGGCAGGTTTCGGGTGCTGGCAGCACAGCGGGGGAAAGGCGGTGCGGTTCTCTGGAGGTCCTGCCAGCATTTCAAAAACAGCCCCAGCCGCTACTGTGGGCTGGCTTCACGGGGAACGAAATGGAGCTGGACAAAAGAGCAAAGTGGCTGAGGTCAGTGAGACAGCAAGCCTCTTCCCAGCAGGGATAGCTCCAGAAATATATCCTAACATGCAGTGGCTGGGGGCTCACACTCGATCAGGCTCAGAGTGGATGTTTTTGCCTCCCATTTCACCAGGGCTGCAGCATTGCAGGGATCCATGTCTCACACAACTGCTCAGTGCTTTTAACAAGCAAATACTGTGTGGGGGAAAAGGATGCATGTGTCTTGCACTTCAGCAAGTTGGCTGCTGATAAATGTTAGGCTGAAATTTCAAAGGGGCAGTGCTCTGTACAGTAGCTTGGGGCCTCGGAGTCAGAAGTGCTGGTCACCTGCAGCTCCTATTAACTTCAACTAGAACCGTATGTACTTTGCACTTTTGAAGACCAGGAGCTCCTTAGGGCTTAAAAGCTGGCTTTTTTTTTTTTTTTTTTTTCTTTTTTAATAGCAGTTACAAGCTGACAGGGAAATCTTCTTTCAGTTTTACTGTATTTTTCTTAGGGGAAAAAAAAAGGGGGGGGGGGAATGGTGCTGGAAGACCAAGGGCAGAACCTTTTTTTTTTTCTTTTTTTTTTTTTTAAACAGCACTGATATAATACATTTCAAAAGCAAGTCCCTCTGTTTCCTACAGGTTACACTTCATGCTGTTGGCAGCATAACATTAGTGATTTAATTATCTGTATTACTTGTCTTTTGCTGCGTAGATTAGATAACAAGGATGGACATCATTTTTTCACTTGTTTTAAAAAAATCTTACAGTGTTTGGAATTCAAGGACTGCCAGGAGATGATTGTTTGCCTAGACAAGAAAAAAGGTGATAGAAATTTCTCTAGTAGGGTTTTTTTTTTTTTTTTTTTTTTTTTTTAATGAAACATGCATTGTGAAAAATACTCCCTTCTTCGGTCTGGTACCAGCTCTCACAGTTTTATTAAGAAGCAGGGATTCAGTATTCCTAGAGGTATATTAGTTTAAAAGGATCTAAGTTTTCAGTATGTGTGTTTGTATGTGTACCCATTTTTATCTCTCTAGAGATCTCTCTCTAGACTGTGAGTAAAGTCTTGAACATCTAACCTGGATACACCAAAAGATTCAAAAGACAGCACGCTCTGCATTTTATTTGTCTTCTAAAAAGCTTGTGAGATTTCAGCCAGTCTCACCAGGGCTCCCAACACCCGCAGCATCTTAGATTGCCCAGCTGACTACAATGAAAGGAATGAGCAGAGTGTTGCCAAATGGCTGATGCCAACTAGCTTTATCCTCACATCATTTTGTTGGGAAGCTGAAGAGAGGGTGGTAAGCATCGTTCCGGCTCCTCTTCATTTCTCATGGAAGTGGAAGCTGCAACTTCCAATTCTCTGAGGTTATTTCTAGATCTCCAGTCGTGCCTGTAATGTGGCCCCTTCCTTGAACATGGAGAAGCTGCTGTGGATGCTAGGATGGGTAGTGTCTTCATAGCCAGAAAGGCAGGAGGTGTCTTGCCCTGGGTGGAAGATTTCAGAGAAGGCACCTTGGAAAATGCAAATGGGCTTTTCCCAGAAGCCCTAAGGCCCCACAACAACCCGTCATGCCTTGTATCACTGTAATTTTTGGCAACTCTTCACCCAGCCACCTTTTTAACATGGCAGGTCTGACTTTCCCTTCTTACCTCTACACCTTTCGCTTGTTCCAAATACCGTGAACATTTTCTTGAGGGGAAACAAAAGGAATCAGGTCTTCTGAACAAAGATCTGGTGAGTGCGTGTGCCAGTGCCTCTCCATTGTGTAGATTCTAGTCCTTGATTTTGTAGGCAGAGTTTTGGATTTGTTTTTCTTTTTTTTTGCACTAAGCTGATGATCTTATTCTCTTTTTTGTTGTACATGTATTTTCATATTCTGGGTTTGTTTCATACTGCTACTGTGCTCCACTGTATCTGTTGCTTACTCACAGCATTAATGGTGGGAATATACGAAGTAGGCGTCTTTCCCTTTTGAGAGTAAAAAACAGTGCCTGATCTGTTTATAGTGTTAATTTTGTCTTCATTGGTGGTGTCAGAAGCAATTTATTGGGACAGAGTGCTGGTGTTGGGAAGCTGCTAAGTGGCAGGATGCACTTTCTCCCCTTGGGCTCCGTCTTGGAGCCCTTTTGCAGAAGGGTACCCTGTGAGGAACCCCTGAAATGTCAACACTGCAAACACAAGGAGGGATTATTTAGCAGGAAAGGACTGCCAGAATTTGGCCTTCAGGAAAGAAATCTCACTTTCTGATAGTATTACAAACAATAGAGAGTTAAGAGATGAAAAACTGCCACTACATGGGAAAATAATACTGTTTCAATTTAAGCTTTGGTTTAGTAAGTTTTCCTGGAAAGAAACTTGTTCCTGAGGGCATTTTATCTATTTTTCTCTCTCAGGGTTTTATACTGCTGCCCATCACTGCAGTATCTGAATGCTTTTTGTATAAAGATTGATAGCAACTTTGAAGTCCCCCAAGAACTCTGCAGTCTGTAGCACATCTTTCCTTGTCGGGTGAACAAATATTTTGGGCCCAGCTTTACAATGAAGTACTAGTTTTATTTAATTTGTCATTATAATTGTAACATATAAATTTAAATTATTGTTTTGGGAGATATTATTAAACATTTTTCATTCTTTTTATGATTTTCCTGAGATATGGAAAACACCATTGTTAAAGTTTGAATACATTACTGTTAAAATATGTTCTTGTAAATGTCACATCAAGCAGATAAGGGACAAGTTATCATATATCTAATGTTCCAGATGTTTTATTTTTTTTGTTCAGTGTTATCTAGATTGTTTGAAAAGTGTTCAAATTATATTTACATTTTTACAGGTGATGGATACCAGTTCTGTATCAGCTCATGAGAACTGTTAGATGCAGTATTCTAGCTTATAAAAAGATTGAAGTGGATGTTTAAATCAGTAGATGGGAATAAGTTCTTAAAACTAGCAAGATTACAGCGAGAGGATTTACTAGCTGGTTTGGATATTCAGTTCTAAATCATTTCAGTATTAATCTTGTGTGGCTAATCTATCTATCCAGCTATGTAATCTGCCTGTTTAAACAAGATACTTAACTCTTCCGAAATAATTTCCAAGAGAAATAAAAATAAGCATTGTTTTCTCTATCTTTCTTTCCAGTCTGTCAGAAAAATACCTTGATGAGTATATCCGTAATTTATATGTGTAGGTTTCTCTCTTGGCTGTGAACAGTACAAAATTTATGAAGAAACTCAAATTGTGGCATTGAGTCCTGTGGTTATTTCAGAAGATAATTGCTCTTTTAGTCCTTTCTTTGTTGTTGTTATTCCTTTTTAATCTCTCGTGGCTGTGAGCTCCAGATGCTAGGGCAGCTCTTTCCTGCTACCAGCGTTTAGAGTGCCTCCTATGAGTTTCAGTGAACAGGGATGTTTCTGGTGATGTAAGCTGGCGGTAGCCAGAGAGAGGTTAAGGTAAACCACTAAATATTAAAGCAAGGATTTGAACTAGAGTGTGCATTTAGTGGGCAATTTGTGGAGAAGGAGGAATACTGATAGGTTTCTGCAGAAAAGAAGAAAAGAGGGAACATAATCTTCCAATAAGGAGGGTTTCAATTTTTTTTTTTTTTCTTTTGCTAATAATTAGTTAGAAGAGATGCCTGACTTCTTGAAGTCTCTTCTAATACTGCAAACTAATCTCCTTTCTCAGGTATGAAATCAAATATAGTTACAATATCTCTACCAGATGTTTCCCAACCATTGGCTGTGTTACAGTGGGAAAGGAGGAACCCTTACCTGACGGAGAGAGGTGTGGCTGAAGAAGTTGCGGAAGCCTCCACCCTCCAGTTAAAGAACTCCAGCTACCTCCTCAAGTGTCTTATCCAGTGTGCTAATAACTTTGTAGCTGGGAAGACAGTATTTTCTTATTTCTTCTTTTTGTACTTCATGGAGCACCTGCTGTCCCTGCCCCTATGAAGACACTTCATTCTGAACAGAATATATGGAGGTGAAGGAGCACAGTCAACTGGGCAGTGACAGCTCCATCTGAAAGGTCCTTACTTATTCTTTTTTTTTTTTTTTTTTTTTTTTTTACAATACACTTCTTTCTACAGCTGCTGTTTTAGCTACACATAGTCTTCAAAGGCGTTAAATGTGTTATCACATTTCTGTCAGTTTTTACCCATGGGTTCAAGCAGTCAGACTGTACGTTCTTGTTTCAAAAGGCAGCTGTGTATCTGTATCTTACTTCTACTATTCATTGCCTGTTGGAATCAGTGGGAGCTACTGAGTGCGTGATATTTTTGGAAATCAGGCCATTGAAGTATATTTTGGTTATAAATAACCATGAGCTAATTAGGTTTTAAAACAATAACGATTCACAAATGAAGTGTATCTTTCTTGTCTCTCGCTAGTAGAGATACTGGGTCAACTTGGATGAATTCCTCCCTGGCTTGGATGGCTTGCTGCGTCTCCATACCTTCCCTGCACAAGTTTCTTTTTTGAGGACTGTGACTCAGCAGGGTTTTGAAGTGGATGAGTCACAGTCCGACTGGCTAAGTGACAGCTACTAAGTGGGTGGGTAAAGCAAGGACTTTATTCTGGGAAGGTGTAAATACAGACGGAGGCCAAGTCTAGAGGTGAAGGAGGCCAGGGGATGAAAGGCATTACCCGATAGGAAGTGCTGGTGGCTGGCTGTAGCAGCGCCTTCCTTTTAGCTGTGTTTTATGGTGCCGTGGGCAGGCCATGCCTCTCCTGGGGAAGCAGATCTCCCAAATGAAGGGCAGCTAATCCCAGCAGATCACAGAGAAAAGCAGACTGCTGGGAGGCAGCTGTTTCTATCTGGGAGTTGGATTTCTAACCAAAAAAAGTCAAGCTGATTTATCGTTCAGCCTTTTCATTCAAGTAGGGTGAAACCTCGAGCAGCAGTCTGGTAGGGACGAGGCAATATGAAGACTCCTGTGCAGAATGGATTAATGTGCTGACCTCTGAAATTAGAAACAATGGTGGCATATCATACTGTCTGATGAATCTTCTTGTGAGAACATCTCGTTCTGGATAACCCCATTTACTGTTTGGTAGAAACCAGAGTGCTGTTCCAAGGCATCCCTTCGTTTGTTTCTGAAAGGTTCCCACAGCTCTGCAAGCTGTAAGGGAATTTGAAATGAGATCTTCCTTGAGGCGTGAGGATTTTTTATTACGTGGTATTCTATAGTTAAGTGGAGAAGCAGAAAATGTGATTGTGTGTCACCGCCACCAGGGTTACTGCTGACCACATACCTCAGTATGTTATCAGGTAGTGAAAAAATCAGAACTTCCGGGATATACCTAACACTTTTCTCTGTGATGGGGTGCCTGCTTAGAGTGGAAGAGCTGTCAGTTGGAGACCTTTGGTAGGGACTGAGGAGCAGTGGCTAACAATAAAGCTGCTTGCATCCCTGGCTTTCTCTCCCTTCCTCCTAATAAATTCAGGTAGGCCAATGGAGAGAGTAAGCACTGTAACTGATAGTGTCCTGGAGTGTTCAGAATTGAAGAAGGAAACTGTGGTCACCAGATTCCAGCTGTCCCACTTCCTTTTCCAAATGAAAAAGCTTTTATCGGGATAGCATATATAAATATTTTTCAGTGCATACTCATTCTAAAACTATTTTGGTTACAATATTTGTATTCTCTTGATATCTCAGCGATTTTGGATCTAGAAAACATGAGACCCTGAACTGCAGGCTGAGAGGCAATCTTACATCTCCTCTATAAGAAACACAGAGAGGGGGTTATCCGGTTATCCTGCCTAACAGAATAAGAAAGTAGACAATGGTTGAAAGCTGAAGCCAATGAAATTCAAATGGTGGCATGGTGAGTGTTTTAAGAAGTGATGGTAATTTACTGCTGGAACAGATTGCTGAGGGATGCAGCAGATCCCCCTATCACTTGAAGTCTTTAAATCAACATTTGGTGCCTTTCTCATTCATTCTCAACTTGCTGCATTCAATCTAGGGGTTACTGGGTGATATTCAATGTCTTCTGTTAAGCAGAAGGTCAAACTGCATCATCATGATGTTCTGCCTGTCCTTAAAATGAAAGTCTGAGCTGCAGCTGCTTGTACTATGTGAGTAACACATTCAATTGCTATTGATAATGGAAAGCATGCAAACCAAATCTCAAATTGAGTCTAAGTGGTGGGGAGAGTAGGTGTGTGCGTGTTTGTGAGAGAGAGAGAGACACTTGGCTTTATAGCTTTTGTGTTCCATCAATTTAGTTTTCCTTAGAGTCATGCTCTCTTTCCTACACCATGCCTCTCGTTTGGCCAATTGCATCTCAAGGGTTACCAATGGCATAAATTGCAGGCTGAAGTGGTAAAAGGAGGAAAGATTCAAGAGAGATTAACGAAGAGCACGATATGTTGGAAAGCGTGACTTTAAGTGCCCTCAACATTGGGGCCTTATAGCTTTTTCTGACTCTTTGGCTCATAAATTGCATCAGTTTAAAGTCCCTCATACATCAGTAGATTGGGTAGAATATGTTCTAAGGGAATCTGAGTGAGCATAAGTGGGTATAAATTACATTACCTTACAGATTGCTTCTGAATTTGGCCCAGATTCTTTCCTTTATTTTCATTATGTCAACTTCACGCATTGGCATTATGGTCTTTTCAACAACTGGCCTGACAGCAAATGAATTCTTTCTACCAACAGTAAATCAACCAAGTCAGAAAATGCTCCTCAGTGTAAATATTTCTCTTTATGTTCAGAGCATTTCAAATCTCATTAAATTTAGAACAAGGTATTAGTAGAAATGTGTATATAGAGAAGTACTGTTAAAAGTGGTAATTATTCATAAGCCACCTGGATTCTTCTTTGCTCCCCAGCTAACAATGTTCTGAATTGAGAGGAGGGGGGGTGAACAGTATTGCAATGCTGGAATATAAACTGCTGGAGTCCAAATAGCTTTAGAAAGTTCTTCAATTTATACTTGATTGTACTCCCCACAATTCCTGCAACAGACATGGTTAAAAGAAAATGTTAAGATATAAACCGGTAACAGTTTCACTCTTGGAGGGCTGAAGCAAAGGAAATTTTAACTGTAGTTCATTAGAAAATAAAATAGAATTTTCCTTTTAGAAAATAGAAGAAAAATTTGTATGTTAATTAAGTTACAGTAGAATTTGCTTTAGGAATAAATTACGTACATGTTATGCAACTTATTTCATCTCTCTGCTCAGAGTATATGGCTAAAATATTAAATTCAGCCCCACACTGCAATGCTGATAAGTGTTTCTGTGCTACTTCATTATTATTATTATTATTATTATTATTTTTTAGACATTTTTTTTTCTGATGTTGGCACTTCAGTGTTTAAGAAGTTGTGGGGTAGGTAGAGTAAGGAATTCCTGACTGGCTTCTCAAGTATGAACTCAAGAAAAAGTCACTATTTTGTCTTCCTTTTCTGATCTGAGATTGGTAAGAAGCCTATAGAATCTCTTGAAGGATGTTCAGAGTTGCAGCTGATGTCTTTTTTTAATATTCCCAGGTGGTGGGAGCTATATAAATGCAAACTACCCATATTATTTCCTATCATATAAGATTTTCTATCATGCTTCTCCTCCAGAATCCCTGTGTTCTCTTGAATGATGAAACTGCAAATGTTCCATAAATGCCAGTGTAATTTATTATCGTCTTTCATTCAGAGCATTACAAAATGATTTGCAGATGCAGGTGTTGCTAATGATTTTCAGCCACCCTTCTTAAAGACAGGAGAATATAATTGTCTCTGTTTCTACAACAAGGATGAAACTTGTTACCTAAAATGAAAAGTCTGGTTTTAAAGGTGAGTTGGGGTTGCTGCTGGGTCTTCTTGTGGCTCTCCTTATACTTCCTACTCTTTTTTTTTTTTCCAGTTATTTTGCTTAGTGGAATCCATTGGCTGAAAGGGAACTGGAAATTTGTTTTATGTGCAGAAAAATGCTTTAGATGAAAAGGAGAGGGTAATGAAGAAAAAAGTGCTCTTGGCAGGCCTAAAAATGTATCTTGCAGTATTGGACATCATGGACATTGTGGCTCTTCATCATCTAAGCATTCCTAAATCTGTTTAATCCTAAAGCCTACTTACAACAGTGTCAGTAGTATTTTAATGGATTGCTTCTGATTTGGGTTTTCAAAAGGCCTTAGTTAATAGGAGACATCATTTATGACTTGCCGTAGATGGTTTGAAGGGGAATATGTGAAGGAAAAATTTGGCCATATTTCAGATGCTGCTTTTTTTTAAGCTTCCCACTGAGACAGTTTCCCCAAGAAATCAAAGCTGTAACCAGAGGCATGTTGGAGGCACTAAATGCTTGAAAATATGTCTCTAATCTTAGCACTCTTTGGTGAGGACACTGGATCAAGGTTCTTGGTGAAAAGGACTCTATTAGTAGGAAAAAAAGGAAAAGATTCCTTCTTTTTGCAGGCCTGATCAGGTGTAGTTGGTAGTTGTGGTAGCTGGTCCTCTTTGCATGGAGAAACACAGATTCAAATGTTTCATTTGGTTTTCTTTTTAATCTTCTCCTTGCAGCTTCTTATGGAGAAAGTACCGTAGGGCACTGGCTGTGAATTAAACCCCTGGGGGAAGTTTGGTCTCTGTTGGTGCAAATACAGGTGTTGCAAATATATGGGATGCAGTTTGTGGCCACATGCCAGTAGGGTAAGTCAAATGGGATGCCTAATGTGACCTGTGTAAAATGTATTTTAGCACAGATGTGGCTGTGAGATGTTGTTGTTGTTGTCTTTTAAAGTGAAGCTCTATGTATTTTGCTTGTGGTAGCTCTCTGAAGGTTTACCAGTTCATTTCTTATTGGATGTTGATTAAAATTGACGTTTCTGCCAGCCTTAGTGATCTTGAGTGAGATATTCCAAGTTTGATCTTTTCCTGCATTGCACAGCTCAGGGAGTTTGTACTCCCATCCAGGAGGAAGGCAGAGCTTCAGGTCTCTATGCAGCAGCCCTGTTCAGGGTGGAGTGACACTTGAGAACTCCCCAGGCGGTACCTTTTGAGCACTAATGGGCTGTGGTTACACACCAGGTAGGCACTCCCAGTAACCTAAGATTCCTAAACGTAAATCAGTCATGGGCAGTGCAAGCCTCCTGTCTCTCCCTCATATTCTTACTCAGTGTTCAACTGGAAGGACTGGGTCTTGTGGAGAAAAGATCACTTTCTGTCCTAGTTTCATGAAGACCTTCATGTTTCTTCAGAGATGGAGTGTGATGGGTGCCAGGTAGTCCCTCTCTTTGTGGCAAGGACAAGGATGGCAGGTTGTGAAGTTCACATTTGTTTTCATGAAATTGGGCCGGGATCTAAACAGCATGCTGTTCCTGGAGTATATTCTCTGTTAAGAAAGTATAAGCAGGCTTAATGGCTTAGATAAACTATCCAAAGATTGGTGAAGTAATTAGTAAATGTGCCCTGTCAGACCAACTAATTTGTTTAATCTTGAGCGGGCAATGTTTATAGATATTTAAATCATCTTAAGAAGCGGCTGTCCAGAGTCACAGTAGGATGGTGATCTACGCAGTGCTGCAGACAAACAGACCCACTTCCTGTCCTCACTGCAGCACCACTGAGCTCTGGAGAAAGCTGCTGTGGTCTTACCTTGCTTCCGTCTCACGGTTATTTAATTCAGTCCTAGTGCTAGAGGTGATTCTGTCCTTGCTGGCAGCTGCTCCTTTCCCTACACAGATGCATGCTTCTTTGAGGCTACCAGGTAGGAAGCAGATCTGGCTGAAAGCTAACGTGTTCAACTTATCCTTTGTTCACCTTTATTTATTTATTTATTTTTAATTTTATTTTTCTTTTGTTGTTGGGCCAAGCAAGCACTGGTACTAGTCCCCAAAGGGATGTTTGGACAACTGGCCGAGAGAGGTGACAAGGGCAGGACTCCACTGTTAGTGAGGACTTGTGCTTTGGGCAGCATCGATAGGCAACAAAACTACAACCTGAGTTTACCCACCTGTTTATATAAATTGAATAGTTTGCTGATTTCTGGCAGGAGTTGTGTTTGGGTTCTCTAGGGTGCAGGAACAAAAATGTCAGAAGCTTCACTGTAGTGACTACATCTTCCAGCTTCCTGTGCAGTTCTTTGCCAAATAAAACAGCCAGAAAGCTCAGCACCAGCAGCTGTAGGGAGTTAATTCCACCCAGACCCAGATTAGCCATGGCACATTCTTGTAACCATAGGCACGAAAGCTTAGTGTAGACAGCTGTTCTGATAAACCAATCTGGGAATCCTGCCCTCCTAGGAATGTTTGATGCATATTGGTCAGAGAAATGGTTTGCGAAGTTATTGTGGGACAAACTGGTAGTCTGGATGGCAATTGCATGTTGTTCTCATTGCCTGTGATGAAAATACCACATGGTTACCAAAAATGACGTGAAGTTTTCCTTCAAATGCTCAATGAATTCATATATCTCTCTGTCTGACCTTTATAGATGTAATGCCATTACTCATCTGTGTGCTATGAGAGTGATGTCTGTCCATATGCAGAGTATTGCTTAAAAGAGGCGAGAAGTAAAGAGATGGTAGGCCTGCTTCCTACTCCAAGTAGTATTTCTTCTGCAAAGAGGGTGTTACTTTCCAGTTTTTGTGCTTGTAGCATATGTTGGCATCTTTTTGACTGCACTGGATGAATACTTAGAAGGGGATGATGGGGATGATTGAAAATCAGAGAAATGTAATTGCTGAAAAGAACATTTGACTAAGTGAATGGAGGTAAAACCTTAAGATTGCTTGAAGCTATGAAGGTGAGTCTGTTTGGATATCTCTGGGGGTTAAGCACCAGCATTTGACTCTTAACAGTTGGGGATTTGAGCACTGCTGAAGGATCAAAAGCGTAGCTTTGCCGGAGGGGATACTAAAGTTCACCTTGGTTCAAAATGAGAATGTGTAATTTCATGGCACACAAATCCACTAAGGATGCTAAACACTGAGGATTTGCCTCCAGAAAACTGTCCAGAAGACTCCAGAAGTGCCAGATGTGCAAGTTAGTGATGGCTGGGAGTGTATTTGAGGTTAGCTCTCTCTGTTTCCTCTGTGCCTGAGCTCTTCTCTCGGCATCTGCTTCCGGTTGTTGTCAAAGACAGGATTTGGGTTAGGTGGACTTGCACTCTGACCCAGCACAGCCATTGTTGTGACTTCAAGGGAGAATATTTTTAGAAATAGCAAAGATTAGAAGACAGAGTATTGGCCTGAAAGGAAATCTGTTGCTTTCTGGGCTCTACCATTAGTGTTCTGTTCAAACTGGAACAAGTTATTTCATCTGTTTGACTCTCCCTTTCACCTGACAGGCACCCTTTATCCATATTGCCATTTCAGTTGTCAGTTCTGTCATCTGAGGACTTTCTTAGGACATGTTTACACAGTTACAAGCAAGGTAACACACTTCAAGGACTTTGCTCTGCTTGAAGTTGTGGCTCTCAGCTGAAATTTGGAAGCTGACTGTCAATGCTTTAATTTCATTGTGGATGTAAATTAAAGCGGGTTAAATTAAACTATCCGGAAGCATTGTCATGAAAATAGTTGATGCTGACTTTGAAATTGTAACAGAACAGGAGTGTCCGTGTATGGATCTATGTAGCAAACAAGGAGAAGTGGTGTGCCAGTGTACAAACTCTTCAACTCCCCATCATGTGAGCGTGTCCTCTGCATTGCTTTGCTCAGAGGAGATCCTGGCCCATTTTATGTCACTACTCACAATTCTAGTAATAATAATAGCAAATCTCAATAGCAAAGTGGTCCTGCTCAGATGTTCAAACTTTCTTCCTCTTTTGAATAAAGAAATATTGAATGCTTTAATGTGAGACACATTTGTTAAGGAATAGGTGGCTTTGATTCATATGTTTATATGGGGTGCACTTCCTGAGCAATAGGTGGCTTTGATTTGTATGTTTATAAGGGGTGCACTTCCTGAGCAGATCAGAAAAAAATTCTTTGCTGGTGAAGGATGTTGGAAGTACAGAAATTCTGCAGCTTGTTCTGGACTTGTAATTATCAGTACGTGTTAACGGAGAAGAAAAATGTGGAGATACTGTTCCACAAACAAGCTAAATGATATTTTTTGTCTCTTTTGCTGTGATGGGTGAAAAACCATTTTTTTTCTGACTTTTTTTTTTTTTTTTTGTGAAGGGATAAAAGTTTAGTGCGTGTTCTGTATCAGAGAAAAGAAGTCATTTATTACGTAAACTACTGGTCTTTTAGCTGCAGTTTGGCATTATGATTTTTATCAGCACTTTTGACTGTCGCTAATATGACCCAGGGCTTAAACATGTTGCTGTCACTGTAACATGTGTTTTTTCTAAAACTATTACTGTCAGGCAGCTACTGCAAGTCCAATTCCACATTCTAGCATCCTCTCTGAGAATACCGAGGCTTAGCTTATCATCCTCTTGGCACAGAAAGCGGTGTGGTTTTGAGCTCTGTAGGGTGCAGTCAGAGCTGAGGAGTGTAGTTTTCCAGGAGCAGCACGCAATAAGTGCTGAGTTTCAATCTGCCTTCTCTTCAAAACCAACATGAGCATCCGTAGCTTAGCCAAAACTTAAAGATAAGAGTTTTCAGGGTTCTTCAAAGTGAGGGTGAGATTACTATGGTTTGAAAGACCTGGAGACCATTACGGCTTGAGCAGAAGGAAAAGGGCCATTATAGCCTCTTTGGAGTAGGAGCAACCAGCTTGTCCTTTTTCCCCTTGTGCAAGGCAAGTTGATTGCCTCATAAGTAACAAGCCCTAATCCTCCTCAAGTACTTTGAGAGTCTAGCACTGGGCCTCCCCTACATAAATTGGAAGGCTGTGAATCATGGCTGGCCCTGCAGAAAGTATTGTGCAATGCAGGCTCTTTGTGATTTTTTTTTTTCCTCTTTGCACACTTTTGCAGAGGCAGACGCAATCCAGCCCATTATCTGTATGTGAGAGTTTTCACTATTATGGACTTGTAAAAGTTTATATTAGCAATTCTGATTTGGGAAGGACAAGTGGAGGCTGAAAGAATGGCAAATGGAACCTGGATATAACTTTTTGATTCCAGAGCCCAATTAAATTTGTGGCTTTAAAGTGCGTGAGACTCCTGAGTTCAGCTCTAATACTAAATTTATATTATTTCCTGGAATGAGAGTCACTGTGGACAATTTCCAGAGGAGCATAATAATGATCCAGTAAAAAATGAACCCTGCTTTTGATTTTCTTTTTTCTCCCAATAGATATAAGATAGAGAACCAGTTTAGCTTTATATTGGCTATTCTTTTAATGCTCAGTAACTTTCCTGCCATCAGTAATTTTTTTTTTTTTCTCCTTAGATATCTATCTTATTAGTGCTGCTCTCGCTATGCAGTGTTAGTGTGCATTTGGCTGAAGTGGCTAACGTTATAGCACTGTTACATATTTGAGGAGAAGGAAGAAAGAGAATATCAGTTGAAGGGAAACATTACATACAACACATCATAGTCATGAGTTCATTTTTCATGAATAATTACTCTTCTGTGTGTCATGTGTTTCTTTTTTTTCATCATATTGAGGTCTTCTGCCTAAAATGATGCCTCAGCCTGATCAGTTAAGGTGAGAGGGAACCTCGGACAGCAGTAACTGTGAATGCTCTGTGTTGAGCCGCTCAGAACAGCCTTTGTGCTGCTTAGACGCATTTTAAACCATAGGTTTTGAGCTAGAAAAATGCTTGTCTCTCATACCTTGTTATATATCTGGACAGGATTTGCCTCCCAAGGAAACTTACCTTAATTCTGCTCCTGCTTTGTGTTTGTGGCATCTTTTTCACCTGATGACTGTGAGGAATGAGAGCTGAGTTATGCCAGAGATGAAAGGACAAGGGAAAATGGCCATAAACTTGAGCATAGGAAGTTCTGCAACAATATGTGAAGGAACTTCTTCACAGTCGGGGTGACAAAGCACTGGAACAGCCTGCCCAGGGAGGTTGTGGATTCTCCTTCTCTGGAGATATTCAAGACCTGCCTGTGCAGCCTGCTGCAGGGAGCATGATTTGTAGGGGGATTGGACTCGATCTCCAGAGGTCCCTTCCAGCCCCTACTGTTATATGATTCTGTGAAAGCAAGTGTCATTGTCCTCCCCTTCGCTCCCCTCCTTGCTGTGAAGCATGGCAGGGTAGTACATGGTTTCTGGTCAGCAAACTGATAGACTTGAGAACTTTGGGAAAATCATAAGTTATTCTCGGGGAGAAAATGTGTTCTAATTCTGTTTCCCATAGAAATAAAAGAAATTGCTGTCAGAAGTCGTGCTTTTATGGAATTGAGCTTCCTTTTTTTCCTACCTTTGATGCCTGTCTCCTGACTTCTGGAGGGGACAGTGATCACCACTGACAGTCAAAGAAAGAATTTCTTTGTGATTCAAAAGATTTTGTGATTTCTTTGTGATGAAAGTCTTTCAAAGACTTTCATTTAGTTGTTGCGCTGAAGGTCATAGTTTAGTGAGGAAATATTGGTGATGGGTGGACGGTTGGACTGGATGACCTCGGAGGCCTTTTCCAACCTTGGTGATTCTATGACTTCCTTTTTTTTTTTCCCCCCTTTTCTTACTCTAAGCCAGTTTGGTAGTTGGTTGCTTTACACCTTGAGAGACTGGTAATATGTCCTGTGGCCTCTCCTCAGAGTGATGTATGAATCACAGATCTGGGCTGTATCTCTTCATCTACTTTTGTCAAACTTTGTAAGAAACAGTGCTGTGGCATTGGTTCTGTTTTGGAGATGAAGTTCCTATCTGGATAAAATAGCCCTGGATATGATGTGTTGAGCTTGCAGAACTAGTCTGCTGCACTGAAATGAAATCCAGGACCAGATGAGTTGAAATGGATACTTGAATGAAATAATTATTATTCTCACAGATGCAGAAAAGTAGACATACAGTAATGGTTTAGACAGAATGCTTTGTTTAAAGACCATGTTAAATGAATTCCTCCAGGAGGTCTTGTGTTTTTATGGAGACTGCTGTCCAAGGAGGAAAGATCTGTTCTTCCTTATTCCTGTGAGGTAATTGAATATAAGTCTGAAACTTCAGTCTGCTTTGTGTGTTACCATCCCAGTCAAATATCTGCAAAAATAAATATTATACTACTCTTTCCATCAAGTTAGACATGTTTAGAGGTCATGTTTCTAATCAGATAGTTTTGGGGCTTAATATTGAAGTCAGGGTAGTAGTCCTTTCAACTGAACAATATTTTTCCAAAATAAATTCAAGGGATTTTCTTCCTTTTGTTGACCTTCAAAATGTAGTTGCTGATAGAGAAATTCATCCACGTTGCATTTCTTTGTCATTAATTTTAGTTAATCAGTTTTGTGACTCTGTGTATAAAAGTCTTCCTTCTGTATTGGTGCTTACTGAGAGAAAAAGATATACAACTTGTCTCATTTTGGATATTTATAGTCTGAGGAATGCATCTTGGAAGAAGAGGTTGCTTTAAAATAGATCTTTGCTTAGGGTCTTGATTAATAGGAAAAAAATACGTATTTACTCATCTATCTTCTTTCTTTGCATGTGAAGATCCACAAAGACAACTCTGCTAGCGAGAATCACATCAGAGATGAGAGAGTCAGAAAATGACGGAACACGTGTTCTGCATTTAATGTGTTCGGAACTTGTTACCACTTTCAAAGTTGCGTATGAGCTTTACCCCAGTACTTGGAAATGAATGTTTTTCTGTTTGTTTGAAATGACCAAGAAATAGAGTAAGCTATTTAATCATTTACTTAAAAACCATGTAACAACCTTGAATTCTAGTTTCATACATGACAATGTTTTTTTTTTTCTTTTTTTATGTGCATATGCACACACGTGGACAGCCAGGCTTGCCCATGTTGCTTGTCACGTTACCCATCTGTACAGATGAAACCTGTCCTGATGTCTAGAGTCCATGATGTGCCATTTACATTCTTTTTACCAAGCTTTGGTTATAAATAAAGTATCAAACATCCAGTTTACCATTTTATTTTCTAAATACGGGAACATGAGTATATATTAATTCTGATTTGTAGGGTTTGTTTTTTAATGTAAAGTTCATTTCGGCATGGTTGTCTTTCATCCTAGGGCTTTTTACAGAGGGGTTGAAACTGGATGATCTTTAAGGTCCCTTCCAACCTATGTCATTCTGTGATTCTAATAGTATAGTAACATATTATTTTGTTATTCAGGAGTGCTTATTTTTAATCTCTGGTTTTGCTGCTCAGACTCTGAAAGGTATTAATTGAATTACTTGTGTTTGAGAAAGGCTCAGTGCAATATCCTAGAGGTTTGATGTTGCTGTTAGATTTTGAGGGGTTACAGCTTGAAAGGTAGCTGTGTTGTTTGATACCAGAGATGTGCCTGGTATTTTCCTCATTCTGTGCTACTGAGTAAGTGGCGTAGCACATTAGCACAATTGCCTTTTGCCATGCTAGAGTAGTATTCCACTTCTAGCTTAGCCTTAACCACTCTTAAATCTTTATTCTATCCTCAGTGCAAAGGTACTATAGAAATAGATGCATGTGAACAGCATTGGGAAGGCTGTAAGTCAAGTCACAGTTCTCAGCATGGTGGAATCTCATTAAGATGGGTAAGAGTCATCATGAGAGTAAGAGTGTCAGATTCAAAATGTGATATGTTTGTCGACCTGATTTATATAGAAACATCATTGCTGACCTGGTGTCCTTTTTTTTTTTTTTTTTTTTTTTTTTTTTTTTTTTTTTTTTTAATAAAAAGGAAAAGAAAGCAGCTTTCATATCCCATCAGCTGTTTCTTGAACGCTTTCCTCTTCCTTCCTCTCACCCGCTGCCAGTGATCTTCATGAAAAGATATCAGGCTGGTTTGTGAATATACATATATTTTTTTCCCTTCCTCCGTGAGATACTGAAAGAGTGTGGTATCCAACTCCTATTTGAAACTCGGTGAAAATTGGCTGTCTGATTACCATTCCAACATAATACATCATGAATATTAAAACTCCTAAAATATGCAGCTGTGTGTGCATCTCTGTAAGTACAGTGACTCGTATAAACGCAAAGCAGAAATTTGCAGAGCTCTAAATAAAACACCTTCTTCCTTAGGAGAGATGTTTCAGAGCACAGGCATTGCAAACAGGTGGGGCAAGG
The DNA here is from genome assembly GCA_030625065.1 of Alectoris magna. Classification (NCBI taxonomy): domain Eukaryota; kingdom Metazoa; phylum Chordata; class Aves; order Galliformes; family Phasianidae; genus Alectoris; species Alectoris magna. Next base: position 110,352,538 of record CM060561.1, on the reverse strand, counting down.
ATACTCCTGCTTGCTGTCACTCCCACAGCCAGCATCACCAGCAGCAGTCTCCAAGCATGCAGGGGAGGAGATGTTTGGGCAGCGGTTGCGTAGCTCTCTGCAGAACCAGTGCATCAGTTTGGAAAAACTTTATTCCTTTTTGAGTAAAGGAGCAGTGGTTACAAACACCCCACCATCTCCTAAGGGCCTCTGTGCTCGTTTTGGGTGGTAAATCGTGCTTGAGCCAAACATAGAAACCCAGTGGTTTTTGTAAAAGTGCCTATGGAGTGAGATGCCACACAAGTAGCCCCTGCAAAATGTGGCCTTCATTGCTCAGAAAGGAACTAGGAGCAAATGTTAAAAACTTCAGTTTCTGCACTCATCTGTTAGTAAATAAAAATACAGCCATGGAAATTTGTTTTTCTTCCTTTGTAATCTCTGCATTTATAACTGTCTCTTCGTACAGTAGAGCAAAGCTAACAAAGAAAGCATTTTTTTATTGTAAAGTGTTGTTTTCCTATTTAGCTTTCAGAAAGCAAAGCTGAAATAAATAGTTGTGCAGGCAAGGTGTGGTTTGGAAATAGTGTTAGAATGAAGATTATAAAGAGGAATGACATTGCGCTACAAGAACTGAGTTTAGCTGCATCAGTCTTAATGCAGCGTTCCCTTTTCTGCGTTTATGAAAGTAAAGGAATAAAGTGATTGTTCCCTTAAAACTTAGATATTGCAGTGTAGACAGCTGCCATCGGAATTCAGTCTTCATTAAGGAAACAACTTACAGTATTGCAGTAAATTATTTTTTAATTAAGATTTTTTCCTGTACGTTTATCCTCCTTGGTCCTGAGGATTTGCTGAATTACTTATTCTGAAATGCCAAACATATGAGTAGCACAGCTTTACAAATGGGATGTGTTTAGGGAAAAAAAATCCGGAATTGGAGTGTAAGTCAGTGTTGATTTAAACATGTTGATGCTGTCCCATCCATTTGCTCTGAAATCCTATTGTTTTAGTTTGTAAACTTTTTGGAGAGGAGTTTGTGACGGGAACAAGTTATTGATCTGGAACAGTCTGTGCTGCTAGGGAGGAAACAAAAAGAGGGGGGAAAAGATCACCCATAGATATGCAAGTTAGAAATGGAACTCAAACGTACCACATCTCAAGTTCATTTTGGACTAGGAACCACCCAGCTTAAATGAGAGGTGAAAACTGTGGCCAGAAACAGCTAAAAAGAGATACTATGAACCTCATTAGTGGTTTTTAAATAGATGAAGGGTGAGTGTCAGGAGGATGGAGCCAGGCTCTTCTCAGTGACATTTAATGAACAGGACAAGGGGCAGTGGGTGCAAGCTGGAACGTAGGAGGTTCCACATAAATATGAGAAAGAACTTGTTTATGTAAGAGTAACAGGACACCAGAATGGTCTGCCCAGGGAGGTTGTGGGGTCTCCTTCTCTGGAGACATTCAAAACCCTCCTGGACGTTTTTCTGTGTGACATGATATAGGTGTTCCTGCTCCAGCAGGGGGATTGGACTAGATGATCTTTTGAGGTCCTTTCCAATCCCTGGCATTCTTCGATTTTGCTAAGTGTATTTTTAAGGTAGAAAAACACTGACTATAATAAGGCATGAGAGTATGATTTTAAGGTAAGCTGTAGACAAATGGAATTATTTGATAGCTGATATTAAACAACCATTAGTAGTCAGTAGATATGCATAGGTCTGAAACTACTTCCTAACCATCCAGCAGGACAGTTTGATTAAGAAGTGTTTTTGTTGTTGCTGTTTTGTCTTTGTTTCTTTTAACTGTATGTACTCATTTTACTTTAATTAAAGTTGTGATACAGTATCAAAATACTTCCAATTTAAGCAGGAAACTTTTCTTTTTATTGAAGAAAAAAAGAAAGATAAAAAATAACCTATTGATTTGGTAGAGTAACCTTGGATGTTGTTTTCAATCAATAGCTTTTAAAGAATCTATTCTTGTGGAATATGAAAGTAACTATTTAGTAATATAGGTAATTTCTTATGCTTTAGGGCCAAATCTTCCTTTCCTAAGACTTCCTCATAAAAGGAAAGTAGTTAACAGAGGATGACATCTTATCTATGTGTTTCCTCAGCAGGAACAGAATGCCTGCTGTACCCTGTTGTGGTCTTTCCACTGGCTTCAAAGGGATTTGGATCAGACCCATAAATCTTTGTTCACTTCTGTAAGCTGTTTAAAGACATTGCTGTAGAATCGGGTTTCTTCCATTCCTATTCAATTCATAGGATTCACGGTATTTGACTGAAGAAAATGTTCAGTGGTAGCTTCTGGGAAAATCAGTCAACAGGGGGGTCATTGTCTGCCTCTCATTATCAGTGAGGGCAGGGGAGAAAGGACTGCGAGCATATGCAGAGGTGCCCAGAGAAAAGCTGTTCACTTTTCTTGTTTGCGGAAGCTGATGTCAATTGCAGGCGCCCAGCCCCAAACCAGGAACCCCTGTTGCTATAAAAGACCTGAGTGTTTCTCTCCATTGCTGCCTCAACCCTGCAGCTTGCTCTGCCAGAGCAAACATTAGGCATGGCTAAGCCATTGGGTCAAAGGACAGGATTACCCAGCACATTAGCACTCAGGTCCGTTTTCCATCTCTTGGAAGTTCTTTCCTTATCCATGCCTCGCTCTTCCTCTCTGTGTTCCCTCAGTAATGAGAGATGTTGTCATCTGAAAGCGAAGGAATCTGACCCTATTCATACCAGCTTGTTGTTTCTCTCTTCTTGCTCATGTGTCCTTTTCCACAGCAAGTGGCAGTGAGAGATGACTTTGCCATTGCACACATGGTTTTAAAACGGTTCAGTAAAATTCCTTCTCAATTCTAAAAATATATTATTGGCTCTGTGTGACTGTCTTTAACCACAATTCTTGTCTGGACTTCGATGTACGAAGAGCTAGATTCTCAAAAGCAGAGGTGCCTAACTGTGGCATGCCTCATGTTGACCAATACCTCATCCCAATGAATACCTCATGAAGCAGGTGTATTAGATACAGCTGCCCAGAGATACCGTGGAGAGGTCAGTGATGTCTATGTTTAGGATTTAAGAAATGCATTAGTGCACAGCCCAGTTGTCAACATCTGGCTTTAATTCTCCCGTAGAACTGTTCTGCTATCCTCATAAAGGGGAACTAAAGAGAGAATAGAGTTTGTATTAAGAGCTGACTTTAGGTTGGCTGCTGAGTGGAAGAAATATCCATGTGTTTTTAATAGAACTTAAAGGAAATATCACCAAAGGTATTTCAGATGACTGTACCACTGTACATCTGCCTTCCCCGCTAGCCTTACCAAATGAGGACTAGGAAAGATTCAGTTTGGAGTAAACGGATTATTTTTCCACTAGGGCTGGGAGTTTGGAGGGAGTATTTTTTGCCTCCTTTAACACATCCCCTCATCACCTTCAACCACCTCTTTTGTAGGTGCTCAACAGTGAGAAAACGTTTTGCCTTATATTAAAGTAGAAATTTTTAACTCTTCACTCCCACTGATATTTCATCCCGAGAGCTTTTATTTCTAACCACCAGTGGCAGTTCTTAGAGACTAATTTGTGAGGGCTGCCTTAAAACACAGGTTGGTGCTGATAGGAAATGTTGTGAGCATGTGGTTTCACTTATATGTCACATAATTGAAGTTATAGTGGAGTTTGACCACGGATAAAGGAAAACTTCTGTGGTATCCTGTAATTTGTGAATTTGTCTAATTGGTATTGCAAACATCTTTCTCTTGATGGGGTCTACAGTGCAGTTTAGTGAAATATTGTTGTTCGTCCTACAAAATTAAAGCTTCATATTTATTTACGTTTTTCTTTCCAAATAATTAACAATTTGGAGATCTTCTGATGTGAATGTTTTCTTCTCATTTGTATTGTGGTTTTCAAACCGTGACATGACATGAATGCAAGAGACTGTTCCTATAGCCTAATTGTATAAGCAGTTCTATTGGAAAGGAATGCTATGTTCTCTGATGTACTCAGTTTAGGGAAAAGTTTCAAGATAGTGTCTGTGTGGTAAGTGTGCAAATCACATTATTTATTTACAGGATTCTGTAAGCTGAATGGGAAATGAATTCAGTATGGCGTGTTGCTTTTCCATTTCTGCTACTTGAAGCATTGGTCTGTGATATCAGACAACACTGAATCAGCATTACTAAACTAATTCTGCAGTTTTTTGATTTGTAGTGACATAAACACAGAAAATGTACATACAGTGACTCATTGGAAGGATGAGGAGCCTTTGTCCTTCTAATGTGAATTGAATTTTTGCAGCTGGGGATATACACTAGCTGAAGAGAAGCAAAGTTTGTGGATTTTTTTTTTAATTATTTTTTTAAAACACACTTTATTTTGATTGAGACTATGAAGTGCTACTATATCTGTTACCTTCCTATAATTCTTTTTACTTATTGGATCACTACATCTGGTTAGGTCTGATTTTTTTATTTTTATTTTTATTTTTTTTGTCTGTATGTTGTGTCCTCTTCTGTGAAGTCCTGTTGGGATTAGGTACATTGCTGGAATGGCACAGGGGTGAGAAAGAAGCCAACCAAGCCAAAAGTGTCCCTGACTGACAGGTTTCACAGTGAACACAGTGGCTGCTGGACTGGATTTTGAGTTCCCTTGGCTATGATTTCCTTCCTTGGTGGTTTTTCGTTGTTGTTTGTTTGTTTTTTTTAACCAAATATTTGAGCAAAGGGAGTGTGTGCGGGATGCTTGTCTCACAGCATCTAATGTGGTCGGCCTTGAAATAGTGATGCTGTTCAGCCAGTGTTGTGCAAATAATCAGTGACTGACTTTGGATGCACTGGACATGGTACAGTTTTCCTCACCTTCTTTGGGTCCCCAGCGGGGTGATTGGGGCTTCCTGATTGAGCCTGGCATGTCACGCTCCAAAACAAATGGGATAGAGTTAGGTGCTTTGCATCGCTGCTTCTCAGGCCTAAGGAGTGACTCAAAGGCCACACTGGATGGGAATCGCTTGGACCTTGCCACATGTGAATGTTTGGTTTGAAATTCTGCAGTAACGCAGGAATATCCTTAAATAGCATTGGTGAGCCTTATAAATCAAACACGTGTTAGTCTTTCATTGTTCAAAAGAATCTTCAATTATAGCACTGGTTTGCACACGAATGTACATTATTAAACTATTAAAAAAAATAAAAAATGCACCGTGTTTGGAGAGTGGTGTTTTGCAAAGCTGGAACTTGGCATTACGAACTCATTCTTTAGTGTTTAAGTGAAACATGAAGGAAGAATGGAAGTCTGGAAGTTAACTCTTCGTGGTACTTCTTTAAGCAAGTCAGCAAAGCTATGGGGTGCCCTTCTGCATTCCTATCCATCTGCAGTAACTATTTTCTCACTTTAAAGATTTTATTAAAATCCTCAGGACACTCCTTCCAACCTATTCATCCATCCACAAGTCTCTGCGCAGCGTCAAACACAAACTCCTAATAGATCCACTTCACGTTGAAGTTTGCGAGCACCTCATAAATGTTAAATCTGAGCCAATATGAATTCCTCTATCTCTTGGGATTAATGAGCACTCTTCAAGGAAAAATAAGCAATAAAAAAGAAAAAAGAAGCCCAAACTACTTTCTTTTTAAAGCTTGCCGCATATATCTGTGCATTTTGAATGCTTTATAAAAAGCAAAATTTTACTTAAATTCAAGGTACATTTTCTAGTTAGTCATGCTACTTTTAGAAAAATATTTTAATCTGAATGGAAATGAATCTGATCCCCTAAAATGATAGTATGTAAAGTACGCACTGGATTCTTTCATTTTGCTTTGGGTTTTTGAGACATCAAAGTACATTTTGTTGATGTTCCCAGGCTTTTATGTGGAGTGTGAGGGTTGGAGGTATGCTTTCAGGAAGTAAAGGCTGACATTCATGTATGATCATTTGTTTTGAGGAGCTGAGGTCTTAAATAAAACATCAAATATGAGAAAATCAGAAGAATTGTCAATGTTGTCTTACTGCAGTTGAATGCAGTTCAGTTCAGCAGTGTTGAAAAGTTGTCATCTGGAGGTTACAAGATGTCCTCTGACACAGAGCAGTTTTCTCAAAGACAGCTGTGTATTAGGTTGATCTAACAAAATTGCTACCTGCAGAAAGATAGACAGGGCTGTGTTTTTGGTCATCATCTTGACTTCACCTGTGATAGGGCTGGGAGATCCTGCTAATTACGAGGGTAAGAAATTCTGAGCTGCTGCTGTAAGGACAAGAAAGCCTATATGCGCTGGAAACAAACCAAGCCAACAATTCTTCCGGATTTTGGCGTTGTTATAAAATAAAAAGGCATGCAAGCATGCTTTTGCTAGTCTTCTTTAGAGACTTTGTTCCCCTTTCATCCTGCTGTACTAATTCCATCAGACTCCTGCTTTGATTAAAAAAAATAAATAAAATATTTATTTTGAAGTATTGGTTGGAAGTATCAAATTTGACTTGCCAGTGTGAGTCAGAAGTAGTTCCAGCACATGCTTAGGCAGGAGGACGTCTAGCACTTGGCTGAGGCTGACTCAACAGAAGAGCTTTTGGTTCCTGTGCAAGCACACTGAGATCTGGCACCCACCTCTGAGGGCAGCTGGGGTCACAGCTACCACACATGGACGCACAGATTGTTCCTCTCCAACAACACAAGAATTCCTGCAATCTGTTTCAAGCTTACTGATTTGTGCTTTTAATTGGTGAATGTTCCAGGGTTGCGAATGCTCCTAAAACTGTCACCTGTTGTAGGTGAGTACCTTCTGAAAGCACAGGGAGCACAACTCATCCCTGCTGAAGTAACACATGGGGTGAATCATCACACACCCTGTGGTGGTGGGATTATGAATCTGACCTCAAAACTCAGGAGATTCACTCTAGAGCTTCAATCGAAGAACTGCTTTTCTCATGTCTTGAGGTCCCCTGTTTTCAAAGAGGTTCCTGCTTAAATGTATCTTGACGATGTACAGGTGACCTCCAAGGAACAGGAATAATCAGAAAATGTGGAGATGCTCTGTTACGCTTTATTTCAAAGCACTGACCTGTGCAGAAAGCCATCTGAATGTCTCTGATCTCCTTTTCTCCTATGTGAGCCCTGCACGGAGCATCATCTGTCATGGGGTTCCATAAGTGAGAGCAAAGAGGTGGTTTGCAAATCTTATGCCCTTTTAAAATCTACTTGAGTACATCTAAAACAAATCAAGGAAGTAATATTTGTGTAGCATGGTCATGAAATCATTAGCAAGCTGGCTGGCAAATTAGATTTTTTTTTTTTAAGGGAAATTTAATTAAATAATGGTATAGTTATAGTGCAGTTTCATATCCTCCTTCTAGACAAGCATTTATTATGAGCTTGAGTAAATATTAGATATTTATCACACAGGATGTTAAATATTTAAATTTTCTCGTAACAGATATATATTTCTACTTGGTAGGCTGCTGCACAATATTGAGTTAGAAGGCCATGTTTTCCTTAAGTTATTTTCTTACTTGAATGTCAACTTACAATACGCAAGCACTGAAATCACTGAAAGTAAGTTTTTTGTTTTTTTTCTAAATTCTAATTTCACAGTTAGGTGGTAACTCCAGGCATTCTATTTCACAAACATCTCGTAAGAGCCTGGTTGTGAAGGCTGTGGTCAGCAGCAACCAGCACCTGCAGTCAGTGCTGTTGGGTAAAGATACAGAAGGTGTTCCACGGGCTTTCGTGGGACATCTTACATACTTTGGGTATTTTGTATAAGGATGTTTCTGCAGCAGGATATAAACTGAGCACACCATGAGCTCTCTTGGGCCAGAATAGCCATAATCTTTCTTGTAAGTATCTGTATGTCCCAGCAGCTCACAGCATAATATGGTGAGCTTATACAGTGTGTAATTCAGTAAAAGCTGTGGGTCCAGCTCCTCACTGAAAGTAGACCTGCTTAGGTAAATTCTTTAAAGCTCCAGTGGTGGTTTTGTTTTGTTTTTTGTTTTTTTTGGTCCATCTGTTACATCACTCTGTCATAATTTTCTGGCATCTAGGGGAGAAGCTGCAGTTGGCCCAGTGGAAACTGAGTTATCACATTACTTCTAAATTAGCAGATCTTGGTAGAAATTTAGATTTAGAGTTTTATAAGTGTTCTCGGGACAGCAAAAGACCGTTGAGCTAGAAGGAAGTGTAGTGTCTGGCTTGTAACTGTGCCACCAGCTGGAGGGAAGTTTCTGAGGGTATGTGGCATAAGAAATAGCTTATTCTGAAAATAGACTGGAAAACCAGGATTAATTGCATCACACGTGATGCCTTCCCTAAAGGTATTCTCGTGGTGTGGTTGTGTTATCTTTTTATTATTTATTTATTTAGTTCAGGAGACACACACCAGCTATTTGTAATTTTGAAAGCGTTAGGAAGCAGTCAAAACAGTGACAGCTAGGTCAGAAAAACAAATGCATTCCTCCACCATAATTGCGCATGATAATCCTCTCTATTGTTGTTATTTTGAAAGAAATTATGCTGATTTTAAATTAGTCTTTGATTTGTCTTCTGTGCAAGAACCATTGTCAAGTTATCTTTGTATTAGAATTGACAAAACTGCAGTTTGTCATTCAGTCATTTACTATCAGCCTAGCAAGTACGGCGCTGTTCTGCAGCATTACTGTATAAATCAAAAACTAATATTTGTTACTACCTTTTAAAAAGTTGCTGACATCCTAGAGGGATGCTAAATGAGCCTTATTGATGTTTCATTCTAATTAAATACAGGGTAAATGTTCTGTAATTGCACCTTTCATTAAAATGTGAACGTGTGATTTGCAAGCTTCCCAGTGCTGCCCTTTAAAAAATCATTTGAAAATATTTTGGTCCGATGGCAGTAAGTCACTATAGCTTAGCAATGTATTGGTAATTTAATAAGCTGCTGACATTTGTTTTGGAGAAATTGTCCTTCGGATGTGCAGCTGTCAGGCTGCTTGACTATGTAATTCTTCTTCATGTGAAATAATACAATAACGTTCTTGGTATCAAATTGAATGCTTGACCATAACTGGCGCTTGGCATCTTTGTGTGTAGACTGCCATTATTTCACAGTAGAAGCGTTACTTGGTGACAAACACACTGATGTTTTTTTTTTTATTATTATTATTATTAAATGTCTATCAATCTCATTTCAAAGGTGGACCACCTACTTTCTGCTGTTGCCTTGAGTCTGAGGAGTTGCATGTTGTGAAACGAGGGGGGCACCTCAGTCATTTCTGATGTGTTGAAATGAATAGATGTTGAAATTAGGCTGTCAGCACTGCAGGTGTGTTTAAGCCTCCTGCAAATGCCCAAAATACTCCATTCTGTGAGTGGAGGAGATGGGAAAAATTTACATTCTTACCTTCTTGAAATTACGATCTGTATTAATGATTTAGACCGTTGTGTTATGAGAGCATCGATTTCATCTGTTAGAATGATTCCTTTTAATGAAATTGTTCAAGGCTCAGTTCACCACAGAGGAGAGGCTGCTCTCTGCATTATTGGAGCCAAGTTAAGGTCACAGATCTTGGCTCTTCCATCATGAGAATCGTTCAATAGAAAACATGGATGGGCCAGAGAACAATTTCTAGCTAATTCCATGATTGCTTTGAAAGCAGTGGTGAAAAGCACAGCAGTTAATGAGTCTCTCCATTACTTGCTCCATTCCACCTAACTCAGTGAGCTAAACAAAACAAAAAAATACAACAAAAAAAACCACTCTGAATTTTAACTGAAGGCATTTAAAAAAAAAAAAAACAAAAAAAAAAACCTGTCCCCAAAATAGACCTGTTTCAGCTGATAAGGAGGCCTGCCTCTAGTAAAAGAATAGATCAAATGGTTGAAAGAGCGACTCTCTTGCTTTCTGTTCTTCTGTTTCTGTGGCCTTGAGGAAGTCAATTCATCTTTGCTTCAATCTTCTCATTTGGAAAAATAATGTTTTCCCACTTTGTGAGGCTTCTGAGTTTGCAGTCCTTGAACCTGTTTATGAAGTACGGGTGCAATTTACCTACAAAGTGTTCCTGTTGGCCAGCGGAACTGAAGTACGTTTTCTGTTCCTTAATTATCTACTTGTTATATGTTAGAAAACAAAACAAAGAAATACACACAGCCCACAAAACCCAACAAGCCAGGTCTTCCTCGTGCAACATGTCTGTCATACAGTCCTTTAAAAAGTAAGCTGGGCAATCAGAGAAGAGCTGCACAAAATAAGAGTTGCTACATACAGCAGTATCTAAAATGTAGAGGAAGTAATTGCCAACCCATCATGCATTTATGTGTACAGAATTGGAAATGTGCTGCTATATACAATACAATAATTATGTACGTAATACGTTTTGTTGTATGTATATAAATCTATAATGTTCTGTAATCAGTATCTGTATATAAAACATGTAAAGGTGTGCGTTTGTGTACTAATATGTAAACAAAATTTACTACATAGAATAATAATTGGGTAAGTATGATAATATATTTCATGTTCAGAATGCCCTTGAGCAACATTTTCCACTTCAAAAGCATTTGAATATGTTACTGGCCCCGAATTATCTTTATGGTAACAAAATCAGCCTGTATTCTAGGACATACTCTGTGCATTCCCTAGATAGAACTGATATAAGGCTAAGTTTACATGTAAACAAGGAAAGCAGCAATTCAGTGTGTTTTGTCTGGCACAGAAGAGACAAATGATAATAATAATACCTACATCTTTTCTAGCACATCTCAAAGCATTTGGTCTAACTATGAGTTAGATGTTATCAGAAAATACCAATTTTTTATATGCAATTACGGTGTAAGTGTTGAATGCTCCCCAGGTCTTGGAGTGCTGCTGCATTATACCCAAGTATGAAAACAGTCACCCAACATTTAGGACTAGTGTAAGGTGGAAAGAGCCAAAAAGAAAAAATGAATCATGGAGTAGGTTGGAAGGGACCTTAAGGACCGTGTTGTTCCAGTCCTCCTTCTATGGGCAGGGAGATGTCCCAGTAGACCATGATGCCCAAAGCGCCATTTAGTCTGTCCTTGAACACTTTCAGGAATGGAGCATCCGCAGCTTCTCTGGGCAGCCTGTTTCAGTGCCTTGCCAATCTCATAGAGAAGAATTTATTTCTAAATTAAATCTACTCTATTTTAGTTTTAAACCATTACCCTTTGTTCTATTAATATGTGCCCTTGTAAAATATCCCCTCCCCAGCTTTCCCATACGCCTCTTTTAGGTGCTGGAAGGCCACAGTGGGGTCTACCTGGAACTTTCTTTTCTCCAGACTAAGTCCAGCTCTCGCAGTCTTTGAGGGAGAGGTGCTCCAGCCTTCTGATCATCTTTATGGCTCTCCACTAGACCCTCTCCTACGACTACAGCTTTCTTGTGCTGGGGGCCCCAGGCTTGGACACAGTGATCCAGAAGGGGCTTCACAAGGACAGAGTAGAGGGGGGCAATCACCTTCCTTACTGGCCACCCCTCTTTTGATGCAGCCCAGGATGTGATTGGCTTTCTAGGCTGCAAGCTCACTCTGCTGGCTCTTGCTGAGCTTTCTTGTCCGCTGATACATTTATGTGCTTCTCCTCAGGGCTGCTCTCAATCTATTATCTGCCTAGCCACTATTTTATGATCAGGATTGCCCCAACCCACGTGCAAAACCTTGCGCTTGGCCTTGTGGAAAAGTAGTTCAGGATTACATGCTTTCAGAGATGTGCTTTCTGCTGATGCAGTTCATTTAGGAACACACCTGTGTTGGGTTCTCACCTTATTGCACTACAAGTATCAGAGGAGCTTCAGGATCTTTTTTTGCATAAGTCTGCTGGGCTCTGATCCTAACTCCCATCTCCAGTCACAACTTGGCAGGAAGCTGAATGAGGAACATTTCAGGCTTAGTGCTCACAGGAAATTGGGTGTGCTCCTGCAACAGTCTTGTCTTCCCTTCTCCTAGTGTGCTGCTTCTGCAGTTGCTTACTGTTTCCTTATAATTTATCTATCTGATATGTTCAATGAGAGTCTCTACAAAAAATTCCACTAGGACGTTTACTGAAATAACAGGAAAACCCAGAAAAAGAAATCTTCATTTTTAAACTGTGACTTGTGCACCAGTCTAAGGATTTGAAAGGACCATCTCACCTTTGAACACACTTCACCTTCAAGAACGTGCATCTTTAACAGCAGTGTGGGAATGACTAGAAGGAAAAATGTCAGGAAGGAGGACAGAAAGAGAGCTCTTGGACTCAATCTTGTATCTTAACTGTGATGTTACTGATGTGAATGTGATTTCTTGTCTCCTCATCTCTGTAAGTGATGTATGACTTCAGCACAGGCTGCTCAGTGTCTTTTTCTTTGTTGCTTCCAGAACCAGAGCTCAGCTCTGTGAGGAAGGGCTGACATAATGAGATGCAAGTCCTGAAAATCCTTTTTAGTGGTAATGGGCAATTTGGGTCAAGATATAAGGCTAGGACTAAAGTATATGGTTTTTTTTTTTTATTACTGAGTGCTCCTTAGAAATAACTCAAGTGCATTGTGGGTAAAACAGAGCTTCGCTGACATTAGAGTGGCTGAAGGACAGCAAAAAGATTACCTTAACTTTGAAGACAACCATACAGTAGTCTGCCTTTGCGCTCCTATATTTGGTCCAGTTTAAAATGTCAGAGAACAAGCCATGTGAATATGCCAGGTAACATATTTTGCAGAATTTAAAGGTAACAAAAGTGTTCAGTTGTTGGGGCATGACCATAAAGAGGGGCTGAATCAATATACCTATTTGAGTCAGACCTGCTGAACTGAAAGAAGTGATTTACTGCTCTTCAGTTTTTGAAGAAGGGTACTGTATCTAATGCTTCTTTCATTATGCCAGTCTGTCAGCCAACACTTAAGCATACCTAAGCATTCTCTCGATAATGATAGAAATGGCAATAAAGGTATGTGTGTATTTGCATATGAATGTTGGTGTTAAATGTATATGGAACATTTTACTTGATATTTATGACATTTAAGATAAAGATGACTGCAGTATTTGAGCTTACCTTCACTGCTTACGAGTGACTGATCTAATAGCAGGAACAGGTCTTACACTCATTTGCACCCCAGTTCCTAGAAGTGACACCTCTTGGCAATGCTAAACTCTCATTACTCCCCCTAATTTAGTGATCTCCTGGAAGATGCTCAGTTTGGCTAACATGTATTCCAGTTGCACTGTGGCCTTACTCTTTCTAGAGTATACTGTAAATGATTGGACTCTGAACTTGGTTATTTACCTCAGGCACAGTTTTTTCTTCTTTTTTTAAAATAAATAAATAAATAAATTTGCGATTGTATGGCATCAATCTAGGAAGTTTAACAATACCAAAAACTCTGAAGAAGAAAATAATTATAGGAAAATGAAACAAAGAAAGCAACCAATCATGCTGGCAAATGACAGGAAAAAAAAAAAAGAAAAACACATACGAAAACCAAATGGAAGTTCAGGAATAAACAATGTGTGCCTGATAATTGAGAAATCATCTGGCGGATCTCACAGAATTTTGGGGTGTGTAAATGCATTGATAGTTGCTTTGTTAAAATTCAATTCAATTAAGCCATCACACAGAGGCTTTTGCAGCTGTGCGCAGGTGTGCTAGGAGTGGTAATCTGCAGTGTGAATCTGCATATATGTAGGCTTAGAACAGGAAGACCTTAGAACAGCTCATCTGAAGCCCGTTTCTGGAAGCTTTTTTTCTGGCGAAGATTTTGTTTGTTTGCTTGTGTATTTTTTTTTCTTCCAATCTTACTTCTCAGGTCCTATTAGTAGTGATAAGATACTTATAGGTCTAGCACATGGCCACTTGGTGTTTTTTTTTTAGTTTTATTTGCATAAACACTGTGGCATGCAGAGAGACTTGGAGGAAGACTTTTGAGATGGAAATGTGTCTAAAATGAAATTGGTTCTATTTTCTCTTCCTTGTTTGGAAATACAACATTTGAATTTGTCAACTTGCCCTCTCTATCTGGTGGTTGTGAAGGGTGGGAAAGGGAACATCTTTATGTAAATGTATAGATATGTTACATTATCTTTCATTGCCTTGCTGAGACTGGAATTCGAATTAGCAATGTATGTTTTTAGAGTTGCAACAGCTTCTTAAAACAGTCAGTTATTTTAGTTTTCCTTTAGTAGACAATTAATTATTCCTCAATACCCGAAGAAGTATTATGGAACGTGGAATTAGATGAAAGTGACTTATTTGATCATCAAAGAAAATTTGGGGGAGGTTAAAAACCTGATTTATTGAAAATATCTTACATTGAATAAACTGTTTAATGATGCATACATTTAATTCCCTTTTTCAATCTTGTACTTATTGGTTTTGCTGTGCTAGCCTGTTATGCTCTCAGCAATGTCTCTTGCTCATTGTGCTTTTTTGGTGTTCTTCCACTAGCTCTAAACATCACACAGTTCATCCAAAACCATAATTAGGAAAGAAAAAGCTATGATCAGCATTACTTGAACATGAATGTTAAAATTAGAAATGGCACAAAAGTCTCCCGATTTATCGTATCAGGTGGCTTTTTTCTCTCGTTACTGAGAGCAGGAGGAAGCATACACCCCTTTATTTCAATGCGCAGCCTAAGTCCAGTGTTTGGATGTGAAGGACACTTCAAGGAATAAATTTGTCCTGGAGATTATTGCAGGGAAAGGAAAAAAAAAAAAAAGGAATAGAGACCAATGTAATTTTTCAATGTAGAAAGGCAAAATGGAAGGGATGTGTAGCTTGCTGCTGAAGTCTATGTTGTGCAAAACTACGACACAATAGAAGCTCTTGGAGGGAAAAGCTGTTTGATGAAATAAAGAGCAAGAGTTGTTTTCTTTGAGGGGGATTGTTGGCTGAGTGTAATAGATGTGCCCAGAACTGCTTGATTTAAACCATGACAGGACCTTGTCCTTTGAACTTGCATCTCTAACCTTCAGGGAAAAATTCTTTTCCATCACTGAAAAAAACAAACCAGAAATCTAACTTTTTTTTTTTTGTGGGGAAAGTCAAAAGACTTTAATATTTTGCTTGCAAACATTCTAGCAATGTTTGTAAACTATATATAGATTCTTGAGTCATATTTCTTAAATAATTGCTAGGCGCAGTTCTAGTCCACAAGAACTTATAAAAAGATATTATGAAGTTGGAGGAAGGATGAATTCCTGGATGAATTCCAGATGAAGTTGCCAAAATAATGCTTAGTCCATTTGACTCTGCATTGAAATTAATTTCTTTCTCTAGAACTTTGCCGTAAAGCACAATATAACGTCAAATAACAAACTTTGAAGAATATTTTGGATTACACCATTAACATTTGTGTAGAAAATGTATTCTAACAGAGCCCAGACTTCTAGCAGACAGAATTCATCTGTGTTACTTTGAATGGGTAATGCTTTGACTTCATTATTAACTGGCTGATGATACTGATGTTCTCTAAGTGCTAAATAGATTCAGTGCATTATAAAACATGTTCCTGTGGGATATTCAAAGGACTTAAATCCAGCCTTGATTATTGTTTTCACTACTTACTCTATGAATGAAAATAGACACTGCAGATCTGCATAAAAGTTGTGAAAATCCCTGGAGTTTGACCTCATCTGTAATTGCTTTCTCTCTTGTAGCTGCTTAGAGCCATTCAGGTACTGACCGATTTTACATACCAACATTGTCACGCATCAAGTATTACTGATAAAATAAGTCATAAATTTGGTGACAATAAATGAGCTACCTCTTTCTTTACATAACCCAAATGCTTGGTATTTTCAGCAAGAGAACTGCTTTCCTTATGATAAGTTGTTCTTTCCTATAAGAGAGACTTTTAATTCTTAAGCAACTGTAATATGGTGCAAAACACCACAGTAGCAGCTGGAAACTGGTTTTAAGCTCGAATGAAGTGGAGCTGTTCGTGTCACTGCCAGTGCTGTGTTCTGTCCAGAGGGCTTTCCCAGATCCTCCACCTTCACCTGCCCTCTGGCAGGCCTGGGTGGATCTGTACGTGGATCCATCAGGAATACTGGCATGCTGGACTGCTTTCTACAGATAGCAGGAATTACCTCGAGGAGTGTTCTGGCAGGGGTGTATTATACACAGAGACTAGGAGAGTACTGATAAGGACACTCTTACATACATACAGGAAGCAGCATTTTTATAAGACAACTTTCTTATGGATAGAATCTGAGCATAAGGCTATTGCTCTATTTTGTCTTCCTGAAGGATAGATGTATATGTTGCATTTTCAAAAGCTAGTAACCAAAGTGGATTCCTGACTGTTTTACTTTTCCGCTTCTTTGCTTCTTGCTGCTTGCCTCACCAAATAAAACATTTTCCAGGGGACTATTTAGTACATAAAAAGAGAAGATCTGACCTTAAGATAATGAGCTTTCCTGTAGTGAGCTGCCAGTCATTCTGTTTTTATATCCAGCGACCAAAGCCCTGGTCTTGGTCTAAATACTGGAGCTTGGCAAATTGGTTGGATCTAATACAGTGCCTCTGCATTCGCATAAGTAACTCTGAGTCTCGGGACATCTCAGTAGGTGCTGGTTTGTTCTGAACAGTACTGGTGAATCACTTAAGTACTGTCAGCGTTGCTACAGGGCAGTGACAGTGACAGCATCAAAATACAGAAGGGAACGTTGTGCTTCTGCTTTCTGTTTGTGGATCTTACTGCTTTTTTTTTTCTTCTCAGCATCAGAAGCAGTCCTTTTCCTTGTGCTTTGAGTGTTGCCTGTGTAATACCAGGTTCTGCTTCTTGCTGCTCTCCTCTGCTCCAAGGTCTGTGACTGGTTTGTGCAAAACGGAACTGAGTGCAGAGGAGAGATGTTCCTGTTGCTCTCAGGGCTCCTCTGTCTCCCGTTTCCTTCTGATACTGACGGACAAATGCGTCAGAAACCAAGCCTCCTTGCTTGACCTCCTTGCTTCTGGAAGATGATGCTTGTTTCAGGGATAGCTTTGGAGGTTTTATATGTTTCTAGCTGCTTACTGCATTTATCCAAGCCACTTCTGTGTAAGGAAGCTGAAATGCACTCCTGGGTTAAGTCCGGAGACCCCGTAGAACTGATAGGCCACTCCAGTGGTGGCAGCAGTGCACACCTGGCCCATTGCTCATAGATTGCCCCAGTGTTCTCAGCTGTTGGGTTTGGCACAGGGCGGGAGATGTCTCTGCTAGTTGCTTTCATGATGTGCCTAGGGGTCAGTTAACCGATAGCTTCTGATCCGTTTCTCATCATCCTTGTGCCACCTTCCTCTGTGGCCTTTGGCAGCAGCAGATGCCACGAGCTTGCTGCTGTGGTGTGAAGTTCTGTCTTTCACATGCTTTAAAATGGTTATTTGTGCTTTTCAACCGTTGTCTGCTCTCTTCTAGCGTGCCAGGGTTTGGAGAGCAACTGTGGTGCACTCACCTCACCCACTGACCGTGTAACTTTTTGGCAAGCCTCTCTGTTATTACCACCCACCCCTTCCAGCCACCTCCAGGTCCAAGTGTCACAGCTTTTGTAGCTCTTTTTAAGGAGCAAACTGCTTGGCCAAACTTCAGGCAAAAATCCTGACTAAAGCTGTTTTCTTTGAAAATGGCCGTGTAAAATTCGGCATCCCAAACTCCTCCTAAGAGACTCAAATAAATGGACTGATATTCAAACCTGCCAACACCCCGGTAGTTCCTGTGCAATGATTAGAAACTGCTGACTCTTGAGTGATTTTGAAAATTAGGCCAAGGATTTAGTTGCCCAAGGGTGGTATTTTCAGAAGTGTATGGGTTAGGGCAAGGTGTGGTGCCTGTAGGCACCTAGCTGCAGTGGCAGATTGAAGGGTGTAACCTTAAGAATCCTTTTCAGAAAAGTGTTACCTTTTGTATTTGGTTGCATGGAGGGGCAGATGGGATTTATGGAAGCTGAAGAGAGAAAAACAGAGGTATTTTCCATATTCCTGCTCTGAGGAGCTGTGTTGTTAGAAATGTTAGATTTTGCGAAATACTTCTGAGCAGACATGGACCGTGGTGAGTCAGGGAGTTTAATAATGTGTTTTTGATCTGTAAATGTTACTGTGCCATGGTTAAAAGGTAACTGTATTTTTCTTGTCCAGTAATCAGTGCTGGCTTAACTGCAGCGCATTTCCTTTCAGCACTGCGCGGTGAGTTATAGCAGAAATGAGCTATTGACTGGGATCTTATCATTTATCTAGACTACTTTCGGTTATTTGAAATGTGCCTGGGAGGTAATAGGTGGCAATTTGCATTCTTTTGTTCTGTGAATTTTACCTGACAGTCTTGTCTATAGGCTCTTTTGAAATGTTTAAAGGAACACCATAGATGGGGGGAGGCAGAACAAAATCGTGACCTTCCTGTTACATATTTTTGTTGCGTCAAAATTCTACCAGTTTAGAACAGTTTTGCTGAAGCAAAGGCAGGAAGAGGAAGCAGCACATCTCATCAAAGAGAGCAAAAAAGGGAAGGAGTAAATTATCTCAGCAAGTTTTCTTTGTCTGTCTTCTTTCTCTCCTATCCTTCCATCGAAACTGATTTTTTTTCCCCTGTTACTTTATGAGAATTCCAATGAAAGACATAAACATTCCTGTCTTTCCAAGACATAACTACCAGGAGAGTTTTTTTCCATCCCTGTATGAAAATTCAGATTATATACTATAAATTATTTAAAATGACTGTCCATGTGAAGCCCAGCCTATAATGGAATCTTCTAACGTGTAGTTTAGCTATTTAAAAGGGTATTGGGTAAAAAATGTATGGCAACAGGATCTCATTAATGGAACAGATTTGATTTGAAGCCCTGATGCAGCTGTTGACAGCATAATTAAAATGATTAATTTGGAGTAGAAGGAGTACTTTGAACTAATTTGAAAAAATGGCTATGATCTTGACCATACATCTGACCAGTGTTAGGCAGGTACATGGCAAAACAAAAACAGAAACCCCGAAGAAGTGTTTTAGCGGTAAAAGGGAAGGCTTTGTCTCAGATTTCTGTTTCTGTTTTTGTTTTTGTTTTTTATCTCACATACTTCCTAACACAAAATTTAAAAAAAGCAAAACGAAACCCTAATGTATGAACAAAACCGATTGTTTATTATTTCTTTCCTAAATCTTTGGGTATTTCTGCACGTGCCATTTTGCCACAAAGAATCGAATCATAAATTAAGGTACTAAATGGTCTTTGCATTTAATTCCATCTGTTTTTGTCATCTGAAACGCAGTTGACTGCGTCTTGTTTGGTGAGAGAAAAAGTACACATATTTATACATACGCATAAAAATACATATTATATGTCTCAGTGTTCATATATACGGGTCTTTTTTGTTTTGTTTTGTTTTGTTTTGTTTTTACTTCTGTTCCTTTTTCTTTTCCTCCTGCCCTCCATCATGGTGGGAATTTCAGTTAATGCCTGAGGCAGTGCCCCGCAAGGATGTTTGGAATTCCTTTACTTCCCATAAAGTAGATCTTTGGAATCTGTAAGAGGGTTAGAAAAGACATGGCTGTTCTATAACAATCATCTTAGCTTCTATTAGTTTATTTTTCTGTTATTAATAATGAAATAAGTTTGATGTACTTTAATTATATCTTAAAACAAGAGCTAGGTGGTATTTTCTAGTTCTTTACATAGTCTGAAATTCCCCTGTTAATGTACACTGTGGCATGCGCTATATTCTCATGTATACTGCTATAGGTGTGTATTTAAGCTTATATAGTTAATCTTTCCTTTTGATTGGAGTTTTTATGGCGTTTAATTGCTGAAAACTTTAACACAGGTAATTGATTGTTGACACAAACGGGATTCTGCAGTTTATGTGGTATTAGCATTGTCAAGCATGTATTTCTATGTTGCTTCGCCCCTTTGTGTGGGCAGCGTTTTATAGGGCTGTAAGGTGTGGTGAGAGAATTAGACTTTGGCTGAAGTTTAGCTAGAGAAAGCATTCAATTCCACAGTCTCTTAGTGTTTTTATATTAAAAGTACATATATATTTAGAGTAAATGTTTAATGTTAGAATCACAGTTTGATTTGAAACTTGGAGCTTGAGGACTAGCTTTTAGTTTTTATTTCTCTCCTCTGGGCTTCTAGCTTCATAATTGCTTTTCCTTATCTGTTATTATGGTAAAGAAAACAAGTTTTTATTGTAGGAGAACCAAATGTTTTGCTATGAAAACACAAAAAAAGCTCACACACTTTTCCTGCAGAAGCATTCTCAACACCGAAGCTTCTCCCATCTGCATGGGTGTCAAGGCATGATGAATCCATATGTGTAACATCCTTTTCTTTTAATGTGTGCAGAGGATGTCTCCAAAGCTGGTGTGAGGTGCTGTGTTGCTTCCTCTCAGTTTTCTTACTGCTTCTGCCTAAAGCTGAGTCCTGATCTTTGCTAAAGATTCTGCATCCTATATGCACTGTGTGGGTCCACACCAGCTCTGGTAACCCATGTATTTTCTGACAGCCTAAACGCATGCTTAGAACATGTTAGTTTTTCTTTCTGTACTTGAAAAACAAAACTAAACACACATATACGAAAAATGCCCCACCAGATTTCTTAAACAAATGATCTGCCTTTTTTAATCTTTGCCTGACCTTTGGAGTTAAGCCTCTCAGTGGTGTATAAATAAGTGGTGACCAATTACTCTTGGGAAGAAGGAAGTTTGATGAATCACAGGAAACAGTAAATTATGTGGATTCCACATGATTCCCAAGGTTGAAACAACTTTTTTTTCTTTCCCCCCTGAGCAGGGGCCCTAAAGTGTCACAGGTCTGATTGGGTTGTAGGCTCGGTTTTCTTCTGGAGGGCACAGTGGGGCAGTGGGGGAGGGAAAGCAGAAGATTTCACAGCTTTTATGGCATTGTGGAGGTTAAATTCACTCCCTGTTTCCTCCCTGGAGGGTGAAGAGAAACGATCGTGGCATGCTAAAATTGTTGAAACCAGCTATTCAGGGAACAGCAAGTGATGGAAGTGGGTCCTTTAAAGAAAAAAAAAATTAACAGGCATGACTGCGGTGCTGATACCTTAGGAAGTATTGCACTGCTGGTCTCCCCATGATTTCAAGTTTCAACATATCCATAAAGTGGTAGTAGTAAAAATAGTTAAGATGGGAATGCTGCAAATACTAATAGCAAATAGACTGCAGGATGTGACAGCAAAAGTGGAAACGGTGTCTTTCCTGGTCTGCTCTGTCTCTGTCTCTTTGCTTCTATTCTCTTGGCTTCCTTGTCAATTAAACTAATTGGTGCTGAAGATATTTCCCTAAAGGAGATCTCATACTAGGGCATTTCAGGCAAAATCATTTGCAAGATTTTTAATCTAGTCAGGATGTATTAATAGTATGAAGGTTTTTTTTTTAAATGCGTGAACGGAATGCTATGAAATTGCTATGCTGTTCATGGTCCATATAGCCAGACAAA
The DNA here is from genome assembly GCA_030625065.1 of Alectoris magna. Lineage (NCBI taxonomy): Eukaryota > Metazoa > Chordata > Aves > Galliformes > Phasianidae > Alectoris > Alectoris magna. Next base: position 110,331,182 of record CM060561.1, on the reverse strand, counting down.
ACACTCGGCACTTACTGTCTCCAAGAAAGGAACCGTAATTTATACAGCACAGCAACATGCTTTCTTGTGAAGCTACTTTAGTATAGCGCGGTTTGAGTTGCAGGAATTTTTACCATTTGATTTGGTCTTATTCACAACAACAGGAACTTTCTGATGTAAAAGAAAGAGTTTCCATTTCCTTTCCCTCTTTTCTGTTTTGGTTTGCTGTTTGTACATTTTGTATCAGGAGGTCCAGGTCTTTTAATTTACTTGAATGCCTGATATCTGCATTGTGCCACCGAAGGTCTTCATTTAACATTTGCTTTATAATAGAATTTATTTATGATGTATAGTAAGAAAGTGTGTTGGAAAGAGATTGAGAGAATGGCACTGAAACTAATGCATCCGGCTGGAATTTAACACACCTTTGGGAGAGTTTATAAAAAGGAAAATCCTAGATTCAATTACAAGCAGTTAACTTTTTAGATGAACATATTTGTGAAGTCTGATTTAGTCACAGAATTTCATTTGTGTGTGTGTGTATGTGTGTGTGTCCACACAAAGACATAATCGGCTATCTTTTAGTAACAGCTATGACTCTTACTTGCCAGAGGTGAGCTCTGTTTGGAGAGAACTTGTTGCCTAAGAGAGTGCCTGCTTCGTTGTAATCAGATGTAAGTGTAGGATCAATACCATTTCTTAATTTTAAAGCTATTATTTCTACTACTGCTGGGTATTCCTTATTATCAAGGATATATGTGATGCTTCCTAAAACAGTGAATGGAGTCCATAAACCGTGGACCATAACATGGCCATGCTTATGCAAGGCTTTTCCAAGTTTGCTGTCAGCCTTGTCTGTATGAATAGCTCCAATAAAGGCTTTCCTCACCCAGCACTCACCCACATGGCTGGAAACTGGGAGAAGTGAGCAGTGAGCAACACAGCTTTCCGTAGGGGAAATGTCTGGGCAGGTGTTGTTTTTGCTGTACCCTTAGAGCTGTTCTCATTTGGGTACCTCTGGGGAGTCTTGCACAGGTCAGCTGTGAGGTTTTTATACTACTGCACTTCTGGGATGCAGCAAAATGGAGCTGAAGTGAAGGTTGGGGTCTTACCTCCCACACAGGACCCGAGTTTTAGACTGTTTGAGCTTGGCTCTCGGGGAAAAATTACATTTCCCACCAGAGGGGCTTCCCAAGAGCATTGGAATACTGACCTGATAAAGCAGTGATATTCCTTTTAGATGAGGCCCTGGGGTTGACTGCCTCCTGCTTGAGGGTGCACTTGGGCCTGCTCCTTCCTGGACACTCACTCATTAGAAGCTACTTGGTCACAACTCTGGTCAAGTCATGTACAACTGCTGAAATTATCCTATCTCTTCAGGAGCTCACGTGTGTCCAAGTGCCACCTCCACAACGAAGGCTGCCTGGAGCCATGTAGCAAGCGGCTCGGCAGAGAGCTGGGGTGAGGTGTTACCTGCAGAGCTGGATATGCAGTGGGCTTTCTAATCTGGGATGAATTGAAAAATTGGCTGAAAAATTGATTAGACTGGGGCAAATAAATCTGAAGCTTTCCATCATGATTAATTATATTTTGCCTTTAACATAAAGGCGTTTAGATTGAAAGTAAAAATAATGAAATAAACAAAGAACTAAACAACAGTGGCAAAAAACCAAACAGTTGCTTACTTCTGTGTGTTTGGTTTTTTAATACTTGAACAATGTCACTTTCAAGTGAACTGTCAAAAAGTTCACTGGAAAATGTGGAGAAAAACTTAACGTTTTCTAAGTATTTCTATAATGCAGCAGCTGAAATCCTCCCTTCACTGAAGCTGTTATTTGAGTTTGAACCATGGCTAGTTTCTGTTTGTATTCCAAAATACAAAATACATTTTGCAGTGTATTTAGTATTGATTTCCTTCCCCTTTCTTGATCCAGCTGGTATGTGCTTATTTTTATTTGGACTTGCAGGTATATGATTAGCTTTCTACAAACCATGACTCAACTTAATCCAAGGTCACTTTGGTTTCCAGGCTTGCTGGGGTTCTCAGCAGGCATTTAAACCAGTTTTCACTGTCACTGATCACTTGGAGAGACTTGCAGGTAAAGCTGGTCAGGAAGCTGTAGCACATTTTGTCACAAAACGTCTCTTAGTCTACACTTGAGCTTTTCCCATTGAAGTATGTACCAAGTTAAACAAACAAACAAACAAAAAATGAAAAACAAAATCCACCTCGTTTTTTAAACGCTTTTTAAGGTGCCAGGTGACTTTTTGTTTGAGAGACTGTCCTCAGCATAGTCACTAACACCTTTTTGAGATGATCACCTGCACAGAGAGTGGTCATAGTGCTGCACCTGAGAGCTTTCCAAGTCAGGTACAGGCCCTAGTTTCTGGGTTCCCCTATGCCAAACCCGTCATGTTTTCCATATCTTGGGTTGGCTTCCACTGTACAGTTAAATTAAAATACTGTTAAATTAATTAGAGGGAGATCATCTCTCCAGCTGTGTGATTTGGGCACTTCCCATGGCATATAAAGCTGAACGACATCTTTTGAATCCTTTCAACTGTTTTAGGAGTCTGGAAAATCACTTTATTTCAGAGTGGAATGTCTGGTCACTGACTGAGAGGGAAAGAAACTGATACAGGAAGGGTATGAGCTACGTTTCCATGCTAAAACCCCCAACAAAACACAGAAATGTTTCAGAGATGCCTTTTTTTAAATGTCAGTACAAAAGATATCCATAGAATATGAAAAGGATGGAGGCAGAGAGACGAGCAACTGAATGCAGGCGCATGAAACCCACTGGACAGTGATGGAGTAACTTGTCCTATACCTACATGTGATTGTGACTCGTATGGAGGGAAGCACATGTATATACAAGTGAGGAAAATTTGTTTTTTGTTCCCTGGACAAGTTTTTGCTGCAAATACTTTCTCTCCCCTTTTTCTTCAGCTCTAGAAGCCTTAATCTTATGAAACTTGAGGTTTCAGAAATTTCCCACTAGACTCGGCATTTGAAAAGAAATTCCCATTTATTGTATCTTGTTGTAATTGGAAAATGTGTGGTTGCCAGCAGACAATTTCTTGGTGTCATGTATTCTAATCAAAATGTTGTATCATTGGACTGCTTTCACAAGGAGCCTCCTTTGGTTCTCTTTCTCCTCTTGGAATAATGACAGCATCCTTTCATTCCCAAATGACACCCAGAAGTCCCCTGCTATTGAGAGTCAGACAGCAGTGTGATGCCAGTGTCTTTCGCGCAATCTGATAAGTATTCAGAAGTCTCAGGTTGTTTCTGTTTAGCCGGTGTGTATGAAAACTGGCCACTTACAGTGGTGAACTGACAAAATGCCTTTGTAACTACAGCCATTCTCAGTGAGGAAAAAGTAGTGAATGTTCTTGTCAAATGTTTTAATGCGATCTCTACTTTTGGGCATGCCTTGAAAAACTGAAGTCGTGCTGTGAGGAGGAAGAGAGCACTTAGGGTGTGTGTATTATGTTGTCCTCTGCCATGATGTGAGAAATGCTTGTACCCAGCTTGTCTGTTTATCCAGCTAAAAAACAAATCAAAGTTACTCATGATTAGAGATGGTTGAAGAAGAGGGAATGCAGATCTGAATCTGGATTACAGTCAAGCTACAGTTCATGTTTGAGGCAGAATGATCTTGTCTAGTTTCAAGGGCACTGAAACTGGACGTATACAATTCCTGTGAGTATTTTGACCTCAAATGGCAGAAATGCACGGTGTTGTTTCCGACTGTCCAGCGAGGAGAAGAAAGATTTTTGACTTGGAGTTAGCCTTTGGTAGATAGTCTAAAGAATCTCATGCTCTTTTCCTCTCTGTATGGTCATTATTTAATATTTATGGCCGTGGTATGTGAACTCTGAAGAGGTGATGAAATATACTTTATGAAAAGGAACAGAGAACTGTTGCACCAACACTGATCTTTTGTTATCGGGGGGGGGGAGAGGGGTTGAAGTACGTGGTTGAATTGGAACTCTTTTTTTCTGCCATTAGGTCTCTTTATTCTCTGCTATTGGATGATTTATATGAATCATGGGAACATTTCTTTTCCATTCCCATGACTGCAAAGAACTGGGATTATGTAATCCTAGAAAGAAGAGCAGATATAAATGTCCATTTACTAGGAGAGTGGATCAGATCTTTTTACTGGATTTCCAGAAATCTAGGGCCTGGGGATTGTGAATTATGTTTGTGGGTTACAAACATTGCAGTAAGAGGACAGAAGATTTTTCATGAACGTGCTGTTTAGGTCTCTGGGGAGCAAATGAGAACAGCATGAAGATTTACCCCTGCCTCCCCATGCCCCAGCTATTTGAATGATTACATCTTTGCATCTAAATACGTGAGCATGGTTTTGGAATGCTAAAAGTGATTTTTTTTCAGGTTTATAGATTAACAAAAAGGGGTTAACAGTCAAATACATTTGATGATATCTATCTAAATGCTTTTTTACATAATTTATACTTTGCTAGCTATAAAAAGATGCTTTGGAAATGATTCAGAAAGTCCTTCAGGAATAGTCCCAATCTCTGCAGCCTTATTAAATGCATACAGGCATGTCTCCCAGTGAGAATCTCAAGCTGTGAAAGTCATTAGAATAATAAATTAAACTTCTATGTATACAGGCATTTTAAACTTCAGGTGAAAATTCCTTATATGCCATGTTCTAATTTTCAACTCAGAGGCTAAAGAAACGAGACTCTGGTACTGATCGGTGATCTTCTGCAAAGTTTTACATATGCATAATGAATTACTGTGCTGCGCTGACTCCTAAAATGTGTTGCAGAGCTTGAGATGTTAATGCTTTGAAAGGTTCTTTTCCCTTCTTGACTCCCAGCTCTGTGACAGCTACAATCTAATTAAAGGGAACAGACTATTTAATGGTGGAAACTACAGGGCTAATAAAAAAAAAATAATAATAATAAATTGCATGTTGCTATTTTGGATTGGTTCCTTGTCATCACTTTCTATTAATATTTTAGTCAATATTACATTGTAAAATTAATTCCTTGCATACATTGTGTAATCAAGATGACAAATGGAAATCATCCTGTTTTGCAACCAGGGAACCATCATTTAGAATAACTCGAAGAAACCGAAAGTCAAAGAGTGAATGGAAACAATCTTTTACAGAAAGTCTGTAAGAGTAGCGACTATTTGAACCTGTAGTCTATTCGGGATGAAAGGCTAACTTTTCCTTTTAGTATTGATTTTTCCAAAAACCATCCTGGTCATGTTAAATTGCCTTATTTGATGAATGTATTTGCTTAGATGTTTCAGGGTACTTATCAGCCAGTTTATGAAGTGGGAAGAACCACAGAATATGCTCTTTCTCCGTCAAAAATTAATGTTTTGAGGACCACTACAATTATCTACTTGACCAGAAAAATGTTACCTTTAGCTGCTCTGAATTATTTAATGCATTTCAGTATCCTCACCACTTCGGTGCATGTGGGGACGGAAGCGAGTGCAGTATGAATGAGGGAAGACAAACAACTGAGAAAAGTAAAAGAGAGGTTAGAAAATGGGCTATTGTCTTCAGCATGTAGTTTGTCTAATTCATGTTGCATTCTCCGCCATTAAATTTCATTGAAGCTACATTGACTTCCCTAAAGAAAAAAGAAGTTTAGACGAATGAAAGTAGCAACATTTTGATTTTGTTGAACTGGGAAATTTCAGTTCACAAAATTCATCACTGAGAGTTGAAGGATGCTGCCTAAAAGCCAGGGCATGGAATAATTAGATTGCCTTGTTTGCCTGGATGTTTTTCAAATCTCCAGAGGTTATGACTATGGAGGATACTGGATCTTCTAATTAGAAATTTCTTTGTCAGTTGATATTGTAGGCTATGATTTCCAAAGAAAATTACTTTATTTAGAAATAGTCTGGCAAATCAAAATTAGAAAGGGATACAGCTTTAAATGAAATCAAATGTGGCTTATTGGCTTCAACCACAGCCAAAATATCTTCACAAATACAAGTGTGAGGATATCTTCACTTCAGTATGCTTGGGCTGAGGGACTTAATCGAGAATATTTCGATTCTTTCATAAAAACTGTGGGAACTGTTAGAAAAAAAAAATCTATATGCGGGAGAGTTGTGGAAAAAAAATAATAAATAAAATACTTTCCAAATAATAACATTGAATTCAACTCCTGCTCATGCTGCAGCAAAGTAGTCTGTGGCAACAGCTGCAGCTCAAGCAGCTAAAAACACTGAAGCATCTATTTCAACGCAAATAAAAATAGAACTAAAAATGCTTAGTCTGAACCTAATTCAGAAACTAATCCCAAACAAGAGCGTTCTGGGAATTGGTTGAATTTGTTGTATTCAACAACTGGTCATTTTTAGCATTTCATCAACCCATAATACGAAATAAATAACTTCTGTAAAAGAACCTAGTCAATCACAGAGCAAAACTCAGAGGTGTGTGGAACAGATGGTAGTAAGTAGTAGTGTTTCCATTGATTACAGTGGACCCTGAACTCATTGTCTGGTGACTATTTGTCCTGAGCTTCTTTTGGCCCGAGTGACCAGTAGCAGCAATGATCCTAGCCTGCATTTTCTTTTCTTGACATAAATCTTCCAAAATTTCTACATGTAGCCCTGTTCACACCTTCCTCCTGACTGGATGAAAACCAACTCACTGGAACTCTACACTTCTTCCCCAAAATCTCTGTGAAACATCCCAAAGGATGTGGTTGTTTTATATATTTTTTTACATTTTTTATTTTTTGGATACCTTCCAGTAGCAATTGGTGCCAATTACATGTTGACTAACCGCACACCATTGACAACTGAACAAAAAGGCATATCCTGCTTTCAGCAGATTTCTGAGATCCAGTGGTGTACAAATCCAGCTCCTCAGGCTTTTCAAGTTGTGAGGAAAGCTTCTGCTTTGTTTCTTGCTTTGTTTTCTGCTGGGAAGAGGATTCAGCATGCTTCTCGAAGAATACTTCTTTAGTCCATTAAGAATACACACAGCTGTTTCCCATCGTGGATGCAGATACCTGTAATTTTAATGGCAGAAGAAAAACAGCGTTTTATCTCATGATATGCTTTTCAGTTGAATCACGTTCTTTTGGCATGCAGAAACAAGGAGACCATTTTTTTTTTTCTCAGATGTGCATTTCTTGAAAGGTCTGCTTTGACTATCCCCGTTTGAGCCTGAAGAACTACAAAAATTGGTAGCCATGAGACTATCCATTCACTCCGCTCTGAAATTCTAAAGGCCTGTTGCAAAGTCTGGGCATGGTACCTTTGCCTTTGAACTCCATCAGTTTGGATTATGTTGCAGCAGGAATGAATACTGTATATTGCTTGTTTTCATAAGATTAGTGCCTTGTGTGCATGCAGTTATCTTCTTTTTGGAAACCAGAGTGCAATATTCTGTTGGCATTAACTTTTTTACAGAAGGGAAAATGGAAAATCTGGATCTAATTTGTTGTCTCTTGTAAAAAGTTGCCTCTGTGACAGAGAGGAATTGGGGTTTGGGGTGCACAGACTCTGATTAATTCTCCTTTGCTCCTTCTGGAGTGCTTTGCTTTGGCTGCCTGGTTGGTGGCAGGGATGGAAGTCAGGGGAAGAATACCGAAGGTTTGGTCTTGACCTTGGTCTGCGAGGAACTCAAAACACAATGATTTGACTCACCGAAGTCATAAAACAAACATCTGCTCATTCCTCAATTAATTGGGAAAGTTGCAGGATGGCTCACGTGACACTTGCTCCAAAACTACGAGCAGCAGTTTGGTTTGTAGGAAGGTGTCAGGGTTCAGAATCACTGCCATGGCTTCAAGGATGGCGCTTTAGATGCTGATCTAGCCCTGCACCTCTCTTTAGGGGGATGCCTTTAAACAAGCAGAGCAGCTTACAGGCAGGGAGGGAACGACAACAGAAGAGGAGTTTTTTGTAAAGTTGTTAAGCAGCTTTGAAATAATGTTTCCCCCAAATGACTGGAACCAATCCTTAACTAAGAGACAACATGCAGGTGGAGGAAGAGCACGTTCCTTCTTTTTGTATTCACCAAGAGGACAGAGACAGGCTTTTGACAGGCAGTAGGCAAAGTTTGATTAATTGACTCATCTATGGGAGATGGGAAAAAGTGTAGCATCAGCAGTCTGCTGGCTTATACTTCCCAAATATAGTTCCTTGCAGAACAGAGCAGGAAAATGAGGACCACATTTCCCCTCCTCACCACCATTTTCTAATGAATTTTTGCTGAGCCTATGGCTCTGCTGGGATCATACTGCTGGCTCGATAACTGAGGCACAGAGTCCCTGGGATGGTTTTGTAAAAAAGCAGTTGACTAGCAAATTTAGTGTTTCCATCATACATACATCATCCCTTTAGAAACGTGGGCTCATTAGTGTTATTACAGATGAGAGCTTTTCTCAAATTCCTATTCTGTGGTTGTCTTTAGTGTCCAGTACATGAGTTGCATAATTCAAGTTTAACGTGTGTATGGCCTGAAAACTTAACTGCTGTTTAATCATGAGATAAATCTAGCTCCTTTGCTCGTGTGACTAACATGAGCAGGGGTGCATGTACTGTGTCATTTTAAAGGAATAATTAAAAGCTTCATTCATGTATGGTAGAAAATTACCAGAAATGACTGTGCCCTGCTTTAAGATGTGCTGTGATTTGTACTATTTCTTTGGATTGTTTTGGTTTGCTAAAAATAATAAATGACCCTCCAAATAGAGGTTGGCCAGAGACATACAAGAAGCAATCCATAGTATATGGATTTGTTCAATGGCATTTAAAGGACCTTGATTAAAATTCAACCCAGGCTGGAGTGATGAGAAGACTGTTTACTGAGGGCTGTTTGAGGCTGTACATTGCACTGCAGACAGACCAGAGGGATGCACAGATTGAAACATTTTACCTTGCATGTCTGAATCTAGCAGTCGGGATCTGATGGCATTCTGTAAGAGAGGTATCAACATTCTCAAGCAGTCTGTCTTCTGCAGCTTATGAGTTTTGATTTTCTTTGTTTTCAAGTCGGCATCTGCATGAGCTCAGCATCAGAAATCATGGCAATAAGATCAGCCTTGTTGGCTAGATCTGCATTTTTGTTGACTACTACAGATGTTACGTTCAGATACGTAATTTTAAAGTGGGATGCATGCAAAAGTTTCTGCTGTAAAACAAACCACTTTCATCCTTCTTTTCCTGCAGTCCCCTGCAAGCACATTTCTGTGCATCTCTAAAGAAAGATGAAAGTATTTTCTTGCTCCCTTTTCTCCCTCTCTGACTAGAGTACTGAAGTACCACGGCTTCCCCCCTAAAAACCAACCAAGCAGAAAACAATAAACAAGCACTATGTCCAATCTCCCTGTCAATTTTATATTGTTTTCGTCAATCAATAACTGTGTGTGTTTGTTTTTTTTTTAATGAAAATCCAAGACTAATGTAATTTACAGTACATTAATTCAGTTTATTTTTTGTTGCTCTTGTCTTCTGACTAGGTTTCGGGGTAACAGCTGCAAAAGGACTTTCCTTACTCTATATTTGTGCTTTGCCACAAGCTGTGTTTCCTTGGGGAAGAGAAATGCGGGTGATATAGAAAGGTTTAAATCAGTTGAAAAAGTTTGAAAAGGAAGCTTCCACTTCCAGAATGAATCTTAAGATGTGTAAACAAGGTAAATTTTTCAGTGTTAACACAAGCAAAATCTTCAAAATACTGTCTGCAGTCTCAGAAATGACCGTTTGGTAAATAGATGAATCTAGTTAATGGAAATGATGAGATTTAATTATTGAGAAATGAATAAAATGGAATACAAAGCCTCTTTCTTTAATAAGCAAATAAAATGGAATGCTAAGACTCATTCTGTTAATGTAAAATAAAATAAGGAAAGGGATTCCTGATACTTTTAGTGAGCATTGACGACCACTTTGAAATCTTGACTTTGTGTTTATCATCCAGAGTAATCCTAATGGCCTCTGGTGCTCAGAGCTCAGCTGCTTCTACTCCCAGTGTGGTGTGAAATGACAGTTTCCATGTTGTGATCAGCTAAGATGCTTCTGATGGAAGTTATCTGAAAGTTTTCTCTTTTGCAGATTGTCAGACGTCTGCATGTGTATTGATGTTCAGACTCTCATCTGGCTCTGGTTTTGGGTATTCATTTTCTGAGGGTGCTGGGACAAGTCCTCTTTGGTTGTGGATTTTTGCAGTTAACAGGTGGGTGTAGGAGCACCGAAGGCACCCAGATGGATGTGCAGTAGACAATTAATTAATGCACAATCACTATAGAATTGTGATTTATTCTCCTGTCTGCTGGAAGTATACTTGGCAGACTGAGCTCTACTATTGAAAAGTAGAAGTTACTTTTAGAAAGTACTCATGAGAACTCATTCCCCATGCTTTGTGCACTGCACTTAGGTGTAAGCAGATATTGTGAACTAACATGGTGTCATCCGTCATTAATCACTGTTCCTGGATCTAGGCTGCAGAGAAAAAAATTATCCAAAAACATGCACATTGCCTGTCTCAGCTTCAGATGGGATCCCTGTTACAAGCAAGGCACTTTCTGTAAACTCCTAGCTGTACATATGCAGTGAATAATAGTGATTTAATGAAGTATATTTTGTTGGAAATGGAACATGCTGAGATAATCATCTACAAAGTTGAGAAAAATAAGTAATGTTCCAGCCTGGTCTCAGTTTTGAGAGAAGTCATTGGTATCAGTTTAAAACTCTTAATTGCTGCTTGTGAATGGTTATCGGTAGTTATTACCCATTTAGAAAGAGTAAGGCTGCTAACATCTGAAATGGAGCAAAAAGTGGCGAGTAATTGAGCCTTGAGGGACTCCTTGTCACTTAGGGAAGTGTAGTTGATGTTCATATTGCAGTTTATGGGTGCCTGGCTGTAATGAATGCACTTATGGTTAATTATTTTTTGTCTAACATTTGCTGAGCTATATAATCAAAACTCATCCAGAAATATAAACAATCACAAAATGCAAGGGGCTGATGAACTAAAAGAGTTTGTGATGCTGCTCTACTAGTCGGGTGTAACTGAGTCACAGTCTGGTGAGCTCTGGTCCCTGTGTGAGTGACCAGTTTGAGATATTCCTCTACTGTGAAACACAGAAGGCTTCTAGGTGGAGGTTTATTTTTCCATGACCTACTGGCACACCTCATTGGTCTGACAGCTTGCATCCAAGAACTTAGCAAGAGGAACTGGCTTTATGTTTTTTGAATAAAGTTGCAGCGTTGGTCGCAAACAATACTTTAGAAATTAGTAGAGCAACCACAGGTACTCACTGGACAGCAGGGATGTGGGTAATGAAATGGAAAGTACTTTTCTTCTTTTTTCTTGTATTCTGTGCATCTGGTAGTTTCTTAGATGATCTGCCTAACATTCTAAGTATGCACTGATAAAAAGTTCTGCTTGCTTCCAGAGAGGTTGAAAAGTGCACTGAATTCAGTGGAACATCAAGTGACTGCAAAGTAAAAATGGAGAATGGTTGGACAAACTGAACAATGTGTTTGTTCAAGTGCTTAAAAATCAGTTCTATCTGCGTGTTTGGAAGGGAAAAAGAAACAACAGGGAGTAAAATGTGGAGGAAATTGAGGTAGCTGGGAAACCAGACTAGGACAAGTAGTTCTGTTGAGAACGAAAACAGCTTCATCCTGTGGAGTCTGCTGTATATTTGGCCTTCCATGACCTGCCATGCCAAGAGGCCATTTCCCAAAATGCTGCTGCAGCCAACAAGGAACACAGTGTCACTTGGCAGCTTATTAAGAAGCAGAAAAATGTCCTCCTCCCACCAGTGCTCTATTAAGTCCTCAACTGTACATTAAAAACACTTCTGAATGGTACAGATCCGTGATACTTTTGTATGGCAGCACTTATGGTAGTGCCAGCTGCACGATGCTATCAAAATAAATGTGAATGCCTATGTCTTCAGATATTCTTACAAAATGTGAAGTAGCTTTTTCTGATGTCTTCATTTGTTGTTGGGAAAACACAATTTGTGAGGCTCAACATCGAATGCCATAGAAACCTCCTATAGAAATCTCGGTGTTAAATATTGCACTAATTTTTTTTCCACCTCTGCAAAAATAACTTGCATCTCAAATTAGCCCCTTTGCATTCTCAAATTTTTGAGGGCCTCAAGTGCTTTTGTTGTGCAAAGACCAGTAGAGATTTACCCATTCTTCTTTATCCACTGTGCTTCATGCTCCAGATCTCTCTCAGCAATGATTTTGCAAGGGGCAACTCTTTCCCTTTGTTTCCTTGACTCCCATTTTCATTTCTTGGTTCTCACCTGAGAACAAGTGGGACTGTGTCTGTAGGTAGTTAACACAGCAGTATCTTTGGGCACTTGGCTTCATCCTCCTTGCTGTGATTAATCCTTGTGAAATTGGAGGCTGTGGTGCAGTCTGACTGCTGATAGGAGTGCATGCTCTGCGTATATCCATGTGTAGCTCTCAACAAAACACTGCAAAAAGTGGGGACTTGTAGAGTGATTCCTACCCCTCTGGGGAGCCAATATTGCCCTTCGGGGCTGTTGTTCAGTCTGTCTGTATGTTATAACTACGGGAGACGTTTTGTCTGTAATCCATTTGAAATGCAGTGCAACTCTGTTTCATACAATTAAAAAAAAAACAACAAAAAAAAACTCTTCTGTGGTAATCTCAGTAGAGGGCATATCCAGGTACACTCATCTCCAGGAAGGCTGGTAGTTAATCATGCACACACAACATCTGGCCTGCTAGGACACAATCTGCACAGTGGATGTGGCCTGTGATTTCATTCCATATAGTCTAATGCAACATGACTTTTATCTCCTGGTTCGTAATGCTAAGGTGTAGCATGCTGTGTGGCTTCCAGTAGTGTTCGGAAGTCTTGTTTGGCCTGCAGCAAGCAAAAATTTCCATATCCCTTTGCTAGACCAGTGTGTGCTAATCCAGTAAAATATATATATATATATATATAAATACCCAATATTGGAGCAATTAATTCATCTGGGAACAACACAAGAATTCTCCGATGTTAAATTGTTTTGGATTCTAGTTCCCATACTTGTATAAATGTTCATTTATGTTTTAGAGGTTCTGTGAAGCGTACAGAGAACACTGACGTAGTTGTGAGAGAAGTGATTTGGTAGTGAAGTTGTGCTGGCTGTGTGATTCGTGATGTACGAGAGCTGCTAAATTAAGCTGATCAGTGCTGAGTTTGCCAACATCTACAGTCTGTCTGTCACTCTTTTCTTTAAACTGGTGCCGTTTAAAAAATAGTAGTTGTAAATGGTAAACCTTCAAACATGCTCTTGGAATGTGCGTGGCTTCACAATGTGGATTTGAGTTTCAGATAACCCTGTCCAGTGCACCATTTGCTTCCTGTGACAAAGGTGATTTCAGTGAGAGAGATGGATTGGGTCCTAGAGACCAATAGCACCGCAGAAGGTTGCTCCCGTGTGTGTGACCTTACTTCCATGACAGCCGTGTAAATTGATCTGTAGAGGAGGATTCCTCTTTTTCTACAAGTAGATTTTAAAAATCAATGCAGGTTACGACTTAAATGCTCTGTGGCTCAGCACTTCAAATGAGATGTAGAGTGTGGGGATGGAGACTAACAGACAGGAACAGGTAACAGTTTTTAGAAAATATAGTCCTCAAAGAACCTACTGTTGAATTTAAGTTGGATAGATTGCATTGGAAGAGAGAAGAAGACATCTCTACTGGCTCTATAAAATGAGAAGCAGCTTTTCACAGTAGTTGCATTTACCAAAGGGAGGGTTTTTTCAGATGCGGTGTGGTCTGGTGGGATTTAAGGCAGGTAGTTTGCAAATGCACCCTTCAGTTGCACTGTAGGCTTTCCCAGAATTGCTCACTTTGCAGCTGGTTATGGTATAGCAGCCACGCTGCAGCGCAGTTATGGTGGCATCATTGTGGATGGATACTTAGGGGGATAAAAATAATAGGAAAGAGTGGCTTTCTAGTTATCTTAAATAACCTTGTGAATAAATGAAGTTTTATCAAAAAGAGTGCAAGCTTTTTAAATTTTTATAATGGGTCCGGCTGTCAAAACCCATTTGGTAGCAGCGCTGTCCCACAAGACAGGTTCAAAGTCATCTGAGTGACGTGGCTGCTTTGCTAACAAAATAATTGTTCACATAAGTAATTTTGCAAGCAGCCCCATCAGTGAAAGCGAAGGTGGTAGCCCCAAATGCTTCATTAAATACCATTTACTCTTTTTAATATTTTCCAGCTGTAGAACTGGAGGGATGCAGGCAAGGAGAAGGAGATGCACCTCCTTGGGCTCTAGGCAGCAACTCACGTAATGCTCTGCAATGCACACTGGCAGTAGCTTTTAGCTCTGTTCAGAGGGTGATGGGCACAGCAGTGAGCTCGTCCCAAGTGAGGTCTCAGCATCTCCAGCTGCAAGAGCTGGAGGAGCAACAGATACTGTGTGGGTCAATGAGTGGGAACACGTGGGGCTGCCTGGCCCTGTCCTCCCCATGTTTTAGGAGGGTGGAGTTTCAAAAGGATTACATCATGTGTTTGAGCTCCGTGGCATGCAGTTCTTAAATTGTATTTGCAGTTCAGGAGGTACTGTGAGTAGAGATGATTATGTCCTCTAAAAGTGTTGTTTTTGTTGCAACTCCTGTGTTGAAAGGAGGCTCTGGTGAAGACACTTTTGCTTGCAGATAAGTATTCTCTGAGCGATGGCTGTGCAAACTTCTGGGGGATGGGAACAACACACAGAGATACCTCGGCACTTCCCTTTAATAAAGGCACATCATTAAGCCATTTCCTGCACATCTGAGAGGCTGTTGGAAGAGCAAGATGGTACTGAAATGAAATTAAAGAACTGCTTGATTTTTTAAAAGTATTATTTAATTTAATCTTTTTGGAGTATTACTGTTTCTGGGGAAAAATAATGTAATGAAGACAGCAGAATTACATTGGCTCTATGGTCTGAGTAACTGGAGGCAGAAATGCTGCTCTCTGCTTTTCCCTGTCTGAAAATACCAAATGCAGAAGGCAGTACAAACTGCAAAATTGTCTTGCCACGTCAGCTATTAATGTGATGGATGTAGCCCCTCTTCTTAAAATAAAGAGGCCTTTCGTTTATGAGCTATTTCTCAGTCAGGTATTTGTATGCTGTCTATATTGTGGAGGCAGAAATACACATTTATGTATATTTAATGTGTACATTATTTTATTGTGTAACGTGCAGTAAGACAGCGTAACAGAAATAAAACCGCAGAAGAGGGAACTGAGGAGCTCACTGAGGCCACGCATTCTCTTCGTAGCCAGGACTACTGTGAGGGTGCCTGGTCCTGGGTGGCTGCAGGTGACCAGGGCTGGTGCCGTGTAGGTGTTAGGGCTGTCTTACAAGGAGGGATCTTAGGGGTGACATGGTGCGTGGCTTCCGGTAGGGCTAACCATTGCCACTGTGAAGCTGGGGACAGCTCTCATGACCATCACAGTCCTCAAGGAGAGCTCTCAGCTCGTCTCACCCCAAGGCAAGAGCCTCTCTGGCTCTCTTCTCTGTGGTAGAAGAATGGAGAGAGACTCTTCTCCCTATTTTGAGCAGAGTGGTTAATATGGTTTTGATGGAAAACATCAAACAAAAAATCTTGGAGACTCTCGGTGATGCTGGAATTGGAAGAGCTTACTCACCACTATGGCATTTCTGTCAATATGTGAAGAACCCAAAACTCATGGCGGAAAGATGCGTAGAAAACTTTCTGAGAAGATGCAGAATTAGCCAGTCAGCTTGGAGTACTCAGAGGAGTCCTTGCGTGACCTCTATTCAGCAATGAGGTGGTCTTGCAGCACTTTACTGCAATAGCTCTTTGCAGCATATTGCTCAATATCATAATGGCTGCAGAAGAGCCAAAGCATCATGCTCTTTTCTGTCATCTTTAATATTTTTTCCAGAGTTCTGAGCCAGCTGCATCTAGCTAGCTTTTTTTTTTCTTCTTCTTTTTTTTTTTTTTTTTTTTTGGTAAAGGAGCTGACAATCCCACTGACTTCCTTAACAATGAGTTGTCCTCAGTTCGTTTGGGTAAGAAAACTACACAGCAAAGGCAAGTCATGTCTTTGTAAGTCAATACTGAGACATGAATGAAATGATTATTTGGCATCCTAAGGATATGAGAGAGGATATTTTTATTGCTGGTCTTTGAACTGAAATGTTGAAAATATCTTTTTGCATGTGAATATAGACATGGTATGTGCTGGATTTCTATCTATCTGTCACACTGCATTTTCCTGCGTTCCTCGGAGAAGATGAACCTTTAAAAATGCTTCAAAAGAAAAGGTATTATTATTTTCTCACATAAAAGCCTTACACTTTGAATAAATATTAATGCTTAATGTTCAAAATGCTGCGCTCCATTTACAATTTATATATGTTTAACTTTCAAAACACTGGCATTTTTAAAACTAATTGGTAAATGCATGGCTAAGACGAATTGCTGAAAGTGCAAAATTGGAAGAAATGAGTCGGGGTTCAATCCTCCAGTTCCTTGTGTTCTATATACCTCTTTGGATTCCGAATCAAAGTGAGCAGGTTTATAAGTTATTAATCCGAAAGCAGCAACTCTGCGTTGAGCTGAAAGGATGGGTCAGAATCAGCTTTGCAACATGACAACTCTCCATCAGAGGACTGGTTTGGTTCCAGGTGCCAGATGGAGCAGACTCAAAGTTCCTACAATTTCTACCTCACCGGTGTCATCCTGCTGCTGATGCTCAGGGTTTGATATTGAGGCACCTCTGCTGTCTTTCTGCTGGAAATCATAACTGAGAGGATATTAAAGTGTCAGCAAAAAAAGGCTGCTTGGAAAAAGTCACGGGGAAGAAAAATACTAAATATAACATTTATATTACACATACAATGCAGCGTAAATAATCCAGATAGATACAGTAGTGAGACAGTTTGTCTTAAGTTCCTGAAGTCTTAGTGTAGCCTGAAAGCACAGTTTCTGCATCAGAAAACTGTCCCAAAGCAAAATCACGTTAGATCAAACATGTCTGCCCCTTTATTTGGAGGGCCACCGTCACAGCACCACATCCCATCTGAAATTTAATCAACTCAGCAAACACAAATCCGTATTCTTTTCCGGTATACAAAATCACCTGAATTAATCTGTAGAACTGATAGAGGTATATGTTTTAAGGGAAAATAGATTCCTCAGCTGACACCAGCTTGCTGGTAGGTATCTTCTAACAGAAGGTTTTCAGAAGACAACATGTTTTCCAATAGTATAATGATTTCCTGTGTCAGGATGACCATAGGGTAAAAGGATGAAGTGCATTTTATGAATTTCCACATTTCTCTGACTGAGAAAGATTAGAGAGAGCTTTTGTTTCTCTCCGTCTTAAAGAATGACAGCCAGATTTGACAAGTGACAATGGTACAACTCTATGCTGAAAGCCAAACACAAAAGGCATCATGAGATTCTTGCTTACATTAGTTCACCATTTTTAATTTTTTTTGCCGAATTTTAAACAGATTTATTGACAAACTGTCTTATAAATCCACCGTAGAATGTTAAGATAAGCTTTTTTTTTTTTTTTTTCTTCCAGCTAGCCTTCAGTCAGATAAGTGATATTTCTGTTGTTGACGTACAGGGTGAAAAAGGCTGACCACTCTTCTGGTTTCGCAAATGGAAGAAAAAAATGCTTGTTTTTTGTGGTTTGTTTTACCTTGGAGTGAAATATTAGTGACTCCACAAACTCGGAACAAACAGATAAGTGATGAAACAGGTGCTGTTTTTACCCATTCCTTTCTCCTTTTATCCAAAAGAAGAGTGTAATGGGATCTGTGTAATTGTTGCTAAAATGGTTTATAAGCTGTTTGAGTATTTGAAACGCAAAAAAGAACTGCTGAAAAATATGCCTGCCCATACCTACAAAGTTACGCACATAATCGTTGATTTTGGAGGGGAATCTTGAGAAGGAAGAATAGAAATAAAAGCAGCAGAGCGCTCGTTGTTAGGGATTGCTGCCTGCCTGTGTCTGCATTTTAGTCTAATGTGTATTATACTTCCTTCGCATTTTGTGTATTTTTCCTTTCTTTGCCATGCCTAAAATGAAAAGTTTTCAAATATGATTTTTCTAGTGAGATTAGATTGAAGAAGAAAGAAAAGAGCAAAGTGAACGTATATTCTGCGGTTCAGATGCTTCCTAAGAAAGGGCTGCTCATGCCCTCAGCTGATGTGCTCTTGATGAGTGCTGGTAAAAAATTTAGTTTGGGGTCCAAAAGTGGAACTATGTGAATCTACAGTTTTAGTGAAATTTTAGGATTCAGGTCTGCTTAACTTGAGTTTCTTTAAACTTATAGAAGTGTTCATTGCCTCTGCTTCAAAGAAAACTTCAGCACCTGAACTTCAGCGCTTTTGTCCTCCTTGCTAAAAGTACGTTTTCTTTTCCGCTTTCCCCCTTCTCCCTTTCTTTGCTTAAGGCTATGGTTACAGTAGTTAATTTTTAAAAACAGGAAAATAGAGAATTAAATAGAATTAGAGAAAGGCGTCTTTGTACTAGGTACTGTACAGTATAGTGTTTAAAAAGTCAGAAAATATGTTAGCAGAAAATGCCTAGACTGTAATTTAGATAACAACCCAGACAATGAGCTAGCTTGTTAATTGTAAAGGCTTATGGATAGCTGCCAGTTGTAGAGCTCTTCTTTTTATATCCCACTGCTCACGCCACTTTTAGATGGAGGATGACGTGATATGAACTTCTTTAGCTCAGGCTGGGGTTTTTTTTACGTTACTCTTTCTCTTGGCTTTATTTCTGATGGAAAAAAAAATAATATATTAAAAAAAAAATGTATCAGGAGCTTAGGAAATCTGGGTTTTCCTAAGAGCTTGTAACAATCCATAGGGTGAGGAGACTACGGGATGGGTGGTCTGGGAGCAGAGTAAGCAACGTCCCACAGGCTGAGTGCTGGTGTTGTAGGCACTGCTGCAAGTGCTCTTTAGACCAAGTATGCAGTTTGCAAACAGTACATCTCGCCAAATTACTCACTGGAAAGCTGTTCCTGAAATAGCAGCAATGAGGTATGCAAAGTTAGAGCCATCAAAACTTTTCAGCAGCTTTAGAGTCACTGCAGCAGTGGAGAGGCAAAATGGGAGTGCCTCCTCCTCAGCCAGCCTGCTGAACTCATTGCAGCATCCTTGGCATCTCCTGGTGCCCTGCATTGCTTCGAGTCCTCCATGTTGAGGTTCTAGGGGATGCTGCATGGGAAGGGGAACCCCAACCCCTGAATCCTCACCCTACCTTCGTGCTTTCAGGTTTTGAGGTGCAGAAGTATTTAACCTGGTACAAAGGTATGTGAAACAGTAATTTCTGAGATCCTCGCAAAGAATTAAAGTGTAACTTACACATCAACACCTGAGTAACCCTGCCTCTCCTCTGCAAATTATGTAAGCATGTGATTAATGTATTCTGCTGAATGGAGAGCTGTAAGAAATGAGCAATAGCTCTGAGAGATGGGAGCTGCCCAGTTCATCTCTAAGAGGTTAGGGCTTGATTGCTTCCTGCTCACAGTTGAGGCAAGGATTTCCTAAGGAATCTGAGCAACTGAAGGACGGGACTGTCACCGCATTTCAATGGGTCCTGTGCGTCTGGTGCTGTAAGGGCTAAGCTTACATAGAATGACACTAGACTGGATAATGGTTTGATTTCAAACTGATGGAGTCAAACTGATGCCAAGGACTGTATGCACAAGCTTATGTCAACATTCACTTGGCTTTATAGAAGTTTGGTTTAAATTAATTAGGACAAAGGTTTAAACTAAGGTAAAGCAAGTCACTTTTAAACTGAACTGTGAGTATATTTGAGAAAATTTCGTGCAGGTAGGCATGCTGCTGGTGCTTAGGTACGGTTTTGGATTTGTTGGTCAGGACAGCTGAAACTCAGACGGTCTCTGTTTTCTTTGCCAGAACAGAAGTGGTTCCTGTCTTTGTCTATTTCCATAAGCTGTGGATTTGTAGAGGTGGGAATATCGTTGTTGCATTGTTGTTTGTTGTGTGTGTATTTAAAGATTGATGCAGGTACATATTGTGTCTTTCATTTACTGCTTGACTTCAGGAGTCCAACCATTGGGACTGGATGCGCTGTAAGATATGGGAAGGATGATCACTTCTGTCTTTAGAGCAAACAACTTTCAGAAGGGTTGGATTGTGGTAGCATTTCTTTATTTTCTTCTTGACTCTTTATATAAACTCATCAGACGGTTTGGTAACATTTTTGAAAAATGACACAGTTTTGGAAGGTAGGTGGTAAAGAAAAGATTCATACGCTCCCCCTGCAGCACAGAGGTGGGAGCAGGTACTGATGAAGGACACGTGCCAGTGGCTGTCTGGCTGCTTGTGGAATGAATTTCTTTGGAAGGAGATCTCTTAGCAGCTGCTGGTTTCCTCCAGTGACCTGTGCTACTTCCAGAGAGGGCTCGAGGTGGTTTAGTGGTGATGAATTGGCAGACTTGTCACTAAGCTGTAAATCTTGAACTTGCCTTGCTGCGTTGAGGTGTGAACCCGAGGTCGCCGTCTTAGAACACTGCTGTGTGTATAACAGTACTTGCTTCGCTAAGGAACGTGTACGGGTTTTAATCATACTAGTTTTTTCATTTTTACGATCCCTTTGCCTTTTTGCTACTCTAAAATCATCTAACTGGTGTTCTTATTAAGAAGTAAATGCAATTCAGTGTATTTAATTAGGGGGAAAAAAAACACGTCAGGCACTGAGTAATTTAGTTCTGATGTGACTTTTAGTTTCTTCCACCTTCAGGACAGATATATTAGAGAAAAAATCCCATATTTTAATGTCAGTTATAACATAATGCTAACACTGCTGGCAGTTATTCTGATGTTTCCATTAGGAATACAGGTCTCTGTGCAGACTCCAAATATTTAAACATGTGATATTTTTGGGCTATCTATTCTTGAGAAATGTAAAATAGTAAAATATCTTTCTTTGCACTGTGATTTTTCTGTTTTGTTTGTTTGCTTGTTCTCTATATGGAGTCTCTATTTGGCACAGTGCAACCTCAAATTGAGCTACTTTAACTCACTTTGAGCTGCTGGATCTGTAGTCATGACTGCAGAGCAACCACTCAGGTTCAAAAAACAGTTTAATGTTAGCATTAACCTTGTTATGGTGAAGCTTTCGTGCTTCTGGCCAAACAGCCTGGCTGCATTGTTCTTTTTGCTGCTAGTTTTGCACTCTGTGTCTAGAAAAGAAGAAAGGAGAAAAGGCTGAAGTGAATATCATACTGGTTAAAATGAAATGCTGAACCAGTATCATATTGGTTAAAATGTTTTGGAAGGCAAGTTCTTCAAATTATTTATTTTGTGACTGTACCACCTATTTCTTTAAAAGTCCAATGATTTGCACGTTTAGGGGACTATATACTCCTGATATCCTTGAACACCTTAAAATCAATCCTTGCAAGGGCGTATTTAAAAAACCTGTCATTAGCTACTGAGTAGACATATGCATACTTCTCTGTAATTGAACGGAATGAGAAATTTCAAATTGAATTCCTTATTTGTCACCCTGAGTGTGAATCCTCTTTTCACGATAAAAGTCTGGCAGATTAACATCAGCCAGTAGAAAGGGTGGCTCTCGGCAAGAGAAGGTTTGACAGAGCATCAGCTGGATTTAGCCACAGGAGGCTTTGCTCACATGCAATCCAGTTATTTCAAGTACAATCTACTCCAGCTAAAATTAGCATATGTAATTGAACAGTGCCAAAGGCTGAAATAATTTACACTTAAGCTCGTAACATTTTTTGTAACACTAAACAGAGGTGTACATATAACCCAAGCAAAAGCACCTCTGGGCCATATCCCTCCCTTCCTCTCTAATTAATCAGCCTTCAGAACAGCCTGAAATATCAGGATGACTAAAGATGCTCATCTGGAAATCCCACAGCGTGTAAATTCTTAAAATGTTGACCTCTGTCTTTGGCCTAGAGTTGCAGATGGTTATTAGCTAGCCCTTCTGTTTGCTGCTTTGGGGTCTGGTTTTGAATAACCATGGAAGTGGCAGAGCGATATCTATCCAGGAATCTCAGAAGTGCCTAAAAATCAATTACTGTTCTCATTTTGCATAGAAGAACTTGAAGTCCCTGGTGACAGATTAGTTAAAATCACCCAGCAAATTAATGACAAAGTTAGAAAGAGCACCTAGGAAACTGCACATCAAATCAGGATGTACCTTCTTGGTCCTCTGTACGTTTTCCTGATGGATGTTGACTCAACATCAGCAAGGGGGCTATAACTGGACCACAGACACGCAGCCCTTCGTTTGCCTTGCATCACTGCTGGCTGACAGCATCACATAAGACTGCGTATTCAGTGCTGAGGTAGCATGGCTCATCAGGGTTAAATTTGGAGCCTTTTTCGCCTGGCTTTCGTTGTTGTCAAAGGTATTGTTCAACACCTTCCAGTGTACGTTTTTTACTGCACTGTGCAATTGGATTGCCAGAGCTGAAGCTTTCCTCAGGGAGGCCTCTGTTTGCATGCTTAATTTTTAATCTGATCTCTAGTAAATGGTAAAAAATGAGTTTAAACAACAGCAGACCCTTCAACATGCATGGCAGGCACACTAAAAGGAACAAGCGTGTAGAAGGCAGCGTGACAACAAAATTAAAAGGGATGTGAAGCGGCTGGTATTTGTACAAGTTGCGATACGGCCCCACTTCTCAGTCACACCTTATTTCCCAGTAGGCGGGTTATTCTGACGTGACCAGGAGCAGAATCCAGCCAGGAGTCTTTGGTGGTGGCTGGGGAAATCCAAACTATGTGTGCTTTTCCTTGCACAGAACTCAGCAGGTAATTCAACCAGCCTCAGGGTTCAACCTTGTGTTTCAGATCAGACTGTAAACTTTTTGTTGCAAGTCCAATTCAATTTTTTTGTTGTTGTTCTTGTTAATTTGTTATGATACAGCCACGTGTGAGGTGCTGGGAGATAGAAAGAAAAGATCTGGAGCTGGGCCTGAGAACACTGAGCCTCAGGCTCAGCTCTGGTACCCGCCTGGGGCTCCCCTGACACAGGGCTGGACCCTGTACTGGCAGGAGGACTGGCTTGTGTGCAACTCTTGGAGTGCTTGCAACAAATTAGATCATTAACATAGAGAGGCTTTGGGTGGCTCCAGCGATGTTTTGCTTTTTAAAAAAAAAAATAGAAGGAATGGAATAGTAATTAGTTAGGCTTGTTTTTTGTTCTTCCGTTTTGCAAGAAAACTGTCCTGTTGCTTCAGCTTGTTCCCATGAGTAGGAACAAGCTGCCTCCAAACAGGCTGCAGCTGAGACTTGCCCTTTCTTTTTCTTTTTCCTATTTCCCCCACCTTTTCATCTTCCTAAGGAAAAAGCTAGCAAGAGGTAAGAAGTGATACTGTATACAAGGCAATTAGACTTTAGTCTTGGCCTGCTTAATGTCCTTGACACATCCCCATTTCACCCAACGACAGCCAGTATGCAAATTGGCTAAAAGCTCCATTAGGTTGTTCAAGGCTTGGGAAACCCATCTGTCAGTGTCTGTGACACAGCCGAGCTTGGATTCTCACGTGGGAATCTGTCCTTGAGATACCCAGACAGATGAGTTTCTTCTAGCTTCTAGTGTTTCCAGAATCAAAGGAAATTGTTGTAGGCTCTTCTTCTTGCAGCATTTTGTATGTTTATCATTTCAACCACAGTCTCTTCTCAGAAAAGCACAGGCACAGATTGTGAATTAACAGTGGAAAATATGTTTTAACTTTTTGAGTTGCTTTTCCAGAAATGAACAGTTATGTGTATGTGGAAGAAAAGAACAGTAGCTATTTGTTATCCTATCAGAAAAAGTTTTGTAACCCTTTTCTGTATTTTTGTGATCTGCTGATGACAGGCATCGGAGGAGTAGTGAAAAAGTACTCAATGTAGATCAGCTGTAGTTGATGGGCTCTTTGTGAGTGGACCAGAAGTGCATGATAACCTAATAAAATGTCAAAGAATACACCTGTGAAAGGCTTGAATTGCGAGGATTTGGTGCAGGAACCCAGATGGAGAGCTGCTCCAGCAGAAACACAGCACGTATTTGGGTGTAGCTCAAGACTCCTTCTGGCTTAGTATCCCCAGGGGAAAGTTCCTTCAATAGTAGCATCACTTGATGAACCTCCAGTGTGCGGGAATCCACTTGCCTGCTTTGTCTGCTGGATAGAGGTAAGGCTACAGTGTAGTTATCTTGCGGGCTTTTGCTTGTTTTCTTAATCTCTGAGGCCCCTATTAAAACGCTTAACCAGCAGAACATGCTGAGAGGGCTGGTGCGGGAGTACTTGTTAGGTTGTGAGTAACGTTGCGGCGTTTTGTAATGTGAGACAGTGACAGTAAAATAGTTCAGATGTTCATCTTATTATAGCAAGAAGACTAGGCATATGCTTTTGAAAGTAGAGGCTTTCAGTTTGGGTAAGCTCCATATTGACAGGCTTTGAGAACTCTTGATTATTTCCTTCTGGTGTCACATAGGAGCCCTGAATGCAGAGTATCTGGCAGCGTAAAGCTAGTGTAACTTCAATGCCCAGTGGTGTTCAGATGCACAAGATATTAATAGCCTCCTCCACAGCAAATACTTTGTATTCCAATT
The DNA here is from genome assembly GCA_030625065.1 of Alectoris magna. NCBI lineage: Eukaryota > Metazoa > Chordata > Aves > Galliformes > Phasianidae > Alectoris > Alectoris magna. The sequence continues at coordinate 110,306,593 of CM060561.1, read as the reverse complement.
TGGCATTTTCCTTGTTTAGTGTGCAGATAATTTTCTCTACCTAAGCTAAGGGCCGTTTTGATGATGTAGACATAAATTTACTCACCAAAAAGTCAGCAATTCTGTTTTTGCTGGAGTGCTTATATAGCTAAGAGAGTGGGATTTCCCGTTATCATCCAGATGAGGAAGAAGAAAAGCCCTTTTGATACTACTGTGTGGGGATTCCTAACATTAGGAGTTGATGTGTTGGTCATAGGCAGAAAGAGGATAAACGTTTTCTTTCCAGGAGTCTAATTCAGCACAGTTTTCTGAGCTAAGTGCAACTTAGACTGTGAGGTATTTTTTTGTGTTCCAAACCCAGACTCATAGGGAAAAAAAAAGAAAAAGAAAAAGAAAAAAAAAAAAAGCTTTTAGATATTAGCATATTGGTTTAAATTGCAGACATACCATTATACTTATCTTGTGTTCCCAATACTACTTTTTTTCTCTCCTTGTCTCTTGAGGTAATGTAGACCATGTCATAACATATAATTTCAACTACAAAAAATTAAGGATCGGAGTAGGAGATGGTATACATTCTTATAGAAGTTAATTGTGACTGGATTTACACAGCTTTACTCTCAAAGTTGAGCTTGTTTTCACACTGCCCCTATCACTTCAGTAGATGCGCTTGTTGTGTGAGTAAAGGAAAAGGGATTGCAATCTTGCTTAGGTATTTCTGCATTTGTGTCTTCCTTGCTGTCTGGTCAGATGGCTATATCTTAATGGGAGACAAAATATAATTAAATATTGGTGAATAGATTGCTTGGAAAGCAGGTGGAATCTACTTCATAGTGCAGTGAGTCAGTATTTGTAAAAAGCTAAAAATAAGATATAAATATTTGGCATGGGCTGTGTAATGGGTAATCATGATTAGGCAAAGCAGACGATGAACTGGAATTTTTGTATGCATTTAGGAATATTGGATGCACAGTGCTGTTGGGATCGTGAAAAATCATCCAAGCTTTGCTAGCTTTGTGTATCCTATATATAAATGGCTGAGAAATTGAGTTTAATTTTAGTGAACACTCACAAGTCCATCAGAGGAGCAGCACAGGGGGACACAGTTCGAAAATAGCTCTAGCAGATGCCACAATAATACGAGTTTTCCCCGTGTCTCTCATTTATTTCTTGCTGTGTGCAGTTTCTTACTAAATCTGTTCTCTTGATTAATGCAGGGATGTTCTTGCCATTGGATAGGACAGCTAACTGCGACTGTCACAAACACTAACTAGCTTAACCTTGTTGCATAGCTACTGCTGCTATTAAATATTTCCTGGGCTAACAGACACATTCAGAATGAGTTTTAAAGGGTTTTCTTTTTATATACCCAGGCTGCAGCTGTTAAACAATGGCAGCTTGAATGGAAGCTGTTTTAATGATAACAGCAGTAGTGTCAGTTAGGTGGATTAACCGGCAGCTTAAAAAGGGAGACCAGCCATCAGTGGATCACTGCAAGGAAGCTTAAAAAAGAGAGAAAATCAAGCTGCTAGCATTAGCAATGCCACCAGATCTTCAGAAAGGATAGTAATCCTAACTTGCTTTATGTATAGGTACTGGGCATTTAACATAGGTACTGGGCATCAGGAGCATTTCACCCTGCCAGCTTCACCTTCTGTAGAGCAGGAAGAAAGGTTCTCCTTTCATATCCGTAACTGTTTTTAAATTCAAAATACAGAATTGATACCACCTTATGAGGCAGCCTTAATGTGAAAGGGTATGGAAATGATCTTGCCTGTGACTCCTACCCCGTGCCACAATCTAGACAATAAACACAGCTAGACTTTTGGCTGATGAAGACAAATATCGCATGCTTTGTTTGGAGAAAGTGTTGAGACTTTTTTTTTTTTTTCTGTTGATGGATTTTTGTTTTGTAGGGTTTTGTTGTTGCTGAGATTTTCAAGTAGTTTGAGCCCACTTTATGAATCTGTTAATAGGAATGGTAGGTGAAGAGCCTAGTGAGTGAACATAGGATAATTTGGATATTTGTGCAAGATCAGCTGCTGCTTATGAAGGTGAAAATGGTTTGTCCCATCTTGATTTCATTAACGAATGTTGTATGTATTTAAAGAAAAAAAGCTGTGATAAAAAAGAAATATTTTTAAGAAGTACTTGAAATTCTAAGCCATGCAATTAATCACCAACAGCCACACGATTTTGCTTGTACTTCTGTTAGTAATTTTTCAGTGCAGCTAAGAAAACGTTGGTGCCTGGGCTGTTGACAAAAAAATAAATTTCAACAGAAGTAAAACCATCTATTGTCTGTGAGTATCCCTTCCCTCACTCTCAACTTCCCTTTTCTGTATTCTTCCATCTGGAATGAAGCTGATCCCCTCCTCTGCTGCCAGCAGCTGGATGCAGGGTTTGGAAGGGGTGGATGGGATGGCCACGCTTGCTCCTCAGCCGTTGCGTCAGGAAGAGGTTCTTCCTTGGTTTGTTTTTAATTCCCCCTTTTTTTGGCATAATTGGTTCATATTCAACAGCAATGGCAATTCGCACGTTTGGGATTCAGGGTGAAAACTACTAATTCTGAGGTCTGAGGCCTCTTTTTATTTCTATTTCTTCGTATTTATTTATTTATTTATTTATTCCCCACTTTAATGTCTGTGAAACTTCAGCTCATGGCTTCAGTTTAGGCTGTCAGAAATGTTATTGCAATTGAATGAATTGCTGATCAGTGCTGGGTTTAGAAAGCTTGCTGCTGGGTTTAGAAAGCTTGCTGCTGGCTTTTGCGTATGCCCACTACTGGAGCATCAAGTAAAATTCTGTAGCTAACTTACAAAAAAAAAAAAAAAAAAAAAAAAAAAAAAAGCTTGGATAATTTCTGGGCCAAAAATAACACTGTTTGTAATTAAGGAGTCTAAAATAGAAGCAGTGCAATCTGCAGGTATTGGCAGAGCATCTCTGTACATCCCTACCTCAGGCCTACTGGAAGTGCTAGGCCTCAGCACGCCCTGGGCACCACCTTTGGGGGCTGAGGGCCAAGCCAGGATGGTTCTTTGTTTGGGGAAGGGTTTTCTCCATGTTCTGTGGGCACCTGCTGCAGTGAGGGCCCTTCACAGGGCAGTGAGGCTGCACCAAGCCAGGCAATAAGCTTGGGAGTTGTCAGAGCATGGAGGGAGTTTGAGTTGTTTTAGCTATGCATGCTCCTGCTTTAACTAGATAGTGTTTGTGGCAACACATCCTTATGTGCCTGAGCAGAACTGCTTCTGCTTCTCTCATGCAAGAGAGAGAAAGTCCCTAACTCAGCTGATAATTTGGCTACCCTTTCTTTTTGCTTGTCGACTGTGTTGCAGTTTCCGTGGGTTTTCTGCTACCCTTTATTTGGCCCCTTTATCATGCCCTCTAGACAAAGTTTCAGAAAGAGAAGGGCTGTGGCTGCTTTGCATGGCAATGTTTAGGAAAAAAGAGAGAGATATGACCTCGTGTATTATTTTCCAGTGCCGCCACCCATCCTGCAGCCAGCTGCACTTCACCAGAGCAGGAGGCAGGGATGCAGCCTGCCAAGAGTTGGATGAAGTGTAAAATAACAGTAAAATAACAGGTTTCAATGAGATGGAGCCCCTGAAAGGCTTGTATTTTCTGTGGAGAAGTGCGCTAGAATAAATAGATGTCTGGTAACACAGTGGTGCCTAATAAAACAATTTGTATGTACAGTAGACATGAAGTAATTTGATTCAGGCCAGATTGGGCTGTTAAGGAGCATATTTAGAGGTGATCTTCAAAACCACACAGATTGTGAATTGTAAGGCCTGCTACAGACATTGTATCACAAGAAGCTGCTTGTATAAGCGTCCTTTAATCCTAAACTGTCATAGAGATGAAAGTACTCCAACTCCACCTTTTGGAACATATTGTATTTCCCTATTTATGTTTGTTTCCTATCACGCAGTCAGGTGCAAGGGAAGGTGTTGCTTGCTAATTTTAGCCTCACAGACTGTTACTGCAGAAGTGTAGCAGTTAGTAGCTCTGGGTAGGGCTGTAAGGAAAACCAAGCTGTGCTGGCATGGTGGTGTACTTTACAACACTGGGGAAAAAGTATTTTCAGCCATGCTTTCCTGGTTTCTATTAATGTACCAGTTATCCTCCTGCAGAATTATCATCGAAGACTGTAAATGATTCTGTGAAACTGTTTCTTTGCAGAAGAGATCCCTGTTATGGAGATAAGAGAAATGCAGTGTATGTATATGTCTAATTGAATAGCTATTGCTATATTTCTCGGAGCTGTGTTAATTGTGTAAATGACTCTGCATATTGACCCTATTCACCACCTATTTCACCACCGGGCTCCAAACAAATCCTTTCCTTCCAGTGCTCTGGGGCACTTTTAGGTGGCTGCTGATGCTTATGAGTGACGAGAAAAAGTAAGGGAGAGAAGGAGCCTGGGGGATGCAGGGAGGCCGCTTGTGGCTCAGAAACCTGCAGCATCCAGTGCAAAAAGCAACTTGCCAGTTGTGGTCATCCTCATCAGACAAGTGATTGTCAAAGGTCTGGTGGTTACAGAGGCTCTTCCAGATGCCTTGGGAGCAGGATGAAATTTTGAGCAGAGGGGTCACCAGAGCAGGAGGCAGAATGAACTTGTTCCATATGTAGTATCTTTTCTAGGGATGCTGTGGCACTTCATGTGTTTTGTTTGCTCAGAGGTTCATTTGTAGGGAGTGATAGAACTGAAGGGTTAGCAGTGTTAACTGGACTCACTAAGTGAAATATGTAACAGCCTGATAAAGAGATGTGCCTTTCATGGATGGATTTTTTTTCCCCTGCAAAAATGGCACCAGCCTAAAGTTCAGGATAGGAAATGCAGTAGCAAGCCATTCCTTCCTATGGGAACAAAACTATAATATTAGGCATGTGGAGGATGGCACAGATATTTAATACTGATACAGTTAAAAGAATATGTATTTTTAGTCTAAGATTCCCTTTTCTCCTTCCTCGTTGGAGGAATGCCTAAGAAGAAATGTTTTTGAATATAGATAGACATCTATTTTTCAAAATGTATGAAAAATGTCTAGTGCTTATAATCATCTGACTCTGTATTTTGGCACTTGCATCAGCACATTGACAGTGTTGAAATCTACTTGCAAAATGATGGGATAGAAATCCCCCTGACTGGGTATCTGTTACCACCTCATGTTCTTGGAAGATCATCCATGAAAGTCCTGGGATATAATATGGTACACTTTCATAAAAAACTGTGAACTGTAAGAAGAAGGTGGGAAAAGAATCAAAATGAGATTTTCCTTATAACTAAAGAACTGGGGAAGAGAAGGGAAGTGTCATCTTTTTTTTTTTTTTTTTTTTTCTGCTAGTAGTAGTTTAAAAATAAAAGTGTTTTTTTTTTTTTCCCCCCACTAATATCAAATTAAATTGTATAATTGATTCCCATAGGTAGATTTTTGAGGACCATAGTTCAAATGGATGATATTAGGATAGAGAGAAGGCCTTCAGCATCACTTAGATTGAGAGTCTGTGTGCGGCTTCTGCTTGAGAGGTTGCAAGGTGCAGTGGGAATAATTACTGTGTGCTTTCTGTTGTTATGCCATTTCCCCAAGTGCCTGTTATTAGCAACTCTCAAATTGTAGAGCTCTTTGCTAGGTGGACTTCTTGTTTTTCAAAACGTAGTGTTTTTTATGTGAAGTAACCTCCAGCTTCTATTATTGGGCATTGTTAATTATGTTAGTGGGGAAATATTGGTGGTAGGTGGATGGCTGGACTGGATGGCCTTGGAGGTCTTTTCCAACCTTGGTGATTCTGTGATTCTGTGTGGAGCTAAGGCTGCACAGTCAAGGATTCAGAAGTTAAGAAGTGCGGGACTTGCAAGCCTGTCCAGTTTGAGTCTGGGTATGTTGTGAATGTCCATTAACATGTGATCTTTCAAATATTTGTTTAAATATCTTCCCCTTCACAGAAGATCACAGCCTTTGCAGATATATTTAGTGATTTTTTTTTTTTCCCCTGTGCAGTACATGGGACTTAATCCTACAGCTATCTTCAAACAGGCTGAAGACCTGCAGTGCGTGCTCGTGTCTTTCTGTATATTGCTGCACTGCTGATTGCTGAAGGAAGTACTTTTTCAAGTTTTCTTAAGTTAAATTTCCAAAAGCAGAAGATAAATTTGTACTTACCACTTATCTGTTATGTGCAGCACTTTTTGTTTGAGATTGTAACTAGACAGAGAGTAGTTTGAGCACACTGCTTTGCCTTGACTTGATGGAGGCCATCAGATCACCTTCCCTGTTTTAAAAAGTAGAAAGGGCCAGGTTTGAAATCTTGCCAAAACTGAGCATTGTCTATCTGATAGCAACTGGCATTGGCATTAGTTGTGTATCTTTTAGTCACAGAGATCTTTCAAGTCCTGCCAGTTTATTTCCTTTTCAATGATCCAGAAACAGACCACACCTAAAATGGTACTGCTTTTTCTTAGACAGTGTATCCTTAGACCACACTGTAAATCTTCTAGGAAATGGAGAAATAGGATTTTCAGCATTTCTAATTCCTTTAACCAAAGGTTAATGGACTAATATAAATGCTGCTAGTGCTGAAATCTTTGTGGAACTTTGTTGTTTCATACTGACTTAAGTAAATGAAGTAAACTTCAGATCAAAGCATAGCAAAGGAGTAAAGTTGAGATGTGTCCATTTTAGTAAATCCTTTGTGTGTGGTTGAATTTGATTGTAGGATGTATGCTTTAAAACCTGCAGAAATCACTTTAGACGTTTAGTCTGTAAGTAAACTTGAAGGATTTTCTGCATATATTATGCATGAGGTGAAAGTGTTCTGTGTGAAGCAGTGCTTTCTCATAGCCCTGGAAGTGTTGATATTTTGGGACAGCACTTTGTTTCAGTCAGTGAGCCATTCTGCTCAGCTCTGCGTTACTTGTAGATGTGGTGTGGGTGCACTCCCTCCCCTAACACAGATTGCTTGTGATGGTATCACAGTGTCAGCCTTCAGAGGCTCAAGAAAAGCCAGTTGTGCCTGGCTGCCACTTAGGCTTTGAACAATTGACGACTGCCTGAGGAGTACATTAGTCATCCCACACCTTCCTCCATTTGGATACAATCATGCTATGGAGGACCATGTTGCAAGCCTTGCTAAAACCAAGGTAAACATCATCTACTGTTCTCCACCAGAAAGTAAAAATGGTGATCTCAACACAGAAGGCAGGCAAGCTGGCTGAGTGTTACTTGCCCTTACTCATCCACACTGACTGCTCTCATTCACTTTTTGTCCCTTGTACACTAATATACAACTCCCAGAAGCTTTTGTTCTTCAGAGCTTTGGCTAGCGTGCAATTCCCCAGATTTTCCTGAAGACAAGTGTAATGTTTACCATTCTTCTGGTCATCCAGAATATTCTGATGCCCCAGTTGCCACACCTTCTTAAAACAGAGGGCAGCCTCCTGGTGACGTTGGCTCTGTGACAGTCACTTGAATAACTTACAGCTGGTTTACTCCGTTTCTAATCTGATGCTCCTCTTCTGAGGTGGTACCCTTCTCCCTAGACCCTGCTACTGAGCAGAGAGGCCTGGCAGCAAACCTCAGGGCAGGCTGAGGCAAAGAAAATACCGAGTTGTCCTCTCTCTTCTGAGTCCTTTGTCAGTAGCACCTTGCTCTATTCAACAGTGGGCAGATGGTTTCCTTAGTCTTTTTCTGGGTGCTAGCACACCCATGGACAGCCTTCCTTGTATTCCTAACTACTTACTATTCCAGCTGATAATGTGGTATGTTACTGTTACAATTGGATTATCGTTTTATTAGAATTGATTGTAGCTCTCATTCTTCCCTATTCTGCTTCTGTGTATTTTTTTAATATTAGATTTAAATTCCTTTTTTCTTTTCCTCAACTTTTTGTGCTTGTTAGTTTGAGACAGTGGTATTAAGACTTTTAGAATATTTATACATATCTAATTTGAAACATTAACAGTATTGTCACATGCTGATATTCTTCAAGCTTCTTTTCTGAAGCTTGGTTCAACATTTATTAAAGAAATATATTAAGGAGACTTTAATTTTACTTATCCCAATTTAACATTTGAAACAACTTCAAACACGTATTATTTCCAGAAAGAAAATACAGACTTAAAAAATAAATCATGTGTGAATGAAGAATATTAAAAGGTCAAAAAGTCAGCAAGCTAACAGACGCAATTGGAGCCAGTGTTTCAGTTTAGAAGGAAATTTAAGCTCTTAGTTATTAAAAAATATGTAATTTGGATGAAAAATGTAGTAAATGCAGATGAATTTGTAGGATTTTTTTTCCTAATTTTATTTTATTTTTCTCCATTTCTGGTTGTATCAGGAATTTTAACATATGCATCTTGCTACCCTTGATTTATATTACTTGCAAGAAGTGTGCCTCATTATCTCAATTAATCATAGAATGGTCTGAGTTGGAAAGAACGTTTAAAGGTCACCTAGTCCAACACCCTGCAATGAACAGGGACACCTACAGCTAGATCAGGTTGCTCAGAGCTCCATCCAGCCTGACCTTGAATGTCTCTGCCACATCTCTGAGCAACCTATGCCACTGCCTCACCACTCTTCATGTAAAAGATTATATAATATAAAAGATCCTTATATCCAATCTAAATCTCCCTGCTTTTAGCTTGAAACCATTTCCTCTTGTCCTGTCACAACAGACCCTGCTAAAGAGTCTGTCCCCATCTTTCTTATGGCCCCCTTTTAGATACTGAAAGGCTGCTCTCAGGTTACCTCAGAGCCTTCTCTTCTCCAGGCTGAACAGCCCCGGCTCTCTCAGCCTGTCCTTATAGGGGAGGTGCTCCATCCCTGTTGCTGTGATAGATTTTACACAGATGAGTAACAAAGATGCTGAATCCCCACATTGCAGGGTTCTTAACTTCTGAGCTCGGCACACAAGTTCAGTTCCTTACTAATGTTACACACAGCATGAAAAGCACACAGCACAAAGCTCAAATGGTTTGGGCAAAATGTGTTCATCTGTATCTGTACATTTTAGCAAGGTACTTGGCTCATTATCCCCAAACATTTAGCAGGAAGTAATTATGATTTTAGGGAGCTGAAATAAGATAGCTGTCATGATGAAATTAAATTTCTTCATTGGTTATGAGCCATTCTAAGGGTATCTGGAAAAAACAGTAGAATAGACTTAACCAGCGGGCAAGTCAGTTTTGTATGGATATTTTGAGTCAACCTTTCTCAGCGCATGAGTCAAATGACATTTGAAACTTTGGGCGAGCACCGGAGTGCAATCTGTTGTTGAAGGAATGGGAAGAGATGGAGAGCTTTACAGCGTAGTGAATCTAGATCCTTTTTCTTCTGTTCTGAGAAGTCCTGAAAAGCAGAAATAGGTGACTTTTATGACTAAATGAAACTAAACTGCAGTATTGAAGAAAGTAGTGGGAATCGGAAGGGAAAATGCCTGAATAATACTGGATTGCATTGTAAAAAATGATGAATCTTTCATATGTATTATCAGCAGAGGAGGCTTAAGCCTATTTACAGATTTGCTGTTTTTGAAACAATGCGGGCATTCAGGTGTGATTTTTACTTTTCAAAAGAAGTTGATTTTTTTATTTAAATTTTAGCAAAACCAGATGTAAAAATACCACTAGTTGTCAAGAAATCTTTCAGTGACTATATATTTAAAAAAAAACAAACAGAGAAAACTTTCACCATTTAGTAATCCTGTGGTCATTCTCAGGACCTTCAGTCATGACAATAAGGTGTATGCTAGGAAAATACCTGCTGTGAAGTCTAGCCGTACAGAGGAGCTACATAAGTTGGAAGAGGAGGATTGTGAACTTTTGCCCTAGTCTGTGGTATGCATCATGAGTGCCCATTGGCTTTAGAACTCAGGCTTTAATTTAGCTTAAGTTATTTGTGATTTCCTAATGAACATATGAATGGACACAAAAATATGGAAGCATTGTTTTTGTAGATTTAAAAAAAAAAAAAAAGGCAACCGTTGTGGTATTTTTCCCATATTCACAGCATGCCCGAGTAATTTAATCCTCAAAAGAGTAGCATCATTTATAGAAAGTTGAATTTTAAGGAAAAGGTTAGAATTGCCTGTAAATAAATAGTGTAATTTTGAAAATTCCATAAATAGAATGAAGAGGTTCTCCATTTCTGCATTAATTATTTGGTTTATTTCGTAAATTTTGTCTCAAGTGGATTTGATTGGTGTCTGGAAGAAAATTTGAATGTAAATTACAGTAGATGCTTATTAAATCAAAGAAAATTAAATAGCATTTACTACGCTAACTCCTATGCCTGATGCATGAATTCTAGAGAAAATGGAGATTTTTTTGTTTTTTGTAGGACAGAGGTCTTCAGTAACAATGCAGAATGTTCACGTGTTCAACTTCTTTGCCATACAAGTTTAAGTACCCAATGATACTAGCTGAAAAGGCAAGTGCTTAAGTTTGTCATGGCAAACCTTGGTTACCCTCATGGCGTCAAGTATTTTGTGCCTTCCTGGCTTGTTGACAGTGTGATGCTCAAAACTGTCTTAGTTCTGCTGAAGGTATCAAACTTCATCCCCACCTCATCGCTGCAAGTTTGCAAACCACTACTTCACCTCAGTTGTTACATGGACCCAGACAGTTTTGTTGCTAGAGTAGTGGTGACTTCATTGTGAATCCCAGCCTACCTCACAGGCAGCTTGTTTTAAGGATGTAAAGAATTACCTAGAATGGGATAGAGAGGTTCCTAATGTAGAGTTTCAGACTCTGATGCTTCTTGTGGTGCTCTGGTCTCCTGGTCTTCATGAGGTTTCAGCCCTGCTGCCCTCAGGCTTCTCACAAGTGTTTGGCCAGGCACTCGCCTATGCTGATGCCTAAATCCTTGCTGCTTGTCATCCAGAGTCTTCTAGCCGTATCAGCTTAATGTTAGAGGGCTTTCTCACTGTGCTTTAAATGACGTTTGATGGCATCTGTCTCGTGAGATTGTTTCTCACTACTCCTCTCTATGCAAAGAGTTAGGTATCATTTATAATAACTTTCATGGGCACTTCTTCTAAGAACTGTTTGTTACCACATGCTTTTTAAAGGAGTTCGCACTAGAAGCGAAAATGTAGTGAAGCTTGTGATGGCTCATATTTTCTGTGGGCATCCTCAGGCCCTTGGCCTGAAATTAGAACATTGCCATAGCCCAAGGGAGCCCAAGGAAAATATGAGCTTTAGGCTGTTGTGGAATGCCCCAGATTCTGTCCCGATGGTATCACACTGTTATCTTTGGGACAAACCCTTCCCAAACTCTGTGTTCTGTGGATTGTTTAGGCCACAGGAGGAGAGGCACAGCTCATCTTTGTGTAACGCTGTCTGGGGAGGGGAGATGTGCCCTTTGCACATCTACAGGAGCATTATGGAGAGGTTATGGGGGCTCTTCCTGGAGAGCTCTGCCTCCCTCTTGTTTTTCCTCCACCAATGCTTCTGTTGATGGTGGCAGATTTTCTACTTAATTCTTGTATAGAGAAGATAAACCGAGTAAATGTGGGTCAGATTTGGGGATAAAAAATGTTTTTGTTTTTGCATAGCAAAAGGCCAAATAAAAAGACATCTGCTTCTGATCTCTGCTCACCAAGTTCTCGTGTGGAGAAGAAAGGGATTATATCAGATGTTCTGTTTCTGTTCTGTGCTTTAAGTTCAGTTTTATGGCAAGGTCTTTTATTGCGCTCCAGTTCTCACATCAGCATTGATGCTGTGGTATGTGCGTACTGTGGGCAGAGAAGCAATACAATGCAGCATGTGCCTCCTACTTCTCGTTTACAAGGTACTTTTAGTCTGCCACATGTAAACAAATACCCAGAGAGTAAATTTAGCTTTTCAGAGCCAAAACCCTATTTGTTTCTGCAGACATTTGGTAAGTTAAATAATCGGGTGTTTGATCCACCTTTTTATTCGTAAACTTCAAATGAACTGAAAACTCATCATTGTAGCCCGAAAAAGCTTGGAAATGTAAACATAAGTAATAATCTCTGCTTTCTTCAAGTTGTTATTTTTTTCTCCATTTTATTTTTTTTTTTTCACCACAAAGTTGTTGTATTACAGGCAGTAATTGCTGTCATATTGTGATCTGTGCTCTAAAATATTCTTGTTGGGAGAGTAACAATGTTTTATAGTCCAGATTGCCCAGATTTAGTACTTTTAAGATCTAGATTCTGTTCACATTTTGTCTCAGTACATCGATAAAATATGAATGGATTGGATAATGAAGCAATAACACTAATTTATGTCAAAGAATATAGGTTATTGTTTATGAGTTTGCCAACCTGCCAAAATACTTTATCTAAAGGAAGAGCTCTCCTCCCTTGCTGGGAGATAAATAATGCCCAGGAATGGTCTGTCACCAGGGCTTCTGCCACAAAATAAATGGGAGGGAACAAGGCCGGGGAGGTTACTTTCCAGGGTGGAAAATATTTTTTTTTTGGTGACACAGCTCTATTCCTAGCCTTCGGCTTTTTAGTATTAAGGACTAGATTGTACCCTCCTGCCTCAATGTGAGAGGCCCTAAATTCAGGAAGCTGCCATAGTTTTGTTTGGAGCCTCGGGCAGTGCAGGGGAAACAGAAAATCACTTATGAGAGATGAGTAATTTAATTGCCGGAATAGTGAGGAAGGCTAAGGGCTCATTTTGGTGACTTTGCAGCCATGTTTTTTCAGCCATGACCAAAACTCAGCAGCAGTGGAGGTCAGAGCCTTATCAGTTTGCATTGCAATGCTCTCCATCTCTGTGGCCTTCCAGTGCCTTGGACTTGACTGGGGCCTGCTTGTCCTTAGGCAAGATGACCGGTAGTCCAGTAGTCTGTCCTAATGATGCAGGCTCTCATTCACTTGATTCTTAATACTTCATCACCCTTCAGTATTAGCCACTACCCAGCTGACCAATTTGTTTTTGAGATTTCCCATTAGATAGCAGCGGGAAACTGGGGAGTATGCAGATTGGCGTATTTCATTTGCCTCTCAAGTCAGGAAAATATAGGAGATTGCTGTCAGTGAGAAAAAATGGTCAGGCTTCTGGTGCATATTACCCTGGCTGACAGTTGGTAAACTCTGTGCTGCTGAAGATAGCAAAGAAGAGTGAATTGCTGTTCATGTTGTTGTTGTTTACTTGGTTTTAATGCATTTGCATACATTTAATGCAAGCAGAATTATATAAAATGAAACATACTTTTCAGGCATTGTCCAATAAAGAACTCCCTCTTCTCTTGGGGCTTTCCTTCCTATCTGTTGTCTACCTTTAGATGTTAATAAAATGTTGTAAAGTAGCAGTGGTGGCTGGGAGAGTGGAGAAGACTGAGCTAAATTCTGCCTATTTGTGCTTTATGGAGTTCCAGTGCTTTTGCTGGCTTCAAGGGAATTGCAAGCCTCAGGAGTATTTAGACTACTAATTTCAACAGCTTTGTATGTGAAACAAAGATCTCAGAAAGCATTTTACTGACCCATCAAATCCCAGTTTTGCTCGTACTTTAGAATGACTACTGTGCCTGTTACAGGACTGATTTTTTTTTTTTTTCTTTTCTCATGATTGTCATTTTTCAGAAGCAATTTTTTTATTTTTTTTTTTTTACTGTGGGAAAAGAAAAGGTAAGCCAAACATAATGACACCGTTTTTTTTCCTGTGGACTAAAGATACTGTTTGGAAAAGAATGAAAAAGAAACATTCAGTGTATACAAGAAGCGTGAGGAGAGAGCATTGTCTTTCAATAATTCTTTGTGGGCTTTTTTTTTCTTTTTCTTTTTCTTTTCTTTTTTTTTTTTTTGGTAATAAGTATTTTGTAATGAGAAGGTTAATTCAGTTGGCATTTTATTTTTCTTAAGCTTTCAAATGATTTCACTCATTCAGCTTAGGTACAGGATAATGAATTCAATTGTATACATAAATCATTTTTGTCTGCAAAAGGGCTAGGAATAGCTTCCACTGTTAAGTTACATTTTTATAATATTTTCCCCATTTTTAAGTGATATTGCAGTCCTCAGTAGACTTTAATTTCGTTATCACAGTGCATTATATAAGCCATACCAAGGTAAGGGAGAATCATTACAGATTAGTAAACATAAGACGTAAGGAATCTAAATGGTTGGCTTGGGGTGATGCAGTGATAGGGCGGTAGCACAGCAAGTGTGATCCAAGCAGCTTTGATTCAACATTCTTATGTCCAGCAAATCACATTTAATGGCATTGGAAGTGATTCAGGCAAACCAAAAGCCTCTTGACTTGTGTTCTGGTCTTCTCAGTTGAAAGGACATATGGAAAAGACTTTTAACCTTTTGTCTTCCTTCATTTATCGAGTTTACATATGTTTTCATATGTCATTCCATTACTGTTGGAAAAAGTTGCCATGGGGTGAGTTGTTGCTTCTGAAGAAACAGTCCATGAAGCTTTCTGACCATGCAGAGAAGTTAGGAAGCGTTCACACAGATACATCTGTTGATGATGTCTGGGGAAAGATCTAATAATGTTAAGGAAGCATCCATGAAGAGCTCTGACTTTCAGTCCCTTGCTAGATCTGGAAGTTAGATGTCAGTCATAAACAGACTCTGTAAGACCTAAGAAGGCCATACAAAGTCAAGAAAAACCACAGTGTCTTGAGCTTCTCTGACTGCAGCCTTTCTGAAAAGCAGGTTTTGATGTTGCCAGTTCCATTCTTTGTCTCCTGTTTGCTTTTCTATTCCACTTGGCTATGGAAAAGAAACATGTTTTACTTGTGGTGCTGCTCCTCACTGAGGATGCCAACCCAAGATGGAGGAGTTGCTGTGTTTATCTCATTCTTTCTATCGTATTTGCCCTACCTTCTCTTGAACTATGATTGTCTTAGTTTGAGATTTGGTATTCTGTCACCTACACGATCCCATAAACAGACCTATAAGTCGGTAGTATCCTCTCATCATTGCTATAATTGGCCTGAAAGAACCCTCAAACTCTCAGAAATTACTCGTTTGTGCAATAGAGTGTTAACAAAAGATCATTTTCCTAGTGTGAGCTGTAAAGTGATATTTGCACAATTTATTTGTATTTACTTTGCCTTATTTTATCTTCCATTCAGTAGCTAAGGGAATTGTGTAGCAATTGGACTTTAAATGAGATAAAGCCAGCAGCTGGAGAACACTCAGATCAGAGTGAAATGGATTGTGTGTGTTCACAATTGGTTAAATAACACGTGCTTTAACAGAGACCTGTGTGTTGTAGTTGTATTTTTTTTATATAAAATATGTACCGTGATGGGAAAAGTCAATGTATCAGTTTTACTGGGGAATCTTTCCAAGAGTTTACTTTCAAGTGGATAAAAGAGTACAAACTTGGGATAGCCAAAGGTGAATACAAACAAATTGGCCAGTCTATTAGCATAGCTGTCCAGCTGCATCCTAGGCTCTAAGGCCACTCCAAAACCACAAGCCCAACCGCCTCAGAAGGCTGCCAAGGAGCCAGCTGCTGCTAATAAAGCAGACTCTACAACTTGGCATCTGAGGCCTGTGATTCCCATCCAGAAGAAACTGTATTTGAAAAATATTTAAAATTTGTCTTTTTTAAAGAGTATATTGCTTTGGAAGAAAAACGCTTTAGATTAAACGTGCAGCAAGTGAAAAACTATGTAAGAGTGCTGTGGTTGCCATGGGAAGATAAATACCATTCTTGCGTAAGGAGGTTGGATGTTGGAAGGAGAAGTGTTGTTCATTTTGAAACCAAGCAGGCTTCTGGTTCAGCATTTCTGGGTTATTGAGTAAGAAAGACCAAGGTATCTCATTATTCGCACTTAGCTGTGAGCATTCGTATGGGGCACGTTGTTTCTGAGGGCTTGGTATTAGGGTGTAAGTGCAAGGGTGCATTTCTGAGGCTGGGTGAGAATTAAGCACATTAATTTCTTACTTTTAAATAATGAAAAAGAAGAAATTTCATTCATTTTTCAAAGATGAAAACAAATGCTA
This sequence comes from Alectoris magna, assembly GCA_030625065.1. NCBI lineage: Eukaryota > Metazoa > Chordata > Aves > Galliformes > Phasianidae > Alectoris > Alectoris magna. Next base: position 110,290,669 of record CM060561.1, on the reverse strand, counting down.
TTAGCCAGCCATGCTAAATTAATAAGCTGCTTGGAATGATCTACAAACCAGTTCATTCCCCCCAACTCTCCACTGAATAATGAAGCATGAGAATTGAAAAATGAGATGGTTACTTGAAAAATTAACGGCCAAGCAGTCTCTGAATTCCAGTTCCCTTTTGAAGTAAAACATGTAGATTTTTTGCATAATAATTTCTTCCTAGTGCTGCAGGTCCAGTGCTTGACTGCATTGGGAAAATGCCTTTCCCAGGTGGCTGGAGTTGGTGGCAAGGTGTTTGGAGACAGTGTGGAAAGCTGGGCTCTTGTGGCAGATGGTTTAACTGCATTGCCCCGGCCATGGAGCGAGTTGATGACAGAAGGAGACCTGAGTTTGCTGCCAGCAGGTGTGCACGGCTCCCCGAGCAATGCTCCCTTCGGCACCATTTGGGATCCTGCAGCAAGAGTTCCCTATCTGGGATCATCATCAGGTTGCCATTCATTTCTTTCACTCCAGTTATTATGTAGAGATTAACAAAAAGACCCTTTGCTCATTTGGAGGCGAATTACGTACTTCTACATGCCATCAGTCATATGTTCCTCCGCTCAGGAAACAAGAATCCAGAGCTTTCTTCTGACCTGAAGCTTTTAGCCTGGCAACCAGCCAGAATGTGTCATCAAGCCCCAGTGCAGGCAATTTTGTAGTCTTTCTGCAGATGGCCTGGTATATTGGATATGCATGGAAATTACTGTGGACTGCGGTGCCTGAGGGCACTCGCTGGGCTCAAGAGGTCTCCAAGTTGGAGCGTGGCCACCTCCTTTATGGTATCTCCAAGTGCTGGGGTCTCCCTAGATATGTGTGTGTGTGTGTCCCTACAGACTGAGCAGCTCCTGCGTGAGAGACCTGCTATCCCATGGCCTAGTTCTCTGGGTATCCTGAGGACTTGACTTTTTTTCTTTATCTTTCATTTTATTTCTTCCCAGAGCTGTGGCCTCAAAAAATCAGTGTAAATGCAATTCAAGTTCACTTCTGGGTCCCCATTCAGTTGGCTAAGGGGGATAAAGTGGCTTAAGCTTAAATTAGAATTAGGCCCCTAGTGCTTTCCTCTGCATGAGGATAAAGATCTTATAATAGAGTGAAAACTGCTTTTTATATTCCAAAGGTATATTTCCACTTGTCTTTTTTCTTGCTTATTAGGTTGGTGCAAGAATAGGCCATTTACTGATTATCCCTCTCAAAGACATACATAATAATAACAATTAATAATTTAAGTACACAGGACTTTCTAGGCTTGCAGAAAATTCTGGCTTTGTATCCTTATATTATTTACATGCATTCAGTGTTCAGTTTGGGAGCGTGAGGATGAAGCAGTGAGAATGTTTAAATTATCAATGCTCAAAATGTGCAAAATTTCTATGGGATGTTTCCTGTACTGGTGCTGTGATACAGGATGTCCTCATTTACCTCTGCAGCTGCCCCAGAGTGTCCTGAGATTGAAATGTACGTGCTTTCTGCCAGGATGCCTTAAGACACATGGTTTATCCATTGGGCGGGTGTTAGTGCTGTCTGAGGTTTGATCCAGCCATGCCCGCAGCACAGCATGCAGCCAGGCAGCTCCCTGTGCTGATGCTGGGTCTGCTGCATGAATCTGTTCCTGGGAATGACATTGAAGCTTGGCTGGCTGAGGGTTACCCAGTGGTAAAGTGTGTGTGCAGAGAAATATGATCTGTATGCACAAAGTGCTTTTGATTGTCAGCAAAAGTATCTGCACAGATACTGGGGGAAGGAAGTACGTTGCCCTTTCTCTTTTCCTGGGGATCAGAGTGAATGTAATTACTTGCTAGTTTGGTGATCCCACTGTCTGTTAAGCTGATTTTTCTTTTCAGTGAGTCCTGTTTGAGCCGCGTTATAACCAGGCTGGATTGTAGAGGAATTCTGATGTCCTGACACCTGATGAGTTCCCACTGTCATGGTTTAAATGAGAGAAACTGGGAAGGAGGAAGGAGAAGGCAGCAGGAAAGGCATCGCTGCATGCATGGTGTTTCATGTGTTTCATCAAAGCCTTCGAGCTTCACCCATCACTGACGCTCCCTTTAAGTTCTCTGACTTTTTTGAGCTCTTCTAAGTAAAAGGGACTTGTTTGAAAGAGGCTAAAGCTCCTGATTTGAAAGTATGCATCTGCTCAGGGTTCTGATTTTTTTACGTGCGTAATTATAAGCACTAAAGTATGACCACTGAAATGAAAGGAACTGTTGATTAGTGTGATCAGAGTAACTCATAGACTTCAATATTTTCTCTACTCAAGGCCTAAATACAGAACTAGCGCAGCAGAAGTCACTAAAAATGTCATTGCTGCTGTAATGAAAATTGCATGTTTTGCCTTTACTTGGCCATCACAGTTAAGTTGGCATTGGCCCAGCATTTACCTGCAGCTGCAACCATGTTAGCAAATTACACTGATCTTCTTGTGGAAACCAGCTTTTTCCCACAGCATCCCCAAGCTCCACAGACTTCTACCCTGCTTTTCCACGTAGGTCACAACAGGGTCAGGACACGTCCTCATCCTGCCAGGCACTCTGCTGCAAGAAAATGTGCTGAGCCAGGAATGCTTGCAGCAGCTGAAATCCAGTGCGTTGCCCCAGGTTGGAGGTGCTTAGGTAATTTTTACAATGTGAGGTTGCGTTTTCTTTCATAGCATGTATTTTTCAGGGATTTAGGGGATCATATTGTTTTCTGTTTGAGAATACTTCCCTTGTGAAGCGATGCTTCTTGGTGGTTGTGTGTGGTTTGTGGTTGCTCAGAAGTGGGTAAGTTCCCAAGAGTGGGAGGTGCTGTTCTATCCTTCTTTTCCAAATCCTGTTTTCTGTTTTGAAAGAAATTCGTTGTGACAGAATGTTTCCAGGCTACTTTGTTTCTTCCTCTCTCAGGCTACCAAACCCCTTTCCACTTGCTTGCGTGCGTACTGGATGCTTCTCATGTCTAGATAAGATCATTATGCTTCAGGTATCAGCTCTCATACCTTTGGCTGGATATTCTTATTTTCATCTTGGAATATTATTAAAGCAGATTGCATTGAACTTCTTTCTGTAATGCTAATTACTCCTGAGTATCCATCGTTTCAGAGACTTCTTTTGAGATCTAGATAAAATAGGCTCATAATCTAGCAGCTTTAATTCTAGTAAAGTGGAGAGCGAATGAAATAATGCACCTCATAACCAAACCTAGACACCACATCCTGCCCCCTTTTGAAGGAATGAGTGACTAGACATGGACAGGGAGGACAGGAGGAGAATGCCTTTTGTTTGTAGCTACCAGGGAGAAGCACACAAGTATACAGCTCTTATTTTCCAGTAACAGCCTCTTTTCTCTTCTTTCCAGCAGTCCTATGCACCAGCTCCCCACCCCATGGCTCCTCCCAGCCCCAGCACAAACAGCAGCAACAACAGCAGCAACAACAGCAGTGGAGAGCAGTTGAGTAAAACCAACCTGTACATTCGAGGCCTTCCACCCGGCACCACTGATCAGGACCTTATCAAGCTGTGCCAGCCGTAAGTGCCATTGAAATACTTGCTTCTTTGGGCAGGAAAATATCACAGCTGATCTTTCAGCTTGCAATAGTGTATGTCCTCTGAAAGGTGTCAGAAGCTTCCTGCGTTTGAAGGTTAACCATTATTCATAGAGTTTAAACAGCTCATTAGTGCCCTGAAAACTTTTTGGTAATGAGTTTTGGGGGATAGAGAGATGAGGACCTTCACACTCACTTATGCTTATCTAGTTTATTTCCTATGAAAGATTTAGAAGGGAAAAAAAAAAAAAAAAAGGACTTGAAAACTTGCATGACAGATAAACCTCCCTAATGACAGATTTTATGGTTACAATAATCTGTGAATCATAAGCTCAGGAATGACAAAACATGGGTGTTCCCACCTCAAGTCATTTATCACATCTTTTGAGTGCTGTGTCACACATTGCTGGTCTCAGAGATTGAGAAGTATGAAACCCACAGAAGGTGGCCTTGAAGTAAACATCTAATTAACTGCAGTTCCACTGAGAACTGATGGTGTAGAAAGTAGCACCTTCTTCCCTCCCGTTTATCTGCAGAGTCATATTTGCAAATTCTATTGATAAATATCCATTTGATTGTGTTTTATCACTGGCGAGGCAGCAAAAAGGAGTTCTGTGCTCCTCATGCATCATCAACAGAACAGTTTCCGAAAACATTGCACCTGGTTAACCCTCCTCACTTGATTGACTAGTAGTAATAAGGGTAGACATGAGAACCTGATTGGATTTCCAATGTCTTAATTATTATTGATTAAGTAGGAGGGAGATAATCCAGTTTGAGATTCCAAACTGAGATTTTCTGGGTAGAATTTAGAATAACACTTTTTTTTGCATGTCAGAATAACATCAAGCGATTAAAAATAAAAATCCCCCTCCTCTGTGATATAGGAGTGAAGTGCTTTTGTCATAGAATAGTTTCTTCCAAAAGACAACAGCCTTTCTGATGTTTTTTCCCTGCAAATCAGCATTTTCAATAGAAACCAACAAATGAATGCTGGTAAAGTAAGGAACAGTCTGGAGCTGACCTACTGACGTGAACCCAAATTGCTGTTGTTTTAGAATTTGGAAGACTAAGAATGTAATGGGATATTATATACTTCGTATTTCTGCACTTCCTGGTTCTTACCAGAAGTGCCAAAGAATCCCCCTAAATATGCCTTATGAAGCACAACTAACCAGGGCCGGAAGTAGAAGTCTTACTGAAGTGAGATTTGAACTTCAGCACAGTAGGGTTAGCCTGGGAGTCTTCTCTGTGACCTTGTCCCCATGAAGTCACTACAACTAGAGTGCTCACAGGAGCATAATGCTGGGGATATTTCATGTTGGATGTGAAGTTGAATTGTGAATGTACCTGCCTGACATTTATACGAACCATATTCATTGACACTTCTCACTTGTGACAGCCACAGGTAACCCCAGCTTAAGGGCCAGATCCTCAGCAGGTATAAACTGACTGTACCTCTGCTCATGTTCAGAACGCGAATTTGCTGGATGATTTCTTGCAATCTGACCCTTTCCAAGCTCAGACAAATGCTTTAATCTGAGCAGGAACGAGCTAACTATTCCTGCAGGCGCCTCACAGCAGTGGTATTTGGTGCTGCAGTCAGGATGTGAGGCACAAGGCAGCTCTGGGTTACTTGAACCCAGTTCAGAGAGTGTATTCGTACCCCTTGTCTGTGCATGGGAAAGGCACATCAACTATCTGAGAGCTTCCTTTTGGCACTGCGCTGTGGCAAAATTTTAATGTGCTCTACTAAACTTAATCTGGTCTGTGATTAGAGAGCTTTGTCTTGCTATCATGGAGTTCCTGTGTGAACAGATGTGCAGTAAGAAAAATGCTGACATTTATTTTGCTGATTTTTCCATCCTTTGGCTGAATGGATTTAAGGACAAACTACACAGTTGTTTTGAAGTATTTATCAAAGCAAAAGGGAAAGACAATGTAGGAAATGTGAAATGTGAAAATTCAGGAATTTGTCACAAAAACATAGAGACTCTTAAAGTAATAGATAGCAAGATACTTTCTTTACCTTTGCTACATAGTCAAGATGAATAAAAGTCTAGATCCCTGCTTTCTTAACTCTTAAAAAAAATAATAAAATAAAAACAAAAACCGCAGTACATTTAACAGCAACTTGCAGTTGTGTAAGTAATATAGTAAAATAGTAATATAAGTTATACATTTGTGTCTTTAGAAGTGGTTGCCTCCTATACAGCTTTCTCTTAACTTGCATAACTGGGGTCTCATCACACAAATGAAAGATGCTGAACAGGTATTCCTAAAACAGCTGAAGGTGCTGCTTTGTAGGCTTCCTGCATAGATGTGATGATCTAATTTGTTACAAGGTGTGAGGTGAGAATTTGAATTCCAATCTGTGAACTACCATATTGTTTGCAATGCAGGATTTGTGGAGAGCTGCCTTTTGGGAAGATGTTCACCAAACCTGTTTATGCCCAGGATGTAGCCTGGGTTCCCCCTAGGGCTGGCTGCCAGCGCTTTGTGAGCCGTTCTGAATCCATGTCCCCTGCTGCAGCATGTGACAGTGCTGCCAGCAGTACAACTGCCATTTGCAGTGTCTGACATTTGGCAGGTATGAGGAATGATGTTCTAAAAACACAATATTTCTCTCTCAGAAGTACAGGGAATGCTGGAAATGCTTGTGGCTATGAACATTTATCATAGCGTATCCCATTTCCAGGTTTATTTCATCAAGAGGGCCACCCTCTATGTGACGTGTAACATTTTTTTATTTAATTGCTTTTTGCCAGGTGGTTATGGAAGAGAAACTCTTTCATCAGAATTGTTTGATAAAGTGCAAGGCTGTCGTGGTGGATCCTGTGTGCATTTCTGTATTTCTGCTGCATGTGTTTAGGTGGTGTGTATAGCACATAGAACAGAAAACTGCAGACTGGAGTACCGTTGATGCTTGAAGTGCAGAGTCCATTACACACGATGGCAGACATTTCTGACAAATGTTCAGACACTATCAAACCTTTTATCAATTTAAGAGTAACCTTGTCACAGTAATCTGTCAAACTGTTCATAAAACTAAAGGAAAACAAGTCATCATAGGCTGTACAGTAACTGAGTAAATAATAATAAAAATTGCTACTGGAAGGTTTTCTATTTTGTTTGGTTGAGATTCTCAGTATCTGGTTTAACATGCATTCAGCAAAGTTGCATCAAATTCTCTTTTGCAACGAAGAGCTGTTAGGTTGCACTGTGTCCTTTGGGACTTTATACAGTTGTGCTGTCAAAGGTTATAATGGAAAGGAGCTGATAGAAATATTTATCAAGTAAGAGTATGCTGTTCTTTTATGTATATATATCTTTTTTTCCTGGATTCTCATAAAAGCAGAGTAAAGAGACTTCCACAAATGGACCTAACCACTCTTAACCTTTCATGAGTTTTCTCCAAAAAAGATGAATGCCCATCTGTGGTCACATCGATCATGAGAACTTGTTAGTCTACAAATGTGATTTTTAAATATTCTGTGAAAAGAATAGTAAATATCGTGTCATTCACACTTATTACTCTGAGGTGTGCAGTTTCTACTGTTGTAATGGTACGATCCATTTCAGCCAGATCTTTCCAGTCAAAATATTGTTTTTGTCAAAAGGAAAGATAACCAACCATAAGATAAAAAATTACAGATTATAGACAGAAAAACATGCCGTGTGTCTCAGTATGAAAAAAATATAAATGATTCTCTTTTGAAGCATTCATAACTTGTCACTCATTTTGTCATGCACTGTATTCTATTTCATCTAGAAGAGTCCCAGGGTCTCTTGAAAACATACACAGATGGCTTAGTCCCCCACGGGTTTAGTGGACACATTGCATTCTTACTAAGTATGTCCTAGTGGAGAAGGGAAAACTCGCACACTGAACATTTATTCATTTTAAATATTTTTCTTTTCACAATCTTGCAGTTTCTCTCAGAGGATTTTGGTCTTTCTGTCTGTCTTTTCTTACGTGTGTGGACTGAAGAAGACCGACTCAAAATATCTTAAAAATATAAAGTTATTTTTGGAAAACAGAATGGGAATTTAGGAAAAGAGATAACATTTTTGTTTCCCTCCCTTCTCCCACCAAAACCAACACAAAATTCTGACAAGAAAAGTTGTCTTAAAAACCAGCAACAGATGACAAACAAACAAAAAACGTCCTTGTGCGTTACATGCTATTAAGACATTGGTATGTATTGAAAAGAGAATCCCTGTCCGTCTTGAGTCACTCATGAATTTTTCATGCCAAGTTTATGGTCTAAAAGAAATCTGTTTCAAACTTTTGATATCTGATAGTTTAAACCTACCTGTGTTTTTTTTTTTTTTGTCCTGAGCTATTTCTTCCCACCTGCACCAGTAACGTACCCTTTGTAATCTTCAGTTTCCATTGCTTTGCTCTTCTTGTTTGGGTTAACTATCCCATTGCCCTTCAACAAATTTGGACTTTTCTTGTGATCAGGGATAATAAAAGGACTTAATTAAATCAGCAAAGGGAAAAATAGCCAAACCGAAAGATCAGAAAGTCTGTGTGGATCAAGCTGACTTTTGTGGAAGATGAACCAGTTTCTCACATATATACAGCATTCCAGGTATGGGAAATTTACACCAAAGTTATCATGATTTGTCTCCTTGACAAGTCATCGTGTGTGAGATGTTAGCCTTTCATCCCATTCTGACTGTCCTTCTTGTTGTCCCCGTGGAACCTCTGAATAAATATTCCGATCGCTGCCGTTTGGATTCTGCTAAAGAGCTAACACCGAGGATAATGTAACTAAGGTTATTAATTGAAAATACACACATTACTTAAATCCTGGACTATTTTTGAAATGAACTCTGTACAGTCCTTTTGCCCCACAGAGAACTGCTGAGTTTGTTGAGGTTTCGAAGGAGGTTCAAGGTGCCTTTCAGGACAGAGTGCCTTGTTAATAGCTTCAACAAGTACAAAATTTTCAGTTAGTGCAAGTTTCATTACAAGTTCACAATGGCCAGTTCTGCCACATGTTAAATCAGCTCAAGTTTGAAATTCATGGCTATTCTTATTCTCTTTTGTGAAAGTAGCAAAAAGTTTGTATTACACGACCTCCAATAAAAAGGTGAAGAAGACATTGTTCCTTTCTTTCCTTTCCTCCCTCCTCCCTCTCACATTAGAACACTAATTAGAAAATACTGCTTTGAGTTATACTCAAAATGAATTTTAACCAAAATGAAATTTCCTTAACAAGTTCAAAACCAAAAAAGACCAGAAGAATTCCTAAAGTAAACCTAGGAATTTTTATCCGATGTGAATGGATGTTCTTGTCCTGGCCTGGGTGAAGACAAAGCCCAAACTACCTGTGATGTGTAATAGTAGAGTATTTGTGTCTGTACCTGTGTCCGTTGCTGTGTTTTAGGTTGTCATTTTGTTGAGGTAACAGAAAGTCCCAGGTTCTGTAACATTGCATATATTAAAGCAAGGTATACTGTGGCTTCAGTATTAAATCAAACAATACAACATCTCTCCTGTAATTAGCAGCACTCGGCACCATTGCTCCATGACACTGCGGAGACTGAAAAGGCGTGAGAGTGCTCACCCAGTGGTTTTAGCTCATATAGAAACCGGGGGATATTACATTGTTCCTGCTTAGATCTTGATGGGTATTTTGGTTCAGTGTCCTGGTAGTAAGAGAAGCGAATGGTCTGCAAGAACTGTGAAAGTCTGCTCAATGGATCAGTCTTCATGGGAAGCAAAGAAACACTCATATTAAAGGGCAGAAAAGAAGAACACACCCCAAATAATAACAACAACAAACAACATTTTTATTGCAAGTAGAACTGGGACAGGACAGTCCCAGGACAGAGATATCACTGGACCGAATAGAGCATAGGTGCCCTACTGGACTAAATATGATGAGCCAAAGCTGTGAGGGATCTGCATGGGTTTGTTCCTCTCACTTCAATTTGTTTATTCAGGTCAGACTGAAACGCATGGATGGGTCATTTTGGAGATGTCTGTATTATTCACAAGTTCTTTGTACCAGAGACTTTCCCAAAAGAAGATTAAGGTAGATGGGACAGGGAAGAAAAAAATGAATTTCAAGTTAATATTCTAAGTCAAAATGACTAAAGCAGACACAAAAGCAGAAAAAGAACACAGTGCCATGGGTGTGATTTTTTGCTTATTTTTTGCATTGAAGACATCTTCATAGTAATGGACCTTATTAATGCTGTGAAATAACATTTTGGAGTTCCTTTTTTGCTCCAGAAGGGTGTATTTAAGTGAACTTGAATTTTGTCTGAGTTGTTTTGCAGTTTTGCATTCATTATACATATAATACATCTTCATGGGGTGTATGTATGTATAGACTTGGATGTGCACAGGTGTGTTTTCTCTTTTACCTATTATGATCTAAAAATTAGTTGTATATTCATTCCTCATTACAATCATCTGTAAATGTCTTCTATTGTTTAAAAACAAACATTAAAGTTGCCCCAGCAGGCAGGGAACCAATCCTTTTCTTACCTATCCTCTTTCATCAGGGAAAACAAAACTCTAGGTCAGCACATGCCCACAGCACAAGAGAGCTCCATCTGGGATGTAAACGTTCTCATTGTCAGGAAGAAAGGCAGAAAAATAATCTGCGTAAAGTAATAAATGAGCACCTGCACTCTTCGCTGTTTTGAATGCGCCCGTCTTTTCACTGGAGTGTGACAGAGTGTCAGGGAGAGTTTCTCATCTCCTTTCAAGCTGGATGAACCTGATTTAATGGAAGATAGGGGAGGAGACAGCATTCTCAGATGCTGCTGCTGAAAACATTTCTTCTGATGAATTTTAATTAAAGTCCTTGGGAAAAAAAAAAAAAAAAAAACCCGCACAAAACAGAGAGCTCTTAACATAAATACTGAGTCTTCAATGTATTTGTGTGAAGGGCATGATTGTAACAGCCACTTGTTTTGCTTAGTGCGTAGGAAGGGTGTTGAGATAGAAAGAGGGCAAACGCACTTAATGAACAGCCCCTGACTTGTTCTGAAATATGTGTTTCTAGTCTTTCCTTGTCTTCCTTCTCTTGCCATTTCTCCAGCATATTTTGTGTACAGCCAGTCAACCATGGCATGAGCCATCCGTGAGGCTGGCCTTCTTCCTCTCACTGATGTAAGCGTTTAGAAACCTGAAAACACTCATAGCTAGAAACTATCCTCAGGACAGATAGGCTTTGTACAGTGCACATCTGTCAGTCAAATGTCTGGTTTTGTAACGTGGGTGTTGCTCTGTTGAAGGACCTTCATTACTGTTAGACTCTTGAGTCTACATTTTGCAACCCCTCCCAAGGCGTTCTGTACTAGTTGGATGCCTGGTTTCTGCTTGCTGGGGAGGAGGCTGGTTTGGTGTTCTGGTGATGTCACAGAGGCTTCTGAACTGCTGTCCTTTGGGTCATTTTGTCTTTTATGAAGGAAAGTTTTAGTTATGCTTTGTTCTTTTTGAAGCTTACCCTCTGTCTTTTCTATTTGGTTGCATTTTTTGTATTAGTTGTCTGAATTTCTGCAGTATCAATTTCAGCGGGTCTTTTAGAACTGTTGTTTTTTAAGAACTGATAGCAGCACGTGGGAGGGCAGACACGATAGCTGTTTGAACGCACAGAGCGTGAGAAGGAAGCAGGAAGCTCTCAAACTGGGATGGGGTTCATCCTCCTTAGGAGTCACTGACTTTCAGGAGATGATGGCGACAGTGTTTGTGTTCTGACATTTGTGTAGCAGAAATGTTTCTGTAACCTTTCTCCAGAAGGTATGACGCAGATGGTGTTCTGATCTGTTTGAGAAGTACATTGTCCTAAAGCTTTGCTGTAAGGAAACAATATCAGCTATACTTAATAACACTCCAGCTCTCCCTAAACAGGAATAACCTCAGCACTGCTTCCAGCTAATGGCAAGAATCTTAGAGCATGGCTGTAATTTCTATACAAGGGGAAGTGGCAGGCCAGCTTTGATGGCAAAGCTATTGAATATTATCAGCACTAAAACAAAAATGTCATTGTGTTCAGCTGCTAGACTTCCCCATACCGCTCCAAACAAGCATCGACAAGAGCTCTGTGCTATGTAGCATGCAGTGTTCTTCTTTCCAAGTATTTGGTAACTTCCCAGAATTATTTGTGTGACAAGCGACGCTCTTAGTTTTATATTAAAAACTAAAACATCTTGGATTTTTTTTTTTTTCCCCCCAAAAGATGTTCAGTAGAGAAGGAATTTCTTAGAATTTTTGCAGCTACGTCAGTGGTTTTCTGTCTGCCCCATTATAAAATGGAGACAGGAAAGATGGAATGTTTTCAGCTTAATGTTTGGAACATGTTGAACTGAAAAGGTTTTCTCTTTGGACATGAATTTTCTGTGTCCCCATCATAAGCTGTGGGGAAAAGTAGAGAGCTCTGGATCCTTATTCTCTTGGGTTATTTGGAAAGTAGCTGGCCTCGTGGCAACCTCAAATAAAATAAAGATGATAATAGCCATGTGACACTTCAGGTCCTGTTCAGAAAAATGTTTTCTGCCCATGGACACCCAGTCTTGCGTGAGCTTTGTGGAAGTCCAGCACAAAAATCTGTTCAATTAGCTGTTACTACAAGATCAGAGCCATATTATTGTTTCAGTGTAATACAGGTAATCTGTGAAGCATTTATAGCTTCTACTGCCTGGTGATCACCCAAAAAAAGGAGAACAGGCTTGCTTTCCTCGCTTCAGCTTTCCAGTTCAGCATTTCTGTGTACCCCTGGGATTATAATCCAATTATGAAACTTCAGTTATTTTCTGCAGTTCATTGATTCATGATGAGTGTTAACTTTTCAGCTTCTTTATAGTCACCTAGTAATCAAAGGGGATAAAATACATAGGTCACTCTGAAAGCAGTGCCTCCTATTTAATTCCATGGAAGCTACAGTAGATCTGAAGAGCACAATAAACACTGTTAGACAGAGCGAATTCTCACCTACAGAGCACCATTATTCAGTATAGTCACTACTATTAGCTATGCATTTTTGTCATTGATGAACAAGACTGCATGTTGCACTTGTCACAGTCGGCACCAGCAAAGGTGGTCCACTGTCACTGTTGCCACTGCTGAAACGCACCACCCACCACCTCACTGTGCTCACATTTACTGTTTGGTCTTCATACATCTCAGAAGTGTCAATGAATGTCAGTGAGTGCCATTTTTTTTCAACGTAGAGGAATTCAGTGCTACACCTTTACTTCAGATGCACTTCCATGTCAGGCATCATGCCGTCAGACTGCCCCTCTACTGCTATCTGTTGCACGGCAAAAAAATGTAATAGAATATTGTTGGGAAGGTTCAACCTCTACTACCATACCACCACTATCTGCCTCTGATGTTGTGGGCCAACATAATAAAGCAGGAGGCATTACTTTCAGGACATCCGTTGTAATTCACTGGTTCATAGAGTTTAGCATTCAGAAGAGACCACAGAATGGTCTAGCATTATTTCTAGCATTATTGTCTCTTGGATTCAGGTCCTTAAATTTCCCTTATTTGCTCCTAGACTGATTGCAGCAGTCTATTTTTGTTAAGAATATCTTTCAGAAAAGCACCCCTCTGGATCTGAGGATATGAATGCAATAGCAAACCTACTGCTGATGCTAACAGTTTAGTGCCATGGTTAACCATGCTTCTTGTTCAAAATTTGACTGATTCCTAAATCAACTTTCTGGTGCACCTTTCCACCTCTTCATTCTTGGTGTAATCAGACCAAAGACTTTTTCAGTTCTTTCTCTGCCCCTCCTCCTACCAAATGCACATATGTGCTATAATCAAATAACTTTTCGGACTTTTCTCCTGTCTAATAAAAATAGATGGAGCTGTTTAAGTTGATGATTACAAGATAGTTTTCTCCAGTCTTTAGATAATTTCATGAAGATCTACAGGTAACATCAATGTTCATTTCAGTCTTTTTAAAAATAATCATTTAAGGTTAGAAACCATTTTCTTTTTGTGTTTATAAGGATTTGTTGTTATGTGTAGCATTATATGTTTGTATGTGTTCTTAAGTGGATGAAGCAAAGCTGGAATAGCTGTGTTCCTCAGCAGAACAAGTAACACTCAAAGACTGATCAGTGTTGTTCATTGAGGTGTGGTACATGTTGAGCAGAGATCACAGTGCTCTGGTACCTAAGCTATGTCAGAGCCAGAAGCTCTCCTCTCCACCTCTGTGGTTTTGATTACCTTTGGTCATGAACAAGATAGATGTCTGTCTATCCTTAGCTTCCCATAACAAAAACCCATCTGGTGAGAGAACCGCAGTTCTCTTTGAGCTTCATTTGGAAAACAAGGCATTTGGCCCTAAGCCATGTCTAGTTTAATTTTGTAGAACTTAATTTCTCTGCTCATCTTTAATGCTTCTAGTCTCCTCCTCTTAAATCAACCCCAAATTTAGGGTTGTCAATTAAATAGAATATGGTTATGAGGGTTTTTTTTTTTTTTATTCTACAATAATTTAGTGCAAATATTTTAATATACAGTTTATTAAGTGTTGTATGAACTTGATAATGAATTCCTTTTGCATATATAATCATGCATATGCAATCACGTAGTTCAAGGAGCTGAACAATTCATATGGGACAGTCTTCTGATTCTCTCAGTAAAATGAACTTGTAGCAATTGCTTCTAAACAGGAAGGAAAGTTGGTGGCTACTATGGACCAAAATGGTGTATGACCAAGTCATTAAGGAGATTTAAATGAAAGAATGGCAACACACTCCTAGAATGATTTTGCTTCTTACCTGGCATAATAGAACTAAAGATGTGACTACAGGGCTTACAGATGTCAGAGGCAGACTATAATGATAGAATCATAGAATGGTTTGGGTTGGAAGGGATCTTTAAGATCATCTAGTTCCAACCCCCATGCTATGGGCAGGGACACCTCTCTCTAGACCAGATTGCTCCAAGACCCATCCAGCCTGACCTTGAATACTTCCAGGGAGGGGGCATCCACAACCTCACTGGGCTACCTGTTCCAGTGTCTTACCACCCTCATGTTAAAGAGTATCTTCCTAATATCTAGTCTGAATCTACCCTGTTCCAGTTTAAAACCATTTCCCCTCATTCTGTTGCTACATGCGTTTCTGAAAAGTCCTTCCCTAGCTTTCCTGTAGGCCTCCTTCAGGTACTGGAAAATGCTGCTAATAATGATACAGCTGTAAAATTCTGTCAACACTCTTAAGACATGCAGTTGTTTCATCTCTATTTTCAGTGGGTGGTAAGAAAAACCTGGCTTTGCTGAAACATGGATTTGCTGTTGTTAGTTCCTGTTAGGTTCCGCATTGGTTAGTGGTTTTTAATGCACTTTGATGTAAATAAGCAAGGATTTATCTTAATTGTGAGAGCAGGTCTTTTGTCCCTGATGTGCAGTTGTTATGGCGTGCTGGGGACCAACGATGTGCAATGAGACTGAATTCCTCATCCTCCCTATTTCTTTTTTCCCTTTTACCTCTTTCCCCCTGCCCCATTTTCTTTCCCCAGTGTGATCCCCCTGTAAAGACTGATATTTCTGTATGGTAGTCAAGCTCATCATTAGCTGTTGGTTGGGGGTGCAAGTGTGCTGAAGAAAACAGTCACATTAAATCTCCTGCCCTAGGATCATTACAGTGAATGCACACGTGGCATTTTAATCTCTCTCTGAAGACTTCTGAAGGGGATTTCTTACGGACCGCACCACTCGTTAGTAGCTGTCACCAGCACTGCTCTCAGCGGAGGATTCACTGCACCTGGAGTCAAAATGTCGCCAAGCCAATACATCTCTATTGCATCTGTATGCCAAGTCCCAGCAGCACTGCGTGGGGCTCGGGATGCTGAGCGTGTGAGCGGGGTCCCGGCACTGTCAGCAGATTCCCAGCGCTGGCCACTGCTTTTTTGGCTGGGCTTCTGCTGCAGCAAGCTCTCTTGTGGGACGTTGAGGTGAGCCTGGGGTCAGGCGGTGTGCCAGCATCCAAGTGCCCATCGATCCTAACAAGGCAGCCTGCCTGTCCTGCTATCGGGAGGTCTGCAGCTGGTCTGTTGCGTGGGGCTCGGTAATGGCGTGTGCAGCATAGCCTGCTCTCCTGTTACAGAGATCCACTAACGCTGGCATCAAGAGTGGTGGGTAATTCAATCACACAGACAAAAATGATATTAATATAACATTAAAGAGCTGCAGAGACTAGCAAAAGACAGGAAATTACAGAGTTCAGGCTTGAAACCTTATCCTGGACTCACCCATGTTGTGCCGAGGTGTTTGGAAATTTCCACGGAGCACGTGATTCTGTGAAATCTGCAGCAAGGGAATCATCCTGCTGGGACGGGGAGGATTTCCTTGGGCAGCACCAGCCAGCATGAGTGAGAATTATATAAAGAAACCCTGGCACAACCTACAGAGCATAGCTGGACAATGTGAGCTCTAAATGTGGATTTCTTGGCTTGTGCAGTTTGACTCTCTCCCAGTATCACTGAAGTGCCACACCAGGCTTTAGTTGCGTTGACTTATTTCAGACCAAACTGAAGTTTAGTAGCTAAGACCTACTCCCTCATTTTTACTGATTGCCTTTAGCTGTTGACTTCACCTCTGAGAGGGTTCTTGTTGCTGCTGCTGTTCGAAAGGTTTGTTGTTGTTTTTTGAACTTAGTTTTTGATTTCAGGACATTGCTGCTATTTATTTGAAGTCACTGAAAAGAAGCTGAATTACCCAAAAACAAAATAATAAAAAAAGCACCCTATAGCCATCCTCGAGGCTTGCTTTTTTTTCTCTTTCCATTTTTTTTTCTTTTTTTTCTGAAACTGGTAGCACAACTTGGTCAGAAAGATTGATTTTACCACTTAAAAAATCACTGGTTGGAAATGGATGAGAATAAGATGTCAAGTACCCCTGTCTTCTTCCTGACTGCTTCTGGTCCTCCTCTGTGTATGTGCAGAGATGAGAAGAAGTTCTGACAAGGTCCTCATGGGTTAAGGATGAGGTAACAAGTCAATTTGCAGTTTAGCTACAACATGTTTATAGAGAAGGCGTAAGCTGTTTTGTGAGTAAAATTGTTTTATTTCACCCATTGGCACAAGTCAATCAAGTGCCAAGGGGAGAATCATCTGTCACTGCAAGGATGGGATTTCACTGCAGTCAAAGTTGAGACTGCAGATCTCCTGGAGATGGTAAAGCCAGAAAGTTCAAGGCTTGCGAAGCAGCTAAAAAAGCAAAAAGTGCAGCACTCAGATAGTTTCTCACATTTTCAGGCAGTTTTTGAAGGTTGTGCGAAATGCTTTCTTCTCC
Organism: Alectoris magna; assembly: GCA_030625065.1. Lineage (NCBI taxonomy): Eukaryota > Metazoa > Chordata > Aves > Galliformes > Phasianidae > Alectoris > Alectoris magna. The sequence goes on along the minus strand of CM060561.1, from coordinate 110,273,845 downwards.
TGAATACTCTCTCATGATGGTGCTGAAGTAAAACCAACATGAGCTGCAGCCGCACTTTTCACTGCAGCGCTGATGTACCTTGATTTGGAGTTCATTGTTGTGTGGCTCGGGGGGGGGGGCGGGGGGTGTGGAGAGACTAAACTGCATGATGGTTGTTACTTCGGGGAAGATTTTAGAATTTAAATCTACTGCAGTGAAAATACAGAGTTATAGAAACTAGCAAGAGTTATTTTGTTCTCCCATCAGCTTATTTGGAAGTTACGTATGGCATTTTCTGGAGATGAGGTACTCTTGGAATGGTTAAGCTCAGAGGTTGTTCTGATTTTCCCTCTGTGCATTTTCTGTGCTGAGAAGCTGGGGAGGAGTGCCACCGTGTCTGTCTCTGTGGTGAACAGGACAGTCATTAATGACCATGCATAGAACAGTAGGATGGCTGTATCCTAGGGGAAATCAATTTTCTGCAGAGAGCCAGGCTTGTAAAGAGTAGAAAATTTCCACTGAAGGGGAGGGGAGGAAGGGAAGACAAAATTGGCAGAGCAGGGATTAAAAAATAAAAAGACTTCAGAAGTGAGGGAAAACTTGAAAGGCTCTCTGTACAAGGGTTTGTTTTCTTTCTTTCTTTCTTTCTTTCTTTTTTTTTTTTTTTTTTCCTGTCCAAGTTGTTCAGATCTGAAATGTGCTGATCTTAAAGGTAGGAGAGAGAATGGCCATCTGGAGAAGCTCTCGGATGAGAGACGCAGAAGAGATTGGGGAGAAGGCTGCCTGGGTTTTAGACAAATGATGATACCTTTTTAAAGCGCTCTGCTTTTACGTGGAGCAAAACTATAAAGAACTGATGGAGATGTGAACACTACTGTCCACTTCACTTCCTGAAGGAACATCTACATTGCAGATGCTTCTTGGTTTTAGAGCCAAGCAGTGAGACCTGAGTTAAATCTTGCTGAGGTCCGTGCTGTCTGACAGGACTGGTGTGACTGTGGTGTGGACAGGTCCTTGTGTCACTCACGGTGTCCTTGTGTGCTTGGGACTTATTTGTGGCACTGAGTGTTTCTCAGTTTTGGGTGGCCCAGTGGCTGTGGAAGTCTTTCCCCACGCTTTTAATGGTTTGCCTCGCCCTCTTCTTTTTTGCTGTTTTTCTGCTATATAAAACCTTGCTCTTCTCTTGCAGATAAGCTGAAGAAAGCTTGTTTTTCCTAAGATGCTGCTGTTTCAGTCGTAACTGATTTTGAAAAAAAAAAAAAAAAATGTTGCAGGGGAGATAAGGGAACAAGATTGTAGCTGGTGTTAAATATTATCATTTGGAAAACAGCTCTAGTAAATTCACTTATACTTGTTTGTGTGTTTGTATATTTATGTGTATGCATCTTAAAAATGTAAGCAGACATAAATCTTTAAACCTCAGAGAAGAGGATGATCCTTTTCTGACCCTTCTCAACATTAAAGACTAAACCAGAGATAACATTCACGTAAACATTGAAGCTCAAACAAAGGAGCTGTTGTTCTGAGAATGTGGGAGTCAAAAAGAAACCGCAGTCTGAATATCGGAAATTGTCTTACAAAATGGAATGCTGCATGTGCTGTAACATTTAATGGCTATCAGTAATTGCAGAAGAGAGGAACCCACAGGTCTTTCCCTTCATCTCAGTGGTCTCTGGATCAAACGCAAAGAAAGTGAAGGAGAGGGGCATCTAGGAAATGAACAGCTGCAGTAGTCCTTTTATTTTGCTCTGGCTTCTTGTTCAAAATGTTGATCTTTTGGGAACTTTCTGAGAACAGTGGAAGGGGAAAGGGAGAAATGGGTGCAAGTGCTGTAGATGAGTGAGATGTTTAAGAGATGAAGAAATACATGACCTTAAATTACAGATGTTTGGTTTAGACGAGTTGGCCATTGTGTGCATTGAAGACTGTTCAGGATATGAGTTAACTTACTCATATTTATAAACATTTGCAGACCGTATGTCTGTTTCTCACAGAATGTGTCTTTGACTCCATGAAGATCGACTGGATGTCTCTCTTACATTGTTTTCCTACTTTCATTGCTTCTGATGGCCTGTACTAAAAGTAATCTGCTTGACACTACAGATAATCATTGTAAATTTCGTGACATTCATTTTTAAACCCGGCACATTTGGCAGATTATATTTTGGTTGCTGAAATATTATTTATCCATATAGGATATGCTCGTTATTTATCTGTATGATAGCAGTAGTAAAGTGAATGGTACCAGCACTGGGGTTTTCATAAATCCAGCAGCTCATTTTATAAAGCTGGGAATAAAGTGCAGGGTGGATTTTTTTCGTTGTTATCCTTCCTCCCTTCTTCCCCCCCACAATGTTTTAGATGTTTTCGGGAACCCAGAACATGTAACTGCCAAGCAGTATTCTTTCCGTAGCTGAGGATGTTCACTAATATTTGATGAAGATGTTGCCCTTGGTGTTGCCAACACTCACTCAGAAGTTTATTGCGAAGTGCACAGTATTTGTTTCTTAAACCTTCAGATCCTGAGGCATGTGATAAGATGGGAATCTTGGCTTTCAATTAAAAAAAAAAAAAAAGAAGAAAAAAAAAAGCAGGTTTCTTTCTGTTTCTGTAAAGAGAGGCTTGAAAATACAACCTGAGTCTATCACAAAGGCTCGTGATATGTAAGCAGAAGAAAAGGATATCTCAAATGTATTTATTTCTTAGTTATTATTTCATACCTAAAGCTAATTTCATAATTTCTTGGTGTACTGCTGAGCAACCAGAATTGCCAGTACTGTAGTCCTTGGCCAGTTACAGGAAGAATAGTAGGTTCGTCTTAGTGAATCACAATTCTCATTCTCCCCGAGTATGCTCAGTGCTCAGAATGAGGTCTTGGTTCTTCATGTGTGTCTTTATATGGATGGAGGATCATATTTTATTGGTTTAATTGGTTTATTTGAATGCATCTAAAAGCTCCTAAACTTGACTGAAACTAATTTGCTTTCAAATCCACTGCTACTGTTCAAAATTCAAAAGATGCTTATTCTGTTTTTCAGTGTCTTGCTGTTACTGGGGAAAAATTTCCCAGCAGAATCATAAAGTATTTTAATTATTGCTCCTTCCTCTAGATTTGTCCATTTTTGTTTCTGAAGAGATTGGTGGCAGATAGAGCACATCTTTCATCGTAGTTCTCTATCCTGGGAGGACCAACCAAATGCCTTTTTAAAGAGTGAAGTTTATACAGAATATTGAGTGAATACCATGGCTTAATTAACCTCTTCCTATCCATATTGTCTGTCTGTAAGTATAAGCTGAAATACAAGCACAGCAATTGCCACTGTTGCATTTTCTTCTGTGGGAAACTTGTGGTCAAGGTGTCCAGTGAGAGGAACTGGCACGTTGTGTTGAGTGATGTGGTTTAGTAAGAACTATTGATAATAGGTGGATAGTTGGACTGGATGATCTTGAGTATCTTTTCCAACCTTGGTGATTATATGATTCTACAAAGCTTGAGTGAGCAGTTCTAAGTTGGCTGTAACATTTTGTTTATTTTAAGCTCATTGGCTCTCCAAAGTGCTAACTGATGAGCAGTGAGCTACAGATGTCCTAATTATTGTGAGAGTGACAGCACACTGGGACAGGCTGCCCAAGGAGATTGTGGAATCTCCTTTGGAGATATTCCAGACCCATCTAGACGCCTACTTCTGCGACCTGCTGTCAGGAACCTGCTTTAACTGGGGGTTTGGGCTCTATGATCTCTAGAGGTCCCTTCCAACCTCTATAATTCTGCGATTTCCTATTCCTATGCCCCTTGATTTTATCTTGAAGTGTAACTTCAGTATTCAGAGACAGAAAATAATGAGGCAGCCGCTCTGTCCATGCAAATTGGAGTAGCCTGTTGGACTCAGAAGGACACCATCACATTACTAGAAACCAAGAGTTGCACCAAAGTGTAGTTTTTCATACAAGCTACCTCTTCAAAGATGTTTACCAGGCTGATACAGCAAGGCTAATATGTTGAATTATGTCCATCTCTCTTTGAATGAAGAAGTATACCTGCTTTAGGACTTTTGCCTGTCAGTTTTGGTAAGTTACCAGCAAGAACAGATTTGTTTTCTTGGAATTAATTGTCATCATTGTTACAGGGATTGCATGGAGGAGAGCAACGTACTAACTAACTGAACATGCACTTACAAGTCCTGTGTAAGGTTGTTTACTGTATCAGGACTGTAGGGGGGGGCTTTCTGCATCAAAAAGACCTCATTAATTTGTGAGTCTGTAAGTATGCTTTAACTTTGATAAACATGAATTGTCCAAAGTTGAGCTAGGCTCTGTACGTACCTGAAGTTGTAGATGTGCATGGATATCTCTTATTATCGTGGACAAATAGCTTATGAAATCCATTTTCACACCCTGCTTTTGCATTAGAGAGTTGCCTAAATAAATGAGCTAAGGATCTTTGCTTTTAAAAATATACTTTGTGAAGTTAAATAAAATCCTTAGAAATTCAAAACCAGAAGTATCATGTCCGACTTCTGGACAAGTAGTGTACACTTCTGTACTTAGAAATTCCCAAATCATGCTCCTGTTGTTTCTCCTTGAAAATTTCAGGCAGAGGAAATGCCTACTTGGGTCACAGTTCACTCTTTGGAAAACAGACATAACTGTGACATTCCGGCACTGAAAACAAAAAGTTTAAATTAAGTAATATTGAAGAAAAAGAAGTAGTTCTTTGATGTAGGTCCTAAAGCATGTATTTTGCAAAAAAAAAAAAAAAAAAAAAAAAAAAATCCTAAGAAATGATTCTTATCAGAACCACATTGTTTCTAAAGACATCCCAAGTACCTGGAATTTTATCATTTGTAAATAGTGAAACAGGAGCTCTGTGAACTTGAAGTCTCACTCACACTTTTGATTCAAATGGCCTCTGTGTGAACTCTGTAAAATGCTTTAGCTTTAAGTTATCGGTTTGAGCTCCCAGTCCCTGGTGATAGCTGGAGTTCTTGCTTCACTTTTTAATTCCTTCTTAATTCCTTTTCTTTTCTTGGCTATTGCTAGAGAGGTACCATCTGATTGAGTGTTTTATGTCTCTCTATATATTTACAATATATTGCAGTCATATAATTCTTGTAAGAGCAAATTGTTTTAGTGAAATGTCAGCAAATCTGCACAAACATAGAACTGAGAGTTCTCTTGAATAATGAGAGCATTGTTAAATGATTGAATACTTTAGAGATTAATATCATGGTATGCTGGCATGCTGGTTCATACCAACTGTAATTTAACAATGAATCCTCCGTAAGTAAGCAACAGTGTGAATGAGAAATCGGATCCAAGACATCCCAGCGGGCAAGAACATACAAAGTAAATAAATTCTGCACATACGAATTATATATTGGGGGTGAGTGGCTTAGCTTTACAATATCTGAGATAATTAAATTATTGCATAAAGGAGATTCTTCAGGATTGAAGATCTTATTTTTTTCTTCCAGTGCAAATGAGTGATGTCTTAATAGTAGAGAACACGGCATTTTTCCCCCCGTGTTTTGAAAATTAGGATATGCCTGGCATTACCATTTGTGACAGGCTATGATAAAGCTCATCTTGTCCTGCAAAGGATTTCAGATCCCTAAGCTGTCTTCCAAATAATGCATCTTAGCAGTGCTGCTAAATCTTCTTCATGAATGTCTGCAAACAACAGTTGTATTTTATTTTTAAAGACATCTGAATTCTTGCAAATACGGAATAATTGGTAGTTGAAGATTTAATGATGGCCTAGAAGAAGGACTGAAGTGTTCTGCATGAAATCACAGTTATTAATTTGTGCATGAATTTTGTTTTCTATACTTAATTTAGCAACTGTAAAATATTTTGCTAATTAATTATTAACACTGGTTATTTGTCACGGCAGAACTGAGGGAAAAGCATAGCTTTCTATCAAAGCAAAAATATACATGTCAGAGTTATAATTTAACTACAATATGTAATAATGTAATCATTTTTAAAACATCTTAAATAGCTTCAATATTCAAAATATAGATGTTATATGGATACAATATGTAGCAGTAACTCAGAATAAACAGTGTTTAGCATTAAAACAGCAACTATGAGCTAAATGTCTTGCGTAAAATGAACCTGGGGAAAAAAAAAACCCACAAACAAAATGCTGTAAAATGCCAGGCTTTTATTGAGAATGCCACTTCAGTAAGTGGAATTTTATTCTGTCCTGGGTATCAAGAGTGTGACAAATCTGTAGCCTTATTACAAGCACTGCAAATAGGATTTGGGCTTGTACCTACTGAAGGCAATGAAAAAGCTGCCTTTGATTTCTGCAAGTGTTGGATCAAGACACTTAATTTCATTTACATGCAAGGAAAATAATAGTAATTATATTTTGACAAGGAAAGGAAAACAGCTATGGGAAACACTTTGTTTGAACTATCTAAGTGATATACTTATTATAGATCTGGAAGTTCAAGTTCTTTATATATCCAGAATTTTAGTGTCAGTTTAAATTTCATTTACTTTAACTTCTATTGACGCTAGCTTAATTTCTCAAGTACTGAAAACAATTACAGTAAGTCTCCAGAGACCATACACTTTCATATGATGCTCTTTTTCTAGAGGTGAATGTGCATGTAATGTTAGACAGTATGAAGGAAGATTAGTTTGACTAGGAAATATGACTCTGCTTGTTGGTAAATATCTGTATTGTCTTGTAAACATTTTTCTAACTTGAATGTAAGACATCTGCATCATTTTAGCGAAGATGCCTTTCTGTGCTTTAACAGCATGGATTTTTAGGGGCACTGGAAAGAAAAGCTGGCATTTTAAAAGCAGAGAGATGTTTTGGCTTTTGCTATTTCTACACACATTTTGAGAGGTTTATTTGCAATGTTACGCACTCTAAGTTGTTGAAATATTACAAGAAGTAAACTTAACTATAACTACCAAGTTTTCCATATTCTTTGAAAAAAGAGCATCAAAGGATCACAGCTGCTCCACAGTGGTATTACAGCTGTGTGATTTGAACTAAGTGGTGCTTGCACCTTCTCCTGAAAAGCAGGATTTCTGAATGCGATCTGTCAATTTAATGTAAATTAAATGCACCCATAGTCTGAAACAGCGTATTAGGTTATTTCCTTCTATCACAGAGCTGTTAGGCCCAGCAGACTATCACAAGATTCAACAAATCCAAGTGCAAGGTCTTGCACCTGGGTTGTTGAAACCCCCACAACCAATACAAGTTGCGGGACAAAAGGGCTGAGCACAACCCTGCTGAAAAGGATCTGGGGGTACTGGTGGATGGAAAGCTGACCTAAGCCAGCAATGTGCCCTTGCAGCCCAGAAAGCCAACCAAATCCTGGGCTGCATCAAAAGAAGTGTGGCCAGCAGGGGGAAGGAGGTGATCCTGCCCCTCTACTCTGTGCTGGTGAGGTCTCACCTGGAGTACTGTGTCCAGATGTGGAGTCCTCAGTACTGGAGAGATGTGGACCTGTTGGAGTGCACCCGAAACGTGGCCACACAAATGATCCAAGGGATGGAACACTCCTTCTGTGATAGAACAGTCTGTTCAGCCCGGAGAAGAGACAGTTCTGGGGAGACCTGAGAGTGGCCTTTCAGTATCTAAAGGGGGGCTGTAAGAAAGAGAGAACAGGCTCTTTAGCACAGTCTGCTGTGACAGGGGAAATGGTTTAAAGCTAAAAGAAGGGAGATTTAGACTGAATATAACAAAGAAATTTTTTGCAGTAATGGTGTTGAGGCACTGGAATAGGTTGCTCAGAGATGTGGTGGATGTGGTTTCCATCCCTGGAAACTTTTTCAAGGTCAGGCTGGAGTGAGCTCTGAGCAACCTGATCTAGCTGTAGGTGTCTCTGTTCATTTCAGAGGAGTTGGACCAGGTGACTTTTATACATCTCTTCCAACTCAAAGAATTCTCTAATTCTATGAGAGTGGTAAGATCTTAGATCTTGTCTAAAGTTAGAATGTTCTTCATAGACATTTGTTTTGTTTTGTTTTGTTTTTTTCTTCTGAAAAATGCATTTTTGGTGGACATGGTGTGATGGTGACCAGTAAATCCATTTCTGAATCAAAACATATTCTTTCGTAGCACTAAATCTCTGAACATGAAGTTATTCTTGAATATGTGTGCATTCTTTAGGTTTTTAATCAGCTTGCATTCTCCAGAAAGTTTATGCTACAATATTCTTTACTTTCTGCTTAAAACTGTGTACCTAACTCTGTTGTTAAGAGCAGAAATAAATGACCTATGTTTCAAAATTGCTAGGCAGTTCTGAGCCTTACAGAATTCAGCAGTAAGGTCCCTAGGAGAGCTTCTGTAAGTTCAGTGCTATTACAGATGTACGGCCAAGAGACATAAGAAAGACACCCCTTTTCATTGAAACTCTTGGACAAGTTGTTATTTTAAATTCCTGTGGTAACTTATATTACAGTCTGCAAAGGAATGATTTTTGTAAACTTGAAAACCAGACTGAAATAAGTGGAGAAGACAGAGGTTAAACTCTAACTTTCTTGGGCAAAAGTACGGTCTTGTTCATGTAGTACATTGCAGGCTCCCTGCAGCCACCACCCTCCAAGCAATGAGCTGGTCAGTGAAAAGAGAAAGTGGTTTGAATTGGATGAATGTAGTTATTTCAGATCTGTATGAATAAAAAGAGAGTTTGGTCTTAAGCTCTCTGCCCCCTTCCCCCCTCCAATTTCTTTTTCTCTTTAAATTAATATGCAGAAGAAACTGCAATAAACAAGCCCTGTCTCTGGTAATGGAGAGAAGTTTTCTGAGTGAACTTCCCTTCTGTATGCATTTGGATGTCTTAGGTATACTGGAAAGGGGATTATAGGAACAACATCTTTGCAAGAAATCCAGTAGCAGTTCCTTCTGTATTTTAGACTTTCATAATGTTGGCTCTCCCTCCCCCTCCCCTCCCCCCCCCCCCAAGAAATCCATAATTTTTCCTAATAGAGTCTGCTTTTAAGCAAAATAAACCCAGTTATACTATCTATATGTTAACTCAAAAGAATGAAAGAGCCTCAGAGTTTCTTATCTAAATCCAATTACTTCTGGTCAAATCTATCCCAGGACAAAAGCTCCTGAGATAAAGGCGTATATTGTTACCTAAAAGCATAGAAATGCAGGCAAGCTCCATTGGTTTAACTAAGCAAGGAAAAACTGTGAAGAGGTTGCTTAGGTTGAAATCCCAAGTTTCACATTTATTTAAAACACATAGGCAATGACTGGAAAGGGGCAAAAGCAGTGTTTCGTAGGTGTCTGTGACCTACTGTCCTGATTGGATGGAGAAGGGCAGTATACTTGTGGGACCAAGCTGGGTGAGGAACTTGGCCTGTCTGGTCTGATGGCCATTTTGTGTTACATGATCAGCCATGGCCAGCTTGAAAGCTAGCTTGAAGGAGAGAATAAAAGGACTTCTCCCTGATGTTTTTATTTTCTTTAACAACACAAAAAAGGTGAAAAGCTTGAATGGCCCGGCCAATCTGGTCTCCCAGGACATCCCGTCTTCTACCCCAAGCAAGCTTTCTACTTTGGTTTGTCTCCTTCCCAGGAGGAGGGTGAATGGTGGTTGGCTCCTCCACTCTGAGCCTGCTCCCAGCTGAATCTCATTTTTCTCTTAATTCTAATCACACACTTGCCTTCCTTTGCACCCCTAAATTCCTGGAGGCAGAAGCAGAAATGGCCTTACTCTCCTGTGTGCTGTGAGATAGGAAATTTCTATGAGTTTCAGATCTGTGTGGGTGAAGGGAATGTTTCTCGCATCTTTCAGGAGGTATCACTTACAATTCAAGTGCTTCCTCCAGAAACAATCCTCACTTTGGCAGCAGTTATCAAATAACAACCCAGGCACAAGCGGTCATCCTTGTCTGCAGTGTAAGTGCTGATTGACTGCTTGCCTGAAAGCTCTTGAAATGATCTATTTGTACCGCAGCTCTGATGTACATTAAGGAGTTCATTCTGCATTGTTTGCATCTTCCCAGAGCTTGCTGAGTAGGTGGAAAATGTGGGGTGCAATGGGATGGGGTTCTTGGAAGACTATATGTAGTGATACTTTCCCAATACCTCTCCCATCTTCTAGTAGTATGAGACTTTCAGGACCACAAATGCACCTGTGTGGGTTTTTTGTTTGTTTGTTTGTTTGCTTGCTTGCTTGCTTGCTTTTTTGACAGATCTACCAGCCTGGAGGTTGCCTAATAGCTTTCTGTAGAGATACACTCTGTGAGGCATTGGCACATTCTGTGGTCAATGAGTTTCGCATGTAACTTTGACCTTCTGGTGAAGTATCTTCCCCTAAATTTTTTAAGCTGTTCATCTTGTAATTCACTTGTCAGTCCTTATATATTACGAGGAACAACGAAGACAACTAGTCCTCCTTTCATTGCATGGGCCCTTCTTTAATGAGCTGAAGTCCTGGTCTGTGCAGATGCTCCTTATATGGAAGATCTCTCTCATACACTTGACCACCTGTTAGGGAGGAACGTAATGAAAACCAGTGCATTGTTTATCTGGAAATCTTTTGGAGGAAAATTCTGTTTCAGACGTTCAGTAGACATATTCTTGAGGTAGTTTTCTCAGATTCATAGTGTTTATTCTCTTGGATACTGTGTTGCAGGAGATTATCCTTAATGATTCAGTCATTATATCAAAAGGTTGGTAGTAAGGGAATGCGATGAATGGAACTCCACAATTATCTTTTTCTGACTAGAATTTTTCTTTCAAAATCTTGAAAAGAATACCTCTGTGCGCCGTAACTTGGGAGGAAATTAAACACTGATCATGTTTTCTCAAGACGGGTGAACCTAGTATTGTTTAGGTTGATAGTATCACTCTTGCAGCAGAGGTGCAGGCTGTTGGATTGTATAGTAGTTTCCATTTAAATATAAGAAAGCAAGGAGCTGTCTCCTGTGATGCACTTTATTCTTATTTCTGTGGGCAGTGTTACTGAGGAATATATTTTTGGTGCTTTCACTTGGAGGAGACCATAGTTAAAGCTCACATAAATGAAAAACCATCACCTTTGGAGATGAGGCATAACTTGGTACCACTTTCTATATGTGCGAGAAAGAAACATGTCTACATTTATTGGAGGAAAAAGTATATTCCTGTTTTCATGCAGCACGCAAGATAACGTTCTTCATCAGGACTGATGTTCTGATTACTGTGAAATAATTACTTGAAATATTTAGGAAAATAGTGTCTAAATTAATTCCAATGACTTTATTGTGGAAGATCTCAGAGTTTATAGTGTTGATTAAATTGGCTGCATATGGCTAATTGCCTGTAATGGCATTTGTTGTTGTGGCACCTCTCAGTACTCAGATGGCTGTATTTGCAAACACATAGGTGGTGTGCGTGTAACTACGTGTTGGAGGAAACTTCTGGACTGAACAGGATTGCTTCTATGAGTGAAATCTCTAGTGTAACCTAAGGGTTTGCAGGATCACAGTATGCAGCAAATAACTTTGCGAAATCTGTAATAAAAGCAGGGCAACCACAAATGTCTGTCTTTGCTGGCAAGAAATGTTAACTATGAGCTTTCACGTGACTTGGATGAAACAACATGTCAATTCATTAGGAGTGGCTGAACTGAAATGCAGGCTGGGTGTTAGTTTTTGTTGGCGGAAGTTTAGGTAGTGTTTTATTTGAGGTTGTTGTGGGTTAGCCGCTGATTTTTGTTGGATTCTTTTTCCATATATCTGTCAGAAGCCCTTCGCTGTACAAGATAGGCATGTTTTTGCATGTTTTTCATGTAGTCAGTTTTAAATCTAAATAAATCAAATAAATGAAGATGCACTGCACAGGCCAAGTTTCCTGTTGGGTAAACTGGCCCACTGAGCAACCATAAATCATTCTGGCAGAGAATTTGACTGTGCTTGCTTAAGATGTGTGCCCTAATATCTTTGAGGCCAAAGTCAACTCCAGGTATTACTGTGAAGAATTATAAAACTAAGTGGAACATAAGTGAGTATAAAGGCCTCAATTCTGAAAACACCTGAGGTTAGAAAAGCATGTGATCTCACGGTTAACATTAAACCTGTTATGTAAGCTCTTGGAGTGGAGCCAGCTATGGTAAAATAGACCCACTGCTACCTGTCCATTTACCCATCGTGGTAGGTGTGCATTGGATTGCATCTGCTCTCAGAGTACAAAATCCTGCCTGTCTACAGAGCCAGGAAAAAAAAAAATAAGAAAAAAAAAATAGGGGAGAAGGCAATAATAATAATAAAAGTCTCCTGAAAGATGGCTGCACAAACTGCTAATGTTTTTAGGTCAGTTTGCCTTCCATCAGAGTGGTTGAGTCAGTTGAAGGAAAGCAAAGCAAAGTGTTTTTCGACCTAAAATGAAATTCAGATTGAGAGAAATGCTTTTTCTGGTTCTTAGAGAAAGGAAGAACAGTGAAAATAGAAACTTTTTTTCTCACTTTTTAATCTAAATGTTGTTTATCTAAATGTTATCTATGTGGTTGGACTTGATGATCTTTGAGGTCCCTTCCAACCTGAGTGATTCTATGATTCTAAAGCTGAGTACTAACGAGTTACCTCTAACATGGAGACTTCAGCTGAGAACTTTGTCTTTCGGATGCAGAATTGCCTCACATCTTTACTGTTACCAGTGTATTTAGGCATCATTTATGTAGGCTTTCCCCGGTCTTTCATATTGGTGCCTCTCCCCTTTCATGATATTTAAGTTTTCACTGGATCCCTGTTCAAAACTCAAAGGTCCCATTTTCTCCTTAAGTGCTGGTTCTGTTTCCTCTTTGGTTACCTTTACTTTCTTTTTCTTGTTTGTTTTTAAATTTTCTTTTTCTGTGTCTTTTTCTTTCTTTCTTCATTTTTTCTTTCGTTTTCTTTTTTTAAAAAATTTCTTCCTTTTAAAAATATTTTTACTTTTATTTTTATTCCAATTTTCTGCATATATTCACAGAATTGTAGGTCAGAGAGCATACAGTGCTCTACCGGCTCTTTTGACTTTTTCACTTCTGTATAGTAGTAGACATGGGTCCTGAGCCAGAGAAGAGAATTGTGGCAGGGTTTCCATATCCTGGTTTCTGGAATTTAGGTAGAAGCTACTAATGCCAAATTTATATCGCTGTTAATAAACATTAATCAAATAAAAATTGGTCTACTGCACATAGGTGGTTCACAGTCCTGTTGATTTCACCCACGTAAAATAATGTATCTAGTGTTTTGTTTTGCCATTAGAATGTGCAATTTTATTATTGTGTTTTATAGTAATATATTCTTCATTAACAGTGAAAGTTGTAGATCATGGAGTTTTCCAAGACAAAATTTGATCTATCAGAGTAGCTTTAACTGTTAAAAATAATAATAATAATAAAAATCTGTCAAGGGACATTTTGAAGAAAGGTCTCTTCAGTGAAGCAGGGACCAAGACAAGACATTGACTAGAGGAATAAAATTAATTTCCTCATTCTCTTGAAGTGTTGCATTCAGCTATAAACGAACTTCTGTGATTGCTCATTTGGGATTAGCGACAGTGACCATTAAATCAGCATTTTTAGTTTAAATCTCTGTAAGGTAAAGACAAATAACTGTTTTAGGGTTTAACTGCTTTATGTAAAAAGTTGTAGCTACCCAAATTCAAGTTTTGGTGCAGTGCTGTGCTGTCTATGGGAGGTCTGATATATTCAAATAAATTTTAGCATTAATCTCAGACCTGGGAGATGGATATAAATCTCAAAAGTTTCTGTTTATCTAAAACAGAAGTTTAGAGTGTATACACGTGCACATGCATGCAAATAAATGATGATACCTCCTGCATTGTTGTTGGATCTAGTCCATCTGTATTACAACAAATTTTGCTTGGCAGCTAAAAATGAAAAAAATATTTTTAAGCAAGCCTAACTAACATAACCAAAGAAGCATTGTTAGCAGTGCTGATTCCCTACAATGCACTCTGTATCAGGCATTTATGTTAGTGGTACAGTGCAGTGGCCAGAGGTACACAGTCTGTGGCAGAGGATAAGTACTTTCCAGATGAACTTTAAAGGGTGCTTGTTGAACTGCAGTGGCAGAAAGATCATCTCCAGGAGTATCAGGTGTACGCTCATCCAAGAAGGAGATCTGCTGCTCTTGAAATGTTTTGTGTGTTGAGAATATGGTATGTGTTATATATATAAATACAGTAACATGTATTTCTCTTTTTTGTTTTCTCTTTAGGTATGGGAAAATTGTATCAACAAAGGCAATTCTTGACAAAAACACAAATCAGTGCAAAGGTATGTGCAAAAAGTCTGCCTTGTGAGTTCATTGTTTGAGTGATTGACTGGTGGCTTGACTGCCAAGGCTATAGCTACAACAGTGCAATCAACATAATGTAAAGTATATTGCAAACATATTTAATAATGCCATTGCTTTGCGTTGTGTTTCCAGTAACATTACTCATTAATTTTTTTCATTAACAAACAAAATGAAAATCACAAGTCAGAACAAGTATCAAATTGCTTCGGCAGAAAAGTAAATTACCTTCTAACTACATAGTGCTATCTGATTTGAATGATACCATTAGTGATTCAAATTGATTTCCAATTTAAAAATGAGAAACCTTTGGGAAAAATTTCCCAAGCAAAACCTGGTTTAATTTTTCTGTTTCTGTAAAGTCTTGCTCTGCACTATCGGAAGTAGAAATGATTTGTGACACAAATAGGTCTACCAGTTGCAATACCAAGATATGAAAATGATTCATTTTCCAGTTTTACATTTTTATTTCTTTCTTATTTTTTTACTATTATCTTAAAAAAACTTTTAAGTGAAGTATAGCACGTTTGATATATGTACATGTATAGCCAAATCTTCATAGTTAAATATTGGTTAACATGTAGAATTATCTTAGGGCAGCGGGAATTGTTATTCATTTATTAGTCTGAAAACCAATCAGTTGTATGGTGGGGACCCCTGCTTTAAAATGTCTGTAATGTTATGCTAGTGATACGCAGAATCCTTCTAGAGTAATAGAATCAACTGAAGTGGATTCTTCTGATAAGACAAACATTGTGAACCATATTTCTGTGTGAGTTAGTAAACACACAGAAATATCTCACTGGTGACAAGATGAAGTCTGAAGAGAAGCAGCAGAGAAAGACTTTTGGGCAAACTGTGAGAAGGTGCAAAATCCTGCCAGATGTACCAAGGATATCCTTGATGTTTGTAGAAGTGTGTGCCTTGATCAGTTGCCTGCCAGCAGCAGCATTCATTAGCTACTAGAGAAAAGTAGGTTGGAAAATCACTGTTTTTAGTCTTAGAAAACTCCACCAGCCCAAGAGGTTATGAGGCATCATCAGAAACAGCGCTGCCATACATTTGTTTTTGTCTGGACTTGCTTTTCCTTTCCTTGGTGCCCCGTGAAAGCAGAATTTTTATAACATCACTGACTGTATTACTTTGAAAAACACAGTGAGAAACAGGTTTGGTTATTGGTTTTGTTTGTTATTTTGTTTTATTTTATGGAGGAATACTTCTGCGGGAGGTATGGACTAGGCCAAGAGCAGGAAGCTGGCATTTTGGGGCCACAGAGACAAGTGCTGCAGTTTTTAAGCCAGGAGGAGATGGACGTACCAGCTGCTGGCTGCATAGCCAGGAGGTTTGGGTTTTGGAGAAAGAGTGTGGTATGGGGACCTACACACAGAGGAGGACTAGCAGCAAAGAAAAGAACTAGGAGCTACTAAAGGGTCTTAGCAGTTCAAAGGGCTCTGAGCTGATTTGACGAGGAGGAAGTATGCTGCTCTGAGCTGTAATGTGGTGGGAATAGGAGAGGCTTTGGGTTAGGAGTGGTTGGGGGTGTGATCCTGGCGCAAGAAGGAGCTGGGGCTTAGCACTAGGGGAGCTGGAGAACCTGGGTTGCTGATGTGAGAGATAAGACATAGGAGGTCTGCAATTGGGCAGGTTGGCATAACCCTGGGCCAGACTGCAGCTAGGATTTTTCTCTGTGGACCGGAACATGTAGGTTATATTACCTCCTTCCTAGCACAACACAAGGTTGAGGTGTTCTCTGTTCTTGTGTGTCAACTCTCTCATTTTTTTTCATCTTTTCATAGAGTCATAGAATGGCCTGGGTTGAAAATAACCACAATGATCATCTAGTTTCAACCTCCCTGCCATGTGCAGGGTTGCCAGTCACCAGACCAGGCTTCCCAGAGCCACATCCAGCCTGGCCTTGAATGCCTCCAGGGATGGGGCATCCACAATCTCCTTAGGCAACCTGTTCCACTGCATCACCACCTTCTGTGTGAAAAGCTTCCTTCTAATATCCAACCTAAACCTCCTCTGACTTAGTTTAAAACCATTCCCCCTTGTCCTTTCACTATCCACCCTTGTGAGCAGTCGTTCTCCCTCCTGTTTATTCACTCCTTTCAAATATTGGAAGGGCACAATGAGGTCTCCCTGGAGCCTTCTCATCTTCAAGCTAAACAAGCCCAGTTCCCTCAACCTTTCCTCATAGGAGAGGTGCTCCAGCCCTCTGACCATCTTAGTGGTCCTCCTCTGGACCCGCTCCAAGAGCTCCACATCCTTCCTGTACTGGGAGCCCCAGGCCTGGACACAGAACTTCAGTTGGGGCCTCACAAGAGCTGAGTAGAGGGGGACAATCACCTCCCTTTCCCCACTGGCCTCTCCTCTTGTAATGCAGCCCAGAACACAGTTGGCCTTCCACGCTGCAAGCGCACACTGCTGGCTCATGTCCAGCTTTTCATCTACCAGGCTTTTATCTTAAAGTTGTCCATCTGAAATGGAAACACAAAGCAAGCATATGGAATTGGATTTGAACTGGTCTGTAAATATGTAAAGTACTTAAATGAAGTCTGTGGAAGGGAGAAATTTATTTGCCTCTGCTGATCATGATTAGGACCACTGTGATCCCATCGTAGATGCTTCAGCCAGGAGCCTAAAGGTTGAGGGAGTGAATCTGGTGGAATCAGGCTGAATGATTGTTCTTATTGTCCTTCATGCCTTGTCCTTCCACAATAGATGTTTGATTGTAACGAGTACCACAAACATGGTATCATGTGATCTGAGCTTCTTTCAGTTCCCCTTGCCTGTAGTATAGAAGAAAAGGCCTGGATTTCTGCACAAAACACAAAAATGTGAAGTGAAAAGATTGTGAAGAATATGAATGGTACAACTTTGAGAAAGACACGCATCTTGGTTTTGCATTCTTTATATTGTAGTCTGTTTTGATATTATTGTAGTTGGAGCCATACTACAGTGAGTTAGAATTCTATAAAAGTTTGCTTTCTTGCTGTGTTATTACACTGTAGGGCAGACAGATATATTTATTTGTATTTTCAGTGATGGATCTTTATGACATAAGTGGTGCCATTAAAAGATCGTAAACATAATTGGGTTTATTAACAGAATGCTTCATGGCATAAAAAGAAGTTTTGCTTCTTTAAAGGCTGGCTACAATTTCCTTCCTCTTCAGTGAGGTTACTGGGGAAAAAAAAAAAAAGTCCTGACAGGCATCAGAACTGGAAGGGATGTGGGGAGGTCATCTGGTCCATTCCTCTGCCCCAGGCCAGGACCAGTGCTGCCCAAGCCAGGCTGCGGATGTTTGCCTTGCTCATGCCTGAAGGCTTCCAGTGATGGAGGCTCCGCAAGCTCTTCAGGCAGGCTGCGACAGTGTTTGCTGTTATTGCTGTAAGAAAGTATTTCCTAATATCTAACCCAAATCTCCCTTTATGCAATTTGAGCCTGTTGCTCCTTTTCTTGCTTCCCAGTGGATGCAGAGTAGCTTAGTCCTTTCTTCTTTGCAGCAAACATATATTTGAAGACTGCTTTGCAACTATCTGATCTTCCTTTAGATTACACATTGGACCTTTCACTCCTTCCTTTGAGGCAATCTGTTTCAAGTCTCTTATTATATTGCACTTCACCGGTCTCTCTAATTAGTTCACTTCTAACCAGAAGCCCTAAGAGCCAGGCGCAGAATGTCAGTCAGCCTGAGTCTGGCCATTTTAAATAGTGAGGAGAGTTTATTGCATTTGTATTCTGTGTGAACGTGTAGCTCTCCTGTTTGTTTATTTATACATATAAAGAGCCACATATATTTAAAGTATAGCTGTACTTTTGAGGGTGTTGCATGAGAACATATGTTGTATGAGGGTGTTGCTAAGAGATTCTCAGCAGCCCCCTGGTTCTGTTGTTCTCTTCTCAGACATTGCTGCCAGTCGGGCATTCCTTACTGTGTGCTCTTCTTTGTGCTGCTCATTATTCCCTCCTAAGGCTAGTACTTTTCATTTGTCTGCATTGAATTTTATCGTCTTTTTTTCCCGGCTGCTCCTTAATTTGCCAAGATTATTCTCAAGCCTTAAGTCCTTCAGAGTGCTTACAGCACTTACCTCTTTAGTATCCTCTTCACAGTTAATAAATGATTTCTATAATCCACTGGACAAGATAATTTGGAAAAGACTGAATAGTAACGGACCAGGGAGAGACATACGAGGAAACCTTCTCGGTATACCAGGTAGTTTAATGGTGAACCATTGAGAACTTTATTTTTAAATCGGGTGTGCCAATCAGTTTGGTGCCTACGTCACAGCAGTTTTAGCTAGGTCATATTTCTTCCATCTCTTCATGTTATGAGAAACAACCAAGCTTTGATTGAAATATACAGTATTTACCTCTCCATGAGACTTTGTTAGCTGCATTTAGATGGAGATGCAGTGTGACATTTACTCTTTCTAGTCAATGCTGTGTGGTACTCATCACCTGGTGCCTTTGAGGCACTGTGAATTGGTTTATGTACTATTTGTTCAAAGATTTTTCCAGAAGTTGAATCTAAGTTGGCATATCTCTAATTCACTGGTGCCGACATCCACTCCTTTAAATCAAGCAAGCAAACAAACAGCAGGCATTTTGTTTGCTCATTCTGAGTCTTTTGCTTATCACACATCTTTCTCAAATTATGAGCTATCCTGTTAAATGATCCCATCATCCTCTGCTATTTATGCAGTGAGGAAGATTACCTTCATGTCAGTGATAGAAGAAATCGTGTTTGGAGACTTCAGTATCTATTTCAGCCTCATTTATGTTTTTTTCAAGAGTAGTGTAGAGTAGACCTAAAATTACAAAATACAGCGAAGAAATTGTTTCAAATACCCTGTGTATAAATGTGCCGATTGGTTAAAATAGACTTCTGGGTAGCAAAGTGTTAGGTTTTCTCTTTGAAAAATGAGGAAAACCCCCTGAAAAATGGACATTAAGTCACTCTTCGGTATCCCTAGTGATACCTCCTACATTCCTGGCATGCTAAGGAGTAGTGTTATCTGAGGATTTTCTCCTGGTATGAATTAAGCAGTCGATCTGAAGAAATCATACATGCTTCAAGGAAGTTAACAAGGGAATTCTTTTGATGTAACTTCTCATTTAAAGATTAGTCTTTGTTGGTGGTATAAATACTGAGACACACTAGAAGCAACGATCACTCTGTAAGAGAACAATATATAAAGCCCAGTCATGACAAAATAGCCAGAAATCAATGAACAAAGCAGGCAACAATCACATATGGAGAATAATGAAAAACAGACACATGATTCATTCAGATGTTCAAACACAAAAACCCTAATGAACAAGTTGGAGAGTTTTGGCTGCTTTTGCTTTTTCCCTCTTTCTCCCTCTTCCCCTTGCGCATTTCCCTTCTGGGCCTACTGTACTTGCTAATTTAAAAAGTAGGGGAAATTAAATAAAAGAAGCCATTCAAGGGAAGTGTTAATCTGAAACACGTAGGCTCTTCTCTTTCCAGCAGTCGCCCCTTGCCCTCTCCAGCCTGGCTCGACTTTGATAGACCTACGTGCTTGGAGCAGAGGGAATGAGTAATGGTTGTTTCACAGTACAGTTTCCATACCTCATAGCAATGGAATACAGAACAGTTAATCTGCCAAATACACAAGCCCATTTCTTAGAGTATGAATTACTGTCATCTGCATCTGCCCTTGCAGACACTTTAATTGCATGCATACAGATTTACTTCCTGGTTTAATCAGGAGCTCACATTATTCTGAGCATTTTGGTAGGACCTTAGAAGATCAGCCTGGAAAAATGACTGAAAGTTTGAATTCCCACCTGTGGGAATTCTTTTTTTTTTTTTAAATAAATAAAAGCTATGAATCACAGTAATGTGTAGGAGACAAACACTTCAGCTGCATATTCTTCATGTTATGTGTATTTTTTCTTCAAACTGAACGTGACTTGATTTGTTGAATAGGAGTGTTTGTCTTAAGAGAAAAATGGGTCTAACATGAGGAGAACTATAGAGACTCTATTTATAATCTTAATATTTCATAACGACTTTTTCTCGCCAATAAGTGTTAGCAACAATCTATTTACTTTTAAAATTCAGAACCTGAGAATGTAGATACACATTCATTAGGATTGCAGTGGGTTTATGGTCAAAATGTGCCATTAGGATATCTGTCACCATATATCCCATACAATTTTATTTCTCTAGTTGCCCTGCTGTTTTCAGATCAAGACTTAAACTTTGTCATGGCCTGTTTCATAAATGAACTGTTTGTGAAACAAAAATGGGATAACTGGAGGCATATTGTAAGCGTTGGAGATAATTGGAACAGAGTGATAAAGTGTTGCTTTGTAACTCCCCAAAGGAATCTGTCCTGCCTTGTGTTTTAAGTCAGCGGTGCTTCTCGACTGCTTAAGTTTACGGGCATCCCTAAGTATTCTGATCATTTGGGACTTAATGTTGAGGAGGTTCCCGCTGTAGTGTTCTGATAAACAGAACTGTGTAGCGTATAATAGATATACATTGGAATTTATGTTACGCAATATATAATTTTTAGATTTTAAGGTTTTTTTCTTTTCAAATATCCTATGAAGATTAGAGCTTATTTGTGATCACTTGAATGTATGCATTTTTCACTACAGATTTATTAATTTCTGTCGATAGAATCATAGAATCACTCAGATTGGAAAAGACCTTAAAGATTATCGAGTCCAACCACGACTTAACCATACTACCCTAACAACCCTCCACTAAATCATTCTTTATTTTATACTTGCAATGGCAGAATTTGATTGTGACTAGCAACATGAAGCAAGTCAATGTGAAATCGTAAGCTAGCAAAGAAAGAGCTTAGCTGCATAGAAAACTGCTTAGCTAATTTTATTTATTGGGAATAAGCTCAAATTGCAATAACTGTGCTGTGTTATTTATGATTCTCAGAATTGCCATTTTGAGAGGGAAAAAAATCCAGCCAAGTAGGTCTGTGCCTGATCACAGACTGTAAACTGTTCACACTAGGAGGGCATGCACAGCGTGCTTCAAGGGGAAATGGATCTCGTAGAAAGTAAATAATTTGTAAAACAGACTTATTTAATTTTGAAATTCTCAACTTGCTTAAAAATAAATCAATCCTATTTTCGATGCCGGAATAGACAATAGATGTGGTGACTTTTTGTGCGTTAATTTTGTTTGTTTGCTTTTTTTTTTTTTTTTTTTTTGGTTCCATTCCAAAGTTCTACGTAATAAGTGGCATAAGAGTTCAGAAGTTATTAAAAGTGTAGCAACATGGAATATTTTACTTTGGTGGATCAGAAGACAGTGAGGCATTTGAGAAGGCTGGTTAGATGCTAAGCGTGGGCACGCACTCGACGAGTTTTATGTATGGCTTTGCTAATCCATCTCTGCCTGTAGCAGTCCCAGCTCGTTGAGTCCCAGGTTTCTTAAATAGAGAGTATGAACTATACATAGCGGTGCCAATTTTTGTGAACAAACTAGCTGACAAATCCAAAGAGTCTTCACTGGTGCCCCCATATCAGTCCTGCTGCTGCGGTAGCACAGAGTGCTACGTTTCTTCCTTCAATACCGAATTGATTTTTTCTTTGTTTCAAAGTGTTAAAAAAACAAAACAATTTGCCATGCTAAATATTTTCTTGAAGTCTTTATGTACATTTAAACATCATGAATCTGGCAGCTTAAAACTGTTAAATGTTTGGAGTTTCTTTTGTAGGTCTTTTTTTTTGCTGTTGTTTTTAATTTTGCTTCACTTCTTTGAGTAAAGCTGTGAGTTTGAGAATTACTATTACTTTTTTTTTTTACTTTAAAGTTAAAAACTGATATTATTATGTAACCACGTGAGACTTGGACCCCAGTCTTTAGAAAAACACGGAGCAGGGATTCGTCAAAAGAAGATGAAAAGAACTGAATAAAATAAAAGATGAATAAGAAACCTTGAGATTGTTCACACAACAGGGAAGTGTTTTAAGTTCACAACCTATCGTGTCCTGTAGAAGTATGTTTGATCTGCAGGCTCATGAATTGTAACACTACTCCTCAAATATGACTAGTTTTAAAAGTTACAAGTTTTTAAAGGGACAACAGAAGTGCATGTATATTCAAAAATATATGAGGTGCCATCCCTTTTTAACTAACAGGTGAAGTTTCTGTATGTTCTGGTAACATAAAGAGGCAACGACACTCAATAGGAACATATGATGCTATCAGATGAAGTATTTTCCTGGCACTTGTTCCATTGGCCAGTGGATCCTGTAAGTTCCTTGGCAAATGCGGAAGTATTTTTAGATAATCTCAGTGTACTTTAGAGGTAGCTATTCTCCCATTTGCATGCTTCTGAATGATTTCCACATCTGCTGTAGTGAAACGGGAAAAGATTTGATGAGTCGTGCTGAGCAAGTCCCTGTAGCAGGAGCATGCCAACACTGGCTGCCTCCCTGCCATCGCAAGGGCCTGAGATGTACTTGCTTCCATTTCTGCAAAATGTTTCTGCTCCTCAGAAAACAGATCTGACTGCATAGGAACTGTGCTCTATCTCAAGCAAGTCCTTTAAAAATCACTTACTGAGTTTAAAGCCAGGTCCTTTACAGATGAAACTCCTTTCTAATTAGTTCCCTAGACACTGTCATAAACAGCTCCTTTGCAATTAAGGAAAAGATTTCCTGGGTCATTATCTTTTCATAAATGAACTCATAGCCTAGCAAATATTTTCTGTAAGAAGACCCAAGATGCTTAAGTATTCTGTGACGTATCTAATCTGTGATTATTCTTAATTTACTGCTTCCAAAATTTGCAGACCCATGTCACTGGCAAAATAATTGGTTTAATTTTTTTTTTTTTTCCTTCTAGAGAAATAAAAAAGTAAAACTTCCATTTATACACAGTGATTAATGTTTTGAGTCATTGGTCTGTAGAAGACTTTGCCAATAGCTTGGCATGTGTTTGAGGTGCATTTTGGGACTGGGTAATGTTAGCAGGCTCTTAGTGGTCTCAGCAGACTTGGAAATATCTATTTCATATCACATAACTGAATAGAAGAGAAATGTTGTGTCTTGAAACAGCAGCTTGTAATCAGCTCTGTTGAAACCTTACTTGTAATGCATTGGCTTTTTAAACTGCCTTGCAGAATCATTTCGCTTAAACTTGAACTTCTTCTGTATTTTATCTGATGCCATTATGCAGCAGCTCAAATCTCCGTAGTTGTGTTTGGCCACTGGTTTCTTGAAGGCGGGTCAGCTTTCCCAAAAGCAACGATATTCTGCTGAGAAGTTGGCTGCTCAAAAGTTGTAAGACAAAGAAGAGCTGAATGTTGGAAGCCCCCCACTGTCGCAGAGGGGGACATTACCCTGCTCCTGACTTCTGCTTGAGCAGGTTCAAGCACATGCTCGCAGAGTACACTGCATATGCAAAACAAATGCTTACTTGTTACAGTAACAATTTAGTAATAAATCCCATCAAGAGACTCTTATTGAAAACGGTTACTCAACAGGAACCATTCTGAATCGGATCTGTTAATTATAGCGTGACTTAACTTCTGCATTATGCCAGTGATCAGAAAAGTCTTCATTTTGCATTTTCGCCTATTAGTGCACATCCCTGGCTTTTGTTTAGATTGGTGGAACTATTTTACCCAAGTGAATTAAGTAAATGTTCTCTTTTGTGGTAGATAATATACTGTGAAAGTAAAACGCTAATAGACCGTGCCATCATTTTTATTAAATCTCCTTTTCTGGGCATTAGGGGGTTGCTGAAGTAGGAATATATGTGCAGCACAGGAGAAAAATCATAACCTCTCACAATACAGATGTGGCTCAACACTAAACAAGATCCTCTCCAAATTAGTTCTGGAGTCAGAACAGGTGGGCATTTTGAATAATTACTATTATCTATTTAGGTTATGGCAGGCATATAGAGATACAGCTTTAGGTGCTAATCTATGGTGCGTTACACAATTGTTTTCTACCTAAATCAATTAAAAAGCAGCCTTGTCTTGTAGACTTTTCAGCCCTTAACTTAGGAAATCACCAGTCTCTACTATTAATTTTGGGTAGCACAGGGAATCTTAGGACTTTGAACTTAGTTGAATAACATTAAAAAAAGCGAAAAAAAAAAGAAAAAAAAAAAAGAAAAAAAAAAGTTAAAGAAAATCCCAAACCAGTCTTTCTAATCTCCTGATAACAATTAGTGATTATTTATTTATTTATTTATTTAAGTCCAGAATGTTTTGTGGAGATCTAAATTTATACATGAGAAAGGGAGGAGTCCGCATTAGGGCTGGTAGAGGCAACCCTACTTGATGACTTAGTTCTTGTCTGACTGGGTCTTCCTCAGCACCAATGGTGGGCTGATGTTTTCTTCCATTAGATGGCAGTGGTGTGATATATGGTTTTCCCAGACCCCTCAAATTACAAGTTTGATTAAGAAATTAAAAATTATTTAGTTTTTCTCTTTAAAAATAAAAACATACGTTCATTTGATTGATAAATAACCAAGTGGCCCTGCTTTCTTTCTTTTTGGTTTGTTTTTGTTTTGCTTACAAAGAGTTTTCATAAGTTATTGGCCAATTTCAAGCAAATGTGACAGAGGTCTGGGATTTCAAATTCAGCAGTTAATAAATTTTTCAGATAATGGGCAGCTACATAGAGTGGAGACTCAGTGCTCCTGTGGGAGGAAATGCAGGGTGAGTTTACTTCTTATCCACTTAGTTTAACCGCAGAAAACTTCTGCTTCCTCATCTGTGGTTGAGCAAGACCTTTCACTGATCTTGCCTAACAAATAATTTGGAAGGGATCTATGGATGTTTGAGGGGTGGGTGGAAACAGGGAGAAATGTTTGGGATTGGAAATTTGAGTAACTGGAGCAAGTTATGGTGTCACAGTTTGGTTTGGGACATGGGAAGAGGAGCGAAATGCAAGGCTCAAAAAATATAAGAACGCAGGCTGTTATTTCTCCTAGAATATTCTGTAATATTCCGAATAAAAGAGAAATACCTAGATTTTTTTTTTTTAATTTAATTTTATTTTTTGAATATGATCCCTATAAAGATTATTCAGACTTATGCCCTCGTTGCTTGCGCTATTAGTCACAGTGTTGTTGTTCATTAACTTATTAAATATGGAGCAGTAAACACTATTTATTTTTAAATGATTTAAAATGGACTTGTTGTCCTTCAGTTCTTTATTAATTGAATATTTTTGCTAAGCTGTCTGCTTTCAGAGCAAAGGTTGCAGCCAGGAGATGGGGGTCACTGGGACCTCTATTTAAATGCATGTTATCTCTGTGTTAATTGCCTGCATATTTAGACAAACAAGCATGTCATTCTGCAGAAAGTAAAGGTTTTTTTTGGTCAATCTTTAATTGTGAAACAGCAAGAAAAAGTCTGAGTGATCTGGTTTGCTTGAGGTATCTTGGTTGCTCTTGTCAGCTAGTTCAGCTCACAGTAAATTGCAGGGTAAACTCTACATAATTGATGGGATGTATCTTTCAAGATGCCTCCAAACTGAAAAATATATATATATTCTGATTTTAAGAGTTTAATTGTTGTATATTTCTTACACATTATCCTAGTAGTTATTTCCTTTGTAATAAAAATAGATTTCATTGGTAGTTATTGGAGAAGAAAAGTTAGTTAGTAGAGAAAAAAATCATGAAACAGATATTAAATATGCTTTGGATTTTGGAGACAGATACATATTTATCAGGATGGGTGAGTGAGAGTTCTTACATCAGAAAGAATTGCATAGCTCCTGCTATCCTCTAGTTTCTTGGACTGCTGCAGTAGAAATGTTAAAATAGCTGCACTTAAAGCAGAAGGTGTGTGCTTGCAACAAGTTGTTCTGAGATTTCTGGAATTAGGAAGTCTCTGTCTTGCAACTCTGTTGTGTTTTCCCTCATGCCTAGTTATGACATTGAGGTTTTGGAACTTAAAATATTTGAGGGCTGACAGAGAAAGATATGTAGACGTTTCTGCAGTATGTTCTTTTTCTCACTTCTTCCTCCTTTTATAATATTTTTTAGTATTTAGCTGGCTTTTTTGAAAAAAATACAAAGTCAAGATTACTATGGATTGCAAGGCGCATCATTTTAAAATATGAAACCGAAATTGTTTTCTTCCATGTGCATCATCTAAATTTATTTACATTGAGTTTCTTCTGCTGTTTTATTACCCATCCACTTATAATAAAGTCCTTCTGCAGTTATTCACAACTGCCTCACCTTACTTCCTCAATAATCTTTTCACCTCGCTCCTTAGCCTCTTCTCCAGTTATTTTAAAAACTAGTTTGTGCAGCATGGGTCCCATCAGAGTTTCTTTGGAAGTCCCACTGGTGCCGTTCCTCTGCTGTAAGAAGGACCGTGCCCTCTACCCTCTGTTTTTCTCTTCTAATCAATTGTTTAGCCAATAATTTTCCCTCTTTCTCCATGACTGCTTAGCTTCCTAAGAAACCTTTTGTCAGGGACCTGTCAAATGCCTTTCAGAGATCCAAGCAAACTGTATCAGCCAGATCACCCTTTTCCACAGGCTTATTGACCTTTTCAAAGAACTCAGTAGTTCTGTGAGGCAAACCCACGAAAGCCAGGCTAACTCTTTCCATAAATTCTATTTCCAGTGGTTTGGCTCTTTCTGTAATTTCTGGCAATTTGATTCCGGGCTTACAGACCTGTGGGTACATGGATCTCACCTGGAATCTTTTAATAATAGTGTCACCACATGTGCTACCTGCCTGGTCCTCAGTACAAAGTTGGTTTTAGAAAGGAGGCTTTACATCACTTATTAACGTGCAGTCAGAGATTGCGCCAGCTACTTTCAAACAGGCAGGGTGAATACCATCTGTTGTTGCAATTTGTTACTGCTCACTTTTGTCAATTTGTCCCATAACCTATCTCCTCTGTGGTCATTTCAAATTAAGAGTTGCATCTGTTCTTCAGGGCTTCCTAAGCAGCTGCTCTGTGAAATAGCACCTAAAAATGTGATTTTTGCATTATATCCCATTTTGCCTAGTCTGCGTAGGGATAATTGAAGTCCCCTGTGAGTACTCTGTTTCCTGCCTTTATACATCTTTCTACACCTCTGCATGTTGTTGTTGGTGTTACCCTTGTGGAACACTCCATAGCACAGGCTCAATTCTCCAGTAATGCACAATGATCATTCTTCACGTTTATGTTTTGCAGTTCAGTCCTATCGTTCTGTGTTACTTGCTACCTGATAATTTCCACCACTGTTACAGCCTACTCTGTGCCATGCATGTTATGTCTTATTGATCTGCTCATTACCCCGCTTTCACCATATTTCCTAGTATCTGAGTGTTTTCTTTCTGTACAACCTATTCCAGTTCACCCAACTTATGTCAGGGCCCTCAGCCACCTAGGTAGCCACAAGTGTTGTTATGTTGGCAGTGCCATGTGTGAGTTACTTTTTGTCCCAGTTTGACTATTTCCACTCTCCACCCTGTTTTGTTTGCAGAAGGAATAGATCTGGTTATCATCCTTTGATTGTCTCTGAGTTTACAAACACCCCCATCTGTTTGTATGCTGAGTGAGATTATCATCCCTACAACCTGCTCCTTCCTTCTGGTTAGCTCCTGCTTCTAGTAGTTTTTTTGCCAAAAGATTCCAAGTCAGCTACTATCAGTTGGGAAGATCCAGCCCAGCATCGTATCTCATCACATCACATCACATCACACCCACCTGAGTGCTACTGTGAGCTGCTGGCTGCACTAATGGATCCATCACTTCTGAAATTTCCTCTATGAACCTCTCCCTCAGCAAGAGTTGACTTGGTTGCTTGGAAATGATGTCTCTGAATGTTTAGTTGCTGAATTTTTCCATCTCCCCAAGTTCCTCCTCCTGTGACACTGAGCTCTCAGCAGCCAAAATGCCCCTCTGAAGACCTTATGTATCCATGCATGGAAATCTCCAATGGGGAAGTCATAGAAGTGACAGTTGGCATAGGAAGCTGGTTAATCCCTATTTCAGTTAATTTCTTCTATGTGAGTGTTTGATGGAGTAGTTCCTACAGCTGCTATCTAGATTACCTGTTCAGTCTTTCCTCCTGTGAAAGCTAGAGTTGTCTTCTCCTTCCACCCAGACTCAGACTCATGCTCTTGCAGTCTCATCTTAGTTCTCAGAAATACTGGAATTCTCCTTATTTAAAAGAGTGTAGTGAAGGATGGGCTCTTCAGATAGGAAAGGCACTGTCTATGAAGAAATCATTGTCGGATATTAGGTGGGGAAAAAATGTGTGCATAATACTGACAGCAAGAATCAGTGAGGGTATACAGGCCATGATGAAATTACAGTTGAAAAACAGTTGAGTGTTTCTGACTTCCAGAGAAGCTGAGTGTTGGTACAGAAAGTGAAGCAAGCTTGATTTTTATAACAGGAGTTGCTTCTTCTGGAGCATTCCTGGCTCTCAGGCTGAAGTGGGGGTACCTGTTTGTCCTGCCCTCAGCCAAGCTGACTGGCTGATTTGGGATGCTTTTGGGGAAAATGGGAGCTGCAGTGGTTTCTGGGAACAGCTGAAATGCTGAGGAACAGAATCTGAAGGAGTGAAGTCTTGCTGTGTTATATTGCTTTCTTGCAACTTGCTTGTGTATTTGCCAGTGTGAGGCCTAGGAAGTGTGTGTAGGTTCACACATTAAAGAAAATAAAATGACTCCAAAATCAATTTTGTCAAATTAACCTTTGAAAGTTAGCGTCTGTGTTTTAGGAATGGGGAATAAGACAGAGGAATGGATATGAAATGCTCCTCTATTATTTTAAGTGGAAGTCGGGACTATCACTCAGTCATCTCATATTAATGAGAAAATGGGATTTTCAGATTATGATTTTAAAGCCCCGGGTACCCACTGTGTTTTAGGGAAGAGTGAAAGCACATGTTGCCTAAAAGACTAAGTGAAACCAGAAATTTCATTTCAGCTTAGACGGCCTTTACTGATACTCCACTCCTGGGTTTGGCATTCCTGGAAGGAAGAGAAGAGGAATGAATGTAAAAGGGGAGAAACTTTCCAGTTAACATTTGGTTTGAATTTACATATTACTTAAATATATATATATATATATGCATATATATATATATATGTGTATCTTCACACACAGCTTTTATTTTATGTGCTGTATCAGTGTGTCTGCATCCTCATTTTATCCTGATACATAAAGATTTAAAGGGAGAAAATTTTGCAATACAAAAAATGTTTTCATTTTTATATATTTATTTTATGAATTAGATAGCATTTAAAATTCCTTAAGAAGATGAAAAACTGAAATGAGATGTTACAGCTTATTTTGTCTCTAGTAGGCATCCACATGGTAGGCTGCAGATCTAGTCAGTGCTATTCAAGGGATTGTAAGAAAATCTCTTGAGTTAGGGTGAAGAACATCTTCAGTTTTCACAGAATCATAGAATGATTTGGGTTGGAAGGGACCTTCATGACCTTCTCATTCCAACCCTCATCATGTGTGTGGATGCCTCCCACTTGACCATGATGTTCAAAGCCCCGTTCAGCCTGACCTTAAACATCAGGGATGGGGCATCCACAGCTTCTCTAAACAACCTGTTTCAGTGCTTCACCACCCTCACAGGAAATATATTTTTTTTCCAAATATCTAATCTAAACCTATGCTTTCTTAGTTTAAAAACCATTATCCCTTTTTCTGTTGCTACATTCCCTGATAAAGAATCACTTTCCAACTTTCCTGTAGTCCCTCTCGGGGTAGTGGAAAACTACTATAAGGTCTCCCTGGAGTCTGCTCTTCTGCAGGCAGAACAAACCCAACTCCCTCAGTCTTAAGGCAGAGATGCTCCAGCCCTCTCATCATCTTTGTGACCTTCCTCTGGACTCCAACATCTGTACATCTTTATCATGCTGGGGTCCCCAGGTCTGGGTGTAGTGCTGAAGTTGAGGTCTCACAAGGACAGAGTAGAGAGGGATAATCATCTCCCTTGTCCTGCTGGTCATTCTGCTTTTGATATAGCCCAGGATACAGGCTTTCTAGACTGCAGGCACACACTGCTGGCTCAGGAACATCGTTTTGTTCTCTGGTACCCACAAGTCCATCTTCACAGGGCTGCTCTTGCTCCAGTCTGATGGTTCCAACTCATGTTTTAAGACATCATTTGCTCTGTATAGAGCAGTGTTGTGAAGGAGCTATGCATATATGAGGACTGCTCCAAAAGTAATACCTCCTATTTTATTATGTTGGCCCATGACATCAGAGTTGAATGTTGGTGGTGTGGCGGTAGAGGCTGAACCTTCCCCTCAAGTATTCTATTACATGCTTTTGCCATGTGACAGATGGCAGCAGAGTGGTACTTGTGGGAGATGTGAAGCAGTGAGTCACCTCCACTGGTGCAGATTGTTCTGAGAACAGAATGCAGGCTCTTGATTATGGCTCATGAAAAAGTGTAGCTAATCGCAGTGACTATGTTGAAAAATAAGGTTTTGTAGCTGAGAATTTGCTCCATCAATTAGTGTTGTTGCTCTCATTGTATCTATTGTAATTTCCACAGAAATACATAGGAGGAATTATTTCCAGGATGATCCATGTTTGTATGTGTGTGTGTATCACTATATCAATACACGTATAGATAATGTGGATATGTGTGTTGAATTCTTAATTCAAAGTCCATATATCAGCCCATGTCATGTAATACATTGCGTCACTACAATGGAAGAATGGACAGTTGTGAGCATTCAGACATATGTTTCACAAGTCATTACTCAAAAATAGTAACTACAAATCTAACTTTGGCCTGGTCATAAACTTTCCTAGAAAGAGTAATTTAATTATCAATGACAACATAGACACTGACATTTGAAACTGACAGGAAGGTTCAACTCATTAACTTTTCCATTTTGCATGTGTCCTTTACTCTGTGGTCTGAATTTTCTGAGTATAAAAAGGGTCACATTAGAACGTGTATGGTTAGCATTAGATACATGCTGAAACACGTTCCTGATGAAGACCTTCATTTTTACTAAAATCAGTCTTCACAGAACATGTGTGAGCTCTGGTGCTTCTCATTTCATTTTAGGACAAAGAATACATAGGCTCACTATTATTAGACTTGCGTATGCTAACATGTATACTGAGCCCTATGCTTTAGTATTTTTTATAGTACTTTTAGAAATATCACAGGCCTGGGGATATGTCTGAAAAGCTTCCTCTCTCTTTTTTAATGATGTAAAGATAGCGTTCCCAGGTCTGATGCGCTTGGAATGAACTTGGTCATTACTGCGTGTCAAAAATGTTATCTCCATTATTTCAGCAAAACCCTGACTGCACACTTAGGAAGATAGCCTCAAGGAGTAGGCATAGCACTCTCTTGAATAGGACATTACACTCTTGGCATTTATGTTGTCTGGCCTGTCTGCTTGTTTTAAACATAAATTACTTGCGTCCTTTGGATCACTTTTCAGATTTGTGGCTAAATCTTCAACTATTTGTCAGCTGCTCTGGAAAGTGAGACACAGAGGCAGGCAATGTATTATGATTACGTGCCTCAAAACCTTTTGAGGTTTGGGCAAAACAGTACATTGCTCGCTTTGATAGATGCTTACTTTTTCTGCTTGTACTATTGCTCTTGATAATGCACACAGATACCCTGTAATTGGAGTATATTTAATGGATTATTTTGAAGCGTGGTTCTACAAACCCATACTTCTACCAGTAGGAGTTTGAACATTTTGCATGATTATTAAGTGGGCTCACCGTATGAACAATCACTTCCGGAAAACTCAGAGTTAACACAGAAGGGGAGAGGACCTATTGCTCTGAAAGCTTCTGAGAGGAAAGAAGGTATTTTACACCAACTGGCAAAGAGCTTACAGGGAACGGTTCCAAACGTTCAGAAAAAGTTTCCCACAAAGACTTTTTTTTAAAGTCATGCTGCAGGAATTAAGTTGGAGATATCACTGACCGAAAGGACATTTTTTCTGAATGAGCCGAGAACCAAAGGAAATGACTCCAGGGCTTGAAATCCTTTTATTTCCTCTGTGGAAGATAGCTGTGCAGCTGAAACTAACCATTCTGGCTGGCTGCAAGCCAAACTTTATGGGAACTCAGATTAGGAAGTTCTATGGTCAAAATAGCCACTGAACAAATTGCTTCCAGTTTAAAGCTTCAAATTTCCTGATAAAGCTACAGTGTTTAACCCTTCCTCTTTTTTTCCACATAGGTGAATGACCTGCCCGTTACTAGGAACAGAGCACTCGTCTAATTGTGGTCTCTGCAGTGCTCCCAGAATTGCCTGCAGAGCATTCACTAATTTTTACTCTCATACGAGTTAGGCAGAGCAAAGCCTCAAAAAAGAAAAAAAAAAAAAAAAGAAAAAAGAAAAAAAAGTGGGAACAGGTTCAGGTGATGTTTCCCACCTGCAATAGCAGCAAGACTGCTGATCATCGGCTGCATGTGGTGTTTTTGTCTTGCAGCCCTTTTGAAGCAACAGAACAACCTTTGTTTTGCTTCACAGACTCTGCCGTTACCCCGTAGCTAGCTTGCGTGATTCACCTTGGTGAATCAAAATGGAGAGGCAGCAGCACTAGAAGTCATGCTTCCAAACTGCTGTGTTCGCTCCAGAAAGCACTGAAAACCAGCATGCTGTAGCTAAAGCACTAAGCCTGACCTCCGAATGCTGTGTTGTGGGTTCAGTACTTTATAAAGCAACAAAATGCTTGAATCAGAGTAATGATGCATTTCTGTATACTGAGTTCTTTATTGACTTAAAATTGTTTTGCCTGTGGTAGGTACGGGCACACTCAGGAAGCCTGGAAATGCGGCTGAGAGAGTTGGTGCTAGAACTGAGAACAAAGTCCTGGTGTGCTCGTACATCTTTACCTTGCCATATACAGGACTACGTTGGGCCAATCTGTTCTGTCACCTGTGTGCCTGTCCCCTCATGCACATGTGTCCATCTGTTTTCCAAGTAGAGAGTGTTTCAAGACACAGCTGGTCTAGTGCAAACGTAGAGTGTGTTTTGGGCTGTTCTTGAAGAGGATGTTGGTAATTGTAATTCAGTCAGAGGGATATGACAGGATGTCACCACATCCGCTCTTTCTGTCCCCACCAGTTCTGCATTATTCCCTGAAGTGTGTGTGCCTTTGTGCATACTTTATGTGTTGTGCATTACTGCCTTTGCGCAACCTAAATTTAAAAGTCCTTAATCTTAGGCAGGTGTTTCCATCATTTCGCCTGAGAGACCAATTCCCGGAATAATAAATCTCATTATTAGCGAGTTTTTTTTTTATATTATTATTATTTTTTTATTTCATACTCAGCCTAAATTTTGCTTTTCCTTATTTGATCCCACTGTTCTTCATTATCGCCCCTCCGCTACCTCTTGGCACCGCACTAATTAATTCATCTCCCTCTTTGGCTCTTGTTTTTTACCCTTCAGTATTATAGTTCAATGTTAAAATGTGTTCCTTTTTTCTTGTATTTACCCAGCCCGACAGATATATTTTAGCTCCAGCAATCTTTCCTTGTAAAGCTGTTACAGCTGACCTCTATTCAGTGTTATTGTTCATCAGTGAACAAACCCTCTGGTTTATTCACAAATTGCCGGTATCCAAGTGATTAGAATAAGATGCATTACCCTAGGTAAGTGTGTGAGTGACATTATAAATGAGCATTTTACCTATCAGTGTCCATAAACCATTTTTTTGTTTGTTTTCTTCTGTGCATTTTTTATTTTTTTTTTTAATTTGCGAGGGTGATTGATCACAGCTTTATAATCAGATGTGAAATCAAACCGAAGTCTGACGCTTCTTAAGTTTACTTAGGAAATTCTATTTGATAAATATTTAGGGCATAGGTGATTTTAATAATACAGTGGTATTCATAATGTGTTATATGTGTGGGCGACCTGGCGTGAACCTTTCAAAAGGCTCAGGTTGCATGTCTCTCTTTTTCAATCAGTACGGATTCTGGGATGACATCTAAACATTGTGAAGGCCTTTCTTTCCTACTGTGTCCTTCACTGGTAACATGAATAATCAACCTCTCTGTTATTTAATGGCATTCTCTCCCATATTTGTAGACAACTGCGACATCTGCCCTCCCTCATTTTTTTTTCCTCTTACTGTCTTCAGCATCCTAGACTTAATATGGCAGTGCAAGTAAACTAAGCAAGCCACTACTGAAACAAATATTTAGTCTGCCATTAAATTCATTTGAATCTTGACCAAACCCTCATTTCTCTCGCTGGCCAACTCCCTCTGGAAAAAGTCATATATATTTCTGTCTTTTGTTCTATCAAAATATTATCTGTGTTCTTTTGTCACCTGACAAAAAAAGTCCTCTCTGGACCACGTCCTCTTGGCAGATTGGTTTGGAAGAAAAGCCAGGTGATGATAGTACTTGCCCTGAGGAAAATTTCTGTAAACAAATCAGAAATGCTAAATCTTAATAAATTCTAAGCAGAAAACTTAGAAGTAAGAAGCAGCCCCATGAGGATATTTTGAAGTCATGCATTTTAAGGCCTCACCTTAAAAATGATGGAAGACTCCTAATTTATGCAACAGGAGCAACTAGGAAGCCCGAGCTGGCAAACTGTCACAATAATGAACTACTGTTAGCTTGAGAGGTTGTGCTTAATAGGCATGTGAAGCGATTTTGCAGTGTCTGTATTTAAATGGATCAGTAATAAGAATAAATTATTAATAGTCAGAACTTTTATTCCTTAAAATAGTTTAATGAATTTAAGATCTTCATGCAGGAGGTCTATTAGTCTATTCTGAAATTCTTTCATGGAAGCTGAAGCTACAGGAGGAGGGAGGGAGAGCCTGTCTTCTATCCGTAGGCACAGAGGGAAGTGTTGTCAAAGCCAGGATTAAACCTCCAGAGTTCTCTTTGCTGTCCCAAGTGCATTTTGCAGAACACATTGCAAATGTCTCCAGGAGATGCAGAATTCATAAACAAATAAACCAAAGAGCAACAAACATTTAGACTATAAAAAGACTGCATTAACCGGAGTAATGAAAAAAAATCCAAACACTGAACCTTTTCAAGTGACATGTATTACTGAATATAATAAACTGTAAATATACAGTTTGCATGTTAAAGTCCTAAGCAGTAAAACATTTCAAAATGGAGGTGGCCTCTTTAATTCTGTGGGGGTTTTGGGGTTTGGTTTTGTTGGGTGGTTTTTGTTGTTGTTGTTGTTGTTTTTTTTAATCACACAATTGTAGGAAATGTTCTGATATCTGGCAGTGCAAGATACTTAATGAACTATAAAAACTTATACAAATTTATCTACTAAAAATATGCAGCGGTACCTTTGCAGATAGTAGCTACAGTGACTCAGGTAAATAAAAATGCAGAAACAGTGCTGGATAAACACTCCAAAATATGTTGCCATACTTATGCTTTGGAATTGATAACAAACTTACTGCAGCCATACGCTTTGTGGTCATTTGCCAATTATATCTACACTCAGTGAGTTTTAATGATGTCAACAGTCATGGAAAGCACCATTCAGAGTATTGTAGGACAGATGTTATTTTTGGTGGGGCGGAGTATTCCATCAGCACGTGCCCTCAGAAAGATGAAGGGTGGTCATGGTACTTTGCTGTCTTAAATTTAGAGTAGGTAATTTGTTACTCTGGAGAGAATTAGATGAACTACTAAATGCAATGCTATAAAATGCCAATTTTTTGATAGTTAAAAACCAATTCAGACGACTATATTTCCTTTCCAAAAAGTCGACTGGAGTGCATATGTTTTTCCCGGAGAAAGTTAATAAATAAATAAATGAGTGTGTGCATACGTATTTGTGATGTTAAAATGGTATTTGCTAAGTGGGCTGCCTTCTTGCCTAATCTTGAGTTCTGAAAATAGTGTTGTCATAATGAATTGTTATAAATTATTTATAAATATTAGAAATTCTGTGATTTCTGCAGCTCCTCTAATTCTTTAAGCGAGACGCAGTTTTAAACTGGATGTTTCTGGAGGGCTGAGCTTGAAAGAGTTCCTAATAACGCTGCTGGTGGAATACAGATTCTTGTTCACTTACAGATATGGCAGTGCATTTTTCTGATTTGAAGACAGTTTGAAAAAGCTTAAGTTTTCATTTGAGCATTTGGGAGTGAAAACAATAATTCTCTAAAGGTTTGATTTCCGGGGTGTTTTAAATCACCACGCAGGGCTTTAGTGGGAAATACTTTAGCTGTGCAACTATTGTGCTTGGATGTGGGAAGGTACAGACTCTCTTAACCTGGGAGTACCTTCTTATCAGAGCTGTCTTTGCAAAAGTGCAGAATTTGCAACAGTTTCTATCAGCATAACTTCGGTTTCTCCCTCCTTCCCCCTCCCTCTTTTTTTTTTCGGAACTCTTAATCTGGTTTCCTAATCTATTGTTGCAAGCAAAGCTAACACACACAAATCCCACAGGCATCTCTGTCCCCACATTTAGGGTTTCTAAATTGCTATTTCTTGACTGATAACTTTTTTTTTTTTTTTCTTTTGAAACCACCCAGACAGAGGTATTGCCAGTGGAAATCAAAAGTCATTCTTCCAATGTCATTAGTTACTACATTGCCATGAAACTCGTTTGGTAGCAGATAGCCCCTTGGTGTTTGATAATGTGAGATCCTGTGGAAGGATGAAGGCAGAGCTGGTGCTGCCACCTTTCAGAGTAAAGGATTAGAAGTGACAGGCAGCTCTCCCCTTGACTGGCTTAAACAATTGCTATCCAAATGAGTAGTCACGCTGCATTCAGTCATCTTGTGTGGGAATGTATGCTAACACCAGTGATGGGATAAATGAGATGGTGTTTTATATTCGCTAGGCTATTTAGTTGGGAATCTTCTAGTCACTTGTCTCCTGTGCTGTTATATTCAGTAGTAATGTTCTTCATGGTGAAGCCTGTTCTAAATGCCTGAAGTATTGGGGAGGGGGGAGGAGATTGTCTTTGCGGCACTCTCCACAATTTTTTTCTTCTTTCTTTTTTTCGAGTGACAAGTTGCTTAAATTCTTTCTGCTTCAGTGTTTCCCCATCTGGTATAAATGAGGATTATCTGTCTATCTTGTATTCCTCCATGGCTTGCTTTGCTGAAGCACCAGAATACTTCACAGTCTTGGATATATTTGGTCTTCCAGCACCCCAGGACGTGGAGGAAGTATCATCATTTTACAGGACTTTTGTATGCGGTACAGCAGATTTTCCAGGTTGACATTTGCCATTAGACATTTTTCCTTCTGGTTGACCACATATAATACCTAGAAAAGTTAGAGGAACTTAAGAGTAACTTTTTTTTTTTTTTTTCATCCTTTTTCAAACTGGGTGAATGTATCAGTTGGATTGTTCAGTTGAGTACGTTTGAACCTATTGCCCATCTTGGCAAAGGTAGGTCTGATGTCTTTGTGGTTGACACTGCTTCCTTTCTTTCCCAAAGGAGTTGCTCTGGGGAAAGTGTACAAGGGAAGAACTTGCCCTGATTCTTGGAGCTGGGTAGGAGGAGCCTGAATGAAGATGAGGATTGTCCTGAGGAGTGCTGGAAATGCAACCGAATTCAGGGATAAACAGGAGTAGAGCAACCTATTTGGCTTCTAAGCGTATGCTTGTATTTGCAAGGGCTGTCTGCTCCTTGTTAATGCAGAACTTTCTGATATATGCATTTGCAAGGGTACTGGTTCTATTTATTTATTTATTTGTTTGTTTATTTTACAAATCTAGAAGCAATTTTGGAATTCTCCTGGGGGGTTTATGCCCATTATTATTGCATTACCCAAAGTCCACACAGAGAAAAGGTACACTAGCTCAGGGATCCCTATTTTTTCCCTGCTTAAGGGTGCCACACACATCTGTGTCTCCTGTGTGGCTGCACGAGTTGAGCACAGGGCACAGGCGAATGAGTGTTTTCAAGGCCCCAATTTACTTTTTAGACTTGCCAGTGTGTGCGCTGTGGGCTGGCGCTCAGCCTTCATTTCCTCCCTCCTGCTAGATCCAAGGACAAACTCTTATCTCTCAATACATTAAACCTGTCAATGTTTGACATAAGCAACAGAAAGATTGATGAATGGAATGCGAAGCAGCTGGTTTTGGGGGTGTGCTGTTTTGTAATTGATAGGCCACCATTTTTTTAACAACAAAACCTGCTTCGAAGGTGTCTTTTCAGCAGTGATATAAGGAATTTTAAAAGAGAAAAACAAGTTCTGTCATGATCACCTATAGTGACTCATTCTGTGAATTGCCATGTATTCGACAACCTTTAGATCTCCCGTTGCTAATGACTTCTAATGAAGGTGCTTCCTTAGAAGCTATTTCCAAGTGTCTTTATATATATATATATATATATATATATGTATGTATGTATGCATATATTTTAGGCTGTATAAGAGCATTTGGAGGTCAGGAGCCTGCCCTCTATTCTGAAGCAAGAGAGTAGCCCTGCCAGTGCTCAACTTGGGTTAGGGCCTGAGCCCTGGATTTGGAGGGATTGCTAAGTGCAGTATGGATCCTCTGTTAAACTGAATCCTGCCCCTAGGCCTACAGAAGTGAATGTGGGACTGCTTGCTAGGGTACAGGGTGTGCAACTGCCTTCTCTCACACTAGCTCTTTCCCTCCCTGTCCCTCTCATCACCAGTAACCCCTGCTTGCTTTTGCAGAGTTGGCAGCCCGCTTCAGCTGGAATTCTGCAAAATAACCTTTTCTCCAGAAAGGCCTTCTTAAATCACAGCCTACTATTTCATACCTGGAACGGTCCTTTCAGCTACCTGCCTTTGTATAAGCCATATATTTTCTAATGATTTAACATTATGTTTTTATCAAAAATGATGTGAAGGACCGAAACTGTGGGACTGCTGAAGAACATATTGGAGTAGGCTGTGCTTTGTTATCAGATCTCTTTAAATATCTTCTCCTACTCTTATTAGAGGCAATTATTAACAAGTAGGAAGGGGAAAATCTATTTTCTAATTATTTATTTGGCAGGAAGTTTTTTCTAGGAAGATAAGTAAATACCAGAGGAACATTGGGTTGAAAAATATTGTGCAAAGTTTATGTAAACAAATTATGCAAAGATAAACAAAAAAATCCAGAATGTGGGCTTTTGGCTCTTGATTAATGAGCTTTTACAGTGTTTTGCTGGACAGGATCGCTCAATTGCACCATGCTGCGTACAAAACTCTTGTAAAGCTTTGTGCATCTGTTTCTGGAAATCTCTCACCCAAGACAGTGTTTTTATTATAACATCATAGTGTGTATCAGTATATGCAATGGGCAAATTGTTCTTGCTGTAACTTTGAGGTCATTGAAATTATACTGGAGGAAATTTTTGTCCCAGCATCTTTTCTTGCAAGTGGCCACCCACGATCAGCAGCAATACATTCCCGAATGTAGTACTTTTCTTCTTCTCAGCTTTCTCTCTCTGTCTCTCTCTCTCTGTGTCTCTCTCTCTGTCTTCTTCTCTTCTTCTTTTTTCCCTCCCCCTCCTCCCTTCCCAACCTCCACTCCCTTCTCTCCTTCCCTTCCCCCCTCCCCCATATCCCCCTTCCCTTCTTTTTCTGTTTTTCTGCACACAGTGTTTCTGGTTTTGATTCCACTGAAAATATCGGTAAAGAATACCTTTTCACTTCCTATTGGATGACTGTCCTCATATACTTCTTCAGGTAGTCTTAACACTTGCAGAACTCGTACTACTGTTCTATCACTAACACTGCTTATTCAAAGGCTTCGTAGGCAACAAGTAGCGATCACATCCCTGTTCATAACATGGGGGGGGGAAGCATTTTTTTTTCCTTTTACATTTCAAAAGAAAATAAAGTT
The DNA here is from genome assembly GCA_030625065.1 of Alectoris magna. Classification (NCBI taxonomy): domain Eukaryota; kingdom Metazoa; phylum Chordata; class Aves; order Galliformes; family Phasianidae; genus Alectoris; species Alectoris magna. The sequence continues at coordinate 110,233,831 of CM060561.1, read as the reverse complement.
ATTCATTTTGTTTTAAGCTCTGGGACTATCATTTGAAGCTTACATGTTGTTTTTGCCCTGAAGAACACAGAAAACTGAGTTCAAAAAGAAGGATTTCTGTTCGGCCTGTTTTAAATGGCAGATTTTTATTTTGTCTCTAGATTCCCTAGGCCAGTGAGTATCCACATCATGTAACAAGTAAACAGCATTAAACCTAAGGGGCAGAAGAGACTCCAGTGGCTAAATCAGGATATTATAATTAAATATGGCAAATGTATATGTTTAATAGGGTTTTGGTTTTGAAATTCAAAATATGGTGGCAATGATAATGCAGTGGTTATTTATCAGTGCTAGTCCCAAACGCTCTGTTACACTTATATCCCACATTAAAGTAAGTTGTGGATTTGCATTTTCAGCGTGTTTTGCCTGTTTGTTTCAGTCCTTTAGCAGTGCAGTGATTCAGCTATCCTGAAATAACACATGGATAACAGCTGTAGGAAATCATGCAAAAATTTTATTAAGCACTAGACTCTGAAATTGCCTTTTTCCACTACAAATGCACTGACATCTGGGTCATATCTTCTGGTTAATTCCAGTGCCTTACAATGTAACATACAAACAAATGAGGAAAAACAACACCGAATGCACAGAGAAAAAAAAAGAAAAAAAAAAAAAAAGAAAAAAAAAAAAAGGAAATAAAAAAAAAATAGTTTTCCTTGTGTTTCAGATGTGCTCCAGAATATCTTTCAGATTTCTCTTAATAAACCAATCTGAAGGTCTGCCATCCAGACGAGATGACTACAGAAAGTCAGTCCAACAGAGCACTATCATGAAGTTTTGAGGTTTATTATTTTCTGCCAGTCAAGTCAATTACAGAAAGCATGTCCAGGAGGTAGAGGCAGGTGGCCTCCGTGGGTCTTGTTACTGGACATTGAAAATAATAGGGATCAGAAGCCATTCTCAAGTTTTCTGAAGGCTTTTACAGTGAAAGACGAACGTAATTTCAAACAGACTGTAACAGCAGTTCCAGCTGTGTACTGATTGACTGAGTAGCCAGAAATTTATAGCTATGCAGTTTTTGGATGAAATTGCAATTTGTAGGTCTACCTCATATATAGACTTTTGAACTTCATCCTTTAATCTGTCTTTTAATTTATGGTGGTTAACATGAGGAGAATATGGGTGTCCTCAAAAGTGGAAAAAATACTGCAATGATATATGCAGTCTTTCTTCAGCTGGTAGTTAGCTTAATATGTATAACATCATTACAAAACATATTTATCACAGACTTCGTGTTATCAGTGACAACTGGGGAGTACAAACCTGTTGTTAGGAGGGAGATTCAGTGTATTATTAGCATAAATTCTGCAGTTCCAAGTGAGATGAAGAGGGAATTACGTAAAAATGCTACCTATAGAAAACTGGGTTGGTAAGAGACATTTATGTAGTCCATCCACCCAACATTAAGGTGGGCTTAACAGCATCTGTTTTATTTCCTAGACTTATTTCTACATTCTATCCCCAAAACGTTCCAGGATTGAGATTCTTTGACACTCTCAGACAGTGTATGCTCTGCTTACCTCAAGTTTTTTTCTGAAGTCTAATCTGTTTTCCTTGCTGCGTTTTAAGCTACTCTTCCCAATGAACATGGAAAAAGTTTTGCTTTTACACATTGTAGAAACCATTAATTTGCCAGAAGGCTGTTTTCCTGTCTCTCCTCTGCCTTCTCCATTAACTGCCCCTGTTTATTTCAGTCTTTCTTAGCTCATACTATCTAGACTTGCAATTATTTTTTCTGTTCTACTCTGGGCTTAGTCAGTTAGTCATGAAATGTGGTTTTCATAATAGGACATGAAACTCCAAACTGAACAGTGGAAGGATTACTGTAGTTGCTTTACGCACCACTTTCTCATTCATGTATCACAGTAAGACCTACTCTTTGATTGCTAGTCTGACATTGTTCACTTTGGTAGGATTGTAAACTCCAAACTCTGTTTTTCAAACCTGTTGCCTGGCAGTCATTCACCTTCTTATTTAAAAGGATGTCCCCAGAGTCATATTAGATTACTTCTATTGCAAAACCTCTTCTTACTACTTTTTATTCTATTCTGTTTATGCTATTTGTATGACAAAGTCAACAAAGCAAGGAAAGAGTGAGTAAAGGCTCGTATGAGCAACTTAGAATAAGGCAGCAAGCTCTTACATGCTCCTCAGTAACTGTTCAGGTTCAGCATGCTGGGGGTAAATGCAAGTTATGCAAGAGAGAGGTGACCTTCAGCAAGAAAGCTGTTAGCTCCTGTACTGTTCCTGTATTTGTTCTTGTATTGATACTTTGGTTTCTTCCTGAACAGTAAGAAGAAGTCATTAACCATGCTTTTAAATGCAAGGGCCTCTATAAACGTAGGATGCAGTGTTGTGGAAAAAGTTTCCCATCAGAATTAAAAATTGAAATGAGGAATTTAAAATTGTGTACTATTTTGATTCTTTCTATTTATTAGTGATACTGTCTGAGCCAACAGACTTCAAGGCAATAGGAAATTTTCTGGCAGGGAGGAAAAAGAATCCTTCTATTTTTAATAATTCATTTGAAATTTTTAGTCATCCAGTTAAAATTACTTGGAAAGGGATCCACAGTCCTGTTTTAGAAAGTCATATTAAAGCTCTGAGTCTCTCTTAAGGATATTTTTTCCTTATGTGCAAAAAAAAAAAAATAAAATCAGAAGATTTTATAAAAGCACAAAATAAGAAGAAAAAGAAAAAAAGTCTGGTGGAATGCCCTGAGACTTACAGTGAAGTTGCAGGGGTGGCAGGCTACAGACATACCTTCCCATGCAAGAGGTTTATGTGCTAAATGGCTATTGCTAATGAGGTAAGTGTTTTGGTTTTGTGCTTAAGCAGCTAGTTTTAAAACACCTGTTGTGGTACCTAAAGAGCTGGAATGTCTGTCTGAAGTCCTACTAGTTTTATTCAGTGAACAAAAATGGATTGGTGCTGGCGATGCTGCTTGGTTCGGATGCCTGAGGGCTTCTGCTTCTCACAGCAGTTAACTCAGAGTGCTTAGGAACTGGTCGGGTCCACACGTACTTAGTATTTAGTGTCAGTGCACACACAGACGTTCTGGAAATGCAATTAGTTTCTATCCATGTGTGTGTTTAATGGGATTTCTGAATAGTTCAAGAGCTCATTTTTTCCGAGATGCTGAGAGAAACATGAACTCCTTCACACAGAGGCTCTGGGTCACTTTACCTAAGCCTTTTGCATTGGTTCTGTGTATTGATGTGCATGCAGTACGAAGCCGTGGACAGTATCTAAGGAGAGAATAAGAATATCTTTTAATTGAGTAAAAAGTCAATAAAATACATTTTTAAAACGAGCCTTAAGGCACCAGCTATTTTTCATAAGCTCCAATCTTTCTCTTTTTGGTCCTATTTTCTCTCCAGTCAGGTTTTGTTATTAAGCGCTGTGGCTTTCTAATCAAAGCCCGCAGTTACCCGGCGTACATTTCTGTGCTGGCTCGTCCCCAGGCACAGGCTGCGAGGCTGTCCCTCCACCCGGGCCACAGAAAAGCATTCCTCAGCTCGGACCTTTTGTCCCAGCCTGCTTCCTGTTGACCGGGCAGTGGCCCTCTGCCTGGCTGCTTGTCAGGTTGTTCACACAGAATAGAGTTCAGTGTTTCGAAGGGCGGCGAAGTCTCAAAGCTGGCTAAAAGCAGCGTGTGATGCTGTGGGAGCAGGAATGCCGGCTTTTCCCTCCGTGGCCTGCTGTAGTACAGAGGACTTGGGGACAAGATGGTGCGGGCTGGGGCTTGGCCTGGAGTGACAGCCTGCTGAGCAGCACAGGATGCTAGGGGGCTGGGTTGTCTTCAGGGGAAGCATTACGTCCCGCACCACAGATAAAGCCTTGTGAAAATGAACTACTTCTTTTCAGAATGTAGTTTCATTGTATGTGCCACTACTCTATTGCAGCATGTCCAGTGTAAGCATGGTCTTTAGTAGCAGGAGGAAAAGCTGCATTTGGGCAGGATGTTTCACACCATGTCTGTAGTAAGCTGTGTACATTGTGCTGTCTGTACAATCTCACAGCTTAGCTCCTCCCCTCTGCTACTCCACATGTGATACTATTCTTTGTCTTTATACATGGATACGTGCATGCACATGTGCTCATATCTCTATGCAGACTGATCATAGAATCACAGAATGGTCAAGGTTGGAAAAGACGACTAAGATCACCTCTTTTGTCTGTAAATCCACCCCCACCGTGCCACTGATCACGTCCCTCTGTGCCACATCCACACGATTCTTGAACACCTCCGGGGACAGTGACTGCACCACCTCCCTGGGCAGCCTGTGCCACTGCCTCACCACTTTCTGAGAAGACATTTTTCCTAAAATCCAACCTGAACCTCCCCATGCTCAACGTGAGGCCATTTCCTCTTGTACTATTGCTGTTACATGGAAGAGACCAAACTCTACCTCACCGTATTTTCCTTTCATGTTAGCATTTATGAGTGGAGTGGTAGCATGACTGTAGCTTTGGCATGACCACCTATGGGAGGTAGCAGGAGACTGGTACTTGGGCCACCTACCCCAGCCTGGCAGGACATGGGACACAATTGCCTCTTTGTACAGGCAAGCACTTTCACACCAAGAGTTCAGCCCACTGGCTACAGCAAGAAGTTGGTCCAAGAGCTGTTGAAAGGCTTTTCATGTGTGTTCGTGTGATTTCAGTGACTGAAACCTTAGGTTTTGTCAAACAAGTTCGTAGGATGCATTCAGGCAAAATTCACTGGCAAAGAGCATGCCTATGAGAAGGTTTTTTGGCAGCCATCTCACAGGCACACAGAAGTAGGTTAGAACCGTGGTAAGCCTGCCTCTCTCATTTTTCATTTCTCTGCCTTTGCTCCCCAGGGACTCCTTCATATCACACAGACCATTTGACTTATGACCTAAGAAAGATTTTTTTTTCCCAGCTCAGCAGAGGTGAAAGGCTAGGGCAGTATCCCACAGCCAACCCAGCTTCCACATTGTTTTTCAGTCTTAAACCCTTCAGTGCTTACAGGTGACTTTCGGCAGTCAAGACACTTGCTTTCTGTGACTGGATGAAGTTACAGAGTTAATTAAGCATTTTAAAGAAATCTGCATAGGAAATAAAAAATATAATTTAAAAAAATAAAAAATAAAAAATAAAAAATAAAAATATTAATAATATGAAACGTTAAAAAAAAGTAAGGGAAAAAAATGTGCTCATTCTTCTAATTGGAGAATGCCATTTGTTGTTCTTACCGTTTATCACTGTAATTTAATTCATTGCTGGCATTTTTTTTTCCCTCTTTGCCTTTTTGGTATCATTGTATTTCAAATATCATGACTATCAAATTATTATAGGGAGAGAACTAATGCTTTATTTATGCTCATGGGAAATAACATTATTAAATATGAAAAAATATTCCTGTGATTTTTTCCATTCTACTGGATCTGGCCTTTTTTTTTTTTTTTTTTTTTTTTTTTTAAGGTGCTATTTGTTCCACACTAATTTTCCCTGTATAAAATACCTCTATATTAATAAATACCTGGGCTTCCTATGCATGGAAAATGATTGCTGCCCCAGATGTTAGGAGTCAAGAACTATCTTATTTCGGAGCCAGACCACCTATTCACACAGTTATTCCTTTCATTTTTATGTCATCTTTATGGTTTTGGCATAGGCAGCTAGAAAAGTTAGCCCCATTAGTCCATTTTTTCCCACAGCCCCTGAGGTTTTAGGTGCCTGCGAATCACTGTGAAATTTAAATCTTGTTCCTATAAAGTTATGTAGGTAAGAGATCACAAAGGGCCGAAGTGCTCTGCAAATACCTGGAGGCAAAACAAAAAAAGAAAAACAGAAAAAAGAAAAAAGAAAAGGCATTAGATTGTGAAATTGAAGGTGAGAAAAGGTAGTGTTGCTTGGAAATGCTTTTTCGGTCTTAGGGCAGGGTGCTCACCAGCAGTGCCAGCCAGCTGAATGCTGGAGGTGCTTTTAAAGGTGGATCATTCAAGGGCTGCTTTGAGGTTTGCCGTCTTTAAGAACTACAATGGAAATGCAATGATACCAGAAGCAAAGGCAATTAAGAGGAGGTTTTCAGTCCAGCCTCAGCAGTTACAGAACTGAAAAGCTGGTATGAAATGGATGAGAAAAGCAGATAGAGGCAAATGACACAAGAGGGGGAGATGCACAAAGCCACTGGCTCCCAAATGGCTGAAAGGATAAACACTCAATTTGCACACACAAGTAAAATGTTTCTTTGACAAGACATGCGCAGAATTACTCCCAGGGAAAATTCCACAGGCCTTTAAAAAAAAATCAATATGCTGTTTTACAAATATATTTTTATTCCCTGGTTTCAGTGAGTTCTGTAAGCTGCTTGTCTGATGCCTGATTTCCAGGTCCAAGTGTCAGTGATATAATAGATAGCTTTGTTTTTTGAAAAACAATCTTGTTTTCTTTTTGACATATGTGAAATATTGAAGCAGCTACTGGCAAGCTTGTAAATCAGTTGCTTTTCTTTTATTTTTTTTAATATCATTGATGAAAGAGTTATTATGCTGTACAGATGCGTACTTAACACTCATGGAAACAACTTGAAGGTGGTGGGATGTTGATCACATCTCTTAGCCTTTTGCGCCAGTTCAGAACATCTGTGCAGCTCAGTTGTGTTGGCTAACAAAGTGGATGCGTCGGTACGGAGTTTAAACTAAAAGAAGGACTGGGTTTTTTTTTATTACCATTAAAAAGCCAGGAATGCAGATCATTCCCAACATTCAGTTCTTGTCTGTAAACAGGTAGATTATAGGTCGTAACTTCCAGTGACACACAGGTGTAATTTCAGATATCCATCTTAAGCAGGAGGGCTCAATTCCCCAAAATCTCTTCACAACTTCTATCTCTCTGTTGTTTTTATTATTTCTTTTGTTTGAAGGTACTCACAAGCAATGTCAGCAGCAGCACATCAGTGAGTTACTTTAGGTTAGAAATAAGCTTTTGCTTAGTACTTGTCTTTGTCCATCAGGAGTGCCATTTTAGTTAGATGTCGTTCCCTTTGAGATTCGTATCTTCTGTCTGCTGGAATCAGCAGTGAGTTAATACTCCTGGTTAAAGCAGCACAAAAAAAAAAAAAAAAAAAAAAAGGGGTTTCCCATCTGTTAAATCCTTTTTGAGGATATCTTCACCTATTCTGAATAGGATCAAACCCAGGATTTTTTGAAATAGAAACAAGGGAGAAGGGAGTGGGAAAATAAATCCACTTCTGTTTGAAACACAAAGAAAAAATGAAGTGTATAAATGCTTCTTTTCCAGCCATCAACTGGTCTTATAAAAGGTATTTTCTCCATGCCTGCGTCTCTCCTGCCCTTAGGTTGTCAGTGTTTCAGTTTCATAGCTACCAGGAAGGAACACACCATCCGGACAGCTGGCTGAGAGGTGCAAAACACACTTTCAAGCTCTGGGCCTGCTCCAGTGTCCAGGCCAACCTCCTCCAGCCCCGTGGAGGGTGTCCTGACCGCTGCTCTGTGCCCTTGGCGAAGCTGCGGCTTGAAATAGGAATTATATTGCAGAGGTGAAAGGTCTGTGGAAACGACTGCATTGTTTTGTGCTAATTTAAATGGATTGGGGTGTTTTTCAGAGGAAAGCTATTTGCCTGGCGTCTTCCCAGTCCATCCGCTGTTGAGCTTGCAATATTTGTGTTTACCTTAGGAACAAGTCTCAGCAAAATGATGAATGCCTTGGAGAGTTGTAACGTTTGGTTATATGGTCCAAGAGAAAGAAAGCGCCTGGGTCCAGGGCTGCCCACAGACTGGACTCAGAAGAACCTGAATCAGGCCTGTGTAGTCTGCACCAGCAATAGGAGTGTACAATTAGAAGGAATTAGACCAAGCTGATAAGAAGTTAACTGCTCTGGCCTTGAAGTTTAATAAGGAAGCTGTCAGCTTTTAGACATGACTTCATCACTAGCCCGCAGCAACTTGTGAACCTGACCACGTGAAACTGTGCAGCATTAAAAGAGTGACGTTGACTCCCCTGAGAGGTGGGAGAACTCAAAACCCTGCAGCAGGAACATCTAGCAAGGGGTCATAGTCAGATGTGGGAAAGCTTTGCGTTTAGACATGAAATAATTGTCATAACTTGTAAACATCATAAGACATAGGGCTTGTGACTGATAAGAGGATTAAAATGTTGCTTTGCCATCAGGCGTTGTGCACCTCTCTTCCTTCAGACGAAACTCCCTCTTTAAGCTGAGACTAGCTACCAGTTCAACACAGAGGAACATGCTGTCATGTGGTAACTCTAAATTAAGACACTTATTATATTAAGTGATTATCTCTTTAGGCATATGCCCCCAAATGAATATCCATAGAGAATCTTTTATAAATAATTCTTGTAGAAGAAGATAATGATAGAGTGACTTATTGTGAGAGTAAGGACACGGACTCATTCCCAGCAGTGATGCCCTGTTTATTCTGAAGCATCTCAACAAGCAATCCAATAGTTGTTTCTCTAGAGTACAAAGTCTACCTTCAACGTACAAATTTGACCAGCTTTTTGCTTTTTTGTATTTTTGCTGAGCCTGAAATAAAATGTGTGCTACTTCTTCCCTTTCACCTAGAGAAATCACTGTGATAGTATAGTTAAAGCTGTATATACGCTGACTGTAAATTGAGAATTCCAGAGATTGGGTATGTATTTTTAATTATGATTTTCAGTTATCTTCCACGTACTTCTTTGCAAAGTGGAATGTTGTGTTTGATTTGTTTCTATAAACAAAGCATCTTGTATATGACATCTCCTTCCTATGGACCTGAGGCTTTCTGACGATAGCCTGGGGAAAGTTTTGAAGGGAAACCATACCCTTCTCAGCCACACAAGGAGAATCTGAATTCAGCATATTTTCTTGGAAATTACACCTAGGTGGTAGAGTAGCAGTGATTATCATTTGATATCCGTTCCACTTGTACTCTCAAAACTGCTTTGTTACTAAAGGTAAATCACATGTAATACTGCCTGTTGGAGAGGCCCCCTTATAGATACAGAGGTGCTATCTGTCGATGGTCACGTATATGACTTCTTACATGATACACTGTAGCTACAAGATCCTGTGATGTGTCATCATTCCTTTTCATTTTCTTTAAATAAGTGTGAAGTAAGATCTCCTTAAGACTGCGATTGAGTTAGTTTATTTAACAGTATCTCAGATGTATGTGCTTTATTGAAAACCCTGATTTCCTAGAACTGAAGGCACAAGACCTCAGAACGCAACTGTTGCTATGCCACTGTAAATTAGAATAACCTCTAATATCCTCAGCATTCTCCAGGTACACATTTAGATCAGAGTCTGGTCAGTAGATTTCAATTTCAAATCTTCAGTGTGGTGACAAATTAATTACAAATAGATAAGCTCTGATTACCCATGAAGCTTCAAGTATAGCTCCACAGTTTCCATCACTTTAGCTGCCGACACAACGTGTCATTGTCTAGACTCAGTGAACAGTTATAACAGGAATAACATGTTAATGAATACAGTGGGGGGGGGGGGGGGGGGGGGGAAGAGAGAGACAAATTGCTGCCTCAAAAATAACTTCAGGGGTGTAAAAGGGTGAAACTACCATCAGATCTAAAGAAAAATGAAACCACAACAACCATCCTTAACATAAACAGCAAAGCTAAATTTGTCAGGTGAACTCAGTCTATTTAAACAGTAGAATAACATAGTATTTAAAATGTACAGCTGATGCTAATGCCTGATTTTCAGCAATTGCCAAAATGCTTTTTATGATCAGAAAATGTGTTTTGCCTGTCTTACTAGTTTCACAAGATGACTTTAAAGTGTTTCTAGTCTGGTGGAATAACATTAGTCCTTTGTGTAGTGCAGTGTCCTACAGTGTGCATAATGACAATGTAGTTATCATAGCTGTTAACAAACGTGGCTTAATGGTTGCTTCAGTCTTTATGACTCAGGCGAGACCCTTTAAAAATTGTACTGTAAACTCATTAGATGTAATTTGAATTGGAAGTTCTAGAAATAGATGCTAGCTGGTAGACTTTGTTGATGGTCATAGAGCAAAACAATGAATCCCCAGTTTACTTATCCTGGTGGGTTGTTTTTATGTTTGTTGATTTCTCACTTGCTGTTTATTTCTTGGAAGACCTGTTAGGTGGAAGGGGAAAAAGATCTATTTTGTTTCCACGAATTCAGGTTTGAAGAATGTAAAACATCTGGTTTTCAGTTCTGTTCACTGCCAGCCCAAACTGTCCGGGTAACCTGTGCATTCTCACAGACCTGAGGCAGACTGGTATAAACAGCTGTCCCCCTAGTAAAAAAAAAAAAAAAAAAAGAAACATTTGATTAGTGTCAATGTCTTTTTTTTTTTTTCTTTTTTCCTTGAATGCTAGTAAATAGTGGCTGAAGTTCATGTGAACAAGGATGTTTAGAACAATATGTTTTGGCTGCCTGACTCTCAACATGAGCAATGTGTAATTCACATGAACCTTCTGCAGAAGTTTCTGGATCGCATACCAGATACAGTGCTGGCCTCTTAGCACAGAGTCACTGATTGAAGTCCAGCTTGCAGTTCCACACAGATTCATTTTTTCCAGGATAAAGCTCTTTCCAAGAGCACAGAGCACAAGCGAGTACTTAGATGATGTTTGGCTCATCATCCTTTCAGTCTTATGACAGTGCAGTAGCTGCCTTCCAGCAGGACGAGTGATTTGCCATTCCTCTGAATGGAGGCGCTCGGCAGAATCACCCACTGGGAGCTTTGGTAACACCAAAAGCCTCCCCAGCCAGGCCCATTAAAATGTTTCTTGCAAGTATGCAAACTATGGTCTAAATGAGATGGGGCATTGGCATGTGAACCAAGGGTTGGGCGTGATCCACTAACGAGGCAAAACAAAATCAAGCTTGGGTTTGGAATACTGTATGGGTTAGAGCCAGAAGCATCTCTTGCTCTGGCACTGATTTATGGCACTTCCTCAAGCACGGAACATCTGAGAAGAGGGTCAGTAAAGTCCCTTTGAGGATGTCCGTGCAACAGGATGAAAAAGGAAGACAACACCTGTGAAAACCAACAAAATCCTATTCGACTGTAATAGTGAACAAACAAACAAATAAATAAAAGTTGCTTCCTCGCTCCTTAGCCAAACATAATGCAATGCTTTTGATGGATAAGTTCATTATTTTCTTTTTCCCAGATAATGAGGTCTCATTTGGGTTAATCCTACGGAAAAGCAACCCACCAAATTAGGGCCCCAGCTACTGCCTGATTTGTTATGTCATTATTTCTGCACACCCATTGTTTTACTACATGGTACATTTTATTTGGTGTAGTGAGCCTTTCTGTTATGATACTTGCTGATATGGAACATATGATATTGTGACTAGTCCACATTTTCTGTCATATTTAGCTAGCATAACCTTGCAAGTGGTATGAAAGGCTTTTACACCTGTCAGAAAGGCTTACTTAACTCATATGTTAGAGCTACTGCAAAAGCGGCTTGCTGAAATGAGCTGCAAATTCAAAGGAGCATATTGAATTTTGTAATTTATTTGTTCACAGCACTGGTCAATTAATTTATTTCACAGTGATGTAATACTTAATATTGGGAAAAATAGATAAAGCATGGCTGAAAAGCTGTTCTCTGTTCATCTGAGCAAAACAGCAAATGTTTTCTCCTGTTTGTAGCAAATACAATGCGTGCCGTACGAATAATACTATCCAGTGAATAATAGGCATGCTTGCTGAAATGGTTTAGGCTGTATTGTTTTTCCTGTCAATGGAAGATTCCTTAACATTCCTTATTAAAAGGCATAGTACAATTAAACAAACAAATAACTCTTTCCCAGACAGAAAAAATAAATAAACTTTCTGGGCCTCCCAAGCTGAAAATGTCATGCATATTTCATTTATAGCTCTTTGAGATGTGGAATACTTTCCCCTTTTTGATTTCAGCAGGGTTTGCAACGTGAGGCCCAAGCTTAGCATATGCCTTTCTTCTGCACTGTAGTGTAAATAATCAATGGTTATTGCGGCATTTTACTTCTTGGATCATCTTTTAAAATAGTACTTGAAGAACTAACATTATGTGTTTAGTCAGATTTGTTTATTCTAGTTACTTAAAGCTTTGGCCAAACCCAAACAGTAAATAAAACAAAAAACAATAACAAAACTCAGGGAAACTGCAACTGATGGAAGGAAAAAGCCCACGCATGAGTCTGACTTTAAGATAAGTCACCAATACCAAGAAAACCGATCTGAAAGAGCCAGCAGTACCAAACCAGTATTTACTTGTTTTTATCACAGTGAAAATAGAACCAGAAACACTTGTAGGTCCAGCAGTTTGCACTGTAAAATGTAGGCAGAAGTAAAGTAAATATAGACAACAATAGAAGGAGGATGTACGTAAATGATGAATTATAACTGAAATGCATCCTGCAGTCTCAGACAGTAGCTTGTTCTTGTCACAAGCATTGGTACCCTTGGCTGGCATGTTCTCCCCACTGGATCTCACTTATTATCTCTCCCAGAAGAGACAGCGACTGTTTTCCATGTTCCCTGGCTGCTCAGTGGTGCTGCTGCCAACATAGATGGTCAGGCTTTGATACAACAGAAGGAGGGGATGCTATCCAAAAGGGCCTGGACAGACTTGAGAAGTGGGCCTGCGAGAACCTAATGAGGTTCAACAAGGCCAGGCGCAAGCTGCTGCACTGAAGTTGGGGCAATCCCAGATATGTATACAGGCTGGGAGCAGAACTCATTGAGAGCAGTTCTGTGGAGAAAGAAAATGATTGTCCCCCTATACTTTGCCCTTATAAAGCCCCATCTGGAGAGCTGCGTCCAGACCCCCAGCATAGAAAGGCGCGCAGGAGTTGGCATGTGCCCAGAGAAGGGCCACAAAGATGATCAGAGGGCTGGAGCACCTCTCCTGTAAAGAAAGGTTGAGGAGGGAACTGGGCTTGTTCTGCCTGGAGAAGGGAAGGCTCGGGGGAGACCTCATTGTGACTTTCCAGTATCTGAGGGGAGTTTAAAAGCAGGAGGGGGACTGACGTTTTGCACAATCTGGTAGTGATTGATAGGACATGGCAGAATGGCTTTAAACTAAAAAGGGGGGGATTAAGGTTAGATATGAAGGGGAAATTCTTTACTCAGAGGGTGGTGAGGTGCTGGAACAGGCTACCAAAGAACCTGTGGATGCTCAATCCCTGGAGGACTTCAAGGCCAGGTTGGATGAGGCCATAGGCAGCCTGATCTGGTGGGTGGTAGCTCTGTCCATGGGAGTGGGATTGGAACTAGGTGGTCTTTAGGGTCCCCTTCAACCCAAACCATTCTATGGTTCTATGATTTAAGATAAATTACGGAAAGGAAATACAACAAGTGCATATTTAAGGGGTATTTGTGTATACCAGTTTGCTAAGGTGAAGAGAGGCATAGATTTTAGTGTTAAGTATTGCTTTAAATTGCCAGATTTTGTTTGCATGAGTAAATGCTTAACAGACTGCCAGTAGGTCTTTGCGAATCTCTCTTCTGACTTTTATGTCGGTGCCAACATACATGAATTCCACCATGTTTTTTGTTTCTTTACTTTCCATGTTCATCTGTTATTTGTGGTTTTTCTTATCATTAACATCATCTTGTTTGTGATGTTATTGCTGTGTCCGATGATCTGAGGCACGCATGTATGATAGTTAAGCTGTGACCTTACTCTTTTGGCATTGAGTGCTAAACCTTCGTATCCTGCTAGAGGGCCAAGATGATGTTTAGATAGTATCCATTTATCCTTTCCTCATAACAAAACCCACGACAGTGTCCAGCAGGAGACAAACAACCTATTTGGCTCCTGTACCTTTATTTCATCGCCTTATGTTTCACTTTGATAGCACATACTAAGGCTTGTCATTATTTTGAATAGGAAACTCTAGCAAATGAAGAGGCAGAGTTGCTGCAAGTAGGCAAAGTAAACAGCAGCCCAGAGCATGTGGGAATGGCCCATCTGCATGCATTGCTCGCAGCAGAGCCCTGGGAGCCCACTGTTTGTGCTGCAGGGACCAGCAAGGAGCTGGGATAAATGAGGCAGTTCTACTGCAGGAACAGAGGAAGGGCAGCGGGGCCCTTTCCAAAACTGCCTTTCAGGAGAGTAAAAAGAACAAATACTTTATGCAGTTCTCCTCCCGCGACAGGAATAACCTGGCCCCTTGTGTCTGTGACAACAAAGGTCTGGTTTGCTGCAGATCAACCTTCAGATGCCTCTGTTAGTGTTTGAGTGAGCAGTGATGGAGGCTGTCAGATGCTATCAAAAACTGATTAATTTAATGAGCTTGTTTTGCCACTTGGTGTGCTTCTCAGTGACTGTTCTGAAGGTGAAATCTGGTAGGCACATGATCATCTGGATTCTGAAATCCAGTCAGCTCTTCCCTTCGATTTGCTAATATATGACATCTATTTCACCTGTCACTGATAATCAGAATCATTTAGATCACCTTGGTTTTATGTACTGTTTTCCTGCCTTTTTTTTTTCCATGAGGATGTATTATTCAGGAATTAACATCTTCTTTGGCTTGTTCTCTTTCTTATACCAGTATCCCCCTCTTAACTGTGCTTTCAAACGAGCCTCCCAGGGAACTGTATTTGCAGCTGTAGCTGCTGCACTGCCTTTGATTTGTCATGCAGGCAAAATTGTGATGTGTCAATAGTGACTTTATGGGATCAGAGCTAAGCGCACGAGCACCTGAAGTCTCCTCTATAGTTCCTTTTAGTTTCCTCTAGTGATACCAAATCAACTATATCCTCCAGAATTCTGCTATCAATTTTTCTAATACTGCGATAGTGTCACATTTTCCAGAGCTTGATTTATAGTCTTACTAATCAGAAATTAGATTGCTTGTGACATTTGTTGCTTGGATATCCTGTGAAGCTGGCCTAACACACAGATAAATTTCAAGCCATTTTGTGGGTACAGATGTGGGAAAACAGTGCTCTACTGGTGCTCGGAGGGTAGACAAGTGTCTGATTCACCTGTTATTTTCTTGACACAGTTGTTAATATCCCCAACACTACAGTGAAGTAGCGTACACTCATTCCAATTCTTGGGAAGTGTCAAATTAAAAAAATATATAATTAATCTTTGATCTCATCATCTTAGCCTTCTTTTAGTTAGCTGCAGTATATAATTGTCATTCTCACGTGTTTTGAAACCTACCTTGGAGCAAATGGTTGCTAATAAGGCCAAGAAGATGAGAAATCTGTTAGAAGTCATAATTGATGATACTTCTTGTGAGTGGTAACCATCTTGTCTCTATTGAGTAAATTGGGATTAAAGTTTCATTTTTTCAGTGGCTTTCCGTCTGCTTCTCATTATTAACTGTTGCTTGCTCCAAAAAGAGTAATTACTCCAGGATAGGATTCTGTTTGTTGACTCCTCTCACAACTTTTTTTGCCTTTTACTGATGCAGTCATGGTCCAAATGTTCCAAAAATTGAACTTTCAGAAGTTGTTTTACATCCCCAGAGCTTTTGTTACCTTTTAGCTTTCAAGAAGACAGTGTGCTTGGCAGCATAGAGTTTTACTCCAGTATACTCTGTACCACACATCCATCTTTGTACATCATTAGGCAGTGGAACTTCACTTAGACAACCAGAAAGCTCCTTCTTATTTGGAAACTGCCCCTTACCCCTGTGTAACTTCTTTGAAGTGGATAGGAATGAAAATCAAAGCACAATTCCCAAAGAAGACATACTATTTAATATTGTTTTTTAAAGTATATTTGTGTTTGCTTGTATGTGTATATTTCAACATACACTTAGCTGAAACAAACGTTAAACAAATGTGTTTTTTAATGTGGAGTTAAATCAAGAAAATTTCAGGCAACGAATACTCAAATATATCTATATTTTTGGGAGGGAAAAGCCTCTTCATTTTATTGTGTTGAGGAGTTTTTTCTATTGTGAGTCTGATTAACCAAAGCACCTAAAGACTGGTTTTACTCTAAGCATCTACTTAAGGACTTCTGCTTTTGGGAATCCTGGCTCTATGGAAAAAAAAAAAAAAAATCAACAAAAAAACAGCTGATCAGACACTATTTTATGCTTCAAGGAGCTTTCTATGAAATAAGCTGACAGCAGCTCCTTAACCAGTTAAACACTGGAAGCACAACCCTGCATAATCAGCAGTGGTCTTGCTTTTATTACAATGAAACTGCTGCCAGTTAGTGAGACTGGATATTCAGTCTGCCAGCTGGCATCTTCTCTTCCCCTCTGAATTTTGATTATTTTTACAACAATTACAATAAAACTTCGTGTTATTGCAGTGTTTTGTATCTGAGGAAATTATAATGCATTACAAAAGCACAATAACTTAATTGGATTAGTTTGTCTAATTTCCAGAAGGTAAATACATTATTTTTTACAGAAAAAGAAATTGAGACAGCAAGAGGTTAAGTTGCAGACTGTTTATCATCAGTGTAGTAAAGGGAATAAAAGGAATCAACTCAAGTGATAAATAGGGAGATGAAACAAGATAAAAGTCCTTCTTTAGTGATCTAGGACCATCACCGAGAACTGTATTTTCCATTTCACCTTAGCAGGTTTGTAGCCCTGTGAGATAGATCTTCCGTTCTGATGGGAAAATATAACTGCCTCAACTTGGATGCTGATACAGAAATACTTTAATGATATTTTTAATCATTATTTTCACTAGGAAGATGTATGGAATTAGTAAAGTGGTGGTATCAGTGGAGAGAAAAAAGGAAGAAAAGTTCTGCTTATACTGCACAAGGTGTGCAGATGTTTGGGAGGCATTTGCTGTGCAAACCTAGGTCTGCATCAAGCACAGTTACATTGCTTCAGCACACAGGCTAGTGTGTTCAGAGCCATTTCAAGTATCTGCATGTTCCTACGCTGTGTTCTGAAGGCACTGGTGGCCTCCAGCAGCAAAATGGCAAGCCTGGTGACCTTGACCATGATGCAGATGGCTGTTGTTATTGATCCCCTACCCAAGGGCAGGCCTTACAAATGTGGATCTAGCCATAGATGTCCCTGTTCATTGCAGAAGTGTTGCACTAGATGATCCTTAAAGGTCCCTTCCAACTCAAACAGTTCTACAGTTCTATGTACTGTGCATGAAATATGTTTTTATATCCTACCTTAAAGACAATGTAACTGTCCTGGAAAGGCTACAACATAGGGAAGTAACAATGAAAATGGGCTTAATTGTCTCAATTAAACAGTGGGTAAGACAAAAAGGCTTTGTTCCCATGGTACCCATGGTAATGAGGAACTTCAGCAGATGGAACTGAGCTCTGCAACTCTTTCTTCTGTTTCCCTCAGTCACGTAAAAGAAGGCCGAAGTCAGAAAATTTGGGTTTCTTCATTGCTATTTCAAGGAGAGTATCACTGAGGATGGGTGAAATGCTCATTAAATTGAGCCTGCTTGATACAGAGTTGTGTTTCTGCTAACTGGATAATTTCTTGGGCATCATATGTAATCAGAGAATGATTACATCCACATCTATGAAGGGGTTGTTTGTTCCTTGGCTTGTCTATTATCAACCCACACTTGGATTTGAGTGACAGTACTTATGCCTTACACAGATTGAGGCTGTAACTTAAAGATTCAGCAGGGTGCCAAATACTCAGGGCAGTGCTTGCGTTTGTGTACCCCATAGTCAATGTAGTAAATTACACCAACTGAAAACCTGACGTCCTACTTTGATTTATGCTTATATTTAAAAGATATTGTGCATACATACAATAAGATGTAAGATTCTATACTCCACCTGTTAAGAAAAAAAAAACAAAACAAAACTGAAGAAGAAAGGATAAGTGTGTTTTAATTCAATCAACTTCTTAAAATATGCACAGTAGTGCATTACTTTAAATGGATGTAAGGAAGCAGAGGAATTTGAGGTAAAAGTTCATGCTTTCTAGCTGAATACTCACTTCTCACTGTAATGTCTTGCTATGATTTTCCTGCACGACCCAACTACAGTGAAGGCAATCAAGCAAGAGGCCTTTTCCTGCCATGTGCTAACAGAGAGAAGTGCTGGTGACAGCAGTACCCTTCGTCAGCACTGGGAGAGAACAGAAACGGGAGGGGAAGGAATGATGGAGAGTAAATTAGAACAATATTTGGCCCAAATTAGTTTTCCTGACCAAACACTTGGTATTTTTGTTTCAAAGCCCCCAGCTCACAATGATAATGAACTAATTCCCATTAGGAAGTCTTTCTGGATTTTCACTGGGAAGTGTTTGGTGCTGAATGAACGAGCTTTGAGAGAATCTTTTGTCCATGTTGTGTTCTCATTAGCAGTGTTCTCATTAGCAGAGCCTTGTGATAAAAATGGGTGCGTTGCCCTAGTTTTTATTTATTAGTACTGAAACCCAATGGGCAAGCATCTCTCATTTCTTTCTTTTTCTTGTCTCCTTATCCACCTATGCTGTGCTTTTCATGAGTGCTTTGCTGCCCTGCTCTTGCCTCTGGGTATGAGCCCAGCATGAATCATGCCTTCCCATCCCTTCCCTTGCTTTCCCTTCTCCCCTTGGCACATGCTGCTGTCCGGCTCCTGCCCCATACCACAAACTTGTTAAAGACTTAAGAGTGACACTTGCAGAAGGAAATATTCACCCTGCCCAGCGTTAAGGCAGAAGCAGGTCTCTTAGTTTAAAAGCTAGAGCACATATAACCTGAAGAGAGAAACTCCTTTAGATAACAGTTCAGAAAATGAAACTTTTTTTGAGGTGGACTGTAGCAGAGCCTCTCTATCCCCAGTTACACGCAGGGAATACAGCTAATTCGCTCCGAAATTAGTCAAGATTATCTGAAGCTGGGCAGAACTGAAATGTGGGAAGTTGAACCATCATCAGCTGGGCTGTGGGGGAACAAGTTTTCTCCTGTAGAAACCTGACTTGGAGAAGCAGAATAGTAATCTTATCCCTGCTTTTTGGATAAAATTTTTTTATTTAAGATATGTCTAAAATCATTCCAAGGCTCCAGTTTCCTCTGAAGTGCTTTTCTAGCTGTATTTATGGGGTAGAAGCACAGTGAGGTGGGGACTTGAAGACTGCAGTGCAGACAAAGCATTGCCTTTCTTGTGCTGCCCTAAATGGAAATATCATTGTGGTCTGGCCTCTGTTTCTTTGTTCTGTCTTGTCCTTAAAGGTTCCTTAAAGGTTTATTCCTTAAAGGAATAAAATGTGAGAATGTCCCTGTGCATGGTCTTGCTTGGAATGTGAGGCTGGACTATTTCCTGAGTTAAATTTTGCCTTTGAGTGTCTAGTACGTTCTGTTTCATTATTTGTCTAGAAATTCTGACATTTTCTCTGCCTAAAAGTCTCATTAGTAGAAGGGTTCTCATGTTATTTTGGCAAGCGTGCTCCCAATTTTTGGATAAAATCGGAAAGCAAAGAAACATATTGAACAACAAAAATAAAGAATGCAATATATTAAGTTTGTTGGGGTTTTTTCCTTGTTTTAATTGAAAAAGCTTCAACTTCAAGCAAAGATTTGGAGTAATTTTTGCTTTATCTCTTCTGTAATTGGCTCCTTTGTTCCTCTGTCATTTAAGTATAAACCTTTCTGGTTACTTTTCACCTTTTTTCATAGACCCCTTATTCTGTATTAAACTCCTAAAATATCTGCTTCCTCTGTGGTCTTCTCATTTCCACTTCAGAAGCAAGATTTTTTTTTTATTATTTTTTTTTTTTTTTAGTACTACTGTTGCTATTTGAACAGTGTAAATGAGCGGACAAGGGGCTGGACTAGGCTATAACTAAAAAGCTAGGGATGAGAAGATAGTGGAAGAATACATAAAATGGAGTAAAGAAATAAAGTAAAGAAATAATCTGATTGAAACAGCAGCAAATATGGGGAATAAAAAGCTGAATGTGTTGAAAGTGTGGACAGAAGCAAGCAAGCATTATCGGAGCATGGAGTCTTCACTCTCCATGCATTTGCTGATGTGATTGTGTATTTGCTGGAAGTACACAGGTTTTTCTGGAAATATTTTCCATGTTGTCAATCCTGGATAGAATGACTCCTTTGAAATGACTTGTGGAAGTACAATTACCCAAGCCATCTTCCTAGACATAGTATTGGTCTTTTTGTTTTTAAGTAACTGTAGAGAAGCAGAAAGAAAAGGATGAGCTGGAAGGTATAGAAGTGGATCATATCAGTGTTGTAAAGAAAGCGGACAAGACTGGCTGGAAAACAAGTGAAGAAAGGCACAGCACACATGGAACCTAATGCAAATATATCTCTAAAAAAAGGGGGGAGGGGGGGAAGAGGGTATGATGTATGATTTTCTGTGATTTGCCAGATGAAGGTCTCCTGAAGGGGAAAAAAAAAAGAAAAAAAAAAGATGCTAGTCTTACTTCACTTTATTTTTACATATGTAAAATAAAAATGTAGATGAAACATTCAATTTTTTTTGTACTTGCTTTGATGGTACAATGGCCAGGAACTGTTTGTTTCAAGGGGGTCTGTTTCACCTCTTTGTTCCATTATGGGAATGAGTCTCTCATATTGTTTGTGTCTCCAGAGCCATGCCAGAAGTCTGCAGTTCTTGTCTTCCTGCACAGAACCGTTTTGCTTGGCTGTGAGCACAAAAGCTCTAGGGAGGCACTGTCTATTAAGGATAATTCTGTTTCAGCCTTATCCAATGCTTTTTGTCTTTTGTGTGGCTCTCTTACACTCTGTAGTTTGGCTCTAGTTATAATCTGCGTGCCTCTGGCTTATGAAATTTTGTGCTGGTTCAGTTACTTTACAGTGGTCGTGTTCCATACGTTCTTTCTCAGCCGTTCACAGAGTTTTTATGTATGTACTGATCTAACCCGACCTCCTGCACACAACCAGCAACAGAATTTTGTGTGGTCATTCCTGAGCAATCCCTATAAATCCAGGTTTGCATCAGACCATATTTGGGACCAACTGCAAAGCGCAGCAGCTGTTGGAAGTGGAGATCTCAAAGCAGATTATGTGGGAATTGGAGTTTTCAGAAGCTCCCAAGCAGGTGGTGCTACACAGCACAGTGCTCTGCTGAGGAAACCTCTCTGATCTAGTCTTGCAACTGGTGACCCCACTGCTAGGCCTTGATGAGAGACAGTCCTAAAGATCTTGGATGTGCTGTTAAGCGGCCTGCTCTGTGCCACATAGGCATGCTGTGTTGTTCAGTGCTGAGCAGATTTCTGATGGATGCTGGAGTGTTGTGCTTAGCTTTGCCTGCTGCTCTTCAGGAGCAGAAAATCCCATTGACTTCCAGTGGCACTTCTAGAAGTGCTATAGATTTACTGAAGTGTTTCTAATAATCTCCCTCTAATTAGCTTCTTCTGCGGTCCACGTGGGTTGCTGCTGTTGCCACTGCTACAGAACTGTGATTTGTTGTTGCAGGAGGTCCCAGAGATCCTGAGGAGAACCAAATCCCTATGGCTCTGAATGCTCTCCTCATGAGTAGTAAAAACCAGGCCTTGCCCTGAGATCTTGCGGCAACAGGCACTTTCTTTGTGATGTTCTGCAGAGAAGCAGTATATACTGGGGGAAGGATTTTATTCAAATTCTTAAGAGGATACAGTGATGAAGAGTTTTGATGCTACACGCAGTATCTGGGATGATATCCAAAAAGCCCAGATGTTTAGTCTTCAGTGGCTTCATTTTAAACTATTAAATGTGGAGTTTATTTTTTTGGTTGGAAGCTGACTCTTTCCCGGTTTTCCTAGCGTATACCGAAATGTTGACTTTCCTGAGGGAGGCTTGATTCTGTTGGTTAGCCCATTAAACAAGTGCAATGCACTTGTTCGGCATGTGTGCAGCAGTGCTGGAAATATGTTATTTGGTGGGGATTTTTTTTTTTAATTGCTCGTCATTATCTAGCACAAAAATGCTTTGATGCAATAAATGCAAATCTCCTCAGTGACAAAATAGAATGGTAAAGTTGGCAAAGTTAGATGAAGTTGTAGTGTAGCCTTGTAGCCTAAGGGAGGGAAAGGCTGCCTTGTACTGTAGGCTGTTTCCCATTGGGTCACACCATCTTGTTTTGCCTGATACCTTTCATCTGCTATATCATCTGCTTGTCTCTAGATAAAGGCAAAAAACACGGCCATTTTTTTTTTGTGTGTGTGTGTAGCATTTGTCCCAGCCATTGACAGGAGTTTAAAAAAAAATTAAAAAAATTAGAGCCTCATATTTGTCTTCCAACACAGGGAAGAGAGCTGGGAATATTGAGGCTGTTGTGCCCCTCAACAAAGTACTAGAGAGGCTCTCCCCATTTTGTTCAAAGACTCCCAGCCCAGTTTGAGGGAACCAGTACCTCTGGGGAATGATTGCCTGATGGGTAAAGCTGTAAGGGCTGAGGGCAACAGGCCAGTGATAAAACAAGCAGTGTGCAATCTTTGTAGTACAGTATTTTTACACTAAAGAAGCACTTACATGCATGCCGTGTGCTCATCTGTCTAATTCTTGCTGTTGACAGGAATCAGACATTCACTCTCAAAACATTTACACATCTCCACATTGACAACAACAACATCCATTTGGTGTCTGCAGCCCCTTGCCTATCAGCTGCCTCACCTGTTACACTGAATGTGGGTGGGCCATCAGCCCAGGGACTGACCAAGAACCTACATGCAGAGGGGTTTGAGTCACTTCTGCTTCCTGAGAGACTGAAAAATTATTTTACATTGCTGGTTTTTCTTTGATATGGTGCATGAGGATGTAAAATATCTTCTTAAGCATTTTGGCTTCTTAGACAGGATATGTTTTCTTGGTTTGTGTGCCCTGGCAAAACACACCCCTGTTTTCTCTTTAAGTCTTGTTTATTTGATGTACCAAGCTGATACAGAGCTATTATCAGAAAATAAACTTAGGTCCTGCCACAGCCGTGTACTTTATGCTGTTATTAAATTCTTGGATTTTTATTAAATTAAATGCACTTCATAAATAGGAGAATGTTATAGTATCTGAATCACCCTCACTTTCAATTAAAAAAAAAAAAAAAAAAAAAAAAAAAGATTAAGACTTTAATAAATAGCATCACATATATTTATCTTCTGTTGTTAAGCACTGAAATATATGAGGGCTGCTCCAAAAGTAATACCTCCTACTTTATGATGTTGGCTCGTGATGTCAGAGGCAGATGTTGATGGTACGGCAGCAGAGGTTGAACCTTCCCACCAGTATTCCATCATGTCTTGTTGACATGTGACAGATGGCAGCAAAGGGGCAATCTGTCAGAATGGAGTCTGACTTAGAAGTGTGTATGAAGCAAAGAAGTGGAACAGAATTCCTCCATGCAGAAAAAAATGGCACCCATTGACATTCATTGCCATTTGTTGGAGACTGAACGTTTATAGAGACCAAACAGTGGATGTGAGCAGTGAGGCAGTGGGTGGTGTGTTTCAGCAGTGGCAACAGCCATGGGTCACCTCCTCTGATGCAGATTTTTACAACCACATCATGCAGGCTCTTGTTTGTCACTGGCAAAAATGCGTAAATAATAGTGGTGTCTATGTCAAAAAACAGTGCTCTATCAAACAGTTCTGTTGTGCTTTTTGGATCTGTTGTAGTTTCCATTAAATAGAAGGCATTACTTTCAGAGCGACCTATGTATGTACCTTTCTCTAAACTTGCTTTGTGGGTTGGAAGTTGTTCTCTGCTGTATTTTGTTTCAATTGCAATATACGACAATGATTTTACTCTTTAGTTAAACCCTTAAGGTTCCAGAGACCATAAACAAAATGCTTGCATGTTCAAAAGATGCCTGAACATTTAGGAAGAGCTACTGAGGAAAGTCATGAGTGATGTAGCTCCTTGATGATAACACTGTGTATCAGATGCCAGCTTAGACATATCAATCAGCCTCATTGGCAACAGCTGGCTACCTCTGTCTTTCTAAGGCAGGTGCTGGTTTTCCCATCTCATCTGTAATGATATTGCTACTGAAATTCCCTTGATACTTGCTCATTACACAAAGTTGAGAAGCGTTAGGCAATTATACAGAAAGGTAATTAGGTGATCCTGGAGTCTGAGAAACAGGGAAAAAATCCAATAGAAAAAAATATTCACTTAGGAAGAAATAGGAAAAATTGTGCACTGGAATTTGCAAGTTTATTTATAGAATAAAAAGAATAATAGACATATTAGATCATAGAATTATTAAGGTTGGAAAAGATCTCTAGGATCATCTAGTTCAGCCATCAGCCCATCTTCACTCTGCCCACTAACCACGTCCCTCAGTGCCACGTTGATGCTTTTCTTGAATGCCTGAAGGGATGGTGACTCCGCCACTTCCACGGGCAGCCTGTGCCAGTGTCTCATCACTCTTTCGAAGAAGACGTTTTTCCTAACATTCAACCTAGCCTCCCCAGAATGCCTCCCCTGAGCCTCCTCTTCTCTGCACTGAACAATCCCAGCTCCATCAGCCGCTCCCCATCAGACTTGTGCTCCACACCCCTCATGTCTTTTTTGCCCCTCTCTGGACATGCTCCAGGGTCTCAATGTCTTTCTTGTAGTGAGGGGCCCAAAACTGAACGCAGATGATCTTCTAAGTGCCAAAGCCAAAAAATGGGGACAGCTATGAAGGCAACAAGGGTGATATAAGGATACATCACTTCAGAGCTTTCCAGTATATAAACAATTATATTAGTGAAATTCTGAGAGTCACTGGTGTAACCCGATGTGGTCTCCTTGTGTTGGGTAATAGTCAACCATCCTACAGAAAGACCGCATATGCCTCTTCTGGTCTCCGTCTATGAGCTTGTGAAGGCTTATTGTGGACATGAGTTTCAGTGTGAGAAAGCTTCCTACATGCTGGTGCTTGTGCAGAGGCAGTTGTCCTTTGCCTGGTCTGACCCCTAAATGTCTCATAGCCATCATGCAGGCAGTTTCAATATTGTCTCTAGTTTTTGTCCTTCATCATGCCTCTACAGTGTGTGACTGCTGGGTATTGTACCAGTAGGTGATTTTAAATGCAAGCTGACAGTCAAAATAACACTAAATAGCTACCTTAAATCACAGAAAAAAAAGAAAGGCTTTTACTTAAGGTTAAAACATTATATTATTCACTTCATTTTTTCAGATACTTGAGTTATGTGGCCTGTAGTTACAGGAAAACTTTGACAGGTTCAGAAATTCAGATTAGATTAAAAGACAGCATTTCAGTTTATCTGCATCATCCATTTATGTAGATTGTAAAATTATCTGGAATCTGAAAAAATGGATTGGGGATCTTGGACAGAGATTTTCTGACGTGATTTCTTCTCAATTTTTTTCTTTTCTTTCTTTCTCAGCCTGGAAAAGTAATAGCTATTTCTAGGGTACTGTAATAATAGCATTTTTGGAACTTCAGGCTACAGATAAATGTGGTAGACATATGATGAGATGCTCAGAGGGAGAAACTAATATTTAACCACAAAAAGATCTATTGCAAAAAGAAAAAAAAAAAACAAACAAAAAAACCCCAAACAAACAACAAAAAACCCCACACCCTATAAATAGTGATGGGCAATATATCTGTCATACTCTCGTGATATTTAAATACTGATTGCTTGAAATACCATCTAAGACCAAAATCTATGGACACTGAACCTGCCCTGTCTATGTCACATTGGTTTTCCTCTGACCTGCATGTTGTGGCTTATCATGCTCTGTGCTGCCCTGTCCTTGCTCATACAGAAGTAATGGTGAGGGTTAAAGGAGGGGTGACGCTCTACTTCCCTCTGACTCTCATTGCCAAAATATTAAAGTGGTATAGAGCCACAGGGCTCAGTGGGTCTTTGGGAAGGGAACAGATAAAGGAAGAATTTACGCTGCAGAACTTAATCCAGGTTGGACACTCCTGGGCATTGTAGTGCTCTGCAATTTCCATAACATGTCACTCCCTACATGATCTGATCATCCCTTGAAGGAGAAGTGAGGAAGAAAAAATGAGAGAAGCCCTGTCTCTAGAAATCATTCCTTGAAAGCACACTTCCCTCATCCTCAAAAAGTCATTGGTATTTTAGCACTGACAATAGTGTCATGATTCTTTTCTTAGTATCCATGTAATGAAATATTCACAACATATTGCTCATCTCTGCCTAGATCTCCAAGGCATGTTGAGTGTTGATGAGTTGGAAAAGGAGCTCTTTGCGTGTTATCCAAAACGTTTATTATAGCAAAGGTTGACACGCCAGAATTGGCCAACTGGCATGAAAAAAAACATTTCACTTCTTCGGAAAGTGCTATCTCTTTGCTGCCTCTTAGAAACTATAGTTGTTTTCTGAATTACAAGTGGTTTGCATAAGGAACATAAATTGCTGTGCTCTTTATCTCTGCTTACTGTATGACAAATATACAATCCAATTTTTCAAGTGTGGTGTCTTGAAAATGATTATGTATTTGAAATGAAAACCATTTCAGTACTTGAGCATCATCTCTCTGGAACAGGCTGGATAATAACATGTTCATCACCTTGGGTTATTTTAATATTTCCTGAAGTCTGCACAAGATGCTTTCTATTTTCTTGTCAAAACATACTGAAATGAAAATTATTTTTAATAAAGTACAGTAATCACAGTGTGATCACCAAGTGCATCTTCTCTTGTCACATTGTTTCTTCCCACTTGCATTTGTAGTTACTTAATGTTATGATTGCCAAGCAATCCTGCATCGAGAGGAAGAGAATGGAATATTTCATTTCTGCCAAAGAGCATCACGTGATTCAGAACATCCTTCTTTGCCTCCTAGAATACTATCACCGTTTAAGCCTACTGTTGGAAAGGCTGACTACCCAAGGACTTCATTTTTTTCCTGCAATATTTCATTGCTCTCTCCCATAAATACACCATACACTGAAACGAGAACTCCCATTGACATTCTGTTTTTCCTTTTCTGTCCCATAAATGCTGTTGGAGTGATGTGACATGCCTGCAAGGTGCTTAGTGTGACTGCTAACATCATTTCTAACTAGTCCGCTGCAGTTAGTCTTACAAAGCTTCTTAGGGTACGTGCCCCTTTGCTGACAAGCTGGTGAATAACTTGCTTAGCTTCAGGTAACCTCTGGTCCAGTCAGTAGAGAGAACTGTTTGTCTACACAGGGGACGAAAGCTTTCAGAGGTTATGGCTGAATGATTTGTTTCTAAGCTGTTTCTCTAGACCAGGTTTTTCACTCAAGTTACTCAGCTCAAAAATAAGTGATGGACAAATCTCAAGAGATTTGGTTTCATATCTTACTCAAACATTATCCGAGCTAAGTTAAGCTCTGGAGTCTACATAACTGAGCATGAAACCTCATAAGGACAGACTTTCTCATGAGAGTGTCAGTGTTTCTTGCTGGCTAGAAATACCAAGAAAATAGTCTTTCTTGTGGTATTTTGGAACTTAAGCATCTGGACACAGCTGTAAAATCAAAGAGGAAAGTGAATATGAAAATACGAAAAATAATTGTTTAAAAAGTCAACCATTTTTAACTTTTGTCTGTGAGGCTCATGTCTAGTTTTTGGTGAAGCTATTAATCGATATCATAGATCTGGATCTGAAAGTGAGAACTTTTAGTCTGAAGGGCAAGTTCTGCCTGTCTTCTTGTAGTTATTGCAAAACACTAATGCTTGTGAGTCACAGTATTTCTTCAGTCAAGGGAAGAATCTGTTGTTGTATCCTTCCCTCCCTTTTAAGTAAATATGGAACTTAGCACTGCTCTTAGAGAACTTTTTTGGGGGGGAGAACATTTTGCTTTCTTCAGCCGCTACTTCACATGTGAAATTTAGCTCAGCCCCTGAGCAACAAGGAATGCTTTATGCTAAACAAATGTACTAAAATTAATCTCAGTGATTAAAGAACTTATACATTAATAAGAAATGTTATAATACTAAATAGATGTAGTATGAAATCACGTTTGTGTATACAGAAATTTTAAATGTGAGCTATTACCCTATTTAAAAAGTGTTTATCTTGGTTTTGGGTTTTTACAATGCATTGATGGAACTTGCAGAGAGAGTAACTTCCAAAGGCAATGATGGAAAAACTCATTTATAAATCTCTTGTCCTTCTGCCACTGCAAGATTTACAGTATGTTCTCCATTCAGCCTGCATTCGGTAACTCAAGCAACGAGACTTCTATCATTTGCTTTGTACAACTCATCTACGTTTGCACTGTTAGCAGAATACAAGGAAACCTTTCTTAACTTTTCTCTTGATTTATTTTTGCCATAATTTTTGTTCCGTGGCAGGTGCTTGTGAAGTCTTATACCTCAGTGTTTGCATTGATCATACTCTGTAATTTGCTTACCTGCGGGGGCTCACTCACATTCAGGATCATTCTTAAGGCCTCAAACACTTGACAGATTTTTTTAGCAGTAATCAAAGAGTTCTACTGGATTTTGGGGGGCTGTGTTTGTGCACTTTCCAGAATTTTCTCCAGTTTCCCGGTCTTCATGGTTCTGAATTGACAGTAATGCAGCATAAATGGTGAGCAAGGGTCTTCAAGTGCAATATCACTTTTTGATCGGTGCACCTGTGAAATTTGCTGTGCTCCTCCCTCTCCCCCTTGCTGTTGTTATTGCAACCATGTTTCACAAAGAGTTTTTGTAAGGTCTGCTTCTGTTATTCTTGAGAGAGTGATTTTGAAGAACTGCTTTCCAAGAGAATATAAATAGATGTATATTTGCTTATTTAATAAGTACTTCTTTCCCACAACCTAAAATTTTATAGCACTCCTCGTACTTTTACATCTACTTATTAGAGATTGCAAAAGGTTTGAATTTATTAACAGCTTAAAGTGTAAGAAAGGATAATCACAAGCTCCACACTTAGTGTTTTTGCCTGTAAATATCATTAATTAGTTGTGCAACTAATAATAAGCATTCATATAAACTCTGTTTAAATCAAAGGAATTGAATATTCAGATTAAGAATGTGTTTGTAAACAGATGTCTAAAAGTGGTTTGTTAGTTACTGTCAGGGCTGCTTTTCTCAAGTTCTGCTGTGATAAAGGGGATCCAAATAAAGCAAGAGGTAAAAGAAATCACTGCAGGAATTTAATCTAAGTGACAGTTTTGTGCCATGTTTCCATATCAAACTAAAGCAAACAAAAGATAAAGCTGTATACGCATACTAAACAATGTAGGTGCGTCTCTGGGGGGTGATTTGAAATGAAGGGACTGTCTTTTCTGTCTTGCGTTTAAGACTCTCACTTTCCAATTATTTTTCTAACTATATGTTAGCTGTTTTAATTAAAATGTGAGGATTCACCACTTTCTAGTAACCGAGAACATTGTTACAAAGTGGGGCTTTAAATAAAGTAATCATTTAGACAATTCTACCATTACTCTGAGCATTCGGAGCTGGAGAAATATTTCAGCACAATCTGAACAATGAAAGAAAAATCTGTTTTCAGTAATTTTGTGTTCAAGGGCGATTCAACCTCTTTGCTCCCTAAGTCTAATTTTCCAAGGCTTATAAGACTTTAATTTGATTCTTTATCTGAGCATAAAACAAAGGCTGAAAATCGCATAGTAAATTACTGGGTAATCGCTTTTTTGTGGGCTACCTGATTGTCAAAATGAACACTACTTTTTAAGAGAACTCTACGTGCTGGGCAAAAAGGAGCTTTATAGCTAAAATTGACATGTTTAAATGAAATCCAAGTGGTTCCATCTAAGCATGAAGGACAACCACTTCACTGATCACTATGTATTTACTGAGTTATATATGTGTAAATATATTAGCATTTGTGTAGAAACTTTGTGCTGGTGCCTTCAAATATACTCAAACAGGTATGTCTGGATGTGACCTCTTAAAGAATAAAAACATACTCAGGATAAACGTATTTCATTTCATGATTTCCCAGTTCAACAGGTAGTTTTGACTGCTGTCTCTTCCCAAGACAGGTATTTCTCTCCTTTTCAGAGGCCCTTTCAGGAGTGATATTCAATTGCCAAACTTTGAGTAACATTAACAAACACACTGATAAAAAACTATAAAAAATGAAGCATTGTCTTAAAAATCACTGTCTCCTTTTTTCTAAACAGTTAATACTTCTTGAAGACCTGATGTAAATTATATCCTTGGCCTTGCCTGTTCTGGATTTGAGGTCTGATATATAGAATTATAGATGTCCAAAAACAAGATGTAGGAACTTTGCTATGTTAAAAAGATACTGATTGGAAGCAGAACCCCAGATGGTCTGGTGTTCCAGTCATAGAAAATCAGTTTTCAGTATAAAGGAACAGTTGTAATTGCACATAACCAAGTTTTAGTTCATCTTTACATGATTGTGAGACATTTCTATTTTTATGCAAAATTTACACACATTTTATGTTTCCTGCCATTCAGACTGGATGCATTCTGTTTCTATAAAGATCCTAGCTAATGGAAAAAAAAAATACTTTTGATATATAGAAATATATATATATATAACTATATATAACTATATAACTATATATATATAACTATATATATATAATATGACTTCTGATGAAGGGAGCTTGGTGACTTCATTGGAACCAGAGGAGCTCCACAGTATGCATGAGCTCCCCATCATTATGTTTACGTACTTCTCTAAGAAACAAGCAACAACAAAAAAAACAAGATTAGCTGAATGAACATACACACTCCATTCCAGTGTGTATAAACCATCTCCTCCATCTCCTGCCTGGGTGTATCATCCATCCTTTTCCCCTATTTCTGTGTGAGCACGTTGTTGTAAAATGCAGAGTTCTACTTGACTTGAATAACAGTGATTAAAAGCAGTACCTGGCCAGGAGTCAGATGTGACGTTTGGCCTTGTGGCAGGGCAAAGCAGAGTTTCTCAATCCCAGCTTATCCTCTGTTGTTCATCACAGCTTCTTCTTTCCCATGCCTTGCCAGAGGCGTCAGATCTCCAGCTCAGCTGCATGCCAAGGTTCCACACTTTGCTGCTGGGAAAGCACACTTCTCTTGGCCTTCACTGTTCTTGGTTATTTTGTTTTTTTTTTTTTCATTTTCTTTTATTTTCACTCATGTCACTGCACAATGGTGCTCCCACCTGTGGAGGACCCGTGCCCACTGGGAGCACACCATCATCCGTGCTATCACTGTAGAGCTTTGCCCTAATTGTGGGGACAGCAAGCGGCAGGTAGCGCCTTAAATTATTTGGTGTTACCCTTAAGTACTCAATCAGTCAGGGCAATTCAAAGTTTGATGTCTTAGAGCTATACACACCTGCAATTACTTAAATCCACAAAACTGCACCCACAGGTATTTGCAGGCACAAAAATGTTGGCATAAAATTAGAGGCCATTTCCTAAAACCTGTGCCTAAATTTTGATGATATAGTATATGAGGGGTTGTTATTTTGAAATGGATTTGCGGAAAGCAATTGAAAATCTCCAGGCATCCCATCTGTGTTTAAAGTAACAACAATAACAAAACTTTAAATTAGCATAGGAGATTTAAGACATTTCAGGAAAACATTGATTAAATCTGCCAATGAAATGAATGTGTTTGGCGAGTGACCTAATTAGTGTATACTTGGTTCTTTTTCACTGCACTGCTTACCACTAATTGCTGTTCTGCTGGTCTTCTCCTGACAAGTCAGAAAAAACAAGGATGAGGGATTTGTTGAGGAAATAGTGACATTCAGTTTTAATTCATTTGAACCTGCTGCCAAGCTTAATTATGGAGCTGTGGAATGGAGAGCAGGAGGCCCCCAGCCGCTGGGGTTGTAGGAGACGTTTAGCGTCTGCTGTGGTATTCGGGTAGCACTTACTGCGGTGAGCCATAAACTTGAGCTTGCTGACGCTTAGCTGTTTTCTTTCCCCCACAGGTACAAAATCACTGCTTTTATTCCCGAAATTTAATTATTTAGCTCTAATGGCATCAAGCCAAAACAAAATTACAGGCATTTTATTTCTTGTAGGAAAGGTCGAACAATTAATCTAGATAGTCTTGTCTTGTTTTCTGGTGTGTGGGTTGTCGGGTTTTTTTTGTATTCACATTTACAAACTAGTCATACATGTCACTCCATAAAAGAACTTGGGATCCTGGAATCGCTGTACCCAAACTCACCTGTGCTGTAAGTGCTCTTGATCTAAGGGCCTTGCATTGGTAATAAGTTCAATTTCTGACTCTCCCAGCAGCAAGGGGTAATGTAGCTCTCCCTATTTGCGCCCTGTGATCTTAAAGGAAAAGGGCAGAATGCTTCATGAGGTAAGAGGAAATAAATAGTTTTGGTTTTGGTTTCCTGTGGTGGAGATAGATTCTTGTGAGCAATCTGGAGGTCCTGGTATAGAAGCTGCAAGTGCTTTACATGATGTTCTGCAAAAAAACTGGAAAAGAAAAAGTCCGTAGATGAGAACGTTCATGAGGCGGTGATCAAAATAATAAGGAAAACAAAACCAAACAAAACAAAAACAGAAACAAAACACTAAGCCAAGCTCTGGAATTTGAAGATAGGAGAGGGTGGGGCTGGTGGGTTCTGCATTTGTTTTTCAGAAAAAGAGAAGCAATGCAGACATTTTCTTACAGCAGCAGCATCCAATTGGCAGCCCCCAGTCTGAATCTGTCCCAAAGGACATTTCCAGCCCACGCGCTGCCTCCTCCCTGGAGAGCCGAGGAATGGCTGGCTGAGCAGGGAGCCCAGCCTGAGCGGCCAGAGCTGGCTCTGCACCTGCCAGGGCAGCCACCACACCGTGGCCAGGGGCCAGGGCCTGGCCTAAAGGGCAGGGCTCTCACATCTTGGGTGCTCATCTGTGCTATGGGGAGAGCAGGAAGAGATGTCGCAGCACCCAGTCTTAGCTGCTAACTAAACTCAGTCTACCCTGAAAGTCACATTAAAAATAAACAAACAAACAAAAATACATCCATATATATATATATAGCCTGTGCTACTTCCTCAGAGCCCAAAACAACAGCAACAACAAAATAAAAATGAAGTGAGATTCTAAACAAATGAAAAACTCAAGTGTAGATCATCAGTGTAGCCTGTAAACATCTAAAGGGAAGAGCATAAACTGTGCAGAAAGGCAACATGCTTGTTTTTCTGTTCCATAGCATTGTAGAGTTCTTGTAAGGATACTTGAATGCTGAAGCAGCCTGGGAACTTGGCTTCCCTTGTAGCAGATTGATGTGCTTTGGAGTGCTTTGCAGCCATGGAGTGATTTTGTCCTGATGTTCTGTGTGTGGTGGAGAGATGTGTCGGCAGCAGGGAGGGCCAGGAAGATGCTTGGAATGGAAATCAGCTTGTGGGAAGGAGAAAGAGCAGCTTTGCAGTGATGCAAGTAGTATTAATGCCAGAATGCATAATGGCCAGCTGAAGATGCAAGATTTTTGTTTTGAGACTGTCGTTGGATCTATGGCGTGGATATCTTAGCCACTAGTGCCTATTGAATAAATGTTTAGGAGAGATCCACTGCTTTAAACATTATGGACTGATGTTAATCTTCAATAATCCACTGTTAGATGTGCCTGATCCCTACAGTACGACACCAGAACACTCTTCAATAATCCAGTTTATATTTGCAAGCAGTAATAACTTAGAGGAGAATACTTACTGTGCTGTCTAGAAATCTATATTAAAAAATCACTTCCCTTTTATTACTGCATACATGAATGGTGTGCTGTGCACTGATGATGAAAGTCAAATTCCGATGCTGTTATCTGTTTTTAAGGGGAGTGTTAGCTTATTTTTGCACTGTCACTTCCAAGTTTTCTGGCATGAATGCAGTGAGAAATAAATTTTATGTCCTGAGAAGAGCACTTTGCTACCCTAAAAAAATCATTTGCGCTGTGTTTGATCCAAGCCACCCCATGACTTCCCAATGCGTTTCAGGTTTCCCATTTGGCAGCTCTGGCCTCTTGACAGGATCTCTCCTTTAGCAAGATTGCAGTTGCCTCTGATCTGCTGTTCTCCCATAGGGCAGAGGCACTACAGGAAGCCAGGGAGGGCTCTTGTTCTCCTGTAGCAGAGGCTTTTTGGTTCAAAGCAGCATCAGTTTCTGTGCTGCTCTGCAGCTTGAAGAACAAGGCAGAGCAACCTGCCATGGAGAACGGGCTGGTTTCCAGGTGGTATGCTCTGTAGCATTAAAAAGAGGAAAATTAAATGGGAGAAACTGAATAGATAAAGCAACCTCCTCCCTATTGACCAAACTCCAGTGTGCTTTCTACGGCAGAGTTTATTAGGTATGCTGTCCCAATACACAGTTGTTCAGACTTTCCCTCAATTTGTAGTAATGCTCTACCAAAACAAACAAACAAACAAAACCAACCAACACACACTCCAAAAAGAACAACAGAAAAACAGATTGAGGAGAAAGGTTCAGATCTTGACTTTGTTATCAAAATAGTGCTTTTCAGCATCTTCAGCATCTTCATAGGCTTTGTCAGCATTTTCTTAAGAATCTTGGTGCTTTTTTTTTTTTCCTAATTTCTTTTTCATTTTCTTAAAGCTTTGCAAATAAGTTTTAAGCCAACAATGACAAAAATCCATATACACAAAATTATCTCATCAGTGGTAATGCATACATACCAAAATAGTAGAGAGAAACGTTTATAACCTGGGGCAAGGTGATCGCAGGCACACATTCTCATGCACAGATGTGGCACACAGAGGAAGGCAATGAGGCCTCACATGAGGAGGAAGAAAGGCTGGCAAGAGAAAAATGGATACGGCAGGAAAGCATATCTGTGGTTGCCTCCTGTATTATATATATTGATGTAGTAAATGGAGATGTCTGCAAAGGAGCTGTGATGCTATAAATATGCTTGTGCTAATATTATTAAAGCTTTCAGGCAGTTCAGCTTCAAGCATACGGCTTCCAGGGGAGAGGTGGCTTCCAGCCACGGCTTGGCTGAGCAGCATGTGCCTACCTGTGTCTCAATTGCTTAGTGGGATGTAGGCTGAGGTTTTCAAAGGGTTCCCTGGATGGATTGTGAAATCCACGCAGCTGCTTGGTGAGATTTTTAAGTCTTCCAAAATCTGTTGAAAGCTTTATGTGCAAGACTTAAGGGCCATTAAGTGCTCAGAAGTTGTTAAAAATTCATTTTGTGTCCTCTTTGACCATCTTTGTGTCTCTAGGTAAACAAAAATACTTCCAGGGCTGATGTCCAGTAGGGGCTTAACAGCGCTAGTCCTGCTTGAGCATGCCAGTCTTCCTTGTTGAAGGAAAGAAATAGGGAGGGATACAATGAGGGAAGAAAATAAGATAGGAGTGGTTAATAAACTGAATTACTGCAAATACTGACATTGTAAAGCCACTTAAAAGCAGACAACCACTCCTTTTTAATCTGTCAGATGCATCTTCTCTATGCTAATACTCAACAAATGCCCTGAAGCAGCTCCGGGTGGGAGCCAGGCCTTCATTCCAGGTGATGAGGTGAAAGGGGTGGAGTATGAGCAGGCTGTGACTTGATTATCCTACTATCTTCTTCAGCTACCTGGTGGCTGCTGGCCCAGCAGAAGTTTGGAGGTCTCCCCTGAGAGCTCCCACCTGCTGGAGTCTGCCCCAGCTGGTTGCGGAGACCTAGGACATTCCCTGTACAAAGCTTCATCCTTGTGTGGTTACAGGAACAGGGAAGGAGGGCTGTCTTTTCGATCTAAACCACTGCAATCTGTAGATTTCTATGACAGCTTTCTGTAAGGGCACATTGTCTGCAGAGACCATTTCTGTGTGGACTTGTATTGCAAGATGGATGCAGGCAGCATCGTGAAGTGGGGACAGCTGCCCAGCATGGAGATGGTGGCTGCTCACCTGGGCAGGTGGCAAGGACTGTGCCTCCTCCTATAGAAGAAATAGGGTAGGAACCCACTGCACCAGAGTTCTGACAGGGAAAGTGTCCCACTTTCCTATCAGGACAGGCAAAGGGCTGCTGTTTCTCCCCTCTACTGCACACCTTGCTTCACTTTGAAGCCTCGAGTCATTGCACTTCTTTAGATCCTATTTGGTCAGGAAAGGGCTAATTGGGTCTAAAGAAGGCAGGAGGAAAGCCAAGAGAAACAGAGGTGCGATGGCTTCAGGTGGTGGAAGAGCTATCAGAAAACTGACGCAGTGTGAAAGAAGGAAAAGTCTTCCTTAAGGAATGAAATCTTGATCTGTGTGCACGCTCATGGCTAATGATAATATGTATTTATTGTTTATTTTTTAGGTTACGGTTTTGTAGATTTTGACAGCCCGGCAGCAGCACAGAAAGCAGTAGCATCTCTCAAAGCAAATGGCGTGCAAGCGCAGATGGCAAAGGTAAGAGCAACAGTGTAATTACTAGTTTATCTGAGCTGTGTCTCATGTCTGAGCTGTGAGATTTCCAAGAGTTCATTTTGTTCCTGTTTTTCCTAGGCTTTTGGATTGCATATTTCATTGTTTTGTCATTTGGTTCCAGTGCCTCGTTTGCTCTGTGATCTGTGCTCTCAAGGGCCATGTCCTATGCAAGAGGTTCTACTCTGATTCTCCATTTCCAACTTCCTTGTGGTAGGGCTATAAGGTCTAGAGCACTGCATTGACAGAGTGCTGGCAGGAAGGAATGCTCCAGGAAGGAATTATCTAGTTGTCTTCATTGGGCTCTTTTGCCTTGGAATGTACATTCCTCTCTTATGTGCCTGGTAGGTCACTCTGAAGGACTGACTGCCTGAGCATACGCAAAGTTTGCTTTATTTGTCTCTATTTGGCTTTTCCTGTACCTTCATTTTAAGAACATAAATAGAATTGTACCAAATTTTCTGAAAGAATATTTGCTAGAGATTGCCTGAAGGTCACTGGCATGTGTTGTTCAGAGAGGCTGCAGGAGCCATGCTTTGCATCTTGTAGCAAGCATCCAGCAAGGTGAAATACTCTGGTTCTGGAAACATCCTTTGTCCACAAGCAAAGGGGCTGCGGGGGTTACGGGAAATGATTATCATGTGCTCTGGCTGCTGCCTTTCTGAAGGCGTAATCATGTGTCCTTGGGCTCTAGACTGTGTCGGTTGGTGAAAATAGCCTCAGCTTTGTACTTCAGAAGCGCCTTGTCTTAGGATCACTAAAAGCCCTTAAGTATTGCCTGAGTTTGTCTCTGCAGAAATGACACCAGCCTGGAGTCTTGAACAGTAAAAACAAACAGGTAATATGAAAACAGAGACAAATCAACTAATAAATAATCACAGCACGTGAACATTTCAGTTTAAAGGAGTACTGATGATTTAAACCTTTACTTTTCAACGATTTCATACTAAAAACATCTTTTCTTAAAAAAACAAAAAAAAAACAAAACCCTTTGTGGTAAAGGAGGTTCTTTTACCCTATACTGAACTTCACACACAGTGCTGTAAAATAACTGGGTAAGATCCATGTATTTTCAATTTAACAGTGCTCCAGAATACAAGCTAAGCTGTTTTATAGAAGCATAAAATCATAGAATAATTAAGGTTGGAAAAGACCTCTAAGATCATCTAGTCCAACTGTCTACTTACCATCAATACTGCCCACTAAAACATGTTCCTTAGTATTGCATCTGCGTGTTTCTTGAACACCTCCAAGGGTGGTGACTCGTCCACCTCCCTGGGCAGCTCATTCCAATGCCTCACCACTCTTTTGGAGAAGTTTTTCCTAATATCCAGCCTGAAACTTCCCTGGAACAGCTTGAGGCCATTCCCAGTAATTGTATCACTGTTGCCAAGGAGAAGAGGCCTCCACTCACCACAACCTCCTTTCAGGGAGTAATAAAGAGCAATAAGGTTTTCCCTGAGCCTCCTCCTACAGACATCTTCATCTGGAGAACAAGTCTTGAGAAGTTCCCTCAGATGCTCCTTATAAAACTTGTGCTCCAGACCCTTCACAGCTTTGTTGCCTGTCTCTGGACATGCTCCAGGACCTCAATGTCTTTCTATAGTAAGGAGCTCAAAACTGAACACAGTATTTGTGGTGTGGCCTCACCAGAGCTGAGTACAGGAGAACAATCACCTCCCTGGTCCTGGTGGCTTCACTGTTTCTAATACAAGCCAGGATGCTATTGGCCTTTTTGGCCACCTGTGCACATTGCTGGCTCATGTTCAGCCAAGTGTCAGCCAACACCCCCAGGTCCTTTTCCTCAGCACAGCCTTGAGCCTGTAGTGATGCACGGGGTTATTGTGATCAAGGTGCAGGACTGGCTCTTGGTCTTGTTGAACTTCATCCCACTGGCCTCAACCCAGCTATCCAGCCTGTCCTGATCCCTCTGCAGGGCCTTTCTACCCCCAGGCAGATCCACACTTTCTCCCAACTTGGTATCAACTACGATCTTACTGAGAGTGTTCTCAGTCTCCCCATTCAGATCATCAATAAAGATATTAAGCAGGTCAGGCCCTAATACCAACCACTGCGGAGCACTGAGTGGCTGCCAGCTGGATTTAACTCCTTTCACTGCCATTCTTTGGGCCTGGCCCTCCAGCCCATTCTTTACCCAGCAAAGATTGTTCCTGTCCAAACCATGGGCTGCCAGCTCCTTTAGAATACTGTGGGAGACAGTGTCAGTGGCTTTGCTGAAGTCCAGGTAGACTATATCAATAGCCTTTCCTTCATCCACCAGGTTGGTCACCTGGTCATAGAAGGAGATGATATTAGTCAGCCTCACATCCTCTGAAACTTCTCTCATTGACCAAGAACACTGATAGATGGTGGAAAGTGGCTTGGGAATCACCTCCACCAGCTCCCTCAGCACCCTCAGGTGGATCCCATTTGGCCCCATGGACTTGTGACAGTCCAGATGGAGTACAAGGTCTCTAACTGTCACCATCTGAATCATGGGGGCTTTATTCTCTTCCCCACTCCAGACTTCCAGGTCAGGAGGTGGTTTATTAGCTTTTAGTTTTTATTGACAGGTGGTGATAAAAAGTTTATTCTTCAAATGGATAAAAGATGGCAAGATGTAGCATGTGAACACCTACTAAGGATTGTGCTATCTTTTTTTCCTCAGATATACCAAATCTTGCTAAAATATAGACATTTTGATGAGTTAGTCAAGCTGCAAAAAAGAAACCAAAGACAGGAAATATGTTTTAAGCTTCTGGTTGATCTCAAATAGTTTTTTCTGAGGGGGACTAAAATTATAGCTACAGAAATATGTAAAGTTGTGGGTATAAAATTAGAGATGTAAAGTGTAAGATTAAAAGATAAACTTATATTCAGTATTTTTAGGTGTCAACGACATTAGGGCATTCAGAACAGTGAGCAACTACAGCGCTTGCATATGTGGAAATACCAAAACATAAATGTGACTTAAAAGGCTGCTTTGGAATGCCCAGTGTTTTGGGAGCTAGCCTCTGAGTCTGATGCTTTCAGAGTTGGAAGGCCTTGACCAGCCACTGAGGTTTGTTTTCTGGGGATTCTGTGACTGGAGCCATTTGTGATTTTGAGGAGGTTGGCGTGTATACTTCTTGTTTGCATAAGGATGACTGTATTTTTAATATTTAGCCATGGTGCCTGGAATCTGAGATAGGTCCTTTATAGCATGTTTGATAATTCAGGATAAATATACAACTGACTTTTCCTATCTCTGAAAAAATCAGAAACTATTTAGAAAACAGGGATTCAACGGAAACTGAGACAGCTCTACACAAAGTACCTCACATTGCTGAGAAGTCAGGAGCCTGGGAAAGCAAATCTATCTGGAGAAACACGTTAGCTTTTGCAGATGTTGGAAGCTAAGTTGCGTAACAGGACTGAAAGACAACACTACCTGCCAGTGTCTGAATTAACAGAGGGTGTTCAAAGAGCTCTGAAAAAAAGAGGTGGAAGAAGAATTTAGTTTGCATTTCTGGATATCTATCCAGAGCAGTTTTGTTCTGAGAACTGCCCGAAGTAGTAGTAAGTGGTGGCAATCTCATGAAAAAAAGTCGAAGTGTGAAGAAATTACCTAAAACGTTTGCATGCTATCCCTTTGCAGAACAGAGTCAGAGTTCTTTATTTTCTCTTCTGCATTCCAAAACAGGGGAACTGCCTCGACACAGGGGCCATGGAAAAGACAGTAGTCTGTGTTCAGTGAATGTAAAAAATCTTAGTTCAGACACAAATGCTTTTGAATGAAGGTGAACAAGGCGTTGGCCAGCTTTTCTTTGCACTGGCCTTCTCCAGTAGTGAGAAACAGCATAGTGAAATGTCGGTGTATTCTGTGATGTTTTCCTGGAGAGAGATCTTGCTCGGAAAGAGAAGTTCTTTCTCAGTTTTAACACAGTATAATTTTTCTCATAGAAATCCAGGAATCTTATTTAAAAAACAAAAAGCAGAACTGAACCCCCACCCATGTTGGCTAACAGAAGTATCTTGTGGATACTTGAGTAAAATATACTCATTTTACTGATGCTTAAATACAGCCACCTCCCTCATTTTTATAGTATTTGGACACCCTTTTGGCTGATTTTGTTTCACAGTGCTGCCTCTGGAAGAAGGTTAAACTCTGGTGGATTGATGCTCCAAGTCCCATCTCTGTTGGAAAACTTGTCCCATCAAGGCTAATACTTGCTGTAACCCTACGCAGGGAAAAACACCATTAAACGTGTTTGAATCTCTCGTTTTGTTCTCTTGGATGCTGTTCAGCCTAGTGCAAAGCAGACAGGAGAGGATTCAGTAGAAGAGGAACAGCAGTGCTATTCTTGCAGAGGTGAGCGGGAGCCTGTGGATGGCTGCCCATCCGGTGGGATGGGGACATTCCCGGTCTCCTGCCATCAGGAGATCTAGGCTCTCTTAAACATATGCTCCCTGCTTGCCTCTTCGGTTTTCTCTCACATAAGTACCCAATGCAGATTTTGACTGCTGCACTCTCTTACATCCAGTGACATTCATCTAAGTTGTCTGTCATTAGCAAAGATCCTTATAACAGTTTGATTTATTGAAAAAAAATAAAATAATATTAATGCTGTGGAGCTGCTGACTGATAGTTTCCAGTCTGCCTTACTTCATACATGTTTTTGGTCATCTTTGGAATCAGTTCAAACATGCAGATTCTCTGTGTGTGCGTGTACTTGTCTGGACTAATAGTGTCCTGGTGATTTTTTTTTTGTTTTTTGATTTCACGCTGAACATGTCGCAACTGATACGCCACTAGGTAATCTTGTAGGAACAGTTGATTTATTTCTCTCTTTGTGTTAGGAACCACACAAACACAACACGGAAAAGGTGATGTTTGCGTGCATGATTTACGCATCATTTTCAGTTTTTCTGTATGCTCATTTCAGGCGTTTTCTTGAAAAATGTTACAGATGGAACATGGAAAATTAAGTAGGAGAATCTTAGTAGCGTGAGTTGGCTTGTACTAGTAGAGAAAAAAGTTTATTAGTACACCACGCGAAAAACATATTAATGAAATCTGTATGCACATCTATTTTTGGCATTTGCAATTGTCCTGAAGAGCTCTGTACAGTATATTCGTAGTGAGACTTCTAAATCTGCTTTGTTGATTAGCTTTCAATGATACTGAAGAGTCTGTATTCACCTTCTGACTCAAGAGAAGCTGGTTCTCTAAATAACTTTGAGGATCTGAACTTCTGTCAGTGCTGAAACTGATGGATAGTGCTATTGTGGGATTGGTCCATACCTACACATACACTTCTGGGATCTCACTACTATCTTTTATTTGCAGTTCTAGTCTGTTGTTGTCTTTGCCATGCAGGGTGGAAGTTCCAGCAAGATAGGTTCTTCCTAAGAGCATGTAACGGCTTCTTATATAATGGCTACTAGCAGCTGAAAGAAACATTTCTCAAGGAAGTTTTTTTAAAATCATGTTATTATTCCAAGTGCATTTGTAGGGATTAAAAAATATGTATGATGATTGTCTTCTCTGGGTTTTGCTTTTTATATGTATTACTGCCTTTAGACATCCTCGTTACTTGTGTCAGGAATGCGAACGCTGAGGAAGTATTTAATCAGCACTGGTAGTTGTCTAAATCCAAGGAACATTTATTGGCTACTCTGATGTAGTAATTGCCATACAGAGTATACGCCACACAACCTAGATCTGACAGAGGGCTGTGTCAATAGACTCTGATGGGTTTTGCTCATTGAGAGAAATACAGAAAAGAATTTTGCTTCTTGTGTGAGATTTTTCTCATCTCCCCATCACGCAGAAGCTTAAACACAGGGAGCAATCACAATTGAGGTGAAATGTGAAAGGGAAACTTTTCCCACAGAACAGAGCCAAGTATAAGAGCTTGTGAAAGGAGCAGAGAGCTGGCTGCTCTAGAGTTAAATAGACAGTTTGTCTCCAAGGAAAAGGAAATCCCACAGAAGAATCTGGCACAACCAAGTGTGTCTGTGAGGAGTGCTCCATCGTGAATGC
This sequence comes from Alectoris magna, assembly GCA_030625065.1. Taxonomy (NCBI): domain Eukaryota; kingdom Metazoa; phylum Chordata; class Aves; order Galliformes; family Phasianidae; genus Alectoris; species Alectoris magna. The sequence continues at coordinate 110,191,611 of CM060561.1, read as the reverse complement.
TCCTTGCTGTCTTGCTAAAGCGTTTACTGTCTCACCCTGTACTTGTGCACAGTGTGTGTCCAACACTGAGCTGAATCAATAACAAGCCTGGGTTAAATTACAATGAAAAATTACAGCTGGGAACACGTGAAAGGTGGTTAGGTTCAGATTCCTAAATTAGAGATGCCAGTGTCTCTCTTTTGTTTGCTTTCTTTAAGCGAGTCAGCCACACCAACAGAGCTCTTTTTAAGCAATAACCACATGCCCAGCAGCTTAATGTAGTGACAGTTATCAAAGCTTATCATCCTCATCCTCTCACCTGTTTATCTGTGGTGTTGTTTTGCATGAGCTGCCTTTCACTCTTCTAAAGGGAGCAATAGTGTCCTTGCTGGATTTGCCCCTTAGGTGCTATTTTTATCAATACAGAATATTCCTTAATTCTTTAAAGAATGGTGGTTGAGGAAGACAAATGCATCATAGAGATGCTAAATTATTTTTTTGTCATAGGTTTTATATATATATATATTCTATATTCTCTCTCTCTCTCTATATATATATATATAATTTTTTTTTTTTTTTTAAGGAAAATGTGTTTTTCCAAGCCCAGATATTTTTGTGAGATGGAACACTGAATTCAGTAATGAAATCACAGATGTGCTATAGCAAAGTGCTAGCTTTAAGTTCTAGAAAATCTGAAGCAGCAGATGATTTGATCTTCTGAGCTTTCTAACAATTAAGGCTAAAGCAGTGAGCAGCTTTGTAAGCTACATCTAATGTGATGGATTGAGATGATAGTGGAGACACACGATCCTAATGGGAAGACTTCATAATCTTGTCTAGCCTAAAAAATGTCATTCTCCTGCCGGAGAATTATCCTGTAGCTAATGATACTGTTCCTGTTTCTAGATATTCACAAGCAAACAGCGAGTGCATTAGCTGGAGCCATTCTTGAAAAGAGAATACCAAGTAGTCCTGAGGATATTAAAATCCAACTGTCCTTTCCCACACGTGTGTATTTCTCCTGAAATGATGTAGGTCACTGTGAAGGGGATATTCATAGGCAATGCTTGTACCACACCTGCCAAATTTATACACAAAAATTTCTTCGGAGGTTTTCAGAAGTGCTTAACTTAGCATAATTCTGCTCTCCTGGAAGTGAATGGGACTTTGCCGTTGATTAATGGAAAGGAATTAGGTCAGTGCTATGTTCCTTTGTTCCCAAAAATCTTAGCTCAGCACCTTTCTTAACCACTTAGGTTAGCTTAGAAGAATTTTACGGCACATATAATTATGTTTATTCTCTACTTATCACCTCAAATAGACCTTGCCACGGCGTTTTACTTCCCTATTCAAGTGCTACATTAGTTTCTAGATTGACTTGAGTTTTTTCATACTGTAACTTCATCTAAGATTAAAACATTCCTCTGCCTTTGAAAATTGCAATGTAAATAATCAGTAAATATATCCATCTCTGTGCTCCTAATGCCCTGCACCACAGAACAGATGCTGGTAAGTGAAAGACATAGCCAGCATTTAGGCTGGAGAACACTGGAATTACTGGGTTCTTTTCGGGTTATGAACTTCAGCCAAACAAGAATTGGCCTTTTTTCATAAACACACATTGTTCTTGACTTTCCTCTGACTTGGAACACATTTGAATTGGTAATAATACTGCTGAAATCCACAGAGCTTTGGCAGTTAAAGCTAGAAAGAAGAATGGGGCTCCCTATCTTTAGCACTCACATAGCTATACATCTTGGAAGCTCTTACACACTCTTTGCAAACCCTTTATGTTTACAGAACAGGAAATCTGAGTCTTGCGAATGAGTTAAACACTGGAGTCAGATTAATTCGTTTTTCCCCCCATACTCAGGAAACTATGAACGCCCCATGGAGGAGTTATCTGACCACAACTATGCAGCCTGGGAATCTGCCGCTCAGGCTGAGAGAAACTATGTTCTAAATTCAGTAGGCACGTCTTTACTCACCAGGAAAAAGCGAGTCCACACCAAAATGATCAAAAACCTGTGGTTTTAGAAAATATTACTGTGGTAGAAAATGTACGTAGCCTTTCTTTTAGTGACATATCATTTAATTATGTTCTTCTGTAACTCAGCATGAGGACGATGCTTTTGTAAGTTGAGAAACAAAACATCATTGTATCTAGCATGCTTCCTCAGAAGGAGGAGATGATTCACATGACCATGAGTGGGAGAATATTTGCATGCATCTTGGGGTACCGCTTAGTCTAGGCTGAGACACGGATTCAATAAAGTACTGCAATTTGTGTTAAAATTAAACCGTGCATAGTTTATTTTTGTTTGATTTGGAAGGCAGGTGTGCAAACTTCGGTAGCGTTTCTTTGTGAGTGCTGTGTGACTGTTCGTCAGCCTGGAAATACACAGGTGTGTTTTCTTCCAGTAAACACAAACCTACCATGAATGCACACAGATATTCCCGGTGCACATATGCACCCCCCTCTGAATATCTAAATGTTACAGTATTACTAAATACTCTGCTTGTTTTTTTTCTTATTAATTAATGCCTCTTATTCAACAGACATGTCTGAGCAGCTGGGCTGTAATCTGACTAAATTTAGGTTTATATGCAATTTTCTTCACTAACGAACAATAATTTTTACCACTGGAAAAAAAAACCCTCTCTTTTTCCATTGTATAAAATTATCAGATTAAGCTCTCCTTGTGATACATGCAACAAACTGAGTCATGATGACAGATAATTTCATTTTTTCAGTCTTTGGACTTTCCTTTTATGTATTTATGCTCAGAAAAGGAAGTAATGACAAAATGAAGGCCCAAATTCTATTTGCAGTCACATTAGTCTGACTTTAGAGTCGTCAGCATAAATATATGTGATGAAGAATGTAAAACTGGCCATATTGGGTCCGAACAAAAGTCTGTCTAACATCAGATTTGCTTTCTGATAGCACATGAGAGCGCTTGCCAACAGAGGAGTAAAAGGAGCAGGCAAGTATTTGAGGATACTTACCCAGAATGTCCTTTGAGCCTCCAACAATTTGTGGTTTAGGGTTTCCTGAGCTTGTATTTAATAACCTTGAACAGTCTTCCCTGCCCCCAAATGAAGAATTTCTCCCACTTTTTCTTGATTTAAAATGTTGGCAGCACAGCATGTAGCCATAAGAAATTCTTCAGTTTAGCTGTACGTTCTTCAAAGAGGCGTCTCCTTTGCTTAACGTAAACCTGCAGTGCTGCTATCATTGATTGCCTGCTAATTCTTGTATTGAAAGAGAAAGAAGGCTCTTGTTCTCTGTGAATCTTTTTCATGCCACTTAGGGTTTTATAGCACATGATCATAGCTTCCCTTAATCACTGTTCTTTTTGTACTTTTATGAAAGATGCGCCAGCATGTGCATGCGTAAATAAGGATGCAGTTCTTAGAGCAGAGGTCCAGTTGCTAAGTAATGAACATGAAGCACGGTAAAGTGTGTTTTGTAATGTCAGAGCACAGCTGATAGATAGGAAGCTTAGGGGGTCATTTCTCTGGCTGAGTAGGCAGGAGTCCTCTTTTGCATCCCAAGGTAACCTAAACAAGAGTATGTCCTGGGGACCTCTGGGAGATTTACACCTACCAAAGCCACTCCTCCCACTGCAGGTTATTTCATAACAAAGCAATCTCATAAACTGTGGAAAGCAGTGAAAAATTTAATGGCAGCAGCTGTTCTGTAAACTCATTTTTAGTTGGAAACACTGGACCTCCCACATGTAAATACAGCACTAGAATGTTGGGATTTTTTAATAGTATTTAATAGGATGCAAATTTTTCCCCATGTTAGGATGGATAAATCTGTGCACGAGTGCCAAAAAGTAGCAGGGTATATGTCCAATGACTGACACTTTTCACTCAACTTCAGGCTCAGTTAATAAGCATTGCTGTTTCAGTGTGGTATCACAATTTTGTCTCTCTGTATATCGATGTATGTTTTTGTTAATACACGTGTGCATAGTTGATACGCATTACAGTAGCAATATTTGTATAACTATATGCACATAGTTATGGATGATGATTTCAAAATATTCCAGAGAACTTTTTTTTAACTTATTGCAATTCTCTTGAGTAGCAAAAAGTATTACAGTGGTATTTTTATGGTATGTATCGGTGGTGTCTGACTATTTAATAGTAATTCTTCTGAGCACTGGAAATAAAATGCTGTGTGCTTTTTAGGAATGTGCTGTTGAAATAGGAAGGAAATTGGTGGTAAATTAAATGTTGCTCACATTCAGGCAATAATTTTTCCACCTGTCAGCAAAAACTGGCAAAAACCAAAACAACAACAAAATTGGAAAGTCTGAGATGAGATTTAGTGATTTACTGTCTGCTTTAACTGTGCTTATGGCTTGAAGAAGTGCTATACAGCCCCAGGTTTTCCAGATTTCTCTGTAACTTATTTGTCCATTTTGCATAAAGTATTGTGGTCCCACCATTTATCTAAATATTTCCATAGTCACTTACTCCGATAATAACCTATTGCAGAAAACCAGGACTATCATTTATATAGCACTGTTCAATTATAGCAGTGCAGCCTAAAGCAGCATGCAGAAGGAGGGGCCTGCACTGTGTCTTAACTTCCAAAATAACTTTTCCTGTGTTTAAAAACTGTTCACCAGTGAAAAAGTCACCTCTAATAGCAGCATGCCCGAATTCATGTCAGACCTCGTTTTTACTGTTCTGCACATATTTCACATGGTAAAGTCATGATTTGAGTAAAGGCATTAGAGCAACTCCAAACCAGGTCAAGTTCTTTCTATGATAGGGTCATGAGGATCTCACTGCATTGCCTTCTCTCCTGTGGCTGCTGAGCCTGCAGTAGTGAAAATATTTCTTTTTCAGAATAAAAATTTCATGGGCTGAAATACCTAATGGCTCTCTTTTGTGTGATCAGTTTTCTAATTCTTCTTGAACTTAATCTCTCTAATGTTTAAAAAGAGTGTTGGATGCAGACTCTGCTTTGCTTTGCTTGAAGTTCAAATAAATGGTTTCATTTCACATGATTGCATTATTGCGTGCTATTCCCTTCTCTTGAGTATATAAGTAATGTACAGATTGGCTTGCAGGAGTACATTGAAGAGGCCAGGCATCTTACATCAGTCAGCAATTAAGTTAGTTTCCAGGGCATCTCTCTGCACTCATGTAAGCCTCTGTTGTACTAGCTCTTTGATCGCAAGGCACCTGGGCAGCGTGATGCATGCTCCTCTAAAGGATGCTGTCTGGCACAGAAACAACTGTACCACTTTCCTCCCAGGAGCATCATCTAGTATCTTACCCCTTATAATGGATTTTACTATAGGTTTTTCACACCTTTGATCGGGGATCTTTTGAATTTGTGGTAGCTGAGGCCTGAAATGCTTTATACTGTGATGGCAGCCTCTCACAAAACATCACGCCCACATCACCTGGTCTTAAAAGTCCATAGATCTCATCAAGTACAGAGTGATACCTGTATATACTATTCATTACCCATTTGCTGATGTTTCTTTGATAACTATTAAGTCTTTCACTTAATAGTTTGGAAAGTTTTCGTAATGATTTTTGCCTTCACGAATGTCTGCTATATCGTCCTCCATTGTTCCCATGCTAGTACAGTCCTTTAACTTCTCTACTTCTGTTGATACAAATGAAGTGTTTGCAAAACACAAGTGTATCCTATTTACATCCTGCCTTTTGCTGTTGTAAATACACCACGTTTGTTTTTGGGCACTCCTACACAATTCTCACTGTCTCCCTGTGGTTACATTAATTTGAAATTCGAGCAGGTTTGCATCTGAACATTGCACATGGTGAGTAAAGCAAATTGATGTTTCTTGGAAAGACGAATTCTTCCTGATTCCACTGACCAGTAGCTCTTTTCTATACCTTTTCCACATTCTGTCTTTCTTGAATGTGATTGAGCAGAGCTGTACACTGTTTTTCAGAGAGGGTCTCTGCAGTGTTATGCTACCGACTTTCAGTTGGGAAGTACCTTGCCTAATGGATGTTTTTTACTCCCTCATGGTCTACTGAGAAGCACTATTTTTAAAGTAGAAATTCTTATTTTTAGTATGTGTAAAAATGGCTTTATTTTGTTTGCTGAAGTGTTATATTCTGCTTGTTCTCTTAAATCCTAGAATGCTTTACAAGGTTTTGAGTGAACTGCAGATGTTCTATTTTATAAGCACAAGTTTTAAAGTGACCGTCCTAGCATATGCAAGTGGTCGTGGCTAAAGTTCCATTATTTGGCTTGTTTTTAAAGATTATATCTACTGTCTGGCTGTTGTTTAACATTAAAGATATGATAGTTCAGTTTCTTGAGCTGTGCCAGAGAAGTCTTGCCCACTGCCATAGCGTTTATTTTTTTTCTGTGTATAATTCCAAAAACATTGTAAGTATAATAGGAAATTTAGGAGCTATCAGTTAAAAATATGTGTTTCTAAACATCAAATGCTTTCTATAAGCAGCACTTGATAAAGAAAATTGGATATGAGACAATGCCAGTAGACGAGTCTCTGATAAGTCATTAGTTACTGATATTTTTGTTCTAAACGGTAGCTACTTCAAGCATGATAAAAACTGATACTTTAAGGAAAATGACTTAGGTTCATTGGAGTTGGTGGGTTTTATTTTATTACCTTTAAAATTATTTTGAAAACACACCTTGTATTATCTATGCAGATATTTCACTGCTAAAAAGTTTTAACATAAGGATAGAATGGTGAGAAATGTAGGCCTGAGTTATAAATCCAGTCTCTCTAAGAAGCACACAAGTATCTTGTCACTTCTGTTTTCACTTTTTTTTTTTTTTAATTTTTGCTCAGAATTACTGTTCATGTAAATTATGAAGAAAAAACCTTGAGACATGCAAAACTTATTTACTAAGAGAGTTATCTACCCTACTAAAATTGGCACTCTTGAGAGATGCGCTCAAGAAATATGTTTGTGTCTAATAATTCTTGCAGACAGCTATGAAATCTTGCTGTCCAAATATAATATCCAGATGACAGATACATGTAGAAATATTTTTTCAAGGAATGAATTTCAGTTGTTTTAAGACAGGACTGTTTAAAGAACTTGATTTTTGTGAGCAGGAGCACAAATATGGAAGTTTGGTGATTTAGATAACCCTCAGCCTTGTTTGTACTACCACTTATAGAATCAGAATCATAGTAGTTTAGCTTGGAAGAGGATTTAAAGATCATCTAGTAACAATCCCCTGCCCAAGGCAGGGTTGCCACCAACTAGATCAGGTTGCCCAGAGCCCCTTCTAACCTGACCTTGAATGTCTCTAGGGTTGGGGCATCTATATCCAGTGCCTCACCACCCTCTGAGTAAAGAATTTCTACCTAACATCTAACCTAAATCTCCTCTCCTTTAGTTCAAAGCCATTCTTCTGTGTCTAATCACTAACAGACCATGTAAAAAGTTGGTATCTCTCCTGTTTATAAGCTTCTCTTTGGTACTGAAAGGCCACAAAGAGGCCTCCCTGGAGCCTTCTCTTCTTCAGTTTGAACAAGCCCTACTCCTTCAGCATTTCTTCATAGAAGAGGTGCTCGAGCCCTCTAATCATCTTCGTGTCTTTCTTCTGGACCTGCCCTAACAGCTCTACAAATTTCTTGTGCTGGAGGCCCCAGGATTGAATGCAGTACTCCAGATGGGGCTTCATGAGGGCAGAGTAGAAGGGGTTCAAACACCTCCCTCTCCCTGCTGGCCACCCCTCTTTCGGTGCAGCCTAGGGTACAGTTAACTTTCCAGGCTGCAAGCGCACACTGCTGGCTCATGCCCAGCTTTTCATCTACTAGGACCCCCAAGTCTTTCTCCACAGTGCTGTTTTCAAGGAGTTCATTTCTTAGTCTGTACGTATGCTTCAGATTGCCATGACCCAAGTGCAACACCCTGCACTTCCCCATGCTGATCCTCATTAGGTTACTATGAGCCCACTTTTCAAGCCTGTCCAGGTCCCTTTGGGTGGCATCCCTTCCTTCTATGGTATCAACTGCATCACTTAGCTTGGTGTCATTAGCAAGCTTGCTGAGGCTGAGCTTGACCTCACTGTCTATGTCATGAATAAAGATGTTGAAGAGTACTGGTCCCAAGACTGACCACTTGGGAACACTCACTTGTGACTGGTCTTCACCTGGACACAGAATTATTGACCACAATCCGCTGGCTGCCATCATCCAGCCAATTCTTTATCCAGCAAATAGCACAGGCTTCAAATCCATATCTTTCCAATTTAGACATAAAGATGTGGTGTGAGACCATGTCAAAGGCCTTGAACATGTCCAGGCAGAAAAAATCAGAAAACACAAGCGCTTTTACTGATTCTGTTACTCCATTGTAGAAGGCCACCAGATTTGTCAGGCATGATCTGCCCTTGGTGAAGCCATACTGGTTGCTTCGCACCACCTCCTCTGCTTGAATGTGCTTTAACATCTCTTCCTGTTCTATGACGTTCCCAGGAAAAGATGTGAGTTTCACTGGCCTGTAGTACTCCAGGTCTCCCTTTCTTAAAAATGGGAGCAATCTTTTGCTTTCTCCAGTCACTGGAGACTTCACCTGAGAGCTGTGACTTTTCAAATATGATGGAGAATGGCTTAGTAACCACATCAGCCAGCTCCTTTAGGGCCCTGAGATGTGCACCAGCCCGCCCCATAGTCTTATACACATTCAGCCCCCTTCCAGAGTTTGAGAGGTGTGAGACGCCTGACTGGCAGTGAAGACCAAGGCAAAGAACTTGTTGAGTACTCCAGCCTTCTATGTGTCTTTGGAAGCCAGTTCTCCCTTCTCATTTATCAGAGGGGATACGCTCTTCTTGTTTTGTCTCTTCTAACCAATATACATGTAGAACCCTTTCTTGTTTTTGTTTTTTTTTTCTCATATCTCTTGCCAGGCTTAGTTCCATCTGTTCCTTGGCTTTCCTCATCCCATCTCTGTATATCTGGACAGCATCCCTGTATTCTTCCTAGGCCACTATCCCTGCTTCTGTTTCCAGTGCATTTTCTTTTTATCCCTCAGTAAGACCAGCAAGTCCTTGCTCAGTCATGCTGGTTTTCCTCCTCCCCTGATTGATTTCTTATGATGGGGAATGGAGAGCTTTTGTGTACTCAGAAAATCATCCTTAAAGAGCTTGCAGCTCTGCTCCATTCCTGTGTGCCTAAGAACAGTTTCCCAGGGGACCCCACTTATAACCATGTTTACTACCATATTGCTCAGAGCTACATAGTAGTAATTTGTGATTCTGAAGTTTGCAGTTTTAGAATACAGACCGATATTTTTGACCTAATGTCAACATAGTTATTCAGCATGCAGTACTGGAATACAAAGTTCTGTTAGAAAATATGCTTGTCTCAGGATTTTGGCATCCTGCTTTCCAACGTGATATGCTACTTTTGTATAATTCTTTGTTGCATTTGACTAAGATGGCTTAGAGTTCCCCAGTCTTAACAAAGTAGAATTGCCCCCAGTTAATCTACTTGCTGCAAATTAGAAGTCGATAGCTTCCTACAGACTGCAGAGTTTTAAGAATTGGGCCTTGTTAACCAATACTGGCCAGCAACAACTTGTCAGGCCATTTCTGGTTGCTGAGTCCTTCATTGCTCAAGCTGAAACAATTGTACCAAGAGTATTGTTTACTTGTGTTGCTCAGTTTAAGTGCAAAGGTTCCACTCTTAGATGGCGAATGACAGATCAGGAAGCTTCTGTGAAGAAGTGTGCAGGTTCTGACACATGAGTCATCTATTTCAAAGTAATAAATTGGTGATTTGGTTTTCCTTCACCGAAGGATTACCTTCCTTGAGTTGCTGCAGAAATTTTAAGTGAAAAACACAGAGATAGATGGTTTTTGAAGTGTCTGATATGCAATAACCTGGGTCAAAGTCCTGCAATATGCACAGATTCGTGTCTCTGTGATGAGCAGCCCATCTCCTCCTTGCAGGTGACTGAGTGCTGTGCATTAGTAAAGAAGTAAGCATGTTTCATAAGGGACGGTGATTTAGATCAAAATGTGAGACTGTGAAAATGTACTTAGCTTATTTAAAAGATACCAGATTTAATATTTTCCATTCTCCTTCATTACCTGAGCACCAAGTCTGTGCAGAGAGAGCTCTGTGTACAATACAAATTAAAATCCAGTGTTTACAGTGAGTAAAATATTAACTGTAGGGAAAAAAAAAAATAAAAAAAATCTTGGATTGATTGACCAAAAGTTGGTTTCAGGCATTATGTATCATTCCTGGTCATGCGTATGTGCACAGAGAGAGAAATAAAAAGGTCAGCCTCCTCTTACAAATATGATCTTTGTTCATCTTGCTGTGCTGATGAAGTTTTTTTTGATTGAATATAAATATGCCTTAACTCTTTCCCAGCATGTATGCCAAAGAGGACATTATTATAGAGAAGGCAGGCATTCATCAGTACAATAGAAGTAATACTGGATGTGCAATACTATTTAGAGGTGTTGCATAGTGGTGTCAGGATTTATTTGCATCTAAATGAGCCGAGCATCTCTTTTCATACAGCTTTGATTTACCTCAATTGCTACAGGTTTTTATTCCTCTTGGGATCTGGGGAACTGTATTCCTATTATGTACTCATCTTCCCTTCACATACTGCCTGCCACCTTCAGTCAGTGCCACTAGATAAGAATCTATAATAAAGATCTTCTACAGCTTGCTGCTGTTCTGTCAGGGTGGTTACTGTGTTCTGATCCACAAAAAGGAGCCATGAGTGATGAGTATTGCATCTGTTTAAGTACTAGTTCTTCCTTATGTTAAGTATTGACTGCATCCCAATCTGCTTCAGCATTATTAATGTCTATGATAACACATACGTTTTTTTTATTTGGCTTGTTTTTTACCCTTTTGCCTCTGTAGGGCACCAATAGCTGATTATTCTGCCTCCTAAAGATCTCTGTCAGACCCCCTCACTCACTGAACCTGTAGATTTCTGTTGAATATTCCACATACAACTAGATGTTTCATATGTCTCCCGGTGTGGCTGTTCTTAGCAAAAATACATCTCAGCCCAGCTCTCTGTTGCACCAGTTGAAGTCACAGTAAATCAATATAAATCTCAGTATAGAGCTAATGTGTCTTAAAGGGTAATCAGTTTCAGCTCTCTAGAAAGATTATAATGTAGAAAAAAAATGGGGAAATAAAATCTATAAATCAAAAATACAAAAGCTTGTTGCACTACTTGTTAAAAACTGTTGCTCTGAATTACTGCAGGATCAAATCCTGCTTTGCCTCATATAATCTGAAATTTCAAATATCCTGCAAACTGTCTCAAACTTTCTGAAGTATTTTAGCATTAGTAAAGAGGAAGCTGTTATTTGTGGTCATTGTTATTTACACTGCACAACCTTCCAGGTTGCATTAGACACTTACCACAGATAGAGGAATGTCCATCGTATACCCCAAGGATTGCACAGTGTGGAAAGGCAAAGGCAAGTACAAGTAAGGTGTTAGCAGAGTTGTGTGTGTGCTTCTCTACTGAGAAATATAATTATCCCCGCTGTCTTCTCTTTTTCATTCACTTTTCTCACTTCAGTGAGGGATTTCCTGTTTCAGTTCTTAAATATTTACCCAGCTTTCATATATTTAAGTCTTACGATGTTAAACACATTTCCTTTCAGTGGAGCATCTCCAGTATTTTGCTTTTCCGTCCCGCAGCAATTCATCAGGAAAGTCTTGTCCTACTGACATACCTAATCAGATTTGTCAACTCCTTGGTGCAGCCATGGTTTATTTCCATGAATAATGAGATATGGCGGTAGGGCATCTTGTCCTGCCCTAAACGAGACATGCCAAGCCAAACATGAAATGGAATGCCAAGCATTATGTCCTATATGTTTGTCAAGTGTGTGATCTATTTTATAGAGACCCAACTCAGTACACTGAAATATTTTACTACATGTGAACTTTAGCTTCTGTTAATATGATTGAGGTAAGTGGAAATGGAAATTGTCAGGGCAATTTAACAAAGAGAGCCTGTAAAACTCATTACATCCCAGGTAGTAAAATCACTTTAGAAGGCACATTCTTCAAACTTGAGCTTTATTCAGTAAACTGCATTGGTGCCTGACCTTTTAAGAGCTTTCTGTTTCTTGGGAGGGAGGAGGGGGAAAGGCCCTGTTGTTCAGAGCTACCTGCCTTAAATTATAAACAGCAGCCAGATTTGACTCCATGCTTTAGATCACACAACGTGACAGATGATGCAACTGCTCCAAACAGACAGTTAAATGGCCAGCTATTTCAATGAATTTGATGTGTATTTCATGTAATTGTATACTCCATAAAGCGGTAAAAAGCCAATGTTGTGTGCTGGCTGTATTTTAGCACAAAGTAAATCAAAGTGCCCATCACAAATTTGTAATTCAACTTAACCTTTTCAAGACCTAATGCTTTTAAGAAGCTCAAGTGATACCACGTAGTGGCTATGTGAGGGTTAAAGTTGCTTTTCAGAAAATAATTCCGGGTAGAGCCATCTCTAATTTTCTTATCAAGTTACATTAGCTTTTTGAGAGCTGTGCCTTGCCATGGCTGGGTTTCTCCTGTACTGCAGTGTACCGTGCCTGAAGCATGCCTCACTCTGCACTGTCTTCACACCACTGCTAACGGCTGGGTTTTTCTGTTTAACTTGTGAATGAGTTGTCAGTCCACTAGATAACAAACGTAAGCACATTTTTCTTCTCCTTCTAAATCTTTTCCTATTCATGTGTCACAAATTTTGATTAGTTGAATACATGAAAAGCAAGCGTTTTGTGGACTGTGGTTCGACCAGTTCATTCTTTTCTGTGATTTTCAATTTTCCAGTATCTGAACAGCTCTGAGACACGGGGATTGCATTTTCTTGTAGCTATCGTCTGCCTGACTTACGGGCACAAGACGGGCTCATTAGTGAGCCCAAACACTCAGGGTTTTGTCCAGCAACCTTTGAAGTAAATGGAAATTCCCCACATGTTTTTATTGGGTGTCAGATCAGATGATTAGTACAAGTTGTGGCACTACAAGATTTTGTCTAATTACACGATAAGGTTTTTGCCTTATCTATGCAGTTTGTGAGATACTGTTACTTACGGGAAGTATGTTAGAGTTGATCGTGGAAAACTTTGAAAGGAGAGAGCATTTGCTTGCTCTGCAATTTTCAAGTTGTTTCATGTTTTTTAGTTTTTGTTTTGCTTTTTGGTTTGTTTTTTTTTGCCTTTCGTTCTATGCATTTTTTAATTCTCCTGGATCTATCACCCTCTTACCTACAGGTTTCCTGAACATGTTTACTGGAGAGTTGATAAAAGACATAAGTGAAAATAAAAGAATGTTAAGAAAGGACTGAGATTAAGGAATAGATTTATTTTATTTTATTTTATTTTATTTTATTTATTGAAGAGAAGAACTAAAGAAATAAATACTTTTTTCTTTTTGGCTTGCTATAAGCAGATGAACTTCCAGATATGCAAACGATTCTGAGTGAGAGCAGTCAGATTCTCAGGTGACAGAGTTACCTGAGGAGTTACCTCAGGAGTTACCTGAGTTACCTAAAAAGTTAGGTCAATTCACAGCACTCACGGGAAGTTTTCTTCTTTGTCTATGTAACTCCCAGAAAGTTTTCCAGCATTAAGATATGATAGGTGATGGTTATATGATGTTATATGATGTTTTTAACTTTGCAGGGGTTTTTTTTGTTTTTTTTTTCTCCACAGAAAAATACTGATCCTTGTGTATAAATTGTTTCGCATCAAGCGAAAGCTGGTAATAACCTAGATGTAGAGACTAACGTGACTTCTCTTTGAAATTTTAGCCTTTTCTCATCCAGCAAAGAAATATTCCATGCTTTTCAACAGGTGAAATTTATTCCATTATTTCTTTACGTTTATAAGAGTGTCTCTTTCCTGTTTAAATTCACATTTCCAGAGTGTGGCAGTGCCTTAGGATTGTAGCATAGAAAAGAGAGTAATTATAGAGGAAACATTAATCTTTTTGAAGATGTTCAGATGTAAATGATCCACCGCGAATGATTCTGTGAAACAGGAATGCAGATGAACCTTTGATTTTTAGCTGTACATGGTGTGCGTTATGCTTTTCTTTCATAAATGCGCTCTTTTGCAGTAAACAGAAATGAGGGTGGCCAGGAGGATGTTCTGCTTCACAAATGAAAGTGCAATCTGTGTGCTATAACAGTAGTACCTCCTTATTGTTCTTTCGTGTCTGGGTGTTCAGTCGAGTGTTTGAAAACTAGCTGAAATATAAATCTCTTTGCCGTTCACAGCCAGGTAACCTATACCTGTCACTGAGGGAGGAACTAGTTTGCTCGTTTACATTTCTGTAAGGAAGACTGATGTTCAATCAGGGGATTTTATTTGATGATGTAAGAAAGTATTTATTTAAATAGACTGCTCACCTTCATTTATTAGAGTTGTTTATTTCATATAAAGCATTTATTTCCAGAAGACTTACACTAGAATTGGTTGAAAACTGCCTTTGGTTTCTGCAGATTCCACTCTGGGACTCATGAAAATAATTGTGAATTGCTTTATCTTAGCGAAACATTTTTAACCATATTTGCCATGCCATTTCTGAAATGACAGATTTGAAGTCTAATTATTTCATCTTTAAAAGTAGCAGTTAATGTTGTGTAAAAGCTCATTACATTGATAACACCCTCTGCATGGTCTTCTGACTTAACTGGGAAGAGGGTTGGAGGGGAAAAGAAAATCTTGCATTTTGGCAAAATAAGGCTGTTCCAGAATATTAAATCTCTTTCTCTGTTGATCCTTTGTCACTATTTTCTCAGCTTTTGCAATGCAGTGCTTTAATAAATTATGTATTTGTTCAGAAGAAGTTGAGCTTAACCGCATGTGTAAAATGAGTGAGCTGCTCAGCCAGCTCCTCTACCTTTAGCTCAGCTCTCTTCTAACTGCAGCTGAGTTGCAGTTTACTTGGAGCACAGACAGAGCCTTGGGAAACTCCTACAAAAGTACCACAGAAACAGATACACCTCACTAACAAAAGGGTCTGAGCCTGCCCTTGGACTGTGGAGACTCACGTAGTGAGATTAGTTGGTGCACGAGATGTGAGGTTTCCAATGAAGTGGGTTAGCTTGCGCACTGGTTTAGGATGGCAAATTCTTTGTCATCACATGACACTAAAAACTGGTTGCAGCCTTCATGATGTGCTTTGACCAGTGTTCCTCCCAACCCTGCATGAGTGAAAACCTATTATATTGTACTTGGTTTAACCACCTGCAGTAGTGGGAAAATATTCGTATTAGAGTCAGAAAATCACTTTTTTCCTGAGTTGCCTAGTACCCAACATAAAGTGAAATGTCACAAATCATAGTTTCTTGAAAAATTATTCCTAGGTAAATAGCAGGGATATTTAGGGGCTCAAAGCTCTGATCCGTTTGTCTTGAGACAGCATGACTGTGTGCATTGGAAAGCAAACGCAGTTGTTTGTTACATAGATCCTTATGCTGGTAAAGAGAAACTATTGGTAGCTAACTGAAATTATGCATAGATTTGTTGTGGGAATGCTAAGTAGTCACAAGGAGAATGCCTACATTGGCTCTCTGATGTCATTTCCCTTCACGGGCTTCACCAAAAAAAGATATAGACAGGAAGCACGATCCCGGTTAAGATGTTTGGTTTTATTAACAAATCACTCATAGTTCTACACCAGTGACTGGGTGTATTTCTTTTGTCCTCGTGCTTATTCTTTCAAGTCACTGAATAATTCCAGGATATGATTAATTGTCAGTAATTCTTTCTGATTTTAGTGGGATTTGAAAGCTTCCAGTTCTTTGCAAGATGCTGTGTGGAGTGAAAATATCCATCATCTTCATATGTATGTGTATATGAGATGCTAGAGCTGTATTGGATAGAAGTAAACATTATTGAAGAACATTATGTATAATTCAATTGAATGTAAATCTAGCGTTCTGCCCCATACTAAACGTTTTGAATAACCCTTCTTTCTTTTTCTCAGTGTTGCTTGAAGGTGGTTGGGTTTTTGTTTTTGTTTTGTTTGTTTGTTTGTTTTGTTTTTTGTTTTTTTTCCCTTTTTTCCCTGGCATTAAGTGAAAACCTGTGCAGCCAAAAAGATGCATTTAGCTAACACAGCAACAATGTGCATTTTTGTAGAGCTCTGGCTTATTTTCAAGCTGTGGAATATAAAGAAATTTTACACATATATATATGTATTAAGATACACAAAGATGAGAATTCTAGCACAAAGAAAGAACATTCAGAATGCCTCCGAGCACAACACAGTGACACCTGAAAAGCATACTGGTGCTTTCGAGGGACTTGAGAAAAGATAATATGTTTTTCGTTATTGCAGTACTAAAGAAGGACACCACCCTGTGCAGTCCCTTTTCATACAAAAATCGCTAAATTTCCAAAAAAATATTCTCCGTGACAGAGGATAATCTTAGCTTGATTTTACAATTATTCGATCCAACAACTTAGTGATTGCTTGATTAAGTTCTGGGATAGCAGCATTTTGAGCAAAATGCACATGAGCAATAAAGAGACGTGGTATATCTGCATCATGCACACTATTTTGTGATGCAGGTTTCCCTCTCTAAAACATTGCAGCGCTAGGGTTTTAGTAAGCTAGAGGTATTATATCACATACCTTACACAGGCACTGTGCAAAGTGGGGCTTGCCCTATGCAATTTTAAAACATCAGCCTGTATTTTCTGGGGAGAATTTCCAAGCTGGTAACTCTCATATTTTCTCTCTAAACACTGTTTGTTTTCTGTAAACAAAGAACAGCTTTTGTATAGGTAGTTGAAAGTACAAAAGAGTCTCTTGGCAAATCATTAATCTTGCTTATAATTAGTAGTCAACATTGTAGTTCTTTTCCATAAATTACAAGAGGAGCAGAGTTACCCAAATGGCTCATGTTTCTTGCAGCAGGGAGCAAGAGGAGCACTGATTGTCAGGGGCAAGGACCCCATTTGATACTTGTATTAATGTCTAATGTATAATACATAATGCATTACTTAGTAGTGGAGACAGGAAGGGCAGAGACAGATGAGTTGAAAAGGAGAAGAATTAACTTGGTGTGTTTACTTCATTAGAGAGGAGGGAGGCAGGCTGAACTCCTCCCCAGCTTCCATAGGTTACATGGTTTTGTTCTGCTGGACTTCCTTACATCTTGTTATGCTCACACACACACTGAGGGCAGAATGAGCCATTTTAGCAGCTTGCACCGTGTCAATCAGAAAATGAATGTCTGTGCTCTGATGCCCCGGGGTGGGGCATTCATGCTGGGCTGCCAGGAGAGGACAGTGAGGAGCGGAGGGGGATTGTTTACAGATGCCACCACTGGAAAAGGAGGTTGATCCATCTTGTCCTCCTTAAGGACATTCATCTGATTTATACCTTTTCAGGACATGCTCATTTCACCACGGGGTAGCTTACAGTACAGGGGGGCAGCTGAGGTGACTCTTATCTTTCCGTCCTGCATCTGGGATGCAGAGCTATTATTTAGTCATTCAGAGGGGATGTTTGAGCTTTCCCTGTGTGATGGCACAGACAGGGAAGGAGGAGACCACAGCACTCCTTGCACAGGGCAGGTTGCTTGCTACTGGGCTGGGAGAAGTTACAGGGCCACCCCTGGGCTTCCCACAGCCCAGTGCCATGCAGCGCCTGTGTAGGAAGAGGGATGTGCTTGCATGCCCCTCCACCCTCACTTGTTCCTCTGAATTTGTTCCCAGCTTTTTGTAACAGAAAGCTCTTAATTAGCCTTCCTAGAAAGGCCCTGAGTCTGATTCTGCTATTTGTGAAGAGCTCTTTGGTAAGTCAAGTGTGTGGTGTTCTTCTGTTCTGCCTTTTAACACGGCTTGTCAGTGTTGGGATTTAATGCACTGGTATGGCGAAGATTTTTCTTTGTACGTATCCCAGGACTATTACTCTCACAAAGTGTTTAAAATGTATTGTAAGAAACACAAGGCAAAATGCTTTTCCATAAGAGCTTGCACCGTGCTCGTGCTTGTCGATTAAATATGTGCAGCATGCAGCTATACTGCGCTAATGGCTTTGAATACCAAAATGTTCAGCATTCTCTTGTGATGAAGACTGCCACAGAGCTTGCTTCCTTATGTTTCTGGCTTGAGCATATTGATATTGAAGATATGACCAAGAAAGCATGCAGTTTCAAACAATCACACTGCTTATGCTGCATGCCAGGCAGTAAAGTGTTCTTGACAGTAGGTTTTTCCCTTTCTCATCCTTGCATTTGGATAGTGTAAAGACCTATTTGGGGATCTTCCTTATGTTTTATTTTAAAGTGACCATCAAAATCAAGTGCTTAGCTACCACAGTATTAAAAAAAAAAAAAAAAAAAAGGTGCATGTGCAGATGTTCTGTGTTACTCAGACCTTTTAATACCCTATACAAAATTCCTCTTTGGCATAAAAGCAAGAAGTGTTTCTCATACCACTCACTTTCTCGGTAACAACACTATCACATTTCCTCTACAGTAATATTTCCGAGACTCTTCTCTGGTTGAATGCCTGTGCAAAGATGCATGCACCAGAAGAGTACCCCGAATTCCTGGAAATATGGGAGTCCGTATTTTATTAAGAACAGAAATACTAGTTTTCCTGTCCCTTTCATAATCCTTTCAGGGGCCACTGAAGAGTCAATCCACCATCCTCAGTTGGAAAACTACTTTTGTTGAGGCTAGAGATTAACTCCAGCTTCCTCGTATGCAAGGTAAAGGTACCTCTCATCTTTAGTTCCCATTTAGTATAGAAATATGCTTGCATGAGGACATTCATAAAGACAGTGTTGACAAAGGAGCTAATGTTAATAGAAATACAGAAAACAGAAAAACATGACAGAGGAAGGAAACTCAGTGCTTGGAAAATAGTATCTGCATGCAGCTCAGATCATTGAACTTACTTCTATTCCTGTATGTTCTTAAATTGTTTTTCCCATTTTACTCTAGCTCTTTGCTTGGAATTTGGTGGTTAGTTTTCCGTATGAAGTATATAAAGAAGGACCAGATGGATATAGCATTGGGATCAGTGGCAGAGAGAGAGCAAATGATTTTATAACATGAACAAACTTCAGTTTCTAACTTTTTGATCTCATTAATTTTTCCTAGAATGGAGAGCCCTCTATTATAGATTGCTGTTTCCCATATGGATACTCATAGGTTCTGATCGAGTCACCTCTAAACCATCTCTTTGATGAGTTAAATAAATTGATCATCTTGCATCTCACACTGTGAAGCATTCGCTTTGATCCTTTCATCACTCTTCTTGCTTTGCCCTGTAACTGCTCCAGTTTTTCAAAGTCCTTCTGAGCGTGGAAGCGAGAACTGGGACCCCACAGTTCCTGTAGTGCAAACAGCAGAGCTGAAGGCAGGGACATCCTGTATCTCCTTTCGTCATGTTTGCCTCTTGGAACAGCATTACACTAGGAATTACACAAGAGTTCCTCTCCTTATTTAGCTTGACCTTAAGACTTTGTCAGAAGAACTGCCGAGGGTTGAGCTCCCCACCTTGAAAAATGCTTATTTTCATATTCCTGCATGAAAACCTGTAGACTTTTAAAACAGCATATTGTTTGGTTATATTGATGCATAAAAGAGTACGTTTATATGAAATTTCAAGTCAGTTTGGTCTGAAGCTCTAGTGAAAATGAAGTGTTTCTGCCTCTATTGAAAGCAAGGAGTGAGGGTGTATCTGAAAAAAAAGAAAAACACTTTGAGATACAGGTGAAATGGGAAAAGGGTCACAAGTAGGACTACTATTTTATTCAGCCAATTCACTAATGCTAATAGACCAACTTGGAATATTACTTTCAAAAGTCAGAGTTTGGGCGTTATTTAAGCTGGTTGTTTTGTGTCCCCGTGTTTATATAACAGACCTCATGTAACTGAGTAGAGAGGGGGTAGAAGAAAATCCTTTGATCCTTCCGTAAGATGTTTTTATGTAAGTAGCCTTCTCATGATGAGCGCTGGAAGTCTGGACAGATCATTGTCCATCTGTTTTTACAACTTTGTGTGATCACCATCCAGCAAATGCTGTTTAATCTACAGAGAATAAACACTTCCAGAGTTGACAATGTGCTTCCCAGGTGCCGAGGGGGAGGTCTGCACAGCCGGGCCGCCAGCTAAACTATAGGCAAACAGTCATCCAAAGAAAACAAACTTCCAAGGAGATTTTAGGGAAGAATACCATCTCTTTCATTTTCCTTTCTTTTTAGAAACCAGAGACTCTTTTGGTTGTTAAAAGAAAGATGTTGGTAGTTCTTCTAATGCTGGATCAGCCAGCACATGAGAAGGGAGAGATGCCAGTGACCTTTAGAATCAGTAGCTCCTTTTTTAAGATTAAAGGGGTGAGAAGGAAACGTGTAAATGTTTGTGTAGCAGGCTAATGAAACAAATTCCCCTTACCGCCTTCCCATTTGAAGTGCTGCTGATTGCTGGAAGAGTGATGGGAGGCCCAGGCCTTCAGCATGGAAGCCAACCACTGGGGGCCTGGGCCATGTTACTGCCCCAAGGCTCTGGGCTGCTGCCTGGGGCTTGGATGTCACCTCCAAAACACTGCACACTTAGCAGCTAGTTAGGCCTCACTTAGCAGCTAGTTAGGCTGCTCAGCCCAAATACACTCTGATTAGAAATTCCTTACCATCTTTCTCATTCTCAGATGAGCTTGCAGGTCTTAGGATGTCTGGCCCAGGAAATAAGAACTATATGTGTATTTTCCTGTTATGGAAGCAAAAAGGCCAATGACACTGGTGCTGGTAGATCTCCGTCATTTCTACCCTCTTTGTGTCTCACTATCTCTCATGTTTTGTGCACTTTTGTGAGTGCATTTATATTTCTCTTCACAGGATTTTCTTTTCTGGAAGTCCAAACGGGCATTACAGAATTCATGCACCAAGACTCCCACAGTGTAATCAATACCCTGCTTCAAAATTTCAGCACTTCTGAAGTAGAAGAGCTAGCTTAAATACTTGGGATACCTTCTGTATTTTTAACAGTTACTCTCTATGAAGTATATGGGTCCTCTACTCCTAGAGAGTTTTTTCCCAGAAATGTTCCAGAGACCTCAGTCCTAGGCCTTGTTTGTGAAATTTTTTGGTTTCTTTCTCAAAGTCAGAGGTTAGTTAGATGGTATGTGGGCCTACCTTTGGGGCTTCATTGGCTTCTCTGTCTACTGTGAATTAGAGGCGTTTCCTTTGACCTCTTTGTCCTTTGAGCTGGGCTCAACCACAATTTCCTGCACCGTCTCCTTCCTTCACTGCTACAGTTCCCCCAAGTCCTTCCATAAAAAGTGTCACCTGCACACAACAGGGTTTCTGAATGAGGAGCAAAAGGGAAACAAAGCAATTTGGCTTCTTGACTGCTTCTTTGTGGCTTTTCTGGAATGAGGATGACAGGACCCTATTCTTGCACAGTCCCCAAGTACCAAAGAATAAATCTTTCACAAAGGCAAGCCTTCCCCTGGCTACAGCAGTTTCAAAAGTAAGTTGCCCAGCGAACAAGGATTCTTTGTGTGTTTTCTCATCCCATATTTAAGGTTAAGCAGTTTTAAAGTGTAAATAATTATCTATCTCCCATTTTTTTTCATCT
This sequence comes from Alectoris magna, assembly GCA_030625065.1. Classification (NCBI taxonomy): domain Eukaryota; kingdom Metazoa; phylum Chordata; class Aves; order Galliformes; family Phasianidae; genus Alectoris; species Alectoris magna. Next base: position 110,170,032 of record CM060561.1, on the reverse strand, counting down.
AACCCACAAATATCGCCTGTCATCTAAGCTCCTGAAATTAATCAGTGTAGCGAAGAAACTACGCACACATCCCAGCTGGCCTTCTTCTATGTCTGGACTGGGCCACGAGCACTGCCTGCCATCAGTGGCCATCAGTGCCACATGCGAGTCTACTAGATGAGGCGGCACTGGGTGCATGAAGTGTTTTGCCACCAGAGCTCAAGCCACTGAAAATGAACATTGGCAGGATCACATTGCAAGGGTGTTGTGTAATCAGAGCCACTCCTTCTTAGAAAGTAACTATTAAAACTATTAAAAAAATAAATATGGAGCTAGCTCAGGACTGAAACTGCTTGTATGTCTAACTGAAGGCTACATAAGCTAGAGACAACCCACATGAGATGCAAAAGCTGGGAAGCCTCCATCCCCTGAACATGAATGGAGGTAAGTCCAGGGTCAGCAGTCTTCTGCTCTGCGCAAGAAAAGTCACGTCTGTTTCTTGCCACCAAGGAACATGAAACAATTGAGATTACTGGGTTTTGTTTTGGTTTGCTAATCAGAGTGGGAGATAGAACTACTTTTATGTTTATCATGCCTTAGGTTACTTAGAACTGCATCAACTGTTTCCATATAGCTAATTACCTGTAGCGAGAAAGGATAATGAAAATGTAAAAATAATCCCTGGTGTCATTTTGTTACCCATATGAATTTTTTCTAACTTGCCATGATTTTCTGTTAATCTAGAGGGTGTTCTTTATTTGCCACTATGAAGTTTAAAAGCAGTAATGAACAAAAATAATCTGTGAATTGCATCACTTCAGAACAGATCTTTGAGATTTAACTGCAAGGCCAAAGTCACAAAGCACTGTTTTTGACACAAGGTGTTTTATCATCTGCAGAGCTTAAGTTCTGTTTCTTCTTTGAAAACCAGGAGATGCCTGCTGAGAACTGGTTTATGTCAGGTTGACCTTACCAGCAAGAGACATTGTGAGCAAAGGTTTTAAAAAGGGGTGCTGATGAAACACTTATTTATTTACCATTCTGTTACTGACAGTCCTTTGAGACCTAACATCCTTGCAGAATCCCAGCAAATTCATATACTGGCAAAGGAAAAATAGAGAAAACTACTTTTTTTGGCCAATATATATTATTTAGATTTAACATCTAAATATGTACATAGATACACATTGTTACATATATATATATACAGAGATCTAGAAAGAGACAGAACTAAGTAGTAAAATGCCTTACATAATTCAGAGCTCTGTCTTATGATAAGTTACATCAGAAATACTCTGAAGTATGGAATGAAGTATTTAGTACAGAAACAATACCTAGGACCAGTAGTTCGGATTTTGGTCCTTCATTCTCCTGGGGCATGGATGATGCAGTGGATAGAACAGGCTCCTTTGGTTTAAGCCTGCTGGACTCAAACAGTATGGGACAGTATGGCTGCTGTTCCATGCTCTATTTCTGGTCTGTGTGACGTGAGTCAACTCATTTCTTCTCGTCATCTTTCTGTTGCTCCCTCTAACTTTCATTCAGTCTGATAATTTTCTTTTCTGGACACTTCCTTGCTTTCTATCTGTACAAAACACAGCACAGAGCAGCCCTGTTCTTGGCTTCAGTTACTGCAGCTTAAATATTAGCAAAGAGACAGAGAACAGAACTTCTGTCCAGCCCTTCCTTGGTGCTGTTTCCATTGCACTCTAGGGAATACTGTGGCCAGGTTAACATGAAGTTTGGAAACTTACTGAAGGAAAGAGGAAAAGGGATTTTCGCGGAGCAATCTACCTGCTCCCTTGTCATGATGTGGATCTTGCAGTTGTTAATCTGGACATTCTCTTCCCACACACGGTGGAGTTGGTGACTCTGTTGGTAATACACCCGCTTAAGTGCTTTTTGCTGGATCCCAGCCGGAACAAATTGTGAATTCCTCATCCTCTCATATCTGCTTTACTGCGTGTTTCAGAGATGGAGCAAGGCATTTGAGTGTCCAGGATAACACCTTGTACTTGGCAGCTCTCCTGCATTCCCTGCATAGTCCCCAGAGTGTCGGCACCTGGGATGGGGGAGGCTCAGGAAGCACATACCAGCTGTGAGCAAGCTGCTGCAGCCCACCTGCGCGGCTGCCTGGCTCCTGGCCCCACTGCTGCCCCCTATGCCCCCTTCTCCTCTCTGCCTACGTCTGGAGACATACACAAGTGGGCAGGGAGGGTTCTGCTTCTGCCATTTAAAAAGGCTGCTCGTGCTCCTGGTTTGAAAAGGTTTGGGCAGTGGCCAGAGGCATACGGCTGGGATGCCCCTGCTGTCCTGTTTCGATTTTTGTACTCTGCCTGGCTCTGTATTTCCCTGGAAGAATTCCCATGCACCATGCTTCTATCAGTGTCAAAAACTAGCAGCCTGCCTGGGAGCAGTCACTACTTCTAAGGAGTAAGTTTTACATGGCATGATCTTATTTACTTAGATTGGTCCCAAATTCACCATTATACTTGATCCATTTATAGATCAGCCCTGTAGTTTTGACAGTAAACCCTTGTAGGTATGTCTACCTCCAGCAAAGCCTTTGAGGTGATTGAAATGTAATTAAAAAGTGAAGGCCAGATGTTTCTTCCCAGAATGACTTTTCAAGATCACAACAGTTCTTTCAAAAGGGAGGAGCGGGAAGAGAAATGCTAGAGAATCTCTGCTGGTCTGCTTTAACAAAGGAATTTCCTAAAGAATATGCAAGCAAAGTCTGGATTTTGTTCCTTTTTTTGATTTTTTTTTTTCCTCCTTTCATACTTTAGTTTGTAAATAGTTTGAAATGGTAATAAAACAAAGTGGACTTTCTGTTCCATTGTGCAAAGCCAGCAGATGTATTTTTCCCAGTGCACCTGCTTGCTTGCTTAGTCTTTCCAAAAGGGGGGTGGGGGAGAACTTTTTTTTAATCATTTTTAAATTTATTTTATTTTATTTTTTGAACAGTGCTTTACTAGTATATATTTTTTCTTTCAGAATTTGCCACCATGAAAATGTTTTATTGGATGTATTTTTTTTTAAATCTTCCATTCCATTCCGTAAGGGCAAATAGAGATGTGGAGGAGTTGGAGTGAGAGAACCCACATAGATCAAAAAGCAAAAAGGAATGCCTGAATATTTGCAAATCCTTTATAGTAAAACTGCCAGGAAATTTGCAGCATTAATGTAATTATATCACATAACTGGCAAATTAGGCAAGATGTACTAGCAGTGTTAAGCAAAATACTTCATACTCAGAAAGAAGGGTGACTTGATGGATTGAGGTTTCACCCAAGTACATAATTTTATTCTATGGTCTTTGTTTCATGATGTACAGCATTTGACATAGAAAAGCCCTGATGATGCTGCTTTGTGTCTTGTAGTACAGCAAATATGTGGGCAAAATTTACAAGTATTTGCTTCCTGTCTTAATGAAGGGTTAGGTACAGATATGCTACTTCTCACCAACTTAAGCTGACTTTGATAATTCAGGTGCTACTGTATGTCCTACAGCTTGTGTCCAACAGATATGTTTTCATTTCTCTGAGCAGCACACGCATTTGTCATCACCATGAAGGAGGATCTTGGTTAATAGTCACTAAGACCACACTGCTGTAAGTTCAGGTTCAGACTGGAAGCTGCAATAATGTTTTTTTTTTGCTTCATATTTTTAGTACTTTTCATGACGTGTGACGTGTTCATGGTGAAAACTATTCTGTCATGATAAGTAAAACCAGACTCAGTGGTTCCTTTTTATTTTTATTTTTATTTTTTAAAAAGGAAACAGTTACTTCCATTTCATGCCACTGGAGGAGTACAAATACGAAGGGAAATCTTTGTGGAAATGGCTGTTAGTATTCTCACAGAAAGCATGAAGGAATTTTTAGCGTGACAGTCCATGTAATGTTTTCTTAAACTGGTCATAGAGTCTTAATGGTTAGAAAGGACCTCTAAGATTACCTAGTCCAACCATCCACCTACTACCACCTACCACCAATGTTGTCCAAAGTACTCAGTGTTTCCATCCGGACCTGGGCAGTAGTGAGCACTGAACCCCTCTTGAGTTGGTGAGAACTGAGTGATGTTATGTATAACCTTCCTGAACATGGCTACTAAAAGTGATGCCAGAGTGAAGCAGTAGGATCTTTTTTTTTTTTTTTTTTTTGGTTCTTGAACTCCTCTTTATGTGTTTCATCTTTATATCAGACTAATGCTGTTAAGCTGATTATCAGTGAAAAATGGGTCTGTTGTTTTCAGCAGGGCAATGTGTACCAAGCTGAGAACTACAGAGCTTTGCCCAAGTCTGGTGTCCACTTTCTGTCTACAGAAAGAAACAATGTGGACAAATGGGAGAGGGCTTGTGGAGAGAAAAAGTGCTTCAGTACTGGCATCCATCATGTGCATTGCAACAGGGTTCTGTCTCAGACGAATTGTAGTCAGTAGTGGTGGAAATACGTCAGCTATAGTCCTGGAGTGATCACCTGGGTAAATTTAATCTGAAAAGAGCTGAATGTGCTCTGCAACTGCTTTGTACTGTGAGCCAACACGTGACGAGAGGGAATAATGAGAATGTTTGCGTCAAAGGCGTATTCCTAATTCGCCCTAAAATACAAAGGTAGACACGAACTCAGTGAGCTTCATGCTTGTTTTTAGGCTACTTTGCACTTCTTGGAAAATGCAGAAGACAGGTGGGAATAGATAAGGCTATAAGAATAATTGCATACTGGGCAAGTGAGAATCAAGGCCAAAACTTTGCTTTAATTTATGTTTTGTTTAACACAGCCATTGTAAGAAAGAGAGCTTATTAGAGCAAATAATAGATTGTTTTATAAGGTTAAACAGAAATACTGGATTGTCTTTTGCCTCTGTTGTTATCTGTAGATTACAATGTGGACTCATGGTTACAGCAGCTCTGGATGTGTAATAGCCCTTTAGCATGAAACTCCTGCCTAGTATACCCTTAGAATGTCATGCTGTGTGCTGTCTAAAAGAGCAGTTACTTAAAAAGATGGGGAAGAAAAAATGTAACCTACATTTTGGATTCTGCGTAGAGTATGACTTTAATGATTTCTGCATGACTAATATTATCATGGAGATGATTGTTTTTCTCATTATAGTGTTTGTCTTAATGTCTGTTACAATAGGGCTGTAATACAACACAGTGGGCTGGGGGAGCACAAAGCTCATAGCATGGTATGGTATAATTCAGTTTAAGGTTTCAAGCTGCGCCAGGGGAGGTTCAGGCTGGACATTAGGAAGTATTGCTACTCGGAAAGGGTAGTCAGGCATTGGAATGCACTGCCCAGGGAGGTGGTGGAGTCACCGACCATGGGAGTGTTCAAGAAACGTTTGGATGTTGCGTTGAGGGGTATGATTTAGCTGGGAAGTATTGGTAATGGTTGGACTGGATGATCTTCTAGGTCTTTTCCAACCTCGATAATTCTGTGATTCTGTGTGATTCTGTGAAGGTGTCCAGTACTCATGATGAGCCTGGGTTTCTGGCTCACGGATTCAGGTACAAAGTGGGAGTTAATATGCATTTACTAGAGGACGACAGTAATGTTTTTGCTCACTACATTTTGAAGTTTGGGGAGTTTTGTAAAGATAGATACATCTAGATACTCAAAGGCTAGGCCATGAAGTATATTTAAGTGACCTGTATGCTGCATGAGCTGGTCAGTGGCAGAGAAGCAAGCAGTATTAAGTTGCCATTTTCTTCTGGCCTCCTTTCTTAAGTAGACTAAAAAAATTTTTGCAGATTGTTGCTATTTATAAAAGATTCTCATCTAGGCTGTCTCTCCTTAGATATGCTATCATGGCAGTCCCCTGGCTCCCAAAAACTGTGCTCTAATCAACCTCATTGACACCTATATAATTAAGTGGGGAGACAAGAGGCTGAAGTAGTGGGAACTAGAAAAGAAGCTAAACTAACAAGGAAAACTTGTTACTTGATAAAAATGGAGTTCAAAAGTCTCAGAAGCCACTTCGGAGAGCAGAAGGTTGGCAGCTTCTGAGTTCTCAAGATTTATTATTATTCTTTTTTTTTTAAATTGGGCAAGAAAGAAAAAAACAATCAGATATTTGCTTCTTTTATAATGGTTGCACAGTACACGAGTTCTTCCCTTGGTATTTCATATCAGGACTGTAAATTACCATGGTGGAGAGTATCACAGATCTCTGTGTCATCTGGAGCTTTGGAGCTCTATCTTAGAATGTAAAATATTTTGAAATGTGCAAAACCAGCCTGAACCTCCTTCTCCCTCTCAAATCCTGTTGTCTCTGCTCTCCTTCCTTATCTCTCTTGGCTTGTTTCTTTCTCCCCAGTCTCCTTCAATCCCAGACACTAAAATACCTGCTTGAACAAATTTTGATTACAGTTTGGAAAATAAAAGTTTGGCAAGGAGCCGAAGGAGAGGAGAAGAGATGCCCACTGCTCCATTCCTGCCTGAGTGTAGAAATAACCGGTCCCAGACACTTGAAAAAATCCTGAGAGCTTCCAAAGTTCCTCAGTGCCGCCGGTCTTGCTGTACGTGACAGTGTCTGTGTGCGCGTGCGTTTTCAGCCTGCTAGACGTGTTAACCCTGCAGCGAGAAACCTGAAATAAATCAACACTGCAAGATCGCTATCTCCCGCAGCACTGATATCTGATTTAATTGTAGTAGTGGCTCAGGGGGAGGCTTCCTGTGCCTCTTTTTGCCAAGCGAGTTGGCTGGCAAGGAACAGTGGGAGCCGGGGGGGATGCTGGGCACTGGTACCTGCTGTGGCACTGATGGAGTTGATGGTGGGAGTGTGTCCCCATGATGTGCCCTGGTACTGCTGTGCCTGCCAGAGTGCCAGCGCAGCACCTCCTTTCCCTCCACATGAAGCTGCCTGCAGGACAGCCGTGCTGCATTGTGGCAGTGTATCATGGCTTCAAAACCCTTTCCTGGAACCATATGGAAAAACAGAGTTGTGCCAGACCGTCTGGCCTGTTCTGTTTGTTTTCCTATTATTATTTTTTTTTTTCCCCTTTGCTCTTGCTGCAAGCTGGAGGAGGATTCCTCGGCAACAGTCCTACAAGCATGCTTCAGGGGAAGAGTGTGTGGAGCTGGGGCTGCCTGGCTTCCTTGCTCTGTTTGTGAGGGCTTTTTAGGTGTGACTCCATCTCTTCCCTGCCAGCATAAACCTGCAGCCTGGACTCTGGGATCTGGCATGCTGACTAGCTTCAGTCGCCTGGGCTGGATTGCACTTGTCCTTCTCACTCTAAGTCTGCTGAGATATATGGGTAGATGGATGTGTCTTATCCTAACCGTAGGTAGATATTTAAGACAAAAAGATTTATTATTTACCTTCCAATTTTAAAATCAGGATTTTTAGTAGTCTGTGCCACAGGTAGACATGTGCCACTTCCTGGTTTTCCTGGTGTCCTTTCATCCTTCAGACCCCTGGTTAGTGCCTGCCTTGGGACAGGGCTAAGCAGTGTTTCTGTGCTTGGTTTGTGACACCCAAGCAGGACAGGAGCTTATCTCAGCACCCCAGCTCAGACTCGACACCTGCTGCTCTGTCTTCTGGGAGCACCATGGATCGTGACCATCAGAAATGACCAAAAGCTTGCTTAAACCAAAGTGCTGTTTCCCCGGGAACTGAAGAGAACGCAGATCCACATGACAAGTTTGTGGACATTCTTTTTCCTTTAGGCTTCAGGAGAAGGCCAAATGCCTTCAGCTTTGCTGTGATCTCTGTCACACACCATCTTGGAAAGCACCAAAAAGTTGGTTCCTGCCCCTATCAAGACCTGCCACCTGTTTTCCTCCTTGTCTGTAACTGCACTTCAGCACTTGCTTTTGCAAACTTGTCCTCAAGAGCTTATCCAGGCCCCTCTAAAGCTGGCTGCTCTCTCTGATGTACTGCTTTGAAGCTTGGTTTGAGCTAAGCTTCACTTAGGCAGGCAGGAGGCACATTTGAATCATTTACCTTGAACTTCAGGCTTTGTCATTGCCCATGTTATGAGTGCGGTTCATAGGATCATTCCCCAGAGTCTTTATGTCCACTGTTGCCCCCAGGCTGCATCCCAGAGCTCTGTGCTAAATATCATGGCTTCCTGGGACCCCCATGGCAGCCAGGGGCCAGCCTTGGCCAGCGACAGCATTTGGACATTCCAGCTTGAGAGCATCAAAAGGAGGACTGCAAAATAAATGCAGCCTAATGAGTCTAAAGCTCTTCAGAAGCTCATGGTAGGATTTTCTGTGTGCTGAAACACAAAAGTTTTATTTATCTTCATGTGCTATATTCGTTACCTGTGTAAGTTAGCTCACGGAGCACGTCTAAGAGTTCTGAGAGGTAAATTTTGCCAGAACAATGACTCAAAGCTTTGGTCTGCTAAGAAACTTTAATGAATGTATATTTGATTACTATGTTATATTATTATTTGGTAATGGAAGAAAATAGGAAATGACTCAGACTGCAATAAAAAGGTGGTTTTTTTTTTGTTGTTGTTGTTTTTTTTTTTTTTTTTTTTCCCAGTTGCAGCAAGTGCATTACATAGGAGTTTGTGGTTTATAAGTAAATAAATAATGAAAGATGCTATTCCAAATATACTTGCTTTGTTTTGCATTGTTTTCAAAATGTTGGTGGAGGACTTGTGTCAATATGTAGAAGTACATGGAGAGACCTTCCAGAGCTGAAACACAGCCAAACTCTGATGATCTCAAAAACTCCTATGTTTGATTTTCTTGCTATGCTTTGTGGTTTGCCCATTTCAGAGTTCTTATCCATTCCCCATGTTTATATGGGGATTTTTTGTTTTGTTTTGTTTGATTCCCATGCGTTTGCCTGCATAACATTGCCAGTAAGCAGAAACTAATTGTCTGCATTGTATGGCTCCCTTGGGGCTTTGGGCCCCTCAAAGTTCACTTGGTTATATCGCTGTTTTTTCTTTCCATTTTCAGAAAAATTGACTGTGATTGCAAAGGATTTGTATAGTAGCCATAATGCATTTTCCATCATAACCAGAATATTAAGATCTTGAAGCAATGAAAGTGACTAAATGTTTTCAAAAGGTGATGAGTGGCTACTTTCAGAAAGGGAAGATATAATATTATGATAAATTACGCATACCGATGTATTAGCAATTGTCTCTGGCTTCAGCAAAGCAGAAGATACACAGCCAACTTGATTTATTTTGCAATGTGTGAACAAATTATCTTTATCCTGATTCTGATTATATATTAATCTATCACCTGATTACTGCTGTATTCTTCATTGAAGTATATTAGTTGAATTTCTTTTACATGAAGAGATTATGTTACCGAAGACCCTAAACATTCCAATACTTCAATTCTCTACTGAAGTCATTCCAAGTACAATTTTCTCAATGCTGAATCAATCAAACATCAGTTTATGTAGGTTGTTTATCAGTTTTGAGTATTTCTCCCTTCTTCCTGCTGCACTTTAAAAACTTTTTTTTACATCTCTTATTGCTGTGCAGGATCCTTCATAGTAGATCTCAGTGGACCGCTTGACCTCACTTTGCTTTGCCACTTACCGCAGTAGATCATAAGGTGGTGAAAATGTGTGTGTGTGTGTGTGTGGGGGGGGGGGGGGGGGATAGATGTTTGTTTGTTTGTTTTGGTCTTTACCAAAAGAGTTTCTGAAATGTACTGAGACAAAATAATAATAATAATTAATAATAATAGAGCTTCCAAACCAAAGTGAATTTTAATGATGAAAGAGCCTCTTTTCTTTGGAGTTGTTAATAATTCAGAGTTTAAAGAACTCATTTAGGATTTGGTGACTTGGGTTCAGTCCTGTGTCAGTCTATAATTTGAAGCAAGGGCCTTAAGGAGGGTCTCTTACATGCCAGGTGATTGCCTCCCATCAAATTATTGGCTCTCTTGAAAGAAGCTTCTCACCCAGAACTTTTCCAGCTTGTATGAATAATTGAATAATGGTTGGGGCAGTGAAAGAGATTAAAGCTCCAGCCTGCTAGGTATCAGGGATGTAGGGCCTTGAACCCAGATCTCTTTCATTCTGCTGGAGAAACCCTGAGTCCTCCTGGGACTTTGCGCTGTCAGATCATGGCCTGTGCTTTAATGCTCTTTTCTGGTTTGGGCAAATGCAGAATAATTCACAAGATATTCTTACAGATCTACATTTTCATCACTTACTCAGTGGTAACACACTGGTTTGTGCGACTTTATCTATATGTTTTGTTACTAGCACTTTGCTGTAATACATAGTATTTAATCCATGGTGGTGTCTTATTGGTTTCCAGGCTATCAGGCTTCCTTCTTTTGTTCAAAACAATGAATAGTTTATTCCCACCATAAGCCACACCCGTTGCTTTGATTTTCTGGGAGTGTGTAAAAGCCTACCGTTAAACTCATTTTGTTTCAATTAATCCAGACCTAATTTGGAGTTCAGGGAGTCTGGCCTTTGAAGGTTTTTTGTTTTGTTTTGCTTTGGTTTGGTTGTTTGCTTTGTTGCTTTTGTTGTTTTACTTTTCTAACACTAAGTCAGTGATTATGATCATAATTGTTTATAATGAAAATTAATATGGGCCTTCTTCACCAAAATTCGCTTAAGCAGTGTAGAGCGCAGACCTAGAGCATTCAGTACATAAAAAGCATAACTGCAACAAAGGAAATACGTGTTCCCATAATGAGAGGCAGGTGTCAGACACCTAGCATTGACCTCTTGCTGTTAAGCTTTCAGTGAGATCTGTGGACCTTCTGGGTTAAGTGCTGACTTTGCTTAAGTTAATGATAAAATTGCCATGCGTTTTGCTCCTGCTTTCAGAAAACAAGTTCTGCACCATCTTGTGTCACTTGATCTTGACCTTGACGTGGATACCATGGAGCCTTTGATATTTGTGTTAGGGTGGGAATGGATCGGGATCACGACTCCACTAGGTGTCTTGTACAAGTCAAGAGAAAAGAGCAACCCTTGCTGCAAATAGATGGAGATGCAGGTGGGAGAAGCTGTGGGGTTCTCATCCCATATTAGTGGCCTGACCTGGATGTGAGTGTCATCACTGTTGCCCCCGTCCAGATTGAGGAGGTTGCACATGCTACAGGCAGTGCCAGATTTGCACAGGATTTTGCTCACAGCTTGGGGAAACATTTTTCCACTTAAGTCACTGCATTCCAAAAAATGAAGCCACTAGAATAGTTTAGTAAGAAGGGAAAATCCTCGGTTTTTAGGCTCTTTGTTAACTAATGTTTTCGAATGACTGTGGCAAACGACTCAGCAAAGAAATGAAAATGTCAGGAGCTTGATCTTGTTTGCGCAGTGTATTCCTGCCAACTCGATTTCTTCCTGTATGTCCATTAATAAATAAATGCCCCTCAAAGCTGAGGACATGGCAGAGGGAAAGCTTGAAAGAGCAAACCTGCTGAGCTGGAGCTGCTCTGATTGCAGGCTGCCAGCTCTGTCCTGCAGCTGGCAGGTGCCTCATTCCAGTACAGGGGACAAAATGTGGAATGAGAGAGAAAATGAGGCTGTAGGAGAAATGCAGTCACATCATGCCTACAGTGTTACTGTCGCACGCACATATGTCAAAATTCATGGTACACCAAGATGCAGATCCAGGTTTTGGGTGGAGGCTGCTTGGGCAGGCTGCCCTGCACCACCGCCCTGAGCCCAGACCTCATTTTTTTCACCTCAGGACAGCCTCACTATAATCATTTGTTCTTACATTATGGAAAGGGCTATATATTACCATCAGCTCAGGAAATGACCTCATGTGGCCTTGTAAGGCACAATTAATTTGCAGTGACTCCAGCTGAAAGTTGGCTGTCTTTTAACTTAATAACTGGAGAACTGTCAACTTCCTTTGAAGTTAATAGTGGTTGTAATGTTGAAATAGAAATCTTTGTAGAGGAAAGCAAACTTGACTTGATTTGAATTTACAGTACATAGTGGGTTTTCTCAGTGGAGTAAAGAGAGAGGGAAAGCGGTGTTGTAAAACAGAAAGCGTTCCTGTTGTGTTTAAAGGGTTACTTTTACTATGCCGTACAGACTGAATACAGACTTAGCAGTGATGTTTTGCAGTGAGTGTTCAGGCTGGAAACATTCAAGAGTGAGCAATTCTTCCAAGTTGTGTGCTTTCTCACAGCTGGGACCACACACTCACATGCAAGGAAACGTGAGCCTACCTTAGCTTTCAATTTTTCTGCAAAGGTGTATGAAGCGCTGTTTTAATTAGTTGTTCCTTAATCATCAGGGGAATTAATCAACTGTGTGACAAACAAAGGATTTATTGCTCTAGATACAAAAAAATATTTATTATTATTTTTCCTCTTGAAGTTCTGTAAACTTTAACAAATAGGTCATTTTGGGTTATCAGTAAACGGAATGAATGCAGGTGAATGTGCAAAATGTAGGTGTTTCTAATTTGTGCTGGAGTTTATTACCGCCACTGGATCTGCTTCATTGCTGCTAATGAGGTTTTAGGGGTCCTCATAATGTAGTGGAATGAATAACCTTTTGTTCAAATAAGGCCACCCAAAGTAGGTGAAGTGGTGGATACTATTCACTTTATTGTTTTAGTGCATTTAGTTTTTGTAAAGGGACTGGATGATAGCCCTTCAAATTGAAGGGCTCTCACTCCCCAGCACACGTACGAGCAGGGTTATAATCCTCTTCTTTCTTCCATGCTGGCTTCAGTCATAACCCCACTTGATGCTAGTCAAAATATATTGCCATCTGATGGTCATTAGGCCCTGTGGAAGGTGCTGGTGGTTTCTGTTAGCTCATCTCAGACAGGTGTCTGCGCAGAGGAGGCTGGGAGCAGCACATGTGCTCACAAGTCAGGATGAAAGCCCAGGACCATGGGGTCCTCTTGCTGCTTCTACCACTAAAGCTTTCCTTCAGATGGGGTTATCAGAGCGGCTTCAAAGTGCAATCAAGGAAAAGCAGAGTATTTCAGATTCTAGACAAGATTTTGTGAGTTCTGGACTGCGTGCCCATGTATCTATCCATCTGATAAACGGCATAGACAGGTAAGTAATGTATTTATACTTATGTCTGCATTAACTTTATATTAATCCATCTCTCACAGGTCATTTTCTGACATTCCAATTCCCTGAGTGACCTTAAACAAATGCCATTTTGCTTCTGTCAAGTAATCAAAAAATATTTTTTTCTCCTCTCTCCAGATGAAGAATAGGTTATTAAAAGACAACTCTAAACTCCTTTCTGCATCGATTCCAATCCCACCCTGCTGAGTAGTGATTTGTACCTTTATAGTTTTAGCTGCTTATGTGGTCTCTTCTTCATTGCCATTGTTGTTTATAACTCTATCCCTTTGCTATTTCATAGGGAAATAATCTCATGCAAGTGTAAACTACTTTTCCAGTTAGAAGTAAATTAAAAGAGAAAAATCAGAAGTCATGAGAAGGTAGAAGAAAGAAAATGCAGGTACATTGTTGTAGCTTCAAATGTCCTGACATGCATTACCAGAGATGTTTCACCTTTTCTTTGGCTTCAATCTCTTTCCTTGTGCACACTTCAAAAGATAGGTTTTTCATCATGTTACATGAGTTTGTCAGTGAGAACAGCCACACAAAAACCTTCCCTTTTATTAACCAGCCATATAAAGAATGCAAGTATGGCAGTATTACAGAAAGCAAGGAGAAAAAATACTGGTGTATCCAAGTTAACTTTTGTGCCTTATTATACTAGCAGCCTTCTTGGAATGCAGAAGAATTAAAAACCACTGCAGTAATAAAACTTCTTAGTTTGTTCTTGAGACTAAGCTGCTCAGGACAGTGGGAGCTTCACCACTGTTTGCAGCTGAGTCGAGATTTGGGTTCAGGCTTTGTTTGTGCCCACTGCCTTCTTTCAGATGACTTTTCCTATCTAGTGGTCTCTTTGGGAAGAAAAGCCAACTGTATTGATCCTCTTAAGCAGACAACTGGTGTTTTACACATTTTATCTTAGGTTTACAAATTTGCTCAGGAGAAGGTCTTGCTGAAGTGGGTGGATTTGCTAAATGAAGTTGGAATATTGATCTTCATTTATATTGGTGTTCATTGTTTTAGAATTAGAAGTGCTGCAAGAAATTTAGATTTTTGTTTGCACTAAAGCAAATTAAGAAAGCAACCATTGCCAGCCTTGCAATTATAGTACAAATCTTATCATTTAGACACTTCTGTTACAAAGCCGCTGTGTGAAAATCTCAACTTTTATGTAAACAGAAAAAGGGGCAGCAAAAATTAAAAGTTTGACATCTTAGGGTCTCACAGTATCAGAGATGTCCAGGTTTGGTTTTATGTGGATAGATAATTAAACTGTGGACGATTTAGTCCTTCTCTAGCTTTTTGTTTGTATTATACAGACTCATGATACACGCATGACAGTAACTGACAGTAGTATCATTATTTGTGCATTTTGAGAACTGACACCTGTCTGAACAGGTAATGCAGACAATGTTATGCTGCTAAAGTAGAGACTGGTGGAACACAGTGCTGTAAGTCTGCCTGTTATAGTTTTAACAACACAGAGTGGGACTTCAGGAATATGGAAAGTCTTCACTTCCCACTTCAGGCTAATGTGAGAGATCCAAGAATACTTGCCATCTCCTTTCTTGAACTGATCAGGCTCAAAACAAAAAGAGCACACAAAATAGGAACTTGTGTCTGTGTAGGCAAAACTTTGAAATGCTTTTTCTTTCCCCCTTTAAAGTGTAATTCAATTGCACCCTTCCATTAATCAGGCCAGATGAGTATTCAAAGCCTTGTGGTTCTCATTTATCAAGTCAAATTAAATGTTTCTGACCAGATTTATCAACTAGGTATGTTCTAATCAAATTTAATGACATTTTCAATGAAACAAAAAGTGCACTGGGCATTTTTCTTTTTGGTCCAGTAGAGGTAGAAAAGGCGTTTACATCCTTTGAACATGAAAAGCATTTGGTGTCAGCCCCTGTTTGTTATTGTGGAACATGACAGTTATCTGCAGAAAAACAGCGGGATTTAATCTGACAGCCCAGTAAGGGAAGAGTGCCACCAATCTAATTATCCGGTAATCTAGTCAGAATGAGAGTAATTCTAGGCCTTTCTCAGTCAGTTAATCACATTTCCAATGCATTAGGTACTGCACATGCAGAGCTTTTAGGGATGAGCTTTTAGTCAGCGTAGCCCATGGTAGAAGCAAGAGGAGCGTCATGTCACTGGTTTTGTTTGTTGTCGGATTGTTTCTTTAATTATGATGAAGTGTTTCTGTTCGGAATTGTTTTCCCTCTTTGTGATAGCCTTCTGTTGATAATTTCTCAGTTTACCGTCTGCAGTTCATCATTAACAACAAAAGATTTTTTTTTTTTTTTTTAATGCTGTCTGTCCCAAGATGGAGGAAAAGAGATATCATCCTCTGTTCTTGATAATGCTGTCAGAAATTGCCCTTTCTCCATCCTTTATTTCTTCTCCCTGATGACCACGATCTGGTAAACTAAATGGCACAAGGCAATAAAATAAAATAAAAAACTGATGTTTTGCTAAAGATTGTCAAGCTGACATCAGGCCAGGTGCCAAACAACATGACGTATCTATTGTATAGAAGATAGGTTGGGAGAGAATTACTCAGAGAGAAAAATTCATTTATTCTGTGGCAAAAGTTCAGAGGTTTGGGTTTTTTGTTTTCGTTGTTTTTTATTTAACACTGCTTAAGGCTTGATTCTACTATTTGCTAGTTGTGTGACAGGCTCATTTATCCTGCCTGTCAGTTCTCCCCCACACACTTTATTGTCAAGCCGGGGGAGAAATTATTTCATAACTCTGTCCTCAGAGGTATAACTTGCCAGCTTGAAATATCTAGTTTGGATTGTAAGTAGTTGGGGCGAAAAATGCTGATCCCTGAATGTTTCATCATTTTTTTGCAAGGGCAGCAGACCTTGTGCTGTTGTGTATTTATTTATTTCTACAGTCCGGCCCACTGTTCTTGTAAGTGTGCAAGATGTATGTTGCTCTTACTTCGCTGGTAGAAGAAAGATATATTCTAAGTAAGCGTGTACATTCCCCAACTCGATATTTGAAGGAGGATTCTTCAGGGCTGTCAGAAGACATTTCTGTGCTTCATTCTCAATTCTCCCTGTGACAGGAGAGGGTCTGAACTCCCTGAAAGTTTAGATGTCACTGAGCACCTTGTGACTTGGTGTGGTCCTTGAGGCGCTGCATCTAGACAGTATCACTGTGTAAGATACTTTTACATAAAAAAGAAATAAATTTCAATTTGAAAAATAAGGGGGAGGGAAGGGAGAACAAAGAAAAGAATGAAAAGGAAAATGTGCATCTGATTTGCCCGCCACACTGCTTGGAAAGGTGGGAATGGGATTTTGTCCTATCTCTAGAAAAGGCTTGATTAGTAAAATCTACAAGATTGGTGGTCTTCCTATTCAGCAGGCTATAAATTGGGTCTTGGCTCAGTCCAGAAACTCTCCGTATCTCCCTCCAACAGCGACGTAAAAGGAACGCTTTGCATCCAGATGTTGCAGTTCAATTTGATTTCTGCTTTGTCTGAATGCCTTTCATCTTTCTCACCTTGTTTGGATTAGAGAGAGTAAACTGAGTGAAGGCAGTTTCTGCAGCAGCCCATGCAGATTGGTCTTTGCGTTTTTCCAGCTTTCTCGTTACCTGTGCAACTGTGAGTGGACCGCAGCAACTGATTTAAATGGAAGAGCTGGTTGTTTTCCATTCCAGTTTGACAGGGAGGTGATGGAGGTCAGAAATGCAGGAGCCAGCGTCAGGGATGTGGACTTTTCAAAAGGGCAAATGTCTCCAATTAAAAACCACAGTAATTTCGTAAAAAAATATACCAGTGCCTCCTTTGAAACACTAGTCACTAAATAGCAGTGAACCAGGAGGAAAATAGGAAGAAACGACCCAGCAAGATGAATCAAGCTAAAATCATGCCAAGTTTGGCATTTCACTTGCAAATGAATACCAGATCAGAACTGATCTTCAAAAATACATTTGCTAAGATGGAAAACAAAGTACATGCTTTGCCTCTGCTTTGCAGAGACACTGATCCCTTTTTAATTTTAGCTTAGTGGAAATAACAGGTTACTCCTCTAAGAAATGTAGGTATTAACGTTATATTCTGAGATCTTACAATATCATGTTAATAAATGTTAATGTGCACAAAATATTTCCATTTTTATAACAAACAGCAGTGTATTTAATATGCAAATGTGGTCTTATAAGCATTATTTCATATTCAGGACCCTCAGTCTCTTTCTAGTTTATCTTCTCCTGGTCAAGATTAATCTGCAAGCTCTATAAATACTATAGAGACTCCTCTTCTGAACTTCTTCATGAACTCTTTCATTGTTATTCTTTAAAAAAAAAAAAAAAAAAAAAAGTACAATTATATTTCTAATCTTGGATATGCTACCTATGTATACAATTTACTTATGTGATAGACTTCAAAAGAGTGTTAAACCAGCCTTTTGAAAGAAACAAGGTTTATTATTGCATTTAGAGATGTTTGCTGTGTTTTGCACATTCCCTATGTATATTAAGAAGATACAAATGCTTTGCTTGTTTTTTTTTTGTTTTTTTTTTAATTAAAATATTGTTATCAGTAAAATTACTTAATCTGCAGAAAGCGGCCAGTAGAACCAATCTTGGTGAGTAGGAAAAAAACCCAACTGCTTTAAACTTGAGATATAAGAGAAGAGAAAGGATTCCTTGTCTTTTGAGGTGCATTTTTATTAGGATACTTAAATTATGATTAACAAAAGAGATGTTGAGACTCAGAGCATTCATTTTAAAAACTTCTCAAAGTGGCAACCATGCACAGGTATGTACAAATCTGAAGGTTCTTTCACTGCTGTATAACGCAGGTCTTACATTTCTCCACTGTTTGTCAACGCTTTGATTTCAGTGTTCAAATTAATATCTGCTGAATGAGCAATGCTTTGCAGAAGTTGAGCTTTGTCTTGATCATTCTAAACAAGAGGGCCTGCTACTGTCTGGGGAATTTCCCAGTGACAAGAAGGGCTTTGTGGAAAGAGTAAGGAGCAAAAAGACCTTAACTGACGTAAGTGAATTATCATTCTGCCTTTCTGTACAAGGAAAAAACTGTGGACTTTGAACTCTGGGAAATGATTTTGCAGTTTTCATTTTGAATCTTGATGTAACATATAGAACCTTCCATTGTTACCTATTTTTTAACTTGTTTGTTTCACTTTGCTTTTTCATATATTAATAATCTGTGGTCACAGTCCTGACTAATCCGTGTCACGGCTATAGTCTTTCAATCTGTTTTCCCCCATCAAGTAGAAATACTTCAGGTTGGAAGTACAACATTTCTCTTTAACCAGACAGCAAACTCTCAAGCCTTGTTTATTCACTGAGTTTTTGTCAGACTTGCTAAATGCTGCTGTCAGACTGTAAATGCCAATGCTACAAATAGTATTGCTCTGTGGGAAAGTGTTCACCTTCTCTTCTCGTTAAAGATCAGCAGTTGGTCCTATTTGGTGTCTGCACGTCTCCAAATAGGTGTGGAGTGAGCAGGCAATGCTGAGAATTGGCTTCTGCACCCAAAGAGCTTACGGTCTGTAGAGTCTTTTTAAGGTGACAAGAGGTGAAAGGGTTTCAAAGAATAGATATCATCTGGCCATTGATGTCAGGGCTTGGCAAAGTCAAAGCCAAAGTCTTTGATGCCACACTGGTCACAGGTATACCTTTGGTATGTCAACGCTTAAGCATTCAGTGTCCTAAGAGATGCTGCATATATATATATATGTGTGTGTGTGTGTGTGTGTGTATATATATATATATATATATATAAAGGTGTTTGTTCCAGGCAGCTGTTCAACACGATACAGATCTTACCCCGGTAACCCTAGTAGGCCAGCTCTGTGGAGGAGGAATCTTATGTCCATATCCAGAGCCAAAGTTGGAACTGTTGAGAAAGGTTATTTTTCTTGAATTTTCTTTTTGTTCCATGCAGGGGGTTGTTTTTACTAGAGTTCTACCTAACAGGACATTAATCATTGATTCAAAATGTTTAAAGACAAATATTGAAGTAAAAGAAAATACTACAGCAGACAAACCTAAAAAAGTCAGCACATACCACAGAAAATGCTGCAAATATGGGAAATATGTGGTAAAATCAAACTTACGCAATAGATGAAAACATTGACCTTTTAACAGTGCTCTTCCTCTGCATTCTGTGTTCTCAATTTTGACATCTGCAACCTCTACTTCAGGCTGTCCCTTGTCTATAGTTTCCTTTGATATTTATATATTTTTTTCATTCTTTTAAAATGACTTAAAAGTCTTTTCTCCCTGTTTCATAATATGCTTTTTTAACTATTACTCCATTTATTATCATTTTTCCTTCCATCATGCTTTGCAGTTCTTAACAAATGGTTTTCTCACAGATGTTTCTAAGTCTTCCACATCTGTGATCAACTTTTTTTCCATCCATTCATTTCACTTTGTTTCTACCACATATAAGCATACTTCTTTTCTTTTGTTGCTCAACAGTTACAGTATTTTAACCCATTCTGAATCAAGAGTGAAGGTCGTGTTTATATTAAAATGCAAATAATGAACATTTTTAAAGTCGTCACATTGAGAAAATCAGTTTGCAGCTACTACATACAAAGGTAAATGAATGAAGATCTAAGTATTTAAATATTCAATATTTGTAGGGCATAGAAAATTACTTTGCTAAATATATCTGCCTCTGCAGTTCTGCTTTATAAACCTATGTATTTTGTTCTGTAAGTTTTCTGTTGGTTATCTACTATTGCGTTATTTTAAATGTGTAAAATATGTGACTTGTAATGCTGTCATGTTGTTTTTGTGAGGCAAAATAATTTGGCTCAGTCAAAAACTCTGTAAAAGAAGTTTGGATGTTGGTTTAAGGAACTTGGATATTTGAGACATTAAATAGTTGACCTCAGAACTTGACAAGTGAACAGGCCTCAGTAAAAATGCAGTGATGTAAAAATGCATCTCTGTTGGTCTTTGGTGAATAATAACATGTGAACAGATTTCCTTAACATGTGAACATGTGAATAACATGTGAACAGATAATCCTTATTCTCCTAATGTGAATTGCTGAAATAAATTAAACATTTAAATAAGAACAGAATTATTAATACCAATGATTGGCACCCGGGTGAACTATACTATGTAAATACTGGATTTTACACAATTTGAGATGGAGTAACAATATCACACAGTCTATACGTTGGAAGAAATGTTATTCATGTTAGCCATATCTTTCTGTCAGCTCCCTTGGAACCAGCACCCAAAGCTCATGCCATACCACTTCAACAGATATTCTGAACATGGGGCAGAGCTCAGGCTGAGAAATCGCGCTCTCTCCCTGCTGCTTTCCTTCCTCTTGAGAGCTACCTCATCTGTCCACAAGAAAGCTTAATTTTCCCATGGCTTGGGAGAAAGAAAGATGGAAACCTCATTGACCCTGGAGGCTATGCTGAATACATCAATGCTCAAAAGAAATGAAGCATTTCTTATTAAAACCTAAGTGTTGTAAATGTGATGAAAAATTAGATGTGGATCCTAAAGGCAGACGATGACTGATCTGACCCAATCACCCTTATATCACAGGGCAGTATCACCCATGCTGCTCTTGTAGCTCCTAGGGTGTAAGAAAGTTGAATTCAGGCCAGGGGATTGTGGGTTGGTATTGTGGCACCTCTTCTATTTACTGACCTGCCAGTCCCCATGAGGTTGCTAAATGTCAGAGAACTTTAAAAAAATAAATAGATAAAAAATAAAAGGACAGGTTTGATGTTAGGAAGTACATAAGATTGGTAGCCACTGGGTTTTGCTTTGCTCTTTGTAGCTCATCACAAGAGCATTGCTGCACTGCAACTCTAAACAGGGTAATGGGAGCAAGTAGTTCCCCTTGCCTCCCTCTTCCTCTAACATCTGTATTGCTTATCCAGTGCTCAAGATTTGTCTCCTGACCTTTGAAGGTCCATGACTGTCAACCCTGTACTGCTGGGTGAGTGGGAGAAGATATTTCTGCATCTCCACCAGGGTCCCACCACCGTTTACACATGCGGGCTCATTACTGTGCATCTGTGTGCTAGCTACAGGTTGCACTGATAGTAGGTGTTGCTATACAGCACTTGTTAAATTATAGTACAAATATTTACTACTGACGTGTTTTTAAATGAACACATCTGGAATACTGAATTGCATGTACTGGATCTCTCTGGATCTTTGTGTAAAACAGAAAGGAGGCATCTTGGTTTCTGTTGGAAAATTTTTATTACTTCATCAAAGGAAGTGTTATCAATCTGTCAAACTCATTCAGTAACAACTTACTTGGATCAGGTACAAATGTTTCTTGTGCCACAGATTTATTTCCAAAGTCTGCCTAGGCGAAGAGTGAGACTTCTCTTTTGCTGCCGTCATTAAGCACAGCCTCCTTCAAGACACATTGATTTAATATGGAGGGTGCTAGCATAGCACTCATCTTGGAGATATTTAACTGCTTTAGAGAGCTGGGTGCTATCTGCAAACATACTCAGTAGAGCAGCACACACAAACACCTTGTCTTTCCCCACTGCGCTGCGAGGCGTGCTTCCACAGGCAAGTTTTGTCATTGCTCGCTTCAATGCTGGCTCTTCTGAGGGAGCCGTCTCTTGGAACACATTAGTGGAATGTGTTAAACTGCACCAGAAATAGAGTTAGCACTCAGTCGCATCCAAATGATAGCTTTCTTAAAACTGAAGAGAGAGAGCTGTATTTGCAGGCATGGCACATGCAAATATTTTTCTTCCAAGCTCTGTCAGCTCTCCCATCTAATTAAAAAACATACCTCTCTAGGTGTAGAAATTTAAATGGTTTTAGTGGTTTTTTTTTTGTTGTTTTTAAACGCCATCAGCATTCAAGGAGTAATTTACAGCCCAGTTCTTCCAGCAGATGTCTTTTTCCTGCAGATCTCATTTAAGATGTGGTGGTGGAGGAGATCTAATGGGACACAGTTCTAATACACGGATTTAATAGCTCTTGCTTTTAAAGTGATGAGTTGGCTGATTAAGTTATGGGACACTATTGGCCAGAATTTCAAATTTTGTTAGATATCTAATGTCTCGAATGGACTTGCAGGGAGATTTTAAAAACTGATTTGTACCTAACTCCTCTGTGTGGGAAACGTACAAAAACCCGACCTCACAATGCATTTTTTGAAAGTCTTGGCCTAACAGTCTATTCTGAATGTCTCTCTCAGATATTTTAGCCTCTTGTGGGAGGAAAAGGCATCCAAAGCTGCAAGTTTTAGTTGTCTTTCTCGGCTCTGTTCACTATAGCTGTGGGAGTTTTGTCAGGCTCTTAACACCCTGGAGAACTATATCTAATCTCGTGCAAGATTTATAAGGTGCATATGTGTGCTTTCAAGGCCCATCCAGGCTATCTTTACTGTTACGGCGTTATAGAGGAATTACTAGCCCTTAATCCAGCACTGAACCATTGAAAAACAGTTCTGTATCTAAGCCTACTGTTATCTGCACCTGTGTTTAAAGCAATTTTCCCAAGAGGACTCTAAAGACAAAATTGAAATCCTCAGGAGGTATTTTCATACCAAGAGTTTAATATTCATTTTTGCTTGTGTTCCAAACGTTTTCATCTCCAGGTGATTGTTTAGGTGAGAGGTAAATGGGTTAGTTTCAAAAATAATTTTAACTCATATTAATTTGCTTTAATTAAAAAAAAAAAAAAAAGTTCAAAAAGCAGGTTAAGTTTTTCCAAGTTTAATCTGCAAGAAGGCTGCATTGGGGCTTTGAGTTGCTACAAGTACACTCCAGCTGTGACTTTTGGAAGTGGAATATCAGGCAAGCCATCTGCAAAGCCTTCTGAACACCTGTGGGTGCATCCCAGAATGTGACCAATGTCAAGGTGAGATGCTTGGGCCAAAACCCTGTCTGTTTGATTTTTGTAGCAAAACCTAGTGACTCAAAGGAAGAAGGGTGAGCTGTGATTTATTAGTGTGGTACTTTTCTTCTCTGACTATCATTATCATGATTGTTATTATTTATGTATTATTATTCATTTAGCCCCAGTCAATGGAAGGCAGAACTACTTTGGCCCTGCCAAAGGCAGAATGCTTGGCTGTAAAGGCAGCACTTGGAGTGGGTCTGGGGTGGTCAGCCTCAGAGCAGAGCTGTGCAGTGGGAAACTGAAGGCTTATTGTTTGCTTTTCCTCCCTTTCAGCCCAGCAGAGGCTGCCACACTCTTGGCACAATCTAAGCATTGCATTATTTTTCCTCACATGAAGGCCCATTGCTCGGCCTCTTTTCCTTTGGTCAGATATCAGCAACACAAAATGATGTCTTTGTGTAGCAATTTTGTGAGGAGGAGTAGTTCTGATCAGAATTTCATAGATTCATGTTATTAGTAAAGATCTAAAACCTCCCCTTTTTTCTCCCAGTATGAGGGAGGGATGCTGTTCCTTACAAAAGATCAGTTCTCACAAGACAGTAGGACATTTATTTAAAAAACGAATTTGAATCTTTGAGAACTTTCCTTCCTTGTTTTGTCTGGGACTGGAAGCAAAAGGAGCAAAATTCCCCCAGAGAAACAATTACAGAGGCTTTGTAGCGCTGACCTCTCTCAAAAGCTTTTCCTTTCAAATGGCATCTCAGATTTTCCTATGTTCATGGAAGTATTGCTGTCTTCCAACTGCTGAGAATTACTTAGTTCAGAAAGAAAGGGCTCTGTGCTGATGTTGCAGACCACTCTGCACTATTCAAATGAGTTCTTCAGCATTTTTACTTTTTGGTGTGATTGTTTCATGTGCTCTTTATGATCTTCATGTTTGCAGTGTTTCAGAATTACTTCTTGACAATCTGCTGGCCCGCTCTGTTGAAGCCGGAGGTTCAGAAATCTTCTGTGGTCTCTTTTCAGCCTTTCTCCCATCCACATCTAAGGAGATATGCAGAAGTTTTGAAGAGATTTTGGAAAGTGTTAAAATTTCCTCACACAGTGCTTTCTACAGTAACCAGCAGTAGGGAGATTTATACAACTGGGTATCTGGAAGGCTTTCTGAGATCTTGACTGCAGCGTTGCCTGGGCCTGACGAGGGCACCCCCCTTGTGCTGTAGTTATTTAGACATTTAAGCAAAACTCTTTTATTATCAGTTCTACTACCTGGGGTTTACTAATTCTGAAGTTAAACACCTACAAATTTATCTTATCAGAGAATGAAGTGGCTTTTGGCTTACTACTCTGTAAGATATCATCTCTGTTGTGTTGTCTGTGATGCACAGTGAATTGGAAGACAGGGAATGATAGTGCCTAGTAAACAGTATTATGGAGATATAAATACAAGAAATATGGATGAGCAGAAATTAAAGAGAAAGAGGGAAAAGAATGAGAACCAGACATGCCCAAAATGACCAGCTGATAAGCTTGTGGAGGGAGATGGAGCGTGGAAAAGAGCTGCTTGATATCAAGTGCTTCTCGGTATCAATCACTTTGAGTCCAGACGTGGGGTTTAATGCAGGGGAAGAAAGTCAGGTCTCTGACAATGAATTCCGACCATTGCTCTTCTCAGTATCGTTTAAGATACCAAGAGGTGCGTTGCATGTGGATGGGAAACTAAGTATGTAACTGGTGAGGGTGGATTTTAAATTTTATTTCCATGTCTGTGTATCTAAATTAATTTCCATCCAGGCAGAATGCACTGAAATTATCATCATCATAGAATATTCGACTTGAGTTGGAAGGAACCTCTAAGATCATCTTGTTCCAACCTCCCTGCCATGGGCAGGGTTGCAAGCCACTAGATCAATCTGCCTAGGGCTCCATCAAGCCTGTCCTTGAACACCTCCAGGAACGGGGTATCCACAGCCTCTCTGTGCAGCCTGCATCTGTGCCTCACCACCATATGAGTGAAGAATTTCTTCCTAACATCTAACCTCAACCTTCCCTCTTTCAGTTTAAATCCATTGCCCATTGTCCTATCGTTATCAGACTGCATAAAAAATTGGTCCCTCTCCTGCTTGTAAGCTCTTTCCAAGTATTGGAAGATCACTGTGAGGTTGACCCAGAACCTTCTCTTCCCCAGGCTAAACAATCCCAACTCCCTTAACATTTTGTCATGGGAGAGGTGTTCCAGCCCTCTGATCATCTTCATGGCCCTCCTCTGGGCCTGCTCCAACAGTGGGTCTTGTGCTGGGGGCCTCATGCCTGGGCACATTACTCCAATTGGGACCTCACAAGGGCAGAGTAGATGAGGACAACCACTTTCCTCGCCTTTCTGCCCCCCTCCTTTGGTGCAGCCCAAGATCCGGTTGGCCTGGTGAGCTGCAAGCACGCACTGCTGGCTTATGTCCAGTTTTTTGTTCTTCTCTGCAGGGCTGCTCTCAGAGAGTTCATCTTCCTGTCTTTATATGTACCTAGGGTTGTCCCAGCCCCAGTGTGATGCCTTATTATTGAGCTAAATTATTATTTAACTAAATTATTTAACTAAACTGGGTATGATTGCAAGGGGACAGCATTACAACCGTTACTCAGAGCTAAAAGAAGATGCTGCTAATACTTCATAAACGTTTGCTGATCTCTCATAATTTGGAGTTTGAAGCCTGTCTGCAACAGGCCTTGCTCTGCAGCTTTCATATTCCAAGTAAAAATTAATGTATTTTCTCTGCTGGTCATGATCATAGTAGAGTTGTAGGAATTTTACAGCTTTTGGCCCACATCAGTTTACGAGCTCTCAGATGAATAGCACTGAGTAAGCCTGTGGCTTTTTGAACACAGCATACAGGATGAATTCCTGCCTGTGCTGAAGCCAGTGGAAGTTTTGCCAGCAGCCTTAGAGGAGCTTGACTTTAATTCAAACTAGGCAAATTTATTCTCTATCAGGGAACTAAGTGGCTTTGGATTTTCTGCACTATAAGATACCAGACTGCTGCAGCTGATACATGCAAAAGTGCTTGAGTATAAAAGAAATCTCTTGCTATGCGGTGTTCTCTGTAAGAATTGATTTCTTCCTTCTGTCTTCTACTCTGATTCTCATTCATTCAAAGCAGATCTGCTGACCTTTTAAGCATGTTGCTAACCCTTTAGGATTATGGAAAAGAGAAAAATATTTAGGATTATTATGGAAGAAGCAACTGTTCTATACAAAATGTGCGCAGGCAAGGCAGAGACTTAATTGTTTGCATTTGTTGACTACTTTTTTTACTCATAGAACCGTGTGCAGAGAAAAGGTTGCTGCACATTTGAAGATTTTGGTGGATTTTGCAAATAAATTTCAAAGACACCAAGGACATTAAGTAGGGTCTTGCTCTCTTATTCAAATTTGAACACTACATAATACAGAATTAGTACTGAACTGACAGAATAGAAATAAAGGTTTTTCCAAGTTTTTAATTTGAACTGGTGGCAAACCTACTGATGTGCTGTGCCATCCCTAATATGAGCTGTCTGTGCTGTTGATGAGCAGATCCCCAGCCTGCTCGGGGCTCTCCCCGTGTCAGTGATGCTGACATCTTTGCACTTGCACAGCATCTTTCATCCCTGAGTGTGAGTTTATAAATGCCATCTCTCAGGGCACTGGTCCTCAGGGATTCAGGTACTGGGACTTGTTCTGCTATCACAGTCTTCGTAGAGCAAATGGCTTGACTCAGAATAAATAACGGGAGAAGAATTGAAAGATGCTGACAGCCATCAGCAGTGAAATGACACTAGGAAGAAAGCTGTTGGTTTTTTTTTTTTCCTTTATTTTCTGTCTTTTGGGACTTATTTGTGACATACCGAGAAGTCCATCCACAAGTTTGTCTGAAAGAAGTTTTGCCCAGCATTGATCTGCCTGCCATCCTATGTAACACCCACCTTTGGGCACCCAGGCGGATCCACAGGCAGCAAGCTTTGTGTAAGCTGCCTTGTACTAGTGAAACCACAGTGCTGATGAGGTCATTACAAATTTAAACACTGATTTCAAGTAATTCCTGATACTTGAACCCTTTAGAACCTGACAGACCAGCAAGATCTGGCTTCACTTTCATTTTTTAAGGGGAGATGAGGGCTCCTCAAGGAGATGCTGGTCATCTTGTGGACGTGGTAAAGGAAAGTGTATTAAGAAACTAAAGCAGTAAAGACTGTCTAAGTGTGAAAAAAGGGTCAGTAATACAGCAAAACTTCAGAAGAGTAACATCCCGTAAAGCTGCAGCATCACAGTGCTTGGCATGAAGCTTTACGTATACATTTGTTGACGACATTCACCTCTCTTTGTACAGATGCACCATAATGTGTTCAAGACACAGCAGTACCTCTCAGTGAAAAAAGTACTCAAATGTTAGTTGGGCAGGAATCCAAACTATGAACACTGGAATTAGGCCATGAGATCAGCTTAGGCAAATACCTGCTTCTCGGAAAATTATCTTTGGAATGTCAATGGCATGATGTGAATTGAGAGACTTGGCTCTCCAAGTCTCAGTATTGCTCTTCTGTCTTCCAGGTCTGCTTAGATGGAAAGATCTGATGAAATCAAATTACGTTATTGGATTTTTTTTTTTTTTCCCTGTTTTTGGTTTTTTTTTTTGTGTGTGTGAAGGCAAACAAGGAACTCAACCACCCAGGCAACAGCAGGGCACTGAATGTAGGAAGAAAAGGCAATGAGGAAGCACAGTAATGTGCAGACAAAAAGAGAAACAGCAGTGGGAGCTGAGCAGTGCATCTGCTGGTGTTGCTGGCCGTGGCTGCCTGCCTCGAGGGAGCAGCTCAGTGTGAGCTGTGTTCCTGTGGTAAAGGCATAGGTACAGTGGGAGCCATGGGTAAGTGTAAGGAAGATGCAAATGAGGAGAAAATTCCTTCTTAGTGCATTTAGCAAGCTTAGTCACGTTGCAAGGGAGAGCTATAGGAGATGGTAGTTGGATATTAATAGGTGACATTAAATAATTGCCAAATGCAAATGGAATTGAATGTCTCTCTCTGCAGCTCTCTAAGTGTTCATTAGGCCATCAGAAGGAGTTGTTTTCCCCCCTGTGTTGGTAGAAAGGGCTCAAAGTAGCAAAATTCAATTTACGTGAAAGATAAGAAAAGATGAACTAATCTTTAAGTCATTTTTATTCTGTGTAATTTTATTGTGAGCAGATAAACTGTGTAGATCATATTGGTTTTGTCCAAGTTTACACTAGATGTTAGATTATTTCAGAAGATGAAAGAGTCAAGGGTAATAATGCAAGGCCGTGTTTATAAATCTGTTTTGTTGAAGTCTCTGACATAACTACATGAATGTGAAAAATCAGAAAATGAAGAAGACAGCGCAGACATTCTCATAATAATTGTGGTTCCTATGAAGCATAATCATTGAAGCATCTAGCTTGGTCACTGACTGCATTCGAAGTTAAGTACAGCCTGTAGCTTGCCTCTGAAAATGAAATGCTCCTTTTCACAGTGTTAATGGAAATCTGCTACTCATGGCTGAGGATGCACAAGTGGTGGTTGTAAATAAACTTTAGCTTCTCAGAGTTGTTTGGGATTTGGAGAAAGCAAAGCACTCATTCCTGTTTGATAATCTCCTTGCTTGGTGAGAGGCATCCTTAGGGCCTCAGCAGAAAATTTATTCTGAAAAGCAAAGTTAGTGCATAAGTTAGTCTGTTTAAATATCTAAAAAGGGTTTTGATTCTCTGACATCTGTATGCGATGTAATTTCTGACTTTACCCAGTTCTCTCTTCACAGCAGAAACGCTTTTTTCCCCAGCAGCCTGTGTCATTAGCTCCTAAAAAAAAAAAACAACCTAGGGGAAGGTTAGAGGTATTAACGAAGAATAATTGGTAGCCTTTGAGGTAACTTTTCCTTTCTCTGACATAGTTTGGTGTGTCCATTCTTAGAGTAATGCTGACTGCTGCCGGGTTTCCCGTAGAATAATTAATCTGAGTCACTGCTCTAGCTGCAGTTTGCTTCTGCTGTGTCTTAATGCCTACAGATTTCTGGAATCTTTGACATGTATTGTTTAATGTATGCTGTGGTATTACTGAGAGCAATCCCATTTGTGCTTGAAATCAGATTTCAAGATTTTAATCCATCAAATATTCACTAAATTTAATTTATGTCATCTGAAATAGGAGAAGCAGTTTCAGCTCTTGCTGAGAGACTGACGCATGGAGTAAGCTGCCGAGTAAATGGCTGGTTTTACTTAATTTCCAACAACATGATACCTCCGTTTTGACCATTTTTGCTCTAGTATGAATTGTATTAGGACTTCATCTGTTCTTGCTTCTATTTTTAATTTATTTAAACCAAGTAAAAGTCTTGTACACATTCTCTATTTGTCTGGAGGTGCAATAGGGCAAACCATGTGAAAGCTGTATGAAATAAAAGGACGTAATCAGAATTACTTACTTCGGATTAGCAATTTACAGTCACCGATTGCATTTGAAAGTAGAAGTAACTGAGAAGGGGCAGAAGGAAGAGGCTGGCAGTGCTGGGAGCCGCAGTCTGGTGTCCTGCCTGGGCCTGGGCTGCGCTTGTGAGCTGTAAAATTTCCCCAGAGAAAAATTAATGTAGTTAAGCAGGAGAGTTCAGTGATATCATGTTTACGTTTAATGAATGTTTAATTTGTTGGGTCAGATGACTATCATGAAAAATTCCATAAATTTATTGAATTATTTAATATCTTACTGCTGAAGGAATGTTTCTCAAGGTTTCTCAGAAATCGTGTGGCTTTTCAGGTCCTTGTGCGCTGACCTCTTATTGCACTGCTGTCATTTTGGCCTAGTTTTAGAGAGCAAGTAAGTGGCCCATGAGTTTCCATTTCACTTGCAGCCTTCTTGGAGTCAAAAAATAGAGATCAGGCTAAGTGTGATCCTTTCCATAGGGGGCATTGCTGCAAGAGTGGCACATCAGGACTGGACTGTAAACCAGGGTGTTGGAGCCAGTGGATCTTCTTTCCCAGGGAGACAGCTTATGTCAGATGCCTGGATGTTACAGTGAGATTACAGGCACTGAGTCCCCTCTTAATCCTCTGCCCCACAGCCTCACTGCATGGTTCTGGGTCACAATCACAGACTTCTGGCTTCACGCGCTCCCATCCTGAGCATTGTGCAGTCACTAATTTCTGCAAGATCTTAGGAGGAACTCATCATCCTTTCCTTGAGCTCTGAGTTAGGTGAGAAGGAGACAGAGGAGGATGAGGAGGAGGAGGGCTGTTGCTGTGGCAGAAGGAGCCGTCCAGCCACAGGGGCACACATTGTGCCTTGAACTGCCGATGGGGAGCTCTGTACCATGCTGTGCTATGCCCCCTGCCCGACTATACAGCAGCTCTTCCACTGCTCCATGCCCCCACCTCACCTACATACTGCAGCCAGTCTTGCCTGCGCCTGCCTCTTCTCTGGTCTTGCATTTTATCATCCCGTTTCCTCTTATTTATGTCCCTTGTTAAAAGCCGATTTATTCATTTCAGAGTCACTGCCTGTTCTTTGTCCCAGCCTTCGTTTATTAGTGAAACTCCTCCATCTTCTTTCTTCCTGACATAAAGTATTTGTAAAAGCCTTTCTTATTCCCCTTAATCCCCTTGGCTAGCACAAAGTCTCCTTGCTTTACTGGTTACTCTTACTCTCCCTGCAAGTCTCAACTGATTCTCTGTAGTCCTGTGTGGATGCTCTCTATTTCCAGTGTACCCATTTTTTAATACTCTCAAAGTAGTCCTCTGTGTAGCCTCACTGTCTGCCACTTTTCTTTGAATTTTTCTTAATCACAGGAATGACACCAGACTGCATTTTCATTAGTGTCAGTCAGGGGTTTTCTGCTGCCTTCCACACTTGTGGCTGCTCAGGAGGGGGACTTCATTTGAAGCACCCATCTAGGAGGAACAAGTTAAATCTCTCCTGCCCAAAGCTTCTCTTTTCAATTTGCAAATGAAAACTGGTAATAGGGGACAGATTAAGCAGCATCATGCCTGGGTGCACTGATGCGAGTCTTTCAGTGTGCTTGTGTCTTTCTTCTGAGACATGTAAGGATATAGTGCGCAAATGCAGGCAGTATGTATGAGGAGGTCCCTGAGCTGGATTTCCCCATGAAGATTTGATCTTTTTTACATACATAGGACTTTGTGGATGCACACATCTGACATGTCTTATGGCAGTGAGTTCCACAGTTTGTTTATTGTAGAGTTGTTCCAAACGAGTTGCTTGATGGTTTCATGTGATTCTCTCTACTTTTTCTATAGAGAGAAACAGTGTCTTGCCCCTTTGTAGTCACTGTCTCTGGGCAGTGAAGCATCTACTCTTGAACTGGATTTTGTATGCTGGCAGGTCATTCAATCTAACTCTGTATAAACTTTACATTTAAACATTTTACGAGGTGTAGTGGTCACATCTCTTTAATTGATTGATTTCAAATGTCAGCAGTGTGCTGCATATACAGTAAGATACTTCAAGATTTATTTTTCTTGTGATAGTAACAGATACTTTAGGAAAAAAAAAAAAAAGCACAAACAAGGGCATCTTCTATCTAATGCTGCAAGTTATAAAGCATGTTCAACATTAGCTTGGCTTACGTCTACGAGAACATCTACTGCAAATGAAGTAATAGGTGAACATTTCAGTGACCCCTGGTGATGAGTAATTCAGTATCCACCCAGTAATGTAGCAATATAAAGGTATGCGGATGAGGCGTGAGGCTGTGTCCAGCATTGGAGTGTCTGTAAGCCCCAGAGCAATACAGCAGAACAGTTGGGAAAGCAGTAACACCTTCCAAAAAGAACATGTGTCCAGCCCGGGGTCCGGGCCCCAGAGAAGGATTCCAGATGACTTTCAAAAATGAGTTTATTGCATAAGTGCATAAAATGAGAATGTAGGTGCCTGGAAATGCATGTGGCCACCAGATCCATGTGACCGATCAGTTTGTATCCATCCCCTGTTGAGGCCTAGCATCGCTTCTAAAGCCTAAAGCCTCTGCAGGGCTGAGCAGGCAGGGTCCAGCCAAGCTGTGGATGCCAGTCACAAGGAAGCAAAGTGCTGTGCCTTGTGTTCCCTTTTCATTCCCTTTAGTTCGGATAACTCAGAAAGTTCCTGTGTATTATTATTCCAAAGAGAGAGTAAACACCAGTGTGAGAGCTGCATGGTTGTGCCCTTGTGCATAGTGGGAACAGAGCTCTGCCCAAGAGCTGCCTGACTGCAGGGATGCCTCTCAGGCTGACACATTAAGGAACTTGTAGCATCAAGTGGCTTCTTTCTGTTTGTCCTTTCCTCCACATGAGGAGCTGGCTTTGCTCATGAGGGAATATTTCATACACAAGGCTTTCTGGCGTACATATAGCTGTCGTGGTATTAGGTAAGAGAATATGTAGGTGGAGGCACTGGAGTAATAAAAGGGTTTTACGAAAAAAAGGGGGAGGAACAAGAATAATTGCGGGGATTTAATCTGTTAAAAGCCCAGAAATACTGTATGCAAGACAGCAGTATGAGTGGCATGCAGGGGAGGCAGCTGAGGCAGCTGGCTGAAATGCAAGCCGCACAGCTACAGTCCTGGTGATGTCTGCAAAGGAAAGAAAACACTTTTGGCTGCAAACAGAGTTGAAAATGCTTAGTGGGTAAAAATTCTAAGCATAAATAAAAATAGGCTTACGTTCAGACTTTTAGTAATAATTATATTAAAATGACACAATTCATTAAATAATGCAATACATTCACATCTCTAAATACACAGCAGCTGTTCAGTTCTGTCAAACACAATTCCTTTAGGGACTGAATAGAAAAAGAGTAACATGCTGGCTTGCATGGTAATGTCCTGATGAGCACCAGGCTGCAGTTTGCCCCACCATTTATTCACAGAGGGTCCCTCTGGCAGCCGCCAGCTCCTAAAGGTGTCCCCGTGGGTGTGCAGGATGTGCCAGCTGGGCAGGACAGTGGAGACGACACAGGGTATGATTTGTCCTTCCTGTAGCAACTGAGTTTTAAAAGATGTTACAGCCTAAGGCAATAAGCAGATGAATCTGGCAGGCTCTGATGTGCTGGAACTGAAGCTCATAGTAAGGTTTTATTTAAAATTAACAAGAAAAAATATAATAGAGCTGTAAAAAAAAGCTTGCCAGGTGATAGTTAGTTGAGAGCAGGAGTTGTCTGAGTGTAGTGGCATCTTTCTTCAGACTTTGGTTATGGAAGGTATACATCTCTCCTGCAGCAAAGCCTGTAATGCTTAGTTATTAAGGTAAAAAATGTATTGATACGTCAGGTATGCGGGCAGTAGTTACATTTCTCATTGCTTTCTGAAGAGCCGAGCTCTTCCTTCATGTCCAAACTGAGGTAAAGTTCAGATTTTGTAGAAAATAGAAACACTTTGGTAAAGTAGAAGATAGGCACCTGTGTAGAGCTCATCTGCAATCAGAATTTGAGTTGCTGGAGTTGTTTTAGTTGTTGTCATCTGGTTAGTGATAGACGATGGGAAACTGTACGTCTCTCCCTTGCGCTGTGTTTCATGTGGAAACACCCCTGGGCATCAAGAAGAATAACTGGGGCTGCAGTTTCTCAACATGGTGAGAAATCCCTTGCATCTTCTGTCTGGAATTAGCAAAGTGATCCTACAGAAATAAAATCTATTTGCAATGGAATACTTCTCCTGAAGGTTTTATTTTTGACTTGTGGGTCTTCCCCTTTCCATCATCTAAACATAAGTACATGGCCCACCATTTCATACACCGGCATTTATACATCACATTTTGCTTGTGCTAAACACAGTTTTCAAATTATGTTGAATCATGTGTGTGGGAGCTCATGGTCCCTCACTTATGCAAGAACAACATTTAGAGTTACAGTCGGCTTTTGAAGCCTCTCTGTGCCAGCATCTGTAGAGAAAATGACAATAATCTGCAAAATTAGAAACACAGAGCTTGTCATTTCCTTGTGAATTCTTCTTTCCTTGTTCTTTTTCTATCAGTGTGCTTGTATAAATAGATCACAGTAACTTGTTTTCTCTGCTGTGATGGGTCTAGAGTGTTTGTCATCCACGCTTTATATGATTTGTTCTGATACGCTGAAAGGTTTTACACTGGTAAGTTTTTTCTTCTGTTGTTCCTTGTTTGGGACTTCTTACCCCATCTTCACTGTGACATTATTCAGGCACCAGCTTTTCATTTGGGATCACAACACAGATTTGATGAGAACACTCTAGAGAATTAAATTCTGATATGAGAAGGGGCTTTAAGAAGGAAACCACAATTTTATTAACTTGCAGACTGAACTGTATGGACCAACATTTGAAGATTAAAAAGGCCTGTTTGTATTGGTGAAATGGGGTGTAAGCACAGGTATATGGCATTGACAGGCTTCTCATTTGGGATAATACCTGCTACTGCTTTATGTCAAGCAGGTGAGCTTACCCACTTTGTATTTCCCCTGCAGTACCTAGAACTACCATCTTTCAGCTCAAAAGGGGCTGACACAAATGTTAGGACAGCTTGCCACAAGCTAGCATCTCCTGTCCCTCTTGAATCTTGATAAAATCTGTGGGACCTTTGTGGTGGTTTTTGTTGTTGTTGTTTTGTTTTGTTTTGTTTTTCGTCTGACTGCTTTGTGCCTTCACCTTACACTGAGCTCGCAATGTGAGATGTAAGGGAAAATACACTTAAGTGCATATCAGTAAATGCATAGCTTTTTGACTGTTCTCCTTTATGAACTGCATAAAACCAGGTCTCTGGAATACAGTGGGGAAAATAAGCAAACCCATCTACAGGCGTCTTCTGGCTCAAGGGAAGGGGAAGCAAACAGCATCTGCAGTCCCTTTGTTTATCCTCTCAGAATCAGAGAGGTTGTCTTTTCTCTTCTGGTGAGATTAAGCATTTCTTGAGGTTGCAGGAATAGGAATGCTGCAGTTTGTGTATTAGCATATTTCATGTGGACAGAGCTGGCCTTGCAGTAAGACTTTAACCCCTTCTTTTCTACAGTCACTGATAAACGATCTGTGAATTTTTGAGTCTGTCAATATTTTCTTCACGTTGAACCAGCAGTAAACTGGTAGCACAAGTAGAAATAAATTGCTAACATTTAACTAGTTGTACTCGACTTTGTCTGCCCTGAAAGATTCATTTTTATATCTATTCTTTCCTGCTTCTTTCTCCTTAGCCAGTTTCCATTGTTTTTCCCCACATTCTTTCATACCAAGTGCCGCACTCCACACTGAGGGTTCTGGACCTTCCTCTCTGATGAGGAAGTATTTTACCCAAACCCAAACAAACAAAACAAAACAAAACAAAACAAAAAACATGCCAAAGAATAGCTCAAATTGTGTGATAATTTTTCAGTAGGTAATATAATTCTACACAGTAAAGGCTGAGAATCTAAATTCAAGCATCTTTGCTGAAAATGTCTATCTTGCATCTTTCCTGTTAGAAGAGTGACAGCCCTTCACATTCTCCTCTTAATTTGTACCCTTTGGTTGACTATAGTATTGATTTGTGCATTAAGGATGATTTAGTCTATCTTTCACCCTCTTATTAAGAGGGTTCGAAACCCTACCTGGAGTCTTTATTAGCTTTTGACATCACAAAGGGAAATGTCAACACATAATGAGATAAATCGCAACATCAGAGAAGACTGAAATACAACTTGCACGAAAGATGGATATAAGCAACACTTATCAAAATAAAAAAGGACAGAACACTTCCTTTTCAGCAGCCGTCTATCTTTCTGTTTGTTGCTGCATTACAGTATTTATTAGAGTTTGTCTTGCTATACAATGGATTGTCAGAATCATGATTAAGAAGCTTATTCAAATGAATTAAAAATGTTTAAATGAAAAAGACTCAGAGAAGTAATTGCCAAAATTTAATCAAGGATTTAATTTGTAGCACAGACCAGCCAAATGGATTTTGCCGTTTTCACTGCACTGTTTGTACAAGGAAATTAAAAAGTATAAAGAGTCAGAGACTCAGCAGTGTAACCCTTTAAGAATATTGCAGTGTGCTCACTTATTCTCATTAGCCGTATTATATCAAACTTGCTCCTCAGGGCTTGCAGTTTGCAAAGCCAGACCACAGACGGTGGAAAAAAAGATGATAGCATTTCTCCAATGTCATAAATTACTGCCAGCGCACATTAGCTGATTTCTCCACGCGTTGCTGTAAGCATTTCAATGGTAGGTTAAATATCCCCCTTCTTAATGCCACTTAGTAATAAATGCCCTCATTTTAGCATGTCATCTTCAGCTGAACTGAAATAACTGAGACTAAGGAGCTGTCGGGGTTTGAAACAGAAACATTTCACTTGCATTTACTGCCGAGAGGTACATACATGGCGCCATTACGCTGTCTGTATTTCACTGATGATAATAAGCTATCAGCAAGGCTGACATGTCTGTTTGAACATATTTTTGCAGAAATCTGATCATTAAATAATATGCATCCCATTTCTTCCATCATTTCCACACAAAGAGCCATACAGTGCAATCGACGGAGCAATAGTTTATGAGCCATGAAGAGCTGGAGCAGTGATAGTCCAATCCATGTGTCATACAACAGCTAGAATTGTGCTCTGAAGTGCTGTGCTAAAGGAGTGGGAGGGAAAAAGGAGAAGTCCCTTCTTGTGAGGAGGAGGCTGAGATCAAGAACACATTTCTTCCCTGTTAGTTCTAATTGAATTAAGCATTCAGAAGTGCTAAATCCTCAGCCTCTCATACAGGCGCAAAGTGAAGAAGCTACTGCAGTGCCCATGGCAGCATCAGGCTGCTGGCAGACAGAGCTGGACATGCTCCGGGTCCTTTGGGAGCTGGGGTTCTGGTTCTCAGCCTTTCATCTGAAACTTCTGGCAAGGATCTCTGAAGAGACAGGGTAAAGAAAATATGTGAACCACATATTGCCAAAGTGAGGATGGCTCCCAGCTAGTTCAGAGGGTTCTCCTTTAAACCAAAAATGACATTATTGATATCAAAAACAGGAATAAAAAAAGCTTCACCTTTATTACAAACCTGAGCCAAATCATACAAACTTTGGCAGCACAAAACGGCAGGTAAATGTGTAACTCTGCGGGCAGGATGTGATGCTGCAAGGCTACCCCCTTATTGCAGAAAAAGGATCTGGAGTCCATTTACAGGGTGGGTTTAAAAGAAATTGTGAAAAATCAGTGATTCTTCTCACTCCTATATCCTTCAGAAAGGCAAAGGGAACGTTTACTATTTTTTGTTTTAATTAATTAATTAATTAATTAATTTTTGCAACTTGTGTACCACCCAGGGAATCTTAGTTTAATAGCAGAGGGGTAGACACAGTCTTTTCCCACAACGGGATTAGTATCTGACACAACAAGACATTTCCTAAAAGGAGGGAGCATTTCTGTGAGCAGAAGCAAGAACCATCTGTGGCTTCATCTGTCTCTCTGTTTCTGAAGTACCTGGGAAGTTCTGTGCCATTTATTTCTCACATCCTCTCCATCAGAAAGTAGAGGGGCACAGCTCTTGGAGAAAGAAAACTTTCTTCTCTTGAAATCGTTGAGCTCATGAACTAACAGCTTACTGCCGCTCCCAGTCATTTGCATGTTACTTCTATGCTGCTGTTCTATACACAGAGCGCTTCTGATTTAAACCTCTCTTGCCTGCTTGGTTACATGGTTGTAATTTTATTTGCACAACAGGAGACTTGTTGATAAACAAACTTAAGACTTTGGAAAAGTAAGGAGTCCAAAATCCAGTGGTTGAGTTCCAAATATTTGAATTAGGCTCCTTATCCAACCTTCTGAACCTTTTAAAGATTGTGACAGTATAAATTACGCAGCTGCTTTTCTTTTGCTTTTAGGTGGAACTTACAAAGGCCAACTTGTGACCTGCGGCTTGAGTTAAATTCATACACATCTTTACTGCTTGTCTTCTTTGTAGAGACTTAAGCAGCTTTTGTGAACTGTGTTTACTATGCATTCTGAAGTTTCTGCATTTAAAAGAATTTATACATAGAAAAGTATTTTTAATACCAGGTTTAGGGCAAAAACATGATAGCATGAGGTATGAATGGATATTATTATACCACATGTGCAGTATTATTTTCACCTTTTATTCTAAAACCACTTTTATTTGCCAAAGTATTTCACCTGCGTGCGTCTTCACATTTATATTGTAGAATTGACTCTAGCTTTTATTCAGCATTTATTCTAGCATTTATTCAGGAGCTGGAACCCAACTCAGTTGAGCTGATTTTGTTGCTCTCAAAGAAAATGGCAAGGTCACTTGGAGGTTGTACCACAACCTGAAGAACAGCCATGTTTTCCGTTAACCTTTTTACTGCTTGTTTGATTTGTAAAACCGACAGATGATAGAAAAACTTTCATTCTTGGCAGCCTTTGGGAAGTTTCTACTTTACTAGGATGGTTCAGGAATGCAGTTCTTTGTACAGGATTTTTCTGAAAGCCTAGTTTTGAAAATGAGAATGTGTAAATTTGTCCTGAACTTCTTCATGGTCTCACAGAGATATCTCTGCATGATCCATTCAGCCCAAGCCCAGTGAGAAGACAGGAACACAGTAGTCCAACTCTCTCTACTCCTAGCAGGAGAGTCCTACAAGAGGAGAATGTGATGACTTCTGTATAAATTGTGTTACCCTCAGATATCTTTATTTGCCTTGGTTATTACAGAGGTATAATAATAAGATATGGGCACTGGAAAAAGTGGTTATTTTGAGATTACATTGGAGCAGAACCGAGTTATGCAAAACCTTCTCATCCATTGCATGGCTTAGCTTATTAAGGGGCCCTGGTGAGGTTGCTGCCGATTTCCCATCCCTGTGAGTTCTCCGGCAGGAAATAAAGCAGGGGGTGCTGTTTTGATCCAAATAGACTCTCACAGCATTTTGTCAGGGAAACAGGGCTGAAGAGAAATATTTAGACTGATAAGCTTTTAGAAAATATTTCTGGGAGTGCACTTTCTGAACTTGTGAGCAGAGACAGTCTGGCTGTACCGGCTACTTCAACTCCTCCTTATCGTGGAATTTACTATTAAGAAAAGAAAAGAAAAGAAAAGAAACCCACCACCTCCTTGAGTGCAGAGTGAGCATTTTACAATGCAGTTTCTTAGCAGCCGACATTCTGGAGTCATGCTGGAGGTAGTAAATGAATAAAGCCATTTTAAAAAAGTGAATAAAGCTATAGCATCTCAACTATGTTAGAGAATCAATCATAGGCTTGAGCTCATTTGTTCCACTAGACTGTAGTCTTATAAGAAGAGAACTGCTTGTTCCAGAAAAAAGTGTGAATAATGTGATAAAACAAAATGAACTGCAGAATATATTCTAGCCAGCAGCCAAGAAATTATTCACACTGACAGATATTACAGGTACAGTACATTTTCTGTCTAGAATTCCACCTTCTAGTTTTTACGTGCATTATATTTGCTGTTTTCCTACTTCCAGTATAGAAATGCACAGGGTTGTATGTATGAGTCGGTGCTACACTTTCTTATTTGCATATCATATGTTGTAGTCAAAACAGTCATTCTTTAGTTACTGCAACTCCCCTTGCTCCTACAACTGTTCAAAAGTATGTGGCTGGTTTGAAACCTACAGTATGCAGGATTGCTTTTACTTTGAGTTGAATCACATACATGCATGTTTATGTGTACAGAAAGACCAAATGTATACAGTTCTGGCCAAGAGACTGCCATAGTCTGCGGTGATAATTGTACTGGCTGTAGTTTTACATCAGCTCTGGTAAGGAATGAATTCATGGTTTCCTGCTAAAAACTTGGGGCATTCTGTAATATATCTCTGTACGTAGCACATAAGCTAATATGGATCTAGATAAATCTTTGCATTTCCTTAATGCTCATTGTGCATTTCTTTGATTTGTTATCATAGCGCTATATGAAGTAGTTGTGCAGATGTAAACTCAGCTGTGTTAGGTTATTTCAGCCTTTTGCTATCAGCTCTCTAATGTCGGTATCTGAAATAATTGCCTTAGTTGAGTAAATATCAGCAATACAATCCATGACAGCAGGTCAGATGAATTATCTGGGAGGAGGGAGGACAAGGACTAGTTTAAAAGGAAGAAAAAAATCACCTGGAAATGGGCAGATGTAGGGGGAGAAGTTAAAAGCAGGGGGAGAATGGCAATTATTGAAAGATATATATTTAAAGGTACTCTTCTGCTTAAGGGTCTATATCTGAAAAATATAAGGTTTCTGTTACTTTCTTCATTGTTGCATTTACCACCCGGAGTTTCATTCATATGGTTATTTGATATGTGGTAGGTTTTTTGCTTTTGACAAAAAGGCCATTTTTCTTCCCATTGTGATTTCTTTGTGGAACATGTTTTATGTATAAAGGTCTGCTAATCATTTATGAAAACACATTTGAATCCACACCTGAAAAATGAGGGAGTTTGTCTAGACTTAAGAAAGAGTTGAACTGATTGTATGAGTCTGTCTGAGAAATGAAGCATCACCAATCACATATTTTTTATGTTAAGTCATGGATATGATGAGTAACTGCAGCCCCAACCAGTGATCAGGTTTGAGTGAATATGCAGATAAGTCAATTCTTCACTTTTACTCCAAGTGTACTGTGATGGCAAAATCTTTCAGAATGCTGGGAAAATGGATTTATGCTTTTACTGAGTGGACAGGAGCATTGTTACATTGATTACACATTTGCAATCTGCAGTTTTCACCCTTGGAGGGGAAATAGCAGACACAGGTTTCATGTTTGACTCCACACAATGTTTTGTTTGGGTCTGTTTCCTTTACAGAGATGTACAGGGGAAGAATGAGGTCATGCATTTTAAAAGTACATCGCTGCGTGAGGATTTTCTTTATGCATAGCTTCTTTCTGAGTCAGAGAATTATTCTGGCTTGCGTAGCTGCATATGCCATGCCCTACAAATTGTGTCAACTGAGGACACACGTGTGAGTTACAGAAAGCAAAGAGCATGGTAATTAAGGGCTGTAGAGGGTTTAACTTATTGTATGGGTAAAACCTCGCTTTAATCTCAGAAGCGTATAAAAAGAAATGGGTGCCCACACACCTTGATCTTTGCTATATCAGCTGATGACAGTCAGTACGTTCAGAGTTACCAGGATGCATGCAGTACGTGCAGTGTCATCAACTTCACCCTGGAAGAGAGGGCTGAGACATGGACCAGCACTGTGCTCAGCCCACCAGTCTGCTCAGGCTGGTGCTGCATGGGAGTTCTCCTCTAAATGGCAAGGTAGCTGACATATTGTGTCTCAATTTAAGCGCCATTACCATTCATTAGACATGCTCCTAGTTAATTATTTTAAAAAATAAATGTAAATAACAAGTGTTAATTATACCCTTGAGGCCATTGATGTGTACCATGTTGGCATTTCATGTTAGAAAGGCTGACTGAAATTAGAATAAAGAGCAGTATAATTCAAGGAGGAGGTTTTGGGAAATATCATTGCTAACATAATATTTTATAATTGCAATTTCATCAATTATAAGTGTTAATATTTAAATAATGCTCTGTTGAGAATCTGTTATAAAAAGCATTTGGGTGATTTGTTAGCTGTTATATTCACCCTTGCATTTGAAAGGCTTATTTTGTTAAAAATGCTTTTCAACCAGCTACAACATCATACAGTGTTTCTCAGGTGGTCCCTGTACATGTTCACTTGTGGATTGGAGTCTTTTGAATATTGACAACTTTTATAGAGAAAGGTTATAATACTCTGCATCTCCCCAGTGTTGTTACTACTTGCTGTCATCCATGTGACCTCATTAGAGTTCCTGACAAGTTTTTTTGAATTCTCAGCTACAAATTTCTTCTTGTCCCTCTGTACAGTCAAATAAAGTGGTTTTCATTTGGCCAGTCTTAAAGTCATTTTCTGGCATAGGCAGTCTGAAAACAAAGTAAAGCTGTGGAAGTTATACGTTTTGTGTTTATTTGCTTATCTAAAAGCTGCGTACTGTGTGATATGCATTGGATGTCACTCCTTTTGCTTAGAAAAACCAGCTTCTGCACTTCAGGCCTGCAGGGATAATCAGATGAACACTTTCATATTCTCTTCAAGAATGATTTTCTGTGAAATTACACTTAGGACTTGTTGTGAGGGAGAGACAAGGCAGGCTTTGCTTGGATGCATGCCTTTGTTATGTGGATGGATGAAATTCAGTACCTAAA
Organism: Alectoris magna; assembly: GCA_030625065.1. Classification (NCBI taxonomy): domain Eukaryota; kingdom Metazoa; phylum Chordata; class Aves; order Galliformes; family Phasianidae; genus Alectoris; species Alectoris magna. The sequence continues at coordinate 110,128,030 of CM060561.1, read as the reverse complement.
TGTGACTCGAGGTAAAGGGGCAGTATGGGTTTTACTCCAAACCTCAGGTGATAAAAAGCCCATGACCTGTTGCTTCTTGCCAGGCTTCCTCAGCAGTGCTGCCCTTTGAGCTGTCAGCTGGCTTATCCATGACAATACAAAAACATGCCTCAGTATTCAGAAAGGCTCCAGCCAGGGAGTCTGCAGCTTTATGTTTCTCCAGCCTGTTACCCTCACAGTATTGGGCAGTTGCCTTGCCCATACCCAGGAGATCTCACTGTGGAAACCCCTGCTTCTGCATGCAAGCAAAGGGTAAAAGAAAAAGGAAATTAATGTATTTTCCTAGAGGACAAAGTGATGGAAGAGAGAAAAAGAGGGTGAAAGAACAGGGAGGAAGCAAGGATAGAATAAAAAACTCTGTGTGGTGTGTTTGAGGTGGCTGGCATAGAGGCCTTTCCTGCAGCTTCTCTGCCCTCTCCCAGTGGCTAAAAAGGACAACCTATTGCTACCTTCTCATGATGTCCCTTCTGTACCAGGCTTCAGAACCTACCTGTTTTCTGCTGGCTTGTGCTAGCCTGAAAGTTGGGCAGGCTGCAGCTCTGGCCAGAGTGCACGTGTAGGATGTGCAGCTTACACTCAATATCCTCTGGTGCTTCCAAGCTCCTGTGGGTAAATAAGAGATGTCCTGTGCCCTAAAGATCACTCTAGCAGTACTTCTCTTCCCCCAGTATCTTCCAGCCTACACAACCTGCTGCTTCCATCTGTTTCTTTTTCATCCTTGCTTTTATGTTCAGACGAGGCAATAAACAAATAAACAAAATGAGAGGAGTGACAAGGCTGTCTTCTGCAGCTTAGCATCCTTTCGTTCTTGGGATGAACATGAGGACACCCTTCTCCCGGTGAATGCAGATAATGCATCTCTTATCTACAGAAGTTATCCATGCCGTATCACAGGCTGTCATGGTTTGTTTGAGGAAAAAGAAAATCTCCCCTTCAAGTCACATTGTGGCTTTCCATCGCTTACTCTGTGCTGCAGCAATGCTGATCGATACCCCTGTTCGCCATGCTCACAGCCTGCAGGGCCAAGCCTGGGTGCTGCTGGTAGTGCTCGGCTGTCCCAGGGTGAGCTGCTCCCGTGAGAAAGTAGAGATGTGAAATTTTGCTCTTTGGATTTTGTGACCACCGTAGTGACATGATAAATTGTATGCCAAAGGGGATATGTGCAAACTAGGTGGAAACCCATTTTTCTGACCAGCTGGTTAGATTTTATATTGTCCTGTGATCTTTCCATGAAAAATAATATGGGTCACCTTGTCTGACTCTTGACGGTGTTATTGTTTGTCATATATTAAGTAATAATATAAGGATTTCCAAGTAATTTTATCTTTTGTTTGTAAGGAAGGGAATGTGGAGGCAGCTTTAGATATTTGAAGCATTATATAAACTGCTCTGGGCATTTAAATACATTCCTTTAACTGCCTGGGGCACACTTTAGTGCCCTAAACTACCCTAAAATTAACAGTTTGTGGAGGGGGTTATTAAGATCCGCATCCATCACTACTTCTGCTCTTTGTCTCTGCATTAAAGTTGAGATTGAAGTTACTTAGTTTTTAAATCTGTTTTAAAACATGCACAAATGAACTTATGAGAAAATGTTGCCCTAAGCATAATTTTATGACCCATACATTTTGAATATTTAAAACACTACTAATAAAAATAAAGCAGTGAATATTCTCAGGGGTTTAATTTTGCTAGTGTATGTTGATCTGATGGTTTGTGAGTTTTACTACATTTCATTAGGGAAATTCTACCAGAGAAATGGAGTTGAATATACAAAATAGTTTATCTTAAATTGGCAGCATGAATCCTCAGTAGAGCTTGTTTACAAGTACTGATTCACTTGAACATTCATTTTATGAAGAAACATTGTGGAAATAATTTTATTGCCTTTAGTACTTAAGCAAGAGTGATAGAAAAAGACAAAGAAACAATCCTCTTTTGGATGAGCATCTTAAAGATCCTTACAGATTATCTGTACATTTATTTATGTGTTGGACATTACTTTCCTATCCATCAATGCAGCCTGAGAAAAGTCCAGCCAGCCTGTTTGCAGTCTCCACTCTTTTTTTTTTTTTTAATTAATATTGAAGTTAGAAATCAAATAAACTCTGTGATGTCAACAGCACTGAAATGTTACGGATCTCCGCCTCAAAGGGGAAAATTCTCCCAAGATTAAAGACCTTGAAGACAAGCATGCTCTTTCCTGCAAAACTTGAAAGTTTGTGTAGACGCACCTCTCTGAAACTAAACCCACTTAATAGCAGTTCGCTGTTCATAGTGCTGTTAGCTAATTATCTAGCTAGGTGCTCAGAGACAATCAATCAGTATGGTGTTTTTATGAAAAAAAAATCATCTTGACTGCTAAAAACAGTAATCAGCAAAGTGCCTTTTATTTCAAAAATAATCTGTGTTATCACTGAAATCATAATTTATGCTTGCTTTTGTTTTCCTTTTACTGGGGGCTGGTTTAAGTTTTTGCCAATTGCTGTCCCTCCCAATTCACGCTCTTCAATTCAGCAGCAAGCAAGATTTCTCTTCACATTCTCTTGGAGAATAGGTGCATCGTGTTTCCTTTTTACGTAACGTACTGACTCTTAGAAGTGAAATTTTTCATTGAAATTAAATATTTTGTGGAGTGACAGAATTATTTTAACCAGTGAGAAGGGAGAAATGGTACTTTTTATCCAAACACTATAATTTTTTCTTGATATCTCAGTCTCTTTCTTTTTCTTTTCTTGGTATTTGAGGCCTGATTACAAACAGGAACTGGAGAAAAATATTACTGTATTCACACAAGACTTCTCTTCTTTCTTCTAAATCCAGAGAGATTTGGACAGACATTTAAACAACTCCAGACATTTCAGGGCTGCCTTAGCTTTTATACTTCTGTCACATTTCTCTACCTCCTCTATTGTGTTGACTGGTGTTTAAGCCATGTTATTAGAGTGGGTTATGCACTGCACTCCAGCAGTCATGTTTTACAAGTTTAATGAAGACCAGGCTGGATAAATTTCTACCATGGCCTATTGAGTTGAATGGAAGCCTCAACTTCTCCCTCAGTCTCAATGTGATATAGCTTTACAGTATGCAGAAATGCAGCATTTCTTCCTGAGGTTAGCTCTGCTTCTCACAGCGCCCAAGTGAGCTACAAAGCCATGTGAGTTTGTTGTCTTTTACAGTTTGTCTTTTTTCTTTTATTAGAGTTTAGTCTTATTGCATTATATTATGGGGCTAGCAAGGAGAGCTATTTCCAGTTCCTTATTTCATAAAGGGATTTGATAAGTAAGAATAAAGTAGCATTTAGATAGAAATTTGGGTTAATATAAACAGGGGGAAAAAAACAGCATCCAGAATTATTTAAAGAAGTATAATTTATAAAAATGTACTCTAGAGTATGCTACCAGTTACCAGTGAAGGGAATATTGTGACTATACAAGTCACTGTATACACATCTGGCTGCAGAATAAGTATATCAAGTACTTCTGAAGTTGCATTTGTATGTAGGGGAAAGTAAGCGTACAAAAATGAAGTGTCCGTGTACCAACATGGTATCAGATGAATTTTGAACGTTAGATCTGCACATTCCTCAAGTTCATCTTTCCTAAGATTTGTTTTCCATATTTGAAACCTCTGAACTGCATTAAGCAGACACCAATTTGCTGACCTGAAAAGGACAGGATGCACTCTCGGTTGTGATCTCATTTTCACTTTAAAAAGGATGGAAATTACAATTTTGAGTGTTGCAGCGAGGACTGGACTGTTGTAAGAACAGCTGCACTGCACCTGGCAAAATGCAGTGGCTCATCAGAGTGACTGCGAGCAGATGCTCAGGGAAGAGGAGTGCTGGGGAAGTATAGTATGATATCTCTTTGTACGGTATAATAATATGTCTTTGAGTAGCTGGAAGGGGAACTTTTCTATAAAATGGGAAGAGAAGCAACTGATCTCTCAGTTATCTAAGAGCTGTTTTGATCCTTGAATTACTTTAGACCTTGAAATCCTGACATTATTGTGAGGGAAAAACAATTTTCAGTAAAAGTTTAAGAAGACTTTAGTTGCACTTGTTTTCTGCTGTGCTTTTGGAGGGCGCTTTTTTAACAAGGAAAGATCATCCACACAGGAAACCAGTGAGTAATAACGTAACAGATAATATGGCTGTTGGAAACACTAACGCATTCCTAAAAGAGCCAGCCATGTTTATGATGCTGACATCTACATCTTCACATATGCTGTGGATATGAGGGAAACGCTAAATAAGAAGGAACCTGCTAATGAATACAAAGGCTCTGTGGGAAAAATGTGCCTGTTTGTGAGCAGCTACCTCTCTTCATATGAGGTCTTCCAAAATGTAGTACTTATCCCAAGCATTCATGGATACTGGTGCGGCAGATGACTCTGTGCACAAAACAGGCCCTACAGTCTCACCTAACTGGTCTGTGTTAACCCCAAAACAGCTGCCTTAGAGTGGGATTTGACTTAACATGTGGCAAATAGTGCTGTCAAGAGAGAGTATATCACCACCGTATGAAGGAGGGCTGCTACTGTGAACAAGTAATGCCTGTGGCATAGCGCTATTTTTCCTAATGTTTTGTGTAATTATCTTGAGGACAAGTTTGTTTTCCTCAAAGTTTTCATATTGAACTCAAAATTATGATTATTAATGGTTGTGCATCCAGTGCATCAGGCACTTTCAGATACAGTGCCCTGAAGTCACTGTGTGTGCGGTGTTGTTATAAAGCCTGGTGTTATCAATATTATTGTTGTTCGAAGCAGTGCTTCTTCATAACCAATAGCTACGGAAATTGAAGTGAAGCGATGATGTTTCATTAGGCTTTGAGCCATGGAAACAGTGACTATCAATCTCCTTTGTAGTGTTTTTCCCCTTGCTGTGAACCGCAGAAGATGGTTAAATGCGGTGCATTGGGCTCCATAGGTCTCAGCACTCTTAAAATGATAACTTCCTCAGCTACACTGTTACTAATTTTTTCACTTTGTATTTACATCTGGATTAGTGTTAAAATCAAATGTGCAGCTTATCTTTTGCCAGTAGTATGATCAGTTTGTGCCCGCTTACAGTTGGGGAAGTATAAAGCTGATGTATTTTTTGAAAATACATTAAAAGCTATGCTGTTGGTTAAGCTCTGAAAGCCCAGAGTTTGCATGGCTCCTCAAGATGCTGGGAATAATGGGGTGCCCTTCACACTCAGCTGTTGGCTTTGGGAGAGGCTTAGAAATTTATTGTCTTCTAAGGCAGATGGTGCTCTTTTCTTTAAAAAAAAATAAAGATACAACATCTACTTACATTATTCTATCTTTAATCTTGAAGATGAAAATGACTGTATAAAATGTTGTTACAAAGGAGATGACTGTATGACACTTAACTTGTTTAGTTAGCACTGTGGCAAAGGACTGGAAAAGTAGTATAACACTGGGGAATGGTTAGTCACCTATTCCTCCTGCCAGAAAAATGGATGAAGTTGACCATAATACTTGAGTCGAAAAGAATGTGACGAAAAGAAAAAGTGTGAATTTTTAGATGGCCGATTATATTGCTCTCTCCCTGGACTTTTTGGTCTGTACTTGTTATATCTGGATAAAACAAGAGATTGTTTAAGGTAAGAATTGCTCTCTTTGTTTTTATTTTCATCAGCTAAAATAATATTATGTTTAATTATTGCTGTATCCCTATCGTGTGAAGTGGGGCTGCATTCCCTATATTTCAGACAATATTAGAAATGTTCTGAGCCACCATTCATTCTTTTGGAACCCAACCAGCCACAGACGTGCTAGAAATTTGGCTAGTAACCATACAAATTACAACTCCAATTTTGTACTCTGGTATATTTTCTTGGGCAACAGCAGAGCCTTCACTCCCTTTCTGAACAATTCTGCTTTTTTTTTGTCCTCTGACCCGTCAGGAGATTTGGAAGAGGCAGTTGTAAGCATCAGTACAATGTAGTTGGGAACACAGTTGTGATATTGGCCAAGAATGTCTTCCATGTTGTAAAGATTTTTGGAGAGAGGGAATTGCTAGATCAAAACACATCAGGGTGGAGGGATGAGTCAGACTGTCGTAGACAGGCCTCAGCTGGGGTGGCCCATTTTTTAAGGAAGAGAATAAGGTAAATATCAGTTTAATAGGCAGTAGGAATATAACTCATGTATTTGTATCACCTAGTTTCTGATGTGTGCCTGTTATGTCTTCCAAGTGCTAAGTGCCGTAACCAGAATTGGCATGGGGAGGTGGAATGGTATGTGCTTTTATTGGAAGATCACGAATAAGTGTAAACAATGTCTAAAGCAAGAGGTAGACCTTAATGATCTGTGGGAGACAGAGAAGGAAACAGCGCATACCCTGTTTGTTTATTGAAAGCAATCAAGTAGAATAGTTTAACTTGTAATGAAATTGATTTGCTTGAATGTCATCCTGCATCTGAGAATCAGGGCTATTTGACTGTGTCAAGAAAAGGGAATATAAGTTTAGTGAACAACAGCTGCAGGATTGTGAATCAAATGAGACAGATCTATTCTAAAATATTCAGAGGTTTATATAAACATTTTATGTATTCTACATGAAAAGCATATTTCATGGCCTAAAGCACCCAGCAGGATAGATTGCTTTCTTTTTTTTTTTTTTCCTTTCTTTCCCCCAAAGTCTAAATGGAGCACCAGGTCAGTTTAGAGTACAAAAACATTGCACACTGCAGCAAATACGGTGATGTTCTCTGTGGTGCTATTTCTTGAGTGCATCATTCAGGCTATAATACATAAACCATTAATAGTTTTCTGTATAGATTAACACTCTCAGTTCTAATTTTTCTAGTCTTATATTTCTTTGCCTTTCCAATTAGTGCAGGCATTGTGATCAAAAAGACCCAAAAGAGACATTTTGTATTTCTATTTTGTGATGAGTTTGCAAACTAGCAGAATATGCAGGTTCATATATAAGAATATAGCCTTCTGTGAACCTCTTTCTCTCAATTAAAACACCAAGCATGGCCAAATTTGTTTCAAACACATTGGAGAAAGTAAGAGGGGCTTTGGTGGCGCACTCGGCAGCAACTGTTCTGGGGGTACCTGAGGAAATTATTTCCTTCTGACCACCATGATGCTGTGAAATAGAAATTCCTTGTCATTATAAGTAGTCGGCTTCCTGAATGCTTAGTATTAGATGAGGAAGCGTAAGTGTGACTATTCCATATGCACAATTTGGCTCCTCAACCTTTCATTAGTATTCAGCGAGTTCTGCATTTTTAATGCTGCCTTTCTTGTTGGGACCTAATTGAGATCTGCTCATCTGTTAGAGAGGCTCTCTTCTTTTCTTTTCTTCTCATGTAAACAAAGAAAGCACTTGCAAACACAACAGAGGAAGCCCTCCAAGAGATCCTTGCTGCCATTTAGCACCTCAATTTTCAGAAGTGTGTAGAGGTTGTGGAAGCTTTTCGGGTCCTGGTTTTCCCAGTGTGTGTTGGAGGTTTGAGAGATCAGCAGTACTGGCTGTTCTCTTCCCGTGGATCAGATACGCACTGTGATGTTGGAGCAGAGACTCATAAGGATCTACTGTTTTGAACCCCCGGCTCACAAAATAACCCCCATTTCAGTTCACAGGGAGGTGGATTTTGTGAGATATCCATTTGCTGTTGGCTTTTGTTTGTTTGATTGGTTGGGTTTTCTTCCTTTTTTAGTCTGTATTTTTTATGACTGCCCTAAAAAAGAAGCTGTTCATGATGGCGGCCTTCCTGATGAAGTCACCTCTTCATTAGGGAATGGGCTGAGGCCATCCATCATTGCACGGGAATAACTGAAATGGTGTCTGGCAGCAGCAGCTCTGGCTCTCTGGAGCTGGACTGAAACTACAGCCCCAGGGAAACATGAACTTTCATCCTTTCTACCCAACAGCTCTTCCAGCCCCTGGTTTCCACACAGCTCTGTCAGGCAGCTGATTCACACACTGGAGGGAGGGGACGTTTTATGTGTGGATCAACGACAACTCTCCCAGGGCTCTTAAACGTTTAACTTGCTTTTTCTTTGGGAAGAAAGGAAAGAAAGGCTCCAGATGTTTTGAGTTTTCTTTGCTGGAATTGGGACATTGCAGACAGCTTCTGTGCCTCCCTGGGAAACAGGTAACCACCCAGGCAGTCCTGCTGCTTATGTGATGGTTGACTCTTGGTAACCAGAGAATGGAGCAGTTCATAAAAGAAGTGTTAGCCACCTTTTCTCATTAATATCTCCCTTTCCGAAACAGAATTGTCTAGGGAGATATCCAAGGCTTTTTATTTGGGCAGTCATTGGGACCTTTGTTAAACTCAACTCTACTTTTGCTGCCAGTCATTTCAGGGATCCCTGGGGTGATGCTGTGCTCTGTAGCCATGTCCACAGCATGCAGATGTTGTGCAGCATGGCTGCAACCACTACGCATGCACACCATGCAGTGTTGTAATGCACAGTGAGTCCAAAGCATCGAGCCATGAATGTGTCATTTGAATGATTTGTGCAAAACAATGAATCCAGTAATTGTTATGCTGGGATTTCCATGTGGAGTTGTCAACCATTTTAAAGAACGCAGCCTGATATTCCTAAGTTGAATTTACCATGTATGTAAGTTCATAAGGTGTGGGTAAAGAAAGTAGTATGTCATATACCGGGTCTCTGCTTTTTCGCTTTTCAATTTCTTATTATGCTGGGGTTTTTTGCATCAGCGGCTCAAGGGAGAGTTGCCTGAGACAGTTGCCTTTTAAGAGCAAATACTTGCTCTAGCCCCAAGCATTTTCTTCCACTAATACTACTAAAAGAAGAAAAATATTCTTTTGGAGGTTGACTAATTTTTGTCTGTGGAATAAGTGACTTGCTTTAGTACATTTTACAGTCATCTTTAATTATTTTCAGTTGCAGATAGCATATTTTCCAAAACATAATAGATCTGATCATATTTAAGGAAACACTCGAGGTGTTTTCCTTAAAAATAATAGCCAATAAAAATGACAAAAAAAAAAAATAATCCCATTCCAATAGACTTTGTTATGTTGTCTCCATGAAAGGAAGATGCATTCTGGCTTTGCCTAAATTCCTGTGAAATTAAAGTTATTTCATGGGGCACAGCAATTACTGTAATTATAGCGCTATGCATTTGCATGGAAGCTGGTCTGCAGGGCTCAGACTTGCACCCAGCATTATCTATATGCACTAATTCCAAATCCAGCTTAGGACTCTAATGGCATGTGTTTCTGAAGTGGCCTTCCTAATGATAGATGCTCACTTTGAACCTTGTGCTGAATGATCCCTGTACTTTTCCGTGCTTCCATGCTTTCCATACCATAGCGCTGCTGTGGTAAGGAAGGAAAGCAAATAAAAGTCTTCAGTTTTCTAACTGATGTCTATGTTGCATGAGCATTGTCTGTGTCCATCAGTCCTCCCTACCTTGCTCAGGTGTGGAAATGGGAAGTTAGGGTGTCAGTACTGGTAAACAAAGAGTCCACAGAATGCAGACTGGATACCACAAAGTCATGAAAAATTTAATGACTGATATTCAAAATGGAATTTAAAATTAAATTTGCTTTTTTTTTTTTTTTTTTGGACTGTTGGGAAGGAGAAGACAGGTCTAAAAGCCATCATTTCCCCTGAGAAAGGGGATGTCTTATCTTTCTTTAATGACTTTTTCCTGGTGATAAAGTATGTCCATTCACTCTGAGTGCATGCATTTCTGATCCAAGATGATGGTCACTCCACTTGTCTCTGAAGGCCCAAACTTCTTATAAGGATCTAATCTGTAATAAGGAACCTGGAAACCTTTGGAGGGGTGAATTGCAATAGTTAGTACTGTTGGCTTTCAGAAGAAGCAATAAGTGTGTTGGTGAGGGCTCTGCCTTCTCCCCATTCATGTGGTTGGACAGGTGTGCTCTGGACATGGTGGCATGGTGGCCAGGCAGCCTGCTTGTTATGACATTGCAATTATGCATGCACAGCCGTGGCAAGTGGCATCAATTCTGCAGCTTCTGGCAGTGAATGTCAGGAACAGAAAATTGCATGAAAACCGTGATATGACTGAAATTGCCAGGAACATTTAAATTACAGAGTTGCTGTACTCCCGGGCTGTAAAATTAAATGTTACTACTCACTGGAGTACTTGAGTTGAAATGGCTTACAAGAAGACACTCAAATAATTGTCATTTTTGGAAAGTATTGTCAGTGTTCAAGTTTCCACATTCACTTTCTGGACAGGGAATCCAGTACAGCACTCATGGGACATCCATCAAAAGTGATGCACGAGCCAGTTTGGGAGCCCTGAGCCCAGCCTCACCTAACGCACCACAGTCTCTGGGAAGGGCACACAGAGATGACCAAGTTCATAAGCGGAATTCCCATGTGCCAATGAAATTCAGTTGTCTTGCAGCCTTGGTTGGAAATACAGAGGTAACTTAGGCAACCTGCGTGTTGCTAAAGCCTAGCTACTCTTGGGACTGGCACACAAGAGAGGGGAATCAAGAAAGGCTGCTGCATGGTTAACAGCAGTGGGATTGTTAGCATGTCATTCTCTGAGCACCAGGACTAACAAAGCTTAGTTTCCAGCAGATTTATCTTGGAGGATTGATTGATGGGGGTGTTGCAGAACTCACAGGATCTTAGTGAAGCTTTTTCACGTTGGAGGCATTTATGAGGCACTTCTGCTGAACACATACTGCTTTTAAGTCTGGGAGAATTTGCTTGGTCTCTCATCTCCCTTCTGCGTACTGCAAAAGACATGCAAAACTATCATTGCTTTCTGAAAACCTTTCCTTTCTGTTAGGTTTGGCAGTAAGTTGCCATTATCTTCAGAAATTATAAGCTGGATGAATACAGGCAGTCAGTGTGTTTGTCTCATTTCCTCAGGGACTAGACTGTGAGACAGACATTGCTTACTGATAGGAGATGGGCTTCGAGCCTACTGTTCTTTTCCTGATCATCTTCCAGCAGCTACGGCGAGGGAGAAGAAGATGGCTGAGAGTGAGTGATCATGTGTGTGCGCACATGTGCATACACTGATACCCCGTGGCATTGCTTTCCTTTCTTCTCAAACCCAGGTAAAAGCAAATGCTCACACTGAGCTGAAGATTGGCTTCTGCTAGAAAAACTTGAGGGAAATGAGTAGCTGTGGTTCCTAGGCACTTGGCCAAATAGGAGTGATTGCTCCACATGGTTGAGAAATGAAGCAATAATTAGGTGAAAAGGAAACAGCATAGGGCATAGTTAATTGCTCAGCTAATCATGATGTAGTGCAGTGCGTGAGCAGAGGGAGCCCTTGGACAGCAGTGGGACTGAAACCAGGGAGAGGAGCAGTAGTCACCTTGGGGAAGGAACCACACATCCTCTGCAGTGCATTAGCTAAGCAGAAACATTTGGAAAGAGGTATTTTTTCTCCTATTTCATCTCTGCCCAAAGTGTTTATCTGTCTTTATCTCTGCGTATTGATTTATCTGTACTCCAAGCCCTAAGTAACAGTGAATCTGCCCTTCTAACGTGTGCTGAAGCATTGTATTGGGAGCTGTCTAAAATCAGACTTGAGAATGAGGTGTATTATTTTAAACAGTTTTCTCCCATCGCTGGCAGTCTGATGAGATTGAAACGTTCTTGCTAGCCAAAGGAGAGTAAAAGGAGCAAATTCTACCTCCAAATTGTTTGCAGAGATTTTTTCGGGTATGTTTGGTTCCTCTTAACTGGATGGCTCTGCTCTCTCAGTTAAGCAGCAGTCACTAACAGAGAAGAAAAGCTTTTTTTCTTTTTTGGTAAAGAAAAGTGCCTTGAAAGAGTATGGATTAGGTTCAAATGCTTGCAGCTTTATGCTGCTCCAGTGATGTAAAGCAGCTGCTAGCCCACTTTAACCATTTGACTGAACTGGATTTACAATGCTTTGCACTGCTGTGATGATGCAAGGCATCTGGAGAAGACCAGCAAATCTGTTCCTTTAAGTGAAATAAAATACTTTGATAATTAAAAGTACAATGCTACTTTTATCTCTGCTTGACATTTGTTTTTTCTTCAAGTCCCTGTTTATAAGGACCAGATTGTGCCCATGATTGCCATAATCTGAAATTAAAGGCAATGTTTATGCAGTAGGGTGCTCCTCAAAGTGAGGAAGGGCAACAGAATTCAGTCCTGCTAGACATGTAAAGAATAGCAGCCTTCAAGTGACAAACCTGTTTGAACTAGGATGAAAAACTCATTAACTCTTGTCACAGGCCACACACCCCTGCTCAACAGGTTTTTCGTTCACACCGTCTCTTGGCCAACAGTTGCTCCTTTTTGCTCTCATTACAATTCTTTTTTTTTTTAAAACCAGAAAATAAGTACAACTTTATCAGTCACCAGCACTGTAATTAGGGGCCTCATCCTAACAGATTTGCTCCGTCCCTTCCTGTGCAGTTACAGAGCATCACGCTGACTTTTGTCTGCAGCCTTCTTGCAGGATCCCATCAGGTGGGGCCTGGATGGGTTCAAGTTTGGCTCTCAAGTCAGCATACAAGTCTAACTGTTACATTTCTCTGTGGGAAAGTTCATCTCTTTTTTGCCTTTTTTAAATTTTTTTTTTAACTGCAGCATCTTCTGAGCAAAGCAAATGTGCTGTTTTTTTTTCATTGGTTTTGTTTTCTGCAGTTGAAGAAAAGGTAAGTAAGCAACGTGTTTAGTTACTGAAAAAAAAACCACAGCAAAATATTAAGACAGGCCAATGTAATATCATCACAGACGACTGTAGATGTAAGTACGTATTCTGCTCTGAAAGTAACACCTTGTATTTTATTATGTCGGCCCATGATGTCAGAGGTGGATGTCAGTGGTATGGCAATAGAGGTTGAACCTTCCCACCAATATTCCATTACATGTTGTTGCCATGCAACAGGTGGCAGCAGAGGGGCAGTCTGACAGAATGCTGGCTGACATGGGAGTGCATACGGAGCAAAGGTGTGGAACTGAATTCATCCAGGCAGAAGAAATGGCACCCAAGGACATTCCTTGATGCTTGCTGAACATTTATAGAGACCAACCAGTGAGATGTGAGCACAGTGAGACAGTGGGTGGTGCATTTCAGCAGTGGTGACAGAGATGTGAAAGACATGCCATGTTCCAGACAGCCGTGCAGATTTTTACAAGTGCAGCATGTTCATGTTCAGTGAACAAGGCTCTTGTTCATTCTTGGTAAAAATGCATAGCTAATGGTGGTGACTGTGTTGAAAAGCAGTGTTTTCTAGATGGAAATGTGCTCAATCAAATAGCGTTACTGCAGTTTTTGTAGGTGTTACAGTTTTCATGGAAATAAGTAGGAGGCATTACTTTCAGAGCTACCTACTTATTTTTTTTCTCTTCTAAAAAATGAAATCCAGTTTGTGAGTGAGGAATAGTACTGTTGGAGATACTAGGGATGAGATACTAGGCACGACAGGCTGAAATGAGCTGTCATTTAATAGAAAACCCTAAAAAATGCTGAAACAGAAATCAGTTGTGTCGTTTAGTTGCACTGAGAGTTTAGCTTAGTTTTGTTTTGTGCTCCCACTTGCATTTTTCTCTCCATCTGTCTGAAACATGGGCTGTGCTGTGCCTCAATCAGCTGCCTCCTCACTGGCATCATGGCACGAGAGGGCCATGTGGTGATTGATCCCTCCATTTAGAGAGCATAATGCATCATGAAGGAAGGAGCACATCAAAGACTTCAGTGATTGACAGTGATTTATGCCACTTTTGTTTTTAATTCCTTGATATCTGACACTCCGAGACAGGACTTTATAAAGGAAGGATGCCGTATCCTAGGGTTACGCCTCCTTTCATAACATGGAGAGACACAGAAACTGCAGAGACTGATACCCCGATTTCAGATATATTAGTTTTTATTTAAATCTGAGGTTCAGAGGTTTGTGGGCATGCTGTTTCTGTTATTAAATCATTATGCACCTACCTGGGGGGAGAAAACGCCAACAATCTTACCAGGAGTGCCTCTATAAACATTTCTTACTCTCCGTAGTGTAAGGCTGGTATATTAAAAATTCTTCGAATAGCTGACCTCGACAGGTGTTTTATTTGAGCAAACAAAACAATAAATACTAATATAATCCCTGCGGAGCCAGCATTAGGCTTTGTGGGAAATGCATAATTTCCTTTACTAAATGTAGGAAGCGGTGCAAATTTAATTTCTTCATTTTTGCCATTAATCCCAAACCATTCTGAATGCTCTTGGCTCCCAGGGGCTGAGGTCGGCATTGCGTTACCCATGGTTGCGTGGAGGCTTTCCCATGGGCTGGTGGGCCGAGGAACATGGTTTTTTTCTCTTCTTCATCAGTGCAGATGCTCTCGGTGCTGTATGCAGCAAAGAGATGAGCATCTGACAGTTGTGCTGTGGGAGTGAATACTGTGTTGTAGTGCATGCACAAAAGCTGAAGCCTATGTCGTGATGCTGAGTGACGCGGTTTAATGGGCATGGTGGTGATGAGTGGATGGTTAGACAAGATGATCTCAGTCTTGGTCTTTTCCAGCCTTGTTGGTTCTGTGCTTCTTTTCTGAACGGTGCTGGAGATGCTGTGGGGATAAGGTCGTGGGCAGCTCTGCTGTCAGTCCCTGAAGTACAGCGTACAGAGATTATTGTGCTTTTGGCTCCTTGCTTCTGAAAGGCCTCGTAATTGAAGGGCTGGCTTGTTTGTTAGTTTTAATCGAGACCATATGTAGGTTACAGTTTTAGTGGCTGCATTTGACATGTTCTGGAAGGATTATGTTGACTTAAAAGACTCCCTTTGCTGAAAGCATTTAGCCACTCCTCCATGCAGCAGAGGTCATGGTGTTGTCCCAGGATTTCCAAAGCAGGGGGAAGCAAATATCCAAAATGGTTGTTGTGCCAGGCAGGGCCGGGCCTGGCAGAACCCAGCATCACAGTGCACATACAGCCCTGGAAATTCCTACCCAGCCTTCAATTTTAATAGCAAAGATTAGTCTTGGAGAAGCTTTTAAGTCTGAAATGCCAGATTAGTTTGAGCTATTTTGTAGTTACTACAGAAAGCAGCAATGACTCACTTTTTCTGATTCCCTTATAGACAATGAACTCTGCTGTTATGTTAGCAAAATCTGCTGTTGGTCTTGCACAGCAATGACAAAACTGATAATAAAGTGATGCAGTCTCCAGGTTAGGTGTACCAGCAGCCTCACCCAGGATGGCAAGAGCTGCCTTTTTATGCTTGACGATAAGACCTGACGTCCTATCCATAAAGAGATGATGGCTGAACTGTGGAAGCCATTAAAAAGCCCCATCACTATGTTTTATTATTGTCATAAAGTCCATGAATTAAGATCCACATTTTAAGCATCATTTATTGTTAACTCTTCTATTAACTATTTATGTGTCTTCAGAAAGAGAGCAGTCTTGTTGCACTGTTCTTACGGGGATTGAGCTACACTTACGTTGAAACTTGTGAATTCTTTCCAGTTTACTAGGAACAGAAATTTTTCCTAGCTTTGAACAGGCTTCCATGATCAGATTTCAACTAAGTTTGGTTCTCTTTGTGTTGGCAAACTAAAGAATTTGATTAAAACCATGTGAAAATAGGAGTCCAGTAGCCCAAATACAGCTGGCAATCTGACAACATTAAAAAATAAAAAGACTGTTTCTTTATAATGGAACAGGCAGGAGCATAAAAGACAAAAATAAAAATATTTTTTAAAAAAGAACAAAAAAAACAGAGGGCTACATTTTTAGAAGTCTTTCAAAATGATATAGGTACATGCTTTCTTCATCTTGCTTAAAAGTGCTCCTTGCTTTCACTTATTCTTTAGGCGCTTATGAGATGAGATATGTGTGCTGTTTCATTGTTTCTATCGCTTTTTTATCTTGTGATTTACAAAAAATACTGCACTTTAGCTTGTGTAGAACTTTCCCCATTCAGTCTGATTTGGTGTTAAACCTCCTCAACCCAGTTAATATTTACTCTGTGTTTGGTCTGCATTGTCAGTTCAACCTTGGATAATTGGCAAACAGCTTCAATGAAGCTGGAAGAAGGCTTAGCTTCTTTGTATAAAAAGTTTTAAAAAGTCTTTCATTTCCAGATGTAGTTAAGTATTCCTTTGTAGCTTAGTTTTGGTCTTAGTGATGGTAGTGGTTTTCACATGGCTTATGGTTGGACCAGCAGCGTCTCCAGTTGAGTAAGACACAAGTGATTTCTGTACCTGAAACAACTGACTCTGAAATCCATTTATGCATTCATATTTTTAGTTCTTCCCAAGCTCTGCTGAGTTCCTTTGCTTTAGATTTAAAGGTTCTGCTCACTGGCTAGTCTAGAATCAGCATGAACTGTTTACCCCACCCTGGGCCTTGCGCTTGGCTCTTCAGCATCATCTGGCAAGGAAAGGCCAGATGCACAAATCCACAAGGGACTGCAGAAAATAGTATTGAAGACGATGCCCAAAGAGATGGTGCTACTTTTAGCCACTGCAAGTGGTTTCCAGGATGGATCTGCAATTACTAAGAATGAAAGCAAACATAATCAAAAAAATTTGCCAAAAATTCTTGGGTTGATTTAGATAGCAATGTTACATGTAGCGTAGCCATTAAGAATGGCTTCTTCCATTCATTTACATCTCTAACTGCAGTGCCAGTAAATAGCTTTCAAAATCTGATATAGTCATCTGGAGCCTGCTGTCCCCTGAGTCCTCTTCACCTGTTCACATGAGCTTTTCTACCTGGTGCAGGTGCTAAGGACAAGTAGTTTGGGGTTAGGAGAATTGAGATCCCTTTCGACAATGTCTTAAGTTAAAAAAAGCTCCTAAATGTCTCTTATGTATGATGGAGCAAAGCTCTATGTGATGATAAGCTTACCCCCAGCTGTTCTTCTTGCTGCTGTGTCCCAGTGCAAGCACAGAATGTGAATGGGCTCCCATCTCCTGCTTGGCCAGAGCTGCCTGTTCACATGCACCAGTATTGTCTTTAGCCAGATACCCTAAAATAGCACACAGAACAGTCTGTATCTCTGTTGTGAGCCTTAAACTTTAGGAAATGCTTTTCTTTCCACATTTTGCTGTCTGGACAACGCCTGGAAAATACATGGATTTTTTTTTTTTTTTTTCTTTTTGAAAGGCACAGTCCGCATAAATGGACAAAGCAGAGTTAATGAATAAAACGAATAACTCCAACTGTTCTTAAAAGTTAGTTAGAAAAATAGAAACCATTTAATGCTTGAAGGCACCATGTTTGAAGTGTCATTTTACTCATTCCTTGAAGAACCAGACTGCACTATTCAAATTCAGGTTTGTGCTACGCATAAAACCGTCATGTGCACAGGCAGACATTTGTGCACATACCTTTGTGTTTGCGTGCTGTACCTTCAGCTCCAAATGCCCAGCGTTATTCAGTTGCAGTGGTACAAGATTATTTATAATTTTGAGCGTAACATAATGATTTGAGGTGCAAAGCAGAGGATTATAACTTGTGTTTTTAAAAAACCCTTAGAAAATCTCTGGAAGCCAAATCTCTTCAGAAAAATCCTTTTTCTGTAAAAATACTGAACCATCCTCTAAAACGAATAAAATTACCGCTCCAGTAAAGGTGTACTTGATCACACAGCAGAAGGAGAACTGCTCAGTAGTACTTCTTGCACAAATTCTTGGACGTGTTATTTTCCAGGAGAACAAAAACCTCTCTTAAATAAATTCAGACTGATTTTAAGATTGTGCTAGAAAGCTATCATTCTGTTTTGAAGTGTTCACAAAATACAAGATGGCAAATGTTCAAGCACTTTACATTACAGGGGAAGGAAAGCCCTGAAATGATCTGATAGAAGCAGTAAGATGATTTCAAGAAGGAAACCCAAAGCACTTAAAGGATGAAATGCTTTTTCTTTCCCTTGGAGACTGTTTCTCTAAACAAATGGCAAAATCTTCCAACAATATCATGTGCTGAAAAACTTGGAGGGCTTCCTTTCTGTTCCTCCTTTGCCCCATGCAAGTAGCTGTCATGCTCCATCCCTCAAGGCGTTCAAGGCCAGGTTGCATGGGGCCTTAGGGAGCCTGATCTGGTGGGTGGCAATCCTGCCCATGGCAAGGGGATTAGAACTAGATGGGCTTTAAGGTTCCTTCCAACCCAAGCTGTTCTGTGATTCTATGATTTTCAAATCCCAGTCAACTGCCTAGCTGAAACTGGTACTGTCCTTTCATTGCTGGGCTTTTTTCCCCCCCAGGAAATAGTTGGAATTTGCTACTGCTGTGTCTCTTCCTTTGCTCCTTCTGCCAGCAGCTTCACACTGGTGATGACTGCTGCCAAGTCTGTGGCCGGGATGTGGCTGGGAAATGGTGGGTTTACGGGTACGTGGGTACGCGTGCTTGTGTTGGTCAGCTAGTAGGTAGTCCTGTGCTCTTCACTTTGCGCAAGTTGGGCATTACAGACTGGAAACCTAGTGTCAGAATTGGAGACACGTGTCAAAATATCTGGGTTTCAGTAGCAATCGTATAGTGCTTTGTCAAGAGGGCTTCAGCAGAACCCTGGAGCTAAGCTGCTGGTTAGTGGGAACAAAACCATCTCAGTTCATGCCCTATAAAGCATCTCTTGCTTTTAACCACATGCCTTGTTTTTGTCATACTTCAAGCTTCCTTCATATTGTTGCTTTCTCAGAGTTTGTTTGATGCTGATGGGAACCCCCACACAGAACCAAACCCTCTTTTCCCATAATTAATTCTGTAATCCCGCATGCCAGTATCTTGTGTTGAATCTTTGAAACCCAGTTCTGAAATCCATAGTCATCTTGTTTGACATTGCACTGTACTGCATTTCTTTCAGAAATGTTCAGAGCAGTAAAGGGAACAATTTTCCCCTCGCGGGGAGACTGCACTTTTTGCTTTGGGGTATAGTTAGTAGTAAGCAGACACAGCTCACACGTAGACTTCTAAAAGATAAACGTTAGTCCCAGGACTGTTTCTTTTAGGTTTGCCCAGCACCGAGCTTACAGTGAATCTCGTGAAATCTCCAGAGGAGTCACTATTCCCAGAGTTCTTACTCATACTTAATTTTTGGTCAGTTAGTGGATTTCTCTGTCAGTTTTTCAAATTCCAGAGGATGCACAGTAGGTGGCCCAATGGAAATTTACTTGGAAACAAATCTTCCAGCTGGAAAAACCAGGCTGAGACACTCTGTCATTGATAAGACTTGGTCTTTTTGCCTTTGGGTTGGTGAGACCCTTAGGTATTGGAGGAGCAGTTGTGACCTTCCTGTCTGAGAAGACAGAAAGCACTGCCACCAAATACGAGAGAAGGGCTGGTTCACCCTTGTTGTCATTTGCATTTACAGTGTTGCTGCCTTCTAGTTGAGTGAGGTTGAGCATTGGTGATCCTGATGCAGTTGCGGCTTTGCCGATGCCTGGAAATCTGCTGACTTCTGTCCACCTGGATCAGCTCCTCTCTCTGCCAGACAGAGCGTAGGAAACGTGTATGAGGTGTCCACAGCTTTGCTGGGACCTCAGGCTGTTTGTTGGGATGACACTCGGCTGATGTAAAATCCAGCCCTGTGGTGACCAGAGCAGGAGGACATTTTCAGCCATTGGAGTGACCAAATACAGCCAGCATAAACGCAGTGTTGTATCTGCAGAACTGCTGAGTCCTGTGCTTTGGTTCCAGAAAAACAAAACTCACGACTACGCAGGCATGGTTTAGTGGGTGGTTTGGAAGAAAAAAGTGGATTTTTTTTCTGCCTCTGAAGGTATTTTGTTTGGTATTGGTGGGGAAAATTAAATTATATTTCAACAAAGCATCAACGATAGGTGAGGTTTTTGTTCTGGAATAGAGTTTGTACAGTATGCTCACACATTTTGCTTTTCTGTTCAGAATATTGGTGTTGTTGTGGCTTTTTGTTTCTCTCTTTTGACAGAGGAGGTTGACAAAGAGATTAGATACCAGTTCTGCCTCAGTGATTCATTAAAGTGGCGCTGGAGGAGCGGAAGTTGCCCTGCTCAAAGGTGTGGGGAGGGTTTATTGTTCTGAGCAGTGCTGTGAATGCCAACGATTTTGCAGCTGTGAAAAGGGCTCTTAATGAGTTTCAGCATTTTAATGTACTTCAAGTTCCCAATTGCACAAATTTAAGAAGCTTAGCAATTCAGTATCTCCTGAATAATAGCATTTATTTTATAGTCTAAATACACTCGGGGAAGTCTCAATAATATTGCAGGAAGTCTTGGTAATATTGCAGCTCCTTCCCAACGTAATAGCTTTAGAGGACCTAATTGACTTGAACAGCGGAATTGGTCCTTTAAAAAACATGCACACACAATTTTTGATTAATGAGCCCCATAATAAATCATTAATCTTTTTTTGGCTCACCAAATGATCTGAATAGTTTTCAAAGTAGAAGAAGTTGTGTATGTTTTCCTAAAATGTCTTAGTGATACAGTGCTCGCATTTCAAATCTATCATCTTAAATTTACAGAAAAAAATAACCTCATTTAATTTTTAGAAAAACAGACCAAACTCTGAATTCCTTTGTTACTAAGAAGCGTGTGAAGAAACATCTAGATAGAAGTACTTCCTCTTATAATAATAAAAGCACTGTAAAATGGCCATGTAGTAAGTGTCCTTCTTCCTGAAGGATCCCAAAGTGCTCTTACACATTCTCTATAGTCAATGTGGGTCATTCACCTATCACTTGAATGAAACTAGTCTTTACTGGCTGTGCTAAACAACACTTTATATAGGAAGGAAATCACAAATAATTTGAAACTCTGGGGAGAATTTTAGGTAGGCAGATTGTAATTACCCGATTTGGAATTGGCCCAGAAGACTGTGATTAATATACCCAGGCTGCTCTTTAATTGTCCCAAAGTAGCCGGGGCCTTTGTTTTAAGTATGCTTAGTCTCTGAGTAGTTTTTCTTAACAGTAATTTTAGAACTTACAGAATGTGTGGCAGGGTTGGCAGAACTGAAAAGTAGGGAATTTTTTTATTATTTATAGCAGGCTCAGCAATACTGGGATATGAATTTACGCATGTATCTCAAGTGACAGAATCCGGTTGCGTGTTTTGTTTTTTTTTTCTTCCTCTTTCACTACAGGACCTTCTGATTATGTTGACTCCCTTAAAATATTTTTGCCACACTTTACTATTTTGAACTCTCTAATACTATTATATTAGGTCTTAAGTAGCAGAGCAAATGCAAATGTCTCTATTTCTTAACTTTTTCTCTGGGAATTGCTTGATCTTTCTGAAACACGGTATAGTATCTCTAGGGCCTGTTAAAGACAGTCTAGCAGGGGTAAGTTGATTGATCTATAAAAATAAGGTCACATAACTTGAAACTATTTCCTTTAAAAAGCAAGCAATCTACAAGGGCTGTTGATACTTTTCTCCACGAGACAGCCTCATCCCCTACCTCCCTGGGGGCTAAGGCTGGGAAGCCCCTGAATGCCAAATACAACTCCGAGGCTTCTGGCTGTGTGCCTGTCTGCGACAGTCACTGATCTGCAGATCCACAACTGAGTCAACACCGAGCCGAGAGGTTATTCGGTGAGATCTAGTGGATATTTATTTTTCTCTTCAGGGAGCCTAGGAGTTTACAAGGGATTTTGGGTAGATATGATATACCGACTTGTATACTTAGGACACAAAGTTGTTTTTGTTTTGTTTTTAGTTTTTGCAAGTGACCGCAGAATATATGCAACATTCGCTTGGTCTGTCAAGCAAACTTGAACTGAGCACACATTTCTCAGGATTGAAAACTATCTCTTTTGATCCCGTAGGTTTAAAGTGTTTACATGGCCGGTGAAATATGTACACTTATCCACAGATGTATGTGTTTTACCACCAGGAATTGTTGCAGTCATGATGAGAACTTCACAAGCAAACTGCAGTGTCATAGACATCCATTTAAAGATGTTGTAAATTGCACTTTCTGGTCCTAACCCTTCAGGAACAACTGCATTTCACCTCCTCAGAAATGTTGAAGTTGTTTCCAAGTAGTGAATGAAATTCCATTTGTCATCAACTGCTGATGTCAGTATCAGCAAGGGCAAGCACTGGTAGAAGGAGTCTGCGTCTGATAAAAGCGCTCCTATTTTACATGATAAAGTGGCTCTCCCTCACTCAGGTTTGTTGCTAGTCAGTGAAGTATTAGATACATGATAGTTTAAAATGCTCAACTGTAGGCTTTTAGCTTTGATTTTCACCACAATTGGTTTGAAAAAAAAAGGTTGTGAATACAGCTCCTGGGAAAGGTAACCCAGAACATTTAAGTGTACAGTAGCTCAAGTTTCTTTCTTTGTCTCTGCCTCTTTTATTATGAAAATATTCTAAAGCTAAAGCAAAACAACTCAGGGTATTTAAGGACCTGTGTGTGAGCCAGGTCCAGCTTTCAGTGTCCTAGGAGATGGACACTAGGACTGCACCACACTCTATGTACTGCAGTAGGTTCCCTTTTGCCTTTAGTTGCCAGCCCTCAGCTGCGTCTGGAAAGATTCATAGACTTCTTTGTAATGCCTTTCCAGTCAGGGACTCAAGAAATGCCTACGTATCTTGTCTCACAGTTTTATTACTGCAATAAGTTGTTAGAGCTGCTTATGATTTGTAAGTGAGAAAGGGGGTAATAAGAACCTTCATTTATTGGATTGATGTAGCCATCATGTTTTATATGAATGTCTTATGCATATACACAAGTATATAAAAATATGTTTACGTACAGATATATTTAATCACATTCAAACATGCAACCAGCAAAGCACAATAAGTGTCTATGCATGTGGATACTTTCTTTGTATACACAGTCACTCACATATATGTAAGCATAATTGAAAATGTTCCTCCTTTTTTGGAAGTCTGGGTATAAACGTGTGTACACACAGACATCTGTTTACCCACATTTTCAAAGTTGAAAGCATGCCTAAGCTGGAATGCACTTTTATGTGTGTAATATAATTTGTTGTTGCATATGTAAAATAGACCTGCACTTACATACTTTAACACATCACTTCCCTATATTGACACACACACAGGCGCACACATACACAGTGTGGCCAAAAAGGCCAGTGGCATCCTGGCTTGCATCAGAAATAGCACAGCCAGCAGGAGCAGGGAGGTGATCATCCCTCTGCTCCGCACTGGTGAGGCCGCGCCTCAAGTGCTGTGTACAGTTGTGGGCACATCACAACAATAAAAGACATTGAGGCCCTGGAACGTGTCCAGAGAAGGGCAACAAAGCTCTGAACAAATCTTATGGGCAGTGGCTGAAGGAACTGGGATTGGGGATTTAGTCTGGAGAAGAGGAGGCTCAAGAGACCTTATTGTTCTCTGTAACTGCATGAAAGGATGTTGTAGCAAAGTAGGGGTAAGCCTCTTATCCCAGGTGACAGGACGAGAGGTAATGTCCTCAAGTTGTGTCAGGGGAGGTTCAGGTTGGATATTAGAAGAAATTTATTCTCTGAAAGAGTGATGAGGCATTGGAACAGGCTGCCCAGGGAGTTGATGGAGTCACTATCACTGGAAGGTTTCAAGAAATATGTAGATGTGGCACTGAGGGAAATGATTTAGTGAGCGT
Source organism: Alectoris magna (assembly GCA_030625065.1). Lineage (NCBI taxonomy): Eukaryota > Metazoa > Chordata > Aves > Galliformes > Phasianidae > Alectoris > Alectoris magna. Next base: position 110,104,483 of record CM060561.1, on the reverse strand, counting down.
GGTGGTGATGGGCTGATGGTTGGACTAGATGATCTCAGAAGTCTTTTCCAACCTTAATGATATATGTGATTCTATGATTCTATATGTGATTAGCCACAGCCAGTATACTACATAGACATAAGCACAAACCACAGAGAGCAGACTGGTGGAACACTAGGGCATTTTCTCATAGGTCAGCTTTGTACAATGCAGCAAGTTGGTGATATGCAGGCAGTCACAGCCAGCTGTGTTCTAGGCAGGGTGACTGAGTTCAAGTTTCTTGAAACAGATGGAAAAATACGGTTGCAGGACTTGGGTCATTTACTTTTCCCTTTCCTTATTCTCACAGGGACCAATCACAAGTACTTCAGTTCATGCATTGTGCTCTGTTGTGGATTTCCACTTGTAGCATCTTTCAGTCTCTGCTACGCTGATGCCTTAAATCTTCTATCTTTCCAATACTGTTTGCTGTTTGTCTCTTGATTGCTTGATCACAAAGGAGCTGAATTGCACGAGCTTCACAGCAAGGCTCACTTGGCTCAGCAATACCTCTGAGTTTGTCCCTACTGCTCAGTGGCCAGCTCTGGCTTGTGGCCTCCTGTCTGGGCAGCTCAGTTCTGCTGTGTCTCACCAGCTGGCTGCAGGCCATTGCATGCATTACTTCATTTCGGATTCCAGACATCTTTGCTTATCAGCTTTCTTGATGTTCTTTGCTTCTGCCACAAGAGCAACATAAATACCCATTCCCATTACTTTGCTGAGCTCAAGGAATTTCCTTTTTTCCTCTCTATGATGAGGGTAGGTTGAGCCTCATGGCTCAAAAAAAGTATGTTTGTGTCTGTTGATCCTTTGTGGTTGGGCAGATCGGGACACGTTGTTCACCTTGGTCTACTTTTTCACTTTTCTGAGTTGGTTTTCTACTTTGTTCTGCATAAAATTGTTGACTTTGTGTTTTCTGTATTGATATGCAAGTTGAAAAGTTTCTTGGCTTGGAAAATTTCAGTCAGCCTTCAGAACTCAGATAACTGTACTCTTCTAGCTGATAGGAGAGGTGGAAGGAACTAATGGGAAGTTTGTATGAAAACTCACTTGAAAACATCATGCTTTCCTTGGTTTTGGGAAGTGAGTGAGTTCGCAGGCTACTTTCAGGTTTAGCTGCCTCACATCTCATGCAGAAGTTATATTCTTTGCAGACAACAAAACACGATAAAATTCCCTTTGCTCTCTATTTCCATCGACTGGCAAGAGAGGAGCAATGTTTCTCTTACTGGTCTTTATGTTTTTTTTTTTTTTTTCTCAACATTATGGAGTAGTAGAAGCATCTGCTACTCTCCCCTAGCTGTCTACAAACCTCTAGCTGATGCACTGTGCCTTTCAGATCCCAATTTTCTGCATAGGTAAAGCACAGTATATCCTTAGATGATATTTTCTTCCTCACTGGTGCTGTTGGGTTTTTTTTGTTTGTTTGTTTGTTTTGTGCTGGAGAAGGAAATCCTCAGTGCTTTGCTCATCTCCGTCTACTGAGAGGTTGATGAGGAATGACAGATGCCTGGTGCCTATTCCATTTGTTGTCCATCTGGAGACTGATGATATGTCTCCCCTTCTGCTGCTTTTTCACTGGCCATCATTAATGGTGGTTCGCCCGATGCCATTGCTCTGCTTTCCTCCTTCATTAGCTATCGTCTGTGCTGCTCCCTGTGAGCCGGGCACAGCCCCAGGTCAACTGAGGCCAGAGCAGGTAGTGAAGTGGTCCTACATCTCCTGAGCCTCCCTACAGTCAGCTTGCTGGCTAGACCCCACTCTTGAGCATTGTGTGTGCAGTGGACTTTTCTAGTGGCAGGAAAGTGCAAGCACCTCTGAGACCATGGTACTATGGAACCATGTCTGCTTGATGTGGTAGAAATGCAAGGTTTTAGCCCCTTTGTTAACCTGTTTTTCTTGCTTACCTGCTGTTGGCTCCTACTGTCAACCTCACTTATCCAGTACAGTCTCATGACATGGGTCATGAGCAACATCAAAGGTTGCTCTGATGGGCTCTGAGAAGATTGCAGATAGCTCAGCTGCTTCTGTGCAAGGTAGTTCACCAATTCAACAGTGGGGTTTTGTTCTATTTTAATATTTTCTTCTTTTTAAAATAAAGTTTCAGTTGCTTCAGTTGCTTCAGTTGCTAGTATTTCCTCGCTGTCAATCTAAGAGGGTGGAAAATGAATATTTCAAGGCCTTTTTTTCTCACCCACCACTGGGACTTGCTGACTCAGCATCAGGAATTCCACACACAAGGAAAATGTGACATTTCAATGTCTGTCATGCTTCTGAGACATAACCATCCCCTGTCACGTTTGAAACATGACTTGGTTGCCTTCTATATCTGATACATTGTGAAGAATGTAGGTATTTCTGTAGTGTGTGCTTTGTGAGTTGTGCCTGATCTTAAAAGGGAACGGTATTTTTATCTGTGTTAAATACAGATTTCTCAAAATAGAACTGCCAAGGCTGTGCTTTATGGTAGGTTTTGTTTTTCTTAAGTGATGTCTATGTAGATTTTTTCCCTTAGTTTCTGTAATAGTTAGAAGAATCCAGACTCCCTGAAAATTGATGCATCCTCAAGGACTAGTAGGTTTCCATTTCTGGCATGTGCATCAAGATGAATAACTGTTCTCTAGCAGTCTGTATGGACTCAGGGTAAGTAGACCTCAACCTTTATCCCAACAGGAATTCCCAGACAAGAAAATTCTGACTTCATTTATGGTTTATAGGAAGTAGCGTAAAACATGACAAAAGAAAGTGTTCAGTTTTCTTCACAAGCAGTCACATGGGATCTGTGTGCTGCTTGAATTCGCCTTTGGGTCAATAGGTCAAATATTAAAAAGCATTATACTGTCCCAAAAAGTCCTCTTAAAGCTTCTAATACTTTCCCAGTGCTGATAATTTACTACCATTAATAGTAGCTGCAGTCTTTTTCCAGTGCAAGTGTAGATGGTTAAATGCTAAGCCTTTGAATTTTACATGAAGAAATCTCAGTTTCCTGAGTTAGCCCCAGCTTAGAGAAGCTTCTGAAGAAAAACACGTAAGTTCCCATTGATCTACAAATAGATGCAGTGTGGACAGTAATTTAACCCTGTAGGGAATGTACCCAAGCATGTCTAACATTCCAAATCTGTGTAGTCTTTGTTTTGCTGGCAGCTTTAAAAGAAAAAAGAAAAAAATTGAAGGTAAACAATAAATACATGAAAAACATCAGAAGAGGAACATCTGCTTGTTTTTTCTTTATAAATTTATGTGAATATTGTTTTGAAAATATTTTTTTAAACACAGATCCCGATTCTGCCAAGTAAGATCAATGTGAACTTAGAATTCAATTAGAGAAGGATCAAGCCATGACGGAGCAAATGCTTCTGTCCGCTGGGAGAACAGCTGCTAGAAACACTGGGTAGAGAGTCCTAAAGTCACCCTGGCCAAGTAGTGGTTGCACATGCTGCTTCATTATGGCATCCTGTGGCCACTGGAAGAACAGACAGCAAATCCATCCCTTTTACCACACTCCTATGATGCAGGAATACTTAGTCCTTCCTTTTCTGAGCTTGACAAGCAGCAGGCAACCACTCCCACAGTCTCCAGAAATTGAACGGGAAGGATTTATCGATAGACTTATCTTACACCTTTACATCTTCAGTTTGAGGAACCCGAAGTTGTCTTCTGCATTTTGGATTCTGCCTGCACCAAGGAATTGGTATTGTTGTGTCTTGAGGGAAATTAGGGAGAAAAACATGTACTTCCACCATGATTTGTAGTCTTCTTGGTCTAGTGTTACTGGACAGTCTGCCTGAAATTTTGAGGTAAGAAAATAGCACAGCTTAGACAGCTGCAGCAGTTACCAGACCATAACTTGAGAGTTGCTGCCGTAACAAACGTATATAGTAAAACAGTGAGTTCTTCGGGAAATTCTGTAACAATTTGAATTATTCACTCAAGAATCTTCACTGCTATCTATACCAATTCTGTATTTTGGAATCTGCTGTCGTAATTTTACAGAGTTCAGTTTATGCAAAGGAGAACTGTAGATTTCATGAAAGAGTTTTATAATGTTTGCCCTATGTGTTTATTTCAGTCATTTGGGAATATTATCATTTTAAGGAGAACAAAAATAATTGTGATTTTCCTTTTTAAATGTAACTATGATTGGACTTTTTTGCACTCAACATTTCTATATGAAAAATCTGCATTTCAATTGGTATCCCTTGCATTACAGATATTTTTTTTTGAGTAACTCAAGTAAGTAGGGATACTAAGCAGCTCAGATTTGTGCATATCGTGTCCTTCAAAATACCAAATAATCACAGTAATTTGTGGTAGCGGGATTTGGTTTGTACATAGTTGTAAGATCTTTTTAAGAGCACTTGAAGTTAAGCTCTAGGTTTAATTTTATTTCTTTAGTGTATATGGCCTTTTAGCGACAATTAGCTTTCTTTCCTCATTTATTGATAATGAAAGGTTTATACTATTCTCCGATTGCATGCTGTGTCCTCTGTAAACCAAATAATCTCTCTTGTGACCTTTTCTTTCTTTCTTTATGTAAGTATGTACACATACATACAAATGTACCTTTTCTGTGGGACACCATTATGTAAAATACAATTATGTGAGAATGTAAATAGTAGGAGTTAAATTGCAAGATTTGTTGACTCTGTGCAGGGACAAAGGACTTGACACCTGTCTAAATATCAGTAAGAAAGTCCTGGAAAATATACATCAATCAGTGAGTGTGTTATTAACCCAGCATAGTACAAGGCAAATAAACACACTCAATGCAATATTGTCTAACTTGCAATAAGACATCATGTCTTAAGTTCACTAGGACCAAGTCGGTGTCAAAACAAAATAAATAGGTAAGGTGCTAAACTTAGACTGCAGCTCATCTGGCAAATTGGTCTTTTGCTTCTAGAGGTCATCAGTGTGTTTCTAATTTGGGGTTCACGGCCCAGTGATTACGTAGCATTGTTCAAAATTGTTATAGACAGACTTAAGGTAATCTGGGGTAACGAATTGATTCTTACTTAACAGCAATTTAAATAGCAGTGTTGTCATTGAAACAGTACAAAAGAGAATGAGGAGGCAACTGAAAGCCTTCTGAGCTTGAGTGACGCAATGACTTCAGCAGAGGTTGAGCTGTCTTCCTGGCTCCAGTGCATTGTACGAGGTGGAAACTGTGGAAATTTGTTTCAGAGAAAACTAAAAAGTAAAGAGCTATAAAAATCTCACCTCATAATGGCACAAGTATGAGAAATGGGTTTTTATATCAGTCTCTGATAGTTCTGGTTAGGATTGCATTTTGTGCAAATAAAAGAAGGTACCATGTATCTTATGCAGTGCTCTGAAGATGGAAACCATAGTGACTCAGGTCCATATGTGCTTCCCAAGATGAAGGGCAAATCAAATCAGTGTTGGCAGATAAAATGCATGATGGAGAGTTCTGCAGCAGCTCTGTGGTGGACAGACCAATAACAATTTGGTTCCAGCAATATTTAGTTTTAGCAAATGCTGTGCTGCCCATGAACAAACTTAATTAAGAGAAAGCTGATGCCGGCTTACACAGCACTGCACAGCACTCTGATAGTTTGCACAGTGAGAAGAAATCCTGAGCATATATAAATGGTGAACTCTTTTTAAAGTTCATGTTTTTAATTAAAACAGTACTTGTAATGCTTTGCTGTGGAGCTGATACAGGTATTTGTGGCAAATAATTTCCTACAATACGTGTTCTTTTTCTCTTCATAGGTCACGGTTTTTAGGAATTTGCTTGTTTGCAATTTTCTGACAAAATTTAGTAGAGCAAATGTTAACCTATACCTTGTTTGAAAAGTAACTACACAGAGCATTTCAGCTATGGCACAGTTAAGACCGGGTGCCTGAGTACAGCTCTCTTTTCTGATTAAATGTTCGCACATAATGGGCCTTGTGGCAGAAATTCTTTTCTTTGGTCATTGTAAAGCTCGGACGTGCTCAAATTTACTTATGCAAATAATAATGGAATGCTTCTGTAAATCACTGGGAACATGGTTTTCTTCAGAATAGCACTTACAAATGTGTTCATGTGCGGAACCACTGTCTTTTCAGAAAGCATTCCTGTATTGTCAACAAGCTGTTGACTTGACTTGTTGACAGTCAAGCTTATGCAGAAAACGTATGCTGCAGTTTTAGTTTTAGATATATTTATAATGCTTGATGGATTGGCCTTAATTATTGCTGTACAATAGTTGCATAATTATGCTGAGGCTGCTGAGGGCTATTGTCCTGCAGCACTGCGAAATGACGAAGTGGCTAATAAATTTTAAACCGTGGCAATGTGAAAGTTGGTTAGGGCTGGGTACGGAAGAAATTTATTAAACTTGTCATCAGCGCTCGATCTTAAAAGGCACAGTGACTACCATGAAGCAGATTTAGCAGGGAATGTTAAATTTCTTGAGGTATTAGAGCCTTGGAAGGGCCATCAGACAACATCCCCATTCTTTTGAAGGTCCCTAAGTGAAAATAAACTTCTGAATACCCCGTGTGTTCTGCTCTGCAGTACTTTTCCCTTGAAACTTCTCATATTTAGACACAGTCTCAGCTGGTGAGGTAGCTGGTGATTGAGGTAAGGCCACATGCAAAGAACTTTCGAAGGACTCTTGAGAAAAAGGCCTGCACCACTTTTACCCATTTCCTTCTTCTGTATCCACTGGATTATTAGTACTTAGAATGCTAATAAAATCCATGTAAATGTTAGGTTCTCTCCACAGTCTTGCAAGCCTTTTGGTGTGCTGCGCACCACGAGTGTGTGACCAGTCAGGGATCAATAACTAACTGGCCATTGATTTAGCTGCCTCCACTGCTGAAAATGTGCAGCACAAAGGGAAGCAAATAAGCCAATAAAAAGTGGAAGGAAACCCTGGTAGCTGCACTGGAGTCCAGTACACCTTGTGTCACTGCAATAATGGCTTCACAAAAGCTGTGTGGACATACACTGGAAGGATCCCAGTGCCCAGCCCTCCCTCCCAGCACCACTGGGCTTCCTGACAACATTTCAAAGGGGTGCGATTGGAGCGACCTTCCCTTAACTCTCACTCCAGCAGCCAACATTCATCCTATCTAACTCAGATAACTAAGTTAGAAGAATCCTGTCATGCTTGAATAGGTCAGGGAAGAGAGAACTTTGCTACATGTTGCCTGCAGGCATTAAGCGCTTGATCTGTTGTTAGACACCTGAATTATAAATTCAGTAGTAAATGCTTGAAAACCAGGCATCCTTTACATGCATACAAAAATATACTATATTAACTTTAAGGAATAAAGAGTAGAAAACTAGAAAACTGGGGGGGAAAAATCATCTTTTAATTCATTGGTTTTTGTGTATAAACCCAGGCAAATGCATATTAAATCAGCTTTCAAGGGAATTTCTATTCCAGGTGTTCTGGTAAGTTTTCATGAGCTATAATGCTAATATATTTGTATATATATATTAAGTAATAAAACAATAAGAATGTGAATCTCCTGAGAGGAGATATTACATGTTTCCTCTGAATTTCATTTATGCTCAGTTGCTTACATAGAACCCAGCTAAGAACCAATGTCATAAATTGAATGTGAGACTGATGCTACAAATGTAACTACAATTTTCAAAATACTTAGCAAACACTGGAAATTTTTCAAAATGACATATAAATGTTTGCATGTAAGTGGTCTAATTTTGTATAAGTGGTTCCCCATAAATAACATAAAGGGTGTAACTCTTATTATATTCAGGGCTAGACAGAATTTCAGTGCAGATCTATAAAGAAGTGGCATGCGTAGCCTGAAGATCTGAGCACTGTCCATAATGAAGAGATGAACTAGTGTGAAGAAAATATGAATTGGGAGTGATTTCAACCTGGGTATAAAATGTTCATAAAGATGTGACCGTGCTTCTAAAATAATCTGTAATATTGATCTGCATCAATATTAATGTGATGATGTCTCAATTTAGTAGAGACAAAACATACAACCTGTGAATATAAATACTTAGTGTGTCTTTACAAAGAAGACTTGAGAATCTTTCACACATCCAAAAACAAAGCTGTATTCTTATCTGTTCCCGGGGTTATTTTGGAAGATAGAAAAGGAATTGTTTGAACGAATAATCAGTGCTTAACTTCCTAGAGCAAGCTGCACCAAGGAAAAGTAACTTGGGTTGAATTAAAAGAATTAGTACATGAGGTTCCTGAATAAACCACTCTTTTTTTCTAGATCCACTGAGGTTACTGGAGGTTTCAGTTCCTTAGGGAAAAAATAATGTAGCCAAAAGCTGACAGCCCCTCCCTATATTTGTCTTTAAAGAATGCATTACTGAATGTCCTACGTAAGGAGGCTTAGCCTCTCCTCACACCAGCTGAAATTCTTCCTTCAGCTTTTCATGCACTGCTTCCAAAGATTATCTCAGGATGGGAGGGAAAGTCCCATCTGAGCATTGGCCTTTCTTGAAGGAGTATCTGGGAGGATCCAGCAAAGGAAATGGCAACTGGAACTCCAGCACACCCTCTGCTGCATTTTGTATGTTTCATATGCTGTTGGTGTAGTATGTTTCAAATCTTCTGCATTATAAACTTCTTCTGTCTCTTTGGCACGGGTCTTGGGAGCCGAGTGACTGACTTAGTTGTTGCTGAAAGGCAGAGACAAAGTTTCTGGCTGCTTCCCCAGTACAACTGTTCCTGACTGCTGAACTTCAGAGCCTTGCAGCAAGATGCCTGCTGCTGAATGCTGGGAATGCTCTGATGCTGGGACTTAGTCAAAAACTCGGGTTTAACCTTCTGTTTGTTTGCAGTTCCCACACTTTTAAACCTTCCTATCTGTGTTTTTGGCTAGTTTTGGAGTTCCTAACGTGCATACCCTCAGCCAGAATGGCCTAGCTTTGTGTGCTTGCAGTTAGTGTCCCTGAAGCTAACTTTCTAGAGCAGCTGAAGTATTTGGGCAATGAAGACAGTGAAACAGGCTGGGATGGGAGCAAAGGGAGCTGCAAAGACCTCTGCAGTTGGCTAGAGAGAAGCTTTAATTGGCTTCATTTCATTTTTATCTTTTTTCCTTGATGACCTATTTTAAGGCACTGTGCACTCAGACTGGCATATGCCAGGACCCAGAAAGATCTTGGTCTGCGGTGTGAGGCTGAGTCCAGATTTCAAAGGGCTATGGCTGCTGGGATGGGTTTACCCCATTTCTGTGGGGTTTCGGTGCAAGTGCAAGCTGTCCTTGGGAAGTGTGGCCCACCTTGGGCTCTTAAGTGGAAGATCCTAAGAAAGATGAACTTCAGTGAGAACGGCTGGAAGCAGACTTCTAATGGTGCCTTGAGACTGCACATGCAAGTTTACATGCATTAAAAATGATATCCTTGCAGCTGGCACATGCAGCAGGTTCCAGAGCTGCCTTCCCCTTCCCTTCAAAGCAGCAGTTTGGCCTGGCTTTGCACACGTTAAAGAGCAGTGTTTAATGCATGAGGTCCAGGAAAACAAGAATCACAGAACTGTAGAATGGCTTAGATTGGAAGGGATCTGCAAGTTCTGTTTCTGCTTCCTCTGAGCCCCCTTGTCATCTGGAGATAAGCCTTGTGTCCTGGTGTGGAGGGGCAGGGACTGCAAAACCCCAATGGCAGCAGGGACTCTACTGCACTTTGCTTGTTGCCCCACTGTGGCAAATGTGGGGTGTCCAAGCCAGTTGGAAGTGTCCATGGGACATGTGGCTCTCTGCTGCCCAGCCTCGCTCTCCTACCTGAAATATAGGAGGCGTAATATCTAGTTCTGAAGTGATGGTGAGCCTCAGCCTCAGCTCTCTCACTTGAGAATGGAGCTGATACTGATGGCTGGTCAGTTTGGGATTGGACACAATATTAAATGGGAATTTAGCATCCCGAAGCAGAAGTAGGCATTCTTTAACATCTGGTGGAAAGTCATAATACAAACTAAATGTAACAGGGAGAGCTCTGGCCACACTGTGTGGGTTCAGACACAACAGTGCCCACCCATCTTGCAGCCCTGGGGTGTGGGCCTTTACTGTAGACAGAAAGAAACCTGACGGAAACCTAGTTCAGATGATGAAAGGAGAGTGGTTTGCAGGGTGCTTATATTCACGTTTCTGGTTAGGCTCATCTTGTCAGCCGGTAAGCACACTTGGAACAGTAGGATGCCTGCCTTTCAACCTGAGAAACTCTGCAGCCACATTGTGGACAGGCGGACCTGTACCGCTCTTGTAACGTGTGCTTAGCTCCAAGCGTAATGTGCTTTACCAGGCTTCATTGCCTAGGGAAGGCTTTCTGTCTTGTTCCAGTTTGTGGTGTAAGATATGGCTTCTTTGGGGTTATATTTCTCTGCAAAGGAAAGGAGTATTTCTCTAAATGTTATATTTGTATAGTGAGAAAACATAACATGGATTTTTTTTCCCCTTTCTTTGAAAATATTGCTGTATTGTGGAGGTAGCTTGAGTGGCCTCATCTGTCTCTCTGCTTGTGGTTCTTGTTTATTACGTTGATAAAAGATAGGACTGGTAAATCCTTGTGAGAGAGTGACTGCATCCTGCTAGCCTTTCATTCATCCTCAGAGTGTAGCTAAACTTTCCATGGATATTTAAAACAACAGCATTTAATCTCTAACAACACAGTTAAAAGGCTTATGTGTTCTTACTCCAGAAGTGAGACATGTTGGCGGCAGCTCTTACTTATTTTATTTGTTTGCCACAGCTTGAAAACTGAGTAGTCAAAAGAAAAGTTCTCATTTTAATATTCCAGAGGAATGAATTGCTTCAGTGAAAGTAAAGGATGTTGTTCAGCTACTGAGGCGTAACGCTGCCTTTTCCATTTTAGTCTGTCCTTTGGCTATGGGGATCTCATCTGCATAATACTGCTGGGTTTTTCTTAATATTGACCAGGGACGTCAGTCCCTGAGCACTGATTGGTCGATGAATCAAAGCCCTTAACCAATCAAATGGTACAGGTTTGCATAATAGTGTGATCGTTGCTGAAAAACTACACCTATTGGAATTGCAAACCATGCTGCTTTGATTTGCTTCCACAGCACCTCTGCTTTAGTTGCCTCCATTGCTCACATTTTCAAAGTGTTTAGTAACAATGAAGACTCTTCCTAATCTGCTATATCTTTCCTTTTATTTTCCCTCTTGCGGCCTGTGCAGGGAAAACAAAGTAACAAGCAGTAAGTCAAAATAGTTGGCACACAGGAAAGGAGAAAGATGAAAAAGAAAAAAAAAGAAAAAAAAAAAAAGAAAAAAAAAAAGGAAAAAGAAAACTTTTAGGTTTGGGGGTTTTGTTTTGTTTTGTTCTGTTTCGTTGGCTTTTTTTGCCCTTCCAAAGCTAAAAGTATAAGCTGAAGCTCTTTTCTTGCCTTCCTTCCCCCAGGACTATTTGCATGATTACCCTTGCATTGTCCATACTTTACCTATTCTGTTCTCTCTCTAATATCTTCCTGTGATTGGAGAGGAACTTGACTGGAGAGGAACTTGCCTTCTGACATGTATGCATGTAAATTGCAGTGAAAAAGAAAAGGGAGTGGCTGCACAGGAAGAGGACTGGAAAAGGGAAATCATGTTTTTCTAGATTTTTTTTGTGACTTCAGCTCAATTTCCATTAAGTTCTCTGCCCGAGTGTGTGTTTTTTTCCTCTCCTCTGCCCCCTATCATAAGACATGGTAGTAATGAGTATGGTTTTATGGAAAGTACCTTGAAAATATGCCTACTTTGTTCTTTTATTTCTGCTTTGTAAAACAGTAGTGGATTCAACCTGCATGGTAATGGGTTGTTTTATGGGTAATGGATCTGGAGATGCAAAGGTAGAATGCAGTTGGCATTAAGCAACGTGTCCAAAGACAAGAATTTACAGCTCTTAGGTCAGGATCCAAATTATGCAGTAAAAATGTACTACAAGCATCCTGTTTTGGGGCCCTTTGGCATACCCATTTGCAGCTTTTCTTCTCACCCAAAAGGCCTAAAATATCACTTGCACCTTGCATAGGTGAAGTTGAATACTTTCTTTGGCTTCTGATTTTTTGTTAACCTGGACTGTGTTTAGTCATCCATGAAATGGTGGCTTGTGTGAATCACAGCTTGAAACTCAGATTTCTGCTTCTCTGTGCAAAGCCTTGAGTGTGTAAGGCAGGAAGAGGGCAGACATCTTGTTTCTGTCCTGCCTTCATACATCTTCCAGAAACATGACCTGCAATTCATTGTGTTTGACAAGATACGTCGGCACTGCTTTTAATGGGGTGTAATTTGAAGCCAGTGTAGTTGACCTGGGGCAGATGGCTTCAGGACTGTGTGTAATTTCCTCATTGTAAGCTGTAGTGCTGCCGTGAGATTATTTAACCCATTTCAGGACACCTCCTAGGAAAAAAAAAAAAGTATATGTGTATATATAGAAAATGATATTGTCATATGCATCTCATTGTTGAAAAAGAAGAAATTCTTTCTGCCCATTGAAACATGTAATAAAAAAAAAAATAAACCTATCTCAGAAGATGTTGTTCAGTATTGTATTGCCTGGCTTGCTGCATAGCATAAGGATTGTATCTTATGTTTTTGTTTATTAAGCATTAACTAAAATTAAGTTGTCATGCCTCTGAGGCCTGCTGAGTATTACCTACCACTTCTGATGGGGACAAAAAGAAGGAAAAGATACTGTGGAAAACATTCTGTGTTTTCAACCAACCTTGCTGATGATGGACAGGTTGGATGGGAAGTCTGCAGGCTGGAAGGCACATCTGCTGAAAACATGTGTTGGGTTTTATTTATTTATGTTAACAGTGAGCACATTTATGAAAATGAGGTTTTCTTCACAATCTGTTTGTTAAGTTAGGACACAAACCCAAGAACATTTGTGCATGAGAATAATTTTCTACAAATGATTAGTGTCACTGAGTTCAGTAAGAGCAGTCACGCACAAAGTTAAGCACATGCATGAGAGTTTGCAGAAATTTGGCAAAAATTGTTGTCATCGTAAACAGATTGCCCAGCTTCGCTTCTAGTGCAGCTGTAATTATTTTGGCTTGGTCTTCTTATGAGTAGCCCTCATTGCAGGAGCAATAAGCTATTCCATTCTGCTGAGTCTAACTGAGGCTGTTTCTCTCATTTTGTCACAGCAACAAGAGCAAGATCCCACAAATCTATACATCTCAAATTTACCTGTTTCCATGGATGAGCAGGAACTGGAGAACATGCTGAAACCTTTTGGACACGTCATTTCCACCAGAATATTAAGAGACGCAAATGGAGTCAGCAGAGGAGTTGGCTTTGCCAGGTGAAATCCTTACTCGATTCATGTATATTTTTTGGCTTTATTCCTTTGCAAATGCTGTCTACTTCATAACTCTAAAGCCCCACAGCTATGGAAAATGCAAAGCAGCACCTTTATCAGATTGCGCATCTGTTCTTTCCACTGAGCTGAGGAATACCAGTGCAGGAGGATGCTCATTTCATTTATCCAAAAATTAGTTCATTGTATGTATGTATGAATGTATATGGAAATAAAAATTGCTAGGAATGAAGAGCTATCCATGCAGTATTAAGCTTGGATAATAATAGATGTCCTACAGCCAAAAGAACGCACATGATGAGGAAATTGTTTAAATGTTTAGCAACAATACTGCAACAAGAAAAAGTAAATTTAGCAGGTGGAAGAGCAAGAGGAAGGGGATATAACTGAAAAAAAAAAAGAATCCACAGGTTACTTAACAACTGAAAAAAATCTCAAACGTATGAGAAGAGATTGAGAAGCAATAGTTTCATTTAACATGCCCTGTCAGAGTAGTTTGGACAGAATGGGCAGCATGTTACTTCCATGTGGGTCATTCTCAGGATAGAAAGACAAGCTTCAGTGTTTACTCTCAGTGCATATTTACACAGATTCTCCACAGCTTGAAACATTCTTAAATCAAACAGTTTTCTTTTGAAAAGCTAATGAATGGAGAGCTGTATATAGAAAGATACTGAAAAAGCAAATAAGAAGATAAAAAAAAAGCCCCACAACTGTGCTGTAAATCAGTCTTCTGCTTTGAAAGAAAAAATCAAAAATAATAATTAAAATAAAAATCCCAAATCATTGTTTGTACAGAATATTCATGACACTGTCCTTTGCAGAGGAAGCAAAGTGAGTTAGTCGTCTTTCGAATGTTTTGAAATATGCCATATCTTGGCATATCATGGCGCTTATGTTAGTGTCGTAATACCACGCAGTGAAACGGAGTACTGTACGATAAAAAGGTAGCGTGCTGGATAAGTGACACTGTAGTGTTACCTTTGTCCTTGATGTGAAAGATCATCATGTGCAAAGAGTGTTAAGATAACTCTGAATTCACATGGAAAAAGGCAAAACGTTTATACTGAGAGAGGGCACACTGTTCTTTATGCATTCTTGCAGATAATAACGTGAATCTTTCTAGCTCACTACATACAAATTAGTGTAACTCATGGATAAACTTGCATTTCAAAAATTGAATTTGTTTGTGAAAATGTGTTTAATAATGTAACATTTCAAAAAGCCTTTCATGTGCTAAGATGAAGGTTTTGTAATTCATCATGCAGATGACAGAGTAGTAAAAACTTTTCTCTGTTGAAGTATAGCGAAGATCTTCCTGACCCTGAGTGAGGACAGAGTTAATCCAAAAATGTATAACTACAGCTGAATGCTGACTCTTGTCTCGGCAGAATTACCAGTACAAGCTGTAATTACATGACCACCTGATCTTGTTTTGGTAGTAGTGTGCTTTTCGGTATCATCTTACTGCATGTCACTCAAAAGAGATGAATTTGTTTAGCTTAGCTTGTAGTCATGAGGGTTTCATTCTTGTGTACCTACACTGTGAGTACACAAAGTGTTGGTACTAGTAGGGTTTATCTAGGGAATGGCAGCTGTATTTCAGCCCGGATAAGATTTTAGAAGTTCTGATCAGCAACCCATTGTGATCTTGGCTGTTACATCTTCTGGCTGGGGCTCTCTTGCCATAGCGGAGCTGCCTGCTGATGAAAGTGCCTCATGCTGCTTCCCTCAGCTTTCACATGAGCCACAAGAGCTCAAGAGAAGTCAACTTTGTGTACACTAGAACCCAGCAATTTTTAATTTAGATGGATCAAAATTATTAATTAAGTGCCTGTGAGGGTTAACTGTAGACAACAGTTGTCAGATATTTCTCCTAAGTGGGTATGATTAGCAATCTCATAGTACTGCAGGTGGCTACTTAATCATTTATAATCCAAGTGGCTTCAAATGTTCTTGGATCAAACTCTTAGATCCGCGTTCTGAGTAATGTCTGGCCACATTAAAGTTCAGCCTCTTTCAAAATACACACATAGAAAACGAGCTCACTTTTTTTAAGCTGTTATTTTTACTTTTCCATTCCTCAAAAGCATCAGAATGGATTTTCTTGAAACTTTCTAGAATGTTTCACTGTGGCTTGAACACAACTGTGCCCAGGTATACCATGGGGGAGATTTTAGGGGAGAGTTATTAGCAAGGGGCCTGTGAAGGGTAACTTTGGATTCCAGCTGTGGCTCCACAGAAGTCCATCCTTTTGAAAGGGAATTGATGTAACCTTTGGACACCCACCTGCAGCTTGCTGCTCTCCTTGGCTTTGCACTTCAGGGCTTGTGCTACTCGGCTCCAGGCTCACTATGGAAGCTGCCATTTGGCAGGGCTCACTTGCTGCTGTTAGCAGGGCTTCTGCTGACACTGGTGAGCAGAGCTGGGGCTGAACACAGCCAGTCACATGGCAGGAAGAGAAATGTGGTGGAGTAGCAGGGAAAAATGCTTCCTATAAGCAGGGAATGTCGAAAAAGAAGGTGCAGATGAGAAGCTTTGTGCTCAGTCTGTTGTGAGGTTTCTTGTAGAAAAAGGGAATGATGCAGCATTGCCCTCACACAGGATTTCACCACAAGACTTAAAATAGTAGGTGTTTCTCTTAAATCCCTGTTGCCAAGAGCCGTTCAGTGGCTTCACCACTTGATCTTTCATTTGAAAGTGTAAGTGGATTCCCCAGAGCTTAAAGTGAACACAAAGTCCTTAATCCTCAAAAGAAGCAAATGAAAAAAACTAAGCAAAAACCAAAGCAACTGGATTTGAAGGCTTTTTTTTCTTTCTTTTTTTTTTTTTTTTTTTCCTGAGATATCATTCTAAAGCTGCTTTGTCATCTCTTATGATTTGAGCTTTGTGAACTAGCCATTAACAATGTTGTTGGTGAGAGTAAATAGCAGATCAGAGGTAAGAAGTAAGAGAGGTCTTGGAGTTAGGCTGGAGATACTCGATAGCAGGTGCCCAGAGCAAGGTGGGAAATATTCAACTCCATCCTCTGTGTGCTGAAAGAGTTGGCTCTCCACAGGTTTGTGAAGGGTGAATGCCTTGTTTAAATGTCGGAAGAAATACAGAAGTAACACAATCAGAGTGGAGCCAAAGTAGTGGGAATGTTTTGCTAAATGAAAGCGGGACTGTTTGGAGGAAGATTTCTAGGGATCATTGGTGGTGCTGCTTTGGAGGCATAGAAGCATCAGCAGCACCAGGGGATAGAGAACATCCAGGTAGTTTAAGGATACATTTGTGAAGAAGGGAAATGCTTTGTTCTTCCTTATTCAAGGGTTTAATTGAAGATGATAGAAAAGGATGTTCTAAAAGGTGCTATAAATTTAACTTGACCAAATCCATCATCTGGGACAGTAGTGCAGGCTCAGATATGATGAGGATCATTCCTACTTTCAGTCAGAAGAATGATCTGTCAAATCCTACATCTTCTCCAGGAAATTGCTTTATAATTGAATATCTCAGATGAAACTGGAAATCCCAAACATGCCCCAAAGAATGTGTGTGATATCTGTATGATATTCCAATGCCTGCAGTGTTAAGTTTTCATCAAAAAGCCTCCCTGCAGAATGCTGGAGACCTCTTTGGGATGAGCAATGTCTTCAAAATCCTTACATTTCCATCTGGTGTTGCAAACTAGACAAAAATTTTGTAGACTCTGTACATCCCTGAGAATATTTCCAGGCAAGAGGCTGTGCTTCCGTGGAGATGCAAATTCCAGAGAGGCACAGACACGGCAGGGTCCCAGGACAAATGTCACTGGGAACTGATAACATGAAAAATAAGCATGAATCCCTTAAAGGTGAAGAAACAGGGAAAGTTAGGAGTCATTAGGTGATTTAGCTGAGCAATTTGCCTGACCCAAGCCTTAGATACTGTGAGTTTAATTGAAAAACTCCTAGGGACATGGAGAAGGGGGCAGGGAGGCATTGTGATATACCCTAAGGAGAGACTTACTGATGCCACTGAATTAGTGAAATAAAGATTGGGTTTCAAAGCTCCTCAGTAAAGTAGCATTAAAGTATTATTTGTGTCCTCCCTGCAGTGGTGGCAATATTCAGAATACCACACATACGTACATGTACCGCACTCAACTGAACAGCAGAGAAAGCATTATATAAGTCATTTTAAATGATAAATTGCAAAGAAAGAATTAGAAACTAGCAACTTTTTTTGTTTGTTTGTTTACTGTCTTGTAACTTAAAATGACCTTGCAAGATTGAGCCCCCAAGTGACATTTTACAACAAAGTCATAAGCCTCTGAAAACAGAAATTTATGATGGAAATGCTTGCAGTCAGACTGTCAAGTATTGCTCTGCTAGCAGGCACCAGTATAATACTTAACCTGAGACTGTGAAGACTGTAACATAAATCAGACAGGGACTAGGTAGAAATGACTGTGTGTTCATACAATTCTTTTTCCAGTAACAGGAGAAAAATTGTCCGACATAAACTGTCATAAAAACATGTTATGATGCTGTTCTCAGTGAAAGACACAGGAGATTCTCAATTAGCTTTCTCTGTTATCTCAGAGCAGAAGGGTAACATTGAGGAGATGTCCCTTTGTGAAAAAAGCAGAGGGATCTATAGGGTATTTACCCATTTTATCCTTTGGAGCTTGGGCTCTATTCTTGTCTTTTCCCTGCCTTGTTCTCTTGGTGGAGTTTCCAAAGGGATGCGTTTTTCTGCCAGCAAATGTTTTTTTTTATTAAACTTATCTCCCATTTATCTGCATTTTACGTGTATTAAATGTAGTCTTTGGAAACAGTATTTAACTCAGCAACTGATATTTTGAGCTCCACAGGGTCATTATTCTATTTATAGATGTTTTGTGTGAATTTCAGTAGAAATGGATCTGTTCCAGTTTCCACTCAAGCAAAATGAAAGAGCCAAGCCTTTAATTTGTATATTCTTTTCCTCAAAGAAAGCTGTGCATCTTCCAGGGTTTTTCAGGATAATACAGGTATTTAGTTGCATCAGCTTTCTTCTGAAATGAACAGGTTTCTCTATGCAGTGGAAGCTCTGTGACTGTGCAGGGAAGATCAGAAGGATCCCGTGCGCATAGTGGGCCATGCTACATGGATAGACCATATGCCCCCATTCTCACCTGTCATCATTGGAATGTTTTTTGCATAACTTGTATATCCAGCTGTGATCGTAGACAACATCCTGCTATTCATGCAAACAGGAATGAACATGAAAAATACACAGGCAAGAGATGCTGGGAAAAGACAGTATACGTGAGAAATGAGGAGAAGTTGACAAAATTAATATCTCTTCCTGCAAATGAGAAAGGGAACAGTATTTCCCAAACAAAAGTTTCTTAACTCAGAAGTGCAAACATCTTGAAGCAGTCGTGCTGAAAAGTTGGGGATGTAATGTACCTGAAAAGAGAGGAAAATAAAGTCACAGGTAGCAGACATCAGAATTTTGTAACACCTGGATTTAAGTTTGCAAAAGAAATAATTAAATAAGTTACTGTTTAAGAGTAGGGTATAAGGAGGACTGGGTGCTAAGAAATTTCATAATATATAATGTGTGTCCATGGATCATCTTTCTTGCAGTAAAAAGTTTCTCCTTGATATATCATTTAAATTTACCTGGCTCTTGTCACAATTTTCTCAACCAGATTAAGGAACTACTTTGTTTATTCTCCCCACTAAGTTTCTTGTGCACCCTTATCAGGCTGCCCCTCTCATTGATAGGCTAAAGAAACTGAGTTCTCTGTTGTCTATTCAAACAGTGGCCTCAGTTTTTCAGACAATCTGCTGCAAAATATTGCCACTACCTACTTATTTTCATCGTTGAAAAATGCCTTAAATAGTAAAGGAGCACTATTTCTGCTTTCATTTATGCAAGAGAACAACAGTATTCTTTGTCAGTCGTAATATGAATGTGATAGTAATAATTGAATATTTAAATATTTAAATGTGGTATTAAAAAAACCACAGCTGATTCTCATTTACATTATTTTTATTAAGCAAAGTGACTACAGGACGTGCATAAACCAAACCCGTGTTTTACTGCTAACCGGTAGTTACATGGATTACATAGTACTGAATATTTCACATGCAGTAATTATGTAATCATCATTATATTCCTCATATATAAATTTTATTTAATTGCCTTTTAGCACTGCATCAATTTTTGTAATAAAATAAACGCTTATAATACCTTCTTTTTTCCCAGATTTTCCTTTTTTTTTTCATGATGAAGGTTGCCCATCACATGTAACAGTACATAGTGACTACTTTGGAACCACTGGATTATGTAAAGACAATGACACAAGTTTTTTAGATTATCTGAAATGAGTATTTGATAGCAAGAGAAGAATCTCAAATGATTTCATTGTGATATTTGCTTAATATTAACCGGTCATATTTTTTTGTTGTTTTACTGATCATATTGTATCGTCATAAATCTGTAAACCATGACTAGAAAAATCATAAGAACCATCCTCCCTTTCTTATTTTTTAAATGAACTTCATTTCCACTTGGATGAAATATAGTCAGACTAATTACTGATATTGTATTTGAGAATCTCTCAGCTTCCAGAACCAGGAAATATATAGATACAACTGAAAATCAATTCTCATATTTATCTTTGTTTTATTGGTTTATTTTGGTAATTATCTGTATGTTTAAAAATATCAGAATAACCTGGCCTATGGCTCTGATAATTTTTACCACAATGCATTTCTAGACTGAAAGGAATACTTAGATATATTGTAGTTATCTCCAAGCTGCATCTGAACATAACTTGTTTCCCTCAATACCAAAAACATGCTGATGAAGAGTTTGAAAATAATAGCTTGTGAGTTATCTCATCAGAAGCAGATTTTTATCCTCATGTAAAGCTTAAGCTGATGTCCTTACATTTCCAGCAGAAGTTGAGTAGCCATAGCTTTTAACATAATTTTTTATCAGTCTTACAGCATGTTATATTTTGCCTATTCTTATCCTGTCAATTATGGAAAACACAAACAAACAAACAAACAAAAACACCATGAAAAAAAATGGATTCAAAAGTGCTCTTCCCCCAAGTCTACCTATGCTCTAGCGACATTCTGCTGTAAGAAACTCGTCCCCTGGAGATTGGCTTTTAAAATGTCGCATTGCTGTTAGTGGTAGTGTTATTAGATAGCATTCTGTACCATTACAAAGCTTGAAACGTTTCTCTCTCCAACAAGATTAATAAACTCATGAGAAAAAAAATGTATTTCGTCCATCTCCCTCGAGTTTCTAGACATTCTACAGCAGAGTGCCAGAGCTTTTTGAAGAAACCGTAGGCAGAATTTATTAGTGCGGACCCAACAGAAGTATATTTTTATTGGGCCTATTCCCAGGCATGGCTAGTCTTCGTGGCTAATGCAAATAAAAAAGAGAATGAGGAATCTTGGAATCCGTGTATATGCAGATGTGTTTCACCTATGGATGTCCATCTGCCAAAGACACCGACACCTAAACAATTGGTGGTAATCCGTTTTAACTACATTAAAACCAGGGTGACAGCAAGTATCAGACGATTACGTAAGAAACAGGTGTTCTGGACAAGAAGAAATTACAGTTCATCCCTAGGTGTCCCTACAGGGGACAGGCACAGGCCTGGTCACTTGGTGGCTGCAGACCTGCCAACGTGCAGCTGGGAGGAAGGCCTGCCCCACACCAGGCTCCTGCAGAGAGCACTCAGGGACTCACCGCGGTGGTGGAGAGGAGGGACAGCTGCCATTGTTCCTCAGCAGCACATCTGAAGGGAGCGTGTATCGGCAGCTTTTGTCTATTACACTGCCTTTTCAAACTGAGTTGATAATGCTAGTGTCAGTTTCAAGTGAAGCGTTTGCCAGATTACAGATAGCTAGCAATGGAAGTTGAGAGCTGCTAATTGTGAAACTTGAGAAGAAAATGTGCACATTCTTTCTAAGGCTGCTTTTCGAATGATGGCCTTTTTATCCCAGAACACTGTGGGTTTCACTTTTATTCTCTTCCCACACTAAATGCACAAAGTCCACTGAGTCTCTTTCACTTGGCAGCTTATATATTGCATTTTTTTGCAGGGACTGCTTTGGCTTGTTAAAATGTGCCCCATGTATTAAAATGAAATTGTCACTGCTGTGTGGTGCAACATAACATGGTTTGACACTAAGCGCCTGCAGCTACAGAAAACAGGCTTTTATTGCATTTATTCTTCCAGAGACAAGATTCTCTAAAGGCTCAGTGCAGACATTCGCTTAGTTAAATCTGAATGAAGCCAAAGTGAACAATCTAAGCTGTGATGTGCTTGTACAAACAGCCCAGCCCACACGGCATGCAAGGAAAGCAGCGTTACAGCATAGATGTGACATTTTTTAATGATTTGATCTGAAACAAACTAACAAAATACTGGAACATTAATCAATTTTCATTCCTGTTATTATTGTTTGTTTTTATGTTTGGGTTTTTTTTTTTCTTTCGGGTAAGGGAGGTTGTCCATTTGAACTTTAAGCAAACTTTTACCATAGGAGTCAAACTGCTGCTTTAAAGTCAATGTTAAGTCCCTAACCTATGAGTGATGTAGAATGCATGCTACTCTTTCCCCAAAACCAAGTAATAGAAAGAGTGGAGGATAGTTTTTAGAAGATATGGATTAGTGAGAAGTAAGAATATTTATGTTGGCAGAGTTACTTTGTGGGGAGTACCTGGAGGTAAGAAGTAAAATGCTGAAGCAGTGTTGAACACGTTTTTTAAACACCATTTTTCCAAGAGAGACAAAGTGAGTGTATTGTTTTAGCTTTATGATTAGTTTTTCTCTCTTCCATTTTTCTATACCAATTGTGTAGCACAGTCAACAGACTGCTCTGGACTAGCATGCTGTCAGTTCACAATACCTGAACAACCTGTGAATTCCCTAGTGAGGTATAGGCATGGTTTAGGATTTGACCAGTAGCTTTGTATTCTTGGGCAGTATGTTCACTAATGTATGTACTAGTTCACTGTTAATGCTGTAATGCCTCAATTCTGAAAGTTATCTTGAGGTCACACGGAATGAATAGGGAGTCATTTCACCTGCCGGTATTATACGCAAATTGTCTTTACCCAGAATGTGGTTTTACGTAATAAGCACATATTCATTGTGTTCCGTTTTGCTCTACAGTTCATCCTTGCAGGTTATTTTTTAACATTGTGATCCTTAACAATTATTGCTTAATCCTCTTCTACGAATCTTACGGATTTTTTTTCCAACCCATTTGAAGTTATACTGGGTGTATGAGGAATCTAGATGCAAGTCATTTGCCTTTCCAGGCAGCACGTGAGAGCACAAAGAACATCCTTGTTCAGGGAGATCCCTCGGAGCCAGGAGGGTGTTGCTCATTGACATTGCAGTAGCTCACACACAAGCCGGGAGCACAGCTGCAGGCTTTGAGGGTAACAGGTCCTCTTTACAAGCCATGCTACACCGTAATGAGCTCAACCAGTTTCTGTGCAGAAGTCAGAAAGGACAGCTTTGAAGATTTCTCTCAGCATCTGTGCTTGTCCTTATTTTTACCTGCTTTTCCTTTTTGTTTTTGCTGACTGAGCACTTTTGTGAAAGTCTAGTAACTCTTACTGCTTCTACCCTAATCCCACCCATTTCTCTTTTCCAGAATGGAGTCTACAGAAAAATGTGAAGTAGTAATTCAGCATTTTAATGGCAAATATCTGAAAACACCACCTGGTCTACCAGGTAAGTGTAGCCATCATTTTGAAATGTAAAATTTAAGAAGGAGTTTTGAAAATAGAAGTGCTGGAATGTACATTGAGTGTGGCTCATGTCACTGCCCCTGCTTAGAGGTTGTACGGATTTACCTGGATTAAACCAATCATTTTTGTCCCGTAACATTTTATTCCCTGCCCAAGTTTTTATATTCAAGCATTTGTGTCTGACCGTTGTAGATTTAAGTCAGTGTGTATAAAAATGATGTTGTATTGGTCTGTTTCTCCCTCTTTAACGTGTGTATTGTGTGTGATATTTTCCAGTTAGAGCAAAGACCACTGAGGTAAATGCCAGCGCTTTTCTATCATCCTGGGAGTATATCTAGATCAGCAACTACATTAAAGGCTATAAAAATGACCAGAATTTCAGGTCATAGTAGCTTTCAATTATTTACAGTTACTAGTATTAATAGTAGCAGCTTTTAATACTGAGGATAGTTCAAACACAAAGTGATTTTATACCATTTGTACTTGCCATAGTTTAATGAAATCTTGCTGTTTTCTGATGATATTCATAGGATATATTCAGTGGTGTGCCCTGGCCATATCAAAATTCAGTCACAGCTAGTATATCTTCTTTTTGAAATCTTCCGTGGTCATCTTTATGATCATCGACTGTAAAGTTTAGTGATCAGGTGACTGATTCTTAGTGTTTGTCAAGACCTCCCAAAGGCCACAGATCTTCAAAGACTTCTCCCTCAAACTCTCTGAAGAGCTATTTAGAGTTTCTGGCATTAAGTGAGCAAGAAATCCTGGCAAGAATTGTGCCTTAAGTAATTCTCTACTTCTTTTTTTTTTTTAAAAAAACTTTCATTATACTATTTCCTTTTTTGGTTACTTTCATTAAGTTCCTCCTTATTCATTGCCTGATTCTTTATATAGAAGATGCACTAAATACTCTAATTAAAAGAGAGCCATCTGCACAACTACTGCATACAGTAATTGTATGCCGCAATGTACATATAAATTGTAGTCAAATCACCTTCATGAAAGAGTATAAAACTTTTAGTGCAAGCTGGAAGACTCCATTTTATGGCCTTCCTTTTCACAAGTAGTCACTGACAGATTTTCTTACATCAGCTAACGTATGTTAACTGTGTAATGTACTGCTGACTCAGCTGTCTAAAACAATGGGCAAAGCAACGTAGGCAGAGACCTCAAACCTTTGGCGTGCTTTTCTGTGTGCATACATTAAGTCGCAGTAGTAATTTGTTTAATATCATAGCAACACCCAATGGAAGAAGTGTGAACAGCAAGGATTTGGGAAGAGCAGTTTCGTCATTAGAATTATATATACTCCATGGTCACGTTCCCAGTTGTCCCAGAGAGTACCCATCTCTTGAGTAAGAAACAGAATATTCTTACAATGCCTGAGACAAGAAGAGCTATGTGATAACAAATGATAGCTAGTTCCTGGAAATAATTATTTTATTTTTATTTTTATTTTAAATTAGTTAGGAATTGATATTCAACAAAAACAATGTGGAACATCAAAATAGGAGTCTTGATAAGACGGTGTAAATACTTATTCTTGTTCCAAGAGATACAGTGAAGTTGAATGTTAATGCTTGTAACTTTTGCTGCTTTCTCAGTTAAGTACTCAAATCTACTCTTACTTTCCTGAAGAAGGCTTCCAGATGGGAAAGATATGATTTTCTGATATGATTTTCTCTTAATTGCAGTGCTCACATGTCATTTAGTTGCAAGGATTATCTGGGAACTGAGTATTTTAGAAGTTTTTGTTTACCTGCGTGCCATTCAGATGTAAAAAAAGTATAATGCAGCATGGAGTAAAGTCAGTAGCTGAAGTCAGCTATCTGCTATATATTTGTGAGATCTGATTTTATCCTGTTTTTGGAGGACAGATTCTTTGGCTGCAAACACAGATGCTTAGAAATTATTGGAATGTATTTGATACACATAAAAGAATATCTGCACCTCAGTATTAGTATAGGGCATTCTTTGAATCCATATTTAAAAGAATTCTTGTGTTCATTTGTCTTCCTCTTAAGAAGCCAGAGAACAAACACAATTGTTTGAGCAGTTGGGTCAATTCAAGTGATTGTAGCCACTCATTTATCTTTGATAACTGCAAAAAAAAAAACATAAGTCAGTCCTAGTTTCTTCTTCATGTAATTTCTGTTAGAGCTGCTACTCAGTTTATGTATGTATTATGTACTCAAACTTCTTAGTAATAATAGAAGCATCTTGTTTATCAACCTCCAGGCAGTTGTTTATCTTCCTGCTTAGAAAAGGCAGGAGAAACAATCTCCTAGTATACTTGGAAAATCACAGTCAGACTCTGAAAATTATCTTTCCAGCATCTCAGTAATTGACATAGAAAGAAAATCATCTCTGGTTATTGCTGTGACCTCTTTATGGATTTCAGTTAAAACATGAGGAACCAGAGAACATTAGCGGAAGCGTGCAACACTATCTGTTATTAACCTCTATTCCTCAAGACACGATCTTACTGTGGGAGAAAACTAATCAATCCTTTTAGGGTTAAATGAAATTGATCATGTGTAGTCAGCTGGATTTCCTTTTGGCCTAGCAGGCAACTGTGAGCATCTTAAGTTTTTGTCCTCATCTCTCAGCTAAGCTCTAATGTTTTAGTGCAAGCTTGCTGTCTAGTAACAGGTTGGATTAGGCCTATAAGAAAACTCATAGAATCACAGAATAATTAAGATTAGAAAAGACCACTAAGGTCATCTAGTCCGACCATCAGCCCATCACCACCATGCCCACTAACCGTGTCATTCAGTGCCATATGTACCCTTGTCTTGAACACCTCCAGGGGTGGTGACTCCACCACGTCCCTGGGCAGCCTGTTCCAATTCTTCATCACTCTTCATGAGAATATTCATGAGAAATTTCTCCTACTATCCAACCTGAACCTTCCCTGGCACACCTTAAGACCGTTCCCTCTCATCTTATCACTGTTACTTGGGAGAAGAGGCTGATCACCACCATGCTACAACCTCCTTTTAGGTTGTTGTAAGAGAATAATAAGGTCACATCCGAGCCTCCTCTTCTTCAGACTAAACAATCCCAGATCCAAGTCAGCTTGGCTGCAATCTATTTTGTATTACCCTGCTTCCTGTGGCAGTGGGATTATGGACCACTCAAACCTCTTTAGCTGCTAGCTTCCATCCGTACCATCTTCCCCACTTGCTTTCCCTGAGATGCAACACTGGTGAGGAAATAGAATATATATGTGTGTGTGCATATCCTGTGTCTGGAGGGTAAAATATGCATATGTTGTGGTGCAGTTGTGCCTGATTATCAAGTCGTGATCAAAGGACCGGAAGCTTCCGTGTGCTGCTGAGCAGTTTTGTCAGTAAGGCCCCACAGCTCTGGCTTTCGCAATGGTTAACCTGTAGGCATCTGTTATGTTGGCCTGACGTATACCACAGACATTCTTTTTTTTTAGGATACTTCCCGTCTATTGTTTCCATGGTAAATGAGATGTAAATTTAGTTCATTTTCAGGTTGTTTTATTTTGTTTTTTTTTCAACTGTTGTGTACCTTGGCATTTGAGCACAAGAAGTAGCACATCTAAGCTGGTCTAGGCCAGCAGTACATCAAGAAAGATGATGTAAAGCAGCCTCACTTCTGCACATACAAGCCTCTCTGAAGGCTCTGTATTCTGTGTGCACCCAAGGCAAAAGTGTATCATTCTTCACTTGACTTTCTAACTTCAACTACTGTCTGTCGTCTGAAAAAAAATCTGTAGAGCTGAGCAGTTGCAGCTCCAGACTGCTCTACTTCAAGCTAGTGACAGTGGAAGAAGAAACACTCAAAGTGTTTTTTGCTGATCAGAAGTGTAATGGCTAGGTAAACTGAGCACTGTTACATCTATATTAGTGAATTATTCTTTGCTAAGGGTGCTTCTCTATCCAACTACTTGGCTTCACTCCATTCCAAAGGGAATTGCTCCACTGTCCTGCTTGCTCAACAAATAGGCATTTCATGATGTTCAGTCGTAGATATATAGTACAAGATAATTGGTTGTCCCATAAATAATTAGTTAATATCTTTGCATTTCTTCCAGACTGAGAAAGAGCAATTGTCTCAAGAAATCTGCAAAACATCAATGCTCAGCAGATTCCATGTGAAGTTCATAAATATTCGGAGTAGCTCTTGGTTGATTTTTTAGCGCTTTGTTTTTTTTTCCATTTATTAGCACTGTTTTTTTGTTGTTGTTGTTGTTTGTTTTTTGTTTGTTTGTTTTGAGATAAATTGACCAGGACCTAATAGGTTCTTTCTTTTTTTTTTTTTCCTGTTACTTTTTTTTTTTTTTTCCTCTCTGAAGAGTGCAGCCCCACATGAAAATAATTGTAGAGGTCAGCAATGTACATCTCAATCAAGATGTTTAGGGCACTAGTAGTGATGAAGGTAGCTCGCCCTGAGTCTTCCGATGTCACATCTCTTTCTACTGGTACACAGGGGACTTAAAAATGAAATCTTGCCAATCTATCATATTTCTCAACTACAGAATTCAAGTAAAAATGCCTACTTTTTTTGTCACAACTTGATTTCTTTTTCGATGTGTGAAATTTGAGTGCAGTTTTTGCAGAGTTTTTGAAGTGCTCAGCTTCCAGTATACCTGGAGGTTTTAATATATTTATATATATTTTCTCTTCTGAATACATGCAAAAGCTTAACAAGTTCTTAGTTTCATATCTGGAATTTCACAGAAATGTGCCTCAGTTGTGATAATTATCCATTATGCTCCTTTACAGCATTTTCTAGTGATTGTAGTACTTCCTAAATTTCATTTGCTTTCTAAATACTTTTGGTTGCCAGAGGGCATTGGTCCAATTTCTATTTCAGCAAAAACTTCTAGACAGTGAGACACACGAACACAGTGCATGCTCAAGAATCTTCCTCTTTCTTCTATCTAATCTACCTAATTAATCTGATCAATCTAATATCAGTCTGATCCCGTTACTTTATCTACTAGTTGGCAACCCAGCCTGTGGCAGAGGGTTTGGAACAACCTGATGGTCCTTGAGGTCCCTTCCAACCCAAGCCATTCCATGACCATGTGATTCTATGATTTGTAGTATCTCTGTGTGGCTTTTAGCACTAATTTTAGAGCCAGGTTACAAATGCCTGATAACCAGAAAGTAGAGGTAAACACTATTTTTGCATAGGTTAAGAACCCCACAAGAACAAGTGACTGGCATTTTGGGACTGGCCTTTACTTGAACAGGAACTCTAAAACAGGGAAAAATGTTCTGCAGCGATTCAGATATATTTGAAAATATCTGAGGCAGGAAGATTGTTCTTGAAATAATGATCCTAACTAGTCATACGTTCTGAAGATGGCCAGAGCACTGCATATCTGTGGACTCATTTCACCAGAATGAACAGGTATTTTCTACCTCTCTGATTAGTTTCAGTATTCTCCAGAGTCATCTCTTAAACACAAAGAGTAAATTCACATACTTAATCTTTGTTTCAGAGAGGTAGACTTAGAACATGGGATTACATATCTAAGAGCTAAGTTTTTAATAGGAGATCATGAGTAAGACATGAGAAAAATCTGTTTCAGTTGAGGGTTAGCTGTGCAAAGGATGGAAGCATTTTTTACATTATTTTTCATTCTTTCTGATTGGATGAACAAATGGTATCTTATATGACATTAGTGATGATGTCAGTTGCTTTTCTGGATGAATGAATTAACCTAAAATGTGTTGCTTGATACCTTCCTAGCTCCTTTCTTTTAGTTTGTTTCTTTATCTTTTTGTTTAACTGTGTCTCTTGATCTGTATGCATAAAACACTTAAAACTATTCCAAAGCTGTATTCTTGGGGACTTCACTTTATTGAGGTAAGTAATAAATTGCTATGAATATCCATGTCTTTCTCTCTTTGTATATACATGGATATGTGTGTGACGCTTTAGACAAGACAAAAGAGGAGTAAAAGGGAGAAACTAACTAGGTACTGGTTTGTAGTTGCTTACAATATTTGTTGAGCGCTACAGAGAACTTAAATCATGCTTTGCTAAGTTTCACATTGGTAATACTCAGTAAAACTGGTTTAAAAAGACTATCTTATACATATTGTTATCCTCAGGAAAGATCTGTGTTCAGAAAAATAAAATTTCCCTCATTTATATCTTCACTTCCTTTAACATTTATGATTTTAATGTTATCTGAATCTTTTACATTCTCTGCCTTCTGTGAATTCAGTAATGTAAATATTTTCATTGTTATCTGATGACTGCAGTAAATATCCTTCTCTACTATATCAGAAAATGCGATCCATGTAAAGACTTTTGTAAAATAACTGTTCAACAGATTTTCTGTTTCTTTATCCTGTCTCCAATTTTTTTTATGGAACCGCTGTTATCTTCAGTGTCCGTGCTCTGTGAATGCATGTGCACAGCTCATTGTTAGCAGAAACTTCTTTTACATCTTGAAACCTATAAACATCCTTTTAAGTTCTGTCAGTTCATAATCTTTATCTCTGACAGACAATCTAAGTCTCTAATACCTTCCTTTATTGTCCTCCCCAAGTCCTGGTGAATGACCATGAGGTCAGTGTAACTCATCCCGCTTTGCACACCAGATGCTTCCTGTGTCCTGGGCAGCATGCAGGCACCAGTGACCAGCTCAGGCTCCTATGGAAAACAGCTCAGTGCAGGATGGGCTCTGTGGACTCCTTGCCTAGGTCATGTTAGACATTAGGAGGTGTCTTGGTGCATACGCAACCATCAGAAGAGTGACTCCCTGGGAAATTATAGTTTGGTTATTCAAACATCACGTAGCAATTAAAACCGTATAGACTTTGGCCATAAAAATAGGCTTTCTTCCGAAGAAACTATAGGAGGGATACTGAATTAGTAGAAAATACACAACCTGCTGCTTCCCAAGTTAGGTCTCTGGCTCGGTTTTGTGGCTCATGCAGGTATTTGTGGTGTGGCCAGCCTCATCGGTGCTGCATCTCTGTTCTCCTTCTAGTATTCAGCCAAGTACAACTCGACCTTAATCCAACCTGTATACACTCTTAAGTTATAGATGTCCAATATTTTATGACTTCAGCTGAAATCAAGTGTTCCTTGGATTGTCTCCTTCCTTTCAAAGGCAAGCCTTTAAAAGTCAGAAAATATTTGTTTTGATCCTTACTATTCATAGGAATTTCAAATGTGTCGTTTCTGATCACTGAACAACATAGGTTTCTCCATCTTTAGCTCCTTTCTTCTCTTTTCCAGAGTTATGTTTATGTAACCAGTTGTTCTTGCTGAGCTGCCATTCAGGTAAATGCTTCTGGTTTCATATCACACATTTCCATGTCTTGCTGTAAAGTTCCATTCCTGATTTCCTAGATTTTTTAGAATTTGAAGATTATATGGTCTTTAATGACAAAGGGATACCTTATAGGAAAACAAAATAAAAATCCCCTATCCACTTAAACCATCGTCTCATTTCCATTTAGCTCAAACAAACTCTCCCTTTTGCTAGCATGATACAGAATTAGATATCTATGCAGCAAAGCACAGTAGCTGGTATATATCTATTTCTTGGAGGAACGTGAGTTAGGATAATTTGCATTTCAGACATTCGGAGGTGTGTATCAGTGCTAAATCACACAGTTTGGGCTCTTCAGGGAATTTAGTACCAAGCTTGTCTAAGACCTGGTTCTCCAGAAATACATAAAGATGTTGATGAT
This sequence comes from Alectoris magna, assembly GCA_030625065.1. Classification (NCBI taxonomy): domain Eukaryota; kingdom Metazoa; phylum Chordata; class Aves; order Galliformes; family Phasianidae; genus Alectoris; species Alectoris magna. The sequence goes on along the minus strand of CM060561.1, from coordinate 110,073,745 downwards.
GGGGAAGGTCTCAAAGATTTGACGTGGTACATATTTGTCTTGTTTTATTTATGCTCGTACTGGTCTCTAAGTCCTTAGAAAAAGAGCCATATATTTTTGAATTTAAATAACCTTATTATGAAATGCAGAGTTCTGTAATCTGGCTGTATAATTAAAGAAAAATTCTTTCATACATTTTTTTAAATTGCGTTGCATCTAGAAGTAGCAAAAATGCATAAGATCAATTTTGTCTGCGGTATTGTAGTCATTCATGTAGTGATGTACAAAACAGCATTACTGCGGTTTGGATTAAGATCTTTGGCTTGGTTTATAAGATTGAAGTTAGAAAACAATATGGCATGTAAACGAGAAAAGATCATTCTGGGTATTTTTTCTTTCCTTTCTTTTTTTTTTTTTTCTGTTATGGTATCACCTATCAGATCTTTCCTAATATTTCCAGAAGCCTGTAACATAAATGGAGAATTGCATTCTTTTATCATTTGCAATATCTAGTGGTAATGAACTGTGTCACAGTTTATCTAAACTGATTTTAATATATACATTTTTCTTTTCACCTCACAGTTAATTTTTGCTTTGGAGAGTGACTATGTATGTTTAATGATTCAGCAAATTTCTTCCCCTTATATGCAAAGACAGACATACCTGCTGATGAACAAAGAAGTCTTTTCTACACGATACCGCTGCATAACCAACACAGCTGAGAGCAGGTGCACTGAATTCTATCATGTTCATACATCAGCCATAGAAGTGTTGACAAGTTTCTGGTGCAGGGACAGTGCTGTTCCTTGGATGTACTTGCAAAATCCAAGACCAGACAGATGAGTTGCGCAGGTGTTATAGCAGGCAAAATTTATGAGCCAGAAAGATTCACAGCTTGAATTTCAGATTGCATAGGTCTAAAAAGCTGGCAATTTAAAACAAAGCAAAACAAACAAACAAAAACATGCAAATCAGAGCATGAAACAATGCGGAACATTGTAAACTCATTTGTACATGATTCAGATTTCAGGGAGCACATCAACTCTGGCCAGCAGTGGCAAAATTCCTGTTTCTTCCCCTTGGCATAACTTCTCCTGCATTACTTTATTAGTCCCTTCAGGACAATTTAAATGATGGAGTACATCTGCTTTGCAGGCCCTCCTGCTGCAGTAGAGTGTTGTCACACCTGTGCCAACTAAAATGCTAACTTCAGCAAGGGCATCAATCTAGCTGAGCACAGGCTAACACAGGCTAACCTCCTGAGCTAACAGTGTGGTATGCTCAATAATATCCAGAAATCAGTTTGTGTTCTTTTCTTCCTTTTTTTTTTTTTTTTTTTTTTTTAACCAAGGGGAATTATTTCCTTTTCAGCTCCTTTATAGAAAAATCCTTTCTTGCCTCCTTCTTTGCTCACTCCCACTTTTCCACTAGCTTTCAAGTCACATTAAACATTTTGAAATTTGAAGAATGGAGAAGTTTCAGTCAGAAGTTTCAGTCTGAACCTTTGCCCTGTAAATTCCAACTAACCTGAAAACAAAAGTTTTATTGAAGCTTAAGAACGTACAGGTATTAAATCTTTGATCTGCTGCTTTGGAGGTCCATATTTCAGCTAGAAGTGGAAGCCCCTGGGACTGTCCTTTAAAGATATCCCAGTAAAACTGGAGCATCAGTTTTTTTAGCCTATTTTGGAACACTGCTGTAAATCAATAAGCATCCAGGTGACATGCACCTGGTCCCTGCCGCTTACACTGCTCGGCAGGGACATGAATGCTCTCTGAACACATTTGGGTGGCAGCTTCACGGAGGTAGTTTTGCTGTATCAGGGCTGTGTGGAGGGTTTTCTCCAAATTTTCTTGCTAGTTCTTGCAGAGAAACTGGCTCAAAGGAGAGAATACTTATCCAGTCTTCCAAATGCTTTTGTGAACAGAAGTCATCCTGAAGATTCTTTCAGTGTTCTCACGTTTGGTACTTGTGTCTTTAGTGAGAGGGGGAAAAATATATAGCAAGAATGGGATATTCCTGGGCCTTCCCGGGCTTGCCCTTCTGCCATTTTCCTTCTGTCCCACAAAAAATAAACCTTTCCTTTGGCCAGGGGAGCTTTGAGGACTCTGCTGCGCAGCTCCCACCTGGAGAGCTTGAAGTGGCATGAAGTCTCTCAAGTAGCATGTAAAGGTCTATCCCTTTTTAATTCATTCAGACAAAAGAAGAGCTTATCACAACAGCAGTTTCCATTTGTTTTAAAAACCAGGAGCTTCTTGCATAATTGAAGACAGTTGCTCCCTCTTTTCCTCCTCAAATGGTACTGCACAAAAGAGAAAAGCAATTCAGCTTGAAACTGCTGAGAAAACTGATGTATAATGTTTTACTTGATCATTTTTATATTTTTATTTTCCACCAGCAATGACAATATGATGGTCAGCCATCTTTAGCAGCTGCAGAATCCCATTTTTTTGGCCATTTCTATTAGTCTTTTTCATCTGAGTGGAAGTATTTGATCATAACATCATAGAAAGGTCTTTCCCAGGTTCAATCATAGGAACTTTAAAGAGGCAAAACAGCCTTCATTTTACTGTGACTGCTATTGTGTCTGTGATGTGCCTGCAATTTGCCTTCTACAATGTGAGAAGCATCAAGAGGGAGGGAAAAAGTGCTGCATGTCTGATTCTGTCTTCACCCTTTCTGTTAAAGCTCATTAATACAGCATTTTGTATGTAGCATTTCTACCACCGCCCTATATATAATCCTTGAGTATACAATATTTCTGGAATTGCTACTGTTCAGCAAACAAGAAAGAAAGCAAAAAATGAGAGAAAGGAAGAGAAAGTAATGCTTTAGCTTTGATTTCATTGGTATGGTATAAAAATGTACTTTGCAGAGAGCAAGCTTTACCAGTGTTACTACATGTAAGACTTTCATCTTCAAAATATGCAAATTTTAACTCTTCCAAAAATGCGAACCAACAATGCTGCAATTTTTGTGGGTGCTCTTCACCTACAGTATTACCTTAAGTAATACAATCAGCTTCTTCAGCTATTGGGTTAGTGATTACACTTTGAATTGACTGAATATAAGCCTTTCTTTCTTTCTTTCTTTCTTTCTTTCTTTCTTTCTTTCTTTCTTTCTTTCTTTCTTTCTTTCTTTCTTCCTTTCTTCCTTTCTTCCTTTCTTCCTTTCTTCCTTTCTTCCTTTCTTCCTTTCTTTTTCTTTCTTTTTTCTTTCTTCCTCCCCTCCCATCCCCTCCCCTTCCCTTCCCTCTTCCTCCAAATACCATAATGTTGTGATGGAGCATAAAGTTTTGGAATTCAGAACTGTTATTTACACCATTTTGATGTATAGTTCCTATTCAAGTTAAGAAAATATTACCCAGCAGCCTGCTATATCCTTGTGTGAATGTCCATCTCTAAGCTCACCCAGTGCAGAAGCATCATGAATGCCACCTGCCTTACAGTCATTAAATATCCTTAGTGCATTTTTTGTGATACACTCATTTTTGTACAAATATATTTTGCTTACCTCTATTTTCAATGAAATGCAGTCCTTTTGTGCATCATGTAACTCAGGTGACTGGTTTTGATATTGTCTACTGGACATTTCATCCAAACTGGGATTTAGCATCAGTGCTAAGAAATCAGAAGACATACTTGGGACAGTAGCAGTTCAAGATGGAAAAAATTAAAGGAAGTGAATGTGAAGTGAAAGTTTTTTTCCAAGACTGTATTTATTCGTTTGTGGCAAGTGGGCTCCTTGCTAAACCCGCATTGTCTCTTCCTAATATAACACCATGGGCATTTTTAAAGTAGTTTGAGTGAGAAGTACCTCAGTACCATTAAACTACACTGGTAGTTAGGTATTGAAGTATTTTAGGGGTAGTTGAAACTGTTGATTCTTAATGTTAGTATTACCAAGTATAGGAAGATTAATATGTCAAACCAGACTGTCAGACCTGGGAAATAAAACTCTTTGTTTATAGAATAAAAATGATTTGGAAGCTGAAAGCGTATATTTGTCACACAATAAAGATCAGCTCTTAAGATCAGGAAGAAGATCCACCCATCCTTGTGATGGAGCATTTCAAAATGACGTTCATTATATCAATTTTGATAGTGGGTTTTGTTTCGGAGATATTTGTCTCCTAGGAAATACATGAGGATCACCAGCATACTTCAAACAGACCCCCAAAAAAGATAAGTCACCACATAATGGTTTTCAGTCACCACTGGCGGAGCTGAGTCAATGGCTAATTTGATACCTCATTACCATCTCTCATGCATCGTATCCCATACCTCGCAATGAACATGAAAACCTTTCTGCCTGATTGCTGCACGTCTTTCAATTAAAAAAACAAACAAACAAAAAAACCATCAACATAAACAACACATACATTATTATATTTATCATTGTGTTTCTAACCCTCTACAGAAGAGCGGTGTACAAAGAGACTAGCACTAACTGCTGTAGAAAATGACATTGTAATCTAGCCCTTTTTCCAGGGATGTGATGAATCTGCAGCAGTCCAGTCTCGTTTAAGACTGTAACAGAGCCCTGCAGAGGCCTGTGAAAGGTTGTAACCAGCACAAGTGCATTTAATGAAATTAAATGTAGCTATTGGGACTTTGAAACAGCAAGGAGGAAGTCAGAATATCACACACTACTGACTAGGTCCATCAGCAGTTGATGTACACCAGTGAAGGCAGATGTAGTAAAGAAAGATTATTCAGGGGAAGAGACAATGCCAGGTTAGTTAGGATATAAATCCTTACACCACACATCTGAGCAGAGAGATTTTTGTTATAGACCATAATAGAAACTTCATGGTGCACACTTTCTGTGAGAGAAGCAGCATTTGGAACTACCATAGATTTGTCCTTTGGTTTAATCCTTATTTTGTTGCTTTCCAGAGGTTTTTTACCTGCTTATTTCCTGGTGTGAACAAGTTTAATCTGCATGAGCAACTACTGGAAGAAGAGCTGAATGCATTCTTCTTTCCTTGCTGCCGAGCACCTTGTAGAGAGTGCCTCAACTGCTGAAATGGTTCCTTGTCGTTCTTCCCAGTTCCCAACAGCTTGGCGCAGTGTGTCTCTCTCACAGCTTGTGTTGCCTTGCTGTCACCATCTTTTTTATGCCAGCATTTCAAAGATTTCCTTCCTGGGTTTAGGGCCAACCTCATTTGCACTGACCTTGTAAATACAGTCCTGCATCTGCACGTCCTGTGCCTGCAGACCTAGATCAGACACCGTCTGCATCTTGTCAGTTCCCCACTCCTACAGGAAGGGTTTGCCTGCTGGTGGCACAGATTCCTCCACGCTGGGTAGGCGGTGCCTCAGTTGGGGGTCAGTGGCACAGGCTTGGAGATGATACTTCGCTGTCTCTTTCTCAGTGCAGTCCAAATTGCTTAATGTTTTGTGTTGAGACACATTAGACAGGAGAAACCTTCTGTCGTCTGATAACCTTGTCTGATAACAAGTTTATATCATCAGAGCTAAACCTATTTGACAGCTACTCATCTTGCTTTGTCTGTTTTGCTTGGGCCTTTTGAGCTCTGATACACGTGTAAGATATTGACTGAATATTCTTTGCATTGTTGATTTCTATAGATTTAGATGCAGGCTACCAACCTGGGAAGATTTGAGTTGTGGTCCAACATTTGAGCTCTGGTCATACCAGAATTGCTTGCACGTCCATTTTTCAGCAACACTGATTCCATAGAGAGAGAGAGAGAGTAATACATATATGTATACATACGTGATTTTTTTTTTTTTTTTTCTTTGAAATGGTCAAGAAAGGCTTCTCAGTTCATGCTGAAATCACCCTTAAGAAATTGCTTTATTTTTGTCCTGAACAGTAATGGTCTCTCCCAACACCGAGCCCTGCATTCTGAGAGGTATTGAACAATGGTTTTGAATCTTTGTCTTAAGTTCCTCATTCTGGACACACCAAAATCAATTTTTTCTGAATTGTTTGGGCAAGCTAAGAACTCCTCTGAATTACCAAATGCATAGTGGTATATCAGTGTCCACTTACATTAGAAACAACTCTATTCTTTTTCTACTTGGGTAGCTTTGGACGTTTTTTTTGTTGCTGTTGTTCATTGCTCTTATCTGTTTCCATTTCCTTCAGTGCCCTTAGTACTTGAGCATCTCACAGGTGAATTACCTCACAGGGTGTTATAATCAGTAATCTTCGGCCGTTTTTTACAATAGAGAAGGTGAGACCAATGACAGAAAGACTTACCTGGTCATTAGTAGCAAGTTTGGAGTGCTAAGAATAGTAAAAGCAATTGGTGCGTAGCTCTTCCGAATACTTTTTGAGTCCAGCAGATCTCAAAGAAATCTGATTTTCAATCCCAATCTTAGTTCAAGCCCATTACCTCCTAAAGTCAGATTCTGTTTGTTTTCGTGGGTTTTATTTTGGTTTTAGAGGTTATAAATCTGTTTGTCTAGGTAATCGCTTTTAAGGAATTAAGTTTCCTGACATTTTACTATTGTGCGCTGAGACTGTTTGTTTTCTGAGACTGTTGCTGCCTGCATCTTCCATCTGGATACTGCTTTTAATTTGTTGGCACGTGCTTTTGTGCTGAAATACCTGTCTCCTGGAATTACATCTCAGCTGAGCTGAATAGAGAGTTGAGCCATGGATGTTAACATTCACACACATCAATCCTTTTTTAAGGGCTTTAGCAATTGAGCTCGGCTCTTAGAAGAGTGCTCATCTTCCCTTCAAAGAGGATATCCTTTTGCTCTTGTGGCACTTTAAAGGTCTGTCCCTAATATCTGCCAAAACCGAAATAACAATTCCTTAGGTATTTCCTGTTTTCTCTTGCTCAGAACTCTAAAGCATCTATCAACTTAAAACAGTTCCTCATCTTCCATGCTAGCTTTTACAAGTTGCGTCAGTCTTGAAAACAGCCAGTTCTCAGCACACTCCTTTGCATTTGAGATCCTGATGTATTTTTCTTCTGCTGATTTTTTCTTCAATTTCATTCTTTTTTTTTTTTTTTTCTTCTGCGTGTTTAAGTTTTTTCACTGTTTGTTGCCTGTGTGGAAATCTCAAAGCTCTACTCCAGACAAGAAGACAGCTTTTAAGATTCTGAGTCTCCTCCTTTGCCGAAATTAGAAACATGCTTTTGTTAGATCCTGGTTTTAATTTCCTGGTTAAAGACTTCCCCTATTTTCTTTTTTTTTCCTTCTTTTTTTTTTTCTTCTTCTTTTTTTTTCCTTTTTTTTTTTCTTTTTTGCCTATTTGCTGTAACATTGTGCGCTCATTTTCATGTGCAGCAAGTTGACAGAGTGCTGAGAATGTCTTTGGGCTGGTGAGCTAACTGACAGGCGAGGCTGGGGAGCAGGCACTTAATGGCATCATAGCTGCTTTCCCATGGCTATTGCTGCCTGGTTGAGAGGAGGATCTGATCTGTTCTCTGGTCTTTGTTATGATTATTAGTTTTGTCAGTGTATAAAAATAAAAATGGCAATTTTGGAGTCTCTGTACTATAGACTGTAAGAAAGATAGATTTAACAACCCACATAAAATGCTTTTTCCTTCCTTCTGAGACTCTTTCTCATTGTCAGAATCCAATACACCTTGAACAGATTCCTTCAGGTATTTCACATGAGAAGTGTAAGTTTTTTAATACCTGATTCACTTATTTGGAGATATCTGACATTACATGAGATTGCAGTTTAGAGGAGTGATACAGCAATATCCCCAAATCCCAATACAAGCACAATATAGCAACTATAATACACAATTATAATACTGAAAGACAATACAAAGCTGATATACACCAGTATAATGTACAAACCCAATATAACAGCAGTCTCTACATGCTCCTCTGATATGAAGATAGAGGTTTTGTCCTAATTGGAGAGATCCCAAAACATGAATTGAATAAAAAACAGTTTGGAAATCTTTAGATTACATGCATCGTGAGGCATTATTACTATCTGTTTCCCACTAGTTTGCATTCTGCTGCTTAATTTCTTTAAAGAAATATTGTACTTTTTTTTTCCGTGTTAAGTCAGGGCTCTCATTTTAGCGAATACTTCTGAAGGACAAATTTTGTACTTTACTCAAATCAAGCTCTGAAAGTTGTCAGGGGAAAGAGAAAAGCCTGCATAGTGCTGGGAGTTATTTGGAGATTCAGAGTCAAGGACTTTGGGGTAATTGTGCATGACATTTCAGATCTGAAATCAGCCTACATCAGTGAGGGGGGCAGCTCCCTTGAAACATCTCCAAGGATCAAGGCTCTTTCTGGCTCCATTGAGAGTTTCAGATTTAAATGGGAATTAAATCAGATGTACTGTGTGCCATCAGCATGGGGCTGCCAGCTCCGCTCTGCAGGGACAGGGTGGCCTTGTGTGCACTGGTAGGAAGTTACACCAGGACGTAAGGCTGCATGTGGCTAACACGGTATAAAAAAACATCGCTGCTGATTTATAAGGCATTTTGACTGATGGGAGGTGAAAGCAAAACCACTACAGTTAATTTCAATTTTCTATGGTCTAAAAGGGGGGGGGAGCATCAAGATAAAACGTGGCTAACAGGCATGGCTAGTACAAACCATACGTATATGTAGCCATGCTAACATGTGAAATACTTATAAAACCATTTCCATCAAGAGCAGAGCCATCTTTCAAGCAGCACCAGACAAAACACAGAGAGCACTGGACATTGTGCATCCAATTTTCTGTGCTGTTGTGCTGGAGCCAGGGGTGTCTGATGAAATCTCATAATGAAACAGTCAAATGCTTTGAGCAGTTGAACACAGTTCAGCAAAGCAGAGCTGAACTAATGCAGACTGCCTGTTTGCCAGTGAACAGATAATTGTTCTCTGTCATTTAATTGAATTTTCATGGTATTAAAATATACTTTTGGTAAAGTCCACCATGAAAATGTGCTCTGCTTGTGGATCTTTTGTATCAGGAATAAAGATACTGAGTAAGGGAGAAGAAGAGTGTCTGGCAGATACACAGATAATTCTTGAGGTTAAATTGTTATAAAAATAATGAAATTTCCACATATTATGCAATTTAGATTATTTTAGCCAGAAGGGTTTTTGTTGCTGCTGCTGTTATTGGTAGTGATCTGTTCATACTTGGATTGTAGTTAAGGAATATTATTGGGCCACAAAAAGTTCATTTGTTTTTGCAAAACAACCTTGCAGCTGCATCAGTCATATGCAGTTAGTTTGCATTTCTTGGATATGAGCCATTCTAACTGGTAAAGAACATAGTACTGGACAATGAGGCAGGGGTTTTTTTGTTTTGTTTTTCTGCTGTTTTAAGTCAGAGAATCCTTCTGATTCATGTGCTTTCTCACGAGGCTATCATTTCAAAGACTCGGCATGCAAGTTATGTCATCATAACCTCCTCTGTTCTTCTTTACTTGCTTCATGAGCAGTTTTCACATGGAGGAAAGGCTGAATATTCTCAGGAACATTCCTACTCTTTGCAAATAATAATTTTCTGATTGTCTGAGGCACTGAGAGCAAGGTTAATAATTTCTGTTTGTTGCTTCATTCACAGTCACTTTCCATTAGGCATTACAGCCTCACTCTTATTTATAATTCTGGGATTTGATCTCAAGCTGGGCAATCAGCAAATTAATACTTTTTCTCTATATGCTGTATAGGCTGCACTGGGGAATCAAGCACATGCAACTCCCTCACAGCTATTGGTGATGAAAGTTGCAGATGCTACGCAGAGAATCTGTTGCTTGATTTTTATATATCCTTTTGATTTGGGAGCCCAAATTTAAATACCTGGAAGGTAGTTTTCAAAGACAAAGTTTCACTGATCTAAAAAAAACAACATAGACTGGGGACTAGAAAAGCAAACAGAAGCATTAGAGGGTGGCAGTACGAAATGGGAGGTGGTTCTCATCTTTTTCTAACTCTTTTATTTGGTAAAGTACCTGAAAGAAAGTTAATTAGATTTCAGTGCTATTTCTGTCACTATCAGGTGAAGGTGAAAAGCACAATCCATAATTTTTTGGACCATAGGTCAACTGCCAGCCTTCAGAAGCTTTTGAAGATTATCATCTCACCACCACTTTACTTACAAACACTGTCCTGTGAGTTTGCTGTGAAGACTTTGTTCTTTGGCCTCATGGTCCACAAGAGGTTATACCATGGTTTGGACATGTGCTGTCTCTAAGGTATCTGTGAAATGTCTGGAATAATGTAATGGTTGTTCATAGAGTCCTGATTCAGATGCAGTAAGCATATATTCTGTAATAAAACCTTGTCCTTGCATGGAAGTAACGCATCCCCCAAGTCAATTTTAAAGTTCCGTGTTCAGTTTAAATATTTCATTACATTAATTTTTCAAAACAACAAAACAAACATTCATCAAGTGAAACTAAGCATGTCACCCTTGAATCTGTACATCTGTTGCTCTCCTGCTGCTTTCCTGCATAATTCATTTTAATACATTTAAAAGTGTACCTCTCATTAAAATTCCTTACACATGTTTACATATAAAGTTTGCATTATGAAGAAGAAAAGGTGGTCCTCTCCTCTTCAGCCTTTTTTACTCACTTAACATAAATGTATATACACAGTGTAGTCTATGAATCAGTTCTATTATTGGACAAGAGAATAACTATCACTTATTTAGATGCCACAAAGGAGTTCTCGTAGGTCGGCTACAGTGCTGGATAGGGTTCAAGTCAAGTGGTAGTTGAAGGTGGTGACATTTCAAAGTTGGTGACTCCATATTTCAGTGATACTGATGAAATTTGTTCTCTGAAATCCTTCATTAGTGTTTAGGATTATGTGTGAATTCTGCTTATAGTAATAGTAGAGGGTAATAAGGTTATTAAAACCACTCATAAAGTGTTGGCATAACTTTTGATGAATTGTAAAAAAGTTTGTAACCACAGAAGAAAATTCAAAATGCTTTGAGAGGAAAAGGAGGCTCATATTTGGGGAAAAAAAAAAAAAAGGATAATTTAAGGAAGTTTATTTCCAGAATCATTCTTGAGGAATACATGACATTTTATATAAAGGGTTATGGATGTGTTTACCTGGTTTCCTTGGACTTTCACATTCAGTTTTTGATGTATATCATTTAGAAACTTCTTGAGCAGTGTATGATACATTAAATTAAATCATGAAGAGTACATAGTGATTTTCTCCTTGACTATCCTTTTTGTTCGGTAACAACAGTTGGGAGTTGCAATATGCTTCCTTGTAAGTTTTTTGAAAGTTTACATGGGAAGCTCCTTCTTGCTTCCTAGATACAATGCAGCATCGGTCCCTAAGGAAGAGATTGAAGGCCATATATGAGCCCTTTAAAAAGATTAGATCAGGTTTTTTGAGTCACTTTGACTTCCTTGAAATTGAGTAACAGAAAACGCAGCCGTGAAGGGAAAATTGAGAGAGTTCCCTTCTGAGCAAAAGTTATTTCATTTTATTCAGATTACCCACTGACAAATACGCAAAGTAGGTTTGAATTCGATATTATGCAGCACTATCAAACGTAGGTTAAGAAATATATGGAACAAGCTGAGTCCTAGGAGGTTATGGATCAGAGGCTGAGGGGATGGCTTGCTCTGGGAGTCCCTCTTCTTGTACTGCAGTGAGAGTTTGGTCTCTTCTGTAGTGGGTGAGCACAGTTTTCAGGCACAGACTGTTTTGAGATGAATTAATCAATATTTGGTGTTGAGAACAAAAGAGGTTCACGTCGATGTTCGGTCTGTTTCCTGTGCTAGTCCTGTTACAAGTACGTGTTACTGGTCCTTACAGTAATGCAGTTGTGTTACATGGCCTTTCTATCTGGCGTAATCCAAGCTTTCTTGAAAATATAAGAAATATTACACAATAAAAGAACAGAAAGGGCAGAAGTTGGAAGCTGACTGCAACAATTTGTCTTCAAAAGGTCTTAACAGTAGGAATGCTGTTGATATGAACTTCCTTGTTCATGCTTTTCCTTCGCAGTCACATGTGCAGCAGGGTTTTGCATGAGAGGTGGGGGCAATGCCATTTGTTTCAAAACATTTCAGCTATTGGAAGAATGTGAAATTGAAAAAAGAGGAGTTGGGTTAGTAAGTTGATTTATCCCAAATAGAACCATGTAATTTAGTATGTATTCCAATAAGATTAATGAGTGAGAATCCTGCAGTGTATCTTAGGAGACTCAGAATGACAAGACAATGTTTTCGTACAGGCCCTTTATTTCACAAATGTCTGTGGTCTGCTTTCTTGAACTTTCCTTTTATATACTGAATAGAATCATAGAATCACAGAATGGCCTGGGTTGGAAGTGATCTTAACAATCATCTGTTTCCAACTCCCCTGCCTTGGACAGGGTTGTTGCCCACTAGATCAGCCTACCCAGAGCCCCAACCAACCTGACCTTGAACAATTCCAGGGATAGGGCATCCACAGCTTTTCTGGGCACTCTGTGCTAGTTCCTTGCCACTTACTGAGTGAAATATTTCTTTCTAACATCTAATCTAAATCTCCTCTCTTTTAGTTTAAAGCCATTCCGCCTTGTCCTATCACTATCAGACCATGAAAAAAGTCTGTCTCCCTTCTGTTTATAAGCTCCTTTTAAGTCTTGGAAGGCTGTTATGAGGTCTCCCTGGAACCTTCTCTTCTCCAGACTGAACAAGCCCAGCTGCCTCAACCTTTCTTCATGGGAGAGGCGCTCCAGCACTCTGAAGATCTTCATGACCCTCCTCTGGACCCGCTCCAACAGTTCCATGTAATTCTTCTGCCTGGGGTCCCAGGCCTGCATGCACTACTCCAGATGGGACCTGATGAGGGCAGAGCAGAGAGGAACATTCTCCTCCCTCTCTCTGCTGGCTACTTGCACTTCTCTTCCAGTGGGAGCGATTTTTCTCCCCAGACCTTTTTCTAGAGATTCGAGGACATGACAGGCATGGGAAGCCTGACTGACGGTGAAGAATGAGACAAAGAACTTGTTGAGTACCTCAGCCTTCCCCATGTCTGTTGTAGGCAGTTCTCTCTTTTAATTTATCAGGAGGTAAATTCTCTTTGGTCTGACTCTTCTGACCGGTGTACCCATTAGAATCCCTTCTTGTTATTTTTCACATTTCTTGCAAAGTTCGGTTTTATCTGTGCCTTGGCTTTCCCAATCCTATCTCTGCATATACAGAGAAAATCCCTATATTCTTCCAAGACCATCCATACCTGCTTCCACGCCCTATACGTGTCCCTCTTTTCCCTCAGTTTGTCCTTGTTCATCCATGCTGGTTTCCTGCCTCCTCTACTTGATTTCTTACTCTGGGGGATGGAGAGCTCTCATGCTCTCAGAAAGGCATCCTTAAAGAGCTAGCAGCTCTGCTTTACTCCTTTGTCTTTAAAGATAGCTTCCAAGGGGGATCTCATTCAGTAATTCCTTAAACGTCCAAAAGTTAGCTCTCTTAAAGTTCAGGGTCTTGATTATGCTTTTTGCCAGGCCCATATTCATTGCAATCACAAACTCAGTCAGGGCATGGTCACTACAGGCCAGACTGCCTCCAATCTTAACCTCTCTAATGAGATCCTTTGCATTGGTGAGCTCTAGGTCCAGTAGTGCTTCTCCTATGGGTGTTTCATCTAATGCCTGGACCAAGAAGTTATGCTCAGTGCACTCCAGGAATCTCCTACATTTCTTCCCAGCAGACATCTGGGTGGTTGAAATCCCCCATCAGAACGAGAGCCTGCAATCGTGACATTTATTGTACCTGAAGAAAGCAAGCCTCATCCACAGGCACCCTCTGATCAGTCAGCCTGTATCGATACTGACCACCAGATGTCCTTTATATGTCTGGTCCCTGATTTTTACCCACAAGCTCATGATATGATCATGACTATTTCTCAGAGGCAACTCTTCACAATCTGTAAATTTCTTAACATAGTGGGCAACACTCCCACTTTTCCTTCCCTGACTATCTCTTCTAAAAACTGGTAGCCCTCAATCATCGTGCTCCAGTTACAGAGCATTATCTGGAGCAGACTGGGCATTGATTTCATCAGGTGGTGTCTGATTTGCCACAACAAGGACCAGCTTTTGTCTGCCTGCTGTGCTCCCCTTCACTGTCCATTTTGGGCTTCCATGACACTGCTGAAAATGAAACTACAAAAGCTACCATATTTCTTCCTTTCTATTTATTTAGGCTAGAAAAATATTTAAAAATAAATAAATAAATATGGTTCTTATTTGTTAGTACTAACTGAACACCTAATTATTCGATGAGCTGAATGTTTTCATGCTTTATACTCTCTCACTGCTCACTCCTCACTTCCATTTGTTCTGTTGCACAACCTTTATTTAATTTCATCTTAAATTATCTAATACTTTAATCTTTTGATGTCTGAGACTGGATTTGTCTATGGTTTGGAAAGCTCCCAGAAAAATGAGGCTGGGAACCACCAAGTGCTACTGCAACACAAGTAATGGTTGATTAGGCTAAGGTCAGGGCAGTGGCTTACTCCTGATCAAGAGAGAATTTCATGTTCCCTTGTATTAAACTTCAATTATGTGTAGCATACTTGAATCAATAAATAGCATTTTGCTGTTCATGCCCATTGGAAATAATACACGATGCTGCAAGTATTGATCAAAGAGCTCTACTCTGTTAATCCCTTTGCTTGTAGCAATGTTAAAATATTTACAGATTCTCCTTAGTATCCCAAAGTGTGTTTTTGCCCAGCCAAAATGCTCAGCCTGTCTGCTTTATACAGATTTTACAAGTACTTTCTTCTTTTTTCCTTCTCTTTTTGAGCGCATATATGACATAAAGCATTATACGGTGGTTATGCTGACCACTTTTAATGCTTTATTGCATTAACATGTTGAGAATGTATGCACTGATTGGAATGATGTAGTAATTGTGAATTAAGCAGCAGAATGCCTCAGAGATAAAATCCATTAGTGCCTCATCTGCAAGTGCTTGACTTACAGTAAGGACGAAGAGAGGCTAACACTGTTCAGTGTGCTGCTGTATTGTGAGAAGGCAGGCAACAAGAGGAAATACTCACATAATGTTTATTTACCAAAATATTCATGAAATAATCTAAAAAATTAAAAATAAGTTATTATTTTCCCCTTAGCTGCTTATTTTGTTCATCTGTATTCTCATCAAGAAGTCCCTGAGTGGTTTGTAGCAGAAGATACAATGAATCCTGTAGGCTCTCTGTCTCCTATGCTTGTTCATTGACCTCATGTAAATGTAATCATTTATCTTCAATTTTTTATACTAATGTATTGAAGGCAGACTTGATATTGTCAGACATGCAATGGAATACGCTCCAGGAAACCTTTCTTCCAGTGGTGAGGTGACAAATGAAAAAGAAAATAAAAATGGATTTTGCAATTTAAAGCATAGTGTGCTCAGGGAAGAATGCATAGCCAGCTATAATGTGATATGATTCATTTCTATATATGCAGGCAAGAATTTTACACAAAAGCTTTATGGGAGATGTACAGGATATTTAAAGCAACATGAAGACTTTTCTACATAATGGTGCTTTCTTAATCTATCACAAGCTTGAAAAAAGGTTTAAATACTTGTGTTTGCTCTACTATCTTTCAGTAAGATGTCACATGCCTCATTCTATTACCTATTTAATCATCCTTTAGACTTGGTTATATGTTTAAAGAAAAAGGTCGGTGTATGGGAACTGTTGAGTCACGGCCTGAACCACTGATTGATCACCCAAAGAAAGGACTGAGTCAGCTGCGGGAGCACAGGTGAAGGCAATTCATTTGTGCGACCTCCCAGACCCCATTTAAGGTCTGACTGCCACTAGGGAGGGCTCTCTTTCTGGAGATCTCTCCTCTGTGGAGTCTTTCTTGTGAACCTAGATCTTTGGATACAGGTGAGCATTCCTTCCCTTTTTGTTTCTTTTCACATTTTCACCACGATAATCTTTCCAACGGTAACAGTTGGTAAAGAGAGCAAAAATGCAAATGTACTTCTTTTGCTGAATCTCTGACGGTCTTATTCTTACCATGTAAAGAAATTACATCTTAGGTATATACAAAGCAGGTACAAAATAAGACAGTGCTTCCAGGTAAAAATATTCCAAGACTTTTAATTATTTCCTCTTCCTGTAGGTATTTTGTAATCAAAGGCAGGGGAATTTTACTGAGTTGGTCTGCTACTGATGCTCCGTGAAGATTTGGGGCGTGTTTTTTTCAGTGTTCAGGTTTTGTCTGGGCACAAACATAAATGTGGAATATCTTAGGTCTGTAAAATGTCCTAAATATCAGCATCAGTGTTAGAAGAAACAGAACAGTTTTTAAAAACCCAAGTCATTTTTTGGGGTGGAAGCCATATGAGAATCCAAACATTGCTGGGGTGGGGCCTGGGAGAGTTCTGTGGCTGATGGTACTACAGCATGGTAAACAGAGACTTCCTTTCTTGCTCCTGATGATTCAAAGTTGTTCATGTGTAGGATAGGTGCAAGGATGTTCTCCCCTGTCTGTCAAAGCTTTTCAAAGGGTAAGATGTCTTGTTTCACTCATCAGCATTTGGAGGAGTGTTTTCCAACTATCAACTGTTTTAGCTTCTTGAGTTTCTTAATAGGAGGAAAATACCACATTTTCCCCAGTAAGGGACTGAGGCATAAATGTAGTGAGGTGATGGTTAGGGGCACTTGTTGCTTCTGCGCATGAGTTGATTTGGCCTTCCTGCTCTCTCTGTGGAATGCATGGGGAACTGAAGCCCCTACATTTCTGCAGACTGAACTGCAAACACAGTTTCCACATCAAGTGATAACTTCCCAGAGTGATTGTTAGAGGCTCAGACAGAAACAGAACCCAGACCTCCAGGTTCCTAAACCGAGCCCTTAAGATTGAGACTAGAATAAATATCTGTCGTTTTTCTAATCTCTACCAGTTGGCTCCCAAAATAGAGTATGTATCTCAGTACTGTGAGAACTGACTTTAGTTTAAGTGATTGGGTCCTGTACTTTTTGGAAAATTTCTGTTAAAAATGTATTTCTCTGATTTTTACTGGAGTGTTTTTATTTGTGGCAGACAGCTATGTCTGGATATATGAATTATTGTTTTGTATTACACTTTTGAGCTGATTTTTCATCATGTATATGTAAATAAATTGCACCAATAATCTTGGGAAGCAAACTCCCAAGGTTTGTCCAGTAGTTATGACCAGATGGATCCTCAGGTGTGTTGAATGAATCATTAAGAATGACTCCACACTCTCCATGCAGGACGGGGACTTCACACTTAGGGAAGATACAACCACTTCTGAAATCCTCCAGGAGCACTCTTGGGTATACATCATCCAAGGCGGTCATCACTGAGTGACAAAAGCTGTCTCTCCTCCATATAGAACAACGCCTTTTTCTATGTGAATAACTGAAAAAGGATTTGAAGTTCAAAAAATTTCCTGAGATGTTTCCATTTCCAATGGAATTGATTAACAGTATATGGAAGCACACTGCAGAGCATGAAGCACAAGGGCGTATATATTATTTTTTTTCAGTTTGAGAATACTTGCTTGATCAGAACTGCGTGATGAATAGCTCTGTCTTTTGTAGGTGGCTGTTCAGTAGAGTGTATTTGCTGCAGTTGCTGTCATTCACAGCAAAAAGCTCTTTTGTACCTTGTAAGCCCATGTGGCCTGACAGAGGTAGTTTTGTGTCAGTGCTGAGTGATTGCATGCTTTCTGGGTCATTCATGTTAACATTTTGATTACAGTGGTGAGTTACAGAGGACGAGCTGCAGAGACTGATGCTACACTGGAATACGCTAACTTAGATGAAGTAAAAGCATTTATCTAACTACTAAGTTTTGAGACAGTGAATCACTTAGAGATAATCCATAAAGAAACCATGTTCTGGAGTTGTTTTCAGCTGATGTCTTTTAGAGTTTTCTGTGCTTTGTAGCAGATATGATCTAGCGAAGTCTGCATGAAATACTAAGGTAAGTTCAGCAAAAATAAGGTATGAGTCCTTCTGTGTGCTCAGTTTCCCCCATCACTATGTCATGTACTGGGAAAATACACTTGATCCTGGAGAGCTTGCAAATGAAAACTTGTGTAGAAGGGCGAGGGACATAATCCTGCATGGATGAAAGCACTCTGCTTTATAACCAACTCTGTTCTGCCACTTCACCATCACCAGCAGACAAAAGACAAGAGTAAGTGAGCTGGTGTTAAGCCTAAATGTTATGTCTTCATTCTTTTCTGCCAAGAGCACTTCAGACTAAGTGAACATCTGTACATTAGGCATGACAATCCTACTTGATTTGGAGTTTTTACATCCCAGTGCGTCTATATGCTGACTGTGGATCTGTGCAGGAAGGAAACTGTTGCTGCGCTTTTCTGGGCAGTGTACAGAGCTGTATGATCTGGCTCTAAATGCAATTAATTAAATGCAATTAATTTGGTGTTCCTTTAGAAAGCAATGACAAGTAAAACTGCAGGCTTTCAGTGAGTTGTATATAGCCACAAATAAATCTTTTACCAGTCACACAGTGCAAACTCACCTTCCTTGAACTTGATTTTTAAGACTCTTATCTACCCTGGGGATCTCAGTTGCTCATTCCCTGCCCCTTCTATGCATAGAAGTTTCATTGATCTCAACAGGATTTCTGTGTGCTAGGCACCATCAGTATATTCAGCAGAGACCTGCGGTGCCTCTAAAAGATGCACGGTGCCTGCTGGAGAGAAAATATCCATCCAAAGATTTCCCACCAAGAACGTGTAGTTAGCTTCTTACATGGAGAGTGGCGCTGAGCTGAATTTATGTAAAGGGAAATTTGTTTCATAACGTTTTCAAGCTTCATTCATCTGTGCCTCTGTGAATAGACCAGGTCCCCCTCTGCTTCCTTTAGGTGTTCAGTATTTGCTGAGATGGGTATCTGTGGCTGTGGATCATAAGTGTACATACTGCAGTGCATTGAAAATGATGTGGAAGAGAAAGGGACGTTCTGATAGTGCTTTAGTTTTTATGGGAGACATTTCTTTTCTGGGGGGCACTGTATTCTGAAGGCAGTACTGGGTATTGGATTGACTTGCAGCTGCTATATACTCACTCTTGAATTGTCCCCATACTGCCATGTGGGAGCTTTTAGGATTAGCTTTTCACAGTGTAAGTAGAGAGTCATTATTATAAACACCAAGAAGTAAGAATAGTTCTGTTTAGTCTGTAAACTGGAGAAGAATAAATGTCTCTCTGTTGTTATCTCAGCCAACTAATCCCTGTTATACTCTGCACTGACTGATCTGTTCATTTTACCTTCAGGAGGGTCAGAGTTAAGGAAGAAGCCATTCTCTTTCCATTGTCCTTGTCCATGTAGACAAAACTTTTAATAAAGCAAGGTCAGAGGAACTGTTAGGGATCTCTTCCTTGTTTTGGTGTGTTCTTCCACTCTGTTCTTATTCAGACTTTAGCTCTCATTAGGTTTTTTTGGTTTTTTTTTTATTTAAATTGTTTTTATCTCTTGTTGCCAACAAATCAATCAGAGAAGCCATCCCTATGAATACAGAACATCTATGGAGGCCAACATTGATTTCTCTGCAGCTGCTTCTTATTATAAAGTTCCCTAGTGTGAGGAAGACACTAAATAGAAGCTAATAGACATTACATCTCACATGCGTTTTCACATTCTAATAAATATAGTTTGGGGATTTTTTTTTCCCCTCTATCAAAAATTCAGCTATTGTTGCTTGGAAAAGGTTAAAAATACATTTCTGCTGTTATTTTTTTTTTCCCCTTAGAAACTTGCACAGGTATTGTGAGTCATTATTCACCCTGATCAACAAAGAATGTTGTTGCCTTGCAGTGACTTTTTGCATGGTAGAAATATTTATATTTCCTGCTGTGTTAATTGGTATTACTAGTAAAGTTTGGAAGAGAAGTATTTCTCAGCTACCAAAAAGTTACTTGCTAGACAGTCTGATTAGTGAAGAGAGTGAAAGCCAGCCAAATTATTTTAATAGGATTTTTAGCTTTTCCAGAGGAAAAAAAAAAAGTGCAGAAACAAAAATAGACCACTTAGAAACCTGCCACTTTCCTCTGTTAACGCTTTGCTGTCTGTTGTGCGTAGATGTCTGAACTACCATGAAATCAATGGTCAAAGGCAGCTACATGAAAATAAAGAGACCCAATGTAACAGAATTGGGCAGAGGGTTCCCTTGTGGATGGGGGAGGTGGCCCAATTCTCTTATGTCATCATAAAAAGGAGTCTCAAAGTGAACCTCTAAAAAGCCAGTCCCATTCCAGTGTGTTGGGTGTTGTTGTTGTTGTTGTTTTTGCTGCTTTTCCCAAGCAGCACTCCTTGGTTGGGTGCTCTACGTATGGTGTTTGTTACCAGTAGTTGTTTGGCTGAGCATCTCCTTTCACTCCAGTAGCTATACTTTCCCTCTCCTATTCTTCTGGCTGTTTGCCAGTTACCCATTATTGCAGTCCCAATGAGCGCTGCTAGTTCAGACTTCATGGAAATAGGGAAATGCACCAGTCCTCCATGGAGGAGGGCAGTTTGCTCAAAACCTTTGCCCATGGCAGCTGAAATTCTTGCTGCAGCTTCCTCCCTGGCATGTTTCAATTACAAAAGGGGTCAGAGTAGGCTTCTGAATGCATCAGGAGCTTCAAACAAGCTCTTGTGCTGAATGTAATTAGTTACCTTTATTAGACACAAGGATCAAGTCTGCTGGGTCTAAAAATCTGTTCGGAAGTTTTAGAAGTTTGATGTTTGTTTGTTTCAGTCCCACCTTAACGCTACTGTGTGGCTAATTCACTAAATGTACTGCATATAGGCTGTGGCCTATTGCTTTTAATCCTTGTGCATGTTGGTTTAGCATGATTAAGTTAACCTAAACATTCTTCAGACCTCTACAGCCTTGGAATTCAAACATAAATTGCTTCTAGGAGAAACAAATCAAATACTGAAAGCACATTAATATATATTATTCTGAAAATTCTTGGTGGAAAAAAAATTGAAAGCTTCCGCGATGCTTCTTTCACCACTGCTAGATCCAGGGACATTTAAATCCATTTTGATTTTAAATTGAGTTTCCTTCCATATTCCAGGCAAGGCCAGCAGTCATCTCTATTTCTCAGCATTTGCACAGAAAGTAACTGCTGTGCTGGACTGATGTGAAAGTATAAGAAGTGAATGACCAAGGGAAGCAAGGGATCGACTGTTCTGAAGAAGACAGGAACAGAGTTCAGGATGTGGATCAAATATGAATGTTTTCTGTAGGTTGGGAAAATTCAACAGTGACAATTTCTATTTTATCCTTTTTTTTCCACCTACTCATAGAATCATAGAATGGCCTGGATTGAAAAGGGCCACAATGATCATCTGGTTTCAACCCCCTTGCTATGTGCACCACATCACTCGTATGGTGAGGATTGTTTACACAGTACTAAAGAGTGAAAAAGACAGATACTGGCATCTTGATCAAAATCTTTTTTTTATTTTTTTTCAGTCAGGTTCCATTCACTGTTTTGCACAGAAAAAGAGGCTGAAATGAATCTTTCACCCTCAGCTCTCATTCACATTCATCCATCACTGTGTCAGAAATAAGAGCTGTTAAACTAAGGGATAAATTAATCTAACAGTAGCACAACCCAAACAAAGAAGGGAATGTTCTTGTGTATAAGCAGCTTCAGATACTACAGAAGGCTGATACTCCTACATACACAGGCTCTCATCCGCACAGAGATGCCCATGTGTACATGCAGCTTTTTTTTAATAAGTACATGTATATTTTTAATATGAGATCGAATTTTGATTTCCTTTTGGTTTTGGAAAATGATTCCTGTTTACAGTACGAACACTTAAAACAATAACAGCAGAGTAATGTATCCTTAGTGTTTGCATAAAATAATGACATCAGCTACTGTCAGGTCATCAGGAAGCAGCCAGCAAACTGTTTTTCTTAATCAGTATCACTAAATTGCATATGTGAAGTGCTGTTTCCTGCTTCCATAGTTGATGCTATGATTGAACTGTCCTTTTTTCTTTTCCACCTGTTTTTAACATGTTCAGCATATTAAGTGTATTGCTTACTTAGCATTGCTGACAGACAGATGAGACAATAACAAGTCTCACTCTATTTTGGTGAGCAGTTCTGTAAGTATTTTAATCTTCAGGTTCTAGAGACTGAATTTGGTCACCAGGCTGAATGTAGAAGCCTGCATCCCACTACATCACCTGATCTCCTCTTGCAGTTAACAGAAGGAAGCACCAAGTGGTGTTTCATCTTGTCAAGGAGCAGATGTATATCTCAAGTCATAAGTCTGCTCTTTTATTTCTTGGTTGTATATAGAGGACTCTCAGGAGAACAAGCTCACATCTAGAGGCCTATATTGCATATGTCTGTTTTAAGGTGAAACAAATCCCATGCAAAAGTAGGAGCTCAGTAGAGGAAGGTGGTCCTGTTTAGCAAACATGGAGTTTGTGTTAAAGGGCATCTTCATTCGTCTTGTAACTCCATCAACTGCTTCTTGTGTGCTTCATCCCTTCTGTCACATTTTCACTGCCTCTAGTGAGAGGGCGCCTACACTAAGTGGGGTGTTAACCCAGAAAGTGTCTGTATAAACTTTATAGGAAGCATGATATAACTAGGTGCACGATATGATGGGATACTATCTATTCTAAGATCAGAGGCCGAGCTGCCATTTAACTTCAGCAGTTGTCTAGTGAAACCAGCTTAGTCTGTTTTATTTAGGCAGAAGTAGGTGGCCATCATCTCCATTGCACTGAGCATTGCTTAGACAAATCAGCCTGTGAGGCCTCCCTCAGGCATTCTGCAGAGAAGGAACCCATTGATTTAACCTACAGCAAATATTGGACTGGTGTTCAAAGAGCGTTTCTCTTCAACAGAAAAATGATTATGACTGCACAGAGCAAAGGGAACAGCAGCATTATTTTTGCCAGGTCTCTTAAAAAATGGTTTGGAAAGGCGCAAACCTGCCAGTGAGAGAGAGAAAAGTAACTAGTTCACTATTAAGGTTAAATACTGAGTACAGTAGAATATAAGAAATTACTTGAACTGGGGGTGGAACATCACAGTGTTTTATTATGGACTTGGCTGTATTGACTATCTCATACAGTTCATTTTGGCAGAGAGATGAGACTCCTCCATCCTCCCTCAGAAAGCCAGTGTGCAGATGAGCACGCTAAGCATAGTTTACTATCACAAGTTATAATAAAATATGTGATAACACAGCATGCTTGGCTTGAGGTTGGTAGTTTTTCAGCAATGAACATTATTTACTTTGTACAGTGAACACAATAACCTTGGACTGAGTTGTAATGTAATGCTATGGTAATAGTGATTGATTCACCAGATGTCACACTTTAGGTAGTGCCTGTTGCCATTATCAAATCAATAAATACCAGTATAGAACACTTAGAGAAAGAGGAATAAACAGTAAAGAGCAACCAGGGTTATAGTATATATACAAGTTTTCTCTTTTTAAATGATAACAACAGCAACAAAAACCACAAAAGATGAGGTAGCATGTTAGTTATCATCCACATTTTTAATTAACTGATTTTTGGAGTATTTACAGATGAAACAAAACATGAAATGTGTGGGCTTAAGGAACCTAACATAGCTTCATTGTTCTCTCACAGCTCCCAGCACATGCTATGAGCAGAAATAAACCCCTAGGTACATGCTATGAGCAGAAATAAACGCCTAGGTAGAATTTCTTGGTCTTAACATATTCACAAAATTAGCAGTCTTGCTGCAACATGGTAAGATGTGTCAATTTAGAAGAGTTAACAAAAAGAGAGCAAGAAATGTTTATATGAAGTATGTGTTATTTTCAATTCATTTATTTGCAAATGTGCTATTCAAGGCTGTTTGCATTTCTCATTATGTTGTCTCCTCAATAGGTATTATCTTAGAGTTAATTTCCAGAGCACTATTGCATACACTACTACCACTTCTTCTAGTCATAATCACATAATCACCTTCCGAGTCTTTTGGTATTTCATATATGATTCGTACCATACAGATGTGTAACAATTAGTAATTGACTTTTGAATCATTCTGAATGCTTGTGGTGTTAGGATAAATGGACTTGGAAATAAAGTCCTTGAATGTGTATGCATTACTTCGTTTTGCTGTTTTGAAAGAAACCCAGTGAATGGCAGACATTTCTTTGTTCGGGCTTAATGTTAGAATTACAGAATTCTGAAAACATGGAAACACCATTCCATGAAGTGTTTCCTAACTTAAGAATTTTGTTTCGTAAGGTGGGTTAAAACATAATTTTGGTGTTTTCATATAAAAAAAAAAAAAAAACCAAAAAACTCTAAAGCACAATATATGACAGATAAGTAGAAATGAAATGTTCTAATGAAAACATTGAGAATAGCTAGAATAAGAGACTTAGATTAAAATGGTGAGAACAAGGACTCACAAGGAAGATGTCAACAACAGCAACGGTGAAGTTTAGTTGCTTTTATCTAATTTCATTTTGTCATTCAAAGCAGGAGAAGTTAGAGACAAAGACAGGTATCTCAAGGCAAGGGCACCTGTTCCAGAACTCAGATGAAGTTGACAACTTGTAAAAGAAGTGTTGAATCTTTCCTCATTTAAAACTGAGAAGGAAACTTTTAAGTGGAAATGACATAAACTGAGAACAATGACAGAGAAATTTAAAGCAAATAAATAAACAACAGCAACAAACAACCCAGAATTGGAAGAAGACAAAAGTACCGTGTTTTATTTTATTACGGAGTATTTCTCTTTTCTAAAGTGATACGATTTTCATAGTGTTTTTTTTCCATGAGCCACAAATATTCCCTGCATTACGTCCATTCAGTGAAACCTCAGATATTTCAATGTTCCTGAACATCAGTTTGAGCTAACATTCATATGAGGTGTAACACGTTTTTCTTGATTCATTCCTAATTTAAAATATATCATATTTTTATTTTTTTCTGTGTTGTTTGTATCTGGAATACATATAGGCGTCTCTGAGTCACCATCATGGGTCTCCTTGTCCACATTTGAAACTGCTGGGAATAACACTGCCAGAAATTGGCATGAGTTATATTACTTCTGTGTAAAGAATGATGCCATATATTGTCTAATGTTTCTGTTGTCTCTTGTTTCGTACTTCAGTAGTAAACACTTTGTTGTTTTGTTGTAGGGAACCTAATGCAAATGACTCCCTTGTGTTACAGTAATTCAAAGCCATTATAATGGTGAGGGTGATGATAGGACGTTTGGCCCTTTGTGCCATTTATGCCTTAATTTGTTGTTGTTGTTTGGTTTTGCTTTGCATTATTCTGTAAGTGAAATCATAAGGTTATTGAAACATGAAGCTATTTTTAGTCAAGATTTTTACTTTTGATTTATTGAGTGCTGCTAGACTCAAGTCAACCAATTAAGAAGTGGATAAGAGTAATGAGAAACAAGATGTCACCAAATATGTAGTCATTCAGTGGAGTAGGGAAGACTGTATTGGTAGTAAATTGTATCAGAAGAACATTGCCAAGAGAGAGCTGCCTTGAAATGCACTAGAGCACAGGGCTGTATGTATAAAGGACCGTTTTGTTAACTTGCTATGTAGTATACTGCTGAAGGGCCCAGAATCTTTATATAGCCATTTCAGGCAAACTGGAGGGTTTAGTCTGGTGAGAGTTTTGAGCTGAATATTTTAAGCTTTGTTTTTATGCTTTGAGTTTTGTAACATATACATATGTTCATGTTACTCTAAAATTGGAGCTTCTATTATATTCAGGTCTGCATATATATTCCAGCTAGATCTAAAATGAAGTATGCATATTTCAAAGATTGTATGCTTTGGAAATTAGATCAGTATTGGCAAATGTCCTAGTCTGTATTCTTGATTCCTTGCTCACTTTCAGTTCTGCATTTACATCCTTACTAAACAAGGGGGAAGAAATTGAAATGGCAACTAGTTGATATCAGGGAATAGTGAAACTGTTGCACATGTTACCTTACACTTCATTTTTAAAATACAAATTGTAACAGGAATAGCAGATGCCACTGTGCAAATTCATTATTCCAACAGTGATTTCAACCAAGTAAAGAAAATAAAGTCAGAACTGTGCTTGGTGGATTTGCATAATTGCATGTCTGAAAGACATAAGTAGTATTAACTGTTGTCAAATTACTTTGCAATATGATTTTTTTTTTTTTAATTCAAACTAAAGTTCCTGCAGTTACTAATTGAAGGGAATTAACTAGGCATGACTATTAAGAACAAATACAGCCCAATATCAATGTGATCTTAAAACTGAAATACGATTTCTCTTGTTTAGCTTTTCTCGTTTCTCATTTGTCAGCCTTGCCTCGTTTGGTCCCTGAGGCCAAAGCTTGCATGTACGTATTGCTCTCCAGGAAAAGCCTTGCAAACTCTGATGTGAAGATCTAATGAGATTCCACTTTCAGAAAAAAAAAATTTTGTCCATGTGTATTCAAAAAAAAAAAAAAAAAAGCTATGTGAGTACTTCGTATAGACTGAGTAGGAACACTTTGCATCATGTGATACCTTTGTAGATCTGAACGTGTATTTTATTTAGTAAGCTTCTTTAATTTTGAGGTGAGTGGGAGGACAAAAGGAAAACAAAAGGTAGGCACAGCAGAAGGAGCCTTGCATGGTGTCACCATGCCTGAATCATCTGTCAGAGGTGTGACACAGTGATATGGAATACATTCCCCTGGGGTGGGCCCTATATCATTTCCTTCTTTTTTTGATTACACTAATTTACAGTGCAAGTACCAAGAGTCTTTCTGCTAGTGGGTCATTGAGATCCTTGTCACGAGAGTCCGTTCTTATAAATGAGTGCAGTCTGCTGCAAATGACAGTGTTCAGATGGGTCAGAAACCATAGCAATTCCGTTACATACAGAGAGGCCTTGTGGACAAATAAATCTTCTGCATGTCATATTCTAACAAAGTTAGCAGATGCTGGGTCTGTAAAAGAATGGACCGGGAGACAGAAAAATTCATAGTAAAAAATACATTATTTTATTTGACCTATTTGAAAAGCATATTTGAAGCAGTATCTTTTTTCTTTCTGAAATAAGTTGGTGTTTTTTTGTTTTGTTTTGTTTTTTTTTTCCATACATCATCTTTAGTTTTTTGTCTAACAGTTTTACTTGAGGAACATCCAGAAAAAGAAATTTGGAATGGTCTATAGGTCCACACTGCCAGTACATCAGAACTGCAGTTTTCATCCAGTTTGCTACTAGTGTACAGTTACTGTTGCACAGTCCAGTGTCCCAGCTTTTGGCAAAAATTGCTTTCTGAGAGCTGGATTCCTTCGGACCTCAGACCACAAAGGCAGGAAAGCATGCATGATTAAGTGCATTGCAAAATTATTGCATATCCTTCTACTAATATTTATTATTTTTAAAAGGTAATTTAATAGATAAAGGTAAAGCAGAAAGTGGAGAAAGTTGTAGAAGAAAATGTAGTATGTTGGGTTGGGTGCTTTGGATGTTTCTAAGTAATTATTCCGATCACGTAGTGTAGGTTATGTATTTATGAAATATCCCGGACAGACATGCCAATTGAGTTAAACCCATTAACGATGAATCTTGCAAGAATTCCTACAGCTTCCCATCACTCAATATCAGGCATTAAGATTGAATATAGGCATCAACATAGAAGATTACAGTCTCTGTAGAACTGCAACCGGAGAAAGGAGACAGGCAAGTCATCATCAGGCACAGAATTCTTCTGCTCAGAATAATTGCCTATTTGCTCTGCATTCCAGCTCTATTCCTCAGGCTTAGATCCCCTGCACATCTAGTTAGAACTTGCAGAATTAATATCAGGTTTCCTGTCACCTCACTCATTACTTTTGTCAGGGGAATTCAAGGAGGAAAGTCAAAAACGTGGTTTTTGGAGCCTATTTCTTAAGGACTTTTCTTTTTTCTTTTTTGTTTAAATAGAAATCTGTCTGTTAGCATGTCAGGTTATTTCTTTAGGCTACACTGGAAAGGACATCTGAATAAATTGCAGTTTTACAATACAGGTATTGTTGAAGATCATTATTGCGTTATCCTTTCTACCAGAGCCACACCTTCAAAAAAAAAAAAGAAAAGAAAAGAAAAAAAGAGAGAGAGACTAGAAAGAAGAAATAGGCTGTATAGAAGATTGGAAGTGTTCTCTTTAGACTTCTCTTTCAGAAGACTTCCTCTGTTCTGAGTCACAGTGCATGGACCAGTACTTTGAATAATGCAGTAACACAAAATACATGCTTAATTCTTTTATTTTATTTTATTTTTTTGTAGCGCTAGAGGATCTCTAGCGTGAATTGCGTGAAGAGTGATAGAATATTGAGAACCTTCGCTGGAAAAAAACATGTCTCGCTCTTAGTCCAGAAAGCTTTTGTCAAAGAAATGAAAAAGGAGGGGGGATGATGATTCTTTAGACCTTTAAGTCATTTTCTTTAGAAAGCTGACCTGTACGTTCATACATTTATAAATAGAACAGTGACTGGACACGAACCCCATAAGGCAAATTATCACATGATCTCACCGACTTCAGTAGATTTATGCTGGTTAAGAAAGTCAAGAAGAAAAAGGAGGGAAAAAAAAGCCAAACAGTTCAGTTCTTCATTCAGGGGAAACTTGAATAAGACATATAAATCCAAGGATACTTGCAGAACAACTGATAGTGCAACTCCAAAGAGTATAAATGCTCAGATGAAAAATGGATTACTGGACTTCGTTATTCACTATTCACTTCCTCTGAAATTAATGACTGTATTTGGAATAATTACTCACTACTTCTCTTGCCTTAAATTTCATATTTTTTTCATTGTTTTCTTGAAACTCTTATATATCCCCCAACTTCTAGTCATTATTTCCTCTCTCTGCATTACAAAAATGTGAAGGTTATAATTTGCACTTCTTGATGATTAACTCCATAATCTACCTTCTGCCTAATCATTAGTTAGTTCATACATTCTTGCAATAGAGTAACATCTGCAAGTCAGCATTTGACAGAAAAATAGATGTATTCTTATGCTGAACTGTCATTTTTTGCCCAACCCAACTGTTCTTACGTGGAAGGTATTTTAACGACTCATGCACACAAAATGTTTATTAGTATCATCCATAATTTTGGATTCATCTTGGAAAGAATGTGTTGTCTGGTTCAACATGAAATAAATAAAAAAAAAAAAATTAAAATATGGGACAATTTAGTTTCTCTTCTATCAATGATTCCAATTCTGTTGTTATTTTAAAATATTCCTTATATTACAAAAGTGAGGCTGCTTCGGATAACACAATAAAACTTCAGGAAGAATAGATTTTTATAGCAGAATTGGAAATGAAATGAAAAGTAACGAGGAAAGAAATTAGGTTAAAAAGCCAGAAAACCTATTAGAAACCATGTGTTTATGTATTATCTAGCAAATCAAATGCCAGGGGAGGCCATTTGTGAAATAATTATCAATCATTTAAAACAAAAAGGAAGCAAAAAAAAAAACCACCAAACCCAGAAGCCTACATTTTTATGCTTCAAGGACTAAATCCTGGCTGATAAATCCATCAATAAAGCAATTACATGACATTATTCTGTTTCTGAAAGACACTGAACAGTCACAGCTCCCATTGTTGTCGTGCTGTCAGCAGCTTTGTAGCAGGACTTAACTTCCCAAACTTGTTTTTCTGTTTAGAAGTAGCATGTTGCTGCTAAAGGGAGGGGTTTCGAGAAGAACACTGAAATGGCATTCAGTAGAGCTGTTGGAGCCATTAGATACCAACTGAGCAACGCTGAGAATAATTGTGGAGGGAGATCTGTTGCTGGCAGTGGGCCTTTCTAACAGGAGGCAGAGCTTCACAAAAGTGGATATTGATTGCAAAGCAGCAAGGCAGTAAACGTAGGGAAGAAAATGGTCATCTTGTTTTCCCTTCAAGTTCCTCTTACACATGTATTTGGTTTTGTGTATGCTATTCTCAAAGGCCTCAGTGTCTTGAACTCTCTCTTCACTTGTTACCTAAGGGTGTTTGATGCACAGATATGATAGGAAAATCCCAGAGATTTGCAAAGATGGGTAGATTTTGAAAATCAGCTGTACTTTGCTGTTCTTGAAATCAGGCTGAAAAACTTCTTTAAAGTAAATAGAAAGAAATCTATATTTAGTAAAATTAAATTTGATAAAGTGCAGACTTATCTCTGACTTTCGTTAGAATCGTTTTCATCTTTATATGAGGACAGCAGGGACATAAGTGCAACCTATTAGGTGACATTGCCCTCTAGGGATCTATAGCAGTGTGAGCTAGGAATTGCTAAATGTTACAGTAAATAGCATGGGTCTGTTTGCAGGGTTAGAATTACTTCACTTTGACTGTTCTGATGTTCTGTGGTTGATAACTATCCACAAATACCTAGTACCATACACTTATACAGACATGTATATGTTATGTGCTCAGCCAAAAACATACCTTTAGTGGCATCCAGTCCAAATTATCCTTACCAGTTGTATTTTCACAGGCACTGTACAACAGAGCTGTGTTCTGATGAAGCTTTTAGTGAGTTGGTTGTGGTATGGCAAGCTTGGTTTGGTGAAAGAAGTCTTTGCTTAGAGTCGAGTGGGAAAGGAAACTGAGAAAATAAAGCACCTAGAGCTCACTGAGGAGGATTAGTCTAAATACTGCCAAGAACTCGAGAGGTCTGTACTCAGAGCCTGCGTGACACTGGACAATTTGCAATCTCTCTGTTCTGCAGATGGTCTCTATGTGAAGCAAGAGAATACTGTGTGCTGGGAGAATGGATTCATTATTGCTTTTGAGGTCTTTGCAATGTCTACCAAGTCTGTGATAGGGACTGAAAAATAAATTCCGCCTTATTAAGTATACAAAAAGTGACAGCAGAACATAGCTTCAAGGAGCATAGCATGACAGCTTGAGAACTGTATGAGCATGCTCATACACCAATACTGCAAAACTAGTAAGATGAGTAGTATAAATATGAATAGATCAGATACTATCATAGACTCTTCTAGAAAGGAATGATAAAGCAGGAATAAGAGATTCTGATTAAACCCGGAAGAACTCATGTTCATTTTGTATGTTACGCAAATGCAGTAAAAACTGATAATAAAAGCAGTCTTGTTTGGTTCAAATTGACCATTGCAAATAAATATTCTCATACTGTAAAGCAAGCCTTCTTGGAGCAAGTGCACACAGTATTACTCTACCTTGACACAAAAGCACCCTAAAAGCAAGATGCACTTTCATTTTTGCTTATCCATGGGCAAATGCAGTCTGCTGCAAGCAGACTGTGCTGAGTGCTGTCTCAGCGTGATTGTATCAGATGTCAGATGTACTGGTATTTCTACCCAGAAAATATATTCTCTCCAGGATAGGAAAACAAAATAGAAGCAAACAAAAAATAATAGTGCATGTGCCATGTAACTGACCAGAAAGTTACAAAAAAGTCTAATATGACTGTTCCACTGAATGCACACTGATGAATGCAAATCAGTAATACGGAGCATGTCCAAGTAGTCAAAATCCCAAGGTACTTCAGAGAGAAATGGAGAAAAAGATATTTTTCAGCTTCTGCTTCTCCAAGATGTTTGGGATGGCCTGGTCAATAAATCTTCCTCTGCCCTTATCATGGAGTCCTGTTATCACTTGTCACACTCCAGTACTAGAAGTTCCTCCTTCTTCTTCAGAACTGAGTTGTAGAGCCTGAGGTTTCATCCCGTCCACTGATAAAAGCACAAGAGGTAGGATTGTGAGTCCCTCAGGGTAACAAATGTGGTTTAACAGCAACATTTCTATTGTTTCTTGGTGTTCCTTCTAGGAGCAAAAATCAGCTCAAATCCTGATTATGAATAAAATCTAGGTTTCCATTATTTCTCACCTCTGCTATTAAAGCTATTAAGAATTGCCTTTCCAGTATGTGTTAGAATTGCAGAGAAGTCTCATAAAGAAGTTGACTGTTTTACCATTGTGTTTACTAGTACGGCGTTAATACTGACCACAGTGCATTGTGGCTTGTTATCTGTAGATTTTTTTTTTTTTTGTACACAAACCCCAGCTAGAGTATTTGGAGAATACTTTAAAATTTAGAAGTATTCATGCTTTTGTTATTCAGTCTTTACCTTATCTCTGCTTTGAACTTTGTTGTTCCTTTTCTGACCATCCTCAAGACTGTGGGACTATTTTACCAGCTCTGGATCTGTACCAGAAAGTGTACTGGGGAGAAAAGTTTTGTCTCTCTCACTTGTGTCCATTTGTCTCTTTCATCAGGCTGCAAAGTTCAGCAGGAACTGTACTGAGCTGGCCTCCTCATGGCAGAAGAAAGTTAGGAGGTCTCTGCTATGCCTACCACATTCCTCAAAGTAGAAAAGTTATTGCTCTTTAACACTTACTCTACTGTGTTGTCTTCAAGTTTTACTAGCATCATGGGGTAGACTTTGCTTTCTGCCTCCAGGGAAATACTGCATAATAAGCAATAAAGCTGGCAAAAATAAATAAATAAGAAACTGAAGTTATATTAGGATCTCTGTTAACAGCAGAGTAAAAAATATGATCACGTTTGCAATGGATTCTTATTAAATTGCTGGAAATTGCAACCCAGAGGTCATACACTTAGTCAATGGCAGCAGAATGTTGTCACTCCCTGCTGGCTGATTCATGAAATCATTTTCTCTGAAGAAAATTGCTGCTTCACATCAGCTGGAAACAGCTTTTGTCGGGCCTGATTCTGATAATGCTGTTTGGCTGCAATCGTGCTTTGAGTGGAGGTGCACACAATGCTCACATCCTGCTGACATGGCTGTGTCCATAGGCCTGTAAACCAAGGGAAGATCCCATACAAATGGGCAGTGGAACCTTAAAGAATCATGAAGGTTAGTGTTAGAGGCTCCTATTTTTTTATTTATTTTTTAATAACCTAATTCATCTGTATTCAATGTCTGTAATTTTTTGTCTATCATGTAGTCATCCCTAATTTTATCTCTGTGGCATAGAAATCTTGAATCATCTATAGGGTTTTGAGATAAGCTTTCAACTGACTTTGATAATAGGACCTTAGTACTTCTGTGTAGAGGAAACTCTACAGTCTTTTAAGTTAAGTTTCATTTATGTTTTAGTCCCATATGGTTCTTGTGAGAGCATCCACAGTCTTAGTGGGTTCTTAATAGCGCAAGAGAACTGGTCTGCAGTCTGTATTTCCAAATAAAAACACACACATTTTATAGACTTCTGTTTTTCTTTTTTGACGTAGGCAGTAACATTTAGCCCGTTCATTTACTTGTTCAGTTGTAATTTTTTTTTTCCTGTGGTCTTTGTACGAGTGAAGACCCAGATAGTCATCACAGCCCTGTTGTCTTCCAGAAATTATATCAATTGCATTCACTTTTGTGTGAAGCTAGAATATTTTCAAAGGCGTTTCAGAAGTATTACTCTTCCTTCTTTTCCTGTTTTTCTTTTCATTTCCTTAATGTGTTTTTCTTTGCCTATTTCTGTACCTTATTTCCCCCTACCTATTTTCATTGTTGTCCTTGGCTCACTCCTGTTTTTATTTTTCCTGTATTTTTAATGGAAGAGTAGAGGATTGATTATTATTATTTTATTTTTTACTTTTCCAATCTTGGTACTGAGATCACTTTCCTAATTTTTCAACGCATGGCAGAGCAGGATGTAGCATGACCTTCCTACAACCCCCAAGACATGAACTGCACAGAGTTAAAGGAGATAAGGCCATTACACAGTCTCTAATATGTCAGCTTGCTTCCTTGTCTGCATGCAGCTGAGAGCTGTGCACTTGAAAAACGCAGAAGGGTTTAGTGTTATGTATTTAATATTCTAGGATATTTTCTCAGATGGCAGTAAATGTTTTTTAAGCTGTAAGGGTTAGAAATTGACTTTTGTTGTAGCACATTAGATTTAGCATTGGTATCAACAACGCGTTTTGAAAAGAGCTAAGAAATACGAGTTAGATCTTCCATTGCCTTGGGAAAAGATTATACTTTCACTTTGTCTTTCCTTTGGATAAAGTATTGTTAAACATAGGTGACTTACTGGAAGATTCCCAGTGACTCCACTGTGCAGCTTTCTATCACAGAAATCACAGGTACAGTTAGGCCTTGAAGGCAGACAAGTATTGTAAGCTGGAGCAAAGCTCCCATGTCCTGGAGAGGAGCTGCAGCTGGTCGTAGGCCTCAGGGGCACGTTGTCACCTTGCCCTTCCAGGAAATGGAGCTGCTGAGTGGTTTGTTTGTTTTTTCCATGGCCCGCCCTTCTTCTCCAAGCAGACACATGCGAATGCCTTATTTGCTTCCAACCCACAGGTGTTCGGTGAAGGGAGCAGAGAGATTTGGTTTGGTAGTACCCGGAAAACCCTGCCTCATGGACTTGGGGCTTGCATGTTGGCCTTAAGAGCAGTATGTCCCATGGCTCTGTACAGCCAGCAGTCCTCACTGCTCGCCTCTTCTGCCATGAGAAGGAGGGAAGGGGCATCAGTGTCCTTACTTAAGTATGGTTTCCGTACTTCGGATTACTTATCCCTCCCTTCCCCAGGGCCAGTTTACAGGAGAAGATGCTGGAGTGCTCAGGGAGGTTTTGTAGCACACAGTAATTAGGCTGTCCAAGGTGCTTAGTGTGATTTGGGTATTCTCCACTGCAGTGAAATGAACTCCTGCCTCTAAGAATCAGTCAGTCACCCGTCTGATAAATGCTTTCTGCTGTGTAACCTATGCCTGCCCACACTTCTGCCACAGTCAGGGTCAAATCCACTTTTTAGAGGTGATCCCACATTTAAGCAAGGAAGCTGGCAATGCTGTGTGTTAACATCTAGCGAACTAGCTCATTTTAAAGCATACACGTTATGTCTTTCAGTGAATGCAGAAAATAAAATGAAAGAAGGGTAATAACAGTAAAAGGAATTTTCCCTTCAGCTTTTCCTTCTTTCTCACAGTAGTAGCAAAATGATATTGCTTGGCTATGTTTTAAATTCTAAGTGATTGGAATTTTTGCTTCTGCACCCAGCAGTCGCTGCTGGAACGTGTGTTAATTAGAACTGATTTAAGTAAAAGGATTTTCATTAGGCGTTCTGTGGAAAAAAAACCAAGACATTATTTCTTAATATTTTTAAGCTGTTGAACAGATTAAAAATTGGGATTGATGTTTCATTTGCACAGGAGTATTTCATGCGTTGACATGAATCAGTGCTTTTAGGAATACGCTGTTTGAGCTCTGATTCTGTCAAGGTGTCACTGCTTTGACCGTGCACAGCGCATATCTATGCAAACCAAAACCTTTTTTTCCTATAATAAGAATTTCCCATTGCTACTTTTTAACAAAATATGCCCAGAGCTGCAAATAATGAAGACATTATATATATGTATATGTATGTCCACTTCTTTATTGTAAGGACCATTCACAAAGACAACGCAGATGTTTCTTTCCCCACAGTCTGTAAACAAAATGTAGCATCGAAACATGCACATCTGAATTAAATAAGCTAATGATCATAACTGAGACATCGTATCCTCACGCAGTTTAACACTGGGTTGAATAAGCTGTTCTGAACATTAATGGTATGCATATGTTGGAGTGTGAGCAGAGAATGCCAAGGCTCAACT
This sequence comes from Alectoris magna, assembly GCA_030625065.1. Lineage (NCBI taxonomy): Eukaryota > Metazoa > Chordata > Aves > Galliformes > Phasianidae > Alectoris > Alectoris magna. The sequence continues at coordinate 110,038,239 of CM060561.1, read as the reverse complement.
TTAATTAGTCAAAAATAAAAGTCTGTATACAGCAATTATAATAATGCTGGTGGGAAAAAAAAAATCATTCTATTGACATAAGACATTTGTACAGGTTTCCTTGTTTACATTGAAAACATATGTTTGAAATTACTGTTTTTTACTTGTGGTGTTAGTTCTAGAAGTGTCACACAGGCAAGGAGCAATGTGATGATAATTTCCTGGTTTATATCAATAAATGCTAAATAAAACTTAATAAATAATGTAATGATTTAAAATTGTAAATAGATTCAATGAGAAATAATAAATACTTAAACAGGTACATGAAAGAATTTTGTATTAGCAAAGCTAGAATTAATTCTTTTTACTGCATTCAATTCAAATGATTTTGTCTCTGGACTGTCAGTACCAGTAGGTTTTTCTTAGTGGGATAATAGCAAAGTCTCTGTGATCAATAACGTTAGTTTATGTGAATAGTAAAAATAGATTTTATAGCAGAAATGCAGACCTGTTGTTTTGAGAAACAGCAATAGATAAAAGCTTTGCATTTGCTCTTTTCTCCTGGGAGTACTAAAGAGAACACTAAAAACTAAAATGGGTGACCACAGAAGCAAGTAGGGTCACCCATTACCAGGGATTCATTTTATTTCCATTAGAGGGGAGCCAGAAAGCATCTCACACTATTTGTACCTGATTTTCCATTATAAATTACGGTACATGAGATCATTTAAAAATCGCTGAGCCTTTCAAATGAAGCTGACTTTGTTGCTGTTCCTTAATAATTGAACAGTAAGAAATACAAGATCTCCATTTTCATCCAAACAAAGTAACTACTGAGATTGTGGGAGAGGGCAAAAGGGTGTATCTTCTTAGAAGGAATTTAAAGAATCATTTGGGGTTCACTTTTAGTGGGTGATTTTTTCAGTTAACTTCTATGTGTAGATTGCAGTTGTGGGATAATATGCAAAGCTTGTCTGTCTTGGTACAGGAGCACTGAAGTGTTACCAGTGCGAAGGGAATATGCTAAAGTCAGGACGCTACTTGCTTAATAAGATCAGCCAACTCAAACCCGTCCTCTGCTTCAATACTGCAACATATAATCTTGTACCTGTGATGCTATCTGGGACAAGAGTCGACACAGTAAGGCAGCAGGACCTTGCTATATATGCAAATATATAGAAAAACTGTTCTGTTTTTTTTTGTCATTCTTTAAAATCTTTCACATCTGCTGACTCTTGTCAGTGGGGGAAAGCATGATGGGCTACTACTGCAATAGCATATCCTTATATTCTACTAATCATTTGCATGGTTTACAAAAGGGCTGTGTGGGATTGTCTTAATTCAGTGCCTTTTATAGTCTCATGTGAGAGAAATAGAGAGGAGCTGTGGCACAGAAATTCCATGCAGAAATGTATCCAACATGGAAAAGTGAGTTGGATCCACGTTTAACAATTCTGTCGAGCACTGTGAGCTTTTTCCAGTTTAACCAAAACCACTTTATATCTAATTGTTTCAATATTTAATTATTATCTGTCTGAAAGATAATGTGTGAAGTGCTTTTAATGGCTTGTAGCCAATATTCTTCTCCAAATTATGATTGCGCTGAAATTTTTGGTGCATGGTTCTTCCAGTGTGGCAGGAATCCAAGGGGATGTATCATAGTGTTTTTGCAGGAAGTATTATTCCAAATTCTAGGATTTGTAATTGTTGCATGAAAACAACGCGTTCAGAATTTCACTTGGTTGTGGGAACTGTCTTAAAATAATAGAAATTAGAGGTCTAGGCACAGGCACATGAAAAAATTTCTGCAAACTGATGCACGTAGCTATTTCGATTGCTTTGATATAAGGGCATCTTCTCTTGTTGTAAAGTCTCTTTCAGAACTTTATAAAAACAAACCACTTCTCAAAAATCCCACTTCCATTTCATCCAGTAGCGCAAGGTTGCGAAGAGCACTGGGTGAAAAGTATGAACTACAACTGATTTGTTCAGCTTTATGCCAGGGATCCTCTGCCAGGTAACCTCCAATAAGGTCGGAGTTTCCTGTGCTATCAAGTGTGAGGGAGCTGTGTTCTCTGACAAAAATACCAGGCCTGAATCTGCTCTTCCTCACAGTTACCTCGAATTTACATTTGGATTCATTAGAGTAACTTTGGATTCAAACTCACAGTAGTTTTAGCTGAGTTGATAGACTCTAAAAATGGGAACTTACCCTGGTGGATATGAGGACAATGGATCTTAATACATTGGATGTACTGTTAACTCGAGAATTACATCGAGCACAGAAACAAAGTGACTAAAAAAGAGCTGCCATGCTCAGAATTCTCTTTGGTCAGATGGCACTGAGGCTGGTGCCAAAATCTATACAAGTACTTTCAATACAAGTACTTAGCAGTAAAGATTTTTTACATCCAGCTCATTACATTTGCACTCCAAATTCCACTGAAGTTGCTGGGAGTTTCTCCGTGAGCTCCGATTCAGGCTTTTTCTTTAAAATAAAGACAAAATGCAACATTAAAGTATGGCATATTAATGAATCAGTTACTAGTTAATAAATATAATTAATAAGCTTCTTAATGCTGTACAGGATTTACTCGCTTATCCATGGCCTTCTACAGAAGACAGCACTAAAGCTGGACAACTGTGTCCAGTTCTGGGCTCCCCAGTACAAAAAAGACAGGGATCTCTTGGAAAGAGTCCAGCGGAGGGCCACAAAGATGGTGAAAGGCCTGGAGCATCTCCCCTGTGAAGAAAGGCTAAGTGAACTGGGTTTGTTTAGCCTTGAGAAAAGAAGACTGAGAGGGGACCTGATCCAGGTCTATAAATATCAAAGGTGTGGGGGGCAAAGTGGCGAGGCCAGACTCTTTCCAGCAGTGTGTGGAGACAGGACAAGGGGAAATGGCCAGAAACTGGAGCATAGGAAGTTCCGCACGAATGTGCGCAAGAACTTCTTTATGGTGAGGGTGACGGAGCACTGGAACAGGCTGCCCAGGGGGGTTGCGGAGTCTCCTTCTCTGGAGATATTCAAGACCCACCTGGATGCCTACCTGTGCGACCTGGTGTAGGGAACCTGCTTTGGCAGGGCGATTGGACTTGATGATCTCTGGAGGTCCCTTCCAACCCCCACGATTCTGTGATTCTGTGATTTGCTGAGAAATGGAGTTTGTGAAAATAAAACTATGCTATTTTGTTACTACATTTCAGCATTACTTTAATATTTCATTTCATCTAAGCTATTTGGATTGATTTTGTATTTTTATTTAAGTTCTAATGCCGCATCGAAGCATCTGTTTCTGTATGTTATCTCCATAAAATAATATACGTATCTACTTAATGCTCTCTGTTACAAAGGTTTCCCCTTATCAGCAGCATTAGAAAGGAATATTTTAATAGGCCTGAACCAGATGCTCTCAATCTGCTATTCTGTAGAAAATTTGAAAACTAAAATAGATTTTTAAACAGAAACAAATTGTAAAATAAATGGTGCAATTTCTCATTGAAAGCAGACTGTCGTTTCCGATCAGCTCTAACAAACCTTTGTTGGGGCTTCTGCAATTATATGATTAAGTACAGTTTTTTTATGTAGTACATAGTGTTTCCATTGATTACAATAAGACCTGGATTGCACTTCACAGTCAGCATGCTGTTTCTCCACCGTATGCATAGAATGATCTATTCTACCTGTTCTATATAATTTGTGTTTCACGTAATAGAAATGCTAACTTTATCCTTGATGAACTATTTCTCCCCTAGGTTTTATTTTCCTTTTCTAATATACTCCTGCTTTTTAGAAATAATTATTTTACAGAAAGATGAAAGGATTGCTTCCCATTTCTTTAGACAAAAAGGTGAACTAGAGATAATTACCTCAGCTATAATACAGTTTATCAAAAGTAAATCACTTTTTTTTTTTCCTTTTTATTTCAAGCCAAGCAGAGATGTTTGCCTTTTAACTGTTGCTTTGGGGTTCTTTTCTGTTATACAAAATTGTTTCCTCAATTTTCACAATTATATTGTGAAAATGATACGTTCTAAAAACAAAATGCAATATTAACTCCTTGTTTTTCTTTCATAATCAGCTGTGTACATCCACTGAATATCATCTAGTTTAGTGCAACTGTAAACCCACTGGGAGTGGAGACAAATATAATGTATGATGTATAGTGCTTGAGTTTATTTCTATAATTCTGAAGACATCAGCTTCCATTCTGCGCTTATTTATGGATGCCTGTGTGTGTAGAATCACTGGCTCAATCAAAAACATTGAGCAGCAAGAAATTATCTGAACATGCAATAGTGCACATTCATTCTGCTTTTATGTACATATGTTTATTCTGTGATCTCATATCTAGTTTTATGGACATGTGGGACAAAATTTATTACCCCACAAAATGATCAACTCTGTCCTTCAACAAGTGAAGTACTTCATATGGAACAGGATGATGTATTTATTTGCTTCATTATGTATGGTTTCCTTACTCAGCTAATGCTGAGTAAGCATTGCCATTACGTTTAGTTTTGTCCTTCTGCGTCACGCGCCATCTTTTGTAGTTTTTCCTCTTAATTCTACAAGAGCAGAATAGCTATGATTGTGTACTATAAACTTCCTTGAATTTGGAGTTTTGTTTGTTATGTAGGAGTGAATAAGTAGCATGTATCAGAACTGTCTTAGAAATCAGTAGACTCACTAGCGCAATGAGTTGCTCTATTGATGGGATCAGGAAAGTACTACAGTTTCAAATCCTAAAACTGCAAAATTCATTTCGTAAATAAACTTTGTAGGTTCTGAAGAGCCTGTAGTCTTGCTTGGTACACCCATATCAGCACCTTAACTTGCTCGGTCATGCCTTCCTTTTAGAGTTTTCATGTCTCTAGCATCTCTCTCTCAAATACTGCATGAGTCAACAGGTCTACCTGCAAAGTGGCTTTGGTATTACTGTAGAACTAATGTTTGATCTGTGGCAGACAGATGTGGTGCTGCTTGCATGGATGTTTCAGTCCAGTACTCAGTGTCATTTGTACATGAAAGCGCTGCCGGAATACTTAAAATTTGGAAGTGAGTGAAGAAAAACAGTTGATCAGTTTAAATGCTTGGTGTCACTGTGAACTCAATTATTGCTCTGGTTCTTTTTTGTTGTGGAGGAGGATTTGCCAGGGCTGAAAAATAAATTAATCCAACCTTCTCCTGAAAACATGCTTTGAAAAAAATCATTGTGCATTGACCATTCTTTGTTAATGGCACTGACTTTTTCATCATTTTTCATCACATTAACAAAACGCAGGAGTTTAGAGATCCACATAAATGTTCATATCACACTTACTACTAAGGTCTAGAAGCTAGAAACGTTATCTTCCTTTTTGCACAAGATGAGATTACTTTCTTCCTGACATGCTGAAAAATATTGTCCTCAAAAAATATTCATAGTGAAACAAGTTAAAATGCATAAATATGTTCTTGTTATTACTTTGCTGTATATATAATTCTTGCAACTTCTGGATAGACGATGTGATATGACTGTGAATTGGAAGTGGTGGAGGACAATCTTTTCTCAGCATACAGTAGAAAAACTTACTGAGCACCTGAAATAATGAAACAGATTCACTGAACACAAATGACAGCTTTCATCTTCCCAATCCTTTATGAAGCATATGATCATGAATGTATACATTTTTGTATATGTAGAAGCTTGAGTGTTTCAGCCTTCCGATGAATGAAAGAAAAAGGAAACCATGTATTCAGAACTAGTTAGGAGTTTGCTTTTTTTTTTTTGATGAATTCTCCAATTTAGTTGACGTTGCTTTCCTGTCCTGGAAGATCTGTTGAGAGGCTGCCAAATATGGGAAGGGAACACTATTATCCCAATCTCTTTCCATCTAAAGGTTTTGTCCTATTTTAAATAGCAGTGTTGCCTTTGGAGGTATGGTGGCATTTGGCAGTTTGATGCTGTCTGTCTGTGCAGTCAATCCACCTAAAGTACCAGAGCATGAGAAGTTGAGCTCCTAAGGGAGCTCCAACAATATTGACAGCCTTGATTGACATAAATCCAGTCTCTCTCTTTCACCTTCACTGAACTCTCAGAGTAAATTCAGGGTCTGATTGAAGAGGGAGAGGGCTTTAGCCATTTTGTTCCATGGGAACAGAATTTGAATACTTGCAGCAACTGCCCTCTCCTAAAGCAGCCCTGAATATCTTGGCAGATGCTGTTTAGAAGCACTATCAATTTGATTCCGTTTCCTTCTCAGGACTGAAAGCCAAGTTCAGAGCTATTTATGTCTTATTAACTCAAGCAGGCTCTGTATGGGAAATGCAGCAAGCATTTAAATCTTTTCCTTGAAAAATGGGTAATGGCTTAATGAACCTTGTTCAGGTTAAAGCTGTTATTTATTCTTGATATTTTTATTTGTTACTGTCAGGTAGAAGTCAAAGAAAGAGCAGTGCTCTGTATCTTGAAGAGTTTATCAGAACGGAATAGATAGAAATTTATCTTAAGTGAATCAATTCTCACCTTTCTGACAGGAAAATACCAACAACAGATTTTCCAGATATGCTTCAAAATACCACACATGCTGAAAACTTCGAGGTTGTCAAGAGCCATGCAAAAAAAATATGTGCTTATCAGTTCAAAATATGACCATATAAAGATACCTAAATTACATTTTCTATTAAGTCAGCAGTGCAAAAGGTGAGAGAAGAGGCGCATTTATTTCCAGTCAGCGTATTCATATGTAGGAAAAAGAGAAAGGAAAAAAAAAAAAAAAGTCAGTCCAAATATCCAGGAGTCTGGAATGGAAGGCAGCAAAAACAGGAGCAGTTTGAAAGACTCCCATTTTTTCCTTCTTCCCCATCAGAATTATTTAGGAGTAAAATATCCCCAATCCTTTGATCTTAGTCACATAATGCTGATATAGTTTGAACAGTTTCTTTTTGAATTAACAACCTTATTACTTATGATTTTTTTTTTTTTTTTTACTTCTTCGTTGGAAGGAAATTTGCTTTTTTTCAAAGCACTTTTGCCATTTTTTGAAACTATTCTATAAGAGTTCTACTTAGAAATAGTTTTTCTGATATATGGAATAGGATATGTTCTTTCCAGAATCCTCTGTTGTTATATATTTGTTTAGTAAGAATGATTGTAGTAACGTCAAATATTCCTGTGCATCTGAGCTTACAAAGGTTAAGAGTCTTACAAGGGATTTCAAAGGCCTGAAATAAATCAGACTTGAGTTCTTTTGTGTATTTAGAGCAACATTTGAACTCTTAAGATTCTTTTACATTCTATCTTACTTCTGAAATAACGAAGGTTGAATTCTTTATATTTTGAGGTTATTACCATAGTTGTTCCCAGGTGTAAACCTTTAAGATCTAAATCTCTTCAAATCATTTTCTATTTTACTAGATGTAATCTGCTACATCCCACTGTTTTGTTTTAAGAAAGAAAGAATATCCACTAATACAGAAAATCTGAATCCATCTGCCTGCCAAAACGTTTTCTTCCCATCTTTCTGCTTCTGTTAATGTTGATTGGCATGTGTTGATCTTTTTCCCAGAATTCCTGTTAGTTTTTTGTAGAGGAAAAAAGCCTCCTATTGAAGAAACTTGCCTGTGCAGGGCATGGTTCGTTTGTCCTTTTCCATCTTCTTCCCTAACCCCAAAAAGCCAGTACAGTTTCTTTTTCCACACTTTTTTAGGTGTGGTGTGAAGTTGTTTGGCACATCTGTTCAATGATGTCTGCCAATCTCAGTTAACTTTAGGAAGGCCCAACTTAGCAATCAAAGGTTTTCATATGGTAGCGCTCAATAATGGGAAGCTAAGAAATGGCAACAGCTTCCCATTTGTGGTTGGCTAATTTATAGGAAGGATATGTAGTAAGCCATATGATTTACTTGATTGCTGTACCACATCATAGCATATAGACTAACAGCACATGTGTACAATAGCAGATGATCATGGCACATGAAAATATGCAACATTCAGATTGTTTTTGCATACTTCTGATACTCCTGATACCATATGTTGATTGATAGTTGTTCAGCACTTGAAATAAAAAGCTTTTGAAGCATCAAATGTGACATTTAATAGGACTTTCTCTAATGCTGGCTTAGCACCTGCTCCTCCCTCACAATCACATCAAAGTGAATTGTAAGCAACTGCTCTGAAATTATGCTGCATCGCACTGTGGAGTAAAACCGGTAGAAGTGGAGGGCAGTCAGCCCCATAAAATCTCTCCGTCTGCAGAAAGAATCTCTGCAGCCACCTGGACGCTTTTAAACCTTCATTATTTAAAATTTAAAATGGTTGGCTGAACATTGCTTCTACCAAAATCTGATACGGTAACTGAAGTCAGAGGTGGGGAAAGACCTTTGGGGTCACACAGTCGAGCTTTCTGCCAATAATGGATTGTTCCCTGCAGTTCAGTTTCTGGTGACCTTGGAAATTACTAGCCTGGTAAAATGGTAAAGAAAAAACAAAGCTGTTAGAGCTTTGCAGGTAGCCAAAATGATGCAGTCCCAATGAGAAATTGTGGTATCAGTGTGAGATTCTCTGTGTACTTTGCTCGTTGGTTGTTGTTTTTAAGTGATCGCGTTTTTAATTTATGCTTTCTGACCCATTTTGAGCTGTCTATAACTAAGAGGTTGAAGGAGGAGAGATTGTTCCAATATTATACAAGCTTACTTAATCCTCCCAGCAAATGATTTTTATTACAAATAGATGTCAGCAACTTGACTAACCCTTTACTGCAATGTTTCCTTCTTATCTGTTCCTTCTTATTCTTCCAACATTTCTAGCCTCCCTGAAACAAAAAATGAAGAGAAAAAACTATTTTTCTTGCCTTTTCCTATCAACCCCCTGATTAATTAATAAGAGCCTCAAGTTGTAATGCCTGGGAACCCAAAAGTTTCCAAAAAGTTTCGGATGTGAAACATCATTTTCAGATTTCTTTCAACCAAGCCAAAATTGATCTACTCACCAGTTGATATAAGCAATAAAAGACAATCGTGACATCCACCTAACGAAGTGGGTAGACTGTGGCACCTCATTTAAGATGGAGGCAGCCAAGGCAAGTTCCCACTACCAAGCCATGCACAGTTTGGTCTGAAAAATGTGTTAGGACAGACTAATAAAATCTGGTTGGTGGGAGAAGATCCGGAGACACAAAGTTCCCATCTTGTGGCACCTATTTGGTGTATGGTAATTTCTTCACTAGCAGACCCTATTGTGTGCTGGAGTTTTGAGTGTGCAACTCTGGGAACATCCATCATTCCTGGGGTTCCAGCCACCCTCATTATTGTACTCTTCCACATGAGAGCCCAGCTGGAGAGGAAGAGTTTTCTCAGCTGCCAACGTGCTTAAAGGAGAAGTTAAGAGGAAAAGAAAGCTAATTGGACTGTGCTTGGCAAAACTGTCTATTTTGTTCTGTTTATTCAGAATTTAACGTATTGAGTGCTGAGAAACACAAAAATAGTGAGAACACTTATTCTTTAAACAGATTCTTGCAAAGTTTTTACAATAAAAACAGAAAGCTGCGTTAGTAAAACAGTGTTTATCCTTCAGTAACGCTGGTTATGAATACGTGTCTAACTTAGCTGGAACTAATGCCTGACTCTACTATTTCAGTTCAGCAACTTAACATTCTGCGTAGGCTGATTATTTTTTCAACAATATTTGCAAAATTCTTTTAAGGGCTGCCAGTATATATTTTTTGAAGCTTAGTTAGTAAGAACAGCTGCCAGTGGAGTCAAGGCTGAAAGAGGCAAAAAATATCTGCAGAAGGCAAGATTTTACTTCAAAAGATCTGTATTACAAAGCACTACTGTTGCTGGTATAATCACTTTCTTTGGGGGGTTGCTAATATAGACTGGGTTTCTTGTCTTCACAGCCCCCACTGAGCCTTTACTGTGCAAATTTGCTGATGGAGGGCAAAAGAAGCGCCAGAATCAAAGCAAATACACACAGAATGGAAGGCCGTGGCCCAGAGAAGGAGAGGTAAGTGCCACGTGGCAGTTACTTTCCAGAGAATTGGGGGAAGTCAGCTGCAGATCTGAAGGTCTGCCTTTCAGGGCTATGAAGAAACAGGATTGCACACAAAATACAATAGTTTCACGCCAGACAAAAAATAACTAATAGAGTATATGTGGGGGAAAGAGGAAGGTTCATAATAGTGTGTGGGATATAAAGTTACTGGAAAAAAGGATTTCAAAGCTGGATGTGGTGCTCTGCACAGCCTTGCCCTGTTCCAAGGGCTCTCTGCTGCCAAACTTGAGCCCAGTATTTTTGTACTGGTACGCAGTCAGCACCTGTGGTGTACCCCTTATAAGCCCAGCATCAGTTTCCACCTAAGCAACTCAACGATGTTATTTTTTTCTCTTCATTGTCCAAGCAACTGGGGGACATCTACACAAAGGAAAGATACACTTGCACGCATTCAAACACACAATCCATGTAAAAGTTTCCCAAAAGCTTCTCTGAGCTGGGATCTTCATTCTGTCCAAGATAACACTGTTTACAGCAGCCTCAGAACTATCATGTATACAAAGTTTTTTTTTAAAAAAGATTCTATCAGTTGCTTTTTGCTCTGCTGTAAATAGTCTGTTACTGGAATTTCCTTTTTATGTACTTGTTCATGAAGTGACTCCAAATGTGGGTGAAATAAGAGAAATATCTTTGACTCTTCAAGAATTTGTTTATTCTCCTTAAATGTTGTTAAAGGATAAAGACACTTGAATAAATGAGGTGAAGTGAATCTGGTTATAGTACCTCCTTAAAAAAAAAAAAAAAAAAACACAAAAAAATTATAACTGCAGAGGCAGAAGAACTTACAAGTATTTCCATTCTAAACACCTATTCTTTGTGTTTATGAATGAGAATTCAAAGAAAAGTATGTTGATCAACTGTGTCCCACTAAAACCAAAGTCCACAAAGCCCTTCCCTTCCCCTTCCCTCCCCTCCCCTTTCTTCTCCCTCCTCCTCTTTGTGGGATTTTTTTGTGTGTGTGTGTGTTTACTTCAATCTTTCTCTGCAAATAAATAAGAAGACTATTTGGTATTTCTAAGATAGGTGTTTCAAGAGGATTTCTGCTTTATTGTAACTTCTTCCTTTTGCTAGTTGATATTTTTTGAATCACTAGCTTATGACATATAAATGCTAGTGCAATTGGTGAACTCTTAAAAGAAATGTAAGGTCCTCTTTAAAGCACAGAAATGTCTCCATCCTGGAAGGTGCTTGTTGTACACTGTTTCAACAAAAGTGCTCCAAAATATTTTTAGCCTTTGGGGCTTAAAATGCCAAAAGACAGCCGCATTTGCTACAACAGATTGCAGAAACCTCCAAAGATTTGTTGCAGTATCTTGTGTGTGAGGAACAAGTACTCAGGAATTACTTCAAGTAGTAGATGCAGGCCTTTGTGCGCAGGGCTCTAAAAACAAAGGCATATATATATAGGAGGCAATAACAATCCCTGAATAAGGTCAGCAATCTGTATTTTAGGGACCTCTAAATCCCTGTTTAAATAGTAAATGCCATCGCAGCTATTATCTCCACTGTTCTATACTTCCTTCAGTTCAAATCCATTAAGAAAAGAATTTAAAGTCAAAGCCAACAAGCCACCTTTATGCCTCTAGCCTCAGGGCATCAGCTTCTTCCATCGTATGTAGTTCATTTGCTGCTAATGGAGTGGCTCATACTAAGGACAACAATATCCCTGTTACCTAGAGGCGTGGTATGGCTAATATGTTAATGACATCAACATTCAAATGCTATTTTTCAGTGATGGGAGTCATAATTTCATCTTGTTGTTTGCAGTCAACTATCAAACTACACAGCTGTTGTCATGGTATAATCTACAAATGTGCAAAGCTAGTCAAGATGCAAACTCAAAATCTGTTTCAGGCTAGGAGTCTGCTCTGTAGACTTTCTCGGATTTACTGACTCCTGGTTTATACCTCACTGCACACTGGACGTTTACTACTCAAAGCATCAATGATAATGCATGCTGCTGGATTTCCTCCAGATTATCATATAATTTTCTTATTCCCTATATGAAATCCTTTTGTGAAATTAATCTTCTATTTTATAAGCATTAATGATCTTACACTAAGCAAGATGTACCATTAAGTTGTTCAGTGTGTAGCAGTGCTCAGGTAACTTTCCTACAATTATTCATGTCAACTTTAATTTCTCTAAAAAGGAACAGGTAGTGAGTAGTGAGAACTTACTGATATATGACAAATGTCATGTTCTGATTGCAAATGGAATCTGAAGATATTCCCTGCACCTTTGTTCTTTCTCAATTTCTAACCCAAAGGAAAAAACAATGGAATACCATCCAACTGGTTACTGCCTCGGTATTTCCACCCAGGCCAAATCCCATGATATCTAGACCAACGTGTATTTGGCTGTTGGTCAGATAAGCATTTGCATTCTTATATACTTACGTGAAGGGCATTTGTAAAACTTCTGAGGTTTGACCAGTGTTAATACTGAATTCATGTGAGAATTATTGCTCAGAAGGGCAGGCTCCAGAGAAATGGCAATAACAGTTTGGTCACTCAAATTATGCCAAGTAGAGACAAACAGCTGTGTAGAGTACTTTGTCGAAGGGCGTAAAGGCAGGAGACTTAGTGGGGAGAAACAGATCGCTGCAGTGGTTCCTCTGGCTATGCTATTCTCAGAGGTTTTGCTCTCTTGTATGGAGATCTTCTGTGGAATATAAAAAGAGAAATATACTTCTTTTTTTTTTTTTTTTTTTGGTAAAGTTTTCAGGCCACACTGCAGAATATAATAGAAAATCTTGTTCCTACCGTACATTTTGGTAGATTGTTTCATAACTGTATAGAAATGCTTTAATTGGCTGTTAAATTCTATCAGCCTGCTCCACTTGCACAACACACCCACTGAAATCCCAGTAACAATATAATTTGGCTTGAAATGTTCACTTCATTGTAGAAATGTTCTTTAGTGGGGGCAGGGTAGAGAAAAACAAATTTCTTATCCCAAGTGTGGTTTATGCAACTGTTAGAAAGGCAGTGGTGGGATCTGGCTGCCTGTAGGCTGTGCATCACTGCATAAAGCTTAAAGCCCCAGCACTGTGAAAAAAGCAAAGGAGGAACATGGTTGAAAAAGAACTGAAAGTTGTTAGCTATCACCTAATTTTACGTTGGCGTTTGAGTGCAGATAGATCTCTACCTTTTAAAGGCAAGTCTTTAAAAATATACTGGATTTCTCTAGGGCTTTTCAAGTTTTTTTGTTAGTTCTTTGTTACTTGGGGTTTGCAACCAAAAGCCAGTTGTAATGAGGGAAGAACACTTGACCTTGAACAACACTTTTAGTCCTTACCGTTCCTCTCTTGGTCGAAGCGTCAGGAAACATTCAGCAGATTGAGAGAGGCATTTGACTGAGAATTTGTGCTGGCTGACCAATTCCAGACTTTGCATCCAAGAGTTTAGATTACTGACGGCTTTTTAAAAGGCTGTCAAACTATCTGTCTCATATATAGGTGCAGTAAATATACAATGCCTGTACACCTTGGAAATATTTGCAGTGAAATTCTAAACTAATAACTAACTCTATTTCTGTCCAAAGTTTAAATTCCTTGATTTTAGGATAGTCTTTTCTGAGTCACACTAGTTAAGTTCAGTACTCTGTTTTAAAATTGTCCCTGACAAGATCATGTTGAGGAAATGGTGATGGAAAGTAATCATATTCAAATTCTGTCTGTATAATATTTGATCTAATTTGCCTCAAAACTGTAATTGACATGTCTGGAGGTGTATGACATTTCTCCAAGAAAGTTCATGAGGTCAAAATGCATCTGGGGAATCAGTAGTTTCAAATTGGGATCAGATTGGATTGAGAACTGCAACTGAAATGTTATGGCTTTATCTTTTATTGCAGATTTTTTGAAACTTTGATAGTTTGAAAATAAAATCTTTTGATATGTGCATTCAAGTGATTGAAATTTATCTGGTAGAGAGGAAGAAATATCACATAATTTGATAATAAATGAAATGCTTTGAATCAGTCCAAGGTTAGCTAATAAATCATGGGTTCTTCTAGAAAGAACAGTTCTAGCAATGATAGCCTTTCTATATCTAGTCAACCCAAAGAGATTTACAATCACATTATTATGAGACATTTTAGCACTTCAATTGCAATCTTCTTTAAAATTCAGATCATTTACATATTTTTGTCATCTTTTTTTACCAGGGGAATATCATCATCCAAGTCTTGGTGCATATATCACAACAATGACATGCACCACTGAATGTGACCCCTTTGTCATTTAATTTGTTCTAATGTCTACAAGGATGTTTAATAATTTGCAAAATATAATTCCTGTATTGATTGTTTTCTTCTTCTGTTTTTTGTTTCTCTCTAGCCAATAAATTAACAACCGCTTCTTCCCCTTCCCCCTCCTCTTCCTTTCCTCTTTTCAGTTTTTTTTAACTAAGTATCACCTGGTGACATTCCTAAAAACTTAAACATTTTTGCTTGTTTCTGGAAACAATAAGTAGTATTGTATAAGGTATAAGACATAGTAGTTTGGGAATGTTGCTTTTGTTAACAGTTTCACGTTTTCTCTGTTTCTTACTACAATTTTGTCAAAGACAGTTACTTGAAGAGAAAAACATGCAACAGGTAATTTGAGAGATAACTTAGATTTCTTTTATGCTTTCAAGGAAATAGGCAGTACTTAGGTGTTCTCCATAATCCGCAGTGTCTAGGACTAATCTATTTTTTACCTACGCAGATCAGTTATTCTTTTGGTGAGGGAAAATTTGCAGGCCTCCTAAGAAATTTGCAAACTTCAGCTCCTCTTCATTTAATTTATCAGATAAATTGTAGTGGGAACAAAGTGGTTTAACAGCAAGAACAGAAGCTATGTAGATCAGACTTCCAGTCCAGTTCTGTAGTACAAAATGTTTCTAGTTATTCATTTGGGTTTCTGAACTTCTGATTGTGTCTAGCAACTGACTTTCTGGGGTTCATGAATCACTTGCTCATTTTGACTTCAGTATAATGTATTTTGCCTCTCCATAACTACTTTCTTCTCAGAAGCTGTAGCTGCTTAAGGAACACATGCATGTAAAAACAAGCATTTCCCAACACACAACACTGGGAAATGACCCATTTTTTTTCATATTCACCTATGTATTTAAAAAGTGTCACATTTACATTTTTAATTTCTCCTCCTCTAAAAAGAAATGGTGTTTTTTGTTCAGAATTAAATTCAGAAATCTTTCTAATAATGTGGAATATCTCTGACAGAACTATTGTAAATAATCAAAGGAAGGAACTCTGCCAAGTTAACTTTCCTGTTGACTGAACTTATTTATTAAATCAGTATTTTACACAAATCTCATCTGTCTTTTGGTTCTTTCCCTTTCCTCTCTTACTTCTTCAAAGTGTTTTAGTTGGAGTGTCTGCTATCAGGGCACAAGAGATCCTTGTGCTATGATGCCTGGCAGATATTAGCGGTGGTAACAAAACAAGCACAGGAAATTTAGTGTTGAAAATTCAATTGATTCTGCTGTGGTATCCAAGAGCAAATCCATTGCCCTGGGACAGCACCTTGCAGTCTTCTGGCATGATAGGATGAGGGACTGAGTCAGAGGAGATGGGGCAGAGAGGACTGTCCTCTCGTCTAACTTCCACCTCAGCTTATGAAAGAAATCCCTTGAGTCCCAGGGTACAATAACGCTTTTCCACTTCTTCCCTTAAGGAGGAGAAACCCAGGGACCCTACTGCTTGGGAAGCCTACCACATTAGTGGATTTCACCCCTTTTCAATTTGTTGGCCTCTTTTTTGTTTGTTCAGTGGTGTCAATAATTAGAAAACTGCCAGTAACAGAATAGCAGAATTTTTCATTCCTCTGTCCTACATTCAAATTCTTCAGTAAAAATAAGCAGTGAATAAACATGCATGATTTAAGTAATCTTTTTAAAAATAATAATTTTAACCAATATGGTTTTACTTTTGCCACCTTTGATATTCTAAACATAGTTGAGTAAATACCGAGAATGTTCCTTATTAATTTGTGCAGAACTGGTAGTAGATATTCCTTTTAATTTATGCTTTAAGGAATTGAGTATTGAAATGTTGGGATGCAGAACTTTCATTCAGGAGGTGACTATGTGTCTGTTATCTGGCATAAAAATTCTGTGGCTCAGTCATTCCTTAATGGAAGATTCATCTGACAAATATATTCCTGAAGCAACAGTTCATCATCAGTGCCACACTCAGGTGGCATTTCGTCAGGAAGTGTCACTTTCAGAAGCAGGAATAAATCCCTGTTCTTCCACTGAAACATAAGCAAAAACAGTGGATGAAAAGACCTGCAAGAAAATACACTTCAGCATGAGTGAAGACTGCTACAGGGGCATCAGCCAGCACCTCAATACAGTTAATACCTTATCAAGCACTGTGACAGCTATATTCACTTCTGTGTTTCTGAGAGTATAATTTGGACCTCTGTAGAATGGAACTCTGAGGCCAACCATAATATTCTGTATTTGGTAGTTTTGGAATTCCTGTTTGTGTGTTATGGAATAAAGTGCAGACAATTTTCCAGTAAGTTACTATTGCTCATCAGTTTTTATTAGTCATGTATGAGGATGCTTCAGACTATAAATCTTCCAGTGGTCCAGGCTAACTGTTGCCTCTTCTGCGCTTCTTGCCAGCATAATTTTTTTAGGGAGAAATTACGCAATTTGATGAGAAAGAAGTAAATAGTCCTCTGTTAGCAGCTGTTTGAAATAGCAACTGTTTAAGGCTATTCAGCAATGGTAGATATTAGCAGTATTACTCAGGGATCTGTAGATGGTGTACCATATACATGTATTGCCACATGCTGTGCCGTATTTGTCTAATGCGAAACTCTCACTGTCAAACATCTTAATCATGTTTATACTGGTCAATGCAAGTATTTGGTCAGATTCTGGTAACCCGTCACCTTGTAGTATGTAGTTTGGATGAGGAGATGAGAGGCTGGACTTGAATATTTTGGACTCATCAAGCCCACAACAGTCACTTGTGTCCTTTGTTCCAAAAACAAGTAGTATGTAAGAATGTGATGCTAATATGGGAAGAACAGAGCATGTGCAGTTTGAATTCACATGCAAATGTGGAGCGTTATGGTGTTGGAAGGCATGCTGAGGGTCCGCATCATTAACGTGTGCTCTGATGTTCACGAGAAATGTAGCTGAAAGTAGCTTACACACATACACAGTGATCCTGGTTGGGGCTCCTGTGAAAATCCAGTGAAAGAAATGCTTCAGTTTATCCTTTCTGCATCTTCATATTTATGTCCATCAGCGAAATTAAAAGCAGTTGTCCGTGTTTCCCTTGTCTTCCAGCCCTCTCTTCCTTGCTGTGGCTTTGTCCCTAGTTCACACTGATCCAAACTGTGGCATGAGCTCTGATCCGGGCTATCCTGAGGACCATTAGGTCTAGAAACTCCCTTAATTGGAAAGCTTGGATCCTTCCTTTCTGAGGGGTTTATAATTTCTTTTATTTTTTTCATCAGTTCTGAGTAGATGAAATATTAAAATGTCAACACTTTGATTTATAAAGAACATCTTAAGTTTTTTGCTTTTTGTTTTTTTGTTGGTGGTGGTGGGGTTTTTTTTGTTGTTGTTGTTGTTTTTTTTTAATTTTGTTAAACTAATTTTTCTGTAGGGCTTGTGTGTACTGTTCAAGTTTTCTTTACCAGCACCAGGATATAAAAAGAGTAATAAATTTTACAAGTGCTGAAAGGGGAAAGGAAAGTAAGAGTGTTTTTTTTTTCCAGAAAATGTATTACAGGGAAAAAAAAAAAATTGTTTATGGTTTTTAAGTTTTATTGGCTGGCTTTTGGGATGAACTGTATACCTTTCTATTCCCAAACAATACAATGTAATGAGAATGTTTAGAACATAAGAAAAGAAAGCACTTTAATTAGACAATACTTGATGATTTTCTAAGCCATTTTATTTTTTAGGTCAAAGTTGTAGGTTGCGTTCACCCTAAATCTGATTATTTGACATTTCAAGCTTGTGGAAACAGCCATTTTTTTTCTTCGTATGAACTGGATGCACTTATAAAAACTAGCTGCATGTCTTAGCCATTAGTCTTCTAAATCTTTTGCATGGGAGCTTGTGCATATTTTATTAAAACAATGGCATTTTCAGTAAGTAAAGCATTTGCCCTAGCATCTGCTTAAAAGAATAATGAGAAAAATACATACGTTTCATAATGATCCAAACTTTTTTTTTTCTTTTTCTTTTTTTTCCTATGTCAGGAACAGTGAAGCCTGTGCTTTCAGATCAGAAATGATTTTTGGCCTTTGGAAACTGGGGCCATCTCCTCGTAGACTGTTGAGCAGCTGCCAGGCTAACGTGGCTTTTCCATGAGCCCTGCCGGCCCACTGCCTGTACCTCACCAGTCCTCTTGCCCTTGCAGCTCAGTTGTCTGCATGGGAGCCAGCCAAGTGCAGACACTTCCCTGACCTGACTGAGCAGCCATCTGGAAGGGGGCAGATGCTGTTATCCAAAAGTACTTCGGTATATGGCTGTAGGGGTGTTAAAAGCTCCCACCAGAAGTGCAAGCCCTGCCACAGTTAGTCAGGCACCTGTCCTTGAAGTGAATGCTTCTGTCTCTTGTCTCAGGCAGCGCATGGTCCGCATGACAAGTGGACAGGAATAGAGTGCCTTGGGGTGAGAGGGTGCCGTGGCTGTTTTTCAGCTGCTCCTAATGTGAGCAGAGCACCCTGAGGATTAGGGGCCCTCTCCTCTCTCTTCCCGCCCAGCTCTGATTGCCACCTTTGAGTCTGAAATGGAATGGGAAATTAGGGCTCCAGCTCTGCTCAATCCCCACCTTTCCTGCTGTTTCTGTACATACGTTTCCTGATGGTGATGATGGTGACACTGGTTAACTGGATGCTGTTTTGACATCTGCAAATCTTTTTGCACAGGTCACTATCTGCTTGGAGTTGAAAGGCTCTGTGTAGGCCATAAATAAATTATTGGTTTGTCTAGACTGCTAAAGTACTTTAAAAACTCTGTTTAAAAGCTCAGTCACTTTCTTGTTTTGGTTGCTCTTTTGTGCTTCGCAGCCCACTTGTTGTCTCTTGTCAAATGGTGATGAATCAACTGTAAGCACGACTGATCACCCAGGGAAATGGCAAAGGCCTTGAGTCACACGGGGTCTGGTCTTGGTAGGAAAAATGAGATTCCTGCCTGAGAAGTTCTTGTGAAGTTGGCTTTAGGGTATTCACAAACTACCTGTTAGACCTGGAAGAACAAGATTTGGCCCTGTCACGTTATACTGTAAATGCATTGATCTGGGTGGAGACATTGACTGATACTGGTGCAACAAAAACACCATTTGGCCTAAACGTTATGAGGAGGTGTCACCAAGCAGGTCTGTTGCTGGGGAACCTGTCAAGCTAAGGAGGAAGCCAAAGTGTCTGTGCTTCTTCGGACCATCTGCGCTTCCCTGGAAAACATTTTATTTCTAGGTAGCATTCAGTTTTTATTCTCATTGGCACAGACTATGTTTAATGTCTTTTTTTTCCTTTTTCTTTTTCTTTTTTTTTTCTGCAATAATAGTAAAAATCTGTTTTTCTTCCCTAACTATGTGCAGGCTGGCATGGCTTTGACTTATGATCCAACAGCTGCTATACAGAATGGGTAAGAAATGCATGTTTTCTTATGCCTTTTTAAAAATTATTTTGAATACCATATTCTGTTTTCTCTTTCTGTGGTAAAACTCATTCAGAAGCAAATTTACTCAGTCATATTTTGTCTGAAGCATGTGATGCTATACTGTCAAGTTCTTCTTTTAGTTTCTCTTTTGTTTTTATGCCCTTTTGTTTGTAATATCCATTTGAATGGGAAGTTGTTTTTCCTAATAGTTTCCATCTCTATTTGGCAAATGCTAGTGGTTGGTTTTGTTTTTTTTTTATCTCTCTCTCTCTCTCATGAAATGAAAACCACTAAAGTTTCCCTTTACTTTACTGACTTTGCTTTTGTTAAAATGATCATTGAAGATTCCAGCATATTTTGGATATTAGAGCTGTTACTTAATCTGTGTCCTCTCTGCTGCCTGGATGGCTTCCATGGCATTGTCTGAGCAGAAATGCCAGACAGTGCAAAAGCTTTATATCTGTGTGCAAGCAGATGGGATTCAGGAATAGAATGTAGAACAACACTCCTTTTCATTCCCCAGCTACAGCCTGCTGAAGAACTGAAACTTTTCTCAAATTTGCAAACAAGTTGCATCACCGTATTATTTATGTGCACGATTACATTTCCAATTATTTCACGAAGTAGAAAAGCAGATCCCTGAGATCCAGCTACCCTTTCGGATAGATTAACAATAATTTGAAGAGAAGCAGGAGGCTCAGCCCTGAGCTCTTTGACAGTCACTCTTCGATCAGAGTGATGTTTGTTATGATTATTCTATGCATACTCCCATCTGCGCTTTCCAGTGGAAGGATTGAATGTATTGATATTGAGCAGAGTGGATTTATTTGTTAAATGCTGTTTAAGGCACTGCTAGTTGAAGCATTTAAGAAACCCGAACAGTGAGAGTAGCTTTAAAAAAATCAACAGTAATAGTTTGCATATTTTACTTAATTGCCCTTCGCAAGCAGTATCTTCGTAGGCCTGGTGATATTCTCATGTTGTGGATGAAGCAGCCAAGACAGAGCAGCTCAGAAAAAAGATTTATTTTTTTTTCACGCAGCTGTGATTTCATAATCCTCTGGTTTTGCTTCTCTGTTCTGACCCCCCTAAACAAGTCCTTCTGCTCCATCATCTTATTTTTCAGCTCGTAACATATTGTAGGCTATGAATGAAACCATCACCAGTTCATAATCCACCAGCGTTTCATCCAGACAAATGGCTTTTATTTCAAAGGATTTCTTCTATTTGGTTGCATTAAATATTTGGAAACTGTAATTTGAATAATCCTCTGAGATAAATATCATTTTACTTCAAGAATATATATATTTTTTAATTATGGAACTTACTGTAGATGCATGCATTCTCGGGTGTTTAGGATACTTAGGGGTTTGAACACGTTGTCAGTGATCTTTTGAAAAAGAAATAGTAAACAATGGGGGATTTTAGCTAATAAGTTTTTAAACATTCTTTTATTTGTAAAGCTTGAAAAACTACAGCGTTGCGTATTGTTCTAAGAGTGACAGTTAATTACTGCTTTGACGTATCTCTTATTTCTAGAGCGTCAAAATATTTTCTGTTTCATCAGGACAAAATCTTATTCAAGTGTTCTTCCACTGGTATTTTTTCTGACCACATGCACTATCAAGAAGAGTTCTTACTATATGGGCAACAATGAATTGTCCTCCAAAAGTAACATAGCTGCTATTCTATTCTTTGGTTGCATCTTCAAAATGCTGTCTCCTGAGGATCACCAGGACCCTTTGTTTACATGTATATTTGTTTTTTTAACTCTCCAGACATTCACTTAACAGTCACTATGTATCCTGTACTTATAATTTTTTTACTATTTTTCATAAGCTCTTTACACGCAAGTTCGTGGGTTTTATTTTAGGTAAGTCTGAGAGCAACTTGGTGCATTGCTTGTAAAATCTGCAGGTGTGATTTGTTGCTCTCAACACAGCAGATGTGTGGCCATGTTAAAAGAGAATTAATTTAAAGGCTTTTATAAACTATGAAGTGAAACAGGTCAACTTAAACATCCAGTGAAGGTGTGTTAGGCAAGCACATTGCTCTTCACAGTGAGGACGGTCTGGAAGTGAAAACAAAGCTGATGCTTTGCAGCCTGCTTGTGTTGATAGCGTGCTCATACTGCGTAGGAAAAAATGCTGCTTAATGCTCTGCAGTAAAGTGGAGCAAGTAGATAAGTTTTGCATGGGGGAATCTATGAAACAAAGGTGACCTCCTTGTAATAGATCTATTTGGTGTAAGCTGGTTAAGCGGGTGTTGTCCCTGCATGCAGCTCAGGATTGGTTGGTAGGCTGTGATAAGCATGAGTGGCTCAGTCCTTCAGGTGCCTGCCAGCACAAAGTAGACCAAGGCTAGAGATAAGAAACATCAAGACATGTAAGCTGAGGTGAAGATTCTGATTAGATATGAGTTACTAATGAAACTCAAGAATGACTCCATTTATTCGAATCCTGTATAAGATTGGTAGATGTATTGGATGCATTTTGATGCGTGTAAATTGCTAAATCTATGCAGGATATACAGTGAATGGTAGTCTATTAGTGAAATGCGTCACTGCATGTGTCATGAAGAGGTATTTAAAATTTCCATCTTTTTAAGAGATTTGGATTATACTGGTTTGTTTTGGGGCATAACCAAGCCTCAGGGAAGAATTTGGATTCTTAAATGCTCTCCAGATGAAAATGAGGGTTCTTGTTGCTCTCAGAGTAGTACTATCACTTTTATTATAGTATAACTGCTTATTTGCCTAGAAAATCTATGACAGAAATAAAACAAAAGAGAGAGATAGAGACATTCACTAAAAATAGCAAAGGCTTTTTCCTCACAAAGGAATTATTATTTTTTTTTTCCTCACAAAGGAATTATTATTATTACTATTATTATTTTTGAGTCTATTGCATTGTAAGGCATGACTCCCCATTTCATTATATTGCTTTTATGCCCCTGTAACTCTGTTTAAGCATCCGGTGGAGTTGTATCAGCATAAAACCAGTGTAATGGAGAGGAGAATCTGGCCCAACATATACGATAACACTGCAGTATGTGTTACCGAAGATGTGTTAGTCACACACTTCAGTAGATAAGCTCTTTTCCCCTGCCAATTGTTCCATGTCTTTTTTTCTTTTATAATCAGCCTTTTCTGAATTGCGTTTACAAAAGAAGTCGGGCCTTATTCTGGGGAGCAGTGTGCCTTTTGTAATATGCTACTGATTTTTCAATTTGTGATATTAATATTGTTTTAGTGGTTTAATGCACTCATACAAAGAACAAAATAGAGCTCTTGCACTTGCTCTGTAAAGATGCTCATTTAAAATGTTGCTGAGGCTTGAGTTCTCCTGGCTATTTGACTAAGATCGCGATGTACTGTATCAGTTTAATATCTGATATCTGGGGGACTATACTGTGCATTTGCAGGCCAATGGGCTCAATATTCAGATAGGTCTTTTTCATCTCAAACATCTGACTCTGTGGCTTATTGCAACAGAAAATTGCTGCTCTGATAACGCTTGGTAATACTCTTACATTATGTGAGCCCCAGGATACTATTTATGAATGTAACTTTTTCAGTATTGCCTGCAGGCACGAAGCATGAGCAAATGGTGTTTATTGCAGTGCAAATAGGGTCTTGCTCTTGTACAGATTCTGTGTGGAAGCTTGCACATTCTCCCAGAGGATGGGAACCATATGGATTTTTTTTTTTCTATTTTTTGGCAGGGAAATAGCGACCAGACGCTCCAGATAATGTAGTCCCCAAATGCAGAGGGAGGGTTTATGTAGGAGCGGAATGTGTACTTTTTCTGTTAAGCAGCAGACACTGTTCTTAAAGCCTTGCCTATGTGTGCTGATGATGTACTAGGGAATGTGGTTCTTTTAACATCTCATAAAAATATTTTCTTTTGAGTCCTTTATAAGCCCTTCCTCACAAACATTCTGGAAATTTTTTTGTCTCTTAGTGAACAGTTTTTCTTATTCTTATAGAATCCAGGCATGCTTAAAAGGACTATTTGAAATGCAAGGGCAATGTCTGTTTTGCTTCTTCCCTCCCACCTGCCTCTCTACACTTTTGCTTCTAGCAAAACAATTGCAGACGAGGAACAGGAATGCTGGCTCACACCTGCCAAAAAAAAACCAACAAAAAAACAAGACCTGCATGGGCCACTGTAAGGATGTAAGCTGCAATTGCACAGAATGCAGCTGGGCCTTTTGGAGAACTCTCCTTAGAGCCTCTCCATCAACTACCACAAGGTTTATACCTCTCAAATACAGTACCAGAAACTGATACTATGCATTTCGGTGCAGGCAAACACGGGGCCATAATCGAACTGTATATTTAAAATGGGTCGAAACCAGTATAATTCTCTCATATATATATATATATGTAAAATTATACATTAAAGAGAGAGTTTTATATATATATATATATATATGTATACATATATATATATAAATAAATAAAACTCTTTTCACTCCTCTTTCTAATGTGCGTATTCCAATGACTGAGAATCCTACATTCCCTTTGGACTGACTTACAACATCTTTCTTCCACCTCATTTCACTTCTCCCTGGGTTTGAAGGAATGTTGATTAGGTCAGCAGCTGTGGATCTTTTTGGGGTGCTTCATATGTTTATATCAGAGCGGGCCACTCTTGCATTTTTGATCCTCTTGTGGGTTTTTTTGAGGTCCACAGTATGTTACTTCTTATGCCAACTACATACCAGGACATTAGCCTATTTGTGTATAAATGTAATATGGAAGAAGCCTCCACATCCCATGAGAGCATGGTGAGCCCTCCTTTTGGGCAAGAGCCACTGGGGATTTGTGTGTAGCTGCAGCACTGTGGCAGGTTGAGCATCTTGAAGCTGGGAGATGCTCCTCTTGACCTTTTCCTCATCATTCCACTGTATTCTGTGTGTGACAGAGACAGCTTCAAAATATACTTGTTCAGTTCTTGCTCTGTTGAATTTCCTCAGGCAATATCCAATTTTTTTTTTTATAGCCCTTCCAGCACAAATAATACTGTGGCAGGAAGGAAAACCTTTGTCTTCAGGTACAGAGAATTCATGATCGCAAAATGTCTGACCTACAGCCTCTCAGTGACTCAGATTGTTAAACTCAATTTATTATTATTTAAGCTGAAATTTATGAATTGGATTTTCTCACATTGTCATTTTCTGTGTCAGATTTCCTCCTCCTCTTTAACACGCTGGTGCATGCATTTTAACAGTATAACTGAGTGTCCTGATAGTATGTTGTATTTGATGCCTATTTGAAAGCATTCCAAACTGCGTCAGATAAATGGTATTGGCAAGGGTACTGGAAGGGCTGTATTTTTCACATTACCAGAGTGTATATTCTAGAAACTTATGTACTATTCAGATAACAGCATCTCTAAGCTGAAAATGAAATGGTTAGCTGTCTGTCAAGTTCTTGGCTTAGCACACATTTCCTATAAATTTGATAGTATTTACTTGGATTTGTTGGAGAGTTTATTCCAAAGAGTCAGTGTTCCAAATGGAAAAATTTTGTCCCGTGCACTCTCCTTTGTCCGGGTGATTCATACACAGTGTGAGCGCAGCTTCAGTTCCAGGACAGATAGAATTAGAACTGACAGAAGAAAAATGTGTTGTTTCTCTAAAGAGTGTTGTTTTTATGCTGTCCTTCGGTCGAAGAGGTTTGTATGTATTTCTGTAATACATTTAACCTGTAGAGAAAGTTCTGCCAGTCTTCTGTGGACCATTTTCATTTGCAGCACAAAGCATTTCTTAGTTCATTCACTTAGCAACTACATTGCCAAAGTGAATTCTGATTAACCTTTGTCTGGGAAGAAGATCCCCATAACAGGACTAAGCTAACGTACACATCATCCTAAAGCCATAGATAAACCTGGCTAGTGCTGTAAAAATCCTTTCCTCCCAGCCCCAAATTTGTACAAGCATAATTGGGTGTGCTTGATTCAAGCAGAAGGATATAAATATTTCTAAGTTCTCATAATAGGATATACAGATAATTGGGCAAAGGCACAGTTTTAAAATAGTCTCTGTGCGAGCATTGTAAGAGCAGATAAATGTTCCTAAAATAGCAGTGTATTTCTATTAAACAAAAAAATCACTCAGACGCCACCTGCTGCTTTTGGCATTTTAAAATCTTGTTTGGAGCAGAGAGAACTGATTGCTTCTCTGTCTCTCTCTCCCCTTCTAACTTTGAATGTTTCCACCCAACTTTCAGAGACAGCAGCCTGTATTTCCACACCTATTGGTTGGAGAAATTCAGTGATTATTTGAGCCTGCATCCAAAATGAATGCCTCCAGTCTGAACTAGAATGACTAGAACTAAATCTGGGATGCCAGGGTGATCAGAAAATAGAGCACTTGTTTAAACACCAACTATGATTTTTTGTTGTTGTTGAAGGGCTCTCATGTTAAGCTTCTGATGAGTACCTCAGTACAGGGGAGAAAGAACACAGAAAGGCAGGGAGTGCAATCCACTGTTACAGGGAACATATGTGCAAAATCTACTGTTATTTGTAGGGTTGGCATGTGCAATATAAGAACAGTATACATGGGATTTGAATCAGACCAGAGGATGTTGCACAGGAGTATGTTTCTCTCTCTTAAGGATTCCAAAATATTAGCATTTTGACAGCTGTAAGACCACAAATGTTCTATTTTTAAGCAGCATTGTTTGGTGGTTTTGTTGGTTTTTTTTTGTTTCATTTTGTTTTTGTTTACAGTTAAAACCGACAGAACAACAAACACAAAAATCTTGATAAGTACATGGGTATTAAGTACTTACACAGTACATCAGTAGTGATGTTTTCCACATGATAATATTATCAATAATCATTTACCCACAGGGAAATAGAATGAATATAACATTTATTATCATCAAGCAAGATATAGTGAAACTTTTGCTCATAGCATGCAATAGTGGAAATAAAAACAACTAGATCTGGGATTTTCATTGCTGCCTGGGGGATTTAGACTCATAATTTTTGATAAATTTCACCAGAAGGTAAGTTTTTAGCTCTCCATGTAGATGAGTATGACAATTTCAGCCAGAGATTCTGTACCCATCCCTTAATAAAATAAATCAGGCGTATACGTGGAATGTGTTATTCTCAGCACTGAAGCATTAAGATCTGAAAAGAAAACAGTGCTGCATGTAAAAATGAAATCAGTTATCATTGTCTTCAATATCGCATAAGAAATTTCCTTTCACTAGATAGCACTCTGGAAAATCAGCTGTCTTTGCATTTCATGTAATTACTTCTCGTGTTGTGAAGTTCTATATTTGTGCTAGTTGAAGTGAAAAAAATATGGTTTGTGTAAATATTCCTCCTCCTTTCCATTTTCAAAATCTACTCAGTGAAGCCATCACATCTTCCTTATTGTGGTTTTGGAAATAGATGGACATAATTACCTGTGTAGACTCTTTTTGTCTTTGCCTGGGAGGCAGTGAATTAGTCATTCAGAGCCTAGCAGTCAAAAGGTTCAAAAAACTTGCTTTTGTTCTTTGTTTGCAGATTTTATTCCTCACCGTACAGTATTCCAACAAACCGCATGATTCCACAGACATCAATCACGCCATTCATTGCTGCTTCCCCTGTCTCTACATATCAGGTATGTCAGATTTGTGCTTGTCTACTATGTTTCCCACTTAATTATGTTTTGGATGTGGATGAAGGTAGAGTGGATACCACAGAAAAACAACATGAGCACTTGTGCTCTTAAGTCATGCTTTAAACAAAAAGGCTTTCTAGAAGTATTCAGGTATTGTTTGGTGTAGGGTTTTGAGTGTTTCCTGCATTCTTAACACTAGCAATGAAAGCTACTGTAATTTTTTCTTATTTCAATCAGTTTCACCAGCAAACAGCATTTTGCTTCATTTCCATTCAACAATAGCAGATGCTTGTCATTCTTATTGAAATGTTTTGTCATTTTGACTCCATTTCATCAGCCAAGTGTTTTAAACACATTCTTTTTTCATAATTTATGTCGTCTGCATCATATTTTGACCTCCTGACCTCAGCTGTATTTGCTCCAGTAACAGCATCCTTTAACAGCACTCTTTTTCCTACAGTAACTCCTGACGGAGCGAGATTCTTTAGGATAATTCTCCTCATGAGCTTCTTCAGTCTCCAACACGTTTTGTCTTTCAGAATTCCTCTTTTCAGCATATTCCAACCAGCTCTCTGCTGGGAATATGCTGCCACGTTCTAGCTTTGTGAGAGGGAAGTCAAAACTGAGTTGAGTAGTTTTAGTATTAGCCAGTTTTTCTGGGAACGTATGTAAAGCTGGTCATTGGCCGTACATTTTACCATTTCAGTTGGAATCATAGAATATTCCGAGTTGGAAGGGACTCACAAGGATCGTATAGCCCAACTCCTGACTCCACACAGGACTACCCAAAATTCAAACCTTATGTCTGAGAGGACTGTCAAGGTACTCCTTGAACTCCAGCAGCTTAGGCCATGCTCACTTCCCTTGTTCCATGCTCACCACCCCATAGTGCAGAATCTTTCCCTGACCTCCAACCAGACCCTCCTCTGACACAGCTCCATGCTGTTCCCTTGGCTACTGTCCCTGTCACAGAGAGCAGAGCTCAGTGCTGCTCCTCTGCTCCCAGTGAGGAGCTGCAGCTGCCATGAGGGCCTCCTTGTACATCTTGCCCACCAAACCCTTGCCCATCTTGGTAGCCCTCTTTTTGTATGCTCTTTTGTAGTCTTATGTCTTTTTTATACTGTGGCACCCAAAGATGCATGCAGTGCTTGAGGTGAGGCCACACAGCACAGAGGGACGATGCCTTCCCTCACCTGGCTGGCAGTGTGGGCCTGATGCACTCCAGGGTGCGGTTGGCCCTTTGGGTTGCCCGGCCACACTGCTGACCCAGATTCAACTTTCCACTGCCTAGAACCCCCAGATAACATTACGCAGGGCTGCTTTCTATCCTCTCACCCCCCAGTGTGTATATATATATATACAGGATTGCCCTGGTTATTGCTGTCCTGTGCCATCAGCACTCTTCCAGTCTAGCTGAGAATCTGTTCTTACTGCTGAGACTGATTTGTTGGTTTGGTGTGAGGGTTTTTTGGGGTTAGTTTTTTGGTGTGTTGTTTTTTGTTTTTTGGGTTTTTTTTTGTTTGTTTTTGTTTGTTTGGTTTTGTTTTTTGAGATAATGTTTTATTTATCTACAGACAATGCTCTACACTAACTGTGTTTTAGTGTTTAGACCTGATCTTCAAAGATAAAGGATTCTTGTAATTTTCTTTGACTTCTGTGTTGTTTAATTTTAGGTAGCTATGTAACAAAAAGTTGCTTTGGCGAGATGAATTCAGGAAATTTGCATCAGTTCATGGTTTGATGCATTTAAATCAAAAAACATTTTGTTGCCAGTTTTGTTTTGTTTTCTAAAACCCAGATCATTCTTACTTGGTAGTTTGTAGTAGAAGCCCAAAGACATTTGCCTTGGCAGAGAGGAGGAACTACAAGGAGGGGAGCACTGAACAGCATTAAGCTCATTAGAGCACTAATCTTTTTAGCTACTGGGGATTCACAATAGAAAATTTTGTAGTAGGTGTGTATTTGCATGTGTGCGCTGGTTTTGGTTCTAAAAATGTTACAGTGAACTTGTTTTTCAACAAAAACTCTGCTTTAGCCAACTTCAAAAAAAATGCCGAAGCACAAAACTACACAATTAATCCTCCCTTGCTTCCAGAACAAAATCACAGGGCATATGAAGAATCAGGACCTTAACGGCTTTCTCCTACATATCCTTGTTCATGTTCAGCCTGAGATACCACATGCCCATCTCTGTGAGTGTGGAGATAGCCACTGATGGCTATAGCACAGATATATTTTCATGTACTTGTGATGTGTTGTGGTCCCCAAACTGATGCAGAAAGAATCAAGAATACACAATCCTTGAGATTGGCTGAGTTACAGTAACATGTGGGCAGTTAACGCTTAAGAGAAAAGGTAATTATGGCTCAGAAATGGCACCACAAATACACAAGAACTTTGTAATGCACTTAATTGTTAGTAAAACTGATTTATCTGTGGAATCTGTTGCATGTCAGTAGGAAGACAAAACAACAAAAAAAAGGCTTCAGTGAGTACTGAGTTCTGGTGAGAACGGACGCCAAGGTAGGAGCTGCTTCTATGGGCAAGGACATCATAAGTCAACTATGCTATGGAAGCTTTCAATCATAGTAAGCTTCAAAAGCTCTGAATTAGATCTTCGGTTCTTCCAGAAAACAGGATAAATCATTCTAGAATCTCTGAAAATGTTATACCTTTCAAAGTTTGTATGGGTACTTCAGAAATAAACTTTGAACATTTTACGTCTGCTGCACTGTCATTTGTTTGACATGTTCATGA
Organism: Alectoris magna; assembly: GCA_030625065.1. Taxonomy (NCBI): domain Eukaryota; kingdom Metazoa; phylum Chordata; class Aves; order Galliformes; family Phasianidae; genus Alectoris; species Alectoris magna. Next base: position 110,008,194 of record CM060561.1, on the reverse strand, counting down.
TTACATTGATGGATGAAAGCAAACAGTACAAATGAAGAATTAAGACTACATGGAGTATCAAATAATGCTTTATGAGATTAAATAATGTGGTTCACAGAGGTGGTGCAATCTCCAAGACTTTTGAATTTAGTGGAAACATCAAATACAATTTGAAAGCTTTTTCCTTTGTCAGTAACTTTATGATGCATAAATGATGTTTACATTAAGCTACATGCCTTAACTCTTTTTCTAGAATTAGCTCTGTAGTTGCAATATAAATAATATTTTCAGGTAAATTATTGGAGTTCTGTTTTAAACTCTTCAGTGCTAATGGAAAGTATTTGATATGCAGGTCCAGAGTACTTCATGGATGCCTCATCCGCCATATGTTATGCAACCAACAGTAAGTAGATACTAGCTAATATTCAACTAAAAATGCTTACACTGTAGCCTTACTCTGCTTTTCAGCCACAGTAAAGTCCTAGGTCATGTAAGATCAGCCAGCTGCTTTTTTGACAAGAGCCCTCTGCTGCAAAGGTTTTGCTTCTTTAAAGAACACCATTTGATTTAGTGAAAAGGGGAGGATGGGTGATATGTTATCTAGCAGCATTGACTATAAGAGAATAACTAGATCTAAAGTACAGCTTCTGAAGCTTTGCTTCATGGGCTGCAAGATAGCTACATTCCTGCATACTTTGAATTGCCAGGATCAACACATGTTAGCCCTCCCTTATATGCTTATCCATCAAAAAAGTCCTTTGTAGTTGTATATACTTTAAAGAATCCTCAATGCCTTAATATTGCATTTCAAGTACTGAAAAAGAGTGAAACACAGCTGTCTTACAGAATCTCAGCTAAATCTCAATCTCTTTTATGATTTGACCATCCAACTCTTTTTATTTCTGAGTAAATTTTTATCATTTGTCAGTTTATAGCTATTATTTGTATATGCATTAAACTTCTAGTACCATTTATTAGAAACAATGCAGATGAATTTTCATTTACCTCTGTTTTGATGCACTTTGCCTAAATATTAGTGATGTATCAGATGGAAAGAACATATTGAACAGCACTACCTACAGATTGTTTTAGTTTTGTTTCCTCTGTTTGATCAGTGTCTCAGGCATGGATCCACTCTAGTGTCATTAATCAAAATTCAAATGTGTATTCCACCTGAGTATCAATATATCCATTCAAGTGAGGAGGGTAAAAAAACAAAATGAACTTCTGTAGTTTAGACTTGTTTGTTACGTGTACACTAGGATATTCATTATGTTAATTCGTGTTCAAATATTTTGACCTCACAACAAATACCCTATATACCTTTTTAGCAGTGCAGGATTCTCATCCCACTTTTAACTCCCCTTCCACATCTGTATGTTCTTTGTAGACAAGTTTCTCAGTTTTGTGTAACTAGGCAATGACTGTAGAGTGCGACGGACTGTGTTCAGGGAGACCAATTCCCACCTCTGTGGTGCTGCACCACACTCCAGGTCCTGGCAGAGGTTTCCATCTCAGTGGAATAAAGCTATTGTGTGTTTGTTGTAGGAAGCCAAACTGTATTGGACAATCAATTCTGTATTCTACTATTTGGGTTTACTTGCAGACCAGAAGAAATTTGACAAGTGTGGATATGAGGGACTATCAGACTTGGGGAAGCCCAAGGATCTCTGATCCTTGTGGAAGTATTCCATTTTGAAAGGAAAGAACACTTTACCAATTCCAGTCTTTGTTTGAGTTTGAGTGTGTTTGAGTTGTATTTGACCATGTTCAGCAAAGCATTTTTCTGCACTACCAGAAGCAGTGAGTATTTTGGCGTACTGATTGGATGTGTTTACCCCTTGGTAAAGGGCTGTAAAGAGAAAAATAGTGTTTATAGTGAGTATCATCCTAAATATGCCAAGTTATATTTGTGTTCATTGCTAACCAGAGAGTTGTGTCAATGAAAGGATGTGTACTTTTATGTGGAAAAGCAGAGGGAGAGTGAATAAGAGGTTTAATGTTTCAGTGTCGCTGCCATTGTGGGTTATCTCTATGTGTTGTCTGTAGCAACTCCAGTCTTTTCACTGAAAGATTTTTGCTATGTGTTTCCCAAGATTTATGTTCTTAAATAAATGGACAGGAGGCCTTTAGTTCTGAAGGCAAAAAGGCAGAACTACCATTCCCCAGATTTCATTCAGAGATGAATTCATTAGAAAGGTCTGAAAAATTACCAGAGAATTACTACACAGCAAACTAAGAGAATCGATGGCCTGTTTTGAAAGAAAATAAAGAATTTGTGTCCGTAATAAGTTTGCTTTAGTTTCATGCCTAAGTATAGACTTACGTTTCATGCTTAAGTGTAGGCAACTTCATAGCTTAAAAAAGTATGAAGAAAAGATTATGACAAGGCTGGCAGAATGTGAGACCCAATGAGCTGATGAAACTGAGAACTTTCTAATTCACTTAGCTTTTTGTTTCTTCTGTAACTTAGTTTGCCATGTTATTATCTAAATTGCTACCACTTTACTTCACAGTATTTTATGAGATGATTGATTGCAGTGCATGATATCCCATTGGAAACCAGTGCGGATAAATATTACATTCCTCTTGCCCCAGGAAGGAGAACATTTTGTTAAGCCTGTATTATTCTTTCTGAATAAAGATGAACTCTTACAGAAAGCACAGTTTGAATTGCTCAAATGCCAACGGTTAATTCTTTGTTTTTATTATAAATATCCACTAAATTATGTTACTGGATGATTAGTTTTTCATTTCAGAAGGAAGCTCCTACTTTATACTTATGTATGATTTAATACCACATAGTGTCCCTCGTGACAGAAAAAGAATCAGGCCCGTGCTGTCGAGGAGACAAAGGGGGTTTTCATTCAGCATGCCGTGCACAGACAGGACAGCTTGCTCCCAGACTGGCAAGCTTGCTGACAGGAGGAAAGAGCTGTGCTGTGCAGCATCACCACCCTGCCTCTGCTGGCCTCTTCTTTGCATGCCCATCTCTGCTTCTGTGTCACCTCTCTGTCCACTGTCATTTAAACACCATGCTCCGTTTTAGCTGATATCCCTCTTCAGTAGGTTGGCCTGGCGGAGGTTTTGCTCATTTACTTCCCTTTGTATATCAAGTTCAGTCACATCTTCCTGATGTATGCATTCTGGTTTTGTTTACATGATGAATTCAAAGAACACTATGATAAATATAAAACACTATATCTCTGATTCTTTTTATAGCTTTTTAACTATGATTCTGATAGATAGCAGCAAGACATATATGTTACCTGGAAAATACATGCAGTTACTGCATTCCCTTCCCCAGCCTTGTTTGTCTTATTTTTGTGATCTCATTACAAACAATAACCAAAATGACTTTCTGTGAGAAGAAAACAGTCAGAAATACTGGGAAATTTTTTTCTCAAGTCAAATGGGGCAGCCAAGGGCTCCTCAGTCATAGCATAATTTACTCTTGATTTGCCCTGTAACTTTTAACCTTAATATAGTGGGTTGATGGCAAAGAGCGATAGCATTTTAAAAAGGTGGGGATTTTTTTAGCTTTGAATTTTACTAGCTTTATGAAACGAGACATGAAAAAGTAGTATCAGATGCGTTGAGGAAGTACTGATGTTTCAGAATTACCAGTAATATGCTGAAATAAAAGGGTCATAACTCCCAAATCTTTGTGCTTTCACAACCTTCAGAGTTTTGGGAAATAGGATCCCAGATTCACATGAACATTCCTTTAGGCTCATGTGTGACTCAGACAGTTGAAAATGCATCCTTTGTCAGTGGAGCCTTCACCCTTTTATGTCCATATCGATTACACTGTGTGCAAGTAAGAATGCCTCACTTTGGCCAGTTCTGTTGTTTCTCCATGTGCCATGGTCCATCATACCAGCTCTAATGGAAGACAAGCTACCAAAGAGTTATGGCTATGTGGAGTTGGACTCGTATTTGCACAGTATGTAATCCACTGATCACAGTCTAGGCTCCGTTTAGTTAACTGTATCTTTCAAAGTACAGTTCAAACTCATCCCTTCCTGAAAGGATTCTTGTATTTCTTTACTGCCTTAGGATAAGGGGTAGATGGATAGCAATGAGATAATCAAAACATTTAAAGGATAAGGGTTATTCTAGAGATTTATAATGCTTGTTATATTAATGTTTTTCCTGCAGTCCCTAAAGGCCATGTGATGGTTTGGGGAAAATACTGAAAAACATGGTCTAAGCTCAGTTCATGTATAGATAATCTTCATTTTTATTAACGCTGACATTTGTGTAAAACTTTTTTTATTCGGATCTTTATTATACATCATGTGTGTACTCTTGCCTCTAAAGGCAATTTTTTTTTTAGTGAACCAGCAGAAATGCTCTACACTAGTACTGTGTGTACACACTGGCTTTTATTTTCTAATAAAACTGTGCCCCCACAGCAATTAACTTAAGTACACAAACAGGTGTTCTTCTCAATCTTGAGCAGTTTCTGCAGAAGGAATATGCGAGTGTCAGCACAAAGGGGGCAATCAGAGCAGCATATGGAAATCTACTATTGATAAAATGCATTTGGGAGAAATGCTCTTCTGCGCATTTCTCAAGCCCATAGAGCCCTTTTATAAAGGTTGATATCTTAACAAATGTCCTTATTATTGTCTTTCTTTAACATCAACAACAAAAACATTTCTTATTTCATAAGCAGCATGAAACCCCTGTTTTGGTGTGACGCGAGGCTGTGTAACGACTTCAGAATCTTGCCTTTTGGTTGTTGTGCGTAAATACAGCATAAAAAGCACAAACTGTCCAACTGAAATATATCAGTTTTCATTTTCTCACTAGCAACTCTGTTGTTTTGGACAGTACCCAAAATACCACAGCAGTTTCAGTGTTTTGATTCCTACACTCTCGAACAAAGAAGCTCCTTGTGCTCCCTTCGGTGTCCCTCTCCCAAGGCTGCTTTCTTTACCTCACGTTTGTTGCTCTACCTTTTTAGCAAACAGAGCCAGAAATCGATCTTACATTTGGATGTATAAGTGTAAGGGAACAAAGTATGTCCTTTGCGGACAGCTGAGTCCCGCATCCAAGATGAAATGTGAGAGTTCAGCTAGATAGTATGAAAAGTAAACAGGAAATAATCCTTGGAAATTGGAATCTCCAGCTATTCTTTTAACTTTTAGATGTGTGTTTTTAAAAGATCCTTTGAACGTGAACTTACTTGAACTTTTAAAGCCAAAGAGTTTAGAGGTTGAAATAACTAACCGAACACCAGTGCCAAAGTTTTGCTGAACAATTTTAATTTCAGTGTTTCCCGAGGCAGAAAATCAAGGACTGCCAATTCTGTAACTCTGATAATCAAGACGGTAATTGGCAATGTTCCTTTGGGACAAGCAGGCTTGCATGAGGTCACTTCTGACTGCCTCTTGCCCAGCACTGGCCTTTTTTAGAAGTTGCCTCTTCTACTAATTGGGTAATTTCAACCTCAGCTGGGCATGCTCTGACCGACCCTCTCTAGTGCCAGCTGCAGTGGTGTAAGGAGAGTACTGGGCTGTCTGCCTGGGGAGGGTGGAAAAGCAGTGCCCATCACCCACGCTCACACCTCTGTAGAAGGAAATAGGTGTAAACAATTTACCCAAGTCACACGTCATGCTCAAGCATAGAGGCTTGTATGTCTGATTATTCAGTTCTTCTGGAATCATATCAAAGTACTGATGCAGTCATTTGTTCTGCTGTTGTAGAAATTAGTATGAATTAATCTGAATGGCAGAAAAAGCCTTATTCAAGTTAGATTTCCAACCCCTTTTTGACACTCTGCTGGAGCCCCCTAGTGAAATTGGGTGCTTTTGTGGTGGCAGAAAGACACACCACATATGGATTCAGTTAGAAAATGGACAGGAGAACCACAAGCCTTTCCAGCAGACAGTCCATTGCATTTGAGGAACTTGTGTGTTGCTCTTTAATCTTAAAAAGACATAACAGTTCTAGTAAATTTTATTGTTATGTATTCTACAGATAATATGAATACTAAATGGATAAACCAAAAGACTAAAAATTTTAAATGACTGGAAAAGATATATATGTATGTATTTAATACAAATCTATAAATGGAAAAGGAAAAGATATTTGAAAAAGAAGGCTGACACTAAATCTTAGAGATACTCCAGAGACTCTAAAGCCAGGAATTTCTGGTTGAGAGATATAGTGGTTATGGAATATTGATTTCTCTTTAACAGAAAAGATGTAACCTTAACTGTCAACTTTCATTGTCAAGAAAAATCTTGACATGACAACTGTTTAAAAGCAGTAGGGTTTATCAAAAGGGGCTATTTTTTAAAATATAGTTATTAATCAATAGACATTAGAGTACCTTCTGTGGAAGAATGTAGTGCGTTTAAAAAAAAAATAAAAAAATCAATGTCTAATTTTGTACAAAGCCTGCAGTCTGTTTTAAGTTTTCCAGTTTCACGTACATTTACTAAGACTGAAAATCACTAATACTTTATTTCACATAACATATGTACCATGTATGTCTCAGGTTGCATGTAGATTTGCATATACGCAAGGTTTTATATTTACAGAGTCAAAACCTTAAGCACAGACTGTAAGGTTCATATATAGTGTTTGCCATTTTGAGCAAAAAATTCCTCATTTGATGAGCACTCATCATTTCAGTTATTGTCCAGGTTGTAGACAAATAAGTAGAGAGAAGGTGATAGGATAAGTAAAGGGGTAATGGACTGCATAAGCACATGGTATTAACCATAGTCTAAGAGTTAGATTGATGAGTGTGCAGAAAGTAACAGACTCGGCAGAAGGTAAGCGTATTATATAATTAGGTAAGTGTATGATATAATTTTGACACATGATTTTTCAGTTTAATTCACCATCAAATATTTTTCCATGTGTATTGCGCTGTAGTTTTGCATGCTGTGTACTGTGAACAAGAAAGGCCTGTGGTACAGGTGTATTACAGTCTTATCAGAATTATCCTCTATCATGGACCATCTCTTGTTTTGCAGTAATGTCCATTGTTTCGCGGAGGATGCTAATACTTCAACCTCTGCAGTGAGAGCTTTGCTACACTGGTTTAAGTGAATGTAGATTTCTGTCTGATATTCTTGTAGTAAGCAGGACACAATCCCTCTTGAAACACAGATGGTTGTATACTGCAATTGCCAAATGTGCATATTCTGTGAGGGTGGAAAGGAAAGGCAGCGATTTTCATCCGCCACCAGCAGCGAAAAGCTTTGAAAAAGCTCTGTGCTCTGGCAACACTGAGGATTCGCACTATTAGTGACAAGGCTGGGAGTTATCTACAGTTGTTGCCTGCTGCACACGGTGGTGGGTCTCTTTCCCATGATGAAGACATGGTTCTCATTTCCATAATGTAGATAAGGATGGAGGTTGTTGCTGCAGAACAGTTCTTCAGCAGAAAGGGAGCTGTATTTCCTTTGGGCTTCACAACCCCCACCTGTGCATCGCATTAAAATGACATTGCCATTTGAGATGAGGCACTGGGCAGCCTTGGAGAACAGGGCAGCCTTGTGAACCCAAAAGAGCTGTATTAAGGAACAGTATTATTATACAGCGACAGAAATGCTGGGGCAGCGTAAGAGTTATGAAGACTGACACAACCTCTCAAAGTCATACATGTGAGTTTCCTGCTAGTGAATGGACAAGTTAAGTTGGAGTCTTTTGACAAAATATTGCTTTATACGTAACCAAAATGGAATGAGTTATGAAGGAATCAAGGTGTAATTTGCAAATTACTGTAACCTGTTTTTTTAAAGTATGCTATTCATACAGATTTTTGACACAGCAGATTCTGTGAAAGCAAATTCCAAATGGGAATTGTGAATATTTCTTCATGTATACGTCTAATGTGTGACAATATTCATTCTTGCTGGAGCTCCTTTCTGACCTAAGCCTGCTTTTCCTCGCACTGGTTTCAGAGGACGCACACACTTAGAGCACTTAATGATAAATGCTTTTCTTCTGCCACTGATCTTGTGCATGACCTTAGGGAAAACATCTTTCTTCTCAGCCTCAGTTTCTCATTTGTCTTTTGTTTTCTTACCACCATCTATTTAGATTACAGAATTGTCATACCACTAAGTAGCTTTTACTGGCTGTTTGTGAAATGTCTGGCGGAACAAGAACCTTTAAGCACAACTTCACGATTATATTATTAACATTTACAGTTGTCTTGTTAAATATTAAAATAAACCTGTCTTGGCTACAAGGGGAAATGTTGGGTCCAATTTTGCTGGTATAAATCAGGAGTTAACCTGACTTTAGAAAATTGAGTTACAAAGGTGTGAAGTAGTAAGAATGAGAAGAGAATCACGCCTGCAGCAAAAAGTTGATGAAGGAGACTCTGGCACCCACATAATTCTTAGAACAAAAGCACTATCATAAATTACCATTAGGTTATGCAAGTGCATTCAAGGACCAATTTATCTAAGTAGGAGAAATTAGCTAATGTATATATTACTTGTGATTACATCATGATTATCCAGCAGAAGAATTGTGTAAAAAAAATTTTTAAATTGTCCTTTAGGGAGCTAGTGGCCGGTTTATAAGACTCAGGATTCCCGCTATATCCAAGAACCGTGTTGTATAATCCCTTCCAAAACCTGATCAAATAGTTAGATTTTTTTGCCTCTTACTAATCCTGTCTGGAGTCTTATTTCAGAACACCTTTGCTCTGAGGCTTAGAACTGCATTTTTCATTTCCAACCTAAAGGTACTCCTGCTTATTTTACATCTGTCTGCTCCTGGCCAAACATTCCCCTCTCTCTTCAGAAAAGCTCTCTTCTAGATGTTTTCTACATTAATTTATAGACAGAAATTTTACCTGCCTCTTCGTTTGCTGAGCTCATTATGCCAACATCACAATGCATTTGCGGTCGCTTAGCAGTTTTGTACCTCTGGCAGTTGCACTGACCATTCTTTGGATCTGTTTCACTTTGAATTCATTTTTCTAGGACAGCCAATGCACACAGTATTCTAACCCTTTTTAGATCAACATTAATACTTGTGTCTCTTTTTCTGGGAGTACTTTACTGCATGTGACCCCGCTAATGCAGCCATCCAGCAATTTGCTGTTACACCTAGATTTTCTTCTTGCTGTTTTCCATCAATTGCTTCTGTGTTATGAAGGAAACCTTTTAGTAGTGTAATTATCTTCATGAATCTTGCATTTGCTTAATCCAGTGTTTCCTGTAAGGTAGTTTGATCTACCAGTTTACTGTCAGTGCCTCCTAACCTCATCATTTCCTCAAATCTTTTTGTTGTCGTCATTCAAGGACGCTATTAAAAATATTGGCTGAGAACAATCTTTATGGAGATTTTAGTGACCCTTCTACCAAATCACTATAGCTTCCCATTCAGCGCTACCTGTTGTAATTTCTTCACTTAATTCCTTATCTTCCCCAGATTTTAGTAACTGCTGGCGTAGCACTACCTGAAATACTTTATTGACCTTCAGAGAGCTTAGATCTGCTGTGTCTTTGTCTAGAAAGTAGGTCATGTTATTAAATATATATATATATGTATATATATAGGTTATCTAGCTCTATCTTTGGTTTTCTATGTTCTATCTTAATTATCCTCTAGTTCTGGCCTCTGGAACTCTGATTACATATGCGAGTTCTTCCATTATTCTCAAGTAGAGAAAATCCAGACCTGGTTCCTTGTTTCACTTGTACACACACCTTGAGCTCACTCCTTTGTTTCTTTCATCTGCTTTGACTGTGTTCATCCCTCTGCCCAAACTTTCATTCTCAGAAAGCTGTTTTTGCCTTTGCTGTGTGATAATTCACGCAGGAAATGGAGGCAATGTCCTTATCCTGTTTGGGTTTCTTCTGAATTACCTTTAATCTGCATGCTATCCTCAGCAAATGGGGAACCTGCCTCTGGGTTTTTCACTTACCTGTTTGAAAAGTCTTTTGTTTGGTGTTTGAATGTCGTTTGCAAGCTCTCACACAGATTTTTAGCAAATGTTACTTCTGGTCTGTAAGATGTAGCTTTTTCATCTTTTTATTTTCGTTCTGTGTTCATTCCTGATATTCTTAACTAGGTGTCTGAGTAAGTGGTTGACTAATCAACGCCTCCTTCACTGTGGCTGGTGAAGCATCTTAATAGCGTAATTATTTTTGCAGATGAAGTGCTAACTTTTTTTTAATATCAAATGTATAAATGTACAGTGTGATTTGACCTCCTGAAAGTTCGAAACTCCCAAGATATCATAAGTAATAGCTCATTATTGAATATAGTCTAACAGTATTTGCCATTCATTTTTTATTCTATTAAATGAAATGCTTTCTTTTCAGATCAAATGTCTTTATAAAGAAAGTAATATTGACCTAAGCTTTGCAGTACAGAGACAGCTCTAGATAAAATCATGCGTATCTTTGCTAAACTGATTTCAGTCCTACTGAAGTTAAGCAGGCTGATCATTTAATTACACTTTTTAGGCTGTAACCTCATGCCCTTGTTTTCTTCTCAAACTGTTGCAAATCAGGAATGTCCATGTTTTCTTCTCAAATTGGTGTAAATTAAGAATAAGTCTGTTCTAAGTCCACGCATTCAAGTGTATATGTCAAAAAGCTTCTTGTTAAGAATCAGTGGTATCTGCAACATTGCTGAGAGTATAGTTTCAACTTCTTTTTCTTACATGATTGCAAAAACAAATAGAGAAATATAATAGTATAAACACTGAACATTCCTTGACTGTTTCATAGTAGACTGATGAAAATGAGTTGTGTAAAACAGTGATATATCAACAAAGTCAGAAGAATTTTGAAAGAGTGCTGAGTTGTTATGTAGTGAAACCACCGAAGGATTATTTTTTGGACTACCTGCCAAAGAGAGATGCAGTTCCAGCAGAGTAGGCTTTCTTATCAAAAGGTCTATTGTTAAAAGGAAAGGGGAAATCAGAGGTTGAAATTTCACTTCTTCTAACTGTGGTTTAAATGCAATTTGTTATTTTTTATTACTGACAACAACCTTGAATGTACCTAGTTAAAGTATGTCTGCAGAGTCTTCCCAGTCCCTGCCTTTTGAATAAGTTACGTGGGAGCTTTTGTTAAATCACTGCAGGCCTTGTTGCTCAGAAGAAGCCCCATCTCTCACATCCTAAATCTCAGCTGTAGCACATTTATAGGAAGCAACTGAGTGGAAGATATCCTTTTTTTCTACACACAACACACACATCCCAGTGCAGGGGAAGGGAAAAAAAAAAAAAAAAAAAAAAAAAGTTGATTTCTTCATTATCAGATGTCTACTTCTGCCTCTTGAAAAGCTGTAACACTCAGAAAAAAAACATGTGCGGAGCCTTCACCCAGGACTTTGTCCAGAATAACTTGGAACATTTCTTCAGCTCAAAGCTGAGGATCACAGGGTTGACACCCCGCTACTGATCTCTGTGGTGGGACAAGAGGATTGCATATGATTCACACAGCAAACGGCTTGCTTTCAAACAGCCTTTGTACTTTTCCAGTATGACAATCTGTAAATCATTATGCACCCCTCTTTGCCCAATCCACACAGGATGTGAGGCTGTGTCAGCTCCCAGCTTGATAGCCTTCCTCTTTAGTGCGATCAATAAAAGCTCCTGCTTGCAGCTTTGGAAATTACTAGTCTATGGCCTGCTGCTCGCCAAGAGTGTGGGCGTCGCTTTTCCAGATGTCCCGCATCTGACGTAGCTGAGACTAGAAGCGTATTTCCTGGAGGCAGGTAGTGGGAGAGTCATGCTGTGGTAAAGCTGGTTCATCTACGCTGGCTTGCCTGCCTCAGTGGGCTGAAATTGCTGACAGTGTTTCAGGAAGAGCATGGTTATATGCACTCCATCATCAGCGTACCTTCTTGCTGGAAGGCCATGTCGCTTCTGTGGAAAGGAGAGGCTTGTTTTTGGTGTACATATTTTGAATGGGAATTAAGAGTTTGAGGCAATGAGGTCACAGGTCTTACTTCAGGAAGAAGAGAGGGTGGACATTTGCCAGGAGTTTATTCTGATGGACAGCCATATCACAGAATCATTAAAGTTGGAAAAGACCTCTAAATTCATCTAGTCCAACCCTTGACCTACTACCAGTGTTGCCCACTAACCCATGTTCCTTAGTACCACGTGTACATGTTTCTTAAACACCTCCAGGGCAGTCCATTCCAGTGCCTAACCACTCTTCCAGAGAATAATTTTTTCTTACTATCCAACCTGAACCTCTCCTTGTGAAACTTGAGGCCATTCCTTCGCATCAATGCAGCAGCCTTTCTCTCTGATTCGTGTCTGCAGAAGTAGCAAAGCTGTAGTTCCCTCATTAACTCTCTAAGTTCACCGCACACAGCAGTACAGGTTAGATGCTGACCTGCTGGAAAGGAGCTCTTCAAACAAATACATGGATGTCTTGGTGGCCCACAGGTTGGCCATGAGCCAGCAGTGTGCCCTTGAGGCCAAGAAGACTAATAGTATCCTGGGGTGAATAGAAAAGAGCGTGGCCAGCAGGTGGAGGGAGGCAATCCTTCCCCTCTGCTCTGCTATGGTGAGGCCACGTCTGGAGTACAGTGCACATTTATGGACTTGTCAGTTTAAAAAAGACAGGGAACTTCTGGAGAGAGTCCAGAGAAGGCCATAGAGGTGATCTGAGCCCTGGAGCATCTCCTTCATGAGGAAGGACTGAGAGGACTGTTCAGTCTAATGAAGACTGAGAGGGTGTATTATCAATGCTTATAAATATCTAAAGAGCAGGAGTTGAGTGGGTAGGGCCAGGCTCTTTTCAGTAGTGCCCAGCAGCAGCACAATTGGCAATGCACACAGACCTGAACAGACGACATTCCATATGATCATGAGGAAAACCTTCCTTATTTTGAGGATTGCAGAGCACTGGAACAGGCAGCACAGAGAGATTGTGGAGTCTCTCTGATGATATTCAAAGTGCACCTGGATGCTTTCCTATGTAATCTGCTCTAGGAAACTTAGAGCGGAGGGGTCGGACTGGAAGATCTCCAAAGGTCCCTTCCAACCCATATGATTCCATGATTTTTTGTGCGATTCAGCAATGAAAACCACCCATCACAATAGCTGAAGCTGCAGCAGACCACTTCTTCCCCCAGAAACAGCAGAGAACTGACAAGGCTTCGAAGAGAAAGAGTTGTGCAGTTACCCCTGCTTTCATGCTGCCTTCTGCAGCATGGTCCTGAAAAGGTAGTCTGGCGCTGTTGCTGCTACCAAGAGTGATTTTGGGCTTAGTGCCCAGATTTGAAGCAACAGCAAGCTTCTAATCTATACCAGTGTTCATGGTAGAGGCAGGTGCAACTCTCTTAGAGTTAGTACAGTCCTTCTGTACTATTTTTACCCTCTTGTCTCCAGGTGGTAAATCAAGACTTGTTTATCCACTGGTGAGAATTCAGCTTTGACTCTTAACACTGAGAAGCCTTTGGCAAGGACTGTGTAGGTGTTGTGCACAGCTTTGAGCTTCTGGGCTTTGTACTTCAGCGAATAGTAACCACAGATGTTTCCCCTAGGATAATATAAATAAAATATTGTATATAACTGTCAACGATTCAGAATACTGGTGATTATTTTGCTGTAAGCCAAATGAACTTATTGTAAAGATTCAACAAGAGATCTTGGAGAATTTGGGCATAATATAACCAGAGAGAACTTAGTATTACAGGAACTAGGATGTTATCATTTGTCAATCTTCCCAGCATTTTACATGCCCTTCAAATCTCTCCTCTAGTTAGCTATCAGTAGTATAAGTCATGGCTTTGAGAGTATGAGCTCCGATGCTTAGCCACGATCCATAGTTAAGATCATCCAAACTGTCACCAGGCTGAGAGAAACAAAAGAGAAAACGCACCTCTGTAGCTGCTACCTCTTTGATGATTATACGTGCTTGTCTACCCAATATACCAATGAACTCAAATCAGCTTTGAATTTACTTTCATCATTTCGTTCAACAGACATATAGAGGAGTAAGCAAGACTGTTGTGAGTGCAGTTGTGTCAAGTGGTGTGTGACAGTGCCTTGCTCTTTCATTTCATCTTTTTGACCTAGCTGGGCAATATGTAAGCCATTATTATGCCACATTAATTCATTCTTTTTCTCACAGAAGAAAAGGTTATGTTATCTCTTGTGATGGTGAAATTCTTGTGGGTAAATAGAAGTAGTTAAACTCTTTGAAGTTAACAATTCCAATATCCAGTATATGTCCTAGGCACATCATAAGCATTGCTTTTATATGTTTTACGTTCTAAAGGACAATAGTTTCACTCAAATGCGGTGGTTTCTCTCTTAGAAGTGTCTTCTCTACTTCAAAGGATGTTATCTGTCATTATAACATGTTCCAAAATGAGGACCCAAGCCAAGCAAGAGCAGAACAATCAAAAGGTTAGAATGTGTGGCTGAGAAAGACTTAAGAAATCCCAAAAGAGTTTTCTGACTGGCACCCATTTTTACCCTAGATATCATTGGTTAGTTAGTACTGATAGGTCAGTGCGCTTTAACATGAAATTGTTTGGCTTCCCTGTGAGGGAATCCGTTTTGCCAACCTGACTTAGTAACTATAGCAAATTTTGTGTGTGTCAATGAGCTTTTCAGGCAGTAAGCTTTTGCCGTGATCTGGTTAGACCTTCAAGCAGCTGACCTGTGGTTATAATCTGCATGGCAAGTCTCAAGCTAGTATGCTTGATCAGAAGTGAAGAGATGAATCATCATCTTTAAAATATAGGACAGTTGCCAGCAAGTTTTAAAATCTTTTCTACAGAGTTGGAATGCAACTTCCTAAAACTGATGAATCAGTTCTGAGGATTGGTACTAGTCTCTAATTTTCCTGAAGGTTTTCAAAGGTTTTTGAAGTGATTCTGAAATACTCCAATAATTGGTGTTGTACAATATTAAAAATCCTGCCAAGGTACCTAATTATATGCAGCTGTAGTTGCTTCTCCGAACTGAAATTAACTCCTTGGTTTGACGTATTGCAAGCCCTCTTGTACAGGTGGATAATTCAAGCTCCACAATGAGTTTTGGTCACCTAGTTTCTCAGTTCAGTAGGTCTGCAATTGAATCATTTCCTCTTTATGGGTGACTTGACTAAGTGGTTTGAAAGTAATTAGCAAGCCCAGTGGATCTGATCTTGAAGTGTACGATCAGCATCTTATCAGGAACTATTCATTTCCTATGGGAAGCTGTGGTCAACTTCTCAACAAATTCAGAGCACAACTTGTTCCTTCTTCTAAGGAAGCTAATCAAGGAACGGTTGCAGCATCCCAGACATGTTTTGACTTGTGGTAAAGTGATCCCAGCTGATTCTAAGGGCATTTTCAGAAAGTCCATTCTTTATTAGTACTGGATGTTTTATTTGGTCACTTTAAAGGAAACAGTAATTGACTTCTTACAGACACAGACTTTTTTTAATCCACTAATACATTTTAATCTTGGGGCACAGCTATAAATGGGATATGCTTCCGCTCCAGAGCAATTCAGATTGATTTTGTTTCTACTTCAGAAATATATTATAGTAGACCCACAGTATATAAAAGTGCTCAGTGTGTTGAGATGAACTGGCCTTGTGGTATATGCATCTCCTAATGGGAGTTCAGTACATTTAGGGAAGTGGTGATTGATTGCCTGGTGCTTGGGCTAATTGATACGGCACTGAGTTAGTCAGAAGCTCTCAGCTCCATCAAAATCATGCATGACAGTGCTCCAGTGCTTCTTAATATTGACTGGGTAGTTCATACAACAAAAACAGCATGTTGTGGAGGAGACTTCCAGAGCTGAGTGAATCTTCCTTCAGCATCAGTTGCATTCTTTCCAGAAAGGCTTCCTGCCTGGAGTAGCATTACTCCTCCGCTGGAAATTTTTTAAAAGGATGTTCTCAGGTCTGTTTATTTTTTATGGGCTTGGATGCGGTCACTGAGATCCTGTGAGATCAGAAGTATGGAATGAAAGTGGCCACAGATGACACTTGAGCTATTTCCACAGCTGGATGCACACCAGCCAGAGTAGGCGGTCTTCTGCAGATGAATTAGTTCGTTGAAGTACATGATACAAAACATCTGTTACAATGAGAACAAACAAAAACAATGTGCCTTTGAAGACAGCGATTTGTTGGGAGCTGATTGCAAGGGTGCTGAATGAAGCAGTTGTCAGCAAGGAAACGTTTTCAGGCTTGCCCTTGCATGAACTAAAGCAAAACTACACAGTAAAAATACCTACATTCAATCAAGCAAAAGGTCTGCTTTCCCCAAATGCTGTTAGACTGATCCCTGATACAGCAGTGAGGAGGGAGAGAGTCTTTCTGTACCAAATGTTTTTTATACCCTAAACCACTTTTAATACAATGGTACAATTCCAGCTGAGTGGCTATAAAAACTTAGAAGCTACATTGGTACAATAACTGTTATTCTGTCAGTCGTTCCCCACACTGCTTTATTACCAGCTGTCTTGAAGTGCAATAGACATTTTTCATTGTCACTGCCACCTGATGACAAATAAAACCTTCAAAATGTTCTTGCTCAGAGGAGTAGCTCACAGCTCCTAAACAGAAACGAACCTTTCACGTCACCTTAATGAGCAGAACTGATCCAAACATTCCCACTCCATTTTACCCTTATGAGGCAGTTACTTTTGGCTGCCTTTTGTTTTTTTTTCTCATGTCTGATCTGATAAGAGAGTAGAAATTCTAGATATTTTTGGACTAAACATGCATGATAGATGCATGAATGTCAGACGGATCGATCAGGCAAGGTGTTTGTTGGTACAGGTCAGTATTGCTCTTGTAGACAGTTGAAAGAAAATGTAGTATTGCTAACATGGTAGGTTAGACATGAATTGGAGGCAAATATATACTAAAATACCACTTACTCCATTTTTTCTTCCTGAAGCAAACATACTAACTAGGACACAGATTTGATAGATGGAGAGCAAATCCTTTATGCATAATAGGAGCGCTACCGAAGTATGCTCCCTAAGAGGTTTTTTGCCCCGTCTGTGTGCACGTAAAGTAGGTTGTAGTAGTAAAATAAATAAATAGAAAATAATTTTTTAGATCGAGTAGTAGAGATACGTGATTTTGGACCTGGAAGTCCTTTACTTCTCCTCCAGCTGCTGGCCTGCTGTGTCTGCAGAAGGTAGCACATTTTTGTGAAGGCTCAACGAATGAAACAGGTGCTCCCGTGGGTCTCAGGGTGTCAGATGAGCCTGTTGGGAGAATGCATCTTTCTCTGGATGTACATCTGTGATCAAGTGGTAGGTGTCTGGAGAGGCTGGAAGCTGCTGAGGAAGCAAAGTGAAGCTTTTTGTTCGGTTCAATTGATTCTAGTTTATGCTTTCCTCATGAGCAGAGTGTCGCTGTAGATGTCGTCATCGTTTATTATAGCTGTACAAGACAATTATGTTAATTTTACTTTTATTTCCTAATATTCTTTGATCTCATGAACATCAAAGATGTAAAATTTTAGTCTTGTTGGTAATTAGCTAGAAAGCAAATATGTTGTCTGTCAGTACAGAGGATACAAAGCACAAGAAATTGTCCTGGGGGAGTCTAGGTTCTAGTCTAATTTTTTTTTTTTTTCTCCTCATCAGATTCTTATTTCTCTTTCATCAGTTGTGTTGACCATTAAATAAATGTACTGGAAGTAAACTTTGCCATCGTGAAATTCATTCAGCTTTTTAAGCCACCCAGCCATTCGGTATGGATCCTCAATTGAGGCAAGGCAGTTTGGTACATGAAACAAAAACATACATCAATGTTTCCCAAATTTGCAACAACCCCCTTGCAGTCTGTGTTGACAAAGGTTTCACGCTTGCTTGCTGTTAGTTTTATGCAGACCAAGGCTAATGCTGCGCACAGTTCTGGTTTAATTTAACCATTATAATCCAAAGGCTTTGATTCCTAACTTGTGATTAGTGCTCTGGTCAAGAGGAGCAAATGACTGCATGCTAAATCATTTGGATCACAGTTGCTCTTTAAAGTTGGCTTTCTGGAAGGAGAAAACACACAGCGATTATTTTACAGTTTCTGCAGTGAATCGCTGCATCAGTACTTTATGCCTACAGCTGGTGGATTTATACACTGAGATTTATTCTGAGGATTGACCCCTCCCCCCCTTTTTTTGTTCATGAATTGCAAAGAGATCATTATCTTCATAAATTTGTTTACTGTCCAAAACTTTTGTATGAATAATTTATGGCAACATTTCAGCCTAAGGATTGTTCTCAGTGTGCATAACAAGTATTTATTAAATGGTTTCATACTGGAAGTTGTTATTAGACTTGCTGCCTTCCTGTTCCCAGGTTGGTTGTCCTTATCTTTATTAATTACTTCAGCTTCTAGACAAGATGACTGTCTTGCCACAGAATAAGATTTTATTTCTTGATTAAACAAGTGTGCAGGCAGCCGTCAGTTGCCTATCTAGTAGCCACTGCTGAAAATAAAAACAGAAAATTTAGAATTGGATTGTTTAAAAAATAATAATTTACTGAATCGCGGTCTAAATCTGAAGACAAGAGCAGAATCATTCTTGCCTGGTATAATTAATTAATGATAATCTGTATGTGGTATAAAAATCTATTAGATACCTGCATAGTAATGCAGAGTTTGGCTTCCGTCTCTGAGGATTAAAACAGTATGAAACACTGGTAGCATTCAAGTCAGTGACAAAACTTTAATTGATTTCAGTGGGGCCAGGATTTCAGGCCAAATTTTTCAAATTCACTAAGCTAAAATCTGTACTTTGCTGTTATTGTTGGATTATGGAGGTTTTAACCACTGATACTGTAAATAGCTAAAAATTTTTCTTCATCTAGTTTCAGGCATGTGCATTCATTTCTTTTCTTTGTTTCTGTTCACTCGCAGTCACACAAGGCTGAAACACCACAAAGCAGAATCTTTCATGATACTGCAGTTCCTAGATAGTAGAAATAGCACCAGAAGATACCACAAAGAAAATACTACAAACAAACCATTTCATGTACTTTTTGGTCCCACAAATGGATTTTCTGTGTGCTTGGAAAAGCCACTGCAGAACAGAAGTATGGCTGCCAAGATGTTGGTCTCTATTGGAGTTTATCGGAACATCTGCTATTAGTTATGTTGTGTCTTTTGATGTCAGAGAAAAAACAAGGGCTTGTTCAGTTTTTGGTGGAAGGGGTTTCAAACAGAATGAAGATTCACAGCCATGCAGTGCAAAGAGTCCAGCCCTCGAGTCTCCATCACTCTGGAATTAATTACAGCCCTCTTTTTTGTATCCACAAAGCTCTCAAGAAAAGATGGGAGTATTACCCACTTGCCTATCATCTTGCTCCTATTTATCTTCCTTTAGATGTTTCTTGTTTCCTTTTCCTCTGAGGCTACCCTTTGCCTCTGGCTAGGACTGACAAGGCTATTACATATATAGTACTTTGTGAATAATAAAATTTGGCTTTGTGGGTTGAATCAAATAATAATGCTAAAACTTGTCCTGAAGTGAAAATCTGCAGAGAGAGAGGTAGTGACATGGAAAAAGTTGTGAAAATGTTGTTTTGACTCAACTCCAGGAGACAGCTTGGGAGTGGGAAAAGGGAGAGAAGAACAAAGACAAAATGTCTATAATCTTTGTTTTCATTTCTGGTCTATTGAACTAATTTTAGATTTTTTTTCCTTCGAATTTAGATAAATTCTGAAATGACATGTCATTTTGAAATATGGTAGAAACACTGCATTTTGACAGCTCCAATTTTTTTCATTCCTTTGGTCACAATTATGTGCCAAGTGTGACCTGAATTCACAGGATATTTTATGCTCCCTCAAAGTGCTCTTTCAGAATAATTTACTGTTCATCTCAGCAGTGGTTGTGTACTGTCCAGCTGGCCTTTTTTTTTTCCTCCAGCCTATAGTATGGTTTTTAACTCTGAAGCACTTTTACCTTTGTGTAAAAGATGTCTTCCTGAGCTCGTGGCTGCCCAATCTGAGCTACAAAAGGCCGATCACTCAGCTTGGGTCAAAGACTTGCTCTGGTACATTCACCACAGTAGTGGGCAACAGTCTTATTTTTCCTTGGCAGTGGAGCAAGTTGCTCAGCACTGTCTGAGAAGACAGTGTTTTGTAGTAGATTGTTTCCAGTCAGCTATCTGCTAGCCTGAAGAATTGACTTATGTTGGATGAAAGAAGGGTTTAGAAAAAGACCTTGACAGTTCTTGACCTGTTCTTGCTTTGATAATCCTTAAGACCTGTGATTTTTTTGTCATTGTGTCATTCTGTACATAGTGACTCATAGAAAATGGTGGTTCACCTAAAAGGTGTAATAAATTGAAAGTGTAAATAAATGTATGCCAAAGAGATTTGCCTAATTTACTCCAATAAACCCATTCACATAAGAGAACTAAAGCAGGAAACCCAGCCTTAATTTGTCCATGTTGCTTTGATGGCCTCTTTCATTGATGAACAGAAAATTGCTTTTAAGCAAGTAGTCCGAACCTGGGATATGTAGAAGTCTTGGTATTCATCTGCCAAAATTGATGACTGTTTTGAAGTGGATTGAAATGAATTGTGATGTGAGGCAAATAAAAAGCAAGGTATTACCACAGTGTAGTGAGAGGTAGTAATAAAGTATTCAGTAATTCTAGGCATTGCAATACATGTGTGGCTGAAAATGTACTTTGTTGTCTGCTTTCTGCCTTTCATTTAATTAATATCACTGCAGGTCCTCTGAAACTGGCAACGGCATGGAAAGGATGTGATCCATTCAGTAATGTAGAAGGTGGGCTGTTCGGGGATTAGTCCCTTCTGTCCATCAGTGCTCTTCTACATGGAGCTAACCTGCAGAGAACTTTCCCTCACCCTTCATTGGCCTTGGGAATGTTTTTGGACATCACAAGTTGCAGTGATATCTTTTTGTGATGAAGAGTGTCTCTCTGTGAGTTGCTGATGCATAGACAAAACTGAACAGCTGTAGCTCGATAATGACTTTCAGTCCCAGCAAACTTCAGCAGCAACCCAACCCGGTGACCCAGCATTCAGACTCCCTATTCTGTTACCAGTCCTCTGAGCCACTCTGCTCCCCCCATGTACTTCCAGCATATTTAACATGTTACAGCTGCACTCAATGCTATACAATAGTTAAGAGGGCTGCCAGCATTTCCAGTATGAACTCATATTTTAAGGATAATAATTCAGCTGTAAAAATGTGCTTCAGGCTGAAACTTCATAAGGAAGATCTCGGCCCAAGAGTGACTTTATCTGGACAAAAAAATAAAAAAAAATTTAAAAAAAGAGGAAATATTTCAATTTAGTCATTCTTAATCAGTACAGAGGTATTAAAAAGAAAATAACTTATCCTTGTAGGATCAGTTATTTACTTTTTCTTCTTTTTAGCATAGCAATAGCTAAAATCTATCCTTCTTGAACTTTTCATGTCCATTTTTTTTTACCTGGCTGGGCCGTTTTACATGATGAAGCTTTAACTCATGAGGGTCAGTTTAAAGTGCATTCCATCAATATTTTCATCTTACTTGAAAATAAAATAAATAAAGTTTGGAGCAAGGTAGATTTAAGCTAACCATTTTCTATTAATTATCTGTACAGTATGAATTGAGAGATTAAATGATTCCTCTTAATAATTAATTTGAACTGAGGATGTGATCAAAACCTCCTGTTCCCTTAGGGCCTGGAACTGTAATGACCCAAGCTGTATCCCAAGTCTGAACACTCATGTTCCTGGGAAAGTTCAGATGTTGATCCAAACCCATTCCAAGACCTTAATAACAAGTTAGCACTCAAGGCCTCTATATATCACGTAGTTTGTAAAGCACTTAGAGGTGCTCCCTTCAATTTTTGTAGAAGGGAGACTTAGGAATGTCAAAATTCATTGTAATATACAAGCTGGCCTCACTGGAAGTACTTTAAAGCAAATGAGGACTTGAAATATTACATTTTTACTTAGAAAACCCGTTCAGCCCCTGTATACTTCTGTTTTCTGACTGTTGACACGAAAGTGAGGACTTGAGTTTGATTTCATTTGCGTGAGTCAAACCACGCTGATTTAAATGAGGTTACTTTTGAATTGCTTGCTCCTTGTGCCTGCTGCCATCAGCTTTACTAGCTTCTTTTGGTCTCAGGCATTAGGGAAAAATTTTTTAGGTAGGGTCATTTTTGCGGCGCCATCTTCTTCTGATTGTGCCTGTAATATTGGCTGTTTAAAACAGCAGAAATCTGCACAGGAGTCACTGAGGATGGTGGAGCTGCGCAGGTGTGGCAAAAGCCATGTGTTGGAGACAGGTGTCTTGTACAGTTGAGTGCAAACAGCAAGTGGTCTGTTGGCAGAGAAATCATGGTTAAAATTTGTAAAGGCATGAGTGAGGCATAGGGTCACATCACTTGCTATGATTGAATATGAAGTAAGAAGTCATTATTGAAGGTTTATGCGTCAGTCTTGTGTTTGAGTTCTGCCCCCGAGCTGGCACTGCTAGGTACCCAAATTTAAGCATTCAAAATACAAATCTCAATGCAGAATGGAGTGCCTTTCACCCATACCCTTCCTTGAGAGGTAACTATAGCAGAGAATCCAGAAAATGAAACATAGCTTGGGACCTGTGGCAGAGTGTTTATGCTTTGAAAAGTTGTTGTTTTATTTTTTAATGAGAGGAAAGGCAGGGCTGGGATAATTTTGTTTTAGTAACTGTGCTAGGAAGTGCTCTGTTGAAATTTAACATATGGCATTACAGATCAAACAGAACATGACGGAGATACCAGTTTCCGTGTATGTCCTCTCTAGTAAGGCAACAGTTCTCAATTACAAGTTCAGAATGGAACTAATTGTTATGTAACATGATCTGTGGCTTAGTACTAAATTTCTATGTATCAACTGAAGTCTGAAAACTTATTATTATTCAGTGTAGTCTTATGGAGGGTGGAGGCTGGATTTTTATCTGGACTTCAGAGTGATGCAGCAATATGAGCCTCAGCAGGATCTCTCCTACCTGGTAACCCCTGCAACAGCATGTCTGTGAGGATACAGATTTGGGCCTGGCTTGAGCGTTAGCTCTGAACTGGTCAAGAATCATCTCAGGCTCAACATTACAAGGACCACCATGCAATCCATGAACAACTGTGTGAGAACCATGAGCTCATTCTCATTTGTTTTGATCATCAGTAGTAAATCTTGACTTGCAAGAACCTGACTGTTCTTGGAGTTTCAGGGAGACACCCTGATACATACTTCTCCCTTGACTGTTGTCTTCTCAGGAATCAGAGAGCTCATAGAGGAGCACTCTGCTGTCTGCCACAGTGGCACATCTCCTCAGTGCTTCACTGAGTACTACTGTGTTGCTCTTCTGAAAGCTGGAGACATTTCAGACGTTTTCATGTATAAATGATTATGATTCTAATCAGGTCCTTCTAGTGCTCCGGACTTAACACCCTGCACAACTGTACTATTTTCCTCCGTTTCCAGTTGTGTAGGATGTCATTTTGCCATCTTACCGCTGGCAGATACATGGGACTACATTACCAACATGGTAATAAACAATGTTGGTTGTTTTCTATCTATCTTGTGTTATTAGTCAGTTCCTCAGATTTTCTGACGTTCCCAGTGTCAGTGTTTATCCTTCAAATAAGTGAATTTTCTAGCACAGCAGCTGAATTGCAGCTCACATGGAGCAAATCCCTCATGGTTTCAGGCAGGATATGAAACACAGCACATCTGTTAGAGATCACAGTTGCTATCCTGTCACTGGCCATTGCAGTAGTGAGGCTAGAAGTGCATGTAGAAGAAATATCACAGACATTTCCTCTGCAAACCCAGTTAGCCACTCTCAGTGCCTGGCAAATGACCTGCGTACTAAATCTTGCCAGGAAAAGCAGAGATCAATACTACAGTGCTTCAGACATTTGGTGTGATCAAATGTCCGTTGTCATGACTTCATGAAGACACACAGACAGGCAGGGCTGCCTCACCTTGCCCAGAAGACTTGAGTCCCGGAGAAGGCCAAGGTGCTACCACATTAAAAAAATTATCCACATGTTGAAAAAAAAAGTGTCAAAATAACTAGCCCAATAGCCTTAGTGAGTGTAATAGAAATAGCAGTATCTTTTTTATTCCCATATACAATTATTATTATATAAAGATAAAAGACTATTGAGGATGCAAATATAGAATCCTTTTTGAAAGTTTGATTTTAACCCATTAGGGCAGGAAAGCGAAAAATTTAGGATGTTGATGCTAACTCATGTTTTAATTGTGCAGTTCTTTAAATTCCATTTTGTACCTTGATAGAACTAGGAGTTGCCATCAAGTCAATTTTCACATATGGCTGTAGTCATGAAGGAATAGAACAGAGTAGAATTGTTTGCAGAGGAAATATTATTTACTTTTCACTTCAGTAGCCGAAACTCCATTCTGATCCTGAGAAAAGCTAGTTTAGAGCAAAGAGACTCCTGATTCCTTTTATTAGGATTTTATGTCAGCTTCTGGAAAACAGTGGATGAAGGAATTAGTCCACATCAGAAAATATGCTTAGGAGCATAAACAGAATGGAATTGCCAAGCATAACGTTTTAGCATGTGTCACACACTAATGAGATATAGATCAAGAACTCTGTGCAGGAAATATAGATTTGTTTCCACTAATAGTATTGAGGTTTTGAAATCTGTACTTATTTTGACATGGAATGGAATGATGGTTATTTTTGTGAAATCTGATAGAGAGAGGGAGTGGAGAAGATTTGTTCTGTATGTTTCAGTGGTTAGGGTAAATCACAGCCACTGTGTTTCCTCTGTCAGCTGAGGAAGCTAAGCCTCATGTGAGCATTGGGAGGATGTTTTTGTTAGCCATGGCTGTTCTTGAAAGAGCAAAAGCGCTATTGCATGGATATATGAAGCCAGAACACATCCAAGTGCACTTACTTATAAACTGAAGGGTAGAAAGAAAACAAAAGAAATGTGATTTCTTGTTCCCCCCTAGAGTGGATTAAAAGAGGAGGCAAGAGCTGTCTGTCTATGGTCTCAAATGCCCCCTGTGACAGGTCATGTCCTTACTGCAGTGGCCCCTTCAAGTTAGCAGATCCCAGTGAAATTGCACACATTTTTGCAGGCAAATACTAATGGTTACTTTCTTTTATTACTGTGGCAAGTTGGAGAAGAGTATGAAAAACCACCCTTGCAGTCTAGATGGAGCATATGGGCTTGTGGTGTAGCCTGCATGCGCAGATGATAAGAGCAAAGGTATAGCACAGGGCTATCAAACTGTGCTTCAGAGTCATCGAAGTATATTTTTCTTTCATAAATATTAAGGGAATTAGGGGAATTCTCTTCATTGTCCTTTTGTACAATGGCGTTTCCTCCTGAGATCTTATTTTGGGTGGAAAGATTGAAGCCACCCTGTAAAAGTCACTTTAGGCATGAAATGTCGTGGGGAATGGTTTGTTTGCAACATAAACACTATCTCTCCTTTATATTTTTAAGTCCTTTTGGAATAACAGACAGCTATATTGTGTGAAAGTTACGTTTTTTCTACTCTGGCAGAAACATCAACTACTGACATAATATCACAGTGATATTCGTTGATGCAGTACTGATACCAATACGGTTGCTAGTATTGCTTTATTTGTGCACACAGCTTTTGAAAAAAAAAAAAAGAAAAAAGAAAAAAAAATGTTTTCTATTGCATCGACTGCTTCTTTCATTTCTGGTTTTTGCCATTCTCATATCTTTTTTTTTTTTTTTTTTTTTTTTTTTTTTTTTTTTTTTTTTGTCTGTATATGTAGGTTAATATCTTATATTCTCAAAAACTATGTTTCAAACTAAGAGATGGGACGTATAGTTAACCAGAGGGAAAAGAGTGGGAAAAAAACAGTAGAGAATATTGGCTGTTGCAGGAAAGATGGAACAGATGAAAAGGTCACCTTTGCTCTTTATTTACTGCACTAAATTATGTTACTTCTGGAAAGTAACTCTTCTGAACCTGTGACACGTAAGAAGAAAGAAGTTTGCAAACACGCAGGGAAAATAAGTGTGAGAAAGCTCATTTTTATGTTTTCTAGAGATTTAAATAAAATATGAAGATGATGTCAGATGAGAATTTGAATCTATGCCCGAAATCAGAACTATTACGGCACAAGGTTGTGGTTTAATACTTGCCACAGAAACAGGACTCAGAGTTAAAGGTCTGTACCAGTGTTTGCCCATTCCAGAGTTAAAGTTGTTTTGAATTCAGTGCAGTATTTGGGCTTCCTGGTTGTTTTACCCCATTTTTAGTGAGATTTTAAATTCAACAGAGTAATGAAATGAAATCTTAAGATTTGCAGAATAGAGATTATTAGCTTATCTTTTATCTTCCTCATCATATTCATATAAATATTTAATCTCAGATTAGCCAGTAAATGCCAAGGCAGTTGGCAAATTTTCACTGAGAAAGAGAAAAAGCATAGAAATATGTTTTCTTTGATTTTAAAGGATGGTAGGTATTTGTGGCGTATCAACAAGTATCCCTTGCAATGGTGATGATTAAGGGCTTTTCACAGCTACCTTTAGTCTCCCAGCTGTAGCCATGAAAGCCTGACCAGTTAACAGTCAGTTCAGAGCATTTCACCAAGATCACTGCCCTGACAAGGGGACTCTTTCCTTCTGTCTAGAAGATGCAGCCAAAGGAGATGAGAGAAGTCAGTCTAGGCAGAACAGTAAACCAATAGAGATATGTCTGCCATTTATTCTGTGTGCAGAGAGAGTATGTTTATGTGGAGAGAAAAAGAAAAAAAAGAAAAAAAAAAGTATGTTGGATTTTTCATATTAATTCTTGATAGACAAGTCTTGCCTGATAAGTATGAAGAAAGTCATCCTTTCACTCAGTTTAATAAAACCCCAAGAAACAACATGTTCTTGATAACATAAAGACATTCACATGGTGGTATGGTAATAACTTTCAGATGGAATCACCTGGTGCTTATATGACCTCACACTGTGTCTCTAAAAAACATCTGAACAGTAGGTTTTCTGCTGTAATGTTTTTTGGGTTCACATTGTCCAGTATTTACAAGGTAGAATTTTTAAGTGTTGAATTTGTTATAACTTCCTAAAAAAAGAAAAAGTAAATTTTAAAATAGGCAGATGCTTACCACAAGCTTTAAAAACTATTTATTCAGCTGGCTGGTATTTGTGCCTTAAATCCAATATCAGTATGAGAACAGAAGAATAAAAGAGAAGCCTTTAATACAGTTCATTATCTAAAAAGCTGGGACTAACTAATCTTTCCTCCCACCGGCCCCCAAGTGCATCACTCAACTAGTGAACTCTCTCTTTCTAAAGCCTGCTAATATTCTTTTTATGTCTGATGTCACTTTCCCACCCTTCAAGGCTCATAAAGTGGCATGTGTCATTGCACCAACATAAACTTCATTTCTGATTGTGTCTTTTGGTATTGGCAATTACTTGAGGATTGTTTATTTAATTTAATAAGCAGGTTATATTTAGTTTTCTTCCCATGATTTTAGTTTGTTGCCATACAGGAAAAGTACAGTGTTTGTATTGG
The DNA here is from genome assembly GCA_030625065.1 of Alectoris magna. Taxonomy (NCBI): domain Eukaryota; kingdom Metazoa; phylum Chordata; class Aves; order Galliformes; family Phasianidae; genus Alectoris; species Alectoris magna. The sequence goes on along the minus strand of CM060561.1, from coordinate 109,980,732 downwards.
TTAAAACTGGGCATCTATATCTACAAATGATAAACTGGATGATACTTTGAAATAAATACATTGACTATCTTTTATGAAAGTTATGTCCACAGAGCTCAGAGCATTTTAAAACAGCAAGGTCTTTCAATTAAGTCTAAATATCAATTAAATTATCTTTGGTTTATTGCAGTACTGAAAAAATTATGCATTTTCTTCTGTGTCATTGGTTCTTTACATGCTGACCGGTTCATTTCTTTTAAAGCCAACATAACACCAACAGAATTGTATGACAAGTCATATGCCAAGATTATCTTGCCAAATTTGAAAGGCGTTATGGCAACCAGTTTCTTGCAGGAATTGTGAAAAAAAAATAATCATTTTGATGCAAAAGGGCAGACCTCAGTAACTGGCAGGCCAATAACTTGTTTTGGCAAAGACAGTGGCAAAAATTTCATCATAATTTCTTCTACTGCTTTTTCAATTAAGCATGGCCTTCAGTAGCATAATGCCATGCTAATATATCTCTCTGTAAAGCTTACACCATCAGTAAATTCAGACATATAAGGAGATGAAGATGTGAAGCATGTTGCTGCAGCCTTTGCCAGTAGCCAAGTGGACTTTTATCAGCAAATGCCCATTATAAACTGAAAAGAATCAAATTATTTTAAATGTGAGGGTAATGTCTGTTGCAAGACATCATTGTCTTCCTCAGATAAATAAGTTGAATATGGATGGACATGACAGCATGTATTACAAAATGGTCTGGAGACTGGCCGTCACCCTAACAACCAGACGATATTTCCTTAATGAAGTATAATTTTTTCCCTATGTGATCACAAGAGGATTCTGCAAACTCTGTTGAATTAATGGACTGGCAAATGCGTATAATTCTCTGCTCTAGGTAACTGTCAGCTTCAAACACATTAAGCTGTTTCATGAAAGCTGCATTATTTTTTTTTCCCAGCTTCTTTTTCTAACACTTTAAATTGTGTATATTTAGAGATCAGAATATATGCATTCTCTATTTAACATAATATGTATAGTTTACAGGAGTAATTTTTTCTCCTTAACATATTTTCTCTCCAGTCCATATTTTTGTGAAGAATTTATTTGCACAACTGTCTTGCTTGCTCGCTGAAAGACATTTGGTATCAGATTTTTCCACTGTGTGTCTGGCCCTTGCATTTGCTGCACTAAATCACAAGAATTCCTTCACTGCCCTTTCTTCAGCTGTAGGTTTCTGAATTTATACACAGAAATAGCTATCACTCTGTCACATCTGTAATCACAGATAGTTTCTCCAAACATTCCTTTGTAATAAACATCTCTAAGGGGAATGCTAGGTATATTAAGGCTTTGGGACATCCTAAATTAATTGCAGTATTGGGCTGCAGGAGGGTGTGGTGTGACTTTCTGCTTATCCCATTACACTTCACAACATGATCTGTGCTGAAACCTCTGAGACAATTGTCTGTCTCTGAGTAGCAGAAGAAAACTGCCTGGAAAGGGAACTAAGAACCAGTTTACAGTTGACAAATTTGGTTTACACATTTACAATTCGGTACAGTGAAAAATGTTGGTTAGTGATGTGAGTCGTTCTGAGCAGAGTGTTCATGATTTCTTACTGTAATCAAAGTGCAGGTGAATGTTCAAGTCCCCAGGACACTGTCTGGATCTGTGTTCCTCTACAAGTGCAGCTCTGGTATCCCAGACTGCTGAATTTTGCTCATGTCTTTCCTTGGGCATGATACTGCTTTAAGTAGACTTGTGCACTGAATGCATAGTGCAGTGAATGCAGAGTGGGCTGAGTAAGTGTATGTCCTGCAGATTCGATTGCAGACTTTCAGGAAAATGAGTAGATTTTTCAACAAAAAGAAAGGAGCAGCGTGAAAAAGAAGAGTGATGTGTAAGTAAGAGAGTATTTTAAATTATTTAATAACCCTACTTTGACTGTCTAGATTTTCAAGGGTCCATGGTAACAGAGATTATCACATTGGTAGCTCATTAATGTAAGTTAATCCATGGGTTAGCTTACTGTAATTACTGTAAACTAGTACAAGTTAATATGGCCAAAAAAGACATAAAAGTGCTTGTAAGTGCTGCAGGTTTGATGCTCGCACACTGACTGGTTTGTTCTGGAAGTATCTGTTTGGAATCATGACAGATATTCCATGGAGGCTTGTTTCAGTAATTTGCCAAGTTTCTCTAGGGACTGTTGTCAGTATAAGAAGTGTAATCTAGCATGTGACATGAAACAAGTGTGTATGTATTTTGTACACGGATGTATTACAAAGAGGACTGACCAAGTATATGTCCTCTTTGACATAGACTCATTGAATCATTGAATGCACGTAATGAGTTCCCATAAACTGCAAAATTTCAGCTTCTCAGATAGGATGTGTGTGGACAAAATTTCATTGGAAGGTGAGAAAAAAAAAACAACACAGTTGTAACTTCCCCAGCATTTTTTCTTTTTGTTTATTTCTTATTTGTAACTGAAAACTTGAAAGTTTTTGGTTCTTGGCTGGTCCTTGTCTTGGCAGTCAGATGGGTCTACATAAATGTGAGATATGTACTCAACAAGTGTGCTGTGGTTTTTTGGAACTAGTCTATTTTAGGTTCCAAATTAAAGGTGGATTTTATCAGTAATCTCAAAAAACAACAACAAAAAATAAGAAAAAAAAATCAACTTTCCTTCTTGTGAAAAACAGATTAATTCACCTTTTTCCGTGCTTTTTACCAGATAAAATATTGTGAATCTTTGTGTTCACAAAAAAATAAATAAATAAATAAAATAAAAAATAAAAAAAAAAAAGCACAAAGTAGAGCAATTATAAATGTGAAAAATACCTCTATATTTCTCTATCTGGAAAAGAAAGTTCAAATGACTGTTTCTGATGGACTTTTTCTAACTAATACAGGAAATAGCATTCTATACTGTTGAACAGAAGAGTATCAGCTCTTCACTAAGGCACAAGTTCACCAATATGCAGAGTGGGAGAGCGAAAAATGAGGAATATGAATAATGCTCTCTCCAATGCTCTGGCATGCCTTTTGTTTCATTTTTGTTTGAAGTCTTATTCTTGCTTTAGTGTGTGTGCTGTTTGTTATTAATGTGTTTTTCATGCAGAGAAGAAAAATGCTCTTCAGTGCTGCATGTATGTTTTAAATGGGTGTCACTGCCACACTCGTTGTCAATAGCTAGTCTTACTTAATCAGCTATGAAATGTCATGAGTAAGGGTTCTTAATTGAGACTGGAAAATCCAAGACAATTACCATAATAGGTTGAAGATCTCAGAGACTGGAGGTTTTAGAAGTCAGAGAAAATTGGGGACATATGTATTCTGTCTGTAAGATTGTTCTGAATAGGATATAGAAATATATAAATGACAGGCATTTTGCAATGTACAGTAGCATTCATCATAGAAAGAACATATGCATTTTTTTTTGTCAGAAGTAATGAAGTAAAAAATGACACGTAATTGGAACTGACATAAAATGGCCTCATTAGTAGTACAAATAATATATGTATGTAGCTTGGCTGTCAATAGAAACAAAACATATTTCCTCTGACAGATATATTAGTCTCTTTTAAGATTCATGTCAAGTTCTCATCCAGATTCACAGACTAAGAGAATGCTTTCTCTCTTTCTTTTTTTTTCTTCTTTTTTTTTTTTAAATAATGGGAAATGTTGAAGTGTAAATAATATGTGTTTTTAGGGTGCTGTGATAACACCAACAATGGACCACACTATGTCAATGCAGCCAGCAAGCATGATGGGCCCACTGACCCAACAGATGAACCACCTTTCCTTGGGCACAACAGGAACGGTAAGATTATACTATTTACTTTCTGTTTGCAAAATGTTATTGATTACCGAATCTCTCGAGATCTCTTCTTATTCCTGGCTTTTCAGTACTTTAACTTTTAGCAGTTTAATATTGCTGTGCTTTCTTTTGTGTAAGGGTATGTTTGTTTGTTTTTCTCTCTATGCCCAGAAATGTCTGGCCCTGTTTGTGTGAGCATGTCAGTGTTCCTTTCATCATGACCCAACCGTGGTGTCCTACACAAACAACATCTCATATTGCTACCTCATTGTGACACATGTTTACAGATACTGTTCTACAGCCATTACACAGTCACAGTCATAGGGAACAGAATGGACCAAGTAGTACAAGTAGTAAAAGAATAGGTCAAGAAAGCTATCTCTACTTAGCAGGAGTCATCTATATTAATTCTTACGTGAATATGAAAGTACTCCTCTAACGATTTATTATTTAATGCAAAATTGTTTGCTTGCACATCTAGAAGATTTTATGTAGCTGGAAAATGGAAGTTCTGGCTTTGTGATAGGATCCAGCACTCACTCTAAACCCATAGCAGACAGCAATACATAGTTTGCTTCAGGCTCTGAAATGTGATTTTGGGTCAAGGTCAGCTATGTTTCCAGTAAATTATATTTAAACATGAATATTTCAATGGTTATTTTCTCTTTAAGCTGTCTAAGTCAGATTCAATTAACTCCCCCAGAGTCAAAGAAAAGCAAAAAATGGTCCTAATAAAAATTATTAAAACTCTCTGAAAGTTTGCTGAAGTATTTTAGTAATACCAACAGTCTACTCACAGCCTATGGTGATTTGCTATGTGAATGTGTGCACATTGCGCGTATATATACATTTCACAAAAATACAGGCATAAACATATGCCTGTGAGGTGAGACCGGTGAGGGGTCTGGAGCACAGGCCTTATGAGGAACGGTTGAGGGAGCTGGGATTGTTCAGCCTGGAGAAGAGGAGGCTCAGGGGAGACCTTATAGCTCTCTATAACTTCCTGAAGGGAGGTTGTGGTGAGCTGGGGGTCGGCCTCTTCTCTCGTGTAATCAGTGATAGAACTAGAGGGAATGGTTTCAAGCTGCGCCAGGGGAGGTTCAGGCTGGACATTAGGAAGTATTACTACTCGGAAAGGGTAGTCAGGCATTGGAATGCACTGCCCAGGGAGGTGGTGGAATCACCGACCATGGGAGTGTTCAAGAAACGTTTGGATGTTGCGTTGAGGGGTATGATTTAGCTGGGAAGTATTGGTAATGGTTGGACTGGATGATCTTCTAGGTCTTTTCCAACCTCGATAATTCTGTGATTCTGTGATATGTCTTCAAGCACATTCTGTGTGTTACAACTATGTGAAAGGTCTATTGTGTACTTCAGAATTGTTTCTTCTGTTTCAACGCATTCATTACTACTCAAAGGGCTGAAGTGAATGGGGCTACATCTTACTGTCAGACAGTCACTAGTGGCATTCCCCATGGCTCAATTCAAGGGCCAGTCCTTTTCAATATTTTAACCATAGATCTGGATCAGGAGTTGAAGGCACCCCCAGCAAATTTGCTGACAATACTAAATTGAGAGGTGCTCTTGATGTCTTTTAGGGATGTGGAGCCTTCCAGAGGGATCTAGATAGGCTGGTGCTTTGGGTAGTCAGCAACAGCACACAGTTCAACAAAGGAAAATACCAGGTGCTGCACCTCAAAGGGAGTAACACCAGGCATAGGTGCAGTCTGAGAGTTGAGTGGCTGGAAAGAAGTTCAGCAGAAAGAGATCTGGGGGTGCTGGTGACAGCAGTCTCAGCATGAGCCAGCAGTGTGTATAACAACAAAGAGGACAACCCACACTGTGGGGTGGCATTAAATGCATCATTGCCAGTCAGCAAAAAGAAATTATTCTCTTTCTATCTATATAGCATTGGTGTGGCCTGTCCTTGAGTACTGCATGCAGTTCTGGGCTCCACACTATAAAAAAAACATTAAGATCGCTGAAAGTGTCCTGACAAGAGAAACAAAGCTGGTAGCCAGGCTGGAAGGTGTGTTTTATGGGGTGAGGTTGAGGACACTTGAGTTGCCTAGCCTGGAACAGAGGAGACTGAGGGCCAACCTCGTTGCTCTCTGCAGCTCCCCGGGTAGGAGAAGCAGAGGGAGGTGCAGAACTCTGCTACCTGGGAACAGAGCATGCAGGAACAGCACAAAGCTTCATCAGCAGAGAATCACATTGAACATTAGAAAAAATGTCTTTATCATGAAGGTGGTAGGACTCTGGAACAGTTTTCCTGTAGATGTACCATGCCTGTCTGTGCTAAGAGGCATTTGGACAATGCTCTTAATAGTATGCTTTAGCTTTTGATTAGCCTTGAAGAGGTCAGGCGGTTGGACTAGATGGTCTTTGAAGATCACAGAATCACCAAGGATGGAAAAGACCTACAAGATCATCCAGTCCAACCATCCACCTATTACCAATAGCACTCCCTAAACCATATCCCTCAATGTAATATCCAAACATTTCTTGAACACCTTCAGGGACGGTGAGTCCACCACCTCCCTGGGCAGCCCATTCCAGTGGCTGACCACTCTTTCAGAGAAATAGTATTTCCTAACATCCAGCCTGAATCTCCCCTGACACAGCTTGAATCCATTCCCTCTAGTCCTATCACCAGTTACACAAGAGAAGAGGCCGACCCCCAGCTCACTACAACCTTCCTTCGGGTAGTATCCTATCCTGTCCCGTCCCCTCCCATCCCATCCCATCCCCTATCATATTCTTTTCTATTCTACCTGATGCTAATTTACAGGAACAGTTTTCCAAGTGTTTTCATGGTTTGTTTGTTTGTTTGTTTGTGTGTTTAATTGAATAAGGTACAGAATAAAGCTACATCCTAACAAAGATGTTTATCTCACTGTAGTATTAAGTTTTATCTTCCATTTCCCTTCCAGTTCTTCCCCTGCTCCCTCTCCCTTTCTTCCTTTTTCTTATCTGTTGGAAATAAATTCTAACTCCAGTATGTTTTCTCTCTTTTTCAAAAAACTCTGTTGAGATCTGAGACTTCTGTATTTATTTCTGAGGAATCTTGAATAGAATGGATCATTTTTTATTCCCATTATTCAAAATATTTCATTCAGTAGTAGATGTACTAGTAGGAGAGAGAATTACATCTAGAAGTTATTATCAACATTTTTCCCCTATGAACCAATGAAATTGTAGGAAATACTTTGACTAGTGAGAATTTCTGCATGTGTAATTACTATGGTAAGGAAATGGAAAACAAATTCTGATAGTGCTGCTGGGCAGATGCTATGAATTTTTCCTTCTGTTTGTCATTTTCATTTCCACGACTCTTACAGACATTAAGTCTCCTGATCTTGTTTTCTCATACTGTTAATGCAAACTGGAGAATTCCAAGTTAATGTTCCCTTCAGACTTGAAAACACTGTCACTATACTCATGGTAACAAATCCATTGCAAATGTTTATGATTCTTACTTGGAAAAGGAGGGAAAGGACTCTGAAAAACACGGGTAGTTTAGTGGTTGATAAAAAGATCCTAGAGATACTGCACTGCAACTAAACATAAATAAAATCTTTCTTTCCTGTTCCTAGCTCTTTACACAATCCTGTCTTTCAAGGTCACAGCATTCCTTTATAACTTCTTGAAATGTATGAGAAAGAATACCATATAGGTTTATGTTACCTATCTTTAAAACTCCTAACTCTTTTACGGAAAACTTAAAGAAAGAGTAAATGATTTCTGGGTGTTAAAATATCCATGGGTTATTCATAAATCTCAAATGACACCCCGTTTTATTGCATAGAGGATTTCTCTTTGGTGTAAACACCAACAGCACCATGTTCATTTAAAGTTCTCATGCAAGCAGCATAATCATAAAGCTCTTCAGGAATTCCTCCTGAGAGGAATTAAAAGGATAACTTCAGGATTTGGGCTACCAATGGTAGTTTTGTTGAACGTATTCATCCTGACTTGAAATTGTATCTTATTAACACGGCTCAGCCAAAAATAAATAAATAAATAAATAAATAAAGCAACCTATTTCGAGAGATACGATTTATTTAAAGATATTTTCACTTCATTTATTCTGAAGTCTGAATTTCAGTCCAGAGAGAGGAACAATGAGAGCACAGAGCCATGAAAAATCGAGCCAAGTCCAAAAAAATCCACTGTACCTCAGCAGGACTGTGTTTTATGGAAGACATAAGGCATATACTGTACATTTCTGTTATGAACATATTTTTGAATTTTATCTTTTAAAAGTGTTCTACAGGGCACCATAAAGACCCACCAGCTATCTTTCAAGAAACAATCCAGATTTTTTTCCAACAAACAAGCCCAAAAGTCACGAACAGTTCTGCTCAGTGTTGGCTTTAAACCTGTCCCAATTTGATTTAAAAGCATATAGTATGCAAAGCAGTTTTTATTAAAAGGTTTTAATTCATTTACTTCCTTAGAAAAAAAAAAACATTTTTCTAATTAACATTTTGCAGCCAAAACAAACCTCCGTGGTCACTTAAGTGAGAATTGACTTCAAACCCAATTCCAAACTTGCCTGGTTCAGGATGAATGCTGGGTTTCTAAAACATTGTTTCACAACAGAAAATCTATTCTCGGATGAGTAAGCTAGAGAAATAGTGTAATGGCCTTTGCATGCCTCATACTTTCTGGGAATTATTCTGGCCTTTGATGCTCACTGACAGATTAAAGTTGTTTGGAGGTTGGAGCCGTTCCAGAGGGGAGGCCCTTCACAGAGGAGCGCTCTTTATCCCTTTGGCTAGCAGAGTTACCTGAGTAAGAGCAGCCTCTGCCACTTCCAACCTTGACACCAAAAACTGGTTTTCAGTTTTGATCTCAGCCCTGCATCCAATTTAAAACCCCATAGGAATCCAGGGAACGGTCTCCTCCTTTCCTCCTTCACTTGATTATTTAGACATCAACCACTGTGGGTATTTATAAATGCTGATGGAGCTGCTAACTTAAAGCAGGGAACAATCATTTCATCAGCTAAAACAGAATAGTTTTCCTACAGCCTCACTCATAGCCCTGTGCTATGGGAAGCTTCTCTCACTGGCCCCAAAACTCACAAGTAATTTTGTGAGGAAACCATTTGCCATGAAGAGTAATACTGAAGTTTTTTTCCTCTCTGAAGCCCCAAAGATTACATATTTATTTTATTATGTTTTAACATTTTTATCCCAGCTATTTTTATCTGTTATTGTACTGTCTATGTAAAATCAGATCTTGCTCCTGTACCGAGCACAATCAGGGGGATGCACTCAACAATCAAGATGTCAGACCAAGTGAAAAACTGCAGGTCATCTTTAGCTGGTCTCACTATCATGTCACAAAAACACACATCTGCAGCAGGTATACCAGCCCAAAGAATGGTATAGGGGGGAGGGGAGATAATGGACTGCAGTTCATGGCAACTCCACTCCCTATTCACATGCCATGAGAGAATTCCATACAGCATCTCCTAGTTACTGTGCTTTATGCTTCATCCACCAAGAACATAATTCTTTTCTACCATTATGAAAATCAGATTAATTTCTGCCAGTGAAATACAGTTTGCATACTGCTCTGATCACCTGTTGATATCTGCTTGAAATCTGGAGTTAAGCACAGAAACTGCCAGAGGGGCAATTTCTGCCATATTTATATGCATTTTTCATGTGTACCTCTTCACTAAGAAGTGCAGGCTTATACTGGTGGACTGGCTGTGGGCAAATATGTAAAGAATAGCTAAACTTAAATTATGGCAAGATTATAGCAAAAAGGTGATAACTGAATATTCTGATTAAGGCTGACAATCTAACCATAGCTCCTACAATTGTACTAAAATGAAAATTTAATGCCCAGGGGCATAATGCAACCTGTTTCGACCTTGAAATTTTTCTTTTGTTTACTAGTTTATTATTATTTATTACTGTAAGTCTCGCTTTTCCTATGTAATATTCATCTACAATTAGGTCTACTATTGGAAAAGGTACTATACAGAGAGAAGAGAGTCAGTATGGGTGGCTTTGAAAGAGCAGCATTAGTACGTGTTTAATAATGTATGGAGGCTGGAATTGTTCCATCATCGACCTGTCAATCAAAGTGTTTCCAATACAGCCATTGATCTGACATCTCTTTCGTGGTTTAATAAAGTTGTGATTGATGGACTGAATGGGTATAATACAAAAACCTTTAGAAATATAAAAGTTGAGCAGTCTGATCACTGCTCTCAGACTCTCTTGCTTGGCTCCTTTTCACTGCAGCACTTATAAGTTTGGCCTTCAGCTGCAGTAACCTGCAGTTTTCTGTAGAAAGAAGATTTGCTATACTCTTTCTCCTTTACTCTGGAGGAAAGGAAAAAAACTTCCTTTACCTGAAGGAAATTTTCTGTTCTGCTCATTCCCAGTCTGGGTTTCTCTCTCGTTCCTGCTGTTAACATCCATTTCAGGTACCTCTTGAGTTCCAGTTTCCTTCATCAGATTGAAACAGCCTTTATTAGCCCTCCTTGACAACTTTTTTCTCTCTGTTTTGAAATTGTCTCAATGTAGTCATGTTTTATCTTAAACCATTGAGGCCCACACAAATGGAAGGATGGATAGAAGCCAGGTTTTTTACTAAAACTGCTGGATCAACCATGCTGTTTAATTATTCTTCATGCTTGCAGACAGTTCACTCAGTTTTAAATTTCTAATTCAGAAACATAATAAGCAACTTATAAACTCTCCATTGAACTTTCAAAGCAAAAACAGCAACAAAAATTGCTTGATTGCTCTGTATACCTCTGTGTTAAAAATGCAGTCAGATAGAATAGCTGTACTGATGCAACATGGGATTCTGCTGAAACTGCAAACAACCCTAACTCATCTTTCCTGATCTAGAGTATAACCTGAAAGAGTATCTCTCCGTGGAATAACAGGCTTGTTACGCTGGTACATCAGTCTTATCTTTCACTTTGTTAGCTCTTTTTGTTGCCAGCAGAGCCTGATGGTATCTATAGAACCCTTCTATGGAACAACAAGCTTGTCATAAGCTTTTTATCTTCTGTTTCCTTTGGATTCTCCATGGTCACTAGTGGTTTGACATGTCACCTAAAGGCCTCAACTGAATAACTGCTTTGTTAGATAGGGTTGTGTGGTTTTTTTTGTTTGTTTGTTTTTTTTAATCTGCAATTCTATTTGCACATTCTACAGCTACATGGAGCAGAAACATCATCACATTCTCCTGTTATTTAGAGCCTTATTACAGAAAAAAAAAAAAGTCTGTTATTCTGTCTGTCTCAGGGTCCCCGGACAGCTACAGGAAGAAGGTTTCTTTGCAGCCTTGTGCCTTTCACATTATCAGGTGTTAATCTTGGAGCTCTTTTATTTTACCTACTGATTGATTGACTATTTCACTTACTGTTTTGTGGAAAATATAGGACTGAACCAATTACAAATTAAATTAGCATAGTTCAAGTAGAAAGTGAGAAGATCATCCTCATGTCCATTTATTCAGCAAAGGCCCAGGTCAAGTACAAGTGATTAATCTCCTGGGACAGGAGATCCTTTTAAGAAGGAATCATTGGGAAAGAGAAAAAAGCATAAGCGTTATCCAGACTTACACAGAAAACTCCTCCTGCACTCTCCTTACCAAAGAGCCTCCTGAAAGGCAGCTTCCATTTGCCTGATACATGTCTTGAAATTAAAAAGGTTGCTCTGTGCAACTCAAAAGCATCAAATTTCAAGCAGTCATCAAGGTACAAATAACTTTTTGATGAAGCACTTAATCAGTTTGTGGACTTTATTGCCACTAAATAGTATTAAGACAAATAGGTTATCAATCAGTCTTAAGAAGAGATTCAGTCTTTCTATAAGCAAATATTTTGAGGTCAAACAGCAGTGTAGAACTTAATTTGACAGTATAGACCAAATAGGGTGAGCAAGGAGGATGTGTTCTTTTACCCTTTGGACCATCTTCAAGTCCCAGCGACTCTTGTGAGAACTGGGCTGATCAGCCCTCATGTAGATGAGGATCTTTCTAATCAGTTGTCTCAGCATGAGTTTCACAGTCTTTCACCATAGTTGGAATAAAGTAGACAGCATTTTTCAATATATGGATTTTATTTTATCTTTTTTCACTAACAAAAAAGAGGGAATTCTGTTTTCTGCTCAAGATTCCCTTTATCTGAGCCCAGCATGTTAGTAGGTTTTGTTTTGTGTTAAGGTTTACCTTCGTGTAAGACTTCCAGAAACGAAAAAATGCTTTTGCTGGGAACTTCACGCCTCTCTGTGAGGCATCAGCTGCTGACTCAAAGCAACACTAGCCCACATTCCTTCTCAGAGAAGGACCTCCTGACTGTTGTGAGAAGAAGTTAAAACAAGGCAAGAATAATGAAACAGCAAAGCAAAAAGTATCAGTTTTCATCATCAGACGAATGCGGTTCTTAAAAATGATGACTATTTTGCAGCTTCACTTTGAGTCCATGAACTAGAATATTTAGAGTCTGGTTTCACCAGTATTTCACCAGTATTTTCTTATATATGGCAGTTGCAGTTCTAGTCTGTGATTTCTAGAAGTTCCACCTGGTGAAACTCTGTAAAGGCAACAAGTGTGTAGCTCAAAACCACATTTTCTAAAGCAGTTTGTTATTTCACGATAGCAGTGCACTGTTTATAGAGTGAATGTTTTTATTCTGCCATAATGAAGAGAAAGTGAAAAGCATAAAACCTGTAGTATTATAGAGAGTGGTCTGCAGCATATCCCCAGAAGATTCACTTTTAATCCAACTCCCAGAACTTGTTCGTATGTCTTCTCAAAATTTTGTTAGCTTCTTGGAGACCATTTCCTAAATGCTTTGAATGTGAAGTGGAAAGAAAAGTGTACAAAGCATGCACATTCATGTGAAATTGTGTCGATGCCACAGATAGCGTGGGAGGTTTTGGATTGGGGGAGAGAAGCTTGATTTAGTTCAACTTGATTTAGTTTTAAATTGGATAAGATTTTAACAAATGAAGAAGTAGAAAAGAGGAACAAATAAAAGGTTAAGAGCTCAAAATAATTCTAGGTTTGTAACATCCTGCTGGAACTGTGACTGATAAATTCAACAAAAATCAGAAAACAAAATTGCTTTGAAAGTCAGGTCTGTCATCTGTGTTTTCTTGATGTGTTTCTCTGTTGTGAATGCGTTTTCTATTATGTAAGCAAATACATAACTCTGCTTTATTTGGATGAAACTTGTTTTTATTTTCCTGCCTGTATTGAAAGTAGACTCAGATGATAAAAATGATGAATATGGCTTTCTAGAGAAGTAAGGAATCCAAATTATCATTGGTTCAAGCAAACTCTATGAGACCTCCATAATCCAAGGCAGGTTTGAGATTTCATGGAGTTGAGGCTTGTCCTGCCAAACTGTGATTTGTGAAAGGCAAGAATGTCTTCTAGAGCTCATGGGTCCACAAATCTGCTCTGCCAAGAATTGGGAAACAATCCTGTGGTCGTGTCTCTGTAAACTTCAGGTGCCTGATAACTGAGCTGCAAGCACAGCAACAAGTTCTGAATTCTTAAAGGGGTTGTGTCCTCAGCAGGAAAGAAAAACATGACAAACTATGCGGAAGAGTGACTAGTGTCTGCTTAGCACTATTGAAGTCCTTTATATAGTATCAGCTTTGTTAAAGGTGATGTATTTAGGTTATAGCAACTTCAATCACAGAGGTTGTAAACTCTAGGCAGTAGAAAAAAGCGTGAAGGTGATGGGCAGCAGCAGCTGCATACAACAGAATATAGTTAAATGAAGGGCAAAATAGGGAAAGTATAAATGTATTGCAGAACTTTGTGATATATCTAGAGCTTGGCTAGCCTTTGAAATGAATTGGGAATCAAGAACTCAGATGGGCCATCCACCTTCAAGTGGGATTTTCTGGGATTGATACAAAACAGCCTGTTTTCATCTCTAAGCTCTGGTTTTACTTGCAAAGAAACATTGTTACTTCGAAACAAGTGATAAAAATAATTAATTCTTATTTTCTATTCATTTAATTGTGGAGAAATCAGGAAATTATGAAAACTTCAGAAAATGTTTAATGAGCATGATATAACAAGACTCAGATGAGCTGTGAATCAAAATAACACTTTATTTTCAATACCTCAAGTTCACACAGTGGAGAAGTAGCATACTCTGCAAGTTGACTATTCACACTATTCTATTAATTAAAAAAAAAATAGGGATCAAGAGCTATAATTGGTTTATTTCAACATATGTAGATTAGTACTGCTTGCTTTTAATTGTTTTTTTCATTCAGTAGAGCAGATGTATTTTGTAAAGCAAAATGTTTCTGCTTTGAGCAGCAACCTTTGAATTACATTCCCGGATGGTTGGATTTTTTTGTATGGAAGCTTCACTTCCAGGGGCACTAAGACTGGGTGGAAGCATTAGATTTTAAGTGCTGCAGTGTTTCCGAAGGTGACACAATGCCACATTAATGAAAGCATGTACAATTGAGCTGAAAGTGAATTTAATTTGAATGATGTTCGGTGTTTTTTAAAATGTAATGACAGCAATGAAAATAACATAATTTACATATTGGGCAAAGGTCTGGATCTGCAGATGATCACAAAAATAATATCTCATTGAATTTCATTGGCTTTTCCTTCGGTGTACCCCACTGAACTTCAGTACACAGTGTATTTCACAGTTAATCCACTTGACTTATCAGATGCTTGGCAAGCTGATCGCCCAAAGGTTTAAACTCCCTGTGAGACAAATTGCCAATGTTTTGAGGGAACTTTTCTTATTTTCAGCTGGTAAGAGCAACCTGTTCAGGGTTCACTCATTTCTGAAGCAAGGTTAAGTGAAGTAGCTAAGGGTGCAGTCTTCACTTTACCTGTGTAAGACACTGGTGTCCTGTGTATATAGCCTGAAGTTCTCAAAAAAGGGTAAGCTTTGTTCAAATGATTTACAATTCTATAGGGAGCTGCTGATGGCAATAACCTCTGTGCCCTCAGATGGTATTATTTGTGAGTTATGGGTGACTCTGTGTCAGTGCTACGGCAATGCAGAATCCTCTTGCTCCTAAAAGACTCAATTTGGGAGGTGAGTTCTGCTATAACTAATATTTACTATGAAACAGCTCAGTCAGCACATTTTATTAAGCTGTAACAAGGGGTTTGAGAGCAGCTGCATCGAGTGAATTTGGGAGTTTGCTGAATTTAGTTGTTTTTCTAGCAAGGTAAATGAACTGTTGAGCATGGCAGATTTCTGCTGTGTGGCAGATGAGAGCTGCACCATGCTGGGATGAGTCCAGGGAGTAATCGTATCTCAAAGAGGCACAATCCTTTTCCAGTCCCATGGAGGACTGCTCTATCCTTTGGGATTCGTTACGGCTTTTGAATGTGGTAGGCATGCCCATGCACGCTCAATTTTGCTTTCTTATTTTTAGCAATTTTAATATAGCAGTGGCCAGCTTCCTAAAAGCTTATTAGCTAAATGCCCAAATTATTGCTCATCAACCAATCTCAATTCCCTGTTTTCCTATGCTGAACAAGTTTCTCTTGAGGATTTCCCTCAAATCAGGATAATACTTCTGAGATGTAAACTGATTTCACTGATGCAAAAATTTTATTCTGTTTGTGTCTTCTTGCCTCCCAACCAACACTGTGCACAGTGTTTGTGGTGTAGACCAGAAATGTTGTGATTTCCCAATTGATTTTTCAGCCAATACTTTTTCAGCCGATAAGATCCAAACTATTCCTGTGTTCTCCTGTTGTTTTCCATGATTCTGCTCTGCTGCCAAGCCTTGCCACCTGAACACCTGCATCGGACTGAAAAAAATGAGTGTATTTGCTCTTTACTCCCGTGATCATTTTTGACAGTGCTAATGAGAATGACAGAAGTATAATAATGAGGTAAATTGAGTTTTTGGCTATGATGGCACTCCCACAGATGTTGTCACCTGGTCTAGACATGGAGTACAAATTGGTGCTCAGAATTTTACTAACAGCAAAAGCTATTTTGCTGCTCTTCTTTTAATGTGCAGTTGCTCTTAGCTAGCTATTAGTAAGGCTGATTTCCTGTGAAGACAGCACACTTTTCTCAAAAAAATTATGCTTTTGGTAAAAAATGGCTGCATTGCCAAGTTGGCAATAATTTCTTTTAATTGAGGTTTTCTCCTATGGTATGAAAATACCCTTTTTTCATTTAGACTGTCCAGAAGCTTCATCACACGGCACATTTGTGGAGTTTATTAATAACTAGTAAATAACACGATTGGCCACAACTTTAAATTTCCTCGCTTTGTTACCGGACATGGAGAAATAACGGTTAATAGAAACACATTCCATTCAGCGTGTGGTATGGGTTGAACAAGGAGAGTTCCTTGTTTTATTTATATAGCTTGTGCCTGAACTGTTTAGAGCAGAAGACCACTGACCTTCCTGAAATTTGTATCCTTTGTTTCAAACTGAATGTTAAAGAGGTGCAAATAAAAAATGATTGATGGAATAGTGTGAAGTAATTAACCTGCAACAGAAGGCAAAGAAAAGCATGATACATTTCAGGCTTATTAATCCACTTTTTCTTTTCACTAATTTTCATACGAGTGTTTGTGATCAGCGCTGTATTTTCAGATGTTTCAAAAGAGAAAAGGATGGCTTAGGCATCACGACGTTGTCCTGCGTTTATTTTTTAGATTAGGATTTTTATATTCTTGCACACATTCTTGGATGTGTGTTCCAAGGAATGGAAATAGATTATTGCAGTTACAAGTCTGGCACAGAAGTGTAAAGGATTAGTGCCTCTGGACTGTAATTACACCACAGAGGTTCTCGCAGACGGTTAGGCCCATTGCAAATTAAGAAACTGCAACACTTGCTGTTAATTTGAGGCACTGCCTTTGTAACCAGTTCAGCCTATGTAGCTGTGGAGTTTCTGTGGAAACATTTTAACTCCATCTGCACACATTGGAGGGACTTCAGCCAAACGTTTCTTGGATGGCTCAGCAGCGCTGCTGGTGCAGGCAGGACATTTGAGGCAAGCTTGGGCTGTGCTCGCGATGAGCAGTAAGCTGTTCTGGTTATAGCAACTGAACTAACTGCTGCCTTTTTCCTTGTATGAAAAGAATACATTCTGCCAGTTTTGGTTAACTTTGGTTTTACTTCTCACCTCTTCAGCGTCCCTAGCATTGGGGCTCATTGCTTCTCAACAAATAATCTCGTTTGAGATTTGAGTCATTAACTCATAGTATTAGTAAATCCCCTATAATAATAATGGAAAAGGTCATAAACTGAAGGCTTGCTGTCAAGTCGGTGTTCCAAACTCCTGTGCCAAAGTGCATTGTGGATGTCAGATATATTTTGGCATTTTTATTTCCTTGAGTTCTGTCACAGTATGGACAGCTGAGTCTTGGTGGTTGTGTTTTATGGCTTTAATCTTGCTCTGTTTTCATCTTCATGCTCTGTGTAGTCTTTCTCATGATCCGTCACAACAAGCAAAAAGTTCCAGTCCTGAGGCTAGGATAACAGTTAAGCAGATGCTGCTTCAGTTCACAATGACAATTCCTTTGAGGCTATTGGGGGATATTACTACTGGACAGACTGCATGCATCCCCTCTACCCCCACCCCATCCTGAGATTAAATTCATCGCCCCTGAAATCAGCCAGTAAGTGAGAGGAATCAGCACATGCCTTGCTACAGTTTCATGAATAGCCAATTTTGCATTTTTTAAATGTTAACAGTGCTAATGTGTATTTTAAAGTGAGGCTTGGGAGCTCAGTGTAACACTTATATGTCAGCAGTGATCCTTTTTTGTAAGGTAAATCATGCAGAGTCCTACGGTTTTAAAGGTGGTGGTATAAATTTATTTGATGGAAAAATGGCCACTTTTTCATCTTTGTCATATTATTGGAAAAGAAAATCTGCCATGCAGTTAGGACTCTCTCCATCGCAAATATTTGCACAGTACTTATGTATTTATGTATTTGTTTATGTATTTATTTATTTATTTTTAATGTAAAAGGAGAACAGAAAGGGAACATTTTGCAGATCCATGAGAGCCAATGCAAAATGAAGCTTTGGGCTTTCTGTCAGTTCATGTGCCAAAGCCAGAAGTGCATCAAAGTACCAGAAGAGACAACGTAGCTTAGAAATAGGTGCTGCAAGCTCCTCCTGGGAAGAACAGTTCTGCAAATGGGCTGTGGCTTTTAGAAGAAGGCAGGCTGTTTTCACCAGTCCTGCTTACTTGCCTCTGAGGTGCCATGGTGCAGCACTTTTATTCTTTTCACATGAATGGAGCAGATTGTAGAATTTTACTGATAACTCATTAGGGCCTCCAACATTATTATTATTTTTTTTTTTAAATAAATGCCATTAAGGAAAGCTGAAGATTATTTACTTTCAGTTTAATAGCCACGGATGGGCTTTGTCGGCTGTGATGCTTAGTTTTTCCATGCCTTGTCACTGACAACATTTAAGACAATCTCTCAGCATTGCATCCCAATGCAGGGTAGGGTAGGAGACATTTCTTGTGACTATTGTATTAAATATGAAACAGAGTTACTGACTTTTTCTGTTGGTGTAATATATTAGACTGTCTCTCCATTGGCCGTACCGCTTGTAACAGTTTTGCCACCATAAACAGTAATGCTTCATTGACCTGCCACATCACATTCCATTTGAGAGGATGTAGTTTGTTAGAATTTTTGCCAGTTTTAATACTGAGCAATGATATATAGTATTAAATTAAATTAATTTATTGTACATGCTATGTCTGCAGCTCTGTGTGCTATGACACATTCAAAGGATCTCGTCCTCTCATAGAACACCCATCTTCAAACACTATTCATTTCATTTGCCATTTGGAGTATGTGTCTTGAAACATCTTCAAGCTGTATCTATACAGCCACTTAAAAATGATGGAAAAACCCCTCTAGCGTTTGCATTTCAGCTAGGTAAAATTTTGGGGAAATAATGTATGCAATTGAGATTAAACATGTAGAAATTGCACACTCAAACATCTTTGTAGATATTCCAGAGTATCCTTCTGTAGATTCATGAGCTCCTCTCTTAGTCTGTTTTTTTAGTTTGATCCCCTCCACAAGTAGCTTGCTGGTCTGCAATATTTCCTTTCAGTTGAAATGTTTTTTTCAAACATGCAGGTCTGCAGAACTTTCTATCAAGCCAATCATAATGGAGCTCTTTTCCCTTTCCCCTTCTCCCAGCCTTTCCTCTTCTTATCGTGAATTTGCCTTTGGGACAGAACTTCTCTGTTCTTTTGATCTGGGTGCACAGCTTGAGACCTCCTCCCTCCTTCTGTCCCTGAATGTGCTCCCCAGGCTCAGCCAGGCAGTGCTGTTATGCTTGTGAGGGACAAGGTAATGCATTGCCTGGATGGGAGCTGACAGCACTCCGAGAAATATGACAGTACCTCTGCCCTTGATCAGGCTTCCCATTTGAAAGTTTTCATTTTGGTAATTACATCCTTCCCAGATAGTAGCCATGGTCATTGATCATACTAATATCATTATAACTGATTCCCGTAAGTCACCTTTTAAAGACACTTTCTATGGTTTCCTTCCCCCTATATCTTCTTTCTCTGCAGTCACAGGATAAGACTTTTTCTGTCTATCCTTCATCTGATTGATTAGAAATGCCACATGCTTCCTTTACGTATGGCCTGATAATATACACATCACATTTCTTCCCTCGGGATCTTAATCACAAGTAATGGCCTTTAGCTTTTCTCATTAGCAAAATGGAAAAGCACCATACCCAATCCATTAGAAATGCAGCATTGTAATATGAGCTTATAGAAAAATGGCTGCATGCCAGCAGACATGGAGTGAGTTTACCTTAAAGGATTTTCAGAAAAAAAAAAATGTATATATATAAAAAGAAGTCACCCTTTCTGTCTGGCAAGCAAATGTTTTGAGCCGTATCTTATCACACCTGTCTGTCAGGCATTTCGCTGTTGCTCCTTAAGTGCTGTTTGGACACCTTTGTCATACAAAGGGCACTTTATAAAGAGGAAATAGAGGTGTTTATACATGCATTAATGTCTTCCCCGGTGTTGGTTCTCTGTGAGGGTTATCTTTCTCATATTCCATCTCCTATCAGAATTTGAGGTGGGGAGAAAGTTGGAGAGATTTCGTTGTTGTGCTTTGTTTTTCTTTTTATTTTCATATTCTGTGAACACAGCGATGAGAACAACCATAACAGCTTCCTCATCTTGCAGGCATTTGCCTAAAAGTACTGCTGTGCATTTTTTAGCTGTACCTGAAACTATTCACAATCAGTACGCCAGGAGTTGAGGACAAGACTGATTAAGAGTTTTTTACCAATGAAATAGATTGTTTTTTTACTTGGCCTGGACTTTATTAGCCCTAAAACAGGAAAGAAAAAAAAAACAACAAAACAAAAACATGCTGTTCAAATTCTTACCCTGGCATTTGTGCTTATGTTATTCAGAACAGTAAGAGGTTGTTTAAACACATATTTGTACAAATTGGTAATTGTATATAATTTGAATGTATATGAGTTGACTCTGACTCCTTGGAAAGCCACCACTGAAGGAATTAAAGAAACAGCCTTGGAAAGCTGCTATTCTACCAGCACTGAGACACATCTGTTTTATTGGCCCCTTCAAGCATTGTTAATGTGATTCCAGGGAAAATAAGTACTAAGCACACCCATAAAGCTACGTTAAATTACGTGTTATGGTGAAAAGGTGCTTACTTTTTCTTAAAAAACAAAAAACCTCAGGTTTCATAGGACTTCAATTTATATAGAGAGTGGGATTCAGAGCTGAAGCATCAAGTGATTGCTTCATTTGTGGCTCATCAGCTGTGCTGATCACATTTTCTCAACAAAATTAAGCATCTCAGTACCAGGAAAAGGAAACAGCACATGGAAATAGCGTGAAAGACAAGCAGTTCTTAAAGATTATACATATATTCTGAAGGGACCTCTTCAAGGCACCTTAGGGGAAGAATTAGTAGTTAGATGACAGAACAGGAAAGCTTAAGATAAAGTGAGATGACTGCCTTTTGACTAATCAATCAGGCATTTTTTCCTTTCTTTCGTTTTCTATTTTGTTCTTTTTTTTATTTATTTCTCTCCCCCCTCCTTCCCTTCTTTGTCATTTGGGTGAAACAGTGACAAACTTGAAGAGGTTCTGTATAACTTTTACCACAAAATAAGTTTAGGAGTTCAGCACTGTAACTCACTCATTCTATTGCAGACAAGCTCATGACATGGCCGTGTGATGTGGTTCAGCCCACTTAGCCAGCACCCTATTAATAGGCAGTGTTTCTGCTTTGATTATGTAGTCCCAGAGCTGATGGTGCTGATGTTTCAGGGGTCCTCCCAGAGCTGGTAATTAGGAGACTTAAGGACAGCCTCTGTAATATATTAACACTGTCACACTGTATCAGTAGGGTATTGACATTAATTTTAAGGGGACCTTTATCCCAGGGTAATTTCAGAATTTTGTGGATGGCAGGAAAATGAAGTCCTCGCAAAATGCTGCAGCCAGCTTTCACAGCCATGCCATCTAATGGAGCTCATGACCATGTAAATACATTTAAAGATTCGAACAGACAAATTCATAGGCTAATGAGAAATGTACTGCATTGTTTTTAAGCACAGTACTTCAGATGTGCTGAAGTTGCCATCAGCCCTTAAAGGTTAAAATTTTGTATTTTTCCCATCCTGAGCAATTGTGACCATGGCTGATACTTTTGACTAAGTTACAGACACAAGAGGAGCTAGCTGAATAACATTCAGGATTTCCAGTTTGTGGGAAAAACACTTTTTATAAAATTTGGTTTCATTCTGATTCATCTTCTAAAAACTCAAAACAGAAAGATTCTCCCACGTACCAGAAATTCCAAGCAAAAATTAAATTTTGGAAACGATGACTCATGGTGTTTGCAACACCAAATATACTTCCCAAGATCCTGACAAGCTGCCAACTGGTATAAACATCCCTCTCGGTTACTGTCCTGCTCCAGGTCAGCTTTCAGGCAGCAGCTGCAAAGTGCTGCCAGGATTTTGTGTTCCAGAGCAGCCCTACCATGTCCGATGCTTTGGGCTGGCTTCCATATCTCTTGATGGGTTGCCTTACAGGTCTGCTCACTTAGGAAGAGACCAGTCCTAGGAGCCATGTGACTGACAAGTTGGAAAAGACTAGAAATGTTGCTTTGGGCAGGTAACATGGTGGGATTTCCTGGAAGAAAAGCAGGACGCCAGCTGAAAGCCTGCACAGGAACTTCTGGTTCCCGGATGTGCAGGAGGAGACAAAAATCTTTCAGAGCTTCACCCAGGTTCCAGATAGAATATAGCTCCTGAGGCTAGCAGACTCCATACTAAGCCATCCCAGTGCCGTGTTGAGCAGCATGGAAGGCCTGAGTGTATGTTTGGCAGGAGATTTGGCTAAACACACCTAATAGGAGCATGCTTTTGATTGTGTGCTAAGGTGTGAGGGCCCAGCATTTCCCATAGAGGACAGGGAATGCATTTCACCCTGCCTAACCCTGGTCTTTCATGTCTACCATAAATACAGGAAGGCTTGCTTTTAACGTATCCCTCCTGCCACTGTTAGCTTCCAGCATGAGCCCCAGAAGGAAACACGGGCTATACCTGCAAGGTATTTTGTGTTCATTGGATTGGCAAATTCTCCTCCATTTCTAAATACAGCTTACAGACAGCTGTTTTCTATGAAGCTTTGAGATGTTTCTTGTTTTTTTTTTTTACAGCCAGTGATACCCTTCATTACAGCTTATTGAAATACTTTAGATTCTAGGGATCTTTTAGAGAAAAAGTAATACTGTATTTCAGCTACTTTTAAGAATAGCCAAGGTGTAGTTTGTTGGTGTAATGCTATTATCTTACTACCCTGCTTCTATCAGGCAAGAGGTGAAGAAATTTGTCCTGTTGCCAGGAAATTGGAAAATTAGAAATACTAAATTTCTAATGTTAATTAGAAATACTAATACAGGTGCCTTTTTAATGTGTTTTTACTATTTTTTTTTTCTGTGCCATGGAGAACTGGTCCACTCTTAAGCCTAATCTGTAAGAGCAAATGGAAGATGTATGTGATTAATGAAGAACTATAGTTTAATAAGTCTAAGCATTTCTCATGTTGTTTTATTAACAGATTCATCCATACTGTGTGGGTGTTTGAAGGCACTAGTCTCCTCTTTAACTAACTCCTCAAATTCATGAAGATGTAATAGCATAGCCTCTGGAAGATACGTTTACCTCTAAAAAGCAATTATTTGTTCATATAAATGAATGTGTTATTAATAATAGCTTAACGTGCTCATGTGTTGTGAGTTTCTCTGACATGGTTATTTATTTACTTGGGCTGAAAATATAATATACAGATCAGGCTTCCTTGTTCTTGCAAGCAGCCATTCATTAAGAATTAATTGATGGAATTGCATTCGGTTGGAAATCCATAAGAATTTCTAACCAATGTTTTGTATAGGGAATTTCTGTTTCAGAAGAAGTAGCTATAATTCTGCTGCATCATACCTTTATCTTTCAGGACACTGAATCTGAAAAAAAAAGAATATAAATGTGACAGAATCTCTATGATTACTGACCCTGGGTGCCCAAGATTGGTGCATTATACTCATTTGTTATGATACAGTCACTGTACCCTGTTTTTATATAGGGTGTCGCAGTCAAGGCAGTCTAATAAATTATGCTGTAACCCATGCTAGAATACTTACCCCAGAGATCTCATAACGTACATTGACAGAGTAGGTACACAGACAGTATTAGAAAAAAAAATTAAAAATGCTCATTTTATAGAGAAATGGTTAAGAATTGAAAGAATTGAAGAATCATGAACTGAAAGTGCAATACCAGAGTCTTCCTCCTTTTTAAGCACAGGAGTATTCTTGCTCTCTTGCAAATGTGTCCATCAGACTCATTAGATACTCAGAATTATGCAAAAAAGCAATTTTTGCATCTTGAGGCTATTCATATGTGCAGTCACATATGGAGAGTCAATGTAGTCTCCTTAGATTTCTTCTTACAGTTGAGACTTTGGCACAAGAACAAGTATCCCAGAACTATGTACACTGACAGCAACTACCAACATCGCTGTCTATCTGAGGTTAAGTTCCATAGCCACATAGAGACTGATAAACATAATGCGAACAACTTCCTATAAAGAAGTTATCCTAAAAGGAGTTTCAGTTGCCTTTAGTGAAAGATATCAAATTGGGAACTTAGTTTGCATGTTCTGATGGTTCTACTTCCATTTTCTGTCTTTTTCAGACACTGGTGAGATACCTGAATACAATCTGAGATTTTCATTAGCTCTCATTGTAATACCAGCCATCAGACTCTAAAATCTGCTTAGGATGAATGTGCGGGTTTTTAGTTTATCTGCTTCTGTAGACATTCCTAAATTGCTGTTTGTATTACCTATAGTTTCTACAAACATAGTATTTCGTATGCTAGCACACAGCTGTATGCAGTGATCTGACTGTTCTCACATTTGTTTACTCTAAATAGTCTTTATCTGATTAATCCTGATCATTCTGTTTTAGTGGCAGGCCTGAATTCAGAAATAAAAGAAAAGACCATTAACTGTGGGGGGTTTAGCTTATCTGCTCCTTTCTTCAATACCTTTGCATTACTCTGATTTCCAAAGGTAGGGATTTGTGAAGGATACTTAGAACTCCTGACGAGAAAAGGAGATTAGTTTGTAAATATAGTTCTTGAAGTTATTATTCTCTCTACCTTCATTTAACTTGCTCCGAGAATTAGGTAACATCTCATTAGGAAGGTTGAAAGCAAAGTGATAGCCAGTGTTCCTAAATACATTCGTATTACTGAGCAGCAGGGAAGGAAGGTTAAATCTTGTAAAGATTTCTATTCTCTGCCTGAACAATGAGTGCAGTGGCCCAGTGATGGGATTCTGTTGAATGACAGTGCTATTCTTGATAGGACTTCAGTAATTGTGTGGTAAAATACCATTAAATTTTAGACCAGGCTGATAATTATTAGCAGAAATATTGTAATATATGCAAAATCTCCATAGCTTTTCTTCTCATACTCTTTAATTGGGAAAAACTAAGATTAATAACAGCCATTGAATAATTACAGGATTGAGCTGGAAGATGAGAATGCTTCTGGGTAGCAAAAGATATTTGAAGTTTAAAGTTAAAACCATGGCTGCTGGATATTGTATTTCATTCAGCCGCTACCAGCACTGATGAAGTAGATGGTCTTTTTCCTGAGTTCCTGCATCTCCCTGCCGGACTGTGGGATAAGAGGACACAGCAGGACAATATTCTTTTCGGCTGGAGAACAGGGTATTTTCAAATGAGAAGGTGGAACCAGTGACAAAAAAATACAGCTGTTTTATTCTGTGTTTCATTAAAGTTATAACCACCTCCCAGGGATCTATGAGAGATGCAGTTTTTCTTTGCAGGGAAAGAGATTTAAAAGTGAGACGGCAGGTTTCCTTCATGAGGAAAAAAAAAGTGGTAAAAATAAATCCAGCCAACAGTCTCATTTTCTTCAGTTTTCCAGCAATGCAAATGTTTTCACATAATTCTGTTAGTGATGCAGTGTCTAGACTTCTCAGATGGTTTAAAAAAATAAAATAAACACATACAAACAAACCTTGGCAGTAATTCTCAGAATCCTAAAAGCTAAGCCATTATCAATGTACTGTAGCCCATGCAGTGATATGGAACCACAAATAGTTACCAAAGAACAGTTTCTGGAATCTCTGCTCATTTCAGACACATACATGGGTTAGCATTTACTTGCATAAGAAGACTCATTTAATCTCCCTTCAGCAGGCTGCCGTGGGGGCAAATGCTCACCAAATGCTGGTGTGGGGATTCTGCAGTTTGTCTCTAACCTTGGCTGAAAAGGTTCCGTGCCTTTTCAGGAGCACGTGGGATGATGAAATCAGGAAAACGATCTTTGATTCTTGCAACAGGTAGATAGACGTTTCTAGAAAAACAAAGCAAACAGTAGAAAGCAGCATTTTCACATGGATTTTGTAAAAGCCTATTTGTCTATGCTTATTACTTGCTCATTGTTCCTTCTCTTTAATAAGTGTATTAATCCCGAGTAAGCGTTGTTCTCAGTTTCAGAATCTACTACAAACTTACATGTTAATGTCACATTTTGTGAATTCTGATTCTCTTTGTTCCTGGAGACACGTTCAGTGTTGATCAGGTTATCCACTGTTGCTGCTCTGTAACATCTCACAATATTCATAGAGGCCGAGAGAGTTAGCATATAATTAGTAGCCTTCTTGCAATCACAGCTGTGCTATTTCACAGGCAACTAGGCTTATACACAGAGTTGTACTTGAGGGTGGTTTCTTATGTTACTGCTAAAGGTGACCTTCAGAATTTAAACTGTGTGTGTCCAAATTCTTCTGGGGGTATAAATGAAGTCTCGCAATAGTCACTTACTCTTTCAGGCACTGTTTCAGGTGAAGCTTAGCAATTAATAGCTAGCATAAGAAGCATTTGCAATGTATCTCACTTGCTAGGCATTTACCAGACTCTTTGCTAGCTTGGGCCCAAGAAAGGCTGGCTGTGACAAATGAATAAGTGGACATTATCTGCACCTTACTCTTGGTATAAAATCCCTTGCAAATTCCCTGCATGTCACTCAAGTCCACCTTTGATGGGTAAAACAGTTGTCCTCCCCTCAACATGCTCCTTTGCTCTGCCTGTTGCAGGCAGCAGCTTAATCCTGGTTTCTTCTTCTCTTTTTCCACCTTTATGGGTTTAGTGTTTGCTGCAGGCTCTAAGAGCCTTGCTGGAGCCAGGTAGGGATACCACACTGTTTCCAGATCTGTAAGAACTGCTGTTGCCCTCTGAATTAATGATGATCCTTCCCACAATTTCGTTTTGTCCTTTCATCCCGCCTCATCTGTTACCTCTCTTCATTTAACTCCTTGTAGTTATGCAGGGTAATAGCTAAAAGGAGAACAGGTGTATCAGTGCTCTCTTATTTTCTACCTATGTATTTTTTCACACAAGCAATTTCAAGGAGGTAAAAACAAAAATCTCATTAGAACAAGATGTGACCAGAATTTCTGATGTAGTGTATGGGCTAAACTGGTGCCCTGGTAAGTGCGATCTGAGTGAAGCAGTGAGGTACTGCAAAGTGTGCATTACACTGTAATACTTCAGTGTGGAGAACATGGGCTCTGTATTCTCTGTGAAGAGGCTAATCATTTACAAATAAATTAAGAGTATCATCGGTAATGCTCCTTTTTTTTTTTTTTTTTTTTTTAATTATTTTTTTCTTTTTTTTGTAGTAGAAATTATCAGCTTTTAAAGGATCAAAATGCCAAACAAGCTCCCCTGTGCTCTCCAGATCCATCATCTATGCCTGGAGAGTCACTATACATTTTACTGTCAGAAAGGATCAGCTTCTCCTTTTAGACCCACAAAGCCTGTACAGTTGAGGAAGAATGAGCAATTTTTTCTTCTGCTTTGTGCATACTTTGTTGAATGGCTTATCACATTTTTGCTCAAGAATCTTTAATCCTGATGGAAAAGTATGACAAAGAAATAATGGGCTTGGATTTTTCATATTCTCTTATTTCAGTGCTTTCAATATTAATACTTAGTGGAATTAACTGGGTACTGCTAAGCGGATCATGTGAGACATGCTGTCTCTAACACATACATATGGACAAAGAACTTAAGTGATGTTTATGGAGTTGATAGGTTTATGAAGATAAATCTTAGTGACAGTCTTGTGACAGAGATGTCTTCTTTTTTTGCCATTTGTCTACATCCAGGTTGTGTTAATTTCTTGAGATAGGTGGGAAGCCATATGAACTAGGGGATGCCCATAAAGCAGAATCTTCATCCTGGGTGGTACCATGCAGGGTAGACATCAATTGTTTAACTTTCCTTCTGAATCTCGCCAGTTTTCAAAGTCATTTTTCCACATCCCAAGATGGGCAGAAGTCACTCCAACCCATCCAGTGCATAGTGTTTTACAGAATAGTTAGGCAAAGTGACAAGGGGACCCACGTAGAGACACAGACTGCAGGGGGCTCGGTCTGTGTTGAGTGTGGAAGCAACTGAAACACAGTGTTCAGGAAACTTTGTTGTCCTGTTTCATGGTGACTTTTAAGCTAACCATTAACCATGAATATGCATCAAGAGAAATTCATCTCTTGCATTAGCCAAAGCTATTAATGTATTAATTAGAGTCCACTGATACTGTACCTCAGCACTAGGTAATCTTTAAGGTATTCAACTTGTGAGATAAAGGATTACAATTATGTTGCCCATAAACAGAAGAAATGCATGTGAATTTGATTGAGCTAATGTGAGTTTTAACAAAAATGAATTGTCTTCCTTTTTCATTATACTTGAAGTAAACAGACTAGCTTAGAGCAGTTTCTCAGAGTTAGGCTTCCCTTGGTGAAAATAGATCCACCAGGGCAGGCACTCCTGAATTCATGCCAATTATGTATGTCTAGGAATTAAGCCCCAGTTGTCCTTTGTAGTTCTGTGAGGTCTTTTACAAAAGCCTTGATGGATCCTTATGCGAGAGTATGGAGACAGAGAATCAGTTCCAAGCCCTGCTAACAAGTTTAACTGTTGACCCAGATACTTTTTTTCTGAAATGAGGAGGGTCTTTTTGAACTCTTAAAGGTAATTACATTGGGAATATTCTGAAATTCCATTTGTGTGACGGACACAGTGTGCATAACTGTAATACAGATCAGTCTACTGCTGTGGTCAAGGGCCAGTTTTTAAGCAGCAGAACTCCTCTGCTTGATTAAGCTTTGACTAACTTTTATGAGGATCAAATTATTTGCCAAAAAATTACTCCTTTTATACCATTGGTGCAACTAATTTTGCCCACATAACTTGTTTTAATTGCAGTACTAAAAGGGATTTAATCAAAAGGTTGAACCACCACCACCACAGTGAACATTAATACAAGCAGAATATGTCATATGCAAGGAGAAATCACATTCCTGCAGTTCCTCATAGCATCTGGCACAACTGGAATGTTCCTTTCCTTTGCACTACCAAGAACGGTGTTTTGAGAGCCAGCAAAGACATCAAGTAATTCCTGGACAGTTTCAGTTGTTGTACTACATAACTCAGTGTCAGAGGATTTTGTAAAAAGGGGAGAGGCCTAAATTAAAAAGCAGCTGAATAATTTGATATCTGTGCATTAAAACTTGTATATGTTTATGTGCAAGGTAAGGGAATGGCAGATAACTGCACCTCTTGAGTCCTGCATTGATCTGCTGGGTTCAGGGAACGACTCTGAGGAAGTTTAAGATGAATAAGGCCAGTTTAGTCTTTACACTAATACTTGTTATTAAAATATTTATAAATTCGACTGAAGCTAGGCTAGGCAGGTATTTAAAATTCTTGTAGGTCTTTGCAGAACTGTAAGAGTGCTTCAGGTTATTCTTAAATATTGACACATTTATAACAATACTGCACAGCAGATGTAATCCCAGCATTACAAAGCAGAATGAAGCAGCTCTGAAACACCTTGCTGTAGTTCCTTAAGGCAGGATAATAACCCAACTGCACTGAGTACAATAGGGATCACTGGCCTAATGTCTTTGATGGGTTAGCATTCATAAAAAAACTATTGAATTAAGCTCTCATTCTGAAAAAGAAGAAAAAGGGGCTGCAGAAAATCATGTCCTGATACAGACACACATACACTGGGGAAATTCCCGTCCCTCTGCCTGAAGGGAAGGAAAATGCTATGAATTTGTATTCACAAATATTGTAATGATTTTCAGCACAACAACATGCTGCTTATATTGCAAGTGTACATTTTATGTCACCTATATTTCTCATTGCTTTTTCCAAGAGAAACCAATTTCACTTAAATGCTTGTTTTTCTCTTTATTCAAATGAAGATTGGAGAATTGAGCTCTTAGATTCACAATTTTCCGTTCTCCAGCACTGCTGCAGTCTGTACCCTGCTTTGTAATTATATAATGCCGTTTGTGACAGGCATATCAAACCAGACAGTTAGTTTAGAATTGAGGTGAGTTCTTTAAATGCAAATTTTACTATAAACAGCAGAATAAAATCTTTCAAACACTTCCCAACCCTGCCAGGAAGCAAAGCTATATTTAACTCATTTTGAAATTCATCAAATACATTCTGGGCTGATTCAGATCTTCAATGCGTCTTTGAAGATAACATGTGGTGGAAGTGTCATACAGTGTCATACAGTCCATTGTGTGATTGGGCACATCCTGAGATTCTTGTCAGTGAAGACATGCAGTTGGGACTGGATTGTAGAAAGAAAAGTACGTATGGATCCGATAGCTTAATATTGATACTTTATTTGAAAATTTGAACAATCTGTTGCATTCAGTTCAAGAGCTTTTTAAGAACTGCTGTATGTAAAGAGACTAGTGCCATACCAGTGGCAAAATCCATATGCACTTACAAATTAGAAAGAACAAAAAAAAAAAAAAAAAAGGATGACTCTTTTGTAGTACTTGGGAGAGAAAATGTTTTAGAGAAGCTAAATATCATGTGTTGCTGTAATAACAATTGGGAGCAGCTTCAAAATCTGTATAAGAGATCTTTGGATATTAAGAGTGATCCATAAGAATCTGGTTAAGACTACTGTGTACAAAAGCAGGCGCTCCCAAACATGTCTTCCTCTTCCATTATTTTTCCTGTCTTGGATCACAAACAACTGTAAACACGAATGTTCTTGATAGGGCTAAATATAGACTGGGATATATCTGTCAGATTTCGTGCTTCATATTCTGTAGGTGTCATTAAGATAAGATAAATAAGATTCCAAAAGATTGTTTAGACTGTCTCTGTAAATACTATATATATTGTGTATATGTATATATATGTTATCATGCCTGTTTACTGTTTTGTTTATAAAAACAAATAAGAGTCTTTCAATTTGAAAAAGCACATGAATAGTAATACAATCTGAATGTATCAGCAAGATATTGAATACAATATTGCCTGTACTCAAGTGTGACCTAACTTTGAAGTTCAAGATTATGATTTTTAATAGCTAGAAGGTGATCTTACAATTCACTAAAGTCCTCAATCAAAATAAATAAGACTGTACATTAATCAGCAAATTCCATACCGGAAATAGAAACAATGTCATGCTTCCAATATGCTTATTTTTGCAACTTGACTGTAGTTTTCTAATGTCAATTTGTCTTTGATTTGTTTTAGTACATGACTGCTGCTGCACCTATGCAAGGGACCTACATTCCCCAGTATACTCCTGTGCCTCCAACAGCTGTCCCTATTGAAGTAAGTTTACCTCCATCCATGAAAGTAGAGTGAAGGGGTAACAGAACTCTTACATCTGTGATGCCTCATTGTTCCTGCGGTTTGAGAGAGGCCTAAAATCATTTTGTGGAATGGTATATCTTCCAGCTTTTTTAAAATTAAGTTTTCACATTCTTTTTCTTTATTTTCCCTTTTAATTTGCTTATTATTATTTGCAAGGGCTCTTGTTTTGCATTTGTTTTGCTGTGCAGCAGGACATGGAATAAAACATCATCAGTGATTATGACTGTCTTTTTCCCCACGTACTTGGGAGGGGAGATGGGAAGCAACAGGAAAACAATCCCAGCAGGCAGACCACAAATGCAAAAGAGATTCCAAGAAAAGAAGATTGCAAGAAGGTTTGATGTGGTCCTTAACAAGTATAGGTAATTGCTGAAATATTTAGCCACCAGAAAAAGTGATTGAGCAATGGAAACCTTCCTCTTGTATATACAGACGTGGAGGTTGCTGCACTGACTGAGTGCTTTTTCATCCTTGAGGAAGGATTCGCTCCCTCCCTCCTTGGGGCTGAGTCATGCTGATGACAGTCTAATGAGTAAGTATTTACTCAACCCTGTAGACCACAAGCTGCCGGGAGAGTCAGCTCAGCCTCCACTTCTGTGCAGCATTATAAGGGCCACCAAGCATAGTGAGAGGAGGGTGCCTTGTCATCCTCTTCAGTGTGTGCTTCTCCTTGGTGCCACTCCTTTTTATTAATAATTTCTTCTTTTCTGTAGAGTAATATGAGGTGTTCCAGGGTCTCCGTACTTCAGTTGTATGGACTTTTTGAGTTGGTGCTGTTCCTGCTGCGTTCTTTGAAGTTTCTGTGTTAGTGATACTTTTGGTGTGGCTCCACCAGCAGTCAAGTGGACTCATTTTTTTCCCCAGTTCTTTCTAATTACTGAAATTTCAAAATGAGAGCCCTCATAAAAGGCTTCTACTTTTTTGTCACACTGTGCCAGTCAAATCTTCAGTCTTTTTTTTTTTTTTGCTTGAAGATAATACTCCCCTAAGCCATGTTTGGTTGCAAATGGGGCGTGAGTGCCTCTTTAGTAGCTATTCTTATGTATTAAATGAGGCAGATACACATCCAAATCAAAAGGAGATAGTGGGGTGGAGACAAGAGTGGCTCATCCATCAGTACTGACCAGTGCTAATAAGAGAGTAATTCTTCCTGAGCTCTTCTCACCAATGAGAAGAGCTGGTGATGACCCATTGTTATATTCAAGTGAAGTAACATGATATAGTAATCAAATATTATCTGTCTTGATCTGATCTAGTGATGTTTATTAATGCTATTGTTTATTTGTATATGGTCTCTGCCCCAGAGAGCTTACATTATTAAGATGGACAAAGCAGAATCATAAAGACTGTGTACTTCCTTGAAGTACACAGAAAAAAGATAATACAATCTCAACAGACATGACGAATTTCTGAGAAATGGAGAAATGAAGCTTACACTTTTTCATAGATAATGTGAAATAAACTACCTCTTGTTTACATAGGACTCAAATGAAAACAAATCAAGTGGTTTGTGCTCCCTCTTCTGGCTCTGTTGTATGTGATACGGTAATAGAGCTTGTTCCCTGAAGAGATCTGATAGTGCTATTTTTGTGTCCAACACATCAAATGTGAGAGTAAAGGCAAGAAAATACAGATTGCTTTAAAAGCATGCAGAATTGTTAGAATTAATATTATTCAGACTGTCCAAAAAGGTTAAGAAATAGAACATAATGTTAAATCCATGCACATCAACTTTTGTGTATCTAATCACTTTTTTTTTTTTCCCCAGATTTACAATAGAAACAAAACTTTATTGGAGCTTTGACTTAACTAGTAAAATCTTTAGAGTGGGGTAAATTTATCCTTGAAAGAGAACATGCATAAATGCACTGTGTACAGGAGTGCAGGGTTTTCTAAGGCAGCTAGAATTCTGTTGGACATGTAATAGATTGGAAGGCGGTGGACCTAATTTATGCCTTTATCACATTGCACTTCAAGGGAAATGAAAGTGATTTCACTGTGAAGTTGGGCTAAGTACATGAACATCAGAGTGCCATACATTCATTATAAGAAAGACAAAAAGTAAAATCCACATTTCACTGAAGTCAGCAGAGTTTTTGTCTTTGGCTTTAAATAGACAGCGAAATGTTCCAAAATGCATAGATGTTTCCCAATTCAGCTTGTGAGAGCGAAGTACTGGGGAGGTCAGTACACTAAGGAAGATTCTCATTGCTGGATTATCTCTTTGTGAACTAACAGAATTTATTGTGTTAGCATATGGTTCTGCTCTCCCAAACTCTTTTAATCATACAGTACTCCAAGAGAAAAACAGGAATGGTGGCCTGGTACTAATTTCCTTTATGTAATTAACTGAAGTGAGTAAAAGCAGTAACCTTTCATGTTCTTATTTGACTCCTTAGGGTGTTGTTGCTGATACTTCTCCACAGACAGTAGCATCTTCATCACAGGAAGCCAGTGGTCAACAGCAACAGATGACAGTGGAAACATCCAGTGAACATGCACCTGCATATTCTTACCAACAGTCTAAGTAAGTAAGCATATGCTTTGTAGCCTAAAGGTTTTCTCTCTTCAGAGTAGTAGGCCAAATCTGCTTCCTATTTCAGCAATACACATTCAGCAGGTGCTTCATTGAGTTCAAATAAATTCTCCATACATAGCAGTGTATGCGGAACACTGCTGTGTACTGTAGTATGCAGTATTAGAGTACTGATGTAGCGTCAGTAGATGGCCTCATCTTAGCAGATTGTCTTTGAGTTCGTGCCTGCCAAACCACACTCTAGCTGTTCTCTGCTTGTTGTGGACTTGGAAGGTTCTCAACAACTGTATTAACAGTGATCATGCTGGGCTAAACCAGTATTTGGCATCAGAGGTTATACAGGGAGCTTAGATTTTGCAATGGTGAAATTATTATGGTACACATGTAAAAGTTCATTTCTGAAAATACGGTTTAGTAAAGCAGCATAAATTGTCCCAAGGTGGTATTTTTGAGAATACAAAATCAGCGCCATGCAGACACCAAGTGGGCAGAAACTGGAAACACAAGGGAAACAATTATGATGTGGAGAAGACTGCTCTGTCTTTCTCCTATCTTCTGCTCACTTTATTTGCTTCCCATGGAATACCTTGGAAAATTTAAGATCTGCATCCTGATGGCTGTACTTTGAACACTTTCAACTTCAGAGTAATCCTCAAGCGTCTTTCCTTTTGCCATAATAGAACTGATCCTCAAAAAGACAAGCTTGCTTAGTCAAGACATTAGTCACACACAGATTCTAGGAATTTGGATGGACTGTAGGAATTTCAGTGTGTTCCAAATGCGATCATTTATTAATGCATGTACATTAAACATCACTGTAAAAAAAGGAATTAATTTTTATCTTGTTGAAGAAAGTAGACAAAAAGACAAAAAAATTGTGATATGTCAGTTAATGCATCATGACATAGTACTGATAGTGCTATGAGTGCTAAGAGGCATATGCTACGATATAGAAACAGTTAGAATTACACCAGTCTGTCAGTTGCCTTACTTCATTTATGACCTCTGGAAATGAAAGATAGATTTATTTGTCTAACACACGAATGAGAAATGTGTCAAATCATACAATGGCCCTTTTTGACTGCCATGAAACATAAGCTGTCACTGTTTCATATGTCACTGCCATATTTGTTTATATGTGCATATCGCAAAAGCAGTTGATCACCAGCTTTATGTTGGTGCATCCAGTGCTATATTTTGGAGACACAGTCTATGCATGTGTACCTCCTCTGACATAAGCTTCTCTAGTACCTGTAAAT
The DNA here is from genome assembly GCA_030625065.1 of Alectoris magna. Lineage (NCBI taxonomy): Eukaryota > Metazoa > Chordata > Aves > Galliformes > Phasianidae > Alectoris > Alectoris magna. Next base: position 109,945,820 of record CM060561.1, on the reverse strand, counting down.
AAATGATGTCAAAGTACTAACAGAATATAGCAGTCGAAGAGATAAATGAATGTGACAGTGACATCCTGTTGACTGGTTTTGATGACTGTGTTCTGAAAGGATTATGATCTGGCCATTCCCATTTTCCAATTCCCTTTCACTCAAGTCTCCTAAGGTGAATGTGATCAGCTGCTTCTGGCATTTTTCCCTACGCAGAAGAAAGCTACATTACAATTCTTTATTGAAATGAGTGCTGTATTCATGCTCAAGAGGTAAATTCTCACTTCCCCTGAGAATGAGATCCCTCATCTTTCTTTGTCAGCTACTGCCTTGTTGCAGTTCTACTGGCACAAGCATTTGTATTCAGAGGAACTACTTTTTTAATCATGCAGGCTGATCCACTACAGATTTTGTATTATGATTATTTTAGCATTTTTTAACTGAAATGTGCCCTCTATTTGTGTCTGCCAGTTGTGGGCAGAAATGCAGAATGGGGGAAGCTGTAGAAAGAATCAAAATGGTACACAATCTCTGTCTTACAAATAAATAAATAAATAAATAAATAAATAAATAAATAAATAACTGGCAGAGTATTTCAGTAATCTTTAGTATACAACAAAATTATTTTTTTTTTTGCAACTAAAATAAAATATTATTTTCTCTTTGAAGGGCACATTTATTCATAGCAAGCACCATGCCTAGTGTGCAACAGCTGTTTGCAAAGCAATGGAGAAGAAGTAATTAACTTGACCAGATAATGGTTTTGCCATACATATATGCAAAGAAAAAGGCAGACACTAAAAAAAAAAATGTTTTCATAGGAGCTTATCAGTCAAGAGAAAAGTTCTAACAGTATATTTCATAATTATTATTTTCTTTCCAACTATCATAACATTGCAGGCAACAAAGGAGGGAAAATACAGGTTCCTGTACTATCTCTGGGTCCAAAAAATGAACCAAAGATAAAATTTAAGATCCACTCTTTTCATCAGCATATGCATTGTTTCATTTTATATTCTGGATGCTCAATTAGAGCATCCCGGGGATGTTCAGAAATGATAACTTCATGTCAAAAACCCGACTTCTAGCAGTGAAGCAATATAGGAGAAGCAGCCCTCTGTTTCTGAGCAGAAAACTCAACTCTGTGAGGAAATCACCTTAATTATTTTAGACCCACAGTGCCTCTTTTCCTCATAAATCTTTAATTTTCCACATAAAAGAGTGTGAAATCTATGAAGTGGCTTTAAATGGAGATCCTTCCCTCTGGAAATTGTACTCTCTTACTCCTAAACAAAACTGTCTGCTGCACAAAGCACTCTGATTTTTAATGTGGGAAGAATGCAGTTTTATGGGGCCCTTTGTGGGCAAGCTCCATGCCAGGTTATGTTGGAGAATGTGCTGTGACCCTATGATGCAGTCAGCCTTTCGGGCATGTGGTGTCTACCCTACTCAGAGGGGCAGTAAAATCTTAGGAGTCAAGCAAAGTTAGACATGGAGAACTGCTTCAGAAGCCCTGAAGAAAATATTTAATTCTTTTCTTTTTTTTTTTTTTCCAAATAAACCTGCTGTTACATTCAAAATGCTAATTTTAAGGTTTCATGCAATAAAAATGTTCTTTGGCAAATTTCATGTTTAAAATCAATGTTCATTTTATGTTTACCATCCTGGAGAAGTAGTTGTTCTATGGCAAATGTTAGATCATCAGCGTTCTTCACAATTTAACTCCTAATAAGAATGTAATTATTTTAAAATGAAGCAAGGCAAATGCGTTAATGCTAGCAAAGGTAAAGGTGCTAGCTTGCCTTGTGTTGAACTTGAAATGAAAAAGGTATATTTCCCTGCAAGTTTTGGGAACTGAAGGAGATCCAGTAGCTAGCTCTTACAGATAGCTCACTAATACATTTAACAGTGTTTATAAGTAGGATGTGCATCTCTCTAAGGATCTCATATTGTCTTGCCAACATAACTTTTGTTAGATGTATCGTTAAATGTTGTGAAACCTCAAAAACATAAAATGAGTGCTATCATCTTAATAAAAAAAAATTTGGTTGTTTAACTTGTTCTCTGTGCTAAATTTAGAAAGACATGACATGATACATTCAAAAAACTCATATTTTTCCAATTAATATCATCTCAAATGTTTCTTAGCCATAACTGGCTTGTTAAGCAGGCTGTTTCATAGTCTGTGTTCTTGCCATCAGAGAATGTGTTCTTGTTAGTAAATTGGATGTATCCTTCTATTGTAATTTTATCCCTCACTTTATCATTAGTATCCAAAACAAATAGTGCCACTTAATATTATGAAAATATCCACTCTCTTATTATATTACTCTTGAAATATTTACACAGTGCTAAGCCACACATTCATCTCATTTCAGTGAAGTTAAACTGCCCATTAAGCATAGCATTAACAGAAGTAAAGTCATCTGCTTAGGATGTGTTAACGTCCCCAAAGCAGGAGTTCCCTACTTCTGCCTATTTTCAGCTTAGTGGCGGTATCATATTTAAACAGCTGCAAAGTTAGTTTAGCTTGGATAACTTTTAAAGAGAATTGGGTGGAAAAAAAGGAGAAGAGCCTATTTCAAAGTTGCTTTGACTTAATGACCACTTTAATTCAATTGTTTTTACAGACAATAAACAGGACTGAAGAATGTCGGTCTGAAATCATTGCCTTGAATGGAGAAACTTCACTGAACAAGAAGTTGGCTTCCAGTTTGCACAGGCGTCAAATGAATGCTTTCTTTTTTTTTTCTACCTTTCCCAACGAAAACAAAACAGTGTTTTTATGTGCTGTGCAAATGGTTCCGTCATGTAGTCTGACAACTTTATTTTTGCTTTTTTTTTGTTGTTGTTGTTAACGAAAGAAAAAACCCGAAGGAGAAACGCTGGGTTGACATTTCATCTGGATGAACATCTGAATTCAGAATTTACCTGGAGGTGTAGCTAGATTTTTTTTTTTTAACAGAAAAACTGATGATGTCAAGAGGGAGCAAGTTGAGATGAAAACCAATTGTCTTCCTCAAAAATTAAGCTACTCTTTTTCTCTCGTTTTCTTTTTCTTCTTGTTTTAAATCTAGAGTGGTTTTTGGTTTTCGATTCTTTTGTTTTATTTTTGTTTGTTGTTTTTTTTTTTTGTTTTTTTTTTAAAGAAATGTTTAGGTAAGGTTTATCTTGAATCTTAATTGCCTTAATTTTAAGGACGTCAAAGGCTCTCAAGGCAAGCTGTCAACGTCTTGTTAGAAAACCCGAGAATGAATTGAAACTGCTCACACCGGTGCTGGTGCAGAAGAAGTTTAATAGACTGAGTTTTTGGGGTGAACAAAAAATAAACTGTACAGTTTAAAAGAAAATGATTTTCTTCTTTTGAAGAAAAGTTGATGATAAAGGAACTGTGGCAACTGAAAGGATTGGAAAAATGCTGGGACTTTTATGAACTTTGTCTTAAGTGTTGACAGAAAACAAATCTAGAAGGCTAAAGCATTTTACAGTAAAGTTATTGAATTGAGAAAAAAACTTGCTGCATTATAGAGAATGCAGGGTTTTTTTCTTGCAGAATGCAGATTTTTTTATTTACAAAGCGTGATCGCTAGCGAAAGCATTAGTGCTTTTTATCTGCAGTCTTTTTTATGAGCTTTAAGAAGTTTTTAGTCTGCTTTGCTTGTCACATTGCAAAAACCTAGCTTAAGAGCATTAAAAAAAACTTAAGTAGATAGGAGCTTATGGTCAAAAAAGTGCAAAAAAAAGCAATAGATAGAAGAAATTGTTGACAATTTCTGTAGTCTTTCCTAGTTGTGAACAAATGCAGCCTATGGATGGCCTATTTTATACCAAAGATGAAGTGACACCCTAACGCAGTCCAGAAGATAGAGGTTTTGTTTTTTTCTTTTTTTTATCTTTATTTGACCTACATGGCCGGACCAGTTCTTACTTTCTTGTTTGTTTAAACTATCTTCCACTGGTGTTTTACATACTGCATATGTTTTTAGTGGAAATTTCAGAATAGTTGGTATTTTAAGTTTGTTGATGGTGTGCTTTGGAGAGCATCGCAAAGCAAGTAGAGTAAGTTACCAACTAATCTGTCCAGGTGGGCTTTAATTTTGATGAGTTTTTCTGTTAAATTGCCTGATCTTTGGTATTTCTACTGAAACAACAGTCTTCCTTCTGACATACCACAGATTCATTTCTTCTCCTCAGTCTTTGTCATCGTCCAGCATGCATAGCCACCTTAATTCTGTGTTCATTTTTCAGTGATGCATTTGAATTGCCAGTTAGATGCAACAGAAAGCAAACTTGGTCTTTGTTCTCATTTTAGCTCTCCCGTGCAAGCAGAAATGTTGAAAATGACTTATGCTAGTGTTGTCATCCAGGCAGGAAGTTAATTATTCTTCTCTGCTATGATTTCCGTTGTCTTAATATGTTGGCTGACAATCACTAATTAGTATGATTAGGCAGAAAAGACACTAACTAAATTGAATCCACTGAAACCTGTTTTAAGAATGACAGATATTTTCCATAGAGAAGTTTGGATTATGGCCCTTGATTTTTCCAAGCAACCAAAAAAAAAGTGAAAAGCAAGTTGAAAGAGGATTTTTTCCTTAGGGAGGCAGAAGAGAAGCAGCATTTAAATATATACATACATACGCATATGTCTTTAAGTAGGAATTAAACCAAGCATCTTTAAACTTCTCTCCATCCAGAAGAGAGGGAAAGCTTCATCACATTTATTGTGGTGCATTAGAGACAGGGTATCCATTAAAAATAATTAAATCAAAACGTATATATTGGATCAATCTGATTCAGCCACACAATTCTGAAAAGAGATCTGTTTCCCTAACCTGACTTTTAGGGGAAAAAGTACACAGTTATTTTTTTAAATTGATAAAACGAGATCATATTTTTTAATGTAGTATGGGGGGAGGGGGATTCCCGAGTAAATGGCTGCTAGATACGCAACATGTAAAAGAGAGGAATGGGAGTTCATGTGGTTCTTCACCATAGGAAGAAGGGCCTGATTTTCAGAAGTGGTAAAACTTACGCTTTCTCTGGAGTAGCTGTTGATATTCAGCACTTCTGAAAACCAGATGATGCCAAAGTAAAAGAACAATACCCACAACCTGTTTTTAATTCAGGAGAAAAACAAAAAAAAACAGAACAAAAAAAAAAACAACAAAACCCATATACATATAAAGAAACTCAATCATCTCTTTCTGTTCCACATGCTGTCTTATTACTTGTTGCTTTTTGAGAGTGGCACTTGAATTTTGGCCTTGGATAAAGGTTCCCTCTTTATTTGGAGGGCATATGGGGGAGAAATCAATCTAGCCTTATTTTCTTCCTTTCTACACGTACTCTCTTTCTGTCTCTGAATTCTTTGTACAAATAGAGATAACCCCAGGCACAATTCAGTTCAATATGAAATAAACATATTTGTTTCTGTGTTAGTTCTAATGTGACATACAAAAAGTCTCATTTACTATCAACAATGAGGCTACAAGGTAGCTACCATGTGGCTGATGAATATGCTGAGGTACCTTCTTATTTCTATTCAGAACTCTGCTGCTTTATTTATACATTCAGAAACATTTTTGTTATTTTTTTCAGCAAACAAATTTAAGCAATCTCAGTGTTTTTTATTAAGCCAGGCAGGCAACATGGTATAACGACGCCTGTCACTTTAAAGTGTTTCAAGTGCATTCTGTGTTAGAATTGTTCCTTTTTTTTTTTCCATGCTGCAATGTTTATTAGTGTTTGAAATCAAAAGAAAAAAAGCAAAGAAATAGAGGAAGAAGAGGGAAAAAAATGGATTCCCTAAATATAATTGATCGTCTTACTTTTCCCCAAAAACAGTGCGCTGGTACTTGAAAGACTACGAATTATTAAAAAAATGTGAGATTTGAGTATAAACAGTCATAAATATTAAGGTAAGAAAAAAACTTATTGGAAAAATACAAATTGTATGGAAATTGGTAACTTATTTGTAAAAGTTACAAGTTGAGATAAAAGAGAGCAGTTGAAAAGCAATATGCTGCATGGTTGTTGTCGTAGCACTAGAACACTTGGTGGCTTCTGAACTCTGAAACTGGTGTTCTTTATGTTTAGGCTAATAAGATTTATCAGAAAGTTTGCTATAATTATCTCTTTCAGTTGTTGGTTGGCTGGTTTTTTGGTTGTTGGTTTTTTAGGGTTTTTTGTTGATTTTTTTTTTTTGACGATCTGAATTTGTGAAGTCAATGTCTGTGTCTTGCCAATTTAGCTTTAAATATCATGAGGGTTCCTGAAGGGTTGCAGAAACAACTCTAGAAGTCTAAGGCAATGGTGCCTGTCCCAGCGGTCTAGAAGCAACATCAAATCCATAAGCTGAACTGCGTATGTACTTTCCATCACACCTGAATTCTTGTAAATAGTCGAATCTGAATGTTCAGGTTTGGTATTTTTGTTTTTTACTTTAAAAGATAAATACAGGAGGGGTGTCAGAGAAATAAAAACTATGGCTAGAAAATCTGAATACCTGGGCTCGTCGCTTAAGATTGAAAAAAAAAAAAAATGGATACAGTGGAACTGAAGAGAGTATTATATTTGCAGGTGCAGTGTAGATCGGGGCACTGAAAATTCTTGCTGTTCCCAGTGAGATTGCTGAGGGACTCTTCTTCCTATCTGGCTCTACTGCTGGTTTTGTAAGCACTTTTCACCTGTGACAGTCAGGCCTCAAATTGTGAATGTCCTCCTATTGCCTTCCAGTGAAACAGACTCTTGAAATGTCCTTAGCTTGTGCTTACTTGTATAGTTCTGTTTACCAAGAGACTGCCTTGGTTGTGTTGGTCAAGAAATCCACCGTAATACAGAATGAGGCATATCTGAGAGCAATTGCATCACATTGTATTATCTTCTGCTATGGATGCATGCCCAACTGTGGAAGATAAAGGCTGGTTATTAGAGAAATTGAGGGCTTAAACTTTCAGTGGGCAGTGGGCTGAAGCACTCAAATGGATTTTTACACAGGTAAAAATCAAACAAAGGGTATTATTTATGTATGTATGTGTAGCAAAACTCAGCAAATTTGAGGAAGCCTGCATTGTAATAAAGTTTATTTTTAATATGTCATAGTATTTGGATCTATATTATGTTGTTTATGGTACTGAAGGATGATACTGATGCGAAGTGTTTAACAAATTGCTGTGCTTCATGATTTTAAGCTTGATGGTGCTCCTCATGCCACTTCCTTTTAATGCTGAGGTTGACATGAGCAAAACAGGTTTAGGCAGATTCACTGAACTCCACCTCCAGTAAGAGTCATGCTAAAGACTGATAATGTGCTTAAAGTAATGAATCAATCCATTTTTCGTGGTGAGACCAAATGTGGTAGTTGAAGATAGTAATGTTTGATGCACACATGGTCGACATTTCCTTTCAAAACTTTATTTAACATGAAATTGGTCCCAAAACAAAAGAAGTGTCCTAGGGTAAGGGATTTTACAGATCTTTCTAGGTAGCCCGTGTGAGCTGAGGAAACAGTCACGGTGTGATGGAAGTGCAAAACAGAAAATAACAAAACACTGGCGTTTGGTGCAGTGGTCTTTTCTGTTAGATGACAATTGGCTCTAGTAATAATGATTCTTTTCATTTCTAATATTCATATACACAGTCATGCACGCACGCGTTCTCAGAAGGAGGGCTGAGTGACTGGCAGACTTCTCTCCCTCAATGGAGCAGATTTCTAGAATCTTAGCACGCAGCAAAGATACAGTGGAAGGAGTGTTGTTTCCCCTCAAAAAAGAACACCAGCTTTTTCTATACTGCTCCTGTCACCCACATAGATCAGAACTCTGTATGTACCCCAGAAATTTATTCACCTTTGTGCCTCAAAGCAGGCAGAAGAGACCTTTTCTTCTCCCCTTTATTACCATTCTGTGTTAAAAATAACAGTAAATTGAGAAAAAAGTTGTCAAAAAAGTGGAAAGAAATAAAAGAAAAAATGTTGCTTTAGCTTTCCATGATGACAAAAATGCTTGTCTTTGTTTCAGTCGCTCAAGTTTTCATTCTCCAACAGTGACAGTTGCGTTCTTTCACTTGTGATAAGTAAAAAAACATCAGCCTTTGACAGGTTCACAAATCCATGTTTCCTTGTAGAGCCAGACTCTGCAAGATGTAAGCACCTTCCAAGATCTGGAACTGTTATCCTGAGAGAGTATCTGCCCAATGTTAATTTCTGCTTTTAAGTGTCTCTCTCTTGGATAATAATGTTATGAATTTGGTGGAATTTGCAGGCAGTTATATTTTTAAAAGCCCAAAAATGCAGCCCAGAGAAGAGAACGTGATGTTTATGTAACTAAAGTATCATGAAATATGCTGTATTCCAGAGTGGAGGAAAATTCTATCTTTTGGAGGCAAAACATTTTTATGTAAAAGCCAGGAAGCATACAGAATTCATATAGGAACATGGTATGGTTTCCTTTTTAAAGGAGAATGAGCAGGTTCTGTCTATAAGGAAAATCAAAGCAGCTTTGAAAGCAGATGAACTTCCTATCAAGAAATGTGCATCACACAAATGGGACAGAGGTTCTTTAAAGCCCTTACAGACCTCACTGTAGCCAAAATGTAGAATACAGAACCTCCGTGATCCATTAAATTATGAACCTTATTTATATGGGCATCTGTGTGCTGATGTCTCAGAATGTCTTTGAAAGATCTGTACTGCTATGATTTTTTATTTTTATTTTTATTTTTATTTTGATGTTTTCCATTTGTACCACAATCCTAATAGCTGCCATTTTCCCACTCCTGGGGCTTTCTGTAGATCAGTGGATGTTAGGTTTAAACTTCTGTTTTCTTTGATGAAGCTTTCAATAAAAAAAATAAAGAAAGAAAAGAGCTGGGTGACTGTGTTCTTGTGGAACCATTGTCCAGAGGTTTCCCGAGGCCAAGGCACATATGCTGAACACAGAGAGAGCAGCGATGGCTTCACAGCAACTTACGCCTGCTCTGCGTCTTCACCAAAAGCAAGGAAAACATCAGCGAGATGGGACGGCTCTGCTGCCCTGACAGCAGCACCACCACCCGCGTGTTAGGAGGTGAAATATGGGAAACAGTCTTGCACTGAGAGCGTTTAACACTAGTGTGTACCTGCTGTCTGGGCCCTTGGCTGTGCTCACCTGCCAGAGAAACTCTCTGAGGAGTGACACTCTTTCTTTGAGGAGTGACTTCAGGGCAAATGTTGCCACATGGAAGACAGAAAATCTTTATTTACAGAATAAGTGCAGCCCAGGCAATGGTAGTGCAAGCCATACTTCATCTTGAAAGGGAACTGGAAATAAATTGCCTCTTTGGCCACATCTCATGGGGAACAAGAAAGCCATTTGGCACGCTTCCCCATGGCTGCCTCCGTCAGCAGCTCTCACACTGCCACACATAAATGTCTTCCCATGAGAGTCGTTCCTGTGAAGAAGAAGGCAAAGGCAGACAGGAAGTTTCCAGTTACTCTTCCTTCTGCCAAGGAGCTTTGTTCCAGTGTTGGGAACTGCTGCATGCTCTTCTCCCAGCCTAGCAAGAGTGTGGCTTTCTCCTTCAGCACTCCGTGTTGTTTGTGGTTTTGTCTGTACCCTTCCCCTCACATTCCTTCTATCCCATGACGTTGAGCTGCTCATTCCCTTCAGTCCCTGTGCCTCTTCTCCTCGTACCACTGTTGCCAGTCTTGTCTTCAGAAGAGCGTTTTGTGCAAAAGTCTTCACTTGACTTAGCAGAACACAATACATTGCGATAACTAATGGCTGGCAGAAGCGGTCCTGGGGCTGCACTCAATGCAGGAATATTTTGGCAGGCAACTATTAAGCCTGTCTGGCAGGAAGCATGCTGCCCAACACATCCAGTGATACATCGCTGAACTTACTTGGAGGGACATAAATGATAACTAAATAATCTAGTTGTGTACACCACTTTAAATGGAGAAGTTGAAAGTTGAGCTGTTTAAAGTGATGCAGCTGTTATTTAAAGCTGAGCAAGCTTGAGTTCATAGTGTGTCTAGCTGAGGACCTAAGTTCTGCTGCACTGAAATACTTCTGAAAAAGCTGAAATATCCAAGAAAAGACAGAAAGCATGATTTGCACCTATTATTTTACTTACTTCATCATTTGTTACCAGATAATACATTCTCTATCTTGTGTAGAATTCAACCATTGGTACACTGCCAGCTGAAAATTGTGAAAGCTCCGTGAACATCACTCCTGTGGGATCTAATCTGACATTTTCCAGTCAGAAGTCATTAACAATTATGCTGCTCCACATTGCAGCCCACTAGGGTACTCTTTTAACCTCAGGTAGAGCAACTTTTACCCAGTGATAGTTTCATATGAAATACTCTGCAGTGGAACTCTGGCTCATCTAAACTTTCCACATGCGATCTGAATGTTCACCAGTTAATCTTGGTGTCATGAAAAAGAGGTGCTTGGCCACTTTTAAAGCTCTTTTTATATAGAAGAGTAGGGAGAAGCAGAACAGATAGATCTTACTGATACCAAGGCACAGTAATCACTAACTGGAGAAAAGGAAGAAGGGACTTTGAGGAAGGTAAAGCAATAAGGAAATGAGTCCTTTTAAGCTTCTTTTTCTTTCTCTCTCCTTCTTGTCAGACATGTACATCCATCCAGCAGAATTAAAATTATATACATCCATTCTCAGGTACAGTGCAATCCCATTGGTATAGCTAAATACATGTGTGTCTTCCTGATCCTAACCACCTGCACATCTGTGCCTCAACAGTGAATAGAACTGAACATGCCATCAGGAGAAGTAGATATCCCAGTATCCACAGCTCAATGCTGCCTTTCTCAGTTTGTGCTGCAACTTCCAGCAGTGATGAGTTGTCTTCTTAACAAGCACCCCAGCAATCTGGTTTTCTTGTTGTGGAGGTAAGTCTCTAAGAAGCCCAAAAAGCTACCATTTCTTTAAAAATAGTTTCATTTTTACAGCATCTCCCAGTGGTTTCTTAACTGTGTCTCTTAGGTATTATGTTCTATGTATGCTTCCAAATGAGCAAATAAATATTTATTAGGGTAACATGCAGGGGCCCCAGAGAAAAAAAGTCACGCTCTACAAAGCTTATGAAGTGAAGGAAAAATTATCCACTTAATCTAGTAAGAGATTTATATTTCTATTGGACCCTCAGATGCAGCTGAATATGACGGGCTTCAGCATTACTGGTTACTTTTCACAGCAATAGTTGGCTGTAGCACAGAGATCAAGGACTGCTTTCCAAAACGTTTCCCTTTTCACATATTGATTCTACTATGAGGGCTCTGGAATGTAAACAGCTGTTTGGAAATGACAGTTCTTGGAGAATATCCAGTTCCCTTTTTCTCCCAGGGAAAAAAAAATGTGGTTCAGAAGGAGCTTATGGGTAGCATCTCCTGCTGTTGAGAAGTTACTCGGTAGTTTCAGTTGACAGAATGACTGCTACCAAAATTATCTTGAGGTACCTTGTGCAGAATGGTATGGTTTAGTTGAAATATTCCTTCAATCCAAAAAAGATTGTGCTGGAAGCCCAAATGACTTAAACAATGCTAAAGCTTTGTATGAATATTGGTGAATAACTGAATGTTATTTATAGCAAGGACTGATAAGATGCCTATGACAGGGTTGTTTCTACTGCCTAGGACAAATGAATTGCCTTTGTGGAAGAAGGCCTCACCTAAACAGGAACAATTTGCAATTATTTAAGATATTTGTTCAGAGAACTAGCCATAAAACTGTCCCTTCTTTGGTCTTACATGTGCATTGAAGGGGGTGGAGATCTTCACAAGTCACGTTTTTCTTTGCTTTCCCTTTGAACATAACATATTTGCAGCAATAAAACAAGGGGCAACAGGCAGAAATTGAAACACAGGAAGTTCTATTCTAACACAAGGAAGAACTTCTTCATTGTCAGAGTGATGGAGCACTGGAACAGGCTGCGGAGATATTCAAGATCTGTCTTGCCACCTACCTGTGCAACTTGCAATAAGGAACCTGTTTCAGCAGTGGATTGGACTCTGTGATCTCCAGAGGTCCCTTCCAAACCCTACAGTTCTGTGATTCTGTGTTCACTGCTGTGAACAGTTCTGCAATCCTGTGGTTCTGTGTTCAGTGTTTACTGGTGTATGGGAAACTGTTAATCACAGCCTGAACCTCTGATTAACCATTTGAGGCAAGTGACAGGTCATCTGCGGGAGCACAGGTGAAGGTAATTCAACTGTACTCCTGGAAGGGATGGAGCTTGACTCCACCTCTCCTAGTTCCCATTTAAGTACTGACCACCACTAAGGCAGCATCTCTTTTGGAGATTGCTCCTGTGGGAGTTCCTCCCTGGGCTGCAGCAATAGTCCATGCATTTGTGTGAAATATGTGTATTATAATAATGTGTTTCAGCTCCGGTAAGCAAAGCTGGTATCTGTCCCACCCACACACTGCATCCTGTCTGGCATGTGTCGTGTGAGCTTTTTGAGGTGATTTCTATCATTTGCCTATACAGCACCTAGGAGAAGCCTTCAAAAGTACCAAAAACATGAAATCCAGGTAATAACCACATCATATTCTCTTCTGGGATGGCTATTTCTTCCCCAAATACATTATTTTTTATTAGGCTTGGAAAGAATTCTCATTAAATACATATTATATATATTTATATATATATATGTATATATATATATATGAATTTCAGCATCAAAGCTCTCTGTGGTAGTTTAGACTGCTTACCTGAGAGACAATGTGGATAGGAGTATTAAGGGCTGTTTGTAACTGGACAAAAGAGGGGAAGTATCCCTGCCCATAGGCAGGGACACTTCCCACTGGATCAGGCTGCCTGAAGTCCCATCTAGCAACCTGTTCCAGTGCCTCACTGCCTTCACAGAGAAGAATTTCTTCCTATTATTTAATCTAATTTTCCCCTCTTTTATTTTATAGCTATTACTTCTTGTCCTGTCACTACACTCCCTGACAGTGTCTCTTCCCAGGTTTCTTGTAAGCCTCCTGTAGGAAGGCCACTCTAATGCCTCCTAGGAGCCTTCTCTTCCCCGGGATGAAGAAGTCCATCTCCCTCACCCTATCTTCACAGGAGGTGTGTTCTAGCCCTCTGGGTATCCTTGTGGCCCTCCTCTGGATGTGCTCTAACATGTCCATGTTGCTCTTATTCTGGAAGCCCTAAAGCTGAATGCAGTACTCCAGATGGGACCTCATGAAAGCAGAGTAGAGGGAGACAATCACCTCCCTCCCTCTCTTGGTCATGCTGCTTTTCAGGATACAGCTGGCTTTCTGGGCTGCAAGCACACATTGCTGGCTCCGGTTGAGGAGCAATTTAGGAGCCATCAATCAGGCACCCCAAGTCTTCTCCCCAGGGCTTCTCTCTATTCTCTCATCAGCCAGCCTGTATTTGTTGTTGGGACTGCCCTGACACAGAAACAGGACCTAGCACTTGGCCTTGTTGATCTTCATGAGGTTCACACAGTCCCACCTCTCAAACCTGTCAGGGTTCCTCTGGATGGCATCCTTTCCCTTGCTGCATGTCAACCACACCATTTGGCTTGGTGTCATAGACAATCTTGCTGAAGGTGCTCTCAATCCCACTGTTCAGGTCATTGACAAAGATGTTAAATAGTGCCAGTCCTAACACCAACCCTTGTTGAATGCCACTCATCTCTGGTCTCACGGACAACAAGCTGTTGACCATGACTCTTTGGAGTCTGATCCTCTGAGTTATCTGTGTCTGGTCTACCCCAAGCTTCAAATAACTGTCAAGTTGACAACAGAGATTGCTGCAACAAATGTCATCAGCTCCTCCTGACAACAATCAGCAGGATCTCTTTCCTCAAAGCTTCAATAAAAAAGCCAACTATTGAGCCGACAGCCTGCTTCCTACAAAACTTTTAGTAATAAAGCCTCTAGGTAGAAAGGCACATGAGTAACATGTGCCAGTACATTTGAGCCACCTCAATTTTGCCCATGTAAACTTGGGCTTTTGTTGCCCTGGTTCTTAATGGCTGTATAAATATATAAATATATAATGCATGTGCCATGCAGCGCAACAGACGAAGCAGAGATATGGTCTATGGAGAATAAAAAGTATCTGAATTCAAGTCTCTAGATTGGAAAAATGACCTATGCGCAGAGGTCAGAGAAAGACCTAAGCATTACCCTATTCCCACCTTCTTCTCAGTAGGGGAATCTTTTCACCATAATGAGCAACACAAAAGCACCTTCGCCCTTTCCCATACTTCACTTAAGAAACCTCTGAACCTCCTTTTCTTTCAACAGACCTCATTATTCCTTTTGTCTGCACAGTAGCACCCTGCAGCCATGACTCCACCTCCCACCAAATGCACAGCAATGCACAGTGGCTGATCCCATAGGTTTTGAGCACTGTCGCTGTGAGCACAGAACTTAATAAGTAATAGCTGAGGCTGTGCAACAAGAGCTTGGTGGAAAGAGGCCCAATTCCACTCGTGGCAGCTGGCTGCTCTAGTAAAAATCTCCTGGGCTCATGAAATAACTGACATGAAAGCAGTGTTTGGAGCAAGAAACGGAACTCATTTTTCAATTGACATTAAAGAGGAAATCAGTTCAGCGTCAGTTGATACTGCACAGGCACATTTGCAGTAATTAAAGCTCAGAAAAAGCAATGGAAATACCTACGAGGTGTGTTAAGAATGGAGCCAGAAGCAACCTGTGAGAGGTGCCAGCTGAAACACTCCCTACACTAGAGGCTACACGTAATGGGAAACCTTGTAGAACTGCAGAGGGAATAAGGAAACAGCAGCCCAGAAGGATCACTTATGGAGGAGACTTGTTTGCACCTTTGAGTAAAGTGCAGGGATCCCGTAAATACAATCATAGTCTCAGAAGGAGAAGTGTGATATAAGTGGAAGTGTGTATAAAAAGTATCCTTATGGCTTTGAGGTGCTGAGGAAGAGTTTGTGCTGTACCTGCCCTCTTGCCTCAGCTTGAAACACTTCCAATCCCACCCCTTCTTTCCCTGTTAGCTAACACAGCATTCGTATATAAGGCTTGTTTTTGTCTAATTTTATACTCTCTCATGATATTAGATTTCACTTATACATCCATCTACACCAGCTGGAGGTTTTTTAGAGTTTTTCTTCCTTTCTCCATATTTTGCAATTACATCAAAGATACCATCCGCTATGCACAAAATCATACAGCATTCCTACAGCTTTGCAACAGGAAGCCACAGAAGGGGGAGTCAGCTTGATCCATAGGATAAGCACAATCATTAATAAGGAGCACACAGATCCTTGATTGTCCTTCAGACCCCAGGTTCGCTCTGCTAGCCTTTCCAGGCAGAGAGGGATATCTAAACTAGCAAGGCAGGTGGCATATCCCCAGCTGTACTCGCTTTGCCACTGACTGCTGAAATACTTTCTAGGTTAACAAAAGCCACTGACCTCTACTTTCTACATGGTAAGTTTGTGCCACAACCTTTGAGCAGAGTTTATTGCTGAGTGAGGATGCGTGGCAGCACCTCAGTGAAAAGATCACACTGCAGCTGCACACGATACTGCTCTTTTGTGAACCTGCAATGAAACCACTGAGGCTAAAAGCAGCCCCCTGCCCTGCTCCCAGAATTGTGATGCTTTCCCATTTACCGCCGGCTGGCTTCCTCGGCTGGACTTCAATTCAGGTAAGTGTTCATAAACAAATTGTCTTCAAATGACCTTTTTCAAGGTTTTATGCAGAAATGAATCAGCTACCTTGTTAAATGCTAATTCTATTTATATTCTGGCCTTCTCACAGTCACTACAGGCCCAGTCTCCCTCCCACAAATAATGAAAAGGCAGTGCTTCCAGAACTACAAAGGGAACAGAAACATATTCACAGTTTTGTACTGTACTTGTTTATCTGTTAAGATTTAGCTGTATAAATCCTTGCCATCTTCCTGGTGTAACTTTGCCCAGCAGAACCTACTGCTTTCTTACCTACTCTTGAAACATCCTGTATGAATTTATGGTTCTGCATCAGTGGTAAGTCATTAATCACAATAATAATGCACATCACGAAGTCTTCCAGGCATTCACCGCTGAACTTGCTCAACTGTCCTATAAATGAACACCCCTCTGCCACTTATTATTTCATAGAATCATGCAATCATAGAATCATACAATGGCCTGGGTTGAAAAGGACCTTAAAGTTCATCTACTTTCAACCCCCCTGTTGCGGTCAGGGCTGCCAACCACCAGACCAGGCTGCCCAGAGCCACATCCAGCCTGGCCTTGAATGCCTCCAGGGATGGAGCATCCACAGCCTCTTTCTGGATTTAGATAGAGAAACTAGGGGAAAAGTTTCTCCCAATGGACTGTACTGATGGTGGTGGTGGTGAGCAGGCAGGAGCTCGGTTACAAGATGTCAAGAAAGGGAAACATAGGTTTTGAAAATTGATTTCATTTATGCAGAAAATGAAAGTCTCATTTTTGATCAACTTCTAGTCAGTTGAAACTATAGGCAACAAATTTTGCTAAAAATATACAAAGATTGTTTTCAAAGATAGATAACCTCTGCTTTTGTCATGTTTCAATTCTTCCAGTAGCTGCATCGGCCAATAAGCACAACATCTCTACATTCATAGTTTATTTACATAAAAGAAAGAAATAGCAGGAGGAAAGTAATCTAACAGATTAGAGCAATGGACAGTAAATCCAATTCTATTCCCGGTTAAGTCAATAAGAGTTTTTCTGCTGAATTTACTGGCTGACTTCACAAGCAGAAGTCAGTGATTCAAACATAGTAATATAAACAATGAGAAGCAAAGGAACACAAGTAAAAAGCAAGACTTGCAGAAATAAGGCAGTGGTAGAAACAGAGATCTTACCTTTTAGCTTTTTTTTCTTTTCTTTTTCTTTTTCTTTTTTTTTTTTTTTTTTTTTGACTGAGCTTTGAGAATATTTGGACAATGCTGGCTGTTGGAGGGCAAGCAATAAATTTAATTTGCTGATGATAAAGATGGTTTAGCTACAGCTCAAGTCATAACGTCTTATCCAAAGTGCTTTTCAAGAAAAACTGCCATTGGATTAGGATGTTATCTATCTCAACAGGGATGGGATTATTGCTTGGTCATATCACCTTCCTTCTGCACCGCCTTTCCATCTGCTCTACTGAGAGGGCTTGCTGGCTCTCAGAAAGGTGGACAGGGCCTTGTGAGAGAAGAAAGGAGGGATGTGATGGACAACTGGTAAATGAAAAATGGATAGGGAGAGCATGGGCGATGAAAAGAAATGAAAAACAAGCATAGATGGTACATGTGGCTCACCAGTGGAAGGTAATTATCAGCTGGCACATGGACACACGTATGTGCTTGTTCACCTATGATGTGCTTAAAGTCTCGTCTTGCAGAGTATTTTCTTTGTGACGCATCGAATCATTGACACACTTTCCAGTCTTTTCTGAAACATATCATCATTTAATTGATGTCAGATTCCTGACTCGTTTCAAGGTCTTCATCTGAAGATAAGAAAGCTGAAGTAGGCTAAGCAACCTTTAAAAGAAAATGAACAAGAGTGAACATCATAGCTATCCTCACTAATGAAGATTTCAACTGTTTCTTTGTATCTCTACAGCAATCCCTGGCTTTACTGCTTTTACTTCTGCCATGGAAACCATAACAGTGTTATGCCTGATTCACAATCTTCAGTATAACTGTAAATACACGTAATAATTCTTTATGAAATAAATTTTCCCAAATGACCCAGTTTTTTATAACGTTATACAGAACTAGACCTTATTCCTCCAGGGCAGACTCCCTCAGGCTTGGTATAGTTGGATGTGAGTGCTGTCCTTGAAGGCAACAGCTTTCTCTTAGGAAGTAACTAGTCCTTTTTTTATTATTATTATTCCTTCAGGAGCTAAATGGAATTTTGAGAAAGCCAACCCAAATTCTCCAAATAAAACATGAAGACTGTCCTCCCTGCCTGTGTGGCAACCATTACTCTCAAATATTCCTAAAAATAGATTGTTTTATTTTCTAGAAACACATCCCTCTCCCAAAAATTTCATCTACTGAGAGAAACAGAGAAATTTCATGCCAGATTAAGTTGACAGATCATCCAAAAAAAAAAAAAAAAAAAAAAAAAAAAAAAAAAAAAAGAAAAGAAAGAAAAAAGGAAAAAAACCCCTTGTATTCAGGTAAGTACTTGCTGTAGAATGGCTCACCATAAGATGCATTACAGTTGAAGATTTTGGCTCTTATGGTGGTAAACTTGCAAGACTTAAAGCCATCTATCTCAGACCAAGTCAGGATGAGAACAGCTGTTAGAAGCACTAGGAAAACTTTAAAACTTTACCTTTTTCCATAATCTCCTTAAACTTTTTGTGATTTTAGTGGCACATCAATGACTGCTGATCAACATCAGTGAGTTTGACAGAGTGGGACAGTCAAGGTGAACAGCTTTAGTGTTTGAGGCAGTAATTTTTTCTTTATGAACACTGTATCTCCTGTAAATCATATTCCTGAGAGCCACCTCCTTTTGGGATGTTATTCTTTCCTTCCTTATTTTAAGGATACCTACACTTGTAAACTTTCTAACAGCAGTAAAGCTGCTGCTGACTTCTTTCCACCAGATGGCACCACAGACTGTAATCCATAGCCTCAATCTGTATGTGTGTGTGTATATATATTACTCGTACAAACGTATGTACAAATGCACATGGGAATGGGTGTGTATTTGCTGGTACAAATGTGCGAGTGACACCTACAAATCTCACCAAGTTTACTTGTCTCTGAGCCTATCACAGAAGGAGCAGGAAGACCAACCAACCAACCAATGCTTTCCATTGCAACCACACTAGAAATAGTTCTTCCATATCTGGGATATTCATACTACCAGCAGTCAGTACTATTTAAAGTAAACGTGACTAAACACATAATGCATGTTATGAGCTTTTACTTTCTAGTACAATTGACGTCAACCCCTTTTTTCTAAACTTTAGTTCTTGCTGCATCTTCCTTCTTGAATGCAGTTCTGTCATCAAAGGATTATTCTTTGGAAGACAAATTTGAGATTCTTTCAGCCCAACCATTCCACATTGCAATAAGGGCTCCTTACCAAATGCTTTACTAAAAAATGGAAAGGAAATGCTTTTTCTATCCTAGTTGGTTGCCTTCTTTGTCTTAATTTGCCTCTTTAGTATCTTGATCAAAAGCCTTCAAAGGAAGAACAATGTAGCAATGAATTTTGACATGCATGCAGAAAAGTCATTTTAAAAGAAGTTGGAAAATAGTACTCATCTAACATTGACTGCATTATAAGCTATCTATTTAAAAAAAAACAACAACAACAAAACTTGACAAATCTCATTGACACTTGGCATCACCTTTGTTTTTCTTAATTAATTCTCATTTGTTTCCCTCATTTGCTTTAGATGAAAGACATCTCTTTGATCTGAAGAGTCTTCGGTGGGATTTGTCAGCAGTCTGCTTAATGTCTTAGGTCTGTCATGCACAGACATGCAAAATCATAGTACAATTTTTGAAGACAGCACTAATTGTTAAGGTTCTTGTTGAAAAGACTGCAGTATGGATTGAAGTTATATGGCTGTCCTACTGCGAACAGTTTATCAGATCTGTTTAAATCTTTTTTTATTCTTTTTTTTTTTTTTTTTTTTGGTCTGTGATTTATATCTGGGCTATTTTAATTTCTGCTGTCTTCATAATTCCTAATGTCAACCTCTCCTTGCTTTTGGAAGATATTTTACCTTCTGTTGTTATGACTGCTTTATGGCTAT
Organism: Alectoris magna; assembly: GCA_030625065.1. Lineage (NCBI taxonomy): Eukaryota > Metazoa > Chordata > Aves > Galliformes > Phasianidae > Alectoris > Alectoris magna. The sequence goes on along the minus strand of CM060561.1, from coordinate 109,926,089 downwards.
TCCCGTTAGCTGTCACAATCAGAGGTGCAACGCAAATGTTACAGTGCTAGGTAGCGGAAGGGAAAAAAGTTCTTGTTCCATTTTTTTTCTTTATCTATCTGCCAGTTTCCAGCTGTTCCTTTCCTCTCTTCTGATTAGGTGTTGCAACAGCAAAACTGTCCTCTTCTCCCCCTAATCTTTCAAAGCATTTATTTCCAACCCTTTCCAAAATGGCCAGGCACCTGATGCCCTTTATTTCCTGCTCAAAACATCTTATCTGTCCTAGCCTGGAACTTGAGCAATCCTGAGCATATCACAGACTTGCATGGGAGCCACCAGCAGTAAAAATACTTTCATGTTTTATGATGGGTGTGGATTCCAGGAACCAGCAGCACAGCAGGGGATTAGTGATTGAGTTACTGGCAAGCTCATCTTGACGAACAGCAAGCTGAGAGGCTCTGTCTGTGTACCCTCAATGGTCATCTAGCAAGACAGAGGAGAATCATAATTCCTAGGATCACTAAATTTTTATGATATGGAAAAGTAGTTCAGCATTCAGAATGCTGCAGTTTTGGCACATATCGTAGCAATGCCTCTGGTCCTCATGGTATCCTGCAGAATGAGCTCTAGAGGCTAGTGCTTGGTATGCACGTAGCAGTTGTTAAGCTACAGGCTAAGCCTGCCTCAAATGATGGGCATGATGTATAAGCTGCAGCATATGTGCAAGAAAACAAATCAGGCTGTTTGAAAATGCTGTAATAATCAATGACCAGGAAAGATAGATAGCTGTCCAGGGAGGTGTGTGTAAATGGATCTTAGCTTGCTATGAGGGATGAATTGAGATGCTTGCTAATTGTTTTCTTCAGTCATGAATGTCATTTCTTAAAAGCATACTGCAAAGTGCATTTTAATGTCTCATCCTTTAATTCTATACTGTTTTCTCTTCTTCTTTCCCTGTAAATGCAATGGCTTGTAGGCTTGATGGTACTTAATTTGTACATTTTTGCTTAATTTGATGAGCTGTAGGTGCTCCTTTAGCCTACTGTGAGCGTTCAGTAATCTGAAGTGGCTGTTAAGTATATAAGTCCTGGTTCAGTTTCATCGTGCCTGATTAAAACAGAATTAGTGTATTATGAAATCCCACTCAAATGTCTCTATTGGATCACAGCTATCCATCATAACACAGGTAGAAACTCTTGGTTTGGTGGTCTATTTTTTTTTCCTTCCTTATCAGTCTACATTAATAAGTATTATGAAGTTACAGCACCAGCTTCCTCATAATTCTCTGGGTATTTTCTTTTAACATCCAGTTTTACATTTCATTCACCTTAGCAGTCATCACCCAACCCCTTCTCCTGTGTCTGGTTAGTCCAGATGTCCATGTTGAACTAACTTTTGGGAAGTGATCAGTGGTTTCCACATCTGGAAAAATGGAAATAATAGTCTTTTCTCACATCTGTGTGAAGAAAATAATAGGTGGTATTTGCAAAGTACCTTGGACCTTCAGGAACTTGGATTCTGGGGAAAATAAAAGCAAAATGCCCAACTTTGAGGTCTCCTTTCAGTCTCTGCCCCAGATGCAGGTGTAGAGGTATGACTGCCCAGTCCTGCCACTGACAAAAAGATACACAGCTGCAAACTGCTAAGCAGAGAACGACAATGCATATTGTCCATATACATGCATCAGAAATAATTTCTCTGTGCATTACCTGCAAGCATGTTTCTTACACAAGGACACCATACTCCTCCTCCCCGCTCTTGCAATGTTTTCCTTGTTTTTCCTTCTCACACAATTCTTTAATATTGGGATGCTCCAACCTACTTTTATTAGGAGGTTAACAGTGCTCTGTCTCACCGACCTCCCCTCCAGGCTGTGCTCTGCAATTTTTCCCACTGTGCTGAATTGATGCTCCTCTCCAAGTATGAAATAAGCAGTTGCTTCCTGAGTGGAGCCACGGTGCTTTCTGAAGTGCCCGCACAGTGCAGCAGAGGACAAAATCTCTAGTAACAGAGGTGTGATATGCATGAAAAGAACAAAAGGCGGGAGAGGAGGTACAAGAGAGAGAGGATGGAAAGCAGGATGAGGAGGGAAGCAAAAGAAGTGGGGAGGATTCCAAAACACAACTGACCCTTTCAGACAGACAAAACATGCCAAGCAGTCTTACTTATAGAGTCATAGAATCATTAAGGACAGAAAAGATCTTTAAGATCACCTGGTCCAACCGTCCACCTACCACCAATATTGCCCACAAAACCATGTCCCTTAGTATCACTTCTGCTTGTTTCTTGAACAGCTCTAGGCATGATGACTCCACTACCTTCCTGGGCAGCCTATTCTGACACATCACCACTCTTTCTGAGAAGAAATTCTTCCTAATATCCAACCTGAACCTCCCCTGGACCAACTTCAGGCCATTCCCTCTAGCTCTGTCACAATTTACCTGGGAGAAGAGGCCAACCCCAGCCACTCCACAACCTCCTTCAGGCAGCGAGGGGCCCAAAACTGACCACAGTACCTGAGGTACAGCCTCCATGCTGGCAATCTTTTGTGAAAATACGTGCTTGAAATCTCTACTACTTTCCATAGGTGCATACCTTTTATTTTAAGTTAAGATTGTTTCCACTGAAATTCCATGCCACTGGGACCAACTGCCATACCGTACTGCACTGCTTTTTTTTAGCCAGAGGTACTATGTCTCTTTTCCATGTCAGTTTGGCAGCCTCGGTCTTTCATATAATCGATGACATTGCCCTTTCTCATTGCCAAGGCAAGGCTGACTGATTGAGAGCAGCTCCAGTCCTTGCTGCCTAAGTGCTCCTCTGTTTTGGCCCAGAGACTTTCAAGGTAAAAGGAGATGTTTTGCTGAAAAAGAATCAGCTTCAAGGAAGGAACTGCTTTAAAAGAGATGAACCAGTTTGCTTTGTAGTAGATCAAATTTTCAAGCAACAGATTACCTCCCAATGCTGATGAGTAGCTACCCAGGAAAAATGGGTAAAAGTGATTTGTACATCTGTACCTTTTAGTCTGTGTACCTTTTAGTCTGCAATTGCATATGGTTTGGTTTTGATCTTTGGAGTAGGGGATGGTGTTTTGTCTTCCTAGTGTGGCTTTTGAAACTGTTTAATGGAACAGCACCACACATGGTGCCATGCCACCCTTTCCAGAAGCTTCCAGATGATCCCAGCTGTAGACTCCACTAATCCACTATTATGTTTCACTAATCTTCTTCATGCCATGCAGTATCTGCTGGGACTTCCAAATGGTGGGAACTGCAGCAGTGCACTGACTTCACCATCCTACATATGGAGAAACGGGTGGTCATCTTCTGTCCTCAGGGCAGCCTCTAATGGCCTCTTCTTCTCACTTGGGTAAGAAGGCACACAGAAGAGGAAGTGATATGGGAAAACCAACATGGCTTCCCCAAAGGCAAGTACTGCCTGATCAACACGAAATAACTGCTCTTAACACACCTGTCAAGCAAAAGGGTGGAAGGTGGGGACTGGGGGAGTAATGTGCCCCTCCCACTGTAAACAAAGATCAAGTTCACAACCAACTGAAAGAACTGAACATCCATAAGCCCACGAGTCCTGATGAGATGCATCCCAGAATCCTAAGGGAATTGGCCGATGTAGTTGCCAAGACAATCTCAGTGACCTTTGAATAGGTGGCCATGTGAAGTCCCCAGTGACTGGAGAAAAGGCAATGTCACAGTCATTTTTATGAAGAGTAGAAAGGATGACAAAGGGAACTACCGATCTGCCAGCTTCATCACTGCGACAGAGAAGATCATGGAACTGATCCTCCTGGAAGATACACTGAAGCACACAGAAAAGAAGGAGGTGGTATGGGATAACCAGCATGGCTTCCCCCAGGGCAAGTCCTGCCTGATCAACACAGTGGCCTTCCATTATAACAGAACTGCATCGGTAGGCAAGGGAAGAGCCAATTACATCATCTATCTGGAGTTAACATGAACCCCCATTACATCCTTCTCTCAGAAGTGGAAGAATACAGATTTGATGGGTGGACTGCTCAGCGCATGAGAAGCTGATTGCGCCGTTGTACCCAGACAGCAGTGATCAAGGGCTCAGTGTCCAGGTGGAGATCTGGGATGAACGGTGTCCTTTGGGGGTCAGTACTCTGGTGCCCTTTAATATCTTCACCAATGACACTGACGGTGGGATTGAGTGCACCCTCAGCGAGTCTCCAGATAACATCAAGATGTGGGGTGCAATCAACACACTCAAGGGAGAGGGTACCATCGAGAGAGACCTAGACTTGTGCAAGCAGGGGAACTGCACCAGGGTCAACAAATCCAAGTGCAAGGTCTTGCAACTGGGAGACCGCAAATCCCACTTTCAGTACAAGCTGGGGGATGAAAGAACTGAGCACAGCCCTGCTGAAAAGGTGCTGGGGGTACTGGTGGATGGGAAGCTAGACAAGAGCCAGCAGTGTGCCCTCACAACCCTGAAAGCCAAACATATCCTGGGCTCCACCAGAAGAAGTGTGGCCTGGAGGTGCAGGGAGGTGATCCTGCCCTTCTACTTTGAACTGATGAGACCTCACCTGGAGTACTGTGTCCTGATGTGGAGTCCCTTGGTATGGAAGAGGCATAGACCTGTTGGAGTGCATCCAGAGAAGGGCCACAAAAATGATCCCAGGGGTGGAACGCCTCCCCTGTTAAGAGAGTCTGAGAGAGCTGGGTCTGTTCAGCCTGGAGAAGAAAAGGCCACAAGGAGTCTTGAGAGCGGCCTTTCAATATCTAAAGGGGTGTTATAAGAAAGAAGGGGACAGATTCTGTAGTGGGGTCTGTGGTGACAGGTCAAGGCAAATGGTTTCAAATTGAAAGAGAAAAGATTTAGATAAGGAATAAATTATTTTTTATTTAATTATGTATTTTTTTACAGTGAGGGCAGTGAGGTACTGGCACAGGTTGCTCCGAGATGTGTTGGATGCACCATCCCTGGAGACATTCAAGGTCAGGCTGGTCAGGGCTCCATGCACCTGATGTAGCTGTAGGTGTCCCTGTTCATTCTGTGATTCTATGATTAAGGTAATCTCCTGGGCTATACTGAATTTCATCAAGTTTTGGGGATTAGTTCTTATAGAAGGAAAAGCTTAGTTGGCCTCAGCTGAATGCCATTTCCAGCATTCTAATTAGAAGTGCTTGCAACTGATGAGGAGAGCTGTTAGGCATGCAAAGGATTTCCTTCATGTAGGTGAGCTGGGCTGTTTGGTACTCTATCCCAGGGTCATCATTTGTGCTTGAGGAGCACAGCAAGGTGGCTTGGAAAATAAAACGTGAGTGGTAACTGCTGTTTTGGGGGGTTAGAATGCGAGGCAGTTTATTTGGCAGGCTGGAATAACCTATGTTTTTTGAAATGTAGTTCATTATCACAGTCAGCAGTTTCTTTAGTGTCCTTGACATGTTGTTTCATGGTTGCTGTCTCTGCTACTTTGCTTAGGCTCTGCATGCCCTTTGCTCTGTTTTGAAATTCCTATTTTTAGATCCTTCTGTTTTAAACTTTGTTATTACTGAGATCCTGAGTTGCATGGTACAATTATACCATGACTTTAGCCTGTAGACATATGCAGTTGATAGCATGTGATATTTTTCCTTCATCTCATGGGAGATGTAGGGTAGCGCTACTTTTCTTCAGTGCCATTTTGTCATTGCTCCTGAGTTCTGGGGCCTCTCTGTAAGGAGCAATGATACATTTGGATTTTAGCGTGAATTGAAATCAGTGAGAAAATTATCAAGAGATGTCTGGCAAATCACTGCCCATCATCTTTGCATCCAGGCTGCTTCATGAATGCCTGCAAGCAAGTCAGCCCCATGACTAAGTAATTTCTCTTAATCTGCATTACAATTCAGGATCCTTCTCTACAGAGCATTGAAATTTAGGACAGAAAGGGTGTGTTCTGTCTTTGTCATTAAGTGTTTGTGGCACTTCTTGTTATGTTTCTGTGATTTTCTGTGACTTAAAGTACCCACTTATTAAGTAAGTGGTTGTTTTTGTTGGTTTCCCCCAACGGTATGGTTTGGGGTACATTCAGTAAAAAAAGCTTTGACTTTGTAAGAATATAAAGAGCTTCCTTAGCTGTCCTGGAAGCCAGCAATTTGCACAGTGTGTTTCCTTGGTGTGATTGCAGCCCTGGCTTTTTGCATGTCATATAAACACTTGCTAGATGTGCGACGTTCAGAGTTTATACTCATCCTCTTTGAAAGTGTAGACTGCTGTGCTTTCCTTGAGTGATTCAAGACACTTTCGTTGTTGTTTCTGAAATGATATGATGCTGCTTGGGCATTTGAAGTGGCAAAGTGCTTTCAAGCGCAATAATACTTGATTTTGATTTTTCTTTTGTTTTTAACTAAATTCTATGAGAAGAAAAACAGGAAGGAGGCAGTTTTGTGAGGTGAGTAAATGATAGCTAGCCCAGTTGTGGGTATGAAGAAATAAGCCTGTATGCACAAACACATGCAGGGTAATAGTCTACTTCAGCGGTAGGTTCCCTTGCTAATTTGGAAAGCCATTCCAGCTCTGGCTTGATTCCATTTCAACATCATGCTGTGAATAAGGAGGGCTTTTAAGTTGTCATTTTGTTAAAGCCAGCCTTTAAAACACAAGAGGAAGAGGTATCAATTGCCAAAGCAAACAAAACTATGGAAATAAAAATCTCCTGGTTATGTAATTCCACACTGACAGCCAATGCTACAAGATTTAGTAATTTCTTTTATGTTCTGTTTGTTATCGCAGTTTTGGGGGAGGGTATAATGACTAGAAAGCTTGCTTTGGCAGGTGAATGTGTTAAAGATGACTATACAGCATGTGACTTGAGTTTGAATGAAGTCAGAATGGAGGTAGTGAGTTACTGTAAAATGTAGTATTACTGGATTAATATTCATATTTTTCGATACCTGAGGGAACAATTTCTGGGGCTAAAATAATATGTTATTTTGCCTTTTTTTCTGGGTATTTTCTCCAATCTGGAAATGAAATTGTATTAAAGCAGTGTATTTCAGACCCATGTATGACTCCCTGTAGCATTACAAGAATGTGGAAAAAACAGCCACCCCTCTTCTACACCAAAAAAAATTAAATCAAATGAGGGAAACTTCTGAACTGTGACCGAAATCCTAGAATTTCGTCTTATCACTTACAAAATTCAACTTCCATCAGAACTTGCTCGGAACTAATTCGTAATCAAATCTGATGAGTGCCACCACAACTTGTTCCCTGAGTGTATAGAGTAAGGCTGATGGTCGTTCTGCAAGAACAGAAACCATGACTTCAACTTGAAGAATCTGTGATAATTTCATTAACAATAGTGTAAGTAGCCAAACAATCAGCTGAGAGTCTGGCCTATAATTAGCTGAACTAGTAGCTGTGTGATTATACTTGAGTATTTTCTAATGGATGAACTAATAACTATATACAGATACACTATTATTTCCTTTCTTTTTTTCAGACTGTTGCTTTCTTATCTCTTTTTTTTTTTTTTTTCTTTTTTTTCCTGGCTGTAGGCCCTTAATGCTTCATGTGAACTTACAGTGCAAATAGGGGTCCACGACCATCCTTACATATGCACTGGAGTGAGGGGAAGCTGTGCACCCATGTCTTAGAACAAATAATTCTCCATGTTTACTTAATATACGAATTACATTTGTCAACATATTCAATAGGGTATGGTTCCTAGAAGTAGAACAAGTGGTAAAACACGGTCAGTGTGTCTTCTGAGGCAAAATTAAGACACATGGCTGCCTATGACTCCCAAGGGTGCTGCAGTATTTTTGTAGGACTACCATTTTAATATGGAATCAATTTCTATACAGTAGAAGTGGTGCTCAATTGCCTGTCTACTTTAGAGCTGTTAAGGAAGAGGAACATATTAACAGGGTCATCCTCTTAACTGGTACCTAGCACATTTCCCACTAAGATTAATTTTCAGCCTTTTCTTGTTTTCTTACATGTGCAACCACACTGTGGAATCAGAATTGGAATGCGTATGTAGATATCTCATTTTCGCAGACTAATGTGCAATATGTAATAAACATTAGCTCTCTGCCCATCCGTTTCTCATAGTGTGCATTTCCAAGATTACAGCATGGGAGTAAACAGAAGAGGGATGTAAGCTATGTGTATAACTGTGGAAAACTTACTTTGCTATCTTTTTTGCAACTCTTTCCCATAGAAACAATAAGCAAACCCAGAAAAATGAAGCTGTATTTTGTAACTCTAACAATACACTTGTACAATTTGTAACAATTAATTAGCTGCATCTGAGTAAACACTTCTTATGGCTACTGTAGATCCTGCACCTTCTGCATTTTCCTACCTCCCTGCCAGTCTTCCGTTGCAATGCTTACGTGTCATCTTTCCTCGTTTTTATTGCCCACTTGTAAAACCTCTCTCCAATTGAGCTCTTCTGTTCTTTAAGGCTGAGTAAAACCCTGAGTAAGAAACAATTCCTCTGAGAGCACAGTGTATCTCAATATCTTGATAGGAGATGGCACCCTGTCACTCTGAGGGGACTGTTATTCTTGGGGTGAAGATGCTAGAATTGTGCTCACTGGTACTGCTACAACAGCAGAGCATGAAGATGTCACATCAGCAAACATGCCGCAACTCTGCTCTTAGGTCGTGGAAGGAGGCAGGTATCTGTACCTCTGAAATGTTAACCCAAAGCTACTGGCCCTTATTTCAGCAACTCAGTTAGTACTAGAGAATTAGTGAGGAATACTGGAGGTAAATCTGTGACATCCTTTTAATTCAGAGTAACCGAGTCACGGTGTAACTCACAGGAGCATCTTCTGAACATTCCTGAGAACGTGTCTTGAGTTGAAGTGTGATGTTTGCTTGATTGGTCCCTGAGGCAGCTCAATGTTGAGTGGGACTATTAAGTATCCACAGTATACTTTGACCATTACTTAAGTGTAAGCTGTGCATGGTTCAACTCAGGGTATTGGGTAGTTATTAGGCGAGGAAGTAGCTAAGGCGCAAACTCGTGGAATTTGAAGTAATCTTGAAGCAAGTAAGGGCTAGGAAAGCAGACCTTGAATGATGCTTCAGTGCTGTACCTGAAACAAGAACAATGAAACAGGCTAAAAAGCAGCAACATGTCAGACTGAGGCATGATGAATGAGTAATACTCATAAGAGAAACATGTTGTAGTGCTGTGTAAAACACAAGTCAATTAGAGCTAACCTGGCTCTGGGGGCATGATTTAAAATAAAACCAAGGCCTTACATCAGGTTAGTGTTTGTTACAACTCTGAGTCATTCCTAGGAGCGGTTCGTAGATGAGAGCTAGGCATGTATCGCAGGCTCCTTTCTTTCAGCTATCGGTCTGTTTCGCAGAATTTATCTGGAATTTACAACAGACATCAGGCTAGGCAGGAGTTGGAGGATAAGTAGTTTTCATGCATAAAGAGTTAATAGTCTGAACTATCCCAAACATTACTGAAAAAGGAGATGTGGTAGAGAGGATCTGCTTGGACTGCATTAAGACCCAGGCTAGTAAAATGCTACAAGTGTGTGTTGTTTTCAGTAGATGAATAGTGAGGCAATCTGAAATGGATTTGTTAGACTGTATTGAAACTGAAGTATAGCTTCAGTCTTGTGCCCATTCAAATCAGACTTCCTAATCTCTTGGAGGTTCAGGAAGGTGGAAGATGTATTTTTGGGGATTAAAATCAAGTTTCCATAAACTGCTTCCCTTCTGTCCCAAGCTTCTGCTGGCGCAAACTCTTCCTGGTTTGCAACAGCTCTTATTTGAAGTACATCTTTCATCTTTCAAGTTTCCTTCTAGTGGGTGGTGGACTATAAGCTTAACATGGTACTATGTTTTAATTGTCTGCTGAAGCAGATAATGAAATTGCCCTGTTGCAAAAATACAAGGTAGGTGGTGATAGAGAACTGACATCTGAAAGTCTCAGTCACCTCAATGTGAAATTGGTTCAGCAGAATGCAATAGGTTGAGACAGTGTGGGAGGGAGTAGAGAGAGTTGGGATCAGAGCCTGTGGTAGAAGCTTCTCTCCCCTCCCCCAAAGTAATGCATTGATTTGGGGCATGCTTTTTCCTTATTTTGCATTTCTGGATATATTTTTACCTGCAGCTACCTTTTTAAAAAGGCGTTGCCAACAGCTTCATTATTTCAATCCCTTAAGTACTGCAGAAGAGCACAGGAAAAAAAAAAGAGTTCTCTATTTCATATTGACTATTAATAACCTTTGCCAGATCTGAAGAGTAAGTAGTGCAAATAGCTGTCATTTATACCACCAGCATACTGTCTTTCATGGTGGAAATCTGGGATATGAACGCATGATTGCTTTCGCTGGCTGTAGTGTACATACAGATATAACTTGCATATCTGAGTAGGATATTAAGCAATTGATGCAAAAAAAAAAAAAAAAAAAGGAAAAAAAGAAAAAAAAAGAAAAAAAAATGAAACCAAAATGCCTCTTCTCCTTCAGACAACTTGGGGATTATTAATAGCATCTTTGAAGAAGACAAAAAAAAAAAAAAAAGCCAAGGTAGAAACCTCACGGATGTTTGCAACAGTAACATTCACTTCTACTGAGTCAGTGGTGAGTTATATTGCCCTTCCATCTCACCTTTAGGATAGCAGTAAATCTTGGTTGGCTAGAGAGCCAATATCATCTAAAAATAGCCTGTGTCTGAGTGGGAAATGCATACAGCTCTGTTCTTGCAGCCTGTGTGTGAGACGTCTGTCAACCTGTATTAGATTCCAGATGCTTGGGTAATTTCTCAAATGAAAGTGTGAATACCCTTCCTTATATTATTTAGTGTGCCGTTTTGTGGGGGCAACAGTGGCCCAGGGTCCAATAAAATATATTCAGCTCAAAACAAAAGCCTTCAGAGTGAAAGGAAAGAGAATCCATTTCCTACTGAGATGAAGCTATTAAGGCAATTCACAAAGAAGAAGCGGGGTACAGGCATTTCACGGAATTGTTTGAGTTGGAAGAGACTTATTAAAGGTCATCTAGTCCAACTTCCCTGCAATGAGCAGGGACACCTACAGCTACATCAGGTGCATGGAGCCCTGACCAGCCTGACCTTGAATGTCTCCAGGGATGGTGCATCCAACACATCTCGGAGCAACCTGTGCCAGTACCTCACTGCCCTCACTGTAAAAAAATACATAATTAAATAAAAAATAATTTATTCCTTATCTAAATCTTTTCTCTTTCAATTTGAAACCATTTGCCTTGACCTGTCACCACAGACCCCACTACAGAATCTGTCCCCTTCTTTCTTATAACACCCCTTTAGATATTGAAAGGCCGCTCTCAAGACTCCTTGTGGCCTTTTCTTCTCCAGGCTGAACAGACCCAGCTCTCTCAGACTCTCTTAACAGGGGAGGCGTTCCACCCCTGGGATCATTTTTGTGGCCCTTCTCTGGATGCGCTCCAACAGGTCTATGCCTCTTCCATACCAAGGGACTCCACATCAGGACACAGTTCTCCAGGTGAGGTCTCATCAGTTCAAAGTAGAAGGGCAGGATCACCTCCCTGCACCTCCAGGCCACACTTCTTCTGGTGGAGCCCAGGATATGTTTGGCTTTCAGGGTTGTGAGGGCACACTGCTGGCTCTTGTCTAGCTTCCCATCCACCGGTACCCCCAGCACCTTTTCAGCAGGGCTGTGCTCAGTTCTTTCATCCCCCAGCTTGTACTGAAAGTGGGATTTGCGGTCTCCCAGGTGCAAGACCTTGCACTTGGATTTGTTGACCCTGGTGCAGTTCCCCTGCTTGCACAAGTCTAGGTCTCTCTCGATGGTACCCTCTCCCTTGAGCGTGTTGATTGCACCCCACATCTTGATGTTATCTGGAGACTCGCTGAGGGTGCACTCAATCCCACCGTCAGTGTCATTGGTGAAGATATTAAAGGGCACCAGAGTACTGACCCCTGAAGGACACCGTTCATCCCAGATCTCCACCTGGACACTGAGCCTTTGATCACTGCTGTCTGGGTACAACGGCACAATCAGCTTCTCATGCGCTGAGCAGTCCACCCATCAAATCTGTATTCTTCCACTTCTGAGAGAAGGATGTAATGGGGGTTCATGTTAACTCCAGATAGATGATGTAATTGGCTCTTCCCTTGCCTACCAATGCAGTTCCGTTATAATGGAAGGCCACTGTGTTGATCAGGCAGGATTTGCCCTTGGTGAAGCCATGCTGGTTATCCCATACCACCTCCTTCTTTTCTGTGTGCTTCAGTGTATCTTCCAGGAGGATCAGTTCCATGATCTTCTCTGTCACAGTGATGAAGCTAGCAGATTGGTAGTTCCCTTTGTCATCCTTTCTACTCTTCATAAAAATGACTGTGACATTGCCTTTTCTCCAGTCACTGGGGACTTCACATGGCCACCTATTCAAAGGTCACTGAGATTGTCTTGGCAACTACATTGGCCAATTCCCTTAGGATTCTGGGATGCATCTCATCAGGACTCGTGGGCTTATGGATGTTCAGTTCTTTCAGTTGGTTGTGAACTTGATCTCTGTTTACAGTGGGAGGTTGTTACATTACTCCCCCAGTCCCCACCTTCCACCCTTTCGCTTGACAGGTGTGTTAAGAGCAGTTATTTTTAGATCTCCTTAAAAGAAGTGCAAATTCTTCCTACACTGCTATGAATTTCTTGAAAGAGCCATCCTGCTCTATCACTCTGTGCTATTGATTTGTGTTTCTTTCCTTTTGGTCAGATAGAGGGAACTTACTTAAATTAGAGATTGCTAACGGATCTAACAGAAGAGCAACTCCAAGATTTGCACTGTGGGTCTTGGTAGAATAGAGAAGGAGATTAAACTCAGCAGTGTCAGCTATTATACATTGTTTGGTCGGTGTTATGCTTCCCTGAAAAGGCAGATGCCAAGCTAGATTGTAGAGGAAAAGGCAGTGTGACTAGAAACTTAACTGCGTTTAGCAAGCAATCTTATGCATCCTGTAGAAGAAGCATTGTCATAAATGCAACGCTTTAATTTTTGAGTCTTTGAATATACTGTGTCAATAGAGACTTTTTCCTTTTTTTTTTTTTTTTTTTTTTTTTTTTTTTTTTTTTTTTTTTTTTGCAGCAAAGATTCTGAGGTAATTTACTTCAGTCACTTGTGTACAGGGACTATTTATCTGTGTTGTTTATTCTGGGAAATGGTGTTGTTAAACTGCAATGAATTTGTTTCTCAACTTTGATAAAATAAAATATTTAGTTCTGCACAAACATAGTCAGATTCCTTCTATTATCTCTACATCAAACATTACCAAGCTAATGGATTTGCACTGTCGTGTGCCCTACAGTGCAGGTCCACTGGGTCTTTTGTTCTAGTTATGGGATCTTGGCTTGGTGCTGCACTGCCCAGCAGGTATGACTCTGGTAAGAAGTGAAGCAATAACTTGACCTGATTGGGCTGGAGAGAGGGTTGTAACTCTGTCCTGGTTTATGGAAACATGTACGATACATTCTCCCTTCAACATATAACAAAAACAAATCTAAGCCACAATCTCTCTGAGTGCAGAAGACAAATTACTAATGTGGACTATATACTACTGTGGCACATAGTAATATATGTTACTAACATTACCAATTAGAAACACACGTGGAACTACTGCTTTGAACCTAGATTCTAAGACTTTGAGTGATTCTGCTTACTACGTTGCAATGAACATTGCAGTGTTTCATAACGGTGCAAGCATCTGTTCAATACTTTACCCTGCCTGAAGAGAGAAGTGGAAGTAGGTCAGCAGTATCTCTTCTTAAAATGTGTTGTTAAGGATGCACCTCCTTTTGACATTGGGAGATACGGTATTGTAGCTCTGAAAGGACATACTGCCAATTAACATGCAATATATCTTAGACATACCTTACGTAGTATAAATTATAATCTCTTCCTAAGCATGGTATAGTTCATCTTTTCACAGTTTAATATGCAAATGACTTATTGATTAAGATATAGATAGGAAGTTCTGAATGTAAATTTTGTAAAAGTAATCCCCGTTTCCTCCCACCCTATATAATACCTTTAGAAACCAAAATTAACTCATGTTTTCCCCCGTATGCTTTGTGTTTGCTTTTGTTTCTTTGTTTTTATTTTATTTTGCAACTCTCCTACAATGAAAATCTTTAAATAAGAACATTTCTTTTATGAGCTGCTTGTGACTGTCATCAATGGTCCAGGCTTGTAAAACATTTAAATACATTTTAAAATCAAACTTGATTCAGGAAGGCACTTAACATTTTTGCATGTCCCATATTTAGGTCCCTTTTATCTCAAACTGATTTTATGAAATTTGCACAACAAAAACCATGCTTTTAATAAATGCAGTTATAATAAATGCAGTTATTCTGCAAAGTTCATTTTGGAGAACTTGAGACTCCTCCAATTCTCTTCCTTGTGAGCATCGGTGTATTGAATTCCCTGAATTTTAAGAATAAGCAGAGATACCTTTGGATGGAACTGGGTTTATCAGGAAGTCTGAGCCAAGAAAACTTTTCCTATTGTATCTTATTGCCTAGGATATGATAAAGATGCTTATTCCACAGCATGCTCCTTATGACACAGTAGGCAGTATGTTTATGGATCTCCACCCACACCTGCACGTACAGCTAAGCTGTAGCTGCTGAGCCAAGCTCCTTCTGTGTTACCTGAGAAACTTTTGGACCAAAAGATTAGAAAGTGGAAAAACTTATTTTTGGGTACTTCATCAGTCTCTTGCCTGCCTCATTTTTTGTGAAACTTAGAGCAAATTAGGTTAGATGATTAGCTGATAGAAGGGGGTGAATACAAATAGAATGTCTTCCAAGTGATACTGGCACAAATTGCTGCTTGACAGAGAGGCAGGCCAGTGAGTGGAGCTTTTCAGAGTAGCAGCTTAGTTACTTCTGATTGCTTTACGATCTAGATAGGGACCCATCAGCATTCTTGTTTCCTTGTATCAATTTCATTTGGCCTTGGAAAATAATTGCACGCACAGTAAACTTTGGCTACAATCATGAAACAAACCATTTGAATCCTGTGGACCAGATCAAGCATTTAATGTCCCCATAAAGCCAGTTGAAGCAGGAGAATTATCTCACTGAAGGGCTATCCTGTTGGAGGTACCTGCCAAATGCAGCTGTAGAACTTGCTCCCATTTCTGTAAGGCTGAAGGACACAAGCGGGAACGTATGTGGCTGCGGCCTTCCTGTGACTCCCATAATCATAGAATGGCTTGGGTTGGAAGGGACCTCAGGGATCATTAAGCTCCAGCCCCCTTGCTGCATGCAGGGCCACCAACCTCCATATCTAATACTAGACCAGGTTGCCCAGGGCTCCATCCAACCTGGCCTTGAATACCTCCAGGAATGGGGCATCCACAACCTCTCTGGGCAGCCTGTTCCAGCACCTCACCACTCTCATAGGAAAGAACTTCCCATGATATCCAACCTAAATCTTCCCTCCTTCAACTTAAAACCATTTACCCTTGTAACCTTTAGTCTTCCTGTCTGGAACAAGGAAGCTACAGCCAAGCACATTGTGAGCTTTGGGCTTCTCTGTTTTATGCCAATCAGCTATCCTTATCAACAGTGAGTTTAAGAACACAACTGTAAGAAAAACAGCACCTCAGCATTTCCTCCTCCCCTGTTACTCAGCAGGTATCTGGGCAAATCTCAGCATTGTAGTAGCAGGCTGATTTGTTTGTGTTGTGTCTCTGCTGTGAGCTTTTGAAAGCTTGCCACACTTTCAAAAATAGCGAAGAAGCCCCACTAAGTATTAGGAAACTGGGGTGACTCTTTTTCTTTCTTCTGGTGGATTTCACGCTTTTCTGTAGGGTACCTCTATGGCATAGGTTATTATCTTTGCATTTTAGCCACTAGGTGGAGAAAGAGAGCCTTCTACTGTAATAGCCGCTGTAGTAGAATGCTACTCTGACCTAAATTCCACAGATATTTTGGAGTAGAAAAGTTCCTTCTTTCCTGAAGTATTTCGAAGAGTAGAGTTGCAGTGATGAGTGGCTAGCTAAAACCTTCCTGGAATGCATTTGAGGAAAATACAATAGAAGATCAGCTTTATATTTAAAGGCAAGCGCACCACAGACAGATTCTGTTGGTGCTCTGAACTGTAATTCCGATCACCGTTGTTCCTGATGCCCACCATGCTAGAGAGCAAGGAGTTGGGCTGTCACTGTGGGAAGGTTGTAAACTCAGGGCAACCTTCATTACAGATACCTGTCCTCACAATCCTTACTTTCCTTTCTATCACCTGTCACATTGTCATCAGGATAGAGAAAAAAAAAAAAAAGAGGGGCAGATGTCAACACATAGTTTGTGATGTCATTTTCCTGCTTGCGGATGAGGTAGGAGTCATTATTTCAACACATCTGTGGACATACATAGAGTTTCAGCTGGGAGAGTTGAAAGGGAGTTGTTGCAGAGCTGTGCAGTGAACAGAGGCCCGGGTCCACACACCATGCTAACATGGGTGGAAGTTGATTCCAAATCTTTTCAGTGCTAGTCTTCTGTACATGTGTTTAAGAAGGATGATGGCATTACATCCTATTGTGAATCAGGTCTAAAGAAATCAGAATATTTTTCGTTTGCAATTTTCAAAAGGAA
The DNA here is from genome assembly GCA_030625065.1 of Alectoris magna. Taxonomy (NCBI): domain Eukaryota; kingdom Metazoa; phylum Chordata; class Aves; order Galliformes; family Phasianidae; genus Alectoris; species Alectoris magna. The sequence continues at coordinate 109,909,501 of CM060561.1, read as the reverse complement.
TCACTGCAGCGTTCTTACCTCTGGATGTATGGTCCAGAATTCTATTTGAATATGCTAATAATCCTTCCAATCTGTTCTGCTACACTAGTTATATGTAAACTGTTTTATTTTCCTCTATTGGAGAGCCTTCCCTTTGTCTAATTATGAATGTATTTTGACTGTTCATGGGGCAGTATCTACAGTTTTTCCTCAGCATGAATTCCCATTTAAGGAGAAATAGCCATTTCTGCTACTGAACTTCCTGTAATCCTCCTCTGGGGAGCAGGATTATTTTATTTTATTTTTTTCTGTACTGGAGGACTGACAGAACTAGAGCCACTGTAATAATGTAATAAATCAGTGCTTTCTCTGCTAATAGCATCACAGTCATGCTGCCCAATTTGGGAAATGATTTGACTGTTTTACCGTGTCGCCTACTCCACAGGAAGGGACTTCGGATGTTGTTTTTCTTAATCATCATGAACTTTTTTTTGATGTCTCTGTTCTCATAACAAGCTAGCACAGTGGTTTGTATTGGCTTCTGCAGGTAATATCTGTGGCCAGCTGGCTTTCTAACTGTAGCTGTTGCTACAGCACTTTTACCTTGAATCACAAAAGTATACTTGAGTTTCATTCTGGACTAGGCTTAACAATAACTACAATCAGTTTCTAAAGAGTAGCTCTGTCCTATGTTGCTTCCTAGAAGTTCTCCTAATCTGAACTAATGAGTGATACGATATGACCAGTGAAGTAGCAGTAAAAGTATTTTTCCAAGTCATTTACAGTCTTTCCTTCTCCTTTGATCTTGCACCTTGGATGAAAGGAGATAATTTTACTGTCTAAGATGCGGCATGGGTAACTCATTTCACAGCATGCAGTGCGATGATTTCCTGCAGGTGAAAGACAGCATTAAAGCAATATGATATAAAAAGAGTAAAATAAATTCACTGGTGCTATGTTTACAAACACCTTTAAAGCTAAGAAAATATCCTCTTTAGATGTCAGTTTCATTGATCATTGTGATTGTTTCCTAGTTTCCATCACAATTAAATCCTTCCATTACACTGTTGAATAAAAACACATAAATTGCAAGGATCTTATTCATTTATGTGTCCCACCAAATGGTTTCTACAAAATTTTTAGCTTTATTTTTCATTCACGATCACTTTCAAATGACTTTCATGAAATTTATTTTGAGATTTCTTGTTACTTTTTAATTGGCCTCAGTACAGTTAAATAAAATCAAAACCTCATCTTTTTACTTATTGTGCGTGATCAAGGTTAAAGCTCAGTTCAGCTTTTCTTTCTTCAGATATCCTGCCCATGTCTGACTGGAAACCAGTTTAATGGTTTCCACCTTTTTTCTTCTTTTTTTTTTTTTTAATTATTTTATAAATAAGAGGAAGATCACAAACAACTGGCATTTCACTCAGTTTAAACACTTTAAGTCCAGTTAGCTTTTTCTTTGTGAATCATAAATGATTTCATTTTATTCTACCATATAAAACAGTGCTGATAATTTTAAACCTCATCTATAGATTATGAAAGTATTAAGTAATCTTCTTGACTTCGTGATAATAATATTAATATTAATAATAGTAATAATATATGGACTCTGTAAACTAGGATGCACATCAGTTAAGTGTATATATGTTGGATCAACTTCCAACCAGAACCTCAAAGAACTTTGATATTTGGGTTGGTGACCTCCTCTGGGCTTTGCTGAAAGAACTGTACTGTATATGAAACACACACAAGAAGAAAAGTAATGCTGAAGTGAAACAAGTGTGTGTCTGAACCAAGATTACTTCTTTGTCCTTATGGATTATCCCAGCTCTAAAGGGAATTACAAAAATGTTTTTTTCTTTTAAGAGAAGAATCTTGTCTATTATATATAATGTAGAATATCTGTAGTAAGCAAGCTAAATACACGTGTTGCCATCAGGGTTCTGATGCAACCCTGTTGAAGGCAGTGGGAAGAGTTTTTACTAGCATTAAAACAAATAAAATTGGAATCTAAGTGTCTGGGAGATCTATATGGATTTGTTCCAAGTTTGCTAGAGCAGCTGCTGTGTTATACAAGCAAACATGTATATTACAAAGTGATGTGGAAAAATCAACAGTCCTGAAGTAGTGATTGGACACATAGGAAAAGCAGGCAAGCAAGATTCAGGTCATTTGATCAGAAGAGTAGGAGGTTACAACATAGCTATTATTTTTTTTATATTCATTTTCAGAGATGTTAGCTTAGGAGAACTGGAGTGGTTGATTACTGTAAATGCTAAATACATTACTGACTTCAACAAGTTCAGTCCCATTTATTTAGTAAATGACAAACTAAACCCAGGGCCTGGTGGGAGACCACTGGAGATTGCTACCATGTGTTAGATTAGTGCCAGCTCTTATAAGTAACATCACTGTGGAGCCTGAGACTTGTACACCATGAAATCCCATGCTTCCAGACACTAAAAACTTGTTCTTGCATCAGTTTTAGTGTTGCATCTTAGGTAATCAATAGCAAATACAAACACGAGTAGGGAGGACACGTATAGATTGTGAGAGAAAAGTCAGTGTTTCCACTGTGACAGCTAAATTGAAGTTAGGCTGTGAGGTGTGTTGTATTTTTTTTTTAATTTCAAAAGAAAATAAAACAAGTGAAGGGAAATGGGTTGGATTTCATTCAGTGGAGTGAAAAAATCAGGGAAGGGATTAAAGGAGATACAGACCATGAGATGAACAGAAGGATGAGCTAAGAATATGATCCTTGCATGCGTAAGTGGAGGTCCAGATTGTATTTATTGAGGCTGGAGAAAGACTTGTTTCTGAAAGTGTGATGATACATGAGAGAAACTTGGCTGGCATTTTAAGTAGGTGATCAGAACAGGGACTACCACATCTTAGATCCTGCAGAGAAACTCATTATTGGTCATCCTTTTCAAAATGAGGTTTGGACAGATGTACTTTGAATATTAATAGGCACGTGCCTCATTTTAAACGTCTGTACTTTCAGTTCGCTCTTTTGATGCTTGTTCATTGAAACAGACAAAGCAAAACCAAAATCTAGGCTACTGACTAATAGAGTTAAGGTTTTCTACCTCGGTTGTACTTGCAGTGGAGAGCATTCTAGCTGAATCTGTATCATTGTGTGGGAAATAGCAGCCAATTCACTTGTCTAGATTACAAGTGTAGCTTTGTATTCCCACACGATTGCAGGCTTCCCTGGACAATCAGGCAGTGTTTCAGACTGGCTGGCAACAGGCAGTCAGAATTCAGATTTTGAAACCTGCTTTCTGTCTTTATTCATACTGACTACTTTTTCAAGCCCTTTCAGGGGGCTCTTTCCCAACAGGACAACATTATGCAAGATTGCACGGAAATAAACTTCAGCACTGGCAATGCTGTCATCACCTGGATTCTGCACAATCTCAGGGGGATGGTCTGGTAATGGAAGTCTGCGCACTGAAATCTGTTTCAATTAAAAAACACAGAGGCATACTTCTCATTTATTCAGAAACATGGCATGGCATCCAAGATTATCAAGAGAGCCTTACACAGGCCAGATAGATAGATTAAATTACCCTTGCAAGCATTTCCTATTCTGCATGCATCGTCGGTGTGAACTAGGGTAGAGAGCTGTATATTTTGTGCTACTACAGTAACTGAGGCAATGCCAGTGCAGAGCAGGCCAGGCTTTGTTCCTGATGGAGGGGTGGTGTAAAGTTCTAGCTACGATTAATTTGTTTCAATTTTTTCCTCTATATTCACTTAGAATAAGGCTTACCTCCAAGGAGAGATTAATTTCTTAGATGCAGTGATGAAATGTCTTCCCACAACAAATAGTTGCCTCAAGGCTTGCCTTGCACCAGTCATTGTTAGTTAATTCTTATGTTCACAAGATCTTTCATTCTGAGGGTTCCTTTTGTACATAAATTACATTCATTGTGTACATAAATTAAAAACCCTATGTCAAAGCACTTCATGTCCCACAAGAAGGGGGGGAGATGTCTATCCTTTCAATGATTAGCTAACCTTAAAGATGGCTTTGGGAAGAGGTTATTTCTCATTCCTACAATTGCAAGTACTTTGTCATCCCATGTGAGAATGTGAGACACTGAGAACGCTAGTTGCAGAAAATCCAAGTTGGTGTCTCCAACTGCCTCCATGTGATTAAGAGTGAATGATCCTATACATGTAACCAGTAGTTTTATGCATACTTGATACCAAGGTTAGATTTGAAGATATTTAATGAGGTACATATACTTCTTTATTTTTATTTTATTTTAATATCCATTGCTAATATCATAGAATCACATAATGGCTGGGACTGGCAGGGACCTTAAAGACCATTCAGTTCCAATCCCCATGCCATGGGCAGGGTTGACATCTGTCAGATCGAGGTTGCCGAGGGCACCATCCAACCTGGCCTTGAATGCTTCCAGGGATGGGGCATTCACAGTTCCTCTGAGCAGTCTGCTGTTGTGCCTCACCATCCTCTGAGTAAAAACTTTATTCCTAACGTCTAACCTAAATTTTCCTTATTTTAGTTTAAAACCATTTCCTTTTGTCCTGTCACAGTCAGACCATGTAAATAGTTGTTCTCCCTCATGATTATAAATTCCTTTTAAGTAGGGGAAGGCCAGTATAAGATCTTTCTCTTCTCCAAGCTTAACAAGCCCAGCTTTCTTAGCCTTTCTTCATAGCAGAGCGGGACAGTCACCTCCCTCACCCTGCTGACCACCCCTCTTTTGGTGCTGCCCAGGATACAGGTGACCTTTCTGGCTGCAAGAGCACACTGGTGGCTCATGATCAGCTTTTCATCCTCCAGAACTCCCATGTTCTACTCTGCTGGGCTGCTCTTGATGAGTTCTTCTCCCAGTCTGTGTACATACCTGGCACAAGTACAATACCTTGCACTTGTCCTTTTTGAACCTCATTAGGTTCTCATGGCCCCACTTTTCAAGCCTGTTCAAATCCATTGGGTGGCATTTTTTCCTTTAATATACCACAATTTGCGAACTACCCCTTTGTGGGCCTCTTTAATATTTATAAAAGCAAGCCTTGATTCAGCAAAGCTTCAAGGTTTGCATTTAAGAGAAGTGCTGTCATTTATAAACCTAAAAAATCGAAAGTAGCTTGGTTAACTCAGAGGTTGCTGTATGTGTTACTTAACAGCACTATTTCTCAGAAGGGCTCTAGTCATGGCAGATAAGAGGTCTCTCTGTAGCCTAGTTGTAGGAGTAACACCAGTCCACAAGCAGTTCCTGACAAGTCAGTGAAATACAACTACCATCTCTTTCAGGGAGCAGCAAAATTAACCATGCAGTTGGCTTTGTCCGTTCTATGATGTGATCTGTGGAAAGCCTTTCCGGGAAATCACACTTGTATGCTGTTCATGCTTGGACATTGAAGGATGACTTGATGTCTGTAAAATTCAAGACGTGGTGAAGTAGTACATAACAAATGCCATTTTCACTTCTCTCTGGCTACCTTGTCATTTCAGTGTTCTATGGGAGGTTTCCTAGAACTAGTCTAAGTAGTGATTTGGCTAGTCAGACTAAAGTGGTGTCAGACTGGTTTATGCGCGTTCCTTATCATACATGGATATCCTACCAGCAGATCTTTTAGAAGTAACTACTGTATAGGATTTTGTTTTGTTTTCATTCAAAAATGAGGCATGGCTTTCTTAATGTATTTTATTAAACTGCGTTATGGCCTATGCTGAGTTTGCTTTGGAGTGTAAAATCATTTGATGTGAAGCAGAAGTGCTTATGCACTGTATGCAGATGGAGTCCTAGCACAAACTTAAGAGAGTCAGTGTAAGGCTGTTCAACTTTGAGCATGCTTATGCAGGAGAACTGTACCAGAACACTGTGCAAATCTATGAGGTTTCTGCCCTACTTCATGAGATTTTGTTTTCTGTGGTCCATATTTGGCAGATTGGTACAGTGCACATACCTTATTTTAAGGGTTCCAGTGTGCTACCTTAGGGGCGTATATGTTGCCAATAATTAAACCAACAGCATCAGCTGTAAGTCCTTTAATGGTGAGTACTTGGCTGCACCTTTGGATCTGCTGCAGATTTGAGTTCTGGGAGCACTTTGAAGTACTTTTCCAGACTGAATTTATATTTAGTTGCTCTGTCTTAGTGAGTCATTACAGACTTTAACAGAAAGAGAAAACAAGACACCAGTGGAAGTGTTACATACAAAAGATTCTTACTGTTTGTTATGAACTAAAACAATCAGCAAGCTGTGTTTTACACTGTAACTTCATAAAGAGGAAAAGTGACAAACTGCTTAGGTTAATTGGGTAAAACATTAGCAATAAACCAATTTCAGCCATCATCAGTACTCTGTTCCCTAAGTAATAGACATGTGGACCCTAGTTTTTTGCTACAGATATTCCTACTACTAATTTTATCATTTCTTTAATGCTTAAGAGTATGCCTGGTCTTCCATCAACTGTAGCATAAGATTGAACTCAGAATTCCTCAGAAGGAGTCAGTGTAGATAATTCTACCTCTGATTGGGAATCAAAGGGCATAGCTAAATGTTTTGTAATCTTATTTCTGCTACATATACATTCCCTCTATAGCTGCGTTTCTCTGAAATGAAAGTCTGTGAATACAGAGGAAAAAATCCACTGGACTTCACTGAGAGGTGAGGCAGGACTTTTGTAACCTGTTGTTACTGCTGGTGCTGCATTTTGATCTCCAGGCTTGTTATGCATGCGTGCTGAATGTTTACACATTTTCTTTACTTTTTTTCCCCCTCTATTAATACTTACTTTTTCCTGTAATGACTAAAATTCTAAGCCAGTAATGGGAGTTTTCATACTCACTGCACAGCTTTTGGTTAGTATGATGAGGAATCAAAGGTGACTCCTCTCGCTCTCTGTTGCTGTACTGTAGAAACTCACTGTGTTTGTGTGTCAAATACTGAAATACTTTGGGTTCTGTTGCCACAATAGAATGGCTGTTATATGGTAGTGCACTTGTTTTTGTGTGGTTGTTTTTTTTTTTCCCCCGGCAAAATACATGTTCTGGTGAGTTTTTTTCTCTCAGATTCTTTTCCTGGTCATAAAACGTTGTTTTTTGTTTAATAGTTGAGTAGGAAGGGGCAGGAAGAAAGGAATATTTGTGATCTCTTCCTGGCAGGGTTAAAAAGTGCAGTGTGCACTCTTAGCAGTAGGCATACTTCTAGAAAAGTAAATGAAATCATCTTAGCAAGCTTTTCAATGAAAGGCAATTTTATTTGCATGGCACAAAAAAAAAAAGTGTATTGAGTGGACATTATGCACAAGTGTTTTTTGTTTGTTTGTTTCTTAAACACTCCTAGAATAAGTAAATATCTTCTAAATATGGGTATCTGTTTTGAAACCAAGTAAGCTTGGGAACATTAAGGTGCATGCATACTACTCCATTAAAGGGAAGCAGAGGATGCTCAAGCACTGAATCCCAATCTAGCATTTGGTTATCATTAGCACACTACCTACATTCTCTTACCACCCCAGCTCTGACCTGGATGATAAAAGCTGGTTCTCTGCTCTACTCCATGATTTATAGCTCTATAAGAAACTACTCAAATGATCTCCTCTTGAAAGCTCTGTGGATGAGGCAGCTGTAGATCTAGCTGCCTTTTCCATCAGTGTGATCCTATTAGACTTTATCCCTCCAAATATCCTTATAATGTACTTATGGAATGTACATGCTCAGCTTCATACCATGAACTCCAATAGCTTACAGCACATTGACCAGTTTGAAGAGCCTCAAATGAAACCAGTTGCATGGAGAGAAATGTTATGTAGTCTGTTCATGAGAAGTTTATTACAGGGAGACCACCTATAAGCAGGATTGCTGTTTACAGTGAATGATGTAAGGAATAGTCCCCATCTCTGCTTATTTAAATCATTTTTATTTTAAAATGTATTGATTTGTGTACACTTTTTATTTAAGAACTTGGAGTCACAGATGTCTTCTGTTAATTATTGTTTTATTATCCACTAATAAATCTGGAATGAGAAACAATCTTTTGTATCTGGTATTTCTGAAAATGTACCTCTTTTTGATCAGGGGAAACAGCCCAGCACAGTGTTTCTTGCAGGCACAGAGTTAAGATGCAGAAGAGCAACATACATCTGTTGGCTTTGCCATACATTTTCTGTGAGGTTTTGAACTTATGTGCAATCAACACTCAGTTATCTGTGGGTGCTTTATCCAATTTGAGTTTTAATCATACCACGGAAGCAAAGGTACTTGAGTTTTCCCCATACTAAGCCAGCACTGGGCCATCCAGGCTTATTAGTTTAGGCCCAGTGCCAGAAAGAGACAGCTGTACTGCCTTGCCAGCCAGCTTGGATCTGTGAGCAGTTTAGCCACGCTGTGCCTGCAGAACACAAGCTAATAGCTCTAAAGACCCAGGCTTATTTTATGGAGTCACTAGGATGGCTTCGATACTGCATTCCAGGATGACTGAGATGGTACAGAGGCAGTGCAGAGCCAGCCAAGATCATTAAGTGCCACCTGAACATCTCTATGCCACATAGGACACTCCAAGATTCATTAGCTCAGATTCAATATCATTTTAATACATATACTTATCTTCTTATTAGCATGCCTGCCTGTACTGTGGCTAGAGCAGTTTATTGAGCAAGTGCTTTCTGAACTTGGCATGTGTTTTCTGGTGAAAAAGGAACCCCAACTTTGATTATGGTGTTTCTCTGATTCAGTTCCCAGCTTTCTTGGTTTCATGTTTTACACTGTGTACTGTAACTGTGACTCTTAAATGGGATTTATCCTGCTGAGTTACTTGCAGAGGCTGAGAACCTACCCATGTGGTATGGTGAAATGGAGCAAGCTACCAAGAGCTACCTCTGGAAGTAGCTTGTTTGGCATGAGCTCAGGTTTTACAAAGCTTTGGTAAATCTGCAGGAACAACTTTAGAGGATGGTTATACCCACTGAGGTAATTTAGTGCTGTTCTGTTAAAGGGTAAACCTCCTGTTTGCTATAGATCATAGATGTGCACTTGTCATGGAGTAGCTAACAAGCTGTAATTTTCTATCTTAGGTATATATGGCCAAATTTAAAAAAAAAAAAAAAAAAAAAACACACACACAAAAACCATTTATACTTATTTTCTATGAAATGGGGGAAAATGACATGATTTTTGTACTTCTGATGCCAGAAAATCTGAAGAATTATGTAGCTTTCTGAACTGAATGTATGGAATGCTTGGTAAGAAGAGAAAGAACATAACAGCTTCTCTCAAAAGCATTGGTCACAGAACCACAGAATGGCTGCAGTTGCAGGGGACCTTAAAACATTCATTTCCAACCCCCTGCCATGGGCAAAGTTCCCACCCACAAGATCAGGCTGCTCAAAACCCCATCCAACCTGGGCCACTCCCCTGACACCATGCTTCTTAATTATATCTAGATTAATGATGTTATACACAGAATCTCCCAGAAATAAAACTGGGAAGGAATGGATCTTAGTGAAATGATATTAAGGGACTTCCAGACTTGCTACAAGACTATCACAGTAGTATTACATTTGTGGATTTCTTATTGCTGCTGTTGTTGTTGTTGTTGATTTCAAGAATTAGTTGAAATAAGCAAACTTGCTATTCCACTGTAAAACCTCTGTGTCAGCATGTTCGCTTTCTTCCTACAGGTATTAATGATTGTTAATTATAACCTACACAGCTGATCCAAACACCCAGTAGAATGCTGTGAAATCAAAATTCTGGCTCAGAGTCTTAAAGCCTTAAAGCTTCATTCATCAGCTCCAGAGCAGAAGTAGAACTCCACAAGTTATCGCGCTGTGTAGATTGTCAAGACCAGCTCAGTGAGATATAAATATCTAATCATAAAGAAACAGACTTAATATATCATGAGTAAACAATGAAAAGAAAGTGGCTCTTTTTTTCTCTATGGGCTGGTCACAAATATTTGTAGAAGACATTTAATTGACTGGGTCTGGATGAAAAGTTACAGATCTGTAATGAAACAGTTGTGTCCTGAAAGCGTTATAAACACACTGATCCAGCTCTGAGTCCACAGTAATGATCTCTATCTTTCAGCAAGCTGCACTGGTGTCATGAATCTGCTTCCAAGTCTTGTGTTACTGGATTGGCTCGATGGCACTGCATTTAGCATTGTAGCCGTGTCTAAAGAGGACCATCTGCTGTGTTTCTCCATGCTGCTTGTTTGGGTTACATTGTAAGGACTACAGCCAGAAGAGTCACAACCTGAAGACAATAGACATTTAAAAATCAATTTTTAGGTTTTACTTAAATATCAAAATGTAGTTTGAGGTGTTTGAATAGGGTCTGTGATCTTGGTTGAGGTAAGTCCTTTTGAAAATCCACTTCTGGAAAACTAATTGTATGCCTTGAAATATCAGATGCTCACTAAAGTGAGGCCTATTCTAGAATACGGTGCATGTTTCTTTTCCCAGGGAAAAAAAAAAGAAAAAAAAAAAAAGATAAATTTGTTTATCCGTTGGACTCGTCAGATTTAACTGAAGAGTAAATGTTTCTTTGAGTTCATCACTGAGAAACCTGAATAGATCAATGCATCCAATAAATGAATACAAATTGGAACTATAGAGACTGTTGTAAGAATTAATATTTTTGTTTTACCTATGCAAAACAACTTTAATTTCATCTGTTTGTGTTTAACAAGTCACCAAAGATGGGACAAAATAGCAGCTGCAAATTGCTTGGAAAGGGGAGAAAAATAAATGGAAGGGGAGAAGCAGGTAGGGAACAGGAGTTGAGACCAAAAGAGAAGAAGGGAAATACAGTAAAGAGATCGCCTCAGTGTATGAGGTATTCCATAGCTGAAAGTGTGTAAGGAATGGAATGTTGATGGGGAATTGAGCCAATGCCTTTGGAAGTCCATGGAAGCCTTTCCATAGTGTTAAATAGATATTGAATGAGACCTTAGCAGAATGCAATTGTGCCTCTGTACCAATGTCTAAAGCCAAAACAAAAATAATTACAGTACTGAATGGATTGCATTGGCTGATTTTTTTAGTGTCTAATGTTCTTTGGCAATGTTTCGTCTCGATTATTCCATCTGGAGATAATTGTGTGATATCATCCATAAAATTAAAACATAAATCAATCCAAATGGTGATCAGCCCCATGAGCTGCTGTTTAAAAGCACACATGGAAACCTAGCGCTCCCTGTCTTTTTAGAAGGATGCGCAAAAAATAGTGAAGTGTTAGGACAGCATAAATTCATGAGCTAGTAATTGAAGCTTACAAATATTTCATGAGCTGCAACAGTGCTGTCAACACAATACATGGAATATAATAGAGGGATTCTTTATTTTTCCTTATACTTTAATAAACTAACAGTAAGTAATGCTTGAACTTAAAAAAAAAAACTTCCCATAGTTGTTGGCGTAATAGTTTCAACAATGTGTGGCTACAGTATAGCAGCAAACTGCTGACTTAAAGTTAGTAATCAGTTATTAGCAGCTGAGAACAGACACTCGTAGTGGAAGAATAGTTTTGTTCTGTTGGGCGGGTAAAGTAATACCCATAAACCAATGAGACCTTCCTGTTCCTTTTCTGCCAGGAAGACATTATATCACTCTGTGATATATTAAATTTTATCAGGTAGTCTTTGAACCATGAAGAACTAATTTGACTTTTATCTTGCATTGTCTTGGAAAAAGATTGTTAGCAAGAAAGATTAACATCTAATCATTTTGGTTGTTAACAATTGACTTTTGTTATAAGATATTCAGGAGGCTAACCTAGGTCATATTGGAAAATGCCTTTAGGAGACTGATGTATGCTTTTATCTCTGGTCTCATTTTGAAAGCTCTAGGAAATATTACAAACCGAATCACTCCAGCAGTCTTTCCATCTGTAAAATAACTGTATTATTTTAATCATGGTATGACTTGATGCAAATGTTAGTATCTTTCCTTCATATTATTCACACAAATGCATATGGAAAGCACATCAAGTTCTCTTCATGTGAATATTTTTTCTTGCTTTCCCTAGGGTAATGACTCTTGATCATATGAAAATTTCCACAGGGAAAACAGCAGACAATTACGAATGAAGCCGTTATCCTCAAATGTTCTACTAAATATTCGTGGAAAGTTGTACATGTGGTGCTCAATCAGATATGTTTACTGTAAGCCACATGCTAATGTTTCGCTTCATCCCAAATGGAAACCTTTATGAGAACAAGCAAATTTACTCAAAGGATTTTTGAAGGTAGATAAGGGGTATGATGTTATTAAACTTGAAAAATTTTTACAGATTTGCATCTTAACCATAGAAATGAGGTATTATAAATAAAATGGAAAAAAGATCAGGTAGATATTAAACCCCACTATATATTACCAAGTTCATTTTTTAATGTTCTACACTTTTTTTTTGGTCTCGGTATTAATTTAAGTCAAGCCCACACTAGTGCTTTGTCAGTAGATGCTTGTGTCCAGAAACACTGAACAGCTTGATTCTTCAGAACTGAAACAAGGAAGTTTGTTTCAAGGAATTTGAGAAAATTTGAGCATTTTCTCCTAATTCGAAGAGGGAGGAAAAATCACTTTATGTAAATCTCTGATTTCCTGGGCAAGGATGATGCAAATCCGTGCAATTCTATCAAGTTTTGTGTTATCGGGAGCATTCACACAACTATCTGATTTACTTTCATGAGGGAAGATTTGTTGCTTTTCCTTTTCACTCCAAGCTCTAGGTAAAGATAGGACAAATGGGCAACAGCAATAAGGAAATGACATTGTTAAATATATCTGTAACCATGAGACTTACAAGCAAGAGGTCTCATTCTGAACCTCAACATGATTAAAACAAACAGGGAGATTCTTGCAGTTAATAAGTTTAGGACCTAGCTGAAATACGTGAGGAATTGGTGATGCTTCTCCCCATTTTTCTGTCTCTAGAAGAACAGGCATTTCTACAATGGTAAAATCTGAATTAGAAATCTGGAGTATTGCATATTCTGAGGCAAGATTACCTACAGATTTCTCGGATCAGGTCTGCTCTTGTACAGAACTTCTAGGAAAGCTTTTAGAAAAATGAGATGGTTTACAGTATTTCTTCAGAAAATTTGTTTGCCATTTCTGAAATAGCATGTTCTTATAAGTCTCATCTTTAGAAAGATATTGATTTAGGAAACTCCAGTAACTTATGTCTGTATTAAATATGAATATTATTTTTTGTTGTTATAGATCATTTATACATGTAACATAGTAAATATATTTATATTTTGCATTTATATTTTTATATCTGCATGCTTTATTTGATGGGATTTTTATCTCTGAGAGAAAATGCAGGTGGTAGGATAATTTCATCAATAAAGAAGAAAGAATAGAACTTAATTTGTAAGTGATCCTGAAAGTCCCACAAGGCTTCTTTTTTTTTTCCCCCTTGTGGTAGAGGGAAAAAAAAATGAAAGAAATGAGATGTCTTACTGCTTCTAAGCAAGGGTTTGGATTGTTCCTTCCCAGTCTCCTCTGACAACTTTGACTGGAACTGAAAGATTGCTCTTTTCCTTGAATGAAAATAAGAAGATGGAAGGGAGATTATGGAAATCTGTTCTGGGATTGACAGGCTCAAAACCAGATAACAGATCAGAAGAATTGAAAGCTGGAGAAATAGGAAGTAATAGCAACATCAATTCAAACATGTTTGAAATTCATTTTTATGAATTCTACTTTTCTGAGTAGAATTCCAGTATTTAATATTTCAACCACGTGATGACTATGGTGGTTTGTGGTCTCAATTGGGAGTTTGTTAATACAGAATTCATAGCGTCATAGAATCTTTAGAGTTGGAAGGGACCTTTAAAGTTCATCTAGTCCAACTCCCTTGCTGTGAACAGGGACATGCACAGCTGGATCAGGTTGCCCAGGGCATGATCCAGCCTTGCCTTGAAAGTGTCCAGAGACAGGGGAATCCACCACATCTCTGGGCAAAAGCTGAGAACATGCATGGTGCTCATCCCAACAGGTAACTGCAGCAGAAAAGTTTGTACTCTCTTGCTATTTAAATAATGACTCAAAGCTAGAGGACATCACAATTTCTTTGAAATTTTAACTGGAAAAATGTACAGGTACAGCAAGAGAGAAAGAAGAGTATTTGACATGGGATGACATCTGCTTTTAGACTTATTAGACCATACTTAAAGGGGAAAGAAAAAAAAGAGAATATCATTATTTTGCCACGTGACTTATGTGACTTCATGACACTGCTCATTTTTCATTTTGAACTTGGATCAGGCAGATCTTGAATTGTGGAGGCAAATTCAATTGCTATAAGCAATAATGCAGTTAAAATCTCTAGAGGCGATGGTGCTGCCTGTGTTACTAACTAGCTGTACTGCAGATTGATCGAGCTACACCTTTGAGACTCAGAAAAAATAGCTGATGTATATGGCTTCACTTCATTATTTGTCTGGGCTATGAGTCATTTAGAAACAGCAAAATGGAGACTGAAAAGATTCTCTGTACCATCCACTTCATTCTTCTGTAAATGCAAGCTTCCCACTACAGAATATTACTTGGAGTTTTGTCCAGTTTCAGTGCGCTGGCTATTAAAACAGCCATAACTTCCTAAAGAGTAGATCTCCACATTTCTCTTTAAAAATATTTCATACTCAGCCAGAATGTTACTCTGCTTTGCATCAATCTTAAAATGTAACAGTCTTTTGCTCATTAAGTAATAGTTTTTCTGCTGCTTCTAGTTGTCAAGTATTTGTAGGCTACCATCCAGTCCCTCATTTCTCAGCCTACCCTGGTAGGTGCTGGTAGGTAAACAGTAAAGTAGGATGTGGCTCAGCTCACATTTAATTCTCCTGCTCAGCCCTGTATTTTGTGATTGATTTCGTTGCAGTTATAAAGTTCTGGATCTTAATCTGTTAGGATTAATTGATTTCTGTGGCCACTGAATACCAGTGAATTTTTACCACCTTATTTTGTGCTCTCTGCAACTCAGATTTTTATGGTCCTTGTTGACATTATTACTCAGCTGAATTAGTCTGAAGGGAAGCAGTCAAAAAAATGCAGCTTTGCACTCTTCTGTAACATGCATTTATACTCTGCTGGTTGACAACAGATCTACGTTTCATATCTACCTGTGATTTGTGTTAGAGTACCTGAAAGCACCCCATTAAAAGTGGGAGGCATTCCATTTGGGGCTGTATGAACAGCTCAGAAGGGATCATACTTTTCCTATTGACATAAATGTGGGAAGGGAGTAGGGAAATCAAATCTGTTGAGGAAATGAGACTTGCCTGATGTGCAGGCTGGGATTTGAAGTTATATTTAAAATGTATTTTACTAAGTGTGAATGTTTTGCTATATGTGTATATGACCTTTTCTGAAGTCTTGCATGTAGATTTCACGTAAGTGAAAAATCTGATTTTTAGTAACAGTAAAGCAAAATTAAAAAACAAACGAGAAACAACCAAACTGATTCAAACAAACAAACAAAAAAGTTATTAAGTTCCTAGTGAATTTAACTGCACTACATAATTGGATGAACTCAATCCATTGCTCTAATGGATAAACCCTGTAGAGGGCTGAGCAAAACGCATTTCTCCTCAGTGTTCTCTCTCGCCAAATTCTTGAAACTGAGCCTCCCTTGGGGGAATGGAGACAGCAGAACTGCTGACACCACAGCTTCCTTCTTACATTCTCTAAGTTCAGATAGAAATAACATTCTGTAGCCTTAATAGCCTTACTATGCAGTGTAACAAAGTAAGCTGGGCAATTTGTTTACTGAATTTCAGTGTGTGTTTGTAAAAGTTTGAATAATCAGCAGGATCCCAGCCTAAAAGCATCTGATTTCCTCAGTGGTTTGACACTGCCCGCCCTTTCATAGTTTCACAAATATACTTTAATTGAAACAGGCCACACTAGGGTGTGCGTTAATGGGCTGCTGTTGTGCTGCTTGGGTGGTAGAAGGTAATTGGTCTCTGGTCCAGTGCTTCACAATGCACTGAAGCCATGCGCCAGTAGTCTGTTAATGCACACCCTGTTGTGACACTGCTTAATTAAAATCTTTGAGTATCAAAAGCAGGAAGGTCTAATGAAGTTTCTTTCAAGCTGGTAAATACAACTGCATGACATAGAAGCCAGTGCTATGTACGTTGACTGGTGTTGGCCTTTAGAATGCTTAGTTTAACCAAGCAACTGAGAACAAGTGCATGGTAAAGGGTGTTCTCCATTACCTGAGTGTACAGTACAGTAACTGGGTTTTTGCACTCAGGTCCAAATTATAGCTAGCCAGGTGTGTGTGGCCTTACTGTGCGTATAGTCCTCCAGATGTCTGTACTGACACAACCACACTATGCAACACAAAACATGCATGTTATGCTGAACCATATAAATAAAAAAAAAATTAGTCTTGTTAATTTCTCTGTTTCCTTGGGAAATCTACATTTTTTAGAATCCCTCTCATGGTACAGATGTCCATCTTCACCTTTGTACATTCAGTTTCACAAACTAGCTGTTGTAAGTCCAAGGTAGTGTTGAATCCTGCAGGGATAGCATTCAGAAATAGAAGCTGATGTACAACGTATCGCTCTGGAAATGCACACCTAGGCTTAAAACTGTATTGGATATTAACATCATGTAAATCTCCTGATGTGAAATTCATTGTTACTCCTCTTCATACAGCCAGAGAGCTGCACTGTCTTCTCAAAATTGTTTGAAGAAAACAGCTTGATATTTACAATGGGCCTGAGTGGACTTTCCTCCATAGTAAGTTAGCCCCTGTTGCACTTCATGCTGATATGGCTAGATTGTATCTGATACTGATTAAGCCAGTTTAAATCCACAAGGAATATTTTTAGCTTACACTGTATGTCTCAACATCATTAGAGATTAAGTAGCTTTTTTAGGAAAAAAACAAACAAACAAACAAACTTTTTTTTTCAGATGGTTATTTGTATTTGTAAATAATGTCTTTTGTGAAAGTTCTGTTAGCAATTTTTTTTTCAGTGAGGAACTAATTTGTTCGGTCCGAAGGATCCAAAACATGCCAAAACCTGAACAAGAATATCCAAACAGGTCAGAGGGTAATGAAATGGAGGCTTCCCTTCAATCAGAGAAAGGGAACTTAAATAATTTGTCATCTACTTTATTACTTGGAGCGTTATCTCTACTGTCTGCTGATATCTGCTTTCTTTCCTATGTAATTTAGTAACCTGTAATGTGGCTTTAATCTCCTGTTCCCTCCTGTCTGTGTGCTGCGAGACAAGAGACAGATGAGCTCAGAAGTCAGGGGGCAGCGAAGCTGCAGCCCACAGCTGCTTACTTGTCAAGTCTCCTCAATCATCCATTTGATCACACTGCTGTAGAGATCAAAAAAAACTCTGTGCACATGGCAAGTCCCCAGGGAGACCGCAATTGAGCCTATTCAGAAATGTGCGATGAAAGAGAGGAGTTCTTCTGAGGAAAAACAATTGCAGGCCTTCCACTGATGGAGCAAGTTCTTGTTTAATTTGAAGGAGTTAGTACACCTATGCCAGTATAACCACAACAGCATATCTTGCTACTGGCATTATGGCTTATATTAGTAGGAATCATTAGAGTGGTTCTTAAATGGAATGATCTGTACTTCTGTGTTCCTATAACTGTATGCAAAATGCTGAATCATGTAGTTATGCTGCGACATAGATTTAGGTGTGGTGAAAGCCTAAACAAGTAAGGAAATGGATGTAAATGAAGAATTTTCCAGGCAAAGTGCTTCTTCTCACAGTCTTTTGTAGGACCAGGCAGTATGAACACATTGGGCAGATACACAAACTCAGAAGGAAAAGGAAAATTTCACACAGCTTTGCATCCTGGCCACTTGAAGGACAACCATTGCCCTTTACAGTCATGATGTTACTCTGCAGCTAGGTTATTACCAATTAATCCAACTTTTATAAATGCAGAGCTTGTATATACTTGCACATATGAATTCATGCTTACAGGCTGAAATATTAAACTAGAATCATTTC
Organism: Alectoris magna; assembly: GCA_030625065.1. Lineage (NCBI taxonomy): Eukaryota > Metazoa > Chordata > Aves > Galliformes > Phasianidae > Alectoris > Alectoris magna. Next base: position 109,891,526 of record CM060561.1, on the reverse strand, counting down.
TTATTCTTTGTGGCATATCCTTCAAAACTGTTACACAGAACTACAGGTTTCAGTCTTCTGATCTTTGATGTTGGTCTTCACAGGCTAACAAAGAGTGTGTTCCTTTAACTGGAGAATCCTTAATTCAAAGAGTCCTCCTTTGATGACTTCATTCACTCCTCATCTAGATAAGAGCAGCTAATCCTAAATTACTGGTTGTGGTACGTCATACTGAACTGTTATCACCATCTCTCAAAATAGTAGTCTGAATTAGTATTCACACAGAGGACCTTTAAAGATGGTGCTGCAGTCATCATCCTCCCAAACTAGCATTGAATCAATAAATAGTTCTCCTCCAGAGCTCACTATTTCTATAACGGTTCCTAGCAAGGAAGTTAATGTAGTTAGTATTGCCACTAATGGTATCTGCAGATCCACAGGGTTCTTCATGTCAGATGCAGTCACCTACACAAACTCTGACTGTATTCTGATTACTTACAATCCTTCTGCAGTTTGCTAGATTAAAGAAAATTTCTTTACAGGCTGTTTTATTCATTCATGAATTGACTGTTTCAGGGATAGCATATAGAAAGTCATTTCTACCTCCCTAAGCTGATGCAAAGAAATTGTATCTTTGTACAGTATTTGAGCGCTCCTGGTAGGAAGGGCTGATGAACAGTTTCCTGAAAATGCATGCATCTTATTATCTGTCATGGAACTTCTGTTACTTAGACAATTGCATTGCTAAGTTCAGTGATCACTTCAACTGTATCCACACTGTTCACGTGCGTCAGGAAAAAATTTTCTGATGTTCATCAAGCCATGAGAAGCATACCCAGAAAATGCTTGGGGTGTCATAAGCTTCACTGTATCAGCAGAGAAAATTCAGTTTTCTTCAGTGAAGAAGTCTTCATTGCTGAGCTTACACAATGTTGGTGTTTCAGGCTGTCTGTGGGGCTAGTTCCTCATGCGCACCCCTGTAAATGAGAAAGATTAAATTACTCTGTTCAGAGTAACAATCACATTTTTTTCACTGTTGCTAAAAGTGCACAGTACTTTGTGAAATACATCTTCCATATTCACTTCACTGGAGAATGGGCTGTCACTCCCATTTTCCTCTTCTCATGGTGCTTATCAGTCCTTCCCACAAACATGAAATGAAGAAGGAACTAGTTAGTATTGCTTCCTTACTCTTCTCTGTTTCCTATTCTACTCTTCCACCTGTTTCCTATTTCTCAGTGTAGGTAATCTCCCAGATCATGCTTCTTGGTTGCCCCTGAAAGAGTTCCTTAAGGCCTCAGATCCCACATCAGAAAGATGATGGAAGGAAACTGCAGGATATGTCAGTGTTTTCAAAGCTGTTAATTTTCATGTCAGGGAGATGCTCTATGCAGAACTTGTAATTGAGGTCCTGTGTGTGCATGGGCTTGATCCTGGTCAAAATCACATAACTGTATAATGGCTTGGGTTGAAATGGACCTTATCTAGCTCCACCCTCCCACCCCCCCACACACACTGTGAGCAGGGTTGCCACCCAATAGACGAGGCTTCTGCCCAGGGCTTTATACAACCTGGCCTTGAACATCTTAGAGATGGGGCATCCACAGCTTCTCTCGGCAGCCTCGCCACCCTTTGAGTGAAAGAATTCCTCCTAATATCTAATATAAATCTTTTAGGTTAAAACCATTCCCCTTTGTCTTATTACTACGGGACTACTTAAAACGTCAGTCTCTCTGCTGCTGACAAGCACTTTTTAAGTACTAAAAGGCCACAGTGAGGTCTCCCCTCAGCTTTCTTTTCTCCAGACTGAATAAACCCAACTCCCCCAGCCTTTTTTCATAGGCAAAGTGCTCCAGCCCTTTGACCATCTTCGTGGCTTTTCTCTGGACCTGTTCCAACAGCTCTACCTCTTTATTATGCTGGAGGCCCCAGGCCTGGACATAGTAAGCCCAATAGCTCCTCACAGGGTCAGAGCAGAGGGGGACAATTACCTTCCTCTCCCTGCTGGCCACCCTTCTGTTAAAGCAGCCCAAATACCATTGGCCTTCTGGGCAGCAAGTGCATACTGCTGGATCATATCCAGCTTTTTGTTCACCGGGAACACAAAGACCTTCTCTGCAAGGCTGCTCTCAATGACTTCTTCTCCTGGTCCCTATGCATATCAAGGATTGCCCCAACTCAAGTGCAACACCATGCAATTGGCCTTGTTGAACCTCATTAGGTTCCTACTTTCCAAGCTTGTTCAGGACCCTAAAATGAAAGCTAAAGGCACTGCCAAGGAGTTCAAGTCCCAAAGATAGCCTCGAGTATCATAGAAAAGCCTGAAATATCTAATTAGATGTAGGCAGGATGTTTTTGCCTGGAGCACCCTCTCTAGAGCAGTTCTCAAGAGTGATCCAGTAAAGCAATACAGAAAATGGCATTCTAACCTGGGAGTTAATATGTAAATATTGACAAGAAGAGAAGAAACGTGGATTTTTGAGTAGTTCAAGTGCATTATTCTTCCCTGGTTTGTTTTGTATTTTTAAATATTTTCACTATTTTCATGTCAAAAATATCTAATTTTTGATGCATTATCAAAAATCTTAAGTAGTGTGTTCACACTTCATTCAGTTTCCTTCTCTCCTTCAAGTTCCTTTTCGTTTTATCTGAATGTCACTGTCACTTGAGCACTGGGTTTTCTTTTGTTAATTTTTTTTTTTTCATGTTGTTTAAGCACACAATGGCCATCTAGACAGTGAATTAACGTAATGGGGTACACTTTCAGCACGGACAATTAGTTGTGCAATTCTCATTAACAGTATTGGGTCTTGCACTGAAAATTTTCCTCTATAAATCTACCAGCACAAAGCCTTTCCCCTTATGAGCAACAGATGGGTTTTCCATAATGGCTCATTACCTCCTTGCTTTGTCATGCTGCCAGAAATGAAATATAAAGTTATTTATGGTTAGGGAAAGATGCACAAGTCACTGTAGATCATTCTTTGCCATCTTTTATAGTTTATCTAGTTAGTACTTTAAATCTCCCAGGACTAGCAAACTTGAGAAGATGACAGAGCACTGCCTGTGAATTAAGATGAGTGTCCTTCTGTCTGGTTATTTATCCTGATGGTCTCACATCTCTGGGGTGATGCTGTAGTCTCCACTGGGACTGGTAATTTGGGTGTTTCAGTGGAAAAGAGGCCATTTCTCAAAACAAATTTAGTCAGCTGTGACAACCCATTTCTGTGAAATTTGACTAGCAGGGGCAGAAGGCAGTACTGTTTCACTGTGCACCATAAATTTGAAAAGGTAAACAAGTTACATGATAATATTCCTTATTTGAAAGTGGGGTGTGGAGGGGGTCATTGTTGTGTACATCAGTGATGCCATTCCTTTGACAAATGATGGTGGAGGCCAGGAAAGAAAGTTGTTCTGATGTGGACAGTGCTTTTATTTATATCTATCATCTCACATTATTAAACTCTCCATATTGTAGTTTATACCATAGGCATGCTTACAGATTGACTACTATTGTAAGAAATCCTTGCTGAAAACTTGTTCCTACTACAAATGTGTTCATGTCACCTTTTGTAATGTTTTCACAGCAACTAATATGGCTTCAGTATTATTACTTAAAACAAAAGGGAAGTTGAAGACAAGGTTTTTCCCAGAAAAAATTATTAAGAGAATTAAATCCAGCATATCTGTGAGTCTTCTCTGAAATAGGTAGGTCTCCCAGCAGGCTGAGAGATGCACTTGGAGTTCTTCCTGATTCCATTTAAATATATATAAATCTAATTGCATATGCTTAAGTACTTTCCTCAACATTGGTATTCCTAAACATATGTTCCTGGTCTACATCTTTAGACTGAAGGCTTCTTGGACCAGAGATTTTGGTTCTTTGCTCAAATTGCTCAGGCTTTGTTAAGGAACTTTATAAATGGGGGAAGTTCAGTGAATTAATGCCAGTAGCAGAAGAAAAGCAGGACTTTTTGTGCTGAAGCAGTAATAAGCATGTTGTGGTGTGACAGTATATGCATGGCCTAGCAAGACAATGGTGGATCCAAAATCTTTAACCTTTTAATGCAGTTCTTACCTATTTCACAGTCTGGCAAACACAGTGATCTACTTGCAGACTTAGGAAAAGATTTTCTCTGACTGTAATCAAAAATACTTTCGGTACGTGTTTGAAATGCTGTTAAGGGTCCTAGTCGGTAGGAAGTGCCTTGTACAGATTGTACAATGTGTAATACATGCATGATCACAGGATGTTCTTTCTTTTCTCTCAGTACTGATTAGCAGCGAAGTTTAAAAGAAGAAAGGTTGCAGAGTTGATAATAGAAATATGCTGTGGCTGAACACACTGAAGTAGTCTTCCCGTTATCTGTACAAATGAACTCTTGAGTTTCACAACATGATGAAGAGCCTCTCCTGTGGACAAAGGCAGGGCTGTAACACCAAATGCCATCTAAAGAGGGTGCTGTCTGTTCTCAGATGCCTTATTAGGAACTGATCCGCGTCAGCTTAACTACCAGCTAACTTGAGTGACAATGAATGCGCAGTACTGCTAAACTGTAGATGTACGGAAAAGGAAAAAGTGATGACTGTAAAAACAAATTCTCTTGCTTTATTACTGAGCACATGTAGTCAGATGGATTTCTGGAATCAAAAGCTGCATTTGTTTTCAATGACTATTGTCAGTATGTTGTTTTGTTCTTTGTTGGCTTTTCTTTCTCTTTATTTATGATTCCTGAAATTAGTAGACTATTCCTAAAATATTTTTCCCCCTGAAATTTACAGCTGATGAGAAACAGAAAAACATCAATGCAGGATTTCATGTTTTGTTGCTCTGGAAAATTTAAGTCCCATAGAAAAAAAAAAAAAATTGAACGTGAAAATTTAGACATTTTGTATCTACAGTGGTCTTGCCAAGCTATGAGGCCTACCTTGTCTAAGCATTTTATATGCCCAAGATAGACAATCTATCTGAAGAGGCTATTTTCTCATTGTTAAAATAAGACAGATTTTATTTACTCTAGAGCACACTTTCTTAGCTTTACTCCTATTCCACAGTTTTAAAGATTTCGGAGTGTGGTTTTGTAGTAAGTTCTGCCATGGTTAGTGCAGAAAAGAAGAAGGTGTATCTTTGATTCAACTTCTCCCAGTGTATGGGCTGTAGTATTATTCAGCCTCACAGTTACCTTGTGTCACCACAGCTTGGGAATTCCACTGAAGCATGATCAAAGCCCTCTTTGTCCTTCAGATTGTGTTTGCAATTCATCATGTAAGACCATCTCACTATGGACTTAAATTCTGTTGCACACAGAAGGGAGACTATTTCTACAGTAAATGTTCCGTTTCTTCACTGCAGAGTTATACTGACTTAGAAAATACCAATTTTATGTCCATTCAATATTCAATGCACATGTCAAACTAATAAAAAAAATAAAAATAATAATAATAAAAAAAAAGTACATGCCTGCAGTAGTTTTTTGAAACTATCCCAAGAAAAGGCCACTGGTTGTCGATTTTTTTCTTCCTCAGTTTTATTTCACAAAGCCTATTCATTAACCACCTGGTAAGCATTACTGCACCTACAGCTTGACTTAATAAATCATTGACCATTTGATGCTTCTGAGGCTGCTCACCTTCAGGTTTGCAAGTCCTGCTTGCCTGAGAAAAATAAATGAAGAAAATGGGCAGAGGAGGCAATTAATAATTTTGCATGGTGTTTTAAAATCCAGATGCAGTAAAATGGAAGCTTGTACTTCTGTCCCCATCTTTCCTTCTGCTGTTGCTATAGAAGCAGCAGATGATGACATTAAAGTGTTGAGTATGAGGGTGAAAAAAATTAGGGGAAGGTTTCCTTGTAGGGAATGGTATAAAGCAACAGTTTAGAACAAGAACAGTATTTGTAGATCAGGAAAAATTATAAGTTCTCTAGGCTTGTAGGAGTGTGACAGTTACTCCGGGGCCACAGAAAGCATCATGGTCACTGTGAAGAAACTGCTTGATTCTGACATACAGAGCTGGATTCTGGATTGTATCACCCAAGCATGTGTGGGTCCAAGTTAAGTGTCTGTGTATTACATAAAGAACAAGGATATAAAGAAAATGAGAAGTCAGAATTGACAGTGAATGGACAGGAATGTTGACTATAAGACTATACCTATAATGTGCTCCTGTTTCAGCATGGGTGGTAACATGGAGTTCTGTGAAGCCCTCTACTGCAATAGGATCTCTGCAAAAGAGGCAAGTCATCACCGTGCTCATCACATCTTCTACCCAGCAGTCTTCTTGATGATCTTGTCTTGAGGTTTGCTTACAGAAGACCTGCAGCAGCATTATGGAAACTAAAACCACTGCCCTGCTTTCATTGCTTCACCTTACTCTTTTCCTTGAGCAGTGAAGTCAGGTCCGTCAGCTTACTGGCAGGGATGTAGCAAGCAGAGCTCGGTTAGTTGGGGAACAGTGCCCTTAGGATGCAAATCCAGAGAGACTGAACTGAACAGTTAAATGACTGCTTGCAAATTGTTTGCTTTCATGTTGTCAAACTTAAGTGAAAAAGGCAGACCGGCATTAGGCTGTTCTTTAATATTGTCAGCAGATGTCTTGGGGTTAGCTGGAGGAGGGCTGGTAACAGAGGAAGGCTCTGATACTGCAGATGAATTCCGCAAGGGGCCCTCCTGGCCAGACAGACCCAGTTACAAGGCTGGACTTTACATCTGACAATGTTTTATCTTTGGATTTGATGGGCCTAAAATCAGGTATCTGGTATATGCATCACCAATTATTTTTTTTTAATTGTTGTTGTTGTTGTTTTAATAGACTTACAGAAGATACTCTGGTTACAAAAATAACTCTTTTCACTTTATGGTAGGAAGTGTCAGGTACAGAATCTGGGCTGAAAGTACTCCCTGAAGGTTGTTCAGAGGAGGCCCTACTTAGAGTTTACGAAGTGTTGTTACAATTGGATGTAAGGATCCACCATGCTCTGCACTTCCCTACATGCGCCTGTCTTTCTCATTTGACCCTGTGCTCGTTATTTAACTTTGAAAGTCCTATACTTCTTGAAAATGAAGTCAAGTTGCAAGATATGACTGCAGCATGAGGTGCAGGTAGCCAGCACTTCTAAAAATTCGGCAGCTTTGTAATGCAAACCTTGCCTTCAGCTCAAGATGAAGTTGCTTAGTAGATGAATCTTCTCTCTAATAGGCACAACACTGCCAAACTGAAATATTTGTAACAGTAATGATACTGTCATAGCTATTGTTCATTTCTCTAAGGATCTCAGAGGGCTTTATAAATTTGCGTTGAGTCTCCTGACACTGTGAAGCCTTGAGTTTAGATAAGACCCAGAATCCTGCAGATCCCTGGGCTCATGGTGCAAAATAATGTGGATGTCTTGACGTCACTCTGTAGCCATGAAGCCAATTTAGAAGAATGAACTTAAAGCATGAGGTGAATTGATTTGAGAGAAGAGGTGGAGAAAAGGCTTTTGAAGTATTCATTAAATAGCTTGTTGGATATGAGTAGCTTGTTAAGTATGAGATGGCTAAAGACCTGGAGGAAAACAAAGATAAAAGAGAAACTCATTTTCACTAACTGCTGAGGTGAGGAGAGTACAGCTTTGTCACTGAACTAACTGTTGCCTCTGTCTGATATTATCTTCATCATGAGGATCTGGTTAGCAGTTGCAAACTCATTTCAGTTCTATCTATATCCTAAAAGGAAGAATTCTGTGCCACTTAGAGAAGGGCTGATTATAATTGTGAAGCTAGAGTTAAAACGCAGAGCAATAAGAGGCTGCAATTCTTTTTTTTTTTTTTAATTTCATCCAGTGCCAGATACTACATGTCACACTCAGCAATGCTAACTGGAAATACAGGAGCAGAGTCTATCATTCCCATTATTAATCGGGAAAGTTGGTGTATGCCTATAGATCAACTTATTCCAGACTCTCATTAATGTAGCATATTTTAACATTTGAAATGCTTGTTAATTCTAGGGTGATTATTTGTCTTGTTTGCAAAGCACAAGATAACCCCTCAGACATTCTTTGCTATATAGGTATGAAACTGTAAAACCTCATATACATATATCTATGCTCTTATATAAATTCCTTGCACTGGTGGCTTAAATCCAAAAGTAGTTTTCTACAATGCGTGAATGTTCTGAGCTACAGTTTGGTGGTGGATTTTTCATTTGGTCTTTAATTTTGTCTTTAACCCATTAGGAGAATGGCATTCTAAAACACTTAATCATAGAGTGAATTCCCTGAAATTGTTCGCATGTGGCTGGTTACTTACTAGTGCAGTAGGTGCCATGTAATACAAGTATCACAGTGTCATTCCAACCTTAAGCTAATATCTGATTTTTTATAGTAGTAAAATATAACACAAGAAGTTACTTTAACCTAATAGTCTCTGTATTTTAAAAGTAATTAAATTATTTCAATAACAGAGTTTAAGTGGAACACTATGGTAACGTGGTTAGAAAATCATGTTATTTGGGATGGAATCCATCTCCTGGTTTGTGGTGGATTGCCTGCTGTTTATGCTGAATTTAGTCTTGCTTAGGTCAGCAAGCCTCTCTTGGCTATCTGTTCCACTGCTTTTTTTTTGCCAACTTGTCTTGTTTGCTTTAAATTGCCTGAATTAGCACCCGCTCAACATTGTGAATTTGAAGGAAGTGGAAGACTGACTGTGAATCTCACGAATTATATCAAGAAGCTGAAAGGGGTTGAGAACTGAGCTATCTTTTAGCAAGGATGTTATACCCAGGTGTGAGGGCTACTTTGCTCTGCTAAGGCAATAAAAAGGAAGCAAACTCTGCTTTTCCTTGCTTTCTAGCTTTCTCTAGGGAACAGAGGTCAACTTCTAGGACTGTCCCTTGACTCATTGCAGGTGCACTAAGCTTGCTTAAATAAAAGTTGAAGGGGAAAAAAATAAATGTACTTATAAAATTGCTGCCTTTTAAATTGTGTAGACTGTATTTAATTTCCGCAGTTGCAGTCAAAGTCTATGCAACACCACTCAAATCCAGAGGTCACAAAGGGGTGTTAATCTTTTTTCTAACACTTGTCTGCTGTTGGAAAAAAGCAACTTTGTCAAATCGGAACCTTCTGTCAAAGCTTTTAATGACACTTTTGCAAAATCTCTGTGTAGCACTTTCAGTGGTGCTGACATTGCTGTGAATGAAGCAATCTAATATTTCGTTTCAAATCTGTGTTTCAGTTTTTAATGTAATTTCAAAGTTCATGCCAAAAGGAAATAAGAAAGAAACCCTTGGTCAGCACCTCATTTAAAGCAATGTTTTTTGTTTTTTTTTTTTCTGTAATAGAAATTATGGTGTTTGTGTTGTTGTCATTGCTGTATTGGTTTGGTGTGGGTTTTTGTTGTTGTTGTTTAATAAAGTTATATGTTTCTAAAGATGTTAATTGCTTTGATGTGCACTGACAGTTGAGCATATTGCCAATTACTTCAGCACAATGCTGTTGTGCCTGCCACAGAGAGTAGTGGCAGTCCACCAATAGTGGTTGTGACACTGGGTGTGCATTCCACATACCTTTCAGTTACATAGTGCTCTTATGACAACATAAACAGTTCTCAAAAATGAGACCTAGCAGTATGCCAACATAATAAAATGTTTACACATCATGATATTACATAGCCCAATAATGTTTTCCACCTTCACAAACCTCCTACTGAATCAGGAGCACATAACTTCTCAAATTTATTTAAGGATGCCAGACAATGGGAGATTCACCTTGTTCTTAGAGTAAGGTTTTGCTTTCCTTTTCATTTTGTAGTGGCAGTAATACTTCCAACACAAACTGTACGGCTTCAGTGTTCACGCTTTGGATTATGTGTATCTTCTTCCTTAGGTTTACTTTTATGTTTTTTTCCCCATGCAGTATGAACCATGGTTAAATACATCCCTTTGCTTTGAAAAGCTGAGTTTCTTTCTTTTTTTTTTCTTTCTTTTTTTTTTTTTTTTTTAATTATTCTACAGTTTTTTTTCCATTCTGTGTGGCTGCTTTCTGGAGCATTTCCAGTTTGCTAACAAGCAGCGGGCAGAATTTTGTACACAGTGTATGTTTACTTATTGCTATAGCACCCCATCAGAAGAGCTTCAGGAGGTGAAAGGATCTCTCTTGGTTTCAAGTGAGCTGCAGTGCCTGGCACTGCGTAAAGGGTTTAGTGTTTCTGCTCTTTTTGCTGCTTTTATGCTTACCTCCATTGCCTGCGAGGTAAGTGTTCCCATGCATTTTAGCTAGACAGAAGGGTTCAGTACAGTCATTCAGTCAAAGTCAGTTCTTAGTTAACCAAGTGCTGAACAGAAGAATTCTTCCCCTTTCTGTTACATTGAAAATGTCATGTAGTAATAATCTACTTCCTCCATAATAAACCAAGTGCCTGAAGCAAAGAAAAAAAAGACTTTACTCTGAGTAGCTCCCAGAACTACTTCTTTGTAGCCTTTCATAGCCAGATGTGTATTGTTTGGGCAGAAATTGGACAGAAACAGCTGCTGCAACACATGCTACAAGGCCTTTGATCTCTTTTGCTGTGACAACCTTGGAAATTTGCTCATCCTGAGGAGAAGCTACAGCTGAAACTTCTTTTCTATCAGGGCTTCTGCTAGGTGAACGTGTTGGAGTGATGACAGTTTCCAGGTGAATCATTTATATAAATGCACAGGTTCGTTTTCAGACTGTTCAAAGTTGGGCAAAAACAAATATCCCGAATGCTTTCCTGAAGTGAAATACAGAGCAGCAAACAATTGTTATTATACTGGGTGTTATGCATTTTTCCAGCCTGGACAATACCACACTTTTAGTCTGCTTTGCTTTACTGCAGGGACATGGTTGGATAGGGAAGGTCCAGCTGTAGTTGTTGTTGTGCCCTTTCCCAGCCATTAAACTGTATTTATTGCAGGGCCAGAGAGTTGGAGGCACAACAGGTTGTTACTCTCCGTGCTCTGCTGCTCAGGAGTGGTTGGTTTGTAGACCAAACCTTAGATGACGTTTAGTGCTGTTTCCCCTGTTGACTGGTAAGGGCTCTTAGTGCCTGCATGCCATCTAGACAGGCATATATTCTCTCTCAACCACTTCTGTGGGAGAATGAGAAGGATGGTTATGATCCTCAGCAGAGAGTTCAACAGCTGCTTTAACTCCCTTGAGCTTTATGAAGTGAATAACTGGTCCAATCAGTTTCATATATACTTAGGAGTTGCAGTGGGACACTGGATCCTCTGTGCAATTAATAGTTTTATCATGTATTGGAGTCATCTCTTGCTTGATTTCTGCAGGTCTGGAACTAATGAAATAAAGATGAGTGTGTTTGCCATATGCAGTATGAAAACTCACACTATCCTCTGTATGTACATTTCCGCAACAGTCAAATTCTTTCCGAATCCTCTTTCTGAGTCCTCTAACATGCATTGCTATAATGCAAGGGCTGGAATTTTAGTTCTTCTCATCAGAGTCCTAGAAGTAGGGAAAAAAAAGCCCAGTGCCTTTAACAGGGGAAGGATAATTACAGATCAAAAAGCAAAACTTGGAACCAGTAGAATTCTGTTGGTTGTGCTTAATTTTTAACGTATTCCTGAGTAGTCCAAGGTCTGTGATGGCAAAACCAAGAACAACTGTGTAGTTTTAACAGTGAAATCCCCAGTGCCTTTGCTCCTTTCTCACAGTAAATAAGTATGTTGTCAGCTGTTACTAAGTTCTATAACTCCAACAGTAAACAACCTTTTAACCAAGCAGTTAATTGCAGTAAATAACTGAGATTACAATTATGTGACTCACAAACTGGTTTTATAACCTGCAGCTGGGAGAAAGCAATTACGGGGTTGCTAATAAAACTCTTCTATTATGAACTTTGGGATTCCAAGAATGCTGAAGGTTTTTCTACAGCATCCTTAGTCATTTGGTGAAATTCAGCTCTACCCTGTACTAGAAACCTATCCATAGAGAAACATGCTAAGCTTTGAAACCTATATAATTATGTTCAGCAAAATCTCTAACATTTATAGCTAGAATCTATCTGAGCAAGCTGTGTAATTATTCACATCATTCTAATTTTATGAAATGTGATTCGATGACTTATTTGCTTGTGAAGAGTGTTGTTGTTACAGCTTGTCTTTTAAGTTGATTTGAAACTGGTAGAAAAAAAAAAAAAAGAAGAGAGATTATCTAATGTTATTTACCCTAACCACATTTTTTCTTTACTCTGAAAACAGAATTTTCTCAGAGCCTTTCATCAGCATAGGCAAAATTGAACTTAAGTTACCCTAAAGATGAAGGGCAAAGTTCATCCAGTCATAGCTAGAAACAGAGGATAAGATCAACTTGAGATATAGATAGTTTTGGGAAAAGTACATTTGTTGTCCCAGCTGTTAAGGAAATTTCACAAGTGACCGTTGCTGCTACTGGAATGGGATATCATCTCCCTGCAATAGCTGCTACCAGATTTATCCTAAAACCTTCTGGTAAAATCACCAGCCTGCTTTTTGTGATCCTCCCCAGGAAAAGAAGAAGACAAGGTCTTGTTTTTTCCTTCCATTGTGCTGCTTCTATATTCTAACCTAATCCTTCAAACCCTTCCCCAGCCTCACTGGGTAGCGAGGTATTCATCTGTTGCTTAGATTATAATGTTTTCCATGCTTGGAACCATCCTTTCCAGGAGCAGGCAAAATAGGATTTTGATAAAGGGTCTAACAGTACAGTCCTAATAGGACAGTAATCCTATTACTTTGTGGCAAAGAGCCTCAGGAGAGACTCGAGGCCGACCCCTGGGATTTTGGAGTCGAGCGTACAAGGGGTCTGAAGAGGGCTACACTCCAACTGAGAAGGAGATCTTAGCCGCATATGAGGGGGTCATCATATCCATCAGAAATTAGTTGTAACAGAGAAGCATGGTCATGTGCCATCTTATTCCACTGCTATTTTCCATTAGTGTAATTCACCCAAAGAATACCTGTTATGAGCAGTAACAAATAAAATCTGTTTGGTATAGTTCATTTAACAAGTTCTAAAACAATCGATGACCTGTTCTGGCAGCTATTTTGTGGCTCTGAAGACTTCCATACTATAAGGCTTGAGTATAGATTCAGTGGATATCAGACATGAATTCTCAGACCTTCTCTGTTTCCAAAGCTAATTCTTAAGGTCAAGGCCTGGAAAAGATGGGGTTCTACTGGCAGCTGCATCTGTACAGCTGGAGACATTTGAAATCTGGAAGAGAATCACTGGACAATTGCCATCTGTTGACAGTTCTTAGGAGCAGGAACTTCTCTCAGGCCTAGTTAAGGACACTTGGTCTAATCTTCAGGATATGATCGGACGCCTGTGAGAAGACTTTCAGCTCTTGCTGAAGCCTCACAAGATTCTGAGTTCTTGGCTCACTGTCATACAAAACTTTTCTAATCACTTTGGCATCGTTTTTCCTGTCTGGGGATTTTTTTTGTAAACTGAACAAAGTCTGAGTAGTTCTGTCCCAGTACTTTCTGGCAACCACGAGAAAGTGTTCTTCTGTGTTGCAAGCCATATTCCAAGGTTTATCAAGAGAAAGAAGACAAACAAACAAACAAATCATGTATTAAATTTTGGTATTTCAGAACAAATTGAGAGAGTTCATTTATTTACAGTGTTATAAATGTTTTCAGTAAATCTTCATTAGAGATCTTCATCTGTTAACTGAATTTCAAAACCATTATTTTTGACCAAGGAATAAAGCGTTTCAAATTGAAAATATCAAAAATAAGATGATTTTTGAAACTGTGTGACATGTATTAACCCTACTCTTTCATTGCAACACTGACTTTCCCATTATCTAATTTTGTTTGGAATTTCATCTGTGCTGAGACAAATCAGTTGCTCAAGAAGATATGAGTTTCTTAAATCAGTATTTAGCGTATCCATGTTAGATGAAAACTCCAGGAACTCTCATTAGTATTGATATTCACATTAATATCTTTTTGAGGTACTGGCATGGGGAAAAAATGGAGAAGCCTTTTCTTGTAAAATAACCAGTTTATTTTTAGTCCTCGTTGCCATGGAATTTGATGCCCTGTTATGCTGGGTTCAGTACCTTTGCGCACAGCAGCATGGACATAGTAAGAAAAATTTCCTTGCCAAACTAATTTTCTTCAACATGGAATCACATTAGCTGAACATCTGGCACTTCATGTTTTTCACCAACCTGAGTCAGACTTTTCCCAAATGCTCCAAGTATTGGTACCTGTAAGAAAATATTCATTGAAAACCAGAAGTGGGCAAGACTTTTCAGCAAAATGTAAATTTGACTAATAATGTAGCATGAAGACAATGCTGATCCTTACTTATACTGGTAATCTGAGTACTTCTAAATAAGTTGATTTTTGTCGATGATAATCTAGATACATATTAGAACTACTTATCAACTTATGAGGAATCGTGTTAGAGGACACTAAATTTGAGAGATATTTCGCTTAGTATCACCGCTGTTACATGATAAACTAAGTAAGCCACACAATGATGGATCTACCATGATGCTCTCAGGGAAGGTAAATGTTCTGTAAGTCATTTTACCCATAGATTTCAAAAATATTACTTTCATTCTTTATTTGTATACATTAACATCTACACATCTCAAATACATTTCTGAGTCAAAATTGCTCCTTGTTTTGAAAATAATAGGTTAAGTAGGTTTTGGACAAACATTTGTGTCTTACAATTGTCTGAGGTTAACCATATCACATTAACTAACATTTTTGAAGTCTGGGCTCAAGTATGCTGAAAACAACAGCTGTCAGTAAATGCCCATGAGACAAGGAATTGTATCTTGGTGTTACAGATGGAAAACAGCTACTGAGACTGCATATTTATTTATTTATTTATTTTTGTTCTCTTTGCAGTAAATAGCTTTTCCAAAAGCAATTGAATAATTCTATGGTTCAGCCAGGAATAAAGCCAATGTCTTCTGCTTGCTAGCCTTATAACCTTTTCAGTATGCATCCCTACAAAATACCTAACCTTTATACTACTTTGCCAATTTTCCGTATCAGAGCCTTGTTGCAAAGCTCACTTAATCACAAGACAACCGTGCTGGAAGTCTATTATTTTTCAGGGCTTTGAGATCTGCTTTCGAATAACCTAAAGTTTTCAAGGAAGAATCTTGTATCATGTATTACTGTATGCTTACTCAAATCTATTAAGATAAACTTCCATATTCCAGATTTCTTCTCAAAAATAACAAATTAAAATTCCCCCAGCTTACTGGTAAGGTAAATTACAATTTTTCTCTTTTTCCTCCAATACTTTTTAAAAACAGGCATATACACACACAAACTGGACAAATTTTTAATCTCTTCTGACTTCTACTCCACTTCAGCAAAGGCAAGATAGTTGATATGGCTCACTTGTTGCATAGAAACCAAATCTCTTTGAGAAATGTAACTGTACAAACTGAGAATTAGGACTCATTATGCCTTTGCTGAGGGCTCATTAGGATTGCATGCTGAGGGTGCCATCTTAATTAGAGATAAACCTGACCACCTGAAAGTAATTCACACTGGCAGCCAACTGTAGTATTTTCCAATTTTTGATTTGTCTGGGTTCCATCTGCCAGCTTTATCTTAGCAGTAATTCATTCTGTTGACATCAACAGTGATGTCTGTAATACCATGAATTGCCTCTTGTCTCTTGGGTACAATCAAGTTAGACAGTCCCCTTCACAGCACGACTCTCTGATGAACGGGGCTACTGGCTATGGAGAGCCTCGATCAAGGTAATGAAATGTGAGACATCAAGTATATGACAAGACATGCATTAAATGACTACAAAATCTAAAATTCCAAAAATGTATTCTCCTATACCTTTCTTAACAGCAGTAAAAATAAATAAAATTAAATGAGCAGAGCATGCCCTCACACTTTCCACCATCACTGAAAGTACACTGAACCGATACATTGATTACTTAGCGTTGTACTTCCCTGTGATTCCTAGCATCCATCAGCACCTATTTCAAAGATACTTAAAAGAATCTGTATTGGTATAACCCACCAAATGAGCGTTTAGAGTTTGAATTTAAATTCTTCTAAAGGATTTTCTTAGTGCATTTTTCTCTTTTTTTGGCATTCTTATGTTTGTACCAATGAAGGCTTAGTACAAAAAAAAAAAAAAAGAAAGAAAGAAAGAAAGAGAAAGAAAGAGAAATGCAAATTGTTTTGCTGACAGGATGTTGATCTAAGTATGTCTACATAAGAAAACCTACAGATTCAGGAGCTTTAACGGAAGTGAGTGACTTACATTCTGAGCAGAATTAAATATGAAAACATAAGGTCAGTATATGGAAACTTTTGAGTCTCAGCCTGAACCACTGATCACTGATTGACCAGAGGCAAGCACTGAGTCAGACATGGGAGCACAGGTGAAGGCAATTCAGCTGTGTGACCGGAAGGAGTGGAGCCTGGCTGCACCTCTCTTAGACCCCACTTAAGGGCTGACTGCCATAGGGGGAAAGATCTCTTTGGAGATTGCTCCCTTTGGAGTTTTCTACTGTGAGTCTAGGACATGGGTGAGTATTTCATTTATTTCTGATTATCTCTTTCCACTGTGATAATCTTTTTAATTATACAACCTGTAAAATACCATCCTAACCATGGCACTCTGATAACTGTATAATTGTTGACTGTACAGTTAGAAATTCCCTCTTTTATTTCGAATAATATATGAAACCATAGTCATGATACTAATCTATAAAAATCCTGCAAAATACTTATGGGTTTTATCAGTCTGCACTGCAGGTAGATACATCTTCCTCACCAACCAGCCAGGCTAATAGGAAGTGGAAATTTGCAACGTTTTTAACGCCCCTTGTGATTTGTATAGCTTTAGCTTTGGATTGGACACAGTCATTTTCTGCTTTCTTTTGGATTCTAGGGGTTAAAATTTGAGATAGCTTTTACCTCATTGTGTGAGGCTAATAGAAAGTTTTCCCTCAGGTGGTCTCTCTTTTCCAGTTGTTTCTTAAACTCATATCAATAGAAGATATTAGTATTCTGTTCTTCTTGACATGTTATTTACTATTGCTGAGTAGTAGTACTTTGTTGGGTATTTAATCTTGTTTTTCACATGGATGCTTCCAGTGTGGTTTTCCTGCTTTTTGTGCCTGAGGTGGAGCACAAGAGTTAGCTTGCAATATAAAGATGAAAGTGCTTGTAGACAACATCTCTGACTGAAAAAGTGGAGGGATAATAAATAGAATAATAGCTATTGACAGACTTTGGCTAGACTTCTCTGCATTGAGATCTTCAGAGATGTTTCGCATCATTTTCATAGGCTCAGTTTTTCTTGATAATTGAAGGCTGATTGTGAACAACAAAATTGCTTCTTTAACTGTCACTGTTCTTGTTGGGTATAGTAGTATCGAGGTTGGAGGCAGAAGGAAAAGAAATCTAAAATAGTTTAATTACATTGTTGTGCATTTAGTGTTCTTTTCCAGTTAATGTGCCTGGTTCACTTTGCACTGTTTCTGGGGATGACTTACGGCTAGGAGTGGCCTACACCATTGAATGTCCTCTGCAGCAACAAAGTCTTTCAGACTCTGTAGTCCTAAGTATTCCCAGATGATACTAATGTCTCCTCAGCAAGCAGACACTGCACCACAGACCTGGACAGGTGTCTTTAGAGCCTCACTTCTCAGATCTAGAACTCTAGTCTGCCCATGTGACCTGTTGTTGAAGATGGTGCATAAGACTCCTGAGGAGAAGCAGGTGATTTTGGTCCATCAGGGTCTTTAACAGGGAATCTGGTCTTGATTTGTTTTATGCACAAATAATTTCATAATCTGTAGTTAGTGTGCATGTTTGTTCTGGTATAAATATCAGTTTTCTTAAAATGATTCTCTTGTGGAAGTTAGTCTTGAGCAGCTTCTGCCCAGGATTGTTCTAAGCTTAGAATTATCTGATAACTGACTAACTGATTTAGAAATTCTTCACTACAAGTCCTACCAAATTACCGGACTGGTCTGCAAGCCCATGGGAAGATCAGCTGGTTTTTAAACAGCGTCATCTGGAATAACATCATTCTAATCCTTAAAATGGCATCACCTTTGTCTTTAATAAATCAGAAAACAATTATCACACATCAAATTCTGTCTTTCATAGGTAAAATAGCAATATGATTGCTTACAGGTGTGATGTAAAACCATCATTCTCACTGTTCCAGCTCCAGTGGTGCTGTACTATAGAAAAGATATATCAGGTAATATTCTGTTCCTTAGTATGTGTAATTCATGTTGGTAGTAGGAAACCCCTAAGGCTGGGGATCCCAAGGCAGAGAGAACTGCTGTTTACGTTTGACTACAGCTGTAGTTAGAGACTTGGTGTTTGTTTTTTTTTCTAGGTTTTTCTCAATTTGAATACAGCTCAATATCTGGTGCTGGTTTAGGTATACCACTAGATTCACTGAACTTTTAAAGGCTAATATAAAATGTTGCCTATACACTTCACTAGTCTAAGCAATCTTCTTTGAATAGATAGGCTTTTCAGCCTCTCTGTGAGGAGATGTGTCACTTGACTATCACCCTCCCTTGACCCATTCCTGCCTGTTTTTATTCATTAACTTAAATGCAACTATCTATGCTGCTATTTACATTCCTCCACCACTCAGTTGCACCTCATCTCTCTTTAAGTGGGGTAAACAATAGAGTAGTGCAGACAAATGTTTATATAGAGATTGAAATTGGCTAAGATTCCTAATTCTTTTGAAGAAAATTTCTTGCATGTCATGTACTAGAAGACCAGAGCAAATTCTACATTTTGTTGAAAGAAAGCTGGTCATGAACAAGCATGACCAATGATAATATAAAAGATCACCTCACTTAAGCTTCCAAATGAACACCAACTGCAAGACTGTTCACAAGGCAGAGTAGAAAGCAACATGTGACAAAATAGAAAAAATCTCAGAAGGATAGTCAATATATGAACATGAGTTTGTATAGAAAGCATTAGAAAACGGTAAAGATGCTTTTAACATTTAACATGATTTGATTCTGACTCTTGATTCTGATCTGGTAAGAACTGGTTGTGTCCATGAAGTGAGCTATTACATTCCTTTTTCTATGCCATTGAAACTTCTTGAGAACTGGAAGTTGAAGATAGATAGAGCAGAAAAGCAAAAGATCATCACATTGAGAGCATACATGGCTATCTAGATAGTGACTTGTTACTGGTAGATTAATTGCCACAGTCCTGACAATTTTAGTACTCGAACTTCAGTACCGTTGACCAGGATGGCATGTTCTGTTAGTACATGAATGTCTTTGTGCTGCTAATCTAAATGAACAAAAAGATTAATACAGAAGCCAGTAAGTATAAGAATCATTTTTATACCTCTGGAAATGTCAAAAAAAAAATTGTTTTATCTTTGCATGTAAATACAAACTTGTGTGGGGAAAAGATTTATTCCTCATTGGGATTGGAAGGGATTATGGGAGACAGAACATTCTGAAGGTTTTTCTATCTTCCTTTTGAAAAACAGTTGCTGAAACTTGAGTTTCGCTTTCTTCATTATACTACTTCAAGTTCTAACATTGTATTGAACCACTGACAGTACCTTAGGAAGAACTTTTGCAGCAATTTTGCCTGCTTAATATAAAACAAATCTTAAGAAACTTACTAATGGAAAATACACTGAGTGCTACAGACTGCCACTGGAGTTGTTATATTTGCTGATAGAGTTGCCTATAGATCAAAGCTTGGGGTTAAACATCATATCCTTCCTTGATTATGTTCATTTCTTCCTAGTTGTGAGGGTCTGTCCATAAGAATGTATAGAAGTCCATAAGCTTCAATCCATAAATTGTGAATGATGTGAAAGCGGGTAATGAAGCAGCTCCTGCTCTGTGAACCCTTCCTGGTTTTCTCAGACAGGCATGAGAGCTAGTTACTAAAGTAGACTCAAGTTGGATCTATGTCAGCCACCACAGATGAGGACTGTCATTCTTTTCTTAGGGAAAGACAAGTTCCTGAGGACTAATCAAGCACAAAAATTAATCAGAGTTCTAAGAAAACAAGGCTAAAACTGATCCTTACACTGTGATAATTGGAAGAGCTCTCTTTTCTTCAACGAGCATCTCAAACTTCAGATTATCTTGAATGTACTCTGGTTTTGGTGTTGTTTTTTTTTTTTTTTGATAAGCAGTAGTGTGTCCTATAGTGGAAATTCCTCAGACATGTTGATGTGCTCCCCAGGCCAGGTACTTTGTGTTGCATAACTTGGTTGTTTCTGTATTTGCACAAGCTAGTCTCTCAAGCCTCTCCATCTCTACTCCTTTCTTTTTATTTCATGAACTGCTATGCATCTGTCCATGATCTCCTCATTCATAATATTTCCCCAAATGGCAGCACTGGTATGGCAGTGTCTTGCTTCAATTTATAGGAGGGGGAAGAGGTTCTTTAGTGTATGTATACCTGGCATGAGATTAAGAAACAATGGTTCAAATGTTGGTCTGACCAGTTTATTAAAAACCTTTATCAAGGAGATGGGGAAGGGGAGGACAGATGATTTAGGGTGATGGGGAAGGGAAGGTGTGCGATAGGAAAGATAGAAAGAGGCAAGAACTGCGTAGAGTGGGGATAGTCACCACCAGGATCCAGCAGTGGTCCTGTTGCAAGACATTCTGATGGTCTGAGGTAGAAGCGCAGGGGAGGAGAGCAGCAGCAGCGTGGCTGGCCTTGGGCAGCAAGCAGGTAGCAGGAAGAAGCCTCAGGGTAAGTCCAGGAGCTGTCAGCAGGATTCAGGTAGCAGGTCCGGGAGAGTCTGTCAATGAGCAGGACTTCTGTAGTGAGGGATCTGATGGCAGACACCTTGGTCTTCTTCAGCATTCAGGTCTTCTTCAGCATGCAGGCATCACCTTGTAAGGAATCTGATATCAGAAACCCTGCTGTTCTTCAGAAAACCCAACTTCATTGTTGCTGATCCCTCTCTTGCCCTCCCTTTTTCCTGCCTACGTGACATCCCTGGGTGCACCCCCTGAGATGGCCATCTTCCTCAAGGTAAGCCCACACAAAAGACTGCTTCCCGGCCACTCATCTGCAGCTTATCTCTTTCTTGTTGCCCCTGGCTTTGTCCATCTGTGTCCCTTAGACAAAAAGATTTCTCAATCCTTGACCAGGACTTGCCTGGACTAGTCTGTGTCTTTCAGATGAGGGATTTCTCAATCTCTGGTCAGGATTTGTCTAGGCTTGTCCATCCTCAGCAAACTTTGAGGCAATAGTGCAAAAGCATGGCCTCTTAAGGCAGACAGTAGTCAGATCAAGCAACTCAATCTGGCTAGTTGTTTTGCCCCCATTTGTATGGAAACTTCTCTTTCAACGTTGCCTTAGTGAAATGCTCAGCTTGAAATGAATATAGATTAGAACAAGAGCTCTCACTTGTGTAGGCCTTCAGGGTTCCACAGTTCTTCAGTCAAAGATCCTTTTTTGTTTCTTTCCTTTCATCAAAACACTTTGATTCTGTCTAGGTGAGGTTAGGCAAAATTTCCTTTCAGTTTTGACCTTACCAAGATGTTTTGAGCATGCCTGCTGAGAAAGTTTTCTAGAGTAATGTAACAGTGTCTGTCAATTCTGGAAACCTTCAACGTTCAGCCAGTGCTTCATCATAACAACTTTTTAAAGGCTGCAAGTGGAGGAATACGATTCTTCCATGAGAAATGAGGGAAGAATACTAATAGCTACAGTGTTAGAAGAATTACTCAGAAGTAAAATGGATAATCTTATAGAGCAATGTGGAGTTTATTTTTGTTTCTTTAACTTCATTTTATGAGGTGTATGCACTGCAGTGGCTTTTCTAGGCAGTATGAAAACCTTCTAAAGGCAGGATTAAATGTTTGATACTGTTCCCATTTGGAGGAATTTAAGCCATAATTATTCTTTGTAACGAAACCAGGAGAATTTGATAGTGTCTGCATTAGACAAGATCAGAAAGCAGTCTGTTACTGGCCTGATGGTACTCATTCAGTGCCCTTCAAACTATACCATCTTTACTAGCAAAACCAGCAATTTATTTAAACATTTTGAAAATGTTGCCTTTAGGAAAGTTGTAGAAAAAAACCCAGCACAATACTACCAAAATGGAGCAACTATTAGCAGCCGTTTTCTACAAAGAAAGCAGGAGGCACTGCCGTAGAGGTTTGTGTAATATTCTTCTTGACATTCAGCTTTTAGATCTCGGTGAGACTCATGTAAAAACTCAAATGCTTTTTTGTCATTTGTACCTGCTCTTCAGAAATCATAAAAAGGAAAATGGACCATTCTCCCTTGTGATTCTGCCTGAGTGCCTGTACACAGCTTGCATCGAAGCTGATCTGAATTACTCTGCCTTTGGATGTGAATTTAAATAGACCTTTTATAACCACATTATGTAATTCAAGTACACAGTCTTTTTAGTCTACAAAATGTGTTGTTTAATCTTATCTCTTTTCCCCTGAAATATTGCTGTAAACAGTAGGTTATTTCATCAAGCTGTCTTTGGTATAATTTTTTTTTTTTTGGGGGGGGGGTGATTCCAAGAATTTAAAGGTGGATTCTCTCTATTCTGTTTCTGAATAGGGGTTTGATCAAGTGTATAATTGTTTACTGAGTATGAAATGATAAGAAGTTGCATAATCCCAGTGAGCTATGTCATCTGTTAACTAATGAGATAGTAAAAAATATTATTCTGTTTTACAAGCTAAAATATTCTTAAAGTTTAAATATACATGTGTATATATAGTAAATAGCAGTATCATTCCCCATAGGGTTTACGAATCTATTGTGTCAAATTCATCCAAATCCTATTGACTTCACTGGTGTTGTAGAAGCCTTTGGAACAGAATTTCTCTTCCATATCCATAACTTAAACCATTGCAGCCATTTAAACTGAAAAAGCTGACACTAGAAAACTGCTCTATTTTTTTTATATATATATCCTGTTGTTCTTTTTCTTTACTGCTTTTGTTGTTTTATTTGTTTCCATAATGTCAAAAAAGCGGGAGGGTTAAGGAAGAGTTGATTATTCATGGTTTTGTGAATGTGGGGTAAGAGGAGTTTAGCAGCTCTCTTTCAGACCTCCCTGCCAGAGCACATATTGCAAAAATAATCTGAACTGTATCCAAAGAAGGCAAACATAAGAACTGAAATTTTAACTCTTATTGGCAGTGACGTTAGTAGACTCAACACAGACTCTAGGGTTTGGATCTGTTTTTCTTGTTTTTAGCTACAACATTAAAGCAACTAATATAGTTTCAATTCATTTACCTTCTGTGGATTTCTGCTTTGATGGTGGAAATTTAATCTCTTGCTTCATAATTGAAAGGCCTCTCTGATGTAAACCGGAACTTGTATGTATTTTAAGAGAGTGCAGCAAGTCCACAGCACTCCATGCACATATAGAAACACAGGTATGTCTATATATGTATTTCAGAGTGCACTTAATACCTTCAATTATTAGTAACTTGAGAATCCTGTATGTGTTTATACTCTGTCCTAAATAAAACAGTAACTCATCTTCAAAATCACTGCCCCAGGATCTCTTAAGGCTGTTCAATTTAGTTGGCATTCTAGATGCCAGTGGTCACTTATTCTGTGAAGTGAATTTGTAAACAAGAAATCAAATGGGGAAAATCTGTGGAAGCAATAACTATGCTACATATATTACAGTTTGCGTTTCTGTGGCTCTGTTTAATTCTATCACAGAGATTGTTTGGCCAAGAAGTTAAATCTGCCTATTTTGTCTCTTGTCTAGCCTGCCAGTGCCAAGATTGGCAAATTTTCTTTCTGGGAAGGGGAAAGTAGATAAAAAGGCTATGAAAAGGAAAGTACTGGGGCACACCAGTGAGGTATGGAAATGGAAGAACAGCTGTGGTGGGTGGAATGGTGGCAGCAGTTAATGGAAACATTAGAAATGGGGGCTGAAAAAAATCCAGGCTGCCAAGAAGGCTTCGGCATGACAGAAGGTATTTGCATAGACCAATCTTTCCCATCTTTTCTGTGGTTGAGATGTACTTCAGAAACTTGGCATTGTGTTTCAATTCACCGAGACACTTCTATTCATTCCACCTCTCTTCTCCACTTGGAATTTCTGACTATCCCCTTGTCCCCTGACTTCCCTGTGACTGCCATTGTTGTCGTCAAAAAAGCCTGCAAGCACTGGACACTGCTCCCCATTGAGACATTAAGCTTCCCTTAGGCTCTGTTGCTTATCAGTTCTCTGTTGTTGTCTCATCAAGGAGAGCCGCATGTCTTACTGAGGGCTGCTAAAAGGAACAATTCTCTGTGGCTATATTTTTCCCTGCTAGCAGATTCCCTTGTACTGAATGAGGATGGTGCTGCTCATGCTCTGTTCAGAAGCCCAGTTGACAGTTCTCATGTCTCAGACCCCAAACATGCAAAGCCATTGAGAATGGGCTGCCGTGGGGGAAAAAAAAAAAAACCTAGAAGTTATGCCACAGTTATGTGGCAAGTTATGTATCACAGCTGCCAAGGGTGGGAAAGTGAGCAAAATACCTGCGAACCATGGGATGTCGAGTGTGAGAAGAAAGATAATTTTATTGCTGCTGCTTCTTATGGCAGGGACACTGTCAGTAAAATTCACCAGACTCTGGCTTGTGTAGCTATAGTTTTATGTAATTTCTCTTATAAGCTTTCTGCTTCTCTGTAGAAATGTAAATTGATCCAGTGTGTGCACAGACACCCTTGGTCAGGTTACAGTGCCATTTCTCAAGATTTACAGGAACTCCTAGGACTTTTCTTACCACTGATTAACCTGGAGGGTCTATAGCCTATTGGAACTTGCTTCGGTCTATTTTTGTGACGTGTTCCCTGATCTCCAGTTCACCTGAGCCTCTTGTCCCTTGTCTTCATTCTGAATCCTACACTGACACTTCACACAGATTGTGTGTATATCATTGTTTTCCGTAGTTTATTCCTTTAACATTCAGAAATGTGCACCCTGGACTTGTACATATTCTAGAGAAGTGTATCTGCCTTCCATAGTGGCAGTTGAAACTCAGTTAATAATAAAGCTGTACAAATTTTGCTTGGTCTCACGGAAGTACTGTCCTTTATCTTTGTCTCTTTTGATCTGACTTAGATGAGAATGTTATTTCCTGGGAAATGTCATACATCTTGGTGTCTGGATTTTTCACCCAGACTACAGTTCTCACTTGTAATACTCAATTCAGTCTCTGTCAATCAGTCACGGTTACCCAAATGAAACTAGGCAAAATGATGGACAACCTGTATTCTCTGAAATCTGACATTTAACCTGCTTTTATCTCCATTTGAAACAGCATGAGAACTCTTCAACAGAAGAGGAGGGAGGGAAAGAAAAGTTGTTTGGCTCAGAGTTTTGCTCTTTCTCAGTCAAGCATTGAAAGCTGTTGTCCAAAGTACGCTGAGAATTAGGGAACAGCAAATTTGTGCAATTGAAAACAGTTATGTAAATTGAAATGCCAAATTTCCTGTGCCAGATGCAATATGAATTCACTGTAGGGCAAGAACTATCATTAATGCTCCCTAGGAAAAGAGCTAGAATGGTGAAGTAATGATTTTAGGGTAATACGCTGATGTTATTTGAAAGCTGGGATCAGGATGCAAACATTTGTGCAGCATTTTGTTTTACGCAGTCCCTTGTTGATGCATCTGGTATTCATTTTAATAGCACTAATCCTAATGGACTCATTTAGTACTCATGTGTATGTCATATACACTTCCTGTAGGTGTTGTGCTGTGATGAAGCACTGGTTACTGGACACTTTAAGTGTTACCACATTTCCTTTGATTATGTAAATTTCTTCATAAGCTGTCACAATAAAATTCTTCCTGGTGTGTGTTAGCAGAAGCAGCTGTATGTGAGACCATTGTATCAGCAATATTTGAATAATGTCATGGCTATGGGGATTTGAGACTAATAGACCAAGCATTCAGTTATCCTGTCAGTAAGTGCAATTTGAAAGCATTTCAAAAAAACAGTCTTGACAGTATGTAAGAATACAAAAGAAGGGTGGGTTTTGTCAAGGTAGCTTTTTTTTTTTTTTAATAAAATTAAAATCTAAAAAAGAGCAATGGATAGGCAAGGCAATCAGTCAGCACTAACTTTATCCAGAATAATTCTGTTTTCTAACTTTTGTGTGAACCAAGGGATGTGAGTGAGGGAGTGGAACACTGGTTTGTTCAGCTGGATGCTTGTTCATTGTGTCTTCAGAGATTGGCTTGCCTGTCCTATGTGTTTGTGAAGTTTGCAATGGCATTTATTCAAGAGTAAGCACTGTCTTGAAAGCTTTCCAAAAGCCTGACTTTATAACAAAATAAATAGGGCTTGCAAAGTGATTACCTTTAAGTTACTTGTGTGCTTTTATGTTTGTTTGGTTTTTGTGTGTGTGCATTTCTTTACACATAGTATTGCTTAGGACTGTCTAACAAAACTAGATCAGAATGGGCTGGAACATTTGGTTACATGGTTTGAATTATGACTATAATTAGAAAAGTAATTGTTTGGTAGAGCTGTAGCTTTTAGTATGTGGGTTTGTCTCATAAATCACTGTAATTTACACACAATATAGTACTTTAAAGTCAGACCTATTGAAATTCTGCTACTCCTTAATACCTGATATCTGCTGTCATAATAAAGCTCCAAAAAGAATGCTTCTTAGTAGACCAGGATATGGTTTGTAGAAGAAAGCTAAAATTTCTCACTGAGATCTTCCACTGAGTGGGAAGAATCACAGAATGGCCTGGGTTGAAGAGGACCACAAAGATTATCTATTTTAAACCCCCCTGCTATGTGCAGGGTCACGAACCACCAGACCAGGCTGCCCAGAGCCACATCCAGCCTGGCCTTGAATGCCTCCAGGGATAGGGCATCCACAGCCTCCTTGGGCAACCTGTTCCAGTGTGTCACCACCCTCTGAGTGGAAAAACTTCCTCCTAATATCTCACCTAAACCTCCCCTGTCTCAGTTTAAAACCATTCCCCCTTGTCCTATCACTATCCACCCTTGTAAACAGCCATTCCCCCTCCTGTTTATATATTCCCTTCAAGTATTGGAAGACCACAATGATATCTCCCTGGAGTCTTTTCCCTGCTAAACAAGCCAAGTTCCCTCAACCTTTCTTCATAGGAGAGGTGCTCCAGCGTAAGGATTCAGATTAATATAAGCGTAACATGGATTCAGGCTACCTTATGTGAAGCTGGTTCATAAATGCTTTACTCTGATTCAGTTTCACGTAATCTTTGCATCCACCTGTTTCTGATGGAAATGTAATGGAGTTAATGCTGGTAGTATATGGAAGCCTATGAGATGCTCACAGCAAGGCTGAAGCCCTTTAAAGTGTCAAAAAATAAAGATAGAACCCTATTGTTTCTCTTTTATATATATGTGTATATACGTATAAACAAAACAAGAGGCTGAAATGTCCTTTGTTCTGTAGAGCACTGCTCAGAAACAACTAAAATATCACTGTGTTATGAACTTTATTTTTCTCCTGAAGCCAAAACATAGAATCACATCAGCCACTGTTGAAGAAAATCAACACTGTCCCAGGTATAACCAGTATAATGGGAAAAAATAGTGGATACACCTGCAGCTGCAGAGGTGTGTTGATGGTGCAGTTTATGATGTATGAGGTGATATAGCTTTGCAAGCACCAAAACTCTTTGTCAGCTAATCCAGCAGGAGTTTTGAAAGCATAGCCATGCTTGTGTAGATTGAGCTGCCCTTGTAGCAGGCTTGAAAGTGCCAGCTGTGGAAATGCTCTTGAAAGCGGGGCTTAAAAACCCACCTGCTGGCAGAAGCAGCCTGCAGCTCCTCATGGCACAGCGTGTGAGTGAGGCAGATCAAATCACCATGAAAAACTCATCCCCTTTAAGTGGCCATGATATTGCTTATATAAACTATTACTAAGTGTGTTTTTGGCTGTTTCTGTCACTGTGTGACTGCTGAGAACTGAATTAAATTATCATTCATTCAGTCACTCATTTATATGTTCAGAAAGGCAAGTTAAATGGAGTCCTGCAGCCCTGAAATGAATAGTTTGTGCTCTCTTTGGAGATGCCAGTTTTCTGAGCTTATGTTCTTCCACAAGCTCATAGGGAGGTAGTCCTGTTGAAATTAGGTCTTGCCCTTGTATTTCCAAAGTCCTGTACAACAGACAGCTTTGTCTCATCCCTTCTTTTCCCCTCTAATGTAGACCTTACTGGGGGGGAACCATATATAATATTGCAGATACAGCATCTGATGACCAAACCAACAGTTATAATTAGCAATTAATTGATTCTTGTTGTATTGAGAATAGTGGCTTTTCTCTATCTGACATGCCCTTTCATACATGCTTTCCCTTTGAGGTAAATGATAGGTTGCATGTAATTTTCTAGTTATCTTTTCCCTCCCTTTCCATCTACAGTCTTCCCGATGGTCCATGTTAAAAAAAAAAAAAAAATTAAATTAAATCAGAAATGCAAACAAGTATCTATGGATGAATCTATGTTTCTGTTTAACCATTTTATGCCTGTGACCACTACCACTTGCCCTCCCTGAATAACACTTTGAACGAAGACATCAGTGTTTTTATGGTTATATATTCATATGAAGGAATATGTTATTTCCTGTGTGAAAATATATTGTTGCAGCACTGGGTTAATGAGATATTATTGCCTGTTTTTAAAAAACAAGCAAACAAAAAAAAAACAAAAAACCCACCTTTTACTTCTAGGTTGCTTTTCAACTTTCTCGTCCCTCGGAAAATAGCTGAAGTTGTAGAGGGAACTCTGCATAGCACAGTTGGATTACACTGTCAAAAAGGAAATAATGGAATGAACTTTCTTTTATACTGATCCTCATTTATTTACTTATTTTTGCTGCGGTGCAGCTCAGATAACCTGTTAATGGGCTGCTGCCTAAATTACCTTTGACTTCAAATATATGAAGCTAATGACATAATTTTTCACTACTGAGTTTTATCAAAATGATTCTGAGAGAAGGAACATGCCTGTAACTAGTAGTATTTCCTTCCCGTTCCAATCTGTCTGTGAGTGCCTTATCAAATAAAGCATCTTACACATTTTCACATACTTGAGAGCCACTGAACGAAATAGTATTTCCATAAGCAAATTGGAAAACTC
The DNA here is from genome assembly GCA_030625065.1 of Alectoris magna. Classification (NCBI taxonomy): domain Eukaryota; kingdom Metazoa; phylum Chordata; class Aves; order Galliformes; family Phasianidae; genus Alectoris; species Alectoris magna. The sequence goes on along the minus strand of CM060561.1, from coordinate 109,862,420 downwards.
AACATAGTTTTCTTTATGTGTACCTGAGATATTTTTGCTTTCATTAAGGTTTGTTACTTCATAAGAGTGCTTGGCTCTACCTGACAGGTCTTCTGGGCTATATTTCAGTATTATGTCCTAGCTCAAGCAGATAAAAACAAAACCAGGGTTGTCAGTAAATCCTTTCCATTAGAGAGACATGCTTCCCATTTGAGGTATTTAACCCATCCTTGGAAAACACATACCAGATTCTCACAGAGCTAAATGAAAAAATATATTAAACATTGTTATTAGCTAAATATATTCAAAGCCTGATGGTATCACTCCCCTTTATAGTACCTCTTATGCTACCAATCAATTTTCATTCCCGGGTCAGTTAAAAATATGACTTTTCTTATAAAAATGCAGTGCACTTAACTCTTGGCATTACCACCTCTTCTTACCTAGACTTTCAAAAGATAATCATTTCAAAACCAGCTGTTCTTGTTTCCATCATAATTACCCAATTGGAATGGGCCAAGAAAGTTATTATTTATTACTGAGATTCATTAGATGCTGTGACCTGGGTTGGAAGTGTGGATTAAGTCTGATAGCTGCATGTTTTTCTGAGTACCTTTTGCCTACCTGATCTTTGTTTCACTGCACACCAAGGCAACTGTTTGATGGGCATTCAAACTTTGTCAGAAGAGAGAATCTCAGAGGAATTCTGGATGCCTCAATGCAGCAATGGTTACACAGTTTCTTAAATGAGCTACTATGTCAGTCTTCAGGAAACACGATCAGTCTCTCCTGTCATTGACAGCAAAGAACAGGCAATATCAGTCAAAGACTGGACATTTCCACAGCAAAAATATTAATCATCAGCAAATATTGTATTGCTACTGCTTCTTAATCTACTCAGAAGTCTCCACCTTTGGCTTTATCTGTTAGATGTGGCAGAATTGTCTGTACCTTCACTTCTGGAAGAAGAAAAAGTTGTCAGAGTAGTGATCTGCATCTGAATACTCCTGTTTGCGTATCAATCATCTGTACTAAATGTCTGAGAGTGGTAAAATTGAGATTCAGATACTCTCTTCTTTGGTGTCCGGATGCTCAACTTCCATAATGATCAGTGGGATCTTAGAGCATGCAAATACACTTACAGGTAGGATCTGACAAGTAGGTGTGGACTATCCCGGCATTTTTTTCCCAGACAACAACAAAACAGTACTGTCACTGTCCACGTTCATGGCATCTGGAGTTTCCAAGTTGTTATGGCTGAGAGATAAGGTGAAGAAGTTTTTTGTTTGGTTGGGGTTTTTTTTTTTTGTTTGTTTGTTTGTTGCTGTAGAATCATTCTTTATTGAAATATTCAAAAAGTGTTTAAATCTCTGGAATCTGATTATCTCCAGATTATGGCATAAACAGCATACCATAATGACATGTTCATCATACCATTGATTGGGTGGCTGTGATTCAGTGACCAAGGCAGGACCTCATTCTCTGAGCTGTCCATCTGGTAATTTTCATGTATTTGCCAGCCCATTTCAATAGCATTATACATTTCCTTTTTCTCTGTAGAAAGAAAATGCATATATATTTTGTGCATGCACACGTGTATCTCCAGTTTCACCTTCACAAACTACACTTATTGAAAAGGCAGTCTCACAAACCTGGGTTAAGAGTGAATATTAACTGGTGCTTTAAAGCTGGCTGTTCTCTTTCATTATGGGTCAATTGGGAAATTACGAGAACTGATTCAGCACGAACAGCTGTGTTTATGAAAAAAAAAAAAAGAAAAGGCTGTACTGGCATTTATCCATTGTATGCCAGTAAAAGCATAAGCACATTCTAGTCATCAGATCCATAAGTCCAAAATGTAATGCTTTAATTAGCTTTGTGTTTAATCTGTGTTCCTACTTTTAAGATGCTAGTGTTTCCTACAGCTAAGATACTTCAAAATCAGGAAGGGAAGTCGCAGTCCAATAAATCAATACAGAACGTGGAAGCAGACACTAATCTTATAAATGTAGTCAGGATTAGCCACTGCAGTTGTTAATGTAGTTGATCAATTATAATTTGTTGAAAGAATAGTAAAGCTTACGTTTATCGTTTTTCAGTCTTTGGATGAGATGATATGAATAACAAACATTTCACAAAGAAACATTTTCTACCAGGATTTGCCAAGAATTTGAATTAAATAGGTGATAATCTAAGACATAAAGGTGAGGCAAGAAAGAAAACAAGGATATGACAACAGTGTGTGGTATAGCGTCATGTGGTAGTTGTTAACAGTTGTACTGATACTGGGACAAAGCGGCTGTTTCAGCCTTACTCTGAATCTGGCCTGACTGAATGCTTTTAACCAATTAATTTGAATATAAAACCTAATAGATATGTCTCTACTACTTAGAAATTCTGTAAAATTTTGGTTTGTAATCAGATTCAAATGTGTTGCTCAAAGCAAGGATGGCTTCAGGCTGCATATGGTCTTGCTCAGTACATTTTGAAAATTTAATTACATTAGTTCACAAATATGTATATATATATATATATATATATATGTATATGTACTAATATAAAAAACCTCCAGTAAAATTTGTTATTCCTTCTGAAATTCTGGTTTCTTTTATAATTCAGTAGTAGAATTTTAAGAACTGACTCATCAATAAAATCTGCTTATTTTCTTCACATTTTTATTCAAAAAGTGGGAAAAAAAATTGTACAAATAAAACTTCTGTTTTTCCTACCGTCCAAATCCAAAAGCAAATAAGTTCTTGTTTTCCAGTTAGTGTTCCTGCAGTCTTGAGAACTGCTAAGTAAAACCACTATGAGAAGGGGAGGAAAGCTCTTGTGTTTTAAAAATATTCTTTGTAAATTCAGTATTTTATATGTGCTAAGGAAGGAGCATGTAACTGTTCTCACTTTCACACATTTATTCTTTGCTCTTTTTACGGAGTGCTAAATAAAACACAGTGCAAACATGGATGCTTTTCAAGTAGCAGGAGTATGTTTTTGAACATCAATGTGTAATTCTACCCTTGAGTAGACTAGTGCAAACCAGTCTGTGCCTTTTTGAGTTAAATGTTTATGTTTACTTTGGTTTTGAATGTACTGTACTTGCAGACAAATTATCATGGTAGATTGCTATTAAGTACAGGAGGTGGATATGGTTAAAGGGAAACAAACAATTAGGAGTATTTACAGAATCTTTCAGTTCCTTGATGCTTAAAGGTGTGGGAGTGGTGGAATGCTGCAAGGCAGATTTGATAGTCAACGTGAAAAATAAAAGGTTCTCCATCTTTCACAACGAATAGTAGGCTATCATGTACTTCTCAGAACAAATCCATGGCATTGGAGACAGGATTAAGGAGCCTTACAGACTTCCACAAGTAATTTCCTGGTCAGGACACAATGTTCGCACGCAGGGAATATCAAGCTGGAATCCTTTTTGGTGGTTCCTAGGTTAGGAATAGAGGGGAAAAGCATACTCCATTCATTCTCAACTAAGTTCTCTTGTGTAAGCAAAGACCAGATTTTGTTCTGCCTGATTTCAAACCATCCAAGGGTATTTTCAATTTCTGTGTTTGTGCGTGCGATCCCTGCACAATGGCATGTGTGTTGGATTTGTTGCTCTGTATTCATGGCACGTACACCTGCATCCTGTACTGTCATAGCACAGGTCACTGGAGGCTGCCAATTAAAACACACCACTTGTGTTTACATACTGCACTGAAATGTGCTGGGATGAGATACTGAAGTTTCTTTAGTCTTGAACTGTAAACTTCAATGAATTGGTATGCAGAAAAGCATACAGAACATGTCCGAATGCTCAGGTGTGTAAGGCTTTTCCTGTAAGATCCAGCTCTGCTACGGGTCCTTGTCACAGCTCTCCTAAAGCACAGAGTCCCTTGTTGATCTTTGAAGCAGGCAGACATTTTCTACAATAGTTTCCCTTGAGTCATCACTTCCCCTTTCTTATTTATGCTTCTTTCCCATATTGTACAAGCAAGCTTTGTACACACAAGCTCCCACTACAGAAAGTCTGGAAATTCTGATGCGTTTTCTGCTGGATTTGGGGAAAGTATTCTCATTTTTTGAGTTTATGCCCTGGTACTCAGGGTTCAGGAGTTTGCTTATTATTTTTCCTTGTTTGACGCAAGTTAAAAGAATTAAATTTTTCCTAGGAAAAGTGCCTTGTCTTGAATGTCCTCCCTTGGAAAATAAACTTATGCTACTATTTGACACAGTTGGTGGTAGGGTCGCTTTGTTCTGAGAACATTTTGTCCTCTGATATCAATAGAGATTTCTTTATTGGTTCCAGTTTGGGGGAAACACAGAGTCACTCTTTCAGGAGCGTTGCTTGCTGTCATTTTTCCTAGAAACTTAAAAGCTATTTCACTGTAGCAGTTACAAAATACTGAGGGGGAGGGGAGGAGTGACTTGGGGGCTGGAGAGACTAATTTCAACTTACATTGTTGTGAAAACAGTTGGCCAAACATTTCTGGCATCTCTCCTTTTAGACTGTACACTCTTTTCCTCCCTCCGTTCCTCCTACAGGTCACAAAGAATTATACCGGACAGTAAGCTTGGCAGCAAATTGGATACTTCTCTGATATTTGTAGTGTTGTTTTCCCAGTTCAGGACATTTTGCTCTTAAAGTATTCTTCTTTCCCATATAACCAACCAGCACAGAGGAAGATCATACACTACCCTAGATTGTAGTGCATTGGCTACCTCACAGATTCCGTGATGAGAGGATAGAATTTGGAAGGGCTCTTTCCTGGGAATCCATTACTAACAAGACGTGTCTCCTGTCTCCAAGATCCTTAACTGTTCTTTCTTATTAGATCACGGTAAATAGTAAAGCTGGAATGGAAATGTAAAGAGGAAAGTAGAATATCTGTATGGTTTGTTTAGAATATATCTACAGCTGCATTTTACATCATTTCATGGAATGACATAACTAACTTTCTATCAATAGTTTTTTGTTAGTGAATGTAAGGAACATACTGACAGTTTTGAGCCCTTTAAAATAAAATGGGGATTTGGGGTTTCTGTGTTCTTAATATTTAAGTCCTAACAGATGGATTGCAAATTTGTGATTCAAGGAGGACACTAAGTTTTCTTATTTCACTGTCTTGGGAAGAGGCACAGTTAGATTATTAACTTTTAGCATAGCATTACCATTCTGACAGTGTCACTCTGTTTTAAAGTTCTCCAATTAAAATTCCTTGTGAGTCAGAGTTGTTTCTAATCCAGTGTTCCAAAAAGCACATACGTGAAATGAATGAAGTGTTGGCAAAAAAATATGATTGTGTATTCCGTACTCTCACTCTGATGTTTTATTCTAACTAGTAGGTGTTTCCATGTGGATGTTCAAGTTTTTCTGTACCTCAAGGAGGGAAGATATCACTTTTCTTTTTGGACATAATCACATAACCCAATGTCCATGAGATCTTATCTGAAAAAAAATTGCCTTCTATGAGATATACTGGTTCCCTTCCACTGAACATATCTTGTCTTTATAAGCCACAAATGCTATCTTCAAAAATATTTGTTGTTGTGATGCAGTCCTTATCATTCATCTCTTCTACAAACATTACAGTAAAAACAGTGGTGAGCTTGGTTTGTGAAAACCTTGCCTGTTTAGCAACAGTTGAGGGAAAAAAACTGTGAAAGGGGCAGGAATATTTACTGACTAGAAGGTATCTGCATGGTGCAATTAGGTTTCTGTGCATGCACAGAAGATGCATGTGTTTGTGTTTGCCAGATGATAATACATTTTTGATCATTTTACACTCATTTAATAGTCTTGTGTTACTATCTCACAAGAAAACATGATTATTTGCTTTTTCAAAAAGTCTGCTAACTTTTTGTCATGTAGATCAGCTCTCAAGTCTCCGTCATCCGTTTGAGTGCATTCTAGTTTGCAGTTTTATGCAGGGAAAGTTTACTTCTTTGTTCACTCTCTCAATACTCTAGCTTGAATCATCTGAGAGATTTACTTAATCAATATTTATTTCTGATTAGCTATATTTATTATCTTAGTAGATTTGTTCTTTGACGTGTTTTCTGTCTGCTTAGAAAAATCTCCCATTTTTGAACCATTGCTTTGCTTGTCAGCTAACTATTCCTTTTCAAAACAAGTCTAATTAGCTAGTGCCTACTGACTCTTTTCAAGAAACTGCATAATTTTTTTTAGTACTTTATTTAGTTTTCTTTAATACTTTTGGTATCATTGTTTGATTAAAAATGGAAACTTGATTACTACCAAAGCCTATCAAAACATCATTGCTTTAAGTAAATTCTTAGTAATTTCTCTCTGAAGTTCTTCAAAGCTGTTATCTTGCAAAGCAACAATTACTAGTACTCTACTGAAACAAAATACCTCTTGATTAGATTACCAGGCAAAGTAACTAAACTGCTGTGTCTCATATTGTCCATGGCGGAAATCTCAGAGAGTCAGCAGCAAACGGTATCAAGGATATAACTGTGTCTTTGCAAGAAGGGGGATAGTGTGATATAACTCCAGGTACAAAGCTTCAGATGTAATTTAGTCCCACAGTGTTTCTTGTTATTTGTATTCAACTCTTCCCCTCCCAAAATCAGATCAGAGGATTTGGATTGCAAATGCATAGTGCTATAAACAGGAGAATCTGTGCCCCATCCATAGTTAACTCAAGGGGAGACATTCATATACCTGTGTCTATAGAGATCTAGGAGAAATATCTGACTCCCTACAAAAAAGGGAGTATTATATACTCTCACATAGAACAGCGAGGCAGCCAAAGTCTCCCTCTAACACAATGTGAAGTTGAGAAGAGATCTTAAAATTACTGATTTATTTACTACATGTCTTTCACTCTGGAAAGAAGCTCTCTTTTGGTTCACGTAATAGGGTAAGTTTGAAACGTTTTTTACTCCTATCCAAAATTTAGTGGTTCACTGGATGAAAATAGATTAAAATAAATGAAGAGATCTCTAAAGAAACACATTTTGCACACCTTCTGTCTGTGTGTTTTCTTCATGGGTTTTGGGTTTTGTTTTTTATCTTGATGGGTAAAGGGAGTTCTTTTAGAGATGTTGCCAATACAATAAGGCATGGGTGATAAAACTAAATATGGAAAATTGCTGCATCTCACAGAAAGAGTGAAATTGGATATTTTCTCTGACATTACGTTTTCAGTGGAGTGATACCCTATGTGAACCTACCTGATATCTTTATTGTGCAGGTTTTTAGAATGAATTACACGAATTTTGTGTTTTGGTGATTGTTGTGTACCTGTACGTTTATTCTAAATTTCTTCACACAGATGAGGAGAGGAAGAATGAATAAGAGCATTGATGAGTATCAGGACAAAAATTCTGAAATAATGTGAGAAGAAACATTATCAGGAAAATTAATTCAAGTAACACTATTTCTCTCCTTTATGTACTGTAAAACATTCAACTGTTCTGAGATCTTTTAAGTAGGGCTAAGTTTAATGTGAAGTTTGGCACTGAAACCACTCTGTGAGGCCATCAGCTCTGCACAGCACTCAAATAGAAACAGAGAAAAGGTGTTTCATGCAAGGGCAGTAGCTTTGTCTATTCTATGCTTTTGCTTAGGTTCTAGGTAAGTTGGCATCAGGAAATTCTGAATAAAACTTGTCTTATGACACCCTTGTCTTCATTCTGAGATTGTGTATTGTACAGTTGGGTGCACTGTGATAGGCCTAGGTCTCAATTTCCTCACTCAAAAATAGCATGAAAGAAACCTAGGGCAAACAGTACGGTCAAAGGGCCCAGATATCATCTGCTTGAAGGACTGGTGGAATCTACAGGTTGTCTACAGCTCAGACTGCAAAATAAAAGTGCTATGGGCATGGGAAGCCCAGGCTGGTCCTCAGCTTTACTCGGTTCAGCCAGATTAGGTAGAATACAGGTCAGCCTCTCTCTTCTTTCTTACAGGAGTTGCTCCATGCAGGTGGAACCTTTGTACTAATCTGGTGAAATCTTGTGGATAGCCTGTACTTGCCTCACCAAGCCCAGACCTTGAATGAGGAAATGAGTTCCTAAGTATTACTGGTGGGACTTAAAGGAATCTGGGAGTTTAGGAGCTTCCGTCTTGTTTTACCAGCTATTTTATACATAGTGGTACTATACACTGCATTTCCTTCATATGATGCACTGCTGGTCTTAAGACCTTAGAGATTGCTTCTTTACTGGGAAGAACCTAAAATTTCTTCATCTATGCAATTTGCATGTATACTATACAGTATCTGTGTTACAGAGTGTAAGTTGGAAAGTACCCCCCCCCCCCCCCCATCCCCCCCATGATTAATTCTGGGCCTGACTTGGAAGTCAGGAAGGTTTTTTTCCTCTGACTTGGAGGTCAGAGAAGGTTTTGTCAAGAACCAAGAAGTCTAGATTTAGAAAAAGCCAGGGTTCAAAACCAGGAGACATAGGGTAAAATAGCCGGGGTAAAAGGTTGTGAGTATAACTGCACTCAGGTGGCACAGAGGGCAATTAAGAGCAAGTGGTAGAATTACCTCTTAGGTGTTGCTAGCTGGCTATAAATTATCTCTGTTCTTTTCACCTTATTGGATTACTGGATGCTGAAAAATCCTTGATTGGAGGTTCTTAGCATGGAGTGCCAGTGGGGTTCCCTTCACTTGCAGAAATCAAGGACAGGTGGTCAGTCCTCATTATGAATACAAGCACTGGTGCTGAGCAAGATGCTTTCATAGCCATATGTAGTTCCTGACACACCATTGCACTTCAGTGTACAAGCTGGAGCTTTTCTGTACCTGTGTACATTGAACATAGAAAGATCCTGCTTATTTTCTCATTTCTGACTTCTGAGCTGTCTCATTTCACAGCCATGCTCTAGTTCTGATTGTGTCTTTCACTATTATTATTAACGTCCAGTATGTCAGTTTTGGTAAAGGAGCACCTCAAGCTTCTTCAAATCCCTACCCATGAATACAGCTTTCTAGTGACTTAATACTGATGCTGACTGACAGAACACTGCCTCTTTGCATCTTGGTGTCTTGACAGGAGTTTAAAACAACTTTGAAACTTAAGTAAAAATGCAGCATTTTAGTTTCTGAGGAAGCACTAAAGACCTGCTGAAAAAATGTCATGCACGGTGGAAAAGGGATTTGTGAACAAATTGGTTGTACAAAGACCAACAAGTGAAACTGCACTGGGAATTGCAAAGAAGAAACCACAGGAAATTTGTTATGGAATCTAGTGTGGTTGTTGCCTAAGGCTAAATATGAAACCCTTGAAAACTTATACTGGGGTTAAAGATTGTATGGGAATTATAAGTATCAGAGGGTAACAAAACAGTTTGTTTAGGAAGTACAACAAAGCACTTCATCTTTTGCAGTCAAAGATTCCAGTTAGAAATGCAGCAGTCTGTGTTAAATTTATGAATCTTCTTTGATGGAATTGACACAGCAAGTGAGTCAGTTACTTGGGTTTTTTTTGTTTTGTTTTGTTTTACTTTTTCGAATACTTACCTAAGTAGTTTCCAAAACTATGACCTTGCTACTTTCCAAATCTTCAGACAGATCTTCTTTTATTGAGACAAGAAGAAATACCTAACAAAAAAGCACGTTGAAATTTTAGAATAGCCTTCATATGCAGCTGAAACTGACTGTAAAAGTTGAGAAATGAGAGTGTAAATATATGTCTCAGAAAGCAGAGACTGCTGGAATAATTTATGTGGAATTGAAGTGGGCAGTTAATGTGTGTGAACAGGAGAGTGAGCACTTGCAAGAAATACGTGGTACTTTTTATTTTGCTCTTAGTTATTGGAACAGGCTTTCTAGGAAATTGATGGAGCCACTGTCCCTAAAGCTATTTGATAGATGTGTGGATATAGCAGTGAGGGACGTGGTTTAGCAGTGGACTTGATGATCTTAAAGGTCTTTTCCAACCTGAATGATTCAATGATTGTACAAGTTCTGTGTATGCTAAGTTTTGAGAGGATGATTAGTAGCATGACTGGATTTTACTGGTTTTTTGTTTTGTTTTTTGCTGTTGGTTTTTTTAAATACTATTCTCCTGTGTCTTTATGCCAGTTTTCAGTACTTTTCAGTACTTTTTAGTTTAATTATCCAGTAAGGATGTTGCACTTAAAGGTTATTTTTTTGTTCTGATATTTCACAATGATAAAAATTATTGCCACCATCAAATCTTGTGAGAAAAATTAGATTGATGCTAGGCAAAACTGAGGAGATAATTGGAGGGCTGGTACAGCAAGCACAGGAAGTTATGCTATGACACCTGTAGACACCACTTTGTGTCTTAAGTAGAACTAATTTCTCATCAAAGGGGCTTAAAAACTGACATTACGTACATTGACTCTATGGGAGACTCCATCATCACAGCTGAGATAATGATAGTTTTTTCTAAAGAAGTTTTTATTATGTCAGTTAGAGTATTATTGAAACAATAAGAATTAGCCTTTATGTATCTCGAGGCTGAGATTTTGTCTTCCTTTACAGTTAAGTGGTGATAACATTTTTTCTTTAACAATCACTGTGAATAGCAGAAGCTGTGTCGTCTATGCATTTGAATTAAACAAGGCTTGCAAGGCCATAAGCAAATCACCTACTATCTTCCTAATTTAGTTATGATAACTGCTTTTCCCCTGACTATGGTAAGTGTCTGTCTTTGACTGGGGGGCTTATATCATTTGTTCTCATAACCCTAAGCTTCTGAGTAAGCCTTTGGTATGCACTAGTAGAAGAAATACAGCATGCATCTAGGAAAATAATCAAGCATACTGTTAGTATGGTAGCTTGGTGAGTAAGGGAGAGAAACATTTCTAATACTTTGAAAACTTTTAACAGACTATGTGAGACCATTTTGGAAATACAATATTAGCAGTTTGGGTTGTTCCAAAGGCAAACATACCACTTCCATAATAATATCTTTCAGGTTTCCCTATCATGCATTTGCTTTTCTTAAATGTGGTGGGCTGCAGACAACAGAAATAAAAGTTAAAATTTCTCCAAAGAGCAACAAAAACAGAGATGAACTTCAGTTACCAATCCACCAATATAACTAAGTTCCATTTGGAGGTTTCAGTAATCCTGTTCAGGAATCAGATATCTCTGTGGAGAATGCTGCTACTTGACAACAATGTCTACTGATGCTAATGCTATTAATAATGTTAACTGTTGATGATTAAAAGTAAGGGAGTACTAACATACGTGCCAGGTGTTATGGGAGCGGGAAATTTTAGAAAACGTACACTTGGGTGAGCTTCTGATAAGAATTCAAAGCTTTTTTGGGCTGCTCAGAACATTCAGGCTGGTTGGATTTGTTCGGTAATCTTTCTGAGAAACGTGTATTCACGGAACAGGTAGATAGCATGGGTTATGATTGTTTGTAGCTCTGCTGGTCCTTACTGTAAATGCTAATGAAGAATCAATCCTCTGAACACTTAAAAATATGGGAAAATGATTGGATGGATTGAAAAATAGATAAAAACTTCCAAAAGGAACTTTCTTATGTGATGATGTGATGCTGTTTTTGTTATTCTTGATACACTAGAACCTGGACAGCGCTGACCATGTCTTGACAGCCACTTTTAATTTTTTTTCTAAGACATAGTTCAACTGCCACAAAAACAGTAATGTACTCTTTCTTCTCTTCCAATCTGCAATGCCAGTCAGGCCCCCGGGGTTACTATTCTCACTAACGTGATGGTGTAAGAACAAACTTGGTAACATATAAAGATGGAGAAGGGAATAGTCTGCCCTGGAAAAGGGGACAGAAATCACTCTAGATTTGCAGTATTCATTCCCCTGGAGAAACAATCTTTTATATGGCTCATAAAAAGCGAGAAGTACCATCCAGAGTTGCTGTTCTTCTTGCAAAGATTTAAGACTTGTCTGAAGTAGAAACAGAAAAGCAGGGAGAATTTAGAGTGCGGAATGAGGAATTTTGAGTAATATCTCTTGATAGAGCCAAAGTGGAGGAGAAGGCTTGGGCAGAACTTCATCTCATATTAAATGTCCTTGTTAATGCATCCAAACCTCAAGAAAGAACTGAGGTCTCTCTAAGCAATTTGACTATGTTTTAAAGCAGGAAGTGAAAGGTAGTTGCTCACAGATGGCATGGCGATCTGTGATAACTGGAACTGTAATACCAGCTTCAGGGAAGAAATTCTCCACTTTCTCTATAAATGTTAGGTTTCTGATATCTCACAAGGAACTAAATGTTTTCCAGAAGCAAACCATAACTTTTTAAAAGGCTGGGATGCAAGCCATGTTATATACACCAACATCGCACTTCTTGTGATTGGTGGCTTCTGTTTCACACCTTAATTAAGCCATAGGAAAAAATCTCAGACAACACCACATGCTAATGCAGCTCCAAGTCCAACATGGTAGACCACAGGGGATAGAATGAAGGAAAGGAAATTTAGGGATTCTCGTCTGGGTAATAACTTTTTGCCTGAAGAGCATCGTTTCTTTTCCTTCTTTTTAAATTGATTTATCTTTCTTTAAATCCAGGGGCTCAAAGGGACCTATACACAGTGCACAGTTTATGCGTGGTTAGATTTCGGAGGGCTAGTTCAAGTAACTCTTGGACATGTTGCTTTGAAGACTGTAGAATAGACAATTATGATCCACGGTCCTGAGAGGACAAGTGAAGTGTTGCAGCTCCCAGAGCTTTTTGCTGTATCTGGCTGTGGTGTCTTTCAAGGTCCTACAGAAAATGTCGATGGTGCTATACACCCATCCTGCAGCGTATAAAGTAAGACCCTTGTCTTAGAGTTGTAGCAGAATCTGCAAATTATTGCTGTAACCACCTAAAAATGCCAAAAGCACTTTGTGAATTAGGTGGAATTCTCATTTTGCAGAGTGGGCAAAACCAATTTCGCAAGTGACTTCAGTGCTTACTAAGAGAGAAAACTGCAGCTTAATTGAAAGGGCAGGCAAATAGAGCCAAGAATGAGTGGGAAATAATGTCACTGCCTGACTATTTTTAAGCAAAACAAGATGATAGTGAGAGTAAAATATTAGTAAATAAATAAAATGTCATGAGAAGGGTCAGACTTCTCCTTCATGGCACATCCAAGTCATGTGTCAGACCTCTACTCTGCATATCTGAACTCATGAATAAAATGTCTTAATTCAAAACTGCTAAGGAAAATAAGAAACAGACAGTGGCTAGAATCCCACAAAAGCACCAAAATGGAGAAAAGTAATGAACATCTCTCCAACTTTTAATATGCTTTTTACTGTCATCTTTAGCTCAATATGTACTTCAAACCCAGAATACTCATGCCAAGCTTCTTTAAAAAATGGCATAATCTATCCTGTGGCAAAGTACATACTAGTGTTTGTTAATAGGAAAGCCTCCTTTTCTTAGGATGAAATTGTCCTAAGCCAGATAGCCTACTCAAAACCCTAAATATTTCATCTGGCTTCTAACCGATGGACAAAACCTCATTCAGGTCTTTATCTGTTTTGGCTTTCTTTCTTCCAGAATATGTTTTTACAGTAGCAACTCCTTTGTAGATGTGGGCTGTCAACATGAGCCTTATAAATTCTGTTTCCAGGGCTTTGTAGTTCATCTGTGTAAGAACTCACATCAGTCCAAAACTTGACTTTAAGTGTCTGATCTTTTGGCTTTGTGCTGCCCTGCTGCTGATCACGTAATTTGTTCATAAAGCCTCTTAGGTTCAGTCAGCCCTGAGGATTTAGTCTGCATTCAACCTAGGTAGAAAAAGGCAATGTGTCAATAATAGCTGGTTTTTTTAATAAGTTTCTTTACTGTATTGATGGACTCACTCTACTTTTAAGGTAGAATATTTGCATGAACTTTCATTCCAGGATCATTTTACTTAGGGTTTTCTTGTTTAACTGAGGTGTTGAAATCTCTCTGCTTTCCTGAACAATTCAAGTTGTTTTTATAGAATAGCACTAATGTGAGAATAATGTACTGCAGACATGCATATTTATAGTGTATAGTAACTTTTATTATCTGCGCTAATGCATTAAGTTATTAAGATTTGAGGATATCATTTAGGGGTCTCTCAGGAATTTTTGTCGTCAATGTCACTCTTTCAATTCCTATTTGAGTGTATGTTCCAATGTTTTAATAGTACCCAGCGTGTTCCTAATATATTACTGATTGTGACTAATTTTTAGGGGATTCAGAAAGTACTTTTTGTCTTGGAAATATCACTTCCTATTTTTGATATCCTGCTGCTAGGGGGGAAGAGGAATTATCTGTTCTGATGGTAGCACAGATTGTCCAAGCCATTTTTAGCTCAGTGCATAGACCATTGTTCAAAGGACAGCTTTAGAGATTCTTTATGTCCAAAAGCTTTGGATGTTTCCTACAGAATGATACAATGATATATGTTCTGGGCATGAAAAGTGATGTCCAGGGCCCACTTAGTAATCATTCTTAGGGCAGACAAATTGTGTTAGGGGGGCTTTGTTTTTGAAACCTCTGGAAGAGACGAGACTGGCAGATGAGTGAAATTCTTCACTTCTAAAGAGAGCTAGTATTTGACCACTGCAAAATCTGGGGCAACTCTTCTTTTTCTTTCTCTGTTTCTATAATTTCTGTGCCCAAGTTTCCATCTAGGTTTCCTGTACAAATGGATTCACCAGTGCAGTTGCACCCAGCTAGAAGAGTTACTGAGAGACAGATACTGAGCCTGTCTCTGGGCACTGCACACCCTCTAGGCCGTGGGCAACTGAATGGGGAAAACCTTTAACATACAGTGCTAATAGAGGAAGAAATAATGATGAAAAGCTTCTTAGAGTGACATTGTTTACCCTGGCTCATTGCACTGGCTTTCTAGTAATCTAGAACCTTTTCCTGCTGTCACAGAAAGGGAAGAATTTTGCCAGAAGCACCAATAGGAGACAGTTTGCTTCCTTTCTGGTGTTGAAATGAGTCCAGCAGTATTCTGTGCTTTATATAATGTCTTGTCCTGAAATAGCCTTTGAGGATTTTACAAAATGTGAATTTAGCCATAGTTTTGCTAGAGACCCTGGGAAAATCACAGCTCATTGTGTGCATAAGACAGCCTGAGAGCTACAAACTGATATTTAGGTTCCTTGTTGCACCCGCTAAACAATGCCTGAATAAGGCTGGATGTCTCAACAGGCTTTTAGGAACCAGAACGGTCAACAGGGAGTACGTGTTCTGTCTAACAGCACAATGAAAAGCACTGCTTTGTCAAATCCTAAATCCTACTCTTCCCATCCATTCAACTTTACAAAGTACTCCCCTCCTAGAAACTGTATTCCCTAATACCCTTTTCTTAAATTAGACTGCCTGCAAACTGTCAATCAATAATAATAATAATAATAGAGTTGTCTTCAGCAAGACTTTCAGTAGGGCAATCTCAGTAGAGGGAGCACTGATCCAAGCTGGTTCTCATTTTCACATGACTGATGAACACAGCCACGTCTTCCGAAAGTGAGGACTCACTTTGGCTTTTGGTTGCACTCCCCTCCCTTTTGTTGAAGCTGTTCAGTTTACAAGAATCTGTTGCAAATTCACTTGACCAAGTGAAGGGCAACATGACTCTTAGTATAATTATTTGGACACTTATCAGGGAAAAGGAGAAGAGTGGGTGTAAGTTACTGCCTTGGAGAAGGTTTGCATTTTACAAAAAACAGCAATTGGATAAATTACCTGTCCTGATTTTGGAGCAAGACCAGGAATTTGGAACTTCATATTTCCATATTTGCTGTAGTCATTAGCTAAAGAAACAAAATTATCTACTTTTCCTCCAAAGGCAGCATCAAAATCGGCATTCTCTGCAGTATGTTACTTACATCGGGTCTTCTGAGAATGAGCTTTTCCAGGAAGCCTGGCAGATTAGCCTGATAGAGATCGTGGGTTTTGGGACTGGCTTCATGAAATGTACCCTTTGAATGTGTATCTAAGCAACTGATCCAACTTCACCAAAGAAGTTCGATCTTCTCTCTTCAGAGCTTGGTTCCAGATCTTTCAAGCTTATGACTAGGACTGAAACAGAAAGTTCCTCTCCCACTGATCCTATCCATTCCTGAGATGTTATCTTCCCAGCAGATATGGAGCTTCTTAGCTGCTAAGACAACACAGTGTAGAAGGCAAAACATTGTATCCATTTGAAATGGCCTTGGAAATGCAGCTATCATGGATAATTGTACGAGAATTACCTGATCGTTAAAATGATTGTGGTCTTAATTTAGTAACTGCATTCAGAAGATTAAAAAATTAAAAGAAAAAAAAAAAAAAAAAAAAAAAGAAAAAAGAAAAACCTGCATATGCTCTCCTGCCCCCTCACATCATGTTGAACAGTGATTCAGTACTGACTCAGATTTTCTTACAGACTTACGCTGTTTCCTGCAGCAGAAAAGAATCTCAGGAAACAGAAATCAGAATTCCAGGTACAATGTACTGCCCTTGAGTCCTCCCTGTGGTTTCCCAGAATGTGCTATTAGCATTAATCGACAGCTAAGGAACAGCTCAACAGAGAATGCTAATCTATTTAAGAGTCTCTCCCCCCCCCCCCCCCCCCCCCCTCCTTTTTGTGACTTGTTTTTGTGGGTTGTCTTTTTTCTTTTTTGGTTAGTTTTTATTTATTTGTTTGTTGAGGGTGTGCTAGAAAATGAAACCAGCAGCTATTCCCAAAGGAACGTGAATTAATTTTAATGCTCGTAGATCAATCTGAAACAAGAATAATTTGGATTTAACCTCCCACTCTGATTTTAGAGCACTGAATTAATTCTGGAGCTCCAGCATGATTTTGCAGTGTCCCCATCATTGGACCCATTTGTTGTATTTAATTAGAACATTTGAGGCAGAGAAAAAGGCTCTTTTTACTTGATGCTCACAGCCCGTGCTGGGGTCAGAGAAACCAGAGGACCATGTAGGAAATTGAGCTTGATTTGTTTTCCCTAAATCTACCTCAACTTCTGCTTTGTACACTGAACACAGTGATATAGAGCCCTTGATAACTTTGAAAGCAATGCTATAGCAGAGCATTCACTGAACTGCACAAGGAGAGGTTTGAAGCGAGGTGCCTGTGGCTAAGGCACTCAGCTGGGCATAGGCAGTCAGTCCTGAGTTTTGGATTATACCTTCAGAAACTCCTTTTTCTACATCTTAAAGATGCATACAGTCTTGGGAGGCAGAGCAGCAACCTCTAACACTTTTCTGCTTTTCCCCTGGCCCTGGGGTTCTCATACACCTCTATGCACAAGCAGGTGGTATCTACTAAAATGGTGAAGGATGCATCCCATTTCACACATGCTTTGCCTTGCTATGTGCTCTTCTAAGAGCCCGGAAGTTTTGTGTGAGTGTTATAATTACTAAATTAGGCCACCACTTGAAATAGGAGAGCTGATGTTATTCATTTTCTTCAACAGCTGCATCCTTACAAGTGAGTCCTGCTCACAGGTTTGAAAATAGAACTTTGTAAGCATTTACTCCCAGGGGAGGATTTAATCCTGAACAAGTGTGGGCATCTGCCCAGGCTCTGATGCTTTATGTCTCAAAGAGATGGAAGCTTTCAAATGGATCCTGAGTTTAATTTTTCCTGCTGGCTTCCTCTAGAATGCTCCTCTTGCATCTTGGTGCATCTTGTTATTCTGACTTCTGGTCTTTTAAAAAGTTCTCAGTACTCAAGCTTGAGTTGAGTTTGGCAGGCATCTAAAACACGGAGTGCTGTTCTTTTTATTAAGATGCCACCATATCCCTTATTTAATCTATCATAGGTAGCTTGATGTATATATTTAGAGACCTAAGTCAAAGATGGGACTTTTGCCCAATGATTTCTTGTGTGACTTTTAGAACATGTGACCTAAATCCATTCAGTATCTCAGCCTATCATCTGTTTTCTTGGATGTCCTGCTGTTTATCATGTCTGGCTCCCGTCTAAAATTTTTCAGTTTGGATTGCAAGCTGCTTTAGATAGAGATTATATTTTCTGTTTGTCATATGTTTAACACACAGTGAAGTTCTGTCCTCAAATCTATAACTAGTATCAGAGCTAATTTTCCACAGGCAGAGGATAAGGCCACAAAGGTTGCTGGAGTTCAGGTCATTTGACTTTTAAATTTTCTTTTGGAGGGACTGAAAGCACTGCTTTTTGGAGGAACCAAGTTATTTTCTATGATAGTAATCAGTCCCAAAAAATATGTGTTGGCTGAGAAATAGCTGGAATTTCTTGTCACCAGCAGCTTTAAGAAGGCTCTTGTCCCTGTTTGGGTTCATATATGCAGATGCAGCACAGCACTGCAGATTCGGTGTCTCTCTGATTACTTGTCATTTTATGTAGAGACTCAGTCCAGCTGCTGAACTTTCTCTGCAGTCATAGCTTTAAAGAGCTGGTGATGCACCACTGGCGATAACCTCAGCAGCGTTCCAGGAAAAAGCTGTCAAGATTTTGTTCTCGCCTTTTTCTGACTAACTGCAGCATCAGAGTCTTTTACAGAACTTCTGTGGCTATTCTCCTGATAAATATCAAGGTTTACAGTGACGAATAAGTGAGTCATTCATTTGCGCAACCTTTTAATAAGCTTTTCTATGATCCACCTTAATGTGAATCAGAAAGGTATGACTACATTGCACGCTACAACTGAGACTCGGTCACCTCATCTCGAAAAATACCACTTTTTTCTTTCACTCAGGCATTAATCTTGGTTTATCTGTGGAAATGAAGCATTTGCGGTACATACTCTGTGGAATTTGTGTGGAAGTTACAACGAATTTTACTGCTTTCTTTCTGGTCGTGTTCCTTTGTTCTACCCTGTCTTGTAAAAAATGAAATATGAATTCATTTATAATAAGGCTATCTGAAATTAAGTAGTTATGCTGCTTTGCTGTCTTCATGGTAATGATATTAACTGTTCAGTTTTTCCTATTCTGCAGTGTCTTGTAGACCTAATATCTTCCTGCAACTTTGCTTAATTTTCCTACCAGGTCCAGGACAGCTCAACAAAAGTAGGGGGGAGATTAATTCTTCATGCTTCCCAGATATTCTAATTTTGTCTAGAGTAGCCCCATTTTTTTTCAGGCTAGTAAGTCTCCTTTGCGTTGTTCTTTCAAGTCCTTTCTGTAGTTTCTACTGTCTGCGCTGTGAGAAGATTGTTTGAATAAAGTGTAATCAACATAGTTGAAACAAAATGGGAGTGTAAATCTTACTGGCAAAGCTTCTACTTGTTTTAATTCGATTCTTGGTTTGAGAAGGAGTGATAGATAAAAACCTTCCATTTGGCATAAACTGAACCACTGTCACGTAAACCATCCTGTATTTATAACATAATGTTTAGATATAATCTTGATTGTTCTACATTAATTTTACAAATAATTATATTAAATTCTAATTGAGACAAAACTGAATAGTTGCACAGAAAAAAACAAACAAACCAAAACTCCAACAAACAGATTGAAAATGTAGCCAAATTAACCAAGGGAGAGAGTATTGGGGCTGCTGAGATGTGAGTCAAGCAGGTATTCAAAAACACATATGTCGTGCTCCAGGTACATGAATTGTTGGGGCTGTACATACTTCCTCATCAAAGAGTGGCTGTTAATAAACATTTAGTTCCTTTCCTCTGTATGTGCTTTCTGAAGTAAGTATAAAGCAGTTCCAAGAACTTATTATCAATAAGATTATTACGATAATAATTAAGAAATACAAGGCTCAGCTTAATAGAATAGAAAATAACCCTCCTTTAGTGATGGAATCGAACAAAATGGTAGCTTGCAGTTCTTGCTGCTGAGGGATAAAGTATTCAGCAGACAGGCTGATGGAAATTTGTTTCAGAAACCTTAGTTCCTGATTCTGATTTCATAGAAAGAAAATTTTGAGTTGAATAAAAATTAGTATAAGATGTTAATGGAAGGAGGAGAACATGTGAGGGAACAAATAGTAGATTGCTCAAGTGGAAAGTAATCTTTGAGTTACTGAGCAAATGAGAAAGACTGGTTATGTGTCCTGTGCGGTTAAGCTTATCCCATGGTATGTTTTGTTGGCTTTTTTTGCCCCACTTGGCTGAATTTTGAATTTTAATAAAAAAACTAGAATAGAGAAGTTCATTTGGAAGGGACCTTTAACCATCATCTAGTCCAAGAGCAATTTGACATAAAATAACAATCACTGAATGGGAGCTTATGGTATTTTCAGCAATCTCTTGCCTACTTTTTCTGTTAATATTTCCCAAAATCTCCCCAACCTACGTCCTCTTCAGTCACAATTGCAAGAAAATGAATGGCAATTTTCATTTTGTGAACTTAGAGTTCTACACACTTTTCTTTACTCGCTTGAGAATCATCAAGTGACTTCAGAGAAAGTGGACCTGCCACTTCTGTATTTATTTAATATGGATTCTACTGAGTTGTGAGTAGAATGACTTCTATCAGAATGTTTAGCCTGTGGTGTTTGGAAGCATTTTCATCATATTTTCCTGTTGTTGTACCTGTTTGAGTGTTTTTTTTTTGTTTTGTTTTGCTGGACTTAATTGTGAATAGTCCTAAAGTTCTGAGTTGTGTGCAAATTTATTTGTAAACTTATTCCATTTTTAGTCTGTTTAAGAAGTATTTTGAAGCTCTTTGAAGATTTAATTACGTTTCAAGATTTGTGTACTTTGGCAGAAGTTAAGGGCAAATAGAAGAAAGGACTCCTCTATGGTTTCAATTAATGTTTCATAAGATGTAGAATTCTCCTCTTTGTTTTAAATTAGGCAAAGGCCAGTGTACATCGTGAACTGTAAAGTACAATAGCAATTACTTGCATTCCATGCAGTAGTGGATTTCTTAACTACAAATTCTGCATGAGGGCATGGCTGGGAGTAGCTAACAGACTTAGCCAATCCTAAATACATGGATAACAATGCTATTTGTGAACAAACTCCTGAAACAGCCTCAGTTCCAAAAGCAACGTCTTAATTCAAGTCAGTGCACGAGAATTTCCATTTCCCCGTACCAGCACAAGAAGAAATGAGCAGTGTGGTAACCTCATTATCTATCTCAGGTTGAAACAATGCTATTGTGTATCAGTACTGCTAGAGGCACTACAGTTCTGGTGAAGTGTTGGCGAAACAATAGATGAATCCCTGCCCTCTGCAAGGCCGGCCTCTTCAGTGGTACAGATCTTTCCAATCAGCATTCTTGTTGGTGTGCATGCCTTTTAAAAATAATCTTCTGTCCAGGTCTATGTGTTAGGAAGCAAAGCAAAGCAAACTAGTTTGAAATGAATCTGTATGAGTCCTGTTCTAATCAACGTTCTTTCTGTGTTATGTACTCTAAAGTAGTGCATCAAGGATTCAGAAATGGAGAGGAGAAAATTGTAAATATGTGGACAATATTCTAAATTCTGTTGTGGTTTTTTGTTGTTGTTGTGTTGTTTTGTTTTGTTTTTAAAGCAGGTATTTAACAATGACAAATTTCAGCTAGTTCTTCCTGGCAGTAACTGAAAGGTAGCCAGAGAAGAACCTGGTGAGGAACTGGAGCAGGAAAAGAGGAATGAGCATGGAAGTCTCAGGAGGAAAGGAAGGGAAGAATCAATCATTACAGAAACATAGAATGGCTTGAGTTGGAAGGGACCTCAAAGATCATCTAGTTCCAACCACCCTGTGGTTGCCAACCACTTGGTCAGGTTGCCCAGGAGCCCATCAAGCCTGGCCTAGAACACCTCCAGGGATGGGGATTCCTCAGCTTCTCTGGGCAGCATGTGCTAGTACTTTCTCTAAGACAACAGTTGAATTAAGCTGTTTAGGTGGGAGAGGACAAATGGCTTTTAGTCATACAAACAATGAGATGGGAGGGCTGTACTTTGAGGCCCATCTGAGAGCTTACCATTTAAAGGCATGTATGTCAGTGCTCATTTAGGAACACTTTGGTAATTAGGGTTCATACAGAAGTAAAAACATGAGACACTAACTTGAAAGGACATTCCTACTGGCACAGAGGAAAAAAGTTTACTTTCAAATCAAAATAGACCTTACAGTAAAAGAAACCACAATTTACTTAGTTACAGGAAGGCTATAACAAAGTCTATTTCATGTTAAAATGGTGGCAGTCTCTTATACATTATTACATTCTACCAATTGCTACCTTAATTGCTGCTGCCAGATAGCTTAATTGGGAAATCAACTGTTGTTCCACGAAATTATTATTCTAAATACATTTGCAAGCACAAACACACAGACTTAATTGATTTTTTTGAAAAAGATGGCAGGGAAATATCTAGCCACCCCTCCTGGAATTTTTGATTAAAGCTCCAAAAAGAAAATTACTCTGCAAAAAAATGAGTGTGCACAGCAAAAGAAATAGCTGGTGGGAATGGAATCTAAATATTCCCAGAATTCACCTCACGTTGCTTTCCTTCCCCCCTTTTTCCCCTCTTTCCTTCCCCCCTTTTTCCCCCCTTTCCTTCCCCCTTTTTCCCCCCTTTCCTTCCCCCCTTTCCCCCCTTTCCTTCCCCCCTTTTCCCCCTTTCCTTCCCCCCTTTATTGTGTGTGAGTTCTTTTTGTTTGTTTGTTTTAAAAAGAGCAAACCAAAGTGTTGGAATGGGGACGCAAGTCATCCTTCAGCACTGTTCTTTCCTGTGGAGATAGGATGGGATGGGCTGTACAGAAGACTGAAGTTTTCATCAGAGGAGCATGGTTAGAGGGCTGCCATCCTGATATAAATGAGATAGTGTTGCTAGCTGTCACTGCAACAAGAGCAAACCAGCTGCTGAATTTGCTCAGGATGAGTGAACTGTCATCTTCAGAGTGTGGTAACATTGCAAGTTTGGGAACTGATGACTAGTTTCAAATGTGTGTTGAAAGGAAAAAGAATGGGCTCAGATGCTTAGATCTCAACTGCTTTGCTTTAGTTACACACAATTATATCACTTTTACAGGGGGGTTGATTGTACTTCTAAAAACACTAGGTTACTGCATAAGAAAACTAGATTACAGGTTGCCGCAGTAGGAATCTTACTGCTGACTGGTATTTGCCCAGGTCCATCATTATCCAATTGTAGAGCTTGATGCTCCTGAAGAGAGACAAATTATTGTTTTGAAGAGCTGTGCTGGCAATGAAGAAAATACCAATGATGCTGCCGGCTAATTATTTTCAAGTCCATGATAGGACTATGTTATTGCTGTGGAAACTGGAATGTAGTGCTGAATATGTTGCATTTAGTGATGAGAAGCTCTTCATTCTCATAAAGAATTGGCTTGCTGGCAGGCAAACTCGTCCTGCTGCTAAAGAGAAATTTGTAGTGCTAAAAGATTGCTTTTGAGAGACCTTCAAGTGCGATAGAAAGCATTTTAGAATTCCTCCAAGGTGAACTTGAAAAACAAAACCACATTAAGAAAAAATCCTTCCCTATTGCAGCAATAATAAAATATATCTATTAAAGCCTGGTTCTGTGGTTTTTGCTGTTTTGGGTTTGTTTGAAAAGGGGGAGATCTTTGGACACCAATGGAAATTCCGTGTATTTTTAGGGTTTACTCTGAAGCTTTGATTTGTTTTCAGGAATGTTTGGGCTGTAGGAGGACAGCGATATAACATTGTGTCCTACTTATTGAGAGAAAGGACGAGAGGGAAAAAATGCAAAAGTAGTATTGCAAGTAGCATCCAAAGGGGGGCACTGAAGGTGGAAAAACAGGACAGATTTTAAAAAGGGTTCATGTGAATAGAAATGTTATAAAATTAATGGTTTGTAGGGTAAAAAAAATTGATGTAAAATGAGGACAAGTAACAATATTTTAAAGAGCTAACAATAAATCACAGAACTGTCACATCTGTAGAGGATTTGTTTTCATGTTGTGTTTCAGCTTTGAATGGATTCATTTTCTCATAACATACATTCAAACTTTTCATCCGCTATAATTTTAAGCGTACAGCTGTGGCTGCTTGCATTTTTTTATTTTTATTTTTTTATTTATTTTTGGCTGAATTTTTTTTGTTTACTGAAGTATACGCTAAAGAAATTTTCAAGGTCATCCACATGAGGATGGATGTTTATTGCTATAACTCATGAAAACTAAAGCATGTAAAGAAGGCCAGTGTTTTCCAAAATACGTTGTCAAAGCAATTGTTCTGCCTCAGAAATTACTCCCAAACTAATTCCTTTAAGCAAGATTTCAAGAAGTAGGATACTTCAATTGAAGTACTACATCTTTATTAGCAGTGCTTACTCTGTGACATTACTAGACCCTCCAAGGATATAAGGAAGAATACTTCATCAATATGAAAAACCCAGAATTGCCTCTTTGTTGAATTTTCTTTATTTTCTCTGTTAGGCAGTCCTCAAAGAATGAGTCGGCTTTTGTCTCTACAGATACAAAAGACTTAATCAAACTTAATCTGGTATAAATCGGCTGCCAGACAGACATAAATAAGTATAATTTTCTTGTCTAATTCAGTGTAGTAAGGCTTTTTATTTTGAATTATGGTGTTTATACCTGAGAGGTAGGAGAGAGACAATTGGTTTGCTGATGCCAGAATAGACATGTTGAATATCTATTGATATTTCTCTGAGATTTGTACATAAACAGATAGTAGAAGGTCTTCTTTTATTCCTGGGTCAGTTTGTTTTTATTGTGCCAGCCCACACACTAGGTTATTTTCTTGTGAACCTAAAGTCTCCGTGATGCTGTTTGTTGCCCTTATCTGGTTGATTATTTGAACTAGAAAGGCTACTTATGACCTAAAATGTAAAATGTGTTCCTATGTATCATTGTGGGGTTTTTTTTGTTGTTGTTGTCTTGTAAATGGCTGAAATTTAAAGCTAAAGGTATACTTTTTATTCTTCACACTTCAGTGTTCAACATTTGTATTCATTTTATCAGGCCATGTTGACTTTAAAACTTACATGGATTGTACTATGTTTCTCCAATTCCAGTGGCTAAGCTTCCAGGTTAATGAGCCTATAAATTGGTAAATAAATAGTACATTTCTGTAAATAAGCTGTTAGCCTGTGGGTTAGTTATATAATTCAAGTATTCAGAATCTGAACTGATTCAAAGGGCATAATTTTTACAATTCATTTGCTACTGTGAGTTGTGAAGCGGAAACTTCATCTACAACTACTACATTACTTTTCTACCACTGTTTGATTAAATCAAGCAATGAAAGCAGCTGAAATGACTTAATGAAGAAAGCAAGAAACTGTAAATAGATTATTGGTTTTTATTTCTTTCGGTTATTATGTAGTTCTAAGGTGGACCAGTTAATAAACATTTATGGTTTCCTGCCAACTTATCATCTAACTTCTAGTCTACATTAGGCTGATGGGCCCTCCTCCAGTGCTTGCACATAGTCTGTTTCTTGTGAGATATTCTAATTTTAGTCACAGCAATTGGAAAATGGAAGCTTAAAATGGAAAATCTTGATGACCTCAAGATGTTACATTCACTTTATTGCTGTTACTTGGTTTCTCAAATACTGCAGAGCAAAAAATTTACTGTGAGTTTCAGTCACTAGAGGGCACTTGAACAGTTTTCACACATGCCATCCAATTGAAAGTTAAAATATATACTATGCTCCGTGGGAATGCAGATTCAGTATAAAAATATAATCTGTGATGCATCAAGCTGTATATAAAAAGGAGCGTGTGCAGGAGAAAAGAAAGACTTGTGCATAATAGAAGTGTGTAAAAAGTTGAAAAAATAGGAATGTAACAGGAAGGCACCAATTTCCCACATTAAAAGAAATGATGGAATCAGAATATTCCAAGTTGAAGGGGACCCATAAGGATCACTGAATCCAAATCCTGGCTCCACACAGAACCACCCAAAAATCAGACCATATATCTGAGTGCATTGTCCAGATGCTTCTTGAATTCTGGCAGCAGAGTGCCATGACCACTGCCCAGGGGAGCCTGCTCCAGTGCTCCTGACCCTCTCGTTCGAGAACCTTTTCCCAGTCTGATCCTTTCCTCATGCAGCTCCGTGTCATTCTCTTGGATTTTGTCACTGTTACAAGAGAGCATAGATCAGCGCTACCTCTCTGCTCCACTCTTGAGTAGCTGGAGGCAGCCATAGGGCCTTCCCTAAGCCTCATCTGCTCTGGGCTCAACAAATAAAAGGACTTCAGCCACCCCTCATACACCTTGCTCTCCAGACCCTTCACTGTATTTGTAGCCCTTCTTTGGATGCTCTTTAACAGTTTTATGCTCTTTTTGTACTGTGGTGCCCAAAACTACTCGTAGTACTCAAGGTGAGGCCACACCAATGCAATGTGGAGAGAAAAAATCACTCCCCTCAACCAGCCAGCAGTGCTGTGCTCAGGGCATCCCAGGATATGGTTGTCCATTCTGCATGGGCACACTGTTGTCTTATTTTCAACTCACTACTGACCAAGACCTTCAAATTCCTTACAGCAGGGCTGCTATCTACCATCTCATCTTCCAGTCAGTATATACAGCTAGGGTTGCCCCTTCACAGGTGCAGAATCTTGCACTTGCTTGTTAAACATCATGCAATTAGTGATTGCCCATTTCTCTGAATCTTTCTGCAAGTCCTCTCCACCCTTGACAGGGTCAACAGCTACTTCCTATTTGGTATCATCAGCAAACTTTCTCAAAACAAGTTCTACATCCAAGTTGTTTATGAAAATGTTTAAGAGAATTTGCCCTAAAAGAGAGCTGGGGGAATCCCACTAATGACTGGGCACTAGCCTGATGTAACCCCATTTACTATAATCCTTTAGGCCCAACCTGTCAGACAATGACCCACCCATTGCATTGTGTTTTTGTCTAACCATATGCTGTACATTTTGTCCAGAAGGATACTGTGAGAAACAGTCTTGAAAGTTTTACTGAAATCCAAAAAGATAACTTCAACTGGCATCCCCTGGTCAATTAGTTGGGTGACCTTGTCATAAAAGAAAGTCAAGTTAGTTAAACAGGGTATTCCCCTTATGACCCTGTGTTGGCTGTGACCAATGGCCATATTGTCCTTAAGGTGTTTTTCAATAATTCCCAGCATGATTTTCTCCACAGTTTTACTGGGCACTGAAGTGAGACTGACAGGCCTGTAATTACCAGAGGCTTCTTTCTTGCCCATCTTGAAAGTTTAAACTTTTGCCAGCTTCCAGTCAACCAGGTCTTCTCCAAATTCCCCAGAATTTTGAAAAACAATACAGAGAGGTCTTGTGACAACATCAGCCAGCTCTCTGAGTACCCTGGGATGAATAACATTGGGCTCCATAGATGTATATGCACTCAGGTAGAACAGTAAATCCTGCACAAGTTCAGGGTTGGATGGGAATTGGTCATTGCTGTTGTCACAGTCCTACAACTTCGGGTTCCTGGGGTCCAAGAGCCTATCATAGGTGTTGAAGACAGAGGCAAAGAAGGCATTAAACATCTCTTATTTGTTTATGTCCCTATTTGTAAGGCGACCATTTTCTCCCGACAAAGGCAAGCAGAATAGCTGTAGTCCTGACCATACATGTTGTCTGACCTTGTTTTCAGTGGCCATATGCTTTCTCTTTCAGCCTAAGCTCTACAAGATCCCTGTTCAGCCAAGTAAACCTTCTGTACCACCTGTTTGACTTCTGATGTTTTGAAGCTTCCTGTTTCTATGCTCTTAGGAGGTGGTACTTAAAAAATGACCATCACCGATGGGCTCCAGTGCCTTCAAAGCAGTTTCCCAGGGGATCTTACTAACTAGCTCCCTAAGTACCCTAAAACATGTTCTCCCTGCATCCAGGATTGAAGTTTTGGTGACAGTTTTCTTCCTATATCACCAAAGATTTTAAATTTGACTAATTCACAGTAACTATGACCAAGACAGCCACTAGTTGCCATTTCACCCGTGAGACCTTCTCTGTTCACAGGCAAAATTTCCAGAAGGGTGCCTTTCCTCATCAATTCTCAATTCAATACCTGTACCAGATAGCTGTCATCAAGGTGCTTTAGAAATCTCCTGGACCCATTTCTATCTGCTGTGTTGTGTTCTCAAGTTAACATCTGGCAAGTTGAAGTTCCGTATAGACACAGGCAGTTGATCTAGAGATCTCTCTTAGTTCCTTTAAGATTAATTAATCAGTGTTTTTATCCTGGCTGAGTGGCCTATCATAGGCTCCCACTGTGGCATCCCCTTTATTTGCTTGTCCCTGAATCCTTACTCTGTTGCTGTGAAGCTCACACTCTGTTTCCTCTGTACATTGCCTTTAGTCATTTATAACCATAAGGTACAATGTTATGGAATAAATGTTCTTAGGCTGATTGAGGTTTCTTTCCTTTTTGAGCTACTTCATACTGAGAAATATAATTAATAATTAAGATCTTGATGGTGATGTAAAATTTGCTTTACAGTTCGTTATCTTATTACTCCCTTTTACCGTGTACTTCAGAGACAACCTTTATGTGAACAGGTCCAGTCAAAGCCATGGTTGATTCACCTCTAGTATTTGTTTACTAGAAGTATGATTCTGGCCTCTGATTTATTTTTGTTTGGCAGAATGCAGAAAAAAATGTTTTATTGTAACATAAATGAATTTGTATTTCTTTGACATGTTGTAAAAAAGGGATCAGATTGGTAGCCTTTAAAGTCAGTTCTGGACAAAAGGAGTTCTGAAGACCACTCTGTCTCAGAAATACTGACTAGATATTTCTTAATTCCAGTTTGTTCTGGGCTGGTCTGTAGTAGCAGTTAGTTAACTGCAATGACATCTCTAGATCAGCTCAAGTATGTCTGTCTGTCAGTGAGGTTCCCTACCTCTATTGCCCATAAGCTCCATGGTATGGGAGACAAGCACAGCCACGCTGCTTGCGCAACATAAATTACACAGTGCTGAAGGTTGGAGGAAATCTTATTCTGCTATGCATGCAAGCAGTCCAACTCAATCTAAAATTCCACAGTAAAGTTTTGATAGATGTCCAAGGCTCAGAAGCTGACCCTTTAGGTAATAGTCTGGAGCAATCTTCCTACAGAATGAAATTTCCCTGACAGTGAAAATTTTGGATATATTACCCTTTTGCAACTCGTGGAAAGCCGGTGCCCTTCTAACAAGAGTTGTATTCTTTTTGGCCAGATTTGATAGAGATATGCAGACATCTCAGTTTTGCTAACTAAGAGGTACTGGGTTGCTTTAGTATCTTTTACTATTAGTTTTTAACTTTAGTTCTCTTTTTAAAATATTTTTTCTCAATTAACTGAGTCTTAAAAACACTCAGATAATTGCTGTGCCTAAAACAGATACAGGAAAGTAAGATTGTGTCATTTTTTCAGACTTTCATGTTTATCAAAAGACTGTGATAAAACAATTTTTCAAAACCAAGATCTAGAGAAATGTCCCCACATATCTGTTGTTATCAGAGAGACCCCTGGAAAAAACAACCAATGCTTTCCTGCTATGGATCTTAAAATGGAAATAACAGTTGAGTATATTTGAAGTTACACTGCATATAAACAAGTGATACAGCTTCAACTGTTGTTGTACTTCTCCAACTATGCCTACCATCTAACATTTTCCATGTTTTAACAATTAACAATTTTTCCATTAGTGAACTGTTAGATATTCCCTTTGGCAGCTCTGCCTAAGTTATTTGGGATTCTATTTTCCTAGAGCAACACATTCTGCTTCCAAGATTGATACTGAAACTTCTTTTGCATCTCTAATTATTGCCTTATTTATGCTGTAACTCCACAACATAAAAGACTAAACAGTGAGATGATGGTACTGAGATGAGTTGGAATAACTCCACTGAATTTAGAAAGATCTCATAATCTTAGTGAAGTAGATGGGAAATTTGTCCTTGACTTAAGAAAAGTCAGAATGCTGCCCAGTGACAGCAGCATAAATGAAATTAAAATATTACAAGTTTGGGGCTGTAAAATAATAAAAATGCATAAGTTGTACAAATTTTACTAGTTAGATTGTGCAGGCAGGCAGACAGACCATATGAGCTCTCAGAAAACAGTTTGGGGCCTCAGTGTTTTCCAAGCAAATCTAGGATTTCTTTGCATTTTCTTGGAAGGCATGTTTTTCTCTAGTGGGAATTTGGTTGTTAATGGTACTTCCCCAAGTGATCTAATTAGCTGCATTTGGATGTGTTAAATAGAAATTAAAAACAAAAACAAAAACAAACAAGCAAAAAGAAAACAATTATTTTCTTCTTTCCAGATTTGCAAGTTGTTCTTTTCTGAATATTGAAAAGTTAACACACAGAAGCCTAAGCTGGCTAAAGGTTAAAATTCCTCTGTCTCTATTAATCTTTTACAGTTATGAGATTAAACATAGATCCTGACTTCTCGTCATAGTCTGAGAAATTCAGTATTTTGAGTCTTCCTTGTCAAACTTATTTAGCCTTTATCTCTGGAACATTCTTATATCCTGAGTAAAATGCAGGGAGAGACATTGAGTAAGATTTCTGGTCATTGTTTCTGAAATACATTCACAAATCAGTGAAGTACTTAAAACTTCAAGAGGAAAGTATATTTTATATTTTTACCTCGTGCCTCCATTTAATTTGGCTTGCTCATTATGGAGAAAGATTTTAATCAGTGAAGTTAGTGAACTGGCTAATCTGTCATTATTTTGCTTTTCATTACCCTCCAAGATCATTCCTGTGCAGTTCCAGTATACTTAACTAAAATGAGGATTTAGAATTCTAGGGCATCAGCTTGTAATGATTCATTATTTCTAATATATTCAGTTCATACTGGATAATTTCTAAGTAAATCCTTTTAACTAGTTCTCTTCAGTGGTCTTCATTTGAGCACTGTCAGTCCATATATTTTCTGCATATTCCTCCATGAAAAGTCTTGTTTGTTATCAGATAATGAGGATTTATCCCTGTGAATTACCTTTATTCAAATAACAAAATTAACTGATACAAAATAGACATACTGTGGGCATTCGATTTTTGAAATGATAGACAGATAGATATAGGTTGCTCTGAAAGAAATGCCTCCTATTTTATTATGTTGGCCCACAACATCAGAGGCAGATGTTGGCAGTATGGCAGTAGAGGTTGAACCTTCCCACCCGTATCCTGTTGTATTTTGCTGCCATGCCACAGATGGCAGCAGAGGGGCAGTCTGACAAAATGCTACCTGACACAAAAGTCCATCTGAAGCAAAAGTGTAGAATTGAACTCCTCCATGTAGAAAAAATAGCACCCCTTGACTTTCATCTGTGCTTGCTGAACGTTCATGACGGCCAAACAGTGGATGTGAATGCAGTGAGACAGTGGGTGGTGTGTTTTAGCAGTGGTGACAGTGACAGCAGATTGTGTCCACTGATACTTTTTTTCAGCAAAGAGTAAATGAAGAAAGCTAGATTGAGGAAGATTAAACTCTGTGTCTACTGGTCACACAATCCAGAATTGTTAGTTTCCTAAATATCCCTCATCCCAGAGCTTGCCTAAATCCTTCAAATGCCTCTAACACAAGTAACCTTTCTTGTGATCTCCTCTTTCTGTGACATAATGCCAGTACTATTTACTATTAGCAAAATCTATGTCTGTGATGGATTAAAGTTAGAAAATTGGAGTTCATAAATAACAAATGATTAGCTTTCTGGGGAATACAGGCCATAGTTCCTCTGACAAAGAAGTCAACAACAGTCCAGCCTTTGCTTTTCATTGGTATAGGAGTGGGGTCACAACTGGAATGGTTATAATCTTGGAAACAAAAATCCAATTTCATGAATATTTCACTCTAGGACCATAGGATTTTTCCTTTTTCCTATGGAAAAAAATTGTCAGCATGCAGGCGGCTGAGTGACATGGGAAATGCATGTTCAAGTCTTTGTTCTACACAAGACAGAAGAGGAACAAGTTTTGTACATGGCAGCTGGGTGACATAATCACTGATAATTGGAAGAAGTCCACATTTAAAACTCTCTCTTGTGGGCATTCCTATGCTCAGTGCCGTTAAGGACTCACTGGGACATGTTAAAAAGTTCTCTTTAGCCCAAAGGGTAGACTACTCAACTTAGGAGACAGGAGGTCTTTCTTTAAAACATGATCCTTGAACCACATCTCATCTAAATATCAGATAATCAATGACATGAATCTTTGTATTGCTCATTTTTAAACTTGGTTTCAGAATTTTATTCTGAAATTGTGAGCTGTTACCAGTAAAAGCTTTCCTGGAAACATTTTTTACCATTGCAGGGAGGGCAGAGTGCATACTTAATGGATTTTTTTTCCAAAATAGAAGAGTTTTGTTGAAAAAAATTCTGATCAGCTCTGCTTATGCTATGGAAAGTTATGCTAGCAGCTAAAGCAATTCAGTAAGCTTCTCAAAAACTTTTAGAGACAACTTTAAAACTTGATTTTGAACCACATCCTGTCAAATAATTTATAGTAAAAATATCAATTAGAGGAAACATTTTCTTTCAGTTAACTGCAGTTTAAAATATTGAGTGGAAAGAAAAAAACATCAACATTTTAATAAGCACATTTTGGTTATTTTTTAATTGTTACCTCCGGCCCTATAGACTTCTCAGTAATCCAAATCAAATCTTTCCCAAAAGACCTAATTAGGCCTTTCCCAAAAAACAACAACAACCCAGAACACAGAAATCTGAAGAATAACTTCTGCAATATGTTGGATGAAGGACAAACACCCTTGTCAAAACAGGATACCTGGTCAAAACCACAGATCACTTAGCACTCTCCCTTCACACACATTGCTGCCCAGATTAGAGATAGTCAGGAAGTACGTGTTGTTTACTCGGAAACTGGCATGAGAACTGCACTGATGTTCCAGCTTGTCAGGATGGAGAGGGGACGTAACAAAGAATGCAGCAATCATCCACAACTTCCCTCTCTCGTCCTCCATGACATTTTGACCATTAGTTTAGTTTACATTTAACAATTGGGGGAAAAAATAGTCATGTCGTCCTAATCTTTTCTTTTTAATGAGTTTCGGTTTAGCAATACTTGCCTGGGAGGACTTCTGTTGTTGGCTTTTTTTTTTTTTTTTTTTTTTTTTTTTTTGTTAAATTCAGTTTCTTTAGTCTCTGCTTTTCTCTGCCTTCTGAATGTTTTTCTTTGGTGCTGCACACTCAGGGGACCAACATCCTGTGTTTGGAGTTGGGTACAGTGGCAGTTGGCAATATGTGTCCTTTGTGACATGATGTCAAAATACTATATGAATTGTTCCATTAATTCTCACACATGGGCTATGAGTTTATTCTGTAGAAAATGCTGCCAGCAGAGAAAATAATATAGTTATCAGTCTGATAGTCAAAGATTTCAAATGGCAAGAATGCCCTCAATGGTCACTACTATGTTGCCTATTACTATTCTCTGGTTACTGGAAGTTCAAGGGGGAACGGAATGTCCTGGGCAAGACTGGGGGGAGTTGTTAATTATTAATAATTATTATTTTTAATTGAATGATAGGGTTGATAAAATGCAAGTGGTGTCATTCCCAAGTTACTCAAACAAAAGTTGAAAAATACTTCTACTAGACAAAAAACAAGGATGCAATGTGTCTAATGGGGCGTATAAAGCTTCGCTAGAGGACAGCAATGGGAACCCAAAACACTGAAAAACATTGTTTCTTTGAGATTTTTCAACCCAGACTATTCAAGTACTTCTGTTGAGAACTCTACTATAAACTACCAACCAATCAATGCCATTTGGGCTCTAACTCACAGGACAAATGTATTTCTAGAAGCTGGTTTACTTTATTAGGAAAATACAAAACTCACTTAATAAACACAGAAAACGAACCAGTTAGAGCAGAAAGGTGCCTTTAAAACTTGAAATTCAACTCATGATAAAATGTGTTCAAATTATCCTCTGGGAAGATACAGGAACTTTCAAATGTACTGTGTAGCTAAATTATATATTTCAATTTGCATGGTTTACTTTCTTGGTTAGACTAGAAAAAATACACTGGCAGCTTAGTGTTCATTAACATGGGAATACTATAAAAGACAATCTCAAAATCCAGTTTAAATTTCATAGAATCATAGAATCACAATGTTGGAAAGGACCTACAAGATCATCTAGTCCAACCATCCTCCCTTTACCATACCTACAGAAAACCACTAAACCATATCGCCTAGCTCCTTATCCAGACACCTCTTGAACACTGCCAGGGATGGCGCCTCCACCACCACCCTGAGCAGCCACTCCAGTGCCTGACCACTCTCTGAGAGAAAAAGTTCCCTCTTATGTCTAGTCTAAACCTCATCTGATACAACTTGTGGCCATTTCATTGGGTTCTGTTTGTTGCCTGGGAGAAGAGGCCAAGCCCCTCCTCATCACAACCTCCCTTCAGGAAGTTGTAGAGTGCAATGAGGTCTCCCCTGAGCCTTCTCTTCTCCAGGCTAAACAATCCCAGCTCCCTGAGCCGTTCCTCATAAGACTTGTGCTCCAGACCCCTCACGAGTTTCGTTGCCCTTCTCTGGACAAGTTCCAGGGTTTTGATGTCTTTCTTGTAGTGAGGAGCCCAAAACTGAACACAGTACTTGAGATGCAGCCTCACCAGAGCTGAGTACAGAGGGATGACTACCTCTCTGCTCCTGCTGGCCACACTATTTCTTATACAGGCCAGGATGCTGTGGTCCTTCTTGGCCACCTGGGCACACTGTCGGCTCATGTTCAGCCGAGCATCAACCAACACCCCCAGGTCCCTTTCCTCTTCACAGTCATCCAGCCACTCGGCCCCAAGCCTATAGCGCTGCATGGGGTTATTGTGGCCAAAGTGCAGGACCTGGCACTTGGCCTTGTTGAACCTCATCCCATTCACCTCATCCCAGCGATCCAGCCTATCCAGATCCCTCTGAAAGGCCTCCCTATCCTCAGGCAGATCAACACCACCTCCCAACTTGGTGTCATCTGCGAACTTACTGAGGGTACACTCAACCCCCTCATCCAGGACATCAGTGAAGATGTTAAACAAGATGGGCCCTAGAACCGACCCCTGAGGGACATCACTTGTAATGGGTTGCCAGCCAGACTTAACTCAATTAACCACTACCCTCTGTGCACAACCCTCTAGCCAGTTCCTTACCCAAAGAAGGGTATACCTGTCTAGGCCACAGGCAGCCAGTTTCCTCAGGAGAATACTGTGAGAGACCATGTCAAAGGCTTTGCTGAAGTCTAGGTAGACTACATCAACTGCCTTTCCCTCATCTACCAGTCTGGTCACCCAATCGTAGAAGGAGATGAGGTTGGTTAAGCATGACCTGCCTTTCATGAATCCATGCTGGCTAGGCCTGATCCCCTGGATGCCATGCATATGCCGTGTGATCTCACCCAAGATGATTTGCTCCATAATTTCCATAATTTCATCCAATTTGAGGCCTTTGTGAAATTTCCCTACTTTGAACTTGTACATTGAGGAGCACTGAAGAAAACTGACTAGAACTTAACTGTATTTGCTTGTACAAGCACTTCAAATAAAAATTAAGACACATAATTTTAAAGCTAGCTCAGTTCTGTGTGTGTCTACACAACAGATTAATGTGTCTTCAAAGGGAATTCAGAATAATTGTGAGAATCCCAATCCTGGGTGGATGATCTAATCCGTACTCTCTCTTTGTACAGGAAATATGTAGTTTCCTACTTCAATCTGTGATCAACATGATTCATTCAGTCAATCTGGCATACTAGATGCATTTCTGGGTTTCTTTAGAATTTGTATTTAACTTTTGAAGGGGTTAAAGCAAATCTGTTGTTTACTGTCCCCATCATTTGAAATGTACATGTTCTTGACTTTATTGTCAAGCATAGCCTACTCAGGCTTATTTTGTACTCTTCAAAGTACAAAGAATAGGACTCAAGTTAGAAAACTTAAATGCACTGCTTTCTATCTCCTGATGATAGAATGGGAAAACCTATAACTCACTGCACTTATGAGACTGTATGTATCAAGCATTAGGATCAGGAATTTATAAAGTCAACCTGAAACCACATTTAGTCTCTTAGTAATGGATACTTTGAATAGTACCACTCAAATTCCAAAGGATTGTCAAGACAAGAAAATATCCAATACTTTTTCAAATTGTTACAGAATTTTCTCTAAGAATTTCCTTTCAGTTGAAGAACACTAATGTTTTTCCTTCTTTACTTCTTTTCTATTTTCTTTCTAGTTTAAAAGCAAAATTAAATACCAAGTTTCCATGCAAATACTACTATTTTTTTTCTAATTACAAAGATTTATTTTTCAGTAGAAGCATTAAAAGATTTTTTTTTTTTAAAGAACACACGATTTCCTTCCAAATTAGTTATTTTTGTAACTGAAAATAAATAATGTGTAGGGAGGGAGTTGTTTTTGATAAATAAACCCAATAATTTTTCTAACAAATTCCGTCTCTCTACTATCAATATATTCTCCTTCAATACCAAACGACAATTCCCGGAAGAAGAAACACTGATTTTCTTCTTATTTAATTAGAAGACTTGTTTCTCATGGGCACTCATGCTGATTTATGAATACCTATTGTTCTTAATTTAACTACACATTCAGTTTTGCACAATGGAAGACGTACACACTGGCCTTGGTTCATTCAGCATACATATGGGACCCAAGTTTCTATGTGTTACACTGTTAAGCATCTAATTCTACAAGCCCTCAGGCTACAATAAATATGATTTTAGCAAGAATTAACTCTGGAAATCTGTGAAGAATGCAGGAGAGTGTCTTCTCTTCTTTAAGATGGCAAGTACTACACAAGTCTAATAAAAATAAATATTTATTTCAAGTCCTTTAATAGGAGAAAAATCAAATAAGCATCTAAAACTTCAGGGTCTAAATTCTTACCTCGTTAAGAATGACAAAAAAGTATTGAATTAATATCAATTACAATTATATGACAGTGGTTTTTTTCAGTGTGATTACAGCTTATTGGAATCTCTTAGGCCAATTACACAAAACTCAAAGTCCCCTGAAAACAAAGATGCAGTACTGGGATTAGGAGTGTTCTTTGCCCTTTCCTTCTCTCTTTTTCTCCACACCTGTTCTCTTTCTCTCTTTTTCACCTCTCTGCTATTCTCTCTCTTGTCCGTCCAAGTAGAGATATCTAAGAAGCTGTTCTGAAGTAGTAAACATAATTTGAATCTTCAAAAAAGTCAGTTTTATTTGTAGTTAGTTGAGAATGTCTTTTCAGAAGTCTCCTATAATTCTGGGTAATTGGTGTCAGGATCAACTAATATTTGTCTATTTCAGTACAGGCATTAAGTGCTATAAGCTATTAAGAGGGTGAGGAATATCTGGAAGAAGATTTGAAATCTCACCTTAGTTTAAACCCTCTGTGTAAAGACCTCTGTCAACGTAAATTTTAAGAAGCAGCAAAGCAAGAAGAGTTTTGAAGGAAAATAGGTTTGGCTGCACACTATGTATATCCATCCAGCTTTTTCTGATCAAAGTATCTTTGATGTATCATATACATGATCAAAGCCAAGCATTATTTATGTTAAAACATCTCTGACTCTGCATTTTAGCAATTCTATCAACACAGCTTATGATGTTTGATCTACTTGCATATGAGATAGCTCTAGGTCATCATTTTCTCTTTATCACCCTTGATAGGTATGAGAAAAACAAAGTGTCATCTTGATCAAGTTTAAACTCTCTCACAGTTCTTCCTTGTAACTTCCAGAGTTGCAATTTACAGCCCTTCTGAGGGTAATGTCTGCTTCAGATTCCCCATGGCTTGTTGGTGCTCTGGTAGTTACTTGGATTGTGAGTTGGGCATATGAGTCAGGTAGATCTTCCCTCTCTTTGTCTGATTGAAGAATTGGATCAAGTGATGTGACCAAGCGTTGTTTCACCCTACGTCAGGAAATCCTGCATATTTTTATTCAAAATATTAAAGAAACGTAACTGCTATTTCAGTTGAACACAACCATCTAGCCATTTTGTTTTGTCTGTGTAATTCCTGGTAGATGTATGTTTAACCACTGCTGGGGATACTGTATTTTCTTGTCATCTCACTGGTTTACTTTCTTGTTGCAAAGCTCCTCCTGGTGCTCATTCTGAGTCTTTTGTACTGCACTTTAGTCTGTAGGAGTCATAGATAGATAGATAATCATTTTGCCTTTGTTTGCAGCAGCAACTTTCTGTTTGAAAGCTTATCAACTCTTTCACCCCACCACAGGTCTTTTAATCTTTGCGTAAAGGTTGTATTTCCAAAATCTCTGTTCATCTCCCCTACTCACTGTATGTGATTCTTGAAGAATAGCATTAAAATTAGAATGCAGAGCTCACTTCACACAGAATTCATATAACATAATCCAAATGAAACTGAAGGATAGCTTTCTATATTATGAAGTGTGTTTTATACAGGAACTCAAGTATTGAATTTGCCTTTTTCTTCCTAACATGACATCGTTAATGCATTGCTCTCTGAACTACTACAAACCCCAAATTACTTCTAAAGAACCCCCTTCTATTGAGCTGCCCTTCGTAGTACAATTATAATATTATGCAGTTAATTATTCTTGCCTAACTGTGGGTCCTCAGATTTATTTTCATGGAGTTACATCCTTTTTTTTTTTTTCTTTTTTTTTTTTCTGTTCATTTGTATGATCATTTTGAATTCTAATACTGTCCTGCAAGGGAGTCACAATTCTTACCATACCTGTGACACCTGCAAATCTAATAAAAACATTTCTATAATACATATTAGAACTACAGGAAAACAACAGCAAAAAACTGAATAAATTCTGTAATTGTAAATTATTTTTGACTTACCTATTCATATGAATGTTGATGCTCTGGGTTTGATTTTTTGCTTTTGTTTCTTTTTTTTTAATTAGTTCACTTTTCTTTATTTCAGTAATTATGAACATGCTACTGAAAATTGCATGTTGGTTGTATGTTGGTCTAGAAGTCCAGAACTCCACATGTCCATATTTTATATCATTTTTGGTTGGTGGTTGTTTTTTGGTTGGTTTTTTTTTTTTTTTTTGGTGAAAGTCCTGCATTACAAGATTCTCATTGTATTTGCACTGATGTGTTTGCATTTTAGATCCATTTTACTTTTGTTATCATCACTTGAGGCATTCAGAATTTAAACTGTTTTGAATTGAACCCAATTCTTTTTTAATTTCCAAATGAGCATCAGCTTCTCTGAATGAAAACTAAATTTAGTAACTCCTAGCCTCCAAAAAGAAACATTATGAAGAGCTGTGATGTTGCACTTTCAGTAGGGATTTCACTATTGTATGTATTATAGTATAGAAGTGATAACTATTACTAGACAACACATTAAAAGTTCTTTTGTTGCGTTGATTATTCACTCCAAATAAACAGCCTAGCCTGTCCATGAGTTATGATCCACTTTTCTGCGTGAATGCTATTATTTGTGTTAGAAATCTACATCTCTTTAAAACAAGCATTAACTCGGTTTGATTTACTGAGCATTTAAGGCTCAAAGGATGCATAGTCAATGAATTCTATTAAAGAATAAGTACACAAATCTACCAACAGTGTCCAGAATTTGCTTATTTCTTGTTATATTTACAGCAGAGGTCTGGGCATTTGCGCCTTTGGTTTCTGCTACTGTGTGTGACTCTTAGTAAATCATTTAACTTTTCTGTACTCGAGTTCCCTTATCTGGGCATTTTACCAATCTTAAAAGGGTATTATAAGATTGAACTAAGGACTGGCCTTTTGAGTCCTCCTATAAAAAGTGCTATTGAAGTGCCAAGCAGTACTAAAAATCTAGGGGGAATGTGCTAATATTTAGGATGCAGTTCGCATTTCCCCTACTGTTTAGCTTGACTAAACTCGCTCGTTACTTCTGCTATTCATTTGCAGATGGAAGAGTCACATCCTGTATTTTTTCCGAGGCAAGGGAAAACAGGCCCTTTCTGCCAGTGGGTAGAAAATGTACAAGCCTGCTCTGCTTAGCTTCCCAGTGAAGAAGCAGTTGTAACAAAAAATACAGGTGAATTTTCAAACACAGTTATTTCTGAAATGGAACAAAAATAAGCATTTTGGAGTAGAATTGGGTAAACAAGGTCAAGGGCCATCCCTTCATTTTGGTTACCATTGCTTTTAGTCCCTTGTATCAACTTTGGCTTAGGAATGATCAGATGATAAATAGATGCCAAGAGCATCTATTAGTTGAAGTTCTGTGTGACTCTTCTTGCTTTCTGCAAGGTCTTGCACAGCAGAAGCTAATGACATCGCAGAAAGTTTTCCCTCACAGCAGAATTCTCTCTAGGAAACAAATTCAGGAAAACCGTCAGGTCACCCCTTGTGGCATTATCAGTTCTAGCAAATCATGACCTCATTTGAAATAATGCTACTGTTAATATAATTGTATTTCTATAGCCCTCAATTCCATGATCACACATTTATTAGCTTCAAGTTCTTAGTAGGTCTTCAATTTTCATTTTTCACCCTAGGCTAAAGGTGATTTTCCTTGAGCTATTTGTGATTCTTCATAGAATAGAATAGAATATTGAGTTGAAAGAGATCTTCAAAGAGTCTTGAGTCCAAGTACCTGATCACATCAGAGCTAACTAAAAGTTAAAGTATGTTCCTAAGGGCATTGTCCAAATGCCTCTTGAGCACTGACAGGTGTGATGCATCAGTCACCTTTCTAAGAAGCCTATTCCAGTGTCTGATCACCCTCATAGAGAAGAAGTTTTTCCTAACATCCTGTCTGATTCTCCCCTGGTACAGCTTTATGCCATTCCCACATGCCCTGTCCCTGGAGAGAAGAGACCAGCATCTCCCTCTCCAGTTCCTCACCTCAAGTAGATGCAGGGAGCAATCATGTTGCCGGTCAGCCTCCTCTACTTCAGACTAGGCCAATCCTAGTGAAGGTTGGGTTAATATTTTTGGAAATAACTCAATAATTTTTGGTCAGGACGGTATCTCTGATAAAAGCCGTTTTTATTCGCAATTGCAATGGCGGGCGCCCTGCTAGCAGAAGCGCACCGAAGGACGCGATGTTACAGTTTTTATACCTTTCCTTCCATGCGTTTCCCTTCCCTGTTTCCCCTGGTTGGGTATTCCAGGTTACAGTTTTACCCGAGGTTTGTATTTGCTAATTACATTCTGACACTTGTTAATTCATGTGCTATCTTGTGCCAGTCAGTCGCTATCCTGCTGTTTTTGTTTCCAAGATGTCTCGGTACTCATCGTGTTGATATGTTGATTCCCTTCAAAGCTTGTTCCATTCTGTCCGAGGGACACTTTGTTAAACAAAGGGCCCCCGGGGGGGGCGGGGAGGCCAGGGATCCCAGTCCTTCCTGATATCTCTCCAGGCACATCCTTAGGTATGTCACGACTTGCATATTTTTACAATGTGTCCAACAAAACAGTACCTACACACACACACACACACACATATATATAAACATACATTGTTGCTAGTTTTTATAGGTATATTGTTAATTATTCTAACTTCTCCTCTTTGGATCCTTTATTACTCAGGTCTTGTTTGTCCAGCACCAGAAATCAGTCAGACGGCTGGACAGACAGGAGCTGAAGTCTTTGTACCTATGACTTTTACCTAATTTTTAATAACTACAAATTGCTTCACATATATACTGAGACCTTGAAATAAAATATTCTTATCTTGTTCTAAATGCAGAAACAACATTTGATTCCCACAATATTCAAGTAAAGAGTTGAGTTAATATTCAAATACAAAGAGTATTTGAATATTAACATTAAAATAGTTGGTTTTGAGAGTGTTTTCTTCTCCTTCCCAAACACTGTTTCAATCATTCCAAGACATGAGCACTTTCTTTACAACTAACCAGCTACTTTTTCCAGCATTCTTTCAATCACATCTTCTAAAGCTCTCAGATTTCTGCCTCATATATTGTCACAAAAATAATTCCGTCTATATCCAAACTAGATCATGCTTCACTTTGCTTCTTTAAAAATGCATCTGATCTTAAACATGTTATTGGAATTTGGAAGTATGGACAGCAACATTACCTTTATTTACTAACTATGAAGTAGAGGAAGACAGGGGGAGGCAGTGCTAGACAATCTACAGTCATCTGAACCTTCTGAAAACGGAGTATTTCTCACAAGACATCATACTCTTCTTACTTCACGTGGAAAATCTTACTTCATGTGAACACAGATCAGTAAACCAAACTAATACAAGTTCATTGTCCATGCATATGCAAGGAAACAAACAAACAAACAAAAAAGTGTGTTATCTCCTTTCAGCCTGATTTTTTTTTTTTTTAAACCTGAAAAAAGTTTTCAGGTTTTTTAAACCTGAAAAAATCCCTCAAAAGTGTTTCTGAAAAACTGCTAATAAATTCAGGGAATGCCTTAGCTTCAGATTACTAGACACCCCTGGCTGAAAAGTCTTACTCTTCTTTGTCATATAGAGACACCGCCAGTTTCTTGATTAAACTTCCATAAAGGTTTTTAGGGTCTAGAAGAGATGTCTAGGATGACACAAAGGGAATACAGTTATCTTAAACAGCAGCTCAAACAGAAGAACTATAAAAGCCAGTCTGGTGGAGAATGACTTTGCAGGCTTTGAGAAGGACTTATCAAGCTGCATCCACTGCACTGATTCTCCCACCCACTGAGCTCTGATTAACACAATTCCATATGAAGCTAGGGAAAAAACAGGATTTAGTAATATCTACAAAATGTATTGTTCTCAAGGAAAATCGTCTAGTTTGGCTGGTGGGCCTAGGATAGATGCCAAGACAGCTAAATCATCAGCACTCAAGCACTCCTGGGAAAGAGTGTGGAAAGTCCCCTGACTTTGTACAGCATGTTAAAGTAATTCATTTGTTTGCATCATGCTAAGGTTGAATAAGATACCATCTGTGCTGAGTTTTACATCTTATGACAGGAATTATGACCATAATTGGCCTCTTATCAGCTCCTGCTACTCATAAAAGAGATGTGAAGATGGGTACCACAGCAGAGCAGGCCTGGATGGGTGCCCAGACTATACTGGCTCTCTGCTGCAAAAGTTCAAAAAATGCAGTAGGACTCCACGTAGATTGGAGGCATGAGGCAATGTACTCTAAAAATTAGCTCAAAGTCAGAAGAATTAGAAGGCTTTGAGAATGATAACAGTTTTGCTAGTTCTTTCCTATGGCAAGGAGAAATAAGTAGTCACAAATTATATATATATAAGCTAAATTAAATGTAACTGCAATTGTTTTCTGGCTTTGAGGCCAAATGGCATGGAAGACCCTGTCCATTTTGTTAAATTTTCTGACTTTCCAGATCAGAGTGGTCGCATTCTAATTTCCATTGGAAATGGCTCCTGGACAGTCAGGTCCTGACCTGGGCCCAGAACTGGTTGCAAAGCAACTGAGAGCCCTGGGCTGAAACTCTGTATGGAAAAAAGTATGACTATGTGACAGGGTTGGTGACCAAGACAAGGACTTGTGCTTCATTTACTGCTAGAGATTAGTCTCTGTGTCCAGCTATATCTCTGCTTGTGAAGCCTCCACGCATGGCATTTAAACCCAATCAATTTATAATTTGACGAAGAGGCAAGAAGTATTGATCACCCCAAGTGCTACAAGGATAACAAAAACAGATAGAATATATGCCAGAAAAAAAATACGTGAAAAACGTAATCTAGGTGTACACCTAACGAATTAATTACTGTAAGCATCACTCCTTGAACCTAGCTTTCAGTTCCCTGAGTACGTAGAAACCAAGACGGGTTATCTGTACACAGAAATCGTGATGAGAGAGTAGTGTTAACCCACACCATTCCTTTTGCTGTTGGTCAGTTTTTCTATTGTTTAAGTAATTTTATTTCAGTAAATATCTATCATGTTGGTGAAAAGGGCTGGATAACATCAGTCAGAAAGCTAAGCTCAAGAGGTCAAGACCAGCGGCCCTGCAGCAGATGGTCCTTGTGGCCGAGCCACTGTTGCAGCAGGCTGGTAGGTCAGAAGGAGAAATGCATTAAGCTTGACTGACCATATGCAAGTGGCTGAAACAGCTATTGAGATAATCATCAGGTGATTCAGTGGTTATTTCAGTCAAGTAATGCATAGGAAAATTTTGAGTGATGGAGAGGTGGATTTTGAGCATCTTACTGCTCTGTGCAGCAGAGGGACAAGAATAGCTGTGATAGTAAACTTGAGTGATTATGAGAAACAAACTTGCAAAAGTGTGGGAGGGCATCGGGTGTTCTGACAGTCTTATATAAAGATATAGGTATATGAACTTTTGTTGGTTCTGGTACTGATCTGCTCAAAATGAGTTCTTACTTGAAAAACTAACCCACGTTAAGAAGTGTTTCAAAGTTATATGACAACATTAGCAGAAAGTTGTACCAGTGAATGCATTCTTAGATAATCTTTGTGCTGGCAGCTGTAAGTGCTGGAAGTTTGAATATTGCAGAGTTGCAGAGCCCCATTACAACATCCGAACTCTTTCAAGCATATGAGAAACATAAGCAGCAAAAAAAGGAGTGCATTATTTGAGGCAAACTTATGACCCCTGCCAGTGCAGGGATCCCTCTGTTTTAGACAACTCTGCAAAACTCTGCAGTTCTCAGACTAGAGCAGTATCTGATCCATCTCAGTTCTGAATACTCATTTTTCTATTGGCATTATTTTCCAAAAGAAAATAGAAAATAGAATAGATGGGAGACTGAGGCACAGAAAGCCCGTTGATTTGCCTAAGCGCTATGGGCCATCTGTACCTAAGCAGGAAATTAGACGGGTTTCCAGAGGCCCAGAACAAGGCTGTCATCATAGAGTCGTCTATTTTCCCTGTGCCATGGAGCTTCTTGTGAAATAAAATGCCTTTCTCTGCTCCCTTGGGAATCTAATTCTGTGTACTGAATAAATAAAAGAGTGAAAGCAGGAACAGGAATAATTTTCTTTCCTTTTTAAGAATCTACAGGCTAATTTATTCTGTGTTCGTATTTCACTTTTCCCTATCTGCCTTCCACATTTTCTGTGTTTTCTTCCATGTTTAAAGCACGCTGTCTCTTTCACATGTCATTCTTTCTTAACAACATAATACTTGACATAATCTGCCCTCTAGATCCTTTCTGTGGTGTAATTATGTTATCTTTGTTGTTATTGATTTCTGTTGCTAGGGGATGAGGTCGTGCCACTT
The DNA here is from genome assembly GCA_030625065.1 of Alectoris magna. NCBI lineage: Eukaryota > Metazoa > Chordata > Aves > Galliformes > Phasianidae > Alectoris > Alectoris magna. The sequence goes on along the minus strand of CM060561.1, from coordinate 109,817,487 downwards.
CTGGCCGGTTCCTTCTTTGCAATTCAGCTGTACTCTGTTAACTCTTAAAGATTTCCCTCTTGAGAACACACAGTGCCAAGTTTTGAAGTCATACAGAAATGCCAGCAGTCCCAGAGGATTATTTTTTCTGAGGAAAGATTGCAAGATTTAATTATAAAATAGGAGAACAGATAGCGATTTTGAGAGATTCTGATCTCAGTTGTTCATTTCTTAGAGCAGAATTTGGCCAATGAACTTTGATTTTTCATCAGCCCAGTGATATTTTTGTCCAACAGTTTGAATGCTTCCAAGTTAAAATATTATAGGATTTTATTTTATTTTTTTATCAGCTGCACACTTCCAATTGAATAAAGGGCATGTCCTTTTAGAATACATAAACTGTTTTTGCTCTTCCTCAAGTTTCTGATTTTTATTGAATCTACATTCCATTTTCTCTGCAGGTCAGAAATTTGTTTCCACAAAATGAGGGGGCTGATTTAGAACTTTTTAAATGTGAATAATATTCAAAGGAAAAGGGAAGGGTGAAAAAACTGAGGGAGTGTTTTAAAAGCAAAATTGCTTTTTTCTGTATAAACAGCTTCTGTATGTTTGTTTGTCTGCTTGTTTGTTTTTACAGGAACTTGAGATTGTTAGGAGCTGTGCTCTTGAGTGAGTTTAGCACAGAGTCATGGGGGTTGGAGAGGACCTTTGGAGATCCTCCAGTACAATCTCCCTGCTGAAGTAGGTTTCCTGTAGTAGGTTACAAAGAAAAGCATCCAGGTGGGTATTGAACATCTGCATGACCTCTCCGGGCATCGTGTTCCAGTGCTCTGTCACTCTCACAGTAAAGAAGTCTTTCCTTGTGTTCTGATGGAACTTCCTGTGTTTCACTCTGTGCCTGCTGCCCCTTGCCCTGTTACTGGGCACCACTGAAAAAAGCCTGGCCCCATCCACTTTAGATATCCACTTTAGAAACTCGCTCTTTAGATATCTACTGCTCTCTTGGAATAAAATCTACAACTTCTGACTACATTATTAAACTCTCAAGATCTTAGCGCAGCATTTTACTGAGTACTTTGAGTTCTGCTTGTCTCCCTAAGAGCCTCTAATAGCACACAAGGATAACAAAATTTTGCAGGTCAGCTACTGAGACCCACAGATTGTCACTTTTTGTTATCTGTGGAGAAGCAAGTGGGAGCAGATAGGCTGTGCCCATCCCTAGTGCCTGTTCTACTTCAGCCTTCCCTGGGCTTTGCAACTGGATTTGTTCTGAGTCCCATTTGTTATGCTGTGCGGTTGGAAAGGGCTGCCATAATTGACAGGAGGCTGCAGAGCACTACAACAGTTAATCCAGAAGCTTCAGAAAAGAGTGAGATACAGTAACAGACTATTTTAAAGGGGTTTTTATCACACTCCTTTATTGTGTCTTGACTGTAGTTTGCTTTTCTTGCCTGAGGCTTTCAGACTCCACTTAGGATATGGTGATTTTCACACCAGAAATTCTGTAATTAAGTACAGCTACTTTGCTGTGTAGCAGAAGGTGGAAGATTCTCTTTCAAATAGCTTTTGCTGTCTGCCCTTGAAGTTTGGAAGTTACAGAGGTGTCACCGTGAGAGAATCTTAGAATCATGTTCCCTTGTACAAGATGAATGTAGAGAATATGGTATCAGAATGCACATTTTTATTTAGGTCTGCATTTGTGTTCCTGCTTTGAGCAAGGGACACCTCTCTTCCCCTTACCTAAAAGCAAATTTCTTTTAAGAAATACCTTTTTGCTTTCTTCTTTAGTATGCCTTTGACCTGCTTTTTTCACATTGGTAATGAATACACAGATGAAAACAACAATCGTATCTGCCACCAAATTGCATACTGGCAAGGGGCAGTAGTCTCAGAAATTGATTTTTGAGTTTTTAAACCTGAAGTGTTTGCAACAGATACTTTTCTTTTATTCCAGTCTAGCATGGAATATATACAAAGCTGAACATACATGCGCTAAGGCAGACTGCAGTACTTACAGCTTACATGGTTCTCAGATGGATCATGAGCCTGGTGCCATAAAATACAGAGCCCTACTTTGCATGCAAATACATACATGTACATAAACTGCTTTCCTGTAAAGAGATACTGATTTCTGCATTAAGTCACAGCATGGCCCAAATTTGAAAGCTGGATAACCATATCAAAGCAGCTGACATGACTGGGTACATCAAGGCCAAACATATGAACACTATTGTCTCATTGCTGGAAACCCGTTAACAGCAAGAGGCCTAATGCGCAAGTTTTCCTGTTCCCAGAATCTTCCTGCCTTTCTTTTGTGGCATTGATTTCATGACTGCTCAGCCAGTCACCAAGGGAGGTCGTACGTTCTAGACACATGTCCTTTTTCTGCTTCGGAATATGCTACAGTGTGGTAGAAGCAAATTGTTACTGAGAAAATTATTCACACAGTCATCTCCCGAGAGCAGTGCAGGGAGGAATTGTTGGGAAATGTTTATGTGAGCAAAAGGAAAGATATTGCTAAATGCTCATGAGGGATGCAGAGGAAAGCAGGAATACCTGCGGAGTGCTCTGTCTCATTCAGACACAAACAGCTGCATAGTGAAATAGCATTTTGTTGTTGTTGTTGAAAACCTGATAAGGCTGAAATCTCACCTTCTGTTAGCAGTTCCCTGTGGTAATGCCAACCATCCTTTATGAGCCCTGTAGTTACAGTTATCAGAGAGAGGCTCCCCTCTGCCTTTTCTTCCTGCTAGCAGAGCTCCCAGACTGGACCCATTTGGCTTACAGCTTGCTCACCTGCATCAGACGATGGCATGTAAAGGTACCCCGGAGCACTTGGCTCCAATCTTCCTCAAGGTGAGAAAAGCTCAGTGACAGATATGCTCAGCATGCAAAGTCTCTCAGCACCAGGAGGTATGGGTGTGAGGTTCTCCTTCACATCAGTAGAGTCGCATGCCAGTGCCTGACAAAGCCTGCAATGTGCTCCAGTTGCCTGATTAGTCCTGAAGCTAGCCAAACCACTGAGTACCTGCCTCAGCACCTTCTGTTCTTATGAGTTTAGTCCTAAGCAAGTGAATGACATCCCTAGGTTTAACATAATAAATAAATCATGCTAGCAAGTGATGTGCATGGGAGAAAACAGGGTGAAGTAGAACTGTTAGCATATTTGTACAAAGCAAGGATAGCTGATTTAATCCATTTAAGTTCCTTTCTTGTTTAGAAAGATCTTGTTTGCTTCAGATCAACCTGACAGTTTAAATATAAATCTGCTCACTGATGCTATAATCTGAGTCTTTAATCAAGCCCTTTGAAGCAGAACTTACACACTGAGCACTCTTAGTTATATCTCCATTACCCCTTACATCTTAATTTAAACTCATAGCTTATACAGCAATATGGAAGTTTTAGAATACAAAATTTACATCCTCAGGTAATCCACTGAAAAAGTATATTTACAGCGATAGCAACACAGAAGGGGATTACAAATAATAGCTCTCCTTTCCCAACTGCTGCTGCAGGCAGCAAAACAATGGAATTAAATTTGGTTTTATGTGCAGTCTGATCAGTTGATTCCAGGATTACTGTCTCTCTGGCTCCTATCGCTATGAATACATAAACCTGGTCAGTCCTGCGGGGCTGCATTTGTACTCTTGACATTGAATTAGCTCAGGGCATGCTTGATGCAGTGGGAAGAAAATGGCTGAAAGGGAAGGAATTAGGAATCAAAGGAAGGATAGTGAACAAACTGAGTTTACTGGGGTTGGTACAATTGTATTGGAATCAGTAAGACAGCCTAGTTGATGAAACAATTCAAAATTTGGCTATAATATTTAGTTCTAAGAAAAATATTTTCATTGGAGGCCTTCCAGTACTTGAAGGGTGTATATAAACAGGAGGGGGGAATGGCTGTTTACAAGGGTGGATAGCAATAGGACAAGGGGGAATGGTTTTTAATTGAGACAGGGGAGTTTTAGGTTAGATATTAGGAGGAAGTTTTTCACACAGTAGGTGGTGATGCACTGGAACAGGTTGTCCAGGGAGGTTGTGGATGCCCTATCCCTGGAGGCATTCAAGGCCAGGCTGGATGTGGCTCCGGGCAGCCTGGTCTGGTGGCTGGAAACCCTGCACATAGCAGGGGGGTTGAAACTAGATGATCTTTGTGGTTCTTTTCTACCCAGGCCATTCTATGATTCTATGAGTCTATGATTAGTCCTATGGAGACTGAAGGGTCACTTACTTCACTTACTGGTTATTTATCATTATTGTTCTCTTTAAATAATTTTGATGGTTTCTTTGCAGGACATTTTTGGTATGGTATTGCATATTAGTAGAAACAGCCTGCTGCGAAGGTAGAAGTGTTCATTTATTTTATTGTATCTGTATAGCTTGCATGGTATACACATTATTTTCAGTGAAGGTATGGTAAGCTCAGTCTTGTCTTACTGATTCAGGCAAAAAAAGGTGACTGAAATATCTGGCATAGGCATTTAGATTGCATCTTTGGGCATTTAGTATCATAGAATGACTTGGGTTGAACCTGAAAGATCATCTGGTTCTGCATTTACTGTGCAGACTTCTTAGAACTGTATGTGTTCTCAGTACTGCAGAGAAATATCCGTACAACCCTATGGTGATTTTGAAGAGAGGTATGTCAGTAATTGGTTGGCTTTTAAGTTTCTTTGTCTCCTAGATGCAACTGCCCACATCCAGTCCTATTCTCATTTTAGTGGGGCTATATCAGTACTGTTGTAGAATTCTTCTGATGAGAACAGCAGCGCTTCTTGTAGTAATATCAAGATCCTCCTGCCTGAATTGGAAACAGGAAGCATTAAGGAATTCAGTTTCCTTTTTTTTTTCTCTGTGTTCTTTTAAGAACATGGGCTCGCATGGAAGGCAATGACCTAACCATCAAAGGCCCAGTCTTCAAACCCTTCCTTAATTTCTGCCCAGTACTTACTCAGGCAAGGATCCAGTTGATTTCCTTGAGTTCAGCATTAGCAAGAAAACAAATTAAGGACTTGGCCTGAGGTCTGAGGTCACACTCCATTTCCTTTCACTTTAACTCTTCATTTTACCAGGTAGTGAAACAGCACTAGAGAAGGGAGAGAGAGAGCTTGCATTTACAACATGGATTTTTTCTTTACTTTCCTTTTTTTTTTTTTTTTTTTTTTTTTTAAATTTTTATTTTCCATGACACAAAGATATGAGGGCTAGAGAGAGGTGTGAGGAAATGCCAGCAGTGTCACGAGCGTGTATGAACTTAGTGGGAAAAATGATACTAGCTTCTCTAAGCATGCAGAACATAAGCAGTTGTTTGAACAACTGATTTCCCATAAAGACTCTTTGGAGCTCTTTATCTTATCTGCTGCAGGTTGTGATGGCATTTCCTGGCTTAGAGAGGACCCTAGAATGCTGCAGGATAAGTGCTGTTTCCTGCACTGGCACACCCAACACTTTCTGCCATGCCTCCAAGCACAAGCAGGATTTGTTTTACAGTTATTTGGCTATATGTTTTTTTCTTTGTTTGTTTGTTTTTTGCAGTGGACAAGAAATAATTTCATGATCACTGATCATAGATTAAATGTATTTCCTACTTGATAGTGAAATTATAGTCCCGAATACACATAATTTGAAATACCAATTTCATTTTTCCCACTGTTGTCAGGGGGACTTAACTGACTCCCAACTCTCTATTTTGAGGTCAGAGGCTTAGGAATGAGTGAAGCCTCCCTCAGGCTATGCTCTGTTCTTGCATATTTAGTTTCCAAAGAGCAAGATGGAAAAAAACTTAGCCTTCTAGATCTCCTGCTCCCAACAGCTTCATGGGTGCTCTGAAAGAGCCTTGCCCTTTCCAATTCAAGTTAGCATATCTGATTCAAAAGACAGACAAATGCATGATTGTTCCATAGATATGTCTGCCTCGGTTGAATGTCATTACTAATACTGGAATGCTGTCAGAGTCGATATCCTGTAGTTTCTTTGAGCCAGATGCATTCTGTCTGTGCCAAGTGTATTGGCAAACACACAAACACACACAAGTACACACTCACAAATATATTTGTGGATAGTTCCTAAGCAGCATAGCTGCATGCAAATATGAAAGACAGCAAAGAAAGCCGGGCTACCGATAATTATGGGTGCACCCAAAAGATGCTATTACCATAGGATCCTAACAAAACTGTACAGTAATGAAATTCTCTGGGTCACTTTGTAAAAGTGACACTGGCCTCTACATGAAAGCAGCTCACAGTCCCAACAGCTCAGTGAGTGAAGTTTGGAGCAATGTGAAACTTGCACCTCCCCTTCAGCAAACAGGTTTCAGAGAGTTTTCAAGCTGACCTTTTGAGTTTCTTTTATGCGAAAAGCCCTTTGGTAATTTCCAGTAGACATAAAACAAGATTTACAAACAACTGTGCATTCTGAAATGGATAGTTGCAGTTCTGTTCTTACATGTGTTCAAATTTTGATAGGAAATGCACTAAATGGCCATGAGCGGAGTTTGTCCTGTGTTGCTTTATGCATCCTGTTTCACATTTTTCATTATTCATAAAACTTACTGAGGCACCAAACATGATGGGCTTCCCCCCACCCCAGCTTCCCCATTTGATATTTCTTTATGACTCAACTTTTCTCAGCTATTTCTTCCTTCAGCACAATCACATGATTTAGTTTCCATTTTTTCCTTTGTTCTCCCTTTCCTCTAAACATGCATACAACCCGCAAGGTATAAAACCCTGAGGTACAAAAGATATTGAAGATTCTGGAGCTGCTCTGTAGCGTGTGGGCTCTGCTTTGCCTTCTAGTTTGCCAAAAGGCTCCATATGGAAGGTCTTGATCTTCAACTGGTGTGAGCTGCTGAAGCTCTGATGCCCTTCAGCAGAGCCGCTGCAGTGTATAGCAGCAAAGAAGCTGCTGCTTCTTTCTTCAGCTACTGATTCTTTGAGAGGCCTGGACTCATGCATAGATGAAGTGAGGAGCAGCAATTCTATAGCTGCAATGACATTTTAATGAAATGTGCTTGAGCATCACTGTGATACGAATACTAATCACACTGGCAATTTTGGGTTCCATCTTGCTTCTCTCCAAGTTAATCAGAAAAGTCTTGCTGCTCTTGTAAACCAGAATCAGACCCTCCTGGGGGCTGTGAATAAACTCCTGGCCAATACTTCAATCAGTTCTCAGCCCATGAATCATTCAGTAGTTTCACTGGTATCAGTGGGAGGACATTTCCTTGGTAATGACTCTACAATCAGGCACCCCATCTGTAATGAACACAGCTCCAACAAAGAATAGAGCATTGATTGAAAAATAATTAATCTGCCCCACCAGAAATTTATCCTCAATCTGATGACTCAGCTTTTTAACTGATTTTAATGCTGTGCAAATATCTCTCCTTTGTATTCAAAGGAAAACCCAAACCTATTTCATCCATTATTCTGTTATTTTTATAACTTACATTGTTCTATATCAATTTCTTAGGAAGGAAAAAAAAACTTTATACAGGACTTTCATTCTAGCTGGGATCCTACCTAAGGATAGTCCTATTTGTCTGGTCTGCCAGCCCTGCCAGACCCAAGAAGCAGGGGATGGATGGCTTACAATAGAGGATATAATTCCTATCAGCCGGAAAACGGAAGGTAGACATTAAATTCAAGGGATATGAAGTGTTTCAGAAAAGGAAGCCAACATTTTTTTTTTTTTAATACACATTTGGATAAAACTTAATTGTATTATTGTCTTTTAATGAAACTGACATTTATTACAAATGAACTTCACAGCTAGTGAGGAAATAAGGTACATCTATTTGACTCCAAAACAGCTGATAATTGTACAACTTAACTCCAGCAAAAGTAACAAGAAGGGTACAAATTATTTTAAGAATTTCTCTGTCTAAAGTGTCAGACCTTTGTCTGATTAACTTTGAATGGAACTTAAGGATCAGATCTTTCTTGCTGTTGTTGGCATGAAATGCTTTATTGCTTAGACCAGCACCTGGGCAAAGACATTAGGCAGGCATGGTTGTGAATAAGGTCTTTCAGTATATCGTGCTTATCACCACAGTACCTGAAAGTCTGCCTGTGCTGTTCAGCAAAGTGACTAACGCAGAGGTTTCAGTACTAAAAGAGTCAAAAAGTACAGCTCTGAAACTTTATTTCAGGCAGATACAGACAGAACTAAATGCATCTTAACATTAATCTTAACTGTTCGGCTACAAATGTTTCTTGCAAAGTAGGTCTCACTAAAGTTGTGTATACTGTAGTATAGAGGCCTGATCAAACTGATCAAGTGTAGAACATAACAATGCCTTTGGGAATGCATTCAGGCAAAAACAAACAAACAAAAACAAACAAACAAAACAACCAAAAAAACCCAGAGACTGTGAGTTCTTTAGTTTTCAAGCAACATCTCATTTTAGCTGCATTGCTCTACCTGGTTTGCAGTTAACAATATGGCTTTGGAAACTCTGAGAAGGAAAGAGTTTTCAGCTTCTCAAATGTCGGCATTGCTATACTAAACAGAGAAGCGTTCATTCAGTGTTCTGTGTGGTAGTTCATCTTTTATTGAATCTCATTTAGCATAGGCATTCCAGCCACATTACAAAGGGAATTTTATACTGTACAAAGTCAATTTTTAAGTGTTTCTTTTACTTAAAGCACACTGTGCCATATGGCTGTTCAATGTCTACCTTCCATACCATACTGCTGTCTCTGACTTAGTCTTCCAAACTTTATAATTGAACATCCATGATTTATCTTCTAGAGGTCTTTTTCACTGGGAAGAGAAAACAGAGAGACTTTATATTCTTTATTGCAAAGCTGTATGGGGAAGAACAGTTGAATCTTTCTTTTCAGCTCTACCTGTACTCTGTCTTACAATTGAAGTGCTAGTGTTTTAGAATATTACTTCATTTTACCACAGTAAAAATATATATATGCATATTCGTTTGCTGAGTGCCGGGAGATTGAAGAAACTGGCAGCCAACAGCCTCTAACAGTCCAGTCTACTTATTATGTACATTTAAGTAAGAAGTAAGCTTCAATTAGGAAAATAATGCTTGGATATTCCAAGTTAGACTAAGTAATTCTGAGAACTGGAATGCTCAGCTTCACTGTATATACTAAACTGTTTCCCACAAACTTCTACTTTTACAGACAGTCCTGGTTACTATACCCAAACCCACAAACTCTTTGTTACTTAAATCATAACTATCAAGTTGTATTTCGCTTTTATTTTTTTCTATGAAACCACAACAAAGTACATGATCCTAACAAAAAAAAAAAAAAAAAGAAAAAAAAAAAAAAAAAAAAGAAAAGAACTAAGAACTAGCAGGTGTAGAATGAAGATATACTGCTGTAATGAAGAAAAGTTGAGAGAGTTGGACTTGTTTAGCCTGGGAGAAAAGAAGGCTGCGGGGAGACATCATAGTGGCTTCCAGTACTTGAGGGGAGCTTATAAGCAGGATGAGCACCAACTTTTGTCACGGCCTAATAGTGATGTCTTTAAACCAAAAGAAAGGAAATTTAGGTTAGATGTTAGGTGGAAATTCTTTTCTCAGACGGCAGTGAGGTCCTGGCACAGCTGCCCAGAGAACCTGTGGTGCCCCATCCCTGAAGGCATTCAAGGCTGGGTCAGATGGGGCCCTGGGCAGCCTGATACAGTGGGTGGCAGCCCTACGCATGGTGCCCATGGAACCATGTGGGATTTAATGTCCCTTCTAACACAAGAATTCTTTGATTCTGCAATACCTATTTTTTTTACCACGTGGAAGCAGAGAACTCTTTTCTTACTAGATTTTTATGTGGTTCAGGGCATCTGAAGAAATAATAGTCTATAAAATTGAATCAACATTCGTTAAATCCAGTAGAAGTTAGTCTAGATGCAAAATAAACTAAAAATTATTTGATGAGCTGCATAGATTCTGTGTGGCAGTTTGCATTAGATGCTTTCAGGATTAGCTGGGAAAATTTTGTCTAGGCAAGCCAGTACAATTCGCTAAAGCTAATTCAGACTGAAATAGGGTCCTTTATGGTTTGAATGTTAGTGGTTCAAGTTTTAGTCTGGAAAGTATTGGTACCTACCACAGGGATTTTCCATTTGCATATTGATACTGCATTTTGAAGCTTACACTGAGATAAGAATAACATCCGATTGTGGCCAGCTATGACTTTGAGGTCTGCGCTTGTTGAGGAGTCGTACCACAGGAAAAGCCCTGGGGAGAATTCTGGCTGACTCAAATAGGAAACTCTTCAGCAGTGTGTGTTGTACAGCAGCTCTGCAGCCAACACGTTCACTACACACACCACACATCCCACATGCAGCTCAGGAGCCTACACCCGCTGTACCATGAGATGGGGAAGTCCCAGAGCTGTCTTCAGTTTAAGGAGACAGAGAAGGCCCTTCTGAGCTGGCAGAGAACATTGAGCAGCTTAGCCCTCAAGTTCCACACGGAAAATATCTGCAAGATCAGTGAATGAAGTGGGTTTTTGTGGGATAATATGGCACACCAGTATTTTTCAGAATATCAAGCACATATGTTGGCATTTTCCAGATGTGTACCACAAAAGAAATAGAATTGTAAACTGATAATGTGAGTGCTCAGTGCATTTTGCCACAGCAGGTTGTCTGCCTTTCCATTCTGATCATAACACAATTACATGAGTTTCCAAATGTTTTAAACGCCTTTTTTTTCCTTTAATAGTAAAAACTAATCTACTCAGAGGATTCAAAAGGCGTCTGGAAAATAGTTTCTAGTAATGCATGGTGATAGGGAGACGTGCATTAATCATTAATGTATCTTAATGATCACATCATAAAGTAGAAATTACTACAGACTTCCACACCAGTAATTTAGATGACTGTACCAAAGTAAGGAATGTGGGTCAAACTCCTCCTCACATGTCAATGGGAAGATTGTCTCTAAAGAAGAACATCCTTTGAAGGAAAAGAGCAAACGAGTCAGCACTGGTGAATTTAGAGTGGGCAAACACGTTCTTTCATGAAACTTAATTTTAGGACATGAAATACCAAACATACATCAAAGCTGTTGTCCATTAATACAACCACAGAATACAAATCACTTCAGTTGTTAACTATATAGGATACAGCAGTTATTTTTTGCAGCCTCAGCACTGTAGCAGTTATTACACTTCCTCCCCAAACTTTCTTCTTTCATTCTTTCTACTAATAAATTCTGATTTAAACTAATAGATTTCATCAGCCAGAACCCACTCAGAAGAAATTCATGCACAGCTGGAGGAGCTGGGGTAGTAGGATGATTCTATGACAAGCCACAGTGCTAGAGGAATAGAATACATTGTAACCAACAGCAACCTCCAAGAACATAAAGATATCTCTAGGTCCCCGCTCTTGTGCTTAATTGTCTTCAGAGTATTTTGTGTTGTTATTTCCAGGCAAAACCATCTGATTCCAACTTACTATCGTTGTCTCCTTCTACCAGTGTTTACCTCAGTAAAGAGCTTGACTCTGCACTCTCAATTGCCTCTCGTATGTTCTGGGAGCAGCAGTCCCTGAATTCATCCATCCCTTCTCCAGGAATAATTGCTTCCCTTAGTATTCTAGATGTTTTCCTGCTGGCATAGCCCAGGTTGCTGCTACCTTTCATCTCTGTCCCTAGCTGTACTCCAGGACTTCCATGCCCTTCTCCACAGGTACTCCCCAGTCAGGCAGTGGCAGTCTGTCCTCTGCTGGTCCCTAGTCTATTGTAACACAGAATCCTTAGAATTGGAAGGAACTTTTAAAGGTCATCTCCTCTGCATCTCCTGTGCATGTCTCAAACAGGGACATGCACAGCTGGATCAGGTTTCCCAGGGCCTGATCCAGCCTTACCTTGGCAGCCTGTTCCAGTGCCTCACCATTTTCACTGTAAAAGACTTCTTTACATCTAACCTAAATCTACCCTCTTTAAGCTTGAAGCCATTTCCCCTTGTTCTATCATAACAGACCCTGCTGAAGAGTCTGTCACCTTCTTTTCTTTAGCTCCCCTTTAGATGTTGAAGGGCTGCTATCAGGTCTACTTGGAGCCTTCTCTTCTCCAGGCTGAACAGCCCCAGCTCCCTGAGCCAGTCCTAGCAGAAGAGGTGCTCCATCCCTTTGATCATTGTTGTTGCCCTTCTCTGGATGTGCTCCAGCAAGTCCACGTCTCTCCTGTACTGAGGACTCCACATCTGAACACAGTACTCCAGGTGAGGCCTCACCACTGCAGAGCAGAGAGGCAGGATCACCTCCCTTCACCCACTGACCACACTTCTTTAGATACAGCCCAGCATATGATTGGCTTTCTGGGCTGTGAGGGCACATTGCTGACTCGTGTCCAGCTTGCCATCCACCAGAACCCCCCAGCTCTTTTTCAGAAAGGCTGCGCTGTTTGTTCATCCCCCAACTTGTATTGGTAGCAGATGTTGACTTGACCCAGGTGCAAGATCTTGTATTTGCCTGTACAAGCCCGTCTAGGTTTCTCTGGATGGCATCCTGTCCCTCTGGTGTGTATCACAGAATCGTAGAATAGCTTAGATGATTGGAAGGCACTTCAAAGATCATTGAGCTCCAACCTCCCTGTTATGGGCAGGGTTGCCACCCAGCAGATTAGGCTGCCCAGGGCCCTATTCAACCTGGCCTTGAATGCCTCCAGGGATATAATAGAGGTGCTCCAGTCCTCAGATCATCTTCATGGCCCTCCTCTTGCTCTGCTCCAATAACTCCACATCCTTCTTGTGCTAGGGCCCCAGGCCTGCATGCAGGCATGGAGCACAGCATATATCTTAGCTGAATTCCCTGAGTTTCCTGTCAGTATAATCCTTCTTTCTAGGTCCTTCTACAGGCAGCCCTTCCCTTAAGCATATCAGCTGCCATCCCCTCAGGTCATCTACAGAACTGATGAGAGTAAATCTGTTTCCTTCTGCAAACCCAGGAATGACCCCTGAGGAAATGCACCTGTATCCATTTACAAACTTTTGTGTGTGTTACAAACTACTTTCCACCACTCTATTATATGCTAAAATTGTACAAGTATTGAATTAGAAATACTTTTAAGACCAAATCAGACCAAACACGATGTTTCCAGCAAATTTGTTGCACAGTGGTTTAAAGAAAATAAAATTGGGCTGCCAAGGTATTTTATAAGGCAATAGGAATTGATGGAGTAATTTTTTGTGTTATTATTTTAGCACTTTCCTGTCCAACAAATTTATGGGGTTGATGAGAAGTGACTTCTTAGACTTCAGTTACAGCTTAGTTCCAAAGTACATCCAGAAAGAAATACACAGGAGCGTTAGCATGCCCAAAAGTGAGTTTGAGACCTATGTATTGAAACCTGTTGTGTGCACAACAGGACACTGTTCAGGGAGATACGATTCACTCTGGTCTAATTTTGTTTCTGCTTATCTTTCTTTGAGCCCAACTTTTTGATGCGCATGCGGCCCTGACCCCAGAGTTTGTTAATGGGATATTTCTTTGGAAACAGCAAAGTGAAACATTCTTTAAAGGTAGGATTTCTTTTCACTACCAAAACACACTTGCGTAAAAAGGCAACATGCCAAAAATGTCATATTTGAAGGACAAGAGATGCAGTGCCAGAAATTCCCTGGCTTCATTAGAGGTGTGAATATTGCTATGTAGTTTTTACTCAAAGTTTTGGCTCTGTTCTCACTCAGTTGTCATCTTTATTCATAAGCTTAGAGATTCTGCTGAGTGTGTCGACTTCCGCATTCACTGCTGTGGCCAAACATGCTCTCTTCTGTTTTAGGAATATTTCTTGCAGAACTTCTCTCTGACAGTAAGTTCTTGTTCATTTATTGGCTTGATTTTTGCTGAACAGATAGGACAGGTAAGCTTGCTAAGAAAAGAATCCTTCCTCCTCTCTCCTGTGTAGTTTTGCATCTGCCATCTTATCTACATGATTAATAGGTTAGCTGACATAATTACTTTTCTTAATAGCTTCAGGCAGAATTTTTTTTATTGTGTCCTACTACTCCTAGTTGGCGGTCTGTCAGCTCCAGTGCAACTCTCGGGGCTTATATACCATGGGATAACATGTGATGTTATAGATACCTAGGTACCCTGAATAATTCAATCTGTATACATAACACAGCTCAGCATCAGCACTACCTTCAAAAATGTAAGCAGTAGAGCTGTGCTAGTCCAGCACGAAGCCAAGGCTAATTAACTCCCCTGAGAAGTTTACTGCATTACCTAAAATTTTCAACATCTTTGGTCACACCTTGTTTTTCATTGTCTAAATACACGATGTGGTTTCTTGATGTCTGAGTACCATTCCTGTCGTTGACCTTTTGGGACCCCATTGATTGTAACTAAGGAACATCCTCCTGACTATTGTAATAAAGATTTCCATTCTTAAAACCACTCTGCCTTTGGTGCCTGGCTTGCTATTGGATTCAGTGTACAGACTTAGGTAGCAAGACACTGAGGGCATTATCAAAAGCATACCAAGAATGTCTCTGTTTTCTGTAGATATGAATAGAAACAGCATGAGGCTTTCTACAGTGAGAGCCACTACTCATAGAGTGGTGAAACTACCTTTCCCAAAGATACCCGATCAAATGCCATGTGACAGTGACGCTGGATTTACGTGAAGATGATCCATCACAAAGTTTTCATCTTGTAAACTTAGTCTGTTAACACTGTAATGATGGCTGAGTCCAGCAAACCTTTAAAAGCCAACTGCGAAAATAACTGTTACTGTTGCCTTGGTTTTGCTGCTGTGGAGACTGTCATTGCAGTGTTTTGTTCCAGGTGGTTTCATCTGGTAAAACAACTCCAGACACAACTAGATGAGAGGAAAGAGGTGGCAATGGTAGCCACCAGTCCAGAGGTAGCTCAAGGTCATTGCATTCAGACAGGGTCCACAAGTCCTCTTCTGCTTGGGACCCAATTGGCCCAGCTCCCACACAGCTGTGTGAGCCAACAGACTGTGAACCCACATGATCCAAGTTGCTGTCAGTGCTCTTCCGCTGGTTCTTCCACGTGGACTTAGTGTTATACTGCAGTGAAGAACTTCAGCCAATGTCAATATTGTCTGACGTTAATGCCTATTTCTCTGTTATAAAGCAAAATGCAGAAAATTACGACTAAGCCATTTTTACTGCTTATTTAAGAAAGCTCAGCTTAAAGGAAAAATCTGTTTTTTTCCATGTTGGTCCCAAGTGTATCCATCTGTCCAGGTGAAACATGCTTTGCCAACAAGGCTTGTAACTTTCTGAAAGCAGAGCGTTGGCTAGTGTAAATGTACATTATCCATTTAAGGCAAATGGAACTAAAGTGATTCTTGTTAGCTCAGGATCTGACCCTGAGACTGAGCAAGGAATTTTACTCAAATTAAAAGCACCAGGTGTGTTATTGCTGTACCTCCACGTTGTTTGTAAATAAGCTCCAGAAGTTAAGACATTGATGGTTTGAATTAACTAAGTGTGAAGTCCAGATGCTGTGCACTTTATCTCCAAAAGCAGCATAGGAGGAGGAGAAAACTAGAGTGTCTGATGTACTGCTACCTACTCATGGAAAAGGAAATTACAGCAAAGAGGACTCACAGAGAAGCGCAGGAGGCAGAGCATGGGAATAGGAGTTTTGCCTCCTTTGATGTAAGAGGCTTGCTCTGGAGATAAGACATTTAACTCAGTTACCCAGTACAGTTTTACAATGGCAGAAGTAGATGTCCTCCAGTTTTAACTGATTAGCTCTTCTTAAAAAATACTTAGGGTGAACAGACACACTGTATACTTGAAAACTGCATAAGATATCAAAAAGAAATAGGCATCATTTGGCACCTTCTGTAATTGCTATGAGGGAAATAGTAATATATAACTATCAGAAGAAAGGGTGCTACACTTTTAGAAAGCTTAGATATATTTATGTATATGTATATATATATTTAGATATATTTTTAGATATATTTTTAATGGCCAACAAACAAATGATGTGACATACATTTTACATATCTGTCAGGTAAGGAATTTGAGATTAAATCATATATATTGATTTTGAGGTGCTAGACACAAATTCAGTATACTGAGGAAAAAAAGTGCTTTTGATGTGAAGCATGCAGTTATGTTGGATTGCTCCTGAAAATACTCATTATACCTGAAATGCTTTGGATCCAACAGCAGACCCACTACAGTTTATCAAAAGCAGACCTATAACCCTCATTCCAGTTCACATCGTAGACGTCTAGTCATTAAAACCAAGTGCAGAATATTCCTGATTTTACCTGTCCTGTCACAGCCGACTGAAATGGCCTTCGAAAAGAACCATTATGAGGCGCATGTGAATGCAGGTGAACATGTTCATAAATGAGTGGTGACATATTTGAGCAATAGTAACAATAATAATAATAATGAAAATAACTACATACCTGTTTTCCAGAAAAAAAATATAAAAATAATAATAAAAAAACCAACAGTGGCAAGTATTGTTCAAACAGTAATAGAATCTTTTTTTTTTTTTTCCCCCCCCAGACAAAATGATGTATGATTTTGGTTACTAACAGAAAGGAAACAGCATAATCTTCAAATCATGGGCTTTTTTGGTCAGATTTAACTCTTAGGGAGAAAGTCCATTGTCTGCCAAGCAGATGAATCTTCCCTCAAAGCATTTCAAAGCATTTCAGATGTGATTTTTTTTCTTAATGTAATAAGACACTATGTATTTTGTCTCCAGTTCTCTGAAAGGAATCTCAGTGAAGCAATTAATATCAAACTGAATGACTGACCAACCATCTGCCAATTCCAGCACATTCAATACAAATGATGCTTTATTCAGAGTACAGAGTCTGCCATCAGAAGAATTGATTTAGTTGAGATCGGAAGGCAAGAATTATATGTAATTATACATGCAGTGAAACTCACTTGCATAAGACTTTGATGCAGTAAAGTCTTTTTCTGCTGCACTAAAGGAGAAAAGATAACAGAAATCTTTCAATAAATTGCATTGCGTAAGATTCAAGTCATACTGAATCTTTACTTGCCTGAGGAAGAGTAAAGGTAGGCTTATTACAGGAGGTTTTGCTGTTCCAACTGAGATATTCAGATATGCTGAAAGTATTAAACATCCAAATCTGATTAATTTTGGTGGACTTGGGCAACATAATCCTTGGGCCACACTTAACTCATATGTTTTGACATCACAGAAGGCAGCTGCCTTCACATCACATCACAGAAGGGAGAGGAAATCCCAGGTTACTTGTTTCAGTAGAATATAAAGGAAGAAGTCATTACAATGAAAAAGAAATCATAGCTTGCAGAAGACATTTTGTGTTAGCTTTTGGCAGCTGGTATGGTGGATTCCTATAAATCTACAGCAAAGTCAACTGGGAAAGCCATACAAGGTTTCCTACAGCCTTGGGAGAACTTTTAAGTTTGCACTACGATTTTCCTCAATTGGTTTGCCTAGCTGCAGGGAGACAGGTTAGAATCTTGTCTTGAAACAGGAGCATAAAATCCTCATGCAGGTTACCATTCCTGTACTTACACAGAAAGCATTCTCAAGTCACTACGCAGAGTGCGTAGTGAAGTTACAGGAAACAGGATTTCTCAAAGTAGGACTTTCATGGCTTGCTGTCGGGATTCCAGGTTCTGACAGAGGAAAATACAATCAAAAGTAAAGTAGAGGAGAGAGTTCAGAAAATACTTACCTTTTCTCTTCTGCTTCTTGTGAAAATAATACTCCCTTGCTTACGTGACATATCAGCCACGCTTATCTATGCACAGCATGCGTATCTGGCAACAAGTACAAAGGAGTCAAACTTTCACAGAAGTTGAAAGTGCTAGATAATTTATTCCTAAGTCTGTTAAAGCTTCTGCTTTGATATGACACAGAGCCAGTCATTTAGAAGAATTTTATTTTGAGTCAACAGCAGCTCTAGGAGATGAGTAAGTTGCATTTTGGGACTTTAATGGATAGAGTTTAAAAATGTAATTTGCTTCTTGACCCAAGTGTAGGTGTTCTAGTATTGGCTAAATATCTTCATTTGTTCACTGGTTGGTTCCTATTTGAAGCACTTACAGAAAACACATTTTCTGCATAGTCCAGATATAAGAGATGGAAATAATTTTCAGCAGGAAAACGTGAATAAGATCAACTATTAAAAGAGTGCATGCTTTGCTGTAGAACAAACTGAAACTAATTAGCAGCATGTGAAAACAACTGATAGCAATTAAGTCAGCATTCATATAGTCAAGCATATTAAAAAGTCAAGAGGGCAAATATTTAATGGTTACGTGTGAAAAACATATGTATGTATTCATATTAAATTGCATAGAAGTGTTTGAAACATACCTTTCCTTCTCCCTTGCTATAGTAAGCATTTTCCAGGTCAGCATGGATTGGTTTGTTGCTTTCAAACAAGCAAAGTGAACGGACTTTACTTTCTAGATGATTTGACATTACCTTTCAGTTGTATTGTTTTAATTTCTGTAGAAGTAGAAGACTTTCTGGGTCTGAGCATTAACTGCTTCTATGTAATCTGACATTATTCTTACATGTGCTTTCTCAATTTAAATATTGCTGCTGATGCTCATCAGCCTACAAAGCCCAAGGAAGTAAAACTTGATGAACTTCAAACAGTTTAGATTCCCTAGCCCTGATTGTGCCAGTTGCTATTTTTACTACTACTGGGGAAAAGAATAGAAGGTCTGTAGGCTAGAATTTAGCTTTTTGGCAGCCACAGTTGTCACTTGCTCAAGGATCTTGCTTCACTTGTTCCTTCAAACTGCACTTCCAACATTGTCCACAGTTAACACTGTGGGAAAGCTGTTTGAAGCTCCTGATATTGAACTTCACTTACTCTGTGTACAGCTACTGCAAAGGGAAACTGAAGGTCATTTTGTTGTTCTCTACACCTTCCAGAGCTAGCTCTAGCCCCTAGATTTTGCTGCCTTGGTAAGTCAGCTTAGGATAAAGTATCCGTGAAGATAGATAGTGCAGTGCATATGAGGGTCAGCAGGTCCTGAGAGATTGTTTACAGGTGGTGAGGGAATTCTGTACATATGGCTGCCTTTCTCCCTATTTTTCTAGATGTTTCCTCCTTCTGGTATTGAGCATGCCTGCAGCAGCAATGCAGCATCACAAAGGAGCAAGTCTGAGCCCAGTCTGCTGGTTCTTCAGGCTGTTCTTTTGCAACACTGAAATCTGCCTTGACTGAAGAACAACACACCACACAAAATGATCTACACCACTGCCACCCCTAAAGGTGTTATCACAGAGGACTCCCTATACCGGGTGGAAACATGAACACCACCACATGTTTAGGCTCGTTTTGCTTGTATTAAGAATGGAGTCAAAACGCAAAGAGGACAGATTTCCTTGCACCGGTTTATTTGCAGCAGCAGAGCTCTATGCAGATGTCACGATCTGGCCACTGCTGGGAGAGAATATATGTAACTATCTCCCCATAGACTTCTGATGTAAAAAGGTGCCTTTTCCTTTCCACATTCTTTCAGTGTTATGACATCTAACGTGGAAGTAGAAAAGACAAGAGTCATTTTTAAGACACTTAATATTGCAGATGTGAAACTCTTAGTGGCCCTTGTAAGTTAATACCCATCTAAATACACAGTAAGATCATCAGACTCTGAGTATCTCAGGAACAGCCAGTGCTGCTAAGGCTCAATCATATCTCATTCACTTTCAATCAGAGTATCTTATAGAAGCAAGGTGTGACTATCAAAGCCCCTGCTGATCTAAATGCTCTGTTCCTACTCCTGCTATTATACTAATTTTTTTTTCAGAGATCGTGAAGATTAAAAGACGAATGAATAAGACCTCAAAACGGAAAGGCAACATGCTGTTTTATGAAAATTAATTTTTTATTTCTTCCTCGTAGCACTACAGCTAAAAATTATTAACCTTACCTTTCACATTCCCTTTTCTGAATTTCCAAATCTGTATTATTTCCTACAAATTTCTGCCTGATAAAAAATGAAAATACTGTACCTCCTTCAGCTATAGTGATATGTCATTCCTTTTGTCTCAAACTAAAATAATAAAGAATGGAAAACATTTTTAGAAGATGAAAAACTAAATATCGCTGGTGACTTAGAAAAAAGAAATAGTGATGTATTTTTCTGACTAGCTGTGGGTAGTAAGACACAAAAGATTGCAATTTCTGGTATTTAACAAGGTTATTCTTTTCCTGCTTAATTGAATTTAAGTCCCAATCTTGAAGTACTTGCATTGCTACTTTTTATGTACTTTTTTCCAGATGCATTCTTACATTAGCATTTTCCATGTTGATAGGATATGTCTTTAAGTCTTTTAGTGTTTCTTGATCCCCTTTAAGCCCTTTTACTTGGCAGTTTTTTCCCTATCTACAACAAAATATTTTGAAAGAAACTGTTAAATATCTTTGACACTTCTGTAAGCATTTAACCAAAAGCGTTTGACAAACATTACATGCACAGTGCAATACTTTTAGATGCTTCATCACCATTTTTCTCTGAGAAATTTATCGTAGAAACAAACAAACAAAAAAGTTTCTGAGCTCTTCACAAAGACGACATTGTAGATAATATTACTGAAATGCAGAGAATGATTCTAGTGAACTTGGAGCTACTGAACATCCATTAACAAGGGGACATAAAGATCTGAATTGTTTCAGCAGGCTCTATGTAAAATGGCTCTCTAGGTTACAGTAAGAATATAATAGCAATATTATTTCACTGCAAAAGGAAATACCGCAGTAGGAAATGAGAAACCGTGCAGACAATTAAGACAGTGCAGGAATGCTTAACTGTACCAAAGTGATGAGCCTGACTACTTTTGAAATAATTCTGGGCCTGGTGGTTGCTATTTCATAGTCAGTGCCACAGGAAAGAACGTATCTACATATAATTTGGAAATACAGGGATTCCACCATCATTTTGATGGCCTAAAACATGAAGAAACGCTGTTTTAGTTGTCTTTTAAGGGAGTAGGTTTCTACTGGGTCACAGGTAGTGATGTTACAGCAATTTGAATAAAGTTATTTTTAAGGTGATTAACTAACATAGTACAGCTTCTTTGCTGGTTCATGGCACATAACTGATTATGAAGTTAAAAAAAAAAAAACTATAATGGTGTTATTTGCAGTGGAGTACAATTGTGCTCAGTTTCTTTGATATTCGGGTCAACAGTACCTGAAAGGTGAGGGATCAAAAAGAAAAACGATTGTCTCGCAGGCTCACTTCATGGCCCCTATCCAGCATGTGAGCCACAGTGCATTACTCTGCTAACATTTACATTCGTGCAACATTAGAATGAGTTACTTTGAATATTCACTGTCAGAACCTTATTAAAGTGCTTGTGCAAAGATCTAGACAGACAGCTCCATACAGTGAAGTTTTCAGTTAGTCGATCCACAGACAATGTGTGTCAGCTGGTACAAGGTCAGCACACCTGAACCCCACCCTACAGAACCACCTGTTCAGAGAAGGATGAAAAAGATATCTATGCCTGCAGCAGCACTGTGATGAAAGGTACCAAAAGTTTTGTTGCATAAAATCAATACAGGGAGAGTAAAGAACTAAAGGAAAAAGGTACCAGAAATAGCATATATCCTAACCATTCTACTTTTTTAAGTAACAACAGTTTGGTTTCAGTATAAACAGCAGTACATTACAGATTGAGATTCCAACAAGCATGCTGGAGTTAGAAAGCTATTGTGCATAGATTTTTTTTTTAACTTGAGATTAAATTCAAAGGATGTCAAACACTTCAAAATTTGGAAAATCATAATTAAGGTCCACAAATTCACTTGACTCTCCCACAGATAAGAGCAGCTTCCCTGTATTCCTTTTTATATAAGCTCATGTGGGAACTGTTGAGTCACGGCCTGATCACCTGAAGCAAGCACTGAGTCAACTGTGGGAGCTGTCTCAAAAATTTTTGTCTCAAAAATACTGGAAAACTGGTGGCCTGAATTCTTTGAAGGCACAGAGAATTGTAATGATTAAGAAATGATCTTTTCTACTTCTCTAAAGATGTAGAGACTGAGGCTGCGGAGTGGGGAGGGAATTTTAAAAGGAGGGCAAAATAATTGATCACCATGAAAATTGTGGATGAGCTTTTATTCATGTATGGTCTTCAGGGGGACAGATGGATGAGGACGGATGGATGAGGGGTCTATTATGTGTATTGAAATTACAACAACTATCACTTCATAAATCATGTATGCAATTCAGTAGTGAGCTTTTCATGTCTAATACTTGTGTGTTGCTTGAGTTACTAAGCCAGTGTCTCTCATACTAATCCCAGAGGCACTGCAGAGTTCAAATCAGTGCTTCTAGAAGCTTAAACAGTGTCAGACATCACTGATGCCCTTTCCAGTCATGTGGATCCTGCAATGTTTTCTTCTACATACGAGTCAGATGTAGCTGCCTGTAGAAGAAAAGCAGAAATAAATTACCAGTATTTGATTTTAATTGTCCTTGTGACTTGGCCAGCATGTGAACAAATTTGGAAGCTTAATTAAAGTAACGCATTGGAAGCTGCCACTAGATCTGGATGCAAAATGAAGAGGTAGTGACTCATTTTGATTTATGTTGTTGACTGTTATTTCTTTTTTCAAAAAAAGAAAAAAGCTGGTAACCAGTGAAACATAAATTCCTGTTTATTCAATGGCTCTCACGTGTTAAAATAAGCACACAGTAGAAACATTTGGAGAAACTTCAGTTTTCTGTTCTTCCCTCTTGTGCATTACAAACACAATTGCACTAGAACTGTAGGTAGTGTTAGCTTTAAGAAGCAAGGTGGCTTACAGTTCTCCATGCTGTCAGGAGAGTGTTCTTTATACTGTCATTGTCTCCTGAAGAAGACCCAAGTGCTTTTAATACCTTGCAAGGGTAACAATGTTTTGATTTAGAATCAGCAGAAAGTATGCCATTCTCTGCTTATCTACAACAAGTATCTGTATTAAGATTACAGTACTTTCTACAGAGATGCAAAAGTGCTATGATGTGCTATAATTTCAGGATAGACAGAGCTCACTGTGTGTTTGCACACGATACCTCTCCCACCCAAGCAAAGCATTCTATGACTTCATCTACATGAAGGACTTGTCCCAGCTTAAGAAACAAATATTACAAAAAGACGAGAGAGAGAATGTAAGGATTGTGTAATGACCAGATCCTTAATGAAGTCACTAAGAACAAAGAGTCAACCAGCCAACTAAGGGTAAGCATTTTTTATGTGGATAAAAGCCCACAGAACCTCCTCCTATGCCACCCATTTAGAGCAGAAAGAAACGTTGATCTCAGTGTCTAGCTGTGTAGCTTCACTAATGAAGTGAATGCAGGCACATTATGAGGCAGTTGCTTTGTCTGTGAGAAAATGCATGCTAAGATGACCTACAATCAGCAACTTCAGACTAAAACAAAGTATTATAGTTTGATATCTTGTCATCTCTTTGACTATACTTTTCTCATTTGATGGTCTCGAGTCCCAAGAAGACAAATTGGGGTGTGGGCAGAATTTCTCAGAGAAATAGCATTCAGTTCTCTCAGAGGGTTGAAGAAATGTTGGAGGGCCTCAGACATGCCTTTAAATCAATGCAGAAGTAATTGTTTTAGTGTGATCCAAATTGATTATGTGCACACGTATTCCTGTGTGATTTGAGAATATCTGCAGAGATGCTTTTGTAGGAGGCAAGGGCAAGACCTTATGTGCTCTTTTTTAAGAGGCTGTGTAATTTTAATGGCTCTATTTCAGTGTAATTCAACAGGAAGGTGCAACATCTGTCAGATTATATTATACATATCATATTTATATACATAGTACAGCAACAATACAAGTGAAATCCCTCATATTTTAATATCTTTAGGTGTTAAAAACGATGTGGAATTCCCCCATAGTATAGTACACCCATTTTCCAGTTCATAATTGAGTGATTTATTCTTCCAGTCATTCCTAGACAAGGAGCCTTAAGGTCCTTTTTTCCTGTAGTTACTGAGGGGCTGTGAAAACTGATAACTCTTGAAGAGAAGACCTGACAAAGTAGTATTTAGTGGTATCTTGGTACTGAACTGACTGGCTAACCAATATGGCACACGGGAGCTTGCCACCCCTCTGATCCATTATTGTTGCACTGAGTTCCCCCAAACCCTTGTAGTTAGTAATAATGACTGCTTCTCAAAGTTCACCTCCTCCAAGGTGTCATGCTTGGCTTCCTGTGGGCTTAAAGCTTAGTCAGTGACCATGAAGAGAAGCAGATATGGTCAATCGTAGTCCCAGATGATGGTGTCCTTGGTCATGGTTTCTGAAATACCTGACAGAAGAAGTACGCATGCTATTTTCCTATGCTGCAGATTACCTTTTTTCCTCTGTAACCGAATAAGGGGAGCATATTTATTTACTGAAGTAACATGAATTTGGGGAAAATAAATGTTGTGAATAATATTTCCTTATTAATTTATTGACTGAAAATCAAGGGTATAAATCAATATGAGAAAACACTTTGGCTCTGTTCAGGCTCATAGAATAACAGACACTCTTATTGAGCCTGCTAGCAATGTTCTGTGAGACTTGTATGTTCTGATCATGCAGCATGGGTGTGAGGAAAGCAGGACATGTCCTTCATATGGATAACAAAAAAGGAAAAGGGGACTCTATTGATATCAAGTTCTCAATATTTGGTTCCCTGAGGTTTGTTTCTCATAAGCTTGCAAGTTTCACAGTCCTCTTGATATGTCTGTCATAACTGTATTCTAAAGTCCTGAGTCACTTTGTATATGGAATTGTAAGTCTTACAAAAGGATGACCAGCAAGATACAAAACCTGTCATCATTACATTGCTTGAATGAAAACTGCTTACATATAGACATTGGCAAGGTAATATATAGAGTGGCAATTTGCTGCAAGTGTTAAATGATCCTTAGGTAATCTTGTTCTGTTATGAAATCCTGTGATTTATATTGGCTATTAAGAAACATTAAAAATCTCTAGGCAAAAGTGTGCTACATGTGGAGGGGATCTGGAGATGCTCATATTGTGAAGTGATCACTGATGAGTAAAGCTCTTCATTACTTGACAGCTGTGTTATTCACCCTATTATATGCTTCCAAAATACTTCATGTTGTGGATTAGTTGCACTGTTTTAATTATTAAATACAGGCTTTAAAAAAAAATAATCAACCATGCATCTAATGCCTGAGGAATTTGACCGAACCTCTGTTAAATGTTAAGTCTTTGTTAGTGAAAGGCATTTGAAGAATAGCTCAGTAGACTGAGGGCTAAACAAAATCCATATAAAACAAAGATATATTTTCATTTCTCTAGTTCTGCATGTGGAAGAAAATGCTAAACTACGTAGCCTTCTGCTGTTTTTCTAACCCTTGGGGAATGCAATGTAGAATGGACACTTGTTCGGTTACTAAAACTTCTCTTCAGCCTCACAAAGACTTGGCTTCCCAACTTGATGAAAGCATTCTTATGAGTTTATATATAGCACCAATTCTTTGAGCAGTATTGTTCGGTAACAATAATAACATTATTGTTTTAGTTTCTCAAAAGCTCTCTTCATAGCAGTAGTTGAATTGTGGCAGACTAAATGCCACAGTATGTTTCTGAGTTGCAGTGTTTTATTCTGCATCCATGGACATGGAAGTTGCAGGTGTTGGTTTCTCTCACCAAGTTTACATTGTTTCCTAGTATCCATGAGCATAAAAGTGTTACAGCATGAAGAGCGCCTTGACAAAAAGTGAGTACAGCTTTGTGATTTGTAAAACAGAGGTAAAGCAGTGTTTTGGAGCAAACTCCAAGCTGGTGCCAATTAACTCAGATTTGCTGAGGTTTTTCCTATGTCATGTTTTTCTTTTGCCACATGGTTTAAGGGAAATATTTTGGCACAGTCATTCTCATCTGGCTTAGGTTTCAACTGCCTGGAGAATGTGACAACTTTTTCAGTGTTATGAAGTCAATGAAAAACTGTTTTTTCCCATACCACATCTGGGTGCTCTCATTCAAAAGTAGACTTGCACTGCAGTTTACACAATAGAGTATTTGAAGTACTTTTCAGGGTTTTGTGTGTGTATGTATTAAATTTCATACATAAATCATAATCTTCCAGTGCCTTTGAATACATAAGCAAAGAGAGCCCTTGACTTGCTCAAGCCACGTAACTGCAGATTTGCATGGTATAAGTTTGTGGTAACATGACTTATTTAAATAACAGTAATTCATAAATCTAGGAATTTCCATGTTCCTAATCTACTGTTTACTACCCATGCTTGTCAAGCTGCCTTTTCTCTTACCCACAGTTGTGAGAAAATCCTATTCTCCCAACCCCAGTTTTACATAATGCTCACAGATGTAGCATAACCTCATGTAATTGATACAGTACCTAGTGACATGTTCTAATACAATAGACCAGCTGGTAAAAGTGGAATAATGGAGAAACATAAGTAACTGTTGATATAAAGATCAGCCTGATGTGAGTGTTGTTCTCTGCCCAAATCAGAAGAAAACTCAATCAGCTGAGATAAGTATACAAAATGTTAGCATTCTGCAGCAGTAGTATTTAAAGTAGAAGCAATAATAATAATTAAAAAATGTTACCTCATAACTTCTGGAAAAACTGAGGATTCTCAGCTCCTCTGAACGAAGCCCCTTTCTAAAGAGTAGTCCAGAGTGAAGCCAAGAGGCATGAGAAAAGCTACTTTGCAGATGCCCCTCAACAAGTGCAGTTAACATCTGCCTCAGCGATACCTTCTCAGAAATCAAACCATGCTAAAACCCAGGCTCTTGAGGATGTGATGCATACATTCTCCATAAACATTCAGCCAAGTCACACTAATAAAGCCATGAATTGTTCTTGCTTGATTATGCAGAAAGATACAGGGCGTGCGCTGGTCAAAATTCCTTTTTTCTTCATAAATATTGACTTGAGCATGAAAGTACCAGGGGTTGTTGTCCAAAATATGCATGCTTAAAGTATGGAAGATAGGTTTTGTTATCTAAAATGAGAGAAGTTTTAAGAAAATGTTTTCTTCAAAAGTATGCTTCACTAAATGCATCTAACATTTTTTTTCCTATTTGCATACATTTCTGGTTATTTAGAAATTCACTTTCTACCTTTGCTTTCTTTCTTTTTTTTTTTTTTTTTTTTTTTATGATGTTCTGACTTAGAACACAAGTTTCTTGCCTGGCCTTCTGGTAATCTTAACAGCACTGGAAGTTAGAGCAGCCCACTGGGAACAGTAACTTGTGCTGTTATCTCACTTGATGTTTAGAAACGTCTCTGAAACTCAGAATGGTTGAAGTTTTACAGTTTCTTTGACCTCACTGCTGTGCTGGAGTCTTCTAAGGGAGCAGAGTGAGGTTTCACATACCAGTTTTGCATCAGTCTTGCACTATGGAAAATTTGACTGAGATTCTTTGTTAAACAAGTTCAAAATATGACCCATAAGGTTAGATGGTAATCTGAGTTAGACAGTGAGCTCAGAAATGTTAATTGAAGTTTAAACAACTGTTGTGGCTCAAGTTCAAAGTACAGATTCTATCTCTTTAACACTTATTGCACTCAAGCTGCAGAAGGTTTGACAGTATCTAATTTGACACTAAATTGATCATAGCAGTGGAACCAATCAAATGTTTGACATATGCAAACAGGTGCTAACTTCCAGAGATAAAACTCTGCAAGCATTAAGAAAATGAAACTGTAAGCAAGCTGTGGAGTATTCAAAGCACAATTTACTGAGGTTGCTATCTGCCACATTTCTCCATAGGGTACAAGTCTCTTAAAAGGGATGTCGGAACAGCTTCTTGTGGGGTTGTTTTTTTGTTGGTTTTTTTTTTTTCCAGATGAAAGAAAAGTGTGTGGGCAGGCACCCGGGGCTGTATTTGTGTTGCCAAGGGGAGGAGAGAACCCAGGGGTATCTCAGGACAAAAGGTAGCCTCCAATCAGTGGCTAGTTGTTCCAATAGAAACTTCTTAGATAGTCTTAATACTGGAATGAGTAAAATGCATGGGGTTGTTGAAATGGATGTAGATCAGATTCAGAAAGTTACATTTGATGTTGTGATGATGAGGTTAGCTGAACAGCCTGGCAAACCTGAATTTCAATTAAAAAATAGCAACTTAAAATTAAGGAGTTGATTAATCACTTCAAATTAACAAAAATTGTGCAGTTACCTTCAGCTCTTCCTGTTGGTTGTGGAATAAGGTGGATTCAGCACTGTGGTAAGGTGTGAAAGCTAGCTTTCAACATAAACAGTTGGTGAGATCCTGAAACGTGACATGATCGTGTTGGTCATAACATAAGTTCTCAGATTCCTTGTAGAGATAAGGAGAAAGTAGATGATGATGTTGTCAAAGTGCATAAGTACAACCATTTCCAAAAAGTATTTGTGTGTTCTTTTCTCTCTCTGTAACGTGATTTCCAAAAATCTGAGGGGAGGTGAAGGAAGACAGCAACTAAACATAAATTCTTGAAGAAAATTATGCACCTAAGGCAAAATAAATTGAAAAAATTCTATTTCAATTGGTGCTGAAGTCTTGATTTGTGTTCTTTTTCACAGCAATCATGCAATAACATAACATTTCCTGATAGAGCTACTCAGGGTATGAGTTGAGTCTGGGGGGGAGGGGGGTGGAAATGAGAAAAGAACTCCAGAAAGAATTTGGCCTCACAGAGTAATTGTCCACTGTGGCCCAGTTTAAGTCCTCAGAGTCTAAGAATTTCTATTTGATATACAGCATGAGCAAAATGACATACAAGAATTCTCCAGTTGTAATGAGGTACTTCCAAGAGATATCACTTGGCTTATGTAAATATTACCTCTTCTGTATAAGAATATAAGCATTTAGCCACCTCAAAGGGATTTGTGAATTAGACCTTAATTCTGCATGTGACTATTATGGTCAAAACAGTAAGCGTTAGCACTTTCTTAATAATGGTTGACACCATATGAAATTTTAAGTAACGCCAGAAGAGACCCTTCTCTTTAGATACCCAAGTCACTCTCAATGGTAATTATACAAATAAAAGGTAATTTTCACTATATGTTCATGTTTGGAATTGGTAGATTGAGCTGTTAGCTCCAGCTAGAAATTAAAATAAAATATGATCTTGGTGTAATCGTTTTTGTACTACTTTGACTGTTCTATCTTGGACTTAAAATAGAATTTGCCTATAAATATAATGAAAAAGTATCAAACCAGAAGATGGCATCTAAAGAACCAAATGTGATGGAGCTCTAAGTTCCTTATCCTCTACTCGTCAACAGGTAGTCTCTGCTGACTTGGAGCATGGCCTGAAATACCCCTCATTGAGGGGAACATTAGAAATGATGTCTCAGAAAAAAATTGTCATATCTGCACTCCTTAGTAAGGAGTCTCCAAGGTTGGACACTTGTAAGCTTGTTGCTTCTCTTTCTATCTGTAAACCTTTGCCCACCTTGTTCCTTGCTGTAGGCCACATTTGCTTTGCTGTGCCTGTAAGATGATAAAACCAAGTGAGCCACTATGCTTGCAGTTAGTTGCACGCCCTGAAATGGTTGAGTTGCCTTGTAATAGCCACTGCTCTGCCTCAAACATTGCCTTTGTTGTTGCATGAAATGCTTTCTCCTTAATGTTTTGAGGCATTCCCTGTTCACAAAAGTGTAAAAATTTGAAAATTAAAATCCTGTATTTCTCCAGAATTCCTGATATCAGCAAAGGAAGGAAGACAGTGTTAGTAACCTTGGTGATTTTCTCAGTCAGGCTTCTTTGGGACAAGGAATCTGCCCCAAAATGTTCTCTGTAATTATATGGTCTTAAGCTTAATCAAAAAATCCAAAATACAAATGAACACAACAGGAACACTTTTACATATAACCAGTCTAAGTGCAGCTTAATGGTTATTTCAGATCTTGAGTTCTTAACCTTTTACTGCTTGGTCCTTTATTAGAGATGTGAAAGTTTTACTACCTTTGAAACAACTGCAGCTTCTATCATTACATCAGAAAATGAATACATTCTGCTCTTTCTGTGTCTAATTCTCTTCAGTTACAGTAAAATTTGCACTTAAGTTAGGGATTCTGGTTTTCAGGTTAGCAGAAAAAAAAAAAATCTGATGTAATCACAGCAGTTATAAGTTTCCTACAGTTAAAATCAATGTATTTGTATGGCAGAAAGTGACACATTTCCTTTAAAGATTTTTCTGGAATTCACCTTCTGTTCTCTCTTTCTGACGTACAGCATATGCATCTCTTCCTGTTCGTGCTCTCTGTGGTTGGTTTGTGCACTGGTAAAGGAAACATCTTAAATAGCTTTTTATTTGTGTGTAAACTCCATGTGAGAGCATATGAACCAAATACTAAGTGAACTAATGAAGAAGTTTACATACTCACTCCTTCCTTCTATGTTTTGCCTTTGCCTTGTGAAATGGCTCAGTTTTGCTCACTTTTACATGGCCACCATTCAAATCATTATATAAAAATCATTTTTATATGGAAGTATGAAGTATTGATCATTTACAAAAACAGACACTATGGGTTCATTAATTAAAAAGAAATTTGTCTCCTGGAACTGTAAATAATTCATTTTATGCTATATGCTGTGAAGACTAAAATCTCATCTTTTAGACGAAGAGAGTTGGAGTTCATTCGAAATGTTGCAAAGTCAAGAATAGAATATACAATTAAAAATAACATTTTGAACATAACCCCCTTTCAGATATGGTATGTAAAGGAAAAGGTATATTTAGCAATGGATCATTTCACAGTAATAGCTAGCAGTGACATTTTAAGCTACCTTTGCTCTAAGTATCTAGATAACCACTTCTCCCATTTGCCACATATATGTTGATTGAACATTAAGTCTCCCCCTCTCAGTGAAAGGATAATCTGGTGGTTATAGTGAAATTTGAATTTGATGAGCAGCTCTTCTCTGGATCCATCTGGTGACTAGCCACAAATCCTTTATTGCTATTTGCAAGCAAAAGACATGACATGCTACAATGTTTAGTTCTTTTTTGGTGGTGTCTATCTTGTGTGCACTTAGAGAGCTTATCTGGGCCTGGGAAGAACCTTACCTCAAGAAAGCCTCTTTGAAATGTGGGAACATTCAGTCCAGGGAATCAGGCTAACTCAAGTGTGAAGAAAATCACAGAAATTGCACGGGATCCCCAGTATGAACTCTTCAACCTGCTTTGTTCCACTAAATTAACTAGTGTGGTTGACTCTTGGATCTGTTCCGGTATCCTGTATCCCTTTTTACGCACTTTCAGCCTGTTAGACCAATCCTGAGGTTTTTTCCTGGACTGAAATAACTGGATCTCTTTCTAGATGAAACCAACAGTTATGTAGGGTTTGAACAAACATTATTCCACTGATAAAAGAACCTTTAAAATGCACATAAGATGTCTCAACCCAGAAGAGAGACCACGTAGGGCCTGAAGGAGAACTGGGACCTTTATACCAATGTTCCTCTATGCTCCCCCCCATGAAACAGTTGTCAATCATCTAGAGGAATTTAAAAACAGCACTGAAAATGAATGTGATCTGTACTAAATTCTAAGGAAGGAAACTGCCACATCAAGCACAGGGCAGATGAGTATTGTGTGTGACGTGAGCCATATGCTAGAAATGTCTTTGCATCGGAAAGAATGAAGGTCTGTGAGACAGCTGTGAATCCAAGACTTGTATTAGGTGAAATTAATTGTGCATTGGGATTGGTTGGATGTAATTCTGCGTGGCTAGGCAAGAGCAGTGGCAGCAAAAACTATTCTAGATCGCTTGGCCAAGACAGTGGGCTCACACAAGTGAAAATCATGAAAAGGGGAAACTTGTAAGACTTCAGTTCCAGAGTGATTGAAAAAACAATATTTTGCTATCATAAGAGTGTTGTGAAGGGAATAACTCAGAAGCACTTGGATATTACAGAAGACAGTTGTGTAAACAAGTACTAGATGTACGCTGGATATCTGCCAGACTTCGAATAAGCAAGGCAGGTGTTTAAATGTTCTGCTAAATAAGGAGGAATTTAAACAGGACCGTAAGGTCATTTTGTCACTTTCCCTCTCTTCATTTTGTCCCTAACAACCTCGGTTGCACTGCATCATCCTGCTAAGCACCACAGAACAGCTATGACAACACTTTTCTAGAAAAGCTGGCTGTCATTTCATGTTAATTTCCTGACAGGAATGAAGCTAAATTTGTTTTTTTTAATGAACATTAGCATTTTGCAAATAAGGGGGCATAAAAATAAATGAATATACTATACATTTAACTAGAGGAGACTTGAATAGTTCCTGCACAAAATTACATATGTGAATCCTACTGTTTCATTTAAGATCATCTCAGCAGGCATGACTATGGAAATGCAAATTTACCCTGTGCTGAGTGCTTTCAGATTTTAAACAATGTGTCAATTATTTCCTTAAGGATCTGGGATGGTTTGCATTTGTTCTTAGCATTTAGTGATTCCAATATTCTGCTCTTAAGATTTGATAAAATGATTTTAATTGTAATGGGTCTTTTTAATATCCTCTCTGACTCTTCTTACTTGCTGCAGAAGGTTCCACGTTTCCCCATTTCTGCTTTGTGTAATGTATGAGCACAAAAAAAAGACAAAGTGTTCCTTTTTTATATAATTACTGGTTTTGCTACATCAAGAGTCAACACAGGTGATAATATTGCTGTTCTTCTGCTCTTCTGCCATGAATTGTTTTTACAAAGCATTCACCAAAATAGCTGCAAGCTATGCCTACGTCAGATGAAGCATTTCCTGTAAGGTGACATTAAATATTTTGTTTATCTGACTGATAATTATTAAAAGATAGCTGCCCATGCAAGCTGTTTTCACCTTGTCTCACACAAACGATCATAGTCAGATAGATTGATACCAAAACTGTGAGTATCCAAAACTGGCAGCCTCCTAGTTACACTATCTTTGTAATAAAGAAGTAGTAGAAAATTATGAAGATTACTGTGGTAAACGTAAACATTCGTCTGTTTTCTGCTATTTAAAAAAAAAAAAAATATATCTAATTCTTCCATAGGCCTTCAAGGGAAGGAAACATACTTTCATATCAGTTTCTCTGGTGGCTAATTTCACAGTCTAGAATTCAAGGTCCTGCTCCAGCCTTTCCAGCGGGGGGGTCATTGCTAGACACTTTGATATTGCAGGCTTTCAGGTATCTAATAAGTACTGCATCTTTTTCCCTCACAGGAGACGCTAATAGCCTGCCTGAATCTACCTTGCTCTCTACCTTTACTCAGCTGTTAGGAACTTAATGTGTCTGAGACTACCATTCCACTGCCATGCTTGGTTAACCATATTATTGGCAACTAGATGGACAGATGGGTGCAGCACTTAACAAGCACGCAGTCACATGAGGCAACACTCATTTCTAACAAGGGCAGAAAACAGTGTTTCTTGTAGCTAGGCTTGTCAAAATTTGCATTTAAGGACATAATGATTCATGTAAAATCAGGGAATCATTATCTTTTTTCCAGTTTACTGTAAATCTGATATATATCTCCTAAATTGCAGGACACATTTAGAGATGTTTAAAATGCCAGTCACTCTGAAAAGTATACTGCTTTTGGATGCATTTTCTTAATTAAATGGACTTTCTGTTTCCTCTGCTCTTTAGCTCTGTTTCTGAGGGCAAAGATTTTTAGCAATTGCAGCAAAAAGGAGAGAGCACGTTTGTGCAACAGTGCCAAAGGTGCTTTGAGCCTGAAAGTAGTGGTGCTCCTTGGAATTAGATACTCGTGGGAAATGAGCTTTGAAGCTTGACCAACTTAAGCATTCTGCTCAGAGCTCCGTTAGCTGTGGTTGTGCATTGTTGTAGGTCAAAGAACAAGAGGAAGTCTAGTGCAAGGGAATTTCTAGGCATTCCAAGAATAGAACAGGTTGGATATTCTCCAGTTAAGCCTTTTTTTTTTTTTTTTTTGGTCAGAAAAGGGTGACTCATCACATCTGGAATAATTTGTGAAACTCTATCTGTTTTAGCAAACTGACAGTGAACCGTAATGAGGCTTTTGTCATTTCACGCTTCTTTGTCTGGCAGGAGTTTGTAGATCCCAACAACAGTCACTTCTTCAGTACCAGGGGACTTTTGTATGCGTTTTTATAGCTTCCAGGATCTCAAAGGCACTCAGAGCCCAGAAGCACAAGGAGTCCTTGGTCCACCTGGGATTTGGTCTCTCTGTTGTGCAGCTGAAGGCTCCAGCTGGGGGCCTCTCTCAGGGCTTTGTATAGAAGCTGTTGACATTATTCCATATAAAAACTGATGAGTTTTCTTTTTTTTTTTTTATTTCTGAAGAAAATGGCTATTTGCATCTGTACAAGTAATTTAAAGATACTGTGAGTGAAAAAGAGTCAACACCTTTCCTCCTAAAATTGATCTAATTTATGTAGAACCTTCCTCCTTCCATATTTGGGAGAAATAAAGATTGGAAGGGTTTGTATGTTTCTTTCTTTCTTTTTTGTTGTTTTGTGATGACTTCTGTGGTAATTAGGACTTTTATAAGCCATCTAAAAAGACTGCTCTGTGTAAAAACCCTGTTCTGGACACCTTTGCTGCTGATCTGGAATGCTGATTCCAGCATCCCAATCTACTTCCTCATCCATGGACTCACAGGGTTTTGTTGTTTCTGGCACTTCGAGTGCTCTGGATCAAATAAGAGTTCGTGATGGGCTCCATTTTCAATTTCTTCAATGTATTTGAATAGTCAGTCATTCTGGTTATTTGGGGAAAAAAAAAATATTGGGGATTTTTTTATTTTACTTTAAGGGAATACTCTTGAAACTTCTTTGCTCATTATTATTTCTAAGAAATGAAGGGGTAAAAAAATAATAATAATCCTAATTGAATATGTTCTCAGGAATATTCTTGCTTGAAGCCACAGCGTTGCAGCTTTAGGAATGATGGATGCTGAATGAAACAGATGGCGGCAATCTGAAGTGTCCATTTTCTGTGATGTCATTTTGTTTTGTCCAAGAACAGCGGAGAGCCAAAGTCACAATGAGCTCCTGCTTTAATGGAAATAGGGATGGAAACTTTTCTGCACATCATAGTAGGTGTGAGTTTTGGACACTGTCATCTCTACTGCCAAATGTTGCCCACATGTTGCTTTTTCCTCATGTTGGGATTTTTCAGCTGTTACTTCTATTAAGGAGTAGTATTGCTCTCAAAAATTAAGGAAAGGAGTTTTGGGGAAGAAAAGCAGAGCAATTTTTTTGGAATGTCATCTCTGCCTCTTCCTCTGCAGCACCCCAGTGTCGTCATCTCCTTCCACAATGGAGCTGGAATAATCACAGCCTTTTAATAAATCTGAAATTATCGGTTTATCAGCAAGTGAAGCTATACCTCTTCAATAATGCTTATTAGCAGGGGGATGTTGATTCACCCACTGTTCACTTCACCCACTGTCGCTTTCCTTTCCTGATCTTGGATGAGATTAAAATGATATTGAATACACTGTTTTCTGAAGAACAGAGTTTTAGTTCCATGGAATGAGGGTTGCCTCCTTTGCTGTTCTGCCAAAGCTTTTCCTCTACACTTCCAAATTAGTATGAGTCATCTTTGCAGAGAGCTGCCTGCCAGTGAGGCTGCAGGTGTCGGGTGTTATTCCCAAAGTCCTCTTTTACATTCCTTGCCTGTTGTTGCTTTACCCCAGCACTATTCCTGCCTTTTTGCTAGCTACTCTGAAACACTCATTTGATTCTTGTTTGGCCTTTGTTGCTGGGAAACATCGATTCTGCTCTTGTTCAGTCACCTCTGACACTAAAGGTGTCTGTCTGTTCTTTTTGAAGAAACTGCAAGCTTGAAAAGTAGAGGCCCTAGTTTGCATTAGAGCAGCTGAAGCTCTTGGAGAACACAGTTTGCTCTTCATGCATGCAAACCTTTCTTCTATTCTGAGGGAGAAGCAGCAGGCAGGCTCACACCAGCTAATACTGCTCTGCTACACAAATGCCACCGCCATTGTGCTGTAATGCATTCTGTGATAATGCCAGAAAAGTAGAAAAGAGAAAGCTGCTGAGGGGGACTTAAAATTTTTAGTATTCTGCACAAGAAACAGTTCTCCAAACTGAAATAATTTTATTTGGCATTTTTCCTACATTTGTACTTGCACGTATCTGGCTCCAGAGCAAATATGACTGTTTTACAGGACCGCAAAAGCATCTATTAGCAGACATCTTTAAAATTCCCTTCCTCTCTTTCTTCTTATTGCAGTTTCAAGGCCATATTCCCTCAGCCCTGCAGAGCTTCATTTTCCTTCTAGCCTGAAGCCTTGTTTTCTGGAGCCTATTCGTATACATAATTATGCCTTTACACTTAGAAAATATCAGGACCATGCATGAGACTTTTCAGTTTGTAAATGAGAGCAAAATCTCTTCAGCCAGCAAAGAAGCAAGTACTCATCATTGAAATCCTAGATTAGAAGGAGTGGGTATAAAAAACTGATTGAAACTGTAACCTATACTAAAAGGAAAATAGAACCTGTCATCTACTCACTGGAATTTACTTTTTTTTCTTTTATGTAAGAAGTAGGTTTCAATACATGGGTCATATTAATTACACCTTAACTGCAGCCATCTTGAGGCTAGCCCCTTAATCTACATGAATTATCTTAGTTCTTTCAGGGGTCAGAAACAGCAGCAGGCATCTCCAGGCTGTAGTCCATCCCACCTCCCTCAAGATGAGGATGAATAGTTCTATGGGCCTGTCTTGGATTTCCCTTCTTCTAGATAGCTGATGTTAGGTGAGATGAGCCCTATTTTCTGGAACGAAATTCCTATGTTTTCCCCCGTTCCCTCTTTCTATCAAGTCATCTGTTTTTCCTAGAAGCACAGGAGGAAAAAAAGCCCTCCACAGGACATAGAATCAGTTGGCAGCATCCCTTCAGGTTGGTGCATTTCTATTTTATATGGGGATGATGGGGAGCTGCGGTTACATTATACAATCCATATTTGGAAGAAATAAAATGCAAAGCATTTATCCCTATATTGTAAAGGTCCCTAGAGCTGCACTAAGCAACACTGTATATTGCCACAGCAGCATTCTAGGAGACATGCTGTACAGCAGAGACAGACTCAGTGGCTGATAACCCTATCTCTGTGGTAACTTTTATAAAGAGAGGAAAGTGGAAATCATCATTCTACGTGGGGGTTTAGGTAGTTTAATACTGGAAATCATAGTGGTTAAGGCAGCACAGTTAGGGTCATCTATGTTTGCTTCAAATCCCAGAAGACACTGAGCTCTCTTCATGTAGACAGCATCAGTGAGGCACAGGGAAACATATTTTGCAGAATTAGCCCTTTATTTGCAGTTTTCGTTTATGAAGGAAGTGGTAGAAGAAACTTCCTTTTTAAGACCAGGAAAATATGACCAAAATATCCACTTTGAGGGACATTTAAGATCCTGAGGGATATTTACTGTGGTATGGGCTGGTTGTTAAGTGACCTGGTGAGCAGTAGCTCTTCAGACTGTATAGAGACACACATACCTCTAGACAAAGCTGTCATGTGGCTCTGTATGCAGGCACTGGTACACACTCTCTTCAATGAAGGTTACGTTACCGCTGCCTCTGTAAGAATGTACCTAGGGAATACACAACGACCTTTACTGGTGAAAAATGCAGTCTTGCAGATCCCATGCAAAAACCCTGCCTTTGAACATTTATCAGAACTGGGGAGTGACTCATTTCAGTATCTATCGCAGAGCCTGCTTCTGCACCTCACAGGTATCTAACCACTTTCTAGGAATCTCGAAACCCACACAAGTCATTTCTGGGTAAACTTTTATCTGAGTATTTTGAAACGGATGTTTTTCCCTAAAATAAAGCTACCATTTCTCATAGGTCATTCTTCTCTACCTTTGTATTTCTCTTTTCCTTAGAGAAGGCTGTACTTGCAGTGATTGAACTGATGCTTTTAAGCATACATTTATCTGGAGCCACTTGTACAATTGTGAAACCGTTATTCTTTGGCTTTTGCTTTCAGCTTTAACGGGAAGTCACTTCTCCTTACAGCTATCTCCATTCAGTCATAAACAAAGCTGTCATATAAAGTACCGTGCAGCTGGATAGAGTGACTGGGTCATTTACCAGTTTGGGGCCAAATGTTATCATCTCTGATTACCTCACGCCATTCTATGCCCTCTAATGCATTTGACGTGGAAGGAGATGGAACAGACGGGAGTGTTCAACCTGTGCTTTCAGACAGGTCTACAGGCAATGGATCCAAAGGATTTCATGTATGCTTATAAAGTCAATGTCTTGGCAAAAAAAAAAAAAAACAGTAGTGTGTGGAAGTGAGTGAGTAGACTGGTGTATGTATGGTTCAGTACAAGCAATTACACCTTATACTGGCAGAGAATCATTAGTAGAAATAGGAGAACAAAACCCTGGTAAGTAAACATTGATGTTTGTTACACCCTGTAGTTATGTGGTGACAGAAACGAAAAATTAATATTATTACCTGACAAGATCAATACAAGTCTTCTGAAATTTCAGGCTCTCTGATCTCATGAAATCTGTGTGAATAAGACTAGATGCAAGCATCTGAGTAATCTCATGAAATTATTAAGTCTGTTGTATTTTCCTCAAATGGCTAATCTAATTTAAATTTGCAGCACCTTTGTGGTTGTTCCTTATTGTCAGGCACTTTGCACCTAACTAAGTCCCACATGCCTCTGCAAAGATGACTAAGGAGACTGCTCACTGAATAGAGGCAGTGCCTATGCTCCTTATTTAGGACTGTCACTTAAATGCCTGGATTTGGATAGACATAATGCCTGCCTTAGTCTTTCCAGGCAGATATAAAAGCTGGTTATTTGTAGACAAGAGGCAGAACTGCAGTGTGACGTGAAATCCATTTGTAGAGAAAAAAAAATATAGTGGGTAGGCATCATTCAGGGTCCCTTAGTGTGAAGTTTGAAGTTTTATGACTACAATAGGAAGGAAAATACTCTTCATTACTATGGGAATATACGTAAGAGGAGGTCAGTTTTCTGACCTGGTTGTTCAAAAGCCCTTTTGATTTGTATCTTCACACTTGTGCTTCACTTCCCTTTTACTTCCTGAAACTTATGACGTTAGTTTCCTAAACCGAAAATGGATCAAGAGCTCAAAAAAGCTGTTGTTACTTGATTCTTTTCACTACTAGACTTGTTTTCAAATAATCATCATAGAAATATAGAACAAAATAATTTAGAACGAACCCTTGAAAGTCTCTTGGCTAAACTACTGCTCACAGGATGCTAACTTAAAAGTTCCAAATTTCTAACTTCCAAATCTTATCTGGTAGTGGCATAAACCATGTGCTGTGCTTTGATTTCAGTCACAG
This sequence comes from Alectoris magna, assembly GCA_030625065.1. Classification (NCBI taxonomy): domain Eukaryota; kingdom Metazoa; phylum Chordata; class Aves; order Galliformes; family Phasianidae; genus Alectoris; species Alectoris magna. The sequence continues at coordinate 109,778,229 of CM060561.1, read as the reverse complement.
CAGCCAGTGCAGGGACTGGGGGAAGAGACAGAAAATTTAAACTACCTCTTTGATTTTCCTCTATTTTTATTCTCTTAGGCCTCCCTGTGTAAATTGAAACCTCTCTGACGTATGTTTTGTTAATGGACTATGAGAAGGAAAATACAGTTTTAGCATTCCCTACTCTCTCTGTGTGTTTTGTTCCCATTATAGAGGAGTGCCATTACAGTGGGAGCTGAGAGAAGGGCTGGAACAGGGTCATTCCCACAACCTGTGCTCCTTCACCCAGTCCTACAATGCCTTTCATGCTGAAAGATCAAATGTAAACCTTTCTTATGTCTTACGCTGTACCCAAAGAAATAATAGAACAAAGGACCCATGCATTCAGATTTCAAATAACCATTTATTTTTTGCTAATGTACAGAGCCCAGCTGCATACAAACTTCTACTATCTGGAGAGAGTTGGAATCCATCCACATCTGCTGGATTTGAAATTGGTGTATCTCTTAGAAAACCAATAAGAGGCTCGTAAAGGAATGAGGTATATCTTTCCAATTCAGAATTTCCTTGTAATTAGAAATATTTCAAGACCTTTTTTTTCTATTTCAGTAATTTAAAATGGAAAGACTCATCATAAGCAAAAGGAAAGTGATTTTCAATCTACATTTGAGACATCATTTATCATTAGGAACCATGAGCATGTGACCATTTTTTTTTTTTCCCCTAGATCTTTCATATCTTCTATTTTTAATTCAGTTTTGTATTACATTTTTGGATGATAAAGTGTTCAATTCACTGCTTAGGGATTGTTCTCAAGCTCTTTAGTATAAACCACATCCATACAATATTGAAGGATCTGACTTAAATTAAATCTACAGAAGAAGGGAAATTCAAAGTTCTCTATTTTTATGAGTGTATCATTCATCTTCATCTGTCATTTCAGTGTCTTCCTGTACAATAAGACTGTGTGCTGTCCTGTCCATTCTAAATTGCTTAGATATCTCTGAAAAGACAGGGGAAAAAAAAAATCAGAAACAGAGAGTATCATCGGCATCCCAGAGCCCAGAATTTAGGTTTTAGTGCACAGACTGCTACTTATGTAGGAATGTCTGCTCTGTCACTGCTTTAAATCAAATACCAAATATAGGAGGCTATGGTAATGATACTCACCTTAGTTATGCAAGCGTTAATCAAAACTGAACTCCATGTATATAAATGGAGCTACAGCAATGTTAATCAGCTGCAAGATGAGAACTCGGTTCATTAAGTGCTAAGGGGGTGACTTCCACCAGTTTCCCAGACATTGCATTTTCCTGTGTCTCTGCAGGGTGAATGGGAAGCAGTAAATATCAGAAGAGGATATGATGAAGTAGCAAGGGCATGTCAGCTGTGACCTTCCATGAGTTGTTCTCCTGCTATTCATTGGTTTCTCCTGCAGTTGGTTTGCCAGCCCACAGAATGTCAAGCTGTTGCAAAACACACATCTGTCAACTCTTCAACAAAAGTTTATTTTGTATATATATGCAGCCTGGTAAATGTGCGTGGATCTGAATGTCATTAATATAGACATTCAGTGCTCTGTCACCTATGCAAACACGGTAAACTGTGATATCTGGGCAAAGAGTGTAGGAATGTGTGGGGATTTGGTTCTGAAAACACTTTTGGTGCCAGAGTTCCAGGTGTAATGTGGGTGTTCAGAAGACTATGGACCTGTCTGCTGCTTGGAATAACAGTGTGATATATAAGCTCTAAAGAGCGTTTTCATGCTCTTGATGCAGTTCAGAGATAGATCAGAACAAAATGTAATCCACTATAATTCAGCATCAGAAACCCGGTTAATTTTTAGAGCTTTAATGCTTCATCCTCTTCTTAAAGTGCAGACTTGGTTCACTCCACAGGGCCTTCTCTCGTGGAGAAATGCTATCATGCGTAGGTCATGCTACATCAGCTTACAACTACAGGAGTATGTATAGATATAAATCAGCAGTATCCTTAAAAATTGATGCCTCCCATGAGCCCTTTTAAATGAATTGATTACTCTTCATCATAGGAACTGTATTTTCTGAGACGTTTTACCCGAGAAAGGGAAAGGGGTAGGGAGATGGGAGTTCAAGGGAACAAACAGAGCAGCGGCAACGATCTGAGGAGTAAAACTTATTTACTAACTATGATATCGGAATGCAAGATAACACACTATAATACAATATAATTAGGCTTGAAGCTAATAAATCAAATATAATGAGAGAGAGAGGTTTCCGAAGACCGAGAAGCCTACTTTGAAGTTGAAGGCACCGCAGCTTGGAAGAACACCCACACCCGCTGCCAGGCAGTGAGAGGGAGAGAGCGAGCGTCACTTCCGTGACATATTTTCCCTCTCTGACCACGAGGTCCCCTGGGACGTGCTCTTCTTCTCTGCGCTCCAAGTGATGTTATGATGTGGAATACCAATAGCAAAAATTACAAAACCATAACAAAAATTCACGTTCCCTTTTTCATGTATGAGCTGTCATGAGAAGATAAGTTCAGGACAATGCCATTTAGTCATGGTATTCCCGAGAAATCCAAAAGCTTGTATTTCGGATGAAAAAAAAAAAATTATATGGTGGTAATTTTTTGTTTTCTACTCACTGCCATGTTCCTGTCCTTCCACAGTGGATACTTATGGGTTTTCAATATTCTGGTCTGGATACCTGTAGCTTCTCTCTGCTAATAGTTTTCAGGACTCAAAACCTCCAGCAAGCAGAAATGTCCAATTGCACATCACTGTCCGTGTTGCCCAGATGGGGAAACTCTGGTTCATTTTAGTATCTGCCTCCCTGATGCTTCTAAGAGCCTGATGCAGTGGGATGACTAATGGATGAAACATTCTTCTGCAAAGAGCTTGCACAGAATGCAAGGAAAGAATGAACTCACTATGTGGTATGTGTGTGTACGTGCGCATGAAATTCAAACCAAATGTCTCACAGAATTAAGAGGCTGGTTTGCAAAGACACCTTCTGTGTTAAGATTGTAAGCTGATCGTGTTCTGCAAGCAGAAAGAGATGAAAAACAAATGCTGTAGGCCCTGTAGGTTCATAGTCACCTGGGAACACAAGCACATGGGAAGCTCCCAGCATGAGCAGCTGCGCTGAAGTTGGTACCCGCATTAAACCTCTTCCTGAATTGGGCTGTGGTTGTGAAATATTGGCTTACCTCTAATTCTTGCCGCATGGGACTGCTTTTAAATCTGAATTCATTCATTAATGTTTATAAGGCGCACTGAGATCCTTCTATGTGTATGGCACTATTGAAATGTTAAGTGTTGTTATAACTCACTCTTGCAAAAGCAGCTGAAGATAGATTTACTTCACGTGGCAGACGGTAATGGCTCACTTGGAACAGTTACACGTTCTGTTGGGTAAATAACAAGAGTGCTATAAATTGTAGCAGCGATATGTTTACATAATCTGCTGGTAACCACTCCAGAGGAGCCCTAACAGTCAGCTTAATAACACACATTTAGAAAATGATGTAAATAGATGTATACGTGAGGCAGTAAAATGGCTGCAGGAAATACAGAGCTGGCAGTTGCAGATAAATACTGTGTGTTTTCAACGCCATATTTTAATGTTTGTATAAAAACATGTCCATCCAGTGGCTTAACACGATGGCCTAGCAGTAAATGGGTTGTATTCCAGGGGCTGTCACTGATGTGTGCACCAATGCTATTATAGATGCACTACAGATGGGCTATACAGTGAGCTGCTGAGTTTGCAAGTAGGCAGTGCTGCAAAAGGCTTTCAGCCACATTGCTCCCCAGGACAATCCTCTCCATCTCTTCATCTGTTCTGGCTGTGTACTTTCACTTCCGGTTCTTCCCACACTCCAAAACATGGGACTACCACATTTCTGCCAAGCAAGTGGCCTCATCTCGATCTGTGCAATACCTCAGGAAAAAAAGCCCTCCCAGCTTTGCTTTGCAGCTCTGTGGCACTTAAACAGCCATGTCTGCCTTATCTTGCCTTAGCCTGGGATATTTCAGGTAGTGATGTTTTGATGTAAGGAATGTTGCTGTAAAACAGTATGAAGCTGCATCTTCAATACTAATCATGATGTTCTTGAAGGCTGTACTCATAACATGTAGGGGGAAATCATGTGCTAGTAACTGTGACAGTAAAACCAAACTCTGAACTAAAACTCTTCTGAGGGTATTTTTCAGCAAAAACGGTGAAAACATATTTTTGACCAAAGGAATTTTTTTACGGGAAAAGTATATTTTCATCAAAATCACTCATTTTGAAAAGGCAAAAGGAGAGGGAAGCATACGAGAAGGCATCTATTTTAATGTTTCTGACAACACACACAGAAAAAAAGGCAAGTTTTTGTCAAGATGTCGTGTCAAGAATGGTTATGTCTATCTGCTTTATTCCAGAGCTGTGTTGATATGCCTACTGTTACATACATAATTCATAAAATACGAGCTTTCCCTGTGATTCTTCCACCATCTTGAGAAAATAAGCTAAATGTTATTTTCTTCAGCTTCCCCATCTGCTAAAAAAAATAAAAAATAAAAAAAAAAAAAAAAGATTTTTCAAGTTACATTTTAAGTATTAAAAACAAACTAAAAACACTTTAAAAATTATTTTTAGGATTGAAAGTATTTTTGGTAGAATGAAAAAACAGGCCTAGAGAGAGGGAAAATTGTCTCAAGGCCTGTTTGCTGCAGTGGTTCTATGACAGGCTAAGGGCCTTGTATTCTTATAGCTTTGTTAGTGTGATGTCATACCGTTACTTCCATATTTATCTATTTTCTGTTTTTCTTTAAGGCTGTGCGAATTGGGATCCTGTGAGGCTTTTCCTCTGCATCTATGGCAGGAAGCTGGGCAGGACAGGAACAGGAAAGGTCCTGCATCAAAGCTGAGAGAGATGAGTAGCTTTGGAGAGGATGCTATCTTGTTAACGAGGATTGCTTAGTGTTAGAACAAAACTTACTGTGATTTACTTTTCATTTTCTAATTAGAAACAGGAGCTAAATAGATGCCTATTTTTATCCATTGCAAATGCCCAGTTTGAAACCTGTTATAATACTTAGTATAATCGTGGTAAAATCCAAATCAAAGATCTAACTTTCTCAAGTAGTCTGTCCAAATTATATGTAGCATGGCAATGTTACAGACCACAGCAGATCTTGAGAATTACAGTAAATTAGATGAAGCCTAGGGACAGAGGGAAGTTTGGATTTCATTCTTATCTGCGTGTGCAGTAACTGTGTTAGGATGAGGACATGCTCCAGAGATTGATTGTCTTTTCCTGTAAATACAATGGAGGGATGAGTCTTCAACTACAGAAAAGCCGCACCCTGACATCAAGAGGATCTCCACCCTGTCTCTATTCATTCCTTCTGATAAAAGCCCCGTGCTATGGCATAAAAGAAGCAAACTGGAGACAGAAGCATGAGGGGACCTCTGATTTGAAACACTGTCCATCCTATTTAGGAAAATATCTGGGACTGTACCTCCTCTTACCCCAGCAGCTGATAATAGCTCTGTTTCTCATCAATGTTCCTTCCAGCTGTGGGTCAGGGACAGTTTCAGCTTTCATATGAATATTCTTAATTCTTCCCAGGCACGTAATTTTAATAAGAATGTGGTATTTACGGTATATCCTTTTCTCATTTACTTTTGGGAAAGTGAGAGAGACACAGATCAAAAAGGAACAAAAAAGAAATTACCAAGCAAACCCAGCTGGGCTGACGCTGTTCTTATTAAGATCAAAATGTCATAGAAGCAGCAAGGAGCAAGATGAATAGTGTGATGTTTTAACTAGGCTGATTTGTGGTAGTCTCACAAGAGTTGCAGAGAGACAACCCCCAATGAGAAGTAAATTTTAACTGAGATGCAGGTCCTTCTCTTTACCAATTTGTCCTAAAGACAACATTAGGCAAAAAAAAAGTGACTTTTTCCTTCTTTTCCTTATGCAAGTAGTAAGAAAATCTGGATAGGATAAATGATCTAATCTATAGAGTAGGCTAAGTTTTTTGGACAACATATTCAAAGGAGTGTTAACTGGGAGACAAATTGTGAAGAGTTTTGGATTTTTTTTGTAAAAATGTGCAGCCCAGGAACACCATTTAAGTAGTTCCAAAGAATGGTTTGTTATGCCCAAAGAGTCCCCGTCTCAACGTCCAGTGAGGAATGGGATATCTAAATACTTCATCTGAATGAAATATCATCCATTTTGTGATGATGACTTGATTGTACTCTGCATTGCTTTGTAACATTTCTGGTTAGGAATTTCAAAATTCCTCGGCAAGTCTGAATAAAGGATTAACTGAGAATTGTTAACTATTTTTGTTAACTTTTTTTTTTTTTTCATCTGTTACTACTTCATGTAACAGATATTATTTTTTGAGGCAAGAAAAAGAACAAGATTTTATTGTGTGTTTTTTTCTTTCCACCTGCAGAATCTGACTAAGTACGTCTTTCTGCTCAGGGTATATTCAACCAGCGACAGTGAGGGTTGGGAAAACTTCTGAATCCCCACGTAACAGGAGACATTTAAGTATGTGATGTCTTCCGTTTCATGCTATCGTATTTTCTAAACAACCTGAGACGCTCTTCATCAAAACTAATATATGTATATTGTGTATGCATGCTTCCACAGGTATGCATATGCATGTAACTCCAGCGTTTTCCTGTGTTACTTAGATCATATGTGCTATGTGAAGGTACTGATGTCTGCTTTGTAAAATCTGAAATGAAACTACTGTGACATCAAGGGAGAGCTGGCAGCTGAACAGTTAAGTACCTTGCATGCCAGCCTGTATAAGGACAATAGGACTTGTGCTCTGTGAGACTGAGCAGGACCCTGTCATGGTGCTGCCTAGTTCCTAAGGCATTTCCAACTTAGTCCATTTCATTCTTCCTAAGTTGAATAAGGTTTGAATATTTTTTCATATTTCTTTCAATTCTTAGAGGCACTGAAATAAGTCACTTTTGAAGGAGCGCTTTGGCCTGGCTGCAGGGATTGTTCCTTAGAGGAAGGCAGCCAGTGAAATACCCTAGAAACAAGAAAGAAAATGAGAAAAACATCCCCTGTGGGAATGATTTACAGGCAATCTCAGTGACATTAGCAAATGGAATAAAAGCCAAATCTACAAATGGAGGCAATGCAGAAATGAGTTACTGATCTCTCTGCAAGAGGCAGTGTTCCAGAATTTGGGATCAGCTCAACTGAGCAGCAATAAATAAACAAACAAAAACCAATAATGCTTACAATAGTTGGGATCATAAAGAACTTAAAACCATTCTGAAAGCCACTTTGATACAAAGCCAACAGCAGAAAGAGCAAAACTCTGAGTCAGTTACGGTGTATTTGCACCTTGCAAAAAAACCCTGATACTCCCCTTCACCTCAGATATCTACCACGAGTACACATATTGTTTCTTAAGACCTCCTTAGCATAGGCTAATCATCTCTTTCTATTTTGCAAAGCACTGTACATGATGAGCCTTCTTTCACAGTGAGTTTTTAGGAAAGTAGTTTGGAATTTTCCACTGTTTTTGATTTTTTTCTTTTCTTTTTGGTCAAAAAATTTTCAAAATTTCTCAAAGTTTTTTGAGAATAATATCTTTCTTCTGACAAAACTTTAATTGGAAAATGTCTTTCGGTCCACGAAATTTTGGTCAAATTTTGGTAATAAGTATCGTAGCTTCAGCCTAGGTTTTAGTATGTCCTGTTTGGATGAGATCACAGATTGACCCAAATTTAAGGCATGGTATCTGAATTGGTTTCCTGATCTATAAGAAAAGTCACTGAAAATAGACAAGAGGGAACAGAAAACTTGTCAAGGCCATTGATGTAAACTCTGAATGTGAATGAATTCACATCAGTAAAACACAGGCCAACCAAAGCAATAATTGGTGCAGCTCCATTCTGGATATTTCTGAGTTATTCCTTTCTGTTCCAGTTCTGAGTTCCCTACATGACACTCTGCTGCACAGCAGAGATGTGACAAATTCAGGCTTTGATGATTTTGCAGAGTTTCACATCAGTGATGTCACAGATCAGATTTCTTTTTATAGTCATAATCACTGCCCCCTGATTATTGCTGGAGTTTACTCTGAATACTTCTAGTCATTTGCCCAGATCCCGTTCTTAATCATAAAGCCAAACTCCTCACCTCAGTAACAATAAAACAAAAAGAAATCTGCCATTTGAAATCAGTACATCCATTTTGTATTCTGCAGAACAGATTTGATACAGACTGTTCAGTGCAGTAAAGTGCTATTATTGATGAAACAAAGCTGAGGCGTTTCCCACACTGCAAGCCAGGATCCTTTCACTAGAATCATGAGAGTTTTAGTACTTGTATGGCTTTTATAACACAAGGACAAGAAAAATGTTCAGCATGAGAAGCCCAGGAGGTGGCTGGCATTCAGGGACAGCTCTGAAAACCTCACCTTCAAGGCCAAAGCGTGAACTGTCCTGGAGCCTCAGCTAGATATTAGGAAACACTTCTCTGAGAGAGTGATCAGGCACTGGAATGGGCTGCTCAGGGAGGTGGTGGAGTCAGCATCCCTGGAGGAGTTCAAGCGTGTAGGTGTGGCGTTGAGGGACATGGTTAGTGGGCATGGTGGAGTGGGTTGGCAGTTGGACTAGATGATGATATCAGTGGTCTTTTCTCCAACATTTATGATTCTGTGATTGTCCTTTCCATTGTGTTGCTGCCTGCACGCTAGAGCTAGCTTACAGAGAATTTGGACACGAAGCATAAAGTCACTTGAAATCCAGCTTATTGTGCTTTGCAGTTGAAGTAAACTACTTGACATGTAGCAGATGAAACAAGAGCTGCACTGGGAGGGGATGTGAAGCCACTGCTGCCTGGCCACATCCCCGGACAACTGCACCTCAGCTTCCCTGTGTACTCTAGCCCTCAGCTGCCATACCTCCAAGAGAGCTTGAGGAATAGTGTTAGGAAAACTTGCTGCAGTGCTGCCAGCACTCAGCAATTGGTACAGAAAAAAGGCCTTTGATGTGCAGTTCTGCAAGCCCTTCTCCATGTGCAAGTATTATATTCACTCCAAAAGTGTTTAAATAATTTCTCTATGGAAAGTAAAAGGATTTTATGCTATGAATAAGTTGGCACAGAAAAGGGATGAATAAAAGAAATGCATAAAAATTAATGTAAATTATATTCTGCATGGAGCAGTTACATAATATGCACCTAAGATACAATATTGGTAAGAAATCAAAATTAATGTTTATTTTATATTCATAATGAGATTTTTCACTAGTGGCAATCCAGTAGCTAGAGTCACTAAATAAATGCAAATACATGTTGGAAGTGTTTGTCATTATTTTAGAACAAAGAGAAAACAATACCGATCAGTGAAATATAGTGGTTTGGAAAGACATTTCCTGGAAGAGAGAGTTACCTTTTAGGATATTCGTGGTCCAGTGGGATACGTATTGCTAATGCTTTGACAAATGATCATTTTTGCTTCCACAGAGTCAAAGAGAGAGCCACTTTGCAGAGTGAATGGAGCTGGGTGAATCACATGGTCTATGGCAAGCTCTGGAGTGCTTAGCAAATGAAGTCATCCAGACAGGATTAAACAGAGTTATGTCTCTGTAGCAGAGCCTTGTTTATGGAAAATGAGTTTGGGCGATTGGCTTAGCCTAAGCACATACTGTTCTTTTTTACCTAGTCACATAAAGCTTTCTTCAATAAAGCAGTCCTGTCCCAAGCAAATGTTCCTGGTTTTAGTTCATAGCAGTGGAGCTTGGGGGAGAGAGGCCAGCCTATCTGTTGCTCTGGTTTCCCATACCCTTGGCAGACTTCTCAATATATACAGCAGTATGTGCTGCTTTTTCTTTTTTTTTTTTCCTTATGAAATCCTACACTTTCTGAGGTACTTGTGTCTATCCCAAATGAAGCTGCCAAGAAATACATAAAGCATATACCATTTGCAATTAGAAAATGCTGTTTAAAAATGCTGTTGGTACCTTAAAGCATAAATATTCTTCTTTGTATGTTTTTAAAACGCTTAAATGCACGAACAGCAGCTATAAGGATTTTCCTTTACTTCACCTTCTGAAAAATTCCAGATCAGGAATTTTACAGTACAAGAATGGTTTATTTTTAAGCCTATTTCCTTTACCATTTCCTTTTCCCATTCCAGTCCCTCTGAGAAGAACCGATTAATATGCATCATTTTCCACGTTCATTAATATGTTCATTCTAAAAAAGGCAGAATTGGTTTCAGACTGGTATTTTATGCCCAGTGAACTGTAATAATGTTGCCTGTCAGAGTGCCACGCATTGAGGAATTAGTAAGGATGTAAAATCTGTAAATAAATAAAACTTAAATTTTGCATTTGCATCTGTATTGGGATAGAACTGACAGCATTACAGAACTGCAGGTTGCTAAATGAAATTTACTTAAAGAAAGCTCTTTAGTGGCCATAACTGGAAAAGCAATTGCTGATGCTGTTGGAATTAGCTGCTGGAAAATAATCTGGTTACCTATCTGCAGCAGCAGAACAAACAGATGTAACTTTAGGAAAACTCTTCAACACCACCAAACATGCAAAAAAGTCAGTGAAACATCACCTGGGCTACATGCTGCAATCAGAGCAGCAGCACAGGTGGGGTGCCCCACCTAGATGCCATCTGGGGAGTTATGGACCCACAAGGTTTCTGCTTCTGGTACTGCCATGTGCTCCCCTCCAGCCTCCACTCCTCTCTCCTCCTCCCATTTAGAGCTGTCCTGCTGTGGACACAACTGGAAGACAGGGCAAGTGATGGGGAGGAGCCCAGAGTGTATGGAGGCTGAGTGATGGTCACTCCAATTATGTGCTCCTATCACTTGATTTGGCTTGACAGGAGTTATTGCCTGCTCAGGTTTGGGACTGAGACTTTCTTACTTTGCTTCCTGAACTCAGTAGAACAACATAAGGTCAGTGATAGCGTAGGAGGAGACAGTTATTTTTGGTGTGCCCTTGTGTTCCTTGGCTGTTTATCACTTCATTTCTATGGACTATATTACAACCCACTTTTTCATTACTATTATTTTTAGTAATTTAGTGTAGAACACTAACAAGTTCTTTTCTACTACTCTTTTACTTTTTCACTACTGAGGAGGCTGAAGTGGGCTCAAGCTGTCCAGAAAAAAATTGTGTCTAATGTGCAGATGTCCTCAGAGGGCATAAGACTAAAGTTGCTGGTTCTTACACCTACTCATTTTAATTAATTTGGGGGATGACCTGCTGGAGAGGAGCTCCGCAGAGAGGGACCTGGGTGTCCTGGTGGATGACAGGTTGGCCATGAGCCAGCAGTGTGCCCTCGTGGCCAAAAGGGCCAATGGCATTCTGGGGTGCATTAAAAAGAGCGTGGCCAGCAGGTCGAGGGAGGTGATCCTCCCCCTCTACTCTGCCCTGGTAAGGCCTCATCTGGAGTACCGTGTCCAGTTCTGGGCTCCCCGGTATAAAAAAGACAGGGATCTCTTGGAAAGAGTCTAGCGGAGGGCCACAAAGATGGTGAAGGGCCTGGAGCATCTCCCCTATGAAGAAAGGCTAAGTGAACTGGGTCTGTTCAGCCTTGAGAAAAAAAGACTGAGAGGGGACCTGATCCAGGTCTATAAATATCTAAGGTGTGGGGGGCAAAGTGGCGAGGCCAGACTCTTTTCTGCAGTGTGTGGAGACAGGACAAGGGGAAATGGCCAGAAACTGGAGCATAGGAAGTTCCGCACGAATGTGCGCAAGAAGTTCGTTACGGTGAGGGTGACGGAGCACTGGAACAGGCTGCCCAGGGGGGCTGTGGAGTCTCCTTCTCGGGAGATATTCAAGACCCACCTGGACGCCTACCTGTGCGACCTGGTGTAGGGAACCTGCTTTGGCAGGGGGGTTGGACTCAATGATCTCTGGAGGTCCCTTCCAACCCCTACGATTCTGTGATTCTGTGATTCTGTGATTTAATTATTTGCCACAGAGATTCAAAGTCCAGCACAGAATTTTCCTGCCTTTCAAAGATTTCTGAAATTATGTAGGGTACACATTAGCACAGATTAAGATGGTACTCTGGAGCAACCTCAACAAGTTTTTTTTTAGGACAGAAGAGCCAGTGCATCAGCAATGTGTCACACTTTCTCACCCTGCACTCTGTATTCTTTCCTTCTTGCCATGCTGAGCAAATCTTTGCAGAACTATGTGTTCACTAGTCTGGCAGAAACACTGCTCTGACCCATTTACCCCAAGGGGTTCTACAGTCTCTCTCAGTGACAGTTGCCCAGCACAGAAAGGTCTGACATTTTTGGGGAAATTCCAGCAACTCACTCTGTAATTCCTAGCTGAATCTGTTTTTCCTGTTAATAGGGTTTTTAAGTTGCCAAGCTCAGCAAGCAGCTCAGATTTAGGACTCATGGCTGAAATCATATTCACTTCTGAAAGGAACGCTAGGGTCCAATGGCTTCTTGAATTAAGTGACCAAATATTTGTTAGCTAGATCTCAACTATGAAAAGCATGAAGAGAAAGGAGAAAGGAAATAAAAGCATCTGTGATTTAGCAGAAGTATCACTGCAGAACAGAACATGTTCCCACTGCAGAGGGAACATTTCATAGTTCTCGAACTGTTCTCACTAAACCTCTGGTAATGTTAGAGAGGTTTTTTTGTTCAGATGCCTTCATCAGTTCCAAAGTTACTGTTCCTTATTCAGAAAATTCGATGTGGAGTTCTGTGAAAGATTATAGTCTTCTTTACCAAATTACCAAAAAAGATCACAACTGCTTTCAGCAACTGCTTGCAAAATGTTCCTCAGGGGATGGAGGGGGGAGCATGTGGAGGATATAGTGGAGAAGCACAAGACTCTATTTTTAAGGAGAAGGTTTTGCATTAGACTGCTACTCTGTAGGTTCTGACATCATAGGTAACTTTCTAAGCAAAATTTAGTTAGAAGCGTAATAGTAGTTGATTCTTGATAGGCACAATACAAATTATGAGTTTTTGATCTACGTAACTAACAGCACTGAAGACAGCCTCCACCTTTCAATCATACTTGCTGAAATTATTTAGTATCATCTGTTACCATCTTGCCTAAACAGTTTCATATGCACAGAAGACAAATCTGAGATAAGTATCTCAAGTATCTTTCAGATTTTATGAACGCAATACCTTACAGTAGAAACCACTTCACTGCCAGAATGCTGCAAAATTCACACGCTTGTGAATATTATGTATAGGGTAGCTCACCTCAGAAATGGTGTTCAGCTTATTAAAATAACATTTTTCTGATTTTAATCAGCTTGGTTCTTCAATATCCTATACTTAAAAATACAGGAAACGAAAATTAGACAATGGATAAAAGGACTCATAATAACTAAAACAAAATTTCCTCCCATGAAGGCAGAGATCTGAGCCTTGCAGAAATATCAAAGTAGTGCATATATTTTCTGTGCACTAAACTAAATATTTTAAAATACCGTAGAGGCTTTTAAAAATAAATAACTTATTAGAGCACTACTCCTCCTAAAAATATTCTTAGGAAACACAATTGTGTTTCTGGTTTCTATATTGTTCAAAAGAAGGCAAGAAAATCTGCTGGAGCAGAAGCCAGAAAACAGAGCAAATGGTTGTAGTGTTCTCATAGAAAAGCAAACAAGCAAATAAATAAATGAATAAATAAAAAAAAATAAAAATAAAAACAACACCGTGGATGGAGATTTACTGTGCAATCCTGATCAAGATTTTAATGACACTGAAGGGAATCACATATGCCACATTAGGAAAGGGAAAATACATTTAAAGCTAAGTCAGTCCCGCTACAGAGAATAAAAAAGATAATCTAGACATACACGTGCAGTTTGTTAGCTTTATCTGTTGCTGCCACATGCCTACAAATTTAAATGATTGATTAGAATTTGCAAGGGTGTTGTTTTTTTTTACATTTTCATGTATTTGCTGCTTTTTTGCAGATATAAACTCTCTCTTTTATAGTATACTGCATATGGAATTGAGTTATCTGTGGAAGGAAATGTGGAAGGAAACATCCTCAAGCCAAGCTTAGAACTCTGTGTTTCAGTGCTGCCCATGGAACTGGTTGGATACTTGTCCTGCTCTAGCAATTACACATAGAAGTATCTGTGTACATGCAACATGAAAGATAGAGATAAGGAGTCATAGTCCCTTACATGAAGAAAAGAAGTCCAGTATTTGTGAATGTTTTCTAAATTGCCTTGAAGTAACAGTTGAGACTTCCTGTTCTGAGGCTCAGCTCTTCACTGTTGGAAGAGTAGCAATGTTACCCAAATCAATATTTGATTATTACAGGAATAACTGCATCTAAGTCTTGTGAGCCTTTTGTCTCATGAATCATGACTTTGGATTTGATCCAGCTCCCACTGAAGTCAACAAGACTCCTTCTATTGACATTCAAGAGAAGCTGAATAGAGATAGACCTACGAAGTCATTAGGTCTATCTACTATGGACAAAACTCCTTTGGCTTCAGCTGGAAAGAAAGCAGCAGCAAGATATTTCAGTTTGGTTGTCTACTTGTGCTGACATAGCAGACATTTCTTTTTTATCTAGCAGTAAAGAGCATTTCAGCCAACTTCTGGATTTTAGCTGGTGAGAGCAGAGTTAAAATTCACAAAATACTGCTTTACTAGTTGTAGATGCGTTCCGCATTGCTGTGGGCCAATGCAAAACATTTTGTTGGAAGGTAGAACAGTTTGAGAGAACTTGCCATGTTCCATTCCATGTTGATGGATATTCAATAAACGACTGCATGTTCTTGGAAGTTAACTGCAACTTTGGATTTGAGCATTTTGGCACATTCGTGGGTCAACAGAAGTCTAAAGCAGCCTTTCTTGAGTTACTGCATGACTGGACTTGTACAGCATGATTCAGAGAGGCTAAGACTCCTACCTGTGCCTAAGTGGATCCTTTAGAGAGCCATTTTCCATGTTCGCTCAAGTTTCCTGGAGAGATTAAATATGTGAAGTGAGGCTACTTCCAGAACTCGTGGATAGGGATGGGAGAACCTCACAGATTTTCACAGTCAGAAAACTGCTGTGGGATTCAAGTTCCCCAACACAAAGGCACATTAGGAGTGGGCCAAGAACAAAGACATGAATAGGGCTCTGAAACACTAGAGGGACTAGATGAGATTTAAATAAATGGACACTGCACTACCTGTGTCTGGAAATAAACACAATGAATAGGGGAATTGAATAAGTACATGTATGGTGAAAATGGCAGGAAATTCAGTTTCCTCATGAGAAGATCTGGTGTGTCCATGCATTGAGTGATAAGAATGAAATAATAGACTATATTTTCATCATCACCCGCTGGTGATGGCCCTGCTGGTGTATGTGTGCATGTTGAGTCTTTGCATGCAAAAAAGGATATTTTTATCTATCCTTCTTCGCTATTATTTCCCTTCAGTGAACAAATCTGGCTGATGATTTTTGCCTTTACATCTGCTTCTGCATGACCTCTCCTGAGAGCAAACAATGTGTGCTTAAGATTTTCCCCTGCAAATTTTCATGCCTTTATTAAAATAAAAATAAAAGTGTAGACACACATACACACACTTAAAAAGATGTCTTATCAGCATAAAATAATTTGGAAGCCCTTCTAGGTTGAATTACTATAGAAAAAACATATGCTTCCTTTCTTCACACAACATCAACACATAGCACTATTACGTATGTTTTCCTGTCCCGAGTCCAACCACGTGCTCTGCTACATATTGAAATGTCTGTGCATTAAACAGTTACTTACTTTGAGCAGCTTCAAAAATTAGAAGCAAATTCTTAAGCACATTCTGTGTTTCATCCTTGTAGCCTGATTCCTGTTATCCATCAAGTCTGTTTTAAAATAGGACGCGTTTTTGGTACTGCAGAGTCAACAGTGTTGAAAAGTTGGCAGGTACACTTGTTTAAACAACATTCCCAAGTAGTCTCCTGGCAGGTGTTTCCAGAGTACGTTGAGCACAATTCTTTGGATGGGATATCTGCTAAAGTACATAGCAACAGGAAAAAAAGTGTTTTCCTCTTACCACAGTTGGGACAGTGCAGTGTTTTAGATGCTGCGCTGTGCATCCATTTCAGGAACTTATTTTGGCACAGGGTCAGGGCCTACACAATGGTAAAATACACAGAATATTCCTGTCTGTTTAATGCAAGTGAACTCCAGAAAACCAACTGGTAGGTTATCTTCCTGACTGCAGGCCAGCCTATGACAAGCTTCTTGCACTGATCTGCTCTTTCAGCTATATAGAAACTCCTTACCACAGACGGTCGTGCTGCGCAGGCTTCTGCAAGTTCAGAACAAATGTTCACTTCATAGCTGGCCAAAAGAACAAAACGAGAAGGGTGGGTGAGGTGGGAGAGGGATCAGAGAGCTTTGTCTACCTGGCACTGATTTCTCTTACAGCTGAACCTGCCTTTGCTTAATTGAAACCTGTCCTTTGGATTTGCAAAACACATGACTAGTTTTATAACCCTTCTGGCAGCTTGTCCACTTCTCAGTATGTGTTGTAGACTTAAAACTACCCTCTGCATTATCCGTGGAGAAACAGTCTCTTAGATACGTGCGCTCTTAGATACATACAAACACTCTCTGACTGAAAATAGAAACAGGTATGTAGAACTGTAAACAGAGATCAAAGGCTAAGAGAAACATTGATGGAGGGATACACTGTTTTAAAATTTAAATTGTAAAGCAATACCGGAATAAAGCCCTTTTCTAAGATGTGCTCACAGCATGTTGGGTTCTTAAATGAGTACTCAGCTGCAGGTGACCTGCACTAAGTCTTGGCACAAGCCATAGAGATTGCTCTATGGCACAAAACTGGTTACCAAAATAAAGAGTTTTCATCCAGAAAAAAAAAAGAGTTTTCATCAGGT
Source organism: Alectoris magna (assembly GCA_030625065.1). Lineage (NCBI taxonomy): Eukaryota > Metazoa > Chordata > Aves > Galliformes > Phasianidae > Alectoris > Alectoris magna. Next base: position 109,761,362 of record CM060561.1, on the reverse strand, counting down.
CTAGTTCTTGCTTACAAAGAAAAAGGCCTGGTTCAAATCATGAACTTTTTTTGACTTTCATGCATTTTCCTGGGTGTGGAGACAAGCTAATTGAAGTTTCAGATGTTAACTACTTCAGTCTCTTCTGAATTTTTAACACTGAAGTGACTGTGTAAGCTCCATACTGACATTTATGTCACTTGAGTCTTCCGTGCATGTGAATCAGCTCCTCAGCTCCTTACTCACCTACCCCACCTGCCATATGCTAAGCAAACATCTTCAGGTTTTCTATTTGTAGCTTTTGCAGCTTGGCATTGGTGCAGGAACATGCAGCACTCTGTAAGCTACAAATGACAATTTTGTAGAGTAAATACAAGAAAACAGGAAAACAAGCAATGTGAGTGGCAATTTTTATTTTTTTTCTGCTTCATTTTGTAGAAATCTCCAGGTTTCTATTGAAAATGTCTGGCATAGAATTTTCAGGCTGCTATCAAACCCAACTGGCCTGGCTGCAAAATGCGTGGACTGGCAGGAAACATCCCTCGTCTTTCCTACATGCCAGCTTTCATTTCACTGAGCCTCTTTTGTTTCCCACCCAAAATTCTCCTTGGCCTGAGCTAGAGACAGGCTCTCCCCTAAGAGAACACAGCACAAGCACACGCAGCCCAAGCATCAGAGACCTCCCTGCCCAGCTGCAAGCTGTGAAATAACAGGAGGGCATGAGGACACAACAATACAGCACAGGGTGACATGGGTAGTATGAGCATCCCTGCTCTAATTAGACACTGCCATTGTGAGCACTGCAGCAAAAAGGTGTTCTGAGCAGGCTTCAGAACAAGGACTAACTGTCCAAAAACAAGCATGAGTCTTCACTTCAGATAAGATATTCAAATACAGTTTTTGTGGGTGACAGTATATAGTGCATTTTTTCCTTGTAAGTCCTTGATAAATTGGTTTATATTACTCTGTTTAAGAATCATTTTAAAGGGTGAGTATTTCCAGAGTAACAAAGAAAATATACAGTGGATTCAGGGAAGTCAGTCCCAGCTTTGGTGTTTGATCTACAAAACCACTTTTCAGTAGTGCACATAGATACTGGAGAATTACTAGAGCATTATAGCTATATTAACTAAGCTGCCTTTTCTGCTGTGTTGTAGACGCAGCCTAGGCATTGGTCATTTAATATTCTCAGAGGGTGACATTCTCCCTGGTGCTGGCTCTGTGCCTAGGCTAGAAAGTCACATAAGAGAGTAAACAAAAACACTTTAAGCCTGAGTGAAGCAAAATTTGAGTGAAACTCTCCCAAAATGTTTATAGTATTTGCCTGGCTATATTATTTGGAATAACAAAAGTAAAGAATACTAGTAGTAGTGCCACTGGTAGGAAAAAAAAAAGCTATACTTAAGTCATTATTGGAATCCTAAGCATTTCCAGGCGTTATGCATAGTTTACAATAGTAAGGGTGGAAATTTTCCCACCCCCTTTTCCTTTTTATTTTGATTTTTTCCTATGTCCATGAAGGATACTAGAGTGACAAGTCTTGAGATTATTCATTGTTTTGCCACAGATCATGGATATTCCTGATGTCTGGGATTTCCACTTTGACCTCTGTTCATATTTATGTCTGAATTGACTTCTTCATGTCAGAACTGTCTGCATTCTCCAGATACAGGAGTGAGACCATCACTGTTTTCCATAAAACACGCTTATCTCCCTTCAAGTTGCATAAACCCACAATGGACATCAGTGTGAATGAAATAATTTTCAGTGATGATAATGCCTTCCAGTCGTTTCTAAAGTAGGCCAGATAAAGGTTAGTGACCTAAAAACCACCAAAATTACTTTATTCTGCAAATCTCTGCATTCCTCAACCAAAGGGTGAACATGCTGCATCTTACCAGTGGTCAGGAAGATGGAAATTCCTGTTCAAAAGAATGATGAGTTTTTGGTACCCTAATAATTCAGGCCAGGCAAACCTAGACTTTCCTGAAAAGTATGATTCATGAAGAAACTTTATTTTAGCTTGCAAGAAGTGCTCATGTCTGGGAGGGTGACATTTTGGTGTAGTCATTCTTAAGGAAAATCTTTAAACATATGTGATGTCACAAGTGTCGCTTCAGTCAGACAGGTCTTGGAGGTACAGCTTTGGAAACTTGCAACAGAAATTTTGGAAAAAGGCATTTGAAAGATTTTCCAAACCTTTTGGGACATTGACTGACATTCTTACAGTTATTTTTTGAAAGTGGAATGCACTTGAATGTTTTACTTCCCTTACTGTTATGGATGTAACTTTACTCCAGTACTGGCATAGTTTTCTCTAGAGTGGGCAAAGGTCTTGCAACCTGAATGGAATTTCTGTAAGTGTGGTTACAGCATGCTTCCTCTGGAGAAACCTGACAAGGAAAACAGGGGAAAATCTGCTGAGCAATCAGTCTGGGTTTTTTGTTCTGGGCACTCTAATGCCTGTCACCTTCTTTGAATAGTCATTTCCAAAATTTGTGGGTGTTTATCAGTAGCACTGCCAAATTACCAACATGGATTAAATCAACTGTTCAGACTGCAAGGAAATCACATCTTTTCCTCTGTTAAGTGCAAGATGCATGATAATAATTAAATGGTCATTCTCCTGTAGGAATTAGAAATAATTAAAAGCCTTAGAACATGGTGTTTTCTAAGCCTATCTATCTGAATGGCCACCAGCCTGGAGTTGAGTCTAAGCATGGCTTCAAAATCAGCTTACCAGTGCACTCCCACAGGACAGATCCTCTCTCTAGCATCCACATCATCATGTGATGCTACAGCATCGTCCACCAGAGAACTAAGTATCAGTTCTGACATATTCCATTTCCTTCAGACGTCTCACTAAATGAAATATGCCCAGAGTTCTACCCAGCTCATGCAACTGAGTCACAACAACAGACCATGGCTATGCTTTTAATCCAGTGTTGTGCGGTCAACATGCAGTGTTAATTTAATGTCAAATCAGAGCAAATAGCCTGTAGTGGTTATCTTACAACAGGCAAAATACTCTCTGGTCAATGTATTCAAACCAGATTAACCCAGAATCTTTAAATTTTAAATGACGAATATCTTTACCCCACTGCCTGCAAACTTTGGTAATTATATGCTTTCAAAGAAAATCAGAAAGTGCTCACAGATTTTTTACTAAAGTGTTTGTTTCGGTGAAGAAAGTAATTTGCTCTTTACTTCTTTCACTAGTGAGAGGGGGAGAGAGAGGGAGGGAGAGAAGAGGAAGGTTGTACAACACAGAAGTAATATTGAATGTTTTAGGCTACAGAGTAATTTGTGCACACAGATCAGGCTACAACTGGTGCAACAAACCATAACATGACACCTCAGTCATCTGGAAATGATATGTTTTATTTAATAGCAGCCTAGGTTCTCTCTGTAGCCAGTGGCAAGTGGGCACCTTCAGAGAAGTCATCCACTTCCGACAAGTTCAGTCATCCTCAACTGTGATTACAGAGGAAATAACCAGCTCAATAGCCCTGACAGTTATCCTTTAGTACGTTAATTTTAAGTAAGATGAATCCTACTTACAGGAGGGTTACCCTTTCCATCAGAGGCAAAACTATGGGTCAAAGTTTCTTGCAAACACAGTGTGTTTACCTAATGCAAACAGTTCTTTGTTGACTGGGCCTTCAGCTGGAGAGGGCTAAAGGTGCTCATGACATGGCTATCCTGTCACAAGAGGGGTTCTGTGCGGCACAGCAGCCCTGGGGCTGGCAGCACTGGGAAAGGGCAGCTGGAGGAACAATGGGCTCGTAGCTGACCATGCACAAATGGGGAAGGAAGCCATTTATCATCGCTAGGCCATAATGGAGAGCCACTTCCTATTAATTAGAAAAACAACAGAAACTGAAAAAAAAGAAAACAAGAAACTTACGTAATATGATCTCAGAACTGGCTGATTTGCTAATGTAAAACACAGGGTGGAAAAAAAAAAAAAAAGGCTGATAATGTGGAACAGTAGGGCATGACTGCTGATCTCATAGAAAAAACATGCGGAAAATACTATTCAAAACACTGGCAAAATGACCTCATGTGAAAGGCGGATTTCTTCTTTTACAGTGGGCAGAATGTTCCAAAAGAACTTGCGTGCATCTGCCTGTGCTCTCTTTCCATTAGCAGACGTGCAGATGGCTTGGTTTTTCAGGACCAAATGGGCACTTCTTGGTTCAGATACTGTGAGAATCTACGTCCTAGATAATGAACGTTAGATTGCATTCAAGACATTTTGCCCTCTGCCCCCTGGCTGAAGGGTGAGAGCATTTGCTGTATTTTGGAGGGCTTGAGAGGCAAAAGAGTGTTTCCAGTCAGATGCAATCACACAGATCTACCTCTCTAGACCCCAAAATACTAATGAAAGTAGAATTAGCAGCATAATGTGGCCAATCCTTGTTACTGATAACTGGAGTCCAGAGCCTGAGGAATTGCCCCAGAGACGCTCTCTACCACTTTCATTTAGTGACCATGTATGTTTTTTGAAAGCAGTTATGAATGATGGAAGATATAAAAACACCTGTGATGCTGTAAAAAAATGATAATTTAGAAGAGAAAACTCCTCTTTTGTCTACAGCAAATAAGGTTTAATAGTCATTGCTTTAGAAGAGACAGCATTTCGCACTAAAATAAGAAATACATAGTAATTTGCATGGAAGCGTAAGGTGGTGTTCAAAATCTTTACTATCTCCTAAAAGTTTAAGAGGAATTTCTCCATTTGTTTATGAATTCTGTCTCTCGTTATTGCACACTCAAGCACTACACTCTTTTGCTGTTACTGGTAGGAAAATGTGTTTGACAGGGGATGACTGGAGATACACAAGTGTTAGCTTTTGTCATGCTGTTTTTCCTGCCCTTACAAAATCAACAATAACCCTGGACACTGAATGAGATCCCACATGTGCTGAGAAATTAACAGCTAAAGAGACCTCAGATGTCCCTTTGGAGATGAACATGGCTTTCTCCTAAATAGGCATTACTCCACCACTTTACCACTCAAATGTGCCACATCAGCACTAATGATGTGACCACAGGCTCTGTCAGCTCCTTCCTTCCCATTAAGCCTATGCTTTCTATCTATCTGTGCATTTTTTGAAACATCAGAGCAAAGGTGAAGACTGCCCTTGTCCACTAAAAAAAGAGTGGAGATCATTTACTCTGTATTCTTGCTGCTAGTTTGAGCATCATTGCTTTAGGTTTTTTAGTCTTTAGTTGGCAGTTCTTCTGACACCTGGTGTTATGACACAGAGTCATCCATAACTGTGACCAGATCAGTGACTAAAGAAGTTATTTTTATAGCTTGTAAGTGATACATGCACTTTCTGGCCTTGGTAGTGTTATCAGTCTGTCTTAAACTAGTGAGTTTCATACAAAAGCAACCAGGAGCACCCTGCTTCAGAAAAGAGTATTTTTACTAGGTCAAGCACTGAGCTGTCTCAGATGTAGCTTACGTTGGCTTTTGGTTCTTTTTAAAGAGCTATGCAGATGCCATGGCAACTGACTCAGGCTAAGAGAGGCAGGCTGGGCATTGCTAAATGAGGCTTTGAGATTTTTTAGTGCAGTTCACCAGAGAATAGCCTGACCTCCATATACACTACAGTCAAACGGGCTTTTTAAGTATTTTTTTTTAATTAAGAAAATGTTTTTATATAATTTCTAGCTTGATGTAAAATAGTCTTGGCATTTGCAAAGGTTCTAAAGGTTGTTAATATTTGATTAGTCCCTGTCGCTTCAGGAAAACAAGCATAAGCGATAACGAGTACATCAGGAATTTGTCTTTTTCTGTTATTCAAATAGGAAACAAACAGTGCACAATAAAAATATATTCTCACTCACTGCATTTACCAAGAGTAGATCTATGAGTTTCAGTAGTCCATGGTAAAGAAGAAAGGCATGATATCCAAACATGGCCTACAGGCATTTCTTAATGCTGCACAGCCTAGAGCTGGGAGCACCGTTGTACTGGAAGTATCTATAAACGTCAACACCTCCTTGTTTCTGTTTAAATAGAGCACACAGAGTATTGTCTCATAGAGAATTGAGAAGCCACTGTTAGTAGCACTTCTGTCTTAGAGCCCAGCATGTCCTAGATTCTGGGATATTTTTACTGAGCGTATTAGGCTCTCTTTTGGAAAAGAAAACTATTTTTAGATAGGTTGCAGCTTCCTGACATAGAGCACTGGACAAAATGTCATACTACCTGGATAAGGAAGTTTTTGTAATGTAAATAGTGCCCCACATTTTCTCCCAATATATTTTTCTCTGCTATCTCTTTTTCATTTTTAAAACAGTTCCAAGCTGAAAATATGTCACGTACCTTAATAAAGGGTTGAAATCTTAATCCTAGTTTTATGAGGTCTGTGAAACTGATATATATTGTGCAGTGTGGGAATTAATCCCAGGTGACTGTGAGGTAAGCCCGATGTCTGTAGTTATCAAATGCTAGTCTCCTTCAAGTACATGTGTGATCTGTGAGTTTTCCAGTGTGTGCGGTGTACTCTGTGTTACAATTTAATGAGATAAAGGGAAGCGGAATGTGCACGCTTACTTCCTTAATCAGTTCAAATGGTAGTATATCCTAACCCACAACATCAAGAAAGGCTCACAGCCATTCAGGCTCATTCCAGTGAATAATAGCTTTCAAAGAAAAATGAACTGTAAAAAAATAGTAGAAATCAAAATGAGCTTACAGGCAACTGGCAGTCATTGTGTCCTAATTACAGCTGTAATAGCTGTAATAACTGTAAAAAGGATTGCAACAGTCCTTACCTCAGCAAGAGAATTCCTGGGAGAATGTTATCCATGAGATTGTTGGGGGGTGGAGGCAGAAGGGTAGAATGAAAAACATATTTTTTGCCTATATTTCCTTCTTGTGTGGCTTATTTATCTTGAGGGCTGTTGGGCTCATGCCCTTTTAATTCCACTGTCTGGGAACATGCTAGCAGTGGTGTGGCAGTGGCAAAGACAGACTGAGGTGTCTCTGAATTATGGAAGAAGCATGCTTTGCATCACTTTAGGAAACAGTGATTTCTCATTTTTAAGGAAATATATTTGGAATATACTTGAAACTAGTTTTATAGCATGAAGTGCATTGCTTTATCTATTGAACTTGGCGGATGGTGCATGTTCCTCCAAACTAGATCTACACCCTTTCCTTTCTTTTCATCCTTCCTATCATCCCCCTTCCAGGACATGCTTCGCTAGCACCTTTTTTACTCTTAAAGATTGTCCATATTCTGAACAAATGCCTTTTTTAATTTTCTTTTTTTTTTTTTCTTTTTTTTTTGTTTTTCAAATCCACTCTTTTCCCCTCTGAATCTGCTCCCATTACCTTGTGTTTCCGATCCTGTAATAAGCTGTTTAATTATGGGCATTTTCTTGCAGACTGTTGTGGCTGTACTCTGGTGTCTTCTGTAGAATTTCTCTCTCAGCACTCTGTCTGCTCACCAGATCCCTTTCACTACCTCTTTTGAGAGTGGGATTCACTCAACATGGATGTCAAGAGACATATGAGTGAGTGCCTTAAAATATTCCAAGTGGCCTTCAGTTGTCTGTCTTGAAGTCTTTCATAGGCTCCAAGTCATATAAGAGTGTCTCAGATAATCTAGAACTTCTGAACTAAACTTGTTGACTGTGTTTAGGTAGCTGAAATGTTTCCCTTTAACCCTCCTTCCTATTCTTTGACAGTAATAATAATAGTAATAATAATAATAATAATTCCTTCAGTGATAAATGCACAGTCTGCAGTTACAGGTCAGCCTATCAAATGGCACATAGACTTCCCAGGAAGCCCCAGCCAATGTTCCCTTGCAATTTTTTTCATACTGTGAACTTCTGATTCTTAAGTTACAGAAAGATAAGTTCCTGTGCTATGTCAAGGTTTATCCCTTGATAAACCTCATTTACCAACAAGATACTGAAAAAAAAAGTTCAAGTTATCACACATACTTTTTTTTCATAGGAAATTTGACAGAACTAAATGTGTTCAGGGTTTTATCCCACTTCTAACACAAAGTCCTCATTTCCCAGTGTGTGATGACCTCTTCTATATTTCTCTCTCACTTCTATATCTCTATATCACTTTCTGTATTTCTCACAAGAGAGTTGACAATAGTTCCGATGAAAATGCACTCGAGTCAGGACTTTGCAGTATAAACCTAAAACACTCAACAAATGCAATACCAAGACAAATTCTGATACTTCTATTGAATGTTTTATATCCTAACTCTACACAGAGCTTCTGGAATAACTGGAAAGCACAGCACTATTTCAAATAGGGCTTCAAAAACCATGTCAACAGCCTAATTCTGCACTCACTAATACATTGAGAAATCTCAATGAATTTAACATATATCATTCAAGAATTTGGCTTTTCCCCTCCTCTCCTCTCCTCTCCTCTCCTCTCGTCTCCTCTCCTCTCCTCTCCTCTCCTCTCCTCTCCTCTCCTCTCCTCTCCTCTCCTCTCCTCTCCTCTCCTCTCCTCTCCTCTCCTCTCCTCTCCTCTCCTCTCCTCTCCTCTCCTCTCTCCTCTCCTCTCCTATCCTCTCCTCTTCTCTCCTTTCTCCTCTCCTCTCTCCTCTCCCTCTTCTCCACAGATTTTTGACCACAAATGCCAAATTGCAAAATAAATTGCACAAATATTAATGTGTTTCTAAGAAATGAACCCAGTATAACCAGAGAGTGTGTTTTATCAGTCTGGACTCTATCACCCTGGGATTTTCTTGTATGTGCAGACATTACTGGAAACAGTCAGAAGAAGTGACCCTTGAGAGTCCATTCCAGCCCTAAGTGAGGTGGGAAAGCAACTGTCAGAAAATCACTTCCTTTGCCAAATTTTGTATTTCTCCCTTAAAATCCATCTTTAGGAAGTCTGTGCAATCTGTGGGCAGCTGTTACCAGAAGTAGTTTTGCCTAATTTCCTGACAGAGTACATCCAGCCTAGTTTCCTGAATTCAAACACACCAACATTTTGAGATATAAGTTAAGATAATGAAAATTTCTGTGCACTTAGCTGGATATATAATGTACTCGCATGTGAGACAGGGTACTCTCGTGATCTCTTCCTTACGCAATAACCTGACCTTATGCATTATCACAAGACAGCGAGAAACAAACACTTGCCTGTGGAGACAGGTATTCAATCTTCTTTCCATTTCCCCCCCTTTTTCTTTGTAACTGCAAAGGATTAATAACTGTTATCAAGCAAAGTGAAACCCTCAGATACATGTTTATTGCTAGAGAGTCTGGGATGTTGACTATTTTCACTGAAAAACAAATTGAACGGAAACAGATTTAGCAGGACTTCTGGTGCCTTCCCACAGCAGCACAGGGAGCTGAGGTGCCTCAGCCTCTGTTCCCCATTGTACTGCAGACCACTGGGCTTATTTGGCAGCTCAGCAGCAACTCACCATCACTGAGCATCTCCCCACTTGGCCAGGTGGCCAACAGTCAGCCAGCCCCGTCTGAGCAAGGGCTGAACTATGTTTAGGGGGCAGCTGATAACTGAGACATTTTGCAGAAGTACACAAAATTGCCAAGAGGAACTTTCATAAAGCAACTGGAATTCTTTCTCTGTAGTACTTTTCCAGACTGTTTCCTACCTCACAGACTAGCTTACTTTTCCCTCTCCTCTGTCTCCATTTTCTCAGGTACTTGGGTAGCTACCCTGATGTCTGTTGCTCAAAAATAATATTTCCGTTTACAGATTATTTATCTTTGCACATAGCACAGGGTCAGAAACCAGTCTCCACTGAAAAGAAAAACTCTCTTTCACTTCCTAATAACCCTTTTCTTACCTAGAGCTTGAAAGCATGGAGAGGATACAAGGAACCTGCTTCAAAACTTTTGAAAGGATAAAGCACACAAATTTGCTTGGAAAAGGCATCCTAAAGATTGCAGTTCCAAATACAACAACTAACAATCAACAGTAATTTTTTGCCAAGCACTAGGGTTTGGCAATACCATTCAGCCAAAACTCCTACGTCAGCGATGGCTGAGTCAAAATATTTTATGCGACTGGTCACAAAATGGTTTTGCAGCATTTCCACACAGCTGGAGAAGCAATCACACAAACAAAAGGGCAACAGCTGTGAGATTTCAAAATCCTACCACAAGAAGAATTCTGGAAATGTGATAGACATTTTTAAGTCCTCATCATCTACCCCTTGTCTTTTTCTCGTTCTCGCCTCCATTTGTCTCAAACATTAGGAAATTACTGATATGGTTTGGTTCTGGTGTCCAATTTTAATCATCTGACATTTGGAAAAAAAAAATCTAGTCATAAATAAAAGTAGAGGGGTTGGATGTATCTGATATATCAGTTTATGTACTAATTTTTTCTTTCACAACCCATAAGGGGTGGATGTCTATTTGAATCCAGAAATTCCAGGCAGTGTGGTGAAACAAAGACAGAATAGAAGCCTCCACAACTGGAAGCACACAGCAGCCATGGTCTTTCAGCCCACCAAAAACTGCAGCCTGCCTTTTTCAGCATACTCTTAAGTCTCACAGACCTCTGCCTAAGTGCACTGCGGAATGAGCAGCTTCTTGAGCTGCAAATGCAATTTGTCCTGTGACTGCCTGTTTGAACAATATGTGTGAACTGCAGGAGGAGAAAATGAGGGAGTAGGCAAGCAATCAGCATTGTGATTTGGCGGGGAAATCTTTCAGAGATTTGGTCTGCACCTTTCAGAACTGTTTGAGTAAAAGAATGGTTAAAGAGAATCTGTAGCCTACAGCATTTTTCCTCATACAAAAGGGACTCTATTTTTGGTTGGAAAATCTTCAGCTAAAGCAAAAGGAGGATTTATTTTAGCACTCTTCAATGTTGTTGTATTCATTTTGCAAACACCTTCTAAGCGTAATACAGAAGAATACTGGCCAGTACACATCTTATTTTTCTTAAACCTTGATTTTACTTCTTTGATTCATTACAAATCAACTTTGCACTATGAGTGCTCAACTTACCATACCCTGTAGGTACAAGCTCTGTGACCAGGTATAACAATGAACTCCTCTTGATGTCCATGGCAGCAAGAATGTGTGCTAAACAGAGTCAACAGCAAGCACTCAGAAAGCAGCAACACTAAGCAGATGGTAGTTTCAGATTTACAATCCGAGAATCCATTGGTTTCATCAATACCGTATAAATAACTAAATCCATCTAGCAGCAATTTTATCATAGGTATGGGGCCTCAAACAATGAGTAATGTATTTCTGGAAGGACTTAGCAGCCTGACACAGAGACTGATTCTTGGAGCTCAGTTCCTTTGGGCCACTCAAGTTAAAGATTTTCTAAGATTCCCTTTGCTTTCATGAATGCCAAAGTGGATTTTGTTTTATTCAGACTTGAAAGAATCCTTCAGGATCTTGTGTAGGTGCTGAGGCTTTTGAAAATCTGATCTTTTACTTGAAATGTTCAGCCTTTCTGAAAGGGAATTTTGCACTTTAGCTCTTTGCATGCATATTCATACAGAATAGAAGTGGAGAAAAAATTCTCAGACAGCACAGCCTGCTGAAAACCTACCAGTAGTTAAGAGTAGACATAGCTATGCCAAGAAATGGTTTCTGTCACAAGGGGTAATGCAGAAGGTCCCCACTAGGAGGCTCTGCCAGTCCCCATTCTCCCATTTATTTTGTTTGTCAAAACAGTCTTATAGATGCGCTCCAACATAAGTGAGTTGGCCCCTTTTGCTAAGTGTTCAGAGCACATGGTATGGTTATAGCTCTTGCTAGGGCATTAGTGAGATACACAGTAGGGAATTCTGCCCTAATACAAATTACCTAGCGGTTACTTATAAGTGTGTCCTCACAAGCTCACCTTATGTTGTTTGTTTTCCTTTACACCCACTGTCAAGCTATGCAACCACCATTTCTTCTACTATGTCAAAATGCCTACCAGTAACAACTTAAATGAACAGTCAGTTCAGGCTGGACCTAAACACAACCAAAATGTGTCTGAATGAAATGGGAAACACTTTGAAGAGGTGTCCAAAACACTGCCACCACCCTTACTCGAAGATATACAGACCTTATTCATCAAAGTTATGGTTGACTCCTGGCTAGATTTGGATGGTCAAATTGCAGCAATTTTCAAAAACATTTTCCCTCTCCTACAGCTCACTAGGAAATTCTGTCCTTCCCTTGTAAATGGGCATCTCTCCCCAGTGATTCATGTATTTGTCACCTCCAGCTTGAACTCCCATAACTGGAGTGGAATCTGAAACCTGTGAACAGATTCAGAAGTTTTTTCCACGATGTAAGGTCCTTTTAACGCAGTATGTCTGAATTCAAGTCTCTCAGCAAGTTTCCACTCTATCTCAGTGTCTGTTTACAGACCTGGTCAGTATTTTCAAAGCAACTGAAGAAATTTCAGGGATAGCTGCATACCTCTGATGTGCTTTAGATCAAGAGGTTCAAGAAAAAAATGTGCGACAGATACTCATACTACGAATCTGATTTTGCTTTGCTATGTCTGCAGCTCTTGTCAAGATAATCCTGCTACGGAATGTTTGCTGGAACCTGATCATCTTTAGGAAATACTGCAGTTTTCCCTATGTGGTTAGGCCAGGAGGAGGGCTTTTTACCATATGTGACCCAATCCAACAGCTGGTTTTGTTTCTTAATACCTTCCTTTCTTCCACCCACCTCCCACCAAAAACATATTTAATGAATGTTGATCCCACAGAGTGTATGCAAAGAATAGCATCCAGGCAATTAAAGACTTTTCACTATTGCTTTTGATGTCTCATGGAAGGCACACAGACAGTACCTTGTTCTCATTAAGATTTAAGTTTTAGTAGCTCATTTTTTCACCTGTAGGATCTTTCTAGCTTCTACTACTTTTATTTCAAGGGAGGTCACAGCTTTTTAAGTACTCTGAGTTTTGAAGCAATTAGAATTATGAAGTTCTGTGAATGAGGCCTCCTGAGGATAAAAATCAATTCAAGTGTTTCCTTCTCTTAGGCTATCTGTGGAACACAAGTCATTTCAAAATGCTTAAATACTGAGGTATTCTATGATACTTCAAACTGTACTTGAGGTTCTTAAGATATTATGTTTCTGATGTGATAATAAAAATGTTGGAATTAGTCAAGGAAAGGCAACTGTTTCATTTATAAAGAAATGAAATTTATACAAAAAGGTGGAAGGCAATATTTGCAACTTGCTTCGAAACGAGTGAAATATTTTAATAGGGTTATTTTGACAAGAACTAAATCCAAGGGAGCACAGGTCAGACCACTGCAGCAAAGATGGTTTTCATACGATAGTAAAGAATGTAGATAAAAGTAAACTAAACTGGAAGGAATACTGCATGTGGTTCTTTGGAAGAGCGGTGCAGTAAGGATTGACTTAGATGGAAATGAGGTACATAGACTATTACTGCAAGACTACAATTACACCAAGACTAAAAAATCAGTGCATAGCAAATGGCTCATGGCCAAAAGTTTTACCTGGTTTTATGGGACAAGTTCAGATTTTGGAGGTATGCTTGAGCCTAAGTTGTGAAATGCCAGTTGGTAAATAGGGTTCGCCACTGCCATCATTGCAGAAAAAAAATAGATGGGCAGTCAGACACATCCAGTGTAGACATTACTCAAGAGAGTCATTTTACTATTCATGGGTACTATTGCTGGGGGGAATGGGCAGCCCAGAGAGTTCAAACTTGACATCTGGTGTGAGTTTAACTAATAAAATTCACAGAAATACCTCATTTTGTAGAATTACAGAATCATCTAGATTGGGAAAGATCTTCAAGACCATCAAGTCCAACCATCCACCTAACCTACTGAGTTCCATCATTAAGCCAAGTCCCTTGGTGCCACATGCTTATGTCTCTTAAATACCTCCACAGAATAGGACTCCATCACTTCCCCGCAGAGCCTATTCCAATACTTAGCCACCATCTCTCTGAAGAAACTCATAAAAATCATAGAATCATTTGAGTTGGAAGGGGCCCTTAAAAGTCATCTAGTCCAACTCTCCTGCAATGAACAGGGATGCCTACAGCACATAAGGGTGCTCAGAGCCCCATTCAACTTGACCTCAAATGTCTCCATGGATGGGGCATCCACCACCTCTCTGGGCAATCTGTCCCAGTGCCTCACCACTCATACTGCAAAAAACTTTTTCCTTATATGCAATCTAAACCTCCTCTCTTTTAGTTTGAAACCATTTCCCCTCGTACTATCACAAAAGACACTGCTAAAAAGTCTGTCCTTTTTTATACTCCCCTTTTGATACTCAAAGGATATTGAAATTCTTCCTAATGTCGAATCTAAACCACCCCTGGTGAACATTTATAATCGATAAGGAAGCTCAGATGACAACAAGGAAATGCCACCATTCTTCAGTTCCTGCAGGAGGAAATATTTGACCATTGCAAGGCTTTGTAAATTCTTTAAATCCAAACACTGGCAATGTTTTTCAATTTACATATGATTGCTTTTATTGGATACAGAGAACATCAACAAGAAGAAAAAAAGAGAACAAGCTAATGTGGCAAGTTGTTTACGGTTACCTGAGTCATTATTTCTATCTCCAGATGTTCTGATTAATTTTTTGAACTCTGACACAAAATCTGTTGTGCTTCTTATAGGAGGGTAGCAATAACATGACAACAGTTATTACCAGCACTTCCAAAACCTAAAAATTTAATGAAAAAGCGAATTGCATATTTTCATTAGTGAAAAAGGATTGTTTTGAAAATCATGCTATCTTTTCACTCACATCTGGAGATTCTATAGGACAATTTGAAATTAAGCTTTACTTTTTTTCTGATTATTTGTCAATTTCATACTTCAGAGGCAAAAAGAGGTGTGCAAATGGCAGTAGAAACAGAAGGAAAAATACTTCAGAAAATTCTAAACATTTTTAAAGATTTCAGTGGAAGATGCATGGAGAATGAAATATTGTTCTCTTTTAAAGCATGCAAAATAATATGTCTTTCTTTAAATTTCCCAAAGAAGTCCTTTCTGATTTCACTGATGAGATATCTTTCCAAGGGAACATGGGACTAAGTTGGATTCAATAGATCCTCTTATAGAAATCATAAAAAATGTTTCATGAAACTTTCTCAGATTAGAGAAACATACTGTATTTGCTGCTTGCTGCTTCCCTATTTGTTTGTTTTCCTCTGTAGAACAGCAGCACAGAGGAATCATTTCTCAAGAGTGTCACAGCAAATTAATGCTTGGATCCAAGGGACATAGCTCACAGTGAAGGAAAAAACACTCCTGATCAGCTGATCAATATGAATTGCTCACTCTCTCGTGATAATTTTTCCTGTCTGTTAAGACTTCATTAATTTAGGATCACTGACATTAGAAATTATAAAATCATCCAGAGAAAATGACACTAAAATAATTGCAGTCCCCAGGAAAAGGTTTTGCTTTTTGCTTTGGTATTAAAGTAGTGAGTAGTAAGTTGAGCTAAAGGAACACTAACGGCTGCACCCTTTCCAGAAGGACTCACATTGGCTCATGAGTGACCAATGCAGTTTGACTTTAGTAAAGTTAATTCACAGATCACTTTTTTATAGCACAGATTTCAGCTTACAATTCAAAAAACATAGGCATTCAAAGACATACTTTGTTTGAACAAAGAGGCTGAACATCTTTGGATTTGTCCATATTGCATTCTTTGCTACAGCTCAGAGAGACAAAGTATCTGGTGGAATTAACTGTACTGGTCAAACAGGGAAAGAGCTCCAGCTTGAACAACAACCTCATTACAAATATCAGTCAGTTTGAAACAGTGCATTTGTGCAGTGCTCCGTCCTGAACAAGTCATATGTGTACAGCACATATGATTGCCTTGTTCTTCAAAAAACTGCCAGCTGGCACTGTTGCAAAAACTTTTGCTAATTCTGCTCATCCCCACGTGAAACTGGTAGTTCTTGCAGAACTGCTTATTGTAACCAGTGAGCTACTTCTTTCTAGTTCTCACCAGCAAAAGTTGCTTTCCTGGCTTTAATCTCTCTGTGAAACCATTATAGGTACGTCTGCTGCCACAGCAATCAAACAAAATATTGCACAGTGCCAAGACATTATGCTATGAATGAATTCGCAGCACATAACTCTCCAAGAACATCTTTCCACCCAGCTAGAAAGGGGTGGGACTTCTCTTATTTCCCTTGGCTGTCTCTCCAACAACTCCCTCCCTAATTAAAGCAATCCCAGTGCAGATTATTTTGCCTGAACTTACTCGACTGAGAGAAATTATACATACCAAGAGTTTTAAAGCACATTCAGAAAAGGGAAGAAATATGATGTAAAATTCAAGGCAAGGTGTGGCTTGTGAAAGGGAAAATGAGCTAAACATCAGTTTGTTTCCAAATACTCAGCTGTAGCAAGAACTGTAAAATCTCTTTTCTTTCTCCTTTTGATTTTAAGGCAGTGAAAGATCTTTCCATAAATGTATGCATACCTACACTGAAGTATTTCCATCAGCTTGAACAACCTATTTGCAACAGGTGTAGAGGCACTAACTCTTCTAGAAAAGGCAATGTACAACTGATGGAGACAAGCATCCCACATTACTAACAAGCCCCGAAGTGCTGATCCATTGAGAGGCTGCCTCCTTCACAGATGTGAAAGTATTCAAAGTGCCTTATTTTCCCGAGACATAGGCAATTATCAGCTTGCTCCTTGCAGAGAGTTGTGTGCATGTTTTGAAATCTTAAATGTCTTTTCTATAATCACATGATGAGAGCAGAATCAAAGCTGAGAAGTGACCACAAGTAACCCCATGAGTTTCTTCCTCTTCCCTGCTTTATAAAAAATAACCCACACACATCACAGCTTGATGTGACAGGTGCTGCTATGACTGCAAGTATTTCCTAGGCCTCTTTCCTGATCTACAAGATCTGGTAGAATTGTTTTGCTCTTGATGCTTTTCTAGGCACATGGACAACCAACTGTGTTTATCGGGCTTCAGGTTTCTAAAGTGAAATTCAGATATATGAAAATTTACTTCACCCAGCATGGTGAAGTGTCACAAAAACTCTGAACAGAAACCACCAGTGTGTTTTAGAGACTGACTGTCCAGAAGCACTTCACAGTGTTGTGGAGGAGTGCTATGTTAGTAATCACAGCTCACTGGGGCTGCTTAACAGTGACCACAGCCACTTCCAGCTTCTGATAGTGTTTCTTTCTGCATGGCTGGAGAAACACCTGTTTATACAAATAATCTTTATCACACTTTTACCAGGAAGTTGCTTAATGTGTATCTGAAACTGAGCATGTTCAAGCTGAGCTCACTTCATTTCAAGCCAAATGCTGTTTCTGTCCTGCTCACTGAGCACGACCCATTCAATTGAATTTTGCTATAAACAAACAAAAAGGAGAACAAGTCCCATGCCCTTCAGAATGACTCCCTTTCCTACAGCAAGATGTTTTCCAAAATCCTTTCCAACACACAGCTAAGAGCAAAAACTATTTTAAAATTCCAGTGAGAGCCTGGGGAGTGCTGTGCTGGATACATTACTGTCCTTTCCTTTAGACCACTGGTGTTCAGAGCTGTTCAGCAACTGAGAGCTTAGATCAGACCTTGGCTTTGCATAATGGCAGAAACACAGAAATTGTTGCCTAGGGATGGTTCAGCAGTGCACTCCCATCTGCTATCCTATCCCAGTACTAAATCTTTTGGAGGAAGCCACCCACCACCTCAGAAACAGCTATTAGAATGCATGAGGTGAAACCAAACCAAACCAGGATATATTTTTTTATGTTTGTTAGTACTAACTAGACCATATATCTAACAAGGCCATGTATCTAATGAAATGAAATGTGATCAGAAAATGGACATTTCTACAGACTTCAAGTGTCTGATTGGCAACTAAAAGTTAGGCATGCTGGAAAATGCCTGAAAATTCCAGTTGGCATTGGACTTATCTGTATGATCTAAGTGCCCCTGTTAATCAGTATCAAGAAAGCAAGACTCTACTGTCTTTAATGGGACAAAGATCTGACCTTAAATTTTGTACATGTAACAGTTCTTAAAGTCATCTAGAAATTGAGCTAAAGCAGAAATACAGCCCCAGACCCCAAGTTTTAAGGAAGTTTTGGTTGGAAGATGAGCTTTGCAGCTGGGCTTTGACCTGAATGGAACAAACCCAAACCTAGAATGAGATCTCCTGTCAATACCAAAGAAAACTGTGTTTGGATTCAGATTCAGACTTTACAATGTGGGGGCAAACTCATAAAATGGTGTAAAAGAAGGCCAGGGAAGGCTGCCTGCTGTACAGCAGACAGAAATTCACCCACAGCTGTGTGCTCTGAGAAGCCTCGTTGTCTGGGTGCAACAGCGTCAACACGGCAGGGGTAAGCCCACAAGGAAGTCTCTGTGGTAAATTGGTTTTGCAAAAGCTAAAAGCATTATGCATCTTTTGTAGCACAATAGCAAAGGTTATTCTGGGGCTGCTGCAAAACAACCTCATGTTCCTA
Organism: Alectoris magna; assembly: GCA_030625065.1. Lineage (NCBI taxonomy): Eukaryota > Metazoa > Chordata > Aves > Galliformes > Phasianidae > Alectoris > Alectoris magna. The sequence goes on along the minus strand of CM060561.1, from coordinate 109,742,916 downwards.
TCTATGGCTGCAAATGCAGCTTCTGCAAAATATGTGTAAGAGCTTTGAGAGCTAAGTTCACACTGCTTCCTGCTTTTTGCATGTTGGTTTACACATGCTCTCAGCACCTACCAGTTCTCAGTTGTCACCACTTCTTTCACACCTGGGAGCTCACATTGCCTGACTGTGAGCAGCACCAACTGAGTTACAAGCAGTAGGTGGTGATGCTAGCACGCCCCAGATGATTCACATTTGATACTGTGGATATATTCTTACAAATCATCAACATGAACACTGCAAAGAGAATGATGTTTGCATCTAACAGGCCATGTAGAAGAAAACATACTAGATTTACAAAGTACATATAGGTAGCAATTCTTACTTCTGTCCAACATGAGAAGATATGTCCACAGAGGTGTGAGTTATCCACCATCTTGTTCCTTTATGTCAACCACAGAAATGAGATAAAAGTATGGCCTTGTTTAATAATCTGCTCGCTGCTACAGGCAAAGGGACTATTTTTTTTTTAGTCACAACGTTTGCTTATGAGAAAAGAAATTCACTTGTTCTTCCCTGTCTCTTTTCACCATGTTTTCTGGCTGAGGAATTAGAGCACTTCACTGGGAGTAGTTTACCTCTCAGCCTATGAGAATCATTGGGTTCTCTTTCATTCTTAGGAAGCTCATATGGCTCCCTGGAGAGAGATGTAGGCTATCAGCAGACAAGGTGCAACAGTGATAATTTTTAGCTTGGAGTGGCTTATTCCAATGCGTATATATATGTATATATATCCTCCAAAGATTTACAGGGAAGAAAAAACTCAAATCCCTCTAGTTGTTGCCTCCAGCCATTATTTCCAGTAATGAGCTACTGCTGCTTAAATAATTCAGTGAAGTGAAAGCCTGTGTATCTATGTAGAACGGACAAAATGGCACCTGGCTCCTTTCATCACCTCAATGTGCTACCTGCTTTTGGTTGCCAGTGAAGCCCACTAAAAAAATATGAGCTGAGTGGCCAGTAAGAGGAAATCAGGAAGGCAACAGAGAGATTTGCTCTGCTTTCCATCTGTGTCACTCAACATGACTGAAACCGGCACAATTTCTCAAGGCATGTGGAGGGAATTTCGTGACATTCAGGGAGTGTTCTGTGTGACCAAAGGCTTTTGGAGCCTGTATGGTAAGTGAGTAGGCTGACAACTGTATCTGCATTGGTATGAAAAAGGGAAGCAAAAATACTTGAGCTGTTCGTACAAATTCATGCTTTGCCAGATTCTTATGGTTCTCTCCACCACCTAAGAGGATGAACAACATCAAAACTAATCAATAAACAGCAGCTAGGTATCCAAGTCCTTAAAAGTCTATCAGTATATACTCTATGTTGTTGTGTGAAGAAGGGCAGTGATGAAAAGCCTTCTGTCAATGATTATGTGGCCAGAAAGCTTTAATTGTGGTATATTAAAGAAATTCAGTGTTAAAAATAATGTTTACTATTTTAATTACTTTTCCCACCACAGTTAAATAGAAAAGAAATTAAGCAACAAACCTAATTGATGTTATAGGTGTTTGGGTTTTTTTTTTTCTCTCTTTTTTTTTAAAGAAACTGTAAGAGAAATACCATAGAAAAGCTTCCACAAGAGCAATGAATGATGAACCGTACAGGATGAGCAGAGACAGGTACCCTAGCATTCCTTTGAGGGGCACGACAGTCCAGAGCAAGTATGTCAGTGCCCTGACAGCTGGGGCTGCTGCCCAGCATGGCGGGCAGTGGGCTGAGCAGGCAAAGCAAGCAGAGACAGCTGGCAAGAAATATCAGGGGCTATAAGTAGCAGCAGAGAAGCTGAGAGAGAGAACCCAGAGACTGGAAGGAGCAGGTGAGAGATATGCTGATCGCTGGAGGAAAAGCAAGAGAGAAAGGAAACTGAAACATGCTACAGCTCTAGGTTAAATCAAATGTACACAGGGGTTTTAACTTTCCATTTAGTTTCATGGAAGAGAAGTCTTCACTGAAGTCAGCTCTGGCATCCTGGATCCAAGAGTGTAAAATGACTTAGCTGAGCTTTTTTCCCTCTTGTTCTCCTAGGAAGAGTGTGTCAAGTGACTGAGTGGTATTCATATGGGCTAATGATTAGGCCCATGGAAATGGTGAAAGAGCTCCCCAGTCCCAATTCAGCTGCATCCTGCAAGCACCACACTTCTGTAGGATTGCACTGGTAGAAAAAGAGGATCTGTGCCACAGCTTTTTGCAGGACTTAACATAAGAGCTTCTCAGCACATTTGTGAATAGGTAGAAAAATTGTTGAGGGAAATAATAGTGCAGAGACCAGCCTAAGCTGCAATTCTTTCCTGGAACTATCAGGGCAGAGAGCTGTAAAGTGTACAGTGCCACTCCTATTTCATAATTTTTTGCACTTTGACTAGAAGGTGCTATATGTGATCCAAAAGTTCTGCCACTTATGCATTAACTGTGTGGTTGTTGTTGGTTGTGAAACTAATAATGTGGATTTTTTTCTGGATGTTAACATGAACACATGTACATGCAGACAGACATGCTTTTGAAGAAACAACTTAAGTCTTTCTAAGAGTACTACAGTTTGAGGTAATAATAATGATAAAAATGTTTAAAAATGTTCTATTTTTAAAATGGCGTTATGTAACTGATGCCTGATGGAAAAGACAGCGCAGAGAGAATAAAACGCATCAAATAAATAAACTGGAAGAAAAGAAGGAAAGGAATATTAGAGAATGGGGGAAACGGGAAGAAACCAAAGGATAGTGCATGCATGCACACACAGGAAAAAAAAAAAAAAGAAGGAAAAAAAAAAAAGAATAAAAATATGTCAATTGAGATCAGCACATCCATTAAAGGAAAGGCATTAAAATCATATAAGAGTAATGTTATGCAGACAACTGAAAATAGCTTTTCATTTGTGATGGAGAATACTGCAGTCTAATTTTTGAATCACAATTTAAAAAAATCATCAGAGAAAGTGAGATGAAAACCAGGCTGATATTTATGGCAAGCAAATACATGCATGAAATAGCAAGTACTGTAAGAGCTCTTCAGAAAATTCAGCCCGACATCAATAAGATATCCTCACTTCCTAATCGCATCACTACACTTTCCCACACAACATCCCACTCCTTTGTCTGGCTGCCTTGTTTACTCACCAAAAAGCCTACAAACTCCTCAATTTCTAAGCAGTTTTCATACCAGTTGGGCAGCAGTCCTTCAGGATAGGAAGACTACAACATCTTCCTGATGCAGAGATCAGACTGTGAAAGTCCTGGGCTAGATGAGTTCTTATCTGTATTTCAAAGCATTTGAAGATACAACAAATATCACTCACACTTTCATCCCTCATCAGTTTCAATTGCACCTCAGTTTGTACTTGGCAGGAGAATTACCAAACCACTTTCTCCAACTGTAGGTCACCAGAGATAAGAAAATATTCTTACAGACAGGGCAAAGTAGAGCAAGAAATGCTGTGCATCTCTGTATGGAAGGCTAAATTTAAACCAGCACCATTCGTCCCCAACTTGCAGTCGATATCTGGTTGTAGACCCCAGAGGCACTCCAGAAATACCAAATTGACAGAAAATGCGTAGTGTTATTTCTCCACAGACAGCAGAGTCAATCATGTTTCTTTTATTAACTGCAAAGCATCTAATTCTCAGTTATGTTAAGGACTATTTGTAACACTTTAACATTGTAAAAGGGTAATAAAATGGGTGTAAATTACACTAAAACTTTCTCTAACGGCCCCTATATTGTCATATTGATGCAGACAGCCTTGAATACCACTGAGGCTGTGAATTAAGGTTTTCTCCCAGGTCTTCAGAATTCCTTTGCAGAAGTCCTTAATTCCCTCAGCCTGTGCCCATCCAACAGATATATGTGCAATTATTTTCTGAATAGGATAGAGTTGCAATCCTATTGAGAGATTCAGGTGAGCACAGTGTAATTTGGACTGTTCAGTATTAGCCATCTCTATCCAAGAACTGAAACTACTGAAGGTGGCCTGGCTAGTGTTGCCTGCGCTGTAAAGAGGGAGGCCCACCAGCTTTTGGGACTAGTAAGACTGGGAGGGGATGTCATACCCATCTGGAGGACACAGAAGACTGCACAGCCTGAGAACCGGGCTCACAAACTAGTTTGGTAATGATCTCTAGTCAGGGAAACAGAAAAACAGCAAAAGTGAATTGAATGAGGAACACCGAATAGCTTTTCACGTAACTCGTGCGGACTTCGTGAATGCTTGCGTAAACGTAAGCTCAACAGCAGAATGCAGAGGCTGCAAGAACTTGCTGTCAAGTAAAGATAAGAAAGCAAGACAGATGTCTTATTGTTAAAGATAAGGAAGCAAAACAGATGCTTCAGCTCAACACAACACTGGCTGAGGCTGGTTTGTGCTACACCTCCCCTTAAAGGTTAGAAGTTCACGGAGAGGAAGACTTTGAGCATTTGCGCGGATGGCTACTAGCCCTCATCCAAAGACCACCAGATGGGGCCCAGAGACCCTTCCCACATTTTATGACTCACACTCAGTTGGGTGGAACAATGTGCAACCACTTTGTCGGAAATGTAACAAATATGTTTACACTATACCTAATAAATATGTAGTTGTTGCTTCCCTCGGTGTGCATGTTCAGTGGAGTGAACCCCCATGTACCCAGCACTGTAATAAAGGAATACCTGCTTGACATAACCCAATGGCATGTCAAGTTACTCTGTAGGATTTCTCAGCTTCAGAATGATAGCAGCTGAGATACTCACAAGCCACAATCAACCCATTAGTTCCAGGGTCAGCTGTGTTGCGACAATATCCAGCTCCCAGGCATGCTGAATCCTCCTGTACTGCACGCTTCTGACCTCTGAAGCACAGTAGCCACCTCCTGTGACCACAGATCATAAAGTTGCCTTGCAGATAAAAATTATGGAACCTTCCTGAGACTAACAGCTGTGCTATTGCAAATAAATTTATTTAAAGATCCTGGTCAAATGAGTCAGTTTAACATCATCAGTGTACTGCATTTTTGAATAACACAGGCATGTTGTCTGCCTTCTGAGGAGAGAGGATACTTTCCTTGGTTCTGGGGCTTTGCGGTTGAAGCATTGGGATTCTTTCAGATTAGATTTAGGGATATACTCTTAGATTACCAACTCCCTTTCATTCCAGTGGGAAAAAAGAAACAGAAAGGCCTCTGTGTTACGCTACTTAGGTTCTTTGATAGCTTCAGATATTTTATGAGGCTTGGCATTTAATGTTCAAATTCTTTCTAATGAAGATCCTAAAATAATAAGCTTTGATGAAGATAAATTGGGCAAATTATGTGGTAATGGAGACAAGTTCCATGGGTAACAATATTTTTGAGCGCTTTACATTATCTCCTGAGCATATCTGCAATGATTCTGTTACGCGTACTTTAAAAATGCCAGTTTATCTAGACATAGTTTTACAAGTTTTAGTTCATGTAGAAGTGTCGGAATGAAAAAACATGCTTATGAAAATGCGCAGAGTTTTTCCCCAGCTCAGATACCCCTCATGAACAGTACATGACACTGAAGGAAACAGTATAAAATTCATGAAATGTCCTTAGCTTTTGGAAAATGGCACTTGAGTTCCTCATGTGAAATACTGCGTGGTGAGATCTGTGGTACTTCCTGCTTCTGGCCCTGCACTGAAGGAACAATATGGGGTTTTTTTTTCACACTTCTGTACTTCAGCTTTCACTGTTGGAGATATTTATACATACAAAGTAAAAACACAGAACAAGCCAATTCAGTGAACCCTAAAAATGGTCGATTTGCATGATAGATAGAAGTCAGAAATCCTGTGAACAGCGGTGCCCTGGGAGTCTAGTGCTAATTTGAATAATATTGCAGAACTTTGTTTTGCTGAGTGTCATTCACGAGATTTGTACAGAAAGCATTAGGAAGATAAATTTGGATGATAACATTATTCTTGTTTCCTCTGATGAATGCAGGACTCGATAACAAGCTGATTGCCTCCTTCTGACGGATGATTACATACAACAGATGTTTTAATTTGATTATATCTGTGAGATAAGCAGAATGCTGTGCTAAGTCCAAACACTTTTTATTAGTCTTTCAAAACATTCTGCAATGAATGTAACCTTTTGTAAATGTCCTTGCTTGGGTCTGTGTGTGTTCCTGTAACAGCGCAAATTATTAGCAACAAGTTCAAACCAATGATTATGCCAAAGAAGAAAACTGCATTTAACAGTAGCTCTAATTCCGTGCTCTCTGATAACTTGAGCGAAGAGAGCAATATGATGCAAGCAATGATACAAGCACAACAGTGTAACACTACTCTGCAGAGCACTGTGTGTTCTTCTTCAGCAAATGGTGCACAAACTGGGTAGAGTTTCTCTGAAGAATGCTGAAAGGCCAATACGCTATGCCAAGTACTCTGAATATGAAAATGAGAAGTCAAATGTCAGCTTTGTGAATGGAGTGCTGCAGGGAACATGCGTTCTGATTTGCAGACAATATAGGGTTACAAAGTTTGACTCTGATATGAACTGAAATGTCAAAATTCCCCTGAAAATAAGCCTCTTCCTTCACTGCAATGAAATCGAAATGTTATATGTTGCTCTCATATTTTGTTTTTTAAATGTAAAATACAGAGAGCAACCAAAAAATGCCAAATTAATTCATTATTTCAAAACAGAGATGTGTATCATACAAAACATGTCAACTTTTAAAGAAAAGATTTCCCATTCTCTTTTGAAAGCAATACAACAAAATACGAAGGGATTTAGATGGCCAAATAGCTTGCTGCCAACATAAGGGTAGTGCAGCTCATCCAGCCTTTGTCCTCAACCCTTTGGTCCTGGAACTTGACCTGGGACTAACTCACTATGGTCAAATAAAAGAAAACACTCCTTTGGATGCTGTGAACACTATCAGATTATCTCACTTATCTATTTGAACCTCACTCTGAAGTTAACTTCTAGACAGCTGAAAGTGAGATGTTTTTACTTGTAAGCCACATCTCTCAGCTTAATATAGGCATGAACGCTACCTTGTGTTAGTGCAGCTGTATAAGCCTTATTTAGTTCTTAGTGGATCCGGGAAGTAGCATGTTGTGGGTTTTTTAAGCAAAGCAAGACTGGACCTAATAAACCAGTAAAAATAATGACTTTACTGGGCACACCAGCAGTTATTGGCTGTGGACAGAAAGAATGACCTTAGATTAGAAGTGTACAGAGAAACTACAGTTTTTATTAACAATGCAAGTTTCGTAGAAGCTTGAAAGTGTTCCTTCTATAAGAATAACGCTGTAGATTGTTTGGAATATTGACAGAAATATGATACTGCAAGATGAGAAATGTTTGAAATAGTAGAGAGAAATTATTTGTATTCAGTACTTTTTACAGGCTGTCATAAAAAGTTGTATCCAAAACTGCAGCATGAAGCACTTGCGTTGTCTTCACTAGAAGGCCCCCGAGGCACAAAACGTACAGCATGTTTGTGCTTTGGGTACCTTTTTCTGAAGGCTCAGAAAGAAAAATACACAGTTTTCAGTACAATATTTTGCCTATCTGAATAGAGAACTGAAATTAGCTGGTCCTTCCTCACCCAGTCAGGTGGTGTTAATTATTTACAGCTTCAGTCTGTGACTCTTTGAAGCTGGTTCTTTTGTACCACAGTTGGGCTGAGGTTAAATATTCACAGTTCCAATCTAGAAGTCAGTAATAAATTGCAGGTTGCAAATAGAGAACTGGGAAGTATGAATGAGGAAATGGAAAGAAAAGACCAGTTTAGCTGTGTCTTACATATTTTGATTGTCCAGGAAATCCTGATTAGGTTGCATTTGGGCCCTAATAGGAAAGCTTATACTACCAAAATGCAGGACATGAGCTTTTGTTAATAGGCAAGCCTGAGACAAATCTCTGAACCAAACTGGGATTGACTTCTGTGAAGACTTTTGTGACAGTTATTCTTTTACTGAGGAGAGAATTATAGAATCACAGAATGGTTTGGGTTGGTATAGACCTTAAAGCCTCCCCAGCTCCAACCCCCTGCCATGGACAGGGCTGCCACCCACCAGCTCAGGCTGTTCACAGTCCCATCCAACATGGCCTTGTGTGCCTCCAGGGATGGGGCACCACAGGTTCTCTGGGCTGCTGTGCCAGGGCCTCACTGCCCTCTAAGTAAAGAATTTCCACCTAACATCTAACCTAAATCTCTCCTCTTTTAGTTTAAAGCCATTCTTGCTTGTCCTATCACTGCCTACCCTTGTAAAAAGTAGGTCTCCCTTCTGCTTATAAGCTCCCTTCAAGTACTGGAAGGCTGCAGTGAGGTCTCTCTCACTCGCCAAGCTAAACAAGCCCAACTCCCCCAACCTTTCTTTGTAAGAAAGAGGCTCCAGCCCCCTGATATCTTCACCGCCCTTCTCTGGATTTACTCAAACAGTTCTATGTCTTTCTTGTGCTGGGGGCCCCAGACCTGGACACTACTCCAGACTGGGCCTCACAAGAGCAGAGCAGAGGGGCAGGATCACTTCTCTCTCCGTGCTGACCACCCCTCTTTTGATGCAGCTCAGGATACCATTGGCCTTCCAGGCTGACATACCCAGGATATCCAGGTAGGATATATTGCTTCCAACAAAAACTTTCTGGTAACACCCATCATTCTCATGGGCTGCCACCACTTTCACTTTTTTCAGGGTGATTGTATCACAATCTTCTGTGTGTGCCACGCCTAGAAACGAAAGCAATGTTTATGTGGAAAAATGAGGCTTCGGAAGTCACTTGTAGCAGACCTCACTTCATATGAGGAGAAGCTGAGCTCCCTTGGTTTGCTCAGCCCAGAGTAGTGGAGCTGAGGGGAGGCCTCATGGCAGCCTGCAGCTCCTCACAGGGAGTGGAAGGGCAGCAACAATCTGTGCTCAACGAAAGTCCAATAGTTCTCTGGCCTTTGGTTGGAAGATGGTGACGGTCTCTGAGTGAATCCTGACTGTATTTAAAGGGGATGAGGACAAGGAAAATGCTCGTGGAGAGGTTTATGAGAATTAGCACAATAAACTTAGTCTGCACTGTGAAAATCTGCATTTAGGGAGTTTTTAAAACCAAATTTACATAAAATCACAATGAGATTTTTATGTCTGTTATAGGCCAATTAAATGCATTATACAAACACTTCCAAATTCATACAGAATTAATTTGAGACATTCAGAGCATGATCACGCATCCACCCACTGAGGGCTCAGCCTTTTTTTTTTTTTTGTGAAATATGCAAGTCTGCACCTCTAAACAGTGCTCTAATTGAGACAGAAGTGAATCGCCGACAACTGAGCAGGCACTCTCAAATTATCACCATGTGCATCAATTCACTTTTCCAAAATGCCACTGAACTTGGAAACGAAGGAAGGCTCTGGGTATCAAAAGTGGGTCTCAAAACAATCGCTGGCTATCCAGTGGCTGGATTTCTATTGGCACAAGGATTGAACTCTATTCAGCCTAAACATGAGAAGGGTCTAATGCTTCCTTCCCATCTCTAGAAGTGCAAAGTTGGCATCACACATGTGCTTCCACTCCGTGAATACCCTGCGCAATTTCTTCCTTTTGGAGAAATCTGTGTCAAAAACTCAGCGGAGATGGAATGAGGAATGGAGATGAATATCACCTGTGTCACACACATCAAATGGTGTGCATCTGGTCCGTTTGGGAGCAAAATGCAAAATAAATAAATAAATAAATAAAATTAAAAAGAAGTGGGTGACAAGTTGTCACGGTCTGCTTCAGTATCTGCAAGCTGAATGCCAGGCAGGTCTGTGCGAACATTTCCTGTTATTACCCTGACTTCAACCTCCCCTGCCACCCCACTTCACTTCATCTGGGGTTTTCAGGCTTCCGACTGCGCTTCTGCAGAGGGGAGCGCGGGCTGCAGCACCATCACAAGGCACGGCAACGAGGATGCGGGGAGGACATCTGGGGAGCCGCCGGCATCACGCCGCGGGACTGCCGGACTCCGGGCGGCCCGAAGGCAGGACGGACTGACGGCGTCCCGGAGCCCGAACCGGGGCCCGGCGGCGCAGGCGGCGTTCACGTACGGTCCCCGCTCGGGAGGCGGGCGCAGAGAGCCGGGCTGCACGTCGGGGCTGGCCCCGCTGGCGGTGGGAGAGCCAGACCTGCGAGGGGCTGGCCTCTGTCAGATGATTGACACCCAACTGGGTGAGGTTTCGTGCTTTAAAAAAAAAAAAAAAAAAAAAAGAAAGAAAGAAAGAAAGAAAGAAAAAGAGCCAGCGCAGAGAAGGGGGGGAGGTTAATGTGGAAGGGGGGAGAAGGAACTACTGTAAGAGTAAGAAAGTCCTGCCCAGCTGTTTGCGGAGTTTAAGATTTCCTGTTTCCCCTGCAGCGCCGAAGTGAAGTTTTCAGTGAGTCACCCGCAGCCCCGAGCAGCGCAGCCCGCGCCCCGCCAGCCCCGCCGCGGCCTCCCGCTGCCCGGCCCGGCCGCCCCACTCCGGCTCCGCGATGCCTCCGCGCCTGCGGCCGCTGCTCCTGCGCGTGTCCCTGTGGGTCCTCGTGGGCTCCTCGAGCCCCGCGCTGCTCCGCGGTAAGTGCCGGGCCGGCCCCGGCGCCACGCTCCCGCTTGACAGCTGCCGGGGCCGAAGGGCAGGCGCCCACCGCCGGGGGAGGAGGAGGAAGGCTTAGTTGCTAAGAACGTTTTGAAGCTGCGGGAGCGGGGAGCGCGTTTGTTTGTCGCCCCCCTGGAAAGTAAAGACGGAGAGAGAGGCTTAGCGACAAAAACGAAGGGGAAAGGGAGGGAGAAAAGTGAGAATTGCGCAGGAAACTCAGCGGGCTCCTATTCTGCGGGAGCTGACTGCTGGCCCGGGGCAGTGCCCGCACCTGGAGCCGGGGATTGGGCCTGGGTGCTGCCCCAGGAGCGGATTTACAGACGGAGAGATGTAGGGATGGAGAAGACTGAGGGTGCCACAGGGCCCGAGGCGCTGTTCTCGGAGCTGAGGCCCCTGCCCGGGCACGGCTGGCAGCCGAGGGGCCGGCGTTAAGTGCCCGGCGGTTATGATACACGTGAGTCTGTGAGGCAGTGCCTGCAGCAGAAGTCAGCTGTGGTTGTGAGTAGCGGGACTGGGAACAGTAGTCATTTCTGCAGCACTCGATGTTTTAAAAGTGCTCATTAGATCCACTTTTAATGGCACTTTGCATCCCTTACTCTGGCATTTCTTTATGAAGTCATCCTTAGATAGGTTTTTAAGGCTGTGGCTTGCAGGATTCTTTATAGGGTAACATGGAGTGTTTCAAATGCTGCTGCAAGAACCAGGTCCCTGCCCCGAAGAGCTCCTTGTCCCACTCCTACCCACACCAACCCACAGATGTACAGCACTGTCTGTACCTGTAGGGTTAGGCCGTAACTCATTTTGCAGCACAACTGGAAAACCTTGAAAAAACCACACTTGAATCAGTTTTGAAGTATTAAGTGCTTTTTGAGGTGTTGTGTGGTATCAGATTTCTGATTTCAGCCTTCAAGTAAGATGTGCAGACACCTGAGCTTCTGCTAGCTTTGCTCTGGGCTCTCCAGTTATCTCCTGTGGTCCATTCATGGTCACTAAAACATAATAACATAAACTAAATAGCTCTTGTTTAGTCACTGCCAGTGGCTGTGTACATTATGAATAACTTCATGCTTTGTTAATAGTCCTGTCAAAGTCAACAGGTTTTACATTCCTGCAAAGTTACTCATGTAAGCGTAGGGCAGATGAAACTCGGTGGTGTCCCAGGGCTCAGCCGTGTTACTGGCTTAAACTTGAGGTGTGCAGCTTCCTGTTGATTTTGGCATATATTTATATTTCTGCTTGATGTAAATCATACTCGGCTAAGAATTGCTGTTGTTTAGACACCAGTCCTAAATGTGTTGTGTGTTCCTATTCCTGCTACACAAAGCTTTAAAAGTTCCGCTTTTGTTAGTCTCCTGTCATTGTTATGCTTCTTTTATTCAACCGCTAGAGATCTTTATTTGCAAAACAGAGTTCGCCTGTGATCAGATAATCTGTAGCTCCTAAACTTGTTGAAAATGACATTTTAATAGTTGTTGTAGGTTTCTGTTTGTGTAGCCAGCTGGTCAGAAAATAAGGGTGCTACTGGGGGCACGGAGCATGGAGTATTGGTTGTTAATTGGCATCAAAATGAGAAATATAGCTGCTAGCTGTTTGAGGAAAACGAAACAGAAGAAAAGAACAACTGACTTTGTAATAATAACTCAGCGAGGATGGGGCAGGAGAGATATCGGTCCCAGAAGGGTGCACTTCCCTGGTGTGCCTATTAACAGCCTGTCACCTGGTGGTGAGAAGCTTAGTAGAACCCCAGCTAAAACTTCATCTGAACATTCTTTGTAACAAGATATTAGACGAGGGTGGCACATTCCCCATAAAGATTATGGAGAAAATGACAAATTCATGAGCAGATCCAATAGTAAGTGTTTGCTTTGAAAGAGATGTACTGATGTTCCGTGCTAAACAAAAGCAATTGAAGCTTTTTCCCAAGAGTAGGATGTGAATTTGGGTTTGTTTTTTGTTTTTGTTTTTTTGGATGGTTATGAATGCTACGTTGAGTGTTTAATCAATAAATGGCTGTGCAAACCAGCAGTTGGTCGTATAAAAAACCAACACCGCTGTGTCCAAGAGGATGTGAATCTGTAAGTTGTATTTGGGTTATAAAAAGCCAAAATTTGTGTTTCGGAATAACCTGTGTAATAGTTGTTTATTTCTCCGTACCTAGGATAAGGTTTTGCCATTCATCCAGGCACTGACTTGCATCACTGTCTCCTTATCTTGTAAAAGCCACATGGTAGTCTGTTGGTTTAGTAGTAATAAAATAAAAACAAACATAGATTGTCAGGTAGTTGCATGAGTGAGTATGAGAACAAACATGGCAGAACATATTTGTAACATGATCGACTCTAAAGTGCATTCCTGTCCCCCCACCAAAGCTCTGGCAAACTTCCAGTTATTTCAGGAGAGAAGTAGAAGAACACAGATATTACTGCAATTTCTTCTGAGATATCTCTGAATTCTGAGAACGGTATACCTGAGACTTTGAAAATCACTTCTGTTTAATTGCTGTACAGAGCTCTTTAGCTCATACTTCTGTAGTAGTCAGGTGGTGCATTCCATATGGGAATGATTTCTATCAAAAAACGATGAGCCAGATATTAAGCTGCTGCTGCAAATGCATATAGTTGCATTACCATCAATAGTGTTGTAGCATATAGGTTTCCTGAAACTGTTTCAATGGCAGTTTGAAAAAAAAGGAAGGGGGCAATGGAATAGTTCGTTTTTCCATATTTGCAATTTTTCCTTCTATTTTATAAACACTTATTATTATATGACCTACATTTAGCCAAATAGCATTGCATCAAAATCAAATACTCCTTTCTGGGATGAATTGTTTCCATTTCAAAGGTTCAGTGTGCCATAATGCTGGCTGATAAAAGTTGTCATGGTGAGAAATCTGATTGTGACCTTAGGAGCAAAGATAGTGACAGACATGCAAAGGTAAAAATGCTTTTTTTTTAACTTCTTCTCAGAACTAGGCTTCTAGAAAGGAGTTTCTCTTGTGATGGGGGGAGGGAAGAGTAAGCACTCACTGTAGCACCAGTTGTTGGAGTTTCCCATGATTAGACTTCCTCTGCAAGATATTTTTAAGTTTGTATTTTTGCATTCATGGTATAGGGACTTTTTTCTCACAGTGATGTCTGGGCCATGCACGCTTTGCATGTTCATGGTGTGCCACTGTCACTCCAGCTTCAGATCTGTGCCTTAATGGTAGCAAGAATGAGCAAAACCATCTTGTTGGGGCCAGCTGATTACTGACTTGGATTTTGCATAACCAAGCGCATTTGTGTTAGCTAGAACTGAAGTAGCATCTCTAGCACATTGAACTGTTAGAAATCTGTGCGTTCTCCCCACTGGCTGCACAGCTGCAGTTCAGCGCTGATGGCATGGTGGAGGTCAAAACTCCCACCCACCAGGGTCCTGGTTCAGCAGAAGGGAGGTGCACGCATCCCCTCTGCATCTGGTGTGCCCTGAGGCAGTGGGACATGCACAGCCGAGTCTCCTTTGCCATATAGAAGCTCTTTGACTCACGAGAGACTGCTGATAGGCACGTCCCAGGGACATAAATTAGCTTGTTTTGTCAGCTTGTTGCAGACTTGGTCAAATGGACAAAGGTATGAACAGCATGGCAGGACACTGTAGCTGAGGCAAATGACATTGATCTGTGTGCCATTGTCAGCAGTGAGTTGGTACTATATATTTACAGGACTGGTTCCCAAATGGCACACCTAAATCTTCAGTGGTTGATTTTTCATATTATTGCTTGATTCTGGCATGAAGTCAGACTGGCAGAACTGCCATTGGTTGAGTACAATGATTTATATCCTGCTGCATGGAAGGATGCAGGTTTTGCTAATCTACACATTTAGGTTAAGAGAGAACAAACCTTCAAGTGATGAAAACTTACCTGAATTAATAATTAATACTAGCTCATTGCACCAGGCACTGCTTAATTCTATTTCTGTTGGTGACCACATTTCATGATATGCTCTCATCCCTTAACTTCTAGGGATTTAAGCAGAATTTGAATGTGAACATGTATCATGGGGGCTGCTGTCCACATGGATTCCTGAGTCCATTTGTTTGCCTTGCTGCAAAGTTAAACAACTGTTTCAGATTTTAACAAGCAGTATCATTAACGGCAGCAGGAGAAATAGAAATTGCTGATTTATCAATGTTTGTGCATTTTTGAAATACAGTTGGTTGTTGTTTTTTCCCTCTTTCTCTGAATGCTATTGTAGCTGTTACAGCTGAACTACCTGTCCTTTTTTCTCATATGGGTTTTAAAGCCTTTTCACCTCTGGGAAGATCATCTGGGGAAGGAGTAGTTTTCCTTTGCTCAAACAACTGGTATTTAGCAAGGGCTTCCTGCTGGCATTCATCCCTGAGTTAATCTGGTTAGAATTAGAACTGGTTGAGAGCTTTTGACACTGTTTTTCATGGGAAAATGCTGATTTGTCAAAACTGAAACAATTTGTGGAAATGTACCAGTTTCCACTAAACTTGCATCAGGAAACTTTTTTTTTCCCTCCTAGTCCAAGGCAGGATTTCTGATATGGAAGAGACAGAAAGAGAAATCATCGTTACTCAATAATTAAAATAATTACTGCTTGAGGATGGAATAAAAGTAGGATCAAGTGCCTGCTCTGGCTCAAAGCAAACATCTGAATCTGGAGCTCCCCCTATCCTCTGTCTCCAGGACATTGGGTGGCTGTCTCTTTTGTCATTTTGCATGCATGAGCAAACACCCCACGCCACTTCAAAAGACTTTTGTTTCACTCTGGTCATGAATATGAAAATACATGAAATGTTACAATATTTCATGGATCAGGAAAAGCGTTTTTCTGCCAGCATTATTTAGGTTGATCTGTGGCCATGTGTTTGTCTTTGCCTCGTTTGGTAGGAATGGCATTGCACAGAATGAAAGGCATATTCTAGTCTTTGTTTTGTGTCGTAATAATGAACACTGTATTCAGAAATTTGTGTCAGGCAGAGAACCACAGTTTTTATTACCAGCCATCCTGATAGTCTGATTCTAATTCCCTGCTCACCCAGAGTAGTATTTTAGCAGAAATTCCACTTAAATTAATAGATTTCCGTAATGGATAAAGAAGTCTTCTTCCTCACATCCATCAGCTTAGAGCCAAGCAGATACATCACAACAATGACACTCTTTAGATTAATGTTTTGATTTTGAAAAGGTGATTTGGAACCAGAGGTACCAGAACACCATCTTTCATGTCCTACAAACGTTCTTTTTGTACCCAAGCACTTTGGCCCAAATCTGCAAACGGTTGCAAAAGTTGCCCTGCTCCTTAAGGAGATTTTTAAGGGAAACAAAAGAAAGACTTCTGAAGCAGCTTTAGCTTGAAGCTCAGCTGGTGATTTGAAAGTCACACCACATTCTTTCTGTCTTTTCCTAGTCACCGGTAATACAACTTTTGAAAGATAGCTTCTGCCCCCTGTGCATTTGATCAATTCTTTCAAAATATTCCATTGATGTGCCTGTGGGCTTAATTTAATTCAGCATTTAAACTTGGTTATGAACCTGGGCTATGCCAAGACATTATAAAATCCATCTTGTGTTCCCAAGGTTGTAGTGGCTCTGTCAGGGCATAAAGACTTCCTCCTGTTAGGAAAGCAAGTGAGTTTGAACAGTGTATACTCAGAGAGCTGTGGGAAGGCTTCACAGTGTTACTCCTCAGAGCAGCATTTTCCAAGTAAAGACCCAAGTGTGGTTCTTACGTGCCTAGGGCACCTTAATGGCCCTCTTTTAAAAACTAGCATTGTGCAAGTGGAGCACATGCAGGACCGGACTGTCAGCTGGCATAAATCAGCTTCACCCTGTTGAAGGCAAGGAACCTGCCCTGATTTATACCAGCTGAGAATCTGGCCGTGGAATAAATAATAGGCAACTGTATGTTATGAGGCTGTAATTCCCTTGAGGGGGCTTTTGTGATATCAATCTTACTGGAGCCAGAGTGATCTGGTTCTTTTTCTTGGAGCAAAAGAGTAATTTGAGTGCGGCATTGTGACATCCTCAGAACTTTAGGAAGGAGAGATTGCATGCAGTCAAGGGAAAGGAAGTGTTTCCAGTCTTCTTACAATTAATCATTAAGGATTTTTGTCCAGGAATAATGATGGGAGGAGAGTTTGGGGGGATGAAGATTAATTGATTGGGGAGAGGTGTTCCTAAAGAAGAAAAATGTTCAAGGGTCTTGATGATTTTTCATCAAGACCAGACCTTAAATTTGAAAGTCACGTGCATTTCCCAAACTGCGTGAAAACTGAAGCCTCATTTTATCGCTGATCAGTTGTAATTAGTCTAAAGGAAGCAAAGTGGAAATAAGGATTAAGGGGCAAACTCCTCAGAATGTAGGCGTGTGTTTTGATTTTAAGGCCTCATCCCAAAGAACCATGAATAAGCTGGTACTCATTTTATTGGCAGAAGGGAAAAGGGGTTCAGTCAGTTTTTCCAGGAGATAACCTGAAGTTCTCCCAAGTCTAGGTATTTCAGCCATGAGATGTAGGTGAATTGCCTCCCTCTGGTTTTAATGCTGCTCTAGAGTCTGCAGCACAGAATGGGAGTAAGCACATCAAGTACATCACCTGTTGGCACGGATAGGTTGTGCCTGGGGCTTTTGAATGCTAATGCAGTAATTTTGTAGATTTCATCTTGCTAACTAATATAAGAACATTTTTAATGTTGCTGTACAAGAGAATGAACTTTGAAACAGACCACAGATGATTACTAATGGGTTATGACTTCTGGTTATTTTCAGGGAAGGAAGCAGAAAGCCATCCAGAATTCTTGAGTGTTTTGAGATGCTGATCTGTTCTGATTCTTGAGGTCCAACCAGCAGCTCAGATACTAAACTCACTAAGTAAGGCTGCAGAATAGCAATGGGCAGTATTTAAGTCTTTAAGTATTTGCATACTTAAAGAAAACTCTTAGTGTTCAAATGGAGCCAAACTTTCTTAACTTTTTTTCTTTTATAACTGCTGCCCTGCTTTTAGTATTGCCTGGCTGTCCTAACTAACTTCCATCTGCTTTTCTAGGAGTTGTGGCTGAAGTCATAGTTACATCAGGACTTAACATATCTTGTGCACTTCTAGAGTGCTCCAGGAGAGCAGTGTCTGAATAACTTCTGTTTGTTAAAGTGGATGTTTTGGGAAAATACAACAGATGTAATTACATTTTTCCCTTTTAGCAGTCTTTTTTTCTCCTGCTCTGTTGTCTCAAAAAATTCTATCAGTAGACATTCAGTATCCACAAAGTGATTTTCAGGCTGCTGCTAAAGAGAGGACTGTAGCTACACATCTGTTTATTTCATTTCAAGTCAGCGTAAAGCTGCTAATTAATCTAGAGTAGCACTTCTGTTATTCTGAGCACAAGGTTGCATAGGCTGCATTTTACTCACATTTTATCCTAAAATAGGCTGCATTGTAAAAATACACATGATTAAGAATGATCTTTTTCACTGTATAAGTGATGAGATGGAACCGTGATAAAATCATATAGGAGCATTCAGCATCTGACCAACACTGAGCTGCTCCCAGAGTCCATGTGGTCTTCTGCTCTCAGAACACTCTTGCTCTTCATCTGACTCTAACAGGACCAGGCAGTGACTCCATCCTCCAGGTAGTGTGTACCATTCTCCCTGACAAATTCGTAGAAGGAGTACAGGAATAAAGAAATAAATCTTTGTGTGCTTCACTAATGAGAAGAAATTAATGAGGTTTTGAACAGTACGGATCTGTCCATCTATTATCAGGAGCCCACAGAGATCTCAAGAGCTGTCATGTTCAGGTGGTTGTTGGTCCTTCATTTCTGTTATCTGGTTCTGCCTGCAGGCGTGCAACAATTATCCTTCTCATCTGTCTCCGGCCTACAAGGGGATCTATGATTCTGCAGTGTCTGTGCTGTGGAAGCTAGCCAGCTGCCCTGCTGTGTACCTTCCACCTCTCCACCATTCCCATTACTGATTTTTTCACTGTTGCATTGCTTCCTGTTCCTACTGTTAGAACTATTGCCTGAAGAGTGGGAGGCCCATAGTCCTGACACTCTCAGCCTGGGTGTATCTAAACTCCATAAATGAGTTCTGTGGCGAGGAAGGATCCTTGCTGGCTGAGGCTGGGTAGGACTGTAGGGGCAGCACTCTGCAGGGAAGGGGCTGACGTGTGTGGGTGGTCCCCTGTAGCATGTCAGAGGAGAAGAAAGCTAGTTCCCTGATGGATTCATTCGCTATTCCAGCCCCTGCAGGGTGACTGAGATTCTCTCCAGGGAGTTCACAGCACAACAAAGAGAGACTTTACATACAGAATCAGAATCTCTTTTCTTTCTTTCTTTCTTTTTTTTTTTTTTTTTTTTTTTTTTTTTTTTAAGATTGGAAACAACCATTTCTCTTCCTCATGAAAAGATCACAGAGGACCATGTAATAGTCATGACTTTGTAAGCCCCTTTGTTGCAGCTTTCAAAAAGTAACTAGGTCCCCAAATACATACTTCTGGGTTACTGAAAACCCCCTTTCTCTCAGTCTGTTCATCTATTTCCTCACCCAACTTTACCACGAGGGAATGCCTTAAGTCAAAAACCTGGGAAGCTGATCCTTTTATTGCATATATAGTATTCTCATCTGCTATGTACAGTGCTAGGCCATCAGGCTTGCAAAGCTGGTGTACCCCAAGTTTGCATGTAAGCAGCAATACCACATGGTCTGGTTGTGACTAAAGCCATATCTGGTCTCTGCTTGCTTTGTGGATGATTGAAACAGGAAGACACTCAGTAGAAAAGATGGGTAACAATTATGGAAAGGAGAACACAACCAAAAAGTGTTTCTTCATTGTTTTTTTTGTTTGTTTGTTTGTTTTTGTTTTTTTTATGTTCAACTCCTTTTTGCACATTCATCAGGTTTGCCTTGAAGTTTCTGCCTGGCTGAGGGCTTTGCTGTTCCAGCTTTTCCCTGAGGCCATTCTAGTGCTATGAATATTAGTGCAACACGAAGAGCTTTCCATATGTACGTCTTCTTCTTTTAGTGTATATAAGAGAAGATATCAGTGTGATTCAAATTAAATCAATGAGATGATGAGATCCAGGGGCACGAGATTTAGAATGAGTAGCCAGGCTTAGGAATATTTTGCACTGTTTAAAAGGTAAGTACTTGACCCTAGAAGGAGGATTTCAAATTATATGAATTAAGTATGAAAGCTGTTTCTTGTGTGTGTTAGGAGGTTCCTTGTTTTGTGTGGGAAGTGGAGATGAGACTTGATGGTGACTTGGAACTGAACACGGTTTTTGCATCTTGACCCTTGGTCAAAGCAGTGAGCTAAGAAGTAAGAAACCCGGGCTCAGTCTCTCATTAATCTCAGGAGATCCCAACCCAGACCTCCAGCTTCTCAGAATTTTACCTGTTGCGATTGTTAGGCTACTGTTAAACTTCAGAACGGTCATTTGTACTAGAATTTCAACAGTTTGAATTAGTTCTGCTTAACATCTATAAAAAAATAAATACATTGCATTAATTATAGTTTCTATAGACAATGATAGAACTTCTGGGAAATGAGAAGAGGTAGTTTTAACAACACGCACAACTGTTGTGAATGGGAAATCTAAGTTCAAAGAGAGTCATAACTGCTGTTATTTCTCAATGGAAATTTTGGATGATAACCCTCAGAGCGCCCAGGAGCCCTTGTGAGCCCCAGATCCCCTGCCGAGATCAACAAGATAGATTCACTCTTCCCCCCTCTCCATTTCTCCATGATTAAGAGGCTGTGTGCTTGGAGATGCCAGGGAACAGTGAGGGCACAAAGTTGGGTTCATCTGCTTAAGGCCCAACTCTTCTCCTGATTGCTCAAATATACATTATTTGTGAGTCATCCAATTCAGACTTTTCCTGACTTAGAATTTGTACTTAGAATCAAGGAATGGCCTGGATTGTTAAGGACCATAATGACCATTTAGTTTCAACCCCCCTGCTATGTGCAGGCTCACCAGCCACTACAATAGGCTGCCCAGAGCCACATCCAGCCTGGTCTTGTTGACTTTTGTTCTGGAGCCATGTAGTGTGATTGTCAAACACGTTCCTGCCAGTGGTTTGAAGTCAGAAGCATACTGGCCTTCTCATAGTTGAAAGTGGGTAGCAAATGTTAGAAACTAACCACTAATTATTTGAGATGTCTTACCCTTGAATGTCAATGACAAGGCAAACTTACCACTATCATAACCACACACCTAGAAATAGAAAACACTGACACCTGTCTTTTGAAACTGTTGCTTAGTGTGAGTAGTTTTGCTGCCAATGCAATCATCACTCTTCCTTTTAAAAGTTGGAGTTTGTTTTAAATTTCCATTTTGTGCTTTTTAGATGTGTAGATAGCTCTGCCTAGAGCAGTAGTTTCCACTGTGTTGTCTTCAGGCCTGCAGTGGATTAGGAAGGAGGTATTACTGTTTGATTAGGGAACTGTATTGCTTTGTTAGCATTTTCAAGCGCGAGTGTAGTGTTATGCTTGCCTAGCTTTTGAAAATGACAGACTTGTGTTTTTGTACATAAGAAAAGTAAAAGAATTAGGAACAGTATGTAGAGCTGCTGTTCTGTGGTTGGGTACAGATTTGGTCAGACGTGCAGGCAGTTTGCCATGCCTTAATAAAACACTGCATAAACAGCAGGAACTGGGAGCATTTGCCTTTGGGCAAATGTAAGATGGTGTAACCTAGTTAAATTTGCTCTGCCAGAATGGTAAGCTGTGGGTAGGAGAGCAGTGAGCAGCACTAACTTAATTTTTCCTCACTCTGCAGGGAGGGAGAAGTAGTGTAAGTTTATGAAAGGTGAACATGCCCATTCCTACAAATGGAAGTTGTGAATGAACTAAATCACTTTAGAAACAGGGTGCACATTTTTTAACAAAGAGGATAATTTCATGATTAGAGCCCCATCAAGGGCTGTGATGAACTTCCCAATGTGAATCTCTGAACCAAGACAGGATTTTGCTTTTTGTGCATATACAGGGAGGTTAGAGCTTGATGCAAAAATAGCTGGGTGGAATGATTGCACTTGTAGAAGGTCAGACTGGAAAATCTTTCCAGCACTTCCTGACATAGAGGTCCTGTAGCCTAGAAATTTGTGATACAGCCAGTAACTACCAGGGTGGCTTCACTCGTGTCTTTCAGAACTCCTACTGGCATCTCCGGAAGTAACAAACAGCTAAGGGACATGGCTAACTAACCCACTAGAAGGATATTTCAAATATGCATGAGTTCTAAAATTTTGCATCCAAGGAATGCAAATAATGTCTCCATTCCTACAGAGCACTTCCCTCTGGTATAAATTAAGATATTGTGTTTGGAAAGCTTGGAATTGTTCTGTTTTGTGAGAGCACTTTTGAAAATGTGTTTTGTTCTACAGGGGTGTAGCATTTGTAGGGGAAAAAAAAAACAACAACAACTACAACAGCAACAAAAAAAGACCCAACAAATCACCTGAATGACAACTTTAGAGAATGAGCTGACCGTATCACTGAACAGTTACACCAGAAGCCGTAACAAAGCCTGCAACTGGCTCGTGGTGTTTAAACGGATGCTGAGTAGTTCAGCTACTATGGCCGTGTTTACGCACAGCTTCCTGAATGGCAATTGTTGAAATAGTATTTTCATGACAAAATTATTAATCCATTTGGCATTTGATGAAAATGATCAAGACATTTCATAGAAGCCCTTAGACATCCTGCAGACTACTACTGATTTCTGCAGTTGAATAAGTGGTCATTAGACAAAAGATGATTATGTGCTATCACCAGTATCTAGAAACACTCAGCGACTCTAAGCCATTAAACATTAGCTAGTATAATTTCACGTAGCAGCACTCAAAAGTTACAGATTAACATCTGTTGCAGATCTTATCTTATTAAATTTAACTCAGACATGTGGCAGTAGACGTTTTCTGTCCCATGGTTGCAGAAGAGGGAATGTGTGCTTCTGTTCTCAAAAGTAAACTGCACTATTTAAAAGTTTAAGAAATGTCATCCTATGCTTTCCGTAGTTCTCAGTTATTAGAAGAAATTTTTGAAGTAATTGGATGAAACTGAGGCATTCGGATGAAAGTTAAAAGTCAACAGAAGGTCTGCTTCTGAGCTGCCGCTTGATGCGTTTGATCTTGTGTTTGTCTTCTCTCTTCCTAGTTTTCTCCCTGAAACAATTCCTTCATTAGAAGGAATTGTTTTATGGACATTTATAGACATTTAGGTTTCTTTCTTCCCTGCAGTGTTTCTTCTATGTAAGGCAACTTGCAAGCGTGTATGCTATCTTGGAGTGCTGCTGAAAGATTATGATCTTGAGAATTACTTAGGCTATAGCTTGCTAACAATGGCCCTATCAATAGCAACTGGGAGAGGAAAACCCTAGAAATCCAACTCCATGTGTATATTTCACATTCTGAGTTTATTTACAATTTTATTCTGCGTCATCATAAACAAAGTGGAAGAGTCTGCAGTCCCTCACACGTCCTTGGGCAGGTAGACTAAACATTTTAGACTGGCAAGTTCCTTCCCACTGAGCTGTGTCTAATGGAGGAACGTCCTCACCATATGCTGTAACGACAACCTTTCTAGGCCTGGCTGCTGCAAGTGGTGGGTAGTCACAGAATCATAGGGGTTGGAAGGGATCTCTGGGGATCATCAAGTCCAACCCCCTTGACAAAGCAGGTTTCCTACAGTAGGTTGCACAGATTGCAGTGGTGTTGTATGTAGTGAGAATTGTTGCGTTCCTACATGTGGATTTTTGGGTGCGCAGTGCTAACTTTTTAAATGTGAGAACTCACCTACAGGACCGTGCACACACATGGAAGAGACTGTTGTAGAAATAGTTTAGGGTAAACTGAATGATTTACTCACACTTCAGGTTTAGAAATAATGAATTTTCAAGGGACATGTTTGTGGGAGAAACACATTTCACGGTGGACAGGCTTCACCCATGATTTTTGTTTTTCATCAAGCCCAGTAAAATGTCAGCCTCAAATAGAAATGAACGAGCTGACTTTCCCTTATTTCAGCAGAGCGGTATTGCTAGTTGCTGATTCACTGTCCCAGAGGTAGCTGGAGGGAGTCATTTGCAAATGCATTAAAAGAAACAGCTAATACCTGGGGATATGCTAGCAAGTTTACCCTTGGCAGATAAAGGAAATGCTGCTTTGCTGGTGGAGAAGCTTCTTTACCAAGCAATCTGATAACCCTGTAACAGCATGCCACGGCAGTAGGATTTCTACAAAAGAAGTAAACAAAAGGAAGTTTTCCTAAGGTTGGATATCGTTAAAAGCATGTATTCTTGTGTGTGTGCTCTTTTCTCAATGCTCTGTATGTAATTCCCATTAAATGTTCTGGAAGTTAGATACATCTATCAAGAGAACATATCCCTGGGGTATTAAATTGTGTTATTCTGCTTCTTTGCATGTAACTTGACAGAGACAAATACAACCTTCCAAGCTACTGAATTTGAGAATGGTCTGTGTTTTTCCCCAAATCCATTCAAAATGATTCTACTCCCAAGGGATTACATTTGAGTCTAACTTGCCTCTGATTTACTATTTTAGTTGAGCTGATGGATTATGGTGGAGGGTAATTTCTTTTTCATACTATTTTCCTGAATCTGTCATTCAAATCTTACTGTGTGAGGACAAAATGGTTCATAAACATCATTTTCTTGGAGGAAAATGCCTCATAACAGCAAAAATAAGCTCTGTATAGAGCCTCTCCATAAATACGTTTGCATAAACACTGACAGAGATGTTTCTGTGTGTGCAAAGGATGTGGATTTCTTAAATGAGGCTTTTTACTTGGAAACTGTACTTCAAATAGACTAGGGAGGATGGGTTATGCTCAGATCTAGCAAAGGAAATAGCACAGGGTTCATTTTTGTCAGAATGCATGGATGCTATTGTACACTGGGACCATAGCAAGGGTATCCTTTTGTTGGAGGATATGCCTTAACTTAAATTCCAAATCTCCCGAGTATTCCTGAAGTTTAGAGGTCTTCAAATAGCTAAGCAAAATGAGGCTTTTTTGTGATCTCTACATTAGTAGATTTTATATTAATCTTAAACCAAAATCCCCAAGTCTTGTCATGACAAGATTGTCATGACAAATTTTGCACCCTAAGCACATTTTTGTTTTGTTTCCTTATTTGTTTATGGCTGGGAAGGGGGAATAGTGGCAGTAAAAGCGCTTTCAAAAAAAATGCTGCTAATGCCCTACTTTTATCTGGAAAAACAAATATTTATAAATCCCTCTGAATCATGTAACTGTGTAAAGGTTGCTGGTTTAAAAGCACAGCTGTCTGGTTAATCAATTTAAATGCTTATTCGGAACGAGCAGCTGTGAGTCTTTTTGTGTACACAGTTTCTCCCCACACTTATTGTTGTGTTATGAAATATTACAGAAATTGTGGTCTGATTGAGTGTCAGTAGGTGTACACACATACTGTTTTCTGTAGTATGAGATAGAGGCTGTCTCTGCAGAGCACATACTTGCTTAAGTTGGACCTGCAGTGCTGTGGCTGAAGACGGTTTGCTTGGCTGTTTCCAATCCTGGCTGTGTAGACTGTTCAGATCATGCTTTAAGAATGCTTGGGACCTGCACAAAGCAGCCCCTAACCCATGACTTGAATGTGCTCCAGCATTTGACACAGAAGATGCACTTGTGATGGCCAGCTACATGGGCTTAACCATGTGTGGGAAAATATTAGGAACTCAAGTTTGACTTCCTCTACCATGGTGAAAAGACAATGCTGAACAGCAGGACTGCAATTTATGTACTCTAAACCATTCAGTTATACCTCAAATATTCTAATGACATACTTACATCACTTGGGCCCCACGTATTTTTGAATGTGACCTTTTAACTGGTGTTTGAACAGATACACCCCAATGTGATGTAATTCCAATCACAGTATTATATTTTGAGTCTGTCTTTGATTTCTTTTTGTTAAAGAACCAAATCGGTTATAAGCAATATTATAAAGAAATGTAGTCAGAATCAGGCTCTTTAAAGATGAGAGTTAAAGTTCAACAAGAGTTTCAGAGCAAAATCTCATACTCAGATAAGACCTCTGTCTGGGTTGACAGAGAGTTTTCCCAGAGTAGTGGTAGTTTCAGGCAAATATTCATCAGATTTTCCCCTGAAACAAAACAGAATTGGGGTGATTTGGCTGAATTTTGTTTTCTTTTTTTTTTTTTCCTTGTTTTTAGTTTTTTTGTTTTTGTTGTTTTTTTGTTTTGTTTGGTTTGGGTTTTTTTTGCATTCGGGTTACAGATCTGCAGCAAGATCAGGTATTTCACTTCAGATTGAGAATCTGTGCTTTGTCTGTTTCATTTGCATATCCCTTTCTCTTGAAAACAGTGTATTCTTAAAGATCTGACTCCTTCAGCATCCTGTGAGGACGACCTCTGATGGGTCTGTGTGCTGCTGCTGATGAAGTTGCAGAGTGATAGCTGTCCTTTCAAATGTCTCCCATCAGTCTTGATAACTGACTTGAGATGCCAAAAGTACTTTTCCTACACAGTCCTCTGCAGAGTTAAAATAAACTCCTGCCTACTTTTGTAGTGGATTTGAACAGCTATGGGGCCTGTTCTGAGGTGTCTCTGCAAATATTTCTGGGGAGAAGCAACAAGCCCTTGCTTCCCTGCTCAGAAGGACCACAGCATCTCCTGTCTCAAAGCAGGTAGTGTTTGAAAACAGCCCACTCTCAGGCCAGAGCTAGCCTAATATCCCTGGTGGCTATGGCACAGTGGGCAGCCTGACAGTGGGCACACAAGCCTTGTGTGCAGTGCAGCCCATGGGGCCATGTGCTCAGGGCTGACCAGCCTGGGTGCTGCTGCTGCTGAAATGCACGGTTTTCCATTGGCCCAGCCATGGGTTCCTGCTCCTCACATCACATTCTTTGTTGCGTTTGCATAGTCAGGTAGCTGTCTAGACTGGAGAATGGTTCTGGGTTCAGACCGTCCTTTTGGAGGTGGAGGGAGGCTCAGTGAGGTGAATATTAATGCAAATCAAACCCCCAGTCTGATTCCTCTGTGAGGAAAGAGAATGTGTGGTGTGGGATGGGAGCCAATAACCAAAGCAGATGAGCTGTTTCTGTGTGTTTTGTTGGTTTTTTTTCTTGCAAACTGTGACCATTTGTGCAGATATTTTCAGTATGGGCTCACTGCAGAGGAGAGGAAAAGGGAAGATCTGTTGTGCTCGTAATGCTTGAGAAAGAAATCAGTCATTTTTCTTAAAACAGTCTGAGGACCTCTCGAAGAGGCAGACAATTGTTGTTCTCAAAATATGTGTTTCCTTGCATAAAAAAAGAATGGTACTAAAAATAGGATGTCAGTAATGGTGTGCAAATGGGAGGCTGTGCAGTGGGATCCCAAAGGAGCAATCTGCCGAGGGCTGTGGAAAGCTGCACGTGACAGGAGCCCGCTGGGCCGTCAGAAACTGCCATGGAGCGTGTGGCTCACTTTGCAGTGACCGTGCTTTCTATCCTTAAAACGCATGTATGGAGGGGAGATAGGTATGGCCTTATATGCCTTCCAAAAACTGTTCTGAAAGTGTGCCAGTAGTTTCAAGGGGATATTGCCAAAAACAAATAAAATGAAAAATGAAAATATGAAATGGCAAATATGACAGCGATAGTTTTTTATGATTCACAAAGCAACCTAGCTGTACGAAAGGGAGCCTGAGGGAGTGAGAAGTAACTTTGAATTTCCTTTCTGTGTGGTTTGTCAGTCTTAAATGTTTGTGCTTCATTTTCTCAACTTTAAAAAGCAAATAAAACTCTTCCCCCGAAGTAACGTATTTCGTGACCTTCCGTAAAGGTTTTTGTCTCAAACCAGAGAGGGTTTGCATGTGCCTGTCAGTCTCCTGAGTGAATGAGCAGTGTTAATAAACATATGCTGGTCTGTTTTAACTCTTCATAAGCTATAGCAGTTGATATAAAAATATTTCTTACCGTTTCCTGAGCATTTTAGGTATCTTAGCGTTCTTTTGAATATGCTGTGGACACATATTTAGCAAGAGTTTAGCTTCAGCAAGACTTAGCTGTAGTTTTAGGATGTTCTTTAGGAACTATTTGGGTTTTTTTGCAACCAGAGTCACTGTGTGCTGGCAGCATAGGGGTCATTCTTGCATTTGGAAGTGGCTGTTTTTTGTCAACTACTTAAAGCTTCCATATTCTTGTTAAAAATGGTGCGAGTGGTCATCAGGTATGTTACAAAAGCTTTTCTACATACGGAATTCACATGTCTTGAGTTTCCAATTGATTTAAAAGTAACCGAGTAAACCACAGCGACTTCTTGAGTGATAATTCTGACACTGACTAAACTGAAGTAAATCAATCATGCTTTAAATGGACTTAGAGATTGGCACACAAAACTGTACAGCCTCATCCCCTTTGATTTGATCAGTTAATATGATGTGGTGTTGTGAGGATGCCAGGCCAGCACTCAGTTGTTTGAAGCTATTTGTAAAGTTAAACGTGACAAGGCCAGATATTAACTATGACTAAAGCCCTGTAGGAGTGACAGTTCTGAGTGTTTGGCTGAACAAATATGTTACTATTTTTGATTTCTGTGCTGCTTTGATTTCACACTGTTCTGTGGGAGCTGAGGGCTGTCTGCTTTACTGCTACAGAAAGGAGCAGGCATGGAAGTTGTCCACAAAGGAGAGGAAAGACTGTGCCCATGTGTCCACCTGCTGTGGCAGTCACAGGTACAACAACAGCAATTCCCCATGGGAATGAAGGCAGAATTTGGTAATATAATATAGAAGGAAGCTTGTAACTGTGCACTAAGTAGCTACCACAAGACGGACATTCATGACTGCTAGTAATGAAGTAATTTCTTTAGATAAGCATTGTTGATACCTTAAGAATGCATTTATTTTCTTCTTTTTTTCTTTTTTAATAATCTCATGGATTTTTCGGTTTGTATGGGGCACTGAGCCCATTCAGTAGGTTTGCAAATAAACTGAGGAGCCAAGGCCTGTTTCTGCAGCATACTTTGATTAGTTGAGGTAGCTTGGTGATAATATTATTAGAAAATGTCCTGAAATGCTGTTCCACCTGTACTAGGTGAACCCTCAAATTTCCCTGTTGGAAACTGGAAGTTTAATAAATAGATGCTTGAAAATAGAGTTGAATGTCTTCCAGTTGGATGTTCCTCATGTCTCTTGTAGTAAAAGAAAGAAGGGGGAAAAAAAAAATAGAAACTAAGCTTTTGGAAGGAATATGTGCTTTTTCAAGACAAATGATTCACCTTCCCCAAAGCCATTATGAAGAATGAAAATCTCTGTCATATTTTCAAGTAGCTTATTGGTGGCAGTGTGACTGTTCAGGGGGGAGGAGTGCAGAGAAGCATATTTCTATAAACAGATTAATTAAATGGTTGGAGAGAGAGGTAGGATGGGTTCAGAAACTCCATTCAAGCTAGTAGAAGGTTCTGTAGCATGTTTTTGTTGTGGTGAGGATCTGTAGTTGGGCATGGGGACATATTTGTGTTTTTCTGAGCCAGAAGTATTCTTAATTGTGTGTGTGTAAATATTGTGGGATTTGCCCCACGAGCTCCTCTGTCATGAAAAATATATTTTTTTTTTCTGCATTACAGAAAGAAGTATTTAATGCTTAAATGCCTACTGTCTATTTTCAGAGCATCTACGTTGGAAAAATATTTGTATGAATCCTAAGTGTTTATACTTTTTCAGCTCTGTTTCAAGTGAAGTAATGGCAGCTTTTACTTTGCGAACAGAGTTTCAAAGGCGGTGAAGTTGCAGGATATGCAGAATTAGCGTTAGGTCAGAATTAGCTATGCAAAGGTCAGTCCTGAACCATGGATCATTCTTGTTTTAACAAAGCAGGGAAGCTGTTTTTCCCAGTCTTCTGAACCAGATGAGCATTGCTGTCCTTGATACTTGCTGTATATCTGAAGTCACAGAAGGAGTTAACCACCAAAGAGAGCTTCCAGTAAATTCCAAACTTAATGCATTATGCAGGAAAACTAGACCCTGTAGTCATAGCTGAATAAATTGATCCTCATGTTACATCACATACCGTTTTCTAGTGCTTCATGCTGCTTACTGGCTGTGTTAGGGAGGCTGCGGGTTAAAGTCAGGAGAAGATGAAACATCCCTTTGAGTGCTCCATGGGAAGTCATCATTTAGATCATTTTTTCATCCTTTCTGCCTGAAAACAGTATTCATTTGTTCTGCCTATTGTAGGCTACCATGGAGCACTAGACAGTGGCCAGAAAATGTGGAAGGGAACAGCGAGTTAAAATCTGCAGGTAAAAACCTGGGTCATTAGTCAAAGCATCACAACAATGTTATTCTTGTTGCCTGTTTTCAGAGTATGATCACATTTCATTGTATGTGCTCAGCTAGAGTCTCTTCACCTGAACTAATGTGAGTCAGGAATAATTTAAGTGAAGACAGCTAGCTCAGTTCTGAGATGTGTTTGAGACAGGCAGCTCACTACCATTCCTTGGATGAGTGTGGGGAGCCCAGCCCATGATTAAAACTGCCAGTGTTAGCTCGTTTTGGAAGTAGTAGATAAAAATAGTATTATTTTAATGCTTTAGATACAATAATGATTTTTATCCTCAAGATCTCCAGCTTAATGTTCTGTTCCCTCCCTTATTTTCTCCGGTTGTGTCCCACCCCCTCACTCCTGCCAGATATGATTCTGTTTCTGTGTCAGTGCCTGCAGCAATCCCTAAAGCAAGGTTTTGCCAGTTCCACATACTGCTAAAAGCCAGGCACTCGCACTGCAGAGATGAGTTAAATGAAGTTTTCTAACTCCCGTTCCTTTGCCTTTTGCCTTCTCCCTCTGTGCATGCCCTTCTTGCTCCTTACCGATCTGTGGGTTGGAAACAGTGGTTTCCACATTTAAGTGCAGCCCACCCAATGGCCTTCCCAGTTCTTCTACTTTGAACTGGGGGTTCAACACTATTCTGGCTAGATCTAGCTCATCAGAACAGTTTCTAGCAGACTTATCAGCTATGACTGAAGATCAGAGGCTGCAGTCCACGTGCACCATTGTGTGCACGCCTTTGGGCCCTAGCTGGATGGTCTCCCCCATCTTACAGTGGCTGCTTTTTAATAGAATGAGTTGTGAGACTGTGGGATGAACATGTGTCTCCTTGCATTAACAGTTGTATTGTTACCATCTGATTGGCATGACATGTATGTTTTTTTCATGTGACAGGCAGGACCCTTTACCTGATAGTGAAAAGCTATGATGGGCATCTCCTCCAACTAATTTGTGAAGTGATATTCGCTAAAAGGACATTATTTTGGTCTTTGTTCTTCGCAGAGCCTCGATTAAGCTTGATCAGGCAGAGGGAAGCAACACAACAGTCCCAGGCATTTTGCAAACAGGAGTGCGTTTATCACACAAAGGCATGTCTTAGACATCAACTAAGAGAGCTGCTGTGCTAGGCTGGAACACTGAGGATCAACAGGAGATGTAAAAGCTGAAGAACCTGAAGGAAGGAAAGGGTTTGACTTGCTAGGGTCAGACCAAGCTGACTTCAATGACTTATGACTGTATGCGATACAGAATGAGGCAGAGAGGAACAACATGGTTTTCTGGAGTCCTATCGCAGGGACAGTTAAATATGGTGAACTTAACATTTCTGGAGCCAGTTTTACTCTGGTATGTTTGAGTTGCATGTAAAAGACAGTTCATATTTGGCATTAAGGAAGCTGTCTTAGCATACTGATCATCATTGCTGTGAATAGAAACAGTCACAAAAGTCCTCTGGCAGTCCCGCTGGCATAAATTATATTTGAGATTAAGGATCGTAGCTGAAAGCATGATCCAAGACTCTGAACTATATGAGTTCATACTCATTTCAAGTAATGCTGGCATTAAACTCAGAAGTGTCAGCTGTAGCTGAAAACCTGTAAATACTTGCTTCATGGGTTACCCCTGTGTGTTGCAATGGGAGTTACCTGATGGTCTGCAGTGTTGCCAAATCCTGTGATTTTATCATGAGTCATACAATAGCTGATATTTTTCTTGAAGTTCAGGCTCATGGAATGTACTGTTTTTTATTTTTTTAACTTTTGATTTTGTAAGTTAGTAAGTTTCCAATCCTTTGTGCCCGAGGTTTCCAAACATTACTCAAATACACTCTAAGACTGCAGCAGTGGTAAATAAAGTAGAACCCAGAAGGTTTGGGTTTTTCTGTTTGTTTGCTTTTGGGTGTGTGTTTTTTTTTTTTCTTCCTAACTTATTTCTGTAATTTCTCTGTCTTGTCCTGTGATTTTGTGACTCATTATTTTTGAATCTTTGGAGTTGATTGTGATACTCTCTTTTCCTCCTTGTACTGCTGCAGTAAACATAACCAGTATAATTAAGAGCAGTCATCAGGATGTTTCCAGGCATGAAAAACAAAGCTCGGATCACTCTTTTTCCTTGACACCTTCTCTCTTCTACACTCGAATCATCAATACTTAGAAGCCTTTTTTGGAATACAGAGAATGGTTTTGCAACAGCACTTCATTTTTTGTGATTCTGGTGGTGTTCCCATTTGTTTTGAAGTTCTGCTGAGGTTATAGGTCATGTACTGGAAGTGGTAGGCAAAACAGAAAAAATGTTGTGTATAGTATTGTTCTTAGAAAAAGAACATGTTGGATGAGAAGGTTAATACATTTTGGATTTTCTTTGGAGCTACTACTGTGATACTGAGACACAAGGCCATGGAGTTGTTCTCTTTGGTGGAATAAGGACAGCTTCCTTCTGTTCTTTCCGATAAAGACATCCTTCTCCCTGCAGATTTCCGTGCTAGAGCGGAGTGAAATCTTAAATGAAACCTTTGCTATTAGCTGGAATTACTTCATAGCAGATGAGTTCTCATCCTAGCATCTCCCTCAGCATTGTTTTTTAAAAGAGATGAAATCTGTCTGCTCAGAAATGCTGTTTAATGTACACATGTACAAAAGGCACTAGGTAGGAGTAATTGTGTCTTACAAGATAGAAGTGAGAGAAATCAGCAGATATTTCTGAAGTGTGTCGTAACACATAAATAAAAATTTCCAATGTAGATATTCCCAAAATGACAACATGGTGGTTTGGGTTTTATTTAAATATTGATGACTTTTGAGAGGTCTGTAAGGATATTAAGAAATAAATCAATAAAAATAGGAGGAATGTAAACTGTAGACTGAGGTCTCAATGACATTTACAGGTCTGTGAACAACAGATGCAAAGCAAACAACTTCGAGACAGTTGGTAGACTTGAGGTGAGGCATACGGTTTGTAAGAGCCCAAGAAGTCAAAAAAAAGAAGTGAACCATGGACTAAAAGTATTGTCCCACAAGACTGGCTCCACCAGAAGCCATGGTGTTGATATTTCCTCTGTGGCTGCTCTGGTGTCTCTTCCATAATGTCCAGCCCAGGTTTTGGCTTGCATGTTCCATGCGTTTTAACCACAGTGACTGATATATGGTGATCAGCTGAAATCTTCATAGCCAAGAAACTGCTGTCTTTTTTGAGCACTCTTCATGGACAAGGAAGCAAGAAAGCTAGAATTAGACTTCCTGCAGAAGCCAAAATAAGAAGTAAAAACAAGGAAACTAACATTAGAGAGTAGATGAAAAAGGCTCGCGTAAGAGGCAAGTACACATTTTAGAATGTTGCCCTTCAGATGTGCAAATCTGTGTTTTTTTCTGTGGACTTTCCCATTATATCCACACATTTTTTGTTGGTTTTTTTTTGTTTGTTTGTTTCTTAGTTGTTTGTTTGTTTTTGTTTTTTTTTTAACAAAAAAAATGAAAGACTTCTGTCCACAGCATTAATGTAATTTTACTTTTCTGAACAAGAGAAAGTCTTGAGGAGTTGGCTCCTGTCATGTAAAGTGGGCAACAGGGTAGTCAAGAAGTTTCAAAGATTCAGGTTAACTATGAAATTAACATTCAGTGGGCTAGATGAACAGGATTAATCTTTCTGGTCATGAGCTACTCATTGCTTGTAGGACCACTGGGGGGTTACTGAGTAAAATTATCTATAGAAGAGCTATACCAACTTGCCATTTTCTGGGAAAGATGCATTGATTAGAGGCAGGTCTGAGTTTGTGTGACTTGGAAGCAGACTAATATTTCCTCTGAGTCAGCGGAGTCTAGTAGCATTTCTGTAGTCAGAAGAGAGTGATGTTGAGGTTTGCCCATGGCTCCATTTCATCTCAGAACATTTGCAGAGATTGGTCTCAGCATCAATCTGATAGGGAATGGACAAATGCATCTTTAAACCAATTAGTTTGGAACTGTATGGGTTGTCAGGGAGGGCAAGGCCAAGCTGTAGCGGTGTACAATACACCAACACCTGCAACAGCAATGTGAAAAGTATTTGGGAGGTAAACTGCAGTCCAACTTCAAATCAGATGCTAAAGTGCATCTGATTTGTTTGTGTGGAAGTCTGTGCACCTGAACAGTTTATCCAATACCATGAAATGTTGGGGGAGTGAAAACAGAAGCACTGTATTTTCAACGTCTGTTACAAGAACTTCTGGAAAAAAATTGAAGTCCATTCAGTTCTGGAAGTCCTAAAACTTCATTAGCTTTTGCCATTAATGTAGCCTGTTTAGAAAGAAACTCACTGTAACTACCCAGCCTTTTGCTGGTAGTTGAAGTAAAGCCTACACAGCTCTATCTTAGAAATCCAGTGTTTGTGACTTTGCAGGGGATTGCTGCTCCTAATCTGGATATTGTTTGTTTATTTATTTATTTATTAAAATCAAACTGCCTGGCTTGGAGATCTCTCCTTGGGAAGAGGTTTGAACATATTTCTATCCGTTTGTTCCGGTGGGTGAGACTTGACAAACCTGGCATGGGTGGGAAAAGCACAGAAACAACCCTATCTCACAGCAAACACAATGTGCTTGAATTGGTTTAGGTGAGAATTTCTGTCACATAGTCTTTGGCTATAGCCTTGAGGAGACTGAAGAGGACTGGGTCGTGCCTGTGACAGAGATACCATTGCAGTACAGATGACCAATGAAATATGGAGCCTCGAGGGCTCAGAGCTGAAAGCAGTATCAGTGCAGCCGAAGTCTGCAGTTTGAGCAGTAGATGTCTTTCCCCTGAGCTATCACCCGCCTTACACTGTGCCACAGGTTTCCTATGTGAACTTAGCTAGATTACTTTATCTCTGTGGCTCATCTGTAAAAACAGTATCTCCTTAATATTTATCTGTATTGCTTGTCCAAGTCTTTAGAAAGGTAGGTTGTCACTCAGTGGGTGGAGGGACAGTCCCTCATTGTCAGTGCTTTGATCATCACTGTAGCCTAGAAAAATTAATACAGCTACAAATTTCTTTTTGACATTTGGCAAATAAGAGGTACCATCCCAAAAGGAAAAGCAGTTTACCAGAAGGTTGAATATATTAGCACATATTTTATAGGACTTATATATAGATACTAGAATCTTATATTAGATACTAGACCTTTCAAGATCCTGCCGTGGATCCTATGTGGCTTCTGGGAGTTGTTGCGACACAAGTGGTCAAGGACAAAAAGTGTTTGTGGAGGGCCACAAAGATGATAAAGGTCCTGGAGCATCTCCCTTATGAGGAAAGGCTGAGTAGCCTGGGGGAAAGCAGTCTGAGAGGGGATCTGATTAATGTTTATCAATATCTAAAGGGGGTGGGAGGCAAATGGATGAGTCCAAGCTCTTCTCGGTGGTGCATAGTGATACAACAAGGAGTAATGGCCTAAACCTTAAACATAAGAATTTCCATACAAATGTGGAAGAACTTCTTTACAGTAAGGGTGACTGAGCACAGAAACAGCATGCCCAGTGATGTTGTGGAGTCTCTTTCTATGGAATTATTCGAGATCTGTCTGGACGCCTACCTGTTCAACCAACTGTAGGGAACCTGCTTTAGCAGGGGGCTTGGACTCAATGATCTCTTGAGGTCCCTTCCAACCCATGCAATTCTGTGATTAAAATCATTGGGAATTTCATCACTTGTTGCAGTGGCAAAGATCTGAGTTTGAGGTCAGTATGGGAACACACTAGTGATAAGAAGAAGAATGTATTCTTTGGGTGAGGATGAAAGACCTTCCAGTCCCTCACAATGGCTCAGAAATCCACTGAAATGCTAACAAGAAGCCTTCTTTTCCTTCAAGAATAAGTGTGTGTATTTAATTCCTGTAAAAAAGAATTCTAATAGTAGCGAAGAGCGAAGTTCTAGAAGAAAAAAAATGATTTCTGTGCTAGTAGTGGAGAGAGGGATACATTACAAATCCCTGATTGCCTGTTGTTGGTTGACTAGCAACATTAGCCCATAGAGAGCAATATGATCATGATTGTAACACACAGGTGGCTGTAAGAAAAGAACTGTGCTATGTGAAGCTTAGGATCACCATAAAGTGATTCAGCCTACTTGTCCAAATATATGACAAAGTGAGTCAGAATGAAACTGTTGTAAATAGTGTACTCCACTTCAGATACAGTTGCATATTCATTTGGAGATTCAGAAAACAGTTTGAGTTGGCATTTTCAGTTCCTTACACTCATGCTTGCTTTTTAAAATATCTCTTGAACTTAAAAATATGTTTCCTGAAATTCATGAAACTAGGATAAATGATTATACAGATTATACACTAAAGTAGATGGAGAGTGCTTAGACTTCTGCAACCAGTAAGCAAGTATCTCTTCAGTGCCTGGGTGTAGAAACATAGCTGTTGGGTCTTGTAGAATTCTACAAGAGAGCTTGTGATAGCATATTAGCTCCAGTTAAGACCCCTGGAGTTAGCCCAGGAACCCACCCACAGCAGCTCACATGAGCTGCATGGATGCCCTGCTGCATTTCCAGCATGAGTTTCACCCATAACATCTGACATACCATCTAAGTTAGACTGACGGCAAGTTCCAGCTCTGTGTTTCTTTGCAAACAGCAGTGAGATTAGGACTGACACTTGGGCTGTGCCTCAGGTTAGTGAAGGCAGTCTTGCAAAATCCATCCTGATCCATGTCATAGCGATGACACTCACCTGAGGTGCATTCCCACCATGGTCTCCCCAGTTAGTTTGGCAAACAGACAATGATGCAATATATTGTGCATAAGGGAGCAGTACGCTGCCTGTGAATAATGTAAGTACATGACTGCAGAGTAGTTCTCTTGGTACAAACTGGCCTCAGTTTAAGCTTCGTTCTGCAAATTACAGAGAAGCCTTTGCATCCTCTGAAGTCTGTAGACATTGAAATGATGTTTCCAATTCACCTTGATAATCCCATTCTTGACAGTGTGGCACTTATCCTCTTACAAAGAAAACTGGTAGTTGTACAGTATTAAGAGATTCTCTAACATAATGAGTACTGACACAATCTGATAATATACTATTACTGAGTTTCCTTTTTTTTTTTTTTTTTTTTCTTTTCCTTTTGCTGGAAATATGTCACCTGTAGATAGAAGCAAGGAAAATGGACTGCAGTTGCCCAGACTATGCAAATTCTGTGACATTAAAGCAACAACGTGCTCAAACCAATATCAGTGCAAGAGCAACTGCAACATCACTTCTATCTGTGAGAAGAATAACGAAGTCTGCGCAGCTGTATGGTAAGTTATTTCATTGTTCAAGTGGGAAAGAAACCACGAACTCGTTCATCATTACTTAGTACTTTTCTGAATAGCTCAGATATTCTGAATCTATGCTATTTCAACAGGCTCATCTAAACCACTTCCAGCTCTTATTTTCACTCAGCATATTGAGCGTTGCGTGAAGTTAAGAATTCTGATACACAGTGTTTTAATGATTTTGTTTGTTTGCGTGTTTGTTTATTTGAAGCAGTTCAGTTCGAGCTCCCTCAGATTTCACAGTAAACTGGATTATTTACACCAGTCGTATCAACCTTGTTTACCAAGTGTAGGTGGAAATGCTTTCACTTAACTGGAAAAAATATTCCTATGTGTATACAGTGTGTCTGCTGGCTTTTGCGTTTTACACAGCATGTGAAAACGACTTGTAACTCTTGATTTGTTCTTGACTCTAAAGTCAGCCTCCTCTCTAAAATCTAAAATCTAAAATCTTTCCATAAATGGTAAGCCAAAGATAGCTAGCAACAGTCTTGATGTGTTCCTGGGTGGACAAATGGAATAGAACTGAATATTGGCAACGCTGCTGCTGATACAGAAGCACGATTTGAACCACTTAGATGAGTATGCAACTCACTGAGGGAGTGGTTACATCCATTGACTTGAAGTGATGTTGAGCGTAATTGGACGTAGATGCTTGAAATGCAGAATCGGTCCGGCATGCTTTTGTGTTTGTCTGTGACTCCTAGAGTACGTATTCATTGTCTGTTGTTAGCATCCAAAGTGACTATAGTGCCACAGAAGATACTCTTGGCCTTTTTGTGCCAGTTTAGCCAAAAGGTACATGAGCTGAGAGCTGTGTTTAAAGTGCTCTTTGCCTCTAAGCCTCGGGTGAGTGAAATAAGACCTGTGGATCAAGACAGAACGCAGGGATCTGGGCCAGATTATCAGCTGTAAATGTTTCCCTGACAGTGAGGTCGCTCTGGTTTGCACCAGTTTTGTTTTGTTTTGTTTTTCACAAACAACATTCTGCAAGTAAGTAACTCCTTCAGTACCGAAGTTGTGCTGATTGCGGGGCTCAAGAGCAAAACCCAAATCCCGACTCACTAGAAATTCCTCAGATTTTGAGGAAATCATTCCGTTTTTATCGTAATTTCCCACAGATTTTTACTGTCTGCACAGTGACCACAGAAACCAAAAGTATGTTCTGAAGTTCACAGCAGTTCATTGCGCATTAGCTTGGATAATTTTGGGTGAGACTTTCAAAGGCAGTCCTTGGAGCTTAGTGGTGATGTGACACAGGAGTAGCTGTACCATTGTACAGATGCCCCAGTGTGGAGTAGCCCAGGCACACCCAAAGTTTCCCGGTTCAGGAGAGCAGGAAAAAACTCACAGTGTTCCTTAAATCCCCTTTGAGCTCTCAAACGAGGCAAAAATTGGGCAGGAGTGTGGCCCTGTCTGCTTCCTTTTGTAAGTATCCTTTTGATTTCAGTTTTTCCTTTTCCTTCCTAGGAGACAGAACGATGAAAATGTGACATTAGAAACAATCTGCCATGATCCCCAGAAAAGGCTGTACGGTCACATGTTGGATGACTCCAGCTCAGAGCAGTGTGTGATGAAGGAAAAGAAGGATGATGGGGGACTGATGTTCATGTGTTCCTGTACGGGTGAAGAGTGCAACGATGTTCTCATTTTTTCTGCAGGTGAGCTTAATAATTTAGTCTTCGTTCTTGGGCTCTGCCTTGCATGTGATGTTAAATGTGACATTAAATGCAGTGGTCTTTGGAATTGCCTTTTGTGGAGGAAAGCTTCCGTGTGT
This sequence comes from Alectoris magna, assembly GCA_030625065.1. Taxonomy (NCBI): domain Eukaryota; kingdom Metazoa; phylum Chordata; class Aves; order Galliformes; family Phasianidae; genus Alectoris; species Alectoris magna. The sequence continues at coordinate 109,703,964 of CM060561.1, read as the reverse complement.
CTGGAGACTTTTTGGCCTCTTCTGAGACCGCAGAATCTCAGCGTTTCCTTTGTGCTTTCTGGATGTATTTCTGCGAGGCAATCTTCCTCTTGAAGCAGTTCAGATATTCATCTTGATTCATGGCACTAGAAAGTCCCTTGAATGGCAAGAACAAGGTGCTGAGAATTGTGTTGGTGACACACCCAAATGCAACAAGTTATAGAATACAAACAAGAGACAAAACCAGTATTTAAATTCAAACTGTAGTAATTTAATGTCAAGCCTGTGTGTTTGTATTTCCAACAATTATTTCTGTGGTCTCTGCCCTTCTGCATTTTCTTGTTTTACTTTGGGATTATTTTGTGAATTATCGCAAAGTTACCTTCGCTTGTGTATGTGCTATTTATGCTACTACAGCTTAGTTATTAGTTACTTCAGCGCACAGAGATGTTTGTATGTTCAATTAAACCATTTAAAACCATGTATAGACAGTGACGCAAGTACATGAACTGTCCCCACACTCCTTAATGAATGTCTACATTGACTGCCACAAGTTTAGTAAAGGCTGAAAAGATGCATGCACTGCCATCATTCCTCATGCTGCTCGTTGATAAAATGCATGTGCTCATGCACGCACCTCATTTTATTTTCCTTTTACATCTGCAGCCCACAATTCTAATTTTTCCTCAAACAGAATCAGGTCTTGTGCAGACCAGCAGCCGCCTCCTCAGATTTTTTCAAACATGCTTCTAAATGACTATGGCCCACTGCATGCTCCTCATAAACTGCGTGTTCCCCAGAAAAGGATATAACGTAATCCATAGTATCTGAGATAAGAAAGGTTGGTATGCTATCACCAAATTCAGGAAACACAGTGCATGGAAGTGCTAAGGCAAGGGTGTATAAATTTGCGAGACACCTCTGCCTCTTTTTTAGCAGCCTTCCAAGAAAGCTAACAAGTTCAGGCTGCAAAACTGCAACAGATGTGCCAGGAGCAATCTAGAAGGTCCTCGCTATAGTTGACCTGGTCTGCCCGTTTTTGGTGCTACCTCTTCACCTCTACCTCATCTCTCTCCCAGGCTTGACCAAAAGCTAGACAGCCTCACTGCTGATCCCTGTCAGTCTGCCCAACCCTTGTTCAGGTGGGCTTTGAAGAGATGGGGCAAATACTGCTATTGATTTGGTCATATCTGGTAGACCCAGGACCTAATTGTAACAGATTACCTTGATTGTATCAAAAAAGAATGCGTTTTCACTGAAAAGACCTTACTTTGTGTATATTGTTTATAGCGTATTTGTACAAGTATCCCTTCAGTGCCTGGGTGTAGAAACATAGCTGTTGGGTCATGTAGAATTCTACAAGAGAGCTTGTGATAGCATATTAGCTCCAGTTAAGACCCCTGGAGTTAGCCCAGGAACCCACCCACAGCAGCTCACATGAGCTGCATGGATGCCCTGCTGCATTTCCAGCATGAGTTTCACCCATAACATCTGACATACCATCTAAGTTAGACTGACGGCAAGTTCCAGCTCTGTGTTTCTTTGCAAACAGCAGTGAGATTAGGACTGACACTTGGGCTGTGCCTCAGGTTAGTGAAGGCAGTCTTGCAAAATCCATCCTGATCCATGTCATAGCAATGACACTCACCTGAGGTGCATTCCCACCATGGTCTCCCCAGTTAGTTTGGCAAACAGACAATGATGCAATATATTGTGCATAAGGGAGCAGTACGCTGCCTGTGAATAATGTAAGTACATGACTGCAGAGTAGTTCTCTTGGTACAAACTGGCCTCAGTTTAAGCTTCGTTCTGCAAATTACAGAGAAGCCTTTGCATCCTCTGAAGTCTGTAGACATTGAAATGATGTTTCCAATTCACCTTGATAATCCCATTCTTGACAGTGTGGCACTTATCCTCTTACAAAGAAAACTGGTAGTTGTACAGTATTAAGAGATTCTCTAATTTAAGGTGTGAAGGAAATTTTTCCTGCTGATGAAAACTTTATCTTCATAATGAGCACTGACACAATCTGATAATATACTGTTACTGAGTTTCCTTTTTTTTTTTTTTTTTTTTTTTTTTCCATTTGCTGGAAATATGTCACCTGTAGACAGATTTAGGGAAAATGGACTGCAGTTGCCCAGACTATGCAAATTCTGTGACATTAAAGCAACAACGTGCTCAAACCAATATCAGTGCAAGAGCAACTGCAACATCACTTCTATCTGTGAGAAGAATAACGAAGTCTGCGCAGCTGTATGGTAAGTTATTTCATTGTACAGGTGAGAAAGAAACCACGAACTCATTCATCCTTACTTAGTACTTTTGAGTTGCTCAGATATTCTGAATCACTCTATTTCTCCGGGCTCATATTTACCTCTTCCAGCTTGTATCTTTACTCAGCATACTGAAAGTTGATTGAAGCTAACAATTCCGTTATGAAATGTTCTAGGGATTTCTTAATTTTTTTTTTTAAAGTAGTTGTGTTCCAGTGTGTTCTGTTATTGCAAAGGAGGCATAGTATTGCACAAAACATTTTACTACACCTATCCACAGTACTTAGTGTGAGAAACAGGTCTGAAGCTCTGAGGAGAATGTTTCTCTTCAGCCAGTGCCACTGCAGTTCTCCCTCAGGTTTCACAGTGAGCTTGTTCTACACTTCTCTTAGCATCCCTATTTAGCACATATGGATGAAAATGCTTTCTCAAAATTGGAAAGAAAAACTCCTATGTGCATACAGTATGTCTTTTGCTTTTTACACAGCATATGTAAATGCCCAAAGAAAGATGGAGCATGTGAAAACGACTTGTATCTCTTTATTTATTGTTGACTCTAAACTCAGACTCCTTTCTAAAGTCTGGGTTTTTACCTTTCTGTAAATGGTAAGCCAAAGATAGCTAGCAACAGTCTTGATGTGTTCCTGGGTGGACAAATGGAATAGAACTGAATATTGGCAACGCTGCTGCTGATACAGAAGCACGATTTGAACCACTTAGATGAGTATGCAACTCACTGAGGGGGTGGTTACATCCATTGACTTGAAGTGATGTTGAGTGTAATTGGACGTAGATGCTTGAAATGCAGAATCGGTCCGGCATGCTTTTGTGTTTGTCTGTGACTCCTAGAGTACGTATTCATTGTCTGTTGCTAGCATCCAAAGTGACTATAGTGCCACAGAAGATACTCTTGGCCTTTTTGTGCCAGTTTAGCCAAAAGGTACATGAGCTGAGAGCTGTGTTTAAAGTGCTCTTTGCCTCTAAGCCTCGGGTGAGTGAAATAAGACCTGTGGATCAAGACAGAACGCAGGGATCTGGGCCAGATTATCAGCTGTAAATGTTTCCCTGACAGTGAGGTCGCTCTGGTTTGCACCAGTTTTGTTTTGTTTTGTTTTTCACAAACAACATTCTGCAGGTAAGTAACTCCTTCAGTACCGAAGTTGTGCTGATTGCGGGGCTCAAGAGCAAAACCCAAATCCCGACTCACTAGAAATTCCTCAGATTTTGAGGAAATCATTCCGTTTTTATCGTAATTTCCCACAGATTTTTACTGTCTGCACAGTGACCACAGAAACCAAAAGTATGTTCTGAAGTTCACAGCAGTTCATTGCGCATTAGCTTGGATAATTTTGGGTGAGACCTTCAAAGGCAGTCCTTGGAGCTTAGTGGTAATGTGACACAGGAGTAGCTGTACCATTGTACAGATGCTCCAGTGTGGAGTAGCCCAGGCACACCCAAAGTTTCCCGGTTCAGGAGAGCAGGAAAAAACTCACAGTGTTCCTTAAATCCCCTTTGAGCTCTCAAACGAGGCAAAAATTGGGCAGGAGTGTGGCCCTGTCTGCTTCCTTTTGTAAGTATCCTTTTGATTTCAGTTTTTCCTTTTCCTTCCTAGGAGACGGAACGATGAAAATGTGACATTAGAAACAATCTGCCATGATCCCCAGAAAAGGCTGTACGGTCACATGTTGGACGACTCCAGCTCAGAGCAGTGTGTGATGAAGGAAAAGAAGGATGATGGGGGACTGATGTTCATGTGTTCCTGTACGGGTGAAGAGTGCAACGATGTTCTCATTTTTTCTGCAGGTGAGCTTAATAATTTAGTCTTCGTTCTTGGGCTCTGCCTTGCATGTGATGTTAAATGTGACATTAAATGCAGTGGTCTTTGGAATTGCCTTTTGTGGAGGAAAGCTTCCGTGTGTCTGGAGACTTTTTGGCCTCTTCTGAGACCGCAGAATCTCAGCGTTTCCTTTGTGCTTTCTGGATGTATTTCTGCGAGGCAATCTTCCTCTTGAAGCAGTTCAGATATTCATCTTGATTCATGGCACTAGAAAGTCCCTTGAATGGCAAGAACAAGGTGCTGAGAATTGTGTTGGTGACACACTCAAATGCACCAGTTTGTAAAACACAAACAATATACTTAACATCTAGCCTCTTCTAGAACTTTCATTGTCATGATGTAACCTCCTTCGGTAGAAGTGCTGTCAACTAATTTGATAGGATGCGAATTTAAAGGCAGCTCCTCTGTGGTAACTGCCTTTCTGCACTTCCTTGTTCCATGGTGGACTTTAGTGAAGATGTGCAGTTTCCTTCACTGGTGGGTATGCTACCTTATGCTTGCTGCAGCAGAAAGTAATGTATGCATGAGCTGCTTTTCCCCCTTCTTTCTAGGTTTCCAAGAAGTCTATACAGTTAAGGCCAAATGGGTCAAGAGCAAGCTAGAAGGTCTTTGCCCAGGTTGGCCCGGGCTGTCAACGTCCGGTACTGCCTTCTCTCCTTTACCTCATCTCTTCCCCAGACTTAACCAAAAGCTAGACAGTCTGACTGCTGATTCCTGACCATCTGACCAAGTGTTGCTCAGGTGGATTTTGAAGGATTTGGGGCAAATACTGATATTGATTTGGTCATATTTGGTAGACCCAGGACCTAGTTGTAACAGATTGCCTTGATTGCTTCAAAGAGAACGTGTTTGCACTGAAAAGACCTTACTTTGTGTAAACTGTCTAGAGTTTTTGTACAAAGTAGCCTCACCCTTGTGGATTTTGGCTAATTTGTCAAAAATTACTCATAGTGTAACTGTTTCTCCTGGAGCCATATAATCTGAATGTAATCACTCTGACAAATGCATATCTTGTGTGTGTTTATAAGAACCATTCTGTAAATTCAGCACCAACTGCCTTCGTTTTGATCTTCTCTGAAGCTTCCTCACACACTTCCAGATCAGTCTAAAAGGCTCTGTAGTGTAAATGAAAACCTTACCTTTTCTATCCTAGTTCCTTTCACTCTTTGTAAGGAAGGTTTTCTTTCTATGTCATGTGCAGTGACTCATGGAAGCTGTGCCCTGCATTCACATGTAGGAAGGGAATAACTTCATATAAAAATCAAAGTTGTACAGAACTTCAGTTTGTAACATTTCCAGTTCATTCACAAACACAAACATTAGCTCCGTTTGGGAGTGGGGAGAATTGAGGCTTTGTCATTCCTTTTTTATTGTTGTGGATTAGTGTTGCTTTTAAATGAAAACAGCCCCTTTGGGTTGCTTGCCTGGTTAGCCATGGCAGGAAGACAAACGACTTTTACAGTATCAGACATGCGGTTTCCTGTCTGTGTTTAACTTTGAGCAGAACATCACAGCCAGCTGGTCCGTGGCTCCTCCAGACAACTAGATAATAGCCTGTAATAATTTTGCCTTTGGAATGACTGTCATCCAGATCTGTTCTGTACATTGTTCTTGCATTCTTTTGTCTCAATATTTCTTGTACGTCCGAGCAAGAATTTTTGTACCGTTTTTGTACATCTTACAGCTTTAAAGAGTGGACAAAAGCTACTCTAGGAAAACCTTGAAATACTCGGCCTAAGTAGTGATTGCTCATTTCTTAGCAGAAACTGGAACAATAAAAAAGGATTGTACTCTTTCACCTGATAATCACAGTCTTTCCTTTCAAGCTATTCCTGTAAAAGATCATCACTGTAGCTCTTCTTCCTCCTGGATATGCGCTTAAGAAAAACCAGATTTATTTTGCTTCTGGTGTTCATGAGGTAAGAAAGAAAATTGCTAGTAAAGCAGCAAGTTCTAGTTTCCACCAGAGGTTAGTCACTACATTCCAGTGATTCACCACTGAGCTGCTATTGCTTAAACAATAGCTGATTTATGGCATTCTTGGCTTGTATCAGTCTTGATTGCAAAGGGTACACCTCCTGACTCCGTTTTTAGACACAAACATTTAAAGCTTTTGGGTAGTGGGAGGTATTGTGACTCACTGAAGTGTGGCTTTAGAAATGTTTGAAGTGGTTAGATCTGAATCAAATGCCTGTCTCTTGTATGGACTTTTGTTTAAACTGCCAATCTGCAAAATAAACAAGGCACAGTCAGACATGTGCCTTAACATGTCAGAGGGCTTCTGGCCCTGATGCTGATCATTTCAGGCCACGAGCAGTTTGTGGAAAATATTACGTGCAGAATAAATCCAAACAATATTCTGTGTTTCTAGGAAATATAATGTTTGGGAAGCAGGTAACCACTGCAAATCTGACTACCTGGTGTTTATTTTTTAATTCCTCTATTTTGCCAAACAAAATTGTGGGTGCCTGGCAAACAACTTACACCCTTGTGGTGGAAAAATGTTTCTCATAGCAGAACTCCATGCAAGTCAGTTTTAATTATTATTTATTCAAATGTCTAATGTCAGTGTTACCAGAAGGCAAAGCCAAGGAGTAAAAATGCTGGAAAAGATTAGCCAAAGAAGGGAAGTAAAGGCCCATGATGGCTAGGGAGAAGTTGACAAGATGTCTAGGTGAAGACAGGGACCTTGTCATGCTCTCTTGGAAAAGATGAGCACAGGACTGGACTACAAGGGATTTTTCCTCTCTGACGTCTCGGTGAGTGTGGCAGATCTCCTGTGCAAAAATTTTGTGTTGGCTTCTTACACTGGTCTGTCTCGAGCTGTTTGAACAGTTTCAGGCATCTCTTGGTGTTTGGTCAGCTTTGCTCCTCAGCATTCCCTTCACCATACTGTCTTCAAGCCAGTGTGAGCATGGTAAATCTTTTCAAATTTTTCTTACTTAGCAGTTGCAAACTATTTATCTGAAGTCAAGGCTACCCAAAGGAATAGGACTGTTCTCCTTCCAACCTCGTGACTGATCTATTCTTCATGGGCAGAGAGAACCAGGCACACTCTCTGTAGCCAAGGATTTGAGATGCCTATATTCTATGCAGTGTGTGACCTACCTGTGTGCATTGTAGCATCTTATGCAGACTCATTCATCTGCATGTAAAAGGTGTCCCCAACACTGGAGACTGCAGACAGAAGAATGAATTCTTTGAATCACAGGACCGTGTATACTGTTTCATTATATATGCTGTTGGTTATCCCAGGAATCGAGTTCAAACCCAAGCAAAAATGCAGAGATTTAGAAAGGCACATCAGATCTTTAGCCCATCTCTGGTTTAAAAATATTTCCATCTGATAATTTGCTCCATGATCATTTTTCATCCTTGCCTGTTTTGCTGTGCTGTACAGACATCCTTGCATTTTGCAGCCAACATTCAGGTAGATTCTGTTAGTTCCTTAGGTACTGCCAAGCAAGGTCTTTACTTTGGGCATGCTCACTGCACTCTGCCAGAATATGGTGTAAACTTTTAGCAGCAGTGATGCATTCAAGTTTTAAAGATTATCTGAATTATCCAAATAGTTTCACTGAAACAGCAAAACTTCAGTGGTAGAGATGACTTATGAGTCAACAAGAATTCATGACAATAATGAAGCTTACTGGAGAGATGTGGTGAAGGAGAGGAAGATGTGCTGATAACAATCCTCATACTGATCTCAGTTTTCCTAAGTTGTTAATTGAAAATATAAGAGATATAAGTATTTGATTAATCAACTGTGGCTGAGTCATTTGCCTGAACAAATTGCGGCATTTAGATAAGCAGTGTGTCAAGTGTTGCAGTTGCTCGCTGTGTATGGATGTTCCCTGGGAGACGTGATGTTTCTGCTACCAGAATGATCACAAGCATGCCTGTACAGTGCTTGTCCAGCATCTTGGTTGCAGGTGATATTGATGATGTTTTAGAATTTCCTTTACTTGACCTCTCTCGCTTGCCTCTAACATGTTGCCCCTGTCTTTTCCTTTCTTTCTCTCCTTTTCTTCTCCCTACTAGATTCAGAGCTTTAGATTTTACTTGACCACATAGGAGGATATCAGGCTTAAGAGCATATTTAAGGCCTGTACGAAAACAGCCACCAGGCCATAAATACTCATGTGATGAATTGTCCCTGCTCAAGGAACAACAGAAGGGACATGGTTACAGCTGGACTGCTTGCAAGTGGATTTTAACAAAGGCTTTCATTAATCTGTTTTTCTATTATCTAACTAACATATTGAGAAGTAACTGTCTTCCAGCTGCCCCATAAAAGAGGTCAGTACCATTACATAATGTTGCACAGAGCTTCTCACTGCTTGTATATTGGCATTGTTCTCAATGTTTCCTCTTAGGTATTTGCAGCCACAGAGTCCCACCCAAAGCTTGCAGCTGTTTGCAACCAAATGAGAGGCTCTCTAATGACTGAATGTGTGATTCTCTTAGTGGAAAAGAAAGGAAATACAACGGAAAGAGGGCAAAGGAAGCCAAAATGTTGTTTGGCTCTGGTTTATTTATATCGTTTGCTTCCTAGGAAAATAAGCATGCAGAGCTCAGATACAGATTTGCATAACAACAAACTAGGCAGTGCTCTTCAAGCCTGGTTGGAATATTTGTTACAATTTGCATCACTTGAGAGCTTAATAAGTGTGGGAATGTGGCCAACCTTTTATCAGGTTGTCATGGAAGAGACTTTAATAATTACAGACAGAAACAAACTGTAACTAACACTGGCAACATAATATTTTGGGAAAGGTTGGAGGGGTGAAACTCAGGCTGAGAATAAAAATAGTGGTTAATGTGTGGCATCTGTTGGAACATATTGAAACTGGAGAGATTGATTTGTTCCAGAAAACCACCAGCAAACAGCAGCAGACACAGCGTTGTGTAACTGAGGCATGTATCACAGAAACATGGTCACATCATGTAAAGTTAGAACATGTCAGTTTTCGTATTCCTGAGTAGGAAAGCTCAGTTACAAAAGTCAGACTGCATGATGCATGTCATGTACACGTAGTCAAGTGACCTGTTAGAACAGGAGAGATAAGAGAATGCATCCAGGAGCAGGTGCTGTGTCAGCATGCCAAGGAATTATACTTTTTTTTAGACAGTATTGAGGGAATTAAACAGCAGCAAGTTATTTGTTCTGTGTTAGAACTTAAAAGTTTCTCAAACTTTCCTGAGTGCTGAATAGTATACTTGGTAGTTAGTTGAAAAATTAAGTTTTGCTTACAATAGCTAAAATACCCATTTCATCACCACTGCCCAGCCTTTACACTCACTGTGGCCATCCAGAGGTAACCTAAGTTGCCTGCCACCCATCCCCATGACATAACTAAGATGCAGCTGTTAGATGCATGTGCATGACTCTTCCAGCATGTAACTAGATCATCTAACTGGAAGTTCTCCTCAGCCATAACAGAGATGCTGTACTGGGGAGGTTCAGGTTGGATATTAGGAAAAAAATCTTTTCAGAAAGAGTGTTAAGGTATTTGGAAAAGGCTGCCAAGGGAGGTGGTGGATTCACTGTTCCTGGAGGTGTTCAAGGAACGTGTGGATGTGGCACTGAGGGACGTGGTTTGTGTGCATGCTGAGGATGTATTGGCAGTTGGGCTAGATTGTCTTAGAGGTCTTTTCCAATTTTAATAATTCTGTGGTTCTATAAAGTGCTCTGAGGGCTGGGCCCAGTTCACCAGCCAAGTGTTGACTGCTGCATTGACATTCAGACTGATGAGTAGCTGAAAGGTCAAGGGAACGAGTTCCCACACCTTTGAGCAAACATCCTTAGCCCCCAGATTTTGAACTGTGAGGATGCCAGCACTTTAGAAGCTCAACTGTGGAAGTAGATTCTAGAGATGGTTGTACCCTGTCGCTTCCACTCTTGCTGAGCCTGTGCAGAAGGGCAAATATGCCTGCCAACTACCAGTGCTCATACCTCTCCAGAAGGCTGCTTCAGCAAATCCTGACACTGGGCTTTAAGATGCCCTGAGAGTATCTCCTTTAGACTAAATATGAAAACAGACGTCTCAAATGCGAACTGCTTGCCTTTACAGTCTTGAATTACCTTGTACAGGAAAAAAAAAAAAAAAATAAAAAAAATCTTCTTAAATTCAGGAACTGGCTTTAGGAATTTAACTTTCAGGAAAGTCTACAAGAAATGCCAAGGTTTATTTTACTCTAGGTAGCAACATAGAATCTGCTTTGGTTTTAAAGTCTAGTAATCTACGTCTTCTGCCATCAGATGGCTCAACATAGAGAGGAAGGGGTGGGACTGATTTCCTGCCTCACAAATCTATGGAGTTTTAAAAAATTTCTTCATCTTCAGCAGGGATGGAAAATTAAAGTGCTTCCAGGAAACTGTCAAGATTAAAAAAAAAAAAAAAATTAAAAAATGCAGGTTAGTTTGAAGTGCAGCATTTGATTTTTATTATTTCTGTATATTTTGTGTTGGAATTAACTGCTTTCTACTGAGGAAAAAGCACCCCCTTCCCAATAATTTAAAAAAAAAAAAAGCAACACCCCATCTCCCCACTACACAGAGCTCAAAAACAGTGCTCATAAAATTAGCAGAAGTTCCTAAATACAGAAGTTGGATCAACTTTCAGACCACTTTCATTCACAAGACACGAGTTTCAGAGGAAAGTGCAGGATTGTCTTGTCTAATCGAGTTTCTGTTTTGTTAACCAACATTTCCCAACTAAAAATGTTTTGCTGAAGATTTCTGAGCCTTTTTAATTCTGAAAAGACCTAAATCAGGAAGAAACATGAGACAGTAAACTATTGAATTTTATTATCACTTGAGGATTCCTCTGTAAAATAAGTTACCACAAGCAGCTGCTCAGAGTCTGTGAAACTTCGTTTCACTAGAAATAAAAAGTTTTATGGAATTAGTTTTCATCCAGGGAATGGCACTAAAGAGATGGGCAGACCTTTTTTTGTATTTTATTGCCTAGAGTTTTGCCTAGAAGTCAATAAGCACGTAAGATTCAAACTCACATTTTGGCTGATTCAGAATTATCAGAGATGGAAAGTTCCTCTCTGAATCAAATAGAGCAGAACTTGAACTTGGAGCTCCCTAACCCAGACTGGTCCCCTCACTGATGGGGATTCAACGCTCACATCTCTTGCCAAATTGCAGCATTTGAACAGAATTCTGTTTATGCAAAACATTCAAAAAGTGTTAGTTTTCATTCCAGTGTGGAATTGAAACCAAACTCTGAAACCTCAGAGTTGCTGCAAAATGCAGTTGTCCTTCAGTCAACTCAAAGGGCTGCTTTGTGTCTCAGGAGCTTGCAAAATAACTGGATCACGGGCCACCTTCTGGGCCCAGATTCTGTGACTGTGTTTCTGAAGGTTTGTAAAGCACTAGGCAAGCTTGCAATACATCAGTATTGATACGTCTAGCCTCAGTGCTGCTGGTATGGAATATATTTTTGCCCTGCTGTGTGGCATTGACTAATGGATGAATAGGCAGCAACTTCAGAAACAACACAAGCAGCAACAGCTTTGAAGTAGTTCTGTCAGTAACAGCTGTGCGCTTGTGCTGCCCTGTGCGTTTGAGCATGGGTCTCAGTTTTATTGACATTGTTTTATTTCTTGTTTCCAAAGTTCAGTGACACTGAGGTCAGTCGTAGACATCAAGTCCAACCATCAGAATTTACAGGCAGCCAGTGTTGTGCCTTCAAGACTTGTGACAGAATGCAGTTTCCATTCTCCTTGGCACCTGAGTCCTATTCCCTAAAGGTTTAGATAGTGCTGAGGGTTGTGCGGATGGCTTGTGCTCAATTTAAACCGCATACAGGAAGCTTTCTTTTAGCTAGACTTCTCTATTGTTATGCTATATTAATAGGTTCTTTTGAAGCTTGAGAAAGAACTGATCTGCCTGAATGATAGTTCTGGGTGGGGAAAGTTATTTAGGAGCATGTTGGCATAACCTGAAAGGCTGTTTTATTTAACCATTTCCTTGCCTGTTTGTTCAGACAGGTTTTGCTCGGAACAGCGCCCAGAAAGAGGGAGCTGCACTCCCATTTTTGAAATTACGGGGTTTGAGTCATAGGTATTTATTTATAAGCAATGAACAAGTTTATTCTTAGATTCCCGCAGTCAAGCCAGAAAATGTTGGCTAGCCACTATGCAAACACGCAGATATACTCTTCATTTTGATCCTGCCCTGACTTGGTATGCAAATTCAACTCAGAAGTACCCCAGACTTAGCTTATGCTAGAGGGGCTGATTTTGTTTTGCTCATATCAGAAGTCAAAATCAGAGGAGGTTCCAGAAGTGCCTTGCTTGGGCTGACCCTTAGCACCACCAGCTATTCACTGTTGCTGTCACCTTTAATCCTGCTAACAGGCAGCTCCGTCCACTCCTTCTAAGCTCAGGGTTATGCATGACCAGTCCTGACACCCAACCCTCTCTGTTTGGTGCTCATTCTTGCCCTTCCCAAACCTTGAGTGGGACTTTTCAGCTCTTCAGACACTAGATAATGAGCACAACACCCTTCTTGCACCCTAGGTGCAAGATGTGTAACCATGTGATTTTTACCCCCTGCCTCTACTTCCTTCACAGGACGTTGCCAAAGTGGATGTGTCACTTTGCAGCAGTGGTGCAGCTTGATACAGTGCTCAGGGGAAGTGCTCTGCTTCTGCTTTGATTATCTTTTTTTTTTTTTCATTCTTTTTCAAGTGACATTTGCAACATCAACAGTTTCTATCTTCTACCCAGAAATTCCCCTGCACCACTAGCAGAGCTTTCCCTTGTGCAAAAAGAGGAAGAGCTAACGAGTCTGTGAAGTCTGGTAGAGACCTCTCAGCTGTAGATCAAGGCAGTACAGCCTGCGCTCAGACATTGTGGGAATAACCAGAGACCCTCAGTGTACCCATAACAGTAAAGGAACAGAGACTTGCATGAATTGATACTCAATTTGACCTGCACGTGTACCCAGCTACCTCAGTCTGCCTGATGTTTTAAACATCTCTCTTTTTTTTCTCCCTTATTTAGAAAGATATTTGTATTTCAGATATCTGAGCAGCTTACTGTGGCAAAGCAGAAGGCCTTAAAGTGTTCAAAAAAGGCATATTTATCTTTGTTAAAAAGTAGGGCACATGGTATAGATTGCAGATGACATATAACTTAGTTACAAGGGCAGAATCCAAACTTGAAGCATTCTTTTCCGTGGCCAAGGGGAGAGAAAAACAACAATACATGCAAGCAAAGGCAGAACTCTAAAATGTTCATCAAAAGTGCTTTATCTGATCTATAGAACTGTGGCTTTCTTGCAGCCGGAACTTGGAAGCAGAGCACAACTGTCAATCCTCTTCCAGAGTCCAGAGTTTCCCTAGGGCTTTTAAAAGTAGATTTCCTGAGAGTGAAGAACTCATGTGAGAATAAGCAATGTAAATCTTCTGTTTACCGACAGTGACATTGGACTGTCTAAATATACTCCTTCAGTAAAGGCCATTAAAAAAAAACATTGAGAGACAGAAGGGCTGCCTGTAACCTGTGATTATCGTATGAGTATAGACTTGTTACTAATGTTCTGTTACCAGAGGAAATTGCTTGAGAATAAGGATTTGTGGTTTGCATAGGTGTGGAAGAAGGATTAGGCTTAAGAAGTTGATTTGCATGAATGAAATAAATTCAAGTCTATGTAGGTGAAGCATGGGTGCTGCTTATTAATGCCATTAACCTGCGCTAGCTGGGAATGTTGGTGCTAGAAATGTTCGTGCTCCTCTTTTTTGAAATCCTGTGAGAGATGCTAGGATTGAGTTACTTACTCTACTGCTGATTGATGAACCTTTCAAACAGAGGAAGCACATCCTGGTTTGGGATTCAGGCCTTCTTCCAAAAAAAGAACATACTCTTCAGATGTCCTGTCACCTGCCTTTGAATAGCTGAAGGCTCCTGCTGCTTGCCAGCTGTGTTTCCAATCTAAAACGGATTATAAATGGAACTGAAGGATCAGAGGTATCACTTACTCTAATCATAAACTCTTTATCCCCACCCTTCTCAGCACTGCTCACCTTCATTTTGAGAAACTTTTCTTATGCACTGCTTGGGGAATCATAGACTTGAGAGTAACATAGTTAGTGGCAGTTTCCCTTCAGAGTTTATTCGACTTTCCTTTTTCTTATTGACTTACTTGGCTCTGTACAGAGAACCTGAGCCAGTGACATGGTCATAAGCATCTGCCAATGTTGTGCTGCCAGCACTTGTTTAATTTCAGTTGCAGCATCAGGTGTTTTAGTCCATTCATGCTAGACTCTTAGGGTTTCTTCCAATCAGTCCCCTCCACTGCAGAATGATAACGCAGTACATTTACTGCATTATAAGAAATACAGGAAATAGGCTAGCAAAGTACATTTTCATGAATCCAATCAAATCAGGTTCAGACAAGCATTGTCTCTCCTTTTATGTGTTTTCAGAACAAAACTCATTTCTTTAAATATGTTTATTTTCCCTAAGACATACATCACTTTGAATTAGAAGGATCACTTCTAGGGTTGTAGAGACATCTCTCACCACTAAAATATGTTCCTCACTGTTCCCAGGATGTATCTCTATTCAAAAATATGTCCCTGTTGTCCTTCTATTCTCTATCCATATGTGTTTCACCTAAGAATGTGTTCGCATATAGGCTGCATCAACTAAGGTGTTTGGAATGAGCTGTCTGCTTTTTTCCAACAGGGTAGCTGGTGTACAGCCAGCAAGTGACACACACAGGATGTTTTCACTTACATAAATCCATGCAAAAAGTGCATGGCGAGTGACAGTTCTCAGATATGCCATACATGCCTAATTGTGCCTGCAGGATTCAAACACCTGTGCAAATGCAGGTGTTGGAATCTGTTGTAGCAGTACTCTTTCTCATATATCAAAGGAAGAAAATGAGTTCTGTTTTTCACATTTACACACAGGCGTATATTTTGTGCTTGAATATTAGCAGGCAGTATTTGTGTATGGACAGGCTTCCTGACATCTTTATATGGATCTTTCTGAGATATATTGGATCTGAAACGGTAATTGGACAATTCGATATTCATATGCTACATTGTCTATTTACTTATCCATCCAGTTTTTTTCATAGAAAGATTAATGTTTTATTTTAATTATTGGTTAAAGGGGCAGATCTGTCAAGAATATACCACTGAAGTAAGCGCAGGAGACTTTGTCTGTTGTCTTCAGGAAAGGGAAGATTTTGTCCATAATATATTAAGAGCCTGAGAGAAAAACAAACCTATTAAATTACATTAGCTTCTTGCTCATTCTGGTCTGGCTCCCTGTAAAATAATCAGACAGGGAAGTCCTGCTAAGTGAAGGCCTATATACTAAACAACATTCTGAGATAAGGAAGTAGTGATAATTTTTATTACTTTGTGTTATTGGAGGAAATCATGTATGGTACGCTGGATTCATGTTACAGGTTACCGACAACTTCCTGTACACATAAAGCTATGCTCTCATTTAAGTTATTCCTTTCTTCTGTTTTTTACAGATGATCCCCATAAGCCAGAGGAGAAAGATGAAATTTCTAAAGTCACAATCATAAGTCTTGTCCCCTTGTTGGTGATTTCTGTTGCTGTGATCGTTATCTTTTATGCCTACCGCACTCATAAGAAGAGGAAGCTCAACAAGGCCTGGGAGAAGAACGTTAAGCCCAGGAAACATAAAGACTGCAGTGATGTTTGTGCCATTATGTTGGATGATGACCACTCAGACATCAGCTCTACCTGTGCCAACAACATCAACCACAACACAGAATTGCTGCCCATTGAGCTGGACATTGTTGTTGGCAAAGGAAGGTTTGCTGAAGTGTATAAAGCCAAATTGAAGCAAAACACATCTGAGCAGTACGAAACGGTGGCAGTAAAGATCTTCCCCTATGAAGAATATGCCTCCTGGAAAACGGAGAAAGACATTTTTTCAGATGTAAACCTTAAGCATGAGAACATCCTCCAATTCTTGACTGCCGAGGAGCGTAAGACAGATCTTGGTAAACAGTATTGGTTGATCACTGCCTTCCATGCTAGAGGAAACTTGCAGGAATACCTCACACGGCACATTATCAGCTGGGAAGACCTCTGGAAACTGGGAGGATCCTTGGCCCGAGGCATTGCCCATCTGCACAGTGATCACACACCCTGTGGTCGCCCTAAAACCCCTATTGTGCACAGAGACCTAAAGAGTTCCAACATCCTGGTGAAAAATGATTTAACTTGTTGTCTCTGTGACTTTGGGTTATCCCTGAGGCTGGACCCTTCTCTCTCTGTGGATGACTTGGCCAACAGTGGTCAGGTAAGTTAAAAGTTTCAGGAGGTGTGTTGTGTATTGTACCAGTCCATTTGTTAGTTGCTGGGGAGAAAAGAGGGGGGAAAAAAATCGAAAACCTGTGCTGCTGCATTTACTCAAAATCGTCAAAAATAAAGGGCTGTTTTTTGTTTTTGTCTTTTTAAATAAACAAATAGGCTTTGAACCTCACATTAAAGCACTGAGGGAATTGTGAGTGTGATGAAGATTTTGTTCCGATCAAAGAGCTGCCTGCTTATATGACACCACCTTCCTTTCTATAGCCTTACAGTGAAGCATGTAAAAGCTTGTTAGCTACTATTTGTCACACTGCTGCAATGTACACACACAGGATAAGGGTGTGCTTCATATTTTGAGGTTAAGCCACAGTTTTCAGTCCTGTTAGCTCCAGATTTATGTGAGTAGAACTACTGTGTCAGTATACCCCAGCATATGTGAAGGCAGTCCTCTCTGTCCTTAGCACGTGTAAGCAGACAACTGGAGAGTTAAATAATCACATTAAAAGGCCAAAAATAAACCTGTTTAAGATTATGGGACTTCCTCCACATGCAAGCCAATGGAGTAATGTCAGATGACAATAACTGCCCTGTTGCTTTTTGAACTAAGTAGTATGGATAGTGCTCGTCTGTTTCACAGGCTTGCCATGAGGATATTTGTGAATGCTTCACAGTTTTTCAAATATATCTCTAAATATCATCTCTTCTGATGAAAACTCCTGTAGTGGAAGTTGAGACCTTCTCTTAAGTTATATTCCTAGTTGCGTACCACATACAATTATATGTGAATATCCAAAGCATGCCTGTTTACACTGACTTGTACTCAGCATGGAACTAGTATTTTGGTTTAGGGACATTCAGGGACAACTCATCAGACAGTAGTGTTCTGTTGAGTTCATGAGAACTTTGCTGTTGTTTATCAAATTAAGATCTTTGAAGGCTCGTTAGTATGAGGGAACTGCCCTGATCTCATTTTGATAGGGTTTCTTAACAAGAGTCAGGAGTGAATGATAACCAAGGAAAGCATATTTAAAATTATACAAACACCACTCACCATCACCTGTCATTTCTCTTCAGCGTGCCAAAACCTTTTGGAATCCGGTGAAGTCGTACCATATTGACAGTTACAAGACTGGTTGGAGTACAGTGAAAGCAGAGTATTTGGCAGTGTATGTCATAGGCTTTGAAATTTAACCCCACGGAGACTTTGCTTAAAGCCAACCCATGTTTCAGTCTGATTTCTCTGGCATTGCTCACAGACAGTTGGAAGTAGGAGGACAGCATTAATACTGCTGCTCCCACACTCCACACCAGCACTGGCAACGAAGTACAGCACTGCCTGGAGCACGTTGCTGCTTTAGAATTGATGCCCTTTGGCACTCATGGCGAGGCGCAGTGTTTTACTTTGTTTAACTTCACTGAATCAGTTTTGGGATGACCAAATTAACATTATTCTTCTCCACAGCAAAGTGTAAGATGATGTGAAGTGGTTCCACGTAAACCTCAACTTCATTTCTTCTGTGCATACAAGGACTAGCCACTCCAGTGTGCCGACATGCCAACTTCAGCACTGTTTGTAGCTTTTGCCAAAGAGATTTTGCACAAGAGTTTGCCATTTATATCATTTCTGAACTTTACACTTTCACCAAAGCTCTTTCCATTAGGAGGTCCAGTTTTTTGAAGGTATATAAGGGAGCTGACACACATTTGAATTCAAGGAAGCCTCTGGTTTCCTGTGAAACGAATAGAAAAATCTAAGTATTTTACCGTTTTTCTGATCAGCCTTGGGCTGCAATATTCAAAGCAAATCGTTGGTACAACAAAACTATCTTCTTTCCCATCTGCACAACTACCTTCTACATGATGCAGATGTTACCATTGTTGTCTGTACGATACCAGTGTCCTTTATGACTGACTGGAAACCAACTTTTCCCCAGACTTGTGGTCTTTTCCGTGTAGCTGTTTGGCCATCCACAGTGGCTAACATTTGCAGAAATTACTTAATGCGAATACATAAATCTGGACCCATGTGCCATTGTGTTCAGAGGACTGCTTTTTGCCAGCAAGGCCAGATATTCCTCATCTCGGCAGCATCAGCAGCCTTGTAACAGATGGTCTTCCTAATCACACAGAGAGTTATAGCCTCTGCCCCTCTGAGTGACACACCTCAAGGCACAAAACATCCCAAGCAACTTGAAAAAAAATGTAAGGTCTCCAGTATAAAAGTTCCAAAAGTCAAAAACTTTGTAAAAAGTACTGCAGGAAGAAAAATGTTCCCTCTCAGGAAGTTTTGGAAGAGAAGAACAGACAACAGGCTGGTCTTTGCAATGAGAAAGTGTCTAAAATGTATTTGAGACACAGAACTCAAGTTTTGCAAGGTATAGGAAAAAAATCTTTGACCCAATGACCTCATAATCTAAATTCAGATAAAAGGACAGAGGCAGAGTGGAGCAGCTGATGAATTCTAAGCAGGATGGAAGTGGGTAGGCTTGATATCATTCTTAACATCATTTTAAATTGTATCTGCGTTTTCAGTGCAGAAATCTTCTTAGTTACAGATCATGAGCCTTCATTGTGCAGCAAAGCTGCAGAATCATTTTCACTGCTGCAAGGAGAATGAAATGTTGCCAAACTAGGACTGGTTTTGTGACAATGTTAATCATCTGTATTTAGGCAGCATTAACTCTTACTGAAAAAGGCAGGATGTGGGGCTGGGGGACTTTGGGTCACAGTATGCCAGAATCTTTTCTAATACTTCAGTGGAATCTGCTTTGGAGAGAAGCTGTATGTTTGGGAAGGGATGGGGCTAGCCTCTGCTGCAGCGTTCCTGTGTGTTTATGTTCAGTAGGGCTGGAAGGTGTTGGTGAACTCATGCTGGGACATGGTTATCCCAAGAACCTCTGCAGCGTGTTGGTGTTACTCATATTTGGCCTTGATTTTCAGAGATTCCATACAACAGGGAGTTTAACTTGTGGACTGATTTCACAGATATTTTTTTAAATTTTTTTTTTTGCTATCCTCTATATAAAGACCTTGGTACTGCAACCATTTGTGTATCTTTAACAAATAAATTCTCGGACATTTCACAGTCCTATGACAAAGCAATGTCCTAGGTCTGTACTGCTGTCTTCATAGGGGGCATTACACTTTTTGTAGCACTTTTTCCCCTTTTGTCCTGGGTGTGGGATGATAAAGTGTGTTTCCAGAAGCATGCCAAATGCATGCTGTGCATTTACTATGTAGCTGCCTTCAGTTGCAGACCCAGTAACTGAAATGTTCTTTTGTAGTCCTGCTTGCCACTGAGCTCTGGACCGATAGTCGTAGTGCACTCTACAGATAGCCCTTTTTAACCACAAATCCTACTGCATCACCCACTTCTGCTTTTTCTTTTTTTTCTGTGATTAAGCAGTCTCCCATCTGAAGCTGTCCTTGCCTGATCTTATTATTTTGGGGCTTTTTCCAGGTGGAGAGAGAAGGAGAGCAATTTTTTTATACTGTTGTTTTTGGTGTTGGTTTTTTTTTTTGAAATTAACTGCTCACTGATCCAGCAATTATTCCTTACATCTATTCTTGTGATAACAACAGACACTTAAACTTCGCCATCAGTAATGTGAGGTCATATTCTAGACCTCAGCAAAGCTGCTAAAGTCATTGATGAAAATTATTGAATATGCATGAACTTTACGGGAACGGCTTTTCAAACAAAAAGGGTCCAGTTTTTGGTTTCACTTCGAATGTGAGCTTATGCATTCAGTACTTCCTCATCAGCTTTCTTGTGCCAAACCTGCACTTACCACTTTCATTTTAAGACCACTTTGAAAAGAAACAGTTCTCTCTAATAATATGCAGTGCAAAAGAATACAGTGTGTTTCTTGCTCGTCTGAAAAACACTTGGTCAATGGCAATTGCTCCAGGCCCAGAGGACAGAGTTTATCTCAGTGAACAGCCAAAGAATGAGAAAGCTTGTCAGTGTTAAAAACATTTAAGGAACTACAAAGGGTCGCTGTTCTTGTTTGTTTGTTTCTTTGCTTTTAACATTTTTTCTTTACCAAGGGAGGTGCAAGTAAAGTTGGTAGTCAAGACAGTGCCAGATTCTTTTGGCGGCAGAAAGCATGACCTGTGCCAAGTATGGCTTGCATTTTTGGATACGTGTCAAATGGCACCATTTCTGTGAAAGCTGAAGTCAAATCACAGCAGAATCCAAAACATGAATTACAATTGTAACTTATGAGCTCTCCCCTATTTCCTTTCCTGCAGGTTGGCACAGCAAGGTACATGGCCCCTGAAGTTCTGGAGTCTAGGATGAACCTTGAGAACATGGAGTCCTTTAAACAAACAGATGTGTACTCCATGGCTTTGGTCCTCTGGGAAATGACATCTCGCTGTAATGGTGTTGGAGGTAAGCACCATCGGTTTTCTTATCTCTAAAAGTATGTTTGAATAGAAGTGCTCTTGTGGTTGTCTTTGTTGTTCTAGTGTGCCTGGCTGCTGTTTGCCAGCAGGCCTTTAGAAATATGAGATGCACATGTGTATGAGCAGGCTTCAAGGGCAAGTTCCTGAAAGCGTGAGGAAATTGCTCCCCGTTGCTTTAAAGATAAATTTGCAGTTAGGTAAGCCACTTCTGAAGGTTATTAATGCCAGTTTTTCTTTAAACTACACCATCTTGAGTAGCCATGGATTGACTCAGTCTGCCTGTCCTCTTCCAAAATAATCGTTAACGTAAGAATATTTGAAACACTTGGACCTGATGATCTTAGAGGTCTTTTTCAACCTAAATGTTTCATGAAATATTAAGACCAAGAATTGATAACTGTCCGCCATTTGCCTTAATGGAACGTTAAATCTGAAACCTAATGAAGGCTGGTTAAGCGTAACATTTACTAATTATCATCTCAGTAGGAGCCCTCATAGGTGTACAAAAATCTTTCTTCTTTTGTGAAATCCATAAATGCCCCTCATCATTTTTTGGGATGTTCCAAGAGATCATCCACATGAGAAACCAAGGGATGTTTGTTGTATGAAGTGGAGTAAGGAAAATAAGTGTAACTGAGTATCAAAATAGCTCCAAGAAGAGCTACTGCGCTTGTTCATACTCAGGCTTTGTTCACTGAAACAAAATCTCCATTTCTACTTTGCCTAAAGCAGACCCAAAATTCCCAGTATGCTGTGCTAGTACGTGCTAGAAATCTGAAAACTTGCAGTTGAGATTCTGCATTACATATTGCCATATTTGAAGATTTTCACCTTAACTTCAGAGACTAAAATGAGACTAAGTTGCATATAAAATTTTTCAGTCTGCTTGTATTGTCTAGCAATCATTTTAACAAAAGTCCCGGACTCTCACAGGCAGTCGAAGAAGCAGGGCTGTTGCATATAACACTAATGTGGATATTACGGTAGATATGTGACTCTATTTTTATTTGTTACCTCTACCCCAAAACCACGTAGGTTCTCTTTTCATTGTACTTGGCATGGTTGAGTCTTAAAGGGCTGCAACAGAGACAGGACAATCTGTAGAGCGCTGCAGTATGGGGAAGGTAGTGTACAGGAGGGAAACCAATATCCTGTTGGAAGATGAATATAGCTGCTCCTTGTTTCTCTGCTAACATCCGTGGGATACCACAAGGCTGTCTATCTGTGGAGGTTTCTGAGGCCAGTTTGCACAGTAACAGTTTGGCATCACAATGTTTGTGTGCAGGAGGGAGAAATGCCTGCATCTCAGTCTCTTGCTCTGTCTGACCAGCATTTGGTCTTTGTGGGTGGGCTGCACTGTGGGCAAACAGTTTTGCCCCTGTTTGCACCCTGCCGGGAAAGCAGGGTGTGCAAACAGCTAGTGCTAGCAGAAATGCGTGAAACGTTTTTTTTCTAGTCAAATGTTTCAAGGGAAAAACACATGAAGCTCCAGAAACTGCAAGTTTTTGAAGTCTAGCGTATTCCAAGGCAAACCTATCCACATTTAACAGTTGTGGTCATGTATGTTTCTGAATGCGTTGGCAAAACCTCAGCCTTTCATTAGCACTTTGTAAGAGCAGCTGAGAAGATTTAAAACCTGAGAAAAAGGATCTCTGCCCTGTCTCTTGAGCTCTCTCTGTTTCTTGTATTTAGGAACTCACCTTATTAATATAAATATGAGTTGTTCACTGTGGAGTCTTTTATCTTCACTAGTGCCTGAGTCTGTTGCTGTTCATATTTGCTGAGTACAGTGAAATGGAGTTTGTGGCAAGAGCAAACCTTATTGCTGCTGTTCTCAGAAGGCAACTGCCTAAAAGAGGATATAAAGGGAGTTTCATAAGGAAGGGAAATCACCAGTGTGTTTAGCCAGAAGAGGCTGACCCCTTATAACCTGGAGAAGAAGAGCTGAAATCGTTTTAGGAAAAGGAGATGTTTCTCTGGCCCATCATCCCCTTTGCTTTCAAGCTGGAGCTTAGCCTGTGCCTCCGATTTTCCCTATTCATTCCACCCCTCAGTCATCCTCATCTCCAGAAACACATTTCTTGAATGTAGTTTCCATGCTTCCGTCATTTTTCCAGGTGGTTGAACTCCCCGGTGAAACCACCGGAGTATTTGGGCAGATCTGTAGTGGGTAGGACTTGGGCTTAGTGTCTTCAACCAGAGCAGCTAAATATGACTCCTAGGTTGCAGCTCCCTTATCTTGTCAGTGGTACTGAGCTACAGCAGCACTGCACGGTTTGTCTCATTTCCTTCTTTGATCTTCTCTTGGTTCGTGCAGTCTGACTCTCTTTGCAACCAGCTGGTGAAGTGCCCTTACAGTGATTCACGACTGCAGCTCCCTCTCTGCTTTCTCTCCCCATCTGTCACTGGTGAGACTCCCTTCCCTCCTTGCACCCTTCAGAGGAGCTGCCTCCACTCACATAAACCCCTCCATTTCCTGACCTGGTAGGCTCTGAGAGAGATGACTTTGCATGTAAGCCATGGCAGACTGACCTAAGTGCAGCCTTTCCAAAGGGGCCTAAAAGATGTAGGTGCTGTCTCCCCGGTGCAAGCCTGTCTGCAGTGTGGGCTCCCTCACACTAGAGAAGGACCGGAGAAGTTTGAAGAGCATCCTGATGCTGCGGGGGGAAAGCATGGGAGAGGAGGGGCTAATTGCCATGCTATGGGTAGGACGAGTTATTCCTTTTACATAGGGTGCTCTCAAGATTCGTCGGTTGGTGTGCAGGTGTTCGGTGAGTGTGGGAGGTGATGGAGGCAGGTCCTTTCACTGCAGCAGCTTTGTCGAGCACAGTCTCAGCAGAATGCCAGGCCTTTTCAGTCAGCAGACATTTAAACAAAAATACCCAGCAGCATAATCCGTACTGTGAAGCTGCCATAGTAAATATGCAGGTGGGGATCAGCTTTCCAGAAGGGCCGTGCTGTTCATTGTTACTTTGTTGTGCTAAATATGGAGAAGCAGAAATGGGGCACAAGGGAGAGGGAGACAGAGGCAAATATCGAGTTTGACTGGTTTTTCACCGGAGTATAATTTAAGAGGCATATTTAGAAACTCAGCAATACTACTTTGGGGAGAACTTCAGCTGCTCCACACTGCCGTTAACTCGGTATTTCATTCAGCACAACAGCTGTGCACCAGATGCTGCACGTTGCGAGAAATACAATTTTCATCTCAACCGCTTGCTTTCAGAGCGACACAGCTTTGGCGACTGAGGCAAGTGTAATTTCTCCGACAGCCTCCTAGAAAGAAAAGGAAACCATCTGTTTCGTATTGGATCTGCTGCAGGCAGGGGACTGCTGGGGGCAGTAAGGGCGAAGGAGAGGAATGGAGCCTTAGGGTGCATGGGGCCGGTGAGGAAGGAGAGAAACCCCCTCAGAAAATGGCAACGTTGCTCATACGGTGTTGCAGTGCCTGGAGGGGTGGCTGGCTTTGGTATAGCAGCAGAGCTGTGTCTGAAATAGCAGCCTTGTTTTACCAGAGCTCTGCTTGATGTGAATAAAAGAGCTGGTTAATCTTAGGCTTGCTTGGAAAGAATCAGCCAAAGAGGCACAGTTTGGCAGCTAAGCATTTGTGCATCTTGTGCTTCAGGGAAAGCGTGGCGTTCATCACGTTGAATGTACAGAGGTGACAGTTTCTGGCAGCAGGGAACATTTTGATAGCCTGTGCTGTGGGGCTGTGCCTGTGCGTTAGGTCTGTGCTTGTGCATCAGGCCTCTGCAGCGGGGGCCTGGTTTAAGCCTCTCCTTTGTGAAGAGGAGCTCAAGTGAGGCGTGTCTGCATGGCACCAGTGGCATGTGGTGGCATGTGTCCCACATCTGGTACACCCACAAAGGGCAGCGTCACCACTGTTGTGGAACAGTAGCTTGGATCCCAGAAATTCTCTATGTGTCACCACAGTACTAAAAGTGCCGTCCTTCAGCAAGCCCAGGTAGCAGTAGGTAAGATCTCCCCGCAGGGCACTCTTACGCTGTATTCCTCTACTTTCCCGCCTCAGGATCCAGCATACGATGACTAAGCAGCCTGTAATCATACTCTGATGGCAGAGCTTGTACACTCCTAACCCTTTGGAAAGGTGACTGTATCTTTGATCATCAGATGTGAAATCATTTAAAACATGTCTGTGCAAGGACAACAACGCTGTGAGTTCACTCATCCCAGGGCATCCTCACTCTTCCCAGCTAGTGTTCATATTCTGAAGGAGTGGATCTAGGAAACCTAGGGAAAATGTGAGGTAAGCATCTGACAACTCCTTAAACTTGAACTTGAAATGGCTTTGAGCCTCTGCATAGTCCATTTGTGCAACAGCTATGTAGACCCACCACCCAGATTCTTCTAGCATGAGGAAAGACAATCTGCACTCACATGCAGATGTGTGTGTGTTCATGTAAGCTATCACAGTAACTGCATCGTCAACTGATTTATTCCCTCTGTGGCTTTTCCCTCCTATGTTCTAAATTAAGGGGTTTTTCAAAAGGATCAGAAGTTCCAAAACATAAGATCATTGCTATGGATTGTGCTCCACAGCTGATTTTCGCTAGCCGTCTTCTTCCTCACTCCTGCTTTAATTCTTCAAATAAGCCTTCATCTTCCAGCATGAGGAGATGTCCCACAAAAAACATAGCAAGTCATATCATGTGGGGGAGTGCTGATGGGGTTTGCAGGTGTGCAGTTCTGACTAAAGGAAGAAAATCTCACTACAAACAGCTTAGAGCACACAATCACATGCGAGAGGCGTATTTTTCATGAGGAGTCCACTGCCAAATGTTCTGTAGCATTCATCAGCACAAATAGATTTTCAGTAATGTCTCCAGGGCTAAAAATCCAGTCCCAGTCTTTCTGAGAGTTATGGCCATGCCAGTGTCAAAGGGGAGCAGAGGTGCAGTGATTATTAGTGCAAGGTAGCTCACAACCATAAAGATTAAATGCTAGAGGTTAAAGTTGAAGAAACTCTTCCATTATTGAATGCTAAAAGTGCTGTGGTTCAGAATACCTGAGATATTTATGGTACTTCAGCCAGTTGTCATTTTTAGTGTCTGACTGGCCTGAAAACAATCAGAAGAAACATTTAAGTCATGAAAAATAGATTCAGCATCTGTATATAGCTGTGCACTAGTATCTAGCAACAAGCATCTTAACCTGCCTCAAATTGACACCTATTACATCTGCTGTAGCATGCCAACATGATCCATGAATAACCCCAGCTATTACTCCAGAATGTGTCTGACACCTGAGATTCCACAGCATATGGATGATTTACTGCAGGAGGATTCAG
This sequence comes from Alectoris magna, assembly GCA_030625065.1. Lineage (NCBI taxonomy): Eukaryota > Metazoa > Chordata > Aves > Galliformes > Phasianidae > Alectoris > Alectoris magna. The sequence continues at coordinate 109,677,828 of CM060561.1, read as the reverse complement.
TGGGCTTTTCTTTTTGAAGGAGAGAAAAGCAAGATAGTAAATAGCAAGAAGATGCTACATGCTTTTTCAGAGCGAGGAAGAGCACGATTGTGTTACTATAAAGTCATTACAGAGAATTAGCATCTGGCCTCAATTTCTCCTTCTTAACAAAAATGCAAATCTGGAAAAAAAAACCAAAAAACCACAGCATAGAAAGAATTTCTTGAATGCGGGAAATGTTTTAGAAACCTATCAGTTCCCCAGGAAGGCTTTCCCTTCCACCAAGTAGAGGCAATCCCAAGCACAAATACAGGTGGGGCAGAGAATGGCTTGAGAGCAGCTCTGAGGAGAAGGATTTGGGAGTGTCAGTTGATGGAAGACTCAACATGAGCCAACAACACGCACTTGCAGCCCAGAAGGCCAACCCTATCCTGGGTTGCATCAAGAGAAGTGTGACCAGCAGGTCAAGGGAGGTGATTCTGCCCCTCTGTTCTGCTCTCATGAGACCCCAGCTGAAGCATCCAGTTCTGGGGCCCCCAATACAAGAAGGACGTGGAGCTGTTGGAGTGGATCCAGAGGAGGGCCACAAAGATGATCAGAGGGCTGGGGCACCTCTACTATGAGGGCAGGCTGAGAGAGCTGGGGCACTTCAGTCTGGGTGTATGTGCTTATAGTAGGGGTGTTGGAACTAGATGATCTTAAAGGTCCCTTCCAACCTAAACCATTCCATGATTGTATGATTCCATGATTCTTCGATTATATGGTTCTATGAAGTGAACAGTCTTGTAAACCTCAATGGCCTTCAGATTAAGTTCAGTGAGAGGGAACAGGCAGCACTACACCAACTTCCCTTGATTTGTCACTCATGTTCCTTTGAGGCAAACGCAGTAGGGCAGAACTAGAGCCTGGCTTGCAGGGAGTCATTGAAAAAGTAAGCGTATACGTGCTCAAGATGGCCTGTTCATATTAGAAGTAACTTATGTAGTACTGGGAACGTTCAAAACATATGTTAGTGTCATACCACACAGGTGCCACTGCTCCACATGTGTCCCATGCTCTTGTCTCACCTGTGCTTTTCTGCAGCCTGTGTTGGATTGGTCCCAACATCTCTTAGAGGCTGGAATCATCTTCTGTGCTAGTGCTGCATATTGCAAGGAGATCTCTGAGACTACAGTGGGTGTCCAGGACTGCTATCACAAGCAAACCATGCCTGCTGGAGATGAGTAGGAAGTGCCGAGATAGATCATGCTATTTAGTTTTCTTCAGCAGTCTCTACCATCTTGGTTAGCTTTGAAAGCAAAGGTATCAGCTTTGTAATCATTGTGCTTCTACTGTGCTTCCATTGTGCTTCCAGGTCTGACCAGCAAGATGACAACTTCCCATTTAACTTCTAGAGTTAAAGTTTTGTAGATTTATTTTCTCTGATTTATCTTTAACTGTGATAATGTGGGTGAAACTGATATGAAGAAAGCAAAGTAGACTTTGGCCTTTGTACCTTAAAGAAAGTATTCTACTTATGAGAAGGTAGGACTTGTGTTTCAGAACTATAGTCAGTCAGCACAAAGTTGTGTGGAGAGTGACCAGCACCAAATGGTTCGCAAAAGGAGGAAGACATCTGTGGGGTAATCATCTGCCACAATGCATGCACAGTTGGATTGCTAAACTCTGGACACTTTAATGCATGAAGTTTAGTATCCCTTCCAAAATGTTTGTTATTTTGTCTTGGGCTATTCTTTTAGTTGTCTCTCTTTTTCTGTAGCCTGATGGAGCCTTCACCTTGTGGCTATCACCTAGTAATGAGATCTACAGCCTGCCTCTGAAATTCTGGAGAAAAGTCCACCTTTTAGTGTTGTTTTCATCATGGGACAAGACAATCAGAATGATCTGATCTATGTTATTAGTTACATCATTAATTACTACGATATTGTATCTTGTACCAAAGTAAGCAAAGCCAAATGTTACCAGTTCTTCCCTTAACACGACATTTCTTTCTGGGCCTTTAATCATTGTTATCGCCCTTCTCAGAGGTTCTATTTGCTATAAAATGCCCCTCGAGAGAAGTGAACAGTACTGGACACTGTATTTGAACTTTGGTTGCAACATTATACAATAGTACTGTGTATCCCATCTCATTCATCTCTCTTCACACATCTTCTAGACACTCACATTCTTCAACCTGCCTAGTAGATTACACGTCGGTTTTTCTTGCCCTCAATTAATTCCTAGAAATAAATAAAAGGCAGCAGAACAGGCCAACTTCATAAATCTTTATCTAATACTAGCAAGCCATTAGACCCGTGAGTAAATGCTCCATCTGTTCCCAAAGAAACCACGGCATTTTCTACACTGTGTCAGCATCTACTGTAATATTTCCGCTCTTGGAGATTTCTTGAGTTTTCTCCAAAGATCCCATATGTCTGCTCCTTCCTTTCTTTCCTCTCCCCAAAGAAAAGCAAGGAAAATATGCAACATGCACAGAAAACCTTGAATGGCAGCAGCCCCTGCAGGAAACTGTCCCCCCTTCATCATCGGTTGAAACTGACCTATTTTAGGAAAGAGGTCTAAAGTAAGAGCAGACTGCTAATGGCTCAGTAATAAGCAAGGGCAGTATGGAAGCTTCCAGCACTGTTTCTTGTTGCACCTTTGTCTTTTTCAAGCAACTGTTTCCTCCTAGCAATCTGGCACATTAATATCTATGACCTAGATTTCAGTTTATATTTCACCTGGTAAGTGTGTGGAGACTCCAGGGAACCTAAGGGGGGCCAGCATAACCATTTCTTGCAAGCTTGGCTCAAGCAAAATTCACCTTGAAGTCCTCGTGTGCTTTGCCTCAGCAGAGACTGTATGACTCACAAATGTTACTCTGGTGCTCTGACTGTTGCTAATATGATTATGTGCTAAAGAGTTTAATTGGAAATTGTCTAGTTGGCTAGGAAGGAAAAAGGGAGGGGAGGGGGTGTGTGGGAGAAACACATTTGAAACATATTTGAAAATGCCAACTGGCTTTGCTTTGTTTGGAGCTGGTCAGGCAGAACGGTGGCACTGTGCAGCTAATCAGTGGCTCCTACTCCTCCAGAGAACAGCCAGCTCCCTTCACACTTGGCAAACATGCAGCCCAGCTGAATACCCTTGTGTTTGCTTCTTCTCTTGGCAGAAGTGAAAGAGTATGAGCCCCCATTCGGCTCTAAAGTGCGAGAACATCCCTGCGTGGAAAGCATGAAGGACAATGTCCTGAGAGACAGAGGGCGACCTGAGATCCCCAGCTCCTGGCTTAACCATCAGGTAAGAGCACTACAAAGCCCATCTAGCTGCTGCCCAAAGCCTGAGCCTTAATTCTGTGTCCTACTAAGCAGAAGGGGCCTCTCTTTTTGCACTCATTCCTCTGTCACGTAGTGACACTGGTGCTGCCCATAGTTCAGACACCACAGTGCTCTGCACCATGCGTGCTCCCAAATCTCTGGGATTTCTGCTGTCCACCAGTGTGATTTGAAAGTGACCAAATTAAAACAAAAAATAATAGAAACCTGAGACCCCACAGTCATCCAGACAGCCACAGAATAATTAGGGCCTTAAAGTACACTGCGTGCAGGCTCTGAAAGGTCAAAGAGAACAGCTTTACACACGGGTTCCATCAGCAGAAAAAACAAATCTCAGCACTTTTTATCACAGAGAAAAGTAATACTGGCATCCCAGCTGTTGACAGGTTTAAGAAAATAGGAAATGAGTCGTCAGCAAGTCTGTTTGTTTTTTTTCAGGGCAGTGTAGTGGCAGTCGTTGGCATGTTGGGAAGCACTCTGTCAGCTTTCTCTGTTCTTACACATCACGGTGGCACTTTCTAGGCGATAGTTTCAGCCCAGCTTCTCAGTAGCTGAAGCTGAATGGAAAAGAGCCAAAGGCATGCATTGCTTAACTTTTGCTCTGAGCGGTTGTATCAGAAGAGATAAAATGAGAACCATATCAGAGAAGTAAGGCTTGGTCATTCCACTTATCAATGAAGTATGTTGAGTGATCTTTACAGACAAAAGGAAAGCATCACAAACATTTATAAAAGCCCAGGCAATCAAGATCAGCTGGTATTTCCATCGGCAGCAGTAACACTCCTGTTTTTTCATTCCAGTTGAAACGTTAAAGTCATAGTCTAACACTTAATTAGGAAAGGCCCCGTGAGTGGCTGTAATCAGTCATTCCTCCAACCAGCAGCAACACATCTGCTGCCTGATGACTGCGGCAGAGTGCACGCCATTCCTGGACCTGTCATCTGCAATGAGCCAGGTTATTGAGGAGGGATGCTCTCACTGGGGAGGAGAGCTGTGTTTTGAGGGACATCTGAATATCTGATGTTGCCAGTACCGAAAGGCCTTTGACATTTCTATGATCTATGGCTACAGCTGTCTTCTAACTGATCTGTTGAACTGGGAAGGAGAGGTTACATTCATGCTCATCTGTATAGAACAGAAAAGATTGCAATTTTATTTTTTTTTTTAAATTATGTATGAACAGGTTAAAGTCATCAGGAGTTGACTGCAGCTGTTTGTTTTCCACAAAGGCATAAGGAAGTCCAAACCGGTAGTGAACATGTGGAGCTTTAGAAGAGTCCAATTAACAAAGCAGGAAAGAATCCTGAGCCAGGTCACTGGGGAGGAAAAAGAAAGTTGAAGAAAATGCTTAAAATTAGGAACAATGTGAGAACATTTCTGAGAATATTCCAAAGTCATGGTCTTAACGTGTCAAAAAAAAATGAAGTAGTGTAGAGAACTGATTAGGGAAATAGAAGAACAACAGGAAGATCTGCAGTCAGTAGACTTGAGGACAGTAAGTTTTCTCAAGAACAAAAGGAAATCTAACTCAGTACCGATCCATCACTGCCTGTGCTGCTTATGCTAATGCAAAGGCAGAAGTTGTCAGCAAATATTTCTGTTCTGCATTTGGGAGGAGTCAGATGACATACATGTAGTAGAAGATGGTGAGGGCTCCAACGAAGCAGAAGTCATTGACACTGAGAGCAGGCCGTGGGTAACGTTAAGTGGCCCAGAGACTTGTGTGCATTCAGGGCTGAGCTACTCCTGCAGGCACCACACGGCGTGGCAGTAGGAGCAGCAACATGGCTGGTCGTGCCTTGGTGAGGGAGCACCAGCAGCTCCTTGCGCGTTTTAGGTTCAGGGTCCCAGCAGTGCTGGAGGCAGTTGGTGCTACCCGCATTGCCCAGCACAGGGTGTCCTGCCAGCTGGGATGCGCTGCCTGTGTTTGTGTGTAACTGGGGTGGGCACAGCTGGCTCCAGCAGGGCTCAGTTAAGAATCTAAGGCAGGAAGTGAATGCCCGATAACAACACCTTCCTAAAGGACATTTAGTGAAGGTGGATTTAATTCCCTTTGTCTGAATCCCTTCAGCGTTTCACATTGCGCTGTCTACAATTCGGTGACGCGTGGGCTTCAGCGGGGCTGTGACAGTTTGCAGCAGCTGAGGATCTGCTTTGAACTCCACAGAAGTTGCTCTTACTGTAATAGCTCTTCCATATTCATTTCCTTCCTCTGCAGTCGTGTTTTCGTAATGAACTCATTATTCATCGTGATAAAATTCTGGAATGGATTTACATATTACATTTTTTCCTCCTTAATGAGATTTGTTGCACTATTGATTTCAAGTTAATGTTTAATATTTAATTTAATTTACTGCTTGTAATTTCAATGCCATCAGAAAACTAATGTTATTTGTGTACAGACAGTAACGTTCTGCTATTAACATTGACATCAGTCAACATCACAATTAGGTAAATTATGCAATTAATGTAGTGTTGTGAAATGTTATTTTTTTAAGTAAGAAGTTTAAGATAAATCCCTCTTAATGGGCTCTTAGTGTCATAAAGCAAAGCACACCATTTCCTGGCGAATACCTCATGTTTACAGAATGCATTACAAAGATGCAACTGGTTTTTTGCTCCTGTAAACATGTGCATCGGCATTGAAATGAAGGTTAAATAGTTACATCTGTGAGTGACATGTGTTTAAGTGTTTGTGGGACTGCGGCCCATATTTGCACACAGTTTTAGTTTGTCTGTGGAGAATTCATAAAGGCTGATGTCAGGCCTGATATTGCTGGCGATCAGGATTCTGTTCAAAAAAAAGAGCACAAATAGGATTCAGCCATGCGAATGGATGGGTTGAGCGGGAAGTTGTTATCCAGCTATTCTGATCATATTTATTAGACCAAAAATGACTGGATTCTATTGGTCCAAACCAAAAAGTCTTTTACAGTGAGGAGGGTGAGGTACTGGAACAGGTTGCCCAGAGATGTGGTTGATGCCCCGTCCCTGGAGACTTTCAAGGCTGGGCTGGATCGAGCCCTGAGCAGCCTGGTCTAGCTGTGCATGTCCCTGTTCATTGCAGGGGAGCTGGACTAGATGGCCTTTAAAGGTCCTTTTCAATTCTAAGGATTCTGTGATTCTATGTCTAGAAATGGCAGTATCAGCTATTGGAGCCACTGGACATAAGGTAGAAGGGTTTCTTTAAAAAAAACAACAACCATATCCCCATTTCAGTGGCAGCAGAGCCCACTGAGCACCTCTGGAACCAGCTCTGTCACCACAGGCACACAGATAGTCCTCTAGACTTCAGAGGACACCAAAGCCAGCTCTTATAAGCACACACTAGTGATGTCTCGGTGGCTGTCCCCACCACGGTGCTTTCTTTGTGCTTTCCACAGGGCATCCAGATGGTGTGCGAGACCCTTATCGAGTGCTGGGACCACGACCCCGAGGCTCGGCTCACGGCACAGTGCGTGGCAGAGCGCTTCAGCGAGTTCAAGCACCACGACAAGCTCTCAGGGAGGAGCTGTTCGGAGGAGAAGATCCCCGAGGACGGCTCTGTGACCACCGCCAAGTAACACGGACCCAAGAACTCCGAAATGGAGGGAGGTCGCTCCTAAGCACGTTACCTTGGCAGAGGAAGAAGTCACAATCGGTGCCTTGACTTGCTTCCTGGAGGACTGAGGCTGTCACCACTCCCTTTGAGCTGTGGCTCTGGGCAGGGAGATATATGCATGGGAGTTATAAGCCAGGGAGTGGGTATCGTACCCCAGCATAGGCAGCCAGTGTCATGTCATAGGAGGAGCTAAGTCTGTTAGCACTTCCTCAGGAAACAAGATTTGAGAATAGCCAATAACATTATGCACTTTAATAATGCCTGTATATAACTATGAAATTGCTATTTTTATATATATATATATATATATACATATCTATTAAAAATGTCTGTGTATGTGTATATCTATCTATATATCTGCAAACAGCCATGCTCTGAAGAAAAGAGTTTAAAAAAATGCTTGCAGGAAATTACCTGTGCATTAGAGATCCCTCCCCATCGGGAAACTGGGGAGACTGGTGTATCAGGACACTAGCAATTGTGCACTAAGCACTCTGCCAAAAAGATGGGAACAATGAGCAATAAGAAGATGGCTTTGAAGCATGTGCTGCACACAGCCAGCTGTGGCCCGGGAGACGACAGTTGCAGCAGCGGTCTCACAGCAAGGAGACAGATCTGGCTTTGCAGTTGTAACTACGTGCTCCTGCCTGCAGCGTGTTTCGGAAGATTTGGGGATGTCTTTGCCCTCTTGCCTTAACCCCAAGGTCCTCACAGCCTCCCACAGTGGGAGGGAGCGTGAGGAGGTTTGGTCCCTCCCACCTGTTTTTCCACGCGGAGGTCATTAGCGTTACGTGTTTATTGCTTTGAGTTCATGCTGCTTGCAAGCAGGTTGCAAAAGAGCAGCGGGATGAGATTTTCCCCTCCTCCCTTCCCCACCCCCAAACCGCACACAACAAGACGCATCCAGCAGCAATCCAAGCAGATGTTTTATATTTGCTCTGCATTCTGAATGCAGACTGTACTTATTTTTTCCCCTTCCCTTTTACCTTGATTGCATTGCTGTGAGAACAAATAACTTTTTCCTGGTACAGCGTATCTAATTGCTTGACATACCACAGCCTGACTCTGTTCCACGCTGTCTAGAGAAAAGTGAGAGACAACACCCAGTGCCTTTGCTTTTGCACAGGGACCTTAGAGGTGAGGGAAGGCTCCATATCGTCAGGTTCATGGCGTATCCTGCCCTCTTCTCTGCAGTATAGCGGGAACTTTGCTATCCAGAATGTTTAGGAGGACAGTTGGCGTACATAAACTTACGCAAATGACAGCAGTGCGTTTAATAACGTTAACAATTTTGTCTTCAGGAGTTCTGCAGTCATTTTTCACTTTTTTCTTCCCTTGGCATGTAAGCGGGCCGTGGAAACCAGGAGTTGAGCACAGAGCAGTCCCATACAGGACCATGTCCGGTGCAATTCACCGAATGCCTTCGACGGATAAACATTGATATTACCCTAGAAGATGTTGCCAAGTAAGTCGATAGGAATCATGCTCATTTAAACAGGAGCTCGGACTGACGTGCAGCGAAAAATACTTCATTTCAAATGGTATTCCATCCCCTTTCATTTCATTTTAACTGAACTGCTCAGAAATACTGAAACGCAGAAGAGCGAAATCTCAGCAACTGCGGCAGGATTCAGAGGACATCGTGTCAAATTTGAGGGGAGAGGGATTTGCATTCCCAAAAAGAAAAGAAAAGAAAAAAAAAGCAAGGAAAGCGATGCAGCTGCGGGGCCACTGCCATCTAGCGAGGCACCGCTGCGGGCTGCACAGCAGGGTGGGAGGCTGGGGGCGGCCACAGCCGCTTTCTCTTCCCTCCACCCACACTGAAGGTCAGGGAATGGCATCCAGAGGTTACTGACAGTACTGACATTTATTTCCTTCTGTTGGTTTGTTTATTTGTTTGTTTTTTACTACTACATGTAAAGGAATAATTTGTTTTTAATTCTGTTAAGGAATACTTCACCTGTACATCATGTATGAAATAGGAATGTGAACGTTATATACTCTTTTTTTTATCGAATGTTTCAAGCACTTAACTTGCTTTGTAAACAGTGTTGCGGGTGGGAGGGGGGGCTTTTTGATGTTGTTGTTTTGTATAAATCTAATGTTTATTGCAGCAAATAAAATAACACCGACTCATATTTGTGTTTCATCTCTGGAGCATCCAGAATAAGGAGGGGGCTCTTGCTAAAACGACCCCTATCCTAAAAGGATGTATTCTCATCCCTTTTCACCAGATGCCCAGATGTCCAGCTGCCACTGCACGTGCCCCTCTCTGCTGCCCTCCAGACAAGCACCAGCAAAGGGATGGAGAGTGGCCACTCTTTCACCGTGTAAAACCTTTTCTGGTCACAGGGAGGGGTGAGAAGCAGGCTCACAGCTGACTCTCTGCTACTGTTAGCTCAATCCCAAGTGCAGATAAGGTCTTTGTTAAACCTCGATCCTTTTGGTGCCGGTATTAAAGCAAGCCAGAAGACAGCACACTAAATCTGTGTCACAGGGAAGGGTGTGATTAATGTGCTTGAGGCGCACGGCTTCTGTGCTGCGTTCAGAGCACTCGGCCAGCTGCCCCTCCTGTGCAGGGCATGCACAGAGCATGAGAAGACAATGAGCATGAGAAGAGCCGGGTACCTCCCTCACCAGCCCCCAGAAAATTGTTTTTCTGAGAGAGCTGGAGCTGCTCAGCCTGGAGAAGAGAAGGCTCCCGGGAGACCTGGGAGCAGCCTTTCAGTATCTAAAGGGACATTTAAGTAAGGAGACAGACTCTTTAGCAGGGACTGTTGTGACAGGACAGGGGGAAATGGTTTCAACTGAAAGAGGGGAGATTTAGATTGGATATAAGGGAGAAGTTTTTCACAATAAGGACAGTGAGGCACTGGTACAGGTTGTCCAGAGAGGTGGTGGGTGCCCCATTCCTGGAGACACTCAAGGTCAGGCTTTGAGGAACCTGATGTAGCTGTACGCATCCCTGTTCATTGCAGTGGGGTTGGACTGGATGGCCTTTAAGAGCCGCTTCCAACCCAAATGACTCTATGATTGATTGGATGATTTATTTCAAGCAATGCCCTGCCCAGTGTCACAGTGTCCTGCCCCAGCCGTGGCTCTGCCCTACTCACCCCTCACCGCTCCCCACCGCTGGCCATGCATTGTGCAAAGATCTTCAAGCCCTGACATCCTGTTTACATTGGATTAAAGTCAACGTCTTTTTGGTGTGACAAGGCAGAAGAGTGTCGCGGAAACAAATATAAATTGTATTAAAAAATGGAGTAGGCAAACTACAGAGGCCTTTCAGATTTGAAGTACACAATACCTGTGAAATGAAGTATGCTAGCTATCATCAATTTTTCATTTTTGGTTAAGTCATTTGCCCACTTTCTTATCCTAAATAGGGTATTCAGTGCTTTTCTGTGAGCAGCTCTTAAATAGCATAGTCATGGAATCAATCACAGAGTCGTAGAATCAATCACAGTCGCAGAATGGCTTAGGTTGGAAGGGACCTTAAAAATCAGCCAGTTCCAATCCCTACGTATGTCAATCAGCATTTTAGCACCAGGGTATGGAGACAAACTGTGCACTGCAGAAAGCCGTCCTTGGGGTTACTACCGACCCATGCAGAGGTCTACACTGGGATAGCCAAGTGTCCTAGCACAGACTGGCTCCGTGCTACCAGTTCGCACAACTCCCAGTGCTGTAGGGATTTCACTCCTGCTTGGCAATCTCCAGCTGTTAATGGAAAAGCCACAAACAGTGAAAAAAATCATGCCCCAACTCCTGAGGGGAAAAAAAAAAACAACAGTGAGAGAGACATTAAGGTATCATTATTCTGAATGCTCCTGGAAACAAACTGGGCTGTGTGTCCGGCACCTGCAACACTGTCCTCTTGTCACGCCAGCTGTGCTGGGACCCAAAGGCTCCCTTTGCTTTCAGAGGAACACTGATTAATGTATTTCCTGAGCCCCAACTCCTTCTCTCTTGCTTTTTTATTTTTATTTTTATTTTTATTTTTTGTAATACTATGGTTGTTATAAAACACTGCCTATGGCAATTTTTCCCTCCAGCCACAAAGAAGATGGAACAAAGCCTGCTCCAATCCGTCTGCCTGTGGCTCCTGAATGCCGTTTGCCTGTGTTCAGACCGCCCTTATTACATGGCAGAAATTCGTGCAAGTGGGTTCACACCATGTGCATGGTCAGAAGGCTCTGGTGGGTGCCAAAACTTCTAGTCTCATCCCAGCGCTCAGTGTAAGCAGAAGCGATGCACCTCGCTGCAGGATGCTGCTGCTGGTGTGCTTTCAAGCACGTGTGTGCTCCTGGGAGCATCCAGGGCCCAATAGGCCTCTTTGGCCTCAGTCTGTGGTGTGCCCTGCCGGCTGCCCCGAGCCCATTGGCCCACAGTGACCATACCGGCTCCCACCCAGCTGTGACCTCAGGCAGCTGAGAGGTCTTAATCCTGGGCAGGAAGCTGAGGACAAAGCCAGCGTTTTGTTGAAACACAGCCAAATTGAGAGGCTCCTGGGAGGGCCGAGCCCGGGAAATAGATTTAAATCTGTTGAATAATGAATGCTCTGGGCACTGTCTAATCACTTCATGAAGAGGCAAAGGCAAAAGTCAGCTCATGAATTATCTGCTGCGGAGTATTTTCTTGGTTTTAATGAGGACAAACCAATCTCTTCGGACAGTTGCATTTATGTAGCTAAAGTCTTGAAAAAATAAAGCGGTCAACTGATCGAGGAGGCAGGGTTGAACACAATGCTCCTCAGGCAAGCTGCCACTGAAACCCGCAGAGCCAAACTTCTGCCCAGCTTCAGCCATCCCTTGGCTACCTTAGAATCATAGAACGGCCCGGGTTGAAAAGGACCACAAAGATCATCGAGTTTCAACCCCCCTGCTATGTGCAGGGTCGCCAACCACCAGACCAGGCTGCCCAGAGCCACGTCCAGCCTGGCCTTGAATGCCTCCAGGGATGGGGCATCCACAACAGTCTTAGGAGGGGCCGATAGCCCTACCCGTCTTTCTCCTACTTTTCAGAAAAGTTTTCATCTGGAAGAAGAAACAGGCCAATTCATCTATCTTTTCCAGTCAGGAAGCCCAGGTCACCATCTCTCAGCCGTGTGCCCACCGTGGGCATCACACGCCAGGTACCTCCATGGGGCCCATGGGCACCGCTCACTCAGGAGAAGGAAGGGCACACTTTTTGCCCCAAAGTCAGCCCACTGGGCTGCCTCTCACAGAAGCACCCCTCTGTGTTTCCTGGATGGGGTGAAAAGTGTCTTTCTGTTTCTAAGATAGATAGTAGACAAAATAAATCTCTTCTGGGATAAGCATCTGTCTGGTTGCCTGTCTGTGGCTGCAAATATTTAGCACGCAAAGGCCAGTCTTTATATGCTGATTTTCCTGTGAACATATGCAAAGACATAGAGGGTTTCTGCAACGATCCATCCAGGTTGCTCTGACCATCCAGTAAAATAAGATCATAAATACATCAATATTAAATCGGAATGCATGCACTGGCGGTGAATGAAGAATGCCTCCCAGTCTTGTAGATTCAGCGATTGCTGTGAAAATACGAGGCCTGCTCTGGGCTGCTTCTGTGAATCACTGTGATGATCACTTGAAAATCGTTGTTTAAAGTGAAACGCCATTTTTGAAAGAGCAAAGCCTTTTGTACAGGGTGTATGAATGCCTGCAATGACAGAAACAGCGTTTCATCTTTCTCCTCCTTCAACAACACTAAACTGAAGGCTCCCGGGGAAAGGCTCCAGTGAGAAAACCCAGAGAGCAGCTGCTCCCAGCCCCAAGAGAAAGCGCTGTGTGATGCTGCCCTAAAGTGCTGCCCCAAGGAGACTACGCGGGTTCACACAGTGCATCCCAAACATCCCATCCAGCAAAGCAAAGGCACTCAGCCAGTGGAAGCTGTAACTGCTGACACTTGCAGCCAGTGCTATTTCTGAAGGGTGAGCTTTCCTCCTTGGGTGAAATTGAAGCCAGGGACCGATCCTCTTCAACCAAGGTGCTTGCTGTCCATTATCCATATGGTGTTCTTGGAAGCAGAAGGAGGCCAGCTATAGCTTTGATTAGCTAAAAGGTTTTGAGCAGGACATAAATCTCACCCCAGGACTTTGAATTTTCCAGTTGTTAAGCCTTGCACTCTTTCACGCAGCCTTACTTTGCTTTTGCTGCAGCTAACCTCCCTGTGAAGACCAGGAGCAGCATTTCCACCACACTCCAATGTCACCAACACTTCAGCATTGTCAGCAAGGAGAAGTCTGCAAAAGTATCATGCATGGGATTAGACTGACATTTTCCTTGGGATGCTCTGAATGGCACAGCAAAGTGCTCCCCTGTTTCGAGGCATTAACGGCATCTCCCACTGAGAACAGGTTGTTCAGCCCAAGTACTTCTGGAGAGGATATGTAAGTCTTATTGAATAAGGAAAAGAAGAAGGCAAGTTCATTTCACTGCAGGAATGCTAACATTTGTGAATGTATATGTCTTGAAATCACTTCTGGAATGGTAGCTTTTAAGGAACCAATCTCAACCAAGCCAAAGGAAATGGAAAAAAGAATTTAAATTAACTTACTTCATCCATTTATAAATTGTTTAGGTTAATCACAGAAAACCAAACAGGATTCGGCTGTACTTAAACACAGCCTTTGCTCTTGTGTAAATTGTTTACTAGATCCATGACACACAACCAGACAAAATTCATTCCTGAGCTGGGGAACAGTCTAATTTGGTTTTATTAGGTTTAGAGAAAAACATTTTGGCAGAAGGTCCACTTTAGGATGTAAAATATTTTCATATTTTTCTCAAGAAAATTCTCCCAAAAGAGAGGCGGCGGATTCCCTTCAACATCTCTGAATAAGTAAATTGGTCCAAAGACATGGAACAGCGCAGGCCCTTCCCTGGGCTTTTCTCTCCATGACTGCAAAGGGAACCAGCAGGGAACCTCACAAAGGGATCTTAAACCAGGCAGGGAAAGGACCTCTTCTTTTAAAGTCTCATGCAAGTATCTGAGGAAATAGCACTCCTACAGTGTTGTCTGATCGAGCTAAATACTCCAGGATGGGAGCAATGGCCTTCTCTTCCAGTTCTGGAGTTTTGAGGAAGTAAAAACATAAGAACATACATAGAAAAGAAAACCCTTCAGGAAAAACTTCACAATGGCAAGGAAATGTGGCTGAAAATGCCAAAATATTTGGTACTTGTGTGGTTGTATCAGCCTTCTTTTGAGGCCGGATCAAGCCCTGGGCAACTTGGTAGAGCTGTGCATGTCCTTGTTCAATGCAAGGGAGTTGGACTAGATGGCCTTTGAAAGTCCCTTCCAACTCTAAGGATCTGTGATTCTATGATTCTTTCTAGCTACAATCAGGCAATTAAAGGTAATTTCTTAAGCTAGCACATGGTAACAGTAGCGTAGAAAATTTTACATGTATTGCATTGTTTCAGACCTGGGTGAAATTCCTCCTTGATTTCCAAGAAGGATTAGCAGAAGCAATTTTAGATCCCTTCATGCTTATCTTTGCACTTGTCCAGGGTAAAAGTCAGCATGGAGTTGTCACGGTTTGGTTTCCTGCTGAGCAGTAGCCCTTGTAAATGGAGAAGATACAGTAAACATCTTGAATTGAGAAAGGCTTTCGAAATTGCTTCAAATGCCATTCTTGTTAGCAAACAAGAGAAGTGTTGTCTAAATTCAAGTAAGGAGTCGCGCAAATCTGGGTTGAAAGACATAATAATTACCGTGTACATCCCTACGAGCTTCTCAGCGTTGCTCCACAGTGACCTGGGTCTATCCCTACTCGGTATTTGAAATAGTAGCCTAGGCGATGGACTGGAACATGTGCTTATTAAATTTGCAAGCATTATTGTGCTGCAAGAGGCTGCAAGCATGCTGCAGGATGGAATTCCAATTCAAATTGCTCTTGACAGATTGAATAAGTGTTTTGAAAAAGCCTGATCCTCTTCAGTGAGAGCACTTAAACCGGAGTAATTACATCTACAGCCATCTGATGGGGAAAAGTCATGCAGAGCAGTTAGCCACGGTGCTCTGGTGGGCTGAGTGAAACCCAAATCTAGCAAGAGTCAATAGTGACTTGCTGTTACATCGGAAGGCAAACATCATACTGTGACATATCGACAGCAGAGGTGGCTGAGAGACACACCAAGCAGCCTTGCCCTTCTTTGAAACCCTGGTAAGGTCTCAGAGGACTGCTCTGGCAATGGTCTTTGAACGCACAGAAGCTGCAAAGAGGACAAACACATCATCTCAAGAGCATCCCCAGATCAGAAGGGAGAATAAAGATAAGCCATTAAGATAACCTCACAGGAAGACTTCAGGGTGTCCAGAATTTGAGCTAATGAATTACAGGCTACACCATCTCTCTGGTATCACTGATCCCATCTCAGGATGGACAGCACAGCATCTTGATGACATCTTGGGATCCTTTCCTGCCAGAGGGGCTGCAGTTCTCTTGTTCTCTCTTTGGTCTCAGGCTCCAAGGGTATGACTTCAGGGAAGACAAGAAGCCGGAGATTTAGTTCTATGGGAATTTCAAAACGTACAGGGCTACGAGAATAGGACGCCCTCTTTCATAACTAACCATAGACCAGTGGTGTTTCTCATGGAAAGGAAAACATTCTTAAAAACATTCATTTTTATTTGCTTCAGAATAAGATCAAGCCTGAAAGCAGCATTCTGAGGCCATACGATTTAAATGTGGCCAGCACGCTGCTGACAACATTTTCAGTCTTGGTGAAATGGTAATTTTATATGTTAGAACTCATTGCTCAGCTGTGGGGCTCTCTGGGATCTGCAGGGCTCAGGGCACCTGAGCTCCCCATTGGTCAGCCAAACCCTGGACGCCCACATGCAGCAGTGTCACCGTGGGGTATCCACCATGGCAACACGTCCCCATCACCATGTGGGCATTATGAAAGGATCCCTATTAGACTGCGTTGTCGCTCTGCATGTCTTCCTTAGTGTCCACTGAAATCCGATAGTTTTCACAGAAAACTTGGCCTGGAGCAAAGCAACATTTTCTGACATCTGTCACATACGCATGTCCAAGAATGCTCTTTGGAAGAGACATCCTTTGGTTTCAGAAGTTTGTTACCAGAAGAAACACCAGCAGATGGAGCAAAACGCCAGGCAGCACTGCTCTTCAGTGCTGTAAAACCCATCAGTGTCATAGCTCTTCACTGCCCACAGCTTGTGAAAACAGACCTGGGGGCTGCAGGCCTGGAATCACCACTAAGCCCATGCCCAGCTCAAGTTTTCCTGCTGCCGTGCTTCATATAAGGACTAGTTCTGCTTTGACGTTTAGCACCTCATTTCTTGGCTGACTTTCTTAATGTGGTACTTAGGCTCAGCTCATAGAGCGTTCATGCAATCTTCACATCCATCCCTGCAATTTTTCTCAAGTGTTTACCACACACTGGCTCTTACCAAAAAGTTTTTGCAGATTTTTGCAAAGCCTTTGCACAGTGTTCAATTGAGTCCGTCCACCAGAAGCTCTTAAACTTACCCAGTTCTCCAAACTCTACAACTCTAAAACTTCTAACTTAGATCCATCAGAAAACTTCATGAACGAGTTAGTGGTGACAGTGATATCAGCAGGAAAACGTTACTGCTTGAGCAGCATCTTCCTTCCTGCATTACCTATTTTAATCCCTCACTAGATAGTCCTATCCACCTTAGGTTTGCTGTCCTGCTTCTCACCTAGTGCAGGTTTTCCCAAATGAAACCACAACAAATACCGTAACGGAGTCCAATCTATCAATTAGCTTTTCACCCTGGGTTGCCACCTCGTTTGTCCAGCTACGCTCGTATTGCACTATACCAATTTCCATGTAGCACCATGTCTTCTTTTACTAACATCTTCAAGAATTTTTCCAAAGCCACAGTGCAAGTTTTCTTCAACAGAGCAGAACAACTAACATTTCCTTCTGCCACACTTTGTTTTAGTCTCCCAAGGACATGCTGGTCTCCCTTATTGTACAGAGTACAGAGAAGCTCTGATCTTGGTGTTGACATAGCCGTGACAGCAGCAGTGGGTGACAATCATCTGAGCATCGAGAAAAACCCATGGCTGAGACAGAGAAGGCAAACACCACTCCAACATACCACCCCGAATGTTGCGTTTTGGTCCAGATTTCAATCTTCCTCCTTCTGCTATGCTGACATTTTCCCCACAATGCCAAATACAGAAAATCTCCCTGCAAATAAACTGTAGTCTGCAAGCACAAGAAAGGGTACAGAATCAGAGGAAGAGCAAAAAATCCTTTCCACCTGGAACAAAAAGAGCAGGCTGGATAACGCTGTAGCTGTCAGTGCCAGCATCTGCCAGCTCCAGAGAGTCACTTCCCAGAATGACGGCAGGGTGAAAGCTTCTTGGAAGAGCAGCTTTGTGCAAAGGACAATACAGACCACACGGTCCCAAAGGCAGATGCTCTGTTCCATGGGCCCCTGCTCTTTCATGGCAACTGTTTTCATCATAGTTTCCATTTTTAAGAAGCTCTGTAGAAACTATTGCTCTCCAAGTTACTTACAGGAAAGAAATTACTTCACCAAAACAGAACATGTGTTCAGCAGACTTTGAAGGGCCCATGCCTGCCACTTTCTGTTATTTCCCTTATGTGATCAATTGTACTTTGGATGTATGTATGTGAGCTTACAGCGGTCATCTCTTGTGGACTTTTTCAACACGGCCCTTTCAGTTTCTCTTTATCCTGTTATACACAAAACCATTACCACGTTACGAGGTGTGATGCTTTCTGTAAGGTCTTCTCTGCTATCAGTGGGTGGACTGTGATATTTTGGGGCAGATGGCTGCAGTGTTAGGGGATACGAAAGTTCTGCGGTGATTCTATAATGGGCGCTGTCATCTCACCATGCTGCTCCTGCAGCGCCGCTTTGCAGCGCATTCACGTAAATTAGATTTTAGCAAAGGTTAATTGTTCCCATTACCCATTGTTTCCTATTGTGGGTTTGCCTTGAAACCTTTGACGTTCTCTTCATTGTACCTCTCGCTGTGCAAATTTCCTTGTTTTGTTTCTCAACGTAATTTTTAGACGATTATTGTGTAGTTACAGAATTAGAGTAATAACATCTAATTGTACATCCGAAGCAAAAACATGTAATTGTGGGAGACTACGTTCAATTTAAAGGAAGAAAACCTATCCGCCAGGGTTTCTCATGGTTTGCACGGTGCGTTTGCCAGGCAGCGTTGCTTCGATTGCATCTAACCTGCAATTAGCTTGTACAGATGCATTATTTCAAGACGTAACAGTAGCTACTGCACTCAATACAGCACCTGTAAACTCAAATGATGTATCAGCATTTAGCGGTTCTGCCAAAGGAGGAAGGGCCACCGTGTCAGCGGGCCTTACCTAGAACAGACCTCCTGGATGAACACACTTTGCTCTCCTGCTGATGGCCCGTCAGCAGCCAACAGGGAAGACACGCCATGCAGATTTGGAGCAGTTGAAAACTGGGCATTAAAATTACACTTGTAGTGTAATGTCGGCTTTTTGCAGAGCTTGTATGTGATATAATAAGAGACAGCAAGCTGAGCATTAAATATTGCTGAATTCTCCTCCTCCTCTGCATTTAACACTTCGTATCAGTTTCTTGTTGTTGTTGTTTTTAAGTCTGATCATGCTACCCAAGGGTTTAAAAATAAAAATGATTTGAGAATGATTGAATGCTGGGAAATCTTGGAGACATAACAGGGGCTTTTGCAAACTCTCACATGGCGTTCTATGAACGCAACTCTCTTCTTTTTCTACGCTTTTCTTAAAAGATATTTCTTGCCCTTTAAGGGTCAAATGTTATTTGGAAAGCATCTTCGTACATCACTGGATGATACAAATGAAAATACATCCCAATTCAGTCTTACAGACACACCCTTGAGTAGCTAAACTGAGATGTTCCGAGTGCCAGACTGATATTGATACTGATATTGAAATGAAACGTCCCAGTCCAGCAAGGGTTTCCCGTTAAATCAGTGGGAACCAGAGGCACAAAAATCATACAAAGTAGACTCTATTGATTAGTATTAATCTTCCAGAGGAAATCATATTAGAAGTCCTGAGAGCAGGACTGCTTGCTTTAGGCATGATGATTTGTGAGTGACATTGCACACGGATCCAGCACAAAACGCCCAAAGTTCTCAGAAGATGCATCCATATAACTGACAGCAATAACTACCTCAGCATCCCTGCTAAGTAAGTATTTTTCTTTCTTAAGGCCCCGTATTGAAAAAAAGATTATTAAAAGTCGACACATAAAACTACAAAAACAAAACAAAACACCAAAACCAAATCAGCCAGAGGGTCTGTTTCTACACTGATTTATATTTGTACTCCTCTACTTTCACAACTGGCTTAGCATCCTGAGAGATGGTATTTCTCAGTAACTAAGAGTGGGAGGGAGCTCGTGGGCCAATCCCATGTAGTTAAAAAAAAAAAAAAAAAGCCATTTCTGCAAAAATAATTTAGCTTCTGCATTTGAAAGCAACAGCAAGATAAATGGTGACACGTTTTCATCCAAGATGTTTATTAAAGATGATAAGGGCACAGCACACAGATAAACCACATCCTGAAGCATGGTTAAGCTAGGTTTCACATTCTAAAGCTGTGCAGGCAGCTTGCTCTTTCTCCATCTGGAGAGCTCATTGGTACCTCTCTTATACATATCATCTCTGCAGTTCTAGATAGACAAATGACAAACACAGCCTGCATTTATATGGGTGTCATTTAGTTCACTTTTTATTAAAATCATCAGCTACAAAAAAGCCATTTCATACATACCAATCCTAAATAAGCAACTATGAAAAAAATTACATTAGTCCTGAAATGAGACCACTGTACTGTGCGCAATGGACGTGATAAAGGGTCGGAAACACGAGAAGACATCAGATAAGGCACTCGCATCACACTGAAAGGTTAAGCCGTACCTTTGAAGACATCAGTGCACACGTTGATCTGAGACACACTTTCTGCAAATGCTGAAAAAGTTCCATTTTCCCCTCATTTTAAAAAAGAACTATAGCCACTGCTGATGCAGGAGAAACTGCTACTTCAGCCCAACACGTGCCAGAAGTACCACCGTATCTGGAAACAGAAAAATGCGCTAACGTGGAAAGATGCAACACTTTTTTGATAGCAGTGGTGTCATAAAACACCAGGTCAAATTCCTAGCTGATGGCAAGTGACACACTTCCTCTGAGTCAAAAATTAAGTACTCACCAAGACTCTAGATAACAATAAAAGAATCCTGACACTGTATCCTGTCTTTCCCTAAAAGGACACAAAAGAAACAGTGAAGGGTTAACAGTCCTATCTACCTTAAGAAGCAACAGTGAAGTCATCGCATCCATCCAGCATCCCTCGCCATGCTCTGCATTCCACCCAGAGTGACTGGGAGGCTAACTAACTAAGTCTTGTGGGCCCTGAATTTAGTCACGTACTTTACAAAGCCATAACAACTGGTATACCCAGAAGCACCAGGCAGTAAATGATAAAGTATTCTGCGACTGTTACAGTGCAGAATCAAGGCGCCACGTTGTGCCATTTACTTTTGTGTTAATATCAATGCGGAGTTCAGGTTAATATCCAGTGACTCGCTGTAATAGTAACAGAATAATCACTTCCAGGACACTGTGAAAGACACCTGTCAAGTTCCGCAGATTTGACTCTTCCTCCTATCTACTGCTCCGGCAGTGTGACTTCCTATGTTATCATGACCCTGCTAAACTTTCCATACCATCATCCTGGAGGTGGGAAGTAGGAATGTCACGCAACGTTGGATCCTAGTACAATGTAGGAAATGAAAATATAAAAGCACTGTGTTTAAAGACAACTTTCAGCAATACACCGCAGCAGAAAGATTTGCATTGGTCAGTGCTACCTCAAATACAGAATAAGGAACAAACATCAAAACAATAAGGTAAGTAGGTGTTGATCAGACGATGAAAGATGTTATGAAAGATATTCTCATTAACCTGCTGCGAGAAATTCATCCCAAGAAATACATTTCCAGCTTTACAAAACTGCCCCTTTTATAGCTAGAATGACAACAAATCAAAAGGATACTATAATTCTTAACACAAATACAAAGTCTAGAACTTAACTTTGCAACGTAAGATTAACAAAAAAATACTCGGATGGCTCCCACCATAAAGACTGGTAGGCTTTCACTGATCACCTCCATGTTGATTTCAGTGCCCAAGTATAAATTATACACGGATAATGAGAAATCAAGTCATCTCAAATCTGTAGGCAAATACAGACTGACAGCGAAAACTGACACTTGTCTACACTTTTAACATATAGTCGCCACGTTTAAAAAATACATCTCTTTCAGGTAAATATACTTTTTTCATCAGTTATAATTTTAAAGTGCATCTCAATCCATTAAATAAATATTTATGCTTTAAATATAGTTCGGAAATTAAAGATAACTCCTGTTAACAAAGAGGTAAGAATTTCTAAGACACTTCCAATATTCTCAGCTCTGCTACTGCAGTGTAGGCGATGTTGGCAAACAATGACCAGGCCCAATCATTTGATTTCACAGAATCACAAATCGTTTAGTTTGGAAGGGACCTAAAGAGGTCATCTAGTTCTACTGTCTCAAAGCAAGGTCAGTGTTGACTTCTTGGGGCTTTGTCCAGCCAGGTCCTGCCAACCTCAAGGACGGTGACCAGACCTTCATTCTACTGTCCAATGGTGCTCACAGTGGGAAATCTGGGCAACCCACCTAATTAGAGGCCTTGAGGAACTCTTCATTTAAGTAAGTTCACAGTTTCCAGTCTTATCAGTGTAAATATCAGCCAGGTCTCTACTCTTAAACTCATACCAAACTAAAATATTGACAGAGTAGACAGAGTACTAATGAGCGTTTTAAAGCTCACTGAGCTAAATTTGCTACTAACAGTAACTTCAGAGGAGCATTGCCTGCCTACATAAGCAATCAGTCTGAGCTACGCAGGCACCCTGTGAACAGCAGACCTCTGGGATACAGACGCCATTTTCAGAAGTGCTCCCTGCTCCAGGAAACACTTCCCAGAATGGCCGTGGTGCTGCAGGCTCTGCCCTGTCCCAGCCCCCATCAGCAAATACTTTCCTGCAGAGGGGTATTCTACCTGCAAAACTCTGAACGTCACAATGTTAAATGATAGTTTCCAAACTATATGTCAAGCTTTTTACTACCTTTCACAAAATAGCACCTGAACACTGCCGCCGTTCTGTCTCCATAATTATCACACACAAGCAGTGCCTGGTGCTGTAGAGCTACAGCTACAAGTCCTTGGCAAGCAGTTCTATCTCATCCAGCAAGAAGTCCATGTCCTCTCGACTCACTTGCGGGCTGATCACCACCTGGCGGAAGAAGTTGACTTTGCCTTGGTTAGGCTGGTACCCAAGCATCATGCTGCCCTTCTTCATCATCCTTTCTTTAACCACAGGAGCAACCTGAAAACAGAGAAATAAATGTGTGGTTGTCACCCTCAGAAATACAGATCTGTACAGGAACTGTTTTGTGCCTTATGAGGCTTTTTTGAAGCATCTGAGTTCTGCACCCCATTGCTGCCTCCCAGCTGCCTGCCACAAAAAATATTACAGTTCAAACCTAAAGACTTAGAGGCAGATTGTTCACTGAAACCCTTAAGTTCTGGGACTCCTGGGAGAATCAAAGCAAGATCTAAACCCCTCAAAAGCCTACTGCTCGCAGCATTCATCTGACACACGGGAAAGCTCAGGTTAAGGTCCCCAGGCCCTAGATTTAGAGAAAAGGCTTGAACTCAGTTAGAACATCAGCTGCAGCTGGTTAAGGGTACACTTTATCTCCTTGTGCTAACTAGCCTAAGCCTGATTGGTTTCACTTCTGGGCCCTTCAGCTGCCACACCTGCAAAGCAGCTCTCTCTAGAGGACACTCTCCATTAAACTCGCGTGAACCTTAAGCTGCCAGAGGAGTCAGAGCAATGCACTATTAAGGGAGAAGTCCCGATCCCAGAGGTTAAGATTTCATTTTTGGATTTACAGTGTAAGTAATGTTTGGCTACACCACTCCTGTATGCAGTGGGACAAAACCTCATAGGTGTCTCAGCATAGAACAAACTATAAGGAAGACTGGAAGTCAAGTCCTTACAGTTGAGTACTTGGTCTCATCCCAGCAGGGCTATTAACCTTGTCCAATTAATCTTGTGCTTAACTTTAAGCATGTGAGTAGTTCTTCTGTGTTCTCATGCTTGAAATAAGTCGTAAACTTAAACGCATTGCTTGATTAAGTACTCTATTCCTTGGAAGACAGAATTGACATAAGTAATATTTTAAAAAATGTGCTGCATTTTAATATACTGCTAATAACACTAATGCATTTCGGAACAGTTTATTCCTTTGCATCCTTTTGTGACAGCTTGACTTTGAACTAAGCAAATAAGTGTAGGACCTAACCTTGGCTTCTGCATTAATTTATTTCAGCTCTAAAAGTTAGTGCTGGAAAATACCATCAGATCTGCAAAAGAAAAATGATGGTGCCAACCACGCTTTAATAGCTCAGTTTTTACATGGCGTGTCTTAGTGAGCAGCTCCCGTACAGTTTGCTTAGATAGAAACATCTCCAGTTTTCAACACTAACAGCCCAAATTTCCATATTTGCTGAATGGTATGTCTATATTATCACTGTTTCAAAACGTATATTGAATTCAGAGGGGGAATGTTCATGTTCTAATTTAATTTACCTCTCTGAATTAACTTTATCTTTGTGACAAAGCTCCGTGTTTTATTTAGTGTTTGTTTTTAAACCCTGAGAGTGATGGAGTTAGGAATTCTAATTAAAGTCCAGAGTGTGACATCGGTATGAATTATGCACCCGAGAGCAATGAATATCCTTTCAGAATGCAATCTGCAACCAGAAGTTTGGTTTTTTACATGATGCTGCAAGCAAAAATTAAGAAGCAGTTCATGAAAGCAGTTCTGATAAACATTTGGAAAACAGGAAGATAACGAGAACAAAGATTCAGCGTTTCAGCAGAAACATTAAGATGCATACCGTGATACCTTCACTCACATCCAATAGCACCTTTACTAGACAATCTAATGTGGTGTTCTGGGTGCTCCTCCTGCATAAAGATCCTAGTGAAAGCTAGCAATAAAAGCTACTGTATATCAGCAACATGTGCATCATTTAGAAATAGAATTCATCAAATTTATCCATTTACCATTGAAAGAAAAACATCTCCCACCTGGATTTCTGTCTGCCTGGAAAACGATTCAAGGTTTCCTCTGTTCTCTTGTTTTGCAGCTCAGAATCATAAAATCCTTAGAGCTGGAAGGGACATTTAAAGGTCATCTAGCCCAACTCTCCTGCAATAAACAGGGACTCCTACAGCTAGATTGGGTTGCTCAGAATCCAGTCCAGCCTGACCTTGAATGTGTCCAAGTACAGGGCATCCACCACCTCTTTGGGCAACCTGTGCCTCACCACCCTCACTGTAAAAGACTTTTTCTTTATATCTAACCCAAACATAGGGGTAAACATCTCTTTAATCTTGAAATCATTTCCCCTTGTCCTGTCACATCAATCCCTGCTAAAGAGTCTGTGCCCTTCTTTCTTACAGCCCCCCTTCAGATACTGAAAGGCCACACTCAGGTCTCCCCGGAGCCTTCTCTTCTCCAGGCTGAACAGCCCCAACTATCTCAGCCTGTCCTTGTAGGGGAGGTGTTCCACCCCTTGGGCCATTTTTGTGGCCCTTCTCTGGACATGCTCCAAGAGGTCCATGTCTCGCCTGCACTGAGGACTCCACATCTGGATGCAGCACTCCAGGTGAGGCCTCACCAGCGCAGAGCAGAGGGCAGGATCACCTCCCTCGCCCTGCTGGCCATGCTTCTTTTGATGCAGCCCAGGATATGGTTGGCTTTCTGGGCTGCAAGGGCACATTGCTGGCTCATGTCCAGCTTAACATCCACCAGTACCCCCAGGATTTATTGTAAAGAATCACATCAGACTAACCTCACTTAGTCCATGCTCAAGCAAAAAAAACCACAAAACACAAACAAACAAGCAAAAAACCCAACAATCCCCAGCAACAACAACACTGCAGTTCTGTTTGGATAGAGATGGTAGTTATTTTGCATGAGACAGACCTTTTTGTCCTGAATTGTATGCTACTTGCTAAACACTCCTTTCCATTTCAGATCAAATATTCCAAAGCACACCCCAACAAATCACCGAATACACCACTGTACAGTGGCAAAATCTGGGTTCTGCAATTGTTTTTGCACAACTTGCACAACACTGAACAACTTGCCAGTTGGTTGAGTCAAAAAGAAAGACTGTTGGTTGGGAATGCCCCGGGGCTATGCACACCAGCATACAGGCCTGAGACACACATTCTCTTGAACACAGAATAACTTAGCAACAATACAAATTTTCCTACTTCTCCTGCAGTTTGGGTGTGTTGAACCCTCTAACAGCACATGAGGTAACTAAGAGCTCTGCTCTTCCATTCTTATGCATACCAGCTGTGGGCTGAGGTAACGATGACACAGTGACAGTACTCAGAAGACATCATGCCCAGCAGGCATCATACTGAGCACCATATTGACACAGAAAAGAAAAACACCTCCTTTATCCCTGTCCTTGACAAGAACCCCCGTGTGATTTCTACTCATGGAATAAAGGCAGTACAAGTGCAACGGGAGAAGTGAATTCTTAATACACTTTCTCAAGCTCTTCTTTAAGATTCAAATCCCTATGGCAACTTTTAGCCTTTATTGATGTTCCATCAGAGTTATTTCATCTTTTGTATCATCCTATTGATTCTCTTCATCTCAGCACCCAGTGCTCCACAATCCATCATCCCCAGATGTACAGTAGCACAAATAGAGACCATGAAAGCAAAAACATTTAGAGCTCCAGCAATATGAGGGGCTGTAAATATATGGCACTTCAGTAGGTCTTCTCTCATGGAGAGGAAAGGTAGAAAATCTCATTTTTGTTATCTCAGTCATTATGTCATTCACGCTCCACGTGAATGAAGTTGTTCTCCCAATATTTATTTTGAAGTGCATCCTTCCCTTTCTGAAGGCAAAACAAACTCATCCTGCTTAAAAAGAAAGCAAACCTAAACTAAACTAAAAACTACCATCTTGCAGTTTTTTGACAGGGTTATTTTTGGAAAGGTTTTCCATCAGGTATTTTGCATGTTCTATTTGGTCATGTGATGCAGTTACTGTAACAAAACTATCATGAATCCTGTCCACAGAAGGCAGCAAACAACAGAATATAAGCACAAATGCTTAAGTACGTGTCTCACAAAAGAGTCATTAAATCATGCATAAATGCTACGGCTGGGACTTGAGGAGCACTGGGTCTGACTGCTAAGTGAAAGTAAAGGCAGCTACCGATTTGCTGCAGAAAAATCAGACCTATATGGAACTAATTACCTAGTGCGGAGTTCAATGAGTTCAATTCCCACTGAAGTCAGTGAGAACCAAGGATGTTCAAATATCAAAAAGAGCTGCACAGCCCCATTCAGGATAGGATCCTAGGAAAGCAATTTAGTGAGAGCAAGATTGCTTCACCAGTCCAATTATTTTTACAACGAAACTTACTTCAAATTGTAAACCTAATTCTTTATGTTGCCTGTCACTGAAACTGTCTCAGAATTTTAAGTGTAACGTATCCTAAAACTTAAGTTTCCTTCTCTCCTTTGTTCTCCTTGCCCTGGAGATTACTATTTAAAAAGATCATTTCAGTGGTGCTTTAGCTACCGGACAAAGGTGGGAAGGAAGCACAGTGAGCAGAAGGCCCTCCTCCA
Source organism: Alectoris magna (assembly GCA_030625065.1). NCBI lineage: Eukaryota > Metazoa > Chordata > Aves > Galliformes > Phasianidae > Alectoris > Alectoris magna. Next base: position 109,651,111 of record CM060561.1, on the reverse strand, counting down.
GCAGGGCTGCTACAATAGGAGACCAACAGGATGGACCTGTGCATCACGGCCTCGCTGTGCAGACCCACACAGGGGGTTTGACACCTCATGCTGCCTGGACTCCGTCACTTTTCATAGCGGAGGTTTTAAGGACTATAGCAACAAGGACATAGTGGTTTGGATCCTTCTCCATTTACCTGTATGATGGAATAATCTCTTCCCATACTCCCTGCCAGCACTCAACCGCATCATATACACCAGAAAATTTTAGCCTAAACTTAAGCTGTTCCTATCAAGAATCCAGGCTGCAGCTGACCCATACATATGTTCATGTGGAAGGTGCCAATGTTCCTTCCCAGCTTGCACACACGTACACAGGGCAAGGAGATGAACAGCAAGGGCCAGCATGGACACTGCAGCTGGAGCATCTACATATACTAATATATTTCCCTCTCCGCATCTCAAGTATCTTGAGAAGAGCAGTTCTGTGCAATTGTACTGCAGGGTGACACCTTAAAAGCTTCTGTACTTCCCACAAATTGACTCCTCAGAGGTAATTAATGCAGGTCTCTTCAACACTCCAGGAATTCCCAAGTTCAGGCCACAGCCATGCTTCAGCAGCTATCAAGGACTGATTCATCAACAGAGCTGAGCGCTTTCTCAGCAGGAAAAACATAAGCCTGGTGTCTCCAAGAGCTAGTTCCCAAGCCTGGATGCTTAAAATCCTTTTAGAGTATTTGATGAAATCCCCATTTGAGATCATTTTTTCTTCTACAGGTAGCAAGGCTTCCAAATCTATTCTCACCATGTCATACTATGTAAACACAGTTCCTAAGCTATGTTAATTTCCTAGCACATGGATTTAATGTATAAAGTAAAATCTCCAGAGCAGCTCTGTTGAATAGATGATATTTTTACTCCAGCACATATGTCACAGTATAAGGCCTTCGATGTCATTCACTGTAAGCTGCCTCATGTTGAACCGAGGATGTTTAGAACTGACTTGTAGAAGTTCATTCCAAATATTAAAAAAACCAACAACAAACAAACAAAGAAAAAGCCCATGGATGCTTAGCTTTGTTAAAATCACATGACCTCATGAACTTCTAAACCATATAGCCCACTATTACCAGCATATGGTTTAATTTCTATATCCAGTTCAAAGCAACAGAAATAAAAGATGTAATGTACATCTTTTGTTCACGAGTTAAATCCACTGGGCTCCCAACCTGTGCTAGTGCTACTGGATATGGATAGCCAAATAAGTTGTCCTAAGGAGGACAACAATTTCCCAACAGTTAGGCTACCTTGTTCATCTTGCTTAACTAAAGCAAGGAGCACCTACTGCTTTTAATTAGCTTCTTATTCTTGTGCTCTAGTGCTGTCTCTGGCAGTTGCAATCAATAGATACCTTGAAAGGGCAAGAAAGCTCAGATATGTCCTACCTTGGATACAAATTTCTTTCTCAATGCCTTCCCTCAATCGGTAATGGATCTCTTTTACGCCTAATCCAGTATTTTCAAATTGTCCCATCACAAATGATTTTCTATGCCTCTGGCACTGTACTTCTGCTACCTGAATGCTACCCACACTGCTGTAACTCTCACAGACTTTAACCATATTGGTCTTGTCATTTCAGATACTGACATAACACAACAGCTTTTCCAAGCATGGGCAGTATCTTTAAAATTCTGTACCGTCCTCAGTGCTGGCTAAAAAAAAAACAAACAATAATAATCTACTAAGCAATGAATTTACAAAAAGACATTGCCTGAAGGAGTAAAGCATACATTTGACAGTTAGTACCATTGAAAACATAGCATTAGCCAGGAAAATAGAGAAACCAGAAAAGTGTAAAGTTTTCTGAATTTTTAAAACAGAAGTATTTGGAACAGCTGTTTCAAAACCATGTTTTCAATGGAAAATTGAACCGTTTTTATTGCAGGGAGTATAAAAGAACTGAGGAAACTTAAACCAAGCAAATTGCTTCATTTCAGTACATCTGAAAACAACAAAAAAAAATTATTTCTGGTCAACTAAAAACAAGAATTCCTTTCAATATCTTAGTTCAGTGGCCAAACCAAAAAATCCACTATTTGCACAGCCATAAATTCGTACAGTCAAAAGTGCTGACGCTGCTTAACTAAAACATCTGTAGAATTTTTGCCCCTAGAAAAGACAGAAAGTATGAGAAATTTTGCTGGATTGCATGTTTTGTCCACAAGAATTGGCTGGGATGCGCATGTGAATAGCTTTAAGTAGTATGGTTGACTCTAATCTTACTAGCCTAGCAAGTACCGCAAAGTCAGAATGTATCTGTGAAAACTAGTGTTAATAACGGTAAATTTTATCAGCAGCATTTTTCTGAGAGCTCCCAGTTCACCATGCACCCACCCAACACAATACTGAAGAGCTCCTCCAGCTCCTGGCAGCAGTAACCCATAGTCACATAACCCATTCTGCTCCTTCTGAAATCATTTCAAAATCGCCACAGAAATGGAAGCAGAATGCAATTAGCTAAATTTCCTCCTTCCTTTTTCAGGTGGCAGTTTGCGAAAAGCCTTTCCTAGAGAAAACCACGCTTGCAGTAAATCAATAACCTTTCTAGGGATCCACGAAAGCAAGCTAGACATTGTTGGAAGGATAGCAGTGTATTAGAAGATCAAACTATTTTTCTTCCTCAAATACAGCCTTTATGAAACTTTCAGATACTGAATGCTGCACTAGAAACTGGCAGAAGAGTTGTAGCTAGAAGACAAAACAAAACAAAACAAAACACTGCCTTTTGTACAAAATGGAAAGATCACACTCTCATGATTTCACAAAAATGGAAAACACATTTTGTGTTCTTGCCTCAATTACTTCTTGCAATGGAAGACAACTTTATACATAACAGTCCCTCTCATCTGACCACAAAAATTCATTCTGACTAGCTCAGAAGGGGCAAATTTGTATTTCAAAGTTCATGGTTTTTACTTAAAAGGTGACCTGCTGGCTATTCAAAGTCTGACAAGTTACGATTCCTGCAAGAACTGACACGTTCAGTCATGCACATTGATAAGAATACAACTACGGTACTGCAATTGCAACAAAAACTAAATAAAAATCCAACTCATCTAAGTATTTGGATACAATTTTAAACTGTATATATTGCCTTCTAATTTCGGTGTGTCTTCACAATATGTCTTTCCTATCTGGCTTGAAGGATAGCAAAGTAGTTGTAGAACTGGATAGACTCAACAAATTGGATTGGTCCTTAATCCTGCCTGAGAATGTTTGAGTTGTCTCAAACAAATGACTCAATCTCTTTTGGGTGACATGCTTCTTCCCTTCACAAGGAGCCTATGACTCCTTAGGGCAGTGAGGCCTCTCTGCGTTCATATATCTACTGTAATTGACCCTGATACCTCATGGGTGCTCTGTACACTGGTATGATATTTATTTGATTATTTTTGTGCCAAACAGGTCTCACAAGCATCTGTCACAGCACATCCGCCTCCTTCCCCAGGGAGTGCAGAAAAAACGTTGATATCAGTGATACCAGCTAGCATGAAGTGAGAACTGTGGCTGATACTTTAGTATCAATCATTAGATGCAGTACAAGTCAACACAACACTCCGGTCGGCTGTAATCACAAAACTAGCTAAATACTATACATATTTGGAAGTAATAGTGCTTTCAACATATCAGAACACTGAGAAAGTATATCCTCCACTGTTAAATATCTTCTCTTGCCTTGTGCTTCAAAATCAGTGTCTGGCTTTAAAACAACGGGCTTTTTTTCCTTTGGGTGATAATTAAAAACAAACTCAGACGATTTGTCAGCTGTCACCCCAACTGGGACAATCGAAATACCAAATATTTGCACACCCAATCACAGCTTTGTTCCTGTAGCCAAGGCGCTCTGTAAAACCCAAACATGTTTTTCTTTTGTCTAGAATTTGTTCTGGGCCCACATCCCTAAACCACTAATAAATTATTGCTGTATGCTATTGCGCCAGTGCTCCCCTTGTGCCACACCATGCAACAAAAGGAGAAATAAATGCATTTGTCAAAATAACAGTAACCACTTCCACATTCTTCAGAACAACTAACATAAAAGAGACCAGACGCTGCTGTGTTTTTGCCCTGGTACAGACATTTTTCATGCACCTTCAACTCAGGGCTGTGCAGCATGTCTACAGTATCAGATACTGAACATAATCTTCTGTCCAGTCACTTTTTTGCCAGAATATCCACTAATGAACACCACAAATCAATTCAAACGATCTGACTAATAGTAGATGGCAGGTTGGCTTCAGATTTTGATTGCCTTGAATGACTTCTTTAGCCGGTTATTTATGCAACAAAAAATTGCCTTCAGCTTAAGGCTTTTACACTAAGGGTATCCGCTTCTACAAAGGAGGCAGAACCAACAGAACCCACAAATCAGAGCTTGGACATGATTGTGTATGTTTTCACTTACAGCTAAAACTTATGTTGGCAAACACCGCTATTTTCCAGGTGCACACGCATCTAAGTACAAGCACCTTTTCAAGACAATTCAAATGATTCTTTATTATTATTAATTACATTCCCTGTTATTTTTCACATTTCTGCATTGCTTTAGCAAAGTTTTATTAGCAAGCCATGTGGAAAGTCTAAGTACTGAGAAACCATGAAAGGCATGTGCACTCTGATCTGTTTAAAGAGCAACAAGAGACTTGAGTGTTACTGGTTTTATAAAAACAATTGTTTTAAATGTTTTCATAGTGTACATGAAGTTCTTCTGTGCAACACTTTAAGTTCCCATTTTAGTGACTAGATTTGATATTCTTTCAACCCTGCCAAAGACAAGATCTCCCTTCTCCATGCAGGATGAAAGGGCAGCTTGTCATCTTGAAAGCAAGAGCAACTAACAGAAAAACATCCTTTTTAGTTTGTATGCATAGGGATGAGCTTCTGTTCTTCCCCGCTGGGGGAAAGGATGACAGTGCAGTGAGAATGTCTGGGGCTGGGAGGAGCACTTTACACTAGAAAGATTACATTGTTTGGTGATACAAATTCAAAAGCTCAACACGTTTCTGGAGTAGAAGAACGAAAGTCACTGCAGAATGTTGGAATGATTCCCAGCTGCTAACGCCTTATTTTCTACTTACACATGTCAGATTCTGGCATAAAGCAGCATCTTATGTATTTGTATCATAGTATGTACTGAAGAACAGTAATGAACCTTTGCACGTATTCTTTAACCAGTTCTAAAGGGGGATAGGTGGAGATATTCTGACATAACCCAGACTGCTACCACAAAAGCAAGGCTGCTATCTGATTTGACCACATACTGTAACAAAGAAACTGACACCTCTCCCCCTCCATCCAGTGAAACATAGGACCAATAACTGTCATTTATTATCACTGTTTTGGCTGCCTGAAACTGACCAATTTAAAGCCTAATCTTGACATGAAATAAAGACTACCAAACCTTTCCAGATGGAATCCTACCAAAGTCATCGCTTCTCCCATGTTCATTCCAGGTCAGCTTTCCTCCTCTCCTCATACCCAGTAAGCATATTTTCTTTTTTTTTTTTTCACAAGTGAAATACAACATACGTTACAAATCTTGTGTCTAAATGCATGGACAATCAGGGAACTGAAAGAATAAAACAGGATCCATCAGGTTTCAGAATCAGCAAAACTTCTAGTGGTCTCAACAGGTGCAAAGTGAAGGGAAAACAATAGTTTGCACCCACCATTGTTTGATGTTAAAAAACCAAAGTATACATGATAATGATCAAAAGAAGATACAATACATCTGAACACCTGTCTTTCTTGTACTGGGGGCCCCAGACCTGGATGCAGTACTCCAGATGGACCCTCACAAGGGCAGAGTGGAGAGGCACAATCACCACCCTGTCCCTGCTGGCCACCCCCCTTCTGATGCAGCCCAGGATACCATTTGCTTTCCGAGCTGCAAGAGCACACTGCTGGCTCATGTTATCATCTTTATCCATCAGAACCCCCAGGTCCCCCTCTGCAGGGCTGCTCTCAAGGACCGCTCCTCCCAGGCTGGACAAATGCCTGGGATTCCTCCGGCCCAAGTGCAAAACCTTGCACTTTGCTGTGCTGAACCTCATTAGCTTCACCCGGGCCCACCTTTCGAGTCTGCTGAGGTCAATCATCTGATCCTAAAGATCATCTGATCCTTAGAAAACTTGAAGGCAGCTGGTGGGGAAAGGCACACTGGGCTGAACATTTACCATCTGTCCTGCAGAGATTTGTAGCAATATACTTACCTCAAAAAGGAATATATGGAATAAAAAAAAAAATCTGTTAACACTGCACCTACTCTACATCCCTATAGCTATGGCTAAGCATTCAGCCTGGCCTATGGACCATGGCAAATGCCTCAATTTCCTCCAGTGCCACAGCAATCTCTTAATCACACCAGAAAGGTAAAAGTACTACAATTTGAAACAGAAGAACAGCACAGCGAAAAAACGTGAAAGATTTACCCATTTTTTGCTAGGCTTCTGCACAGCATACCTATTTTTACAAGAGAGAATGTGCACGCAAGAACAATCTTTTGATCTTAAGCAGTTATGATCTACTGTAAAAAATTCATCCACTAAAGTCTACTGGATCTCAGCTTCTTTATTGAAACGGTTCCACAGAATTCAATAAATACAAATAATCTTTCTACATAATTTATAAAGTCTGTGGTTCATCGGCAGCTCAGGAAAAGATTCTCTACATTAATCAGCATTCACCTACAGAAGTCTGCCATTGAAGATAACTGGGAGTTTTATATCTGACTTCACCTGGAGTAGAGTTAAGACTATCGCACAGTTTGAAATTTGAAAGGAAGGCCTAAATATTCTACAGAATGGATATCAGTCTCAATATTTTTCTGCTGTTTTTAGAGGAACACTTCTTGGTTATGAGAAATTTTGTAAGACTTGTAGATATTTCTGACCACAGTGATCCCTTTAGAGATTATCAAGAAGTTCCTACCCTGTAGGCATGAAAAAGAAACACGTTCCATCTCAATCCCCTTGAGATGCCTACAGCTAGAAAGGAATCTGTGCTTAGATATCTGAAGTACAAAATGAAATCTGAAGTAAAACAGAAAACACATCAAGGACAACTACTCCCAGCATTACCCAAAATACAAAGACTGCTTAACTGAGCAGATGATGCAAACAACATGATTTTTCTGCGGCATTACCACAGATTTTTTTCTGGTCATTTCAGAAATTTCTATTTATCAAGCAAGAGCTAAAAATGGCAGTTTTATGCAAAGAAAGGACAAAGGATGTAGACTCTTTTTCTCCCCACTTTACAAATTCAGGGCTTTCTTGCAACTTCTTCTAAGAGGTGTTTGATGTGGCAGAAAGGAAGTGCAGGTCTCCTATCCTCATACTGAAGTTGGTGGCAGGAAATGAAAGAGTGCTAACATAATAAGTAAATAGTCATTTAAGTACAGGCAAGCTTAAGATTTATTGACCTGAGAACAAGAGGTCAATATTTATTCAGAGAACAATAAATCTTGATACTTGGTTCTAACAAATGTTAATCTAAAGTATTATTAAATCCATCTCATTAAAGCTAATTAGATTGTGTGTCCTCACGAGTCTTATTGCCAATAGTCATTAGTATTGCATGGGTCATAATTACAACACTTTTGATAATTTCATCAAATAATTTCCAATAAAACTAAATACCCGAGGATGGAAATACCCTTTTTTCCTCTACTATGACTGTATTAAAGTACATCTTATTGGTTTTTCCTTCATGCTGCTGTAGACTTTCCATCCATTCTTCAGCTAGGATCAGCACAACTAAGATTTCAAAATCTCTATTTGAGCTATACCACTTCTTAAACTTTCCCATTTGTTTCAAAACCTGGCACTCCTACAGCCACATCCATCCACCAGGCAGGTGAGAAGCAAGGAAACAAATCACTGTGTAGCTGCTGTCAGGAAAAAGTGAATATAAAAAAGAGCCATAATTCTATGTATAAATGAAAAATTCCTCTTCTTTTGGAGATCTACTGTTTTCTACCCCCATGTGAGTGTATTTCACAGATAAGGAAATACTACCATCGTTATCTTAATTCCTGGAAGGAACTGAGGCACACAAACAGGAAATAATAACCAAGATCTTAACCACATCCCTATGCCAAAGCTAGATGTCAGTCAGGTACACTGATGATTTTGTCAGCAGGGCTGCATATTTTTAGCGCATATTTGCCTTGCAAATAATCTTGCAGAACCCACACAAACTCACTGGCTCAAAGTGGTTTCCTTCAGGAAACGTGCAGTATAGATGTGAGCTTCTCTGGTAGTTAACGCTCCATGCACCCACAGCACACCTAGGGCTGGAAACCGATGTCAACTTCAGTGATTGTGCAGCTTTAGCGAGGACATGGTGGATTACACAACACCAAATCCTGGTTGTTCCATCTTTGTGCCATGTACTTATTAGTAATATAGACTACAATTTATAAATTTCAGCTTCATATATTAGTTGATACTGATCCTGGACGGTATTTTTCAATCAGGGCCTGCACTGTTTACAAGTGGTGGTTGCTTACTTCACACAGGGGAAGTAACAGCTTGAGAAGCATCAGCACTGAACTGTACATCAAGTGTTACCCAGGACACAGACTGCAGCACTGAAAGTAAAAAGTGGAAAGTAAGATTCAACTCCCGTCACTTTGGCAGTCTTGGACATCCAGCTTACTCATTTAGCTTTTTGTCTTGAAGGCAGGAAAGGGTGCATCTCCAGGGAGTGATTTATCCTAGAGCAGGCATCTAAGAAAGATGGGACCGATTTGGAAAAGCCTCTCTCCTACTCCATGGGCATCAGGGAACACATTTTAGATGGCTAAAACATGGCAAAACAAAACCTACACAGTTTGTCTTAGATCAAATACATCTAAGATCTACATTCCTGGACAGGTCCAGGAGCTGCACTGGTCACAGAGGAGAGGGAGAATATTCAGAGTACAAGCAAAGCCCTGTGCTCCAGTTACTGACACGGTAGCTGTGTGTCAGGTGATGAGATGAAAGGCTAACCACAGAGAACACAAAGACCCAGCAAGGATCAGAGCAACTATGAACAGCAGAAGAGCCCTGGTAACCCGATTAGTGAAAACAGAGCATGCCATGTTGAGTACTCCTCTGATTATCAAAGGAGAGCACTCACATCTTTGCAGGTGCGAAACCCACAAAGAGAGATAAATGAAGAATTCTCATAGGAATGCCAGGAGAGGAGTACAGTACTTCTCACAGGACACAGTGAAAAAAATTCTGGGACTGCAGAAAACATATCATGGGATGATGAGGTGAAAAGACCTAATGTGTGGACAGGGAGAAGTCAGGGTGGATTAGGAAGAAGCAAGCGTAAGGAAACAGAGGGAAAATACATGTAGAGCCATCAAATACAAAGGCTGTTGATTGATTTACTCGCCAGGCTGACCCCTGCACCCAATCACCACAACCTATCCTATATTCTTAAAAAATATTATTTTTGTCTTCTGATAGATGTGTAAACACTAGTGAACAAGCCAACTAGCAGCATAAGAGTTCAAAGTACCTGCAACCTGAGGGGTTTGTAGATCCAGGTACCAGCAAAAGAATAGACTGAAGACAGAGGACCACAGTAGTTTCATACACATTGGGTGGAAAAGGAGGAATCCCCATGGATCCTGGAAGCACCTGGATTCAGCCACTTTCTGACACTTTATTGCATTGCTTCTGCTCTGAAGCTGTCTTTTCTCTGTTCGACAGCTGACAGTTGACAATTTTCTCTGAAGTTACGGGGACATGTGCTTTGAATCATTTGCTATAAATAAGAACTCATTTGCATTTCATCCCAGGAGTGTCCCGTTGGTCCCACCCATGCATACTGATAATTAGAAAACTCTGCCTTTTAAATGCAGCGGGGAGCTTCATCTGTCACCATGTTGAAATGGAGAACTTCAGACCAGGATTAAATTCACATATGCTTTTACCTCATTATACTATTGTATGTTAGGGTCTCTGAGCTCAAAGACTTAAAATACACAACATAAGAAAACATGAGGCTTGAAACTTGGATTCTGTTTGAGGGAGAGTCACCTTTAACCAAGAACAGTTGTGAGAATATATGCTAATATCATATAAAGGGTGTGCCTCAGCTGTCCTGATGCCACTTCCCTTCATACATTCAGAGCCAGTTTTTACAAGTTAATTGTGTACAAATTCCTTTGGTGTTCTGCTGCCAAGCTGGCTGCATGTGCATGCAGTGATCCAGCTTTCACACATATACAGAGTATCTGCTCGCATATATTTCATTTGATGGATGGACTAGATGATCTTAGTGGTCTTCTCCAACCTTAATATTTCTATGATTCTATGCAAGATAGTGCATCCATGCAGCTGTGTTGGTCCAATTTAGAATAAAAGTCAGCCTTACAGAGGACTCCTCCAAAACCCACAAAACAAGAACACAAGCCAAAGAAAAAGCTCCATGGCATAACCTCCATCTCTCCAACATGCTGCAGAGCAATTGACATAGCCTTTCTGCATCTAGCATGGTCACAGGCCCTCTCACAGGCTTCAGACTGTTGTTATTTTACTTCCCTCAGACGATTCTCATTACAACGGAGTTGATTGCTGAGTTTAGAAGTAAGTGTATGAATCATACCATCAACTCAGTTGTCTGGAATCTGGCTTTGCTATGCATTTCCTCATTGTTACATGGATCACAAGTGTAAAACACGCTGTAGCTGCATCAAATTTCTTTTTGCTGTTTTAACTCTACAGTTGCCTGTGAGCAGATAGATAGACAGTTTTTAATTGCTCTCCACCTTCCTGACAGCTGGTCAGCTGTGCCTTCACTGCCTGCCTTGTGGAAGTTGCAATGAGTGGCACATATTTATCCTGAGGTTATTGCCCAAGAGGACTTTCTCTGTCCATCTCCTGGGATAAGACCTCAGCGTTGAGTATCTATGAGGACATAGAAGTAAGATCAGTAAGAAAAACAGAAGACTCTCAATGCTAATTTAATGTACCACACACCATCAGATCTCCTCCATCTTCCCACAAGTGAAGGTGGCTCAGCAGCACTGTATCTTTTGCCACAACTGTCGCCCATATCCCAGCTAAAGAAGAGGACTGGTTTCACCTCCTTTTAGCCTCAAGAAGAGGATGCATGCACAAGAGTTACTCAGGGCATTCGTCATGAGCCAGGCTTTTGTTGCTGTACTTAGATTCACAGAGGATAAAGAAACAATCCACCCATCTATTAAGACATGCTTTAATGTGACATCCTCCTCCTTTCAACTGTTTATTTGAACTATGCTGATGATACATAATGGCTGAAGTGCAGGTCACAGCAGCCTAGTGTGTTGTACTTTCTCCTGGCTGAACACTGCGCTTTCTATCAGCCATCACACTAAGCAATATTGCAGTAGTCTTCCCCATGTCCCTAATCAGTCTAAATCTATCTAACAGACTCTAATGCCTGAAAATTACTCTTCAACTTTTTAGTAAAAGGAGCGTTTTTTGACTGATTTTCTTCTGCAGATTTCATTTTTCTCCAGTTACATAATGCAAAATACATCTTGCATTCTTTCCCTTTGAAGCCAGAAGTATTCCCAAGGCACAGGAATACTAGAGCAGTTTTTATAATTTTGGAGGGGGCAATATTGAGGAGGATTCTCCTTCTCCTTTTTAATCATATAAAAACCCGTAAGCATATTTTCAGAGCAAAGCTCCTCCCTTCCCGTTATTATCTCATATCAAGCACTAGCACTAAATTTCTACATTCAAAAACTGGGTTTCAGTCCATAGCAACTATTTTGAAAATAGGTATATTTGAATTTCTGGATTGTGCGAGCAACACTAAACCTAGTTTGAAGTTGTGGGGTATCTTGTGAATATTTGGTGATGATAACAGCAAAGATACTTCCTATATGTTTATCAAATAATTCAAAATCCACAATAGAATATTAGAACTTAGCAGCACCACTGAACACTTTCATTTCTACTCTAATCCTTAAGAGGATTTTGCTAAAAAGATTAATTACCCAGGGACAGAGGAAAAGTTCAAAGCTGGCAGAAAAAATGGCCAGTCTCATGTATTTCATTACCCGCTGTCAGCTATGACAAGGAAGTAAAGACAGCACACAACATGTTGCTTTTGATCACCATCTAGTGCACGAATTAAGGAGCTGCACAAGTTTAGGGAAGAGACTTTCTCCTTTAAAGTTAAGCAACAGCAGGATTAACAGTTCTTTTCATCATTTTTAAGAGATCTCAGACAGGCTTAGGGAACCTGATAAGTCAGTAATTTCCAGATGCCCCTAGCTGCCTTATGAAAGCCAGAAATTGCATAAGGACGCTGCGTTCTAAACAGTAGTGCTGTGACTGTGTTGATCGAGGGATATAAAAGCAGGATCTGCATAGTGAAGTAACATCTTTCTTTCTGAAAGGAAAAATATTGTTTTTCCCACACTAAAAGGCAGGCTAAGGATCGGCCAGATTCTTTGACACTATGACTTACCAATAGCTGACAGCCACTCTTATACAGTATCTGCCCATGCCAGAACCCACATAGAGCCTCTAGCCAGAAGGCATGTCTTTATGTGTCCCTTCATGTCTGGAGTTCAGACTACTGGCTGAACTGCCACTTAGAAGGAAAAAAAAAAAAAGAAGAAGGAAAAAAGAAGAAGAAGTAAAAAAGGCACTCATTCGTTGCTAAAACTGTACACTGACTCCCTGGACATCACTGAATTCAGAGTTCACATAGAACAATTCAAATGCTTAGGAAGGAGGGAACTACAGAATCTCTACAAGCACAGTTTCATGTTTTATTTTGTTATTATTTTCATTTCTTATCACTTCTCTGTGATAATTATTCAAAATATCTACTTTGCACTCTAAACCTTGTAAGCAATATGTACTTTTATACAAAGGATTAAATGAAAAAAATAAAGAAAAAGACATTGCTGCCACGAGATGATTCACGCTTGGTATAAATTATTCTTTAACTGCTCATGCCTTCCAACGAACTGGCAGTACTACTATGGAAATTATGTTGATTTAAGAACCGGAAGAAATTTCCTCCCGTCCTCAGACCTCGCTGCTTTTTGTTCCTGACTGGCCCAGACAGACATTAGCGGTGTGGGCACTAATTAGCAGTTCAAAGCCATTACTGTTGTTCTGGTGCCCCCCGATGGTCTCCTGCGTTTACTGCTAGCTGTGGCTTAGTGTTGGAAATCATGCTCCAGAGGCAATCCTTAGAAGCCCGTGTAGCTCCCCACTGCTGGGTGAGGAAGATTAAGCCTCGAGCCCATGCACAGCCAGCCCGCCCCAGCACGATGTACTTATAATATTTGGTTTCCAGGGCTGCGCACACAGTGTGGGTCCGACAGTCAGCTTGTAACCACTATGCCAAATCAATTGCTGAAGAGTGCTTTGGCAGCTTGAGCAACAAGCTCTCTAGGTCAATTTAAATACCTTGTGGTTACCACCGATCATGAAAATGAACCTGGTTCCTAAGCACAGACGCAACTTACAGGGTCTCTGTAAAAAACAATGTGACATTAAATGAACTCAGGCATCGTTAAAGCATGTAAAATACGCAAATACCCAGCACTCCCTATGCCTTCCCTTGGTTCCCCAGTTGCCGCATCCCATTACCACACATACTGGCACAGCCCAAGTCCTGAGTCAAGTTTTACACAGCATCACATCCTGTCCCAACTCAATGGCAGGCATGGAGCACACCCAGTATGTTATGTCTTCATTTCAACCACATCGTGGCACATAGATAGTCTCACCCATCTATATGTCCGCCCTTCCCTTTGATTACAGCCTGATGCAGGGCAGGCAAAGGGAAAGGATGCTCCCGGTCACAAAGGGCCTTCCAAAAGACTCAATTTCCAAAAAAACTTCAGGTAGAAAATAGATGAAAGCTTAAAGCTCTTTTAGAAGAGATCAGATGGCCAAAGGCTGCAATCTTTCAATCAAGAAAGAAGACAGCTTTATCTAAAAGCCCATCCTGGTTCACTGGCAAAGTGAAGATAGCAAAGCAATATTTAACTAGTTGAAAAGGGGAAATGGATCAGATAGCAATCAATATAAATGTGACATGGAGAACATTTATCAGAAGGAAAAGAAATCCTTGATTGACAGGATTAAGGAAAGAAGAAACATTTTACGTACAAGAGTATGGATGGTAGGATCGAGTGAAGCCGGTGCCATGGCTAATCGTTAGAAATGCAGACAAGGCAGAAGTGCTCAATAAACCTTTCATTTCTGCAGGGAGGGAGCAGGGCGACGGATTCCCACCACAAAGCCGATGAACCTTCCAATCCAGTAGCAGCCAGTGGGATGTTAAACATCTACGGAGGGCAAATTTTCAGATCTACAGGCCTGGATGGCTTTGCAACCAGGAATTTTAAAACGCTGATTGAATCTTTGCATAAATTGTGGATTACTAAGGAAACTGCAGAATACAAGCATTAGAATACAAACAAAGGATAGAAGTGGCAATGTGATGGACCTAGTGAAATTAGGATGTTTAAGTCAGTATGAATATAATGTAAAATACAGGAAATGCTCATATCTGATTAAATTTATAATGAACTAAAGGGTAAGAACATATAGTTAATTTAAAATTGATCTGAACATATTTGAAACTTAGCCTTTTTTGGGTATAGTTACATTTATATCTTTGCCAAGCACTATTTTAATGGTCAGTCTGCCTTCACAATTTTGCTGATGTTACGAATTTTCTTGGTGAATTACTCACACAAAGCATTAATAAGAAAGTCTTAGAAAAACTATCTAGGTGAAAAATAGCAGGAAAAACTAATGCTAAGATTTGAATAATAAGCATATCTTCACAGCAGCAAAGAGAACATTCATCAAATGCAGTTGCCTTTGAGGCTCCACACAAATCAGGATCAGTCTTAATACTAATCCCCACTGTTAATTTTCTGGAAGTCAATAAATGACAGCTGATACCATGTGTGAGTGAGAGACTCACAAATGAAGAAAACAGAAGCAGACAGGCCATTGCAGAGACGTGCTGTGCTCAAATACACTCTAACAACAGCTTTCTCATTTAGCCAATGGTAAGTTATGCATTACAGAAAAAATAACATATTCAGCTCAGAATGGATGACTGTCCTAAAGGACTGACTCTGAAAATTGTACAAGTCAGCAACAAAACAAAATTTCCATGAGCTTCCAGATCACATATCAGAAACCAAAAATCCTTCCTGGCAGGACACAGAGGTCTCAGTAATTATTTTCACTCTACATGAGACCCAAGATCAGGTTTAAAAAGCTCCATCAAGAAACAAATAATAAAGACTTGTAACTCAGTCCTTTATCTGGGTGTCTTTAAAACAGTCAGGGCTGATCTTCAGATGGATGCCAGGACCACTGGGTAGTCTGGAATTTCAGTCTTTTCCCTGATCCAATGGGGAAAAAATATAAAAAATTAAAATAAAAAGAGAAATTAAAAAAAGTCTTCACAAACTCTTCTGAGTTTGACCATTTCACTGAAATAGTCGTTTACTCTCCAAGAAAAGTTTTCATTTCAGCATTCATCAATGCAATACATATACTTCGCAAAGCCTCATCAGCTTGAGCTCCCAAAGTAAAACACAGAAGACTGGTCATCAGCATTAAGAGACAGTTTTATCTCCACATGCAGTGCTGGAGATTCAGGTACTGGTAACAATACAGAGTTCATATGTTCACTTTTGTTTTTTTATTTTTTTTTTAATGATAAGACTGGAAGAACACTGAGTGTCACAGAAGTGACTCAATGACTAATGAAGACTTAAAGATATGAATCCATTTAGTTTATAAATAAAGAACAGTGACTTGATGATAGTTTGTGAATGTGAAGGTAGAGAAGTAGGGTAGGAAGGCTATTTTAGTGTGGAAATACACTTTTTCATCTCTGCCCATATATCTCTTTCTATACAGGAAGGCAATTCAACAATTCAAAGATGTCAAGGAAAATGGCAGTTTTTCCATTCCTTGATATTTTCCATTCAAGAAAAGATGCCCTTCTGGAAGACGTGATTTTACAGGAGGCTCTGGGCTTCCCAGAGAAAAGCCCCAATGAACACAGAGGAAGCCAGTTAGTTTATTCTGTCCTTTCATTCTTCCAGATCACAGGCTTCAAGTTTATGGCTAGATGCGAAACAGCTGCAAACATGTAAATTATAGTTTATTCACTTAGATTCATAAGCAGCTGTACCTTGATGAATGATGGGTAACACATTCCTACCTAGCAGGCACAATTCTGTTGAAGTGTACTTTAAAGTGAAAAAGATAGATAAAGCCAGCTGATATCTTTCACAGACCTCTGGACACCCACCATCCAAACACATCTCTCCCAGCATACGTGGCCCATTCAGACTGTAAGAGCACAAACACTGCACTAGTAAAGAACTGGTGCTAAGAAGTGGCAGGAAAGGGCAGAGAGACAGCAGAATGGCTGGGAAAGTACAACAGCTTCATTGCTCCTCTTCGGCAGAAAGCACGCCCTCCTCTGTAGTACTTGCACTCCTACTGCAGTGTTCCTCAAAAAATGCATATTTTGGACTACTAGGAACAAAGCAACAACATTTTCATGCACTACTGTTCTTCCACAAAATCTACATAAGCTGTCCAGTATGAGCAGAAGTGTAAAGCCATAAATGTTTCACCTGCATCCCAAAACAACAACCAGAGAATCCTTTGATTAGATATTCGTAACCTGTTGTAGTAGGCGACAGTGAGGATTTGGGATGTGACGTGGTAGGACTCTCCCCTTGCTTGGTGTCGAAGGGTTAATGTATGCATAAGGGGCGTAGACGAAGTAGGATAGGTATATAGGTAAATCACACGATGCAATAAACGCCATTTTTCTGCTCACCATATTGGTATTCACATGCAGTTCTTTGGCCCGGGTAGGTTTTACCCGATAGTCCAGCACAGGCACAGAGCTAAAAGAATATGGGTTGCCAAGTGCACGGCAACATAACCTGTGTATGTTTGTCACTCTTTTCTAGAAATACTGCATATGCTCTGGTACCCTTTGCAGCTCCACATGACATGGAAGCTCCTCACTTATGCCCGGTATAGCAAATACAATAAAATATTTCCCAGGTAGGTTAAGTCAGTGTTGAAATTGTTGCCCATGTTTCAGACCAAAGCAGAAGGATACCTTCCCTTGGAGGTAAAATAAAGGCTTGTACAGTTAAGCAGCTCCTGCTTTCTGGCTGACTGGGCAAAGAGATATCTTATGTAGTTTTCCATCGAACACACAGCATCTCACGCTGTAAGGGTCCATTAACTATGGGTGGAATTCAAATGATAATTTCCTTCACTCTAATTCCCTATAAAGAGATCAGAAAAATCAATGTGCTATTAATCTTGTAATCATTGTTAATGTGCTACAGCCAATTCATTGTTGTTATTTATTAAACACAACAAAAACAACAAAATACTAGAAAACATTCGGTTCACTCAGAAACTACAGCAGGTACCAGCTGACAGGGCACAATGGTGACAATAACACTAGGAAGATTTATAACTAGAGGAAACTTCAGCCCATAAGCAACTCTGGATATTCAAGTACCTTCATAAAACATTTAACACATTCAGAGAACCTCCCGTTACCACACTCCTGCAGAGGGAGAGACTGCACTGATAAAGGCACAGACTGAGAAGCAGTGGCTTCCACTCTACAATACAGTTTTGCTGTGGGCAAAAACAAGAAGAGTCATGCCCTAACTATTAAACAACTGCTGAAAATTATTTTTGCTTGGCCTCATTTTTTGCTCACACTCTCAATGAGATCCATCCTACGCAAGGGACCAGTGAGGGGAACAGGCATCACTTTCATCTCACACGAATCCTCCAGTGCTGAAATACCATGTATTAGCAAGGTTAAAGAATATAGACAGTGACTATGTACTAAACCGAAGGCTGTGCTGGACAACCATTTCATCAGTCCCTTGAGCAACCTAATAGGCTCACTGCAAGTGCTCACCTAAAAATCATTATGTGTTCTCATCAGCAAAGGACCAATTATGATGCTTCAGAGCTTCACACGTGAAAGAAGAAAATTCGGAGCTGATGTGCAGATCAGTGCTCAGTGCCATAGTAGGACTGTTCTGCAGGCACGCAGAAGGGAGGAGAGATCTGTGATCACACGTAATGGAAACACCTTGAAATGCCAAAGCTCTGAATGACTGTTTTTCTCATGTCTCAGAAAACCAGGAGGAGCAAAGGGAAGACAAAGAAGTTCATTTTTCCCCAAAATGCCAGGTAAAATCATCTAAGTCAGTGCATTAAAATATGATTACTACTTATTATAGAAATAAAAGATGAGGGAGAGAGGGGACAACTTTTATTCTGGTAGAAGCTGAGCAAAGAAAGAAGCTTCTAGTGACCTCAGGACTCCAGTACTTAAACATTCCTGAGAAGCTTCAATTATTGAGTTCCCCTGCAATGTATATTGGTTTTCATTCTGATCCACGGGCTATTAAACATGATCTATGACACTTTCAGAAGAGCTATAGTTTGGAGTTCAGCCTGCAACTCAAACTTCTTTTCCTTCCAACACTGGTTATTAATGTGCATACGGCACTGAGTGAGCATAATGAAGAAGTGCGCAGATATGTAGGAGCACAAGGCTGCTTTGTAAGAACATAGCCAATAGGATCAACCAAAACTAAATTAACTGTGTTGAATGTCTTCAAACTAAGCTTTCTTATTAAAAGTGGTTCTCTTCACAGGCAGGCACCAAAGGCAACTTAAAATATTAGTCAATATGTTCTAACTCTAAAAGGAAGGAAAGGAAAGAGTAATTAGTCTTATTAAGTAGAGGAAATATGTGCTGTTTGGGCAAACAGGTAGTATAGTCAGGAATATGGATGCACAAAGACGAACTCTACAAAATACATCAGCAGTATAGCAGTCTGCCATAGCTGAAGCAAATCTCAGGCAGTAAACAGGTTAAATATGCACACTACATTTTTGCCAAAGAATATACCATACATTTTAAAGATCACAGTTTCTTGAAAGGTGTGTATTTACAGGGGATACAAGGGTGTTAGCTTCTGTGGTGGCTTTTTTGTTGTTGTTAGCTTGTTTCTATAAAGGTAGCATAAAAAACATGGCTACTAAGATACCAAAAATGTTGACAACGTTTAACTGAAATTGGAATGGGCAAACAATAGATCTACTTAACCTCAAAATGGTGAAGAGTTTGGCTGATGAGAATCTCATACAGGGGAGCTGAGACTGTTCAGTCTAAAGAAGAGAAGGCTCAGAGGGATCTTACCAAGTATGTGAAACATGAAGGAGAATGCAAAGAGAACAGAGCCAGTCCCTGTTCAGTGGTACCCAGTTTAAGGATAAGAAGCAACGAGCACAAACTGGAACACCAGAGGTTCAAGGTGAACCTCAGGAAGCACTTCTTCACTGTGATTGTGTGATTACGTTAATAAGTTTTTCTTAAAATCCACTTAATTGAGTACTATGCCTTATTTAATCCTTCTTCAAGAATGATTATATTTTAGATGATCCCAATATGTAAATGTGCACACAATCATAAACATATGTACGCAAGAGCATGTACGTACATTTATATACAAAAAGTGCATGTGAACAACTTCAAAAGTCTTGCAGTACTGCGTCATAAAAAATACAGTTTTTCATTACCATAGCAAAAATGAACAAAAATGCAATATTCTGTGTGGCAGCATGACTCAAAAAGTGCTTAGTTTTATTATGCCACTATGAAATAATGAGAGATACAAATAAGGAAGATGTGTTGGAGTGCTCTTGTGCAAAAACACGCTAGAAACTCATACAATCATATATTATTTCCATCATTCTCTTTATCTGTAAAATATTGATAATTCTTCATTCACTTACCTACCATTCAAACACGTAACAAGTACTAACTAGTAGCACACATTGAGCCTAAATTCCTTTTGGCTCCCTGTATTTTTAAAATAGTTTTGTTTGCTTCTAAAAACTGTCATAGAGTTGACCTAGTTTTCATATTAGCTGTTTCTGCATACTAGCCTGTGGACCAACTAACAATAACAAAAAAATGTCACATTATTTTTTGTTATGTTCACAAGAAAAATCGTTACTTTTTTTTTCTACCTTGGTCATTCATGATTGCATACACCATTCTAATGCTTCAGTTTTATCCTAGCATAATCAAGATGACAATTATCTCCACATCAGGAGCACTTAGATGTCTTACATTTTCAGCTCTTCATGAAGATGGAAAGAGCAGTTTTCTGAGGTGTCACCAACTACCTACTTACTTCATTTGAACTATGCCAACTTCCACTTAGTACCCAAACAAATCCACTTTTCTGGAAAAGAAACAGAATTCCCCCCTTTTACCTTCTATAAGTTTTGATACTTGTAACAATGAATGCAAAACACCCATTGCTTCAGGTAACAAGAATTATCTACTTCAAAGTGATATAAATTAAACAGCACTGTCTTTGTTCACACAGAAAAGCAGAGTCTGTGGAGTGCTTAAGCACCCTTTAGTCAATTGAATCTGGCAATACATTGAAGTGGAGAATACAGTCCCAATGAATCTGTATGACCTTTGCTTCTCTGACCTTTCAGTTTGAAAACAAGGCTCTTTAGACGCTTCCTATATGTAAAGCAGGTTTTATTGTGTGTGAAGCTTTTAACAACGCCATGGTTTGAGATCTGCTTGCTTCTTTTCTGTATCTGAAGTGAAAGCTAGAGTAACCCAGGTTTTAGTGAGGCAGTATGCAAAATTAAGGCACTGCACAAGCCAAACCTGTAAGAAGGGGTTACATCCACACAAAACATACACAGCTACAGCAGGTTATTTCCTTGGGTCCTGAGAGAACAGTTCTGTTTGCTAACTACTCCTAGAGACACAGCTTTAAATACAGTACTTAATTCAGGCTTAAGTGGCTATACTGCTCCTAGCATCTGAGCTAGATACACAGCCTTACACACTGCAATGAAAAGACATCTTGCACTAATCTCCCTGAAGGATTTGGCCCTTTCCTTTCAACCTATTAGTCGCATGATTTTACTTCCACACTGTATTTTTCTCCTCTTTGTCCATCCACCTCATCTTCATTTCATGTCACTACATACACTGTCACAGAGAAATGATCCAACCCTCCGTTATCCTTAAAAGAACTTCAAGCAACAGACAACTAGTGTGGAATCTATTTAACCTCTGGAGATCTGAGCAATCTTGCCCTGCAGGTGGCTTGGGGAAGAGGAAATCCTAGCTCAGCATGCATGCAACTTACAGAGCAGCAGCAGAATCTCTCCCCACAGCTTCGATTGCTTTTGTATGCTGAGTACTAGGGATCAATAGACCTCAGTCCTCGGTAGGCCCTGAACATGCACAGCTCAACATTAAGACTCTGACAAAAGTCACCTTGCACTCTTGTCTAGTAAACACTATAGCTCCAAAGCCATGTGAGTTTCTTTTCTTAGTTCTGAGAATTGAAGAGTAGTTTTAGAAACTGTTTAACAGTGCTCCTAAGGTAGAAATGCTTTGCTGCCAGAAATGTTATTATTGCTGGATGGAATGTAAATATCATCAGTTCCAGATATAACCTGATATTACAAGTCTAAGAAGTGACTGAAGGATAAAAAAGACATAATCAGCTATCCAAAGGACAGAAACTGGATGGATAAAATGAATCTTTTACTGATGTTCATTCCTGCTCATGTACCTCAATGAAAACAGTACCACTGATCTAACAATGAAAAAAGAGAATAACGAAAGATTCCTCCCTGAGTAAGACTGCCATATGATGATTTAATAAAACATCACTTAGGACTATTGTAGAAAGCATGGTCTGGAAACCGTTCACATCTTTGCCTTATTTTATTACCTCTACTGTGGGTTACAATACATTCATACAAATATACCTCCTTTCTATTTCCTACACACACACCTAAAACACCAGCCATCACCATGAAAAGCAAGTTTGAGAATAGGTCAACAGAGTCACAAACCATTGCATGCAGGCTGAAAGTTAAGCAGGTGTAAAATTCTACCAAGGTGAAATATATACTGGAGTGCTGCTAGCATCCAGGTCTAATGTGAGATGGGCGTTGTCAATGTTAAAAGGGTCAACCCCTAATTCTATTGGTAAGAGACTTTAAGAGTCAATCTGACCCCTTAGTCTAGTCCTACTACTTCAGTACTCACACAAGAATAAATATAACAGAAAGAAAAGCCATAAACTCCAGTTATGTGTAGATCAGTGGTAAGAAACCAAAGTATTCTATTTTTTATTAACATTTTTCTTTTAGAAGCACGTCATTTTTCTGTTCTTACAACACAAATCTAAGGATACACTTAAAACAACGTCATGCTAAATCTCTTCTTTAATTAACAGCTTCAAATAGTTTCTACTGCTGAGTTAAATAAAACTGCAGAAATATGTGTTAAAAGGGAAGTGTGCAAATCCTTCATTAACAAGGTAGTAAAACAATGCTATAATTTCCCTCTACTACTCCAGACCATTGTACTGCTCCTACTTATTTATCAGAGCTCAGATCTCTCTGCTTAACAATAACAGTAATTTATATGCAGCTAAACTACAAAGATTTTATTCATCTACTACTGCATATCACGTACGATTAGTTGCAAAATAGGTGTTGTTGCTTTAACATGTGACTAGTTATTTTATTATTGAATTTCTGAGTATGATTCTCTCCTGAGAAATGGTCATATTACTACATAAGTCCTTCTTATTACTGTATTACTCATTTTGTGGTTTCAGGACTTACTGCGCCTCTCCCTCCTGAGCTCTCCGCCTTCTGCCCTGCCTCATCTGCAGTCCTGCTCTCACCTCTCCACAGCATAAAACAGAGAAATCAGCCAGTCCCATTGAATTCGGATATTTGGTAACTCTTCCCTCCAGAAGCTGGTGAAAGAGGCTTAAATCAGCACACAGCATGCTCAGGGTACATTACTAGACTCTTCTCATTTGTGTTTATGTACTAGGGCATCTATTCTGGGATCCTAGCATCCCTCAATTTCCCATCTGAATAACGAAGACAGACAAATCCTTCCAAAGGGTGGTTTTGACATTAAGTTGCCTGAGTCATGAGCTGGGACTTCCTCTTCTCCGCATTAAAGACAGAGGGAAGCTGTGACAACCCCTTCTAGTGTTTTTGCCTCTAATCATAGAGGATGAATCTGGAATTTCTGTCGAGCATTAGGATTTAGCTGACAAACCAAGATTCTTCAGATAAACCCTTTGTAAGGTCCACATCGTGTTCTCTGAAAGGATCATCCATCCCCATGGAAGATGTTTCCTTTCAGACCAGACAAAGAAGTCTCTTCCACTTGTAGCGTTTTGTTTAAATTCACAACTGTGTTAGTAAAAAGGACATGGCACCATCCCTTAACAATCCTCATGCTTTTGAAAAACAAACAAACAAACAAACAAACAACAACATTCTTTTTCTTTCTATTCTTCTCCAAACACATTTCTGTCTGATAACATTAGTTCAATGCAACAGAGTATTCACAAATGACTGATGAACAGCTCCAGAGCTGTCAGTCACAACGATTTAGCCAATTTAACTCCCATATAAATCTGTGTAAATCTTACAATTGATTTCCCTGTCATTTTATATGCCCCTCCTAAGAAACTCATGTCAAACAATCTAGAAGCCAGAGTCAGTAACACTACTTGTTACCATAAAAATTACTAATGTGAGCAGAATTCCTAGCAAAAGGTCTCTAATATTACTCATTAAACACACTTTAAAATATTACTTAAGTAAGTGCACACAAGGCATTTAAGCAATTAAGCAATAATATTTTGTATACAAATCTTAAGTGGAAATACACTTGCAGTGATATTTTGGGAACCGTTTTTGTGCATCAACTTGGGCTCTCTGCATTTAATACTGTGGTTATAACCTGTGCAATTCACCTCTAGATGTTACAAAATAGATAGAGAAAACTTTATTAATACAATTCATTGAAGCTCTTGTTTTCCCTTCCCATTCAAACCTATTACCATAGTAAACATGTATTTTGAATACATAGAGAATACTGAATTGGGTCCTTGATTAGCGTTTGATTTATACCACAAAGACCACAGGATTCAGAGGTTGCCAAGGCAACACCACTTCAACCCCTTTATATTTCTGCTTTGATATGAAGCCTCTCATTACATAAATGAATCACAACACCAGCCAGCATGACAGGCTATTTTACAAATATGTCTTCAGTTAGCAGACATCTATATTCTTCTGTTAAGTGTGGGGAAAGGTAGGAACAAGGTTGCCCTTTACTAAGTGGGAGAGAGAAGCAGCAAAAATGACATTCTAAGCTATATGGACTTTATTATGAAATTGTATCCTCAGCTTTTTAATATTGCCAATAAAGTTTGCATTATTTGTCCAAAATCCACAAAAGGACAGAAAGCAAACAAAACAAACAAACAAACAAAAATAAACAAATGAATAAAGTCCAAAACTATACCACTTGAATTTTGAATAATTGAAACTAAATACAATGTACTAAACCTTGACTGAACCATTGGAAATCTGATATTCCAGCACACATTGTTTAGAACTACAACCTAGGCAAAATCTAATAAAGAGCAAGAAATTGAACAGAAATATACTGAAGTTTTTCATACCACAGCTTTGAGGGCTTTGGTACTTGGCAAAAAGTATCACCATCCTTCTTTACTGTGCAGCATCCATTACGCAGCAGCCTACCTACAGTTCATGTTCCAGAGCGCCTTAGCACAGCCAGGCTCTTTTAAAGACAGTTACTTCAGTTTCTCCTTCTTAGTCCTCCAGACCACACAGAGACTGAGCAAACTGCCAGCTGATCTAGAACATATAAGGAATAACTGGATGGAACAGTTAGTAATAGAACGGCAATAGTTCCAGATGTACCCCTCCAAATACTTCCTTGTGCCCCAGCAAAACCTGTGCTTCCAGGAGGCTTTTCAGAGACAGCATTATCAATAATCAGCTATTTCTGCAGCACCTGGAGACATTCCAGTATGAGCTGAATTTCTGAAACTCTGAATTGTTAAACAGATTGTTGCAAGTAAGAATAAACATAGATATCAATAGTTACGGATAAAATACGAATATTTGAATGGCATAGGCTTAAAACTTTGATTTCTCTCCTCACTTCCACATCTGGCTTATAATTTCCAATCATGCTTATATCACTGTGCATAAGTGACACATTGATTGTGATTAGCAGCAAACAAAGCAAATCTTGCCTTTTCAAGAAAGGGAGAGGAGAAAAAGCACCACTAGGGGGCACATCCAACTTTAGCAAAGTGATTCCAAGGCTGGCTCCTTCATGCCATGAATTATGTCATTCCAGGTCAGCAGCAGTGGCTCCAAGTTTGCAATGACAAAACAACCACACTTACAAGTATTTCTAGTTGAACTGAACAGTAGCCCCCCAGTTACACGGATTTCCATTTCTTTGGTTTCTATAAGAAAAAATCCCTCTTAGGAAAAATGATATTGCATGCAACCTTGCATCACAAGAGTTATGCCATTTGCATTACACTGAGTACTGCAAAATATTCATGGCATGGACTATCCTGGACTATGCACCTGCATCTAGTGCCTTGATGTACTGTAAAAAAGAACCAGCTTCCCCATATACCTAACTCCAGCTGCAATTCTAAGAGATGCAAATGCTGCAAGACCAGACTCAGGATTCCCTATCTACTGATTAACAGGGTGATATACCATTTGTTCTGGTCTTCACACTATGTTGTTTCTCATTCTCTATAGAGAAGTGATGGCTTCTGACCAGCCAGTGGCTGTATCAGGTCTTCCAGCACACTCTTTTCCATCACCTTTCATTTAAATGATAAAGATTCTGAAAACAGCAAGTTATGCACCTACAGCCCACCCAAGACCCCAACACTTAAGAGACAGAAAAAAAAAAAAAAAAAAAAAACCTAGGAAAAAAAAGAAACTTCAGGAAGACAGTTTATGTAGGACAGCTAGAAGACTGACATCAGAATCAAGTATCATGCTGTGATGCAGTCCACCCTGACATTTCCACATACAGTGGGCTGTGAAAGCTGGAGAAGAGCCAGCACAGCCAAAAACCTTCAGGGTTATTTTGCATAGGACTATGCAAATTCTTCATGAATCTGAGGACTCCAGATCAGGGTTATTGGCTTATCAACTCTTACCAGCACTAAAATATACACAGCTAACCTTAGAAGACATCGTTTTATTTTAAAAAATACTGCTGAACAAGCGGTTGAATAAAATCAATCACTTGCACAAGGGATTTTTAAGACATGCGTTTCCTTCATTATTGTCAGATATGCAGGTCAACAAAAAGAAAGATTAAGTTCTGAATGAACAGAATAACTGTGATGTTTAAACATTACTTGGAAAGAGTGAACTAAAGCATCCCAATGCTTAGGTTTGTGAAATAATGGGAAAATGCGGGATGCATTCACATTCAAGGAACTGCATGCATCCCCATCCACCTACTGATGGCATGGGGCAAAACTGTCTCCAGAGTACATCTTCTCATCACTTACACCTTGCTAGAAAGGATGCATTCCTTCTTGCCCATCTGTGTATTTGTACTGATTAACACAATACACAGAACAGAGTATGCTGTTTACACCAGCAACCTTAGGTCACAGAACAAACTGACATTAGCAAAAAAAGTCAAGTCAGCTTTATTTTGTGTGAGACTCGGTGCTGCCATCTCACCTGCTCACTGATACGTGCTATGCCCCATGTTATGTTGCAGGATTTTGGTTTTCTTAGTTTTTCATCAGAGGCACTAAGAATCAAGCAAATGTCACCTTGCCAATGAAAAGCATTGTTAAGATCTGCAGTAGTGCTCAGTTCTTGGGAGAAACTTCATACAAGTTCTCTCTCACAAAACACCTGCCAGGAATCTGCATTTCTTGGCTCAATCTATATCATAACTCTTCCCTACCCTGAATGGGTGTGCCACTGTGCACCACAGCAAAGAACCAGGAATTCAAAAAGCCACTCATTCATACACAGTGCTCAAAGCCATTCATTGTGCTATATCCATTCCCTCCTCAGTCTTCTCCCTGGCACATATAAATCAAAGGTGGCAGTTGCAGCATTATTTCTTCTATGCCTTCCCATTTCCTCTCTTTTCAAATCCTTACTCCTGCACAGATACAGAAGCTGTAATACAGCTATGTATATGTATATATGTGCCTTTCAACCTAACAAGATTGGATGGATGGATCACAGTCTATCCATGCTTTGTGAAAACATGGTGAAAGCATACCCTGGCTATGCATGACCTTGTATTGCAATGGTTAAACATACTTTAGAAAACAGCATAGAGATGTTTAAGGAAGACCTCATCCCAGAAAGACCACAGCATCCAGCATATATTAAAAACAATTCCCGAGAAAGGAAAGCTGCTGAAAGAAAAGCCAACTTTATAGGAAGCATGCATGTTTTGTCTGTTCATACATATCAGTGCTATAATTTTAATTTCTAGTAAGAAATTCTGGGGAAAAAAATAAATGCAAAACACTTAATGAACTTAATTCCTCACTGAAGAGATTATTCATTGACACATAATACTAGTGTCTACTGATTTCTTAATCAGGTCTTAACAACTGATTTCCAGCTAGTTACTTCAAAATATCACTGCTTTCAACATTTCAAAATGTTCACAAATTTATACCCAAGACTTACCAAAAATACTCTCCAGTGAAGTTTTTACCATTGTATTTCTATTTTCATTTTTGAGTTGTTTAACATCAGAAACTTACTCTTAAGCACTTCCTCACCTACATTTTCTATGGTAATGTGAGACAAGTTTCAAGGACAATGTTCAGTGTCTGAAATAGGTAATGAATACTCTGTCTAGACAGGAGATGCAGACAAGACTGTTCATCTTCTCTCAGTTCTGCCATCTGCTTTCAGCTTTGATAGTAAGCTGAATAACTGTAAATGTCTGCATTTTTTACGTTAAAAAAAAAAATCTGCTTTGTCTAAATAAGGAACAAAATTAAAAATGCCACTATTATCTATTTAGCGATTAGATCGCTATTCTACAGATGGTTAAATGCCAAGAAAAGCCAGGGGCTATTTCACATTCTTACATCGCACATAAATACATCAGTAACCTATAGATAACACTGTTCATGTGACACTCACCTGGTGTAGCTTCTGCCAAAATTCAGGTCCATCCTCCATTTTTCTTAAGCTTGGTGGAACGTACCAAAAACAAACATTTGCGTACTCCGGCTAAACAAGAGAACAAGTGATTGCTTATGAAATATAACGAATGGGACAGGAACACATCTTACAGCTCATCAACAAGTTCCGTCTTATTTGATGCAGAGGGAAGCTTTTGAGATTACACTTTCTTTAGTCCTCCTTCTCCAATTCATCTTTTTTTTCCCCTATTTGAAAAAAGAAATAGTTTTTATCATTGTCCACTTCTTTCCCTACTGCCAGAAAACGGAACTCTACTGGGACTCCTTCATTTCTTAAGACATACCTGCTTCATATTGCCTTGCTAAAAATTTTCGTTGGGGGGAAAAAAAAACAACAGTGTAAGAGAGGCATAAAGAGCTAACATACGGATTTCAAAACTCTGTTTTTCTCTTTAAAGTTGCTACATTTTCTTTTTTAGTGTTCTTTTTAAAATAGAAATTTCCTATGATGCATTTTACACAAAACACACAAGCCCATTATTTTTGGCACTGCTTAGCACTTGCACACCTAGTCAATTTTCTACTCAACTATGCCAGCTCCCTCTTAGATCATATGACATGCAGCACACTATGTAGTTTTGGACTTTATGCTGGTCTTCTCAGATCCCGCTGTTTGTTTTTTTTTAATGAATCTCAGGATGCTTTTTTTGATACATGCCATATACTGGAAAGATCTTGTCCAATGTCTACGCAGGTCTTTCCAGCAAAGACTCCACATCTCTGCTTCCCTCCTGTGCAATGTTTCATTTAAACTCAGCGGAGAGTAAACTGCAAGCCTCCTGACAAGAAGAATGGATGTTCATCATACATTATAAAAGAAAGCATTTTGTTTCACGAGGTTTCCATTTTGTCTATAATTGAAAAAAGGCTCCTGGCAGACCATTCAAGAATCTGACTAAATTTCATGCTAATTTGGAACAAATTTCATTCTAATTTTTTTTACCTGTACAAATAGCAATAGCATGAGGAGTAAATTAGGGTTCCAATCCTATCCAATACTACCACAAC
Source organism: Alectoris magna (assembly GCA_030625065.1). Classification (NCBI taxonomy): domain Eukaryota; kingdom Metazoa; phylum Chordata; class Aves; order Galliformes; family Phasianidae; genus Alectoris; species Alectoris magna. The sequence continues at coordinate 109,621,860 of CM060561.1, read as the reverse complement.
AACACTCAGTTAATCTTGACCTATATCATTTGCAATGCAGTATTTAACTGGGTTCTAAATCACAACCTGGATTATAAACTAACACTCCCTCTCCCTCCCACACATCATCCTCATTAGTATGGTTGAATGAAAAAAAAGAAGTTAAAAGGAATCTTGATAGATGGATCACACCATCGCTTCATCCCACTGAATGCGGCTGCTCTTACAACGGAGGCAGACCCCGAATGAGGAGAGCCCACCAGCTGAGATGTTCTCTTTCATGAAAGGGCACTGGGAACTGCGCATATCATTTTCTGCCTCGCTTCAAAGAATGCATTAAATACAATTTAATCATCAAGGAGAATATTGTTGTCAGCAGGAACAGAACTGCAAACCTGCCACCTGCTGTCATTGAATGAAATAAAGCTCAGCACTTGAAGTCCCATTTCTTTCCCCAAAGCGCCTGCACTTGAGTACACACAAACACAGACCTTGAAGAGGCAGTGATTTCCTCATGAACGCAAGCATGAGCTGACTGTTGGAGGGTTTATTCTAAAACTGTTTAAAATCAGATGGCAGGATGAAGCAGATGGCATATATTACCATATTGCCGCTGCCTATATTGCCTCCTTGGTTGTCTTTGTTTCCTTTCACACATCAGATACTTCAACCCCCTCTGAAAATACTGTTCATCCTAGAAAATCCCAAATACTTCACTATTCTTCACTATTGCTTCTCCTCTTGTCACAGTTCTCATCCAAGCAGGTAAGCAGCTATACCTCAGAGGAGTTCAAGATGACACACGCACGCATGGTATTTCCAGGCTGCAGAGTGGTTCTCATTACAGGACTTTCTCTGTATGCACCAGAGGATCATCTTCCCAAGATTCTTGTCTGAAGTCCAATTTCCTTTCATAAAGGGCTCACTTAACTGGCCCGAGCTGACTTTCCTTAAATTTTCACTGTTTGTCCTCTTGTGCTCCTGAAAACTTCTTTCTAATCTTCACTCAACCTCCTTCTCATAGCCCATACAATAACGTTCTCTCCAATCTCATTCTCCATCCAGGTGTCCCATTCTTGAAGGAACTAAACAGTCTCTGCCAAAATCTTTCACAGCTACATTAGATCTAGCCTTATTGCCAATCCCTACAATAATGGAGAAGGGAGAAGGGCTTTTTAATGCCCTCTCCCCCTTTTCCATCCCAGATATTAACCTCAGTAAACAAATAGCTGGGGATAGGCTCAAAAATGGAAATCTTTAACCCTGCTCACTATCCCCTAAGCAAGATCATCATCAGATATTAAGCTGACAGGTTTAGCATTGATGAAAATAAATAACTTTTTGGTAGTTTTTAGGAAGATGGTTGTAGAAATAGAATTAAGGGGAAAAAAAATTGACTTCTTCAAAGATGAAAAGTCCACTTTAGGATCAAAATATTCTGATTATTCTTCCTTAATCTTATCTGTAAATCTGGCAAGCACTACCTTTTTACAGTCAGACTCTTCACTTTCACAGAAAAATGCTCCATTTATACACCCTGAGGTAATACAGGCCCAGAAGCTATGATAATGGGCAGACTGGTGGTAGGGAATACAGAACATATGTGTTCGAACACATCTGTGCATCACAGCTTATTGAATTATACACGTCAAATTTAAAGTGGCATTTGGCTAAAAAGAACAAAGCCAAAAAACAGACAAGAAACCACAATAATACTGTTTCAGTTCCATTTTCACTTACCTCCAAAAGAAGCTGAAATCCTTCTCTTTTTTTAATTTCTTCCACAAGATATCTGTAATTAAAAACACAGGATTTTACAACATATAACAGTACAATACATACAGGCAAGAAAAAAGGCCTTGAACACACACATTTTTTTTTTTTTTTTTTCTTTTTTTTTTACCCCTTTTCTTTCCCAAATCTCCTTGAAGAAACTGCAGTTAAACCTCATTTCTACCTGCTGTGAAAATATAGTAACTATCAGCTCCTGGAAACAAATTAAGGCTACAGCAAGCCAAGGAGCACTGAGGAGAGGCCAAATTCTGTCCTCAGGCACAGATTTTCAGTGGAGCCACATGGCACAAATTGATCCTATTTACATCAGGCTGTGAATGTTCCTGATGCAAATTTACATTGATGTTTTCCACAAATTCCTCAACCTCTTTCCCTCAAGTGCTGACGCTGTGCTGCTGTCTTATTCCCTGCTTACTCTTATGTTTCTTGTACTATGACTACTGTCACCAGGATCCTGTAGTTTCACCCAGAATTTAAGTTTCCATCAGTTTTTTCTGCTACTGTCCTTGTTCCATATTTTATACAACAATGTACATTTCCATTCAGTGAGACACTTCACAATAATTCCTGGGCCTCCTTTTCTAACAATGCACTAAAATAGATTAAAAAAGAAAGAAAGGAAGAAAGGAAGAAAGAAAGAGAGAGAGAGAGAGAGAGAGAAAGAAAGAAAGAAAGAAAGAAAGAAAGAAAGAAAGAAAGAAAGAAAGAAAGAAAGAAAGAAAGAAAGAGCATTTAATAGAAAGGTCAATTTAAATTAAAACTTTGAATCCAAACAGCATCATTTTTTTTAAAACATGACCTCAACTTTGACACTGGCAGATGTTAGTCCAAAATTCTGAAGCAAGGAAGACAGTTTGTCATAGCCAGTGCTTCACAGAATCACAGAGGTTGGAAGAGACCTCTGGAGAAGGGACCCTTTAGATCATCAAGTTCTAACTAACTCCTCTGCCAAGGGCAGGGCTGCCAACCACGAGATCAGGCTGCCCTGATCAACCCCCTGCTAAAGCAGGTTGGCTTCTCCCATTACTGCCCCACTTAAAACCTTTTCCAAGGAAAACTCCAAAGAAATTACCTCAAGCTCAGACAGTTTTGCCATGTCAATATATTTTTAGTCTTCTATACAAAGGTGCTTTCTAACAGTAATGAAATGAAGACTATCAAACTTCAGATTTTGTATAAGCCTGTTTTTCTGTTGCATTCATTATTTTCGTGCCTGCAACTGCCTTGCTGATCATCACAGAAATCATTCCTTTATTCACTACTAGAGGGAAAAATACTGTCAGAAAAACCCCCATGGTCCTTTTTACACCCCTGAAATCTGCCTTCACGAGGACACTGCCAGCACAGCTGTATCTGCAAAGCCTGAGGTGCAGCAGAAACAGGTTGGCTAGGGAGAGAGTAAACAACACTCTAGATGGTACAATGTTTTCCAAACTGAGCATGGGGACTTGCCTCATTGTTTATCATTAACAAGTACTGCGCATATGACTCATTACCTCTTAGCACATATTCCCATAAAATAATTGCTGTGACAAAGTGCCAGTTCCCAGCAGCACAGCTCTATGACTTGCACTGAACTGTGCATGGCTGAGATGTTTCTCTTCATCATAAGAAGTCTGGGATCTGGGTCTTCTCTGTCATGACCACTCAGATCCTGTTTGTCACCTGGCTGTTAATGCTCACGCTACTCTTTAGGTTGAAAGTGAGGCATACTGAAAGACAAGCATGAGGATAGCTCACAGCTCTTGTACTGGCCCCTGATGGACATCACACATTATCTCTACCTGGACACTGAGCCACTGACCATTATTCTCTGGGTACGATCTTGCAACCGGTTCTCATCCATTGAACAGTCCACCCATCAAATCCATATCTTTCCATTTTGGAGAGAAAGATGTGGGGGATAATGTCAAAGGCCAGACAGATCACAGTGCTCCCCCAATCCCCACCTTCCAACCCATCTAGTTGAGGGGCGTGTAAAGAACAGTTTCTTGTGATGACTGAGACAAAGAAGTTTAGTACTTCAGCTACTCCTTGTCTGTTTTTACCAGCCTGCCTGTACTGCTCACTAGAGGGGCGGTATGCCTCAGTATGCCTTCTTGGACTTTCCTTTTCTGATTGATGTACCAGTAGAAGCCTTTCTTACTCTTACCAAGAGTACCCCTTACCAAGTTCAGTTGCAACTGGGTCTCGGCCTTACTGACCCCATCCCTACACAGTCAACAGCATTGTCTCAGGATACCTGACCCTGGTTTCACTGCCTGTGCATTTTCTTCTTCCTCTCCAGTTTGACCAGCAGATCCCACTTCAGCCATGTGGTCTCTTGCCTTCCTTTCCTGACATCCTGCACCTCGAGATGAAGACTCTTGTGCACTAAGGAAAACAGATTTGCCAGCTCTGCTCCGCTCTATTCCCTTGTCCTTAAGGACAGGACATTTTATTGGTTGATTCCCTGAAGACCTGGAAATTGGCTTTCCTACAGTTTAGCACCCTGATTTTACTCCTCGTCCCACATCCCTTATAAGTGTGAAGTCCACCACTGCATGATCACTACAGGCCAGGCAGCCTTCAATCCTAATGCCAGCAATCAGTTCACTTGCACTGGTGAGCAACACGTCCGGTATTGTATCCCCTCAGTGGGGCTGTCTATTACCTGGCTCAATAATCAATAATTTATCCTTGATGCATTTCAGGAGCCTTCTGGATTGCCTACAGCCCACAGTGTTACTTTTCCAGCAGACATCAAGGTGGTTGATGTCTCCCAGGAGGATAAGAGACTCCTGTAGCTGGAAGAAGAAGGTTTCATCAACAGGTTCTGCTTGATCAGGCAGCCTGTGGTAGACATCAACCACAAGGTTCCCTTTGTTGCATCTCTCTATCTCGCCCATCGCCTTTTGACTTCCTTGTGGTCATTCTTCAGAGACAGCTTTTCTCACTCTATTTCCTGCTTTGATGTGGAGGGCAACGTCTCCTCCTCTCCTTCCTCACCTGTCCCTTCTGAACAGCCTGGAGCCATTGATATTGGATTGTCTCATGACAATCCAGTCATTGGAATCATCCTACCAGGTTTCAATGACAGCAACTACATCATGGTTTTCTAGTAGCATGGTGCCTTCCAAATCCAGGCTACGTGCATTGGTGTAGAGGCACTTCAGCTGGGTAACCAGCCTTGTCACTTTCTTGGTAGATAACTCCTTACTTCCTTAGAAGTATTTCCCTTGAGTCTTGTCATTGCCTTCTCCTGTTGCTTCAGTTATACCTGTCTCGTTGTCATAAGATTTCAGGTGTGCTGCAGTGTTGCCAGCACATCTCAGGAGAGCAGGCTGAGGCCCCCCACTAGCACCCTGTCCCTCTAACCTAGTTATGTCACCCTATATCTTATCATAGGCAGGCTTGCTATTATTGCCCTCCCCCTTTAAACCTAGTTTAAAGCCCTGACAATGAGCCCTGCTGGTCTGAGTCTGTACAGAGCCTGTAATTCATCTGATGGCAGTGGAACAATTTACTCTGCATCTTTCCATGGCTGACAGTGGAATTTTATTATCATGTTTGCAGAATGTCAGAAGGACTTGAATCTCAAAGAGGACTGGCATGCACAGAGAAGTGCTATTTGCCATGATTAAACCTTACGGAAAGTGAAGGGTGGGAATCTGCAGCGAAAGCAGACATATGTCTGTTAGAAGTAGGTGTCATTAAAAGAAGAAAAAGGCAGAAAAACTGCAGTATGCTGTTTGTGTGCAGAGTTGGGAAGAGTTATATCTACTATATTAAGGTTATCTATTATATTGAAAACATGATTCACCTCCAATCCAAGAGGAAATTAATGGAATAGCCAATAAGTAAAGTTTGATGCAACAGAAATACATGACTGCAATTACCTTAAAACCTTTGCAGTTCTAGCTATCCACAGAAAACAAATCTTGCTTTCAAGTTGTGCAGCCAATATACCAATTCCAGAATTAATCCAGGTCATTGTTCAAGAACACTGAAATACTATCTTAGTAATATCAAAGTAAAATCTACTGTAACAAATCAGGAGAAAGACTGCACAGCTGTTGAGTAGTTAAGAAACCTGGCATTGTGCCCAGTAAACCTGATGTCTCAGCTGCAAAGTGCCCGTGTACATGCAAACTCAAGATAGCAATGCAGTTACTATAAAGATTATACTTCATCAGATAATAACTAAGAATTAATTTTCTTCTTCAAGCAACAGAAAAATAAGAAACAAAACAAATCCCAGTCACTCCTAGAAGTGAATGCAGCTTAGAAGCCGAATCCTAACATTTAAAGAAAATATTGATCCCAGAGAAGTCATTTATCACTTTACACTCAGGTCAGATGACTTTGGCCAGTGACCTTCATAAGACTGAATTCTCCTACTGATAGTGAAATGAATTACAGACTCTGTACAAATGTAGACCAGTACAGTGCTTCAGAACAAATACAAGGTGCAATCTAATCAGAAGATTTTAAGGCCACATAATCAGTAAATTAATTAGTGGCTTTAAAGAAATCAGAGAGAATAAGGCTAGAGCTCAACTGGGCTTTTCTGGTTTTCATTCTCTCTTTACTGCTTCCTAATCCACTCAGAGTTTAAGTCATGGATGTTTCAACTTCTCCTTTAAGTGACTTTGTTAAAGTGACACTATTCCTCTAATTTTCAGTAAACATTAAGTTCCTTTAAACTTGGTAGCTTATATTAAAAAATAAAATGGCAATATTATATGGATGACTGCCTTTAAATACTAATGATTTGCAAAACAGTAGTGCATAGATAGCCCAGGAGTGGGTGAACTTTTCAATAGTTTATTCTGTGCACATTCTGAATAAGCACAGTACTTCAAGTGAATTGTTTTTAATGGGCCATTATGTTATTTCAATATTATCTCTTCTATTAGAAGACAAAACAACCGGTATACAGTATACCGCTTATACGGTATATGAGTTTATTCCCAGAAACTGAGACATCGTCACCACTGTCAGCATTTCAGACAGCCAATGAAACAGACTATTCAAAATTGTGAGGAGGTACCTAGCCAAAGCCAGCGCTCTGTTCACTCTCTCCTCGAGGCCTGTGGTTCCCAATGCTTTCCACATGAGCCAGAATTTGAATGCATCCGGACGTCTGCTGCACTGAATGGACTTGTCGCCAGTGTCATAGCTGACATCATAGAACTTGTCCTGCTGGAACAGGTACGCAGCCTTGGCAGAGTAACACTTCTTCAGGAGGCCCTATTGGATACACAACAGAGGCTTAGATTGCCAATAAAAAAGTATTACAACTTTTTATCCTCACAAGCCAAATCCTTTTTCCCTGCCTGAACCAACCATTCAGTAAAAAAGAAGTACATGTGCAGGACACCATTCATCGCTGTTTTGGAATGCTGGATGAGCCTGAACCCACTAAAGTCAATGCTGACCACAAGAAAATGTTTCAGGTTGAAGCGCAATTCTGTCTCAAATCTAAAGAAATAGCAGGTGGGTACCACAGAAACAGCTGCCCAAAGACATAAACATATTGGGAAGACAGTGAAAGAGAAAACTGTGTCCACTGCTATAACCTGTAGGTCAAAAGAGCAGACTGAGGAGTTTCTTACATTTTCACAAATGGCTCAATGTATTTCTTCTTTCCTCAAATGCCTAAGAACTTTACACATGGCACAGTTAGTTTTGTGTGAAGAATGTTTTAGCCCCAGACCTAAAGGTTCAGCTTTTAGCAATAGACGGCCTCTGGTGATTTAGCATTTGTTATCTGACAGATTCAGTGGAAATACCAGTGACAGAGTAGTGTAATGCCAATTTTCATCTCCCTTCACAGATCAGAAAATTTGAAAATAGAAAGTACTTCAGTGTACCTTAATTAAGGATTGTTAATGAAATTGTTTTTAGCACAGAAGCTCCAACTTCTAAGAGGCTGTCTAGGCAGAGACGACCAACAGAAAACAGACAAAAATAAAATGAGTACAGTGGCATGTTCCAGCAAAGAACAAAGCTGCAAAACAGAAAGCAAAGAGGCTGTGAGAGGTTTAAAGGTGCGAGGGAGGAAAAGAAGCAAAGGAGTGGCCACTGACTGAACAAAGAAAAGTACAGAGAAGAGCTAGCAGAAGGGAAGTTAGAAGAGCAGAGATGATGATGACTCTGCAAGAAGCCCAGGAGACGAGCAGGCTTATAGGTTTGTCAGCGATATTACATGTGGGTGAGTAAAAACATCTCTAAGGTAATACTAGAAAAGAAATTCAGGAGAGGTTAAAAACATGACTACAGCATCTGACTGAAATCAGATGTCTATGCAAGGGAACCAGAAATCCTCCATACAACAGAGAACAATAAACAGAAGTGCACAACATGGCAAAAAAATGCAACACTATTTAGCAAACACCATAATTCATTTTTTAATTGAGAATCAGTCCTCAGTTTGAATCAACTGAACCAACTTCAGCCATTTCTCTGTGTTGGCTGCAAGTCTGAATTCCAAATGGTGGCAGCTGACATCACTTTTCAAGAAAGCATGATATTCTTGTAACAGAGGTACAGTTTGGTAGCTTTAGAAGTAGTAAAAAAAAAAAAAAAAAAATAGAGAAAAAAGATTCAAGACAAAGAATCCCAAAAATACATGAAAATGAGAAATATTCCATTGGCGAATACAGAATAGTCTCCTTCTGACCCTGCTTTTTCAATTCTCTTTGTCAGTACATAAAAACACACACAACCAAACAAAAACCAGAAACAACAGAAACTCTGCATGTCTATTTGAATAGCACAAAGGGAAAAAAACAACATGAAGAAATCTTCATGTTCCACTGCTTCTTCCACTGCTTCTGCAGGGATTCAACTTTCTGTTACTGTCCTGCTCTCCTGGTGCTTCCAAAACTGACAGGACATGCTGGTGTGATGGTCAATTTCTGTTTATCTTACTACTAATAAAACACACTCAAGAAATCCTGCTGCTCTCTCCAGAGGCAAGTACAGTAACATCCTTGGAATATCACTGGACCAGAGAGGAAAAAAAACAAAAATTAATGTCTTGTGTGAAGGGAATATGCCAGACCAATGCAAGAAGCAAGGTGGAGGAGCAAGGGAAAAGTTGCAGGATAGGGTGTGGGACTGAAGGAAGCAAAAAGAAAAAAGAATCCAAGACAAATTTTCTGTTCAAGAAAGTAGTTACTCTGCAATTGCTGCTGATGCGAGAGTAAAAAGCTCAAACATGCTGAACCCATTAAATGTCATCTCTGTTTTCCCAGTCAAATGAAGGAAAAGTATAGAAGAATGGAAAGACATTGTATGCTTTCTAACTCTACATGTCATTCCCAAGATGACATCTATGATTGTCCACACAGTAACTGAGCTGCTACATCAGCATTTCATCTAACATTTCATTAGAACTGTCTTATTTGCAAGTTTGAGATTCTTCCTTCCTTTGGCATCTTTTATCTGTTTCTGCCCTTTGATTGGAACTAATTATAGTGCTCTGTCTTACACTAAGGCTGTTGAAAGTTCCGGAAAATGGAAATGTACTTTCATAAAGGCCCAAATCTGCAATAAGTTTCTGAGAGCTTTTGGTTTTGATTAAGTCTACAGATAGTTGTTGCGTGCTATAATTAATGGCAAATAAATAAATAGCTATTGATATCAAAACCAATACATACAAGCTCCAGTTCCTTACAGTACGTAATTCAAAACATCTTTTTCTCATTGAACACACTTATCTACTGCATGTCTTCTGATCTTTTTCCATTTCCATTGCCAGCAATAAATAAATTCGAATTTTGTTAACACAACATGAATAGCTTTTTCTCCCAAGACAAATATCTTCCTGATTTCATTCATCTAAAGCAAGAAGGACAATCTTTTGAATGGCATACTTGAAAATTATCAGAAGCAGGGCACTACAAAAGGCCATTCCTGTAATTCATTTCAAGAGGTGAGAACAAGCTCTCAGTGGTATCAACCCCAAATAGAAATCAAGGGAAACAGAGTGCTTCCTGCAGCTATTCCAGAAAAGAAATCAGTGAATTAGACATCTTCGTGACACTGCTAATGATGAGAAAGAGATTACACTGTAGGTATGTCTAGCAGAATCAATCAATAACATCCTGTGCTAAACTGGGACTTCATTAGCTACACTCTTTTAGATTTTATTTTTAAGCAATAAGTGAAAATTCTGTTCATTCCCCAGAATGGATTACTAATTATCTAACCTAGATCTGAGGAGTCACAAAACTTTGTAATAAATATTAGTTCTCTATATACATGATGATAACAGTCATGTTTATATAGATTACAGCAAGGATCCAAAGACCTGAAGGGCTGTATTTGGAGTAACTGTGAGGTTTTAAGGGATTATGCACAACCTAAGGCTGATTCATAGCATTTTAAGAACGTACGAGAACAAAGTACACTCACTGAATTTTTCAGAGTATCAGTCCCTCTAGTTCTGCATTTAAACAATCATTGCAGTTCATACCAGAGCAATACAAGTGTGTTCTGAGAAAGTATATCGTGTCACAAAAGTGATGAAAGTTACTCAGGTTATGGCAGTGAAGAAGTGATAGCTGTGCATTTCTTGAGTGATTTAAGCACTGAAAAATTACTGTCACTGATCTGATCTTTTTCAGAAGATTAAACAATCTCTCTTTCCCTTTGGTGATTTCTTCTAATCAAGTCAAACACACATTTCTTTTTTTATCTCTGCCTTCTTGGGAAACCACTCCAATTTTGCTTCATGAAGGCTGGAAGATCTCCTTACTCAACATTTCCCTGTAGTTTATCATTTTAAAAAATCCGTATAGGAATGTAAATACAGCATTTCATTCTAATAATCGAGCTGCAGTGTCTTCAGATTATTAGCATTGCTAAAGCACATGGCTTCACTGATGCTATGGGGCAAAAAGAAAAAGAACAAACATAATGATAGTGATGATGATAATAATAATAATAAACTACAACCAAACCAGTCACTATTGCTGTTGCTAGCAGGAAAATAGGATGTTACTACTTTATTATTCATTATTCTTTCTCAAGATCATCAAGATAATCTGTTGAAACAAAGTAAAATACAAAGCCTGGTCTTTACATAAAAAATAAACTAATTTTTTTTTAAAAATTAAAAAATAAAGACCTGAAGGGCTTTATTTGTCCACATAAAATCTCCCAACTCCAATGCTAATATCTTTGGTTTCCAAATAGACCTTTAATCAAATGAACTGTCAAGCCAACAAAACTTCCTTAATGAGACCTTCAAAGGGAGCTAAGGCTTGATACAAAAGCAGGACTTAATGTCAGTGCTTAACATTTTACTGATCTGATTTCTTGAAGAATTCATCATTTCAGAAACTAACCTCTTGAGGCTACTTGAACATTTACTAGCAGAACAATTTGTGCTAAACTCTTCCAGCTCCCACCTCAGCATCCTACTCACAGAGTGAGGGGATTATGTTCATATTTATATGTGGGCTTCATCCATGACAATAGACATATAAGTAATTTAGAAGCAGTAGAAAAGGATTCAAAATAAGAAGTGGAAACACATATCCTTCCCTATTCTTACTGGTGTGCAAATAAATAGCATTTTTAATGGTAAATAAGAGACTGGATTCAACTCCTTGCTCTGGATCTGGTATAGAGGGAACCAAAGTGAAGCAAGGTCCTTCTGGTAAAGTGTCTTAAATATGCATTTCATTTTTCTTAGTGATTGATACGAAAGTACCCCAAATTAGCACACACTCATGTTTGCATAAAAAGTTTGCATTGCTTCATACACAACATGATTAAATGTCACTTTTCAAGGAGTTAAACACAGAGTAAAAGCCTCTCTTCCACTTTCTGTACCATGTCACATTGTGCTATAGAATCTGATTGTACGATCAGCAATGCTTTTGTGGTTTCACCCCTCAACTGCCTAGGATTGATCTCTACAAGTACTTCTGACACAACACTGCGTAGCTGTGATTTAGAAGTGGAATAGGAGTGCTCTAGCAAATACTACACTCTATGGAAGAATACAAAGGCTACCAAAGGTCTGGAGTTGGAACAGTGCTTGCAAAGTGACTCTAAATGCCAAGGCTGATAAACTATTTCATTCTTCTCCATTTCTTTACTCTCTCTTCCAGAGAAGTTTCCAGTATGCAGCCTTAGTATAATCATTACCTGAGGCTACATCTATCTACGTATCAGGCCTAATTAGTTAAAAATACAGTGCTGAGGTCTTCCCAAGCCTGCAACTTAGAAACTACATTAACCTTAGTCAATAACTCTATTATGCTTTTTCAATCTGGAATAAAGATAAAATGATGGACAGGTAATCCTGGAACCTATTTTCCCCTTTAATCCCACAGACTCCAGCCTAAAGAAATGAGGAGTCTTGTTCTTCTGTCATGTCTCGCCCACAGCTTGGAATTAACTGCTCCAAGAGAGCACTGATTAGTATCTACGCTCTTTATACTTCATCTGTTCTTACTACCAGGAGTTAGTAATCAGTTACATGGACAGATAACTCATGGCTGAATAGAAACCATCAGCTGTTTTGACAGAGACTTTTGAAACTAATTCACAAACCATGACCACAAAACAGTGATGCAAACCTCAGGGACTTCATATCCTCACGATGGTCAGTCATTGATAAAGCCAAGCACAAGCTAAAACTCACGGTAGACAATGTACATAAGCTTTTTCAGGGCTGAATTTGCAGTGGTACTTTAAATAACCATTTACTGTTTTCTTTATTAAGATAGAAGAATTCCATAAAGATACGTCAGATACATCACATTGCAGACTCAAGTCATTTTTGCACCACTTGATATCAGAGCTTTGTTTGCCTGCTAGATCTTTTAACTTCTCATGGTTTTTGGAAAGCCTAAATTACCCTAGTGCTGAAGAGAAAACTAGTAGATTTGAGAAAAGAAGGCTCAGCATCTTTGACTGCAGGTACTCCCTTTCTCACTCTGGTGAACCCATGCAAGGAGAGGCAAAGAGCAGTTCTGCTTGATGGCACTCTTTAAACAACAACATAGTACTACTGCTGTCCCAATGGATATGGCTATTCTAAAGAATTTGACAAGCTTGGTGTATAAGTGCTGCAGACCCAGCTGACAAAAAATACTCAATTCTGAATGTAAATCATATACAGAAGCTAACTAGGAAGGGCACCAACTTCAAAGTTTGACCAGTGATGTGTACAGTGCCTTGTATCAGTTTGGTCATGCTCTCTTAATCACTCTCCATTCATTTCTTGGTGAAACTGAAAATAGTATCAGTTAGCATCATTCAGCCTTTGCACTGCAGTGTAGTAAAACTGACTCACAATTGTTTTCTTTTTATCTCCATTTCTGCATTACAGCAATGATATTCTACCACATTTAAAAAGGAGAAGGAGAAAAAAAAAAACAGGACTTACAGAGTTGTCTTTCACCAGAAGAGCACAGCACTGAATTCCTGCCAACAGCATTTTGTGGGGATTCCAGGCAACAGAATCTGCCCTATAAATTTATAAAAGGAGAAGGGGGAGAAGGCACAGAAATTGCACCTGTAATCATTGGTATTAGAGTAAAAAATGCCTAATTGCATTTCAAGTAGATAAATCAGATTTTCAGATTTTCAGATTTTCCTTCCCCCCTCCCCCACCCCACCCCCCCACCCACAGGTTCAGCAATCTCTCAAAGTAATAATAAGACATATTTTGGAAAACACAACTTTCATGGAGGCCATTCGGCCACATTTGTCCATCTCAGTCCCTTATAAGAGTGACCATGAACTTAAAGTGCCTTACCTTTGGATACCATGAAGAAGTCTGCGATGCTTCCTCGATACCAAAGCTGAGCCGCCCCAAGAAGCCTGTTGGAAAGTTTACAGAACCAAGGCAATGTTATTTTTTATAAATACTTAGTGCTCTCTGATAATGCTTCATTTAATGAATACTTGTCATATTTAATCTCATTTTAAATTTAGTATACTACATGGTCAGTGGGCTAAATTTTGTCTTCAGCCTCACCAACTGAGAAGAAAGATAACTGCTTGGAGTTATGCCTAAAATAGAGGAGCTGATGTTTTTTTCTATAATGTGAAGCATAAGCTACATTGCCCTTTCTGTATAAGCAAGGGCTTCTGCATAACCATGTCCATTCCAGAATCAGAGATGTTTCCAAACCTCCAGCCTAAACCTAAGCAATGAGAGAAGAAAGCCCCATTTTGTACATTTTCATCCTCCTAGTATGTTGTTTGTGAGAAACTCTCACAAACAAGAGAATAACAACCTCTGCCAACTGCAGAGCCCAGGCTCAGATACTCTGTGGAGTTTTGATATGAAAAGTGAAGTCTTCGAGAGCAGCATTTCTGTGACCAGCAACCCAACTGATGTTAAAATGGCGTAGCACTCACCACACCTATCTCAGGTCATCTAAGAACTAGGAGTGTGGTCTAAGCATCAAATAAGCATCGCTCTGTAGTGAGTAGCTCTCCACTAAAACTCTTTTATCCTCTTATCTATTCCAGATGACTATCTTTGAGTGACACCTTTTGCAGATGTCTCTCTCCATGCACTCCAGAAGGAGCCTAGACAAAAAGCATATGTTACACACACTTAACTTCTAGACACTTAAAGTGAAGGAAGGTGACTCTCATCTGTGAATTCAGAAAGGACCAGGTATCACCCACCAGCTGCAGCATATCTCTAGTTCTCAAACAACATTCATCCAGGAGGTCAGAGTGGTGTTACATACTATATTTGAGAAATTGTACTAAATTTGAAAAAAGGATTATCAGCCTTTATGAAGAAAGAATCCACATACAGTTTCCTGTGAAGTAAGTAACACTCCTCAGAGATGCAGAGGAGGCAGTCCACAAAACATCCAGATTCAGAGTATTGTAAAAAAAGGACTCATATTTTGGTTTAATGAAGAAAATCACCGCTGTGAAGATTCTTGATTTAAGTATAGTGAATTCCTGCTTCCTTGGCTTTGGGTATTTTTGGGATGTGTGTGTTTTTTGTATCTTTGCTTGGGCTTTTCTTTATTGCTTGAAAAAGCAGCTATGAGAGCTGATCTATGAGTCAGTGTTAGCTTCACATGCTAGCATGCTACGCAGATCATACTGTGATCTGCTGTCTCTGGGAAACAAGAACAGTAAGGCTCGCAAGGGAAATGAATGGTTAATAACTTGTCCTAATGCATGCAGATCATTAGTTCTCATTAATGCGGTACACAAACACCACATCATATTTTATGTTGTCATGCTCACAACATTCTTGCTGAGAGAAGGACTGCTGCTCAGTCTATATTTGCAATGTAAGAGAGGAAATGGTTTGTCTCAATCTCCACATTAAGCCTGTGGTAGAACCATGACTTAAAACTGGGTTACCCCAGCCAAAATGACCTTCCTATTTATTGACAAATTTTGCTCTTCTTCTTCAATAACTCAGCCAAAAAAAGTCATGAAATTATTCCCCGATTTTCACAATTCATAAGCAACAGTGACATACAATAATTCTTTGAAAAATCTGCAACCGAAATATTTGAAAAAGGTGACAGTCTCACGCTGCCCTATGAAACAGAACGAGAAAAGCTCACAAGAGCTCATCCCACTGTGTGCTGCCTCCAAAGGCAGGATCAGCTGTCTCATTTCTGCCAAACATTTGTAATTTGTACAGATTAATAAGCAGTGAACACACCCAGCTTGCAATCAGTACCAAAATGAACGATAAAGTGCAGAGACACATCAACTGCTGGCTAAGCAACAGTGTTGGCACTTCTATCTGCCCTCATGTTAAAAACTGCTTCTAGAGATCTGGATGAGAGGTACAATAGCACTGCAGGGCTGTGCATCTCCATCACCTTCCAATGTGTCCTGGAGCCACAGTACCACAGGGTGAGTTTGCGCTTCATGTTTATTTGCCCAGTTCACAGATGAAGTGCTTAAGGATACAAGACCAGAAACAACCAAAAATAAACAGGAAAGCACCTATGAAGACTGAGAATCACTGGCTTTGTCTGTTTTTAAAGAGTTCTAGTGATGGAGGTTGCATGACTTAGCTACCTGATTTTTGTGTAACCAGCAAAAACCTACAGAATGAAACGTCAGTCCTAAACACTGCCACCTCATCTTATCTATAGTGACCATAGGAAACACACTACTCTTTTCCTCTTTGCAGCAGCTCAGCCATGTCCAACCCACAACCTGAAGGTTGAAAGAAGCCTGGCCCAGCCAACCCTATGGCCATCTCCTACCCCATGACATCATGGTGGTGGCTCTGCCCCGCTGAGCGGCCCAGCCCAGCCCCAGGCGCACACCCATTACTCACAACAACCACACAGCAGTGCGCAATTGGTACTGCCTGGGCTGAAACCAGGACACGGGGAAGGTGCAGTGCAGTGCTCAGTTATGGTAAATAATTGTGTGCATAGTCTTGGTTGAAGAATGACCTATTTGTAAAAGAACATATGACTAGTAGCTCAAAACAAGCCTTTCTTGAAATGTAGCTTTTGATTTGGACTCAGTGGATATAGCAGGTGGAGCACCAAGCAGAAAGAATTATTTTATGTATTTTTATTCAAAGAAGCTGTCAAGATGTTTATCCCTATCTGCAAAAGCTTAAAGCTGCTAATCTGCGATGCACTGCAAACATCATATCTTTTTCTGGAGATCTGTTATCTAGCCAACATTCCCAAGATCTATGTGCAGCTGATTATTAAAGCTTAAACCTAGAGCACTATCGTTATTGAACTGTAACCTAGTTTTTCCACTTTCTTCTCCAAGCTGTCAAGATCTCAAATTTCTAATCCTGTCCTCCCACTGCCTCTTGTAGTTTTATGTTATCTTCATTTTTAGCTAGTGGATTCTTTTTCATCGAAGTTATTAATAAAAATACTGGATAACATAACCTAGGACATATATTTCCTGAAGTCTGTTCAAAATATCCTTCCACTTCAGCAGTGAACCAATGATAGCTGCTCTCTGAGTGTGATTTTCCAGCCCAGCTTTCATTCACTACCACAGTTGCAGCTTGGCAGCATTTCTCTGGCTTTATAAGGAGAATTTCCTGTGAGTTATTGCCAATACACAGTAACATTAGCCACTTCTTCTCTGGTAAATCTAGCCGAGAATAATACAGAGAGTGTCCCATGCAATACAGTAGTAACTAGGTATAAGAAAATTATTATTTCACATGTAAGAAATCACTTACAGCAAACAATAGAAGTCACTGGGTGTTTGCAATGTGATTAAACTACCTACTTAAGCATGAGATAATAGGTTAAAACAGCTTTTCTGCTCTGCTCAGCCATGGAAAAAACTGTAAAAGACCAACAGGGAGGTAACACCCATGTGTTTAAAGTTATATGTACAAGCTTGAGTGCATACTGATGATGTCAAACAACTAATTAAGAATGACCTCATAGATGTATGATAGATTATTTCCATGACCATTGTATGAATGCTGCAATGTGCAAAAAATATTGTCACTGCACTGGCTGTTGACTGACTGCTGAGATAGTTTGGGCTTATTGGTATTATTTTCAAAAAAACCTTTTCTTAACTTCCTTTTCAGGTCTGTATCCATGAGAGAACTTATCTACTATTTTTGACTTTACTAAAATTAATCTTCCTGAAGCTTGCTGATTTTATGTTGATTTTCTCCTTTTGCCCTTTCTAAGGATCATGAGCTTTATCATTTCATACTTAATGAGAAGAGTTTCCCTACGGCAAACACATCTTTTTTTTTTTTTTTTTGTATCAGAAAATATTCTGAAATGAGATAAAACAGTGTAAATCTAGATATAATACCACTGACATTTCATGGAATAAAACTGCATAGACAGTTCTTGAGATCATTTGCAGTAGATAATCCTGATTCTCATCAGTGATAGGAGTCCTAAATTAGAGCTTTCTTTGTTTTTAAATGAGTGTTTCAATGGTACTGTATCTTTTTTTCCTCCAAAGTTATGGCAGTAACTCACTGCCAAAGAAGCAGTACTTGCTATAAAAATGAGACCTCACAATGCGTAAAACATTCAAATGGAAGATATATCTTCCAGAGGAATGCAGATCTTCAAAGATTTCTAATATAACGTTCTTGACTACAAGGCTAGAAGGAGGTTGGCTTGCTCAAAAGTAAAGAAAAAAATAAAATCAAACCCTTCACTATGCTTCTTACACACTATTTCTGAATCGCAGATGCCTGATCCCTACTTTTTCTATATTATTCCAGTAAATCTATTTCACATAGTGCTGTGATTGAAGAAAAGATCACATTACAAACTACAGTCTGATTATTTTATCAAAGCATGTTTGTATATATACCTATGCCTTATGTCACTTACACACAAAGCTGTCAGTCTCTTCCTCTTATCCCATTTCCATATAAATAGTTACTAACTTTAAACAGAAATAAAGGAACAACGATATACTCAATTCTTGACAGTTCAACTGAGGGTGAATTAAAAGACGGACAAAATACTGACAGAACTCCCAAGAAAGGCTGAGAATTCACTGAAAGGTCAATAGCATGAATTGCATCCTAAGAGAAAAATGAGTCTTCAAAACCATGAACTACCCAGTTTATGGTTGTACATTTGTTATTCTGCGGGTAATCAGTTAATATCTGACAGTCACTGTTAAAACAGAAAATTAACTAAGATATTCACTGACATTTTCCCTTTAGCTTAACAAGAGGTAAAGCTGAAGGAAAATTTTTTACAAAACACCAGCAACTGCCAATGTAGTGCAGTTCAGAATATTGCCCCAGTACATAGACCCAGCTCTAGTTATTCAGCTACAGGGAGTAGATTAGAAAAATGTTCATGGTTCTCCCATGGCCACTGGAGATGGCTCCAGCAGTGTCACCTCTTAGGTAAGTATTCCAACAGAGACTTGGAATACACCCATCTCTTCACTGACTACGAACAGATACACAAGAGACTAGCACCTAATATGAATTCTTTACTTCTGCTGTAAACCTGCTGGGTAATAAACCAGCATAAAACCAGGAGGAGGCTCTGTAGACACTTTAAATATCAGGACTAACTTCTGCATCTTTGCCTCCAAGCCAATAAGAAAACTCTTTTGACTCACACATACAAAGACTTAATTCATTAAAGTCTGAGACAGTTTTATATGAACTGCACATCACTGTCTGTGTGATTTTTCTTTAAACGATTAACATTAAACACTTGAAAATTTTAAAGCAGATCTAAAAATCTCTTCTTATGCTGCTCCAGATTCTCTCATCATTCCATGGATTTTGGTATAGATATTCTGAGTTCATGGCATTGTCACTATAAAAAGAATCCAGTTTTAGAAAATAGGAAGAGACCTAGTTTTAGAAAAACACACTTGCAGCTAGCTCTTTCGGGTAATGAATAGTCTCAATGACTATTCCAAAGAGGTTCATGAACTGATTTTAAAATGCAAGTAATAAAAAGGGTCAGTGGTTATTCCACAAGGGTTCACAAATGGATTTTAAAATCTAAAACTAGAATTAAAAAGAAATGAGACAAGAAAAAATTCTGAACAATTTAGGAAAACTTAAGGGGATGTACAGGAAACTCAGACCTGTAACTATGAAACAGAATAATTTCTGGTTGGTTGAAGCTGAAATACCTTTATTTCAACCTGTATGAACGATACACCACATTTCTAATGTGTCCATTCCCCAACAGAATGTGGTTCTATTAGTACATAATCATCCTTGAAGCGTTTTGGGTGGTAGCAAGAAGGAAAAGGAAACTGATCTTAAAATCATCTGAAATATAGCATCATGATGACAAGAAAGTTTTGACTGCTTCACACAACCAAATCATTTGCTGGCTTTCAGCACAGGGAACAGAGACAAATAAGGATATATATTTCTGTTTTCTATGGGAAAGTTAATGAAATCCAACTTACTACAACGCAGAAACATCAACAGTCAAAGAAAAATATGAATTATAAAAGAGAAAGGAATGCTAAAGAAAAGCACACAGTGTACAAACTCACATCAACATGAAGCCAGAGGTCATGCTTTTCACAGATATCGGCAATTTTATCCAGAGGATCAAATGCTCCCAGTACTGTTGTGCCTGCAGTAGCACAGACAAGAAATGGTGCTGACCCCTGCAACAGAATTCAAAACAAAAAATTGTCATTCACACCACTCATTTCCCTCAGTATTTATGGAGAGCTGAAGTATAACAAGGTCATGGAAAGTAGGACAAAGATGTGACAGTCTACATTTTAGTTTCCAGCACTGAGAGCCTCATACAGAAGGTACTGCATATAAAAATGCTGACTCTTAGGGGAAAAAAAATAAATAGTTAATTAAATAAATATGGCATTTCCAGCTAACCCAGGACATACTGCTCTGGTTCAGAAAGCTTCAGACTGTTTTGACAGATGCCAGTTTTATCAAGATGAAAGCACTCTGGGTATTTAACACCTCTTTTTATGCACTGATTTTCATTTCTCGATCTTCCACATTTTACCACCCAATTCCCTACCATTATGCCAAACACAAATCAAGCTATTAGTACAGCCAGCATGCTACCCATGCTGGGAAATGACTCACCCCTCCAGGGACTCACTTGTGCTCCCTCTACAATGCCTACATCCTTTGCCAAGGGAAGGGGAACCTTTAGTTAGAGAACATGATTTGCCCCAGGCAGCACTGGCATATACCACAGCTTGACAGTTGCTATCTGACCCCAGTGCCCCGTGTACAGCCAAGTACTATACTCTTTCTTCTTACTATCTAGAAAACGGGAAGGGATGTTGATGGCAAGTGAACCACAGTAGAGAGACCACTGGAAATCTGACAGTTTAAAGATTAGAAGGGTGGAATAAGAAAAGTTTTTGTCAGATTGTAGCCTCATAAAAGCACCACAAGACATCGATTTTCATTTTGGTGGTTTTGCTCAGTGATGTTCCATTCAACTAATACCAGAGGTACAACAACAACAGCAGCTGAAGCCAAATACTTCATCATGCACCTACCCTTGCAAATATATGTTCCTGTGCCTACTTAGGAGTAGAAACTGAAGCAATGAAAAGAATTGGTGGGGTCTGTAGCAACTTCATGAAATTGAGGGTATAAATTCTAGCAATGACTGTCCATTCTCGTGTGCTGTAAGTTCATGCTGAAGCAACTTCTCTGCTCATTCCAGCATCTGGCCTACAGCATGACAGTGCAGCTACTGAAGAAGCACAGAAGTTGTTACTAAATTGCATAATCTTGGATCCCTGAAGTTCATCTGCAGTGAGTTAAATCTCACAGATGATGTCAGTCTCTGTGCTGATGTTACTCAGAGTAGCTTCACTGAAATCAGACATCAGATGGAAATCAAATTCTAAGTGCAAGTCTTTCATGTAGCTTCACTTTATCTGAAATCTGATCTTTGTTTTCCTCTTTTTTTAAGTGTTGCCACTTTAAAACATCCACAACAGAGACAGGCAGACTTGATTCACATTTACATTCTGATAGCTTTATAATTCATAGAATAATAGAATGGCTTAGGTTGGAAGGGACCTCAAAGATCATCTAGTTCCAAACCCCCTGCCTAGGGCAGGGCTGCCAACCACAAGATTAGACTGTCCAGGAACCCATCAAACCTGGCCTTGAACACCTCCAGGGATGGGGCATTCATAACTTCTCTGGGCAGCCATGCCAGTGCTGTGCCAGTGCCTTACCAGTGCCAGTGTAGAATTTATTCCTAACATCTAATCTAAACCTTCCCTCTTTCAGTTTAAATCCATTGCCCCTTGCCCCATCACTACCTATCTGTATAAAATGTCAGTCACCCTCCTGCTTGTAAACTCCTTTCAAGTACTGGAAGATTGCAATGAGGTCTCCCCAGAGCCTTCTCTAAGCTAAGCAATCTCAACTCCTTCAACCTTCAATCACAGGAGACGTGCTCCAGCCCTCATAATTTTTTAACAGTGTAGAGGACTCAGAATAGCACATAATTATGATGTATTTGTATTTTAAAATTTCCTTACAATTTGCTAAAGCAATGAAAAGTAGCCTTGGAATAAATTAAAATTAATCCCACACACTCGCAAAGAATTACCAGCCTGCAATTCACTTCTTGGTCATTCATTCTTACTACAGCCTACAACATAAGTCAATCAAGCTTACAAAAGAGCCTGAAGCTCAAATATGAAACAGTTTCAAGTGAGGCAAAGACTTATTCACTGCACTTAACAGTTTCTCTTAGTGTTCTTACCGATTTCCTCCCACAGCTACATCACAATCACACAGCCTCCCCGGCTGCCAGCAGGTAGCCTGACAGAATATGGGGACAAGTTTAGGACCATTACAAATTCAAAAAATTATAGTTACCATTGCAATTTTCTATGAAGAAGAGAATCACACTTTTATTCTTCTTGCCAATAAAGTTAAATAGATGTTCTTGACTAAATTCTCTAAAAACAGGACTAAGACTTGCTATTCAGTCAGTGAACATTCTGTGCTCTTGTCACTAGTGAATACATCCTCTGTTGTTTAAGAGTCATTAGAATATTCACTGTAATTCACTGAGGTGTCCTTCTCTAAAAAGTTGAAAAGTAGTGCTTTATCAAGGACAGATACAGTTATGGAAGCTCAGGTGAAACGAAGGATTTCCAAAATGCCTGTAATTTCCATCAAAAGAAAAGCAAAAATAGTAAGTGCTTCGCAAAGGCAGCACACCTATGAGCACAGCATTTCAATAAAGAACATCGTTTTCAAATTGCACAGCACTGAATTGAGACTGACTTCGTTTAACAACATAAATGCCAGATGATCTTTTTAAATAACCACCAACTCGCACACACAAAAAAAATATATATGTGTTTTTCCAGAGCACAGAGCTCATTCTCCTGTCTGCTTGCTTTCTCCTGCTCCACACTTCAGTTCTTTCCCCCCTCCATCCGCAGATTGCTCAAATGAGCAAAGTACAGATTGTCTTACATGGATAATGAAAGGAAGAGTTTCTTAGCTAATTAAGAACACTGTATATCACTGTTATTCTGCCTACTGTCAAACCCAAAGGGGAGATGGTTATTTGGCAGAAGATGTATCTAAGGAAGGTTTTAATTAATGCAGTTGTGGCAACACCAGTGCATGACAGGATGGCAATGCTGTGCCATTTCTATCAGCCACAGTAACTAACTCCCGAAGTAGGCTCTTAGGCAATATCCACACCAGGGACAATACACTAGCTTGTTAGTATTCTCAGATCATGGACTAAGGGCTGAGGTCCAAATCCTACTGCTCTAAAGCAGGAAATGAGGTGGCATAAGCAAGCGAAAAGAAGATGCTCTGTGCCTTAGAAGCCAGATTTGGTCCTCCAAACTCTCTAAAATAAATTACATTGACTACAGTAAGCACTATCTTACAGACTATGGAGATATATGTTAATGTTGTCCAAACAAAACATCAATACATTTCCAAATGCTGCCCTCTCACTTTCTGCTTGGCAAAGTCCCTGTGGGAAAAGAGGCACAATGGAATCTTTGCACTCTTCCGACAGGACTAAGAAGGACAAAAATTAGAATTTGTAGCATGTATGATAGTTTCAGAGACCAAGCCATATCTTACAACTCTCGTTCACTGCAGAGGCTAGCACAATAGCTGCTATAATAAGAAAAAAACACCAATTTTCATTTACCTTTTAAGATACTGCATCTATTTCATTTAATAAAGATTAAGGGCAAAAGAAACCCTACACTTAGAAGAAAAATGCTAAATACTTCACAGTAGTGTTGTAGTGAGGGCTTTCATTAATTGTGAAAGCCCTGTAGAATTTTACTCCCCAGAACAGTATAACACCTAAGAGCCTTGGCTTGCTTCACAAGTTTGGGGAAATGGATTGCACCTGTAAGAAAAACACTGGTACATTAACTGCTCTGCTTTTAAGATTTCACTCACTCATAGTTTTCCTTTCTTTCACTCAGACACAAGCACACAGTCTGCATACACTCCTCCTCTCTCTTTCATGCTTTCTCTCCCCCTCTCACCTCTTTCCTGGCCCGCTGGACTTGTTTCTCCAGTTCCTCAGGTATCATCTTACCTCTAAGGGACACAGATTTAAAACTTTTTCAGTTACATTCAAATAAGTTGGTTAGTACAGCACTACTGCATTTCAAAAAGCTCAGAGATCACAGCAATGACTTTTGCTTGCTTACCTTTCATCTGTTTTGACGAAGTAAACATTCTCTGTACCAATACCCAGGAAAGAGGCTGCCTTCTTCATGGAGTAATGACACTGTAAATGAAAGAGGCATTAAAAAAAGAGAGAGAGAGAGAGCACACAATTAAAAATTCCTTTGTATAGGAAACAGTGACACTGAAATCAATTTAATACCAGCTAACAGTCATAATAACAGCATATCCTAACACATAAAGCAAATTGACAAAGCTACCCCGTAGAAAGACATATTGTACTTAACAATTTATGACACACTGAAGAGCAGGGAAAACAAACAAAATAGATGTGCACCATGTTTAAAATATTAGTTTAAAAATAAAAAGGTCTATTACATATGAATAGTTTAAGCTGATTCCGTATTAGAATACAAATAAGAAAATTTAAAGTATCATTAAGAGAGAATGATTAACTGTTTCAAAATGTTTAAATAGAATTGAAACAAAAGTATTAATAAGAGTAAAAGGCAAATTCACAAGAAGAAAGGTCTAGAGGCTATTGAACTCAGCAGCTTGGAGGCAGCTTATAGGTCTGAATATCCAGAAGCACCACCCCTTGGAAACTGGACTCTTAATCAGAATGTATATAAAAATGTCTCTCTCTACCACTTCATAATTCAAATTTTTCTATATGCTTTATCTAAACAGCAGCTGTTGGATGCTGCCAGAGACAGGATACCAGTGTTAAACCAGCTTTTGGTCTGACTCAGCAAGTCTGTTCATAAGATCACAGAGCTTAAGTCCCAAGACTTACCAAAGCTTTTAGAGTTTGTATAATCAGGACTTTCAAGGCTTTCAAGTCCTTGAAAATCTTGGTGGTTAGACCAAGGTTGTCCACATGAATTTGGATCTTGGAAGCCATTATTAAAGCAAGCAGACCTTAGATGGCACTTAATACATCATCAGACATCTTTAAATCAGTACGGATTATGGAAAGAGTTCCAGTTTGGGCCAGCCTATATTTTAGTAATTTATCAAAGAATTTTAGCTACATCTTGTCAAAAAGACGTCTATGAACAAATGCAAATGAACACCAGTACACATAGTGTGCTTCTCACTTTGAACCGAATAAAAGGTATTTGTATACGAAGCCTGTAAAGTGAGCGTAAAAGATGTCCCTTCACCTGCTCGAAGGATGTCAGAAATGGGCTTGTAGTCAATAAATGAATGATAAAATTACTCAGATGAGAAGGACATTTGAGCTCACAGTCCACTCTGAAGACTGTTCACTTTTTTTTTTCTGTTAAATATTCAAGACCTTAGAGCGTCCAACATTCAACTGTATAAATTAGGACCAGTTCTATATGGATATCATTCTTCAGTGTAACAGCTTTTTGTATCGTTCCAAAATAAGAGCACACTCGTATCACACAGCTTAACCCATTTTCAAGAGCAGCCTGGGAATTCAAGACACAGTAACCTTCTTAATCTGAACTCATTCTGAGATGTCAAACTCTCAACAACCTGCAACACAACAAATGCCTACCCACTCAAATCAATGAAGCAAATTTTGAGAGCATTCGGCATCTCACAGGACTACACAGTTCTCAGAATCAAGACTATCCAAGTCTGGGATTATTACTTCTACAAAAATAAAATTGGATTTTTTTACACATTATTACTGAAGAGTTAAAACAACCCTTATTCCAGCAACCGTGACGATGTCTAGAATTGTTTCTTTTCAGATAGGAGGTGAAACCAGGTGGATAATTAATTCCATTTTCTTCCAGAGAGTTCACACAAATGGAGTTACTGCAGAACATAATTATGAAAAATGTACAACATTTTAATGTGTGGGTATGAATATATTAAGGATATTAAAGCCTGTCACGCTTATTTTGATGAGATGGATCATCTCAAAGGGCTCTTTTTCATTTTGACAAAAAGCTTTTCCCCTCACCATTGCACACTTTTTAAAGGCATACGAAAGTACTACCTGATACTATCAGTTAGTTCTAGGAATGCTTACTTTTGTAACATGACACATTCACAAAGCCTTTAAGGACACATTCATTTCAACTGCTACAAAAATAACAAGGTACATAGGCAGATAATTAGTCTGACATAGCATCAATAATGGTAATAATGATTGTAGAGTGGCTGGGTGTTGATCAGTGGAAATCTGGAGATGCTTTCAACTATTTAGCAAATTGTTGAAAATAAAGACAGTCTCTATCATTGATTTTTGTCCATTAGGGTCAAATGAAAGGTATGAACCACTAGGAATAATAATATAGTCTCAAATTTGGAAAGCTGTAGAATTGCAAAATCACTATATTAGAAGTATTCACTAAATAACTTATTATATTATCATTAAAAATGGTATGCAAGAAAGATAAGAGACTTGAGCACTTGAGTGATTATACTAAGGAGCAGAAGGAGAGAAAAGAATAGAGAGAATGCTAAAACATAACAGGCTGCCAGGTGTATTATTTCTCACCTTTACAAGAACTTCTGTTCCTCCTTCTGTCCTACTGAAGACCTGATAAAATTTAGTAAGTCTACAGCAGGACAGAAAAGGGACTGTATATTGCAATGCTGACTTGAAATGTGCTTTCTTTTTTTCATCAAAGCAATCTTTCAGTTATGTTGACAGAGAACATACAAGAACTTCATTTTTTTCACCATCACTACCATAAACCTAAATCACACCACATCCTTTTAAGAAGAGAACAGAGAACATTCAGCAGCTCCAGTCACAATAGTATCCAATAGTTCATTTGTTCATAGTGTCCTTTCAATGAGAAGAAAGGAATACTCAGATAAAATATAGTAGTTGTATCTATACTGCATATACAATATCAAGTAATAATTTTTAATACTAAAGAGTTGAGATTACTTTTGCCATGTCTTTTGTAGGTTTGATTGGACATATTAACTCTGTAACCACTAGGAGTGAGAAATGAATGCCATTAAGCACAAGATCAAACCAAAACCAAAACCAAAAGATGTGTTGCTGTACTGTTTTAACTACAGCTAAACAGTTTTCTTTTTCTAATAAGATTTGCAAAGATAAGTTACTTTCCCCGTGCGCTCATTAAAACAGAAGATAAATTTGCTCTCTTGATTTTTAAGAGTTTCCTAGAAACATGATTGCATAAAGCAATTACATTATTATGAGATTGGTTTATTACGCATTTTTGTCTGTTGTAATTTCAACAGGGGGCAACACTCTGAGTTAAAGTTGTGTTCTTCCATTTTCTTACTTTCATGATCAAGTTGCTTTGGGGAGGAATTTAGTTTCAATCCATCTAAAAACTGCTTGTATCAGCATGTACATTTCAACCATTTACACATACGCTCTTCTACCCTCAGTCACCTCAAATTTAGCAAATTCCCACCCTTCACATCAATGTAATACATTCTTGGGTCAGAATAAAGCTCAAATAGAGAAAAATGATAAGCAGGTGGGCTGTGGTCAGCAACTATATAGCTGTATTCAGATTCTACAGAAACACTAATCATGCCTCAGGAAAGTGAGATTTAATAACTTCTCTACTACTGAAATGGTCTCAAGAGGGATCACTCAGTAATTGTCCAGCAAGAGAGCTATAGAAAAGTACCATGTTCATGGAACATCACCATAATTTAAAGTAGTTTAGTATTTTACTTGCAGGAAGAAGGAGCACTTTTGTTGGTGAAGGCCAAACAGAGCACGTGAGGACCTTCAGTAGGCCACACATTAAACATACAACTTCATATTATCCACAAACGTACAAAGAATGCATAGTCCCCAGGTCACATAAAATTAAGTCACTGACAACTCCATGCATTCCCCTGCTCTTTCAGCCTGCCAAGTGCCAGACAGAAACTGTAGGACTTGGCAACTCAAAGCAAAAATCATTTTATTTCAATAGCGTTGAAGTCAAGCCCTAAAACTAGAGTGCCCTGAGCTGACAATGCGTTTTGACTCCTTATCAATACTCTCAGTTCATTAAAGCCTCGTGATTTCTCCATGCCAACTCTATTTGCCTTTCTCGCTTTAAAGCTAAACACAGGTTGCAACTTCTCCATTATCATTTTTTTTCAATCATTTGCTTACACAACACAAAAGAGGTCTATGCCTTCTGGGAAGGCCTTTAAAGTGCGCTTTTATTTAAATCTTGCACTGGAATAATACACTACTTCACGATGAAAATTTGATGTGCTTCATTTCCAAAGCATTAAAATGAAATGTTTTAACATCATTTTTTCCACTTCAGCTATTTTAAAGATGAAATGTGACGCATTAAGCATGAATTGGCGTTTTGTTTTCATACCTACATCTTTCGGAAGGAAAAAAATAAATACATTTGGCTTGAAAAAAATACTACTTTATTTAAGATGTTTGGATTAATTAAATGTCTTGGACAACTTATACAATGCCCATGTCTCTCAGATCTCTTCAAAATAAGTCTCTTTTGTCTATTTATCCAGCAAAATGTTAGAAGCATAAGCTTGTGAGCTAAAATTATGTCAGGAACTACATACATCCTATTACAACAATGTCCTCACCACCACAGGATATTTTATACAGCAGCGTTTGTAATAACACTTCCGCACTAATTCAATGAGAAAATCAAAACTGGAGAAGTGAGAGGAAAGAGACTCTAAGAAAAAAAAAAATTAGCTTCAGAATAAATGTATGAGCATATCTCCATTTTCCACAGGCAGTTTGAACAGATATTACTCAAAAACTTTATAAATAACCATATTTTTTTTCAATTATTTAAAGAAGAACTGTCTAAAGATCCAGCAGGATTTGCCCAAACATATTATAGTAGGTTTTGTTCTCTACTACAGTGAATCTGCATTCAGATACAAGTAATAGTGGGAGCAGCAGAGAGCCATTTCACAGGTCCAGAAGCATTCAGCTCAGTATAAACTTCGACATCTTACAAAAAAAGCTTTTGAAACCTACAGATGGATCCTGCTAGACTTTAAAGTGCAGTTCTCCACAACATCCCACATGCATTTGCCTTCAGGTCTACCCCACGCACAATCTTTTCTTCTATCAGCTGCTCTCAAGAACAAGAACATCCACAGTTATTAGGACAACAAGAGAGCTTCTGTAGCCAGATTTATCATCAGACTTGTCCAGATAGCTCTGATATTTTGCATCATTCACCGATGGCAAATTCATTGTACCAGGACCACAATCTGACATGCAAATGTTATAATTTTGCAGCCATCGAAAAATAAAGTTCATTGTTAGATGATTTAAGAAGTTTTTTGTTGTTTTTACCTCTTCTGAAGTGAACAGGACTAGTCTTGGCAAACCTGAGAGCCCTTTTTCTTTTATCTCTGGACAAAATTTGTATCTTGCTAAGTTCATAGCATACATATTAGAAACAGAGCCACCTGAAATAAAAGACATACAAGTATCATATTAATCACAGTCCTAGTACCTTTTCTATCTGAGTGATTAATCTATTACCAAAACAAACAAAAAAAAAAACCAAAAAAAAACCAACCAACCAAAAAAAAACCTACAGGGTTAGTCTATAGATGCACTTACTGTAACTTAACTCCTCCCCAAAAAACCTGTAGATATAAAACGAACTGTATCGTGAATGGATGCAGAGCTGGTTTGAATGCTCTTTGGAGATATTTCCCAAGGAAGTAAGAATTATGCTTAAACAGCCCTCCCTGACGGGAACACACTGCAACAGCACCTTCTGATATACACCAAAGCAGCACCAGTTCAAATGTGGCTGTATCTTATGAAGCTTAGGAGATGTCTTTGGCAGTCAGAGCATTGCAAGGAGAAAATAAAAATAAAAATGTATGGTAAGTGCAATCTGCAAGGTGTGATCTAGATTTATTTACTTAAAAATAATAAAAATTTCCTCTTTTAAGACCTTTTCCCACCCCTAACCTAGCCACAAAAGCTTCACATCCGATCTAATAACTTGGAATTGGAACAATCTGTGGAATAATACTATGCTTCGTTATTTCTGTACATGGGGCTGGAATGCTGCTTTACAGAATATTTGAAAAACGTGACCTATCAAGAAGCTTAAGAAATCTTTGTTTGATTGGCCTTTTCATAACATTTCAAAAAACTGACAAAGTTCAGAGGAATCAAGCTCATGACAAACCCACTATAACAGACTCTGGCTCCCACACATGATAGGCGTCCAGCAACTACTTCAGCTCTCTGTCATCAAATGACTCAGTGAAATAAAGCTGTTGGCATTGTTGTTAGTAAGGTCAGGAAGGACTTCCATTACAAACAATTCATTTTCCTACAATTATATCTCATGTAGAACTTCTTTCATCCAGCTGCTGATCAGATTCATAGAATTATTAGTAGAATACAAAAAAGGAGCCTGGACACAATAGTTTCCTTCGTGCATCACTGCATTTTGCATGCATTTTCAAATATTCTACACAAATCAAATGTTCACAGAATTGCTGTATCAGATGGTTTATCATGACTTCTTTTGAAAATCTGAACTGCTATTACCTGGATTAAATATGCCATCACCTTCTTCCCAGCCTATGAACTCAATCATTTTCTTGATGACTGCTTCTTCCACTAACAGAAACACAGGGGAAACTTCATATGTATATCTGAACAAAAATAAAAGGAACATGTTTGGTATCAAGATTACAGAACTCATGCCACAGCACCTTGTTAAAATTAGAGGGTTTTTTGTACCTTTCTCTAACTTATCAGAAGCTGCTTGCCATCAAAAGTAAAAGTCTAAACCGAAAAGACTATAGATGTGACCCAGCAGAGCAATTGCTTAGCTCCTGACAGAATTACAATGACAATTCCACTCTCAAAGTAATACCGCATAGTTTGATTTTAATGAAGGTCACAATGCTTAAACTTCAGCAATAATAATCTACTTCAAGCAGCAACCACATTTTTGTTTAGGCTTTACATCTGCAAGTAAATAGTAGACACGTAATCATTTGCACTCAACTCTGTGTGGAGCGCATCAAAGGAAATAAACAACTAAGTTGGATTCATTCATTTTGATTTTATTTTTTTTCTCAAAGGGAAACAAAAGTTTAGGTTTAAAAGTGTTTAAAAAAAAAGACCACTTCTCTTAAGCCCCAACTCATAAACTAGGAAAATCATCAGCTTAGCCAAGATTCTGGTGAGCTATTCAGACAAACTAGATCGTGTTCTTTCCCAAATTCCTGCACAATTCCTACATCCTCTGTAACGCTGAAATCAGGAAAACAAAATCACAAGGGGGAGGAGAGGGGATAGTGGTCATGAAGATGTTACTTCAAAAAGCATGCAAGATTCATCATTTTGAGTACAAGGAACTGCACTTACACACTTGGGTTCAATGCTTCAGTAATGAAACGAGCCACTAATGAGTAATAATCTATTCCAGCATACAGCTGATTGAAAAATCTTGGATGATCTGAAAATACAGATGAAAAGCAAACAATGACAGAATGTATATGGGAAGAGAATGCATCACAGGCTCCCTTAACTGAATGCTGATCAGTGCTAACCATGATTCACACCACCACCCTATCAGTATTTTATGGACTTACTGTCCTTTTTAAATTAGACAATCCTTTGAAAGTAAAAGTTACAGGCATTTTTAGGTCCCAAAATAAGGCTGATGTAAGTAGTGCACAGAACAAATATGGGTTATTCACAAGCTTTAAAGATCAAAAAGAAGTGATTGACAACTGAGTATGTACAGTGGCCTTTAACAGTGGTGTTCAGAGATGCAATGGACATCCAGCCAAGTTTTGCTAAGCAGTAAAACATGTAAAACCAGGTACGCTGTATGGCTCCATGTCTATTACATCTGAGGCTTCAATACCTGTTTATACTTAGATTAAGAACTGTTTACACAGCAAATTTTTCTTAATATTCTTTCTAAGCAAAACAAATGAAAATTTGAAGGCAATTTGCTGAAGAGAGATACCAGAATGCCTTCCACTAGCTCAGCAATTATATCTGTGTATTATTAATACACTGCCCCTTTAGATCGGTATTACTGCCTTTCCATGGTTTTCAAAGATACGTTCATCCTCAAAATCATTTTATGGCTTTCCTTACTGTAGCAACAGAGACAGTAGGAAGGAATGTGCCCTGGAAATTCACGGGAATTATATCACATAACCTTCTCACTTTCCAAAATAAAGCCCAAGCTATGCCACATCTGAAATCATGAGCTTCTGAAAACAACACTATTTCTTATTCATCCCTTTTTGTTAAGATTAAATTATACTTCACACTCTGCAGAAAGGTTACCCATAGAAAACCATTCCTGCAGAGAAGTCTTGTACCATCTCTGAAACACTGCAGGCTCTCTTCTCACAGCATCTGGAATGGGAATTACTGCCTGTTGGCAAATTAACACCCTGTAAGACTATTGCTCAATAGAAAGCAATAGTAAATGCAGGATAATCATCACTAAGAATGCATCCTTATTTGTCCAAGGGCAGTGACGGTGATTCCACTCCTCACCACTCAGCACAAAATTACATACAAAGATCTTTCAAGTTTGTTTATCTGTTACCTCAAGACAACTTCCACAAGACCTCAAGAGGATAGAATCTACTGTTAACATCAATGGCATTATGAGAATTAGGTTTTGATTAGTTTTCTTTGATTACACCTTCTGGGCAATCACAGACACCTACAGTGATCAGCATGCAGTCAAACAACTGAAACGCAACCAAATATTTGCATATTTGTGTAGGCAAGTAGAAAGCAAGCATTCAAACCCCTAGTTTCCTGAAGATAATAGAGCTTTATAAGCATTATCCTGTCTTCCAAGGTTAGCATACAACAAAACAACTTCATTAGTAATTGCATTCCTACTGGTTTTGACGCTGTACTGTATCACATCCTGGCAGAGTTGCAAGAGTTTCTGATGAGATTCTCCAGTGTCTCTCATTTCCAGATCAAGAATCTTCTTCAGTGTTTCAGGGGCCCGCCATTCACAAACCTAATGATGGGTAGATAGGACACACCAACAGTGAACAGGTTGGCCAAAAGGAAGACTGTTAGAAATGAGCCAGGTAAGTACCACATTCAGGACTGCTCTCCAGAACTGCCCATGGAGTACAGCAGGCCATCAAGACAATATGTCTGGTAAGCTGGTCTCATGTGGTCTTGGTTTTATTGTACCTCAGACATTCCTTGACCATAAAAATTAGAATACGGAAGGCAGAAAGATGTAAAAGATTGGGAGGAGAAGGTATGCCTGTTGGAATGCAGGGATGTAAAGAGCCAGCCTTGGGTCATGCAGTTATCTTGCTCATGGATCACATATCCTAGTTAGGAGGAAGAGGCCTACTGGTCAAATTTTGCCTTTAGCTAAGGCTTTGTAGTCCCAACACTTTCAGATGCTGTTCTGCCCAGGGGTGGGAGCAATCTGTGCATGCCCAAATGCAATCATTTTTTATTTTCCAGTTCTCTTCCAATACACCCTCTTTAGCATGGTTTCTGTGAAAGCCAAGGCAATCTCACTATATTCCCTTCCACAGTAGTACCACATACACTGGGCCTCCCTCTCTAATACCAGTGCCTCTGACAAGTAAACAATTGCCCACAACCAAAACAGGAGAGGCACTGCACCCATTTGTCAGCTCAGAGAAAGTCACCACTGCATTCTGAGACAATACATAAATAAATAAAATATTATTTTCTGGCAAATAGGTATGCTAACCATGTTACTGGAAGGTTTTTAAAATTTGAATCGGCACAGACTAGAAGCAATTTTGATACAACTTGAAGTGCAATACAATACAGCTCAAAAAAATATTCATTGCTCATTATCTCTGCTGCAACCCTTCAGCAACGCTCTATGGCTTTACCTTTTCCGTAACATCATCAGCTTTCTGGATTATTTCTTCCATTATGATCTTACAAGCCTCTTCCACAAATTTCTCTCCTGCTTTTGAGTCAGTTATTGGACCATTTAGGATGACTCCATCCACCAAAACAGCATTCTTCTTCTTCTGGAGTACATCCTGTTTGCAAGTACTAGCTAGAAGATTAAAAAACAAAACGAAACAAAAAAAAAAAACCTCTGCATTAGACAAGGTCTGGTCGCCCTAAGCTACAAAATATCCTTTCACTGCTGAAGATATAGTGAACATAAGGAAATAAAATTCACATTGTCTTTTCACAGGTACAAAAATCCTAGATTTTGTTGGAAAACTCTTTACAGACAAATACAACCACCTTGTGTTACTTTAGAACCAGACTGATATTACGTAAATAATAACACCCAACTGCATGGTATTTACTGTTTTCTGCAGCATACAAAAGCATGCAAAGCACTTTCCAAACTTAAAGGAAAACACAAGCGTGGCCCTCAGCATGATACAGCTGGATAAACAGAAATGAAGTGTGAGATAATAGACACTCTTCTCAGCTGAAAATACTTCTTTCCTATTCTCTTTTTTCCATGATACAGTTCCCAGATTCACTTCCCATATTTTCATTCTATCCCTTCTCACCACTCAGTCATGTTGCAGAGTTCCCTGTGTCCCCTGCAAAGTTTTACTGATTCCATCTCCATGAATATAACACATTCTGAGATTGCTATTAATATCATATACATGAACTCTCTTTTCCACCTTTATCTTATGAGACTTCAGTCACCTACTGGAGCATCTTGCTGTGTACATTATATTTTTTATTCAGTTCTCCTTTGGTGATCTCTTTCCTCTCCCTCACTTTTAGCCGTGACACTCTCCTGATGTGTTGCATAAGCACAGCACTACTCCCTTTACATCAGTTCCAAAAGCACATCCAAAATGCTTATTAGACACTGGACAACAATGACAATCACATATCCATTTCATGTATTGATTTCTTACAGCAAGATTAGAACACCAGTTTTAATCAACATGAGGATAAAGGCAAAAGTGAGACAATAGGAGATATCAAGGGAACAGACATTTGAAACAGAGCAGCACTGAAAGCAGAAGTGGTAGCTACCATATCCAAATTACCTGGGTTACACACAGCATCAGTACACAGATCTGGCCCTAGAATAGCCTCTATGACCTCTATGAGGTCAGGCAGCATTGCCTTGGAGGGTCTTCTTCAGTCAGTGTTACAGCGAAGATATTGGGAGGGTAAGAATGCATGAAGGAGAAAATCTTAGGCTTGAAACAACTTTACCATCTGCAGAATTAAGGTAGCTTTTTAACAGGTGTATACAAACAGCTGAATTTTCAGAAGACTGCAGGACAGTCTAGCACATTCATTGTGCCTGTGTAGGATGATATAGAACAATGTGTCTACAAAGGTGGAGACTTTCAGGGTCCATTGATTGAAAGAAACCCTGTCAATGCCATAACTCAGAGCAGTTCTTCACTTTCACTTATTAAGATAGGTATTACAAATGAGATCAAATTCTAGCATGAGATGGAACCTCAGGCTTCCCCTAAACAAGACATCAAGCTTCTGCATTTCTGAAATTACTTCTGTTTTTAATCCAAAACAACATTTTGCTGAGCAGAACATTTTGCACATTGTTACAGGAAGGGTGAATGTTCTCATGGGACAGATACAGAACTAGCATGTAAACACTGTTCCATTTTCAACAAGCAAAGAGGGAAAATCCCTTACATCAGAAAGCTAAACTCTCATCAAGCTTCCCAGTACACCACAGCTGGAGCACTAGACAGAAATTGCAGCTTTAAAGAAACTTTAGTGGTTTCTCTCTGAAAATACAAGCTAGTAGGTTAACTTCGCAAGACCTAAAACACCAGGTATTAACAACAAATGGGAAGGCAACAGGTCTTTGTGTGGATATAACAGGGGCTATTTTTGTATTAAGCGTCAGTTCTTTTCTGTATAAGTGAATCCCTTAAATACTAACCAGAGCTTAAAATAAACACAGATAAACTCAACCTTGCCATCTCCTCAAGATCATAGAATCATCTACATTAGAAAAGACCATCAGGATCATCAAGCTCAACCACCAACCTGACATGCCAAGTTTTATCACTAAACATGCCCCTTAGTGTCATACCCACACATCTCTTGAATATGTCCAGGGCTGGGGACTTCACTATTTCCCCAGACAGACTGTTCCAATGCTTGACCACTTCTTTCATGAAGAAATCCTTCCCAGTGTCCAATTTAAATCTTCCTTGGTGCAACTTGAGATGATTTCCTCATATTCTACCACCTGTCACCTGAGAAAAGAGGCCAACAATCTCCTCAATGCAGCCCCCTTTCAGGTAGCTGTAGATAGCGATGAGGTCTCTGTCCGCTCCACACCAAATAGCGCCAGCTCCCTCAACCTCTCCTCATGTCTCTTGTTTTCTAGTCCCTTCACCAGCTTAACTATACTCTCTGCATACACTCAAACATGTCAATGTCCTTCTTGTAATGAGGGGCCCCAAACTGACCACAGTATTAGAGGCACAGTCACACCAGCACTGCATAAAAGGGACTGTCACTTCCCCTGCTCTGCTGGCCACACTACTTCCGATGCAGGCCAGGCTCCCACTGGCCTTCTTGGCCACGCAGTCATACTGCCAGCTCGTGTTCAGATGCTACCATCCCCATGTCTGTATCAATGGCGTTTTGTTGCTATGGAAAAGAGGACAAGATCTGAACAAGCATTTGTTGATACTTTCTCTGATTACAGAAATATCGAAAAAAAAGACATGGTGGAGCAAGAGAACTCTAACTCCTTTTCTTCCTCTGCTGCACTCTACTGTCTCTGCTAGAACCAGAGCTGTGTACAAGCTTTTGCTGGTACCTCCGTCTGCCCTACTTTTGATACTTTCACACAGAGATGCAATACAAGCACTTCCATGACTTTTCACAGAATTTCTTGAAGAGGTCATTGTAAAGAAAGTGCGGAACCTTATGTTACATTTTCTGCCAGGTCTTTAGGGGCTGGGTGATGGGTCTAGCAACAGCCTTGTATCTGAAGCAAGTCTATTAACCTTTACAGACAGTTTTAGAGTCTCCAAGGGACTCTATGTGAAGCCTGAGGAGAAAGACATTTCTGGAAAATGGGTGCTAGCCCACCCCTGCTGTCAACACATCTGCATTGGGCTTCAGGCACAATCTATTAAAGAAAAGCAAAGCAGAGGGGTCAGGAAACAGGGAGGGAAAAGAGCCTTCACTTCAACAGCAATTTACCTGTGTAAACGTCTGCTCAAGAGTTCAGGACTTAGCCCACATTACATTCTTTAAATAATACACCCTAGACTTATTTACCATTTTCTAAGTAACTTTCCATTACCACTTGCCACTTCAATCTGAACTTGCTGAGCTAAATTCTGCCCTGCAATACAGCTTTATGCAATTAATGGAAAATACGAGGGTTGCTCTGAAAGTAATGTCTCCTATTTTATTGTGTTGGCCCATGACATCAGAGGAGGATGGTGGTGGTACAGCAGTAGAGGTTGAACCTTCCCACCAATATTCCATTACATGTTGTTGCTGTGTGACAGATGGCAGCAGAGGGGCAGCCTGGCAAAATGATGTCTGACATGGAAGTGCATCTGAAGTAAAGGTGTGGAACTGACTTCCTCCAGGAGGAAAAAATGGCACCCAGTGGATGTGGGCACAGTGAAGTAATGAGTGGTACATTTCAACAGTGGTGACAGTGAGTCACCTCCACTGGTGCAGACTTCTACTAGTGCAGCATGCAGGCCATCACTGGCAAAAATGCACAGCTTATGATGGTGACTGTGTTGAAAAACAGAGTTTGTAGCAGAGAAGTTGCTCTATCAAATAGAATTACTGTGTCCTCTGCATCTGTTGTAGTTCCAATGTAAATAAATAGGAGGTATTACTTTCATAGTGACTGATGTAATAGAAACAACTATTTCTCAATCAACAGCTAAATTGAACGAAAACATACTCACGTTATAAACTAAAAGACTTCAGGTTTTGTAAATAACTACTGGATATAAATACTGTTCCCATACCTCGTGATTTTACTCCTGTAATACTTAATCTTCTACTTACAACTGAACCCTGGAACTCTTATGAGAATCCTAAACTCTACTTAAAATAAACCTTTCTCCTCTTGGTTGCAGTAAAAGTATTGAGAAGAAAGATAAGTGGATGACAAAATGCCAAAATTTTCAAAATAGAACTTACTGTTAAAATTCCCTTTTTTTTTTTTACACATTTTTTTAAAAAGAGCCCATGACCAGTTTATTGCTTTGGATGGGTGAACCTTGAGAAACATTCTGGTTTCAGTTTTCATGTTACAGCTCTCAAACTAAAAGATGTCTTCCCAGAGCACAGCTTAGAAACTCTCCCGCTATCTTTACCAGCCAATAATTTATGTTGCCCTTCTATTAAAATAAATGAATAAATTTCAAATGCTTGAAAACATTTTCCAAATATTTTACGCCTTTTGCATTTCTTTGTCTCAAACACACCTGATTGCTTTAATGTAACCAATCAG
The DNA here is from genome assembly GCA_030625065.1 of Alectoris magna. Lineage (NCBI taxonomy): Eukaryota > Metazoa > Chordata > Aves > Galliformes > Phasianidae > Alectoris > Alectoris magna. Next base: position 109,583,574 of record CM060561.1, on the reverse strand, counting down.
TCCTCTGTTCCACATGAAGCCCATATGCTCCTCTTTTTTTGGTTTTTTAACAACATGGTATGCAAACAATTTAGAAGTGTAGCAGCAATAAATATAGTCTTTTTCATTTAAAATTACAGAAACAGACTCCCAAGCAGACTCAGAAGACAGACACCCAGAAAGCATATCAAATGCCATTTCTGCCAACTGGCACCAGGCTTGAAACAGAACAAAAACTTCAACAAATGAAAATGTCTTAAATCAGAGATTAAGGATTATTGACTGTTCAAGATACCCTCCTGCAAAAGACAAGACTTGATCCTGCTCCGATTGAAAGTAATTGGGGATTTATCCCCTGGCTTCAGCAGGAGTAGAATCAAGCTCATAATTCTGACATTTCATTCTGAATGAGATATTGTATTATAGAAACTTAAGAGTTTCTAACTAACATGTCATTTTTATGATCAATATTATTTTCCCAGCAGAAAACAAATTAATTGCAGCTGAAATAACACACAGGAAAAAAATAAATAAACATTTTTCAGATGTTGTTCCATCAGTATGTAGGAACCACTGAGTATTTTAAAAGCCGCATCTATGCTTCCATAAACATATAGAAACTTTCTCTGTTAAATTCTTGTGCTACAAAAAGAAACTGCAGCCTCGTACTTGGCATATTCTGACAACTTTCAGGGGGAGTAGTGTAAAAGGCCCAGAAGGCTTTATCGCTCACAAGGAAGACAGAAACAGAAGAGGTGGTTGTGAAAGAGTGGCTTGTGCCTGAATGCCAGAGCCAAATCCTATTCAGTTTATAGTGTACTAGTACCACTGACTATTCAAGTGAGGGAAAAAAGCTGGCTTTGACCAAATACTGGCTTCTGCTTTGTAACAAATGAAGCAATCACTGCCAGTATCAATCAGAAACAGATCTTAAATTTCTCATCCTGCATGATCTAGTCACAGTCCTTCTTTCAGATGACCCGTCTTTTATTTTTATGAGTCAAGAAAAAGAAAACAAGTGAACTTTGTAGAGATTCCACACTACCATGTTTAATGTACGAAGGCTACCCAGACACAAAGAATATACATAGGCATGGTAAGGTCTCCTACACTCTGTCTCCCTGTTCTGCAGGCTCATGGACAAGACTGGGAACAAGTTGGGCACTTCCCACTGAAGGTTTGCAGCAGGCGCCTGCACACAGAAATGCTTCAACAGCATACATGCAAAAGTGACCTTTATGGGACAGGATCTGAGGAAGACAAAAGCACTGTGTCTGGACTCAAAGGCTGCTCAACAGAGTCATTGAGCATGCTGCTTGCACTGTGTGGCATCACCACAACAAAAGGGTCCTATTCTTTTCCCACATTTGGATTTCCCATTCCAAAAGGAAAGGTCAGGAGAATGGAGGGAACCCTGGAGAGAGGCCCCAGCAATGAGTATTTGACTGGGAATGCACGTCCACGCTAGGAGCCAGGTTCTGCTTACAGATACTTCCAGGGTCCCAAGTGGGCACTGTCATTAGCTGAATGCTCCCAACACTGTGCCTAGCCACTGCACACCAAGTGCTTGCATACACAATAGTACCATGAGGACACACACACAAAAACTGAAAGAAGCAGATAAAAGAGGCAAGAATCAGGAATCTTTATGTAGCCAAACCTCAGGGACAGACATTAATATTAAACAGCAGCATTCTGGTGCCTCAACCAAGTAAATGAAGGAAAGATTAATGCTGTAATATTTCCAATCAGAAAAAAAGGCTGTGGCTAATTGGAATTCACCTTGATATAAAACTAAGGAATAGCAGATGCCAACAACAAAATGGAAATCCTAACTTCCTGACCGCAGCAAGATTCTCTCAGCTCACATTTTCAGCTTTAAAATCTGCCAACAGAGTAGAGAGTGCATGACACAAAGCCTTTTATTTCAATTAGATGTTTGTTATTAGTAATGAACATTTTACGACTTCTCCTTTTCCTGTGGGGAAGTGGACATTTTTGCAGCATCCATGTCAGACCAGGCAGGACGCATCGGTAGCATGGTTATAAACTGTAGGGGGCTGAGTTTGAATGCAAGTGACCGATACGTGGGTGACCCACACTGAATGTCAAGAATCCGTGAGAATTCTCTGCTTCCCACTCGAAGAAAAAAATAAAAATAAAAAAATAAAAAAAAATTGAAGTGAAAACATAAATGTTTTTTTCCAAACAGAAGTCCTGCAACTTGATTTAAAAGAGTGGATGACAGTCTGTAAGAACTACGTTTTTAGTCTTTATATAAAAACAATTTTAATGCTAGACATTGAAAATTCAACTAAAAAGAAGTAATGTACTACATCAGTTTACAGGGATTCAACAGAAGTTAAAATGCAAAAATGGATAAGAGTCCAAATTCACTTTAGGAAATTTTATCTCTACATTTAATTTGCACTTAAAAACAACTTTTTTTGCTCTCACTTTTTCTTAATATGATAAACACTTCCACACTGTTTCCTGTAGAGTATTTCCAATTACTGTTCGCTAATTCATGCCTAGAACACTGCACTGACATACACCCTTATTTACTAAGATTGAGAAGCCAGTGCATTGCAAATCAGGATGTGACTTTCCAGCACATTAGGTCCCTTAACCAGCTCCTATGCAGGCCTTCATAATTTATTAGTAACTTATGTACAGCAAAGTAATTCAATGCTATTTCCAAATGGAGCAAGCCGCCTAGTGCAGACTTGATCTTTCAGTGGTGCATATATTAGACTGTAAATTCAGTATATTAGACATTTCAGTTAACTGAAACTGCTCCTGTTCAGGTCAGCCCAAAGTTCTCCAGATCATAGACGCACTAGTTCTGCTCACTGGTTCCTCTATGGCAGCACAGGTTGAACCTTCCCACCAATACTCCGTTATATGCTGTTGCTGTGTGACAGACGGCAGCAGAGGGATAGTCTGACAAAATGGCGACTGACATGGGAATGCATCTGAAGCAAAGGTGGAGAACTTAATTCCTCCAGGAGGAAAAAATAGCATCCACTGACATTCATCAATGCTCGTAAATGTTTATGTAGACGGAACAGTGGGTGTTGACACAGTGAAGTGATGAGTGGTGCATTTCAGCAGTGGTGACAGTGGGTCACCTCCACTGGTGCAGCTTTTTACAAGCACAGCATGCAGGCTCTTGTTCATCACTGGCAAAAATGCACAGCTAGTGGTAGTAACTACATTGAAAAATGCTGTTCCATAGCTTAGAACTTGCTCTATTTAATACTTGTGCTCTCTGTATCTGTTGCAGTTTCCATGGAAAAAAAAATAGGAGGCATTACTTTCAGTGCTACTACACATATATGCATGTATGTATATACACTGACAGTTCCCTAAAGGCAAATCCAACGTCTACCAGTGGGTTGCTGAGTACAAAAGAAAAACATACAGCAATAGCACAACAGTATTTTCTGACTTTTGCCTGGAAAAATAAAAGGCACAGTAAGACAGTATGAGTTGCTCAAAGTCCTCAGAAATTTTCACAGCAGAAGAAGAAACTAACTGAGTACAAGTCGAGCAATTGGTGCTGTCAAATGTGGCTCTCCATACATTCTGGAGCTTCACAGACCCACACAGCACTGTAATACGGCTGGCTGGGTCAGCAGAGATCAATCATACAGAAGAGGGACGCTGCAGGACTCTGGAAACATCACTGCCCATGAAGAGAAGCTTGCCCTGCTTCTCCTATGTGGTTTCAAGTAGCCACTCTAGATGTGCAGAAAGTCAAGCTGTGGGGAGGCAATACACAGCAACCAGTCTCTGAAAAGCCACTGGCAGTCTGTTAGGAAGTAAGCAGTCCATACGATGTTTGGTAGACGCACAGAAGTGACCACGCTACACATGCTAAGGCTCACCAGTGGAACAGTGTGCTCCCTGTGTAGGTAAGGCAGAGTCACCACAGCCCTAAGGAAAGTAGAAAATGGGTAATGAGTGTTGAAAGGTTTTTTACTACGCCCATATTTTAACTAGGCATTTCAGATCAGCATCATCACTGTAATTAAACATCTGGTATTTAGAGCATTGGTTGCTTGCTTTTTTCCACTTTGGCAAGTGGAACAGTTTTTCGTCACATTATACACTGGCATGGGCTAAATGGTCCCCAAACAGTGCAGCAGGTGTTGTGATAGCATGACAGGATCTTTCTGGGTAACAACTTACACCAGTCAGGTCAGTTCAGTACAGCAACTTTATTAGAGAAGTCTATTAAGGTGTTAATTCAATTGTTTAGCAGCATATGTTACACAGTAGTCATCTACAAAGGTGAATCATTATTCCACAGTTTTATTAATTACATCCTTGGCTTATCTCCCAAGTGCCAAAGAGTCACTCGGTACTGGGGAAGTTTCCTTAGCAGGCATTCTGAGCTCAGGGCTCAGCACCTCACAGCCCAGAAGTCTAAGGCAGGAGCACTCCAAGTGGCTCAGTGTATCAGTCTGCTCATACCCAGTGCCTGATGTCTTCAGCCAAGTGCTTCACAACATTACGTTCACAGCTTTACATTTTCTAAAACCATACCTTGTACAAAAGTGAAGGCAGTTTTCACCACATACGTCACAATACCAACTAAATATTGACTATAGCTACAACATGGTCAAATCTCTGGCAGTTCTACAGCCACAGGATGTCTTGTCTCTCCACATTAGGTCCGCTGGAGAAAAAGAAATTTAAGCAGCTCAATGAGACACAAGCTGTCCTACAGTGTAACTAAGGGAGAGATGCCAAGCAGTTTAAAATCAACCTTTCTTTTTGAGACCCTGACATTTGCCAATGGATATGATCATATTTATAAGGCTTTTCAGCTTGCATAAAATGAAATGTGATGAAGGGCAGGGACACCCAAGCCTTACAGCCAGAAGTTGTTCCAAACCCTCTAGATTTAACCCATTCCTTTGTAGAGCTCTGGACAAAAGACCTTGGTCATGATGAACCACTTTTCCTCATCAGTTGTGGCACTGGAAAAAAAAACAAAAAAAAACCCCACAATCTGGTCCTGTGACTTTTTCCTTTAGTACACCTCTATTTGTCAATGCTCAACACATTTTTTCATTAAGAAGAATCAAGATTATATATACTCAAGAAGCTGTAATAATGATGGACACAGAAACATCTGAACCAGGTGAAAATCATCACGTACCCTTTGACTTACCCTGACTACCATTTTCAACAATATCATCAACACAAATCTCCACTGACAATGCACAGAACAACCATTTGCCTCTATTATTCCCTCATAAACTCCATCGATGTTAAAATAAGATAATTTGTGTATACAGATGGAAGAATAAGAAGAAGGGAAATGGCCACAACTTAGCTACATGCTGATGGGATTCCTTAACCATCAATGCTTTACAGGTACCTTCAACAACTTCTCTAGTTAGTAACAAGACAAAGCAAAAAGAAAGGGAAGAAATTGAGCTTTTGGTTTCTCCAAAGCCTAAAGAGGAAGTCTCCTGAATCTGACCATTGTCAGAGAAAACAGTAATACAAAAAGTATGTATTTCAATGCGCCCATTTTTCATGTTTCGCGCATTTAATAAACACTTAAGAAAATACAAATGGCATCTACAGAACCAGGCAACTCGAAATAATTAAAGCAAGGGAAATTAAAGCATGTGAAATCTAAACCGTCCAGTAGGCAGTAATAGTTGAATCAGTATGCTATAAGATTCCTCCAGTGCTTGGAAGTGACATTTTTTGGTTGTATAAGCGATACTTAAAAGATGCAAGCATTTAATGAATTTCTCAAGAGTCAAGTTAAGCTTCTTTGCTAGATGTTCATTAACTGCCAAGAAAATTTGTACTAAGTTTAAAGCACAATGAACACACTCATGCAGAATTGCTTTATTTGATGCAAACTTCATTTCTTGCAAGGCTGAGTATTCCTTCATCTTATGAAGCAGCATTTAAAGATCCCAGTATCTTTTCCACCAAAGAAGATCTTAAGATATAGAAGAGATCCTATCCCTCTGCCCTGACCAAAATACCAACCCCAGCATCATATTACCAGAGCCTTAAAGTCACCATTTCTACCATGCTTCACATTACACCTGCTTCAGATGGCAACATACTACATGAAAAATGTTTGCTGACTCATCTTCCTGCTCTGCTGGCAGATTCAAATCACACAGCCCAACATGCGATACACACAGCAGAAGCCAGTGATGCTGAATGTTAAAAGGCAGCATATGCCATAAATGGTGACAGCTGCCTTCTCCCTTCTTGAAGTGGTTTCCAGCTCTATTTACTGTACTTGATGAACTAATAACGCACTTGAGACTCTGCTTAATAGAAAGGAATATCCCCATCTTCCCACCACAACACCCAAATAAATAAATACAAAATGCTCTAGGCTTTCTCCGTGACAGAACAGCCTCAGAAAGCTTCACTGATGCCAAATGACTGAAGGATACGTGCAGTCAGAATCTGCTTCTGCAGCTATGAGTTGGATTCTGCAGATTGGCCCCTGCTGAAACACAGGGCTTTGCCATCTCTGGTGTTAGAGGAAGCATAGATTCTTACTTATCTCTGCACAGTCAGTAAAGCTGCTCTCATGGATGGTGGAGTCAGAGAGGAACCTGGCACAGCCAGGAACAAGCAAGGCAAACCTCACAAAAAACACAATTTCAGATACATTCAGGGTGCTAAAATCAATGTCACTCCCCAAGAGTGCTTCCAATACATCCAAAACTGCAGCAGGCAAGAATAATTCAGTGCATCAGGAAGTGCACCTATTTTCTCACTGCAACTGTACCTACTTTTCTAGTTGCACCAGCGGCACAAAGCAAACCCAGTGCTACTGCTGCAACAGCCACATGCCCTTCGTTTCTCCAACAGCTCAGGAAAACAGAAGCAGATTGCCTGAGCTCTCAATCAAGGCTACAGTCAACACCCTCAGCCACAATACAGCCCCACCTACATGAATTTTATTCACCGGACAGACTGCAGCAGAAAAAACAGCAAGTCACCAAAGATAACAAGAGAGGACAGGAAGACTGAAGAATTCCTGGCAAGAGGAAAAGTATGCAGAAGTTATACATGCTGCTCATGAGCAAGGTACCGAGACTGAAAAACCTGCAGCAGCAGAGTGCAAGGGGACTGCATTATTACATCTCTCATAACAGCACAAGCCAATTGTTCCGGAAGGAAATCAGGTTTCTGGTAGCCTGCTTTGGGCAACATTTGAACAAGAACACTGTTGCTGACCTCAAGGGAACACTGGGATCCCCGTCTCAGTGACCACCGGCAGCCTATCTTTAGTGTTGCCTTGGCAGAGGACATTAATATGAATGACATTTGAAGGGAGGCACTTTTGGAGTTGCTACCATTCATGCAGCATTACTGCTACGTGCACAGGATCATATTCTGTGCACAACTGCACGTATCTTACCACCTAAAAGAATCATCATATTACTTTACAAAGCTCATTCATTTAAGCAAAAGCAAATTATATTTCTTAAATATCTTTTTTTCTTTTTCCTCCCCCTGGAGTTTTCTTTCAAATATATTACTTTATTCGGAGATCTTTCCACTGATAGATTGCCATTGACTTACTTCACCCATGAAGGCAGGACAATGAACTTCTGACAGGTAAGTGAGAAGATTTTCTCAACGTGGGAGTTAAAATTCTTCTGCTTTAAAGTTTCATTCGCATTCAGTGTGAAACTGAAACACACGAAACCCCAAGCCTTTCTGACCGTTCTCCTAAGAGATTACCAACTTGTGATAAGTGGAGAAGCTCTTGGGAATACTGATCTTATGGGAGAGCACACAGCAATGCAAACACTTCTTTTCTGACTTAGCAACCAGTTTCTTCTCACAAGTCCAAGGCATTCCTCCTTACTTAACCTTGCAAATAATGGCATATCTGGAGCTTAAGTGTGCCACAACTCAATCAATTACTTTCCTAGCTCCCCCAGATGTCTCACTACTGTATTAGCCATAGGTCTCGCATATTCACAATTTCCATAAATATGCAGACAACTTTTGTTTTTCATTACATAATGATCCTCCTGCTGATGCAGGTACGCAGGATGCTGATACATTTATGAAGTGGGATTAACTCCTCCCTTCCCAGGACCACAGGAATCAGCAGTCTTGTCACAGCAACATCATCGTACTGCCCTGCCTACCTTATTCCGGTGCCTGGAAAGAAAAAGAAGCGCCACTCTTCAAAGATAATTTATTTCAACAAACATCCTGTAACGCAATGCTTTTACAGTAATTGTTGCAAGCACTACACCTTATTCAAACATTTAGATACATCTCAGCCGCACTCAGAGGAAGCAGAGATGCAACAGGCACTCCCTGCCCATCCGCACGAAGCTGCAGCCCCGCCGGAGTCCAAACCTGCTGCCCGCCGGGCTGCAGCGGGCCCTGCAGCCCACCCTGCCCCGAGGCCCCTTCTAGCCGGGGGAAGGGGTTAAAGCCCCGATGGGGGCACGGAGCGAGCGAGGCGCTGCCCGGCTTCCCCCGGCAGGCGCCGCGCCCGAGCCCGCAGCCCCACTGGAGCGGGGGAGAAAGAGGAGAGAGAGGGCGGCTCTGGCACCGCAGGGTTTACCCTCCATCTCGCCTTCGTGGTGGAGCCGCCGCCTCTGCTCGCGCAGACCGGAGATGAGGGAAGGCACTACCGACTACAGCCGCTCCCCCGTCGACCTGTCCCGTGCCGCGTTGCGATCGAGACCGAGCCTTCGCCCCGCACGCCCTCAGACGCCTAGCCCTGCCCGTCAGACCTCGCCGCTCCCCCGGGGCCGCCTATTAATACCCTCCGCGCCGCAGGCCCGCCGCCAGCCGCCGCCTCCTCCGGGTGGGGGCAAGATGGCGGCGGGGCAGCAGCCCTCGGGGTTGGCTTTGGCGCCAGGCACCTGTTTCCCACTTGGGAGCTGAGTAGTGATGGAGACTGCCCTGGTGCTCACAGGGAGCTTTGTTGTATTCATTTCTTCTTTTTTATTATTATTATTAAATTTAGAGCTAGACCATAGAATCATTGAGGTTGGAAAAGACCACCAAGATCACAGAGTCCAACTACCAATTCACCTGCTAACCACATCCCTCAGTGCCACGTTCACGTGGTTTTTGAACACAGCCAGGGACGGTGACTCCACCACCTCCCTGGGCAGCCTGTGCTACCGCCTCACCACTCTTTTGGAGAAGGAATATTTCCTAATACCCAACTTGAACTTCCCCTGGCACAAATTCGAGCCATTCCCTCTCATGCTTTCACTATTACCTGGGAGAAGAGGCCGACCCCCACATCAACACAGCCTAATTTCAGGTAGCTGTAGAAAGCAATTAGGTCTCCCCTTAGCCTCCTCCAGACTGAATAATCCCAGCTCCCTCAGCTGCTCCCATAAAACTTGTGCGCCAGACCCCTCACAGCTTCACTGTTCCCTATTTTGGTGGTTGGACCTTTCCACCCAAGGCTTTGCTGAAGCACCCACATCTCTACTGGAATCAACATGAGAAACACTTTGATTTGATTTTAGGAATCACAATGCGATTAAAACATTAAGGTCGGGCTTAGGCCTTGGTGAGATGACTGTCCTGTGGCAGCTCGCATCAGAGAGGCTGTAGCAGGTTAAAAGAAGGAGTAATTAACATCCATGATCTCTCCTTCTTCCTGAAGGAAGGAGACTGCTGCTGCTTGTGACCAAATTCTCAGAAGTCTGGCCTCAAAAGAAGTAGCCTTCTGGCAGGTGAGCAGTGGTGCAAACAGTCAGGCCCTGCCAGGCTCCTTGCTTTTCTGCCAAACCCACACAATTGTGCTAGTGTGCCTCGGCTTTTAGAGCCCTGGTGCGGCATTACCAGCCATCAAAGGCTACTTCCAGGCCTCTGTGTGAACTGTGGCTGACCTCATTATCCCAGTTTATTCCAGGACACCAATGCCATTCAATGCTACACACGTGTTCCTAATTCTAGTCCCTTTAATTTCTCATAACTGCTGCCTTAAGAAAAAACAAATAAATAAAATTCTTTTTTACAACATGTTAGTGCTGTTGCTACAGCAAAGTCTGAAAGTGTCCCAAAATTAACTACCGGAGCCCCCCCACAGCTCATCTTCCATTAAAATTCAGGCCTGATTAAAGTTTGGCAAAGATTTTTGGAAGCTACTGAAATATTCAGGTGTGAATTAAACATTTATTCACATATAGTATTTTCATTTTCCTTGTTTGTGAGGATACAAATTGTCTAACTTCAACTGCAGCATCTACTAAGTCATTAATAACTTCAACAAGGTAATTTTGTAGTCCTATAGATATCCTTCACTGCAAGAGATAAGTATTCAGACTTCACTGTGATAGATAAAAATGGTAGATATCACTAAATTAAAAATTAGTAGTTGCTTGGGAACAAGTGTTCATGGCCTGATTGTGTTCACTGTGGGGAAATGAAGAACAGCCCCAATCAAAACTATGCATTTCTTCTGCTTCAGAAGAGCTAATTTCCTCAAGCTGAGGAAAATGCCGAGGGAAACAGGAAAGACAGGAAAAAAAGAAAAAGTAAAAAAGAGAACACCGAAAGAGAGTCTCTCTTAAAGTCTGTAATAAATAGCCAGAAGACAATGATTCTTCAATCACAGAAGGTAGTAACTTTCCCTTAAAAACTCAAAGGTGGCATTCAGAAATAAAATAGAAAACAAAGAGAAATGATATAAATAACACTTGATATAAATTACAAGTTACTATATCAAAAATTGATAAGGGGGATTATTAGGTAGGGTGAATCTGTAGTTGTAACAGCTCAGGACAAATGAAACATTTTAAGTGTGTTAGAAATAACGCAGAGCCCATTGTGATATTGGCCCATCAGTAAATGTAGTTCCAGAATGGTTTCATGCTGATGCAGGATTTGTAAATATGTTTAGTAAGTACTTCACTACTACAACTGAAACAAGTAGTCAGTCTCATAGGGACTATGAAGAACAGCACTAGTCTGCTAGTAATTTAGAAAGATAAGAACCATGACGATTGCCTTACCACCAGCCTTAGGTAGCTTTTGGTTCCCCTTCCAGGACAGGTGTTCTTTCATCTGCTGGTGTTTTCATAGACTTCAGAGTACTTTTGAAATTGCAAATGGGTGCTAATGTCAGAAAACAACAAATGCATTGACAGCAAAATGTAGACCAACATCAATAGTTGATGTGAATAACAGATTTAATTCAAAAAGATCTCCAAGAAAGGAATAGAAATAATTCCAGTCTTTTTTTTCATGAAGAATGGATCTCATCGAACTTCTCTAAATTTATTCTTTGGTGAGACTGCTCATTTGGCTAAGAGCATATTGATGTTTTTAGACTTTAATGATAGTCTGAAAGAAAAATGTAGTACCCCACGATATCATTAAAGCACATGCTTGACTAAGATTTGTCTAAATGACTGATTACAAAATGTAGCTGACAGTATAGAACCTTCATCAAACAGCTCTGTTTCTGTGAAAAGGCGATCACATCTGAAAATGGCACTAAGATGACAGAAATGGCAAGGGTAATGAACGGCAAGCTGGGTCTTATCCAACAAAATACATTTGTGCTAAGCAAATCCCCATAATGAGTGTGAAGGATTGTAGGTGCTGTGTACTGAAGGGAGACTACGCACTGAAAATGATTTAGGAGCTGTAGTCACCAACTCATTGTAAATCCTCACTGATGGTGTTACAAGAAGGATTAATCTGCATCAGGGGAGTGGGAAGTAGGGAGATAGTTTTATCTCTGGATATATCACTGATGAGACCAATCTCGTATACTGTGTTCTTGTCCATGTTTTGAAAAATTACTGAAAAATTGGTGAGGGGGCAGATTAAGAGTTGAAAATGTGATCTAAGAATTGGAGAAAAATGCTGCTAAGTGAGACTTAAACACTTAAACAGCTCAATCTGTTTATCCTATCAAAAAGATTGACTTGATTACAGCGTATAAGTACCTCTATGGAGAAAAAATAAGAAATTCTGAAGAGCTCTTTAATCTAGCAGAGAATAGCATAACAAGAAGCTGTGATAGAAGCTGAAGTCAGACAAATTCAAATGAAACACTCTATTTCTCTTCTTAAATTGACAGTATGTCACTGGAACAAGCTCATGAGGGCAATAAGAAATTTTTAATGTTTTTATATCTTCCAAGCAGGAAAATTACCTTTCTGAAAGACAGGTTTTAGCCAAGTGCAGATTACTGCCCTCAGTGCTTGTACATGTATGAAATTTAATGACACGGGAGAAAAGGGAGATCAGACCATACGACTAAGAGGTTCTTTGCAGTCTTACTTCATTATTTCTTCTTACACTAAGTAAATATAAAAAAGGGTAGCTATTGGTGAGCATTTGCTCAAGATTATATTCTTTTAACAACTGACTGCAATCAGTCTCTGTGAAAAACATGACTTTTCTGAGTGTGTAGGATTTTAAATGATCACAGAACATGAGGCATTCTTGGCAAGCAGAGTATGAAGTATCAGAAGATAATTGACATTAGTCACCTATTTTCATTTGTCAGTGCACTAAGCTGACTATATTTCAATTCATGTGGGTCACAAAGGAGCTCAGAGGAGTTTAAGGAGAAGCTGAACAGAGGTACAGAAGCATGAATCTACTAAAAAAACAGGTCATCAGACTTAAATGATGTGCAGTTAAACAGCAAGCTTTGAAATTCTGGCAGGCAAACCAGACAACTAATTCTATGTGCAATATTACACTGGTAAATATACATCAGTTTTAAAAATTTATGTTTCTTGCCCACCTTGTGCGTAAATGAATCAAGTTACCTCACCTGAAGCATAATGAGCTGTGGAATGCAGTGAAGACTAAAAGGTTTGACACTGACAAGTAATACCTAGCTCTCTGAAAGCAGCCAGGACCACACAACGGAATTGTGTTGCACATAAACTATTGAGAACTGCATTTAAACATTAATGAATTAAATTGTTGTATTTGCTAGGAACTTGCATCTTCTATCTTCTACTCACAAAGTTGATATGGCGACGTTAACCTTAAGGCTCTTACTATTCTCATCATTTGACCCGCTCCTTGAAGGTCGTTACATGAAGACACAACTTCTTCATCAAGTATACAACCTCCTCTAAACTACATAGAAAACCAATGGCCTCAAACAAGTTTTCCAAATAAGAAAACAATATTAACCAAAAAGGACTCAAATGTTTTTGCCTAATTTTATATACAAACCTTAACACTCTATTGATGGTTCTGACTTCTGAATTTATTTAGAGAAATCCCAGGCCCTTTACAAGGTGCTACAGACAGAAGCTTTCAAAATCGCTAGATAACTTTTGCAAATCTAACTTGGAAGCTCCATAAAGAAGCATCTTTGCTCCTTGTATTTTCCCCAGAACAGACTGTAGACTCCATTTTTAGAAATACATAGTATTCCCAACTCTAAATGGGGTAAACAAAACCCACAGGATTAGTGGTGTTCCGAAAATCAGATCCCAGGGCATTAATAATTGAAGTGTCATGGTTACCTCTGTTGGTATCAGTATCACCTATGGAACTCAAACATTAGTAGTCTGGTGCAGGTAACTGAGACAGGAAAGAAAAAGCATTAAGAGGTTGAAGGGCATTCATTACCTTTTTGATGCCTAGAGGCATAATGTTGCTGTGCTACTGGAGGCCAACCAAAGGTGAAGGCTGATCATTCTATACAGTGAAGTGAAGAACTAGTTAGACTCTCAAGTTTCAGCATGCGATGCCTTCAAAGGAACAATATTACATTAGCTGGCTGGCAAAACACATTGTTCGGAACATCAAGGCTTGAAAAAACAAAACGTCAATAGGTGAATCTCAGACCCTAAAGGCATCAGCAAAGACAACCAAGTCAGCAGTAGGAATATTGAATTCAAGGAGCAAAATATGGCTACAGGACACTTTCCAGAGATATTAGGAGATATTATTCAGCATATCAGAGGTGATCAAATGTAATTCTCTTGAGACACACACACATCTTCTTCTGGATGTAGCATCTTCAGAAATCCAAAGATCATACATTCTATAAAGAGTCCAGGTGGAAGAAAGCACAAGGAACCTGAAATTATGCCCCACCATTCCACCACAGGCCTGGGCTGGACATCACCAGCTTTATCCTCATTGGCTGCTCAAATGGAGGCTCTCTCAAATTTCTGTCAAGATTGCTGTGGTTTCATAAACCCAGTTTATATACCCATGTTGTGTATTTAAATTTAGAAAATCACACCTATATTTTCTTGTAAAAAAAAAAAATGTAGAGAAACTTAAATAAGGCTACTTATAATCCTTTCACTTGTAACCTTTCAAAACTGACTTTTGCTGATTCAAAACAATAATGATAATTACAGATCTGACTGTTATTCTCACGTTTAATAAAAGAAGCCTCACAACATATGTTAGTAAAGAATAGATATCTAATGTGCCCGATTTTAAAGTTGTAATACTATTTTTGAAGGACAGGTACATCTTGTACATTCTCTTTTAATTAGCATTGGCAAACCAGGCCATCCCATGTCCCATATCTCTAACAGTGCCTCTGGTGGATGGCCAAAGAATACAAAACCTTATAGGAGGAGAAACCTTGAAGGATTTGGGAATCAGCAAGCTGCTTCACCCATTATGTTTTAATTAGATATTTTCTTAGGGTGGATATGTTCTCTAGGAAAGATCCTCATGATAAATAATGTTTAAGAAATCTCAAGACTCAAGTTTATGAAGTCACTTGCCCCTTCTGTAATTCAGAGGAATTAAATCACTCCCACAAATTAAAAATATGACTGTCATCCGATTAGTGCTGTTTGAATGAAGCAGACAAAAGAGTAAGCAGAAGCAATAAGGAAAACATGTTCAAGTATTGCAATGAATAAATGAGGCTATTTCAAGTTCCAGACTCTAATTTCATCTCAACAGTTTGTTGATGACAAAGGAAAAAATTACGCAACCTTCATTCTTATGGTTTATAGAATTACCAAAATCTTCTAATCTTTAACAATATAGCAATATAACTCATACATTCATTGTGTTTTACACGGAAAAGTCTAGGGAAAAATAACCAATAAAAAAAAAGAGTGCTTTCATTTGTGCAGGGTGTTTTTCATATACAAAGGTGCTTGGGTTTTTTATACACAGATCTGTTAACATGCCTCTTTAAGCATAGGAAGAGAAACAGGATCACAAAGAAGGGACAGAAATAAATTAGAGAAACACCAGACACTGTTCTGCTGTGGTCACTGCAGCTAGTGTGGGCACGTATGCACTATCTTTAAGCTAGAAAGCCTGGGTATTGCTGAAGACATAGCAGAAGTAGCACAGTGTGCAATGCAAGCTGCAAACTCTTCCTCAAGGCTGGGTATTTGGCATGTGGCCCAAATGGAGCTACACACTGCTGTAGCCAAAGCGCTACCGTGCACAAGGCTATCTATCATAGATGATCATATGTGCTGCCAGAACAGATCCTTGGTTTATACTGGAAGTCAGCAGATAAAATCCATGAATTAAGATAAGGAAATTTGAAGATGCAATTAGTAAAACTGCGAGATTTCACTTATCAGTGCAAGCTGCATCATTTATACTCTCTCACAATGGCTCTTCTCAAAAATATTTTGTAGAATCAAGCCTCATTCACAAGGTACTTTTGAGAGAATGAAATCTGCAGAGCACAACAGTAGCAGAGATGAGGTAGAGAAGGGGCAAAAATCTCCACCCTAACATTTTGAAGTATCACAAGTCTTAAAAACAAACAAAAAAAAAAAAAAAAAAAAAAAAAAACCCTATACTCTTGGTTTTCCACATGAAGTAGCTTTCATATTTAGTACTTTGCAAAAAAAAAAATTAAAAAAAAAAAAAATATATATATATATATATGTATGTATGTATATAGTGTTTTCCAGAAAAAGAACAACTAGGAAACTTTGAGCAGGCTAAGTATATGCCATCCTGAAATACTTGTATGGCAAAAGCTGTAATTTTCACATTAGCAAGCTGTAAAATGAGAGGCATGAATATTGTTTCTAAAATCAAGATCTACGTCCTTTTTAACATGCAGTCACCATAAGATAGCATCAGCTCAAGAAATGCACTCAGACAGGTCTAACACACCATCCAGTGCAAGGCGCTGTGTGGAAGCATTTAGAAGTACGTACAGATACTGCAGAGTAAGTAGAACACAACTGCATTGCCCTCCAGAACATGTAACCACCTCCAGTAAAAAGGGTTAATGCATGACATTCCCATGTCTGTAAACTTCAGGAAAAGAATGAAGGTTGTATCAATTCAAGACAGATTTTATATGAATTCTTTTTGGTTGCAAAGCCAGAGTCATGGACCACATAGCACTCAGAAGGATGCGAAGCAGAAGGCAATTTCACAACCATGCTGAGCAACGTTATTTAGCCAAAAAGAAAAAAAGAAAGAAAAAAAAAAAAAGGAGCCTGTGGGTTCTGCAAATGAAATGACTCCAACAGTCACTTGTGCATGGCAAATATAGAGCAAATGTAGAATTCTTTGAACAAGCAGTGTACACCAAGCATCACAAAGCTGCATTCAGGAGAAAAAAGAATGCTTTTTTTGAATCCTCTTAAGATCTGATATTACCTGGCACTGTTTCTTCTAAGCGTGCTAAGACCTATGATGGCTGAAGAATTCTGAGGTGAAAGGAAATCTGCTGTATGCAGGCATAACAACGATTGATGCGAATGACAGGGATATAAAAGACTAGGCGCAGGGATGAAGGTAACAGATGTCATCAGCCCACACCCAGAACAATTATTATTATTATTTTTTTTGACAATGATATGTTTTAAATAATGCACATACCACATGTAGATTAGAGAGCCAATTTCAGTCAGGTGGCCTAATACTTCTGTGCCTGTCAGGAAAAATAATGCAGCAATCAGGAGGGGACTATTTTAATCAGGACAGTATTAGCTAGATGAAACCAGTAGGCGCTTCTGGCCTGT
This sequence comes from Alectoris magna, assembly GCA_030625065.1. NCBI lineage: Eukaryota > Metazoa > Chordata > Aves > Galliformes > Phasianidae > Alectoris > Alectoris magna. Next base: position 109,566,637 of record CM060561.1, on the reverse strand, counting down.
GTCATAGAATCATAGAATCACCAAGGTTGGAAAAGACCTCCAAGATCATCCAGTCCAACCATCCTCTTACCACCAATATTTTCCCTCTAAACACGCCATGTTGTCCCTCAGTACAACATCTAAATGTTTCCCAGATTTCTCATAGCAGCAGAGGCAGAAGTGAAGGAGTGCAGTGGCTCTTTTGTCTCTCTGTACGCTGTTGGTTAAGATGCACAGCTATGCCAAAGAGTGTTAAAATAACTGAAAGGAGTTTTAATAGGGGAGATCTATGCAGAAGTACCGGCGAGCATACATTCAAATGCAATGAGAATCTGTCCCGATCCACCTGGTTTTCGTGTAGCATTCAGAGTTCTGAACTACGCATCAAGCTGACCTTGCAAATTCAAGCCAAAGACCAAGAAACAGAGACATCTGGAAGTCAGGCACAATACAGTGCATATCTGAAATGTCTGTAATGTCTTTTTTTATTTCTTTTCAGTTACTTCCTCAATAACTCTTTTCTTGTGAGGATAAAAAGGTTAATTTGTGACAAAGCATCTTTTCTAAGATCAAAGGAGATAAATGAGAAATATAAGCACCTCTCAGGACAAGAATTATACTAAGCAGCTCACTCCTCTTAGTATATTCAGCTCTTAAATAACTTTTCATAAGTCCCTATTGTTAGATTAAAGAAAACAGCTTGCATCCAGACAATACAGAAAGATCAGGATACTTCCAATGGCTTTATGAAAGTAAGTTAGCTAGTGCACTCCTGAGAGAGCTTGCATCTGAATTCCCATATCCTGAGCCTGGAGTATGTTTAATGTTTTGAGGCTGAGAATGAGCCAGTGATTTAGAATTGCTACACAGAAGGGGAAAAAAATCATAAAGTAAAAGAAGTCCTAAATCCAGGTGAATAGAAGAAAAGCTTCATGAGTAGAAACAACACTTCCTCCAAAAGCACTCATTAAAGGCACAAGCTGTTTCTGCTGATAGGTGCAAGGCTAGGACAGGTCTTCTTGAGAAAGTTTTTGATGCAACATAAGATGTGGTACTTAATGAGTACAGCACCACCTTTTTGTGGAGTAGAGATGTGAGGTGTGTACTTACTTACAGAACTCTTGCATAGTGATTAATAATCTTAATAGTGATTTATTAATAATAAACTAGACTTCCCAGTGTAGAAGTGGTAGCGTGCAAACAAATGACCAAATGGGAGAACTTTGAACCAAGAGGGGCTTTTAACAGTTTTCAGCTGCATTTTCACTTTGGCAAAGATATTCATAACTGAATAGCTGAACTGGAGCCTGTGTGTTGCTCTTAGTTTCACCGTCAAACACTGGAAAAAACGAGGATGCTAGGATTTTGTGAACTGTCCTCTTGCAAACAGCAATTCACAGTGCATTTTTAAGACTGCTTGTAGAGAGAAAATTTAAGAAAGATGTACAGTCATTTGCAAAACAAAAGCTGCAGCTTTAAGAAATGTTTCCAAGTCCTGGATCTGGCAGTTATGTTGACCCTTTCACATAGAGTGTGTTGGTCTCAGGCTACTCAGGCAGGAAGAGGGATTATTTCCAATAACTATTTTTACTGCATCATTCAGAACTGACTTTCTCCAAAGTCACACCCCACTCAATTTTTTTAAGGAATTCTTTCCTAAGACATCTTTTATCTTGAGATCTCATTGGATTTCGCAGGTAGAGAAATGCAAACTGTAATTGCTCACTCAACCAGTTGTACTCAAAATAGTAGAGATGACAACACTGTGTAGTCTTCTGTGCTTGACAACACAGGAGGATACAGATTAAAAAAAAAAAAAACCTACTCTACAGCCACATCAGAAAGAAAAGAGCCGGATGAGTCACTGAGTACAAAGCCCACCAGCAGTGCAATTGAAAGAAATCAAAATGACCTTTTGCCTTTGTTTTAGGAAAGATACCAGTACCATTTTCAAATAAACGAACAGCGGAGAATATCTGACAAGTATATAATCTTACAATGTATAAACATATTTACATATTGGTGAAAGTTAAACAAAGAGCAAATGCATCATTTTAACACGTTCATTTCATGTCTTCTTATGTAAAGCAGTACAGAGTGGTACATAAAGCACTTAGTCATAAAAATGCCATAAAATTATATACTCCAAAATCGCTCCACTGAAGTCAGTTACATTCCCTCCTGAATCATAAATGACTTTAAACATTTAATGTCAAAAGCAACACGAGACCAAAACATGCAATTTTACATACATTGCATCTTTCACATATGTAATCTATTTCTAATGGTTTTAGTGTCAGTGTAGAAGTTGCGACAAATAGGAAAAATAAGAAAATCACTGAAACGTACTCTGTTACCACTGCTATTTAGAAGTGCTAAATCAGTAGCTCAAATCAGCATTCTTAATTGACTTTTGAAATAGAGTTACTTGTATTGATATAGATAATTCTTCTTAATCATGTAGCTATTAGATTCCTCTTCAAAGGTCAATCCCTACAGTTCAGAATTTTTCAGTTAATACTTTTAGCCCACTAATACAAATTTACCCACTGCAGAAACACTGGGTATCTCAGTTTACATCCAGCTGTACAAGATGACCCACTAAGGCTTCTTATTACAGAATTTGAACAACAGACACAACTGCTATCATTTTTTACCCTTCTCTGTATATCAATTAACATATTTTTTAATCCCAGTCCCTTGTTTCTCGGTTCATTTACAGTGACAAAGTGGCAATGAGGGCTTTTGTTCCACTCTGGATACTTTAATTTCATTTCAGATGTCAATGAATCAATGGCACTAACTGCACCATTTGTTTTCAAACAGAAATCTCTATTAAGAGCAAACAGGAATTTTTGCCAAACAAGTCTAGCCTCGGATCTCTTTTACAGTTTACTGCTCCCATTTTCTCAGAGGCTAGCAAGAACTGGTGCAATAATGGGACTTCAAGTATCCCAAAGAGAACTCTCTTTTTGTTTTCCAAAGAAAATTAAATTTGTTGGAAGAAATACAGAAGTGTCTGACCAGCACAGAGTCATTAGAAAAATCTCACCTTTTTAATTTTGCTACTCTGAGGCTTTTTTCAGTATCCTAACTCTCACAACAATAAAAGTTAGGCACTAATTAGTTTTATTATAAGATAGGCTATCAAAGGAGAGAGCTAATCAGTGTTTCTTCCCTTACCAATCCAAAAATTCAATTCAATAAAAAGGTTACAGCAAACTGGTAAAAACAGGGCTGCGTTCAGAGGTTTTCCAGAAACTATTCAGCACTAAAAAGAATATGGAAGCTTTGTTACATTGAAGTATTTTATACCAAGTATTTAGCACCAATTAGGAACAAGTGGTCCATTTACACATGAGAATTCTAAGGTCTGCATCTCAGAGTTCAGCTTTCCTGGTGTGCTGAAATGCCGTACTTTCTGCCCCAGTACAGCATAACCACTGAAGAATTGATCCCTCTTTGCTGTGCCCCACTCCAGAATGCCATATACAACCTCTCAGTGTAAAGAATGGACCGAATCTTTCTCTTGAATTCTCTTTTATAGTGCCTCTCCGTCTGCTTGCTTCTACTTTACTTAAAGGCCAGAAGCATATGATCTTCAGTGGTCTTAAACCCCATGAGGTAATTTAGCATCATTGTTTATGACATAGAGTCTAAAAGTTAGCCTAGTTTGACAGCAGTCCCACCTCAAGGGCTTGAATTTGTAAAAATGCATTGGGGAGACCAGATTTTCTGTCTGATCCTCACTACTCTAGGCAACAGTGAAAAAAAAGCTAGACACATATGGTGGCAACAGAGGACAGCCAACAGACTAGACTCCTGTGCTACTCTCTAATAAGCTCTTTCTCCTTCCCCTCGCACAAAGGACTAACTGGAAAACAAACATAAAAAGGAAGTTAGTTTATTTTATTTTCAAAATCTTGTTTGTTGTTGTTGTTTTTCCAATTTGACAGTATTTAAAAGACTGGGCAAAGGGTCAACGTAAGAGTTTGTATCTAGTCAGCTCCTTGTTTGTCTCAATATCTGTGTCCATAATAGATACGATCAGAGAACTTCATTAGCTGTCTGAGAAGACAGAGGCCAATGAGAAAACTGAACAGGCATGGAGGATAAATCAAGTGATGATGCATCTTGCTCAGGCATCAAGTTAAGCTCATCTTCAGATTTGGAGCCAAATGCTTCTTTCAGGGTGGACTGGCAAAGCAGGCTTGGAAGGTTTTGATCTGCATCAGTAGCATGAGGGATTGTTTACTCTGCAGGACATTCCAGATTTCTTTAGGAGTCAAATTCCCCCAGTGGTTTAGAGTTTGGACACATTGGTAATGCGCCAGATTTCTTCTGCTCTCTTCCTGTGGCATGGCATGTTTTTATTACTCTAGCTTTTGTATTATGGACTTTTGTTACTACATGTTTGAGAGTAGTGTTCTGTGGCTCCTGGGATATACACAGTGTCGCATTCCTGTTGGCTTGCCAGTACTAAACGTTTATCATAGGGCTGCTTGCTACTGCAAAGGAGTACATTTGATGGCCCAGGTGCTCCCTTCCAGATCCCTGTTCCCTCTAGACAGCCCTTCCAGTGTACGCACAAGCCAACTTCAAGGACAGCTCCCAGGAAGCATGCTCCAAATCTGTCCTTCCTGGACACGGAAAAGAAAACTAGAAAGTCTCCAGAGCCATCAACACAACATAAGCACCACGCTGCTGTTAAAATAAACTATAAAAGCAGAGATTTCTCAGGCTGACTGCAGTTGCTGCTGCTTTCACCATCTCCTTCCTCACCCCAGGGAATCAGACTTCACACTGCAGACGCTTTCACAACACATCCTCCCGCCCAGCTGACAGATATATTCATGCCAGACTCAAAACAACATGGCTTTTCCATCTACCTCTTTCTCTAGGTGATTTTAGTCCTTAATCAGCAGATGTTAGTCATTTCCCTCCTGAAATTTGCCTTCTCATTTCAAACATTCTTAAATTCAAACAATCTACTGTCCTTGCCATGTGTGCAATTCCACAAACAATAGTAAGGAGTGATATTGAGGGCAAATGGCCCGATCTAGCTGTGCTGCCTAGATCCTGCCCTGAACTACTATGGGAATTACAGAGAAAAATGCTGTCCTACACAACTCAAGTGAATGAATTACTATTAACTGTAACAGAGTCAAATTTTCTGCTGTGGTGACTAAAGCTGTGAGTAAAGCACTTTATACTGAAAGCTCCCTCTACGACTACAGTCAGAGGACCTGAATCAATTACTGAGGTATTTGGGGAAAAATATGAAGACATAAGTAGATCCACATTTATACTCACACACACTCTCTGTCACCATTCTCCTCCATCAATACACCTGACCCACTTTCTAAATCCCTGTTGTTGAAGATGTTGCTGATCCAAAACCTGTTTCAGCTTATTGGGAACATACATTCATCAGAAAAATAATGCAGTGCAGCAGTGTCTTCTTCTGTCAGGAGCAGCTGGAATTATTGCTTACTTGGTCACCCTAAGGCATTCATAATTGGTAGGCAGGAGATGCGTGCACCAAGATAGGCTGTAAAAGACACATTTTATGCCAAAAGCAGGTTGGGAATGCCTTTGTAAGTACAGCAAATGGTTTTATTTACACCTTAATGAAGGCAATTTTGTTGCATTTCATTTTCGTGGTTTGCATAGTAGCATTTGATCTGGTGCAATAAAGATTCAAACAACATACATTTATGATGGCACAGTACCAACAACTGTTACTTCCATCTGAAGCAAAATCATAATTCCACAGTAAAGAAAAGAAATCTCAACAGCTCACACTTCTGAGTATTCAGATATGAATCTGAGGATTTAACTTCACAATGAAGTAACATTAATTTAACCAAAAGTGATTTAAAATCCATTTAAAGACATATAAAATTAAAATTAATTTAAACTTAATTCTTATACAAAGTGTCAGTACTTTAAGCCCTGCTCACCAAGTTTAAAACAAAATCACGTTATCTCCCAATGTGTCTGATAGCTTGCAATACCAAACAGTGTGGGAATCCGTGAAGATGCCAGTCTGTGTGAATGGGAATGGCTGAGGCATGGGTACACATTTCTTTCTGCCAGGTCTCCTACTGGAATAGTAACTGCAGGCAGATGGAGGGTAGCAGACAGCAAAGGGACTGTAAGATTTTAAACCAGTGCAGCTGTTTTCTTAGCAACTGCTTAGCCTGAGCAGCAAATACACAGTTCTGGCAGCTTTCCCAAGTTGATAAGTTATCACCTGTCACATTCCCTTGCTTGGCCATAGTCTCAGTAGAGGTAGCAGTGATGAAAGAAAATTAGCTGCCTAGCTCCAGGTGAAGAAGGCTTGTGGACAAGGTTGCCTCTCTTTGCTCCTTCAGCAATGCTGCTCACTGCATCCGGCCCACGTTCACAACTATGCTCTGAAGCTCCACAGTGGAGCTTCCTCCTATCCTCTCACACTCTTCAGTGGCTGACTGAACAGCTACTTCAGTTCCTGAACAAGCCTGTGAGGAACTTCTCCCTTGTCAGAACGAATACTGTTCAATATTAGTTATCACCACTTACTAAACAGTGAAGGTTCTGTATATGGATGGAGAGTAGAGTAGGGATATTTGTCTGCTGGCTGAGTAGATCCAGGTCAAAGCCAAATCCAGAACTGGACTGCAAAACTCTCCCCACATCTTTGACAACACTGTGCCCATTCTTGTCAACAACTGGCCTGGGAATCAAAAGCATTAAAGGCTTACATACTGCAGACTGCTGACTCCCAGCATTTTTAGTCTACGGTCCACTTCAGTGAACTAATAACTCTCTTATTGTTGACCATAACAGAATCAGAATCACTCAGAATCACAGAATGTGAAGATTGGAAGTGACCTCTGGAGATCATGTAGTTCAACCCCCTGCAAAAGCCATGCCCCATAGAGTAAGTTGCACAGAAAAGCGTGAGCAAACAACCTGCTGTGATATGAGCACTTGGTATAAAAAAACAAAACTGATGTAGAAATTGCCGCCAATTTTTATTGCATCCAAACAAGAACAAGCAAAAATTTGTCTAAGTTTTGAAATGCGTAAGCAGTTCATGAAAGATGGATTCTTGTGGAGATAATACACATGTAATTTATATTTTCCAAGATGTATCACCATTTCAAAAGAAAATCATTGAATGATGGAGGGTGATGGAGACCCAAGATGGTGCCCGAATACACACAGCTATGCACTGTGAGGTCACCAGCCAAGCGGTTGTGATGCCAGCAAGAGATGACTGTGATCTCACTGACTCTTGTGAACAAATTCAGGCGCTGGCAGAGACCAGTGTGGACTCGTGCCTGGACTCCAGTTGAGCACAGCTGCGAAACTTGGAGCACTCAACGAGGACTTGGTTTTGTTGTGCTGTGGGGCTGCCGGTAGCAGTTTTTGGTGCCCATCCCACAGCATTGCCTGTGTGTCCCTGGCCCTGCCTGTCTTAGGAAGCCGGGGCTCTGTGGGGTGCGCTTGCAGCAGCAGAGGTGAGTGTTGTGGGTACACAAATCCAGGGCAGCCAGTGGGGAGTCGGGGGGGGTTGCTGCTGAGGGACTGAGACATAGCTGCTGCCTGCCCCTGGGACAGTGAGTGACCATAGCCTCTCTCTTTTGCAGTTTGTGACACCTTCTGCCCACTGCAGCGCCAGTGAGGGGAGCAGCTTTCCAAACTCAGCTCTCCCCAGCCCACCGCACAGCCCGGGGCCATGGAGGTGCCGTCAGACTGGACCTGCCCCATCTGTGGGCACAGTCAAGGCGATGTTGCCTACACGACCCCCTGCCTCCACCAACTGTGCTATGGCTGTGCGCTCTGGTGGGCGAGGAAAAAGCCAAGATGTGCCACATGTGGGCACAAGATCAGGACCATCCGATACTCGGTGAGGTCAGAGGACGATTACATTGAGTGCCCTGTCCCGCAGCCTGCAGCGCACTCAGGTTATGGCCTGCAGGGTGAGCAGGAGCCTGCAGAGCCGATCCTCCTGCCTCCTGAGCACAGCTTCCCACCTGAGGTCTGGGCTGCTTATTTTCAAGAACACCCACGAGACCTCAGGCCCCTGCTCCAGTGGCTCCGACAAGAAATCAGCAGGATGTCCGTCGATGGATGGTGGGAAGTGCACGCAAGGCAGAGCATCGTTCTGGGCTTCCTGTGCAAATACGGGCTCGACGAGGCAGCCTTGCAGCGGGAGCTGCAGCTGAGTCTCAGAGGCCTCACGGTGCACTTTGTGAGGAGGCTCATCATCATTGCCACAGCCCTGTATGGCCCAGAGATCCGCCGGCAGCAGAACCACCGGGACACGCGTGCCAAGGGAGGGCATGATAGCCCCACAGCCAACCCCAGCCCCGTCACATCCCGTCAGGAGCCTCCTGCCTCAGGCCCAGGTCACTCAATCAACCCTGCAGGCCCTGGCACTGAGGAGCTCCCTGGCATTCTTCATGGGGGTCCTGGGCACACCACCACCACCACTGTGTCGTCTGAAAAGGAGCCACAAGAGCTGGGGCAGGTGGAAGCAGCAGGCCCCTCTGCCCACAGCAGGAACCGCTCGGCTCGGGGGCCCCGGTGCCGCCAGAAGAGGAAGGCCCACAGCAGCTCCCAGGACTCATCCCCACCCTGCAAGAGGCCGCCCTGGCAGTAGCTCCAGAATGGCACCCCACCGCTGGGCAGTGTGGCTCAGGTGGACTGCGAGGCCAAAATCAACCTCTCAGTCTGCTTCTCAGAGAAAAGAAAAATAAAAAATAACAGAAAAAACATTTTCTTGTCTCTGAACTGCTTCCTTTAGAAGGTGTTTCTCAATATGTAGCCATTTGAATGTTTCTGGTTTTCTTTTGGAGAGACTTTTTATTCTCTTTAATGGCTTTCATTTTATATCCTATTAAAAATCCAAGGGTAATATTAAATACATAGAAATCCAATCGATTTTTTTATATTCTATACATATTAAAAAGTCATTTAGACTAGTCAAAGCTACCTTGGAAAGGATCAGATTTAATTTCAGGGGAATCATCAGCATTCTACATTATGTTCCCATTTGTAAAAGAAGACTTAAGTGGCCAAACTCTTCCAGCTAAGTGGAGCTGTGTCCCCAGTATAGGCAATAAGCAGTTAGGTGGCAAAAGGGTCCAAAAATGTTGGGGAAAACAAATGGAATGAGACTTACAGGACCACGATTACCTTAAGCAAAGCCTTTCTTCCAGGTGTCATTGTAGGCTCAGAGCTGCCTGGCTGCCCCCCACTGTCCTTTTTGCAGAGCTCATGGGGATCTGGTCAAACAAGCCGTGCTGAAACGTGGGACAATTTTCCCAGTATATGATGCAAACAGACAAATGATCTGCAGCTGGGCTAGGGAGAAAGGACAACTCTGCTGGACTGCAACAATCTTTTCCTTTTCTTTCTTATTTTTTTCCTATTGAGTACCAAGGGAAATATAAAACCAATAATTTGGTATGTATGGGCTGGGAGTCATCTTTGTGCTCCATGGAAGCCCCTCCCTGTGATGCCAGTGAGATTTGGAAGATGGAATCTGCCAGCACAGGGTAGGAGGAGCAAGAGGGTCCTGTTTGCTGCTGGGAGGTGCCAGCCATGCCTAGTGGAGAAATATTTTCCCCCAGAGTAGTTCTAGAAAATGTTGATACAACATAATAACCTGTGGCTCTTAGGCAGCATTGCTTGACAGAGGACTCTGCAGAGCACTGGGCTCATATCTTCATATCTGCATGAGTAAGTGCAGGCCAATGGTATCACAGAGGTCAACGTGATGAGTTTCACCACAAAGTGCAGAAACATCATATCTTAAATGCTTCTATACAGCAGCCAGAAAAGTGTCCCTGAAAAGATCAAGGTGCAGGAAACAAAAACAAAAAAGCCTACCTCAAAATGATCAAATAATAATACTTCAATGTATATTAATTTATCTGATTATCAGAAAAAAATTAATTGGAATTTTCTAGAAAAGAAAAAAAAAAATCACCTGGAATTCCCAGATCCCTTTGTATTTTAACCAAAGTGAGAGAGTTAAAAACAGAAAAATAAATTAATATAATAGTCATGACACAGAGGAAGAGAGCACTGATCTATTTTGATACTTACGACTTTCAGACCAGAGACCTATGAAAGAGTACTGTCCTGCCAAGCTGTAAAAATGAACTGGATGAAAATCACCTCAGGAAAGCTAATTGTAACTATGTTTTTCTGTCCATCTCTGACCTGCCACGTGTTAAACTTGTGATTCTTTTTTCCGCAACAGAAATTGAAGGAGAGAAAATTCTGACATACATTGCTGGATTGCACTGACCATTAAATGAATAGATGAGGTTAAAGGGGATCCATGTGTCAGGTCATCTTATAACTGAGCTGAGAAACGTGCACTTTTTATGAACAAAAAGGAAGACTTGTACCAAAGCACAGGATTATCGCTACATGATCAGTGTTGTTGAAGACAGATACCCCAGTGCAAAAGCCTAAAAATACTTGTGTCAGAGCAGCGGCATGCAACTGCAAAGTTTCCATAGGAACAAACTAATTTGGCCCAAAGAGAAATTACTTAGTATTCAAACTGAGGTAACACTTCCGAGGCAAAGGTCATCCTTTTTTTTTTTTTTTTTTAATTTTCTCCCTCGAGGTAGTAAAGGTTTCTTTCCCCACTTACACATTCATAGTCGTCATAGAATATGAAATCCATCCAAAGTTGATGGAGTAAGTAGAGAGGGAGTGTGTTCACATCTTTTCTAAGTTTATTTACTCTCGATGAAAACTGTTAGCTATAAATAGCAAATGTTCTTTGCCTTGCTGGTCAGCATCATTGATAACTATTATCACATCACAATCCTGCTGTCACAGTGATCATCATTATAATGTGCAACAGTAGAACTTAAAATACACACAAACTTCAATCTTAATAATTATATCCTGTGCTCTAAGCAGGGCTAGGGTACTGACCTGATTTCTGGACCATAATTATTGATGATATGTAGATGTTAGCATGTTAACAGTAATGGCTTGTTCTTACCAAATAATTTGGGCTCTGCTATCTTATTTTCAGAGGGGAAGAGTAGTTCATAGAACCGCAGAATGGTTTGGGTTGGAAGGGACCTTAAGGCCCACCCAATTCCAACCCCTGCCATCCAATGGATCAGGCTGCCCAGGGCTCTATCCAACCTGGCCTTGAATGCTTCCAGGGATGGGGCATCCACAGCTTCTGTGGGCAGCTGGTGCCCATGCCTTCCCACCCTCTGACTAACCAATTTTTCCCTAGTATCTAATTTAAATCTCAAGTAAGTTTAATCAATTGCCTCTTGTCCTACCACTATCTATCTAAAAGATTGCTCTCCATCTTTTTTATAAGCTCCCTTTAAGTACTGAAATATCATGTGAATATGATCTAAGCTACATAACTTGGCTTAAGAGCAAACAGTGTTCCCTGGCCCATTTTATCTAGTATTGGAGACATAGTCACTGCCCCTACAACACCTTATATCTTTTTCAAGAGGAAGGGAAATGAAAATTAACTGTTACATTTTGAAGTCATTAATGACCTCAGGACAAATTTTCCCACCATGTTTATTCTAACAGGGGCATTTTCAGCTCCAGCAGTCTATGCTCAAATGCAACTGATGTTTTTAGGGTTTTTATTTTAAACAACAGTAGGATAGAATGTAATGTTTTTCTTATTACTTTTCAGAAGTGTTCCCTATATTGATAGTTCTGTAATTTTAAAACTAAGCCAGGAATCCACAAAACATTTTTAATTGCTTTCACATCATCGGGTAGATGAAATGCTGTGAAGCGGACTAAACATGATGATGCTAAAAGGGGTAGTGAAAAGCAGAGGTGCTAAGGCACATACTTGGAAAGGAAACTGCAAAAAAAGAGAACTTCAGGAGCAAGATTTTTCAGAAATCCAATTCCCTGTAATATCAATTCAGATTCAATCAGATCAGTCTCTGCAAAACCAGAGGGTGAAGGATGGGAAAAGTCAGAGTTCTCCAAGGCAGCTGAGATGAAGAGAGGTCTCAGGAAAGAAGAAAATACCACTGCAAAGGCTAAAGGCCAAAGGAAGCAGGCAGAGGACCAAGATCAGGACTCTCTGCCAAGAGAATCCAAAAGAGCAAATTCCAAGTCCCAGAAATATCATTCAAGAATCCCTAAACAGAGATAGCAATTGAGAGCATATAAGGACATAGTACCCACTGGGTATGTGCACGCAGAAGGAGAGGCCAAGACTGTGAAGTTCAGAATCAAATTCCAGAATTCCATGTGTAGGGTATCAGTGCCGAGGCATAATGGAAAGAAGACATGGTCATGAATCAAAGAGCCTGGATTTAAGTTTTGACAGCTAATTGGAGGAACTTGGGGTGTCAGCAAATGTAGAGCTTCTGGACCTGAAAAAAAATAAATCAATTTTTTTTTAAAGTTCATATGTCAGACAAGCATATGCAAGATTAATCTGCAGGGGGGGAAATAACTATATTCTCTACACCACGGGTAATAGCAGGAATCTGCACAGGGGACATTGGTTATTCTCTCAAATGCTGTGATCTATGCAGCTGAAGTACCTATTGTTTGTTATTGTACCTTTGGATTCCTCAGAGTAGCAAACATTTTGTTTTAGAGTCATTTATGTCTCTTAAAGATGGTATTTGCATTGCCTTCCCTGTATGAGACCGTTTTGCTTTGTTTTGTTCTGTTTTTCTTTCTGATATCAGTCTTTTCTTTGCAAGCTGCCTCTTCCCCATTATTGAAGTCCTAAAGCCTTCACTATATGCTAGAGAAGTGGATCCAGCTCCCGCCGAGGAAGATCTGGAAATCTCTTTCAAGTACTGGATCTCACAAGATGGCCTATGTATGTGTGCACCATGGCAGCACCATAGCCCTGACTCTCCACCACTCACACACCAGGTGCAGCAACAATTTAACAGACCACACTGGTCACACACATCCTCCATGACCAGGTTCCAGGAAGGGTAGGGTAGGGTGTTACACAGTAGATGGATAAGACAAAGAATAGTCAGGCAAGGAAAATAGGATGAGGCTCCACGGCAGGAACCTCTTGGGAAATCATAAGATTCGACAGGTCTGTGAATTCCTTCATATAAAATAAAAGGAACATGTTATTCTTTCAGGATTAAAGGAGCTTGGGGCCCTTAATCCTAATGACAATCATCCTAATTACATCCTAAAAATAAGCCTAATAATGTTTATGACTTTACTTAATGATAAAGCACATCTTCAGCACATCTAAGGAAGTGTTCCCAAGGCCTCCCTGTCCCAGCCTGAAGGAAGGAAACTGGTGACAGTGACCACAGAACCAGATATGCAGACACCAACATAAACAGTCAGCCTGAGCTGCCTAAACCTCATTGCACCCTTCATGCATTTGCAGCCATGAATACTGAGGGGGCTAGCTCTCAATTTCACAGACCACTTGCCAAGCAGGAGATACTCACACAGAGGGGAAAACAGGACAAGGATGGAAAACGTCTGATCAGATTTCTCCAGTATCAAAAGCATCACACAAGCAGATCTTTCCGTATTCACCCGTTAATAATTTACAATAAAATTAGCATACACTTAAAATCTCCTACACACACACTGACTAGAAAACTTCCACAAGCTTTACACAATCAGGAGGGCAAGCGGATGCAAGATGCACTGAACCAGGGATCAAAAGCAGGAGCTGCAGCTGGTCCTGACAGAAGGGCCTAATAACCAGCTCACGCTGACACTGACAGGAGCTTCAGCTAGCAGCAGAGAGCAGCATGAAGCCACCATTGAGCAGAACTTCCTTTCAGATATTCTGCTAAGAAAGGCGGACAGCTGACAGGACTGAAATGGGCTCTGTCACAGTTAAGAGACCAACTTTATTCTCTCACTGGTGCTATAAATATTCCCTTAGTTTAACTGGTTTCCAGCAGTAAGTGCTCAGACACATCAGGAGAGAGAGGTGGTTTTTTACAAGAATTTCCAAACTGCTGTCTCAATGACTCCTATTTAGGGGGGCATGTACATGCCAATCCAGATTGAAAAATTGTGATTTTAAATAGCCTCCTTTGAAGCCCCACACTCGTAGGTAAGTACATCTTGACAAGCAGAAGAGAATTATGGTATTTACCAATGTGCAAAAATGCAGTTACCTACAAATGGGAACAATAACATTTTTACTTTATAGTGTATTGATAGAAAGTGAAAAATACTACCTAAGTGCTCAGTTAGGCCCCTGCACTGTGAAATGCTCTGGGCTCTGTTCTGCTTTCTTTCACATCGAATGCTAACAGCTCCCCAGGCAAAGCACAGAGATGTTCTGCACTTCATGTGACATTCTCACCTACCTTGTACATTTGAACATACATTGTACATTGTACAGAGCCTGCTGCAACTATCTAAGATTACTGTAAAGGTCATGTAGATTTCTATAGTGACAAATCCAAAAATAAAAATGTGGCAAGGACTACACGCAGAAAAGAAGTCAAAATGGAACTTTGTGTCCAACAACAAACTGATTGCTGATATCAAAAGCGGTGTGTGTCACCTGGAGCTGTCTGAACAAATACTGCTGGATTTTTCAACAACTTGCATATGAAAGCATCCCAGAAAAAGCATGCCTCCATGCCTCAATGCAATCCAACACGCTTTCAAGCACTGTGCCGTTACAATCTGGAGTCCTACTAATTAAGTCTTGCAGGTGGGAAAAAAAATCCCCTGCAGGAATCATTCAGATTTTCTAACTTTTCCCAAATAGTTTTCTTTGTGTAACTTGTACAGCTGGCACCAAACATGCATTGCTGTGGTTTTCTTGGCATGAGGTTGCTATGGCTGAAGTCCATGTTGTTCAAGTGATAAAGCTACTAAGTACCAGATGCACAAAAAAGGCACGGGCATCTGTATTTCACTTGTCTTTGTATTTACCACCCAACCCTGAAGCTCAGACACATAATGCTTCTGCTGGCTTCTTCCTTCCTTCCCCAGTTGGCACATAAATCCAAAACTCCCTCAAGGGACTCAAGTGTAAACATGAGTGTTCCTCAAGTACCTAAAGTACTTGTGGCCCTGCACGTAGATGCCTAAATCTTAACATCACTTGGCAGTGCAGCACCAATCCCTGCTGGGCCCCACCAGTTGGTGTTCCAGCTGGTGGGTGATCCAGGTGCTGGTCTATCAGCATGTCTAAAGGAAGAGTGGCACTTCTGCCTTTTCAAGCACAGCTAACAGATGAACTACTGTTCCCCTCAATGTACAACAATCTAGTCGTAAACTCAGCAAACGAAGCAATACAAAATGCATTTTCAAAGCCACGTTCTGCCTTGTGGCATGCGAATTCACCTCTTCTGAAAACTGCTCTTACCATAAGTGTCTGGCTATTTTATGAGGCAGATGTCTTCACCATCTCTCTGGCCGAGCCTGCTTCACTTTGTATAAAAAATTAAAAGCGCACTGGGAGAAGGAAAGAAACCTGACTCTGTCATCTTGTGGTCAGGACTCTCCCCAGGGAGTTCTCATTGCCAGGTATACAGAAATGACTACACATTCTGAAGTAAGGAGCCACAGTAAACAATGGGAGTAATGTCAGAGGAACTTCCATGGGGGAATTGTTGATTACAAGGGATATTCTCACCTCCAAATTTTTAACAATTTTAAGAACCCCAGAATGAGAATGAGAGGGTGTAGAAGCACCGTCCCTTAACCTCATATCAGCGCAGATTCATCAGGAAAGATGGGTTAAATCCCATCAGGAAGAGCAGAACACTGTGCCTCTGTGTCTCTGCATACTGGCCGTAGCCTCTGAGTTGCCATGCTGCTGCATCGTTCTTTAGACAAAAGGACCAACATAAATTTAGGCTTAAGAAAAATGCACGCTGCAAGCTGAAGGATGACTGATACATAACAAAACTCACACTCTTATAATGTACTGATTTGTATTCTAGCTCTTGTACCCAGGAAC
The DNA here is from genome assembly GCA_030625065.1 of Alectoris magna. NCBI lineage: Eukaryota > Metazoa > Chordata > Aves > Galliformes > Phasianidae > Alectoris > Alectoris magna. Next base: position 109,550,706 of record CM060561.1, on the reverse strand, counting down.
ACTAGGAGCATCAGAGTTTGTCCAGCTTGACACCCAGCAACCATTTTACAGGTGAAAAGGACTCCTGGAGAATCACTGTGCCGTGCTGTTTAGACAAGCAGCTTCTGCTTGTTTTCTTTCACAGAGAGAAATCTCTGAGTCATCAGCATCATTACTGCCTCCTTTTTGCTTACCTAGCCTCATTAAAAGGATTAGACTGATCAGCGAGGGGCAGCCATTTAACTGGCGCACACTTCATAAACAAAGGTTCACCAATTTCCTTCCATTTCCTCTGATATTTTTTGCATCTGCTGCTACACGAAGAAACGCTCTGGCCTGATCCTCCCCATGCAGGACTTCAGTTCTTAAAGAGACAGTATTTATTATTTGCTATTTCAAATACAAAACATGTACACATTTTAATCCCTCCCATCAGCCTAATGTCTCTACCTAGAGTAGGTCTAAGATGATTATCATTCTCTCAGCTAAGTGACTGCCTCTTACATGGCAGAGAATAATAAATGCTCCTTAAATCTCATTACAGTCAGAGGAAGATGAGTCACTGAATGCCAACTAAAATAAGCATGGCATTGAACTTGTTTTCAGTCACTACTGCACAAAGCCTATGGATAAAGACAGGATGAATGACACCAACCAATTGTCTATTGGCAAAATCTGTCTCTTTCAAAATAGGATAGTAACAGCAGCTGAGATTAATGATCTAAAGATCACAAAGCATATATACACTTAAACAGAAACAAGCTGCAAGCATTTCTGAAATGCAATGAGAACTGCTTTGAAGAGCTGTCATATGGTACAGAGCAATGTTAGGGGACAAAGAAGTCAATTTTTCTCATCCATCTGAATGACAGATTTGGCCCGGGGACATGAGGGTAAGGCCTGTTCCACCTCAACAAAGAAACTAACAAACATAGGGCATGTAATGGCTCTGGGCAATAACAGCCATTGCATTTAGTAGGGAATTATCCTAATTTTCTTTCCTATCCCACTAGGGAGCTATTTGGTGCTGACCCAGAATGGAGAATACTACCTATTGCCCTGAAAAGCACTTCTTCATTTAAGGATAACATGTTCAGGTCAGTTTGCCGTGTGAGCAGGCACCCTTCCTGTCCTGGCAATATACCAGTGAGCAGCTCATAAGAACAACGTGATAGCAGTGCTTTATTGTAGAGGATAGCAGCAGGGAATTCTTTATCTGTGGGTTCGACTACAGCCGGATATTTGCATCTCACAAATGAATGCTGAAGTCCTTGCCCGCCTCATCTCAGTGAGATCTCTGCCAGTGAGGTATCAAGGCATAAGGTGTACTTCTGAGGATTTCTTCTCTTCTAAACAGCATCTTGAAATTCTATAGCTATTGTTAAAGAAAAGCTAATGAATAAGTTTTGGCATGGGGTAACAGTACAGGCTTTAGATCTTCTGTTTATTGCATTTCATTTACTGAATCTCCTTGCGTGGGGCTTAAGATGCAGGTTTCTACAGCAGCAGCAAATGTTTCGATTTCTAATATAAAAATCATGTTGATTATGCAGGTCAATGGATCCACAGCAACCGTGACATTACTTGTGACAAGTGATGGGAACATTGGATATTTTTTGCTAAAGATAGTAAATAGGGAGACAGTTGAAAACTGGAGCTAACGCTGGAAGAGATTAATGAGAAACTAAATGATTTACAAGTACCATGTCCTCATTTGACTGGAAATTAGATAAATTAACCTAAAAAAAAAAACACCAATGCACTAATGAAGCAGAAAAACAACTCCACAAACACATCACAAATGGACTTGATGGGGGAAGGAGAAAAAAAGTGAAGAAAGAAATGACAGCCTACGTTTAAAATGTGCTTGGCATCCCAAGCATTTAAATGGTAACAATTCAAGCAGAAGCTCTTAAAGTTGTTTCCTGAAGGTGACAGGCAAGGAAGGGGAAGCTGATGCATAGTAGCCTATCTAAGACGGCAGGTACAACTCTTCAAAAGAGAATACATTGTACGGGAGAGTCTTACAGGACAACTGCTACCCAGCATGATAACAGAAGTGTAGTTTTAATTACAATGGACTTGTCAGACAGAGGAGAGTTGTAAATTCCGGGGGCAGAGGCTGGGTAAAGGGCAACTAGCCTGTGGTAAGGAACACATTTCTGGGGATCTTCCAGGATACTCTCCCAATACAAAAAGAAATCTAAAAACCATGCATTTTTTCCTATTTCAGCAAATTTGCATAGGCACAAAATGAAAAGTACTGATTCTGCAGCAAAGCGTATATGAAAGGGACTATTTCTTGGGAACCTGCAGCAAAGCATCACATAATAGGAGTCGAACAAAGGAAACAACACAGCTGGGTTTCCATAATCTTCATCACCAGGTCCATTTTGCAGGCACTAAATTCTGTCTTTTTGTTGCCCCGGCTACTAAAGGGGCTACAGCAGCCATACAGGATGACCAGCCATTTTGATATTAGCAGTTCTCCCTCCGGCCTGTTGTTTTAATGACAGAACTTTCACTGAACCTGAGGGCTTGTCACTACTTGGCTTAACCTTAATTGTTTTAACAGGCCCACTTCTATGCTGAGGTTCCTGGAAAACTGGAAGTGATTCACAGAAGAATTTTACTGGCCAGTTCCATTATCCCTGCATTACCTTAAAGGCGATTCAGCTATGTCTTGTCTTGTTAATTAAAAGTCTGTTAGGTATTACATTAGCTTTAACTTTGGTTAACTTTGCAGCTGAAATAGCTATATCTGCATAATATACTCTATTTAAACTACTATTTAACCTGCTCAAAGCTTCCTGCTCTAGAACTTAATCATGAATGCTATAATTAATATGTATATTGCTAAAAGCATATTCTTCTGAAGTTCTTCTTAGTCTTGAGTCATGAATAAAAAGAAAAAAAAAGGAAAAAAAATCTTTTTTTTTCTGGTTCAGCCACCAAAGCAAGAAATGGAAATAAAAATACTGTGACTCAACATATAGCTATATTTAATTTCACTTTGAAAATTATTTGTAATATGGAATATATTCCAATCATTGTTTGACAAGAGGAGGACAGTAAGAATCACTGTGGATGGATTCAGGTCTCTCTTAAAGGCTTCTATCTGGTCTCTCCTCACTGCTGCAATGTCTGTTTCTGTATTACTGTGCAGTAAAAATGTTTTAACAGGCGGAAGTCAGTGCCTAGAGCAGCATCCTAGAGATAATCAACAAAGGTTTCTCCAAGGTGTGAGAACAACCATTGTGATTTAGGTTTGGATTGGATTTGAAACTTCCACATCTAAATCCCAAGCAAAAACCACTGTAGTATGGGCTATTAATGGAGAAAAGAAACACATCGACCCTTTCTTTGTTGTTCCAAGTGGTATCTAAGTTCCTTTCTGAATCAAAGCTCTAATGTTGAAATCCTCATGTTTGGAAAATATCGGAACTATTCTTGTCAGCGTTTCCACTTTTTTTTTCATTTTGGTTTGTTTGCTTGCTTCAGCCAACATCCTTTGATGAATTCATTCGCATTCAAGAATTGTTCTGGCCATCCAAATATGGTGTGTTGATTATTAAAGGGAGGAAGGAAGCTAGAAAGATGCAATTCTGTTCCAGTTAAAGGCATTTTACAGGTATTGTTCATGTGGAACAGGTGAAGGAACATCACAGGGATCATGAGATGAGCTGTCCCTTCCGTGTGACATATCGCCAATTTTAACAGCATACTTAGAGCTACCGGAGAATCAAATTCATCTCCATGTAGAAAATTGCACTTAAACCTTCAAAACAAGGCTCTCTAAGTGAGACATAAATTATTGTCTATACCACTTTCCTGACTCTTGAATGGAGCTGAATTTCCTCCCAGGAGGTTAGGATAAATATGAGTACTCTTCTGAAAAAACTGCAGAGATGCTACAGGTAAACAGAATAACATTTGTTTTAATAAAAATATTGAACCAGAAGGGTGTTGTGGATTTCTGTTAAGATCACCCATGTACAGAAAAGCCCTTAGCACACGAGATTCTTTATGGTAAATGTATTCAGGTACAGTCACAGCCATAAAAGCAATGTGTCTTTTTCATATTTGCTGCAGAGGACTTTCTTCTCAATTCTATTTGTCTGTTTAGGTGGAGCAGACAAGAGACACAATATCCAACAAGAATCCTATGCACATAGTTGCCTCTGCTACAAAAAAAAATAGCTGTGATTCAACAGAGACTCATAGTTTGTTTTAATTTGAAAAGGTAAGCAAGGTGCTTTACAATTATCTTTGCCTTCAGTAGGGCAACTTTAAAAGATTCATAGATCTAGAAGCATGATCTAGTTTTTTGTCCAGTCAGCCCGCAAGCACACTTTTTCAAGGATTTGAATGTGAAAATAGTGTTGTTATGGAGCAGCACAAAGTAATGTTTACCCAACAATCCATTAATACACTCATTAAAATCCAGTCTTTAGCTAGGTGCTGACTAATCCGATGAGAGCTGAAGATCCCTCTGTCCTTTGCAGAGGCTCTCAGTCTACTGCAGCAGGATCAAATAGAAGACAAAACAGTATGAACATATGAGAAAAAGAAGAAATGTGATTCCCTTCTGTTCTGCTTTAAAGATATTTGTTACCAATGTTTGTAATGCTGCAGTGAAATTAAATCTATTCTACAATATTGCATTCTCAAAACAAACACATACTGTTTTATTTTCTTCATATAAAAAGTATGTGCCTATCTAGTGGAGACAGTGTCATAAAAGGAGCAACTTCTTATGCACAGGGAACTTGTTATGTTCTTCCTAGATCTCTCTGAATGTACACAATAATCCAAACTGCCAGTCTCAGTAGGCAGGCAATGAAGGAGCACTAAAGCCACTGCCCTACCGGCAAGGAAATGACTGATCTCCATGTGCAAGGCAAGCAGCGCTGCTTCACCTCCCTCTGAAGGAGGACACCCCACCTGCCAGGATACGCTGGGCAGTGAGCAAGCTGCTCCAGAACAAAGAACCCACTGGGCACTTAGCAAGAGAGTGCAGAGAACAGAAGGCATTTGTGCAACTGATAAACAAAACAAAACAAAACACATACACACCAAAAAAAAAAAAAAAAAAAAAAAAAAACTTGCAAGAAAACATGAAGGTTTTTTTAAAAAGGGGGCAGGAGAAGGAAGAGAGGAAAGGATAAGACAATCTGTGGGGTCATGGGTGGAAGAGATGTTTGTAGCTTCACCTGGAGTATTTTTGAGATTCTTCCTATCAAATACAGCAGGGCTAAAACATTTCCTGGACATTTTGAAGATAATATGGAATGAAGTGGAAGCCAGGAGGCCAGCCTCAACCTGAAATCACTCTATTAGACCAGTAAACTAAAAGGAAGAAAATCGGGTTCTGAATGAATGAAAAGCTCTATATATGTGCTCTGTCATAAATAAACAAAATATGCTCCTTACTCCTTACTGTCTCTGGGACAAGTGGCAGAGGTGCCGGCAGATTCTAAGGGGCTCCAGACACACGTAATGTACAACTTGGACTCATCCTGTAGATAACTCAGTACTAATACCCGAACTACCAGGTCACGCTTTCAGAACTTCACAAAACATTGCACCATAGGAGAGCAATTTCATAGAACAGAAATAGAGATCAAGAGGAGGAAACCTCAAGGACAAATCATTAGAAGTGTTTCGGCACCCCACTGTATTCATTTCATTATGAAGATCACAAACAATATTTGATGGAGTGACCGAAGGTTCCAAAATGTAAGAGATTCACTTCACTATTAAATTTCAAAACTTTAATTATAAAAATGTCTGACCAACTCTAGCTGGCACCTGTACCTTATGATAATGAGAACAAGAAGCAAGGGGACTTAGAGACTGAACTACTCTTTCATTCCTTCAGATCAGCCCTTTGGATAAAGGCAACGGCATAAATCTTGTAATTAGGAGTGAGTTTGAACTGCTAGTGTTTGAGCTACACGAACGAGATTTGTCTTGTGCATAAGCAGGGACTTATAACCTTGATATGATAGTTAGGGCACATGCTTATTAATGCCTCTCTAGATCTATCATTCGGATATTTCTTTATATATCTATGTCTTTCATTTTGCAGTCACAGGCTTTGAAAACTTGAAGACATTTTCTTCTTCTTCTCCCTTTTATTTTTTTCCTTGTATTTATTTTATTTTTTTTTCCTGCTTGCCTTCTGCTTTCTTTCCCATTCAGAAAGCCAGCTCACATTCTGTCGAACCAATGCCAACTTCATGTAGAGAGCTGGCACACTGTCTATGGATTATCTGAAGCAGAAAGGAAACTCAGTTGATACACAGTCCTTGTACTAATCCACCAAACACACACATCTATTCCTTGTGACTACACCTGAGTAAATACTAAGGTATAATCAATGCAGGTGGAATTCAGGAATGTGACAACAGTCACAGCAGATGTGACCAGAGGTCCTTCCTTCCAGAATCCTCTCTCTGACAAGGGCTAGAATTGGAAGTTTAAATAAGAACGTGTAGAGGTTTTGTCTCAAAGTACCATGACAGCCATCAGCAGTTTGCAGTTTCCTGAACCACTGACAATGTACATTTATTTCTAAGTCCATTAATTTATACTACCACTTCTGGGACCTGGATAAAGTTGTCAGGCACAGAACTACACTCCTTCTGCCAGGCTTGATTTTACCTAACTTCTGCTGTCTAGATCTTTAATGTCTAGTTTAAGTCATTTTTCTTTGTTTACTTCACCAACTGAAAGTAGTCTTTTCAGAGGGAAATTCAGCTCATCCAATTGAGCTCCATAGATGTGTAGGATAAGTTGCATTGTAGAGAAGCCTGATTGTTCCTCACTAACTTTGGAAAGAGCCTGACAAACGCCTGGTTTCTGACAGCTATAGTAAGGTGACACAGATTCACTGCCAAAGACATGCCCTGGAACACAAAGTACCATTGCCATAAATGATTGATTCAGGAATTCTAGAAAAAAAGGGCTACAAGGGACTGCAAGATGAGTCTCAGACTATACAGAAACTCTCCAGCCTCTGATCTGAGTGAACCTATTGCCCTTTAGGTTGGAGCTGGTTACTGAAATGACCTACTCACAGTATATAATTTCTCAATAAAGTTCAGGGCTGTTTCATAGGAAACTAGTACCTTATTTGATAACATACTTGATATTTCCCGCAAAATTCACTATCAGACAATAACATCAATAACAATAAAATGTTTCCAAAAAGCAGAAAATGATTATGCAGTGAACTGTTAAACTAGACTGAACGTAACTTGTTAAGCGGGGAGATCATTAAGTGAAAGTTCAAGAAACAGTCTTGCACAAATGTCAAATGTCACAATTATCCATTTGCTGTTAAAACGAGTACTCTGATGATTTTATTTATTTATTTATTTATTTATTTTTGCTTCAATGCTTTATTCTTTAGAGAATTAAACATCAGAATCAATTCTAAGACATTGAATTTGATAGAAAGGAGGATATGGTGCCTGTGGTAGAAATCCTCTGACAAGTACTGAGGCACTTTGGAGGCTCTATAACATCCACCGCCTTTCACAGGCCTCAGTTCCGCTGCTGCCACAGAAGAGGTAGGTAGAGACCACAGCTTTGTTTTCAGCAGACTCTCTTTTGAGAAATTTAGTTGTTCCCATCTCACCAGCCAGTAATTCAGTGCATGCAGTCCTCACTGGCTGCAGAAGTTGGCCACAACGCAGAGAAAGATGAAGGAAGACTTTATTACACTCTGCTTTTCTGTAGAGCCAGCCACAATCTGGCTTTAAGCAAACATGCAGAAATCATTAGGGTGCTCCAATCTGATTTACCATGGCATTTTTATCCCAGTGTAACTTTATCATGTGTCAGCAGAAACCCAGAGTGACATGGGAGCTATTCCAGCCCAGCTATTTAGAGCTCCTCTGAAACAAGCCGTGTGTGTTACAGTAGGTTGGCTTATGTAAGAGGGTAACCTCGTGATCTGCAGCTCATGCCAGTACCCAGAAAGGCCAGCTGCTTTCCATCCGTATTACACTGGTGCTAGCTTGAATGCAAAAGTGCCCCATCAGTTTTGGAAATCCCTCTGTTTCTACATGGAGCTATTTCCACATCTTGCTAATCATGTGCTTACTTCCAACAACAGCTCCAGCCTCCACCACCAAATCCAGTAAGAGCTGACCTCAATCTCCTCACCCGCTTACTCAATGCCATCATTGAACTACGTGATATGGAAGGGCTCTGCCATGATGCATGGTCTGCTAGCTTCTTGGCTCAGTGGACAAGAGGCAAATTTAAACTCATCAAATGTCTTCTTGCAATGTCTTTACAATGGGAAATAAGAGAGTGTGGAATGGAGATCACACAGCAATAGTGGATGTTGCAATGCTAATAACTGTGGGGATAGCTGGAGAGAGAAGACAAGTATGAAAAGAGAGAGAAAGTAGGACCTCTTTCAATTACATCTTCCTTTGGTAGATATAGATATACAGAAACAGGAGCTGAAGGATGCTTAGCCTGACATGCTGGTATTATAAACCATCCAGCAAAGGAAAATAAATACAATTACCTCTATTCTTCTTCTATACATTCTGTCCCGTGACCATTTGAGCCAGAATTTTCAGAAATAGAAGCTAGAGTTAGAGCTACATTTAGACATGAGCACAGAATAGTTAGTGAAGCCTGCTGCATGCTCAGGAGCTTTGTAGCCAGCTTGTGTCTTAACAGAGACTTGTCTGTTCAGGTCTGTGCTTCTATTTCTGAAACCCTTGTGTAGTGATCTTGCACTAAACCCCAGCCCATCCTGCTCATTAGTTTGTGATTCAGTAGCCCACCAGCTAGTCATACGGTTAGATGAATGGCACATGAAACTTTTATGGCCAGTTCTCACCTTTTACTGTGCTTTCAACAGCTGGGTAGATTAGCATTCAGAGTGCACAAACAACCACATTTTGCTTCATTACTTTTAAGTAATAAACACAGTGGATTCTCAAAGTTCTCCCAACCTGTTCCTCGCTCCTTATTGTTTTGATACACTAAACCACAGTGTCCCAACAAAGGCATATTTCTCCTGTATTCAGATTACTTCACCGTGAAATGACTCAATTCAGCAAGTGGGTTTGAAATATACACTGAAAGCAGTGTAAAACAGCACCCTTAACAAGTGTGGAAAAAGAAGTGTTGCTCATAAATGGAATATAAACTGTATTTGAAACAATATCTTACAATATCTAATGAACTCCAGAGACAGCAGGGTTTGAACCAGGCAACATACCCCTCACTTCCACACCAGCTTTCAAAAACTCACAGTGTCTTGAGTCATATACTTCCCTAAGTCTCTGAAGAAATGTTAAATCAATAAAATACCAAAAGGTTGCCAAAGAACCAAACGGTGTTCTGTAAAAATCCAAATATTATTGCTGAAGGGCAACTTAAGAGACAAATAAATATATGCAAGAAAAAGGCCATCCATCCCACTGGAGTGTATTCATATAGAATCCTAGAATCATAGAATCACCAAGGTTGGAAAAGACCTCCGAGATCATCCAGTCCAATCGTACACCTACCACCAAAATTTCTCCACTACACCATGTCCCTTAGTACAACAGCTAAACATTTCTTGAACACCTCCAGGGAGAGTGACTCAACCACCTCCTTGGGCAGCCCTTTCCAGTGCCTGATCACTGTGGCAACCAGGCACACGTCCATGGACACCAGCAAGCTAGGATCGTACTGGCCCACTCATCTGTCAGCTTTCCTCATTGATGTAGGATACCTCACACGCTGTCACTTCGATTTCCAGAGTGCTTCCCCAAGTCTGATTTTTAACAACATCATGAAAACTCAAGGTTGCATTGGTGACACATTCACCAATTAATGTTGCGGCATAACGGCACTCATTTATTTCACATTATACTTTCTATATTCAGCCTTTGAAAGGCCACAAAATTATCCATACCTTGACTGTGAAATCAGATCTAGGCACTTGTTAAAGATCCAGCTGTAGACCTTTGTTTTAGTTGTTTATATATGTACTGCAGGGTTGCAGTCTTCTTGCTGAGGAAGACATACAGGGAAAAATAAAATACGCTGTGAAAGCAAGCTTTGATATTCCGCTGTGAATCCAGAAATATAGCTTACTGGTGTCATAAACTACATTTACTTTGTGTTTCCTTCACATGCTGACATTCCTCTTACAAGACACATTAAAGTGAGTGGAGTCCTTAGAAAAGTCATACTATCATGCTCTTCTACCTCAGATTTCACAGCAGAAGAAATAAATATAGGTGCTTACTTTTTGAAGTCCTCCCAAAAAAACAGTGATCTTTTCAGACTGGCAATTGAAAACAGGGCAAAGCAGCCTAAAAACCGTTCTAGTGTTGACAGGGAGGCTAAGCCTTGCTGGAATTAGAATGATTTTAACTCCTTGCAGAGGCTGGAACTAGAATCTGTATCTCCTGATATTAACATTACACAAAGCACTCTCTTTTCAGTCACAGCAGCATACAACTCTGCAGTGGTTTCAGAAAATAATAATTATTTCCAGAAGAAGTGTATATTACATATATTATGTCTAGGCAACAGAGTTTTCCATCCTTTTTTCCTGTTACTAAAAATACAGATTGTTCACAACTATGCTTTCAATATCCATTTAATTGTTTTGCAAACAGGGTGTCTTTGACAAACGGTGTTTTTGGCTAGGCTTCAGTGAGCACTGTGTTCAGCTCCATTACCCACAACGTCACAGCCCACCAAAGATATATCCTCCCACTCTTGCCACCAACACAGACATAGAAAAGAGGTCTTACTGTCCTCATAGTCATTCTTCTGTAAGGTCTGACAAAGCCAATCTCACCTACATTTAATTACTCACCTCAAAGAATTTGCCTCTTCAGGAGTGTCAGACAACCTGTGGGCTGTATGCTAGTCTTAAAAATGTAGCTCCCCACATCTTCACTTCTCTTCCCCTAAAAACTTCCGTGCTGGAATGATCTTTAATAAGAGCTAATTTAGAAACACAGGCACCTAATAGTACCAAAGACCTTGCAGTCAAGCAGATGACTTTGTGGGCGGCCAAATGCTCACTAGACATACATACATCAAAATTGTTTCCATTAATTTGCAGGAATGAAGGCCAGAAAGACTTACAGATTCCAAAATGCTTACCGTCACATTTATTTCAGCATTGTGCTTGCTGGCAAATGCTTATTAAAAGCTTACTTTCACCCACATGCTCTGTAGAACACTTACTTGCAATGCATCACTTTTTTCTTTTTTCTCTCCTCTGCTAAATCTGTTTGATTCTCAAAACTGTGGATTACAGATCTATTTGATTCCTCTGTACCTTTCCTAAGCTAGACTTTGAGATACAAGGCAATGAGGAGCAATGTCAGAAAGCATACTGCTATTGTGTTTCTTTGTAAGTGTACCAAACATTTCCATTTAGCACTGCAGAGATTTTTATCCCATTCCAATTATCTTTTTGATTCCAATCGCGTTCCATCATTTTCCTAAGTAGAGTGTTTACTTTATAATCATTTTTAAACAGGTTTCTGGAACACTGAAACATGGTCATTCTTTTAACTGCAATATTAAAAGAAAATTCTCTGCAACGCTGTATTTTTTTGTCATTACACTGTACCCCTTTTGACCAACACCCGTTTCTTATTTATATTCAGACCTGACAGAAGAGGCACAAGAGGGATAATGAACCAAATTCATTCATGGATCTTTTCAACCACAGAGATATTAAGCCATTAATTAATTAGATCTAAATAAGTAAGTCGCTATTGTAGGAATGACAAAGCAGAGCATATCAAATACTGTGTTGCTTAGGAGTGAATATTCACAAAAGATCAATAAATACAGAGAGCCATTCTCCTTTTTACAAAATCTGATTTCCAGATCAACATTAATAGCAGCAGCTGAGTTTAGTAAAAGCAGGCATTCTTCTCTGATCCTCATCAAATGTAATGTTTATATCCTTCACCCATCAGTCTTCGGCATTAATTCAATACCAGTCTCAAAAAATAATGGCAGATTAGGTTACTTTGTGCAGCATTTTACAGGTTCTAAACTGAGAGCTGATCATAACTGGAGAGGGCTCTTATTCCACAAGTTTCTGCAGAGTGCATCTTGTGTTTTTTGTCATGGCTAAAGGAGAAAATTATGGTTGACATGTTGACAACTGCCTTTTAAATCACAGAATGGTTTGGGTTGGAAGGCACCTTTAAGACCATCTCATTCCAACCCCCTGCTATAGGCAGGGACACCTCCCTCTAGACCAGGTTGCTCAAAGCCCCATCCAGATGAACAATGCCTGTATGCACAGGCTTCTAGCACCAGGTGAATTTTGATGCTGATTTCCAAAGCAGCTAGTCAAACTCTAAAAAGTAGGCTGAACACGCTCGCATTCCTTCCTCGTCAGCCCTGAGGGTGCTGGGCACAGCACAACTCCTGCTCGAGTGTTAAACTGAGGCTGGGAAAAGCAGCTGGCTTTTTGTTGCTGGGCTGCTGAGGGTAATAAAGGGAAAAGACAGCTAAGGATCTAACTAAATCAACATCCCTGCAGTAAAAAAAATGAGACTGTGGTAAAATGTATGCCGCTTTTATAGTGTTCTTTGTGTTTTCTCAGGCTTGGGAAATGGTATTGCAATGATATTACCTCTCTGCCTGAAGTGTGTCAGATCCAAACTGTATGCACTCTGGATTTACACTGGATATAGGTAAGTCTTTTTGTTTTGAAAGAATATGATCATTAAGAAAGACATACAAATGGTGAAATTTAAACAGCCGACTACTATATCTACAAAAAAAAATCAGATGAAATATTATGAGGTTTATCTCTATTCTCCTCTCCACATACTATTCAAAATTTTAAAATTGTCTCAGTTTGATTAAGATCTGAATCTGAGCTAAAAGCATAGAAGCCGATCAGCCACAGCTCAGTAAGCATGAACTAATGCAACTCTACTTTATTTTTTAATCTGAGGTTTACTTACTGTTTCTAGAATGTTGCTCAGTGATGACATGGAGAGCTGCTGTGGTATTAAGATCAAGAAAATAAGACTAGGCAAAGCTCACCCTTGTCAGCTTCCAAGGACAGTCAAATTTTGGACCATATTCCAAGAACAGACTGCCTGAGCTCACACTATGTGACTGGACAAGCTATAGATGGGAACAGCTACTGCTGGATTCTCACATCAGGTCCTTCAGATCAGAGCGCAAAGAATTAAGCGTATTCGGTCAAGCAAGGTTAGAAAGAGAAAAAAACAATGACATTTTGCACTTGGTCTTTTTTGCTAAGCATGATTCGCTGTGTCATTCAGGTTCAGTTTCAAATGAGGTTGTATCAGTAGGGCTCAGGTCACTGAACTCTTCCAACCACTCTTATCTGGTTAACTTTGTTTAACAGCTTTCAGGCATGGTGGAGTCTGCTGAAAGCCTCCAGTCACTATAGTATAGAATAAAGCATTGTAATTTTGCCATATCATCTTAAATCTCAGCTGAAAACAGCTGTTCCTCAAGCCGGTAACATGCCATGACTGTCTCCTTCTGATGTTATTTATCTCAGGAGCTGCATTATTTAACTTTGTGAAGCATATTGGAATACACTATTAAGTACAGAATGAAGTGGTACTCTTAAATCAGATTTCACTGATTGCTTTGAAAAGCTTCTAAAAATTCTCACCTGATGCTTTCCTTACAGTTATTCTTTACACATCTATTCCATAACATAACACGGAAGGAATGATGGGCTTCAACCTTTCTATTTTCTGACTCTGGCAGCTTCTGGAAATCTTTCAGATCAAAAAAATATACAACAGTTTGTCATCTTCATAATTATGCATTTTTAAAAGGTATAGCTAGTGCAAGGCGTTACATGTACTTTTTCTGCGTCAGTGCATCGTTCCAATTAAGTCAGATTCCCTGTTGCTGCAGGCTTCGCTGGTCAGATAATGGACTGCAGTGAGATATGTCCCGAGCTGAAGGCTACAACATGGGCAAAATTAATGCTGGGAGAGAATTGACATGAAAAGAAAAATTAAGTGAAATGACTATAATGCAACAATGTAATGACCTTCTAAGTTGGGAGAAAAATGAGAAAAGCATTAATCTTCTAATAGTTAATGGGCCAAATTAATTCCTAGTTTATTTAGTCTTTCAGGAGCTAATAGAAAACCAGGGGAAAAGTTTTATAAAGGCCATTTGAGTGAGCTGCAAAACTTGGCTGAAAATTTTATCTTTAAACCAGAATGCTACAGGATTTTATTTTTTTCTAGGGAATAAAAAAGGATACATTTTACAAAGGTAATCAGTAGCTGCAAGGTTTTCACACTTTCGAAATTCAAACCAATCTACTCCTACTTGGTGAAGTCAGGATCTGACCGACAAGTAACATACAACCAATTCTATTACTCTTTTGCAATTGTTTCCCTTCCTATTTACCACAGAATCACAAAGGTTGGAATGGACATCTGAAGATCACCCAGTCCAACACCCTTGCTGAAGCAGGTTCAACTATAGCAGGTCACACAGGAAGTGTCCAGGTGCATCTTGAATGTATGCAGAGAAAGAGATTCCACAGCCTTTCTGGACAGCCTGTTCCAGTGCTGTCACTCTCACACTGAAGATATCTACTATTTAAAGTGAAAGTTTCCTGAGCCCAGGATTGTCACATATTGCACGTATTTACAGCAAACACTATACTGGTGTGGTGTGCCCATTGTGATTCATCTTTATTGAATTGTCAGGAAGAAAAATAAAACAGGAGAAGCACAGAAAATGATGTTGGTTTTGGTTGCCTTTTACTTCAGTGATGTGTATGCATGATGAAAAAACAGACTGTAGGTCTTGGGCAAAGAGACACTTTTCACCTGAAGTGTGACAGCCGAGACAGAACGACTTCAGCATCCCAACCTTGGCCTTCCCCAGCAAAGAGCAACCACAGGCAAACAACATGGTCCAGTGACCTGCACTTGCAGCAACTAAACAACGAAGAACTGCATTGCTCTTGTGATCTCAAAGGTGTTCATTTCCTATCACAAGAAGTCTTTTAAATAATCAAACCCATAGGCTGGTTACCAACCATGATACAAAAAGGCAGGCTGGCCAAAAATTCTGGTTAGTTTTTGAGTTGAAGGAGTTCAAATTGCAATAAACATTATCAGACTAAAGCACCTTCAAATTGGCCATTGTGATCAGCAGCTTCTGTGATATGTAGCTAGACACCGGTTTGAAGATCTTAAAAGGAACAAAGGGTCTTGCTTAAACATTCTTTGTGGAAAGGAAAAATGCAAATACATGAGTCATGGCTTCAATTAACATCAAGTGCACTCTAAGGGCCAGCTTCATTCTTTCTGATTCATCATTTAAAGCTACATCTACTGCTCTGGAATAATAACTAGGGAATCACTAGTACCATGATTCAACTTGCAGTCTTCTTATGTTGCTTTAGTACATGAAAGCGCTCTCAGCCCGTGGCTGTCCTGACAAACAAAGATTTAGGGTTTATAGATACATCAGGCAGTACACTGCTTCCCCAGACAGATTTATCCAAAACAATTTGGCCATGGTGGGTACTTGATACAACTGGTCCTGCTCAGAGCAACTATGAATCTTAGAAAGATGCATAAAACAACAGAAAAAAGACATAATTAGAGAATATGATCTACACAGAGAATTTTTCTCAGTTCAGAAAAATATTATATAATATAGCTCTGATATAATAATTCCTTTGATGTTTCCCAGCAAGGTTTTGGCATGGAGAGATGAGGACTGTGCACTGACACTGTTATTAGACTATTTCCTCTTAGCAATGGACTAATGAAGTCAGACCAGTGCTTAATGAACTTCGAAATATTACAAGCCATAACATTTCTCTTTATCAGTTCCTGCTTCAAGTCCAATGATTTTGTGCAACTGAACCAGAACAAATATTTCAGAAGAAAATATCAAATCATTATTTAAAAAAAAATTAGCATTTGTCAAGAACCCGCCACCATTGTACCTAATTGGTTTCCAGAGATGAATTATCTTCTTTTTTAGAAATGTGTTCTTTACATCTCGTATGATTTTTTGTATTTTCTGAATCCCAGTGTCCACCAATAAGGATAACTGATAAAAAAACATCTTTTTGTTTTCTTTTTGTATCCTTCTGAGTGTAGACTATAGCAGTATAGATCTATAGCAGGAAAAGCAACAAAGGAACGGGACAAAAAAGATACTGGCACAGCCTGTACCATTTTTTTATGTCTAGAAAACAAACTGGACGGTAAAGGTTTACATCTCATTAAAGATGTGAATGTGAAATCATTTGCTATAATCTTTTTCACTCTGGAAGGAAGAAAGATATTTTTCTTCCCTAAGTATCAATGGAGAATTGCTGGAAAAACTCGTTTTTTGTTTTATTTTTAACCAACAATTATCCACTAAAATGGGACAAAGCTGAACATAGCATTTGACTACCAAGGAGGTGATACCAAGTAAAAAGTCAGAGACCCTTGACAGGAAAGGGCTGAACCAGCAACAGGGGCAGATTTGAATAGATTTTGAGGCTGCTGGCATCTTATGAGCTAAAACATATACTAAGAAATAATGTACTTAGATGTTTTGTATCATGTCACAGTAGTTTACAGAATTATTTGGTCATCTTATCTGTTTATTTTAATTTACAGCATAGACTGTGATGAAGATCTCTAAGTTTCCACCACTAAAAGCCAGCTTAACTTCTAGAACCAAATATGACTGAAAATGTTTCCAGGTGCCCCGTCAAAATAAAAATGATCACCCTAACTTTTACCAGTCTTAAAATTTGTGAGCATTATGTGCCTGGACTTGATCTCTGAAAAAGCCTAAAACTTTTTTTTTGAAGTGAAGGACATCCACAGAGAAAGACCACATTTAAGAAGAAGGATCAAGGGAGAGAGAAAAATTAGCCTGTTCATTCTGGACTGATGTTGCAGTGACAGGGAAGTGTGAATGCCTTGGAAACTTTCCTTTTGCTGAATGTCTTCTTGCTCAATGACTGGCTAAATGGATTCCATCATTTCTTCATTAGCACTGCTGACAAAAAGGCTCAGCTTTGGGCCAGGGAACAGAGTTGTACATGGATAGTTGTGCTAATTTAGATCAGGGTGCCAAGTCAGGTTAATTATAAAAGTCATTGATTTTATCTCAGTCAGGCAAACTATTTCTAACAGACTCCAACAATCATATTTACTCTTGCAGACTCCTCACAGATTTCTCAAGTATTCACATGATAGGAAGACTGCAAGAAGTCATTTATGAAATTTAGTTTTAAACAAAACAGTTTCTTCCCCTAGACTCCTTTCCACCTTTCACCACTATTTACCCTGCTCAAACAGGCAGAATTTACAGCAATCTGTTTAAACAAACAGATCAATTCCTTTCCCTCACCTTAGAAAAAGATGAGGTGGTGTGTGCAATCCAAATTGTCTTCATTTTCCGAGAGCAATAAAGCCAAGCTACCTAGACTTACATTACCTTTAGGAGGTCCAGAGGGACTGTACTTTCTGCCACCTTTTGCATGGAAATTCCTATGCATCCTAAATTTTAATAACAGATGAGTCTTGGACAGAAGAAATTGTTTGTGGCTAAATTCTGCTAAGATCTCTGCTGCTAGGCAACCTGCCTTAAGCACAGTATGAATAAGGTGAGCCACTCAAGTTCGTAGTTCAATGGGATATATTTTCTGTGAGCAAAATATGGTAACAGACTTGATCTCGCTTGACTCTGAGCTTCCCCTTACTCTGCGTATCTTCCTCTCTGTACTTGCTCAGCTTTTTATCAGCTTTGAAATACTGCAAGGATAAAGCACTTCCTGACACAGGCTGATGCCCTGACCAGCATAGATGTCACAGGAGAGGTTGATTAATGCATGCACATAAGCCTGACAACCTGCTGAATGATCTGCCCTTCTCCACTGAAAACATACACTGCAAACTCTTGGCAGGATGGGATAAGGAAGGCCAAGTGGTTGGACCTAATGATTTTAGTAGTCTTTCCCAACCTTAATTATTCTATGATTCTATAAAATACGCTAAGTGCAAATTTACTACTAGCAAAGCGCTCACAGGCAAAGGGACAAGTCATTTCATAGTAACTTCATGTTACAGGCCTGGATTCACCCCAGCTAACCTCAGGTGCACAACTGAGGTATGTAATGCCCTTTGGTGGGCAGTTCAGAGTCTCTGGAGGGAGACTGCCACTAGCACGCATGCTTCAGCGGAGTGCCTCTGATGCAGGTGAGTGTGGGGCCCTTTATTCATAACTAATGGGCTGACAGCACTGCAGGCATTGTGCTGCAGTTCCCTTCAGCCTGATTCAGTGGTGACATGATGTCCTCTAACTCCTGTTAGCAGCAGTTGTTGAAGTGTCTGTTTGAATTGCTAGAATAACTAAGAACCCTGGATTCCACTGAATTAGAAAAAAAAGCTGTTTAAAGGAGAGTTTTCAGTTCTCATGCCTAATTTTACAAAATACTGTTGTCCTGCAGACATGGATTATTAGGGGGAAAAAAAATTGATAACCTATCAAAACTACCAAATCTCATCTTGCTTTGACGTTGGATTTAGATATATATTAAATAACAAAGGCACGACTTGTAAACATATGTGGCCAAAATAAAATCCTTACTACTGTGCGGTAAAGTTGATTAAGAAGGCTTTTGATCTAACTTAAAAATAGTGCAAGACGTGAACGGCATCTATGCATTTTAAGTAGGCTGAACGCATTAGAGCATAATTTTTTCTCATTATTTCTTATACTACACTACAGGTAAGTTGAGCACATTCAGAATATACTACTTTTACCACAGAACATTTTCACATCATACCATGCTACTATTATGTTTGAAGTTTTACTTACTTAGACTTCTGGGGGTTTTCTCCCACTTCCAAGATACAAGACCACCAGCCACCCTCACTAGAAAGCTGTACCTGGTAGATTTCTATGTGAGGAGTGCTTCCTGAAGAACCACGCTCAGAATGCAGATAACAATGACCATAGTTTGCAAGACAAGAAGAATTGCAAGAAGTAACATACATAAGTTCTCTTACTTTGATGTCAAGAACAGTCACAGCTGCATTTTGGGTTCTGGAAATGTTTATGAAGTCAAACAAAATACTTCTGGCCAATGACTGTATGCTGGTTTATATCATTATAGGGTAGAGGGCTGGTGTTTTTTTTTAACTACCAGATGGCTGTTGGTCCAGTTACACGAGCCTGGATATATGCTGACATCTAGTGGCCCTTTAAAGAATAAATACTGTCCAAATGTTTATTAATTAACAAGAATAACCTCAGATTTAAAAAAAAAAAAAAAAAAAAAGAAAGAAAAAGAAAAGAAAGAAAGAAAAAAAGAAAGAAAAGAAAAAGAACAGGTATTCCCTCCTTCTCCTCCATTTTCCCCACAGTGCACCTAATACTGGTTTTAGATAACCAAAATTCAATGATTATTGTCCTTTTCTATATTGTTCAAGCTGTTCTAAAGCACTCTTCCCACCGACTTCATGCTGAGTCCATTGGGAAAATCCACCTGAAGGCACTTCTTGACTGGCAATTATCATAATATTTAAGCAGAGACTGTAAGATTAAAAAAGAGATGGCTAGGAGTTTAGTTCTGAATGTATGAAGCCACAGCATGATCCATATTACATCCAATTTCATCAGAGGCCCTAAAGGTATCCCCACTAAACTAAGATCAAAATCTGGCCTTAAACCATTACTTGCTTATTAATATAAGAAAATTGCAACAGTAGACTTAAACGTATTACAATAACTCTTTGGTTTATACTTATTTACTTTACTATTAGATTTAAGATATCCAGCTGTATTTTAGACCCCAATGAACATTTATGAGATGACAGTCAAAACTTTTATTAAAACCCACTTTCCACAGCATTTACTCTATTTCTATTTGGCATATATTTCTGTTCCATTGCAAAGCCATGCATGCAACACATCCCTACTAAGAATAACTAACCTAGGAAGAAAACACCAGAGCTTTAGTCACTGATCCAGAAAGATTCAGTCAGAAAGAGGAAACAAAAACCAGAAAATTGACTACCTTTAGGAAAAAACTGATTCAGGAGACCAAAAATCCTAGTCTCTTGCTTAGGTTTCAGCTGATTTTAGATCCCTCATGACTGAAAAAATCTTTTATTACTTGAAAAAATAATGTAACTGAAGGTCCTACGGTGATGTGTCTGCTGGTCGGTGAATCCAAGTCTCCAGTACAGCATATTCAAACCCAGAAAGAGAGGTCTGCACCACTGCCAAGAGCTCCCTGAGGCCAACTTTTGCCTTCTTTTGATTTTCAGGAGATAGGGAACAGTTCTTTAGTCTAAAGAAATGTGCTACTGCAGAATATCCTGCTATATTTAACACTGGTGTGGCCTCACCTTCAATACTGCATGCAGTTCTGGGCTCCGAAATACAAAAAGGATATTAAGGTCTTTGAGAGTGTTCAGAGGAGGGCAACAAGCTGGTAAAAGCACTGGAAGGCACATCCTACGAGGTGAGGCTGAGGACACTTGGTATGCCCACTTTGGAGAAGAGGAGGCTGAGAGATGACCTTACTGCTCTGCAGCTCCCTGGGGAGGGGAAGCAGAGGGAGGTGCTAGCTCTGCTCCTGGTACTGATGGCTGGGTGGGAATGCACAAAGCTGCACCAGGGGAGACTCAGACTGGGCATTAGGGAAAATTATAGTGAAGAATAATTCACTCTTGCATGATGTTTGAGGGGCGTTGCCACTCAAGGGGCTGCTCAACTGCTACCCTGTAATGCCTTATAATCTGTCTATACACAAAGAGTTTTCTGGTTGGTTTTTTTTTTTCTTTTTTCTTTTTTTTCTTTTTTTGCCTTGATGCAAGGCTTGTTCATGAGTTATTCATTGTAGCAAAGCACAAAGCCATAATTTTCTTTTATTGAACCCACACTTGGTAGCCAACACTGCAGAAATGCAGATGGTCATCCTATTCTTATTTCTTGTGACAGGATGAGTGCCACAACTTTGCTGACAAAGACAGTAAAGCAGTCATTTATAATAGTGGGAGTATTGCTCAATTTAGTACCTATCTTAACTGCACCTATTTAGGCATTTTGTACACAGTTTTCACAAGATCTTTTGCTGCTGATACTTCAGAACTTCACAATGTTAAGGCAGATTTGCCTAGCGTGTAAACTGGCATCCATGCATAATTTCTGTGCTTATAGCAAATGAGATAGAACAATACTTTGCAGGAAAGGTTGTCCCTCAACTGAACTCTGACCACAGCCGGTTTTTACTATGCATATTTGAGATATTGCAGTTTAATTATTTGTCTATCTCTTCCCTTATTTCACACTTCAATTTTCAGGGCCATCCACATTGGAATCAAATTCTGGATAAGAATCCACAAGCTTGAGTGAATAACTATTTCTTTAACTAGTTCGTTGCCAATGGAAGAGAGGAAATGGCTCAGAAAATGTGTCTTCAGAGAAATGCTAGGGAAGCATGACGCATGAGTACTTCCTTTGTTCTAGGATAAGAGTAGCAGTGAATAAATCACAGCACCAAGTGGAGCACCCAGAGACACGCCCTGTGATGACCAGTGAATTCATGGAGAAAGAAAATGTGATGCTGAGTATTAAACAAAAAGATCAGGTGTTATTTTATAAGCACCCAGTCTGATTCCGCCAGAGGACCCCCTTGCAGACTAACAGCTGAAGCCAGAATGTGCTTCATTTCCTCAGAGAACTGAGTATCACTACAGCAACAGCACTCGAAGAATAATTCAAAGAAACAAAAAAACACAGATGCAAGTTAAATCCCAGGGATTACAGTTTGAAAGTGTTTAGAATAAGGGGAGATTTACCTACCATATTCAGTGAATGGATTCCAAGCAAAACTACATCCAGCATGTGCTAATGCCACATCTTGGTATTGCCTCTTCAATCAGAGTAAATTATATAGCTTAAGTGATCATATCACCAATTAATCTCTCTCGAATCAGATCTGCATAGTAGTTGCTTGAAATAGGCTTAATATAGTCATAAATGTACAATACGTGAATATCACTTTTCATAACAATTGGGAAGTCATGTTGCCTTTCCTCTCAAATTGTCTAAATGTTCTTATGTTAGAGCTTTGCAGTTACATTTTATCCATACCACACCTCTCAGTTACGCCACTGGTCTGTTTATGGCATCTTCTGCTAAAGGTGCCAAACCTGTGTAAAGCATAGCTACTGAATATAAAAGTTACTGGTTTTCTTAGAGCTACATTTAGAATGACTGGAACTCAGCAAGAAGCCTATACAATATTTCATACTTTGGAAAAGGCTCAGTGAGAAGAACCAGGCATGCTGACTATCAGACCCTCTGTTTGTAGGATGGAGGGCAGGCCAGGAGTTTGCTGTGGGAGGGCCATGGAGCTTTGAAAAAGAACTTCATTGTGCTGAAATTACCCAAGCGTTATATTATGCTTCTACAGCACTGTTTGATTGCCTCATTTGCTTCTAAGTAAGACCCCAAAAGTGACAAGGAGATCATTACCATGACCTCTGCTTGTGGAAGCTGATAGAGAGACAGTTGATAGCAGTACCATGAACTGTCCTCATGTTTCATTTGCTGATGTGCTGTAAACCTTTGACTTGCTGCCAGATTTTGAGGTTGCCTTATGAGATAATCCCAGCTAAATTCAGTTCGTGTGCATCTTCCTGCCCTTTTGTTGGAGACAGGGGCATGATGCAGTTAGCTAAGAACAGAAATACAACAACTCCATGGCTATGAATAATGAACCTGAATCAGTTCCTGGATTTGCAAATGATGATAATGCTATTTACCCTCGTATTTAATTTATAAAATACTTCTCCCCTGCTGGAAACTAAATCCCTGATTAGACCACCACCAATTCCCTTATACATTTCCCACTGGCTTTAATTGCCTACTCCCATCTTTTCAAGGATATTCTCCTTACGAAAAAAAGAAAAAAGGAAAAAGGAAAAAACAAAAAAAGCAGAAATTCTGCATTTAAAAACAAAGCAGTTACAGCTGCACTCAGGAAGGGTATGAGAGTTGACTTGCAATAATAACTTTAAAGATACTGTAAACGCTTTATTAATCCACGCTGTTGACAGTTTTGAATGTCAAATTATCAACATTGCACTGAGCCATGAAACTATCCCATGAGGTACTAAGTCCACCTTGAGACAGCAGTGAAGGCAAAGCTTTGATCCTCAAGGCTGACTTGAGTAAATTGTTATTTTTGAACTCTTTAATCCCTCATGCATTTGTAACGCATAATTTTAGTAATGCATTTGACTTAAATTTCCCGTTACTTTATAATTCAGTCCAACTTCTACTGCAAATAAAGTCAGAGCTCCCAGGGGCTCCAGACAGCAGAGCCAGTGCTGCTCTTCTGCAATTATCCACTGAACTGATGAGAAGACAGAAATAGTATTTCATCAGGAATCTCAATTTTACCTTCTTTTGGATATTTTTCCCCACTTTTACTGTATTACAGCTTAGCATCTTCTGGAGATGAGGACCACAAGCACTGGGACCCAAGAGGTTTCAGTTCTCACTCCCACATCAGTTCAGAGAATTCAGTTTGACTCTTGATGAGCAGTTTCAGAAGCCGCAGTGAGCACGGCATGCCCCCATTGACATGCCCACCTTAGTTTAACTGCTGGAAGGTGACCGCAGATGACACACCCCAACACACTACACAGTGTCATACTATTAGCTCAATTAGTAATAAAAGGGCTGCTCTGAAAGCAATGCCTTCTGTTTTATTACAATGACCCACGACATCAGAGGCAGATATTGGTGGTATGGCAGTGGAGTTCAAACCTACCTTTGCATCTGTTGTAGTTTCCATGGAAATAAATAGGAAGTACTACTTTTAGAGTGACCTATGTACAAAGATGAGGATTTGGACCTGACTTACGTTACTGTTCAAGGCCATCAGGGTTGCTGTCCAGCCTCTCTACATAATATATGGCCCAGGCTTTCCCTTTGTTCCCATGTACTTTCTCTGTGGCATGAATGACTAAATATTATTTCTTTGATCTGAACTAAGCATAAAAGCCGTCACATTATTCAAAATACATAAGTCACAACTCATCAAAATAACATTTTATCAGCATGAAATTGAGGCCATAGGTGGCGTGCTCTTTGATGTGGCAGAAATTTTCAAGATGCAAAGCATCCCTGGAAATGGTTGGAGAGTGGGGAAAACAAACTTAGTCCTGACAACCTAAAACTTTGCCAGGCTGTGGAACAACTATTTACCATGAGGGACAATCAGCAGCTCTGCAAGCTCATTCCCCCAGCCTTCTCTCTTCTGCAGTGCAGACATACTAACGAAGCCCTACATGCTCCAGCTGCCCTGGTTTGTACTGCAGGTTCTCTGCCACTACAGGATGTACAGGGCTGCCTCCGGCTGCCCCTCCCTGCAGACATACTTTTTGTGCAACCAAATGCAAATTTGGCTCCTGCCTGTAACGCAGTGATAATAACATTTACACAATTACCTCCTACGAAGGTCACCTTGTCAATGCCAACACACCACTCATCGTATTAATTTTTTGTGCACGCGTGTGCCTATGAATATACGTCCTGAATAAAAAGAATAGCCAGTTTTATACCACTTCAATTGCCAGCTGTACCTGTGAGTCAGGCAGTCACTTGCCAAGTGCTGTAAAACACACCCAGTTCTGAAACTGCCCCATCTATTAACTGTTAGTTCAAAAATTCAAGGCCATCTGAGCCCCTCCTGGAAAAAAAATAATCAGCTCTTGAGTATTGCTGCAGCCTCCTGCTTTCTGCAGTTCCTGGAAGGACAGGTACAGAAGGGAACAAGGGAAGCTCAGCTATTGGGTATCACCCCCCAGATTCTGCCCACAGAAAGCATCACCAGCAAAGCTGAAAGGAGTTGTAAGTGATTGATCAGAAAACCTACACACTTCTTGCTCGGCTGATCTAAATTGCTGCTGATTTTCATGGTGCTACCGTAACTCAAACATCATTCCAGCTGAAGGAAGCTTATTTTGTGCAATATGCAGTGTCCTGGAAAGCCTGTCACTACTGTCTGGAGCTTACATTGCTACCAGGAGTCAATGAATCTGTGAACTTGACAGTGTCTTTTGAAAACAAATTTCTTACTGCTCAGGAAAATGTCGCATGCCTACTATGAAAGGGATTGATAAAACAATCCACTGCTTTGTCTCTTCTGCTCTTTTCAACTCAAAGTCTTCAAAAATCCCCTAGCTGGAGAAAATTAACTGAAGTAGGGATGATGCATTTCTATTTGCCAGAGGTATATTCCACACATATGTGCTAGCAAACCTGGTTTTTAAACAGCATTAGAGAATATGTATCACAATCAGCTAAATGCTGCAGGTATTTTTCTAGCTATAAGGGAAGATAAATGAAAATATACAGTTAGGCAGAAGGAAAAGAATCAAATTCGTCAGCATGAAGCATCATCATTCATCAGCAAGCCCTCTCTCCATTCAGTACTGTACACATGGCTAAGGCAACAAGTGCACTCAGCCCAGGCAAAGGAAAACAGGGAAAGCATTCTTCCACCCACCCTAGAAAAACAGATGAATGATGGCTCTCTGGATTATGTCTAGCAAATATCATTAAAACAAACTTGTTTACGTGAGCTGCAAAACATGACAGCTTTCCCCACCACCAACATCATTGAAAAAATAACCTATAATAGATGGTTCTAAGCTACAGCCCGTGGCTCAGCTTTGACTACTGAATTTTGCATGATTCAGGAAGATGGAAATAGCAGACATCCTCCCATGCACAAAGCTCTTGGTGAGCAGTTTGTTGTGTTCACTTTTATCTGCTTATAATGCTGTTCATCTCTTGGTCTACATGGAAGAACATACATAATTTCTACCCACAGAGTCCAGAAGGAGATGCACAGGTATAATGACATGCCATATTCCAAGGGCTGTGTGTCAATTGGTCTTTCTGTCCTGCTGACATTAACTTTTCCTGCAGAAATGAGTGCTAGTAATTCTGACAGCAAGATCATTGTTGTATGTTCAAGACCTTCATGCTTAGACATCTGTAGCTTAGCAGCACCATGCAGAATAGCTTTGCAAAAGGAGATTAACAATATGACCCCTGAATCACAATTGCTTGGCTTACAGAGTAAGGAGTAAGGAAGAGACAAGGATCAGAGCTCTATGGAAGTCTGATATGATGAATTTCCATATTGCTATTACTGGGAGGGGGGGGGGGGGGGGCTTGGGAGGGGGAGAAAAAAAAAAAGGAGAAGAAAATGCAGTGAAAGTGTCCTTTCATAGTTAAAATGAGCCATAAAATAATTGCTAATGAAGTTCACATGCTATGAATACAGAACTAGCAACAGCAATTCCTACAAGAGAATCAATTATGATCAGCATAATGGTAGCAATATATAAGCTGATACGACAAAATAAATTATCTTCAACAGTTCATTAACATTCAAACTAATATGTCACAAATGTAACTTCAGAAAATACTCTTGAAGCATTTGTAGGTATATTATTCCATGTTAGCTGGGTATTTTAAGTCCTTATCATTGTAGAACATGAACACCTAACAACTTCCAAAAGAAGTTCATGGGTTTTCATTTGTTGTTTTGTTCTGTTCTGTTTTCATAGAACAGAAGAATATGAAGATAATGAAAAATTGTCTTTTTTTTTTCTTGCTCTGCATATTTACAGTAGAGTTAGACACCACTGAGGCCTTCCTGGTGTAATAATGTCAATCAAAAGCCTGACTATTTTTCAAGAAAAAATAAGAAGATACAGCTACACAGCCAACACTTATTTAAGCCAACAGAGAGAAACAAATGTGGCTCTAAATTCTATTTTCTTTTATAGATTCTCCCACAAACAGAGCAAGGAGCAAGCTCCATGGGACTCAGAAAGGTTCATGCCATTTATAAAAGGACACAGTAAAAGTTTCATTCTACTACTTTGTATGCAGAAAGAGATGCTGCAACTTGACATCCAAAGTAACATCTAGAAACTGTAGGCAGCTGTAGGATTTGGGGAAAACAGCTTATTATGAAAGGTGAAGAAGGGCTCTGTGCAACTACTGTAACAGTCAGGCAAGCTGCAGATACACAACCATATGAAGTCCAGCTGTTGGCATGTGCTAAATAGAGAGAACTGAAAACAGGGATGATGTTTCTTCTTCTGTTGGGTAAATATCAATGCCATCAATGACTACTGAAGAGAAAGGAAGCAATAGAAGAGGTAGATTGAATCTCAGGAAGACTACTCTGAAGAGAAGTGAAAACATTTCAAAATGAGAAGGCATGGGAATGGGCAGCAGTTGAAGAAATCACATTAATCAGAAGTTCTTTCCTCTTTCTCTCCTACATAATTTTGCCTATTTGAGATACTCTCCCAGCCTTTCTCCTTCACCATTCCTACTCCTAGCAATCCCTTCAATCTTTTGAAGTCTGCAGAATCCAATCTGAGCTAAGAAATTTAACACAAGCACTTTGGAGAAGAAAGGGCAAGTGGGAAGCCAATGACAAAGAACAGTTGGACTAATGGAAAACAGGTGAGCATGTCCTTCTGAAAACCCATGTACTTCCCAGCATCCTCTTCAGTTCAGACTGCCTCTAAGGTCTGCTCTTTCCAGACAATAAATTATAGGCTCGCTCTACAAAGTGTTGCCATTATCACGCCTATGAATCTGCTCAAATGTACAGTAGCTTCTGCAGTCTTTGTAGTACACCACTTAGAAAACAAATGTAGTACAACATATTACTTGGGAGATCAGGAGGACTGGGTGAATAGGAATGTTCTCTGCATTAATATTTGGTCAGCAGAGGCTAAAAAACAGTACACGCAGAAATATAATAATAATAATAAAATCCTGAAACGCTGATTTTTGAATTTTAAACCATTAGAGAAAGAAGTATGGAACTACACATTTTCTCCACTGACTTGGTAAGTAGATACATAAATGGCACTATTCTTCCAGAATCATCCCATAAATAAAATCAGACTCAGACATCTCGACGTGCCTTATTCAGAATCAATAAGTAATTTAGTAATAATGCTTTCTGAGGTGTGTGAACTCTACAGTAGGTAACAAGATGATATCATTTTAAGTAGTCTGAGCCTTTAATGATATTAATTCTGTTCTATATTTAGAAGGCTCACAAGATAAGTTGCATATAAAAATGAACTAGCCTCCACCTGTTCTGTACGTTTATTAAATAAATTTCTGAGTTATTTGGTTAAATATCTTACTGTAATCAGGCATGTAGTCAAAAATCAAAGTTAGGCTAGGGTCAGGGTTTGGATTATATTTAACCCAAAAGCTAAACCTGAATCTAACCATAACTCTTACCCAAAAGCTAACCCTAACTCTAAACCTTACCCTTAATATAAACTAAACCGTATCCCTAAGCCTAACCCTAAATTTAACCGTAAATCTAACCCTAATTGATCCTAGCCCTAACACAAACCCTAAATGTAATGTTGCTATCTCTAATCCTAGCAGTAGCTCTTACACTTAGCCTTACCCTACCTGTAATCCATATGTATAATCCAAACTCTAACCTAACTTCGATTTTTGACTACATGCATGATTACAGTAAGATATTTAACCAAATAACACACTGCTTGTGTGAGTCCCTCTTATTAGGCTTAGGTATAAAGAGACAAATATATCATGTTAATACAGCAGAATATTGATAATATGACTACTGGCAGATAATATAGTTACCTTATATTTATTATATAAGTATCCATGCAATAGGTACCATCTTGCATATGCTGGATTTCAAGATTTCCTTAGAGTTGTTCCTGTTTTCTTGAAGGGGGTGTTCTTAAGGCTACTCTAAATTACAGTCTCAAGTTCTCAAGCTTTTCATCTCAAACTCCTCTCCCCAGTCCTTGCGCTTCAACCAGACCACAATTTTCTACAATCTAAGAGGAGTTATCACTTGTATTTAAAAGCAATGCTGGAATAAATTGGTCTTTCTGTTTAATTATAGCTTAGCACAGAATCATTTTGCATACTATGCAAGTATAAACAGGAATAAGCACAATGGCTTTGACTGCAAAGCAGTGTTGTAGTGGAGGATAGCCAAGTCTAGTTCACTGCGGATGGGCAGAAACAAAGCATGGCATCTTTTAACTCACATGTGGTACACATATTGTGGGTACTCTGAAGGCATTGTGGGTTCTCTGAGGCATTCTGTACTCTACACTAGAAATACGTCTGATCCAACGTGAACACATATGAAATTTCTGGTCCACAGACTGTTTTCAGGCAAACACATATAGAAGCAAAGTAAAGCTGGGTTTTTAATAGCTTTGTGGCATCTTGGAATCTTGTTCTGTGATTTACATATTTGAACTTGAAACATCTAATACAGTATTAGAGTACTTCTTGTTTCAAAGCAAGACACGACCTGCAAATTATAACTTTCAGAAGACACTTATACACCCACTTGCAAGATGCACAGATAAGACTTAGATAGCTAGAATACAATGCTTAAGATTCTAATGCCTACATATCGCAAAAGCGGGTGCTGTAGAAAAGAGACATATGGGGAAGATAATTTCTTTCAAATGCCATAAATTCTCACCCTGGTATGAAAATATTGCATGTACATTCATACCCTTTTTTTATATATACAAAAGTATTTAATAACATCTCTTAATTTAGAAGATTCCTACCTTTTCACATTTCCCAGTTATTCAAGTGAGTCGATAACTTACAAAAGGTTGCCAGTACTTTTCACGTGGGACCAAGAACAGTCCTCTTTACTTCATTAAGCATCAACATTGATTACTTGGACCTGGGAGGCCCAAAGATGACAATCACTGGGGCTAGATCAGAGTTAGGAAACCTATTCACATGACAGGACATCTCTGTGGTGTCTCCTGGTACTGAGTTCCAGACAAGTATACATGAAGAACACACATACTGTATCCCCTCTTTTCCTAGGGAGATAGATGCAGCAGTTCAGATTCTAGCCCTGGGCTGGTACAGATGGCTGACAAGCAGAGCGAAACATGCTGCCCAAACAGCTGTTCCCCACCTCTTCCAAGGAAGAAGTGGGCCATCAAATCCAGCAGCTGAACAACACTGCACCGGAGCACATGGGCAATTTTAAGCATGTGAACATAACGAGACGTAGTCAGAGCACTCTTCGTGAGATGCTACAAAGGTATTTAGAGCATATCAAAAATTTCCAAACAATCTCACCTACATTACATGATTTTGACGCAAACTAACAAAAGAACTATTCCAGCTCCAACTGTAGTTATCTTTCAGCTGTTTTGCTTGCAATTCAGACAAAGCTGGTACTGTTACTAGTACTTTTTCTTCACTAGCAAATATTGACACCAAACCATCCACCAGATCAACCATTGACAAGTAACAAGCTCAATTTCTGCAGGTACTGGTCATTCAATATCAGTGTCTCGGGTTATAATATGCAATAGCACATACACAAAGCAAACCTTCATCAGATTCCAAGCTGTGCACCAAAGCTGCATATAGGATAGCAGACAAAATGCACCCACTTCAGAAACAGAAGATACATTGCCATCGGAGGAAACACAAAAGGCAACACTGAAAGGAGGAGAAAAGAAGTCAGTAGGGTAAAAGTTCAGTCCAAACGCTTAGCAGTGTGAATGCAGTTGTCTGTCAGACAAAGAGCATGGTTTCCAATACTGTCAGTCATATACCATAGAAAACTACAAGTTGTTTTTTGAACTGGTCAGAGCCCAGGAGACTTCACATGAAATGGAAAGCAGAATGAAGAAATGCCAAGGAGGCAGCGAACTGTTTAAAGATCTTTCCATAATAAAATAAAATAAGAAGAAAAAAAAAAAAAAAAGAAGTGAGAGAGAAAGAGATCTGTTAAGCTTGAAAAAAAAAAAGAAAGAGAGAGAGAGAGAGAAAGAAGGCAAGAAAAGAATATAGTTTTAAAGAATATCTTATGTGTAAACATTCCAATTGGCACTAAGCACAAGATAATTTCCTTAGCACTGTCAAATAAAGCTCAGACAGTGAAAGCATTTTCCCAAGTTTTATTGCAATTCCTTAACATTTATGGAGGCAGTTAAAAGTGATGTGAAGCAAGGAAGGTATTCTCTTAGTCTTTTATGACAGGTATCAAGATGTTTTATTCTAAGGAAATAGCTATACCTATTTCCTACTATATACAATAATGATGCCTAGAAAATGGTTACTTCAGTCAAATCGATTGTAAACCAGGATTCTTTTTATTTTATATCTGAAATGATCTCCAAAGATATTGCCAGAATTAAATCCTTGACAATTTTGGACATGCAGAAAATTAGGGATGGGTAGGCATATCAAGCTGCTGTACCTCTAAGAATTATTACGAGAGACTTAGTATGACTGGAAGGAAATGGATTGTAGAAAAGAGCTATTTAATCCAGAAACATATTCAGTGGGAGAGCTTGGGTTTTGTGTGGAGTGATTTAAGATTTAGTCTTTCCTCTATATTTAGCTCGTCCTCAGAGAGAAAGGTGTTTCTGGAGTGTCTTTTCAGAACATAAAATCAAAGTGAAGGTGAATGCCAAACCCAAACAAAAGAAGAAAATGTTTGCAATTCAGATCTGTATCTCTGTGAGGAAGAGGTGTTCATTAATCCAGGATGCATGCATCAGATGAATCTTAAATCTTTATCTTGTTAAGATACCTGGTTAAGTTTCTTTACAGGTGTCCCAAGTGATATGAATCTAATTCGCTAAGAGAGCACCATATACAGGCAGGCATTCAGGCAAGGATTTCCAGAAGGTCAAACAAAGAGATGCCAATTTCTCCTGAACTTCAGGAAGAACTGGATTCCTAACTTATCTAGGTGCCATGGAAGATTCAGTCTGGGGACACAGACAACCCTAAATGCAGACATTTCAGTTGTATGAGAGCTGCTCTGAAAGTAGCGTCTCCTATTTTATCATGTTTGCCCGCTACATCAGATGCAGATGGTGGTGGTACAGCAGCAGAGGTTGAACCTTCCCACCAATATTCCATTACATGTTATTGCTGTGTGACAGATGGGAGCAGAGGGGCAGTCAGAAGTGTGTATAGAGCAGAGGTGTGGAACTGAATTCTTCCATGCAGAAAAATGGCACCCACTGACATTTGTTGATGCTTGCTAAATGTTTATGGAGATCAAACAGTGGATGTGAGCACAGTGAGGCAGTGGGTGGTGTGTTTCAGCAGTGGTGACAGTAAGAGTGGGTCACCTCCGTTGTTGCAGATTGTTATGAGCATGGCAGACTTTTGTTCATGGCTGGCAAAAATACATAGCTAATGGTGGTGACTGTTGAAAAAGAGTGTTTTGTAGCTGAGAATTTGGTCTATCAAATAGCATTATTGTTCTCTTTTTATCTGTTGTAGTTTCAGTGGAAATAAACAGGAAGCATTACTTTCAGAATAACTTACATTTACCCTATACCTAATGAACATGAATTCTCTGATGTCTGTTTAAACATATTTTAATTTCAGCACTCTACATTGTCCTAAATACTCAGAGTCTTCTGTAGAAATCAAAGTAGAAAAGCTCATGAAAATCTTGCAAATCATTGCCACTATTATACCACAAAATACATTATATTGTTTTAAAATAATTGCTATTTTTCTTCTTAACGCACATCCCTATTTTCTCTTTTACTTTTGATTGCTGTTTCAGAGTGTTCCAAAGCCCTGCATGTTTGTGCTGAGAATATGGGCAACTTCCTAAGTACTCCAAATACAGGTGACAAGATCGTATACTACTTGACTATCTCTCTATTTAGAAGATTGAAAGAGATGTGGTTATCCATAGAGGAAAAAAATGTAAAGGCTTCTGAGTCATGCTTAAAATAACAGGCACATTTTAAGAATCCAGTCTTACTTTTTCAGTCTTCTCTAAGACACTTTATCTGATTTATTTCATTATCTACATATGGGAGACTGATACGTCAGTATCTTGAATTTTGCTCATTGTTCTGTTGTGTTGACTGGCAAGAGTTTTTGTCAATTACTGTTCAAAATACAATTTTCTTTAATTTTGTTTTGTATCAAAAAAAGCATTGGCTGACTATTCTTCAGAAAAGAGCAAATACAAGGAGACAAAAACTACATCTTATTACTGGTAGTACCTCAGGGCATCTTTTATGTGCATTTTTACCCTGCCTCTCATGGCAATTTTGTAGCTATCTTGTAGTCCTGGAAGTTTGCCATCCAACAATAGAGAGTTGTTGAGGAAATATGTAGGATTACTCTTGTTAAACCAACTCAAGACCACAGCTCTTTTCCAACAGGTGTTTTATATGCGTGGATGTAGAGTCTGTGCCTTAAATGGCTTCCTTTCTAAATAAGCATGAGCAGAGAAAAATTAATTGTTATTGTCCTCATTGAGGAGAATTGAATAAACGATTGACAAGCTTTAGGTCCTGTGGGAAGTTGATGGCAATGCTGCTGATTAAACATAAGCATCCTCAGTTTCACCGCAGTGCTTTATCCACAAATAAGCCCTTATTTATAAGACATCTGAGTGAGAACATCCTACAATATAGCTTGACATTTCTTCCCCTAGAAGACATTCTCCTAGTGCTAATCTCCACCTTAACTTTTTTTTTAGGTCCCATAAAACTTTGGACTTGCATTAAATTCTTGGAAGAAAGACTGAGAAGTACTTAAAGGTGGTATATACAATATATACAAAATACTCTTGGGAGTCAGTTCAGTTTTATTGCATTTAGTCTGCTCAGCCAAGTAATATATATCCAGTTCCAGGTACTTGCCTCTTGTCTCAGTTTGTATAGTGTTGGGAGGAAATTGGCACCATACATTTTCCTTACAAGAAGGAATGATGTATGTTCCTACATAAAACAATTTTGAACAACTCACAGGAGCTGAGAAAATGCTAGTTAATTTTCTCTTTGATTTTCTGCATTGAGGAGCAATTCTCAAGATATTTGTTGGCTGACTTTGCAACCTGAAACACCATGGTCTGGTGTTATTTCTTGCAGACCCGTTGACAGCCTAAGTTTGGATGTGTTATAAACGTGTACCCTCTGTATCTGTACGATAGTGCAGCTCTCTTGTCTTTTTCCTCCAGCTTAAAGCTTAAGGATCCTTGATTATTTGCTGAGGGCTAGATAATGAAAGGAAGATGTTAAAGAGGACAGAAGAATTTTGTCCTGTCCATGCTTCAGTGTGAAGAGACCTGTCAACACACAACAGACACTTGGCTGTGAGGAAGGGATCCAGAAAGAGAAGTCACAGTCTGCCTTGGTGCATAACCTCACTTACACATCTGTTTTTTAAATGGAATATCCCACTCAACCTAATAACACTTCCACAATATTCAAAGAGCAAGAAGTAGTTTCCTGCCACCTGACTTGGCAGAGGAGACATCAGAACCTTTATCAGGTTGTCATGAGGAATTTCCACCTTAGCATGGAGCATAACCTTCCCTGCTGTTAGCCTGCTGTAGAGCACAAACTGTCACAGTCGCATAACATTTATTTTTGTTATGCAAATATCTGAAAGAACTGAACAGACAACTTAAGATGTGCTTTGCCATGTGTGTGATGCTGGGCTTCAATCCAAGAGAAATGTTTTGGTGCAAGCAGGATCAGTTTGAGCAACTCCTTTTTCTTCAAAAAGAGGTGCAGTTGTTCATGTCAGACTCAGTGTCCCACTATGTCAGACATAGAGCTGTTGGAGTGGGTCCAGAGGAGGGCCATGAAGATGATCAGAGGGCTGGAGCACCTCTCCTGTGATGAAAGGTTGAGGGAGTTGAGTTTGTTCAGTCTGGAGAAGAGAACTATCCATGGAGACCTCATTACAGCCTTCCAGTCCTTGAAGGGAGCTTATAAGCAGGAGGGAAACTGAATTTTACACAGTCTGATAGTGATAGGAAAAGAGAGAACGGCTTTAAACTAAAAGAGGGGAAATTTGGTTAGCTGTTAGGGGCAAATTCTTTACTTAGACAGTAAAGGCAGCACAGGCTGCCCAGGGAAGTTGTGGATGCCTCATCCATAAGGACAGGGTGGATGGGGCCCTGGGCAGCCTGATCTGGTGGTGACAACGCTGCTCATGGCAGGGGTGAAACTGGGTGATCTTTTAGGCCCCTTCCAATCCCAGTCATTCTGAGATTCTAATGTAGGGTAATCTTTGCTAGGTATCGGGTTGTAGTGATATTTAGTCCCTCTGGGTTATGTGAAGTTTACCCTTAGGACACCAAGGATATTTTATCTAAATGTACCAACAGACACAAAAATACAAGTCCTGATCTGCTATCCCTCTATTTTTACATAATGAAAGCAAGCTGTCTTCATAATTCTGAGGAAACAAATCCGCATCAGATTTGGTTCTTGCATATTTTAAAAGTTTCTAGTTTCTCTTTCTTAAATAAAATATAACTTAACAAAGATAATCATGATTATAGAACAACTTCCATAATGTGAAGAAAAGTACGCTACCACTGTTTAGCCTGAAGAAAAGTTGATTATGGGACAACATGCTTAAGTCCATAAAGCCTGACAAAGAAGGTGGGTAGAGAAGCTGCTCGTTGTTCTTTTTAGTGTAAAACATGGAAAACCTCAAGAGAAACTCAGTGTTTTGCAGCAAAAAGAGGCACTCCTGTGTCTAATGCGTAGTTCAGTCACAAAACTTATCACCACAAGACACTGAAAATTTCTGAGTTCACAAAGTAGTTGACAGATTTATGGAAGAAAACCTCAGGGCTGCTCAACAGAAAGCTCTTGCGGGTTACCAGCTTCCTGCGGGTTACTGAGGCAGAACTGTGAGTGAATCACTTTGTCTGTTCTTACGCTCTGCTCTAGGCAGAATGGTATTGGCCAGTGGCAGAGCTGATGTAGGGTAAAGATCCAGCATGGTGCAACTGTTATTTCTGTTCCTGCATTCCAGAAATGCATTGTCGTCGCTGTGGCTGGGAAATGTATTTTGTGTTTTTTCTGGTTTTCTTTTCTTTCTTTTTTTTTTTTTTTTCTAAGTTGAAAAGCTGTTTCTGGATACAGATTTCACTTTCTAAAGAAAATATCCTCAAAAAGATTGATGCTTTTTTAAATAATTTGTTATATTCTAGATAGGTGTGTCATGATCATAAAAGGAAAAATGGCAAAATTTTGAAAGGCTAATGCTGAATTGTACAGGCACCTTTTCAAGTATGCCCTACATACATATACTGTCATATATGTAGGTTGCTCTAAAAGGAATGCTACTCATTTATTTCCATGGAAGCTACAACAGTTACAAAGTCCACGACAACACTATTTGGTAGAGCAAATTCTGAGCTACAAAACACTATTTGTCAACACAGTCACCCCCTAATAGCTACCCTTTTTCACCAGTGATGAACAACAGCCTGCATGCTGCGCTTGTAAAAATCATAGCTGTTACAAAGACATTGTTGCTAGGAAAATGTTGCCCACACAGTCCAACCTTCACTGTGCTCACATCCACTGTTTGGTCTCCAAAAGTATTCAGCAAGCATCAATAAATGTCAACATGTGCAGTTTTTTCTGCATGAAGGAAATCAGCAACACATCTTTTCTTCATATGCACTTCCATGTCAGACGCCATTCTGTCAGACTGCCCCTCTGTTGCCATCTGTCACACAGCAACAACATGTAATGGAACGCTGGTAGGAAGGTTAGGAAGGTTCCCCATCTACTGCCATACCACCAACATCCACCCCTGACGTCATGGGCCAACAAAATAACACAGGAGGCATAACTTCAGGAGCAGCCCTTATGTTACTGATGACCTTCATATTTTCAATAATTTTGAGTCCTGCTGATTCATTTCAGAAACATAGCATAAATGGTATTTGCAGAAAATTGATTTCTTGTGAATTATCACTAACCAATAACAAAATCTGGAATCTGAGTTTTGTCCCGTTCCTTCAACCTCTGTGACTGACTCTTTCATAAGAATTTATATAAGCTACAAATTGGATTTAAAAAGCATAAAGTCACACCACATTTTCTAAAACTATTCCTTAAATAACCCTTCACTTGGATTTTCTGTGTGATATGAGTTTATGATACTGTTTTAGATTCTAAATTGCAAAGTGATCTTCAGTGCTCAAACGTCACTTCTATATCCTATAAAGGGCAACATTTGGAATACGAACAAAATTATGGTCTGTCACTGAAAAATGACATTGTGCTACCGAGTAATATCTGGCAAGATTAAGCAGTTGGATTTGGTTCTAAACACTTTTGATATTCATCCAAAGTGAAGAAAATTCTATCTGCTCCGACTCGTTGTAAATTGTTTTGAGCAATTTATCAGACTACTGATGCCAAAGTTAGTGCTGTGAAGTACAGATCAAAACAGTCATTTTGGTCTGGAAGACAAACTTTAATTCCAGTATTAAGAAAACATAATATTAGCATACATTGTTGTAATTCAGACATCTGTCAAATTAGTTGTGCCATGAAATGAGCTTTGAGAGATATTAAAGAGCTAAGATGTTTTGTTAATTACTTCACTACTAGATGATGCACGAAGTATGCTTAGCAATGAAAGCATCCATTCTGGATAGCTGTTACTTGGTGTGAACTAACACTTTCTTTCGTCTGAATGGCCCACTCACTGGAAATAGCTGACATACACAATTCTATCAGAAAACTTGTTTCAGCTGTGACTGATATAGCTGATCACAGACTTAATTATTGTGAACATAAAACCAAGGTATTTTATACATTTATATGACAAAATAGTACAATAACCTCCGGGCAAACAAGGTGACACAAAATAACAGAGACTTGATAACCAACTGAACAAAAGAATTGCCTGACATGAAGGGAGTAAAGGTATTAAACAGAAAATACACCAATTTTCCTCTAGATAGATCATAGCTATATATAAACAATTATATTTATAACAATATTTACTATTACATGCTCAGTATGAGAAACAAATTTGGGTTCATGTAATCATGACTAACATAGACCACATCTTCCACACAGTAATGTTTCCTGCCCTCCGCTTTGGCCTTTACCAAGGTTTTTTTCTGCTCCTGGTGCTATTGAAGCAAATTCTCTGCTTTGTTTCAAGATGTGCTCAACATACCTTACACGCTTATTGAACATATCCCCATCCCGCAATAGGTTAAGATTCCATCACTTCATTTTCAGCCTTCAGGTTGCTTTGCCTGCCTTTCGTGTACTTCATGTTACACCACTCTTTAAAGTTTCTTTCAATTTAATGCACTTACGTGTACCTTCAGGATTTTTTTTTCCACTTTAGCTGTTCTCTATGAACCCTCAACCCTTCAGCTTTTTCCTAATGGTTATCCATACTCTTTTCCAAGCCTGGAGTTTTATAGCACTTCCATCACTCCAAACAGCCCCATTTTGTTCTTCCCAATTGCACTGCAAATCTATATTCTCTTGTTGCCACTTGGCCATTTAATCTGCCCTTTTTTCTCTTCACTACCTATAACATCACTCATGCATGCAAGACAAGAAAACAATATTAATACCTTGAAATTATCACAATGTGTTCATTTAGCTGCACTATGTATTCTGTTTACAGCCTGTTCAGTTGGTCCCATCCCCAAAGTTGGTTATTTCTATACTGTCACACAAAGTAGCAAAGATGCAAAGATTTACTTACTCAACCAGCATTCCTTTCTGTCACTGTTAGTAGCTCATTGCCAATATTCTAATTCATATAGCTAGACTTAAAGCTCATTTAAGAAAGGACTGCTCTTTTTTAAACATCTTTTGAAGGCCTTTGGTCTCACCTCTTCTTTCGTACACTTGAATTCTCTACCCTGTGTAATGTCCTGCAGCCCATCTTTCACATGTGGCTCATCTAGCAAAGATGCTCTTTCAATTCCAGTGTTTTTCTCATTCCTGAAGAAGTATCTCAGAAATTAATACATACTGATATAATTATAAAGACATACACACTTTTTTCTCCAAATCAGTTCACAATGCCTTTTAACTTTTAAGATGAAACAGTACTACATAAACTTTTTTCAGCCTGAAAGTCAACTGAATTCTATCAAGCCTGCTGAGCAAATTAGTTCTATAACTTACTTGTTTTAATCTCAATTTCTAATCTACAAAATACTGCCTTCACAAACTCTTACGAGTGCTGATAATGAGTTGGGTTGTTTTTTTTTTTCATTTTTAAAAGGAATTTATTTTCAGCATCCTCTTAACAGCAGCTTTCACCTGCACTGCAAGGACACTGAATACCCTGAAATCCCCTTTGCTTTCTTGCTTTTTTTTTTTTTTTCTTTCTAGGCCAGTCCTGTAGTGATGTTTCCTAGAAAAGTTGAAGAGAGCTTTAAAAGAGACAAAGTTTTTTCCTCTGTTGTTCAGGCTTTGATTTTTGTCTGCTCAGTAGAGTCACTCAGTTTATATGTCTTGTTTCATGAATGTTTTGAGGAGCTGAACATCAGAGTTCAGAGTCCAAGCACAGAAGATTAACACGGACTATTTCTACTGAACTTTTTCTCTGTCTGGTGTCTACAGAAGCACAGCAGGATATTTTATTCTGTTTTCACAGTCTGTTTAGAGACATCTATCTATCTATCTATCTATATATATAATGTATTTCAAAATATCTAATATTTTCAAGTGTTTCATTAACCCTATATGTCTCACAGGGAACTATGTTTCCTTCCTCTCCAAAAAGAAAATAACATTGCTATGAATATTCAAATATTTACTGCAAGAGGATAACAGGGTCTTGCTTGAGAGTTTGGTTGAAGTGAACCTTCAGTACCTTGTCATTCTAGCTGACGTGTGTAATACATGTGAATACACAGGGGTATGCTAAGGGACAACTGACATTGCTAGAGGATCTAGCAATGCATATATTCTTATATTCACCCTTTTGCAGAGTGTGTATGACAGCACTGATTGAATTGGAGATCTACAGAGCATCTCCTCAGACTAAAGAAGGAAATTTACTTTTTCCTCTTCAGTCCACTATTTATCTTGACACTGGACTTGACCCAGAACAAAAATAGACAGATATTTTTAGCAACCAATAATGCTCAGATCACCATGTTCAGAGTAGATTATGGACTAGCAATTGGAGATAAGAAGAAAGAAAACAAAATTACTTGCTACTCCACATTATTTTCCAATTTAAATCTGCAATTGAATGCAGTTAATGTATTAAAGCATGGAGGGTTGTGATAGATGGCAAAATGCCATCAACTATAGACTTTGTAGACAGATTCATAACTAGGAATTCTTAGAAAAATGAGGACTGAGAAGCAGCAGAAAAATCAGACACCGGGGACTGGATTTCTCTGTTACAGCAGAGACCCTGAAGTGGCACAAGCAAAACAAACAAGAGATTACAGACCTTGCACTTTGCATAACAAAGTCTCATCCTTTCCCTAAAGCAACTATGCCAGTCAGAGCTCATTCAGCAGTCAAATGTGTGACTATTTCTTACATCGAGATAATGCAATGTAAAAAACTAAAAAACTAAGTGCTAAAAGCTACAAAAAAACCTGAAAGCTAAAACTATAAAACTAGGAGCTACAAATGCATATACCACAGAATATCTCCCCTGATCAAAAACAGCAGAGGAAAGTGTAGATGTATTAGAAAGTAAGTGATTCTTCTCCCTGTCTACCTGTAAAACCTCCCTTTCACTTCCCACAGTTGCAAGAATCAAAGGCAGGCAAAGGCAGTGAACCAAAAAAAAAAAAAAACCAAAAAAAAACCAAAAAAAACCACCCTATCATCATTGCCAGCTCTCCCCTGACCCATCTATTCCTCAGGCAGCCCTTTGCAATCTTGCTACCTTCTTCAAAGCAGCTGACCTCCTGCCCAGATCATCTTGGTGATAAGGCCAAGACCTTTGTCTGAATACAATGAAGAACAACAGGAAAAGCTTTATCTTACTGTCTAAGATAATTGGTCTATGGAAATATCCACTGATCTCACCCATAGGAGGAATTAGTTCTCTCCCAGTTCCTCAGACTGAACCAACTTGCTCCCTCTGAAACGAATTGAGAGCAGACAACTGCAGGAGCCACTCTATGTACGTAACGCTGACAGGTTCATGTGGATTTGGCCTCCTCTGCTATCTCATGTTATACTGAGGATGTGCAACATATATTCTTTGGTTCGCATTATAAACTGAGAACCCCAACAGGCTATAACACAGCCCTCACAGAAATGGAAGGGGGGGATCAGACACCAAGGCTGAGTGTCCATGGTTTAACCATGAGAGAAGTACATTCAAGGTACTCTGCATGATGTTGTAGTCTTCTTATAATGCTAAAGGAGCACAGAGCAGATCATCCTACATGTTTTGGAAGAGACTCAGCACATGTGTATCATACTCTGAAAGATCAGGGTAGACTGTGCACTCTGGGCCAGTGCCCACTCCTGCCAGTGCTTGTCATAGCACTCATATAATTCATAACATTTCAGTACTCCAGATAGCATCTGGTTGTAATACATAAACAGGATTTAAAAAGCAGAAAGACTACCTGGATGTTCCCTTTTGTCATTATACATCCCTACAAGGTCAGGCAAGCACAGTACGACCTAGAGACATTAGCTTTGCACCAGCTGTTCCCTTATTCCAGGAAAATAATCTTGCTTTAATCTTATTTGCAAGAGTCTGATAAAAGAGAATCATTTATCATCCACTTTAAATGAATAAATCTCATTTTAAAATCATTGTGATGCAGCTTATATGTGATCTATATTGTTAACTTATCACTGCAAAAGCTGACAGGCCTAAAATTAGATCATCCAGCTGCATATGGATATGGGGAGATGAGACTGAACACCACACTGTCCCTCTGCTTCATTCTGCACCAGGGTGGTGGAGAGGAGTGAAGTCAGAACAAGTGCAGTAGTGAGCAGAACCTTCACACATTCCTTTACTTTGAAATGTGCATCTGGTCCCACCTCAAACAAGGAAAAATGCTGCAAATTATCACTGAAAGAGCCAGTAGGGTATGTTTGTGCATGTGCGTTGGTGGTGGCAAGATGTCTGAGAAGCT
Source organism: Alectoris magna (assembly GCA_030625065.1). NCBI lineage: Eukaryota > Metazoa > Chordata > Aves > Galliformes > Phasianidae > Alectoris > Alectoris magna. The sequence continues at coordinate 109,508,708 of CM060561.1, read as the reverse complement.
AAATTATTACCTGTGTAATAGCCTTGTTTCACTTGTGCACACAACTCAACCATTTTAGGAGCAATGGGATAAAAGCTCTTTTTAAACATGCATCACTGGAGTTTTCAGACAAATCATACTTTACGTGTGTCGGTCTTGAAAATATCCCTGTGAAGTGGCATGTGAAAGGAACTATGATGTGGCAGGACCTCAAGAGTACTAAATTTATAGTTTGTTGAACATAAGGATATTTTCAGACAGAGGAATGTGAATTCACCGATAACCAGGCATTTCATTGAATTCCCACATATCATTGCTAGTCTTGGGAAAAAAACAATATAATAAAATAAGATCTGTGACCACCAGAGACCATTCCTGAGAAAATAATGGTAGGAATTAAAGCTGCTTGTGCTCTTAGTGACTCGTGTTCTATGTCACCTGACTCCATTTTACAACCTTGAGCACACACACAGGCATAGAGTGGTTGGAATTGGCAGGTGTGCACAAGCATCTCACACCATTAACTGTACGTACAAGCAGTATTCACGTGAAGTAAAGAGGACTACAAGGGGTAAGCTGGAACTTCTAAGTGTCCATACAAGTATGATTAATTGCTTTTCTAAGCACTGCACAAGACTGAAAATAATCCACTGTTCAAAAACATCCAGGAAAGATAATTCAACCAAAAAGAAAAAAAAAGAAAGAAAGAAAAGAACAGTCATCTAAAAATCCAAGAAGAGCATTTTGTAGTGTTTTGAAAAGAATAAAAAGACAGTCATTGCCTGGTGAAAGCTCTCTGTGTCTTCATGCATCTCTCTACTGACAAAGCAAATGGAGAATGTTTAATGCAGTACATAACTGCTGTAAGGTGGGAATTCAGAGCAGTGGAAGGTTACCAAAGAAACAAAGCCATAAATCAGGGAAGTCTGTAGCATCAGAAACCTCAGGGAGATGAACAGGAGGCTTTGAGATGGAGATAGGGGAGTTACATTCTTTTATAGCAGAGGTGCTGGTCTAGCTCCAGAAACAACTGAGATTAAAGATGAGCTAAACTGGAAAGATTCAGTGGCTCAGGAGACTGGTCACAAGCTACAAGAAAGCAATTCCAGACCATACCACAGGGACTGACCTGAGAGCCCAGAGGGTATTTCAGAGTAGTAAGAAAAAATAGGCATATAAACATATCCAGAATTCTTTGGTTTGCTATAAACTTTGTTGTTGTGTTTTTTTCATGCAGCTAAGAATACTGACGCTTTGGAAAGGCACGTGCCTGTGCTTGTATCCATTGTGCTTCTACCCCAGGTGCTCTGATGAATTACACTGTAGACCAAAGTATACACACAGTTGACATTGTGAGGAAGGGCGCTAAAGGCACACGTGTTCAGATATGTTAGGGTGAGCTTTAGACATAAGCCAGCAACGCATCAGAAACAGCACCAAAGTCCATTAGCATGAGAAAAATTAGAGCATGAGATCTCAATGGATTAGAAACCAACACAGTCTGCTGAGCGTCAGAACTCCAAAGGAATGATTAGAACCATGCCTAATGATTTGTCACATCTCTTTGAAATAAGCAAGCTCTGTATTATAGTGTTAAATGCATTTAACCCAGGCACCAGAAAGAATATTAACTTCCAAGCACATGCAATATGCTCAAGTCATTTACTAATCAGTCCAGTTCCTTTTTAATTTTTTTTGCGTGTGTGCTATGAGAATATTACAAATACAATTATGCAAACAGTTCTGACTGTGCCTTTCTTTCAGGTGTCTGCACTATTTCCACCACATGCCTGGTGTGCAGTTTCATACTTGGACACATATCACTGATTCTGCTGCCTGCTCTCCTCAGATCATTTTGCTTTTCAGCAAACGTCTGCAAATGCACTGTGTAATACACTGATGTACAGAACTAGCTAGGGTACCAAAGCAATGCACAGTAACCTTCCACTCTAGACATTCTAATTTTACACACAAATGCAGTGTTGTCTTAGTTTCAGCTGGGATAGAATTGTTTTTTTTTCTGAGTGTCTGGTACAATGCCATGTCTTGGTTCTAGGAGATAAACAATGCTGATAACACACTGATGTTTATAACTGCTGCTAAGCAGTGTTGTATAGAGCCAAGGCCATTCTTAGTGAAGGGCCCAAGGAGCTGGGAGGGAACAGAGTTAGGACAGCTGACTTGAACTGACCAAAGGGATACTCCATACCATATGGCAGCATGTGGAAGGAGTTCTGAAGGGAGAGAGAGTTCCTCTGGCTCTCTGCTGCTGTTCAGGGGCTAGCTGGGCATCGGTTGGGAAACAGTGAGCAATCACTTGTGTTTCTCTTGTTATATACATTTGTGTATATACGTATAGTCACTACTATCCTTTTCTCTATATTAGTAAGTAGCTTTATCTCAACCCATGAGTTCTACTTTGTTTTGTTGCGGGGTTTTTTTTCCAGTTCTCTCCCCCACTCCACTGGGAAAGGGGAGAGTAAGGAAACAACTGTGTGATGCTGAGCCACCTGCTAGGCTAAACCACAACAAGCATGCAATACAGATATATTCTCACCTCCATTTTCTTCAGTGCTTAGTCTTGCTCTGTTGCCAGAGACAACTTAGTTCGTGACTGAATTCACGCTAAATAAAAACGCTTGACAATAAAATCTAGGCTTTTCTGAGCATATGGAGTACAAGGTATACAAACACTCAGCACTGCAGCCACTCAGTTTTAATTTCCTTTGCAAGCACCCTGCACAAGGCAGGAGGGACACTTCTCCATCTTGCATGCACTCATATTGGATGTGCTGTTAGCATACACTTGAAGGGCCTCAGATACAGCAAGGCAAACCTGTTGCGCTTTATAGTCATAGACTTTGTACTAACGTTTCAGGTAGAAAAGCTGTAAGAGACACTACGTATGGACTAGAAATAAGAAATAACAAGACAACAGATCACAGACCTTTTCTTGGGGAGGCTGTAAACAGAGAGACCCTGTGCAACTCCTATTAACTTAGCGCAGTTAGCTTAAGTAGTTGTTAGCAGATCTCTGGAAAGGAATTGATCAAAAGCTTCCAACGCTTGCAGGTTGAGGACAGGATTTTCTGATACCCCACATATACATAACAAAAATGTCTGTGGATCCAAGGAATGAGACCATTTCAAGGAAAAAAAAAAAAAGACTAGTAAGACTTCCTTTGACTTTGATATGGGAAGAACATTATTTAATTTATTAGTTTCACTGTTTGAAGATCAAAAATAGCATTTCTGGAACTGGGTCATGATCATCCTCCATCTTGTTAAGGAAACAACACGTGGGGCTGCAAGTTGAGATTTTACTGAACAAGATGGAGTAGAGACTGGAAAGAAAGAAACTTCATGAAGTTCCAGAATCTTGGCACGTGTAAATGAGAAGAGCATAAAAGAAAGTTCAGAATAATCAAGATCTGAGGTCATGAATGAAAGAAAAAAAAAATACAAAAAAGAACAAATATCAGACAGAGTCTACTGGGCAAGATATACAGACATAATAGCAGGTGTTTTTCTGTTATTTAAAGTACAGACATTTAGTGGCTTTTTACTGTTACTACCAAAGAAAACAGCTGAAATTGGTACCAACACAAGTTTAAATTCTGAAAGACTTGGGAACATGAGGGGGGAAAAAAAAAAATCCCATCAAGAAGAATCTTTAAGCAGTCTTTTAATGATACATTTCCACATCCTGCTAAAATCTAGTAATTAGGTGATATAAGAAGTGAATGGATAAAAACAGAATTGTCATGATGCCAAGCAACACTGACACTGAACACACAAATATCAGAATGAGAGGCTTTTCAGCACTGTTACTCTCATTAGTATTCCAGTCAGTCGATTGCACATAGGCATACAGGTTAATTTTACATGATGATGTATAAAATGAAAAAGAATACTTGTAAGTGAAAAACAAAATACAAGTACTTGGCTGAAAGACAACCAAGTTTCTCTAATCAAGATCACTGAAATGAGTTCCAAACTTCTCTATAAATATAAATTGCTCTGCTCTCAAATTATTAACTTTACTTAAGCCTACATACTATGAGAAAGAAAGTATCCAGGTGAAAATATACATATCCTGAAGCCATGAACTAGAGCTCCTAAAACAGGGAGTGTTATTAGTTGAATGATATTCAGGTTGTTGTGCATTAGGTCTACACTACATGGCTTGGGATGTTGTTGAAATCAGATACTAGGGGCATACAATAGTCCTCTGACTTCGCCTTCTTTTTCAAGGAGCAAAGCTTTCTCTGAACGGGAAGCCTTTTCATGCACTGGGATTATCAAATTCAGATGCGAGATAGCTCACATTGCCGCACAGCAATGGAAGCAACCAGCCGTCTGTGGGGACAGGTCAGCACTAAGGCAAGTTAAAGCAGCAATCCAAGAAGACTGCCAGCCACTAGACTAAACAGCACCCCTACTGATATAAACAGAGAAATAAAATAGATAAAATCCAGGTGCCAGTTAGCCCTAAGGCAGCATCTTCAGAAAAGATCTGCTTAAAAAGAAAACGTTGGAGAAACAAACAGTTTGAAACTGCCACAGAAAATCAGATGGAGAAAAAAAAAAGTTACACATGCTCAAAGAGTAATTGATAGGACTGGAATAACTTGGGGTCTGCTTCAGCACACTATTCTCTATGCTCAACCCTGTAAGTGATCACATCCCCTGAAAATAAATGGCACTCCAAAGCCAGGCATCTTCTCATGTGACTAAGATTGAAGAGAGATAGGATAAAATGCATGTGATCCAAAATTGCTTGCCTTCACTGTGTCATAAATCTCTTTTGAGGGGAAGGAGGACCTGTTTATTTTCTTGCCAACTCACATGGCCTAAAGAATGATTGGTGACTAAGGAACCTGATGTAATTAGGGAGCTGAATAACATAATAGTAAACGTATCTTAAATGGAGTCGAATGCAGAATAACGGAAGTAACAAGGTGAACTGCTTGTGTACTCTGATGGCCCGTACTCAAAAATGATTTAGAAAAAAGGGAATTGGGCATCTTTCTGAGAAGGACAGTGCCCACTGGCAGTAAAAACACTCAACAGCTTTTTAGCCTTCATTAAAGAACAAGCAATCCAGAAAATATCATAATGCCACTATATTAAAAAGAAAAAAAAATGTGGTGCTATCATAATAATTCTGCTCATTCAATTTCACCAAAAAAAAAAAAAAAAAGTATAAATAGAAAGGGGCAGCAAAGGGCAATAAAAATGACTGAAGGCACAGAAATATTCCCATACTGGGAGAGATTAAAAACAGAAAGATTATTACTTTTGTTTGGAAAGAAAAAAACAAAAAAAAACTGGGGATGACAGATCTATAAAATGATGCACAGAAAACAGAATGATGAGTTCCTAGGTAAGAAAGAAACACATTAGAACAGAAGGAATTTTTTAAACTGATCAAAGATATAACAGATGAAACTGTATTCCTACAGGATATTCAGGAGGCTTAAAGAGAAGACCAAGTACCGTTTTTCTGTTGACTCTCTAGTTAACAGAAAGCAGGTCCAGAGAAAGACCACGAAGATGATCAGTGGGCTGGGGTACCTCTCCTATGAAGAATGGCTGAGGAAGTTCAGCTTGTTCAGTCTCTAGAGAAGGCTCTGGGGAGATCTCATTGTGGTCTTCCAGTACTTGAAGAGAGCTTATAATTAGGAAGGAGACTGACTTTTTACATTGACTGAGAGAGACAGGTTAAGGAGGGGGGGGGTGGGGAATGGCTTAGAACAATGTGGAAAAAAAGAAAAAAGGTATATTTAGTTTAGATGTTAGGAAGAAACTCTTTACTCATAGGGCAATGAGACATTGGTACAGGCTGCCCACAGAAGCTGTGGACACCCTGGTGGTCAAAGCCAGGTTGGATGGGGCCCTGGGCAGCCTTATCTGTTGGGTGGCAACCCAGTCCATGGCAGAAGGTTGGAACTGGATGATTTAATGTCCCATCCAATCCAAACCACTCTATGATTCTATTATATTATTGCAAAATTGTCCATGAAAAACTGAATTTCACTCCAAAACTCATGGTAGTGACTACTGCTGGTCACTGGAAATGCAGGTCTGGATCGATCTCAAGTATAGTCAATTACAGTAACTCCTGTGCTACTTATGAAATCAAACCATCAACAGTGTTTTCAGTAATGTGTTGGTAAATAAGCAGTTAACGACGTGACTATTTACTTCCAAGAGAAAAAAAGACAAAAAGGAAGAAAAAAAAAAAAAAAAGACAATATCCCAGGGAATTATTTGTTTAAGAGGACATAGTGGGAACATGATATTCATCAATTAAGTTCTTGTTATTTTGAATTGTTGAGCACAAATAACTTATGCCAACCAGAGCAAGAGCTGCAAACGCTGAAAATTCTGACAAATACATCATTGTAATATCTTCTGGAATTCTAGAGCTTCAGATAAATCTTACATGTATAAATTACATAAATATTTCATGCTTCCTCAGCCACAGTTAGCAGTTATCTCACCCATGATAGAGCAGCTACTATAGAAACTATAGGAAGTATACTTTGAAGATGCTCAGCTTTTTATGAAGCATCAGAACAAGGTTTAACAACTCCAGGTTCCCCTAATCTCTTTGGCTCATTATATTAAGCTTATAGAGTATAACTGAAGTAAATGTGTTATTAAAGCCTAAAACTCAAGGTCCATAACTAAAAATCTAATCATTGTTAGCTTCTACTTCCTGCTAGAGCATCATCTTTTAAGTCTCAAAGGCAATACAATTCTGACTCATTTCTGTCTGCCCTTTATTTACAAGTTACTAGCACTATTGAAGTATGACTGCTTTGATTATTCTACAGACACCACCTAATAGAGAAGTTTGAGCTTTCCATGCTCATTTGACAGAGGTTCACAAATCGGACTCAAAACAAGGTCCCTGAGAAAATGCACTTATTTACCCACTGAAGGCATCTACTGGAAAAATCAATATCTCAGATGTAATGAGTTGTAAGACAAGTAAATTAGAGTACGGATTACTCTGTCAATTGGAACACGTAACCTTCCTCTGTAATTAAGTGTCTCATAGGTGCTACATCGCATTTGGCACTGGTTGCTTTGTCTAATTACTGTACTTTTTATTTTAAATGAACAAGAAACTTCCTGAAATACCTTGGTTTCCACTTCTGTCCTTTCCCACTCCAGCCCTGCTGCTGATGTAAAAACAGTTACTTTAGAATAGCTCTAACTGTACCGCTCCCGTGAGCAAGACAAGCTGTGTATACGAAAGGCAGCATGAAGAGTTCTAGCTCAAATTCATAAATCAAAGAAAGACTTCTATTTGAAAAATGCAGCCTAGAAGAACACACAGTTGTTTTTCTCAAAATACACATAGATTAAGTCTGAAAACCTTACTCAGGTCTGCAGATGGTTGAGGCATCTTAAGTCCGTTACACCTGTATTGACATATGAATATGCTGTGAGCTCAGGACATGTACAGACAACAACTGTGGAAGAGTAAGACCTTGGGGTAAGCGTGGAATCCTTGAAAACCTCAGAATATTCTCAATGGTTGAGAAGCATATACAACAGAGCATCCACACTCCTGAATATAAAATAGTCTGTCCATATCATAACTGTAGCTCAAAAGAACAGAATCATAGAATCATAAAACTGCCTGCATTGAAAAGGACCATAATGATGATCACCTAGTTTCAACCCCCTTGTCATGTGCAGGGTCGCCAACCAACAGCAAAAATCTGAGACAAAGCTCTCAATGTGCAAAACTTGCTCTCAGGAAAGAGATACCAGAAAGCATACAGCATTTGCACTTCAGGAGCTGCTTGTATGCCTATAGTTATGAGTTACAAATGGACTCTTTGACTCAAGGGGCACCTGAAAATTTAAGTCTTGTTAGAGCTAGTTGACCTGAACTAAATACAAAGCCAATAAGCACTAAGTTTGAGTTTGAATAGATCTGGCAAAAATCAGAGTTTTACACTCTCTTTCTGAAACAGAAAAAAAGAAAAGGACAAGGTGGCTGCACATATGTAGCTGTGGAGTATGACAGAGCAAAAGTATCTACTGGAAGTCACATACCACCATGTATACATTGATTATTTTTAAGACACCTCAGATTATTTTGCAGTTCGCAGGTGTTGCATTTAGAAAGGTTTTGCTCACCCTAAGAAGAGTCTATAGTTCTAAAGAATCTCTTTGTGGGCAGAAATCAAAAGTCTCCTATGTTTTTCCTTTTATTTCTTTCCCCCTCATCTCCTTCCTTTTCACTGCTGCATCTGATCCACCACCCAGAGAAATCAAAGGAAGATTTTTTTCTGATCAGTGCTCCTGTGTTGGTGTCAGTGACAATCAAAGACTATGAGCTTATTATATGACAAAGTGTTGGGATTTAGCAATAGATCAGATCAAATCAGTTAAGGGAAATGACCACAGATCAATGTTTATGTTTTATTTCTATCTTCTTGGCAAAAGCATAACTTGTTGTCAAGAAAGAACTCTTATGTTTTGATACTTACTTTCTCCTTTCAAACAAAGTAATATTAAAAAAATAGATCCATGAGAAAATAGTTTAGACTGTCTGTTATGTAGGAATTATGAAATCCTACTTATTTAACATGCACTGCATAGAAACATTTTATTGTTAAGCCTGCCTGTACCACCAGTAATACAGAATAGAATTCATGTAGCTGTAAACTTACCTCTGCTCATTTTCCACTACCTGAGTGATATAAAGAAGTCATTTTAGTTAGAAGTTACTGAAAATAAGACCATTCCCATCTTCAAAATCTCTACTGAAACATGTCTAGACATCTAGTAGGTACCTCAGGTACATCTTTCAAGCCTGTCTACAACCTGCAGCAGAGTAATGGACAGTTTCTAGGCAATAAACCTCAGTGGCACAACACAGGGTTGTATTCTTAGGAGCTCAGGTCAAGAATCCTTATCTAATTTACACATTTTCACTTTCATACTTCTGGTACCTAATTGGGAAAGTGTGCCCATATTGCTTCTGAGCCTGTCTGGCTCAAATACCCTGACATAACCTGTTCTCTCAAAAATTTTCTTGAGGAAAGCATCATTCTTACCTTTTCAAGCCCCCTTACAATCAAAAGTAATCCATTTCAGGTAACTGAGACACAAGTCAATATATCAAGGACAGTTTCAGGATTCTTTTGTGAATCATAGCTTAACAGATCTAAAAAAAAAAAAAAAAAACAAAAAAAAAACAGCAGTATAGCTGTGCATTTTAATTCAGCTGACAGGAATCGTGACTTTTTCACATGACAAGTCCCATCAAAGTCAAAATGATCAAAGGGACATTGTAAGCACTGATATTCTAAGTGACAGCACACAGACAAACTGCTAAGACTACATACTGTCCAACAAAAAGTCAGTGGAAATTTTGATTTTGATGCTGCCAGTTGCTGAAATTGAGATCCATTTTATGGATCTTACCTATCTATGGCTGTTTTTAGATACTGCCTTTGATATTCTGCAAACCTGGGCACTAGTCAGTAAACTGTATCACACAAATGTTTTCCCACAGTAAGTGTTGCTTCAGATACACTATTCACTACTTCAGCAAAGCATATACAGTTGACTTCCCTGCCTAATATATGCAATTCCTGTTTAAAGTGAGGCAACTAGCTTCAGATCATGGGCCTGAAGAAAAAAAAAACAAAGCACTATGGTAGAAACAGCACTGTAATTTTTTAAACCATTGCCATAGCTAGACAACACCCTACGTGGTTCCTAGTACTTTGTCTCAAAGCATGTGATCAGCAAAAAGTAGAAAATCCACACTCTAGAGGGAAACTACAGGAGACAAAGGTTCTGCCAACAAGCCATGAAGCCAGATACACAGTCTGAGCCATTCACCTGGGCAGCCAGCAGCTTGAAGAGACAGTAAGCAGAGGTTCAGAAGTTTCCCAGAAATCCAGCACTCAGTAGGGCTTAAGGCACAACTCACCTGATAACCTTAAACAGCAGAAATTCACACTATGAAGTAGAATATAAGCAAAGAGAACTCTGATCCTTGAACAAGAGCAACACACTTCATATAACAATGCCTGCCTTTATACCAGTCTTCTGTCCAGTTTGCTGCTAAAATGAGATGCTTTTATCACTGTTCGTAGACATCTAAAGTGAAAACACTGTAAATGTAGAAGATGCATAAGCCTGAACTGTTTCAGTTTAGCACGTAAAAGTACATAAAGATCCATTCACTTCAATCCTAAGCAGTCATGCAGACACTTTTCTTCTGAGTACCATGCAAATGGTATTTCCCAAGTACTATTCACAGTCTCCAGTCTTGAGCATCACATTCAACTAGGCCCTAAAGCAAGCAAAGTTGAAGCCATTTCTGTTTTAATCCAAAGGAACTAGGAAGATATTCAGGAAAACTGATCCAAATTCACTTTTTAAGAAGATTACTTAAACTGCATTAGGCTGGCAAGTGGATGCTTTTACTCAGAATCAAATTGGCCTTAACTTGGTTTAGTTTAATTCGCTTTGGAAAGAGATCTGGAATTAATCCTATTTACCTAATCCACTTTAATTACATTAATTACTTCAAATTCTTGAGTTTTCCAGTGCACACGAACCTACTTTCATCTTAATTGTCTGAGCATGCAGATCTAGATGGAACAGTTTAAGGAGCATATTTCAGATACAGGCCTGTATCTCCATGGCTAAACCTCATTAAATAATTATGTGATCTTACTCAATAAAGTTCCATTGCAAAAAAAAAAAAAAAAAAAAAAAGATCACCTTCAGTGGTCTAAAGAGTAGGCCATGTGCTAACTAAATACAATACACTAAGTCAAGCAGGCTTGACAGATATTTCATTGCTCAAGAGGCTTTTAGCTGATGGCTGGGTAGAGGTTTTACCACTCAGATAATTTTAGCAACTGAACTGGCATACTGAAAACACCAAAAATGGATTACAATAGGATGAAAACATAGAAATTTCTTCTCTGTCACTGATATTAGCGTTGGTTTCCTACCTGGGTGGTTCCTCCTAGAGCAGCTGAGAGAAACACAGGACATATTCTGAGGAAGAAGTTTTCAGGTGGCTTTATGGTCCTGATCCATGAGCAGGAGATGATTCTGGTAGAAGCTCGTTCAGTATTTTCAAAGATCTTCCAGTATCACCTAAAGGGAGATAAAATATATTAATTATTTTACAGGACTTCTTCGGATAGAAATTATTCTTAAGATTAGGCAAAATCTGAGCAAGTGACAGAAATGCAAGTGGTAAGATATTCTAGAAAAGGAGGAGGGAGAAAAACGTTAGGCCTTCTGCAATTGTTCTTTTTGGGTTTGTGACTTTATCAATCACTTAACACAACCTTGCTTCAGGAAACAACTGTTTCCATCCCAGCCCAAATATCACCAGTAGTTTTCAACTGCAAATATTGTTCTGGAAAGAGAAAGCTGCCTGTGGTTCAAGGACACCTCACATCTCCACACTTCTCTCCTAAGAGAGCTGTGACAGTGAGGGCTGCCACTCTCCCCACCTTGCATCGCCACCAACAACAGCAAGCAGAACTGAGCACAGCTGGAACCCAGACACTTTATATTGGAATTATCTAACTGGGGGAGAGAACGGCTGCTTGAGACAGGATAACCAAATCCATTCCAGTGGCCTGCCTGGCCTCCAGAATGGAAGATGGGGAGGTGTAGATTCTAAAGCAAAACTCAGGAAAACTGGAAAAGGCAGAGGCCATTTTGTCCCAGGAGAAGAAATGTCTCAGTGGGGCTCTGCACATAATTGACATCTCACTAAAACACTTCACAGGGAAAAAAAAGATAGCAGGATACGACAGGTTTTAACCAGCATCTGAACAGCGTATGATTTGAGCTCATACTCTGCTACACAGTGCCTCAATTCATTTGAACTCTGCCTACACAAATTATACTTAGTCTTAGCAGGAAAGTTAACACAAATCCATTCATCACAGTAGCTTCTTGTTTCATGTTGGTCCTAGCTTGCATTCCTCTGTCTATCATATCATGAAGCCAATGAGCTGATGCTCAAAGCACAACTAATGACATGGTTTGCAGCTTCAGGGCAAGTATATGACCCACTCAGCCACTGACTGGGGAGAAGCTATGCTACCTGAGCATTACCACATGCTCTCCAACCAGTTAAAAAAAAAAAAAAAAAAAAAAGACCATCAGCCAGTGGTAGAATGCCTCTAACCACATATAATCACAAGGCTTTGGTGATCCCTCGTCACTAGGTAGAGAAAACTGTACAGTGATTCTTTTCACATTACAGGCTGCCTAGGCACTTGAAAAGAACTGACGCAACTGATCCACATTTTTACTAACCCCTTTTAGATTAAATCCAGTTGCCACAGTAATAAAGCCATAGTGACGTAATCCCAGTGAATGAGAGTAACCTCTATGACAAGTTTGGATAAATTCACCTAGATGCTTAACACTAGAACGTTGTAATAAGACTGGAAGAGAAGCAGATGCACGGTTAGCTTTCTCTAGGACTGTTAAACTTTCAGAACAGCAAAGCAGGTGAAAAACAAAAACTAAATTTAGAACTGAAAAGACTTCCTTTCTATTTTAAGGCATAGTTCTGACAATAAAAAACATTGCTTTCCACACACATCCAAAAGATGATGGCAGAGGTTTTTCATTCATTCAGAAACAGTTGTCTTTTCTGCTAGCCAGATATTACAGTAACAAAACAAAAGCCTCACACACTCCATAAACAAAACACACTGATCATAAAAGCCAAACTCCATGATGAATATAGAAATAAAATCTTATATCTTAATCATGATACAGCCCAGGAGACGGATACAACAACCCAACAAAAAACTGTGGTCTGCAGCAGACTACAACATAACATTGCTGTATTTAGTGCATTATCTATCACTTGCATTCATCTCCATAATTATCAAGTTCCTTGCTACTCTACAGCTCACCTGCTTTGTTTATGGATGGAGAGAGAAAAGAAGAAATTCATGATTAATGACAATTTCTAAATATTCTGTTTTAGATATATTTAGCTTCTCCACAGGACAAAAAAAGAACAAGGATAAGGGGAGAACCTCTTTGAAGTGCTATTACAGATACATAATTCACAAAGCAGTTTCTCCCCCATAATCTGAGCGTATTTTCAAACAATATACGTGAGATATTTCCAGACATCATAACACAACCTGGAAAGTCACATGAAGTCTTGTAAGATTTAGTTAAGTGAAAAAAGAGACAGATAGGAAATGGCTACACCAAGCAGCTCAGAAGCTACATGGTTGGGGTTTTTTTTCTCCATAGGTTTTAATATAATGCAGACTCAAAACACAAAGGAAAGAGGATTTCCTTGCTGCTTACCCTTGTCAGGCCTGAAAGACTACACCTTTGTTTAGAGAGGGACAGGTCTTGGCAATATAAAGAAAGATCTTCAATCAAGTTGTTCGTGTACTGTTTGAAGGGAAAGGCAAAAAAAAAAAAAAAAAAAGGGGGCCTACTGCCCTAAAAGCTGTAATGGCATGGCTGTGACCTCATAGGGAGATAAACAAACAAGAATCAAATCTTGATTTGAGTCCTGGATGACACAGAAGATGCTTTGTAAGAAGGTCTTGCTTCATCACCTTCCACCTTAAGAATTTCTCTTATCTTCCTCCTTTGGCCTGCTCTATGGCCTTTTACTGTACCATGACCTTCGACTGTAAGGTAAGGACTACAGAACAGCCCCCTGAAGTAGCCCACCAGCCTGTTTCCTACTTGTGAACTTCAGGTAACTCACCGGAGCTCCTGAGCCTCTTCTTCCATTACACTTCTAGGTCCTCAAATATGCAAAACCATCAACATTGCTTCTGACCAGCTCTTTTCCAGACTCCCTCTCTTCCCAACTATCACAAATCCTACCACTCCTGGACCTTCTGGCATACTGCCTTTCTTACCAGAAATCTTTTTTCAGCACATCTTACCTCCATATTTCCTTTAACCTTAGCTGTTCCACATTTCTTTAATGATGCTAACCACCTCCTGCCCCTTCTTTTTCTTTCCCAGTTCCGACAAAGAAATTTCTTTCAGTTCTGTTCAGACTGCTCAGTATGCCCTTTTCTCACCTCTTCCACAGGCTGCAATGCTTCTGTTCTGCACTCAGTCTACCCTCCATTCTTTCATTTAATTTTGAAGTTACATTCAACAAAATCCAAATAGAAAGCAAGAAAGCCCTATATCTGACCTGATCATAGGTCTACGTATCTTCCAGCAAAGCCTAGCTCCAGTAGCCTTGCTAACAGTTTAAGAAGGGCCAATAGATCTCATTCAGGTAACACACCTGGAGCAGGAAATGATTGTGATCAGCTGTCATGACCCTACCTCATGTCATTAGAACAAAGCCAGGCATTGCTTTCAGTGTATAACATAAACACTCCACAAGCAACCAAAACTTAAGACAGGACAAAGCCATTTACTTCATGTTAGTCAAGTATCCTTGAAAATAAATTCCCAGATGATTATTGCTCTTCCAGTTGTGCAGCCCACAGCCTTCTGCCTTTCAGCAATCCAGCTGAGACAGACAATAACCACTCTGAAAGACACTGCTGCCCGTGGTGAATTATTGCTTAATTAGATAGAGCCAGGATGTTCTATCACATGCGCAATGCTTTATGAATAAAATCAAGTACATCCTGCTTTCTAAGCATTCATCTCACAACAGCACAAAACCTAGGGAATGACAGCTTGCTACCAGGAGGAATGCTACCGTAAAGAGATATATGTTGTGTTTCAAAAAAGAAATGCAAGTATGAACAGTTTAAGCAAATCAGTAGTCTGCATTACTGCCAGTCATAAATGCTTATCTGATGCAGAAGCACAGAAAAGCTTCAGTCACTTTAAGGACTCCACTGTGCAAGATGCATCCATGTGGGAAAATGGCCTGGTGAGTTTCTGCACAATAACAGCTCCATGGTCACTCTCCTTTATGCACATTTTAATTCCTCACTTAGGAGGCCTAGCTATGGCCTACACTAACCTGGCTTCTGAGCTGATCTGAGGCAATTTCACAAAGATCCTCTGCTGGGATTAAGAGTAGCCACATAAAGAGTTTGTGTGGAAACAGCTAGCATGCTTGAAGTTCACATCGTACATTGTTTTGAAAGAGCTTTCATGTACAAGTATAGACCTTAAAAGTGACATAATATCAGCCTTCAAGAGTTTATTATCCAAAAATCTAATTTACAAAAGGTTATACAGTTTCTTGAACGTGGTTTAGTGGGGAGATACTTGTTGTAGGTGGGTATCTGGACTAAATGATCTTGGAGGTCTTTTCCAACCTTGGCGATTCTACAATTCTATGATTCTTAGTTTGTGGAACAGTACTATCTCCTTCCAGTGTTTTAAGATATGAAATGGTAGGAATAGATTTTAATTTCCAAGTTAATTGGAGGTGCTCCTTCTCATGTCAAACCCAAGCTTTTTCAAGTAGTATTTAAATGTCTAGCATGCAAGAGAAAACTCTTAAACCAGCATATACCTGAGTGAATACTGCACTTCTCAAGAGGCTAAAATCACTTATAAATCCCACGGTTCAAATATTTAGTTAGATCCAGTGCTGTATACACAAATATTAAGACTTTATTAAGCAATTAGGCAATTACTGGGGCTTTCTATACAAAATCAGCATAAAATGAATTCCCTGATTAATTTAACTCCTAAAATTGTAGTGCTAAGAGTGAACAAAAGGACAAAGGAAGGTTATGCTGCCGCTATAAGGTTTCGCAATTTGTATAGCAAGCGAAAAGGCCCCATAAACAAAGTCTAAAAAAACATTGCATGGTACATACTTAGGGCTAGAAGTTCAGGGGAAGTGTGATAGTATAGTAATTAATTAAATGAATAGAGGTGCTGGTATTGAAATGTGTTTCAAATCGTCTTTCACTACTGGATTGAAGGTAGGAACCAGCAGGTTTCAGAAATGGGCAATGCTGTTCACATAAGGGTGTAACTTAACTGCAAGCAAAGATGGTGTACTCAGTTCCATTGAGCTTCTCTACTGACGGGGCACTGCAGAAGACCCTGGCTAGAGGAAGCTGCTGTTCTCTGAAAGGAAGAGAACAGGAACTTTCCTGAAGGAAATGTAATCACAGGCTCTAATTAATGAGTAGAAGGTGGATTGCACGACACAGGCAACGAACACCAGTGGCAAATGTGGGTCATGCATATTGGACAAGGTACCTTTCTATAGTATCTTTGATCATTAGCGTGTGATGTGCAATGTGTTTTGAAAGCTGGTAATATATTAAAGACCACGAGCTAGAGATTGTATGTACGTGTAATTCATTTCTTTCAACCATCGAATACGTGACATTAATAGCTCCAGCAGCATATTAAGATTTAAATTCTCGAGAGCACTCCGGGCAGGGGTAGCTAGCTATCAGGATGGCCCCTCAAAGCTTGCACCCAGAAAAATCCATTAAGCCCTCCAATTTTTATTCCAAACACCAGTTCTCAAAGACATAGACCACAGGTGATCAAAGATACTGAAGCTTTCAGAAAGGAAAGAGAAGGAGGTTAAGTTCCTAAAGAGAAGAGGGAGAGTACTACTGGCAACTCAGAGTAAACTTTGAAGCTGAAATAGTGAAAAGAAATGGGAAATGACACCGATGGGAGCCTGCCCAGAGCACACATACATTTCAGATCTGGATTTTTTTTTGTTGTTTTATTTGAAACCTTTTCTTCCATCTCGGCAGGCAACAGTGGGGCCTTAAACCTTGCCTAAGGATACAAGGATACTGCTCCTTGTTTGTCCAGTTAAGTCTGTGTGAAGCTGGCCACAAGACTGTTTGGGGAAAGCTGCTGAGCTGGGGAGATAGTAAAAATTCCGCTGTAACAACGATCCTTGTGGACCTGCGGGCATGTTTAGGAAGCCCAATGTTGAAGGGCATTTCTTGCTACACTGCTGATGACCTTTATTTGCAGTTTTTATCACTGGTGCCAAGCCTTGAAAAATAGCTCCCCAGGGCAAACACAAGGCAGTGTTTCCATAATTTCAGTTATTTTTCTTCTCCTTGTTTCCATACTTTCAGGAGAGCTTATGGAAGAAGCCAGGCCAACATTGCCATAACCCGACAAGCACTTCTGAAGTCATATGGTTACACTGCTTTACTGGTTACAGTACAAACTAGTCCTTTTCTGTTAATTGAGGAAAATCTCCTGTTTCACTTCACTGGAGATAAATCCCTGTGGGTCGCAGCATCCCAGCTCACGGTGAATACTCAAGAGTATTGCAGATAAATCAGATAGTGTAGGGAGGAGAAAGAGGGACAACAGCTGTTGCTTTAGAGGCTGGTGTATTTAGTGCGCTACTCTCTTTCCTGATTTATACTGTGTAATTCCACAACACTCACAGGGTGGGAGACCCCCTGAACCAGCTGGCTGCGAAAGTAATTTGAGTTTGTGTCTCAAAGGCTGCAGCTGCCCAGCTCCGATAGGGAGCGGCCATTCTCCAAGTAAGCCTTACCTTAAAATGAGCTTTTGTTATTCATCAGACATCGTTCCACATCAGCTACAGTCTTGGTTTCATTGGATTATGACAGTTTGGCCAGGAATGTGCTTTTCATGTGAGCTTAGTGCCAGTAGCCCCACAGAAACTGCCTGCATGAAAAATTCATTTGCGCCGAATCACTGCAGTATCTATTTTATCAAAGCAAGTGCTTCTGAAACAAAGCCACAGATGGGAGGTTTAGGCAATCAGCTGCAAGATTAGGAAAAAAAATCTGAATTTATAGCCTGTGCATAGATTTCTGAAGTGAAAAAAAATAAATAGTAGTGAAGAAACACTACGCAGAAGGTCACTGCAGTCCATTAAATATTTTATCTACTTCAGTAATGAAACATAGATATTTATTTGGGATAAAAACACATCACTGTACAGTCTGCTTTGATTAACTCATCACATAAATTCTCTGTTGTAGGAATTTTCAGAAGTTATTGAAAGCATTATTAGAAACATCAAGGCTAGAACTGTTGGGAGCTACAGTGTGGAGGAGCCTCATGAGAACAAAGCAGCATGTAACAGGAAGAAAGCTCTCTGAATTAAGAACACTTGATTAATTTAAATTTATTATGTGAAATAAAGAAGTTTGTTTTCTAATCTTTCCCTCGTTGGTCAGAAAAGCATCACCACTTTAGAATTTTATTTTGATTTTGTTTCCTGCTGTGATTACCCTAAGCATTCTTGCCAATTATACGTCTTAAGTGAACTTTAATGGATTAATATACTGCTAAGTTTTAAACTGTGTTTAGTTTTAATCTTGCCTCCAGCTTATATCCAAATACAAATATACTTTTTCGAAGAAGTGGATTCAGACAAAGACGATTCAGGTTGAGATCAAGTCATTAGAGGAGCTGCCGCAAGACATCCCACAGACAAGAATGAACAATGTTTTGGAGTTCCTCAGAAACCAGCAAAGTCCCTGGAACCTTTGCAAGGAAAAGGATTTCTCATATTGTTGCTACTAACGCTTCTAATTCCTCAATGTAGTTTAGTTTTTGTGACGCTAATCTATTTTTTAGCAGCTACACTGCATTTTTACAAAACAATTTCCTGTGTTAGAAAAGGGCAAAATAAAACAATGATCGCAAAGCTGGAAAGGTCTCTATTTTTCATTTATGTATGAAAAACCAAAAGTATTTTATTTGGATGTTTTATTACAAAGACTCGCAGAAACCATAGACTGGTTGCTAAATTCTCCCATTCGTTCCTGCACTCTAGCTGGATTTTATTTTCCATCACTACCGATCTTCTTTCGTATGGGATGAGGCTGTCATAGCCCCATTGTGAAGGTAGGAAATTATGAGCCAATATGCAGACATTTTTTGTTTCAAAATATAACTGACTTGAATTAAATATTCTATTTTCAAGTATTGTGCCAAAAATGTAATTTTTTAAGACAACGAAAACAAACTGAAGTCTCCATACAGCATTATTTTAGAGTTTTGCCTACAATGGGAACCATCAGGCAGCACAGTGAATGTCCATAACAATGACTTACTGAAGTGTAGAAAAGCTAAGAAGTCCCCAGATTAAGGCACAGTATATGCAGAATAACTTCAGTGATTACAGAAATACTATTGAAATCACTCATATTATAATTTAAATCATAAAAGGTCAAATTTATTTGTGCATAATTTTTCTTCCCATGGGATCCTCTGTGACAGGGCCTACTGGAAAAATAGACAAGTATCCCATGCTTTAGCCTGATTTCTTTTTCCAAACCTACAGGCACTAGGTAATCTTCAGCACAATAAATTTAGAGGGCTACTGTAGCCAGGGAATGCTAAATTGTTTGCCCTTCCCAGAAGGAAAGCAAACAGATCTGTGCAAAAATAGAAAAGAAATGCCTGCGATTCTCCAGTACAAAGCAAGCATGTCCTTTATGTCTGCCCCACGTGGTAAGTCACTAGCTGCTTACTTCATCACAATATTAAAACTCAGAAAAGGTTTGCTAGTGCAAAGAGGATGGAGGATGGTAAACTAAAAGGAGCAGGGTCATAATAAGTGTTAATGCTACAACCACATATGTTCTTGAAAGGACACATTTTTAATCTGTTCTATTTCTCAATACACTGCTTGTTTCCCTCTTCCCACACACCTTGACAGATAGTTCCTTTCTTCTATTTTCTTTCCCTATCATCTGTTGGTTTTCAGGAATAAGAACTGTGTTTTTTGTTAAATCATAATGAATTTAAAGCCACTCAAGTCACTAAAAATAACAATAGGTACAAAGGTTGCTCTGGAAGTAATGCCTCATATTTTATGGTGTCGTCCCATGCTATCAGAGGTGGGTGGTGGTCGTATGGCAGTAGAGGTTGCACACTCCATTCCCAGCAATATTCCATTACACGTTGTTGCTGTGTGACAGATGGCAGCAGAGGGACAGTCTGACAGAATGGTGTCTGACATGGAAGTGTGTATGAACCAAAGGTGTGGGACTAAATTCCTTCATGCAGAAAAAAAAGGCATCCACTGACATTCATCAACACTTGCTGAACATGGAGATCAAGTAGTGGATGTGAGCACAGTGAGGCAGTGGGTGGTGCATTTCAGCGGTGGTGACAGTAATGTGAATGACAAGCCATGTTACAGACAGCAGTGCAGATTTTTACAGTCATGGCATGTAGGCTCTTGTCCATCGCTGGCAAAAAGGCATAGCTGATAGCAACCACTATGTTGAAAAATAGTGTGGTGTATCTGAGAATATGTTCCAACAAATAGCATTATTGTGCTCTTTGTATTTGTTGTAGCTTACGTAGAAATAAACTTGGAGGCATTAGCTTCTGAGCTATCTACATACATATACTGTCCTAGACTGCAGAGATCTAAGTGCAAGAAATATGATTCAGGATTAAGTTCCAGTGGCATTATGGCTGTCTCAGTACAGACTAAGCAGAGATGGAACGCCTGCTCAGATCTTCCTAAAACAAAGTTCAGCTTCTGTGTAGACTTTGAATCCATATTTGTATATGCAAATGTATTATTGTTTATGCAAATTGAGCATATATTCACATAGCAAGTAGAAAATGTGCAAAATGCCTACACACAATTAGTGCAAGCAACTGTGCTATCCACATACACAAAAACAACCCTAATTACAAGAAGCAGCTACAGAGTAACTCCCAGTTCCATGCTACACTTCTATGCTTCAGCACTGTGCAATTATTGACTTCACTTTAGCAGATATTTTCAGAAATTGCCAATAATCCAATAACGGAAAGAAATCGATTTTCAGAAGTAATAACAGAGGAGAGATAGCATCATTCGGAGCCAAGAGGAAAAGCATAGATCATTTAAGTCAGTATTCCTGAAAATTGTTCCAAAACCACTTGCGCTCCCAGAGACCTGAGCTGCCATCACTTTGCCACCACAGACAATTCACATCTGCATATGTATACAATTGTAAACACACTGATGAGCCAATGAGGAACATACTAAAATTGCTGCAAAGTTATTCATCTTTCTGCTTCAGTTACTCATCCAAAAAATGATTAATACATACTGACTTTGAACATATTATGCAGGCCAGGCTTGGCAGGGATGCACTGATAAGTGGGTTAAACTATGAAGAAAATCTTTTCGAAGAGAATAAAGGTTACCTCACATTGACTTTGAAAGTCTTTGTCATATCATCTTGTGATGAGATGCATTTCTTTATTCTCAATTTATTTCTCTGTGGGAGATCCAGTCTTGAAGAAAAAGCGAAATTTTAGCTCCATCAAGAGAAAGAGAAGGAAGGAGGTAAAAAAAATTGTCTTATTCATGGAGCAGAGATACCTAAACAATGACCAGAGTATCTGTGAACGAACACTGAAAGCACACTTTTGATCTATGTTATTTAGTCTTATTTAAGGAAGATTGATACAGCTATCAAAGTTATCAGGCATAATTGCTTCTATTTTCATTGAAATAAAGGGAATGTTCATCAAGTCATTTGACTCTGCTAGACCTTCACTCACAGTGAAATTGAGTAAGAACAGGGTTTTAAGCTGAATAGAAGCTCACTCAAAACTGTTCTTCTTGAGCACCCCTGCAGGTCTATACACACTTCAGTCTTCACACTTTAGCAATAACGCAGCTGTTCCTCAAACATGTTCAACAACTGTTTGAATGCCATAAGTTTCACAGTGTAAATGGGTCCTAAAATAGCTGGAACATTATGTCCTTTACCATTATACCTTCCTGCCCTGCTGCCAGATTGTTCTCGTTTCCTTTTTTGATGGATTAAGTAGAACCACTGCAATTTGTTGATTTGAAAACTAAGCAGTCTCTTTAAACTGTCTGTGTGCTCATTCACTGCTGTCACTGGCTCTACCTGAATTCATTTTGGAACCTCCAGTGCAAAAGCTTTACTCATGAGGAATTTGCATCTGCAAGCAGTGGTGATGAATCCAATGAAATAGACTCATTTCTTATCCTTAAAAATTTACTTTTTCTGCTCAAGAGCTGGTATTTTCTCCCTTCACTCCACTTGCCCGTCTTTCGGGGCATAGGTTGACTCTGCCTACATTCTACTTACAATGAATGTCATTTCATAGAGGCTCCCATCACCAGACTGAAGAAATGCAAGTAATTACAGCACTCTTCCAAGTTTTGTCAGCAGCATCAGGGCTCGATTCAAACATCAGAGAAATTTTTCTTGAAACATGTAAGGAAAATAGGCCTTATATATATCTTTTTAATTATTTATTTATTTATTTATTTATTTATTACCAGAAGCAAGGAAGAATAAAATTGATGACAGACTTGACATTAGAAATACATTCTTCCCCATGACTTCTTCACCATTGAGAGCTACGCAGGATCACTGGCCAGCTGTTAAGGTTTGGCTATGACATCTCTATGCTCAGAGAAGAAAAATTCTGTCCTGTTACTCTCAGTCCTACAGCAAGAAAAAAAAAAATGTTCCAAAACCTCACAGTGGAGCAAAAACTCGCTCCATTTAGCAGTAGGGAACACTGGTAAGGTCAGCTCCTTCTGCCTTTTCTCCCATTTCACCAATAGATGGTGGCAAAGGCCCCCTCCGAAGCTGCCACTGGATGCACAGTTAACATTTTTTAAATCCCTCTAGGAACATATAAAATGGAGAAAGCAGATGCAGAGTTTTCCTTTCCACTCATCACCTGTAAACAAGTTAATTGTTTTTTATTTCTAAATTATCTATACATAATTATTCTGTTAATGCTAGCTCTTCTCTTATCTTTAGATATGAATGCATGTTTCCTCTTTCACGAAGTAATAGCATTTCTCTTTAATTTCATGCTACAGAGCATAAAGAGGAACCACCAAAGCAAGTTCTTATAAAATAGATTAAGAAATGATACTTGTTCCTAAGAGCTCAGCACACCTCTGCCTGAAGGAGAAGAGAGGGCACAGCTCAAGACTCAACAGAAGTGATTTTAAGCTCTTGTTCCAGTACACAACATTTTGAAGTGCAGGCTGCTCTCCTAAGAACTGCCAGTCATGAGAACAACTCCATGCCATTTCAAGAGACTCCAGGTAGCTGCAGGTCTCTCTTGGCCAGCTGTGCCAGGCTTGGGGAAGCTCTAATGACTCAGGAGACAAATATCAGAGCTGTGCCATGCAGGATTTGGTGGTAAAAACAGCAATGATTTTATCTTGATTCAAAGGCTTTTTGAGTGCCATCCTTGTGCTTCAGAAAGCTATGAGGAAAACCTGTTTCTGCCTGGGGACAGAGAAGTACAGGCAGAGCACTAAGGGACACTGAAAAGTCACTAGCGCAGGTGATACTTAGAAGCCCTGAGTGTTTGCCAAGAACCCATCACAGAACTGGCTGAAGTAAGCCAGACCTGCTGGCCAAACTGGATGGCTTATAATAACATCCTGCCTGTCTTAATATGATATTGTTTTCAGATCATCATGATATTCTCTCTCTCATTTCATGATCCTGTGTAACGCTGCCAGCAACAACTGTGCCATTCCATGCTAGATTCTGGGAGGTGGCCAAGATTTATCCATCTTTTATTTGAGAACAAAGAGCTCCGGGGTTCTTGGTGAAAACTGATTAAAAAAAATTCTACTTTAGTCTATTTACCATTGGGTTCACCTCTGAACACAACTGTGCTAGTTTCTTTTACCACGTGCCTTTGCAGAACAGTTCACAAGGATTTTCTGTATTTACAGATTTTGCTTATATGCTTTTCAGTCCTTTGCTTATTTGCAGAAACTGATCTCCAAGCTGGGGAACTATGGTCAGCTTATTTGCTTAAGTACCAGTCTGTCAGTATAAATAACTCATTGTGCATCAAGCTTTCCAACATGGAAAAAAAAAAAAAAAAAAAAAAGAAGAAGAAGAAAAAAGAAAGATAATTTTTAACAGTCTTTTCCCTAGCGAGCATAAGGATAATTTCCACCATTGTATTTTGCACAGAGAATAATCTTTTAAATTTTTATATGGGGACTCTAAACTACTTTTTTTCTAAATCATAAACCTTATTTTTTTTCCGTCTGGATTTTAACTGTAGGTATTCAGAGAGTCCAAATAGATATTCCTAGTGATCCATGGGACTCTATTTCCTACAGAGAGAAAGAAAAGGCAGCTCTGGACCAGATGTCTCTGCTGTTGGACCAAGCGAGCTCTGGAGATCCCTTACAACCTATATCATTCTATGAATCTGTGATTCTATAGTTCATTCTCCTACTAGTTTGCTTCACCAAGTTGTTGTGATGCAGTTTTATTTCTAAGGAAGAGGTAAGTTCAAAACAGGGAAGATGGATAAGTAGTCCTGAACTGCTACGAATAAACACTGATAAAATACTCATGCTCTCAAAAGGCAGTCAGTGGGTAGCAACACCTGAGGGAGGGATCATATCACAGAGAACAACTAAACCTCATAACAGTCAAAGCCCAGGCAGCACCTTTATGCACTCTTACTGAGATACATTCTCTTCATTGTGAGTTGCCCATTGTCTACGTGAAGTGGTATCTCTACTAAATGACAAAGCAGATGTTAAGCTATGAGATGTGTCCCGTGCCTTAATTCACATCTTCCAGAACCAGCTTGCAATTTTTAATTTCATCTGTGCATTTAGATAAGAGGATGGCAACAATTGGCACTAGGGTTTCTCTATTATTATTTTTGTTGTTGCTGATGCTGTTGTTATAGCAGAATGGGGGCAATCCAGCTATGTTCCCAGACACCATCGTATTTATTATCCACTGACTTTTAAGATTTCTGGATAGGTCTCTCTCATGATAATGCATGCTCCTGAAAGTTTCAGTATGGTGTAGTTTTTACAAAACAAACTGGATGACAGTAGCAAAGAAAACCATAGTAGCCCTACTACAAAAGAACAAAATCGAGCCATGAACAGTTTAGGAAAAAAACCTAAGTGAGGGTGCACTGCACTGGACTGAATAGTGGTCACTCTCCTTGCCAAAATACTTATCATAAAAAAAGATTCCTTGGGAAGAGTGGATTACCTTGTTCCTTCTGCCAAATAACGTAGTGGCCTGAGGGAAAGGAGAGAAAACACACCTTCAGAAGTAAAAAGGTTTCCTAACCCACCAGCTGTGCTCAGACATCAAGGAAAGAATATTTGCAACAAAGAAGTTTTAAATGTGGTTTTCCCATCCACCTGCATTTGCTGGGTCTGGATTGCTTCTCTGGTCTAAAAAGCTTCTTCAGCCTCTGCAAGTCAAACCGGGAGGAGCAGACCTACCACTTGGGTTTGTGCAGGCAGAAAAGGGGGACTGTTTGCTGCAAGCCAGGACACATAATGGAGGGAGCAGCATTCGGTCTGAAGAGAATTTTGGCATACTCAGTATAATTATTCCTAAAAGCTCAGCACTTGATCCAATCCCTGTTTAAGTCAATGGGTGTTTTTCATTGACTTTTGGGTGATAGATAAAATGGGCCATTAGTGCTCTTTCTAAAAGCTCTGCTGAACAAACACATCACTAGGTGGTTCAGGTCTTTTTTGTAATGCCTTTCCTTCTCTCTCAAATACTGCATTTATCTCTACTCTCGTCTATTTTATGGCAGCTTGTATTGTAACACTTTCACCTTCGCCTGTGAGGAGAAAAATACTCTGCCTTTCTTAGCCAGTAACAGAAAATCTGCTCCACTAGTGCCTGAAACCACTGTAGATTAAGAAACTTGATTAGAGTACAAAAATAAAGGTTTGGGCACTCAATTCTGTATGCCTAAGCTTAAAAGAATATTTTTTCTTTTTCTTTTTTTCCTTTTTTCTTTTAAATTCTAATTAAACTATTTTGTTAGAGAATTTCAAATATCCCACTTTGAAATGTAGCAGAGTGAAACAACTGGGCAAAAATCATGGTTTCATCGAATGAAAACCACTTTGGATTTATTTACTTATGCTGGACATTTCCCAGGAGAATAAAGCAATAAAAAGAAAACAACTTTAGGAGATTCATCTGCATTACACCAAATTGCCATTCCATTCTGTCTTCTAAAAAGGTCCTGTTAACTGACGGCAGTGTAATTTAATAGCTAAGACTAGGTAAAAGTAGGTACCATGGAGAAAACACACTGCACACATACAATACAGCAGCAAGCTCTCATTTAGTACCCATATCATCTAAACTTGTGGGTAACTCTGCATGTGCTAAGCACTCTATATTCAATTCACAGGCACAGAGACAGAAATCCACCATCTCTAGCTGTCTGGACCAGTAACAACTCCCACCTGCATTGGCACTTAGTTGCTTGCTTTTTTTTTTTTTTTTTTAATATTCTGTTTAATTGAAATGTAGTGCACCCAATCCTGACATCACTGATGATATCAGGAAGCAAAGCATGGGCAGAGAGCTCTTGATACCTTTCACTGCTGGTCTAGACCACCAAACAGATATGTTTACCTTCTCTTTTACTTGTTGTTTTGTTACTGAAATGGAAACACTCAAAAATAAGCAGCCCTTCTGCAGCATGATGCCCCTGAACAGCTAGAATTAATACAGAGACAACATTGTTCTCATCAGTTAGCATAAGTGGTGGGCAAGTTTCCAGAAGCATCTCAGTTGCTGAAAGGCTTGCATGCTAGTGACTCCATTTTTATTTGAAGTGCAGCAAGCAATGCTCAAAAGGAAAACTTTTGAACTGAAGACTAACTTCTCTTCCAGAAACACAAAAAAATATTGCTGGAAATGAAATCTTGAGAATGAAATATTTTCAGAGAACACTGCCTTTCTACTCCCCCATGCTTTATGAGACAACTGAATTAAAGTGTCGTAATCTCAGGGACAGGCAACACTGCTGACGTACTGATATCATGACTCAAATAATAAACAGTGCTACATAATTAAAAAATAAATAGATCTTGACTCTACCATGATGTCATGTTAAGAGCAGAGTGCACTGCTCAGTGCTACCCATGTCTGTGTGCCTGTGAGCATGGGGCAATGGTTGCAGATCAACTTTCCTAACCCCAGCAGCTCCCACTTCATAGTGAGATAAGATGAGGAGATGTTGCACTTTTGCACACTGTAGTACAGGCTGCGGGGTGAAACACTTACGTTGACAAGTCCCAGACCCACTCTCATTCTTTTTCCCCTAGACAACTAATTCCTAGCCTGAAATCAACTATGCTGCAAAACTTTGTGGCAGAATCTTTATAGATTCACTAGGTGTTGTCTCTCATTAAGCTACCTGTGGACCTCCTATACGAGGAAAAAAAACAAACAAAAATGGAGAATGAAGGAGTCAGCGTCAGACAGAGGTGGAGAGGCACAACAAAACACCTTGTTGTTATTCATGAAATGGAGCACTATTTCATTTTAAATTAAATTTTGAGGCTTTCTATTTGTCTGAATCACAGCTTCTTGCAGATGCCCTCTCTACTCACCACGTCTAGAGTTTCTGATTTTCCACCTGGGTATTTAACAAACATCATAATTTACCTCATAAATCTTTGTTAAGCTAGTTATTTCCCCACATACTGGCATGCAAATATGTTCCTGTTTTCACCGCGTCTCTCACAGCAGTAGAATCAAGAATAACAAAACCAAACCAAACCCAGCTGTACTACAGTCCTGCAAAAATTCTTGTTACCAAAGCTGATGCAGATCCAGCCTTCCCTTGAATTTTGTGGCTTCTCAGAATAAACCCAATTTTGCCACCTTTGGCAAGGTGCAAGGACAGGATGTTATCGTGAACTTTCTAAAAACCTTTGCTTGATGTAAGGGGAGGAGGAAAGAAAGGGACAGAAAGTGTCAAGAGGAAATCAAGGTAATTCTCACTCTTACAAACTATTGCAAACTATTCCACAAGCGCACATGATGTGTGCTCTCCTCTTTCAATCTCACTCCCCAGCTTTCACACCACCAATTTGAAATGAATCACAGCACAAGTTAAAACTGTCCTTCTTGCTGTTCCCCACCAAGGACAAGCAGCAGCAGCTTTTTAGGCAAAACTGTCAGCATACAATTATTACAGTAAATAAACAAACACAGGATTACAAGCTCCTAATGAGGTCTGTGAGGCTTTATAGATCAGGCTTCTCAAATTGCAGTTCTCTGAACAAAGGAGCCTTGTTAATCATAGGATTTGTGCTTCACAATTTTGAGAAGTTTGCAGTGCTGTTCAAATGATGTGATCTGCCTCTAGATTTGTCTCTTGAGGAGTTCAACAGAACTACTCGTCTCTTCTCTTGGCCTTGCTTCAGGAAAGGATTTGGTCACAAACTTAAGACTGCTCTCTTTCCGAAATTCACATAGACGTGAGCTTAAAAGCACTGCATAAAAATCCCAACAGAATCAATGAACCAGTGCTTCAAGAATGGATTCAACAACTGAAAAACCATTTTGTAGGATACAGAAAACTGCCTACTGGACAAGCATATGAGCTGATGCTCTTTCGAAGATATCATTCTTGTTAAGTTTCCTTCCCCACATTCAGATATGTTGAGGTGGCAGGTCTCTAAGATGCTGGCTAGAGAGGTACAGGCTTCTCTCTTTCCTACTGTGCTTTAACCTCATCTGATTTCATTTACTTATTATGCTGCTTTTCAAATCTATTCTGTCAAATTTGCTTGACATATGCCTAACTCTCCAAGCCTTCTCTTACCAGAGTTTTCTCCTTTCTGTTTATTTCAGTTCACCTAATTCTCAACAGCAGTTTGATTCTTGTGCAGAAAACAACGGTTCTTTCCATAGCCTTTCTCTTTAGTCCAGGTGTTCTCCATAAAAGTGCGCACTCCCAACTGCACAGGGCTTCCACTTTGCCTACAGAAGGCTCTTTTTACACCAACAAACACCACAAAGAGTGAATTGAACACAAAGGGTGTTTGACTGAGAATTCAGAAAGTTAAACTGCTGAAATAAGTAGTTTATAATTAAAGTACTGAGAAAACCTTAACCAAAGAATCACTAGAGCAACACTATAATTATGCTGTCCTTCATATCCTGCCATTAGCATTTCTATAAGTGACATAATAATAATGTGGCTTTTTTTTCTCTTTAGGAACTGTCAGCTCTCTTTACAGAATTCAAGTAAGTTTATAAAGAATATCAAGTTCTTAAATGGAAAATGCAAATGATGATTTTTGTGTAAGAGACTTGACAGTCACATTAGTAAGCTCATGAAATTCACAGCCATATATGTTTCAAGTCCGTATGAGTAAAACACCTTTTTCCTGTTTTTTTTTCTCTCTACACAGGGTTCAAGATTAAAAAAAAAAAAAAAAAAAAAAGACCAAAAAGATCCAGCAATACCACTTTTGAGCTCTCCTGTTAACAGCTTAAGAAATCTAGTATTTTTATAGGAGCACACAAGTAGCCCATTCACACTCTACTAGAAGGAAGCTTCACATGCCAGATATGGCAAAGACTTCAGGCAAACAGCAACCAAAGCTGTAATAAGGCATATCTGTGGGATGCCCCGAGGACATATTTTAAGTTGTTGTTGCTGTCAGCAGACAATGTGTCTTCTGCCCCAATATCAAGGGGAAGGCTGCAGTACCAGCCATTGCTGTGGAATGCCTGGGAATGCATACCCTGACCAGTGCATCCCTCAGAAGGTGTAATTTGATTTTCATTCTGACATGTCCTAACATATTCAGAGAGGTAAAACAAAGTATGGGTCCCCGTGTTACTGCCTTGTGAAAGCTAGTGATGCTTACTGCTGATTCCAAAGGAGGTTAAATACACTTTCAAAGCGCAAACTGTAAGCACTGAGGCTCACAATAGGCTGTAAGGCTTTGGCATCCAGTTCTATTCTGTTGATTTGGAGTCAATCATAAGTGTTGATAAGAGAAAAATGCATTCAGGAAAAACTCATTTTCTGTCGAACAAGCAATAGAAGTTTAATGGAGTCAAAATGAGGAACTTGAATGTCTTAAATCTTTTATGGCAAATCTAACTGTGTTCTCTAATAGATTCTAATAATTGGACTACTTGCAAATAAAATATTATTTTCTAAAAAAATATGTGATGTTGATTAAATTGCATGAAATTATAAGGCTAGGATTTCTCCTAGTGACTGTATTATAATTTACTGAACTTTTAAGACCTTAAAATGTTTGCTTGAGTGCAAATATTTCTCGTTTTAATAATTTTGGGGGCAGACAACTGTCTCACATCTGATATAGGCAGATAGCAGCTACCTGTTTTATATATGTATATATAAATACTGACAGGAATTAGATTGAGGTTCTGGGAAGACGTGAATTAGATCTGAACTAAATCTGCATTTACCAAGTTGCTGTGCTACCAAGCCTACCTCATAAACTTTACAAGTGCAGTGTATACTCATTTGAGTACACCATAACCTAAATGTACATACACTACTTTCAAAGTTCCAGTCCCACCAACTCAGAGAGGCAATATAAATAACTCAGTGCTGTACTCCCCGTGCATAAGAGATGCATTTCTATGCAAGCCTTTGTCAGACTGTATTGAATGTAAGAGAGGACTTGTCTTCACAATAAAATTAATCAAGCCATGGCTCAAAAATCTCCCTTTTCTTTATACAGCCTAAAAATCTTTTACGTTATGTATGACAAAGACTTACAACTTGATCTGATTGGCCTGCAGGACGAGGAAACAAGAGCAAATCAACGCAACTCAGTATTATATCCAATCATTCCGTGTAGCATATTTTGGAGTGGCTAAGGGCTGGCCTGCATCAGATGGGAGAGGAAACAGTGAAGATCCAGGATGTTCTGGTATTTTGTTTTCACATCAAAATCCACGCATCTTCATGACGAAGTTCTCCCAAGCAAATTATCAAACCTCTGCCAACCGTAGAGACTCTTCCACCATCACATTACATTCATTTCATGATGAGTTAAGGCAGGGGAAGGAGGAGTTCACATGGCCACATACATCCTTTTTCAGACTTGGCAGTCTTCCTGCTGCTGTCCTACACTTTGCCGTCTCACACCATGCCCAGGCTGACAGAACACCAGGCTGGCCTGTAGTGCACCAGGGTCAAGCTGACCAGCTGCTAGCTCACTGCTTTGAAAGTTGGCATGCAGCTCAGAGCGCTCCTAAAACTGGTGATCACTCCTAAAAGTTATCCTACTCCTACTCAGTGTCATATCAATCATGCACTGTGTAACTGCCAAGCACTCAACAGTGATCCCAAATTTTCTCTGACATCTGATATAAGAAACGATTCTCCTTTTAAGCCCGCTGCTGTAGCACTATGAACAAAAGTAAAGAACGGCGTGATATGGTATTTTGCCTCAGACGCATCTTAGAGAATGTCAAAAAGAGGTGCAGCTTTTTAAACAGCACAGGGAGGGAAAGAGAACGGAGGCTAAATATTAATCAGTTGTTAGCTAAGATCTTTTCTGAGCCTATTTGGCTTCTATCCAAGTATTCTTGCAAGTGTGCTGGGAAATTCACATCAGCAGCAATTATTTTCTTTCTATTTTCAGATCCCACCACCCTCAGCTACTTCAGCACTTACCCCTCAGCTCTCCCCTTTCATCTGCCTGGCATTCAGGGTATATTCCTTCTGTGCTTCAAGTGCCCTGTGCAAGGCCTCATACAACAAAGCAACAAGGAATAACTTGGAAAACAGCATCAATGATGGATTAAGCATCTTTGTACCTTTGTACCTTCTGTTTCAAGTGCAAGGCAGATTCCTTTGATCTTTCCTTATCTACCATATTTACACACAAGCATGTAAACTGAAAGAGCAGACAAATAAATAAAGTCCCTCAGGTCCACCAGAATAAGAGACCTTAATAAACAAGCTTTTCCTCCTAGAAGGAGAATCTGAGAAGTCTCTTGTATGCCACAGGGTTGAGTGTAGTCTAGAGTCTAGGTAAAATGGAATTATCCTTAGTAGCATGACTGTGCATGCCATCTTTTGACATGTATTATGCATATGTATGCATATGACTACATATGAATATAAATGTTTGTTCCTTCCTATTTAATCATTTTAAGTGTGATTTTTCAAAATTGCCTAAGTGACTTTCCCACCTTAATTTAATTGAATCGCATAATTACTGGAGATGACAGCATGGGGTCAAATTCTACCTTTGAAATAATTGGCTTCTCCGAGAATTGTGTGAGTTCAGAAGACCACAGATTTTGCAGAGTTTGCATAACTGTGCAACCTGGTATGACCTCTTGCAGTTGGCCATTAGAATCACCTTTGAATAGGGACTGTTGACAAAGTCTTTGACATATGCACCCTGTGGGGAAAAAAAAAAAAAAAAAAATCACATAAAAGGTCTGCTCTTCCCCAGCTATCTGTACTGGAGTTTTTCTTGCACTTTGTAGCTTAGAGTGAAAGCCATGAACTATTTTAGGGCAGCAGTTTCCCTGCAAACTAGTCAAACCTCTCAAACACTCTGTCTTTCCTGTAGCAGTGCCATTTCCAAATCACTGCCACCCACACTAGAGAAACACTGCCACACTCTGTGGATGTGATAGTCCTAACAAAGTTAGATTTCCTTCTGACCATCCATCCAGGTGGCTTTAACAGATATTGGTCCCAAAGGCTTTTGCACAGAAAAAGGGGATGATTCATGATAGCTCTGCCTGGATGAACTCGCCCTGGAAGTTCATCTCTGCGATGTGAAGCAACATCTCTAGGTGGGAAACATACGCTTCTTTAGGAAGGCATGATAACATGATAACATGATCGTGGCAACAGAATCAGATCAATAGAAAGAAAGAAAGAAACAGATCGTGTCTTGTATGTGCAGGGTACCATGTATCTAGTAATTCATGTGCTACTTAACCTGCTGTAGCCAAAGCAACCGCCTGAACATGAACAGTTTACATTACAAATGCAGAGTAACTGGATTCACTTTGTTAGAAAAGGGTTAGGCATTGCTGACAGCTCTGAATGAGTGACTGCATCTTGTACCACAAAGGGTGGGGATAAGAAGCAATTTACTGGTGGATTTTCTTCTGCTGCAACGGAACACTTCTCTTTATAGGCTTAAGACCTAACCTATTTAGAACTGGGAAATGAGTGGTAATGCTGTGGGATTTTTAATATGTGAAATGCTGGAGAACAAAACTGGTACCTTCGCTACTGTGTGCCTGCCCATCGTATAGGAATGAAGTACAAACACACAGTTTACATTAAATTCTTGTATGCCACTAAAGTAGGGGAAAAGAGATTCCAGCTTCTGAAGCATCTGATAATAGCATTTGTGGAGTCTAAACGGGGAACAAAATCCCAACCTCCTTTACTCCTGTGAATAGTTTTGTGCTAAGCTATTCTCAAAATAATCATCAATTCCCATTCAGTGCTTTCTCCCATAAATTAGTTCCTATGATGTATAACAGTCACTGAAAGAAGAATTGAACAGGGGAAATTAACTTGCTTTTCAATAACAGAAATTTATCAAGGCCACAGTTTTTATTGGGACAAAAACAATTCATTTAAGCCTTGTCAAGATTCCTAATTAAAAATCCTCTTCTCCCAATTGCAACTTGCAAATACTGTGCTTAATTTGGAAGTTAATAACGTTTCCACACATTCCTGCTCCGCTCTCCTATGGTAGCCACGACTCTCGTCTGATAACAAGAGAACTGAACCCAAGCCAGCAGTGAATGACTTCCCTCATTTCTGTTCAAAAAATGAAACTTCTTTTGCAGAAGGAGGATGGGGAAGTTTGAATCTGTATTTATGGCCCAGATTTCATCTCCATTGTATGAATAAGAAAGATCTCTCTCTTTCAGGCTTAGGCTAATGCGTTAGATATTGTAGGCCTGAAAACCTTTGGCTTTTTATTACAAATCAGTCAGCTCCCACCAAGCCACCTGCAGCCTGGAAGGGGTAACGTGGTGTGTGAACAGCTTGGATCATGGAAGGTCAAGCTGCCAGACATGAGTAGAGCTCAACTCTGCTTTTCAATAGCTGTGAGCTGGAAGAGGATTCTTCCTTCTACCAGACCTTCAGCATGTTCAAGGATCAATTTTCTCTTCCAGAAGGTTATAATTAAGATTATTCAGTTCTCTGCTAGAAGGTTATGATTTCATAGGAAGTCATTCATGTCTATAATATCTTGCTTAGATCTTCTATGCAAACTACAAGGTGAACTTGAAAGAAAAATAACTCTCGATCTTCATCAGCACATAACAGTTCATCTTCCTCTACTTATAGAGGAAAATTACAATGAAGTATTCAATGTGGGATAAATCTGCGCTGAGTCAAAACTCAACATCTGTTACATGTTTCAAAAATGTTTCACTCTGAAGCAACACATATTCTACCATCACTGTACATCAGTAGAACTATTTGCCTATAATGTCTCATCTGTCTTTGTTTAACACCTGTCTCCTTGCTTACAATCTGTGAACACGTACAGCAAATCACACACAAAGTGAGGGTCCCAATCCTCTATTTTTCTGTCCACTAGCTATCTCATTACCTCAGTCACCAGTATGTTGCAAAAATTCTTGAGGATATAGCGTAAAAATAGATGGCTTTAAGGAAAGATCTGAGAGAGAAACAGGAGGTAGCTTTCCTGATAGTTATGGGGAAAGATTTTCTAATCATAACAGACTGAAGGACTAAACTAGAAGCTGTGAGTTTAAAAAATCAAACTAGATGCAATGGAAGATGTGTTTCCTGACGGACCACAAATTGACCTAAATCATATCTTTTAACAAAACAGCTGGAAAGCAGGCTTTACTTTCCTGATGTTTACAAGCATTCAAAGAAGAAAAGAAAAGAAGGAAAGGAAAAGGGAAAAGGGAAAAGGGAAAAGGGAAGAGGGAAGAGGGAAGAGGGAAGAGGGAAGAGGGAAGAGGGAAGAGGGAAGAGGGGAAAGGGGAAAGGGGAAAGGGGAAAGGGGAAAGGGGAAAGGGGAAAGGGGAAAGGGGAAAGGGAAGGGAAGGGAAGGGAAGGGAAGGGAAGGGAAGGGAAGGGAAGGGAAGGGAAGGGAAGGGAAGGGAAGGAAAGGAAAGGAAAGGAAAGGAAAGGAAAGGAAAGGAAAGGAAAGGAAAGGAAAGGAAAGGAAAGGAAAGGAAAGGAAAGGAAAGGAAAGGAAAGGAAAGGAAAGGAAAGGAAAGGAAAGGAAAGGAAAGGAAAGGAAAGGAAAGGAAAGGAAAGGAAAGGAAAGGAAAGGAATTATCAGACTTTCTGTTCTTAGATTTGTATACATTGGATATAAATACCCAACAGTCAAAAAGCATAATGCCAATATGGACAAGAAGGGAAAGAAAAAAAATAAAGCCTCAGCACGATAATTTTGTCCTTCTTCATTTGCGAGTTTTAGCTAAATATAAACATTATTATTTGTCCTAGAAGTTGCAGAGGCATTTTGTTGTACACAATCATTAAGAGCCAAAACCACGTTAGAAATAGGTACCAGTGAGACACTTTTCTTTAATCCTTAAAGACTGGCATATATATCAATTTATGATCTCAAAAACACATTGTGCCTATCATCTGACGACAGGGAAACCTCTCAGGACCTATAGCTGATACTGTTTGTTCTCCCTTTGAGAGTCATTAAACTTCTCCTCATTCTACTTGGACCTGCTTTAAAGCCACCAAAAATAAAAGAAGTCTTTCCAGTGATTTCAGATCAGGCCAAAGTTCCTGCAACAGCACCTCTTACATTTGATGAACTATGATTCCTCAGCACTGGCAGAGCACTCTGTCGCATCAAGATCACATCAAACATGAAACTCGGCCAGTGCAAGCAGCCAACCTGCCTTTACTAACACAAAAGGACATCCAGTGGGCTATGTGTTTTTTGCAATTATCAGTTTGCATCCAATGCACAGGGAAAGAAAGGAAGAAGACTGAGTCTCAACTATGCCATTCTACCTAATACCATCTGGTTTTTTTTTTCTTTTTCCCAATTGAAATATTGTATACTTTATATGGCATGCATTTTTACTCATGCACAAAGGCTGCTCTGGAAGTAATGCCTCCTATTTTATGGTGTTGGCCCACAACATCAGAGGCAGATTTTGGTGATACGGCAGTAGAAGGTGAACCTTCCCACCAGTATTCCATTACATTTTGTTGCCATGTGGCAGATAGCAGCACAGGGGCAATCTGATAGAATGGCATCTGTTATGGAACTGCATCTGAAGCAAAGGGGTGAAATTGAATTCCTCCATGCAGAAAAAATTGCACCCACTGACATTCATGGGCACTTGCTGAATGTTTATGGAGATAAAACAGTGGATGTGAGCACAGTGATGTGGTGGGTGATGCCATTTCAGCA
This sequence comes from Alectoris magna, assembly GCA_030625065.1. Taxonomy (NCBI): domain Eukaryota; kingdom Metazoa; phylum Chordata; class Aves; order Galliformes; family Phasianidae; genus Alectoris; species Alectoris magna. Next base: position 109,472,560 of record CM060561.1, on the reverse strand, counting down.
GTGATGACAACAGTGGGTCACTTTCATTGGTTCAGATTTTTACAAGCACAGCATGCACGCTCTTGTTCATTGCTGCTGAAAATGCAGGGTTAATGGTGGTGACTGACTATGTTGAAGTTTTGAAGCTGAGAGTTCGCTCTATCAAATGGTGCTATTGCTCTCTTTATGTCTGTTGAAGTTTCCACGGAAATAAATAGGAAGCTTTACCTTTGGGGTGATCAACATATTGCTTTTCTGCTCTGTAAAGGCTAAAGTACAGGTATTTTAGCCTATAGAGCTGACATCACTTGATCAGGTTGATGTTGGAAGCCCACAGTTTGACTTTCTGTATGTTGCCATGTAATTGTTAGGAATGTAACTCATGTTAGATAAAGCAGAGTTAGGCAGTTGTTGTGAAATAATGATAACTAACAGAAATAGCAGAATCAAACATATGCAAAAGTGTTTACCCAGTGATGTGCTACAACACTGAAAGTTCAAAAGCTTGCAACAGACCTCTAGCCAACAAAGTTTAAACAGTCCGGAAGATGCTCTTCTGATAAAACTCATTCACTTCCACCAAAAAAGGCTGCAGCATGACTCTGCCTTTGGGGATACTTAGAATAAAATAGAATATTTATCTGCAGAGGTTCCCCAGGAACGTCTGGGGCCAAGATGACACGTTTCAAACCAGTACATATAATGTACTGTAATACCCTATTCCTGTAAACCACTGATAACTGCTGCCCAGGTAAGCAGCAAAAATGGGAGTAGAGACAATCCCTTTTTCGCAGCTTCATATTGTTCTTTGTGATAAAAATCACTCTTTCACAGGGACAATAAAGATCCAAACTTCATCACACAGATCCAATTACTGTGCAGTAATTAATGTCTGCATGCAGCTCAGCCTGACCTAAACCACAATCATAGGAAATGCACTTTGAAACTTAATAGTCTCACTGAAATTACATTGATTCCAACGACCATAAACAAACACATGACCACTGACAAAAAGTTCTGACAGTCTAGAAGACGTTTCATCATCTGTTACAGCAATTATAAAACATTAAATGAATAGATGGAAACACTTTTCCTACATATGAGATCTCATTAAAAAGAGCTCCAAAAGTCATCACATCCCCTTCTAGTATTGCCATGGATCTGCTGTCACAAATTTGGCATCTCTAGACATACAGGTTTATCACCTTGACAGAGCTGAAAGCCTTATTGATTCTGAAGCAGTTTAAATATATATATATATATATTTTAAACTATATATATATACATATATATAGTTAAAAAATATACACAAAATTGCACTTATAAAATCAGCAAAAATACTTAGAGATGCCATAAATTTTGTGATACGATACTGCATTTTCTGTTTACAGACCTAAACCTATACCTAAAGGTTGCTCAGGGGGGCACCTCATATAAAGAACACATTGGCCTAATTTCTGCATGAAGCAGGTGGTTTTTTCCACCTTCCCTCTGAAACATCTGGTGCTGGCTATGTTCAGAGACAAGTCTGTAAAGCAGATTGATACGAAGTCTAATTCAGTATGGCAAATCCTATGAAACAAATTCCATCATGGTGTGCAGATGTAGCATAATTCCAAAGTCAACAGCGTTCCATAATCTATATCACAGTAGATTTGTCCCAGGTTGGTTGGGTATGGGAGTTGACTTTTTGCTGCTGATATTTGCTTTCCTGTTTAGGAAGTACTTTGTGTATTTTAATAAAATATTTACAAAATTGTGCATATTTAGCATAACAACTCCTGGATATCAAGATAGATTTTCTTTAAGGCAGCTTAATCCAAACAAGGAAAAAAAGACACTGTTTCATGAGGTGGCCACATTAGTCATGTCAAGAAGTGCTATACTCAGCACTACAGTGGGTGCTCTCAAGCTGTATTACCCAACATAAGCAGCACTTCATCAATGAGAAAGCTATTGGCCACCTGCAGCCTGCCCTGACAGTCAGTTATTTTACTTCTTTCATAAATGCACAGACAACTGAATGTAAATTAGAAGCAATGATTTTTACCTGGAAGCAATCTGAGAATCTGTGACCTATGCACATAGGGAACCAACAGAGAGAAACAAAAGGAATGAATAGCCTTGTCCACATCTTCCTGTTCTCTGCCTCTTGGGAAGACAGAGAACTTGCAGATCATTTCATTTCTCTCCCACTGAGAAGTGATTTATTTTCACTCATCCCTTGCTAGACAAGGTTGTGTTCTTGTTAGAAACAGCAAACACTTTTTTCCTCCATGAGAACTACAGTCCAAATTCTCACATTTAATTAAATAAACTCTTTTTCAGAATTTAACAAAACACACACAGCCATTCCCTCAGCAAAGCTTCAGTCATGTTTATATTGGGCATTGATAACACCACAGAAAGGCTCTCCCACAAAGGGAAACCAGAAAAATTATGAGATTGTTTAGCCAAGCTGTTGACATACCACTCATACTTGGATAGTAAGCCTCCATGAATGCAGTTGCAAGCCATAGGCACAATCAATCTTCATTCTACTTTTATTTCAGGACCTAAAATGGATTAATTCATGCTTTCTGACTAAAGAAAACACCAAGTATTCATTACAATCAATACAGTGCATTATATTGTGACCTCTCAGCTGTAGCAAGACCTTTCACCCAGCAGAAATCATTCCATGTGGAGGGCCCTTGAGCATAAACTAAATGAAAGTAAACTGCAATAGAGGGAAATTATAGTCGTAACTGACATGGAAATGAAGTTAGGTCTTTCTCTGTCTGATCACAGCAATCAGTGCAGATGCACTCTGCTGCCAGAATTGATACAGGTGCCAAAATTCCTCCCTGCTAACAGTTTTATTAAAACGCCTTTATCCGTAAAGGATGCATCCTCAGTTTTTGGCAAAAACAAAGACAGAAGCAAGCTGTGAAAATACAATAGGAGCCCAGGAACTAATGTGACCTACAAGTGACACTATAATATAGACAACATCTAATGACAGATATGACACTTCAAATGTGAGGAAAAATCCATATATTGCCTGTCAAAGTTATGTCTATGGGATTGTACAAAACACACTAAAAGGTATTTTGCTCCAAGAACATTGCCAGAATCACACTCTGAAAAGCCCAAACTACACGTTTATTTATAAAACTGAATGTTTTCTTTGTCCTTCCAACTGCTTCTTCAGTGCAGATTTTACAGTATATCTTTTTTTTTTTTTCACTAGAAAATTTATAAAAGCAAGGGATAGCTCCTACAAAGTAGTCAATTATCAGAATCCAGGCTAGCTTGACAATTGCCAAAAAGCTAAGAACACATAATGGAATCTGCTTGCCAACCGTCATCAACTGAAAAGACAAAATATTACTACTTATGACAGTATTTAACAGAGAGAACTCACTAGCTGGTGTAATGTACACCACTAGTGTGCTTTAAATGTGTTAATAAACTACAGGCAAGAAAGGATCATAGAAAGGGCAGAGATACTGTTCTTCTGAGCAAAAACACCATCTTCAGGGCTTTAAGTCTTCAAGCAAAAGATTGCAGTTAGCAGAAATTTGGAGATTTCCAGGAGAAGCCCATTGCCAAATTTTAGAATAAATCAGCTTTTCACAAAGGTAGAAATCTCTGAGTTTCCTAAAGAAATGGATGCAAAATCCAAAACTCTCTTTTAGGACCTGAAGACCTTAAACGAAGAAATGACAGGCACTGAACTTGGCTTTACTTCATATGTCACCATGGAATAAGAAAAGAAAAAGAAAAAAATAAGAAATCCTTGTCATGGATTGGTAATTCCCCTTTAAAAATAGACCTTACAAATGTATCCATGACATTAATCCCCTTTATGGCTAACATCTAATACATGTTAAAAATTAATTTATGATGCTGACTTCTCACAGAGAAAAATGCAAATAAAACCAAAACATGTTGTCTTATTTGAACTGCTGGCAGAAAATGCATTCATCTCCATCAATTACAGACTGCATGCTCTGGGGATCAGGTCAGATGGATGGCAGGCAAATAGTGAAAAGTCTGAAACGATCACCTCTAACATCACTTTAGGATTTCCTTCTCTTTCCATTCTGAAATCGTTAAAAGCTGAGACATAAGAAAAAATATCCAAGGAAGGAAAACATCTCTTTTCCCCTTAAAAAAAAAGCAAAAAGCAAAAAAAAAAAAAGCACTAACCTACTATCTTTTTCTTTTAATTTATGGCCTCAGCTCTTTATTGAGGCAGCAAATATTTGTGCTTTTTTTTTTTTTTCATAAAAGATTTTGGAAAAATGTAATGGAAATTCAAATTACTATTTGTCATAGTCCTGTCTGAGTCCCTCTCATAGACAATCATCAATCTGCTGTAATTGGACCCAACAGTTGCATCCCACAGGTTTCCAAGCCAGCTGGATCTGGCAAGATTCCAAGCGTCATCTTTACTCTGGGTCTGTAACACATTTGTGGATACGGCAATCCTGCCTGAAACCTTCTGCAGCGGGTCCTGTAGCCCACCTGTCTGGTGCCTTGGACAAGAAGTAAAACCCTATTTAGCTTTGCTGTTAGGCTTGTTTTCCCAGAATTTCATGCAGCTGTAGCTGTTCCAATTCATGGTATTGCATTAATAAAAAAAAGACAAAGGTATTCCGTATGAACACGTACTTTAATTTCAGCTCCTGCTAGAGCATGGCAGAGCATGGTAAGTTTTTCTTTGTAAAAAACATAGACAACTGAAAGACATTTCTTTTGGATCATTTGTATTTAGTCTGTGTCCTTGAGGAACAATAGCTCATTTGTGCCCCAGCTCCTATAGGTGCTTTCTTTTTCCAGAATTAGGTTGGACGTACTGCTTTTTCTTGTGTGGATATATTTTCTTTACAGTATCTGAATACCATTCTTTTTCCTCTACTCGAAATTTTTCCATATCTGCTTGCTGCCTCCCCTTCTTTATCAGTAGCTGGGCAGAGGACCCACTAAAATCTGCTGTTCTGCTAGTAGCAATTATTTTATTCTACCACAGTGGATATGTTTGCTAGGACCTTGACTGGCCTCTTTTTGCTTTCCAGATGCTTTTCAGTGCTACTGTAATAAAGATATTCTTTTCTACCTTGAAGATTACAATCATAACGACAAAGAATTCTTGTCCTGATAGGAACATACATCCCACACCATCATCCTATTGCTCATACAGTTAGGTACTAGAAAATCAGCAGACTGCTGAAGGAGGGCCACCCTGGCAGGGTATAAATACAGTCTGTCAGCAGAGACCTATCCATGTGTTATAGTAACATGGCTTAGGCTGCTTTCCATCCCGACTGGAGCTACCCCAGGTACATTCACTAGGTGTTGCTCTGATGGTTTCTTGCCATCAGACTACTTCTCCTCTCTCCTTTTTATAACTGACATTTATAGGAGCAGAATGTGCTTCAGATGCAACTAAAAAAGCATCTCTATCTATGGACTCACAACTGAAAACAATCATTTTGTGCTAATGGCTCTTTACAAAGGGCATTGTTGCATATAATCGTCAGTACAAAAATATAAACATGAATTCAAGGCATAAGGAGCCTCTCTAATTTAATGATCCATAAAACAGATAACTTCACAAGATTTTATGAAGGGTTTTAGGCTAGAGAACACAGATATGCCTTCTTAAAACAAGAATTCAATACTCATCCCTACGCTCTTCATTTGTCAATTTACTACACAAACAGGTTTCTTGATCCCTGTGTAGCTATAATGCGAGTCCAGTCTAATTTTGAAAACATCTTGTAAAATGAACCATGTCTCAAGCTGAGCTCTCCAGATCAGGTAGTGAGGTCAACTCATCGAACATGCAAGCCCCCAGCTATACAATCAATCATGAAGTCAAGATTTCAGGCTGTGTGTATTATAAAGTGTATTTTAAATAAAGCAGTACTGGAACTCCTAACCTGTCGGTCCTAATAAAAAATAGATTTGCGCAGCCAAATGCTGTAGCTACAAAGAGATCCATTTAAATTAACATAACCCTTTCTTCCCCTCCTCTTCATTTACCACCTAACGGATCAACTTATAAAACAAAGAGCAAGTCAGAAAAAAAAAAAAAAAAAAAAAAGGCTTTGTTCATCCAAATCGGAGGTGGCCACACACAAGATCTGAGAATAAAAATCTGAAAGTTTGAGCATATCATAAATCAAGAGACCTGGAATCTTAACATCATATTTATTCCACTCCCCAGCCTCCCCCCCCCCCCCCCCCCCCCCCTTACTAACAACTTAGTTTCTAATGTTAAGATTGTATCCTTTTCAATTTACATTTAGAATTTCTGCACCCTCCATGTACTATCTTTTGAGTGATGCCTTGTCATTAGTTTTAGTGGTAGATTAACCTTGGCTGGCTAACAGGTGTCCCCAAACCACTCTCTCAGTCCCCCTCCCCAGCAACACAGGGGAGAAAATAAGATGAAGAAACTCATGGGTCAAGATGAACACAAGGAGACTGCTCGCCAATTACCATCATGGTCAAAACAGTCTCAAGTTGGGGAAGATTAATTTAATCTGTGAAAAACAAACAAAAAACTAAACTAAAAATGTCTTCCTCTCAGCTCTTTTTTTTCCCAGGCTTAACTTCAGTGCTGATTCTTCTATCTCTTCTCACCTCAAAATGACTCACAGGAATGAGGAATGGGGGTTGCAGTCAATTCAAAACAGTTCCTCTCTGCTGCTCCTTCCTTCTCATGCTTTTCTCCTCCTCAGCATAAGTCCCTTATGGGTCACAATTCCTAACAAAAAACCTGCCCCTGCGTGGGCTCCCCCGAGGCTGCAGCTTCCTTTAGGGCATATTCACCTGTTGAGGTGTGGGTCCTCCACAGGCTGCAGCACGGAGATTTGCTTTGGCACATCCTCTGCAGAATGCATGAGGACAACTTGCTTCACCATTGTCTTCTCCATAGGATGCAGGCAATTCTCTGCTCTGGCACCTGGAGCACCTCCTTCCACTCTACCTTCTTGAACTTCGGTATCTGCCAGGCTGTTTCTCTCACATTGTTCTCACTCCTCCCTCCTAGCTGCTGCTGTGCAATGATTTTATCGTTTCTTAAATGCACTGTCACAGAGGTGCCACCAGCATTGCTGATGGGCTCATCTTTGTCCAGTGCTGGGTCTTTTTGGAGCCATCTGGAACTGGCTCTGTCCACAAGGGGATGAGCAGCCCCTGGTCTGTTCTCAGATAAGCCATCCCCACGGCCCTTCCACTATGAAAACTTGGGATGTAAATTCAGTATAGCTTCTTTCCGATTGCTCAGTTGGCACTGATCCTCTCCATCCTGTGTTGCTGACTCTCATGACACTTGTCATTAATTTGTTGCCTAAAGAAATCATTCTGGAAATCTTCTGAAATAACCCTCTCGCTCAGTGCATAAAATTAGGTACTTCTACAATAAAAGATGTAGCTTCATCGAACAGCCAGCTTCTAAACAGAATGACTCAAGTCTTGATTTGATGCCTTTAGGCACTAGGCTGTCATGTAAAGGAATCATTAATAAAGCAAGTATAAGTTTGTATAAGTACACCTAGAACAATTCACTGTTCACTTGAAATATTTTTTTTCTTAAATTATCAAATCATTTGAGCTAAGTTCCCAAGAATCCCTGGGCAAAAGACCAATTAACAAAAAAACAAACAAACAACAACAACAACAAAAAAAACATTTCAGCAGAAGACCAAAGACAGTGAAGTAGAACAGACTTCACTTATCCTCTAGACAACAGTTGACCTACAGCTAAGCAAACTACAACCACTTCTAAGTGATCAGATTGCTGGTTTATTTCAGTTTACCCTTTCCTTATCTATGCATATAAAACAAGCTAACGGTGTACAGGATTTCTGACTATTGTCCCTTAATCTCCATATACAGAAAGAATAAGAGAGCATTATTTTCATACGCAATCAACAAAGCAATGATGTCCAGGAATAAATGTTTACCTTAGCACAGAAAAAAATCTCAACCTACCTTTTCCATACTAGAATCAGTGAAATACATCAGTCAAGAACCTTTGTTAAATGACTGTTAAAGGGCAGTTTGCAACTTGATAAAATGGAGTACCAACTTATTAAGCAGTTTTCTTATATTATCTGAAGTGTTAGCAGACTACCATGTAAGTGCACTGTACATTAATATGTTGTGCTTCAATCTGAGAGGTTGAGTATAAGAGGTGTCAGAAAAAAATAGAGAAATTACATATAGTTAAGTATTAATACGTTTCATCTCAGGAAGCTGTTGATAAGATTCACTAATATGTCAACATTTTGACTTGGAATGAGTTTCAGTCTCTTCTCTCTCCCAAAGCACTACGTTGTTTCTGGGGAATAGGAATATCAGATCTATAAAATTCTCTTCATGCTGAACAGCATAAACAGCAGCTGCAGGGTATATGAATGGCTTTTTGGCAGAAAGGCATCCTGTCATGCATTAGATCCACCCTCATTAGTTTTAGTGAGCATTGCTGCAGTCATAACTTACTATTATGCACAAGACTTAAGGAGAATTTAACCCCAAACAATGAGAAGTCTTTTAACATTAAAATCAATGATGGCATCAGCTCTGCTACACTCTTATATCTTCAGAACTGGTTGCAAAATTACCCCAGTGCAGAATGACCTCTTATTAGTCTACCTGAATGTTTCCAAAATCCTAAATAAAAAACAAAACAGTCTTGTAATGGGACAAGAGGAAAGGAACAGGTGGAGGCAAGTCTGTGCTTGAATCAGAAAACAAAAACTCTCCTTGCCTGCTCCACCCCCAAGGTGCCTCTCTACCACAGTTATGAGGCCCTGGATGTGGAAGGACTGGCTTTGGGTGATAACAGCCTGCTCAGACTAGACAAACTGACAAACCCAAACCAGGAAAAGCCTTCCCAAAAAATCAAGACCACATCACTGAAGAAGAAGAGGCGGGTATTAGCTGTAGGTGATTCTTTCCTACAGGGAACTGAATATCCAATATATCAAGCAGACCCTCTTCTTAGAGAAGTCTGCTGTGTTCCCGGGACTTGGGTGAGGGATGCCACCAGGAAACCACCCAGCCTGGTATGGCCAGCAGGCCACTACCCCTTACTGCTGTTCCAAATATGGATTGATGAAGCAGCTACTTGTGGGTCAAGTGCTATCACAAGGGACTTCAGGGCCTTTGGAAGACAGCTGAAGGAACTGAATGCGCAGATCATCTTTTCGTCTCTGCCTCCTGTATTGGGTAAGGACATGGAAACAAATCAAAGGATCTTATCTTTAAATATCTGGCTTCATGGCTGATGCTGTAGTCAGAACTTGGTTTTTTTTTACAACCAAAAGGCGTATTCAGCATCATGTTTGTCAGCACCAGATGGGGTTCACCTTTCTCATAGTAGGAGAAGGGTCCTTGAGGAAAAGCTAGTGAGGTTCACTGGGAGGGCCTTCATCTAGTTCTGAAGGAGTACAGGGGGATAGTGAGACTTCCCATGATGAAGTGTGGGATTGCACAGCTGTATTAGAGAGACAGCATGATAGCAGGGGTCTTGAAGGACCTGCTGCCTTGAGAGCTGCTGGCTACACTCAGCACATATGAAATCCTATGATGATGAGGCCGTAACTGCTGGGGTAATAGGAGAAGGCAATGGGGAAAATCCAGAGAAATACTTAAAAGGAATTATGGAGTTATCCTTTATGGAAGTGACAATACCAGCTGACCAGCTGAAATGTCTGTACACAAATGAACACATCTTGGGAAACAAATAGGAGGAACTGGAAGTTACTGTGCTACAAGAAAACCACAATATAGTTGCCATCACTGAAACCTGGTGGAATGATTCCCATGCCTGGAGTGTGGCTATCAATGGCTACAAGCTGTTCAGAAGGGATAGGCAAGGAAAGAAGGGGGGATATTGCTATCTACAAGAAAAGAATAGAATGTGAAGAATTGTCTCTAAAGAATTGTCATGAGCAAGTTGAAAGCCTATGGGTGACAGTTAGAGACTGAGGTGGCAAAGGGAGCCTTGTGATAGGTACCTATTACAGGCTAACTGATCAAGTGGACACTGTCGATGAGGCCTTCAACCTCCAGCTGCAGGAGGCATCATGATCACAAGTGCTCGCCCTGGTGGGGGACATCAAACACCCAGATATCTGCTGAAAAAGTAGCATGGTGAGCTGTAGACAATCCAGGTGGCTCCTGGAATGCATTGAGGATAACTTCCTGAATGAAGCAATAGACTGCCCCTCCAGAGGGTATGCAGTGTTGCCCACAAATGCTAATGAACTGATTGGTGACATCAGGACTCAAGGCTGCATGGGCTGAAGTGACCATGTTATGGTTGAATTAATGCTCCGGAGGGACATGAAACAAGCAAAGAGTAAAATTAGGAATTTTAGAAAAGTTCCAGCTCTTCAGGGAGTTAATCAACAAAACACCCTGAGAAACTGTCTTCATAGGCAAAGGTGCAGAGAAGAGCTTGTAGATCTTTAAGAAAACTTTCCTCAGGGCACAAGAGCTCTCCATCCCCAGGTGTAGTACATCAGGAAAAGAAGGCAAGAGACCAGCATAGCTGAACTGGGACCGTCTGGTCAAATTGAAGAACAAGAAGAAAACGCACAGGCAGTGGAAACGGACAGGTACTGTGGAAAGAGTATAACGAAGCTGCTAGGCTGTGTAGGGATGGGGTCAGAAAAGCCAAGGCCCAGCTTGAACTGAACTTGGCTAGGGTTTCCAAAAAGAACAAGAAAGGCTGCTACAGGTACCTCAACCAGAAAACTAAAGTTCAGGAAGGCATGCCCTCCCTACTGAGTGACACAGGCAAGCTGGTAATGACAGACAAGGAGAAGGATGAGGTACTTAATGATTTTTTTTGCCTTGGTCTTCTCTGATAACTGCTTGCCACACAGCCCTCAAATGTTTAGAGTTCTGTGTCCAGATGTGCAGTCCTCAATTCTAGATGACCTTTAAAGGTCCCTTCTAACTCTAAGGATTCTATGATTCTAAAATACATACAAATTCCATGTGAAAATATGTGCCTGAATTTGGACCCACTTCTTCATGGTACAGAGCACACTGAACAGCAGGTGAAGATACTAAGAATTATGACTCTCATTATCATTCTGGTAGCGTCTAACGGAATTGGGCCTTTCACAGGGTGGTAGTATAACCAACCCTACAGAAAGGGTGAAAGAATCCAGCACAGTAATGCCCGTTTTACAGATGAGGAAAATTGAGGCAGCAAGCTGTTAAGCACCTTCATCAAGACTTGGAGGACTTGGAAAGCTAGTATTAGAACTGAAAATAGAACCCAGTTCTCTTAAATCCTTATTCTAGTCTATACATGAGCATGACAAAAGGGAGACAGTTGTTTTTGGACAATGATAAAGAAACAACTATCCAGCAGTGCAGTTAGCAAAGGAGACACACACTCAAAATCTACAGTAAAAGAAAATCCACATATTTTTACCCTTTTTGTAGCCAACACAATCACCAGATCGATAAACAGCCTGGAGTGTTAAGACTACTTTTCTTGGCTGGGTTTCAGATGGCATCCCAGACAAACAAATCCAACTGCCTTCACAGGATCACCCTGAACTGAGTGGGATTTCCTTCAGGCAGAAAATTTTCACACACAGAACAAGTTATAGGATCAAGATAAAATAGTACACTGAATTATTAATTTTAAAATGTTTTAAATTGCAACATCTCTTTACATATAAACAGTGTCCTACACATAGTCTTGCCAGTATTCTTACTAAATGCTAATAGATGGTTCAGTGATAAGCAGAAGCTTAAAAATGAATCATATTTATATACCTTAGGATGTCATGAGTTACAGTGTCTTGCAACTTTGGAGTGCAGTGAACATTTTTCATTTTTCTTGATGGCTTGGCCAAGAGAGTGGTGGTGAATGGGTTTAAATTCTGCTGACAACCAGACACAAGTGGTATTCCTCAGTGGTCAGTATTAGGGCCCATCCTGTTTTATATCTTTATTGATGATCTGGATGATGGCATTGAATGCACCCTCATTTTGCTTGCAGATTACACCAAGTTGGAAGGAAGTATCGATGTGTTTGAAGATTGGAAGACCTTACAAAGGGACCTGGACAGCCAATACCAATGGGCTGAGGCCGATTGTATGAGTTTTAACAAGACCAAGTGTCAGGTCCCGCACTTTGGCCACAACAACCCCATGCAACACTACAGGCCTGGGGCAGAGTGGCTAGAAAACTGCACAGAGGAAAAGGACTTGGGGGTGCTGGTCAATGCCTGGCTGCACATGAGCCAACAGTGTGCCCAGATGGCTAAGAAACATCAACGGCATCCTAGCTTGTATCAGAAATAGCACAGTCCCTCTGTACTCAACACCAACGCACCTCAAGTACTGTTTTGGGCTCCCCACTACAAGAAACATATTGAGGCCCTGGAGCATGTCCATAGAAGACCAACAAAGCTGTGAAGGGTCTGGGGCACAAATCTTGTGGGGAGCAGCTGGGGGAACTGGGATTGTTCAGTCTGGAGAAGAGAAGGCTCAGAGAAGACCTTATTACTCTCTACAACTGCCTCAAAGAAGGTTGTAGCAAGGTGGGGGTTTGCCTCTTCTCCCAGGTGATTAGAGACAGGGTAAGAAATAATGGCCTCAAGTTGTGCCAGGGGAGGTTCGGGTTGGATATTAGGAAGAATTTCTTCTCGGAAAGAGAAGGCAGTGAGGTGAGGCAGTGGCACAGGCTGCCCAGGGAGGTGGTGCTGTCACTGTCCCTGGAGGTGTTCAAGAAATGTGTAAATGTGGCACTGAGGGACGTGGTCAGTGGGCATGGTGGGGAAGGGCTGGTGGCTGGACTAGGTGATCTTACAGATCTTTTCTAACCTTGATGATCCTATGATTCTGTGATGATTCATGATGCATTGACATCTCCTTCTTGGCACTGAACAATACTTCATAATATCCTACATTATGATTCAGTCTCTTTTGAAACAAAATTCGATGTTGTTCTATAAAATTGCAATGTTGATTGTATAATTGGCTTCTGTGAGGACAGAAGAGAGTTTCATCAGATGCACCATACTTTTATACACGGAGAGTAATCACTCCCTTGTGTGCAGTAACAATGACAAATGTGAGGTATTTTTTCTTCTGAGCTAAAAGTAATATAACACTCCACTCATCAGAAATGTAAATATTTGGCCTGAAGAGAGCTGTAACCAAGCAATGTTTCAAGAAGGTCACAATTATCATGACCTACTTGTCTAATCCTTCTCTAGGTGTGCACATCATAATCTCTTTCCAACAAAACTGCTGGTAATGCTGAGATAACAGTTAATTAAATATTTTGTTCAAATATGCCATGCACTTTCAAATAGTAATGCATTCAAAATCACTGTTATTGGCTACTAGAATAATAAACATTTTCTTAATACAGACTGCAGGCCTATCAATGTGAATAAACTTGGATTTCAGAAGAGTCCTATCCTGAAATTCTGTTTGAGATAGGAGCAGGTGACTCAGACATTAAAAATCCAGTGCTGTCTCAGATTTTTTCCTTTGATACAAAACTTGGAGCCATAGTATGGTCTACAAGTCAATTCTGATATACATAAAAAACAAAGAAGTCAACAGCTGTTTATCACTGCTATTCATACATCTCCAAGCTCATCACAGCCACTTCCTAGAGAAACCATGTGATGTTTGCATATTTGTGGCATTCAAGATGGAAATAATAGTACAGCAAAATAAAAGGTCTTAAATTAGTTTTATGTTTGGAAATACCAAGGGAAAGAAAGCAAGGTGATATCCATGCCATTTACTTAGGTACAAAAAGTCATGTCTAGAGATACATCTTTAGCAATAAGGTAAGTTATTAATATTGTCTGTGTACAAAAGCAGACAAGCATACCAGGTAAGCTGTGCAGTTTAGTGGCAAGGTTGGTTTTAACCTAACAATTATTAATTATCTCATTTAATTATTAGTAGTTGCCTTGCATACAGAACTGTAGTGTAACTATAAACCAGAAGACATAATTTCCTCTTTCTTCATATCTACAGGATCTAAAATTGTCTACTATCAGAGGCACAGCTATTATTTTTACTAGTTACTACAGTACCAGGCTGAAATTACTTTTTATTTATATTATTTGCATGCCTAGATCTTTAAAACTGGCAAAATGCAAATACAATATTAACAAGTAAATCAGTTACGTTGGTGCAAAGTTCTAGAGGCAAGGGCATAAACATAAATAACCATGATGATAACCATGATGATCATAACCAAGACTAATAGAAGGATTAAAACAGTGTTGCTTAATTTGGGTGTGGACGTGTGCATGTCAACAAAAGGAAACAGTTTTTGTTTTTAATTTGAGCTAACGTTTAACAGGGATTTATTCAGGTACACAGAATAAGTTGTTTGGGAAATCTCAGAAATTTCCACACAAATTACAATAAGGCAACAGGCTACTGTGTATCAGCTGATCCAATGAGATAACCAAAGCCAGCTTAGCCATCTTTCCATGAAACCAAAACTAATCCATATAATTTCTCATCTGTCTTGGACAGATGTACAGTCATTGTAGATCAGCTAAAATGAAATGTCTTGTAAAGCCCCTGTGTTGGATGAAAAATGTGAGAACAGGGTACAATCAGTCCAACTTCCACACTAGAGAAAGAAACTAAATGTCCAAACTGAAATGGAATAAACTGCATTTTGTTCCAGTTGCTGCATTTTTCAGGGGTGTTTTGGTCTAAACTAAATGGGTACAGGTGCCAGTTTTCCTTATGTAGATGGAAACTAAGTATGCATTTAAAATGACTAACTGTAACTCGTTTCAAACCTTTGTATTTACAGTAGGCTTATTTTAATTTGGCTTAGGTTGATTAGAAATCATTATAATTAAACTACTGTATTCTTAAAACAGAATTGTTAGTGAGTATATCACAACTATGCTGTCCTTTTCACCTGAAAATATATATTGCTGTAAATGCTTTCTAGCCTTCTCATTAGACAAGTCAAAATTAATCCTGGTAAAAGACAGTAGAAGGTCCAATTAAGACTTCAATTTCTTGCTAAGAAGCTTTTAATTGCTCCAGTCTTTGTACCTGAAAAAGGTGGAAATGTTTGCATAGACACAGTAATTATAAATATCTGACTTACTGGTGATGGAAATTGAACCATCATATCTGAGGATATACTGTCATGTAACCCAGAAAGAGTTAACTATCATGTTTGTTAGAAATGAAATATTTCTATAGCTTTAGCAATCCAAATCAAAAATATAAAACCTTTTGCTGCCTGTACTCAAGGACTACAGATAATTAGACTGAACCATAATATTCCCTCAAAACCAACACATGTTAAAAGAAGCATATCTAGAAGACTAGGGAAAAGAAAACACAACATAAAGAAAAAGCAGTGAAATTAGTAAACCCTTCACGATTCTGCAAGTCATTATCAAAGGGTTTACTGCCATCACCTTTTAATGTCAAACTGTATAAAAGAGAATTTTTCTACACGTTTCAAAGCACGAACATCTCAAAAGAGATTTAGTGAGTATATTGCTCTGGTTGTAAGTGCCAAAATTTACAGAAAAAAATGCTACTTTCCAAGACGTCCAATCTGCTTTCTAAATAAAAGGAATAGTAGCTTAAATTTCACCCATTACAGGAATCCAGTGGTTTGGGAATCACTCACACAGAAACAGAGGAAAACATCTCAGCTCACATAGGAACAAACAAGGCCTTGATCCAGGAAACTGTTCCCTGCTGAGGCTGCTTGAGATCAATTAGACTGAGGACTGACATGAGACATGGCTCATTCAGAGCAGTTTGCAGGACTGAGGCCAAAATATAAAAGAAAACATTAAGGGAAATTCCTCTCTCTGCACCAAAAAAGCTCTTTCTGTATTTTTTTCTATAATCTTCCATTTTAGTTGTTCTGTCTATTAAATTTTAATGCTATATCTTATTGCAAGATATTAGTACTGACAAGCTTTTTTCATTCGTGGCATTTTTTTGCCTGTAAGAAGGGCTATTAATGATTTTTAAATATATATTTGAAATAAATAATTTCATACTACTAATAATAAATAATTTACATACTACTAACACCGAGCAATGACCTCATAGGTAGCCAAAATATTTTCTAAAGGGCTACCTTGTATTTTTTTTTTCTCAAAGGTAAATATCCAGATTTCTCCTATTTTTATTAAAAAGTTTCTCAGCTCATCCTTGTGGGAATTGATGGAGTATTCTGGTGGTTATGGAGACAGGCCATTCTGAGCTCTGCTGGCACATGTTCTACAATAAAGAAACACTGATAGAGCTGTATTAAAGGCCGTTAAATGCTGTTATTGCTGATGTGCAGTGTTAGTTATTCTCAGCAGTTCACACTAAAGTTGGAAAATTTGCTCTAGAAAAAAAGAGAAAATTCCCACTTCATTTAAATATACACGACATTTCTATTGTTTGAATATGTTAGCATAACAAAAACCAATTTATTAATAAATAAATAAATAAATACACCCTGATTCACCACAGAGCCTGTATGCTCCTCCTATTTTCACAGTTTTAGGTGAAATGCAAAAGGTAGACACATCTTCCAGCAGGAAATAGCACATACTTCAAGGTTTTATAGAATTTAAAATCAAAGGAGACGACCAAATCATTCCATCCAGCTCAGGTACGTCATAATCCATTATGTTTCATCTAGTCATCACCCTACTGAGCCTCCTCTATCTCGTGTTTGCTGAAAGCCTGTTCACCAAATGGCGAATCAGCTATTCCCCGGGGATTTTTGTTTCAGTCATTACCAGTTAACTGGTGATCTCTGTAGCCCCTGCTTCAGCTTGCGAAGGCAAGACTGATGTGAGGACACTCAACTTCTTCACAGTGCATGGCCCTTGAGGACTCTGCTAGCAGGTATTTTGAAACTAGGACATTTATGAAGCTATTCTGACATGCGCTACAGCTCTAGCGCAACTGGGACTAGCACTGGGTTTCAGGCAGACATAAGCCATTCTTCACTGTCTCCTCTTCCTCTGTCATTTGGCCTTTAACTTCAAAACTGCACTTCCTTCAATTTGAGCTTTCCTGCATCACTAACACAAGTAAGGAGCCTGGATTAGGGTGTATATTAATGTACTTGAATGCCTTTGAAGACAGCTGCTATCCTTTCTCAATCTGTTAAGTGATGTAATCATGACCAGCATGATAACACAGGCAGGCCCATGCAGAGAAGTACATTCACCAACAGCAGATCAAAATAGATCAATACAATCACAGCTGCCTAAAACAAAGCCACTTGAAGGATTTCTGAAGAAGCTAAATTCAATGAAGAGATGCAGATGATCCATCTTTATGTTTTTGAATAAGAGGAGATACAATAGGGTCACACTTGTTAAACCTGAAAGAAATGAACATCACACAGGGCCCAAGGAGTGCTGGAGCCCTAATGATGAATTAGAAAGAGAAAAGCACAGAAGTGTGGATCAAGAAGCCTATGTGATGCCTTCAGCCAAGTGCAGTGGAGCTGCAGAGAAATAAGGTATCTTGATTACTGTTATTAACTCTTTCAGCAGTGACATATTAAAAAAAATAAATAAAAACAACAGACTGTTTCCTTATAGTTTCACTTTCTAGTTCTCATCTGCGTTTCAACTGCGCTGTCAGGAAACCCAGCAAGGGGATCCCTTTTCCATTTTTTCCTTTTTTTTTTTTTCCTGTTGTCATTCCTGCCTTCTCCCTCAGGTGCCACTGAATGCTAAAAATTGAGGAAGAACTCAGTCTGTAAGTGAGAAAGAGTGTAGAGGAAAGAAACAGGTGAATGTCAAACTAAACAAGCAAAGGAATCTATAGGACCAATATCAAAGCAGCAAAAGTCAGAGAGGCTCAGAACCTGAGGCTAATGTGATTTACTTTCATGCCTTAGGATGCTCGGTTCCACATAATCCACTGTCAAAGTCAATTATAAATATTACAGTATCTGCTACTGGAACTGATCCAATCCATTCAGAAGAAAACATCAAATGCTGCCTGTAAGGTACATGAGCACTTAATGACAAGGATTTATACCAAGATGCAATCAAAATGAACAAGCTGTACAAAAGAGCAAACCAAAGCTAGGTTGCTCTGTTTTTAATACACGCACCCAATTTCTCAAGGGATTATTTTAAACTCACTTTCTTCCAACATAACAGCACTAGAAAACAAATGACAAAATCATTCTTTTTCAACACAGGCCCATAAAGTTAGTTCCCTAAGTGTACATTAATTCACCAATACAAGCATGATTATTAGATTTTCAAAACACTCAGATTCTGGAAACTTCTGCTGAAATCAACAACACCATCTATCTCTCACTACATGACTTTACCACTACTGAGAGGATGATCCATTCTTGACTGAGATGAAGTACTGCTATTTGAAGAAGTAAGCTGTTCTGGTAGGCACAGAGAGCTACTTTAATGAGTCTGCATTCAGAATACAGTTTCTTTTTATCAAAGATACACAGGCATAACTGTTCAATTAGAGCTGGAACTGCTCCCTGGATTTTACCCGTTTTGAGGCAGAAGGGTGAGTAATGTTTTTCACTGTATTGAGTTGGCTAAGAAACACCAACCTGTTCCGACAGAAGAGGACCTCAGCCACATTTTATGTCTTTACCCTTCTTGACTCACGTACAATTGCAATGTACTTCAACACACAGTCTCTAACGCTTTGGAAATTCCAACTGGCACAGAGCAGAGTAACACATGCCCTCATAAACACATCTTGTTGTGAACATATTAAATTTACTCCCATAATCAAAGTAGCTTCTTAACAAGCAACATGTGAAGTACTAGTTCTACCACATGACAAAGTGTTTGAAAGATCAGCAAAACTTCCAAAATGAATGCTATGGTTAACATAATCCCATGGCTCAAGCATGCTCAGTGGCAGCAGTTCACATCACACAAGTACAAATTGTGTGTCTCTCCCCTTCTCCCAGAATTATCACATAACAGTAGGAATAGTATACATTTTAACCTTAAATTCCATTTCTTATATTCTTTCACTTAAGAAAACATGGAGTGGGCCTCACAGTCAGGCAATCCGTAACCTATTGTGTAACCAGGGAGAATAAAGGGCATACAAGAGGGTGAAAAGGGTAGGAAAAGACTAGTGGACCACCTACCATGCTCTCACCTAACTTATATAGGCAAGCAAAATTGCTAGGAGGTGTTTACAAGTGCTATGGTTGCACCTGAAGAGCTGGTTGGCCTTAACCAAGTAGAGTTTCTGAAAAAGAAGGGTGACCAATAGGAGAAAAGGCTTCCCTTATCAAAAAGAAAAATGAGAAGAACCCAACTGTTCCCAGTACACCAGTTTATCTTAGCTATGAGACCTGGAGACCAGCCTCTTGAGAAGGCATCAAAAATTCCTGTAACCTTGGAACAACAAATGATGTCTTTTCATGCCCTGCTTGTAGTCCGGGGCTTCTGACTTTGGTATCACAACCCTTACATCAATCTTTTTCTTATATATATGCGTTCATTACAGAGAAGATTCACTGAATCTTAATGTAAAATGAGAAAACAGGAGAATGGACCAGATTATTTTTCCTAATTTCCAATAGCTCATCAAGCTAGGACAACCATAATTCACTGATTCGAGGGTACCTCATGGGAAGCAAAGCAGTTTACAAGATACACTTCGCTAGCAGACATACCACTATGGCACAGGCGTCCTCAGGGAAAACAGAGCTTACAAGAGCAGAAAGAATCCAGCAAAGTGATATTCCAAGTGCTGTGGATATCCCTCATGGAGAAAAACTGTGCTTCTGCCATTCCTCTTGAAAATAGATTTGTTTCCAGGTCTGTTCATTTGACTTCTCTTGAGTATGTTAACAACTTACTCATATATTTTTCACTCTTCTTTTTCTAGGAAGGATTCCAGTGAAAATGGTGGTTAGCATAGGAGACTGGTTTTAGTCCACATTTTTAGTACAGTAAAAATCTTCCTACAATATATAATTTCATTTGCTACAATGAATCATTATAAAGTCAGCTGAAGTGCAAGATAACTTATCTTAAGAACCTTCAAAGAAAAAATATAACAGTATCTACCTAATTATACATCAAAGAATACTTTAGGAATAAATTCTGTTATCTGCAATGTTAGAAATTTTTAGTGCACTACTTTAGTAATAATATAAGAACAGTGCTACTTTAACCACAGATTAACCACAGATTTCTGCATAACTCTGCTCAGATATCAGAGGTGTCCAAATGTCCTTTTACAGGTCCAGTTATTCCTGTCATTAGAGATTTTCATTCCATATTTCCTATAAAAATGTTCAGTTCTTAATGTAGAAGTTCTTCAACTGTGGTCACTTTTAACAACTTTAGTCTTGTCACAGTTCAGCATAATATCTTATAAAGCTTCTTCCTGAGCTAAAGGGCATGAAGTTCCAATGATACCAGTAATGTATACTGCATTTGTATTTCGATTTTCAATTATTTTCATATTTCTATTATCATTTTCTACACACACACACACACACACACACACACAAACTGTTTATATGGGGGCAGTATCATTTTATATACAAGAATACATCTAATTTTGACATCCATCTGGTATGCTGTCTGGAAACCTTTTTTATTATACTTATTTGTCACAGAATATTTAGAGGTAAACTTACTTTGTGGCATTTGAAGATATAACAGCATTTTCTCATGCATACTAATGAAAATTTTAAAAGTCAACTATACTACATTGAAAATTTGCCCTACATCACAGACACAGTGATTTTTAAGGTATTTCAAACTTCTGTGTTAGTCTGCATCTAGAACACATAATCACAAAATTGGGAATGGTTGAGGTTGGAAGGGACATATGGAGACTGCCTTGTCCATCCCCCTACCCATGCTTCAAGCAGGGCTGCCTAGAGCTGGTTGCCAAGGATTACTTCCAGACAACTTTTGAATATCTCCAAGGATGGAGACTCCATAATCATTCTGAACAATCTATTGCACAGTCACCTTCACAGTAAAAAAAGTGCCACCTGATGTTCAGAGGATGCCATCTGTGTTTCAAATTGTGCCCACTGCCCCTTGTCCTGTCACTAGGCACCACTGAAAAGAGCCTGTCTCCACCCTTTCTATATCTTCCCTTCAGATATTGAAGAGATCTGAGCCTTCTCCAAGCGGTCCCAGCTCTTTCAGCATCTTATACGAAGTGATGTTCCAGTCTCTTTATCATCTTAGTCACCCTCTATTGGACTCTCTCCAGTAGATCCATGTCTCTCTTTTACTGGGAAGCACAGAACTGGATGCCATATTCCAGACATGGCCTCACCAGTGCTAGATAAAGGAGAAGGATCACCTTCCTTAACCTGCTGACAACACTCCTAATGCAGTGCAAGATACTGTTAATTGTTTTTTTGTAGCAAGGGCACATTGCTGGCTCATGTCCCATCACAAGGTTCCATGTACCACTCAGAGGTTCATTTCTGCAAAAGTTGCTTTCCAGATGATCAGCCCCAAACATATACTGGTGTATGGGGTTGTTCTTCTTCAGGTGGATGACTCTGCACTTCCTTTTGTTGAACTCCGTGAGGTCCCCATCAGCCCATTCCTCCAGTCTGCTGAGAACCCTCTGGATGGCAGCACAAGCCTCTGGCATATCAGCCAATCCTCTCAGTTTTGTATCGTTATCAGACTTGTATAGGAAGCATTCTGCCCCATCATTCAGATAACTAATAAAGGTGTTGAATAGTATTGGTCCCCTAGTATTGACCTCTGGGGTCAATACTGTCTGTTATAGGCTTCCAAGTAGACTTCAAATGATCCCAACTCTTTGAGCACAACTGTTCACCCAGTATTCAATCCACCACACTGCATGTTCATCATATTTCATCAGCTTCTCTAAAATAATATTTTGGGAGTCAGTGTCAAAAGCCTTACTGAAGTCAAAGTGTATAATGTCACTGCTCTTAATATTTGATTTACTCTCATGATTTACTCTCATACTTTTTTCCTGTTTACTAATACATCAAAATCCCTAATGTGCTAAAGGTAACATTCTAAAAGAGAATAAGTCAGACATTCATCTTTTATCAATTGGTTAAATGGAAATGGTCCCAAAATCTGTGGTACGTTGCTGCTTCCCAGTAGATCCAGATTCCACTTATAATACTGAAGAGATAGTGCAAGAAAAACAGATGAATAATAAACTCCATGTATATATTTTAATTTTTATCCTTTTTTTTTTTTTTTAATTCTCTTTTTTGCGGGACACCCTTGAGGATGTCTCTGTAGGACATCTGAGGGAACAATGATAGGCTGATCATTGGGATGGAAGTATGTCGTATGCCCATTAGTGCTTAATGAAAACAAGAAACAAAAGAGTGGGGCATGAAAAGCTGGAATCGTGAACAGAACAAAGGGAGAAGAGTATATAAGACCGTTCAGAAACAAGAGACTCACTTGCTCCTCAGCTTTGATTAAACCCCACAGCAGGCTTATCTTGTGTGCAGAATGAACCAAGGAGCCCTTTGGAAAAAAATGAAAAAACACTCATGGCATGGGACTGATTAAAATCTAATGGGAAAAATACACCATATAAGAACAAATAAAAATTGTAAATTATTTATACATTTTACCTCATTGCTATTTCTATCTTTCAAACATATATCATATACAATTTGGATTTCCAAATTGTGCGCCTTTTTACATGCAATTTCCAAACCCTTTTTTTAAAATCTTCCTTAAAAGTAAGGGTAGAATTTCTCCTTATTTTTTTAAAGATGCTAATTCTCAGAGCAGAGATGTCATAGTAGTCTGTTATGAAATCTCAAAGTAAAATCTCTCTTTCAAAGAGTAATAAGTAATACATTTACATAATTAAAAATGTAAAGTAATAAAATAGTAATAACGCTAGTGGCTTCTTTGTAAAGGTCATGGAAAGCTTTACAAATATTGATGAATATGAAACTATTGTAACCTATCTGAAAATAGTTCCAGTTTCATTTCAGAGATGAACAAACAAAGGTACACAAAGGTTGACTAACTAGCTAAGAGTCACTCACAGAAACCAAAAGGGAGATGCAGAACATCTGCCTGTGCTTGGCCACTGTTTTAAAAATATAACTGAGAGCTCTTCCAAGTCACATGTCTGCTTCCTAGATTGCATTCCACTCGGAAACATTATCTATCCAGAAAATAAATCATCTTGTGCCTTACACCGGCAAAAAACAAGAAGTTATAAATCTGCCAATACACTACCTCTGTAATAGAATACATACAACATGAAGTATGAAACAAATGAAAAGGCAAGGTTCTGAAGATGTTTTGTTATTTTCTCACCTGCTTTTATTATTTATGATAATAGGGTTGTGTGGAAAGGCTAAGTAATTAGAATAAATGCAAAACGAAATCAAATGGAAAAAAATTAAAAGCTAGTGCAAAAATGTCATGGATGATGAAGTGGGAGGAAGAAGGCACATGCCTGTGCATGCTCATTTTTTTCAGTGCAGGACAGAATCTATTCTACAGCATTACATACCAAGGTGAGAAATAATCAGATTCTGTCTCACATCTATATTGTCAAAAAATGTGGTAATGTATACACAGGACAATATTACTATGCATTCAACAACACCCTAGACTGAACTTCTCTGAAGAGTGTTATACACTGGAATTATACTGATATTGCAATAGAGACATAAGAGAAATGAAATACTTATCAAAGGTGAAACGTTTCCTTGATATGCATTAGTCACTGTCTGTATCTTTAAAACAGGTGATAAAGGATGAGGCATACCTATAATGATGGTTGATATCCTGTTTGTTAGCATTATACTGAATTTAACAGTATATTTAACAATCAGGGGATTTTTATCTCATTTGAATGTGAGCCCTAAATCTAACGTGTCCCTTGCATGAGTCCGTTCTGTGTCTGGAGAAGCACTCTCTGTTCAGATGCCATTTCTGTAGAAGAAGCTTCACACTTACTATTCTGTTATTTCCAAAATTTCATGCATTTCTGAGTAACAGAATAACAATATCAGCTCCATGTAATTGTACCACTTTTCCCATTTATAAGACCAAAACATAGCAGGAAATATAAGAGATGGTGGGACAAGTTAAACATTGAACATTCCAGGTTAAATCAGGTCCTGTAATATGAATGTGTTATACCTATCATCAACAATTAACACATGGTTCCTTCTAGCCCAATATACCAAGCATCCTGGTTGCTTTTTTGCATCACAGTAGGGCCAGGTAATATTAGATTAGTTCAATGGATTTATTTATTTTTTAATGGAGATGTAAAGTTTTGACTACATTCACGCACCAAAGCCAAAAGGGTCCACATTTTCAGAACTTTCAGATTTCTACTAGCAGCAGTATGGTAAACTTTATGTCCTTTTTTCATCCATGTAACAAATTGTGAAGATTATGGACAGAAATTGTTCTAAGGAGTTCTGATTCAGATGAAGTATCTTGTTTGGTCCTATAACCTGAGCAAAAATAGATCAATTGTTGGGGCTCATGTAGAGTATAACACACCGCATACAATGCTTTCCTATCATTTTAGCCATTTATCTAACCAAAAAGACAGATTCTGAAGTGCGCTGATCCAATTGCACAGATCTCAACAAATTCAGAAGGAACATTCTGACAGACAAGTAATAGTGAATTAGGAAACAGAGCTATAAAGACTATCAGTGTAAAAATTTGCAAGTGGAGAGGTTTCTAAAAGGCTTTATCTGGAGCTACGCTTTTTCTTTTTTTTTAATTTACCCATTTAAGAATAGGAAAAAGTTTGTCCTAAAATTATGAACATCTATTCACGGTGCATTTTTAAAAGTACATGAAAGGGTTTTCTTAGCATGCCCTAATCTGTACAGGTTCTCATCCACCCTGCATTTCCTCAGTCCTCCTCTTTATTCCTCAGTGGGCCTGTCAAGGTCTATCATATCATGGCACCTCTACAAAAGAAAATAAAGATGATTGCATACATTCAAAAGATAGGCAGTGGTAGGTTTTTTCACCTTCTGCACACATAATTGCAATTTATCTAAAAAAGCAAAAGCAACAGATCTTCATTATGGGAGCTTTTCTCATCTTTTGAGTAAATCCTTAAAATTTTATCTAACGGTGTTCCTTTTTATTAACAATTAGCAAGAATATTATCATTTAATTGCAAATGATGAAAAATAATTTGCATTATTTGGGACTCAAAATCACAGAATATGAGAAAATGGAAATCAGGAAGTAATTTCTGTATCAGACAAGGAGCTAAAATGAGTATCTTTAGAAACAGGAACAAGCCAGGTTTTTTATCTAAGATCTCACAGAACTGGATTTACTTTGTTACCCTACAGGAAGAATATGCAGCGTGTTACCAGAGCATTAATTTATTCACGCAGAATTCAAAAGCTGAAAGGAACTCTGAAAGAAACAAGCATCCCCCAAAGAGCCAACATCCTGCCAGCAAAGGCAACACATCATTTACTATAGCTTACAATTCTGTCATTCTGATAAACAAACTAAGGTCTACCTGTGACTTATCTTAGATGAGTGCAACAAACTACATCACAACTGAAGGACTGACTCTTTGTACCTGAAAAACTTTCACCTAGCAAACCCTTAATGAAAACTAGTGCATTTCTGCAGAAAGTTATAGCTTCTGAAAGTGTACCTCATTTTTTTTTAGTATAAGAATGTTTCATCAGAAAATTTATGATCTGAATTCTTGAGCATCCTCGTGGCAATGAATATACCTTTCTGATACAATTTTTCATTAGTTTCCTTCCACATACAGATTGTAATAGGTTATTAATAAAATCATCCAAGACAGAAAGACAGACAAAGTACTTGAAGAAATATTAAAACTGCCTATCACGGTGCATGGAGAGGACTTAAGAGGCTACTAAGGAATCTATATTCAGAAGTAATCATTTATTCACACTTATTCATAGTCTGTAAGACTGGTCTGTACACAGAGA
The DNA here is from genome assembly GCA_030625065.1 of Alectoris magna. NCBI lineage: Eukaryota > Metazoa > Chordata > Aves > Galliformes > Phasianidae > Alectoris > Alectoris magna. Next base: position 109,446,606 of record CM060561.1, on the reverse strand, counting down.
GTTAGGAGCAGTAGTACTCAGTTCAGTTATCCATGCTACCCAAACACGGTTATCAGTCTTCTGAATAGACTGCACAGAGAAACAGGTCTGGTAGTCCTGGACAGTACACACTGGTTCTGCTGTAACTTCATCATTGTTAGAGGTCCATAACATGCCTTCAAATCCTTTTTTTTTTTTTTTTTTTTTGGCAACTTCCAATGGCCACATTTATAATATTAATAAAAGAGCACAGAGACTCTTTGCTGTCTCTGAGGCTAGCTGGCAGATGCATACCATACAGCATTTGACCCTGCATTCCTCTGGGCCCCACGAAGTGTCCCTCTGACAACAAGACATAATTATTTTTTACTGTGTGTTCTTTTCAAATCAAACTGCCTGAAATAATACGACAGTTGCTCATACAGCTCCTCCAGCTTTGGTTTTTCTCTGTCGGCAAAATTTTTATTCTAAAAATAGGGCTTAAGCGTTCCTTCCGTAATGATATGTCACACTGAAAGAGCAGGCAAAAAATGAGTATGTATTACTGCATACTTCTGCTGTGGCTGGTCATTGCGCTGTAATTAAAGATTGTTAATGGTTCTATTTAAAGTGTCTAATTCATAGGTTTTATCATTTAGCCTTAAAAAATAATGTCTTCATTTTACTTCACTTGTTTCAGTGAGTAATCCTTACTTGTGAAAGGAGTCCCATTAATGAGTCACATCAAAAAAGATGCCAGGCATCAAATTGAAAATAACATTTACAGTGTAAGCCTAAGCTTAAGAACACATTTTTTTTCTTTTTCCCCCTTACCTGTAAGCCAAAAAGGTCTACTTCTGAACCAAAATGGCAATGTGCAGACAAGCTCCCACTTAACAATGAATTTCTTCTCAGAATGAAATTGAAAATGTAGTAAATGAGTAACATTCACAAGTGACTGTTTTTTGGTAAAGAACTTTGAGATATGGTTCAGGTGGTTATCTTTGCTCATGATCAGTGATCAGTGGTCTGCAATAAAAACCGAAGGACTTTATTGCAAATCTTATGTGAGATGATGAGTAAAAACAAGCCAGAATATGTATGCTTTCATGGTGAAATCCTGAAATGACTTCAAAGCTAGTAACAGTTTATTAGATCCAAAAAAAAAGTGTTTGTGTCTGGATAATGAGTATGTAGATATGTGTAGATATTACAATTTTTAGTCAAATACAAGGATTTTACAACTGTTATGAACATCTTTTTGATCATGTAAGGCTTGTTCTTTTTCATAGCTATTGGTCCATCACAGTACTGAAGAAATTCACAGTCCATCTGGTGGCATTCTTATTTGCATATGCAGTTCTTATGTCATGGGATTTCCCAGGCCCATAAAGTATCCCTTGCACTTAAAACTCCATGCTCTGTAACACCATATATTTTTTTCTGCAATATTGTTCTTTTAGACTTATACACAGAGCTGATGATACTGCCATGTCAAATGCTGTGCCAATGCATCAACAGAAATCACTTGCATCACTTAAATGTGGAAAACCAGAGTAAAGAATGACGTTTCTTTGAGGGACATGAATTCCAGGCTACTGAGGCCAGAAGCTAGAAAGAAGTCTGTACATTGAAAGTGATGACACAAGTGCATATCGCTCAAGGTACTAACAGTGCTGGAGAGCTAATTCAAATGAATGCTGAAGCAAAGGAGACCAAAACAATGATTAGTGTGGTGATTTGCCTTACTCTGAGTTACTACATTTTATGGGATTATTGAATTCATAGTACTAAATCAGGATTTGTAAAAGCAGAGTTTGTGTCCAGATAGGCTAAATTCCTGCCACAATAAGCCAATCCCCACATCTCAGCCCTCTTATCCATGCAGGAAGCCGTTGCTCTCAGCACATCAATTTCAAACCACAGAGTACTTTCAAGGCAGAAACTAAACATTTAAAAAAAAAAAAAAAAAAAGCAAAAAAAAAAAGCAAAAAAAAAAAAAGCACAACAAACTACAGGTAACTCCTACTACCACATTGGTCTAATGTTACGCTCAGCATTAGAATATGACTGACAGTGGAGGAAAGTTTGACTCAGCTCTGTGGAAGGAGCCAGAAGCGAGATGAATATAAGTGTTTAAAATTGTTAGCAACTAAAAATCTAGCTCAGGACAGCAGCCATTGAAAGAAAATGTAGGTTAGAACAGCTAATCTACCACTTAATTTCCAGTGATAAGGCCTCAGGAGGCCTCAGGCTGAGACTAACCAGGAGTCAACGAGTTTATTTTATTTGTATACACATACACATAAATATGCACTGAGCAGCTAAGATGCTTAGACAAAAAAAGCTTTTGTGTTGTGCTGGCTAGGATACATGGTAATGATTCTTGGGGCAAGGATTTTCCTTGAAGACTTCAGTTACAAAAAGACTAGCTGAAATGCTCTCAGAGATACTAGAATAGGAGTAGGGTGGATCCTTGGGAATAGCCTTAGGGATCTCAAAGGTTAGCTATTTCCTACATTTATGTCAAAGACTGAAAAACAAGATGAATAGGTCCAAAATTAAATTAATATTTCATCAGGCTGAAAATAATAATAATAATAATAAAATAAAATAAAAAGCAATGATTTTTACCTGAGAGCAAAGAAAAGCTGGATATTGGGAATGCCATTGTGAGGTGGTAATGACCACACAGAAGGTAGAAATAAAATTCAAAGGTCTTCATGAACTATAGGGTATCTGTCAATTTCCAACCTGGTATTCTGAAAGACTTACCACACACACTCACAAGAAAATACTTTAAATGTTTCAAGTTGTCATACAAACAGACAGCAGTGATTATTGAGCTTGTGCTTATAAAGCACTGGGGTTAGAGAGTGGTCCAGATGGTAGTTAATGCACTGTTTGGGCCTCAGCAGAATACAGGTCTTTTGAAAAGAGGATGCTGGTACATGGAAATTAAAACAAAATACAAAAAGGATTCAAGGTCTGTCCAGATTAAATGCAAGAACAGTACGCTTTAAAGAGAGATGATTTTAAAAGAAAATCCTTAGATGTCCTCTATGAGGACTTCAGTAAAATAGGTGATACAGTGCTTTGCAGGAAATTAATAAATAACACTAGAGAAGAAGGAGGTGAAAGAGGAACTGTTAGATGGGTGTGTCTAAAGAAAAAGTGAAAATACAGTGCTGAACAGCTTACAGTGTTGAAAGATGCAATCTGACACTAGAGGCAACTTAATGATCAAAGATCAGTATTGGGGCCAATTCTTTTTACAATTTCTTTAATGATCTTAGGAAAAGAAAAAAGGAAAAAAAAAAAAAAAAAAGGGCGGGTTATGGTGACACGAAGCAAAGAAGCACTGTCAATACAAAATAAAGCCAAGTCACAACAGAGAGAAATTGGAATGATCTGAGGTGACAGAGAAGAAACAGGAAGAAAAATAAGATTGTGGACTGCAGTACAGTTTACTTGAGGACCTAGTAGCAAATCTTTCTGCAGTAAATATGGAGAGTCATTAGAGGAAAGTAATTGAAGAAAATGACTTAGCTATGAGGCATAGTTAGACCAGGAAACAAGAACCTCCTTCCTCTCTTGTATCAGTATCTATCTGAGAGCAAGTACGGTACACACTGTGTGATGCAATTTCAGCTGTTCAGCTGCTAGAGCCCCAGTCAGATCAGGGTATGCTCATAGACTAACCACAGAGAACTCTGAGTAATGTACATCTGGAAAAATTAAAGAAAAAATCAGAATGTATTATTTGAGCTATTTTCAATTGACATGCAGAACCATATATGCCATTATAGAAGGTATTGTTAAGCAGTGACAATTCCAGTCATGCATTTGAAAAAATAAGACACAATCAGAAGAGGTGGAGAGAGGCTACTAGGAAAAGGCAAAGAATTATGGCTGATGTAATAGCTGAAGTTGCGGATCTTGGCCAATCTCTTTTTCTTGGGTTGAAATTTGTCATCTTTGTCGGTCTCTTTTGGAGACAAAGTTCAAGTTCACATACTGCCAACCCTGAAAAGGGTTTTAAAAACAAGAGTCTCACAATAGCACAGATAGTATAAAAAGCTTTTTTAGAAAAGCTTTAGAGTTACAGCTTTATGAAGATTCAAGATTACAGAAATAGAAGATATATTTTAAAAAATAACACTGTTTGCATAGTTTTATCATTCATGCCATTGTAGAATTCATAAACAAACGTCTAGGATAGACAAATGTCTACAATGGAGTTAATTTTCCTCATTGTATCTTTATACTAACTCTCTTCTATAACACGGAAAAGGGGTGGTGAGTGAAAGGCTGTCTGGTGCTTAGCTGCATGCTGGGTTAAACCACAATAAAGAATCAGGAAATCAACTGCAGAGAGGTATATTTATCTGCTCTGCAAGAAGAGCAGTTATCTGTCACCCCAACATAAAACAGTCCCATAAAGATTCTCTCCACCTGAGCCAACACATAGAAACATAATGCTTTCCAAGACCTTTTATAGCCCCATATTCTAACATTTCCATTATTAACCAAAGATTAAAAAAAAAAAAACCAAGGTAAATATATATTTTTAAATACTTTTGGTCAACAAACAGAAGGATAGAGCAGTTAAGTCTGGGTTTTCATTCATTCCTCCAAATAACTGTTTACTGTTGCATTCTTACTGGCTTCAATCTTACCTTGAAATTTTTGCATCAAATCAATATAATAGTCTATTCAATCTGTTATCCTGTCTTTAGCAGTAGCCACAGGTAGGTAATTTATGCAGCAGTTTAAACTTTCCTCCTTGATGAGGAACTGTTTGACATTATATTGGCAGGTAGAAGTTAGATTTAATCCTGAAAACTTACAGTCTAGATGGTAGCCATTGCTGCTCTCTTCATTATTCTAAGGCACAAGTAAGGGGGAAGACTGCCAGCCACCTGAACAGATCAATGTCCAGTCTCCTTTTCCAGTAGCCTGATGTGTTACAACAAGGGAAAAATGGTGGTGAAGGGTTCTTGTGAAGGCAAGCAGCCAGGACTGAGAAAGATCAATGATTCTGGAAGTGGCAGTAGAGAACAGCCAAGGCTTTTCTTGATAGAAATAAATAGGTATATGCTGCATCATATATCAGTAATACTTTCATTTCTTCAGGGAAGCAGCAGACTTAGCAAGCATGCTCAAGCCCATTGATATGGGCCATAAGGATTAATCAAATTTAATGCACAAATGTGAATGCCCTGGACAGGGTATTATGCGCTAAACGCATGAACACAGAAAAGCCATGGCACATGAATCGAGTGCTTCTACAAGCCATCTGAACAATTGCATCAGAAACACTTAGCATCACCAACATAAATAAATAATGGCAAAAAAAATTGTCCACATATAGAGGCATCAATTTAGCATTCAGGTCACAAGGATTAAGTTTCCTTCTACAAGAAATTTCTTCTGTGAGCATGACAAAGCATCCAGTGTTCTCTAGGTGTCAATTCTGTTCATTAGAATAGTTGAATGATAATGCTTTCCTACCTCAGAGATCTCTTGTAAGGATAAATATATTGAGGACTTTTAAACATTCAGACCATATAGTACTGTGTGATTACCCAAGAAATGTCAGACCTTTTTATTAATTCTATGAAGCTCATTGCCTCAGATCTTGAGGCACAATCATGTAAAAAGCTTTTCCTGATATCAGTTTTAAACTGAAAGGCTGTGATTTCATTGTGAACCCTTTGTTCACGTATTCTGAGAGAAGTAAATCAGCGCGCCCTCTTGACCTTCCTTAAACCATTAACAATTTATATGCCTCTTTCATTTTACCTCTTATTCATCTCTGCTCTTACGTAAATACTTTAATCTTTTTAATCTCCACATGTATGAAATACTTCACAGGCCTCCAATTGTCCTCATTACTAGTTTCTGAATTTCCTGTTTCATTCATTGGCTAAGTGAAATAAAGTGACCAAATTGAATGCATATTCAAAATGGAAGGTTACTATTGCTTTATGTAAGATGTTCATGATAAAGGCAATTTATTTTGAAAATGTGGGATTTTCTCTCCCTTTTCTTTTACGTGCATAGATGTTTTCGGCACACAGGCCACAGTAACAGTACAGTTTTTCCTCCAAATACCAGCTATTCATTTAAGACTTTTCAGGGTGTCAAACAGTTCTGATATGTTTCTTCCAATGTCCATCAATATTTTCTTACTCCATCAGCTGCTGTTAAGAGTACGGGTTTCTGAAGTGTAGCTCCCTACATTTTGTGCTACTGTATTCTTTTTGTTTCACTTCATTATCTTCTTCAGTTTTGTTTCCATTATTCAAATGATTAGTATCCTGCCATATCTTATACTGCTGCCTTATACTGCTTCTTTGCATGAACACTAACGTAATCATTGGGGCACAATGAAAAGACCTTCACTTATCTGTTGTACTGGATTGTCTTCTTAGCTTGGCATTCATTCCCTTACCTGTTCCCACCATTAATCTGTCAGGATCTTATCCTGTTTGCCTTCATTCTATTTTGCTTTAGATCAACAATGCCCTTGACCGCCTTGATTGCCAACTGTGCCAAGCCACCAATTTGTGTTACCTATGAGAAGCTGTCCTTGTGCTCAAAATCCTGTTGGTACTGACTCCATTAAATCCAGATGCAGCATAGGTTGGACCACTGCCTGAGTACAGTAATCTCAGGCCAAGTGCTTACTTTGCAAAACACACCCAGGGCTCCCTAGTAAGAGTTCTTGCCTTTCTGTCCCTCATACAACCACTTCCCAAAAAAAACATGTGCAGTGTCCCACTCATGATTGTTACCAGAAATGAAATGGATTCTGACCTTCTACGTGTAAACAGTGGATTGCAGTGCTCACACTGATACTAACTACTGCTATGATAGTTTCAGTATTGGGATGAGAAATATTTATATTCCTCATCCTTGCCCACAAAGACATTTTTCTTTCTGACTTCCATGCTGATTTCTGATGTCTGTGCTAGTTCACCACATCAGCCTCAATGTCTCCTACTTCCTGGATTTCCTTAATTTGATCCAGTATGTTTGTTTTCCCCATTATCCACTACTGCTTTGATAGTTTCCCCAGATAGTACAACAGTCCTGGTTATTGGAAGCTATGTTATTGCACTGGATATAAGTGTTTTGATAGACTTCCCAGTGAGAAACTTGTCTCCCACAGACAAATCCGTCATTAACAAGGAATCTCTAATATTTCCAGGGATACAATAGTTCTCAGCTCTTGGTATAATTATTTCCTCTACTGCCTGGTTTTAAGTAGAAAATCATAAAAACAGCACAATGCAGCCTCTTCTCCATGATCTCCATCTATGGGTTGACATTATTCATTGAGTACATTTATCAGTCTTTCCAGCATTTCAGGCACAACAGCGTCTCACTCGCTTCTCTTCCAACTTTTCCCAAAAGGATAGTAACAAACTTTACTGCCATTTTCTCATCTTTATTCCTTTGTGCATACACTCAATTACTTTTTCAAACGCTTGTTTCTGTAGGTTATTTTGTCTGCAAATCAACCATCAGAGTTTTAGAAGTTGCTCTAGATCAACTGCTTACCCCCAGCTTTATTTGAAGGGAGAGGTGTGCCTCTCTGGAATTTTTACTGCGGACGTATTTCTGCATCATATACTGGACATTAATGCAAGACAGCCCCATGTTTATAAAACTAATCTGTTTTTTTAAGAAGTGAACTATTTACACAGATGCTGTGACTGCAATTATCATCAAAGCCACGTGCACGCAGATTAGCTTATGTGTGGTCTTTCAAATCTTCTCCCTGCAATCTGTGTTCTTCCCCCTGGTTTCACACAGACTGCTATAGTGAGTTATCTTTATTTACTTTCTGAGCCTAAGGAACTGTATGTGATTTAACAGCAGCTAGAAAAGTTGGATGCTGAGCACTTATCAGTAGTGGTGGCAGCTGTTATTCCAATAAATCTGTCTTCTCCAGCTTGCCTTTATATTTAGGTATTCACTTAAGCAAAGCTGAATCCGTGTTAAACAAAATTGCTTTCGAAAAGGGGAGTTTTAAGTATTAACTCTGGCAACTTTATGTATGGACTATGAGAGTAAATTCTGAAAACTTTCTGCTCATGTTGCATACATAATACAAGCATACGCAGATCTGAATATCAGTTTGAGTATTACTTTAGGTTAAATATTTAAAAATTACAATTTCTAAATTCAAGTGTATAGGGATGTTCTAAAACATATGAGCTACTAAAAATAGAATTCAGCTATGCCTGTAGATTTTGACTCAAACTGATAAACACAGCCAAATAAAAGGCAATATTTTGATAGGACATTAAAACATGATTACTAAAATGTGGTAGCTAATGTGGAAGGCTCTTTAGTCAATAACTCCTGTGTTTATCTAGAAACATTATGCAATAATTCAAGTAAATTTCAGGAATAAATGGGAGTTCATATCTTGTGCTGTAAACCAGCAATGTAAAATGCATTTCACATTTGAAAAGTTAAACCAACAGCTATAAATCGAAGATGCGGCACCAATAACAAAATGAAGATAACAGTGCCTTTAAGCAAGTGCAGCTAATTTTCATTCATCTAGGTATGCTCAGTCTTACTTAAAATGAATACATATGTACAGGCTGATTGCATTTTTCCCAGAAACAAGACACCGTGTGTTTTCTTACTTCATACTGCAATAGAAGTAGCCACATCTGCTCACCTCAGAAAGCAGATGGATGTTCAAATACTGTATCAAAGTGTATATTTCATGGAGAAAATTTAACTGCCCGGGTATCACAGTTTAATTCAATATAACTGAAGAAGGAAGGCTAAAATTTAATAAAATTCCCAAGTTAATTAATGGATGAATAACAGCTTCCAAGAACAAACTTTTCTCATTTCATACACACTGATCTGAAATTCACTCAGATTAGCTCAAGTTATAAGAAATTATAAGTAAGGACACACTGAACCATGCACTGTGCACTGCACTCTTGCAGTTTCTAATTTCTAGCATTTTTTCAGATTTTAATTTACTGGAAATACACGATCAGAATACCTAGTTCTTTAAAAATACTTCTGGACCGTGAGTCAAGAAATATTAAGAGCAAATATTTCCTCATAGTATTTCTGTGAAGAGCAGTAATGACTAATGTCAATTCTCTCTCATGAGAGAAAAACCTTAAACAACTTTCAACCATAAATGAATGGGAAAGCTTCCTAATTCCAATGATAAATGTTTTTATAAAAATGGTTATTGTTGCGAATGCTTCCATGTTTTCTGTGAGATTAGCTTTCTTGCTCAATAGCTTATACAACTGAAGAAGTATTTGCTAAAATGATAGCAATATAGATACAGATAACTTAAAAGAAAACAAACAAAAAAAAAAAAGCCAGCATGTAGTCTGAAAAGTGAAATCTGTACACATCACAAATTATTGTAGACCTGCCTGATTTTATCATTGCTGAATGGTTTCAAAATGCTGGATTCCTTTCACTTGTGCATCCCCTGCAAGCAAATACATGTCAACTCTTTCAGCTATAGACATCTAATAGCAGGCAGCCAAACTGTCTAAACAGAAAAAGGGGAATTTGGGACCTTCAGGTTTTTAGATGGCAAAAGCCTATCAGAAACGTAATAAATTGCATAAAGGTTCATTTGACGTGGGTGAAAATCTCAGCCCTATCTAAAATGTACATGTTTTTTATAGGGACACTGTGTGAGGGAATTTTCCACACTGAATACTCATGTCGCATTCTGACTACATTTAGACCTTCATGGGCAGTGAAGGGAAGACAAGGAAAAAATACCTTTCTATTCACCCAGAAATGAACAAACATTCATTCAACCTGCAAATGACTGAAGGAAAAAATAAAATTCATGGAGAACTTAGGCTTGTAGAATAATTCTAAAATGTCTGCAGATTACACTGCAGTTTACATACTAAAAATGAATACTAGTTATTCAAGAACAAATAAATGTTTTGCAATAAAACTCCATCACCTCTAATGTTGATCATAGTGGTTTTGTTTTGTCATGAAAGTGACAGAATATGACAAGTTTTAAGTAGGCCATGTCATGAAACTATTATCAACATCCATATATATATTCAGTTAGACAGGAAATTCTTTTCTTATTGGCTTCCATCAGCTCTATAGGTAGACCTTCTTTTTGTCTATTGGCATGTTCATCACGCTACTGGCAAATTAATTTCTAAACTATAAATGAGGCAGGACCATTTATAATAAACAGTGGTTTTTAAAATATTGGGTTTGTGGAAGTCAGTTTCTAACATTACTGCTGTTGAGCACATCCAAGCAGAGACAAGCAAAGGCAGAGAACATAACATTATAGGAGAGAACTGGATCACATCTCCTACAAAGAAAAGCTAAGACAGATGGGATTGTTCAGACTGCAGAAGAGAAAGTTCCAGGGAGACCTCATTGTGGCCTTCCAGTACTTAGAGAGAGTTTATAAACAGGAGGGAGACCAACTTTTTACACGGTCTGGTGGTGACAGGACAAGGGGGAACGGATTTAAACTAAAAAAGGAGGGATTTAGATAAGACGTTAGCAAGAAACTCTTTACTCAGAGGATGGTGAGGCACAGGCTGCGCAGAGAGGTTGTGGATGCCCCATCCCTGGAGGTGTTCAAGGCCAGGCTGGCTTTGAACAACCTGATCTAGTGGGTGGCAACCCTGTCCATAGCAGGGGAATTGGAACTAGATGATCTTTAAGATTTCTTTAAGTCCAAGCCATTCTATGATTTTATGAGAATATTATTGAATGGAATGAATAAAATGGAATGCAAAAAATGTATATGGCATGAGGGGTCACAATGCTTATGAAACTATGAACTTCAAAATGACTTTCACGTCTAGTTTGGTGCTAAAAATAAATTGTGAACAAACTGGTATCATTTAGAAAAATGGCTAGCTAAGTTTACTACATATGTATACATAATATAGGATTTAGACTTGATGATCCTTGTGGGTCCCTTCCAGCTCAGGATATTCTCTGAGTCTATGATATATGCAACTATGTAGAAATTGCCTCAAGTGAAGGTTCAAGCTGAATTCTTCATGCTATTTTCCTGCAATAGCCTATTCAAGGGTCAGTTCTATAGCAAACCAGATAGCCCACATACTTTTGAATGCACACAAGGTTATGCTTGTTTGCTATGTGGATGCACTGCAGAATGTTGTGACCAGTTTGCCCTCAGCACCATGTTGAAAGTCAGCAAAATGAGATGATGGCTCAAAGTTCTTCAAGGAAGGTCCCTTCTGCAATGCCAGGCAGGATATCCTAGCTCAAGGTCCAGCTCGAAGAAAACTGTGACAGTTTCAGGTTTCAAAGCATCTGTGGGCCAAGAAGCTCACATATAATGTACATACTGCAAGACACTATTTATATTGATGGTATCTTTGTCTCTACCCACGAAGTCAGACATGCCCAATCCACAGTCTGTAGGCCACAACTGGTCCAGCCCAGTCCACTCTGCATGCTTCGTGCCATCATGGTGATGGCTCTGCTCCACTGAGTGCCCCAGCCCAGCCCCTGGAGCACACCCATCACTCACAGCAACCACACAGCAGTGTGTGATCTGTGCTGCCTGGGCTGAAACTGGGCTGAAACACAACACATGGGCAGTGTTGTGCAGTGCCAACTCAGTCATGGCAAACAATTGTATGTACTGTGATACATTGGCTAAACACAGTCGTGTGAACAGTGAAAAATATGCAGCCATACTTTGTGTTTTGATAAAGGAATCTGAGAACAGGTTTCAGGATCGCTGAAAAAAATCTTTTTTTTTTTTTGTATATTTGCAATTCTATTTTCAGTTCACATAAATACATCACCCAAGAATTTTCAAATGAAACGTATAGAGTTGCAATCAGATATTCAACTCAAAGAAAAAAAAAATTGATCATGACTCTTTAGTGGATTTTTATAAGCCCTCTCTGAACAGAGAGCAACACCCCTTACTTCACAAACATGCCTTATTCATTACATCACATTTTGGCTGCACACACACTCAAGAACAACTGTTTTCAAGGTTGAAGCACAAGAAGAGTGAAATTTCATCAAAAATCTCTGACAGACATCTTGAGAGCTTACTGAGAATTGCAGCCACTGCTATCAAACTAGACTGATGCATTAGTTTCACAGAAATAAGGTCAAATATCCTCATAGTTTTATGTTTTTGTTGCCCTCTTTTTTTTGGTTGAATGAAAAACCTTAAAGATTAAAATAAGCTCCTGCACATTTCAGTCATATTTTCACTTCAGAATAATGAAGTTAGTGGTATTAGCAAAGAAAAGAGTACAGCATTTATAGAGAGAATAATCCTCCTTGCATTTCCATTTCTTGTTTGCATTCTGGAAACAATAACTTTATATTGTCACTGTGTCCTTGCAATAGTTGTCATCTCCATTTGTCTCTATTTTTTTTAATAGATAAATAAAAAGGTTGAAGAAAGAATGCTGGGAAAGCTGGCAAAAGAAAAAGATTTTGAAGCAAAAGTCTTCTGGTCATCATTATCCTTAAGACACCATGCTAAAGAGCCTCTCCTTTATTCAAGTTAATACTGTAAACAAGAGGTATCTGTCTCAGGGGAGCAGTGGAGCGAAAGTGCCACAATATTAGCAGTGTCACAGCAAGTAATAGACAGGCTATGCCGTGATGGAATAATAATAGAAAATACATCTATTACAGGGAGAAAATGTACTAATTTATAGTCAGCTCCATGTGGTGGAAAGAAACTGAAAACAACTCCTTAACCTGTCTTCCTAAGAAAGAAGGTACCGGCTCTCAGAAAAAAAAAAGAATGATGGGTGCTATTTTTGAAAAAGAATGATTAAATAATTATTTCTACTAATACTAATAACACTTGGCTCCCTGCAAAGAGCTTTTCATGTACCTGGATCTCACAGCACTTTAAGTACAAAAAGTGTTTTATGGTTCCTCTCAGCCAGGGAATTCAATACCAAAACATTATTAAATGGGGATGACTGATGAAACACCAGAAGAAGAAAAGCGTGCCCACTTTGTTTCTGTTGTTGCCAAAGACATGTCTCTCTTACATCTTCATTCTTACGAGTTCACACTTGGAGGAAGCTACATGTCATATAGAATTACAAAATGTAGATATAAGGGTAAGTAGTCTGACTGGAAGGAACTGGTGAGGGAAAACTGGGGCCAAGAGAAACTTGGAAGAAGTAGAGTTTGATAGAACAGAATATGGAAAGTGCATAAAGTTGGGAGGGCTGAGACTCAGTGGTGAATGTGGTTCATTAACATGATGAATACTGTCAGCTACTTTGAGAGGTAGACCAGAGATACTACAGCCCTCCACTTCGCTCCAAAGTTAGTTCTATAGGGGAATGTGACAGCTGTTGCAGAATGAGTAACACTGCACTTCTATCTAGGGACTAAATAAAGAAGAAATTAACTGAAGCTAGTAGGAAATTTAGTAGACAATTCTCTGCACTACATACTGGGATTTGCTTTTCCTGAAATTGCTATATGAAAAAATGCTCTACTTAGCTGCTAGCTAGATAAAAAAGCGTTGAGATTTACCTGCCTAAATAAAGAAATATATTTCTTCCCTCTGTGTCATCATCCTTCTGGAGAGATCAAGGAATGCAAGAAACACTCTTTGCTGTACAGTTCACTAAAACAGAGTTACTCTTCCAAAATCCTTTAAGCAACAACTTCACTTTGTATCCATTGCTAATAGAATCTATAATCCATCGCATGGAGCTCTGCACAAGCTTAGTTCCAGCAGTTATCCAAAAAAACATTGTTTCAACCACTAAATCTACACCTTTAATAAACTTTCAAAGACAAACTATTCCCAGCAGTGAGACACTGCGCTCTTCAGTGGTTAAGCCTCATGGAAACAGTGACTGCATCTGTCACCCCAGAAGACCTACCTTTTCTAGAGAACCCTTCATCATCCCTAGAGTCAGACTCCATGATGTTAAAATTCCCCCATATAAATTTAAGCAGAATTTTAAATGAATATAGCCTCCCAGTTACTGGTTATTTGGAGCAAAATTCCTATGAACCATAAATGACAGGGTTTATGAAAAAGGAACTGCTAATGCTTATCTGTATCGTCTGATTCCTTACTTGACCATAGACTTCCATATGTAGTTTCTATGATAATATGTTTATGGGAATTTTTCTAGTATAATTGAATTTCTTGACTATTATTTCCTTTACACACACACAGCCCCCCAGCCCCAAGGGGGGCGGGGGGGGGGGGGGGGGGGGGGGGAAAGCTGAAGGAAGTAGTAGGGATGATTACAACGCTTAGATAATCCCACTACTTAATGAACAACAATGACATTATATTTTTTTCTTAAGATATTTAATTCTAGCCACTTTTGAACTTTGGAAAATCAATTACAAGAAAGGAAAATACAGTGCATTGGTTAATCTTTTCCAAAGTAAAACTCCATTCAGTGCATTGTTTCCACTTGTTCAGTAACGTGAGAAGGACTGCAATTTGCAGTTCTATCAATATCAAGAGACACACGTCCCTGTTAAGAAACACAAGATTTTGCTAAAAATCTTTGAATCAAATAGTACCTTCAGAGAAATAGTGTACAAGAGGCTTGAAGTTCTTAGTTGCTGTCTAACCATATAAAATGTAGCAAATAACAACTATGGCATCAAGAAATTGAATCAAATATACAAGGAAAAAAAAAAAAGACATTTTATCCTAGAAAACTCTGTATTTAAGCTGGAAGAAGCCTAAAACATGTTGCTAAAACTAATTTTTTCCAGAGCAGGCATAAACATTAAAGTAAGCGTATATTTACTTTTACTATTGCCTGACCACTAACATAAACAAGACCTGGCCATGGACCATGAAGTCACATCACCTTAACTATTGAAAAACATAAATTTACTGCATAACTGAGCTTAGACGTACCTAGTCAAAAGTAACAATTCAGGACAGAAATTTGAATACACAGATGTCAAAAGTACCTGCTGTGTACCCATAATGCAGAGTAATTCAGTGTCATACTTCTGCAGTTAACAATACTATGAAGAAAACAAACTGTATTTCTAATTTTAAAAATTGCTTTGTATTCTGTATCTTCACTTCATGTCTCGTTTGCACACTTCTGTTGCCTTGCATAAATATACAGTACCTAAGCATTTTCATTTTTCTAAGGAGAATCTATCTGATTTCATTGCCTTCCCATCAGGTTTGAACTGTCCTTAGTTTTGTAAAGTTAAGGTGCATGTGGAAAAAAATGAAGTCTCTACATTCTTCATCAGTGTTCAACATGACTGGGAAAAACCATATCTTTGCATACGCTATCATACTGTGACACTATATTACCAGGCAGGGATAAAACATGACAGTATAAAACGATGATACAGATTTGTCATGGAAGATGTTGGCTGCTGTGGAAAAGTATCACTTGCTGTTCTCAGGAAAAAAAAAAAAACCCACCCTAAGTTATCAGGAAACTTACACTGAAGAAAATTAGTTGAAAATAGTTTCAACTTCACTGCCCAGGGCATACATTAAATGCATTATCTGTATTGAGCTCTGCTGCAGCTCTAAATTTAGTGAAATGTGGTTTTCACTGAGGCTAATGAAAGTCGTAATCCCCATGGAGAGTGAAATTTCAGCATTTTATTTATTCAATGGCTTCTCATTCTCCAACCAAACCACCTCAGGCTATGAATTATCGGAGCTCAAAAGATAAGGGTTGGGGGCCTCCTACAATGGATGCTCTGAAAGTAACATCTCCTATTTTATGATCTTGACCCCCAACATCAGAGGTGGATGTTGGTGGTACAGCACTAGAGGCTGAACCTTCCCACCAATATTCCTTTACATGTTGTTGGTGTGTGACAGATGGCAGCAGAGGGGCAGTCTCACAGAATGGTGTCTGACATGGAAGCGCAGATGAAGCAGACACGTGGAATTGAATTCCTCCATGTGGAAAAAAATGGCACCCATTGACATTCATCAACACCTGTGAAAATTTATGGAAACCAAATAGTGGATGTGAGCACAGTGAAAGTTGGACTGCATGGGCAACATTCTCCTAGAAACAATGCTGTCATAGCAGCTGTGAGGCAGAAGGTCACCTCTGCTGGTGTAGATTTTTACAAGTGTGGCATTCGGGCTCTTATTCATCACTGGTGAAAATGCATAGCTAATGGTAATGACTTTGTTGAACAATAGCATTTTGTAAATGATCATTTGCTCTATTAAATAGCGTTATTGTGTTCCTTGTTTCTGCTGTAGCTTCCACAGAAATAAGCAGGAGGCATTACTTTCAGAGTGACCTATGTAAAATACATGGATAAGAAAACTGTTTTGGAAAACTTGAAAAAAGAAGTGATAATGATACCATCACACTTTCGTATGTTCAGAACAAGGGCAGTAGGTAGCTAGCCACTGGTATTGCTTTCTTTCACGAGAATTTGAGTATAGGAAATGTAATTAGCAACAGCCTTTCAAAAGTCTTTCCCTTGCCCTCCCCAGGAGGAGATGCCTGTATTCCTATTTCAGTAGGACACGAGGCTGTGGTTCTGCACACTGCCAGGTCACGCAGCAGTAAACCTGTCTTCTGGCTTAACTGCAAGCACATACTCATATTTCTACTGAGTTTGCCAGTAGACACAACTTGGGGCTTACATTGGCTTCATGGTTTTGTGACAACCATATGTCACTATAGAAACACCTGCTTCTCCTTAAAATTTTAGTGAAAAAGATCATGCATACCCACTTGCATAAAGTCAGCAGGAGCAAAGCTAGACCACCAAAGTTTTTCAGAGAATTCTAACCTAGATGTATGATTCAGGTTGCTCTTTTCTGTAGCCAGAGTGGTTTCCATCGGAGTCTAACGTTGGATTTACCATACCAAGTTTTAGTCTGTATACAGACATAAAAACTACAAAAAAACCACCCATTTGATGCTCACTAAAAAGTCATTACAATGGGACTTGCCTCTAGATTAAGACGTCTTAACACAGTGAGACACACGTCCTCACTCCCACTGTAGCTGGTGAATATCTGATCAATGTCGTTGATAGAATCCATAAAGCAATTGAGCTGAAAAGTTTGTTCTGAGCCTCACAGCTCATAAAGTTAGCATGGTTAACAGCTCAGTTTCTGTGGCCAATTTTATTTAAAAAAAAAAAAAAAAAAAAAAAAGGTGAAGTGTGTTTCAACCCACTTCATTACTTCTGACTCCTGAATTCAAATGACTAAGTACCCACATATGACAGGGTCACTCACACAGTTTTGTTTTGTCACAAGGCTGAAATTCACATCTCTACATACCGCAAGGGCCACTGCACTTCCACAGTGTCATCACAATCCATATCTGTACTTCATAGCAGTGTCTTTACTTCACGGTTCCCCTTAAAAGCAAACAAAACAAGTACGTAATCGTTTGTATTCGTTTTACTACCACAGCTCAAATAGTAACCTTTCCCATCAGCAGTAGGATCCCTTGCAGAAACAAATAATAGTAGAATCCACTTGAAGCACCTAAAATTACCTAAATATGAGGTACTGAGCTGCCTGCTGAGATATACACACATTCTATACATCCTCTAGGCATACTTTATTCACTGACATCTAAGAAATCTGTTACAGAATTTAAATCTCCTCCCCTACGTAGACTTCTCAATTTCTGCATCCAATAATTATACCTCATCATTATAGCAGGGTTCAAGCATCCTCTCACGCATGACATTTAGCTGAAAATGGTTCACCCCTGAGGGGATGTTTGGATGAAGATGCTAAAGATATCCCCTGCAGATCAGCTTAAAAGCTTTTTAGCTCGGTTAATAAATGAGAGTCTGATTGTATTAGTATCAACTAATTGATTTGGGAAAAAAAACCCTATAGATCTTTGTCTGTCTTACATTTGCCCTATAGTCTGCTGGTAAACCTGAACAGTCAGGGACAAAGTCTTAACAGATGCAGCAGACTCTGGAAATTGGATATTTTCCAGCTCAGCAATTGGTAGAGACGCTATCTGGATTATGCAGTCCCTTATTAAGAAGTGTCAAGGATTAGCCAGAACTGAAAACACTTGTGGGATTAGGGATTTATTTATATGGAGACAATCAGGAAGTGAATTAACTAAAAATGTTACTTTAAAGAGAAGCTGTAAAACTGCATTAAACCCTAATGTGCATGTTCTCCTTTAGAATTACATTTGAATGATCTAACTTCAGTGTAGAAGTAAATTAAATTAAATTAGGACCACTTGAATTCTGGATAAGAAGGCCCTTGGGGGTTTTAATGATGTTTAACTGATCTATTTCTAAGCTATATTTTTCGTTGACTCACATTAATTTTCATGAATTGAACTGTGTAGATAAACCTCAAGTTCTGAAATTAGAAAATCCCACCAAAAAAAAAAAAAAAAAAAAAAAAGTGACTGCTAAATTAATGGCAGCAAAACATTTTTAAAAACAGTTGCAAAACAGCTTGTTCATCTGCAAAGGCAACAGTAAGTGATCGTGCTGACTCTGGATCTGCATCCTGAAGGATGCAATTTAGGAACAGGCTCTCTTAAAGCTTTGCATTGTGCCAGAGCCCAAGTGAGGTTTGTTCTGTACTTCTCATACTGACAACTGCTTGCTCTGGAACTGTTGTCCAGCTGGTCTTATACCACAGGTTTTAGAAAACTCTGATCATTCTGGAAGGCATTTAGGCCAAGGTTAAGGTTTATGATTGAAGACATGTAACCTATGACACATCAAGAAATAAGTTTTCTCTTTTTTTTTCATTCCAAGTTCAACTGCTACAGTCAAAAAGAACAAAACAAAACTGAAAATTCTCTCCTTTTTTCTCTAATCTATATAATCCATGGTTGTCAACTTCCACCCCAGTCTATTTCTTGCATGCTACTGGAAAAGCAATGAGACAAATGTCATTACTTATCCTTCTGATTTATGGATGCTCAATATCCTGCTTCCACACAGGAAAGACTACACTGCTAAGCAATATTCTTGATATTTGAACACACCTACTAGGGTGTTATGTCTTGTTATACCCATATATGTCTCCATGTTATACCCACTACCATTTTCAATTAAAAGGAAACATAACTCACCTATTTAAGAAACAGAGGAAAAACTGACAAAACAAAAACAGACAAAGGGAAAGAGGTAGCATTTATCAACAAGGCAGAGATAGCAGCCCCTCTCTGCATGTTCTGGAAAACACATGGGGCTAAAAGCAGAGAGGTTAAGGAGGGGAAAGCATGTCACTTTTACACTTGAAGAGGAAGCTAATTTAACCTTGACTTCCCCAGTGCCTGTAAAATCATAAACACCAAGCAGAGCTTTGGATGAAAAGACTTGCTTCTCTGCTATTCTGGGATGACAAGGTTTGCAGAACTTCAGAACGTATGGTTCTGAGATTCTGGTATGCTTTTGCCTATCGGAATATATCAGAATATTCTGATTTTCTTTTCCACTGGAAATTATATTTATTTCTTTATTCATATTTTACTGAACTGCTAGTAGCTTAAACACATACTGAAATTCTACTGATTTCTAAAATATCCTATTTTCTCAGGACAACGACTGTCTTTTAGTTACGTGTGTGTCCAGGCTCTTCCTTGACAAACACAGTATGAATATAATGCCAAAAGTCTGCCTGGTTCAGCCAAACAAACAAACAAATGCTAACAAAATATCCACAGCCCAACCCTGCTTTTTGCTGTCTTAATAAGCTGAATCAGCTCATGAGTGGTAGAACAAGCACCAGCACCTGTAAAAGAAGTTGGGCCATGGACCTCCCTTCTACGTAAGGGAGGACAGAATAGGAAGTAGGGGAGAACAGAAGCTAAAATCTTCCTTTCAGTAGTAACAAATCATTAAACAGGCTCAGAGATCTCATCTCTGCAGGTTTGCATGCCCAAGTATTATATCTGAACATAGGCAAGCCTCTCTGCCTTTTCTCTTCCTTCACTTTCCAAGGGCAAAGTTCTGCCAAATGTGTAAAAAGAGCTGTTAAGTATGGCAAGATTTAGCAAAAAACTTCTTTTTAACTGCTATTCAAGTATTTGTAGTAGTTGCAATGCATTGAATACAGACCTATAGTAAAAAAAAAATCTACTTAGTAATAATTCTGAAGCTTTCTTACACTAGTCAAAAGTGTGAACTCTTCAAACGAGACATTTTTATATGGCTTTTCAAAAATCAAGGTCTTTTGCTGTAAAAATGAAAACAATCTCTTTTCAGTTTTCATCCTTCAAAAAGAGCTTGTGCAGTTAAATTTAAGTCTTTGCCAAGTAACCCCCTTTTGACTACACATCACACTTGAAAATTTAAAAGAGAAAGGAGTTCTCCTCTGTGAAAGTCAACATTTAAAGCTTTTATTACCAAAATATTTGAATATTATTATATTATTAAGATGCACTATAAAGCTTTTGGATTAGAGGGTAGAGACATTAGTCAAGATCGTTCTGTAGATCATCGTGCATAGATTTTGCAAGAATACACTGAAGCTCAGAACAGAAAAAATGTTGTCCTTTTCTATCTGTATTTATAATAGACCTTTATTCAAAAGCCCATCTTAGATTTGGTATTTTTTTTGCCTTAATCAACATTGGATGAGATAATACAATTCCAGAATGATTTGGGTTGGATGGGACACTAAAACCCATCAAGTTCCAACCCCATACCATGGGCAGGGCTGCCACCCACCGGATCAGGCTGCCCAGAGCCCCATCCAACCTGGCCTTGAACACTCCAGGGATGGGACACCACAGCTCCTCTGGGAAACCTGTTCCCCTACCTCACCACCCTCATAATGAAGAATCTAGCATCCTAGCATCTAATCTAAATCACGTCTATTAGTTCAAAAACCATTCACCCTTGTCCTGTCACTATCAAACTATGTAAAAAGTTGGTCTCTCTCCCACTTCTAAGCTCCCTTTAAGTACTGGAAGGCTGCAATGAGGCCTCCTCAGAGCTTTCTCTTCTCTGGACTGAACAAGCCCAGCTCTCTCAGCCTTTCTGTGTACACCCTCCTCTGCACCCCTCCAACTGTTCCATGTCATTCTTAAGCCGGATGGAGCTTACACTGGGTATGGTATGAAACAGCTGGAGACTGAAGGACAGAATGCACAGATGAGCATCTTAATCAAACACAGACATGCTGTCAATTATTCCTCTTCCTGTTTTCAAGAGTAAAAATTCATTCTCTCATTGAAGTTAATAAAAGAGTAAGACGTGCCAAGAAGGTCTGGAAGCTGGAGTTGGACAGTAGGGAACTTGGAGACCAACAATTCTGGATACTTCCAAGGGGTGGGTGTTCCAGCTTTTCTGTCTCAGCATACCTCTAAAATGTACACACAGTATCTAGCAAGCCTATAGAAGATATCCAGTTTTGGCAGCAAAGCTCTTTTCAATACACGGGGTACTATAAAAGTGGTAAATAAAATTATTTTTACTACCACTAAGAAAAGAAAAAAACAATAAAATACAGTCTTGAATGAAGGGCAGCACACTGTAATACTGTTATATTCTGCACGGAAAATGTATTTTTTTTTCTTTCGAAGATAATAAAAATATACCATAAAAATGGAACTTGTAAAAATAAATCTCAGATAAGTAATCTAAGGAGGATGTGAGCTATAAGAAATTGACATTGGTTTGCCTGATTGCTTTGATGCTAAATGACTTGAAGATTGGGCCAAATGCTCAAGGCTGTCATAAGATTCTCTGTTAAGCTTGATTTGACCAAATCAGTTGCTCTGACAGAACTTGCTCATTTATGCATCTCTCGTGGAGAGAAATCAAACATTATATACTCTCCAAACAGTGATGCCACTCCGGTCTTGTGATTTTTTTCAGTTGGAAGCCACGTCAGATCACTTACTTATAAGACAGGACTCTCTCAACCCCAGCCTAAATACATTAGAGCCTAAATGGAGCTTCAGACCCCTGTCTGGCTGCACTATGCTTGACACCCAAGCTAGCTGTTTTAAAGACAGCTCACTACGTTGTTAGATTGCAGTGTAGACATACAATATGAGACATGAGGATAGATTTTCATCAGCTTTAAAAAATTAAAAAATGCTTAAGAAAAGAGCAGGAGAGACAAAGACTAATTTTTAAAGGAAATAAGATTTTACTTTCTGGAAATTACCATTTAGATGTAAAGCCTGATTAATGAAAATTTAGTATAAAACTTCCAACTAGGGAAACAGATGACATTTCCTGTCATTTAAAGCATTGGTGGAAAGATCTCTCATAAGAAACTGACTCCAGTTAAGAGATTCTTCTCAAAAATGCTACACAAATTTTGAGGACCTCTATTTTTCACTACCTGGGCAACAAATTTGCTCACTTGCATATTTTGCTCTGCAACTTAACAAGTAAAATCAGAAAAAGTTCCTACCATAGGAAGCACTACCTTCTTAGGGATACATTTTTACCTTAACTCTCACTTTTACTTTCATTAAGCAAAAAAATCCACATAGGCACCATACAGTACAAAACCAGCATCCTTACTAGGACAGAATGTAGACAAATCTGAAGGGTTGGCCTTCCAGCATGTGAAGTACTTACTGACATTCTTAGGTCGGCCTAAGTCCCAACAACACTTTTGGGAAGGAAAGAGAGCAACTCTTTTCCTCTTTCTTGAGGCCTTTATCGTTACAGAGGAAAAAAATCAGGAACACGCTGTGTGTAATTAAGGGATGAAGGCCACAGGAGTTTAAAATCCCTTTGTTAGGACAAAACCAGATCAATAGCTATGTAGACAATCATGCTACTTCCTTAAGATACAATTAATTAAGGAATTTGAGGGTGGCAAGGAAATACTGGAAGTCCCTTATTAGTCAAAATTCTAACTACTCAGAAAGTGAATAGAAGCATCATTTAACACTTAAAATATTATGTACACTTATTATTTCAAAATCAGAGCTAATACTAGCTTTAGTTTGACATAAATGGTTTATCAGGCAATGTTTTGACCTTATTTAAATTGACCAGTGTTCATTTCTGAGATTTCTACTAATCATCCTCTCACTGTGCACTCTTGCACCATAAGCCATCGTTATCATCTAAGGTGACTCAAAGAAATGGTAAATCATTGAATTTATGAGCAAATGGATGTGCTACAATGTACTTTAAAACATAATAAATTGTTTCTGTTGCATCTTCCAACAAGCACAGTAACAGACTCATTAAAGAGTGAAACAAAATGAAAGTAAGCGTTAGTTTTTTATGTTCCTATAATGTTATTTTTCACTTGATCTTTAGTATGTAACGAGATTAAAAGAACAAGACCTGTGCAGTTTGTTTCAATGATAACAATGTTAATTCAGAAGGAATTGCTATAAAGATCCACAGTGGCTGGCTGCAAGAATTATTAATGACAGCAGCAAAGAGAAGTAGGAATTAATTTAAAATAAAGGGATATCGTTTACAAATCTCATTTTATTTTTTTCCCTTTTGTTTACCTGTCACTGCAGTTATCAGTGTATGAAATAGCTGTGATGAGATGTCATGGAAAGATGAGAACCTCTATGTGGCTTTCGTTTGTTTGTTTCTTAATCAGGGTGTATTTGAAATATTTTTGTCAATATTATATCCTCTCTCCCTCTCATTAGGAGGGCCTCTTCCTGTAGCAAAACATGTATGAAAAGTGCAAAACCTCTACATTTGCTAGGGAGCTTGGGTACATACGGCGCTGGAAAATACTTCTAATTTTTCCACCTACCCGAGAAAAGATCTGATAAGATGTTGATTTTTAAAATATATCTACATTCATCCATCTATACATGTATGCATGATAAATATAAAGTAAAATATTATGTGATAATTTTGAATAAACTGTTCAATGCTTCCCCAGGAAATTGGTCAAAATTCTGTTATTTGCAAAGATATTTAACATCAAGGTCCATAAAGCACTGGAAAAAATTATGGTAGAGAGCCAGTTTGCAGTGGTGAGAAGATCAACTATGTAATCCAGTAGCTTTTTCCTATCTGTAAATTATATGATTCATATACTATATGAAGATGATCGATGACTTTATTTATTTATTTATTTAAATACAATAAAACTCGTATTTCTTGACAACAACAGCATCTTACAAAAACTCTCTCTTAACTTTCTGGGATATGTTAAAGTTGAGAAATCTCAGAGAGTCATTAATAGTTCTAAAGTTGCAATAAAAGCAAATAAATGATTTAGATTTAAGTACCATTTCACAACGACTGTATCACACTTCTAAATATTATACTTTCTGATGTGTTTACATTTGACTGTGGTCTAATACAACTTGCTGTATGCCCAGAGCAAAGTGAAATAGTGAAGTCATACATTTAAGCTGTGAATCTACAGGTCAAGATAGAGCAATAAATGATTCATCATATCAGTGAAAATTCCTGAACTAACCTGGATTTTTCCCAGCATAACTTGGGATAATTATTAAAATGCCAAAAATTAACATTGTCACCTTGAGTTGCACCTTTACCCTACAAGAAAGCTGTTCTGGGCTGAATTCAGTGCACCTACAATCCAAAAGAAAGAAAGAAAAAGAAAGAATAAAGATGGGGCCTCAGTTACTGACACCTGCTTCAACAAGGTGTGCAGAGCAAGACGCTCCTGGTAGCCTAGATACAAATCCTTCCAGAGAAACACTGGCAGCTAATGCAGCGCATGACTCCACTACTCACCCCTTACAGCAGTAAGCAGCAGATGACCCTGCAGTGGTATGTAATCCCAGCAATTGCTTTCTGCTTTCCACAAGGAATAGAAAAGCCATATCGTGGAACTACACAGTCTTTCCTATGGGCCAGACAGAGCAACCAGGCTACGTACAGGTTACCCCTACTAGTTACGCCTGAGCACAGCCAGATAGATAGGCTTTGAGGAACTTTGGGTTCCTCACAGTCAAGGTTCACCCCCATCACCAAAAATAAGAATCTGATATCCACTTCTGTGGGCTGATTCTTTCAAAATTATGAATAACTCTTACTGAAAATGGTGGCTTAATCCTATTTGCAGAGTGATAATAGAGTTTCTTAGCACAATGACTGGCATTATGCTGGGTTGGAGTAGGAAGGCAGGTGATGTCTTGCGCTGTCTCTTCTCTTATATAACAGCATGGAACAGTGCACAAATCCAGCCCTTAGGCTGCTGAAAAGAAAGGTATCTTCTGCTCAGTATTTTATAAATTCTTAATAAAATAGTAGCACCAATATACAGCAATCATACACTCATCAAATGCAA
Organism: Alectoris magna; assembly: GCA_030625065.1. NCBI lineage: Eukaryota > Metazoa > Chordata > Aves > Galliformes > Phasianidae > Alectoris > Alectoris magna. Next base: position 109,421,414 of record CM060561.1, on the reverse strand, counting down.
CTTGGGGAAAGGGAGGAAGAGAGGGAAGAATATTTATGGTATGCTTCCTGTATCTGGTTTGCTGAACAGCAGATTTATATCAAAACTTCATTCAGTGGAGATTTATACTAAGATTTACATACATATAGAAAGTGAAAATACTTTCACCAAATCTGGGAACAATGCTCATTTTTAGACGCATATTTATTTACAATGAACTACCTAGGGACTTGACCCAGCAAAATACTTCAGCATAAAGTTAGCTCTATGCACTTTAATGGAGGCTTACATGTGCTTACAGTGAAATACTTAGCTTAAGTGCTCAACTCAAGGCTTATATATTTCAAAAAATTTTAAATGACAGATTTCAAGTAAAACATGCCAAAAGAGATAATACGAAAGCAGATCTTATAAAAATATTCCCAACCTGCAAGCAACCTTCCTCCCATCACCCCAGATCTGCACGGACATCCTCATCTCAGTCACTGCTAGACAGATTCCTCAAATCTATCTCTTTTATTACATCCAGACATATAATCAAACTTCAAATGATCAAAGCAACCTGATCTCTAGAGGGAGTACAGCAATGTATTTTATTTATTTATTAATCACAGCTCTTCTGTTAATTTTTCCTAGAAAAAATAAGATTTAAAGCATACCTAGAAGAATTGTCTAGAGCTTTCTAGCTAATAGTCATCCTTCTGGCTTCCTGGGAGAACGTGCCATAAAAGACACAAGCCTAACAGATATATCACTCTAAGTGTGCTCTGCCAGCTCTTCACCTCACCTAGATGGAAACTTTAACAGGAAAATCCACAGACTGTCTCCTCTCATAGCCCCAGTCTTCTATCAGTGATTCAGACCGGTCAGAATCCAAGCAACTCCATCTACAAAAGAATTTGAAAACTCACAGCAAGAAATGCTTAACTGTGTTACTGGAGGCAAGTTGCCTAAATTAACCAGGTAGCTAAGCATCAAGAATGCTCCCACTCATTAGGATCTGGCACGTGCTTCTTAAGGTACAGGCAATTTTCCCTCCACCATAGTCACAGAATAAGAGTTAAGGATTTAAAACACTTATTGTGTTTCTCTAGAACTGAAGTACTATGCAATTATTGTTACTCTTTTCTTCCTTTCTGCTTCAGGTATAGCAGTTCATACCTCTGCAACACAGCTGAAGCACAAGAAATTTAGGACTATTTAATATTAATGGTATATGTACAGAAGTTTGTTGTGCATCAAACCAAGACACCCATCAGTCTGCAGTATCGTTAGTCTAGGAAATCTAGATTTTGTCAGCTTTAGGGACAGATATTCAAAACAGACAGTGTCTAAAAGGTAAAATACACTGTAGCATCCTTACAGTTCTTTTAGCCAATGCGTAAAGTGTACTTGCCAGCAGACAGGACTGGAGCAGCTCATTGCTCACAGTAGATGACCCTGCAGAAAACTAACAGTATAAACACAACAAAATACTTGTTTTCTGCCCTTTTCAAGTTTAAATCTCAAAGAGTTTTCCAGTGAAGAGGTACTTCAAGAGGTTTCCATAGTCAATATAAGGTCATCGATTTAAGGCTTCCTTTTGCAAACTCCTTAAACAAACCTATGATGGAGCTCCACAGACCACACTTTGAAATCTGTAAACAACATTGCCACCAATGGAGCTGGATCCCGTGACTCTACCCCCTCAATGGGAAAAAGGTCTGCCACAAATATCTTTAGCCTAAGAAATAGACATTTTCCACAGATTCAAAACTGACCAGACACAAAGGAAGAAACACACAGTGTCTATTTGTTCACAATGCATATATGCAGATGGGCTTGTTTTGAACACCTGACATCTCAACTTCGCAACCAGTGTATTATTTATAACTCCAGAGCATTTCTCAAGCTTTGGGCATCCTGAAAATAAGTACTACATAAGCATAGGAAAGGAGGTAATGCCAGTAACTATGTACTTAGAAGGCCCAGAAGAGCCATAATACCGTTCTGGCCAATTTAAATATTCATTCTTTCCTTGTTAACATAAAGCCTCTCCACGTTCAGTTTCTCAATTAAACAGGAGGTGAAGTGGTTTACATAGCAGTGTTTTAGTGAGATGGAATCTAATTACAGTTAATCTCCCAATATGCAATAGGGTGGCTTCCCAACAGTTAATAAAAAGCAATGGTTAGGAATGATGACAGCACTGCTTCCAAAATGAACTTAAGATAAAATGCAGGAATGTGTAATTACCACATTAAAAACCTGCATTGAGAGGTATTCATTTCTCAGGCAAGAATGGGTAGAACAAATTATGATTATAATATATATCTCTCATTCTGGGGGAAAGGAAAGCCTACTGTACACATTTCTTACAGACCCTATCTTGCATTGGTGCTTAGGAAGCTGAATAGGTCTGTTCCCTTATCAAGAATCTAGGTGCCATGGTGTCAGCTGTACGAACAAAAAGATAATAGCATATGGAGACAGAGGAACTAAAATATTGATATTTCATTTTTTAATCCTACTGAGGATGTGTGGTTCTTCAGATTTTTCTACTATGTGACAGATATAGAGACAACTTCTTGCTATCATAAATTAATATGATTTGGGAGTGAACACCTAAAAGCACTCAGGGTTTGACCTTGTGTTTCTGAATTTTTAGGAGTCTCCATAGGACTCCAAAACATAATTGTATTATGCTGACAGACAGTACTTATAATACTCTGGAGGATCTGCCTGATCTTTGGAAGCGTATTTCTATCCCAACTAAAACAGAGCGTTAAGTAAAAGATAGTTGGTCTTTGTACTTAATATTCACAGCTTTCCTAGATTCCGCCCATGAGAACCAGTAGTGACTGTATTAATAGCAATTTTCTCCCACCACTTTAGAAGAAGCCACATCAAACTTTTACTTGACAGTTCAGGTTAGGACAGTGCACGCTAAGCTACGGGGCACAGAAGAGCAGAGGTACTACAATGAAATGACATTCCATTTTCCCAAGCCTGACAAAATTACTTTAATGCTGTTGAAAGAGCACTTGAACAGTCTCCTCCTTGTTGTTATCTAACACAATTTGAGTTGAAGAAGAAAACAAGAAAGTCACAGACTAATACAAGTCCCTTTTCTCTCCAGAAGAAGGGTAATTGTTGCAGAAATAAGAAAAGATTACCATGCGTAATAATGCAAATGTCAGTAATTAACAGCTCGATAAAAATTGCCTGTGATTTCCACACAAATCTTACCATCTGCCTGCAATAAAAACCATGGAGTGTATCTCTGATCGAAGTGGAAGTCACATGAAGGAGATGTAAGCAGAAGAAATTCAGCAAATTAAATAATCTTGTATGTCAAGTTAAAGGGAGCATTTTCCCTAAAAAAATAAAAATAATAAAAAAATAAAAATAGAAGAGTCCTTTAACTTAGAAATTTTTGAACTTATTCCCTGATATTAATAAATGAGTTCCTTTAAAAAGTGGTGTGAATCCATAAATACTTACAACTTTTGAGCATAACAGTTTAAGCACGTGACGCTCTTTTAAACAAGGATAGTTTAAAAAGAGATTTGAGCAGAGAATTCCTGAGAACCAGCAAAAAGATCTGAAGATGCATACAGGCTGGTCACCTTCCCTACCCAGCTTGACTTTGACACTGTCTCCCATGCTATTCTCCTGCAAAAGCTGGCAGCCCGTGGCTTGGATGGGTACACTCTCGGCTGGGTAAGGAGCTGGCTGGAAGGCCGGGCCCAGAGAGTGGTGGTAAATGGAGTCAAATCCAGTTGGAGACCAGTCATGAGTGGTGTCCCCCAGGGGTCGGTGCTGGGGCCTGTCCTCTTCAACATCTTTATTGATGACTTGGATGAGGGCATTGAGTGCACCCTCAGTAAGTTCGCAGATGACACCGAATTGGCAGGGAGTGTTGATCTGCCTGAGGGTAGCGAGGCTCTGCAGAGGGATCTGGATAGACTGGTGAGCTGGGTCGAAGCCAATGGGATGAGGTTCAACAGGACCAAATGCCGGGTCCTGCACTTTGGCCACAACAACCCCAGGCAGCGCTATAGGCTTGGGGCGGAGCAGCTGGAGGACTGTGTTGAGGAAACAGACCTGGGGGTACTGATTGATGCTCGGCTGAACATGAGGCGACAGTGTACCCGGGTGGCCAAGAAGGCCAACGGCATCCTGGCTTGCATCAAAAACAGTGTTACTAGCAGGAACAGGGAGGTAATTGTCCCCCTGTACTCGGCATTGGTGCGGCCGCACCTCAAGTACTGTGTTCAGTTTTGGGCCCCTCACTGCAAGAAAGACATTGAGGCCCTGGAACGTGTTCAGAGGAGGGCTATGAAGCTGGTGAGGGGTCTGGAGCACAGGCCTTATGAGGAGCGGTTGAGGGAGCTGGGATTGTTCAGCCTGGAGAAGAGGAGGCTCAGGGGAGACCTTATAGCTCTCTATAACTTCCTGAAGGGAGGTTGTGGTGAGCTGGGGGTCAGCCTCTTCTCTCGTGTAATCAGTGATAGAACTAGAGGGAATGGTTTCAAGCTGCGCCAGGGGAGGTTCAGGCTGGACATTAGGAAGTATTACTACTCGGAAAGGGTAGTCAGGCATTGGAATGCACTGCCCAGGGAGGTGGTGGAGTCACCGACCATGGGAGTGTTCAAGAAACGTTTGGATGTTGCGTTGAGGGGTATGATTTAGCTGGGAAGTATTGGTAATGGTTGGACTGGATGATCTTCTAGGTCTTTTCCAACCTCGATAATTCTGTGATTCTGTGATTCTGTGACTTGGAAACCATTGCTTTGTGTACACAGCAAGGTTTGGTAATGGTTGGACTGGATGATCTTCTAGGTCTTTTCCAACCTCGATAATTCTGTGATTCTGTGATTCTGTGACTTGGAAACCATTGCTTTGTGTACACAGCAAGGTTTGGTAATGGTTGGACTGGATGATCTTCTAGGTCTTTTCCAACCTCGATAATTCTGTGATTCTGTGATTCTGTGACTTGGAAACCATTGCTTTGTGTACACAGCAAGGTTTGGTAATGGTTGGACTGGATGATCTTCTAGGTCTTTTCCAACCTCGATAATTCTGTGATTCTGTGATTCTGTGACTTGGAAACCATTGCTTTGTGTACACAGCAAGGTTTTGGTTGTGGGAGACTCCAGGTACAGCCTCCTTGTGAAGAGGCATGGGGCTGCCCTGTCCTGGGCCCAGATGGTTCCAGACAGCTCCACAATAGACCCAAATGCAGGCCAAAGCCGAGCCCAGCAGTCAAGTTGGTGGCACATCTATGAATAAATATGCAAGAAAGAAACAGTAATATAAATAAGAAAGGGCAGAAAACACCAGCTAGAGAGGAGGGAATGAGTTGCAAACAGCAGAGGGAACACCAAGCTCAGAGGAAGAACTGTTCTGTGGCAGAACAGGTATTTCTTGCAGTTCTTCTCCAAGTCAACTCTGCTTTGCCCATGACAGCAATTGGCAAGCAACCTTCCTGTCTTTAACTCCACTCATAAGTTTTTTTGTTCCTATTTTTTCTGTTTTCTTCCCCCGTTCTGCCCTGAGGATTAACATCTGGGTGGGATCTTAGCTGCCAGACAAAGCTAACGTACCAGAAAACTGAACGTGCTTTCTTAGACAACAGCTTCTACAAACTATGGAAATGTAGTCAGATGTAGTAACATAGTCTCCAGATTTCCCCTACTTTCCTCAATGATCATGCAACATTTACAGCTTTGTTTTTCCCCCAAGCAATCACTTTGAGATTGATTTCTTCCTTTAAATTGTAATAGATATAACCAAAACAAAGTATGAGCTGCCCTCTCTGCTGCTACAGCAACAGCTCCTAACAGTCATCATTAGAACTCCACTGTTCTAAGAAATATCAGGACACGTTCAAAGTGGACAGGAGATAAGCTTCTAATTTTACACATCTGTGTGCTGGTTTTGGCTGGGATAGGGTTAATCTTCTTCGTGGTAGCTATTATGGTGCTATATTTTGGATTTGTGATATAAAACAGTGCTGAGAAGTCAGTTATGATTTAGTTACTGCTGACCAGTGCTCATACAGCATCAAGGTCTTTTCTGTTTGTCACGCCGCCCTGCTTGTGAGCGGGCTGCGGGTGCACAGAGCCCTGGGAAGGGACACAGCCAGGAGAGCTGACCCCAGCTGACCAGAGGGATATTTCACACCATGTGATGCCTTGCTCAGCATTACAAGCTGGATGAAAGGAGGAGGGAGACAGGAGAGGGATGTTTGGTGTTATGGCATTTGTCTTCCCAAGTAACCGTTATGCATGAAGAAGCCCTGCTTTCCTGGAACCAGCCGAACATCTGCCTGCTGATAGGGAGTAGTGAGTGAATTCTTTATTTTGCTTTGCTTGCACATGCAGCTTTTCCTTTACCCATGAGACTGCCTTCACTTAAAATCACAAATGTTTGCAGGTTTACCCTCCCAATTCTCCCTCCCCTTACACTGGAAGGAATGAGTGAGTGCCTGTGTGGGGCTTCTCCGCGTACCAGAATTAAACTATCACAGCCTTTTTTTGGCACCTAATGTGGGGCTCAAGGGGCTTAAGACCACAACAGTCTTCATCAGAGCATGCTAGATTAGATTTATAGTTGTTCTGCTGCTAATTGACAGGCTCCTGTGCCTGCCATGGAGCTCACTCACATTAATATATATTAGTCTAGTGCTTGCAGGGGGCTCTACTTCTTGTCTTACTCTAATGTGCCTGGGAACATTTCCCTGGCCATGTACGTGGACTGGTAATGGCCAAGGCTTGGCTGCTGGTCCTGTGCTGCTGCATTGGACAGACTGCAACTCCTTTGAGATGCTGAGTCAAAGGGACTGAGAGCTGTGGATAAATACATGAGGGAGCAAGTACACCTCAACGTACCTGTGACTGGGGATAAGCCTACGCCAGAGCAGGTATATCTCAAAGTATCTGTGGCTGTGGATGTTGAAGCTGGCACATCCCTGAAGGCATTGTGGCCCACAGATAAGTTCACACTGGAAAAATTGCACCCTGAAGTAGCCCATGAGTAAGGCAGGTACAGATATACCTCTGAAGAGATGGACTGTGGCCAACAGATAAGGTTACACCAGTGCAGGTACTCCCCAGAGGGATTGTAAGCCTTGGACAAACTCATGCTGGAGCACTGGCAAGGAATGGAGTTCACTGTAACATTAAACCTGATCCAAAGGGACCAGTGATGGAGATTGTAATGGATATACCTTTGAGTAACATAATCCACGCTTTGAATTGCTTGTTATATGAACATATATAGCAGGAACAATCAGAGCACAAAGTGCTGTCCTCAACTTGAACAGAGACTTGGGTGCTTTGGCAGCAGAATTCATCCTCTGGTTCTGTTTTTGCAACATCACATCTTATACAGCCAAAAGAGAAAGCATCTTCATTTTCTTTTCTTTTTTTTTTTTTTTTTTTAATTTGCCTCAGATTCATGGTTGCTTTCCTTTGAAATTTGTCTCCTATGAAAGTAATCCGAAACACCAGCTGGGTTTTTAAGTCTGGGAGCACATATCAACAACTAACATAAACATTAACAATAGGGATTTCCTTAAAAAAGGAATGCAAAAGGAGTTGAGCAGTAGGGATCAATTACTGTGGGATCAGTTCCCTCAGGATAGGATTTTAAACATTAAGATGTGTTGTTCCAGACAGACGTATAATTTAAAAATAAAAATAAAAAATAAAAAATAAATCCATGGCATGAATTCAGCTGGAAAACAATAAATTCGGGATACAATTGCTGCAGTCATTGATGCAAAGATTCCTGCAGTAATAACTGAAGGCCAACAGATTAAATATCACAGAACGTAATCTTCAGTCCATTTCTGTCCTCTTAGTAACCTTTCTGCAACATAGCAGTTTTTGCACTTCTGAAGAGGTCAAATCTCTTGATGCCATTGCAGCAGCCAAAAAAATCAAGTCATATAAATCCATAAATTGGTCACCGCTGCATTTTCTTCTTGACAGCGATGGAGTCCTTCAGATCTGCATGTGAGGATGGGTTGAAATTACCCTGTCCCAAAGCACACGTAAGCTCCTGTTTTGTAATGCATTGTGAGTTTTGGCACAGTTCATTCCACAACAAAATCATTTAAATTCTTTTGCAATTCTGATGCAGTTATTAATGCAGCAGTTGACTAGAAGAATATCTACAAGCAGTGTAGAAAATAGAAAGGAAGATAATGACTAGTCTGAAATGCTAACAACGGAAAAGCACTAGAAACAATCCATTGTAAAATAACTTCTTTCCTCAAGGCTAGGCACATTTAGACTACAAACCCAATTATGGAAAAATACTGCGCAATACTTACAGAGAAATTTTCAGGCATGGGGAATTCTTTGCTGATAGTGTGCTACATAATCTTTCCTTTCCCCCCCCCCCCCCCCCGCTGAAGTAACTAATGCACTGAAAACAATGCATTTAACACTGTCAAATTTTCCAACCTACAAACCTTCCTCAAATTTACTGGTCAAAATAAAATCAGAAGACTTAAACCTTGATGAGATACGGTAGCAGTTTACAGACAAAATGCAAATACCTCCTTCCTCTTCCTATACATTCCATTCCAATCAGCAACAGTGTGGTGTGTTCTGGGAATGGAGGCAAGGAAGAAAAATACAGCTAAAGGGTGATCAAAATCCTACAGGCAAAAGCAGGCTTCAAGCGACAACATAAATAAAATCTTCTTTCTTTCCTTTCCTCTTTTCTTTGCTAAGTTTCCACACATCTTATTCTGATGCTGTAATATGCGGCTGGCATAACAGCTAAAAGCAGAATGCCTCTTTCCTGTATTCTGCCCTTGCTCCTCACTTCAATATAGTGAGGAAATTCACTTTAATGACAACTAAGCAGTACCAGATCCCATACACTTAAAATGGACACAACTCTCACCACATTCCCCAGGGGCTAGCTTTTCTCTCCAGCTGGGTCCCTTAGCAGTTCTGCTGTTCCAACATCATATATTAATGAGATCCAGTATCTACAGTTTCTGGGGACTTAAAATTTACATGCTAAGCATCACCATTCTACTGTCTGACAAGGCCATTTAAGATATCCCTGAAGAAAATGGCTTTTCTTTTTTTTTTTTTTTTCCCAACACTTCTCAACTAAAAGCAACATACTACTTCTTAGCAGAAAGGATAAAACGAACATTTTGCAAAAAACCTTTTTATTGCAGCATTTGCCAAGAACAACCAAGGTCTGGTTAAGCGTGCATGCAAACACTAGAAATGACCACACAACACTTGAGAAAGGTACTTCAGAAGCCCACAGGTTTTCTACACTGCACAGCACTTGCATGTAAGTAAGAATATAAACACAAAAAAAAAATACTGCACGTGGTTTTTATGAGTTTTGTGGGGGCTTTTGTTGTTTGTTTTGTTTGTCTGCTTCTAATATAATTTTTAAAAAAGGCCCACTGTGTTGCTTCAGTTATTCTAAGGAGGGCTGGGGATTCTGTGGAGCTGGTAGCAGCCTGCCAGAAGCCTTCTCACTGAAGAAGACAAGGTTGATACAACAGGTACTGGCACCAGAGTATGCCAGGGGCTGCCTAGGGAGAGAAAAGACACACTGAGTCTTGCCATTCCTCTTTGTGATTCCTGAGAAGTCTGTGCAAGCTGCAGCAACCTTTATCACTGTGTAGGTCACAAGAAAGGGAAACTATGGAGGGAAATTAAGACAGGAGAGCAGAGAAAGAACAGCAACTTGTGTTTAAATTCTTGGAGAAATCACAGCAAAATACTGTCAGAAATAAGTCAAGCCAGTTTCTACTATTATTATTGAATTAACTGCTAGGTTAAGGCCTTGTCTAAACACAACAGTTATGCCAGTTTAATTCAAATCAATTAAAAAACTCATTAAAGTTACACAGGTGCAAAGCTCTTTGCAGACAATCTTGTGCCAGTTTATAACTAGCTAAAGTGATTTGCATGTATCCACAAAAGGTCGCACCTGCTTAAATAAATTGATTTTTAAAATTATTTTAATTTCATGACATTTTATGTAATGTAGAGACTGATATATAGCTATTTTTAAATGCATTAAAGTTCAGGTTCTCAAGGATAATTATTATGCAATGGTATTGTGTTTTCTTTCATTTAAACACTACCATACATTTTTAAACAATGATCATCCAGGGATTTCAGTGATGTGCTCTGTGGAATCCGGCATCTTCCAGCACACTGAGTTACGCTCTGTTCTACAGTTCAGGAAGCACTATTTCATCAGCTTATAAAGCCATCTTCAAAATCTTAACACTAAACTTACTAACTTGTTCATCCGCAGGACCAAAAAGTTGGAAGGATTGTTTAAGATTTGCTTATTATCTTAAACCTGCTATCTATGGGTTTCTAAACTAAGCCACCTACTACCGTTAATGAACACTGCAGAACTGTCGCCAATAAAGTTTGGCAAAAGGCATGAGTTGTTCCCTCCAACCATGAGTTTGTATTTCTGATTAATAATTTACTACATGGATGTGTCTGGTTTCTTCTGTCTTAATTCTGCCTGACATCCTTACAACAGCAGGCTGCATGTCAGCAACACATGGTAGCCATGTTGAGGGGTGAGGAGCTCTTGCATGATGTTTTCCTGTACACAGATCTGTAACTTTGAAGATGCTTCAGTTTGTATGGTTGTAACACAACCTCTTGGCATTACCTCCTAACAATTCCATTATTGAGGAAGCTTGAAAAATAAATGAGATTTCCCCCCCCCCTTCCCCCCTTTAGGCATTTGGGTATTATTTTACATGCTCAGAATAGGAAACTGATTTTCTGTATACAGAATGGTTCATAATCAATATGCAAAGTCAACACCTCAACCATTAATTTGGATGCTTTCACAGTTACTTTGTTTTCAAAAAAAAACCATCACCAGACACAGCGGAACAAGTTAAACTGAATTACCTTAAAACAAAGAAAAAAAGAACACAAGGATTAAGGAAGGTGGAAAAAGAATATATAGAATAATAGAATGGCTTAGGTTGGAATGGACCTTGAAGCCCACCCAGTTCCAACCCCCTGCCATGGGCAGGGCTGCCACCTACCAGATCAGGCTGCCCAGGGCCTCATCCAACCTGGCCTTGAATAATCCAGGGATGGGGCACCACAGCTTCTCTGGGCAGCCTGTTTCCTCTGAGGTAAAGAATTTCTTCCTGACCTCTAATTTAAATTTCCTCTCTTTTGGTTTAAAGACATTCCCCCTTGTCCTGTTAATATTACACTGTGTAAAAAATTGTCACCCTCCTACTTATAAGCTCCCTTCAAATACTGAAAGGCTGCAGTGAGGTCTCTCTGCAGCTTTCTCTTCTCCAGGATGAACAGCCTCAGTTCCCTCAGCCTTTCTTCATAGAAGGGGTCCTCCAGCCCTCTGGTCATCTGTTCATACCTCCTCTAGACCTACTCCAGTAGCTCCATCATGTCACGGGGCAATGGGAAAGGACAAATTTCAAGCAGAGATGGAAGGCAGTTGTTCAGTAGACATGTTTCACATCTCCTCCACAAAAGTGTCTTCCATTTCTGTCATGGCAGCATAGCGTCAAAATGACTGACTCCTTCCATCCAGCTGCACGACTACGAATTTTCATTTGAGTGCAACTGTTTAATCCAATGTACTATAAGTCTACTAAACCTTATTTCACACAACATTTTGACAATGTATTTACAGAAACATTAATAAAAGCTTGTACTAGAACTGTGCTTTTGCTACCACTAAATTTTGTTATCCAGGCTCTCATGTATTCAACGGTACAGACTTTTGAACAGTTTGAAAATGAATAGGCAACAATATCGTTTGTTACCAAGGACAAAGAAACACTTTACCATTAGTCAGCATTCAAATAAATCAAGTTCTGTCTGAGCTTGTCTAGGCTCAAAAAAATTGTCAGTATAGTCAGAATGATATAAGCTCCCCGCTGGAAGTTAAAAGTTATAGCACTGAAATTTAAAGTGAATGCCATGTAACTTCACCAATACCACGTTCCACAATGACTTTTAAATAAAGCAGATTCTTAATCAAGGAAAGTTAACACTGATAATAAATTTTGCATAAAAAGTTCTGGTATGCAATTTTTTTTCAGTGTATCATCAGTCAATTTTGCCTTCTTAGTATCCAGACTCTTGGGTGCAGGAAGAAAAGACAAAGGTATTCTACATCCAGCACCACGTAGAGCTGCTCCCCTACTGCATCATTAACCTTGAATTGCTGTTACCAAAGACAGGATCCAACTGTGAGAATGGAAATACCACAAGTCATTTCAGAACAGCAGACCAGGACTGAGCCTGTTGTACGATCAGTCAATGCATCTGACAAAACAACGGATAGCTGTGAATTTCCAGCCACTTTTGCTCCTCGTTCATGACCCAATTAAAGAAAAAAAGAAAAAAATCTTTCACTAGAAATGCCAGTTGGGCAGCTCATTAAAAACACCCACAGACAATGCTAGGAAAGGGGCAAATGTCTAACTTAATTTCTCGTGAATGCATTATTGACCTATTTTAACTAGAGTAGAAAAGAACAACGTATTAAGAGTAAAATAAAACACATACAGCTTTTCAAGAGCCAGGCCCTAGCTCATCGCTGGTGAGAGCACACAGCTATTGGCAGTGACTCTTGAAAAATAGCACTTTGTAGCTGAGAATTTGCTCTATCACACAGTGTTACTGCACCCTTCGTATCTACTGTAACTCCCATGGAGATAAACAGGAGGCTTTACTTTCGGAGCAACCTACATCTTACAACAGGCACATGCGGCGCCTAGCAGTAACCCTGCCTTCAAATCAGGTAAGTCACAGCTGTGCATGAATACGGACTGAGGGGAAGGTACCAGCACGGTGTTTACAATCCCCAGCCCGGGGCCAGCCTTGCCTGCAGCTCCCTCTCCTACCTGCCTGCCCTCGGGGCCTGGCACGGCGGTAATTAAACAGCTGAAACAAATGACTCAGAGGAACGCGAGCCCCGAGGAGAAGCATCAAAGTGGGAGCTCGCACCGCGAAAGCCCAAGCAGAAGCGCTCGGGGGACGGCTGAGCAGCCCTTAGCGTTAGCCCAAGGCTCCCTCAGAGGAGGGCGATGAGCCCTAAGGGCTCGCTGTGGAAAGCCGCACACGCAGCGAGTAACAGCGACTGCGCACGTGTCGCCCACCACCCGGCAGGGGCCGTCACAGCCGCAGAAGCAGCGGCAGCCACAGCTCCTCTCGCGCCACGGGCACGCCCCCAGCCCGCGAACTGCGGCTCCCAGCAGCCTCCGCGTCGAGGGCGCACAGGACGCCAAGAGCCGCACCGGCCCACGCGAGCTTCAGCGCTGCGGGCGGTGACGCTCCTCCCTCGCTATGACCCGCGTAGCGCCGCGCCGCTCCCACTGGATCGCAGTACCGCCACTCAACACCCTCCCTTTCCCGACCCGCCAATGCGCGGCGACGAGAGTCGTCTCCCCTCCGCGCGCGCTGCCACGCCTTCCCCCTCGCCACTCCGATTGGCCGCCGGGCCTCGCCCCGCCCCTTTTAAATACCTGTCGTTCAGTGACAGGCTGTCATCGAGTTCCGGTTAGCAAGGCGACTGTGGCGATTGGCCCGTCCCTCCCCCCGGTCCCCGCCTTCTCCCGCAGCCCCGCCCCCGCCCCCGTAGCTCCTCCCGCGCCGGAGGGCGGCAATGTCAAACCGCCCGCGAGCCGCCGGACGCCAACTCGCGCGCGCCCGCCCCCTGCGTCCACGCGCACGCGCGGGGCCTTAGTACCGCTCAGGCGGCGGCGGCCGCGCGCTCTCAGCTCCTCCCCGCTCCGTCGTCACCGCCCGCCCCTGGGCTGCCGAGGGCGGCGGCGGGAGGCAGAGCCCGACTCGGCGAGGCGGCGGGCGGCGGCGGCGGGCGGCCCGCGAGGAGCGCGGCGGCAGCGGGCTGGCTCTGCCCCTTCCCTCCCACCCCCCCGCCCTTCCCTTCCCCCGCCCCTCCCTCCTCCCCGCACGCGCCGGGCGGAGCGGCTGTGAGGGAGCCCCGGGCGCAACATGGCGGAGCACTCGGCCCCCGACAGCAAGCACAAGCCCGGCGCCGCCGCCAACTCCGTGGCGCCACTCAACAGCCGCGGCGGGCCGGGGGGCGGCCTGTCGGGGGGCCTGTCGCAGCCGGCGGGCTGGCAGTCGCTGCTCTCCTTCACCATCCTCTTCCTGGCCTGGCTGGCCGGCTTCAGCTCGCGTCTCTTCGCCGTCATCCGCTTCGAGAGCATCATCCACGAGTTCGACCCCTGGTGAGCGCCCACGGGGGGAAGCGGGCGCCGCCGAGCGGGCGCTAGGAGCCGCGGGGTCCCGGCAGCGCCGCCCCGTCCGGACGCGGCGGCCGCGGGAGGCAGGGAGGGGGGGAGGAAGGGAGGGAGCGAGGCTGTCGTGCGCGGGGCTCCGTCCTTTCCCTGCGCTCCCTCCTTTCCCGGCTTAGTCGGGGCGCGGTGGGAGTGACAGTGCCGTGCGAGGACGTGCCCGCGTCCCGACCGCCCTTATCCGCAACTTTGCGTGCGGCGGGGGGCTCCGGGTTACGAGCGCCGTCTCTTCCATCGAACGTCCTGTCTCGCGGGGCTGCTGCCACGCGAAGGAGGGAGGTGCTTTGTTTTGAAATCCGCGTTAAGATAATCGAAACCTAACATTGTTGCTGCAATTAGACCCCTTGTGCAAAGCGTGCGGACCGCTGTGGTAGTCCAAAAGCACAACTTCCTCTTTTCTCTGTGTGTGTGTGTGTTGGTGGGTTTTTTTTTTTTCTGCCGTCTCTCATGTAATCCATTCAGAAATCGTGGCACAGAACAGGCGGAGGGAACAAGGAATCGCTTTGTTTTTAAGCGTTGCACGATGCAATCCGTGCTTTGTGATCTGAAAGCCAAATATCTGCAGAGCGCTGAGCAGTCGCCCAAAATTTAAGTGCTGTTCTGCAAACGCGGAAGGGAGGAATGCAAACTCTTAATTAATAAAGTTAACAGCGGGGAGCACAGCTACATGCAGCTGCAGCGAGCATATAACCCCGGGGTCGCGTCCTGGGGAGCAGTTTTTAAAACTCTTCTGATCTAAATCTAAGCAAAAAAAAATCAGTGGCGGAGGAAACTTGATACAAATGACATCTTTGCACAACTTTATCTGGTTTCTGTAATCAGAAGGCTCATCCTTGGATGAATGGAAATTGCACAGCGTTGGGTTGTGTAACTCTCGTCGCTAAGCCTTGAAGGACATTAGGAATGTGCCAGGAGAGCTCAGTTTGTGGCCCCAGTGATGGCTGTGAAGATAACCTGCAGTGTGGCGGGATGCACAGTCATCTTCCTGCGCGTGCAAACAGGGCATCGCTGCTGTGCTGTTGCACGGAGCTCTGCTCGTGGGGAGCAGCAAAGTTGACGGAACTCAGTGGTTTTAGTGCAGGTCTGTGGGAAGCAGAGAGATGTCGAGAGCCATGCCAGTGTCGTGTTGCTGCACGCCAGGAACAGCGGAGGCAAATGCACTTAAGTTAATTAGTAGGAAAGAGAACCTAAAATGGTAGAAACTGGGGGGAAAAGAAGTGTGTTCTCTATTGCAGCAGTGATATTGACGGAGAAAGCAAATAGCGGTGTTCCCAAATACTGCCGAGTGGTGAGGAATGAGTGTTTTTTCACAGTTATAAGGGTCTTACAAACCTGAATCTGATGTGGGAAAAGCGCTTATGGAAAGAGATTAGCAGTGCCCTATTTTTATTTCTTTTTTAACCACTTCTTTAGCAGATTGTGCAGGTGAGCAGCTTTCTGCTTCCCTTTAAGCGTCAGTGAAACAGTTCCATGTTATTTCCCATTCCTTTGGCTTTTTCTGTCGAGCCTGTATAGGGCGTAAGCATCTGTTCTCTGTTATTTGTTTTGTGATGAGAGAAAGCTGTGGTCTGTGTGGTAAAATCAGGAGCATTAAGCGAATCTGTTAATCTTTGGAATGGAAAACACTGTTGCCGCTGAGGTGTAGGAAGCTTTCTTCTTTACTTAGGAAATCCCTTTTCCCCTGTGCACGTAAGAAACACAGGGAATCTAGGGTGGAAGCAAAGGGAGGCTTGCTTTGGGTTATCAGCAAGTTAATTGGATCAAAATGCTCTGTTATCTCTAGCATCTGCTTCCAGTTAGGTTTCTGCTGGTAAGGTGAGGTTTTTATTGGAGGGGCTGGGGTGCTCTGTACAACTTGCATCTGAGCCTTTCCTTAGGTGTCATTTCTTCCAGAAATGGCCCAAATGTATAGGCAGCCCGGTGCAGTACAGAGGGCAGCATTTGCTTTTGATCTCCGTTACAATACTGCGCTCGTTTGAGGGAAAACAAGCTGGTATTTTGTTGTCACCATGCTGCCCTACAAACCTGTGGCCTGATTATCATTACTGGGATTACTGTTTCCTTTCACGCTGAATACCTCTTTCAGATAGTATTGCCACTCTATTTCCCATGCTTTGTTTACTTGAAATGCTTGAGCCGGTCCAGAGACCATGAAAAACATGTGTAGTTTTTGTCAGCTCCTAGGTTGGGAGCTGATGCGTGGAGTCAGTCAGCGCTGAATGGGAGCTGTTCTTGGCTATTGGCAAAGCCATCAGCACTTCAGAATTTCGTTATCAGGCCAAGAACTCAAAACTTGGGCAGTGGTTGCAGTGTACGCTGGGGTGGACAGGTTTCCTGCCTAAGGTTTGCTTCATGGATTGGCTGGCGTGGCAGCTGGGTGAACCAAGAGCATCATTTCTGTGATACGCGCTTCTGAGTGTGCATTGAGGTGTGTTCATGAAAGTACAGCTGCGCTTAACCCAGCTGTCCAGCTTCTTCCTTCCTCCTTTCTGCTGTTGCCTTAAGTGCCACCATGGCTGCTCAACCAAGACAACCAAACTTACAGAATGCCAGAATGGGGACTGCTTCACCCCTTACCTGCTGCTGCTTTGTGTCCAGTGCGCAGCCCCAGCCTGCTGCTACACTATGCCATGTAGCCACTCACATCACATGTACTCGTAATAACTTGTAAGCTGAGTGTGTATACTTGAGGCAGATAAGTCTACCGGTACGTTAGTAATAGTCATGCACTGGTACTACTACTGACTAAAGCAGGAGCAACCTTTGGTGCATCGGTAGTCTTCGGTGAGTGCTATCAAAACAGCACCATTCATTCTGTTTGCACAGCTCTCACCACTGTCACATGTAAGAAACGTATCTGAATCATTAATCAGATCCCATGGCGTTAAGTCAAACTTTTGTCTTTCCTGAGAATTTTAACAGCTTTCTAAACACTGGATTTGGAAACTCACATGCCATAGGAGTAAAAGAGCTGGCTGAAACTGGAATGCGGAAACTCGTGTGCCTGGGCATGAGACCCCTTCACATTTGCCATGCGGCACCAGTGTGATCTTGTCAGTCAGGTTTGCCTCCTGCTTCCAGGCACGTTGCGTCCTACTGTCCTGCCAGCTCTGGTGCAGCAAGCTTGTGCGCATCTTTACCTCTTCCAACCTGGCACCATTGTTCAGTTCAAACTGCCTGCTGTCATCAGGGCAGCTGTTGTTTATCATACTTCACATAATTGTGCTGGGGGGAAGTGTGGTGTGTATACACAATAACAGTCTACTTTCTCATCACCGATACCATCAGCTGCTGTTAGCGGACTCCGGTGATTGGCAATAAACTGGCAAAAATAAGGGTAAGGCCAGTGCCATGACATTTCAGAGGTAGACAGGTTGAGGGGAAATTAGGATTTTACCTTGAGCACAGACACAGATGTTTCCCTTGGCTCAAGCCCTGTACGCTTGATGGATTCTTGAGCAGTTAGGAACTTTTTATTAATGGAAACATAAATTAACATGTTTAACTAAAATATGAAAGCTTCATTAAAATCCAGGGTGTGACTTAAGTTGATGGAACCCTGGAGTTTGTGTTAATGTACTGATTTCATCTGGAGAGAGCAAGGCTATAGGTTTGCACTGTAGTTTGCTGATCTGATGGTTGCTTTTTGGGGTAGGAGTTCTTGTGTCACCTACAGTGCAGTCCTGCTTTTTCCTTTGTGCATGCTGTAAAGCACTCATGGTGAGTTGATTTGGTGAGGGAAGTTGTCAAAATACTGTAGCATTTTAGTTCTCCAAACCTGCCCACAATCAATTTTTATATTATACTTTAGTCCCTTTATTTTTGAGGAAGAACATGAGTGTTAGGAGAGAATGCAAATAGCAGCTGACTTTACAGGATAAAATCAGGTTGGGTGATAGGATAGAGGTGTGTACATGTAGCAACAGCATGCGAAGAGTGGAGTAACAAGAGTGATGAAAGATGGGTAGGTAGCAGTGAATGGGGGCACCTTAAACAAGTGTTCATATGGAGGAAAAATTAGGTAAGGAGGATGATGTTGTATTTATAAAGTAGATAATCTCAATTAACAGTGTTCTGTCTGTAGGCTATGAGTGGATGTGGCCTACCCAGATAATTCATCTGCCCGTTGCTTACCTGCTAGTGGCTCTTCTTGCTGGGCAACCAGACAGCAAATTACACAGTAAGTGTGTTGTTCTTGATGGGTGGCAGGCACCGTCATCTCCAAACTGCTGCCATTCTGCAGGCTCTCACCCCATCCCATAATCTTATGGAAGGTGAGCACATGAATGCAGATCCGTTTAGGAAACTTTTCCCACCCAACTTTTCCCCACGTTTTAACATTCTTTTCCCAACCACCGCCTTTTGTTTATAATCTTTGACAACTTCCAGACCTTGGGAAAGCATTTGGTTCCAATCCAGTTTGAATATTATTGGATTGATATATTGGATTGATTTTTGAGATGCTGGAAAATGTCAAGAAATTAATGCTAAAAACTTATTATAGTTTCTTCATTTAAAAGCCTTTTCTATGAAATGAGAAATGTTTTGTTTCCATTGGATAGGAATATATTTCAAAATTCTGTCAGCATAGGATGGCCTTTGGATTTTAGTGCTTTCTGGATTGAGAGATTTAAGTCTGCATGTCCAGGGACTTGTACAGCCTCTCCACATTCAGATGCTTGGCCATTTGGAAGCAACCTTTTCAAGAAGGTTGATACGGTACCAAGTCAAGAAGATGTGAAATTGAGTGTATCGGACTTTTCTGCTGCTTAGGAAATAGCAGAACGTGGTAAGTATTAGAAATTTAATGGAAGGAGTATAGTCTGACAGAGATATGTTGGAAAAAGTTGCAAATGTAACAGAGACACTGAGTGGGGAGACTCAAATTTTATCAGGCTATAGTCCAAAGAAGCTAAAAGCAGTTCCCCTTGTGGTTTCAAGGTGTCTGCCGTTCATGTAAGAATCAAAGCTCTGTTCCATTTCTCCTGTTGTTTTCTATCACATTTACTGTTGGTATCGTTTCTTTCTTCACTAGCCCAACTTTAGGGGAGAAAGCTTCTCATGCTCCCAATAATGGGGTTATGGCTGAGAAGGTAAGAGGAACAGCATTGGTAAAATGCAGAGAGAGTGTGCAGAGAGACTGTCTTTACAGCATCTCCTGGAAGAGATGGGGGATGAGACAGAGTGCTTGCAGAGTGCCCACCCTGCTATTGATTTGTGGAATGAAACTTGAAAAGCAAAATGTATCTGGATGGTTTTGATGGCTGGGTTGAACTGAACCAACAAGTTTAGCTTTTAATACCGTGATTTTTATTTTTTTCAAAATAGTCTTCAAAAATGCTTTAGCAAGTCAAGTGTTATTGAGTGACTGCTATGATGAAAATCCTTGAATGGACTTCTCTTAGCAGGTATTCTATTATTTGAGCAGCTTAATACGTTCTGTTTTTTAAACAGAAAGTTGATGATTTCATTACAGAAGGTCAAGGGTGGCTTTTAAAGGTTTTCTTTTGCTTCCTATTGTAATTCCAGCAGCCCCTGGTTTTGACAACAAGTAATCCAAATTCTCATGTTTTAAATCTGATTCAGGTTGAATTGGAGGTGGGGATCTGTGGGGGCAGGTTTAGGCAGCAATGTTAGCAGGCAAATTTGAAATCCCATAGGTACTTAAAAATGGGTTGAGGGTAGTTGTGTTTGAATGTCTTTGCTGTTCCACAAGCATCTCTCCTGATGCAGACAGGTTCTTTCCCATTTAATGGATGTCTGTGAACGTGCTGCAGAAAGTTTCCTGCTTAATTCTTGAAAATTCTGTTCTTGCAAGCACTTTGAGGTACATTCATACTGACATGTAGCGCCAGTCCTGAGGGCTTCCTTCTACTTAGCTGAGTTGGCAAAGCTGCTGCTTTTGCAACCTGTACTCTGTAGCAGGGCATGCACGGATTTTTTTTTTATTACTATTGTAAAGTCCTTCAGCGAAACTTCTAGCCGTCAGATTTACCACGTGCTTGGAGAATGAAGTGAACTTGGGACCAGTAAGAAGTGGGACTGTTGCTGTAGTCTTTCTGTGTTCTATATCTGCAGCACATCCAACAGACTCATTTTCAGCCGTATGACTGAGCAGAGCTTGTGATCTCTATCTGAACTGTTGCTGGGAATCAAGCTGAGATGTTTTTAATGTTAGTAGCTGATAGGTCTGGGTTTGAGAAGTACCACTACACAGACCCTAACATTACACCGCACCTTACAGAAGCTGGAACAGCTGAAGTAATTAATTTATGGCCGTGGATACAAACAGAACAGTTCAGCTTCCTTATTTCTCAACTTTCTCAGGGCGGCTTTCCCTGGGTAAAAGCTCCTTTGGCATATGGAAAATTGAGTTCTTCCTACACTTCACAATTCCTGCTATTAAGTGAAGCAATATCCCTGTGCTTTAGCAGAAGAAATGGTCTCTTTTCATCAAGAAGTAACTGGGTACTTGTGCACGAGAGCTTCACAGAGCAGAAAGTGGCATTTAAAGTGTATATTTAGTGCGGGAGACCCAAGTCCAGTGTCAGATCTCATTTTTTAAAGAGCTTGTCTAATAGGAATGACTGGAGTATGTGAACTGTGATGAGAATTATTCCTGAGTGTTACTCATACCATATTCTACAGCATTTTATTTACACAGTTCAAGTTAGTTTGTTAGTTAAAGAGCTTTTCAGAGTTCTGTTCAGCTGATAATCCATGGAGATAGAATTGCAGTACACCTTTGCAAAAAGGTTCCTCACTGAAAACCAACAAACAAAACCCTCAGGAAACAGTATTGCCACCAGGGATTCGCGTTTAGTTTGTGGATTTTTGGTGCTGTTCTTAACAGAATCACTGCTTTACATAGTATTATTTGCATTTGTTCAGAAAAGTGGCTCGCTGAATGCATCTCATTCATGGCTACTATCTATCCTGTTTGAATGGTAAATGAATTCTGAAGAAAGGAAAAATAGCATGTCGTTATGTCATTTTAAACTGTTCTAGCATATGCGGCTGGGCAGCCTGCATTATGTGACTTTTTTTAGTCCCCACTGAATTGCCAATCCTTTTTAATTTATTTTTTTTTCAATTATTATTCTGTAAATTGTGGCTTACTTCTTGTTTAGCTCCAAGGAATATGTTGTTTTGTTGTCTTTGTTGTTTTGGTTTTTATTCAGTCTTCACAATAGAGGGATATTTGAAGGAAAAAGGTGTGAGAAGCACCTGCTTGATTACGGAGTTGATCAGAAAGACCACATTTTGGCCCAAACACTTGCCTGCTACAAGCAGAGGATTTGAAAATACAGCAGTGTATTTTGTTGAGTCAGAAGCAAAGCAACAGAACAAGCCTACTTGTCCTAAATACCTTTCTGCGTGTCTTCTGCACCAGCTCTTATTTTTGTCTCTTGCCTGTCTTGAACGTACTTCCTTCCTATTCTAAATTTATCACAAACTTATTGGGAAGTTCAGCTGTATAACTTGGAATTTTGTAAATACTGTTTCAAGTGCATATCTTGGAAAAGACAGTTTCATTTTCACAACTGAAACATTTGAAGTTTATCATTTGGCTATTAAAGGCCTTGCTAAGTGCCTTCAGTTTTTTTCTTTGGCAGCAGATAAAATGCCTTAAAGTTGCAATTCTTCTCATTTAGAAAGTCAGTGAAACAAAATTGGAGCTTTGGCATTATATTGATGTTAACAGTGGAAGTAAATGGGTATCTCTTTGGCTCGCTTTACTGTAGAATAAGAATCATTAAAGCCAATGCAGTGTTTGAGTTTTCTAAAAAGCTGTGTAATGCTACAGTGCTCCACTTTATCTTACACAGGTAACTAGAATGATTTCTCCAACCTCAAATGTCTGAAGTAATATTTGAAGGAAGCTGTTGCATATGTCTCACAATTTACTCTGTGCTGTAACAGTTTTAATCTTTCATTTGCCAAGTAGAAAATAGATTTTGACACTGAAGAGACTAAGTTAAATATTTGTGACAGTGTCTTAATTTGCTATGTCTCAGGTCAGTGTCATTCTACTGCTGGTAATGACAAATGTAAATGTTCTGCTATGGCTAAACGTGTTTAGGAGCCGAAGAACCTGTAGTGCTTTAATCTTGTAATGTGCTGCTGCTTTACCAGTGTTTCTTGCCTCTTCCTGAAGGAAAGCCTGATTTTTACTGGGAGAGGTTTAGATGGCCCTATTAGCTTCTAAGCAAGTGGAGTTCCTGAATTGCCTTATTCTGTTGGATATTTCTTGGTGTAATTTTCTAGCATACTAATAAAGCAACTGACAGAAATTTGGTGAGCACAGGTGTCAGGGAATGTGGCTGGGTGCAGGAAGAGGGAAACTCCCCTTTCCAGTGGCAGTGAGCTGCTGTAATGTCACATCAGCTATCCTCGTTTGCCCCCAGGTATCCATGAGTTCTCTGTCCAACAAGCAGCTTATTCAGGGGTGAGCGTGTCAAAAGTTCCTCCTAAAGCTCTCTGACTGTGCTGTTTAAACGTTCTGCCAGAAATAAGATTGCTATTGGTTGACTGGTTATATGGGATGTTGAACACCTAGATCTGAGCCCCTTTTCTGAATTAGGATGGCTAACACTAGTCACTCTTCTAATTTAAATGCGCGTTTGTGGAGAGTTGAGAGGGCATCCTGTCTGGTGGGGATTGAAGTGTGGAAAGGCCTGGAGCAGGCCAACTTAATTCATCTCTGGAGAGTGAGTGAAGAGATGATTTAGTATTACGTGACCTTAGAACAATCTCCTGAGAATTTCTGCTAGGTCCTTCCCCACAACTTTTACATATCCCCTGCCATATTTCTCCTTTCTTCCCTGCCTGAACCGCAGCTGATCCTCTTGCTTTAGGATCCCCCCTACCCTATTCTGTTTCATGTGCAGCCAGATGTTTTACCTTAACCCAGTTTACAGGGCAGTGAGGGAGAAGGGTGAGACGTCGCACCTCTAGTCAGGGCCTGTCACTTAACAAAGTGACATTAGAAGTTAAACCCTGCTCTTTTACTGTTCAATAATATAGGACAGAAGGGGTATAACTAGCAAATAGTACATTACTGTAGCCAGCCTGTCAAGGAGGTGATGTGTTTTGAAACATGCTCCTGGGCATATGATAGAAAGATGGGTACAGCCTGAATATTTCTGTGACAGCATTTGTGTTAGGAAGGCATCACAGCTTCAAAGAGTATCTGTAATTTTAAGCCTCTCTCATTTTAAAACTATTGCCCCACATCCATTTCTTCTGTTTGTTTTTAAGGGCACCTTTTAGATAATTTTTTAAACATGAATTGGATTTGGCTGGATATCTAAAGCAAGAGAGGAGCGCAGTTGAATAAATTAATAGTTACAATATAGGAAGACAAAAGTATACTAGAAATCAGTCATGTAATGAGACAACAAACATGCAACTTTCACATAGTACGTGTCAGGAATTTAATGTTAATTATAAATACTCTCTTAACTTCTAAGCAGTGTGGTCACTGTGGTACGCTTAATCTGTAATACTTCTGTGAGGTTACCTAATAAAAAGCAAATCGTGTTTTATTATCATACTTCTGTGATTCCTGTGCGTAGTCTTTAAAGAAATAGTGGTAAGCGTTAGGTGCAGTTTTTAACATGTTGAATAATATTCAGTGAAAACTTGCATATTTGTTTAGACTTACTGGAAGCAGTATGAAAGATGTGAAATAGATGTAGGGGAGAAGTAATTTTTACTACTTCGTGCCATATTGCTGACAATGAATCTGACAGTGAATGTGGATTAGGAATGCAAAATACACTTTGAAAGATAAATTCCTGTCTGTCTATTGCAGGGAAGGATAAAGACCGCTTTCTATCATCTACTTTCCTGGTCTTTGCTTATCTTATTGGTGACCTCCTGTTCCCACACTGATTTCCTTCAGTGTGAGAATATCTGTGTAGTCACTCTGCAAACAGCTGGAATGGTTTCTGCCCTCGTCTAGAGGCTGCCATCCTTTATGTTGGTCTGTGTTAATGGATTATGGGAGTGCTTCTAATCTGCTTCAGGAAAAAAAAATCAGGTGAAGTAGTTTAAATTATCTTTAGAATGGTATGCTTTTAGATGTAATTCAAGCTAATTATCTGATTTGGGCACTGGAGCAGATTAAGAGCACTTCTGCACAACTTTTAACTAGCAAAGCTCAGCTGAAGGATAACTGCCACAGTTAAATTTGGGTGTGTAATTAGTACAAGGCATTCTAGAGTTGTGCATCGCCTTTTTACCATTCTTTGCTCATTTGTGATTTGGGCTACGTTCATGCCTTTTTCCTTTCAGCTTGTTCAATTAGGGCATAATTAAATTTATCCATAGGTTTCTCTGGATTCTGGACATACAGTTGAGTTTGGTTGGCAGGCAGCTGTGTCTATCTGCATAATGCGACATTTGCTTACTGATGTCAAGTTACTGAAGGGTTCAGCAGAATTTAAGCGGGCATGTACGGAGTTCAATGAAATTAGGTTTCTTACTCCAACCTCAGTCACTGGACTGAAATTGTTCAAGGTAGATGGACAGTCTCCTTCTTCTCTGGCATTCTTATCCACTCTAAAACATTAATTTCATTTTTGCAGTATCCCTTGTAGTAGTCAATAAGACAGTATTGCAACGGATAGAGCTGAACAGGTGTGCTATGAAAGGTCCAGCTTCTTGAACAAAACGGAGCCTACAGCCAGAAAGGACAGCTGGAAAAAAAGCATAGTCAGGTAATTCAGGTAACTAAGAACTCATTGCAGTAGGAGGAGTAGCAGATGTATTAAGAGAGAGCCTCTAATTTGGAAGCTCCTAAAGTTAAGCAGCCTTTGTCATATTAAAAGCCTGCTTTGTCTGGGAGAACCATCCTTAAACATGTTGTTGAATTTGGTGCAAAGCTTTCAGAGCTGCATGTTGCAAGGGTAATGTGCTGTGAAGTAACCCAGTACAGCTCAGGGGGAAAATAAACAAAAACATAACTCTAGTGCCTTTCTGGTTTTGAGAGTTGGTGTTGTATTGAGCAGAGAAGTGAAGCTTCTTAAGCAGGTGTTACTGTCAGAATGAGCATCACCATCAGTATTGATATTAGTCATAGCATGCTATCTGCAGTGAAGTATTTGTCCAGTAGAGAAGAAGAAACACATTCAAATGTGCCCTGCAGTAATTTTGAATGATTCTGTTAAAATAATCATGAAAACCTTTTGGGAATTTTGACAGTCTGAGGAAAAAAATGGAATCATCACTTTCTTATTAGGTTTAAAATCTTTGAAATGCTATGAAAGGCAGACTTCTCTAGCAAAGTATAACTTCTGGTGTTGTTAAAACTAACTCTTTGCTTAATAATTTGCCTTTAGACATGGAATAATTCAAACGCGAGACAGAAAAAGGTCATGAAAAAGCTTTACAGGCATCAGAGCAAGTGTCTGAAACTGTAGACAGACATCCACCCACCACAGTGATGATCGGATGCATATTGTGGCTTCAGATGTAGTATATTGTGTGAAAAGTATAAGGAGTGGTCATGGAATGCCTTTAAAAGCTTAGTTATTTAGCAAAAATATTGAAGATGCCCTGAAAGCAGTAGGCTGTATGCTCCCTTTAGCATTTAGTATCGTTAAGCTGCTGTCAGCATGCAGTTCCTGATGTTAGCACTTGCTAAGCTTGATGTGTTATTGGAGGCAGTCAAAATACCATACCGGGAAGTTGCTGTAGCAGTACTGTAATCTTTTTCAAACACTTTAGGAAAGTTCTGATATTCTTAATGGTCATTTTTTAATGATTGTTCTATACGTGTTCTGGTATTCAGGATTTGCACTGAGCGTGGTTGAATGTTGCACCTGAAAAATACTAGCTGTCCTTCTGGTTGTGCTGTCCGGTTTTGTTTCTTCTGTTTGCTGTTCTTCTCCATCAGGGATTAGTCTAATGATACTACAGAGGGGAGGAGCTAAGTTGCTAAGCTGCATTCCAGCAACAGGGGAGGAAAAAAAAAAAAAAAAGACAAATAACTTCTTCCTTAATCTTTTCTGAACTTACATGGCCATATCACTGCAGAACTGCATCCTACCATTTTATTGCATCCGTAAATCAAATGTGAGTGTTGTAAGCAACAACTTGCAGGATGTGTATTTCTCTTTTGAAATGGCTCTGTTTGCAACAAAAGCTGCGGAGATCAGTTGTGTCTCTAAATGTGGGGCACTCTTGAGAACTTTCACCAAATACTTAGTATTAGTTGAGGCTTATCTCAGAATACAAAGAATAATTACATATTCATATCTTTTGAGATAAAATCATAAAGACTTAAACATTAAAATTTAAAAAAAAAATCCTACTTAACCCCCACAGAAAGGATAAAATTATGACATTATCAAACTCTGCTTCAGTCAAAACTATTAATTCTGCTTTCTGGCAGACTTAGCTTAATAATTAGCATTTTCAATCAACTTCAGTAGTAACTGTGTGAACATGTACTATGTCTTCAGTGACAGACTGGCTAGAGTTAACATGTTCATGACTCCTGGGTGTTTGTGTTCCCTTGAGATGTGGATACTCCAGATGAGTGCGCAAAGTGATAATAAAACTGTGGTAGGAGAGCAAAGAGAAACTACCAGGAAAAAAAGGTTTGTGATCAAGAAGTATAATCAGGAGGTACTTGATTATATGTGAATGTTCCAAATGGGGGCAGTTCGTGGAATGTGTCTTCTATTTATATTAAATTTAAGACTTAATAAAACCACTTGGCTGACCATCATCTGTAAGCTGCAAAGAAAGGAACATTGGGGGGAGGGGGGGGGGGGGTTCTGAAATGAAATTGCCTGGTTGCTCTTCCATTTTGCAGAATGTCTTGTCTGCCTTGGCTCAGGTGAACTGAGGACCACCCACCATCTGACAGATTCTTGCTCTTGAACATCTCAGCGTATGTTTTCTTGGTTCTTAATGTGCAGTCTGTAACACCTTGCTTTTGGCAGTAGGAAAGGCTCTTTATCTGTCATGAATGTTTGCCAGTAAGTATTTCTGGTACAAAATTCTGATTGATTAGTTGAAACTGGCTCAAGTGGCCATGTACGCTCTTCCAGAGATATAAACTCAGCACAAGTAAGCATTTTTTTAATGAGAAATAATACTGCTGTGTAGTGCATTGAATCATCACGTGGTTCATTAAAGTACCATACTTCCATTAAAAACAACAACAACAAACAAAACAAAACAATGCGAAACTCATTGTGCTAATTCTCAATTTGCAGATAAAGGCTTCGCAAAATGACTTTCATCATGATGTGATTGTAGTATAATATATAGGCAAGCAGGTGTTTTAAAATATGGTATTGAATACTGTGTATGTTTTTTTTCACTTCAGTGGAAGTTACTGAACTTTCTCATTAGTGTTTTCCACAGAAGCATTGTGCTGAATAAATTCTTCCTTAAGATGTAAAGCATATGTCAGATTTGGAGCCAGTCTTTTTCAAGAATCTAGATTTGCAGTCTTTAATTAAATGCTGTATTGCAGAATTGGTTCCACATTTGCATTAAAATCTAACTTCTAGAATTGCTTAGATAACTTGCAGTGTTCACAGTTAGTTGGTATCATGTCATTTTTCTGAGTATGCAGATGTGAAAGTTTTATGCCTCTGCAGCTGAAGACTTTTAGTGCACATAAGCCTTTATAAATGCAGGCTTAGAATAATTCAACAAATTCTCCTGGTAAGGAGATAACACATTCTCTAATGACTATAAAGGCTAGATAAAATGCCTAGATGATGGGACATCAGTAGCATGAAGTTGGTAGCGTTTTTGGCAGCAGCATTCCTGCAAGAAGCAGCACCGGTCTCAGCCTCTGTTGTAATGGGAAGATCAACTGAATTTCATCACTGTCAGTGTAATTTGCCTTAAATGTTGTCAAGATCTGGATGAAGCAACTGCACTGCTGCCGCACATGCTCTCATCTCCTGTGTATTCTCCTTAAATAGTACTTTTGTCAAAGAAGCACTCAACTTAGGAATGTCAAAGCCAAAGATATCTCTTCACAAATATAGCAGTAATTGTTGCTGTGATGTGCTGCAGAGTTCCATAGCTCCTGGATATAGCGAGTCATCACTGTGAATAGGACTAACTAATCATCTTACAGCATTACTGTGTTTCATTAAAAAAGCAGTTCACAGAATGGAATAAAAATCAAGTATGAACAGTTGGTTAAGATTTGATATTAGCAGTACATAACATGTAAATGAAAACTCTCACAGGCTTTGTATTGCAAGCTGCCTAGTTAAGTTTCCAAGTAATTTTGCTACTACTAGAAATGCTGCCTCCGCTCAGTTATTTTGCTGTTGCTGCTTTTGCTCAGCTGCAAGCTAAAATTAAAATATGCTTTGAAAATGAGAACCATACTTTTTAACTCTTCTTTAGTCTTCTGCTGTACCTATTATAATATAGGTTTCTCCAGTATAGGTATCTACGTATCGTAGTATAGATATCTCTAATAGTTGCCAGAAAATCACCAGAAATATCACCAGAAAATTAATAGTACCATGCATAGAGCATCATCTTAGTGAAGCTGGAGCACTCCCCGAAAGGTTCAAACTAGGCTAATTTGGTGGCCGAGACTTCTAATTCTGAAATGTACCAAGAGGGTTGTTTGATTCCTTCAAAAATTAGCTTCGAGGAGGAGATAGTTCAAACTACAGACCTGATAGAAAGAGTCAAGGGGAACAGCAGAGCATCATTTTCCTCACAGAATGTCAGCTAAAATAAGAAAAATCAGTACACACGAGTATTCAGTCAGTCAAGTTCTTAAGAGTTCTTCTTTGCTAACTGATAGCAAACGTGCATCTTATTCACAATGTGGGTTGAGAATGTGAATGTTCACCTCAAGCTTTCAAGCTATGTTCTTAATTAGACATGTGTTTCACATAATTTTCTTCTTCATTCTTCTCACATTGACTTGCCTCAAAGAGAGGAAGAGAATCTTGGGAGATGGGTGAACAGTTCCCATACCTCCAGATGACGTGGCTGACGGTGGGAGAAAAGGGATCCTTTCCTTAAGATGATCCTGTCACATAGTACCACATACTATTCAGTCACTGTAACCAGCAGCTTCCTCCGGTCCTGCTGTGCCTAATCTCTATTCAGTCAGGAAAGGGGTTGGAAGAAAAGTCTTTGATATCTGTTGGGGTAGAAGAACTGGTGAAGATGGTGATACCAAGGCTGAGACATGGCACACTTCAACCTTTGGAATGTGGGCATAAACAAAAAGGCTCATCTGTTGATATTCCCTGAAATTATTTTACACTCTATGGAACCTGTAGGTGGTTGCATGTGGCATCTGTAGAAATATGATACCACTGTGCCATTTTGTAGCATAGTTTGTAAAGTACTATGGTGGCATGAGTGTTGTGTGATCATAAACTCATGGAATGGCTTGGGTTGGAAGGGACCTTAAAGATAGGGGACCTTAGAGTTCCAACGCCCTGCTATGGACAGAATTGTCACCCACTAGATCAGGTTGCCCAAAGCCACATACAGCCTGGCCTTGAGCACCTCCAAGGATGGAGTATCCACAGCCTCTCTGGGCAGCCTATGCCTCATCACCCTCTGAGTAAAGAATTTCTTTTCAACATCTAATCTACATCTCTCCTTTTTTAGTTTAAAACTGTTCCCTTTCATCCTGTCACCAGCAGACCTTGTAAAAAGTTGGTCTCCCTCCTGTTTATGAGCTCCCTTTAAGTACTGGAAGGCTGCTATGAGGTTTTCCCAAAGCCTTCTCTCCTCCACGCTAAACAAGCCTGGCTCCCTCAGCCTTTCTTTGTAGGTGAGGTACTCCAGCCCTCTAATAGTCTTTACGGCTCACCTCTGGACCTGCTCTGACAGCTTCATGTATTTCTGTAGTGGGGCCCCAGGCCTGGATGCAGTACTCCAGATGAGGCCTCACGAGGGCAGAGCAGCGGGGGACAATCCTCTTCTTCGTGCTGGCCACCCCTCTGTTGATGCAGCCTAGGATACTGTTGGGCTTCAGGCTGCGAGTGCACACTGCTGGCTCATGTCCATCCTTTCATCACCAGGTCCTCCTTGACAGTGCTGCTCTCTATCAGTTCTTCTGCCAGTCTGTACGTATTTCTGGGATTGCCTTAACCAGGTGCAATGCCTTACACTAGGCCTTGTTGAATCTCATTTGGTTCTCATAGGCCCACTTCTCAAGCTTGTCCAGGTCCCTCTGGATGTCATCCCTTCCTTTTGCCTTGGTGTCAGTCGGAAACTTGCCCTTGATCCCAATGGACTTTCAGCGTCACTGATAAAGATGTTGAAGAGGACCCCTGGCGGGCGCCACTTGTGAACAGCCTCCGCTCGGACATAGAGCTGCTCACCACAACCATCTGGAGTATTGTTTGCAGCACATGCCGTTGTCATCTCTCTCCGTTCTGGTGAAAGGGAAACAGTTTTACAAGGTTCACGCTTGTCATTGTAGGAGCAGATCACTATGATGCAGGGAAGTATTATCAAAGCATAATACGGGTGTCGTGTTCAGCTGTCTGGTACACTGCCCACCTCTGCTGCTTTGTCAGCGCCTAAAGCTGGCCCTTACACAGCATTACTCAGCAGATTTGTCCTTATGCATGCATATGCTTATATTCACATATTTATTTTTGCTAGCAGGTTACCTGATAGAAGGGGAAGTGAGCACATCTTGTTTTTTTTCTGAAGTCACAGTGAGGTTCTGTGGTTAAGCTTCCAAATACTATTTTTTTAGATTTCTCTGGTCTGAAGGCTGTTTCTTGCTCTACCTATAGGACACCTCACAGTGAAAAAGTAACCTACCTATAGCCTTTTATTGGTGGCAAAAGAATCCATCGCCTTTCAAAAGGAGGGGTCAGTAGATTCGTATCTAACAAAAAGTGTATTAGGAGAGAAGATTAAATTCATTCGTCTTAAGCGGTAGAAGTATAAATGCTGTTATGTTGGGTATCAGTTTTGAGTGGTAATTCATTCTAATTACATACGTAATGGGTTGCAGCCAAAGCGCAAGACGGTTGTTCTCTTCCCTCTGAAGTCAGTTCTGAAGCTTTGCTCGTTTGAAACTTGAGGAGAATGTCAATATGTGTGCTTGCCTATCTCATTTTTTAACCTATCTTTTAATGTTGTAAGAGTAAACATCTGCAGCCTGTGTGAGCTCGAGTCATGACTTAAAAAATTGACATTAGTCCATGCTAGTAAATGCTTTATCTTTCTTGTTTCCTTTTTAGTGTCTAGGGTAGCAGTGTTGACTGGGTTTTCAGTGCATTTTAAGTCAGGACCATAACTGGCTGGAGAGCACGCAAATTCCTGTTCTGTCTCGCACGATGCTGCAGGCTCTTGGCACTAAACAAATTAACAAAAAACCTTGCTGCACTGAGATAAGAGGCTAATTTTACAGGTACAGCGTTTCGTAAATCATATTACAGTTGACCATTCAGAGCTGGAGAATTAATTCTTATTTAGAAATCTAGTCAAATAGGAACGGGTGCAGGCTTGTTAAAAACAAATGTCACATTGCTGTTTGATGAATACATTTCTAGGTCAAAATGACGGATGTTTATGTGAATTTTCATATATAAATATGGCTAATCACTTTAGAAGGTCTACAGTTATATCAGTGTGTCCAATATGAATGATTATGTTGGGCAATTTTCCTGAAAATACTGCACTATTATACTTATGGGGTTTTTTTAGTGTCACCTGACTGTTACTGTGATAGTTCAGTGAGTGGAACCATACAGGTTTGCTGGCATCTGGATTTGAACTTCAGTTCTTTTTATTCTTTCTTTGTGTAGACAAAACCTGCTCGTAACCTCTTTGTGGTTGTCGTTCAGATATTAGTCTTGTTCTGCTGATTAAATAAGCAGGAGCTTGATGAGTCTTGCAGCGTTGAGTGACACAAGCTTCCTGCTGTTGAAATGAATTATCTTAAAGTAAACCAGTGATGTTTTGGGGATACACAAGAGAGTTTAATGTAGTATTTAAATTTTTGTTTGTCACTGATGTAAATGGACACTTTCAATAAAAAATACATATAAGCTTTTCTAGTCTTGAGTGCAAACCGCAATAAAGTCTTTCATGGCGGGTTACCCATCTAGCCTCTTCTCTGTTACAGTTTTCCATCTAGTCATCTGACTTTAGCAGGAGAAGTAATCTTCAACACTTCAACTAAATACCAGTTGGAATATTTATTAGGAGGGCTGGATTTATGGAAGTTGCTAGTTTTAGAAGTGGCATTTACCCAGGCTGTTGTAAGCCTAAGGTTTGCGTGTTGAGTTTTTAGTTTTGTTTTTGAGCTTTTTTTTTTTTTTTTTCTTTTGCTCTCCTCACAGCTGTTCAGCATTACTACCTATGGCTTTATTGGTTTGGCTTTAAAATGCACATATAAAAGAGTTGCTGTTTTGGGTCAAATAGACTGCGGTTTGTCTCACTGCAATGTGAGCTAATTTGAAGAACTTTATAATAGCTGCAAGATGTTGCTACTTGTAGTTTGAGACATTGAAAGAATTATTTGCCAGAAAATCAGAAGATTATCGCATTGATAGCAATGCATGCGTGCTTGTCAATGTTATATGGGCGGCTTGGAAGGATGAAGTGAAAGTATGCATGGAAGGGCTTTAATTGTGCAAATAATTTTCTGACGCAGAGAACATGTACAAACTTTGAAGGTGAAATTTCACTTACAGTGATTCTATCTTATGTAAGTAGATTCTTATTTGAAAGAAGATATTTATGCAGAGGGCCATCAGGTTGACACTGTGTGA
The DNA here is from genome assembly GCA_030625065.1 of Alectoris magna. Classification (NCBI taxonomy): domain Eukaryota; kingdom Metazoa; phylum Chordata; class Aves; order Galliformes; family Phasianidae; genus Alectoris; species Alectoris magna. The sequence continues at coordinate 109,388,363 of CM060561.1, read as the reverse complement.
ACAGATAGTTTGTTTATTTCGTATTATTACATTACTTCATCTTTCAACATTATGTGAAATAGAGCAGTAGCACGTTGCTGGGTAGCCGTCTTGACTCAGAAGGAAGTCCTGCATTAATTCTTCCATAGTCTTCATTCTACTTAAGTGGTATTCTGGATAGGGTGTGTAAATTGGTGAAGAGACTACTAGCTTTAAAAGGGAATGCAGAAATAATATAGGCTTTGTGTTAGTCATAGAAAACTGTTTGATGTTTACCATGACAAAAGGCTGTAATACTTCACCTGTGTATGTGCACACGCTGTAGGAATGGAGACAGTGTGGTTGTTAATAACTGCAAGCTTGGTAATTTACCTTAAAAATCTATAGATTTTGAGAGGACCGTTGTATAGTAAATGAGATGTTGAAGTTTATTTACTTTCTAGATCTCAGCGGAAAGAGGACTTAGGTTATACCTAAGGTTCTTGATTTTTATTCCCTTCCCACTGTTCTTCTCTTTTTTTCTAGGTTTAACTATAGATCAACACATCATCTTGCATCCCATGGATTTTATGAATTTTTAAACTGGTTTGATGAAAGAGCATGGTATCCACTGGGAAGAATAGTCGGTGGAACGGTAAGTATTGTAATAATAACTTAAAGTTGACTTTGTGGTAATGCTGCTGAACTTTAAACACAACTTTGACATCAATAGAGAGAGAATCTTGGTAGAAAATACTTTTAATTGTCACATTGTTGTTGAGGGAATAAGAGGACGTTTTTAATTTTTAGCTGCAGTAATTAAGACATTAAGTCAACATGCATTAGACCTCATCCAACAGTATACTGTGAACAAGAAATACAGAACTGAGCTTTGCCTTCTTACATATGAGCTTATAATAATAAGTGGGGGTTTTATGACTCCTGTAACTTTGACTTTCCTTTGTAGAGAAACTATTACACAGGGTTACATTACAAAAGAAAAGAGAGTGAAAGAGAATTATCTAACTCTTCTATGACTCAAATTTTCAGTCAGAGATGTATTTCGAGTAGGCATCATGTGCATGTGGAATTCATATTGGGGGTTTCACTGAATAAAGACCCTCTGAAACTAAACTAGGAGTGGTCACGAGACAGGCATGAAAGCATCAGGAGTGGCTAAGATTGATGTCAGTGCAAGATACAAAATAGGAAAGTTATAAGAAACAGTATTATCGATTAGAATACAAATATAGCTCAGCAGAATGTCTTTAGTAATTCAAAGCAACACAGCCACATCTAACCTTGAAAGTACATTAAAACTTTTTAATTACAGAGCATACCATTTACATTCATTTACAAAGCTTTTTGTGACAGTTAGATCACCATTTGCTTTGGTGTTTTAGAGATACTTGTGACATACTTCTTATATGTGTATTTTTCCATACTTATCTGAAGTAAAAAAACCTTGGAAATTGAAATTAAAATTTTGATTGCATGCCATATTTTGGAAGTTGCATGGTATGTTATGTTTTAATAGTTTGCCTTGGTAACCTGTTCTCGAGGATATAAGCAGAACATCCCATCATCTGTTAATTTAGCACAAAGCTCTTCTTAGCTTTTGGAACAAACTAAGGCAGTTGAAGTCCATATTAAGTTTTCTACTACATATTGTTTTTTTTTTTAATGTTGATAAATGTGGAAGGGTACAATTCCTAGTAAGAATATTTTAATGTTCTCCAGTATTCTATGATAGATACAAATCCATGGAACCTGTGCTTCTCTTTCCTGGAGGACATCTTAATTCAGTTTTGTAGGACTTTGTTTTAGTCTTCCTATCCAAGATGTCTAAGGATGTCTTGCAAATATAGAATACTCAACTGACTGTCAGTCAGCTTTTCAATTTAAAAACTTCAATGCATATTTTCTTTCTCCACGGGTAACAAGAAATAAATAAATGACATGGTGTATTATAGAGAAAATTGGAAATGGCTGAGAGATGTTGAGGAGCTTCTTGTTGTTTTGGTTCTTCTTTGGATTTCTTTTGTTGTGGGTTTTGTGTGGGGTTTTTTTTTCTTAAAGCTGTTAGCTGGCTTGAAATTTTCATGCAAACTTTAGTTTCTGATTCCTTATCTTAACTGAAAATTCTGCCCATTATGTGATAAATGTCAGGGAAGATAGGATATTATCTGTGTGCTGCTTATTCATTTAGAAAATGGATTATATGTAATTGTTAGCATTTGGGTAAAATTTAAAGAACCTTGAGTATTCACCAGTGTTGTCAAAACATGATTAAAGCAGTATTAAAATAATTCCATTAACTTTACCTGCTCACTGCTTGTATCAGCTTAAGAAATGACTGTATTTCCTTGCAAATTATATGCAAATAAACTTACCGTGACCATTTTCTATAATAATACAGTGAGTTTTTTTCCCTCCCTTTAGGTATACCCAGGACTGATGGTGACAGCAGGCCTTATACATTGGATTTTAAATATGCTTAATGTGACAGTCCATATAAGAGACGTGTGTGTGTTCCTAGCACCAGTTTTTAGCGGCCTTACAGCTATTTCTACTTTTCTGCTCACCAGAGAACTGTGGAACCAGGGAGCAGGGCTTTTAGCTGCCTGTTTTATTGCCATAGTTCCAGGTTACATATCTCGATCGGTAGCGGGATCATTTGACAATGAAGGCATAGCTATTTTTGCACTGCAGTTCACATACTATTTATGGGTAAGTAATTGCTGAATCTTTTGCTTTGGAAACGTTTTTTTTTGTTCCTCCTCCAACCGAATGAATGATTTTTTCTTAGCATTCATTGAAATCTCATTTTCTCCTCTCTCATTTCTCTTCCCTTTGGCTCTGGATGAGGCAAGTACTGAGAAGTCACGTGATCTGAACCACTCCATAATAGTGCTCTTCAGTTTATTTCATGAAAATACTGCTCAACTGGAATATGTGTGTCCTGTAGTAATAGTAATAATGATGAGTCTGTAAGTTTAAACAAATAGTAGCGTTGCTTTCAGTTTTTGGTTTGGAGGTATTTGGTGTTTATGTCAGACTTGAGCCTCCTTATTTAGCTGGTGAAAAGCTGTAGACTTTAGATTGTCATCTGGAGAAGCTGTGACTATGTCTAGACATTGGCTATTCAAATTTAAGACCTAAATCTGCCCATGGAGCAAGATATTCATACTGCTTGCATGCTTAAAAAACATTTAATAGTTTAATGCCTTTTAAGCAGCCTACTTTTTCATCTGTCACTCCTTAATCTGCGTGTAGAACTTCATCTGCCATATAGTTTTGTGTGAAGCGGTTTAGGCAAGCTGGAGGTTTGGGGACTGTTCTGTTTATTATGGAAATAACACAGACAACATAGTTGTATTGTTAATTCAATGTGGATGCCATAGTGCTGTTCCTTGTGCTGTCCTTTAAGGCATGCAGTTCTTGTATTGACTATCTTCATAGGGTCTATGTACAGTCATAACAGCTTTTCCCGTAATTTGTCAAGAACTGCAGTTTCCAGAAACAAATGCATACTTGCAGATTTTTTAGCTTTGGAATATTTCAAACTTGGGATATTGTTGGTGAGAACATAATAGAAAGAAAGTCAAGCTTTTCATGATTAAGTTACTGGTGATAATTAAGTGCAGGTTCTGAAGAAAGGCCCGCTAATGATTTTTATGTTTTCTTAATTTGAATTTAAATTGCAGTTGTAAAGGTATATTGGTTTGGATAATAATAGAATCAACCTATGTTGTTACTTTTTAATAACTAAGACACAATAGCAGTTATCACTTCTAATGGAACTCCCGTATTTAACTAGAATGCATAGTGCCAATAGTGTTCTGCATAAACTCTTGCAGAATTGTGTGAATCGAATATATTTTACAGATAACTGCATGGCTTTGTTTAATGACAGTATTTCACCACTATCTGTTCTGTACAAAATCATATTTCTGAGGCAGTTCATGGATCCTGCTATACCTTTAGTAAAATCTGGATGCTTTCACCAACCTTAAGTGAGTTTTTCAGAATTACAGGACAGCTCTATAATTGCAAAGTTGGGTCTGATGCCAGCTGAAGGAAGCCACAGATGGTCTACAGTTAACAATAAGTTCTGATATCTCAGAGAAAGCAGCACTGAAGTGTTGCAGCTACTTTTCTGCCTTGGATCATGAAATAGACAGTTGCAGTGCATCCTGTCTCTGCATTATCTAGAGAGATACATGTAAGCTGTTGTGTGTGTGAGTGAATTGCCCTTGTGGTTTGATTTTTATGGACATCAGTTCAGAAGCATACAAATATAATTGATACGTATTGAAGAGCTTCTCTTGACAGTTGTTTTTAAACTGAATTTTGTATTATTGTCCAATGTTTGCTTATTATACTTGGTTATTTTTAAAGGTGAAGTCGGTGAAAACTGGGTCAGTCTTTTGGACAATCTGCTGCTGTCTATCTTACTTCTACATGGTAAGCCTATTGTATGTAATAACTAAACTCTTTGGGTAGGACTTCATCCATGTGTCAATGAAAGACAGAAGGAGGAGATTTTAGTCTTTGTTGGGACCGTAAAGTTGTTCCTTTGTCTTATTACTGAGACCTTAAGTGTATGAGTTAGAATAAATACTAAATATTTTGAAATTTGAAGTGTTTAAGTACAGCAAAAACAGTTCTTGAAAAACACTAAATACATTAAATACAATAACTTTTCTTGCAAATTCATCCTGTGCTGCAAATGGATGCTCTGATTCAGTGGACTTTCTGGTTTGGTCCAGGTGATTGAAGGTGGAGTTTTGATATTCATGCATACGTGTGTCACTATTACTATGTACATCTTATACAATATATACATATTGTACATACTATATACAATAATAATAGTAGAATTTTTTCCTCCCCTTCTGAAATGTTAGATTCACAGTATTATCGTGTATGTATCTGTCAAAGGCCTTTTTTCCTCTAATGGATAAACATTTTTTGTGGCAATACAATAAATAAATTAGCTTCAAAATGACCAGTGTTGGGACAGTTGGGATAATTGCTTGGTGATGTTAACACTGAGGCCTGAAATACTGCTTTTTCACAGGCAGATAGCTGTAAAAAAAAAAAAAAAGAATTTGGGAATTATTTTGCATGCCTTAATTTAAAGTAGAGCACTAATTCAGTGGTTGTGGGTGCTGCCTACATTTCCTTTAGCTTTAATGTTAATTGGGTTTTTTGGGAGTACATCTGTTCTGTCGCACTTCTCCTCCTTTCTGTTAAGTCAGCAAACAAAGAGCATCTTTTTTATACGAAACACTTGTGTTTATGTTGCATTACATGGAAGATCTGTAGTTTTGGTATGGAGCTACATGTTGTACAAGGTCAGGCACATTTGGTTTTGAATTGTTACGCTGATAGATGGTTGTCTTTTATAGTAGGCCTATTTAATGGCAAGATCTTTTAAAAGTGTTGTTCATAAATATGCAGATATCTTAGTTTCAGCTGGGACGGAATTGTTTTCTTCTGAGTGTCTGGTACAATGCCATGTTTTGGTTCTAGGAGAAAAACAGTGCTGATAACACACTGATGTTTATAGTTGCTGCTAAGCAGTGTTGTATAGAGCCAAGACCATTCTTAGTGAAGGGCCCAATGAACTGGGAGGGAATAGAATTAGGACAGCTGACTTGAACTGGCCAAAGGGATATTCCATACCATATGGCAGCATGTGGAAGGAGTTCTGAAGGGAGAGAGAGTTCCTCTGGCTCTCTGCTGCTGCTCAGGCTAGGTGGGCATCAATAGTGGGGTACTGATTGACTGTGCATCACTTATTATATACATTCGTGTATATATATTGTCAAAACTACTGTCCTTTTCTCTATATTAGTAGATACTTTTATCTCAACCCATGAATTCTACATTGTTTTTTTCCCCGGTTATCTCTCCCATCCTACTGCAAATAAGAGGGAGTGAGCAAATGAGGGTGTGATGCTGAGCCACCTGCTGGGTTAAACCACAACAGTAACAAATAAGACATTTCTACAGTTTTTCTGATAAAAAAGTCACAAAATAAGTTCTCCTCATCTCAGTCTGACTAGCATCTTGGTTTGTGGAACTTTCCAAGAAGGAAGGGATGTGATCTAGAGTGTGCAACAGAACTTAAAGAGTCAATGTCATCATCATGACACTCAGTCCTTAATGTAAATTGAACGTTTATTTTCTTTTGTTTTCCTTTAAAGCAATGCCAACTACTAAAAGGTTAATCTGTTTCTCCATAAATTAGTGTCAGTGATTAGATGAGAATTTGGTTGCTCACAGAGCTCACCTGCTTCATCTCTGTTGGTGGCTTTCCATATAATGTATTTGTTTTTGAGGAAGTGTTCTGATAAGATGCCCTCCTTGGCATTTCACTTACATAAATTTCTAGGACAGCATAATCATTATATGCATTACATAGCATTAATTTGTCGTCTTCTGGTGGAATTAGTGATCTTCTCCAGTGCAAGCTGAAAAGTGACAATTTTGAGGTAGTGAGGGTCGTTCCATGCTTGTGGAATGTGGGGAACAGCTCCTTGAAAGAGAGATGGATATTGCATGAACTGAAAGAAGTTTTACTTAATATCTCAATCTGCTTAAGGTACGCACCTAACTCACTCTGGTGATTTGACTCACAATACAGCGCTGCATTCCATAAGGAGGAGGTGTTTTTTCTTGCATTTACATGTTTTAGCTTTTGTTTAACATTAGCTTCTTTTGCTTCAGATGCTTTGTCATAACAAAGGAACAAAATAAAACTTTAAATTGAGCACTCACAAGAGCACTGGTGTATTTCTATTACTTGCAGCTCTGCGAGGAAATCCCCTCTATGTTTGAAAAGCTCCAGTACAATCTTCAGTGTAGATCTAGTTTGATAATTAGCAAATGGATGCTAATTAGAAATACAAGTCTCTGGTCCATACAGGCTGCCTGCTATGTGCATCATTCGAGTTTCTGCCTGAACATGACAATGTCCTAATTACGCATTTGTTCTCATTCTATCCTATCTTACCTGTCTTTGTATAGTATTTTCTCTCAGAAAATGAAATTGCCTGTGTAAAACATGGTAGTTCATGTTAGTAATTTGGCAGTAGAATGACAATAATCTGAAATTATTTTCTAGGAAATTCTCAGATTTTCTGCTTGTTTCTCATTGCATAAATCAGTTACCCCAAATTTGAAGTGCCTGGCTTTGCAGTTAGAGTATCAGAAAGCAGTACTTAATTTTGTGTCCTTGTTTTAGAATTTGTTCTATCAAAAAAAGCTATTTGGGATTCTGGATTCAGGGCTTTAAAAATACCTACGTGAAACTAAGCCTTAGAGTACAATTAAAGTGAAAACCACCGAGCTGCTGCATTCTGAAAATGAAGATCCGGGGTAGGCATGGTACATATGGGAGAAGTCTAGACCGCAGTTTGAGAAGAGAACGCGTTGAAATGTAGGCTGCCTAGTCAACAGTAGCCCTTCTTAATGTATTAAAAATTTAGATAACGTAATGGTAGCTCATTAAATCTTTATCTAAGCCAACAATGAGTGATACAATGATAACATTGTAATGTTTCGGTTCTAAGTACGTCTTAGCAGTAGTTCTCAAGCGCCACAGTTAGTACGGGTTCACAATCTCCTTGATCATGTTGTTTGCCATTGCACAGTGCTCAGCCCTGCTTCCCTATGTATCTGCCCTCTTCCCTTGTTTCTTTCCTTACACCTCAGCTTCCCTTTGCTGCATTTTCCCAACGGTTCTGTTGTTGGCAATGTGCCTTGCTCCTTTTCTTCTTTCTGGCTGGAGATGAAAAGCGCAGGGCATCGTGCTTGTTTTATGTCAAACGAAAATCTCAAATCCTAGATAGGAGTAATACGGCTGCCATGTGCTGCATCCGTCACCGTGAGGAAAAGCCCCCAGCATCACATTCTTGTTTGCCAGCCTGATCAAATTAACTCGGGAGGAGCTGCGAAGCTGTAAGCAAGGCAGCCATGAAAATGCACTGGCCCGTTTCAGAAGTCTTTAATGCTTTGATATACTGCTTATGGGGGTTTGTATTTTTTGTTTTCCTTTCTTTTGGTAGTAAGTTCGAAGAAAGATTCTGGTAGTATTACCAGTAGTTTTGACTTCTTGTCTAGATGGTTTTTGTGTTTTCTTGTCAGCACTGACTGTCGTAAGAATTTGCAGATATTCTTGCCGCTGATTTCCTATTCCATTTCTCACAGGTCTCTGCATGGGGCGGTTATGTTTTCATCATCAACCTTATTCCACTGCACGTGTTTGTTCTGCTGCTGATGCAGAGGTACAGCAGGAGGGTCTACATTGGTAAGTTTTGTTCCTTGAACAGTCATTGCCAAGTGCTAGATCATGAGATATGGAATTACACTGATGTCATCTGTATTAGGTGGGAATGAAGTAATTGCACATCAGATTGCATTTCATTAATTGAATGACTGAATATAGTCAGTTACTATCTGCAACAGCAGAGAGTTAAGACATCCCATTCACATTTCCAAAATTTTAAATGCACTGCAGCTAATTCATTGGCTACTTTTTAGTGCACTGAAAAAAAAAAAGAGATAACTGGATGGTTTGATATTCTTAAAGTCCTGTTAGTATATTTAATTTGTACGTTGTGTGGGTGCATCCTAAATAAAAAAGAAAGTTTCATTTTTCTTTTCCTGGTACATAAAACAACTGCTATTTTTAAAACGTTTTGCAGCAGTAATTTTGCAAATGTTATAGTCTATTGTGACATATACAGGAAAAGACACAGGGAATTTTAAACAACCGTGGAAGTTTTATATAACCCGGACTAAAATGCAGCATAAGAGTCTGCCACCTCCACTTGATTCCTTAAGATTTTCTTGGGTTAATGGACCAACCTCGCTGCCAGTTACGGAAATGTTTGGAGAGCGATCTTAGGAGAATAATTTTTTTATTTGATTTGCCTGATATTTACATACTATGTCAACAGTTTAGAGAGATTACCTATTAAATCAGTTGGCCGTGGTGTGGATATGTGAATGAAATAATTAAGAAGCAGTTCAGGGATTCAAAAATGCGTAAGTTAGCTAGAAGATTTTTGATCCCTTCATGCGAAGCCTTTACTAAAGATAGTTTGAAAGCACAGCATTCATTGAACTATAATATCATGCTTTGTGTTTGTAAATATATATATTTGTTACCCTTCTTAGTACTGATTTTCTCTTAGTATTTTTAGTGTATTTCTTTTTTCAGAACCTACTGGGGGAATTAGAATATTTACAGATAGTGCATAGTGATTCAAATATATAATGGTTCCTCATATTCCATTTTTCATTTTTTATACCCCAATACAGATATTTGTTACTTGCTTCTTAGTTATCTGTTTTTATAATCCAGAATCTGAAATTAAATTTAAAGAAGGGGGGAAACTCTAACCCACCTTTAATTTTAGTAGCGGTTAACTTTTTCATTAACTACTTGTTTATAATTATAGGGGAGAGCAATCTGTCTTGTTTTTCTTTTGAAATCACTTTATTAAATATTTTGATTTCCAGCTTCTGTGAGTTAGGCAAGAGAAAATGAAAGATATTTGATATAAAATCCTAAAAGGATGTGGTAACCAGAAACAAGGACGCAGAAGTACTCTTGTTTTTCCAGTGTTCAATGAACTAGTCTTTAAGCTCATCAGTGGAGAAGAGTTCTGTCAGTTCATGTGACTTAAAGTTTTTGGCGCCTGTTTTTTTTTTGCAAAGAGCTGCAGTGTTTTGAGATGTTATTGTCCTTCAGCTATGAGGGAGATGCACTTCAGCAGAGTTGTCAGAATTAAAACATGATTGCTGCCTTGCTGTTTCGTTTTAATTCCTGGCTTAATTCAAACTTCCATGGGGAGCCTCACACAGATGTCTGTACATCTTGCAGCAGCGTGCATGTTCTTAGGTTTGTTTAACAGGATGTTTTTGTAAAAACTGATAGGAATGTTCAAGCATTTCTGGGTAGAAATGAAAGTGTGTTTCATTGCCAGATATTCAGGTAGGATGATGAAGTGAAAGCTCATTGAAGTAGGGAAGATAAATACATTTTTGGAGCATGTGTGATGTGCAATTACTAGTGTGTGTGCAGGAGTCTCCTCTTTCTCAAGACTACCGATGTGCAGCTATAACTTTCTGTAACCTATTGACAGATGACAGCAGCTATTAAAATCTGCATCCATTTTAGAAAAATAGCCTCTTTATTTGAATGCAGGAACTGCTGATGTTGTCTTCCATTATGTTATGTATAGTTTCTCTGGTAGTTGCTCACAGGTTTAAAACGTCAGTGGTTTTACATTTGGAAAGGCACCAGTGTAGATTTAAGTCTTGTGCACTTGGGAGATTTGGCACTTTTCACTTCAATCTACTCTTTTTTTTTTTTTTCCTGTATACTTCAAAACAAAACACTTAAAGATAGGACAAGGGGAAATGGTTTCAAGCCAAAAGAGGGGAGATTTAGATTAGATTAGAGATAAGGAAGAATTTTTTTTACTGTAAGGGTGGTGAGACACTGGAACAGGTTGCCCAGAGCTATGGTGGCTGCCTTGTCCTCAGAGATGCTCGTGGTCAGGCTGGACCAGGTGCTGAGCAACCTAATCTAGCTGTAGATCACAGAATCACAGAATTGTAGTGATTGGAGGAGACCTCTGCAGACGATCTATTCCAGCTCCTCTGCTAAAAACAGGTTCCGCTGTAGTAGGTGGAGCAGAAAAGCATCCCTTGGAATTGGAAGGGACCTTCAATGGTCATCTAGTCTAACTCAAATAATTCTGTGATCTGCCAGCGTATAAAGCTAAATTTCTATAATTCCTTGCTTTTGTGTTATATCTTATCATATGCTTTTATTAACTACTGAAGTATTGTAAATCTTAAGATAATAAGTGCTTGTTTCTGGTGATTCTAATCCACTAATTGAAAACTGTTGATCATAGTCTCTAGAGCAGTTTTCAGTAGTCTTTTTTCTCAAGTTCGTGCAGTGTACAGTAACTGAAATTGTGTGAAATGAGTTTATCCAAAAGAAGGTCGGGTGTTTTTCTGGTTTTGGTCTAAACAAAGTTATAATCATGGAATCATAGAATGGCTTGGGTTGGAATGGTTCTCAAAGACCATCTAGTTCAACCCTCCTGCCGCAGGCAGGGTTACCCACCATTAAATTACTAGCTTTAGATCAGGTTGCCAAGGGCCCCATGCAACCTGGCCTTGAACACCTCCAGGGATGGGACATCCACGATATCAAATGGTTTTCAGAAATCTAAATTCTTGTTTTTACGTCACGCTGTTTGCATAGTCTGCACAGGAACATGGATAGTTTGTGATGCAGTTATCACCTTCATGTAATAAATTCCTCAAAAAGTTGTATCAGACCACCTGTTCTTTCAATACCAAGCAGGCAGATGTGATGGCTGCTTGAGAGAAGTAGGCTTTGAGAGGTGCAAAAAAAGTGGGCAAATGTAGCATACCAATTGTAGAATTAAAAATGATTCTTCAAAATGGTCTAACAGGTGTGAAATCTAGTGATTTATGCCGTCATTAAACCTCCACAGGATGGCAGTGTTGCAGCACTTTTATGATACAATAAATGATTTATGTTGTAGTGACTTCTTCAAAAACGAAGTTTTCTACAGCAGAAATACATTTCAGTGGCATAAAGAGGGAATAGATCGGTAGCGAGGCCAAGCAGCAGAATACTGATGCTTCAAAGAATACGGCAGCAAAGACAGCTGCAAGTGGTCGGAAGCATCATGACAGTCATTTTTGTGATCTCTGCAAAGCATACAGTGTCCTAGGAGTGTGATACACAGCTGCAACAAAAATAATCCCACTGGTATATGATGTGATCCTCAACGATGTGGTCCCCAAACCTGTTCTCTTAGTAAAGGATTATACGAGGACAAGGATCTCCTCATAAGATTGAGGCTGCAGCAAAGCCCAATGGTTTATGATGTATAGGAATGTTTAAAAAATCTTGGAGGTACGTTATTGCTGTTTGCAGCTGAGGGAAGAAAACCTTGTTTGGATTTGAAGTTGAGTAGCTGCTTCCAAGGTAAGCGGACTTGTGGTCGTTCGTAGTTGGTATTTCCCTCTCGTCCTTCCATTTCTTTCTCACCTTGGAGTATTTAGGAACCAAATCCTGTCAGAACGAAGTACGTGAATATTGTTTCAGTTAGAATAATGATCTGTGATGTTACTACATTTGTGTTCTTGGCTTCAACTTTCTGAGGGGTTATGAGTCCCCATTATCGGTATAGATCTGATAGTACAGATGCTCAGTATTCATTTCTAATTCTGTTGCTTTTCAGTTTCTTGGCATGTCTCTGTTCTTGTGTTAAAAATAGAACAAGCATACCTTTTTCATTCTCTAAGTAAGGAGTGCACTCTTAAATATCTTGTATCTTTGCAGCCTGCCTCCTTTAATTTCTCCTCTTATGGGAAGCTGCTTTTTTCACTTGTTACCTGAAATCTCTTCTCCCACCCATATTCTGGAAAAACAAGGAAATCAAATGGGAAGAGAAAACTTCCTAAGCTACAGCATTTTAGGTAGATGGTTCACTTCTGTAGGAAGAAAAACAAGCACCAACAGTGTAGGTAGGAAGAGCAGGACTTTGCTGCTTTCTCTAAGAATGCATTTTTTTAGGGGAAACAATGGCCAAAATATTTAAACCAGTACAGTTGTGTTTCAGTGTCATTCTTTGTTCGGAGATAAGGAACGGGCTCTGCTGGGGAATCAGTGCTTTGTAATGTGTATACTTATTTGTTCACGCTTTTCTCTTCTGCTTTCTCCCTCTTTTCTTCTAGCATATAGCACTTTCTACATTGTCGGGTTAATATTATCAATGCAGATACCTTTTGTGGGATTTCAACCAATTAGAACAAGTGAACACATGGCAGCTGCAGGTAAGAGAACTGTTTGCTTCCAAACAGCCTATTCAGCACAAGAAAACCTCAAACCCTTGTGACTGTTTCCTTGTGTTAGAAATAACTCAAACTAACAAACTAAACTGTTGAAGAAAATAGGTACAATTTAGTGTCTGTTGGGAAGTTTTCTTTCCAATCAACACATTATCCTTCTTTGTGTGAGCTAATGGAAGTAAAATGCCTCCATAACACTGAATCACTAATGCATTCTGACAAGCACTTATTTTACACATTGATAATCTCTGCTGTATTGCAATATAATGTTGCTTTCAAATGTTGTATAATTGAAACATTTGTTACTGGTAAACACAGTTCTTATTGAGCCATTCTTTTTTAGAGTTGATAATTTTTCAAAGCGAGTTAACTACAGATGACATATTACATATAGGAGTCTGATTTTTAAATTACCGATTTTAATCTTTTTGATTCTTTGTTTTCTTAAACTAAGCTTATTCCCAGTAGCTGTGAAGCATTCAGACATCTTGATTTCTTGACAGCTGTAACCTTTACTAAGTCCGCTAGGTGTAGAAGCATACATATTAGGAGCACAGACTGGTCTTGTGGTACAGCTTAATTTGTTAGATGGCTCCTTTTTTCAGTTATGTATTGTCACCTCAAATGTATTTTGGACAGCGATTGGAAGTTGATTGAAATTCACCACAAAAAATAAATATTTTTAGCATATTTTTGATATTGAGATTCTTTCAACATTCTGCCCATAATGGACAGAGTAGAAGTTATTATACCATAGCTTACATCAGAATAATTTTACAATTACTTAGTGAATAGAGATTTTGCTTTCTCTGGGGCTTTGAAACTAATGAATTCAACATCATGTATCACAATTTCATGATTAGAGAAACACCATATGCTTAAATTCATGCGGCTTTTTTAACCAGTGATTTTAGCTTTTGAGCGGCGAAATCGTTGGATTGATGTGATTATATACATTGAAAAAAATACCAACAGAAAATGCCCATGCTTAATATTAGACTTGGAACTTCCTTTTTGAGGGTGCAGGGTGCTTACCCAGCAAATTCTGATGTTTCAGCATTAGCTTTGTATAATTCAGTTGTCTGTGTTGCTTAGATGTTGGTTTCTTTCCTTTTCTTCCAATCCTATTGTTTTGTTCAGTAACTTGATTTCCATGTATTTCTTTATTAGGCTTGCTTTTTGTGTTGTCTGGGGTCTTTCTCTGTAACCCATTACTCAAACTGGCCAAGAGCTGTATCTTGTTTTTCCATAATGCCTAGGTTTATTAAACTGGCCTTTGTCAAAATATATGCAATCTAGTTTTCAGATGTTTCTCCCCCTTACTCCCAAGTTAATTTGGGAGCTAAAAGGCAGCTTTTAATCCATACTACGCAAAGTATGTTTAGTGGAGAAATTACTTCATTGCAATGGCTGAGGAACTATCATCTCTGTTAACTATTAAAGTGAATTTGCCAGAAGGTAATTTTATACTGGTTTTCAGATGTAAGGGTATACATTGTGTGTATTTTTCTAACCCAAATAGAAGGTAAGTTTGCCAGTTGCTTTTACAATTGTTTTTAGCATTTAAACAGAAATGTTTGTCTTTCTTTAGGTGTTTTTGCATTGCTGCAGGCGTATGCATTTTTGCAGTATCTGAGAGATAGGCTAACAAAGCAAGAGTTTCAGACCTTGTTCTTCTTGGGTGTCTCACTGGCTGCTGGTATTGTATTCCTGAGCGTCATCTATTTGACATACACAGGTAAATAAACGTGAAACCAGATTCTCTTTGGAGCAGGTAACTGAGGTGATCAGAACTTGGGTGAAGTCAAAAGTAGTTGTTGGTAACCCCAGAGCAAACCAGCACCCATATTACTTCATGTGTCTGTGTGCTGGAATTCACTCTGCTTTCTGGGCTGCAGGATTCTTTCCTGGGTTTGAGGATACTGAGGATATTTAGACTTATAAATCAGCTGAAGAGATCAGACAGATCATCAGCTGGAGAGCACAGATCGATATCACATCAAAATACCAAGAGTGCATTTAGAATTAAAGAATGGGAGGAGATGAACATTATAAAGCATGTGCATGCAGGACTAATTATTTCATTACTGAAAATGAAGTGTGTGCATGTAAATATATTTTGCGTACAAAACTTTGTAGCATCATTGCAATTTTTCCATAATACAGAGTATGATGCGAGAAGTCAGGTTGCAGTGAGGAACATACCTATAGCAAAAGCCTATTGGGAAGATAAGCATAGTTAATCTATTCTGAATAGCACTGATAAATCAAGATAAACTTAGCTACTTTATTAAATAATTGAACATGATTTCAATATTACTGAAATGAGTGTATGTCTGTCAGTTCCTCTTCTGCGGTTCAGCCTCCAATCTTCAAGATAGCTCTACCCAGCCTCACAAAATTAAGCTTTTTTTTGCATGGTTTGAGTTCCTCAGATGCCTCACTGCCTTTTTCTGATTCCGTGACCTATTTCTTTGGTCATTTACCTCCATGCTTTCTTCCTCCGTTGGAGAAAAAGTCACCTGTTTTCCTATATAAATGTCACCCGTGCCAAAACTGAATTCTGCTTGGTATAAATTGGGTGATTTTAATATATGCCTCATATATAGTCATGTTTTTTAGAGGGGTTGGTTGCTTTAAAAAAGAAACAACCACTTTCTTCAGATTTAACTTTTTTTTATATTAATAGAGATCTTTCTTGTACTTCCTTTTAGCAGTGTTTCCACTGTAGATTTTTTTATGGTATGAGCTGTTCTTTGGATATTTAATTGCAAGTTCTATTTTTGTTAATTATGATACCGTTATTCCAAAAGAGTACTCAGCATCCATACTTGCCTGAAAGTCTTCTAAACCTTGATGGTTTATAATTTGTGTGTGAATGTGTGAATGAGCAAATCCTACTGATGTCTGTAATTAAAAAAAAACAATCGGACTGGCATATCAAGACGTTTGGCTTCTAATCTCAATCTGTAGCAAAATATGTCTTACGTTGCATTTCTTAGAAAGTGTTAACATCCGTTTCTGAAATTCCATAATAAGTGTCACTGCTTTACCAAACAGAACAAATCTTGTTCCCTCACTTTTTCCTTACGTGCTGTGTGATCCAGGCTCCTGACCATTTATCTCATGGCACTCAGCCCTCTCTTTGTATTTTCTTCATAATCCTCTTGCAGCGGGGTGCTGACATCAGGACCATGCATCCCAGGTACAGCACCCGGAAGAAGGAAATTAATGTTTGGGATGGAAGTCCTGCCTGCCATAATCCTCATCATTCACTCTTCTTAATTTAGCGTTATTCACTCTTTTCAACTGTGTGATATTTTAACATTTTTCTAGTCAGCCACCAACGGGACACCAAGCCAGCGAGTACTCTGTAGTGTTCTGAGCTTATCAGTACAGCCAATTTTCAGCACATCCAGTTATTGTTTATCCAGCCTGCTCTTCTTCAGCTTACAAATGAGAAATGAAGAGAATGGTTTTAAAGGCATTTAGTAATGTATTTCAGGATGTTCTCCATCAAGATCTTTCTAGGGACTGAGGCTACTGGCCAGTAGTTCCCCTGGATATTCCTTTTTGCCTTTCCAAGAGGTGGAGCGTTAGCCATTTTCCAGGCAGCGGGTGCTCTCCCTTATCTGATCAAGATCATGGATAATTATCACAGCTGCCGGTTATTTCAGCACCCTCGGTTGAATCCCATCTGATACTGTGTTCTGGATACATCCAGAGAAGACAATAGCCAGGTGTTCCCTGTCTGCTGACATCGCATTCTTACTTGTGCATGCAATGGTTTGGAAGCAAGCTTTGCATTCGAGGACTGAAGGGGAGGATGTCTCGGCATAGAACATTACACATAATATTTAAATGTCTAAACAGAATATTAAATGAAAATCCTCGGTCAAATAATACTATTTGTATTTATCAGTGGGAAGACTTAGCACATCATGCAGAAAGGCTTAGCTAATAATTAAAGGGATATAAAGGTCTCATTTTGGATCCTCTTTATCTGTATGTAGAGAGAGCAGAAAGAGTTGCAAGGAAAGAAGAAATAAAATTTTAAACTTCCAGTTTTTGTCATCTTATAATGATGACGTGTATCAATATGTTTATATGTACATGCTTATCAGCATGTCAGATAGCAACTTTTATATTCTGTGTTGCATATAGATATATCAGTAGAGAAAAAATATGAAACGAGTGTTTTGTGTATCAGTGTTTTGGCTATTAATCATTCCTATCTTTTTGCTTAGGCATTTGAGAATAATCAAATACTTCCTTATCAATTTTCTTTTTCTTGTACTTCTTTACAGAACATAGGTTGCTATCAGTCATTCTAAGAGAAATATTTTAATTATTTTGCATCACCATGACTTCTGGAGGTGTGTCTGTCTTGATACTGAACTGGTCCGGTGTGATCTCATAACTAAAACTAGGTTCATGATTGGTAGACTTCCTAAGCTACCGAACGCAGTAGGCCTAGCTCACATATTCGGCACATTTAATGAAATTTCTTTTGGTATTTAGTTTTGTGCTATCCTTTAAAGGTGTAGACAAATTTTTGCATTTAAATACCTAGGCAGCAAAAGTTTTTTTTTTTCCTCTCTTTTCATTTTCAGGTTATATCGCTCCTTGGAGTGGCAGATTTTATTCACTGTGGGACACTGGGTAAGTAAAGATAAAGGATAACCTTTGCTATCAGTAGCATTCTACTGAAAACTGATAATCTTTTGCTCTCCTCATTCTCAAACCCATTTAGTATTTCAGTAAATGAGAATACAGGCGATTTTGATCAGTTACCTAAAGAGAACATTGGTAGTAACTGTTCCATGGTCTTTGCAACTACTTTACCTTCATCACTAATTTGTTTATTAAAGTTCTTGATTCTTTGGAAGTCTTTGAGTATGCTAATTGTATGCTCGTCTATGAAATGTCAGTGCTTCTCAGCATAAGATAACCAAAAGTGATACCAACACTTGAGGGCACGTTTCAGAATTACGAAGAACCTTAAACTTACGCTGTTTTCTTTGCACAACGTTGCACGAAATCACAAAGTTGTTACACGTGATCTTGCATGGTGCCTGTTTATTACGTTCGTACATCTGTTTCGTGTATACAGATGTGTACTCTGAACAATTTTGGTTTGTTCATCTGTGGTTTTGTAGATAAATATTTTGCTTTAGTTAACCTTCAAAAATCCAGCGTTGCGTTCTTTAGCCAGGCACTTAAATAACGGATGGTATGAATAAAACCAAAGGTATTTTGCAGATAAATGTGTTGAAGGTGGGTTTTAACTGGTAGATTTTTAAGATTAAAGGCAGGGGTAGGAGAACTTCAAACATTTGCAGTTCAGCTTTTTATCAGGCTTTGAAGGCCAGCTGATACAAGATTCTGTACCAACCCTGTAATAAATGTAGTAGAATAGGTATCAGTAAAGTAGCCTCAGATTTATTTGAAAAATATATAAATGTTGTTCCTTGCCTATAAATGAAGTGGTCTGCCTATCCGTGTACAAAACATCAGAATTTTGAGGCCTTGTGTGCATTAGAGAATCACATTGTGTTTAAAACACGTTAATGCATTTCTAAGTGAGACCTGGATATCAGTGAAGAAAAGGACATGTTTGATACCTCACCATTTGGGCACGGAGCTTTCCAGACTAGGGCTGTATGCAGAGCTGTCTTTTAATGTGGAACCCAATTTTGTTGTTGTCCGCACTGAGTGTTTGACGTGTTGTTTAGTTAACTTGCCTTTCCAAGTGTAGACAAGGCCTGATTTGAAGCATCTGAGAAAATGTGCAGACATCAGTAACTGGCCTGGTATTTAATATTTGGCTTCATCACTAGGCAAATGAAGGTGTTTTGTATGGAGAAAAGCTTTCAAAATACGGTACTGAAATCCTAGGAGATTTACTGTCACAGGTGATTATCACTCCGGAATATAACGATGGCTTCCATAGCTGTATGTTTTCATTCTGGTGAATTTGGCTTCCTGTTTAGCCATTGCAGAACAAAACATCTGTAATTCTCATGCTTTTAATTAGTATGGAAATGATCCTCTATACTGATGCTTGAAATAGCTCTGCACACCAAACACTTCCTAAATACAGTAAGACACGGGGACATCTTTTGGTACCGAAGTTTTGTCAGGTTTCTGCTAAATAAAGCGCTTAACATTTGAAATTGCAATGCTTCCTTTGAAATGAATTTCAGAATTCCTAATGCTTACAAGTTTTAATAATTTTATCTCTTCAAAATAATTTGAACTGAATTTTTTTTAAAAAAGGTATGCGAAAATTCACATCCCGATCATTGCCTCTGTGTCTGAGCATCAGCCTACAACATGGGTTTCCTTCTTTTTTGATCTGCATATTCTCGTGTGTACTTTCCCAGCAGGGCTGTGGTTCTGTATCAAAAACATCAATGATGAAAGAGTCTTCGGTAAGAGAAAATATTTTAAAATCGTTTCAAAACCTCTCGTCTTGCAACTTGATTCTGTTTTGGTTTCGTTTGCTCAAAACCGGTTTATGACGTGTTTAAACCTTTTCTAGAATGTGATATGTTTGAGGGGGGATGTTCAGAGTTGCCTGCATGCGGTGGTATTTACAGCTTAATAAAAATGCAGTTCATGTGGAGGTGGGTGGTACGGTGATGGAGTGCCTTATTGCACGGTGGGGTCAAAGTGTTCGTGCGGTTCTGTTGTGTGGCTCTTCCATGTGTGGATTGCACAGCCCTTGGGTTAGGGGTGCTGTTTCATATCCAGGTGAAGAGCTCGGAGCAGCAACCCTCCCCTACAGAGGTTCAAGGTGCCTGATTCCTGTCTGGGTACCTGGCATTCATCCCACCACAGAGGATGATGCGAAATGCCTTTTCTTAACAGATTTTCAGCTGTTGTAGTGAACTGAATCACTCGCTGTGGAGCAAGTGCTAGATAAGGCTCAAGCCTAAGCAGAGGCATGGGGTTTCCCTGTGCCAGCAACAACAGTTTGTTTGTTTGTACGAAGCTTTACTTTGACAGCACACTGCTAAGGCTATGAATGAGGCTTCTGAAGATGTAACTTGGAGTTGTAGCCCAAAAGGAGGAGTGAAGCGCACTCACTCATTCTTTTACGGAGGCAGAAGGCTCCAGTCCAGTACAGCAGCCTATTGGAATTACCCCACGAGCAACAGGAACATTTACTGTGTTCAGTCCTGTGCCTTTGGAGTATTTTGTGCTCTTTTGTTTATGTGAGTCCTTGCAAAAAGCAGTGCTGCAAGACTCCCTTTCAGCCTGCATCGTTTCAGTCAGCTTCAAGAGACCTGTGAGTGAGAACAGAGAGCCGTACCACTGCAATACAAAGTGCAGAATGTTTGTACAATGTAATTTGGTAAATCAGTGCCCCTTAATGATTTCTGTGGCAAATCACAGATCTTTCACAAAAGTTCGTGCTTTTATGTGTCAAGCTGTAGCAAACTAGCAATAGCCACTATTACATGAACAATAGATGTTCCTAACAGTGCATGCAGGTTGTGATCTTGTTGTTTTTTCCTCCTATGAAAAGTGTTGTGAATATTCCTATCCTGAAAATCCTGTTGGTTTTTTTTGTTGTTGTTGTTTTGTTGCTGCTTTGTTTGGGGTTTTTGGGGAGGAACAGGTCGGGGGGGGAAGCAAAGGAAGGGGGCAGAGATAATACTGTCCAGGAGAGCTTGCTTCAGAACAGGGCTTGCAGTATCATCTTCTGTACCTGTATTGTAATGTAGACAAGCCCCCAATTTGTTCAGGAATGTCTCTAAATTAAATTAAATTTTGATGTTTATATGAGAATCTAATCCTTGCTCTTTGTTTTTTCAGATTTAATAACTTGTTTGGCCTTTCTAACCAAATGAAACTACCTACTACTCCCATAGTGTTTTTGGTGTGTGATATTAAATTTCGCTAATAATGGATCTTCTGACACGTTATTAATGAATATGAAAATGGAGTCGTGTTATTGTTAATAGTTGTCAAGATGAGTTTCAGGAAGGACTTGAGGCTTAAAAGGGATATGCATTAATTAATTATCTCAGTAAATTAAGAAGCAGTACAAGATGCACGCTCCAGTCTTTATACACACAGATACTCAGCCCGCTCCCAAAAACAGTTTTCTGGTGAGCATGAATGCATGCAGTCGCAGGGAGCGTTACTTTTTAAATGTCATCAGTAGGTTTCTTTTTTTTTTTCCTCTGCAGTTGCTCTGTATGCAATCAGTGCAGTTTACTTTGCTGGTGTGATGGTTCGTCTGATGCTCACTCTGACTCCTGTGGTCTGTATGCTGTCTGCAATTGCTTTCTCTAATGTCTTTGAGCGTTACTTGGGTGATGATATGAAGAGGGAAAATCCACCAATAGAGGACAGCAGCGATGAGGATGACAAAAGGAACCCTGGCAACCTGTATGATAAGGTGAGGGGAGGGAGCAGAAGTTAGGAACTTAATTAAGATACGCTTTATTTTTATTTATTTATTTATTTATTTTAAACTTTTCTAAAGGTCTGTAATTTAGAGTAACAAAGTGCTGTTCTCCAATAAGCTGCAAGTGACGCCCTGAAAGAAAACCAGTGCCTGTATAGAAGTGGTACCTTCTAGCTGATCAGAGCGAGCCTTTAACCAAAGGAAGTCTGCAGTACTGACCCAGATTTCTAGATGGGTGATGGCAGGCAGTTGCTCCCTCTCCTTTAATACAGCAGTTCTGTGTCACCCAGTGTGTAACTGCTTCCCTCTTGTATTCCTTCCTAAACAGTGAAATAAAAGAATAATATATTTCATGGGAAGGTATTTCAATACTCTCATAGTCCTGAAGGAGATGGTGTCACCTACTCATGTTTTTATTTTTTAGCCTGTGTTACACTAACCAGTGCGTGAGGGTTTTCTCCCTGTTCCTCATAGTAGACTCCAGTGTCCTTCTCTCTTCCACTCTGCCTTATAAAAGGGCATCGTTGCGCTAAGCTGAGCTAAGCCACATATAATAGATTTTCTTCTTCTGAAAAGAATTTTGGGAATAATCCATTCTTTCAAGTTGCTGCATTGTCAAAGCATTCTTGTGCATACCTAGTTGATTTACACTAGAACTTGGTTGATTTTTGCAGTATCCCACAGCTTTTACAGGGTGCACATAATGAAGAAAAAGGCATTTCGGTTTCGTTGCTGTGGATGATTGAAGTTGCCATTAACAGCTGTGTTTGTGTTTGTTCAGGCAGGCAAAGTGAGAAAACATGTGTCTGAACAGGAGAAAACAGAAGAAGGACTAGGTCCCAACATCAAAAACATTGTTACTATGCTGATGCTGATGCTGTTGATGATGTTTGCCGTCCACTGTACCTGGGTAACAAGCAACGCATATTCCAGCCCTAGCGTTGTTCTTGCTTCTTATAACCATGATGGGTAAGCAGTGTCACAGGTCTGAAAATAGGGCAAAAGCATTTCTAGTTCCTTTGCATTTATAACTTGTTTTGCTTTTTATTATATTAAGGCAAAATTGTCACCTGAATGAAAAACTTAATATTCTACTTTTCAGAAGTGCATAACGTTTTTAAAAAAATACTTAATATGAATACATAAAAATAATCCTATCCAAAGCCAGTAAGCATGATAGTTTAAAAAAGAAAAAAAAAAGTATTTGGGTCATACAACTTGTTAATGAATATATAGTCAACTGGAAATGCATTTAGTCACGTCTTCAAAAGCAGTTTCAGCTTCTGGCTGTTCAGCTGTCCACGAGTTTAAGCTCCTGAGTACAGGCTAGGGACTGAATGCCTCATAGGGAGTGGAAAGCATAAAAAAGGCTTTGTTTGTGAGCCCAGATTTATCATGATGCAGTCAATTTCTTGCCAACATTTGTACTGATGTGAATAAAATGAACTGTGCTTTCCAGCACTCGGAATATCCTGGATGACTTCAGGGAAGCCTACTACTGGCTGAGACAAAACACAGACGAGCATGCCAGAGTAATGTCGTGGTGGGACTACGGTTATCAGATCGCAGGGATGGCCAATCGGACCACACTGGTTGACAACAACACTTGGAACAACAGCCACATAGCTCTGGTAAGCGCGGCAATGTTCTGCAGAGTACCAGCACCAAAGTGTCTTCTTTTGGGCAGATATGAAAGTGTAGATGTTTACTGAAGGACAGTGTAACACGAAGAAGCAGAGGTGGAAGGAGCAGGTATCTTGGCTGTTATTTCAACTCCATTCTAAAGGTTGGATTCAGGCTAGACGGGATCAGTTCTGCTTTCGGGTTCTCCATTTTGTTTTCTTGGAGTTTCCAGAAGTTCAGTTCCACTTCAGTTTGTCGTATTTTCTTTGTGGGAGGATGGACAGCATGGAGCCGTGTAACCATTCCCCTTGAGAAATGCACTGCAAAAACTCACCTGGTACCACTGCTCGGCCGGCACTGTCCAAACACAGATCAGTTCAGTTCAGCAATGCGTTTGACTGTATTTTGAGTGGCACTATGAAAACCGGCCACATGAAATGCAATTTCAGGCATCCTGGAAATCTGAGAAAGCTTATACGTAGCAGTAGACGTGTTGCAAGACTTGAAGCGATTGTTTTCTCAAATCTGCAGTTTGATAAAACATCTGTACCTTCAATTTCTTCCAGTTCTGAAGTTTAAGGGTTGTGCGTGCCATCTGAGGCAGGGTGTTTGTTAGCACTGTCTGTGTCTACAG
The DNA here is from genome assembly GCA_030625065.1 of Alectoris magna. Taxonomy (NCBI): domain Eukaryota; kingdom Metazoa; phylum Chordata; class Aves; order Galliformes; family Phasianidae; genus Alectoris; species Alectoris magna. The sequence continues at coordinate 109,364,805 of CM060561.1, read as the reverse complement.
GGGCACCATCCTTTTTTCAGAAACAAAGGAATGCTCTACATGGTAGCCTTACTAGGTGCTGTGTAGTCAGCCATCACTCAGTGCCTGCTTCTTCCCAGAAGACCTGTGTTCTGCGACGTGGGCAGAATGCCAGGAAGAGCTTGGGGAAAGTGATAAAATAGTTTCTGTCTTCTGTCAGTACCCAGCGCAGCAGTTGGACCAGATGTGCTGGCAAGCAGCATTCAAAATGAACAAATTAATTGAGTTGTGCTTCGAGCATACAAAGTACTGTGAAAATGTGTGAGGTGAGATGCTTTTGGCAGTGGCAGGGAGCTAGCACCAGCCAAAAGAAAGCTTGGGAAATGGAATCATCGGTGCTAATATTAGTCAGCAAGCTTTCCCATGTAATAAGGCTTTTCTCTTTTTTTCTTGCTGACCTGCCAGAGTCAGTGTGTTACAGAGCTTTCTAAACTGAATGTCTATCTGTCTGTGTTCATCTGCTCTATAGATAGCTCTGTTTTGCTGTTGCCAGTATCTATAGTGCAGATGCTGCGTCCAAACCTGCAGATTCCTTCAGGACAAGATGCATAAGGTGAACAGACGGACCATACAACGATCAACTGTATTTTGTACATGCAGTATCTGTGCACGTTACAGCACGTACTAGCAATGGTTTTTAATAAAGAATTCTCCCCGGTGTGACTGGAGAGTTGGTGCTGCTAGCTTCCATTTGCACACAAAGGGGGAAGTGAGCGCTACGTGTGTTTTGTGGCAGATCTCTGAATTTGTGTTTTAAATGAGGCATTGCCCTGAAATATTTGCCAGATGACTTTTTCCTGCACAGAAATGGAAATCTGCCAAATAATTTCACACAGATAAGGATAAGAGCCAAGAAACTGAGGTTCTTGGTCTTTTTGACAGATTGCAGCCTAAGCTTAGTATTTTCTAATTAAGTTCTTGACTTAACTGAATTTTACCCATTTGGATGCAGTATTATTTATATTGTAGTTGTGCCCTTCTACTATGGTGAGACATTATTATACTTTTAAGTACAAGAGATTCTATGGCACACAGGACTACCGAACTGATGCCAGTTATTGACCTAAGTGGATTTTATAAGTAAGTAAGTGTGAAAAATGAACATTCCGGAAGAATTTTTAGATACAGCTTTAAAAAGATTTTCAGGGCCAAAACATCGGCTTGCCAGTGCTACACTTTGAACTCAAAGATAGCTCTGTTCTGGTATTTTCTCTCCATAAACTTTCCCTGAATTCAACGCCAAGGGTGCCTATCTGCTACCGAGTGCCGTGCAGCCTGGCTGCATCAGCGGTGAGGGACAGAAGGAAGGAAAGGGGAAAAAAAAGGGGGGGAAGGAGGACAGCAAAAGAAGGACACAAACATCTCAAAACATCTATTCATGTCGGGCTGTCTGTTTAGAAAAGAATTTGCAATTTGGCATTTTTGCCACAGTAACTTTTTGGCAATGCTGGAGAAATCTGTAGCTGCCACAAAAGGAAGGCAGTTGTTACCACACTTCTTACAGCTCATTTCAGTAGGCAGCCCTTCTCCGTTTCCATTTAGGTTGAGCTTTTGGCCTTCTAAATGAAGACAATCTGTTTTATTTACCTAGAAGGAGATTGTGGGGTCTGGTGGGTAACCGTGTTCTTGGCCTTGCAGGTGCTTGATCTGAGAATGTGATCAGTAGGCAGCTGTACAGATACTGAGGGTGTTTTTGCTATGATGCAGGTGGGAAAGGCCATGTCCTCGAATGAGTCGGCAGCGTACGAGATCATGAGAAGTCTGGATGTGGATTACGTTTTGATTATTTTTGGTGGTGTGATTGGCTACTCGGGTGATGATATCAATAAGTTCTTGTGGATGGTGAGAATAGCAGAGGGGGAACATCCCAAAGATATTCGGGTAAGTAAGTAAGTGGAAACGTGGGGAAACTGAAGGGTTCTTGGCCAAATGTGTTCTGTATTTTCATCTCCACTTTGTTGGGTTGTTTTTTTTTTTAACCTTTATTTACTTCGTCGTTTTTCTGCTGTTCATCACGGTGGAGGGGAATCTCGGTTTACTGCAAGTATTTGAGGGGTTGTTTTTCTAGAACAGCAGCAGTGCAGAGGCCTGCAGTCTGTAGGACAGGTTCGTTCAGTATTTATTTAGCTATGAAAGGTCCGTAACCTCAAAAGCTTCTCAATTTCTTTTTTGCATTGTAATAGAAGAACAAGGTATCCTTTATCATTCCTGGCTGCGTCTCACTGTGCACCGCTGAATTACTAAAAAAGAAAAAAGCATTCAGAACATTTCAATAGTTGGTGTTACCAATTCCTTCAAACTCTGTAATAGCAGGAGACAAGTTAGTGTTAATATTTATGTAGAGTTGAAGTAAGTTATTTGAATGTCTCCGATTGCAGAAGTCTGCAGTAATATTTGCTTAAGCCAAACAAAAACTTTCAAATAGCACAGGCATAAGGGAGAAGCTGCATGAATAGTTTTATCTTGCACTTGTATATTAACAGTGTGGTGCTTTTTACATTTGAAGAGTAATCCTGGTAGATGTCCTCCAACTAGTTTGTATCTTGTCAAGTCAGTTTTCCAGTGACTGCTTACAGTAAAGTGACAAAATTTGTAGTGAGACAAGAATATGGATGTAGGAAAACTGTTCCGCAGCGTTTTAGGTTGCAGTGAGGTAGTTTGTAACTGACTGTACCTTCAGTGAGCACCATCACGACTGACTTGAATCAGCTTTTAAACTGCAGAAGTCAGAAGAATCTAAATGATTCTTTATGAAAGTTTTGTTGGGGTGGTGGGGGTGGCGGTTTGGTTTTGTTGGTTTTTGTGGAGAAAGGAATGAGAAATTACCTTACATAGAGGTTTAGTTTATGTTGATTCTATCTATCTTATCTTCTCTTGCTCTCAAAGGAAAGCGATTACTTCACTCCTCAGGGAGAGTTCCGGGTAGACAAGGCAGGTTCTCCAACACTGCTGAACTGCCTCATGTATAAGATGTCCTACTACAGATTTGGAGAGATGCAGGTTAGTGCTAACTAACTCTTCTGCTAAATCATAATTAAAATGTGAGAATACAAATGTTACTTTGATGCATTTTCCACTGTTTAGATTGAGTACTGCTCCTAGTAGTAGAATCATAAGTAAGAAAGTAATCTTTAACAGTTAATCGCAGCACCTCCAAACTACTTAATGCACAGAGCATTTAGGCAGAAACAGCTGTACTGCTAAGCTAGACTGGCACTTAGCTTTGTGCTGTTCTTTACTTGGCCTCAGATGAGTGTCCTAATTCCGTTACGGAGAGCACTCGATAAGCTTCAATTCTTTTGTGGTGGGGAGCATTTCTTGTTTGTAACAGCAAAACAGAACTATTAATAATTGTCTTTATTTAGTACGTATCAGAAACCACCCGATTTCTATCCAAGTCACACCGGTGTTGTAAGCTGTGCTATATAACGGGGAGGGCAGAATTCTCAGAGGGAGACACCAGTCCCCTTTGGGATCATCAAACACATGTGTAGCTAAATAGGCCTGCTTTGCTCTTTCCTCCTGCTCTCACCACCAGCCCTTGCCCCAGGGGCTCTTCATTCTGATCTCTTTGCACAAGAGCCCTTTATTCAGCTATAACTTTGAGGCCGAGGGATCGTGTTCTTAGCACAGGGGTCAAATTTAACCGATAACCCTAATAAGGAACTGTTTCAGACTTGAACGGAAGAAACATGATGATAGTGCAAACTATTTCAGTATGAGAGTAGAAAAGTACACATCAACAGCTGTGCCAAAAAAAAAAAGAACCCAACCTACTATGAGCTGTTGTACCTTTGTCTTTCATTGGAATAGCTTAATCTCTGAATGCAGAAGTGGTGTTTCCATTGAAGATACAAAGTGCTGTTTCCTGCATCAATTGTAGGAATGAGCGAGACTTCTCAATTTTGAAGGGTTGAGAATAAGAGAGTATTTTCCGTGTAGCAATAACCAGTGTAATAAAGGAAGTAGCATCCTTTGAGCAGACCAGTGGAAACTGCTGCCACGTGGTATAAAGCACCACAGCTTGTGGTGATGTGCTTTTGGGTTTTGTCTTGAACTAATACACAACTCCAATCTTTGTAGCTGGATTTTCGGACGCCCCCAGGATTTGATCGTACGCGAAACGCTGAGATTGGAAACAAAGACATTAAATTTAAACATCTGGAGGAAGCCTTTACTTCAGAGCACTGGCTGGTTAGAATATACAAGGTGAAACAACTAGACAACAGGGAGACGCTGGATCATAAACTTAGAGTAACCAACATTGTACCGAAACAGAAGTATTTGTCAAAGAAGGTGGGTTCCCAGTGAAGTAACTCAGAGGGTCGAGAGAGGGCAATTTATTTTTAAGTCAATCACATAGCGGGTGAATTATGTATTTCCACTAGCCAGAATGTTACGGATACTGTTCATGTTAGTGTCCAATATCAGACCTGCCTGCTGGTAATAATTGTTAATTTACTGTCTGCTAAACTTACAAGCATGTGAAGACACAAGGCTAGATTTTTTTTAGGCAGAACGCTAACTGGAAATAGAGCGTGTCACTGGCTGTTACAGCTCCTAAGTCTTCATGTAACTGGAAGTATAATCTCTAAAGTAAATCAGTTCATGTTTCAGTAACTATGGCTCACTAAGTAAATTATGTGGAAGTTGCTTTCTGACTTTGTTTGAAAGTAGTGATGCCTAGAAGTTTAAAACTGGCACTTTTGTATGAAATAAATTAAATATGAAACTTTTGTTGATGGAACTTAAGTGTCTGGCTGCTTACTGTTTGAAGTCATCTTAGCGTTAGTTTGGCGCGCTACTTCAGCCTGCTAAGAAGGATTTGTTATCAGGGAGCTCGGGAGAATCGCAGCAGCAGCAGCCCTGTCCTTCACGGCCTCTGACCCCTGTGTATACTAACATACGTTGCAAAAGGAATCCCAGGATCCTGTCAGAAAGAAAGGTGTGTGAATTAGCGCAGGCAGTAAACATACGCTGCGTCATACAAGTACAAATAAGGAATGTTGGAAGGGACTGGTAAAAATGGTAAAAATTGCATATTTTAAGTGAAGTAAGGCCAGGGAAGCCAATCTTACTTTAAAAAGACAACAGAAGTTTTTCTGTGCCTAACTTACAGTGTAACTTTTGCTTGTAGGTGATAAAGCAAGGCTGTATGTAGTAACGGTAGATGTACTGACTTCACTAGAGCTGTGGATGTGCCAGTTCTGTCTAAAGGCAGTTTTGATCCCGCACCAGCTGTTGTAGCACCAACTACTAAAGGATTTCCCACCAAGGAATCAGTGAACCGGGAAAGCCGGGAAAGAACTCGGGGCCAGTGTCTAAACTCAGTTTGCTTAAGCGCATGCTGAGGGCTCTGTAGTAGCTGAGGGTTTCAAAGGGTTGCTTCCTTACTGGAAGTCCAGTCCTTCTCCTGTCACTCTTCCACGATAAGGGTGACATTGCTCTACCTCACTGAGGTAGCAAGTCTGAGTATTGTGTTCATATCACACTTTAAAACACTGTTATTTTTAGCAGAAAGTTTAAAAGTCACATTGAATGGACGTAACGGAGCCTGCTGCTACGCACAGTACATTGCAGCACGTGTGGGAGCTGCCCACTGTGCAGCTCTGCTCTCCAGGAGCTGACTGTTTATTTATGCAATTTTGAAATTCCTATGAGCCAAGACTAACACCAACCAATACTTCTCCCCATCACCACCTTTATTAAATAAAAAGAAGAAAGAGGAACCTAAAATACACTAATAAAGACCCATGAGCAGAAGGCACTAACAAGCCTGCAGGCAGCAGAGGACTGAAGACTAGAGTATGACTGTGCAGTTTCTCTTCTTTTTGAAAAACATATGTTTTGTGCAAACAAACATTGCTATCTACCTTGCTAACTACAAAGAGAACCAAACAGGGCAAGAGACGTAAGGTGGCATTTCCAAACAGAAGGAATGCTCTCCGTCGCTTCTGCTCTTTGGCCTATTTAGCAGAGCTTTATCGCATTGGTTAATTATTAATTCTGCCTCAGCACAAGCTTTGAAAATAACTCTACAGATTGTGTTATGCATGTGCAGCTTGGAAAAGTACAGCACGCGCGAAAGCGAATGCTGGGGCACGAATTAACAATCCCAGTTTTAAAAGTAATAAACAGATAATACTTAGTTGAGGATTTACCCATTAAGCTCTTTAAAAATAAATCTGATGCTCAGACTGAAATGCACGGCATTAAAATCGCGGTCAAGATTAAATCATTAACTAATACATTGTATTCTGTTTTTCTTTTTAGACCTCCAAAAGGAAGCGTGGCTACATTAAGAATAAACTAATTTTAAAGAAAGGCAAGAGACCCAACAGGAAGACAGTTTAAATACACTGTTCCGAATGCTAATACGAAGCAGTTGTCCTTGAGATAACCGGTCTTTGCCTTTAGCTCGAGTCATGTTTCACAGCAACATGAGGGTACAGAACCATCATTGGTCCAGATTATTGTACAAAATTTTCAGGCAATGTCTGATTAAAAATATTGGCTTATTGAGAACAGCTGTTTTAGATTTGTAATGTGAAGCAAGACAGAGCTGCTATCCAAGCCTAGCAGCATTTTTTTTATTGGTACATATTATCCTTCAAATCGGTTGAGAATTGGGACTGACTGCACCAAAGAACCCTGTAATTTGGTCCTTGGCACATGCATACTTGTCAATCTTTTTGGGAACACGTTCAGCTGAAGAGCAGCAGCATGTAAACTGGAATGGTTAAATCTAAAATGACTTGTTTTCGACAATTACGAGGAAATAAAGCTGTCTTTGAAATTAAACCTTCAAAATAAGCTCCTCCCATAATTACTGCTCCATGGTTTCTTCAACCGTCCTTTCCTCTCGCTGCAGGCTGGTTTTGATCTGGGGTGTAAGAAGCAAAGCTGCAGTTCCCAGCAGAGCTGACAGGACAGATAACTGGGGGACGGCTCCGACCGGATGAGCTGCTGTTGGTTAACAGTGATTGCAGTATTGCTGCCTTACGCTATCGTTTCATCAGGTAGACGAGGCAAGCCTTGCACATTGCAGATACAAGGGCTACATTTGCATCCTCTGGAAAAAATCTGAATCGACAGTAATGAATGCTATAGAAACGTACAGCTGAGCACCATACGGTGGCTGGTGCTTCAGAACTGAAACTAAACTCTCTTAGGTAAATGTTTACATTAGTAAAACAAGCAGAGCCTGTTGTAGGAAAGAAAAAGGTTGACAGGTATACGACCCCTTTTCTGTGGCTGGCAGTGGTAGAGGGTTTGCAAACCTCTTCCCCCCTCACCGCCTTCACCTGCGAGGACAGAAGTTCTTCTGGAAATCTGTTTCTCCGCATCTTTATGTAGTGCTCAAAATCAACTGAAGAAATCCCCGCTATAGAGCTATTTGCGACGTCTGTCTTTTATACTGATTTCCTGCTTGTTTTTTGTTGCTTTTCTTTTTAAAGAAAAAGGTGGTGAAAACCGTCACATTAAATGCACTAAAGTAATATAAATGGAGATTGAACGTGTTCACTTTCCAGCTATAGGGAAACTTTATACAGACTTGAACATTTTCTTTTGATAAAATGGAAGAAAGGGTTTTGCAGTTTGTTTTCCTGCCACAGGTTGTAACTTTTTACAGAAACCAAACTTGCATCAGTAACTTGATGTGAAGCGCAGAATAGTATGTACCTTTCATGAAGAAAATGTAAATTTACAGTGTTCTGACGAGAATGTTACTCCTGACTTCTTTCCCAAGGTGTAGAATATTTCTGATTTACGAACTCGTTTCCAACTCCTGTGGTTTTTACAGACCAATACTACAGCTGCAGCGTTTTCACAGAGGTGATTAAATCTGGATTTCTGGCCCCGTCATTTGGAGATTTCATTTCTATTTCGTTGCTTTCAAGCTCAATGCAGACCAGTTGTTGACTGTAGGGGAAAATAAAGTTAATTCAAGTTTTGTGTTAATAAGGGTGTTGTGTCGGTTTTGTTGTGGTTATTCGGTAATGTGGTGCTTACAGTCCTAGCAATAAATTCATGCATTCAGACTGGGTAATGCAAAGTTACTGACCTCAGGAAGTTGCCACAGTGAATCCACAGCAGCTACTTATTAAAGCTGGAAGGATGTTAAGTTAAACACAGGACCTCCGCTGTGAGGAAATCCAAAGCAGCTGTGATAGTTCCAGGGAACACGCCCTGCACTTGAACAGTGCCAGCAGCTGGAGAAGCCCGAGAGGTTGCCATTGCTTACATACAAGCAGAAGGGTGATGCACAATTCGTCGTATTCCAAGCAAATCTACACCCTGACTGCTCAGCAGTGGTAAAAAAAAAAAAATAAGCAGTCAGGCATTTGAAAGACTGTGCAAAAGTCAGCTGAACAGGTGCTGCTGGTCAGTCTCCTGTTTAGCTGTAAGGCAGCCTTGCTTAAGAGGTGACCCTCCCATCTCCAAGTATCTATACAGTTCTGTGAAAAAACGTTTTCTATTTTAGCTGTCAGTGTTTTCCTTCAGTAGAGCAGAAATAATTACTAATTTTATCGTACTTTTAAAGCAACACGAAAGAATAAGCAGCTAACTTCAGGAATCTCAACCAGCCTGGGCTCAAGTTTACCTACTGCTTGCTTACCTGAGCATTCTTAAAATCTAATTTGACTTCAAGGCTTTTACTACTAGTCTGCATTACAGTGAAAACTGGCTTTGACATCATTAGGGAAAAAAAAGAATTTCCACCATACCAGCAGGCACTGTGTGACCTTCCTTGGTCCCTCAGGAACCAGCACATTGCAGGTGTCCACTTCTCCCATCCTCAGTTCTCTTATGAGAGCTGAACCCCCCTTTGTACCAGCAAAGGGCAGCACACTCAGTTCACATCTTTCTCCAACCTACCTTCCATCCTGGGTCTTTACGTACAGCCATCCATACCTTGTTGCTCTACTGAGTCGAAGGTGGTAGAGCACAGTTGAAGCACAGTTGCTACAAAGGAGTAAAAATCTAAAGGGAAAAATACGTTTGAGCCAGGCTCGGCCCTTCAGTTGCTGAAGAACTACACCTGTGGACTCAGCTGGTGCTGTTCAAGTTTGGCACCACTTGGGCAATGCTGTGAAAAGCAAGGAGGGCACCGCTACTGCTGTTTATCCCAGCAGAAACATTAGGACATGTGGAAGCAATTCCAGAAGAGGAGGAGAAGCTGTTCATTAGTTAAGTACCTGTCTTGATAGATTTACTCTTGGAAGCAGCAGTTAAATGCTTTGACTCAGCCCTCTGTACATATCAATGCCACTGAGTGAAAACTGAAATGAAATCCCATTTGGCAGTGACTAAAGCTGTCAGTAACAACGCTTAAAACATGCCATGGGCCTGAAGCAATGCAATAAGAGGTGAAGAACATGACTGAACGATATCTCCTGTCTCATTTACAGCCAGGGTTGGTCTCTGTTTTGCATTAAAACAAAGTCCTCTAGCATGGTGTTTCCCAGCAATGCGGACGAATGTTTAAAACAAACCAGACTCACATAATCTGACATCTGAGAAATGCAGACCACGCCAGTGTCCAGTGCTGCAGTAGTCCAGAGTTGTATTTTAAGAGAATCTCTTGATGAGATTAAAATGAAACGATTTTCAGAACTGAGGGAACACCTTAACCTTTCTCCTTTCTCTTTGCCAAAACAAGGCCTGTGCTTCCCAGAACTTTCCAAAACCGATGCTACCCAGCCCTGTGCTCTCTGTGCCCAAGCCGCCCAAGCTAAACAACATCAGCTGTACGGTGTCTGGCAGCAGTAACAGGGAGGGAACACTTAAGTACATAAACAAAAGGCAGAACTCCACTGACCAATCACTCCCATCAGAACCATGAAAACAGACCACGTGTGCCCTACCAGCACTGTGGCAGACCTGGAAATAAACGTTCCTTGTTAACTAATTCTTCGATGGAAAGAGAGAGGGCTTCCCACTACTGAATGAAACATCTTTTATTCACGAGCATCGTAATTTTAACTTCACAAACCACGAAAGGAAGGCAAACCAGAAGAGACTGCCAGAGCATCTTTTTAAATGATGAAGGTAAAAATTTTCTTTCTGAACATTTCTAAATTGAGGGGGAAAAAAAAAAAAAAAAGTTGCATAGGCCTTCCACAGGTGTGCACAACAGAAATCTGAAGTACATGGATGACATTACAATTCTGAGTGTATACACTGGCTACTTAAAATGGAAAATAATCACTCGCATGTCCAGGACAGCTACCGGAACAACCTACAGAATAAGGCTTAGGAATACTTAGCTTTCGGTCCTGTGAAATGTACTGAACATGTAACTATCAGAAAAGGAAAATGACACTTCTTGAATCTCGTTCTGAAATCTCTTGCTGATGGGATCTTTAAATAAGAGACTGTTTTAATGTTTGTCTCTCCCGAGTTACTTTGGAAAAGAAGCAGTGGTGATGGTATCCGGGGACTCGGCATCGAAACAGACATTTATCAGAGCACAAGTGGAATGTTCTCGGTATGCACAACCAACCAACCATGCAGACAGAAAAAACCTTCAATGAATTACAAGCATAAAGTTACTCAAGTGTCCCAAGGGAATGACTCCAGCATCCCTGCAGCTGTGACAGTGGTGCCATCAAACCCGTGAGAGCTCTGCCCTTCTCCTAGCAGGGGCCGGCACCCCACAGAGAGGTCGTCTCCTGTGGCTACTTTCAGTGAGCATGTGTCTTCTTTGGTGTGTGACAGTCAGAGGTTCTGGGAAAAAAGATGTTCCTTGTGTTTAATTCTGCATTTAGAGTGGTCTTTGTGATGATGCTACAGACTGCGCAGGTAGCTCCAGCTACCTATCAGACTAATCTAAAACAAGAGCAGAACCATGACAGGTGTACAGCCGGCAGGTGGTAAGGAATGCATTTTCCTGACCGTACCTGGTGGTGGTATTCAGTGATTACCACAACTGCATCACTGCGGTGGTGTTACAGAGAAACACTGACTACAGCTAAAAATAAGATATTTCTTTAAAACAAAAAATTGTCAGTTACAAAACTAAGCTCATTCAGTCCATGTTTTTCTTAAAAAATAGTATTTAAATCACTCATAAATCTTTCTAACGTGCAAAAAAAAAAAAAAAAAAAAAAAAAAAAGCTATATCCAAGCAGACAAATAACATTCATGAGGAAAAGGAGGCCACACTTCACTGCATAGGGTTCTGAAGTTCAGCATGGAAAGATCTATCAAGTGTTTTGTGCAGTGAACTAATGTCTCCTTGCGCACACACCTCTGTATGGCCTTGAGTTACTCAAGAGATTTTAATATCCAGCAAAAAATAAAGCACTATAAAATGCACAACACTCAACAACAGGTACGAACGACACTTTCACCTAAACATATTAGTGTAATAGGTGCAAAGCAACAGTCATCCTATTAAGAAAGTAGACAAAAGGCACAACATAACCAGCACTACAGTGAGGCAGGGCCCCACGACAGCGGGTGAGAAACAGAGAGGTTTCTTTGCAGAGTGCTGTTAGAGCAGCACTGAGCAGAAGTCGGCACGTCTTACATCTGTTTGCTGCCACTCCTCCCGAAAACACCTTCACTTGTAACAAACACAAACTAAAAAGCAATGAAGGTTTAAGAAATTTATAGAATTCACATCCTTTTGTGTCATAGTGGTTATCTTACAAAGCAAGATCAAGCTGCAGGATTGTTTACTCTTTTATTTTACAAAACAAATTACATCCCATTTCATTTGTTTCATTAATAAAGTTCTTGTTTCAGTGTAGTAATTTACTAAATCATTACTTGAACATCAGAAAATCATTCATTTGAAAAGGCTTCTCATTTCCACCCACGAGGAACCATTCAAAGCAATCACCTGGGCCACAAGCGAAAGAAATGAAGGTACAGCTCTGCGTGACCAAAGACTGAGGGGCTCTGACCCCTCAGTGACAGCAGCAGTGGGCAGGGGCAGCTCTGGAGGCTCAGACCCACTGTAGCAGCCACACCCAACTCACAGCCTGGCATTTCTGCACAAGTGCATCAGCAGCAGTTTGATTTTAAAGGCAGGGCCGTGAACCTGGGCCCCGTGGTGGGGGGAATGGGTTGGGGGGGAGAAGTTGAGGCAAATAAGTTTGAAGACCTCAGCTCTATCTGCCAGGAGGGGTTTAGCAAAACATGTAACCAAACGCATCTGCATGACAACAGCCAAAGAACATCACACAGCAAGACCAAAAGCAGCTGGCTAGGAGCGACTGGAGACCTGTGAAACTTCTGAAGTAGGAACAAACAAAACAGTGAGGACACGCCGGGTTAGTGCCAACAACGTTCTTGAGAAGGTATTGCTACTTCTTGTAAGAGCAGAAAATTCGCGCCGCAAGTGACAGAAACATGCTCTTAAATCAGCATCCCAAAGAGCGCTGTCAATGCATCATTCATACGTCAAAGTGAGTTACCCCGTGACTGTTGGAACGGAACGACTGCCATTAAGTGACGTCACATTTCAAGTGCAAAACATTTTTGGCAAAAGTGAAAAATAGAAAACCTTAACCACTACTAATAAAAAAGTGGTTTTTAAATACTAGCACAGGGCCTGATCCTGCAAGCACGCAACTCGTGAACCCCAGCTGATGGCAGCCAGAGTTCTGTGCCCTAACGTTTAAAGGATAAGGTCTTTAAATCACCATTAGTGTTTATACTTTGTTTATGTGTAGTGTAAGTAACACACACACACAAACACACATGCATACTGTGTGTCTATATGTGCGTATATCGTACACGTGCGTGTGTGTCTGTATATTCATACACACCAAATGGCTCCTGAATCACCTTGAGCTTGTGGTTATTTGAGATGCACTGTTCACAGTATATAGCTTCTCATTTGTATCTTCTGATAACGAGACCTACTCAGCGACATTTTACAAGTTATATACTGTATCTTTATAATGCCTTTAAGGTAAAGTTATAAGACAACTCCTGTATCTTGTCAAAGGCTCTTCCAGAGAGGATTCAAGTACTGCCAACCATCTCCCTGTAAGAAAATTAGGGACAGGTTACAAACAAGATTTATACATAATGCATCTGCATACGTCCACATAAAAGCTAAAACGCCACCAATCGACACTAGAAACCATCCCTGTCCTTTGCAAACTCTGTGCTTAATGAACTTACAGGTAATTTTTGCAGAAGGGAATTCCCAAGGTGAAGAGAAGAAATGGGAAGATGCAGCAGATAAACTACTGGTTTAAATAGCTGCACACACTGGCTAACTTAAACACAGTTGTGTAATGATTCTCTCGGTACATCTTATTTCCCCTTCCCCTCTTCTCTAAGGAAGAACAAAGATGAACTTTGTAAAATCCATCTCATTTCAAGCAGATGAATCCCAGGACTGCTTACTTTCATTGGACATTTGTCCCTACGAGCATGTTCACTTTGCTATGCTAAGAACAAGATTATCAGGAGAGCACTTGCAAATCTAGCTGCGGATTTCAAGGTAAAAAGCAAAGTTTTAGGTGCCTGACACGACGTACCAAAAATTCAGTGTTAAATTCAGTCTAATTGAACAAAAGTGAACAAACGTTCAAAATAAACACGGAACAATCCATTGCTTCTCTCTAAAAGCTAAATTCTACTCAGAATAAAATAATCAGTGATACATAAGAACACTAGCCCATGGTAAAACCACAAAGGTCCATCTGTACAAGCACTCATCTGCACAAAGATGCTACTGATCTTAAAAAAGAAAACATAATGCAGTACCTCTTTGGCAAAATATTTTGGCTTCCATGGGGTTGTAAGAGCCGCACGCTGCCTCTCCTCTGCTCGCTGTCTCTCTTCAAGGTGGTGTTTGTGTTCTGTTGCTGCATCAATGTTGCCTTCCTTCAGAGAATTGGTGACGTGCTGCCAGAGGTGCCTGTGTGATGGGGAAGGAGCACATGTGACAGTCAGAGCCATGCCCCAGGCGGGCACATGGCTACAGCAGCAACGCAGCCAGCGTTGGGCTGGTGCCACGTTGCCATGCCACCTCCACAAGTCGCATGGATGCTGAACCACCACTTCCACTACTGTACCCATTAGTGGACCACATCTTCAAACACACTCAGTACCCTGCAATCTCCCACAAGATACATTTCTCAGCAGCTTCTGTTCCTTGACTCTTCACAACCCAACCGTTTTTCCTCAAAATTGATGAATGGTTTTACCGTTTCCTGTTCACATCCTTTACTGATGACCCACCCCAAATGACAAGCATTTATTCTGCGCATCTTTGCAGCCTGCTTTGGAATGACATGGCAGAAGCCAAGAGAACATTAACCCGGGACACTGACTGCTCCCACTGGCTTACTAACAGAGGTGCTGACACACACTGATGCTCAGAAGCCCTTCAAGGTCTTATTTTCAGTTGACAATAACTATCAGTACATAACCAGATTTGTTTCTCACCAACAGTATTCAGATGCAATGCTTCCTCATGCTGTATTCACTGAGCAGCACCTTGGCCCCAAAACATACTAAGAAACTGACTGCAACTCCCACATATTTCCAGGGGTTTTTAAATGAGTTTGTTGACAATCTGATAAACTGCATACCCTGCAGAAGCACTAGATAACTGTAATTTGCTTACCAGTGTCAAAAAAAATACAACAAATGCACTGCAGAGTTACTGCTTTCATTATTTACTCCAACCTTTCCTTGTTACTAAACCACAGGGAAAAATGAGCTTGTGATAAACAGATATGTCTAGAAAGTAAACAAAAAAATGACATCTGACCGTGCACAATGCCTCAAGATACACCACTGGACAATAAAGAAATATATTTAAAGATTATAAAATGAAGTTCAACTCGTGTTTTTAAATCCTCCAATAAAATGTTTCATAAAATGCTCCTAAATTCAATAAAAATATTGATTTTCCTGAAGATAAGTGAAAACCGTTATTGACAGAGAATAGCAAAATGAGTTTTTTTCTAACATACCTAAATCAGATTAGGCAGGTGACGTGAGTTCTGACAGCCTAGAAACACCTGCATGTGTATTTCTGTCACACTGTACCATATTTTACATTTCTGTATATAAACACACGTCACATATATTACAGGTATATGTATGAAATACATAAAACGTGCAGTTCCAGCATGAACTAAAGATGCAAAGTTACAAACTGACTAATTTGGCTGCCGTGTTACAATCCAAGAAATACATAAAAGGCTGCATTACCATTTTCAAATGCTCATTAAAACACGTGTGAGCATTTTTCCCACTAGAAAACTCATGTTTACACCATTACAGTGTCATTTATATACCAAAGAGCCAATACACAGCTTCAGCTACTTGCACCTAGATTAACGTGGTAAATGAAAGCAAGGCTTTTTAGAACCACACTGTTGATAACTGCAGCTTGCTTCAGGATTCTGTTTTCTCCCCTGGGATTCAGAAGCAGAATGCTGTAATTCTTCTGCCTTACCTTGATTCCAGCGGGCCTTGTTTTGCTATTGGTCTAATCTTCTTCTTGGTAACAGGCAGTTTGCTAGTGTCAATCACTTTGGTTTCTCCATTGCTGTAAGTGAATTCCAGCGTGCCATTCCATTCTCCCTGTGCCTTGCATACAATGGTATTAGTGGGATTATGTTTCACTTCAGCTGTAACCCTAATTCAAGAAGAAAAAAAAAAAAAGACCGCAAGAGTAATAACTGGTACCATTCATTATCATATTATTCATTATAAAAGCATTACCACTGTACTGCTGCTAAGGCTACAAGCGTGTTCTTATGTCTGTGAAATAGTTTTTCAAGCATAAAGACACTGCTCTCCAAAGACCCAAATAAAACAGGGAGGAGTTTCCTCTGTGTGTGCCTGTATGAACAAGCACACTGTGTGCTTTAGCAGCTTGTGTCAAGTAATCTGCAAATTCGCTTCGGTTTTTAGATGATTAAACTATCACAGCACAGCCATCCCCATTTTGATGGGCACCAATTAATCTGTCCCTTTTAGATAACGCCCTGTCAAAACAGCCCATGTCAGTTATTAGCCAGAGCACAACGTTGAAGTGGTTGACACACATATGGAAGAATAAGATGATCAACGGTAATTAAACAGAGGCAACTGTGCAAAAGCACACCTTCCCAACAGGCACTGCAGCCATGGAAATGGCTACAGTCTGCAGCAGAACAGGAAAGGGAGCTGTGTGTGTTAATGATTGTGTCACCAACTTAAGCATGGAAGTAAGATACAAGCTATCTTGCACAGCTCTTCCTGACCCTCCTGACACTCTCGTAAAGGGGAACCAAAGACAGATGAGCAATAGTTTCATCCAGAATTTCAGTGCGGAAATGGGAGTCCTCAGTGGGGAACTACTACTATGGGCAGTGATGTACCAGGTACCTATTTACAACGCAGTGCAATAGAGGAATCAAAGAGATGACCAGTTAAATCTTTCCTTGAAATCCAACAGCAGGTCAGCAACAATAATTCCCATACCTGTGGACTTTCCCTCCATAGAAGGGCTTGGTGTGGAATGTGACTGTAGCAGAGTAGCCAGTCCTGGCACAACTGATGTTGACTTTGCCTCCGAGCTCCACCCATGGGATGGTAAGTATTGAGCGAGCATAGGCACTGGGCAGCGTGAAAACATACTCTTCTTCATGCTCCAGCAAGTACAGAACACCTACATAAGGAGGTTGACAGTGAAAAGGTAAAAGCTCATTGATAAGACCTGAGATTCACTGATCAATTACTGTCATTAAAATACACTTCCACAGAGGGCACAACATGAAACTGGCCTTGAAGGAAGGTACTGCCAGCTCCTCTCCACTAGTTAATTTCTAACTAATTTTCTGGTGGGAACAAAAGGTTCTCTGGGTCTGGCTGGGTGCAACCAAGAACGACCTTAAGCTGACCACCCAGGAATTTTGTAGAAGTTTGCTCCTTTCTTTCAAAGTGCCCCAAAACTCTTACGTAACCCCTGGGAGGCCACTCCTCTATTACCACTGACACCAAACTCTGTACCATGCAGAGAAAATTGCTGCCAATTCTATTTCATTCTGTAATGGTTCCTAACAACAAACCGAGCAGTAGACAAAGTTTCCGGTACTATTTGGACCTACAAAGGAAGTACCATATCTGATGAGAAGACCGAATCAGCTTTCATTAAGGTTACTGATGCAGCTCTATCCCCATCACAGCTGTACTTTATGGTCTTTATGATGGCAAATAATGGGACATAAGACCTAAGATCAGGTAAAGAGCACTTTAAACCTTGCACAAAGAATCAGCTAATGCCAACTACATGTAGAATATTTTTATTACAGTTCTACACTCCCATCTATCCCATTTAATACCTAGCTAAAGGCAAATTTATATTTGGAAAATATTTTTTCACAACAGGGATCAAAAATAACCCATCATGAGAAGTACTTAGACTCCAGAAACCTCTGAAAATATCAGGAAAATTATCTTGACATACAGAAAGTAATAGAATCAGTTCAGCAACAAGATGAGCATAAGCCAATTTACCTCGCCCTGGGGCGGAGAGGGGAAGAATTGCAACACATTAGTAGCTGTATTTACTAGTTTGTCTATCTGTTGAAGACAATAATGACACACCTTGCAAAGGGATCTGAAATGTAATGATGAAAAAGCACTGAATAGGAACGAGGCACTAGTATTGTCAACATAAGAATATGCCCTTAATGCTGTACAAAAACACAAGCCTAAGTGACATTCAGAATTTAAAAGCACAGAGCTCTGTGAGAACCATCATTATAAATACCAGCTCCAACTGCTAGAACAAAAGACAGGCACAGGAAGCTTCTTAACTTGCTGTTTCTGTCTTCCAGTAACCTCACAGCTTTCTGCAGTTGTTTCTGGACCTCTATAACTGCAGCCGGCCAGCAGCAAAGCAGCCAGCACTCCTACTCCAGCAAGTCTGACACAAACAATCCAGAGAGTGTAAAAGCACAAGCACAGTACAGCAATGCCATGAAAGAACCTTTCATCATTTTGCTTTGGCAAGTCACAATTTGTTTGTGTCATGTGCTGAACCCTCAACCTCATTAAAAGGTCAGAACACAGCTGGAACACACATACATTTTGCCTCAGGTCTCCTCAGTTCCACTCCTGTAGGTAAAAGCAACCTTAACAGCTTGCAGGAAGGCTGAGCTACATAATCCATCCAGGATGCTGACCAGGAAGAATTTCTACCCAAAAGGCAGGCTGTGCTTATCACAGAACTCACTGGACAGGTGCTATAACAGCACCAAATTAATAAAGAACAACAAAGAAGCCTTTTACCAAGATGACATTAAAAAAGGATTGTAGCAAGCTCATGGCGGCCTACAGCTCCTCACAGGGCAGCGCTGAGCTCTGCTCTGTGTGACAGCGACAGGGCCCGACGGAACGGCACGGAGCTGTGTCAGGGGAGGGGCAGCTGGGGATCAGGGACAGGGTCTGCATCAGAAGGCGGTGGGCATGGAACGGGCTGCACAGGGCAGTGGGCATGGCCCTGAGTGCCGGAGCTCAAGGTGCACTTGGACTGCGCTCTCAGACACTGGGTTTAGGTTTTGGGAGGGGCTATGTGCAGCCAGGACTGGACTCAATGGTCCTTGTGGATCTCAACACAGAATATTAAATGAGTCTTTGCTTTTATGATTCTATAATGGTTACAAATACACAGAAGGGAAATGCCTACGGTTGCACAATTTCCAAATGGAAGACTGTAACAGGTTTTAGATCCAAGCACATCAGCCAGCAAAAGGATGATGAAGCTCCCCATTTCCCACAGCTTTCTACTTCTCAGTGCCCAGGTACCCTCCTCTGACACGAGAGGAAAATGCCAGGATCAAAACTGCATTGGCACGAGTTTGCTTTCATCACTCTGATTGGATCGATAGCTCCACTTCTCCATGCAGGAATGGGAGGGATGCAGAGCTCTAATGATCAGTACCAAGCACACTGAAAAGTGAATGGCAAATAGTAGCGGTGACCTTCAGTGTAAATATTTAACAACCACAGCAGGTTATGTATTAAAAATTGAACCAGCTCGCTTAGCAGCATTTCTAGCATTTGGTAGCATCATATTTTTTTCTTAAATTCCTTAAACATCTCAATGAATACACTTCCTTAATGAAGTGCTACCTCTCTTGAAACATGGCTCCAGCTCATTAATTACAACCAAAAGAAGAACAAAGGAAAGATGTGAAATATCCACAACTTGATACCACTTTCAGCACCAACAGGTGAACACCAGTTTCCCATTCTAACACTTGCAGAGTCCACCTGCAAAACCTCATGTGACTGAAGCAGCTCAGGGACTGCAGCTGCACCACTGGGCCTGAGCTAAGAGCTGCATCTGTTTTCGAAGAGGAAGCCAAAGGGACACCAAGACACAACAGATATAACTGCTACCACCCTTTGAGTTGACGTGTTAGCCTCCCAACTTTACTTTGAGAAATTAAAAGGCACTAAAAAGAAAACCTAACAGTTACTTTCAAAGGGTTCTGTACTTTCAACATCTGCTGTTAAGTGTCATTTCATTGTGATTGAGCTTCAAAAAATTCAGGTAGGCCATCCGAGGGCTATATTTCTTCACTTGCTCCTACCAGCTATAAGGGAACACCCATTTTGAGTTTTAAAAAATGGCTACAAATATACATGAAAAGTTGTCAAAAAATTTCCCTTTTTTTTTCCTCTTTTATTTTTTTTTTAACTAATGTTTCCTCCTCTCACATCAAACAATGATTTTGGAAACTGCAGATTCCTTCAAGAAATAGTTAAGTATTTATAGGCAGCTATTATAGAGGGAAAATGCATCACGTAAGTACTCTGGGAAGAAAAGTAGATTTAGTAATCTAGTGTATTATTAGAACAAAATCCCATAGAGAAGGGTGATTTTTTTTTTTGTAAACAAGCAGTGAATTTTGAAATCTCCCCTTGAAATATCCTCAACACCATTTACTCTTGCTTTGATTAAGGCAACATATTCACAGCCACGCTCCTTTCCATGCCTCCTCAGCCCACATGAAAGGAAGCGATGTTCGCGGCATATCATTTTGCCCCTTTGACTATTACACGTCCCTCACTGATGCTGTAGCTTTGTGAATTGATTTTCCAGTAACATGCATTGACAGAATACCCAGAGGAGACTCTGGATCAATAACTGCAGAAGAGGCATGTGAAATTTAATGCTTCCCACTGATTGTTCGGAGATCAATCTGAACAACAAATGGTATGTGGGTCATAAATGGCCGAGGGCAGTTTCCTGATTTAACTGGCTCTTCACAGTCTGCATTATTCATAACAGGGCACAAACGGGAGGGAGTTACACACTGGGATGAAGCACACATGGATGCAGTCCATCAGCAGCCACCACGGTTCACACAAGATGCCCTTTTCTCAAACATTCTAGCGAGCTGCTCTGCACTGCTTGTTTTCCAAAAGCCAGACACATTTGCTAAATTCAGTAATGAGGACCGTGTCATACAGAAAGTTCTGAAAGCACTAGGCTAAACAAACATTAATTAAAAAAAATGAATGCTAGGGAAATATTTCGTTAGTTCCAGCTGCATGGAGCAGAGCTGGTGAATTAACAAGTCGCTAATGCCTCAGGAAGGGAAATGATATATTTTGTTACATGCATAAACACATGCATATACATACACGTGAATGGAAAAAACTAAGACAAACAACACTTGTTGCTTTCGTTTGTATTTATCCTGGAAAGAGCACTGAGCCTTTCCCTACCTATCAATCCTCTTCAAGGCCGATTGATTTCAGTTTTAAGAAATAACTTTTGAAAGCATGCATCTCAGGAGTTTTTTAAAGCATTTAAATAAAGAAGTAAAAACACAAGATGTAACTAAGCCACTTGATTATAAAGAACAATCCACCTCAACTGCTTGAGCTACAAATTAACCAGTGAATTTTTGCAACAAAAACCAAGGACAGACCAAGTGCACGCAGTGAGGTGTGCTCAGCACAACGTTCTCTACCAGAAAACCCTTATCTTACAATCAGAATCTGTTTGAAGATTCCTTGGACCATGTAAAGCACATTAAATATTTACTCTGACTCTTACATCCCCTGCTAATTTAAATCCTAACACAATTCTATTCATTACACCCTCCTCCCCTCCCTTGCTCTCTCATTAGTACATAATTAACATTAATCAGAATTAGGGACTGTGCATGCAACGCGAATTCTTACATGCAAAATACTCCCTCTTCTAACTCTGCTTTCTCCTGGGGAAACTCAGCTCTGGCTGCTCTGAAGAACGCTTCTGTCATACAGCGAAGAAGTTAAGAATTCTCTTTAGCAAACCAGATTTGGAGCCCTCATAACCAAAGATGAAGGCCAAACGTAAAAAACTGTCTCTTATGGACTTCCAGCATTGCCTGTCTACTCATTCTGCATCTCTGGAATTAATAAACAAAAATCATAGTAGAAAATCTTAGTAACTTTGAGTTGCAACATACACTAAAAATTGCACGGTTTGGATAACAGTTCCATACTGCTGCCAAATCCCCTTATAATTTAACTTCCTATAGAAGCCTCGGCAGCTCTGCTGCACCCTATTTCAGCAAGGCATAAAAAGCAGCATGTGCTGCACATCTCAGGACATTGTGACAAGTTGAAAACGCAACTTTGCAAAAGAACCATGGAAACATTACCAGCATATTCCTTACACAATATAAGTCCAAACATTCAGTACTATACTACCTATGTAAATAGCGAAGTGCAATATAAAAACCATCTCTCAAATGTTTGGAGGCCATACACAAAAAACCAACAACATTCAGGAGCTTCCACATACACTACACTTATTTGTATTCAGTGCTAAAGTCACAAGAAAGTTAGAGGGCAAACAAAAGCATTCTGTTAAATATCTTAAGTAGAGCAAGATAGTCACTGCTACCACTAAATTATGTGAATCCAATACAGTTTGCCTCCGTTACTCTGTGGAGAAGGATTTTTCTTCCCCACATACATCAAGCAGTGTTGAACGAATGCACAGGGTAATGAAACTGCCACATGAGCACCAGAATGATCTGAGTATCATCTCAGAAAGGACAGGGGCATATGGGAAGTCAAGAAAATTGCCTTTTCAGAATCTAGAATCCATAACAAATATTCAAAGGCACCTACATGTACGGAAGTAAACTTGACAGGTTATCTTAAACACGCATCAACGTCACTGAATGCATATCCTGCAAGAGCAAGGAAAAGAAGCTGAATGCTCATGATGAAAATTAAAAAAAAAAAAAAAAAAAAAAAGGATAGGAAAAAAAAAAGTATGAACATGACATGACTAGTTAGGTCATTCAATATAGAGTAGCAAAAAAAAAAAAGGACAAGAAAACATCAAACAGGGATTTCAATGATTCATGATAGTTTGTCTTTTCCCAAAAGCAGAACCAGTCACATTTGAATCACTCCTGAGAAACTTGCTCAATAACATTTTAACAGTTTCTAATAGTAAGATTATACAATCCTGCAGCCAGCCTTACTGTCAGAAAGCCCCTCCTGGTAGCCAGCTTTAGTTTCTACCCCTCTCAAGTACCTCTTTCTATAATTTCTGAGTAATAATGTGTCTTTTCATCATCTACTTTTCGCTAGACAACAACCTGCATTTGAAATGCTGCAGTGTGTACACCATCCTAAAATATCAAGAAAACCTTCCGAATGATGCTTCATGTCAAAAAATTGTTGGGCTCTGCTTTACCAAACACGTAAATACAAACACAGTCTTCCACACCATAAGCCCAGTGGCTACTTTTCATTGGTTCAGCAATATATTCCCCAGCATTCACGCTGACCTCAATCTAATACGGAATTTGTACTTATGTTAGACATGACAAAGAGAAGTCCGCAACAGCTTTTCATTTTTGCACAGCTTGACAAATCTATACACCAACTGTATCAGGAAGACCTCCCTGGGACTAAAATAAAAGAAAAAAAAAAATCTATATTGGAACAAAGTATAGTCTTGAGTGAAGAAACCACACAGCAAGCAAACATTTTCAATAGAGGCTGCCAGATTTGAGCTGTCTGTTCTCAGATTATAGAAAAGATTCGCTGGTACAATTTCCTGCTGCTTATTGCTAGTCTTCAACACACAACAGAAATGCCTGGGCTGCACTGGCGTTTCTCCATCACTTCACAGAAATGCTGTCACCATGAGTCCTTATGCTTCTGCATTGTTTACGTGAAAAAAAAAAAAAAAAGAATGACAGCTATAAATTGGTAACCCCAAACTTCTTCCACAAACATTCATCACAAAGGCAGTGGTAAACCTTACACTAAAAGGGTTCGTCACTACGGATGTCCCCCAAAGCATGCCTCCTCTGATGGCACTTCTCTGGGATCACATAGGAAGGGAATTTATTCTCACAAATGCACACTAAACAACCACTGGAGTGGGGAAGCAGTTAATTCCTATACCCTTTCTCTCTCAAAACTGGGACACATCAGGACTTTGAAGTCTTAAATAATCCCCACAGTAGACACCCCCGGTCCCAGGGAACCGTGCGCTAGCAGCAAGAAAAAGAAATTTCCTCACTCCTAAAAAGGCTTTGCTTTTGACTGTAATTCCACTAAACAGTTCCCTTCACTCAGAAAAACAGTATCAGAAAAACGTGACAAGTAAAACCAATGACTAGGCCTGTAAGTAGAACAGTAAGGAGATGGACAAAAGGACCTGTTTCCCTTCTGACACTCCCTTCACCCCATACTAAAATACCAAAATCTCTGGAAAAAGGAAACAGCAGCACTATTACAGACTTCAACTATCACAACAACCACAATCTCAGATCCAACAGTGAATAAGCTTCAAGGTTCAGGTATGAGAAGTGAATATACTGACATCAGGAAACAAGCCACTGTAGCCATGTCTACTGTTCGACTTCGTTCTTTACTTCCAGCAGAAACAACAGAATGAATCTGTCTGCTCTTAGATATCAGGGTATTTTTTTCCAGTCACCCTAATGGTTGTTCTCACCCTCCTTTGTTGCTATCTTCAATGTTGATATTATTTAACAATGGCAAAAATAAAGAATTACTTTAAGTTGTTCTGGTGTTTCTATGATTACCTATTAAGAGCACTGCCTATAACTTAGTTAACAAAAAGGAATAAAAACCATAGACAGGAGATTACCCTCAAACATCAAGAGGGACTAAACTGTTTTGAAACATTAAATTAATAAGTTAGCAGTCGGTAACAAGATGGATATAGGCGTGTTTATCAGCTCATATCACACATTAATAATTCATTGACTCCCTGCTTTTCTGAACTCTTGTTAAGCAATGGTTTATCACAAAGATGAATGTGTATACATGATACAGCAAATTGTGATTAATACCTCAACTATTTGGCTTATCACAAAGCTTGAGACAATACACTACTGTAGTAAGCACTACAGAAGCCACGGTTCTTTATTGGAACTATGAGAAAACAATGTTGGGCTTAAGTACAAATGGTTTTTTTTTTTTCCTATTTCTTTGCTCCAGTTGTAAATCTCCAATGTAGAATTGTATATTACATTAAAAGTGAGCAAGAAAACTAAAATTGTTCTTACAAAATATACTGCCCACAGTCAATTGCTACTGCAGCTTAACATAAGACCATGTATTATGAAAAATTTCTTCTCTGAAAGAGCTGTCAGGCACTGAAATAGGCTGCCCAGGAAGGTGGTTGAGTCACCACCCCTGGAGGCGACTAAGACACACGTTAGATGTTGTACTAAGGGACATGGTTTAGTGGGGAAATACTGGTGGTAGGTAGATGGTTGGACAAGATGATCTCAGAGGTCTTTTCCAACCTTGGTGATTCTATGATTTCATATTTCATATATAATTAACCATCCCATTTAAATATACATTTCTGTTGTTTTGACGCTAATAACATTGGCTCAAGAAATAAAATAAAATCACATTTCTTACCTTCACCTACCATAGAAACACCTATTGACATGCCCATAAACTTGCTTTTGGTCCATACGTGAGCGTTCACACACATTTTCTTCTCCTTGCATTCACAGTAAAAGCAAGATACTGGTGGATGATGGGACACTTGTTCAGCCACAAACCTCAGCTTGTAACACGTGGACTGGTCCTGGCCAGACTCCTTGGCTGGGTCCTTAGAAACTGCAGAGGCACCGCTAGTTCTGAATGGTTTCACTTTATCTTTAGGCACATCCCATGAGCAATGAAACGTTTCACCAATTATAGGGTTATAGGGCTTCTTGGCAACCGCTCCCTTTCGGCCTTCATGAAAAGCTGTTAGATAATACTCCACAAAGCAGATAATTCTTTCCTCAGGAGTGGCTCCAGCTGCAATTGACAAAAACAGGTCTGGATGGGCCATGAAATTTGCATACATCTCCAGCAGGGATCTTTTCTCCAAAATAAATGTTGGAAGCACTACCTGTATGCAAAGCAGACAAAGGCAGATATGATTTCCCCATGATCATACTACAGCGAGGGGTAGGGGGGAGAACAGTTAAGACAGCTGCAATTCTGGCTTAGCCAAGTTTCAGGATAGTGTATTTTCCTCCCCTCTGTAACAGCAATTACCCTTTCTTTGCAGTAAATAATGGGTAAAGGAAAAAGCAGCAGCCTTGATAGCTGTGCTGGCTGCTTCCTATTTCACTATGATTCTCAACAGCAGCTCATGCAACAGGGATGTGCTGTTCCGATCACATGGAAATTCTCCTTTTCCTCTCCTCTCAGTTAATAAACAAACCATTGTTTTCATTGCTCTCCTGGTTCGCAAGGCAGAAATAAAAACATACTTTGATGTAAACTGATTTAGTTCTAACATCAACAGACCCAACTGATTATGACCCTCCAAAAAAAAAAAAAAAAAAAAAAGCAAACCTTTCCGAACCATCAAAAAAAAAAAAAAGGGTACTGTACATAAACATACACATCCTAATCTAAATGATGGACAGTATAATGTGTACAGCTAATATAATGCGTACAGTACCTCAAGCACCTGGGCTCCCAGTTTCATTCCCAGGTCCTCGACCACCCTCTGTTCATGCATATGGAACTCCGTCCCATTCCAGTCCCTTCAAACCAGGCCAACGAGATCCAACCCAAGACAAATCTTAAGTGCGTTTCCAAGGATAAAATCACACCAAAGGCCTTTCCCAAGAGGCTCTAGGCAGGAAAATGTTTCAGGTTGGACTACGTCTGCCATACCCTGTCACAGTATCCCCCTGACCTTCCCACTCCATTCGCCAGTCACCCTAAGGCATGTAGTGCAACGCTTCCATTTCATCCCCTCACTACATGACTGCAGGAAGCCAATGCATCCCTTTACCTTATTTCACCCAAATTGAAACAAACAAAAAGTGCACAAGCTGTTACATCAGTGTCCTGGGACTAGAGAGGCCCACTGGGTCTACAGGAATGCTGGGGATGAGTGCAAGTCAGGCTGCATGGCAGGCAGCCGTCCCAAGTGACTTTGGCATGATGTCGAATGGCTCATCTGGCAGCACAGATGTCATCAGTGCCCCCCCTCCCCCCCCCCACTTACAAATAACGCTTTGTTGGAAGTTTTATTGAAAACTTCTTGGAGTGACCTAGAATAATCTATTTCTCTCCATTCTTCCACATTCTTCTCCTCCCCCAGCCCTCCATACCTTGTGCAGGGAAGCTCAGAGCTCACTGCTGTGCAGCCAACAAGGGATTTCTGGCACAGATATCCCTCTGGAGTCAAATGAGTTGGTGATGATAGTTACAGAACTACTGCTGTCCTCTATTAAAGCAGCTCTTCAGCTTTCCTCTTCCAGCTCCCTTACTTTTTCCCTTTAACTCTCCTCCACATTTACTTGTTCCCTTCCCCAAAAGGGATGGTTATTTAGGACACACAGGGAATCACTTTTCAAACAAATACATTTGCTCTGCCCTTTAGTCTCATCATACTATTCTACATGGAACCAAAGCACAGGTCAGACCTATGAATCCCACGGATAATGGAAAAGAAACCATCAAACTTTTATTTACAACTTAGCTCTTTCTAAAGAAAACTTGCAAGTGTGGGAAAAAAAAATCTTTTCATGATGGCTCAAACAACCTTAATTCCTTCACAGTAAGTCATCACACCCCAGGTACAAAACAAAACCAGATCGCTGCTCCATTTGGTAACATGCATGCTCATTTCCTCTCTCCTTCTGTGCGTGTGTGTGCATAAATAATACAGTCATTCCTAGGCTAATATTTTTACAAGTTTAGACATAAAACAAGTGAAGTTCCCTCTGTAATATTCCTCAGACTCTGTAACACTTGAGAACTCTACAGTTTCTATTACTAAACTAATGAGTCCCCAAAAGATGCCAAGACCTTAATTTTACACTATTTGTGGTAATGTACCGAGTGCCAAATACCGTCCTGAGTGCCCAGTGGTTGTGTGATGGGTGGAGGTATAGCTGAGGAGATTGATTTTTAAAGGTGAAAATTAAAATTTGGTAGTAAAAGTAGACAGAGGCGAGATTTTCTTACAGTATTTTTAGCTCTTGAAATAATTCCCTTTTCCTTGCAACATTCTCATTCCGACCAAATATTCGTTTTCTGATATCGTCTTTAAAAATGCAATTCAGCATTGGTGACCTCAATACAGAGTCTCATTTTAATATGAATTGTACACTGAAAGACCAGGGTATCAAAGGGAAAACTGCCAGTAACACAGAAAAGGCCTACCACTGGCATCTAGAAATGCCAGCAGTGGCTACCATGAGTTCACCGTACAGAAGGGAAAGGGCAAAGAAACTGAATAAAAGCACTGCATCTCTCTTCATGTCGAAGTGGCTAACTCTAAGAGCGACCTTTATTAGCACAAATGGAGGAGAAGCAACAGGCCATGCTTAAGATTATGCACATTTGATGACACATCATTAAGACTGCTGTGGCTTCATCCTGTTGGCTTGACTGTGAAAACATAGCCCCCATACCCGCTCTCTTGGACACCAGCTGCTTCGCACATATACACTTAATACAGCCAACACAGTCACTAAAGATACATTATGAAAAACTGAACGTTTTTGTTATTCAGTTTCAATAATCAGTTTGAAATTTGAAAGCCAGCTCACATGAACTTGCTTCAAAAGCCCCAGCTACAATGGAAAATGCACCCTTAACTGTAGCAAGTAAGGATCCTTCGCAAAACAGAGTAATTGAATTGTTTCCTCAAAAGGAAGCAAAAGTACATATGAAAACTGAGTTTCAAAGCTTACAAAGCTCTAGTACTTTACAAAAATGTCTAGAAAACACTGCCTCTTACTAAATAATCTCATTGCCTGGAATCTTCAGTACACAGCACCATCACACTCTAACAGAGTTCAAAAATCACATTAGGATTTTTTCATTCATAACTCATCCCTTCTTGATTTCCTCAGAAACAAACCAAATAGAAACAAACATGTTTGGAAGGCAGACAGCATTTTTCTTGCCAGCACAGGCCTGCCGTGCACTTCTGCTACTACTCTATCTTTCAAAGGAATGAGTTTTTGGACTCTTCTGCAGCCAAACAGAACTCAGTCTAGACAAATACAATTACTATCTACGTTCATATTGGCTTTGGACTACATCAGGGGTGGGTTTTTTTGCTTGTTTTTTTAATTACATAAGGTCAACACCATCTCTTATTTTCCTCTGAGGAAAAGCTGTCATGACAGCTAAACGGACAGCGGAATCTCTCCAGAATAAATATCAAATTGCCAAAGTCTGAAGCAAAGAACTGCCTGATGGCGCACTAAAATGTTCATTTCCATTCTTAGTCTCCCTCTGAAAAGCAACTTGTTTAACTGATATCCTTCCCTCTTCCTTGATGTTAAAAAGAGGATAGGCTTGAATCCAACGTACTAAATTAGATCTGAATGCAACTGAGAAAGATACAGCATAAGTTCTTAAAAATAAAGATACTGATCACCATTTCCATAATTTACTGGGAGGCAAAAGATGGGTGTCAGCACTGTAGCCCACTTTTTCAGAAACCTGACCTGAGATTTTCACTACCTTAGGGGGACAAAAGCCTTCTATTGTTATCTGTATCATTGTTGGAGTAAAAAATGGGTGGAAAAGACCCTTATAAGTTTTTAATTACAATATGCATTTATCTTGCAATTTTAAACCAGAAGACATTGTGAACAACTGCAGAACTAGTTTAGAACCGGCTGATAGGCTGCAGATCTACCAGTAACACTTCTACTCTGAATGGCAGCCCCTTATTTTTCAGTACAGTTATGAAGCATAGGCAAGGTAAGGGAATGGGGTGACCAATCAGACTGTTTGCATTCTACAGACTGTTAGCATTGATTTCAACCCATCAGATGCCATTTGCCAACACAAAGAGATTGTGGTACTATTTTTTGTTTTTTTAGAGTCCAAATAATAATCAATTTCTAAGCGTGGCAGGGTTTCTGTTTTGTTTTTCTATCTTTTTTTCTTCTCCTTCCCATCAATGCCAATTTTAAGCAAAGTGTAAAGTCTGAAACCAGTCCAAGGCATCAGTGCTGTGTTGTGTTCTGCCACCACAAACTGCTCCCCCATCCCTCCAGCAGCTGCTGAAGTCCATTTAGCCACCACAGGGCTTAGCCTGTTCTAGCAAATGCCCATGCAGACTTGATACTTCATTGTGGGGTTTTTATTTCACAGCAATGTTTTACTGTTTAATTCTTCATTAAAAGGCATGGCAGCATGACACGTTTCAAAAGTGAAACACCTCTACGATGCTAAATGTGGCTATTATCACTGTAGGAGACTCGTGTCACTGCAGGCAAGGCCAACACTAACGTAATGCTGTTTCCTCTGACATGATACAAGAAGATAATGATTATGCATCCAGAACCAAAAGTCAGCAAAGGCTCAGAAGAGCTGTTTGTTCATGTGCATCTCATCCTACAGTCCCTAGCTCATAAAAGGAACTAAAGAAACAACCCCAGGGAAGAACGCAGAGGAAAATGCAAACATACAAAAATATCTTCTGATGTTAGTAACTACTGTATCACAAGCACTTCCAGCAGAAGCTGACGAGCACCAAAGCTATCTGAAATCTGACTTCCACAGGAATAATGAACAGTACGTGGTACAGCCAACAAACTGATCTGTATCATCACACATCTGTGGCCCTGAGGGCCTCATGTCAGTAAGCAAAGTTAATAATAAAAAAAAAAAAAAAAAAAAAAACAGCCAGCTGTCCTGTAATTTTTTATTTTAATCCTTAAAATGGTCAGAAAAGTGATGTGCACATGTGGCACGTCTCATCAATACTCATCGTATGTGTAGTCATGCATCATACACACACACAAGAGAGATCTAACTCTGCCATATGCCTGCTCTTCTTTTTAGGTTGTAGGCATTATACACACATTCATGCACACTAACATTCTGCCATAGCACAGATCTGATGATACTCATTGCTACCCTCAAAAACCATGCTCTAAGAATGTTGTATAAGAAATAGGTTATTGTATTTATTTACCTTCTTACTTTTCATATACATGTCTACAGTTCTCTTATTTACAGAAATCTATTCACACTATGATTCTATGACTCTATGATCTGGGATTTTTGCCTCTTATGACAAAAACATGACACCAAAAATCAGAAAGAAAAGCCTTATGCACTAAGACAGAATGCTTTAAAGCACACAAAACTAACAGATAAGGAATCTTAGTCTAGTTTAAACATCACAGATTCCAGCAGCCGTAGCCAACCAAAACAAAAAAGAGCTATTAATGATTGAAGAATGACAGAGAAACAAAACAAAAATAAACTGTACATAACACCAGATGTACTAAGAAGTGACAAGTATAAATTATGCACAAATCAAATGATGAAACATTTGTCCCCTTCAAAACAAAACATTAACTTCCCTGTAGCTATTCAATAGCTATACTTAGCAACAGATATGGGATTGCTAAGTCTTAAAAATGCAAGTATTTATAAATAGTGTCAGTTGTTCTAGAGGAAGCAGAGAAGTCTTACTTTGTACAAAACAGTAAAAATAGATTTTGATTAATATCTAAGATTAAAAGTAAAGCAGATGCAACTCTTCAAAATACACAAATGCCCATGAAAATAATCTGCTGCGCAGCTACTTCATAGCTACTTATGGGAATTCTCTCAGTAACCTTAACCCCTCTGTTCACATCTGTACAGATAAGCTCATAACAATACTGGTTCCAGAACCAGGAGGATGTACAGAATGTCAAACTGCTGAGCTGGTTAGCACAGACACGCACTATGATACACTGAAGGCTGTCTTGTTTACCATTAGCTTTTTCTTTTTCTTTTTTTTTTCTTTTTTTAATTAATTGAAGCTGCCAAGTAATTAAAAGGGATTCATCCCACAAAGCAGTAACTCAAGCACAAATCTCCTTCACTCATAAAATTGACTCTATGGTTCCCCAAAGCTTGATGCACTCTGACTTAATATACATATGGGATATGTACACAACATACAGTTATATGAAAGATTTGTAAAAAAATAAGAAAAGTTTCTAAATCCCTTTTTTTTATTTTTCCCCCTCCCAGTGTGTGTTGTAGTCACTTCATGTGAAAGCCTGCCAATAGGAGCCCATAGCTGTACAGAACCACCTTTTTATGAGGAGGCAAACTTATTTGTCTACAGGGTTAAGCACACATACACACGCACGCACACACACACACTAGGAAAAAGATACAGTGTCCATACCCTGGTAAGGTCCATGCCAAGTTTAAGCTGGGAGATGAGATGGAGAATTACACTACGTTGATCCTCCATGACTCCTAAATCTTCCTCTTCGTTATCTTCTGTATCTGTTGCTTCATCTTCAACTAGGATCAACTCAGATGCTGAATGCTGAAATGAAAAGGAACATCACCATCTGGACAAAAATAATTTTCTCTACTACATACATTTAATATGAAGTTGTTCAAGGGAACAAAAAATAAGCCATTAAAAAAGAAAGGTACAAATAAAAAGCCAGTGATGGGTTCACAGAGTATTTTGATCCTTTCCTCTGAACAGCAGTATTAAGTATCAGACACTAATTTACACATTATATTCTTATCTATACTGCAGTCAGATGTCAGGCAAAAAAGAAAATTAAAAAAAAAAAATCACAGCATGTTAAGTAACAGCTATTTAATAAACAGAAGTACACAAATGCAAATAAGTCTTCACCAGTTTGTTTCATATACACCTTGGGCACATATTCACATATCACCCAAATGCTGCAAGACTAGATTTCACGCTTTCCTCTCCCCATTCTTCTATCCAAGTTCTAAAGTTAGATATCTAAGTAAGCCTCAAATAGAACATTAGCCAGCACTCACTGACCACTACAGTCCAGACTATTAACTGAAGAAGATAAAGAAACCATAAACATCTTGGGGAAAGAAAAAGAGAGAGAGATGACTGGGAGTAAGGCAATGCCATGAATTTGCAACATTACGTTGCTTCCCAGTGTAACAGTGGCAAGGCTGCCCATTTTGCAGACACGCTAGCTGAGATCAAGAGATGTCATGCCATCTCTCCTTCAAGAGGAACTTGACAGCAAATAGGGATCATGATTTGTGACACTATTGCCCTTGGGCTTTTACAATATATTAACAACGCTAATCCAAACAGGTGCTAGTAGTTTGTTCAGCCCACTTTGCAAGCCTTCCAGATGTAACTTTTTTTTTTTTTTTTAAATGAAAGTTGGGTTATGTAGTCAAAAAATTTACAACCCAAAATTTCATTATTCCCCAAGGAGCCCATACTGCAAATGAACCAACACCACCCGCAGAAGTTAGCATTCCTTCATGCTAAGCAGCACATTCCCACAGAAACAGTGAGCTTGCTGCATAGAATGAGAACATTTTTCTGCTCACTGAAAGTCCCTGCAAGTGAAAGTTTCATTAAAAAAAGCTGATGCTCAAAATTAGGTTTCAAAGGAAGTATTTCTGAATATCACGTTAAGAGACCCCGCAGGTGAGCAGCCTGTGCAAGGAAGATGTTGCTGGAATTTAGTGGCTGCACCTTTACAAGATTTTAATTAAGCTCTTTCCACTTTTTTTTTCCTTTTAATTAAATACATGTTAGGTAACTAGTTGCAAAAGAATATCTATTTGGTGAGATCCAAGGACAATTAAAAGACACTCTGCAACTACTTTATTTAAGGCAGTAGAACACGTAGCTTACATAAAACAAGATCTGGCGAGCTGTAACCTCAACAGCTTAAAGCTTCTCAAAAGAATGAACTCACACTTTCCTCTTCCCACTCCCTCAGAAAATAAAAGGACAAAACAATAATCCCCTTCCTCCCAAAGCACACAGCAGCTGACGCCTTATTGACAAGTTCAATCAACACAAACCCGGCAGCCTCACACACAAAATTATCAGTCAGGGGAGACATAAAACACTGAAGCCCGGCTCTGTTGTTGAGGCGATGTTTCATTTGGAGGGGCTGCGGAAAAAGCAGAACTTACAGCAGGTGTTTCCACAGGAGCTTTGCCTTTGATCCAGCTTGACCTCATTGAGAGCACTGAGCTACTGGGCAAGCACTGCTTCTTCGTTACTGCCATGAACCAAGCTCGCGGCAAACAAGCTCCAGCAGGAATTAATAGTGCTGGGGAAAAGCAAGGGAACCTCCCTCCTCACTCCCACCCCCTCTTCCTTTTTTTTTTTTTTTTTTTTTCTTTTTTGCTATCCAACGAGTTTCAGTGTGTGTGCTGGACGTCAATCTGCTCCGTGCATTGCAAGTCATGTGACACTGGGATCAGTGAGCTTAACTGCAAGCGGCTCCAGTGGGGAAAACACTGCTGATGTTTCCCAAAGGACATCCCACTGGGCTGCCCTCCAGGTTTGGGCTAGGGGGGTGGGTGAGGGAGGGAGAAAGAAAGCAGTTGCAAGTAACAGCCAGCATCAGAAAATAAAAAAAGCTACACGTCAACCCATTAAAAGACAAATAACATACAATTTTCTTTTACTCCTGAAGACTGCACACTCAGCCAGGGACAGAAACACTTCTTCCTTGCCTGCTAAAACAGGTATTAAGTTTTCCATGCCGTTCAAAGTGCTGCTAGCAAAATGCCACGTGCCTCCCATTGCTCCTGGACAAAATGAACACAGTGGGTGGGAGCAGCTCTAGAATCAACATAGGTATTCAGGGAAATAGTTTTTGCATTGTTCCAAATGAAAGACTTCCTGCTCCTTAGGGAGGATAATAAGTACAATGT
This sequence comes from Alectoris magna, assembly GCA_030625065.1. Taxonomy (NCBI): domain Eukaryota; kingdom Metazoa; phylum Chordata; class Aves; order Galliformes; family Phasianidae; genus Alectoris; species Alectoris magna. The sequence continues at coordinate 109,330,614 of CM060561.1, read as the reverse complement.
AATACTGGGATCAAACATCTTTAATGACCATTCTGCAATAAGGACTGCATTTTTCATTATCTTAACTATTTTAATAGCACACATAAGGACACTGAAAATCCTCTACTCCTTCTTCCACTACTGGAGTTTTCAGCGCAACAGTGATCTTCAGTGCATGCAGAATGACATCACTGCTCTGTAGCTTTCCTCACTTTCCAAGAAAATCAGAACACAAGCAGCAGTCTACTACTTATATCATCAGACCTGAATAGCCATCCTCAGTAGCAATATCCTGTATTTGTTTTCTCCTCTTCCCAGTTGCTGTTCCATGTAATTAATGAATTACCTTTTGAGTAGAAAACAGACTCCTCTTTTAAGAAATGCAAACTTTCTTTAAAACAAACCAACAAACAAAAAATCCACCACGTAAGTACAACACATGGTATGTGTACAGACAGCCACAAAATACAACGCTACAAATGCTACAAAATACAAAAGATAATGCATCTTCAAAATGCCATTTTAAAGTGCCACTGAGTTTTTATTTCTTTGAACAGAAAATAGTACACAGTTTAGTATAAACCTATACGCAAGCATGCAGTAAAATGTAAGGGATTACACTGACCGATTATCCCTTAATGGCAGCTCTTCTGAATTATTAGACAGACATGTAAATGATTTTTCCCCATTAAATATAATTGCACAGCTGAGCTAGGAAAACAGTGATTTGCTTCATTCCTGAGTGGCTGGGGCACAAAATAAAAGCTTTGGAGCTGTGCGGCTCAGCCTGGAAATGAACAGCAGAGCGAGATGGATGCTGAACCTGAGAATCAGACAGAACCACTTACAAACAAACACCAAGAAGGCACTATTTACCATTGGTGTATGTTTCCAGCACTGTATGTTTTCAACACTGGTCTGAACTACCAAGACTTTTCAGAAAATAACACAATTTCTAGAAAACCCTTTGAAGCTTACTACTTTAGATTTTAAAAGTAGAAAACACACTCTGGAAGAGGTCTATTTTAAACAAGTTACTGCATTAGAACTGGAATTTAGGAAGGTCATCTCCTGGGATAAGAAACTCATGTTCAAGTCAAATGTCTTGGGAAAGAAGAAACAAATTGCTTCTGAAAGAAACATTGCATTTAAAAGCATTCTTCTGGAAAAAGGCATTTCTACAGACTTGGGACAGAATCAAAGAATTAGAAACTACGTTTCTGTCGAAGGGCAAAACTCCTTCTGTTCTCCCAAAGACTTCTCCACACATTTCCACTTTTTCAAACTGTAACTGTTGTACTGCAAATTCATTTTAGACAATTAGTTCTGTTATAAGGTTCAGGGCTTGATTTCCAACATGCTCACAAGTCATATCATGTAACGGTACCGTCAAGCATGGCATAGATCTTGTTTATCTGGAGGAAGGGAGTGTAGAAAAAGGAATATACAGAATCTCTGCATCAATTATTAGGTTAGAAGAGATCTCTCCTGATCACCCAGTCCAAACCCATCCGCTCAAACGAAGAGCCAACTGCTCACAGCTATGTCTTAATGGGATCTTAAGATCTTCAAGGAGGGAGACTCCACAATATCTCTGGGCAACCTGTGCCACTGTGTTTGACCATCCTCGCCAGTGTTAAACAGAGGGAAAGGAGCACTTCCCTCAACCTGCTGGCAGCACTCTTCCTAATGCAGCCCAGGAGGCTGCTGGCTGTTTTTGTCATAAGGGTACATTGTTGGTGCATCATCGACAATTGTCTCCCAGGACTCCTGGGACTGTTTTAGTGCAGAGGCTTACCTGCAGATAGCTCCAGATGCATTATTTTGCACTTCCCTGTGTTGAACTTGAAGACATTTCTTTTCCATGCTGCCTGTGACAGTCTGTTTCAACAGCATTACAGCCCTCTAGCTTATCAGCCAACCTCTTCCAGCTTTGTATCATCTCTGAACTTGCTGAAGGTGCACTCTGCTGTCATCATCCAGGCCATTAATGAAGATGTGGAACAGCACTAGCCCTAACATTGACTCTTAGGTACATCACTAGTGTACTAGCCTCCAACTGGACTTTGTGCCACTGATCACAACCCTCTGGGACCAGCCATTCAGCCAGTTTTGATCCACTTCACTTACCTTATCCATTACCCATCTGTCTATGAAGACGTTATAGAAGATAGGGTCAAAAACCTACGCTGAAACTAAACAACATATACTGCTTTCTCCACACACACCAAGCCAGTCACCTTGTAGAGGGCTTTCATAACAGTTAAGCAGGTAAGCTCGTAAAAATACGCTGACTACTGGTCACCTTTCTGTCCCTTGTGTGTTTCGAAAAGGTTTCCAGGGTTATGTATTCAACAACCTTTCCAGGCACTGAGGTGAGGCTGATCAACCTGCAGTTCCCCAGATGTTCCTTCTCGCCCTATTCAAAGATAGGAACGGCATTTGCTTTCTTCCAGTCTTCATGAATCTCTTCCAATCACCATGACTTTTCAAAGATAACAGAGTGGCCTTGCAATTACAATCGCCAGTACATTCATGCTCATAGATGTACCCTGTGGAGCTCCACAGACTCATGCATGTCCAGGTTAAGCGCTCCCTAATCTGGTCCTCCATGAACAAAGGTATATCTTTCTTACTCAGTATCTTCACAGAAGCCTGGCATTCCCAAAGGCCAATCTTAGAGCAAAGACTGCAGCAAAGAAAGCATGGCATAACTCAGACTTTCTGCAGCATAGTAATAAGCAGAGTCCGTGTATATCCTGACACAGCGACAGTGATAACTTGTACAGGACTCATAAGGCAATTCTGCATCTAACTGGACCAAAGAATTTTAAGAATTTTTATCAGGATAGGGAAAAGTCTTATGTAGTACAGTAAGACCTCTAGTCAGGTGCAAGACAATGAATCTTGAAAGCTTAAAAAAAAACAAAAACTTTTGAAAAAAAGTTTTTCAAAAACTTTTTTTTTGAAAAAAAACAAGCTTAAAACATCTGGATCAGACAACAACTTGAAGCAGTTGTTAAATCTTCCTATATTAAAAAAAAAAAAAAAAGGCAAATGATACTACAGAGTAACAGAGTCTTAAACACTTTTATATTAAGAGAAAGGTGGAATAAATTAGCTACAAGACTTGTTCAGAACCCACATTAAACAGAATCAGCATTCTCAGACTAGTCAAAGATGGACATATTTTCTGTAGAGTCATCTGATTACAATTAGTCCTACTACTGCACATAAAAGTCAAAGGCTTCATTTTAATTTTCAGATTCCCTCCACAATGATAGAGGCTTGCAAATATAATTTACATTTTTACTTGTGTAACTTGAGAGCTTGCAAACAGGTTTTCTGTGGGTGTAAGACTAAATATAACTCTCTGTTAGCCTGGAGAGTTTTAGCATATTTACACTAACGTGACAAATTGACTCCATACAATTTTCACCACACTGAATTCCCGAATTAGAACTCTCTTTGTACAGTAGATACATTAACAACACCCCAAAAGTGGGTGGTGTTATATAATTAGGTGCTGGCTTCTTTCAGGACTTGTCACTATATTAGAATTGACAAAACTGCACAAACCTGCATGGATCACTTGTCTTTTTCCAGCAGGTACGCTTTTGAAATATTTAATTGCATTTACTATCAGTTGTGGCATGCACCTGCCAGGAAAATGTGAGCTTACTGCACCCCATCCATTATTGGAAGTGATCTGAATCTCAGATAAAGCTTTTACCAGCAAGTTGTATTTATTAAACTAATTTATATACAGACTAGTTTATTAGCATGCTATGAAAGGAGTAATTCTCATACAAAATGTTGAGCTGAACAGAAATTGAAAAAGATTTCAGTTCAGACATTAACCTAAATCTTGAAAGAGAACACTCAGACACATTTACTTTAAATCTACGATGAAGACAAAAATCACCATCACCTATGCATTTCTCTAACTTACAACTTGTTGCCATTTACAGATTAGCACTCTTTAACCAACACATCCTTTTTTTTTTTTAAACTATATCCAGGAAGATTCTAATCTCTCATTAAACAAGCTTTTCTCCTCCTCAAGAGCACTCCAAATAAAACAAAAGAGAAAATACTTTTCTCGGCACTTACCATCACACTATTAAACAACGTAAGCATATTGCGGAGGAGGAGCAATAAGAGGGTTGGAAAAGCAGTGTTAGAGTGAATTCAGTTTATTCACTACTTGAGCCCTGGCCTCCATCTTACTGAAGCCTTAAGTTTTGCTCCTGGTAATGCCTTTGATTATTGCAAAAAGCAGATGAAGGATGAAACTTCAAATGCACCGACATCTTATATTCCGATGGAACTCTGGCACCTGAATACCAAAGTTCCAGTGACTTTCAAAGAGATTTAAGGGTCACCATTTGTCAAGCATTTTATTTATTTATATACTTATTTAAAATATGGCTTAAGAAGCCTACATACAAAGCAGAGCTTAAATGAGGAAGTTAGAAAGCAAAACTTATTACAGCTCATACACCTCAATTTTGCCCCCAAAAAGGTCCCTTAAAAGCAACAAAAGAAGGTGGCTTAGCTGATTTTCTTCATTTATTCAGAATATTTCTTAAAGCTGTTTCCTCTACTACCTTTGTTATAAGCTTTTGATTAACTGCTAGGAAAAATTTTCCACAGTATTAATATGCAAAACGTTTACCACCTCAATGAGAGAAAAAAAAAAAAAACATTTTTTTCTAGAATTCAATTGCTATAGCTTAGAGTCAATACTGAAGAAATATAACTCCTTAAATATAGATGTAAATACCAGAGGATGACAATCAAATGAGAAAGATTTTAGAACTAAAAAGTGTGCACACCATAACTTAACAGTATAGCAAGCAAAAAAGTCCTCCTTTTTGCTTTGATACAGTCATCTACATACAGATCCAATCAGCAACACTGATTCTCTTTCTTCTAAACTGCATGAAGGAAAAAGTAGAAAATAAGCTAGTTTTCTACTTACCTTAAATTATGGGTACCAAGAAAAATATCTAAATAGGTAAGTAATTGCTGCATCTGGGTTTGGGATACAGTTAAATATACTGACAGTTAAATATGGAATATTTGGTAGGAAAAAGCTTACATCAGGAAAGGAAGCCTACAAAGTGCCTAGAAATTAATTTCCTAGTAAAGCTGTTGTTTCAGTTTGGTAATTCAAATCTCCAGAGGAAAAAAAAATTCTTCAAAGCTTAACTATCACTGATAAAACATCTAAATTTCTTGCATGGATAATTTACATGTGTTTTGTGGGTTACTGTGTTTAGTTTTTTGTTAGAATACGCTACACACTTGGACATCTGTAAAATTTATCCAGCAAGGGACAAGTGCAAGGATCAGAGACCAGCAAGGCGAACCACCTTTCCATTACACAAGAATACATACAGATACAACGTGTAATTGCAGTCATTTATGGAATAAAGTTATGCCTTGCTCATTTTATGAGGCGCTTCACTATGAAGGAAGTATGCAAAGTCCATTTTGCAGAGATGATCTTGATACTAACCACTTCGTAAATGCAGACAACCTGACACACAGATGGTGCAAGCAAAGAAAATAATTACAAGACTAGCTCCTTAGGTTACAAATAGGTCTGCAGTCTTTCTTCCCAACAAAATCAAACTGACAAGCATCTTGAGGCAAGAACATTATCTGGATTTTCACTATTTTGAGAGTTCTACTAATGTGTTTTTATTTCCCTCCCCTGCCCCTAAGTATCTCCAGGAATAGAGGTCTTTTTACACACAAATAAGCTCAGAAAGCCTCCCTTTCCAACACAGCATAACTGCTCCAACTCTTATTTGTGACCATAGTTGCCAGTAAATATAACAATATAGAAGTGAAGAAAACCAGATAGCATAAGAGATTTAAGAATGAAAAGCTTTGATGTGCTGTAAGAACAAAATGAATGTAATACGAAACATGGGGCATCTTTGTAAGCCTTCAGATAAAAATACTGGAAACAAACTAAGGAAACGATTATCTTTTAAGATAAAAGTAGTAGTCACTGAACCAATACCCTTTTAAATGCAGAGATCCTTACTTGGATTACTCATAGCACTGTAACCCTGTCAAGTACCAAATCAGGTTTGACAACTACCCCCCTCCCATATGAACATATTTTCTTCATAAGAGAATTCTTCTTTAGTTATCTTAATTTTCATAAACCCAAAGTAGTCAGTACAGAAAATCAGCTGAAAAGCAGCTTGTTCCTAAACATAGACTTGAAAGTAAAAGATAAAGTATCAGCACCAGTCCACACATCTTGTGAATATCTATCATGAAGCGAGCGCAACTGAATTATGACACTGTTTAATGTGAATTCTAAAGCACCAGGGGACTATGCAATATTGCATAAATTGAGTATGAACAGGGAATAAATATTTTTCATCACTGTTATCGGAAAGGGTGAAAAGGAACAGCGGCTAAAAGAACATACTAAAAAGAAAATGCTCAAAGAGAAAAGCCCCACAGACTTGTCCTAAATTGAGGCCAAAAAAAAAAAAAAAAATCGTGAAGGCTGATATAAATCATAATAGTGAATTTCATACTAACTTAAAAATACATTTTTAATGTATATTAATATATACTTATATATATTAAAAATACATGAAAAACAATACAGTATCACATCATCTAACGCCATACAGATACTAGTGAAAAAAACTTCCTGTAAGATAATCAGTTTTGTTTTGAGAATTTTTAGAAGCAAGATGGCTTTAAATACAGCATCTGACAACCCAAAATAAGTTCTGTACCATTTACAAGCTTGTAAACTCCAATGTTTGGAAGCCTGTAAAAAAAACTCCAATGTTTGGCCTGTAAAAGCCAGCAGCAGCCAGGCAAAAATTCAGACTGTGAAAGGTCTGAAAGTCACATGCCTGTGACTCTTCATGAGCTAAAGACAAAAAAATGCATGGAGCAGCAGGCTGGTAAGGGAAACAAACATGGATGAAAGCACAGCAAAAAGTTTTACCCTATTGATTTCTGCCTGTATTAAAATGTATCCTCACTAGACTGAGATCCTTGCATAGAGACTTGATGAACTTGGAGCAACTTGTCTCTTACACCCACAAAGTAGGGAAAGACTTTTTGGTAAGCGACTCAGTAGGCAATGTTAGTCATCCACTATCCCATACAGCACACTGAAGGAAAGCCATCACACTCAAATGAACTTTCGCTCGTATTGATAGAATCCCTACTTCAGTGTTCTACTTTGGCCAGACAAATACTACGGAAGAAAAGTTGCTCTTTCAGTCTCCAGAGTAAGCAGTCAAAAGAATACAGGTCCAATATTTGATAGTTGGAAACCACTCTCTTTACAGCTTAAGGGATATATGCAATACCTTTAAAAAATAAAAATTAAAAAAAAAAAAAAAAAAAAAAAAAGGAAGATTTGTATTTTTTTTCTGGTATGTTTTCACAAGACATCTATCTATAAACTTAGAAAATGAAGGGAGGTCCAAAGATAGAGCAGGAGGCAGACAAGCTGATGCAAGGGAAATTCCATTTACATACTGAAAAGATTATCATGAGAATGGTCAAATGCTGCAACATGATGTGCAGTGAGGCTACGGGACCTCTAGCACTGGAGGGTTTCAAGACTTGGCAGGGTATGACCCTAAGCTCAGCATCAAGTGGTGGGCTGAACTGCATGATCACTGGGGTCTCTTCCCACCTGAAGTACTCTTTGATTCCACAAGGATTCCACTTGCAAATCCAAGTAACAGAAAAGTTTAAAAAATTACTAAGGAAACTAGCCAGCTCTCTGTCATTCTCCTCTCTTGCACAAAACGCTTTGTACACCAGCTAAGCAAATTTATGGCAGAAAGATGTCACCATGTTAGCCAATAGCTAATAAAATGCCATCCACATATGCAAAGTGGGCACAAGAAGATAGACAACTATAAATTTAACGTTTACGATCATCTGGTCTGACAAAATTACTCCATACATATATCCATTTCTTGCAGTGCTACTACTTCTATGCAGTATCATGTGCCAGGATATTTATCAGAGGACAGAAATAGTAAGGATGCTAACACAAGCAACATTAACAATCCTTCCAAGGCAGCAAGCTCATTAAACCATCCTGATTCCTCCTCTCTCCCTCAAATTCTTCATCCCATCCACCACATACTTTCTCACTGCTGCCACACGTAGGCACAAAAGAGGTGGGGGGAAAAAAAGAAGACAGGCTTGAGTCTTTCAAAACATCCTCGTAGGAGAATGTCAACCCATACACAAAATAATCCGAGCCTAGAAAACTACCACCTTTTATACGGCTACATTCTTGAGGGCAGTGGAACTCTACTTGAAAAGTTTCAAAGATTTGTTCCCAGTCTCATGAATCACTCGGTTCATCCTCAACCGCAAAGAAATCTGGCCTCTGCCGGTCTGCACTGTAAGGTAAAAGAGTCCTGACTCCTTCACCTTCTCCTGACAACCCCTCAGCTGAGGTAAAGTTTTAGTCTTAAGAGCTTTCATCCCACCTGTTTCCACATGCAGAGCTTTTCAAATAAAGAACCACTAAAATTCATCATCACAGGTGGAAAACCCTCTTTCTAGCAAGACCAGATGGAACAGCTGAGGTCAATTTGGACGACACTTCACTTAACAAAATAAACGGTATCCAACCTGAGACAAATATATACTGTGAAAAAGTTCAATCCACCCCACTGAAGTCTAGGTAAGCTACTGATAGCTTTAATGAGATGGGTAAGCTTACTCATGGACAGCAAGGCCAAATCCACATACTAGAAAAGCAAAAACAACAGCACAAAGCAACACAATTAGCACACAACATATCAGTGCACAATCCTGAAATAAAATTGATATTGGCTTTGAAACTGGCTTTGCAAGGGGGCACAGGTTTTATAATTAACAGAATAAGCAATCTGTCTATTTTAATTTCATTTTTAAGTCTTCCTGCAAGTGAATCTGATTTTATAATGATGAATTTTCACTGAAATTCACTATTAATTATGAAATGCCAAATAACCAGAACCTCATGTTTATTCAAATTAGATATAAATTTTAAAATAAGAGAAGAAGCTTTAATACAAGTAGAATATTACTCTTGAGTATGTTTTACAGATATTAGATGGAATATACATTTTGGGGCCTTCAGCTGACAAAACACAATGGCTTTGGCTGGAGATCAATTTGCATCTGCTACTTACATAAACAGATTTACTAGATTCTTTGCTGACACAGTAATCACTTCAGGAGGTTATCAAAAAAAATAAAACCAAGATTAGTTAGACTACCTTAGTCATTTTTCTGTCAGTGATGCTGCAGCAGGCTTACCATATAATTCTAGTGAATAGTTGTGTATTTAATCCCTAAATATACCTTCCCCTGGAAGTTTCAATCGATTATCTCAGAGTTCATTTTTTAGATGGCCTGATAGAGAATAGATTAACTGGTACCATCTTTGCCTAGAGGTTAAATTTATCTATCCAAGTCATTACAGTCCATTTACCATGCTCTTCAGCCCAAAAGTACTTAATCACACAGAAAGCAAAACGCAGGGCACGTTTAACAATTCCGTAATGTTGATGCTAAACAGTGAAAAGGGACTCTGTAGTACCACAAATATTACTTTCCCACACTGATCTGTTTTCTTTCCACTGCTGCACATGTAGACAGCACCACATGTTCATTTCTAAGCTGACCTCCCAGCACTGATTACAAACACTTGTGTCAAGAACAAAAAGGAAATAGGAAACACTAGGAAAAATTGATACCAGGAAATAATTCAGAGTCTTGGGCAAGACTGCCTCAAGACAGACATACAAAGAAAAGATAACACCAAATTAGAAACTATTTCCCTTATCTAGTTTTGCTTCTAAAATGACAGAAACACTTAAAATTATTTTTTTTACCATCTCTGAATCATCCTGTAATGGCTCAAAAAGAGAAAGGACTCTACAGAGGATGAAGTATCATCATATAGGATGATATTAAAGACAAGATATTAAAGGCAGAAAGCAACTTCAGCCTAAAAGACAAAATCTCCTGAACAGATTGGACAAAAGCATATCTTTAAGGACTAAGAGGAAAACAACTCTGTGCCTCCTACAAATACTGCAGTTCCCTCTTGCATTTGAAAACACCAAGGTTCAGATCATCCAGGGGACAGAAATATCCTTAATGATCAGGACTTGACTACACTTGCAATCACTATCACAATGAAAACCTGGTTTAACTGTTAGATAATCAGAGCTAAGCCTCAATCCTACAGTGCTGAAACTTCAATCCTATTAAAAAGATACTTCGGTATGGAACATGTGTACAGTTTCTCATGCACGTAAGCAAGGGAAAGTTAGGGACAGGAAAGCAGAGAGACTGCACAGATGCCAAATCCCCAGGACAGTAAGAATCAGCTGGCATGGCAAGTTAAGGAATTAAAAAAATAAATAAATAAAAATCACAAGAGCAGAGCTAAATTGCAGATGTAGATACAGGATATTACAACATAATAGTTCTTAATCAAACTATTAGATCTAAAGAAAATTAGCACTTCCCTCTCAGGTCTCCCCTGAGAACTGCCATTTGTATTTGGCTATCAGGAGAAACATTTGGCCTGCAGTCCCATTCTCGTTGCTGAAAGGGGGACTTCTGACACCTGAAATTACAATTAGTTGAACTGGAAGAGCAGCACACACATGGAAGCGATTCACAGCTTTATTCCACTTAGGCACAAACTTTATTACAATGGGATTTATTGTTAAACTCGATATTTTGAGATTAATCAATTTTAGAACTTCAAGAAAGAAATTTCCAAGTTGTAAACAATTATGTGAAGGAAGCAGGTCACTGTTTGTTGCAGACTTTACAGAGATCAAGTTCACATCACTGCTCTGAAGGGTGTACAAAGGCATATTTGTTCTCTTCTGCTTTAAGGGAAAAACTCTGTAAAATACATTACAACTTACACCAAAAGATCCAGGCAGGTTTGTTAGGGGTTGCACAAAAGTATTTTAAATCATCTCACATCAGATGTAGAATAGCTCTGTTCAGATCAGCCCTTAGCCCTGACGAAAACAACATAAAAGAGCTATCTGGCATTTCACTATCAGTGGTTACTCCTTCCAGTTGATACGACACGCTTTAACCTAATGCTGTTTTATAACACAAACCTGAAAGGAAATTCTCATCTATGAAGGAAAGGCAGTAATAACAACAGTAACAACAAAGGAGATAATAAAATAAGCAAGTGGAAATCAATTCTGCTACAAGATCTTTTCCTTTCTGAGCTACTTTAAAAAGTACCACAAATGACAACCCCCTGAACGTGGAAGCAAGAAACATTTTAAAATAACAAAAGCAAGTAAACAGTAACAGATTGTTTAAAAATAAGACTCTCTAGCTGCTGCATTGTTTCACCAGGGGAGAAATCGCAACCTGAAACCTTAATTGGGCAGCAAAGCAAAAAGAAGTGTTTTCTTTCCCCTTTATTTGTATGTGGCATCAAAACCCAACTCCACAATTTAATACACTCCTCAAGAATACTTAGGCATTAAAACTGCATCAGATGAATCTTGTCCATGCTTTCTTCGCAAACATTAAAAAAAAAGAGAAAACGTCACATATGTGTTAATGACATTTTTTAACGCACTGCTACAAAGAGTCTATCCACTATGCTGAGAATTAACATAACTATCACTAAACGCGTTTAGTAACTTGGCCATGTAGCCAGGGAACTGCTGCCAGTCTGTAGCCTTCTATATTGGGAACAATTCCTTAGCAATCTCCTTCCAACAAAACCAACATCTCTGTTTTCTTCTTAAAAAGCACTGTTGATTCACATCCCTAAAATGATCTTTTCCTTATAAATAACATCCTATAACATAAACAGCTAAGTCAGTTGCTCCTCAAGGGCAGCAATTTAATGGCATTTTCTATTTCAGACTACAGGTCAATTCACAATTTGTTTAGTTGGTACACCTAATATATTATGCTGAATGTCGGCCAAAAAGCTCTCTCCCATTCCTTTGGGGCATAGCTTCTGACTAAGAGACAGAGGAGATACTATCAAAAAAATAAAGAATTCTTTCATAAAAATCCAGGCGTGGCCAAAGAAGAAACCAGAATTAACTTGATAGCACTGAAAGAGGAAACAGCACTCTCTTCTCAGAACCTCTTTAAAATTAAGGATCACTTCTTCTGGCACTTCTGAAAACTAGCCCAATTTACACACTACCAACTTGTTCAGAGATGAAGAGCACAAGTTTCTTAACAAAGACACCTAGATGGATTATCTCATTCTCTACTGATGCTACCACAGTTTCCAAGAAGGAACTAATAGCTGCACTAGGAAATAAGTCAAGTCATCACACTTCTAGTTGTTTTTATAATCTCACATACTAAGCAATCAGCTTCTTATACCTCTGAACATGAACTGGCTACTCAGTGTCACTCACTCTTGACTCAGACACACAACAGGCCAGTGTACATTTGAAAGTGAGTATTAAGCAGAACACCTTTGATAGCTTGGGAAACAAAAATACATGAATTTTTAAAAAGTCAGATATCATCTTCTGGGTAACTGTTGGATAACATCCTTAGTGAGCTAACAGTTACATGGCTTAAACTATTTTTCTTTTCTACAAAGCCAGTTCTCCAGCCCTCCCTTCTATAGTCACAGCAACAGGAAGCTTTGCCTCCTATTTGACATTTTGCTCAGCTTAAACAACTGGGCAGAAAACTCACAGCTCTCTCCGAGAGCATCTGTTCCAGAAAAGAATCTGACCACAGCAACCAAGAGATGTGTAACCTCAGTAACAGGCCATGACAGCTTGCCAGATCTGAAGTTGAACACAAAAACAAGAAAGAAAGAAGAAAAATCCAACTTCAGTGTGCTTCAGCCTTCCAAGAACACACTGATCTCTTGATCGAAATTGAAAACCTATCAGCAACTTTTGAAAGACAACTTCAATTTGTGAGCCAACAGTATCAATCTCGGACAACTTGAACCACAAAGACTCTGTGGAAGGGACACAGCTTTGAAAAGAGCTCCCAGGAATGAGTCCTGATTCAGGTCCTTTTCTGGGGCAAAACAGAATTTCTGTTTGAGAAACTGTACTACCCTAATGAAAATTACATGCACAAGTAAAGATGCTTCTTGTTGCTTCAGTCTACTAACTTCCTACCACTGCTTGTGCCAAAACCAACATCCTGAGCTTTCTGTAACCTAAATCTTTTTTTTTTTTTTCCTTCCTTTTTTTTGAGTGCTAGTGCCCCCAGGGGATGCAAATGCAGGCTGCTGATTTCAGGAAGAGGTCCACAAAGCACCAAGTATTCTGTACTGAAACTACTGTTCTCCAGGTCTTGCTAAGATCCATCTCTGGAAGGGTATTCCCTCCTCCACAAATTATGTGCTCCCATACCTTAAGCCATATGCAAAACTCAGTATCTCACATCAGCAAGAGAAAGAGAAGAGCTGAGTTTTTGAAAAAAATAGTTGTAATTCAAAACAAATCATAAATGGCTCAATTCAACTGCAAAAAAATGATGCTCTCTGAAAATAATAATAATAAAAAACTAGTGAGTACAGAAAGGCCTCAAAAGAATAGTTTAAGAAGATGCTGTAAGAATTACAGTTGGCTCATCTAAAAAAGGAATTATACAACCTCCTAGTAAAAAGCAAATATAATTCATTTAAACATTAAGATTATTGGATACTGTAAAATACCAAAACTTGAAATTGCTTTTTAAGGACAGAACTGGAAAAGAACCAAAGTAACAAGTAATATTTTTAAAAAATGTATTTTGGTTTAGCCCAGGAATTTTTAAACTATATTCAACTCAAGATACTACAAAAGACCTGGAAAAAACAAGCAGCTTTATTGATCTCCCCAGCCATTACAAAGTTTGTTGAAGGCAATATATTTTAATTTAAGCAATTCCAATTGCCAAAGAGCATTCACTTGTAGTAAAGGGTTTCTTCAGCTCTCAAAAACGTCTTTCCAGTTCTCCAGGTCTTGTGTGCTCCAGGTGCCCAACAATCTGTGAAGTCTCAGTGTGAAGTGTTTTCCTGGTGGGCAGCACTGGTATCCAAAGCAGACAGCAGAAGCTGGAGAAGTTTGACATGGTGAGAGAGTTTCAGTGCACCAGATGCCTGATACGCAGCTATGAGCCTCCTCAAAGAGTCGATGCTTCAGAACTGCCCTTTACCAAGTAAATGCCACAAAAGCACAAATCAACAGGCTGGTGCAGACGATGTGAACAAGTTTGCCTATAATCACTTAACATGAAAGTGGGCCAGAAAGCAATGCACAATTTTGAACTCAGACAAGCTGTACCCAGAGACATCCGAGAGCAATTAGCAACATAGAAAAATGGGTAGCAAGCAAATCTTGTGGTCCTAATGTCTCATGTCTCAGAGTAGAATAAAAAACCAAACAGCTTATTCTATCATCTAAGATAGATACGTATACTGACTGACCACTAATGGGTTTTACAACTAGGAGGATAATACGCTTTCCACAGTCCACTGTCTCTCCGTATCACAGAAAAGCAAAAGCACAGAGCAATATGTAAACATTTTGTTCTACTTTTGAGTGCATTTTTGCATAAAACACCATTTTAACAATTATTTCATACAGAAGGATAAAGATAAAAAGTACAGTAAATACTTCATAGAAGCATCCACTATTGCACATCTTTCCATCTAATCAATGTCAAGTCTCAAATACAACAGAAATGGTCTGCTTACCTCAGTACCTGGTTGCCCGTCTTGGGCTGCAGACGGAACTATGGCCCATGTGATGTTGGCACTAGCAGATGATAAGGAGCTGAGTGCACCATTTTTCAGTTGCTCTGAGGAATGTGACTTGGGCCCAGGCCATCCCAGGATACCATCTGAAGCAGAAAACAGGTATCAACTTACAAGAGGCAGATGGCTGATTTTTCCACTCCTCTCATCACTCTATTCATATTAATGAACTGCTGCTTGTTACCTGTCCCCATGCACAGCTTTACTTCAGTAATAAATCAATGAAGGAAGATTTTACAGTTTTATTCCTGCTGCCAGATAGAATTATACACAAATTATTATACATAATTATACATAAAGATTATTCAATCTGGCACACCTTTGTAATTAAGCAAGCATTCTCTATCCGATATTTTAATAGTTAGGAAGTTATTCAACATTACTGTACCTAATACAGTGCAGGTCCTTGCAACATCTTTTAAACATAGATCAGTACCAGAAGAAAGATAACTAACTAACTAGCATTTGCATCAAGCCCCAGACCCAGGACTAGCTCAGGTAATATGTTGGCTACCTCTTCATTTACTCTGCTTGAAACCAGAGTTCTCAGCTTAACAGCTGTATTTCATTTCTGATGGAACTTACTCCAAAGCTCTCCCTCCCTAGATTAAGTGCTAAAATGCTTTCCTTGCACCAAGACGACAGTTCAGAGGAGTTCTCATTAGAAAGATGAACGTTATATGTGAATCAAACAGAACTAGACATCAAGACAACCCCCACTTCTGGAGGCACCTAATTTCCAGAACAGGCCAGTACTGAGGGATGCTAAGACAGAAAAATCCAATCAGCTAAGAAGGCTGCAATGTCCTTCCTCCCTCACTGCTCTAAAACACAGTATTGCCATTCATATCTGTAGCCCTCACCATAGTGCTTAAATTTCAGCTATCAATTACATGCTGTTATAAAATAGAGAGATACAGGTAAGAAAATTGTGGTTTTTCAGTCATTTCATGTACATTTCATGTACTATGTACATGAAAATACAATTAGCGTCACCAGGAGGATCTCTTTCTCTCATCACTGCCAACTTTTTAAGATGATCTTAAAGAACAAAAAGTACATTAAAGAACATGCTATTTGTTTTCTCCATATCACTGGTGGTTAACAGAGGTTACTTCCTAATTAAGATAAATAGCTTGATCTGGTTAGATAATCTGTGTACTATTATATTGACTTAATATTTGTGTTGTTTAAAATGGGTCAGAAGTCCTATAGCCGAAATCTTACTCAATTCCGAAGATATAACAATTACCAAACATTCCCTAAATCTGAAATGGAACCAAGTTATGATAGTATGACAAAACTTCAGGTCTACTTGCTCAGTAGGATTTTGTAGTACCACCTTCTGAAGAAAGCATAAGCAAATGATCTGTAAAAAGTGTAAAATGGTTTTCAAAGATCAGAGAAACTAGCAGGGAGGAAAAAAAAGCATGAAAAAAATAGAACATGTATTTCATACAACTCAAATTTCCCACTGACAAAGGAAGAATATCTCTGGGGCTCTAGTATCAGGCCTTTACTTTTACATGCTGCAAAGACTTCTTGATTTCAGAGTACAACGCCAGTAGATATTCTTAAGATCAAGTAGAGTTATGTGAATATGTGAGGAAAAAAATGATCTTTTTGTTTGACTTGCCCTACATATTGGTTCAACACAACACAATGTCAACATCTGCTCCCATTTCACAAACTGAATTAAATCTACACAGTGATGGTATACATGGAAAGGAATGAATAGCTCAGTGACTTCAGTGATAGTAGAATTCTGTTTGTTGGGAAGAAAGGGCAGCTCCAGATCCCCCCAATAAGCTCTGATTCAGAGGAAAATCTGATGATTTTTCTGGCAAATCCAAAATGGATTCTGCATGGGAGGAAGGAAGGAAGCATACCTCCAGCATTTAAAGATAAAACTAGAAAAACTAGAAAAACTTTATGTGAAGTCAGAAAACTTCACATAACCTATTAGCTCCTTGGAGGGAATGCATAAGGCTATAAATTGATTAACAAGTTTTTAAAATTCTTTTTTATGTTAATTGATACAGATTTCATAGCAAAAAAAAAAATCACATCAAGAAGTATACTTGCTTCATTTCAACAGAGTTTTATAGAGCATAGCTATCCTTCTCATTCTTCACTACTTTCTAAAGTTATAACAGATCTATTTTTCCGTTTCTCTCTGTCAAGCAGCTGAATATTGAATTATCACTGTTATTTTCCTACTACAGAGAAACTAAAAAAAAATTGAGCTGACTTTTCTTTATGCAACTCTTTGAAAATAAGTCATCCACTCATTTCCTTGGGCTATCAATTTTCTCTCTTCACACACAATCTATTTTGCCTTCGCTGTGAAGAATTACTCTTTTTAACTAACATTTTTTTTAAAAGCTCATTTCTGTAAATAGCCATAAGAAAACACCATTTGAATAAACACCTCGCTTCAGGGGAAATCTGCAAGCGTGAACATTTACTTAACTGTCATTTACATATTTTTTAAAACACTGGATCAGTTTTCAGTACAAACACACCTAGTAAAAAAGATTATTTTCGTCTTCATCTTTCTCTGCACATTTTAAACTCTATCACAGAAACAGCATCTATTAGCAGTATGCCAGCATGTTTTTCCATCTGTCCCAAGGGCAGCGATATTCCTTCATAAAACGATGCATCTTGTCAGCTCAGCCAACTTTTTAAGCAGATCTTAACCACACTTTACTAGAGGATGCTAGGGGTTAAGGTCCAAAGAGTAAATCACATCTAATAACATCACATTTAATATGCAAATCTACACTGACACATCAGCATTCTTGGGTCATTCAAAGGGAGATGCCATATACCTTATAGAAATTTACTTCTCAGACAAATACAGGGTATGAAGAGAGAATCATTAGGATAGTCTGAAAATTAAGTAAGAATACAATCTCTACATACAGTAAGTTAGAGGATGCAAAAAGCACTACACTAATTAAAGCAAAACATCTACTACTATAGTAAACAATGCAGAAATTAGAACAGACATATTAAATATGATATTTGTATAATCAACTAGATTTCTTCCATTTGTATGGCATTGGGTATGTAGTTCCAAAAGAGAAAAGCCAATTCTAAGCCCAATTACTCCGGCAGTTCAGTGTATACGTACACACAGTATGACAGCTCTCACAGAAAGTACCCCAAAACAACACCAATTTCAAATGCAATTAACAGGCAGCAGGTAAATTCCAACAAAACAGAGAAGAACACTTCTAGATACGCTACGTGCAGCACCCAGACACAACCTAATCTTCTTTCCCTTTAGCAGCGCTGCAGTTCAGAAAGATCACCCATTTCAGGTGGCACAATATAGAGTATTCTACAGAAGTGTCCTCAGGATAAACACTTTACCCCTTAAGAGCTGCACACAGCAGGAGGTTCTACCAAAAGAAGAGGTTTGGAGGAGATTTTTCAGTTAAGCACTAACATTTTCTTTTTTTTCCTTTATGCCAGTGTACCTTCAAACTATGTTTCTGAATAATAATTGATGTATGAAATATGCTTAGCACCTACATCAAGTCTATAACAAAAGAAACTTTAAGTACTCTGCTCTTGGCTTATAGACAAAAAAAAAAAAAAACCATCATTTTCCTTTAGCACAATCATAAATAAACAACTATTGATGAAACTCTTTCAATACATTGTAACTACACTATAATAAATATTCCCTTAAGAATTCTACACTAGCGCTCAAGGAGAGACCAAAATTGGTCCCTGCTGGGCTTGGAACTAGAAAACAATGTTATCTTGCAAAGCAAGAAGAGCATGTAAGGAATAATGTATTAGCATATAGATGGAAGAGCAAATTGTTTTGGTTAGTCCCAGCAGAAGCAAGTCTAGTACTGATACATTTAAAGGAGACATGACTGACTGTGGAATTTAGTTAAGTTACACAAGTAACAGTTGTTTTTATTTAACCTGTCTTCTTTCGCCATTCTTTCATGCACCTTCAGGCTTTGAGGGAGGATAGCAGGCGTTAAGCAAGAAGGAAGATTCCCTTGCTTGGTCATTCTTCTCTCCTCTTCACATCTCAGCTAAAGGAGAATCCATAGTTGTCGTTTGTCACCAAGTTGAAAGCATCTGGATTTTGTCTTGTCCGGCCAAATATTTTCTCAAAAGGAGGAACTAGACAACCTGATGAAACAAAGTACGTGCCCCTCCTTCCCTCCCCCACCCCAAACTCCAAAATCACCTTCAGTCCATTCGTTGCCATGGAAGCTAAAATAAGCAGCATTTGCACATCCAAATGAACTCCACAAATATAGATAGTGAAGAAGGGTTTGGGCTTTTGTTTTTAGAAAAGAGAACAAAAATAACCCCTCAAAAAAGAAGAAAATAAGAAACATTACATTTTCTATTCAGAAAGGTGGGCAAGTGAGACTTAAAAATATATAAAGGAGTTCCTGTCTGGTAGATGCTTTATTCAGTAAACAAACATGTGATGCAAAATAGTTTAAAATAAGGGTATATTTGTTCAGACTGCTGATGACTCTAAGGCAGGATTCCAATTGCGCTAATATTAAAATAAAGAACAGGCCTAAAGCACAACATAAGGTGATAAATTAGCTTTAAAACAAATACTCAAATTTGCTGTGTTCTTAGTTTGGGATAGAAGAAAGGAAATTAACCACAGCAGTCAACAGGCTCTAGAGATACTCTTCTGCCAAAGGCTACACACCAAAGATTTTAAGGTTTTAAATAGAGATAAAAGTTTCTTCTCTGTAGTTTTATTTTGAAAGTCATCTGTTTCCCGTTGCATGCTAAATAAGCTCAATCTTGTCATATGGCACTTAATGCTGAGTAGTACACACTATTCTGCTAGGTGACATCCCAGAACAATTTTTGGCTCTAAGCTTGTTCAGCAGCGCCCATCTGAGACAACCTGCCTGACAAGCTTTTGAGGTTAACGGTTACCATGAGCACAGCACTAAAAGAAACATATGTGGCTGGGCGATGAGAAGAAACCATTTTCAGCTGTTGCTCATTTTGGGCATTCAAGCTGACTTACGGGGGTGGTCATGCAACCAACAAGATGTCACTGGATCCCTTGCAGTGACTATACCCACCTTATAAACTGTTAGGATTTCACTCTTTACTATCCTTAACTTCCCCATCATCTCCACATTCCTTAGCTGCTTAGAACTTGTAATAAATCAACTGGACAGCATTTGGCTTCTTTCACTGCCTTAGTCTTCCTCCACATATGTATAGGTACATATACATATATATATATATGTTGAGATATAGATAGATAGATAGATAGATAGATCGATCTCAAACCATCTCCTCCAATAACTGGAGCTAGACAGCATGTAAGAAATCTTTGAAATGTTTCTCCTCCCTACAAAGTGAACAGAATCCCAAAACTCAAAACTTGTAGGTATAGATGGAATCACTCAGTCTCTCCTCATTCGGCATGTAATCAACACTTTCAGGTAATATATTTTTCCGGCACATTTTTCAGTGAAAGAGGAAAAATTACAAAGAGCTTAGCCAGTGATCAATGCACATACCTCTAATAAAGGCAGCTAGGTATGTTTGCCATTATTTTGTCTCAAAAGTAGAAACAGACAGGATTTCACATTTTTATTTCACTGACTGTTCTTGTTCATGCATTTCCCAAAATCAAGCACTAACAAAAAGAGAATCACAAAACCCTTTCCTTGAATCTTTACAGTAAGACTAAAACATGTGTTGACTACCCTTCAAAAAAAAAGATTGAAGATTTCAGTTTAATCTTCAAAACTGCTTGTAGACTTGAGTTATGTGATTGACAACTTGTGAGAAACATTAAGATGAAGAACAGAAAATTACATTTTCCTTAAACTATTCCATGCCTAACAATTTCATAAGATATCTGAAGTCAAGACTTAGGCACTTCTAGATTTTGGATACAATTTTATTGCACTGACTGCTAAAATGCTTTCCTTCTACTCACACTAGTGGAAAACAAAACAATAAATAAATTACATTAAAAAAGGAGATTCTTTTCTTTTACAGTAACAGCCCACAGGTCTGTTTAAAGTAGCTACTACTAAATAACTGTCTTTGTGATTGCAGTTCCTCAGTATTACGTCAGAAACTCAGCTACCTTATGTCCTTGCTGTAGAAGAATTAAGGTTGTAAGGCCTACAATGCACAGAGGAAAAGTTAAATATCCTTATGCAACTGGCCACAACAATTTCAAGAACAGAAGCAGAGTAAAGTCATTCAGAAAATAGATATGCATTACTACTCAGGCAATTCTCCTCATTTAGAACATAATAGTGAGAGGTTCTGATGCTGAAGTGAAGGTAATCTTAAGGATAAGTTAAATTGAACAGAGCTAAGTCACTGCTTATTTCTCACACTCTACATGAGCAATACTGCTTTGCTTTGCTGAAACACTTTCATGAACTGTAGGCTATAGGTATTTGATAACATGCTTGCCTATCTCGTGCATCTATACAAAAGCCTGGAGATCCTAGCGCAGGATACCCACTGCTTTCTCGCAGGAATTATTCAGCATTATCTTAGACACCATGTAGCAGGTAATCAGACAGCACCTGAGTGGAAACATTTGGCAATATATTGCATAGAGCCATCACATCATGTAGGAAAAGTATCTTAGCCTTCCTATCAGAGGAACCTGAGGCTTTTAAAATAAGAAGCGATTTTCACCTAGCAGCATCAAGAGGTGATAACAAAGGTTATTCTTTGGTTGCTCCTTCTGAATATGCAATTTAAAAAAAAATCGCCAGGAGGACACCAATCAAAATGAAAGATATTATCTCTCAGAATTAGAGTTTCCTTGAGGATTACTTGAAGGCACTAGTCTGATTAGGTATGAGTTAATGCAGCCTTGATGACTCAAACTCCACCGACTCAGCAGAAACATTAAGTCCATCAAAATACGTCTGAAAAAGATTAAGTGTAGAAAAATCAGTAATCAAGACTCTCAGGCCAGGTTCTTTAAGGCAACCATGTTGCATAATAAGTCCCAGGGAAAGGAAAAAATACAATAATTTTGCAGACTTTTAGTTAGGGAGAATAGACTAAATATTTCAGCAGCTTTTAGTTCCCTCCTCCCTTCTTCCCTCTCTCTAAATTACATACCAAGTGGTAAGCACACCTACGCACTGAAGAATTAACTGTTTGCATTCAGGTCTTCACAGTTACACTGAAGATGCCGGTATGAACAAGTGCTACAGAATTCCTGAAAGAATTTGCCTATAAGTTTAAAGTCTAAGAATAAACAAACAACCACATTTATTAGATTTTAATAAGTACTTCCTAATAGTGACTTCCAAAATTTTTTAGAGGAGGGATAAAAAAAAGTTTAATAAAGGAATTCAACAGCTTTTCCCTGCTATTGTGCACATATCTGCAAAAATCATTACTAAGTCAAAACAGACACCAATTTAAAAGAATATTACTTAGACACAAATTCAAGAGCAAGTACATTTCAAGTCATCTATCTCTGACAGTTCACTTAGATCACACGAACATGGAAAACAATGTCCAGAGAGTTTGAAACTGGAAACTGACTTTTCTTTGAAGGATACTTTTCATCTTTGATACAACCCATGCTGTTCTGAAATGGCATTATATCAAAGAAATCTATTAAACGCCCTTTATCATTACTATGTAGATGTGCACAGATTTTCTAAATTAAAACCAAAATGTAGAAATTTGTTGTTGTTGCCCCTTGTTGCCCTACGAAACTGGATTAGGGAAAGTCATAATACACCACAGTATAGGCATAGCAGTTTTAATCCTTTTTTTCCTTCACCAAGAACCACTTTTATGTTGTTTCCCTACTTCTCAGCTGATCCTCTCATGTTTCTACTTTCCCCACAGGGGAACTCTATAGAGGGCTTGGCTTCTTAACCAGTTGTCTCAGCAGCTCTGAAGGCATATTTGCCCAGTAGCAAACTTACTGTAAAAGTAAGGATGTTTCGCCTTTTTGGTTTTTTATCTTTTTTTTAAGAGCCTACTTGAAGTTGGATTTTGTCATTGATTCACCTACAGAAAACACACAAAGCCCCGATATCCAGAATTCTGCTGTTGCTCTTCCTCTTGTATCAGCTCCTGCTCCTGCGCTTAAGCTAGACGGTGCAATAAGAAAGCAACAAGTACCCTTTCAGAAAGGTCTAACTTCTTATATTATGAACAGAGCTCTGTGTGAACTGGAAAAAAACTGAGCTACATAAGGATTGAGAGCTTCATGCCTTCATAGCTAAATGCAGTATCAAACTGTTTGACATTTTAGGCTCATACAAATTTCCCAGATACATATCTATATTTAAATAGCAGCAAGAAGATCTCTTCCTAGAATTAAGTAAAACCACTGGCTGGAATAAATCTGCTTGACCATAATCCTTCCATGTAGGAAAACAAGTAATATGATTTTTCAGAAAACAACTGCATTTTCATCAAACAAATCCATATTGTAATTTCCCTCTCTACTAGATAAAAAAACAAAGCAAAATAAACAGGTTCTGTGCTGTCATTAAGAATACAGGCCTGTTCTCCTTGCCATCTCTTTTGGTTTTTGTTGTTATTGTTATCCCTTCTCTGCCTTTCTGTCTTCAGAATCTGACTTCCCTGGGAAGACTCAGGATAGCATCTTTTTCTCCCCTCTTCTGTTTCCAACTGATTTTGCAGATTTTTTTTTTAGATTAAAAGAAAAATCCAGATCCCTGATGTTACAGAAGCTTACAAGTTGCTCCATCCAACATGCTTCTTTAAGGGATGGTACATTTTGCCTGCTGCAGTACCATAATAATAATTATTAAAAAACAAAAAAAAAAAAAAAAAAAAAAAAAAAACACTAAGACATAAAAAAATACTAAAGAGAGATTATGCTCACCTGAGGACAGTGTCCTGTTATGGTGCTGGCCCACTTGATGCATGCTTTGCTGTAACAGAGTCAGGCATTCTCCAAGGCAGCTCAGGGTGGCAGCAGAGGTAGCTTTTAAAAGCAGCAAGTCCTGATCCAAGGCAGAAAGGGGGCCAGAACTTGGGAGAGCTTCAATGGCTTGTACAAGATTCTTCTGTTGTCCCTCAACTTGGCTCATCATCTGTAAAGGTGCAAAAACATCTGATGTCACAGGAAATATCACTACGTAGCTGTCAAATTCCTACAGCTCGATACGATGACTAAATGTAAAGAGCTGCCTCAAATGAATGTTAATATTATGATCTAAACAAATCATAGACTTACAAAAACATAGGGCTTGAGACTGCCACGAGCCTATCAAACCATCAAGACTACAGTAGAGAAAATGGTCACTCAAAACAGCACGTTCACTATAGATTAAATAATGGCTCACACTGCCTGGAAGTCTTCATAAGGAAATATATGAAATTTCTATCTCCTTCTCCATTACTCGTTTAGACTTACATTTTCTTTCCTTGGTATATGATCTGAGACACCCAAGGAAGATACACTATCCATCTTCTTCCTTTCCTACATAAAACATCTAATCACAGCTTAAGAACTGATATTTTTCATTTCTCATGCTTCAGTAAGGAACTGCTCTTAAAAAATACAGTGACTTCGAAGTTTATAAGCATTACCATAGGATGCAACTTAGAATACTTATTTACTGTCAGATATGAATACCAGCTGTCAGGGAGAAAGTTAATGTTTCTAGATTTGAACAAACCAGACGAAGATAAAATGCATGCTAGTAGCACAGATAAAAAACTTTATAGAAGTAGGCTGTTCTTAAATAAACTGGCAAGTTTCCAAAGTCATTCCTATAACCAAAAGAAAGAGCTTATTAAAAATTCCATTTTTACAGTCTGTAGCAAACTGCCCATGCACATCAACAGGCCTCTTTATTTCACTTACCTTTCCTTCAAGTAAGAAGCCACCTTCATGTATCACACTGCAACTGGCAGCATCTTTGAAAGAATCAGACCCACGCCTGTAATCATACCCACTTGGGCCAAAACTCAAACTAACTCTGGATTTTTTTCTTTAATGCACTGAGATACTATCAGCCTATGCCTAAAGAGACAGAGTTCATACACCTCATCTCAGACAGTTAACATTAGTTAAGCCACTGCAATATTTCTTTAGTGATGCAGCATCACACTTCTTCCCTTCTCCTCCCTTTGGCAATATACCACTGAAAGAGTATATACTACCAGACAGACAACTCAGTCAACACGAACTGAGTTGCTTAGTATCCCTCTCTCCTGCAGGCGCAAGACCTTCCAATATAAACTCAAGATTCAATTACCTGTGGAAGTCCATACTGATTAATGGCTGCCATGTGTTGAATTGTCTTCCCTCTCCTGAAAAATTTCATGTTCAATTCTTTCTACTTTCAGTACAATTGCAAGTTTATAATCCTGGACACAGTAGAAATAACCTAACCATCCTCTGCCAGACTGATACAAGAGAAAAGTCCTTTTATAAAGCATGCAGCATCTTAAAAACAGCTTTCTAAAAAAATAAAGGATAATCACATGCCAGTCATTCTTCCCAACAGGAGATGAACGCATTTATTCTATTCATCTCTTTGCATTCCTGTAGGAGGATTTTTTAAACTAAACATGACATTTATTCCTCAAAAGTCTCCTTATTACATCTCCCTTCCCTCCCTTCTCAGAGAGTCTATTTTGCTAAATCTGATGTTTTTACATAATCCAAGAAACTCCTATTTGAAGAATACAAGCTTGGAAAAAAAAGAAAAAAAAAAAATCAACGCTTAATAGGTTTATGAAGCATACAAATTCAATCTCACACTTAAAGTTCAAACTCCAGACATGACTAGAGATAAATCAAAGTCCAGCTCCTTCAGATATGTGAATGAATCATACAAGGCTGAGATTACAGAATGTGTCAGCACCAAACCCATCTACCGTGCAATTCGCCACATTAACTGCAATGTTCCTGTACTAGCTCACTGACTCCAACCAAGCCTAGACAAACACATTTGGCTTAATTATTACAAGATTCATGAGACAATGTGGATCTTTCTTTAATGCAACAATTTGTAAATCCATTAAGTTACAAAGAAAGCTTTTCGAAGTAGGTGCTTTCGATTTGGAGTTAACTTGTCTTCATTCTCCTTATTCCACGAATATGCAGCATTTAACACAACAGTCATCGTCTCTCCTCTAATGCAAGTAAATACTAACCCAGCCTGATCAGAGCATCTGAGGACACCAGCATGACACTATCACTGACGACAAAGTTATAACCTGGTTATAGATACGAAAGATGTTGCTATGCAAAGTCACAGTTTGATAAAAGGCAGTCTGTAACACTAAAATGCTCGACTATAAAAGCAAGCTAGATGCACCCTGGAAAATTCAGAATGTTGAGACGCACTTCGCTAAGTAAAGTGTTTTAAACACAGTATCTCCCAAAAGAATATTTTCACTAAAAACCAAAAAAATTATACTTGAGACGATCAAACCTTTCAAAAGAAAAGATCTGTAAACAACAGATTCAAGTTCTTTTTGTCCAAGCTACTACAATGTTGTTTGTTTGTTTGTTTTAAAAAAAAAGGAAGAGCATCATGAGGTTTTTTATTATTACTTTTTTGACGTACGGTATGCTTCCTGTGGCCTCCCTACACTGTGGCAAATACACTGATATAAAAGGCTACACTGAGTGCACTGAAAAGAACAGAAACTGAACTCAAAGAAGCAAAAAACCATTCCAGCCAACAAGCATTCTCAGCATCTTAAAACACAGTGAATTCAAGCTCCTTGAAGAAAACAAAGAGTGACATCAGCCATTTTCCCTCCAAGGGCAAGCAGACACCTTCCCTTCATCATGTAAGGCCATGTGAAGGATGGCAAGAAAATAAGTAGTGCCATTCATTGAGGACTCACTTTACTCTGTCAGTTAACAGCACCCTTTCTCTGCTTCAGTATTCCCTGTGCCAGCTGTCAGCAATGCTACTGCTAACAGCACATTGTCTGCCAAGTTACCTCTGGGCACTTCCCCTGGAAGATTCAATGCAGTGATGTATTTATTTATATTAAAGCTTTTCCATTGCCGGCTGCACATAAGCTGAAAACGATCATAAAAAAAATTGGAAAATAATCAACAGTGTTCATATGAAAATCAGAACATACATATAAATAAATAAATGACCAACAAGAACAACAAAAAAGACACTACTCACAGGTGAAAGACAAGTAACAGAAATTCAACACACATCACTTTTTTTTTAACGAGATATACATCAAGTTGTGTTTGGGAGAGGTGTATCACAAATACTAGCGCTATTAATTTCTTGCTTTTGGATAATCGTGACAGAAGAAAAGCATTTTGAAAGACATTAGGAAAGGACAAAAGGAGAGGTCAGTTTCTGAAACCTCCTGAGAATAGGTCCAAAGTGATATGAGTCCAGACCTTGGTTCTCACTTTTAAACAAGTGTGTATCACAAGGTTTTTGTTTTTCCTTTTGTTGTAATATAAAACGTTGTTTTTCTTAAAAAGAAAAGCAGACATGAAGGGAGAACCAAGCCCACACAGAAATAAAAGCCTTCTAAGTTATTGTAAATCAAATACATTAGATTGTTACATAATCCTAATAAAGTTGTTAACTCTGAACTTCAGCAAGAACTCCTGGCTTGATCCAGGTATCATCAACAATCTCAACCCAGATATCATCCAGAACGATATGAATCATCATATTACAAAAATTAAAAGTTAGAACAGTCAACAAACTTTTAGCAAAGCATAATATAGAGATTCATATACCAAGTATATTGATATATGCTGTAATGTAAGACAAACACATGAAACTCCAATGTCAAAGTAATCATACCAGTCATTGACGTGACACATTGGCTAAAATCTCAGCACAACTTCACAATTCCCACATCATATTTCCATAAAGCTTTCCTATTTTCGATTATTTATTCTGAAAAAGGAAAGAGCATAAACATACGTACAATGAAAGAAAGAAAATACCTAACAAATATTACTTCCTTCTTTAGCTTGTTTTCAGCCACATCTGGAGAATTCAGTGCTGCCAATCACCAGCTCAGAAAGTATACCTCTCCTATTGAAATGTCTGTCAAATGAAGATAAATTCTACAGTTGCAGTAGAAGCATGGAGTTTGGATGGGTTTTTTTTCCCCCCATTTGATATGTTCTTATTTTGAGTTATAGCCACTGCAGTGTAAGAGCCCCGGGCCTAACTTCTGAAAATTCTCCTCAAACTTACTCAATAACACTCGACACATGCACCTTCCTACTTAATGAAAGATTTCCTGACTAGGATTTATAGGTTTACCCCTTTTCTTCAGTGAAGTCACGTCCACAAATACTCTGGTGGGATTCCATCAACAGTATGCATGTAGAAAGGCAAAGTTAGAGCTTAATATATAGTTGAAGTAAAAAAGTTTTATATAAGAGTTGTTGTTAAAGGTGCTGCAATATGTAACACCAACCTCTTACTAAGGAACATTTTGCTTTTCAGTCCTGAATCTGTTTAGTGTAGAAAGGTACACAAGACTATATGACTACAGACATGCTTGCTCTACAATTAACAGATCTGTATGCTTTGCTTACAATAAAGAACTCAGTTTTTGATTTAAAAAAAAAAAAAAAAAAAAAAAAAAAAAAAAAAAAGGGCTTTCTTGAGCTATAGACAGAAAGAAATTCTTCCCACAAAGCTTCAATCTGGACAAAGACCCACAGCAGCCTCTGTGAACACTGTTATGCTAATGAGAAAAAATATTTTGCAAAAGGATCCTAGAGCACTAAGTGAGATATTCCAAAAGCATCTTGGAAAGATGGAACAGGATAATGACATCCATATCGACTGGCCTTTCTTGATTAATACTCCCTTTCCCTTACAAAGAAAAAGCACGTAATTCTCCATTATTGTCACCTCAGGATAGCAACCAGCTTGACCTCAATTATTTCAAAGATGCAAACAAGGAACAGTAAAACTGGAATGACTCTGTTATATAATAGTTATTAAGGCTTAGACACACACATCCTATCAAAGAAGCTTCAAAGGAGCAAGTTAATTTTCACTTGGCATGTAATTTGCAGACAGAGGCACAAAAAGCGACAGAACAAACAGAACTATACCTCTGACAATCAGAACAGCAGCTAACCACCAGGACAAGTTTTCCTTGCAGTCCTTGCCCCTTTTTCCACAATTCTATTTCTTTCCTTTCAGAAATAAAAATAAAATGAAAATAAAAAGCACAAGCCTCCCCACTCCCATCTGTTATTTTGTTCTATTTTCCCAAACCAGAAATTCATATAATCTGTTACAGGAACAACTGAAAAGCCAGTTGCTACAAATCCTATTGTCTCAACTGACAAAGTTTAATTTCCTTTGGGGTTTTGTTTTTGGTTCTTTTGCTCAGTCTTCTTGCACTCCACAGGGTGGTTCCTTCTGAGGAAACCATTAAAAAACAGAGGAACAAATGCTGTTAGACTGGACCAACTCTGACAGCAGAGCCTAAGACAACCAGTAAGAAACAGAATGACTTGGTTGCTTCCTCCCTTATCTACTCTTCCCAATCTGCTGTTACCACTGATGACGACACTGTTCCACTGGCAACCACCAGCAGGGGCTATGAGCTTTCCAGGGACTGTGGCACAAAATGTACACACCAAGGAACAGCTAGCTCTTAACTGTCACCTCCTGCCATTTACTTTCAAAACTGACTGCTTAATCCATCCAAATATTCCCATGCTCCAAGCTTCACCAGCACAACACATTCAATCGATGGTTTCTATTTTTAAGTTCTGTAACCTGGTCACGTGCTACATATCCTTATAAGACAATATCATTGCATTTTTTGAAAACATGATTCATTACTCGATTATCTAGAGACTTCTTACTCTTTAGCTTCCTGTCCAGTAACTTATTAATTACATATTCAAGCTAATTTGCTGTTAATTGTACATTCACAGTAATCAGACTGTATTTAGCAGGTCTGCATACTACTTTTGGTGTTGTTTTTTTTAAAGCCCAGAAGGCTGTTGGATATTGGACTGAGGAAGGAAAGGAGACAGAAGAGTATTTTTTGGTTATTGATCTGTAAGCTCTAAACATTGCTTCTAGCACTGGAGGAGCAAAAGTAATCCTCTTAATCCTCTTCCCTGACAAACTCTCAGACTACTGCAACTTGGGCATATAGGACACACCTCCTCCTTTCCTTCAGTGTTTTAAAACAGGCGCAAGCTCGGCAAGAAAAGGAGCTGATTAGCCACCTGTTTTACAAAAGCATTTCTCTGTTCAGAAAAAAAAACAACAACAACAAGAGGATATTCTCAACAGATCTCAACTTTAAGTACTAAGAACTATATGAAAAACTGTAACCGTTCATGTTCTCTGGGACTCCATTTGAGTGCAAATACTTTATTTGGATGCAAATACTCTGAGTTTCCAGGAAACTCTATTTCTCTCCACATGCAAAGACAGATCTCAGGGGAAAAAAGAGAGGTCGCCAGAGAGTGATTCACAGCCTTTGCAACATAAATGCAACTTCGCAGAGAGGATTCAGCAATTCTGGCAGAATTCCCAAGAATGCTACCAGAAATCTCAGTAAAACAGCCCACTTACTGGGGTGTATCAGGTGTTTTCCTTTGCTTTCTCAGGCAGACTTGCTACCATACTTTGTTAAGACCACACTTTCAGACTTAATCTTAAGTACATGCTTTCTGTATACAGTCTGCCCTACTCCTCACCTGGGAAACAAGATAGTGAAAGATGGAAAGAGGAAATACTTTTCATCTTAATCAATATCCTGAGATATTTACCTTCTGTTGGCTCCCTACTGAGCTATTAAAAAAAAAAAAAAAAAATCACCAGTTCTCAGTCTCTTCTTCCTCCTTAAGATCAAGGGAGGACAATATCTCTCCCTTCTAAACCTTCTATACTTCAGGTTCTTTTCCTGGCATAAGAAGAAGATTTAGAAATAAACCAAAGTAAAAAAACACTGGAGTAAAAAGAGTTCCTCTGATAGCGTCAGCTACCTTAAGAATGTTTCAAGGAGCCACTAAGCAAGCCTTTGGGTGAGAAGTCAAAGCTTTCTACTAAGATCTGGCTTCTGTAATAAACACGCAAGTAAAAAAAAACATGATTCAGACAAATAGTATCAATGAGCACTATTTTTCTCCACAAATCAGGGTGAGTGGACTTTGCTTTTTTTTTTTTCCCCTCTCCCCAAAACACTAAGTATTAATCTTAGCAAAGGCCATTTTGCCACTGGAGGGAGCTGTCTCAGCATCAGGATCTATTTTATGGCCATAAGGACTGGTTTTCTTCACTGCCTGTTGTATTAAAGCTCCCTTTGGATAATCTATACATCTACAGGTAACGCTTGCCATTTGCTGCCAGCATAAGGCTGGAACAAAAAAAACTACAACTAGTACGTAGTAAGTACTCAGTTCCCCCTGCTATCTTAAGAACTCCTTCCTTGAATATTTGTTTGTCTACCTGTTAGATTAACCATATCCTATTAACAGCCACCTACTGAGACTTAACATTTGCTATTAAAGATAACTCAAGAGCAGCAGGACACAAGGATACTGAGACAAAAAACACAGAGAAGAGTAAAAGCAGGTAGCAGCTGCAAAGGTTGGTGGTGTTTTGCTGAGGACTTCTTCCACCTGAATTACTTCCAGTGATCAAGAACCAAAAAATGAGAAGCCCAAGGAAGAAGCCTGCAATTTCAAGTAAATCTTGGACAGCAACTGGCTGCCATCCAGCCAAGCAGGAAGTGCACTGTTGTATTTCAAACCACAGAACATAGCACTGAGAACACAGCTTCTGAAAAGCTTCTGGTGGAAAATTAGATTGTTTAATTTCACTATACGGATTGCCTCAAAATCTGTGAAGAAAGTCATTACTTTTAATGATTAAGTGTTACTCACAAGTATGTGTTATCCTATGAGCTCTTCTCAACAGCAGTCTCTCCTACATTAAATAAGGATCAGTTAATATTTACAGCACAAAACTGGAAAGCATATTTTGACTACTGGCGAGTAAGGCACATTTGTGACTGTTAAGTATTCAAAAGGACACCTGAAAGGTTGCTGCTAGTCATTAAGTCAACATCAGCAGCAATCACAGAAATATTTTGTTAGTTTGTCACCGTATAGCATACTATTGACAAAAGCTATTTTTGGTAACTTAAGCTGCTTTGCTCTAGAAGATAAATTATACCCCATTTCAGAGGTAGATTTTTAAGTGAGGTGATTCCCTCAGAACATCACTAACAAACAATTTTGGATTTTAAAAGAAAACAAACATTCAATTTCACCTCAAAATGTACAAAAACGCCTATGGTAATACAGAGTAGCCCAATACATCATACAGATAATTCTTATGGAGATTTCCACTGTGTCTATAATGGGCTTAGGTGGCAAGGGCCCGGAAGCTGCCCCATGTCAGTTAAGAGCCAGCTCTCCCAAAAGGGACCCCCCTGCAGACACCCAGGTCAGTGCAGAAAGAGGGCAGAAGTGTGCTCTATGCACAGAGCAGAACTTCCCCGCAGCCCAGGAGAGGCCCACGGTGGAGCAGGCTGCCCCACTGCAGCCCGTGGACACCACACAGAGCAGATCTCTGCATGCAACCATGGAGAAGCCCATGGTACAGGAGCAGCAGCCGGTGGAGAGGAGCCTGCAGTGTGGCAGGAGGGCCAGTGGAGCTGCTGCCCATGGGGACCGATGCTGGAACACTGTTGGTCATGAAGGGACCCTTGCAAACCCTCACTGGAGAAATTTGGGAAGGACTGCATCCTACTGATGACCCTAATGGGGCCCAAGGCAACAACAGTGAGATTTAGAGCACCAAGCTCTTGCCTTTAGTATCTATCCTTACATTTACTTCCTTCCACCCCCAACCCAGTCAGCTACTTAGGTTGTAATAAGTGCAAAATAAAATTCTAATTCTGTCACATCCAACATCAACTTCATAATCTAGAAAACCACTGTGCCAGAGGATAACAAGATTTGCTTATAATTACTAAGAAGTACTCTTTAAACAACTCTCAGGTGGCACAGTTTACAGCAGAACGATCATCAGTTTTCAAAGTAGGTATTACTTCCCCATTAGGCAATCCATTCAGCTCATGTTTTCTGAAAGGCAAGTCAACTGTCACTGTCAAGGCTATCTAAACCTGCTATTCCTGAACCCCAGATGGGATGCCCTGGATAAAGCGTATCCCTATGGCTTATGACAAGTCACACAGAGACAAAGCACAGTAAATCCACCCTTAGCCTTATCCCACTGTCCCAAAGCAGACTGTCAACTGGTTTAAATTGGTATCATCAATTTCACAGCACTGAAGTGATTCAACATGCACTGCCATGGTTTTGAGACAGTTTGTGACACACCATAATACAGCTGAATTGTACTTAACTGCAACTTTTAAACAAATTCACATGCTTTGCATTCATCAGCCTAGACCTACCAAAAACCAACAAGTGGATAAGTTGGAATCTCTGGGAGGAAAAACTGCAAGCAGTCAGCCCAGAAGATAGCAGACATTATCAGAACAAACTAAGCAGTACTCAAAAGAATCTAAAATGATGTTTCCTGAGCCAGACAAACACAGGAACCATTTTTTCTATTGCATTACATATCAGTTACAAGTACACATCTAACAGCTGTAACACAAAGTTACAAAGTAGTGTATTCAAATTTAGCCAGATATAGCTCTTTTTATAGCCCACTGGACAAAATGTTATTAGCCATCTGGGATATTAATCACATTTTAAAACTACTCTCAAAAACTGCAGGCCTGTAACCAGGAAGCAGACAAGCAGCTTCTTAAAACTGTAAGTGTAACATATGGAAGTTTCAAAGGCACTGAAAACCTCAAAGCCAAGCTTAAGCTAAGGAAAGCATATGAACATGTTTTAAACGTCATTGATCACATCTTTGTTAAAGATGAGAGCTACAGTGTTTACCATCTTCCACTTGTAAAATCTAAATGTGTCCTGCATTTATTTGTGCAGCAGGCAGAACTTGGGTGTTACACGAGAATATGAAGACTGTAAGTCCTTCCAGAACGTATATAATAACATAAATTGAACACTACACAAAATATATGAGCCATTTCTATAGTTACTTTCTCCTGGAGGTCATCTACTTAAGTACTTTCTGCAATTAACGTTTGAAAATTGGCCAGCCACCTAACACTATATTGTCATCACTGAGAACACTCAAAAATATCTTCTACTTAATTTAATAAAAATTGCATTTAAGTAGGTTAACAAAACAGCCCATGTATCCTGGAAGCAGTTATCGCTGTTATAAACACGGCCATAGAAATTAAGCGAACCTGGTCTCATTAAGGACACGCTGTGAACATCACTGCTGCACCAGCTAGCCAGAAATCTGCGCTGAAAGGAAGGCTGCTAAAAAACCAGACGTGACATGCCACCCTCTCATCTCAAAAAAAAAAAGGTTTACAGAGCTATGTTTTCTTCAAAGCTTCATTTCTAAACTGTCAACTCTGAAACAACTGCAGTATTAGTGCAAGAGAACAGCCAGGCTGGTTTTCAAAATGTAGGTAAGCACGTGATAGGGTACACCCTATTTCACACAGAACAGGTGAATTGTTTTATATTCAACATTAATTGAGAATTTTGAAAGCATGAAGAAGATGAAGACTGACTTTCCCTCAAATTTCACTTCCTAAGCTTCTTTGCAAGCTTTCTGTTCAGTTAAAATTTAATGAAATGCTCTAAAAACTAAAAACAGTAATCTTAGCTTCTCCAAAATTGCTTCAGAAAATGAATGCTGCAGCAGCCTCCAAACATAGCTATCATAAATGTATTATCCCTAATTTATAAAATTGCCATTTAAGTGATTGAAAATGATCATCTTTCCACATACTCAATTACTACTAAACTACAGGCTGAGAAAAATCTAATAAAAAGGAGCCATGTTTGCATCATTAATATTTTTCAGATTTGGAACAAAAACAACAACAACAACAACATCAAAGAAATAATAAACAACATTCACTCTTGACATTACTCACATGGGCAAATGGTGTAATTTAGTAGAACATTTGCTCTGTGATTCCCATAGCAACCCTAATTCTCTCTGCTTGTGTATTTGGAGTCCAAGATGACATTGCATTTGATTTTATATTCAAGCAAAAGTTGAGAACAAGGTGTAGTTTGGAAAGGTGCAACGTGTATGCACTGAACTTCAAAGGTGAGGTGAAGATTTGCATAATAAAAGTATTCAACTCTTGCCTATGCAACTTAATAGTTGTTTTATAGTGCTGTAATTTTTATAAGTACATGCACATTTACTACTTAGCCTGATACCCACAGATATTTAAGCATCCCATTTATTCCCTAAGGAGACATGTTTTTATTAAGTTTTGCAACACTAACTTGTGGCAGAACAAACAGCCCTAGGAGATGATGCATCCACAGACAAATCAAGCAGTCTCCAAAGAAAGTGCCCTGAAAGATATCAAATAATTGTATCTGTTCCTATGTGGTCTAATTTAACTTATTGTCTACAACAGTATGGATAGCAATTAATCACACCAATGCTGTTGGACAGCTAGGAAGAAAGTTTAGCATGCTTACGCTTCTCATACTATACAAGGAACACAAATTTCTAGAGGAAGCAAATAACGCTGCAGTCAGTTGCGTTGCTCCTGCAGGAATCAAAAGGTAATAATTTGGAATATGTGGCCATGGAGAGGCAAGAAGTAGCAGGACTGTAGTCTTCCCAAAAAGCAGTCCTTACCAAAGTCAGGGACTGTCCACTTGCAATGTATGTCACCTTGGTGGAGGCCGCATGAAATATATATATATTTCATTATATTTATTTATTTATTTATTTATATTTATATATTATTATTAAAGTATATATTATTATTATATTATATTATATATATTATATTATATATATAATATATATATATTATATTATATTATATATATAATTATATATTTTTTACATATATATATATTTGCAACACTAACTTGTGGCAGAACAAACAGCCCTAGGAGATGACGCATCCACAGACAAATCAAGCAGTCTCCAAAGAAAGTATATATGTATATATATGAATATATATATATGTGAATATATATGTATATATATATTTGTGTGTGAATATATATGTATGTGTGAATATATATATATATGTGTGTGTGAATATATATGAATATGAATATATATATATATATATATATATATAATCAGCTCTTCCAAATTAAGACATGATGAACTTCACTTCTGATGAAGTACTTCAAAATCAATATGGACTGGACAATCAAGATCAAGTTAATTGAAGAAAAGATCTCTCATTTAAGAGAATAACAGAATTTAAATAAAAAAATACATTATGTTGAAAACCAATGATCCTTAGCTTCTTTTCAACTCAGAGCTATGCAAAAGTATTAAGTTTTTATGGCAGTCAGAAGCTCCATGTTACTGCTTAGTTTTACGCTTATCCAGACTTTTAAAAAGTGTTTTAACTTCAGAACAGCAACACTTACTGCACAAGTCATTTTGGGTACCTACATGGTCACTTTTACAACTTCTATAAAATTCTGCACAACAATTTGGTTCTAATAACAATAGAACCATTGGTTCTAATATTTGGTTCTAATAACAATAACAATTTGGTTCCTCTTTAGTATCATTTATTTTATGCTTCAATTCTCTATTTTGTCTAAAAAAAATTAAGTCAGCCACAACAAACAACAGCAGAAAACAATCTGTTGTTAATGTTTACTACGAAAAGAAAAAGAACAACCAAGTATCATGAAATATCACTGCAATATGTCAGAGTTGCACATTTATCCTATTAGCTACACAGAGATACACTTCACTGTTTGCAAATAACTTCATCCAATCAAAATAAATTGGTCCAGAATTGAGCAGCAATTTCGAGTTTCCAGGGCTATTACACAAGGTAGTGAAGACTGTACATCGCAAGTGAAGGATGACCTTTCTACTGCAGTCCTGTTTTTCATAGGTCTCACAGATGAAGACACAGTACTACTATAACATTGTTTAAAATATTTCCCTCCCCTATAAAAAAGGAAAAAGGCTTCTTCCCATTTTCCGGAAGCACATCAGCTCTTTCCATTGGTTCAACTACTGTATTTTACAAGACATAATTATGTTAGCATAGCCTTCTTTGGAACACATTAAAAAAAAAAGAAAGAAAGAAAAAGTTTTGTGAATGCCTCTGGCCACGTCTCTTTATTCATAATTCTAAGAGCAAATCTAACAGTCACTATTGACTGATAAAGGGAACAAGAATATTTATCCCAAAAAAGCAGGCAACGTGAACCCAAGTCTGTCACATAAAATCCTGAAAAGATTTGAGAAGGGAATACATAGAACATGTCACTGAAATCTAGTATTTCCAGAATAAGGAATCAAACATTCCTCTCTTTCCAAAAGATATAAATAAGTCAAACAGCCATTTTTCAGACACTGGGAAATTATTCAGAAAGATTTATTTTTTTTTTTTGAGTCCAACATACTCTTCTTTAGGGAAAAAGAAATTAAAATCCAAAACACAGAAGGTAAAGTTCAGATGCCTCCTTGTAAAAACTTCCTATATTTATCTTAGCTTAATTTTCTCTCCTTGAAAAATATTCATTTCTTTGAACTTTCAAACATTATCATGCGTTCTGTATCTATTTTTTTCTTTTTATTGTTGCTCTCTAAGGTTTTCTCAGAGGATTTGATGCTCTACCTGAGCTGTGACTCACATCAAATATAGTAAAGTTATTATCTATAATTAGAAAATAAAGTCCCATCATATTTACCTTTAAGCAATGACATCACACTGCAATATTCTATATACAAATGAGTCAGCATTCATCAGGCCTTCTCTGTAGAGATAGTATCTTGACATTTTTTCTGTTTAACATAAGCTAATATTCATTTCCTTCCCAAATATTGTTCTTCAGATTTGTTGATTTTGTCCCTTTCCAAAATATTATGAACAGTACACATTAAATCTCTCATTATTGATTCCTTTCAGTCTCAGTCAGTTTTATTCAATGAATCTACTACAGCTCCCACTGTTTATTTTATTAATTGAAGTAATGTACTCTCTGGATTCAGCCTATAAGAACAAATACAGTTAGTAAGGTAGAAAGAACTTGAGGAGATGACTGGTAGACAAGGACAGGATATTCTAATGCAAAACAAATAGATGTGTGTCTTCTGTAACATAAAGTTAATATCAGTGACAATCAGCGACTTCACTGACTTCAAGGCAGGGCATGAGTATTGTCAATACAATACAGAATACAAGGGAAGTTCTCACTTTTAATGTTAGCAGGGAAAAAAAAAGCATTTTTCATCAGAATGTGTAGTACAATTCCTCACTGTTAGAACATACGAAGGCAATTTATTCAAACCCTTATTTTAAAAGTCCTAAATTAATAAAACATTCCAGGAGACAGAACTTAAAAGTAGATTCTTCAGATTATAACTTAAAGGATGAAGGCAGATATTTTAAACTAATGTGATAAAAGAATGCTTTAAAGTTAGACTGCCAACAGTTTCTTTGGTAGAAAAGGTGGGAAGGGGATTTACAAAGGCACTATTAGAGAATTGCAAAAAGTTCAGACCAAACAAAAATAACAAGGGGTGAAAGACGAAAGTGAGCTCTGTGAATGTCTGCCACATTAAGCTTTATCTCTGTACTATTTTTGCTGTCTAGAAGACAGACTTAAATCAGTATAGGAGTTACAGTTTTTAAACTGTTGTTTCCTAAGAACAACATCACAGGCCAACAACATCAAAATGTCAACAAATTTAAGACCATAGCCGTATAGAGAAAAACTGCTGATGGGGAGCAGCTGCTCCTTCTTCCATATTCATTCATCAGAATCATTCTTTTCTAGTTACACTTAGATCTTTTACAGTCCTTTTTCCGATTGAAAAGGTTTTGCCACATGCAGCTTAAAAGAGATGTTCCTCCAGCACTGAAGCACCATTGCAAAGTCTGGGTGCTACTTCACCTTTTAATGTATGTGCACACAGAATAAAAAGCCTGTACACACCAGACTTCAAGCTGAACCAGAACTAAAGAGAGCCTTTTGCTCAGCAAAGGGATCAAAACAAAACAGTCACACAGAGTAGGAAACAAAGAGAAGTATTGACTTGTCAGACTTGACTGTTTATTCCAAAGCAAAATAAGAAGTCATATCAGATTCTCTTACCTCTCTAACTTCATGGAGTTGTCCAGAACGCTGGCTCTTAGCTCTTCGAGCAGCTGCAGGTGATTTGTGATGTGTGATGGTAACAACAGTCGGCCCACTTTGATTCATATGTTTTTGGCCACTAGGAGAATTAACTGTCCCAGGTGGCAGCAGAGATGAGCTTCTACTTCGGGAGGATGAAATACTCTAAAACAAGCAATAGAGTGTCGATATTAATAATCTTTACACAAATACATAATTTGCAGTCCAGGCTATAGATCCGCAGTGTCCTTTGCTCCTCACAGACTTGGACCTGGATATCTAACTGCTCAGAATTGACTTATTCCTTTTCAAGCACCTGCATTGCTCAGCACAGATCTCCTCACAAATACTGTGGCCACTGCCTTTCTAGAATTGCCTGAACTTGGCCTCCTCAAAAATCTCCACAAAATCCTAAGTGAGAACATACTGTTAGGCTCCTACAACCATGCTTTTTAGGAAAGATTAGGAAGGATTCTGAAGACTGAATAATAACATTTGTCAACACAAACATTTTTAATGAAGATGTTGACCCATAATTCAAACTATTTAGTGCGAATAGCAAGGAAGAAAGGAAATCTTATAACAATGCTTTTACCTGATAAATTTCTGAAACAGTATAGTGCTGAAATGTTACCATGAAAAGAGCTGCAATTTTGGCAAAGCCAATCCACAATCCATTCAATTAAACATAACCTTCTATCCCAAGTGTGGCTTAAACTGTTAACAGGTTTTAGAGTGAGCATAGGATAAGCAGCAAATACAAAAAAAAGTCTAGAAACAAGTCTCCAGCAGTGTTTGCAGCATGAATACTTCTTACATACAACCTATAAAATTCATCTAAACATTCAAGAACCTTCTTTGTTCTTATCTTATCATTTATCAGTGTTGCTGCCTCTGTTTGTTTTCTGTAGCCAAGCTCAGATATGCACTAGAACACTTTGACATATCACATATGGGTGCAATATAAAAAAGCTCTTTTCTTCTATTTAAACTGCCGATTGCATCCGTAAGGTTAAAATTGAAACAAAGCAACTTCTACCTCATAAAACAGAAGCCAGTTCAGAGAGTGACATTTAGTAGCACTTTAAGAAAGTGAGGTAAATACACAGTGCAATGGGTGAGAAAACATTTAATCTCTCCTACCAGCTCTGCACAAGCAATGATGGCAGCCTTCAGTATTTCTGAGAGTTACTGTGAATGTGGGAGACTATTCCTAGAGTCTGTTGGCAAGTGCACAGAAGTATTACTTGAGTACAGTCTTTCCCCTTATACGTTAACAAGTTACTCATGAGAACTGCAATTATGTAGTTATTAAAAAAAAGACAAAATCCAGGGTGGACAAGTGCCAGCTAGCACTGGAATTGAAGTCATGCATTACATTACCACTACAGTGACTGTACATAATGAGGTAGATTATCTGGCACTGACAAGATGAAAGAGTTAACGATGTCACATGTTCCCCCCTGCCAACCACTCTCAAATCATACTTCTAACTTTTTAAGGCATTGGAAGTTTTAAAAAGTGGGATATCACAGTCTTGGTACATGAAGAGCAGTTATGCAGACATACTGCGTACTCACAGGAGGAAAAAAAAAAAAAGTTAAAATAAAAGCGTTATCCCAAAGGCTTGGGTGTGCACTTACAAACAATTCCAAGAGCAATAATGTGTCTGTTTTTGCAATGAGTGCATTCTTTTCTACCATGGCTATTCAAATTGTAATAGAAGGCACCCATACATTCAGGCATTTGTAAAACTATCCATTCTGGCTGATAATTTACAATCACATTTGAATTGGACTTGACTGCAAGTCAAAAGGCATCTATAGAGCATAAGGGTGGAATTTATGATAAAGGAACCGAGTTTTGCTGCTTTTTTTTTTTTTTTTTTTAAATTCACCTTTCATCTGAAATAGCATTGTTTATAAACAACTACAACTTAAAATAACAGAGGAAATGGTATTTCAGAAAAGGAGTTGAGTAAAACTGGATGTGACTGAATTTTCTTTTTAAATAGAAGTCTCACAGAAAAGGGTTACCCCTAGCATGATAGCAGAATATATTTACTTGTTTTTCTTTTTTAAACTGACTAGCATGAGAACAGTTCCAAATGAAATTCTGAGTGCTGAGGAAAAACACAATAATTTCATTTTTCAGCATAAGATAAACGTATACTTCAGCTTAATAAAAATTATTTTTAGAATTAAATCTTCTGAGAATCACTGATGCTTTAGCATCATGCTATCACAGTATGAAAAAAATCCATGACTGCTACCTTCATATAGGCAAACCGATCACAAAAGAAAGATAAGCAGCAGCAATTTAAAACAGTGAGTCCAGCCATTAGTTTCACTTGAAGGAAAGCAACACTCTATGAGAAGTTTAACTTTATTATGTTTTTATCTTCTTTTGGGGAAAAAACAAGCTACAGATCTGCACATAACAAAAGAAATATAAAATAAATATGGAAAAATCCATGCGCTACTTCTGTTTAAACACAGAATCAGGAAGGAATGAGAGAGAATGAGCTTTCAGAAAAAACAGCCGTCAAAATAATCCCATTTAACTTGCAAGGTTTGAGAGACATTCATAAATTGACTTGCACATGTATTTCACACAACTATCTTATTTTGCTTCAAGACATTGTTGTGAACAACCATGAACTGCTTGCAGCTGGCCTATGGACCACAACAGACTCAAAATGTTCCCAAACCCCTTGAATGCAGCTCACACCTCACGTTCTCTCTGACAGCATCTCCTAACCCAACACCCCTTTCACCAAATGTACTTCCGGGAGTCATAAATTTGATAGGGCACCATCAGCACAAAAGCTGCAGCTAGCTGTGCTTTTTTAATTTTTAAAATTGTCCTCGTATCACGAACAGGCAATGAATACACTTCCAAGAAGCAGGCATGCCAATCATTTTAGAACTTGCTTAATGCAGGTTAGGTTTTTCTTCCTCTAAGACTTGCTCTAGTGCTTATCAAGCCAGCTCCTAAACTGTAATGTGAAGCAGAATGAAGACTGTGGGAACATAATGAAAAGCCACCTTAAAGGCACTACGTTTTGTAAAGCCATATGGCAGCTTGTGACAACTGTTGCTGGTGGACCATCATTTAGGGTATGGAATGAAATAGAAGAGAGAATCGGGAAGAACCAACGCATCTGTAGTTTCAGTAGCAAGTGGTACAAGAAAGGCTGCACCAACAGAGTAACAATAGGTAACCCCAAATCTCTACACATACAATCTGACAACCTGACAAGGGCTAAC
Source organism: Alectoris magna (assembly GCA_030625065.1). Lineage (NCBI taxonomy): Eukaryota > Metazoa > Chordata > Aves > Galliformes > Phasianidae > Alectoris > Alectoris magna. The sequence continues at coordinate 109,288,355 of CM060561.1, read as the reverse complement.
TACAATCACACTGCCAGGTTTGCCTGGTGTTCAGCTGAATGCCTTGCCCTACAACAGTGCTAGAAGATCTCTACACAGAGATCACCTCTGCTTATGGGCCTGTTTTATTAACCTGCCCTTCCCCTCTCAGAACATCAATTCTATGCAACATGCTGAGAAAGATCTATTCAGAATTAGCCAGTCTGCGTAGATACAAAAGCTAAATACACTGATTTGAATGGATAGTGAAGATGTATATTTTTTCCTCATCTTTCCATTTGCTGTCCCCCTTTATACCTTACTTCCATTTAGTAACTCTGCTTTTCCAATCAACGTGCTATAAATCTCCATCAGTCCACCATACAAATCCTCTCGCATCTAATCTTGGAATTATTCTTTAGAGGATGTCCATAACATACAGAACCCAAATGAACTCTACACTAGGACCACTGGCTGCCCAGAAAGTTCACCCTAGGCACGTCCCAAAGATAAGACATAAAATTTCAACTTGCAAGTAACCTTCTTCTATTCCATACCTTAATTCATGAGATCAGTGCAAAACCTGAACAATGACACAGAACTGCAAGGAACTGATACTAGTAAGGGTGAAGCACTTAAAGATGCAAAATGCAGATGAATGTTTGCAGTAGGCAGTTTCTACAATCACTCAAGAAAGTCTTTTGAAGTGGAACTGCACTACTCAGCACTTGGAAGCAGTAGACCTGCCCCAGACATCTGTACCAGCAGCAGATCACTGTGCCTACTCAGCCCAAGGACATGGGGCTGGTAACCAACTCCTTCTGCCAGATTCTTCCTGCAAATTCCAGGAGAGACCTTTCCTGGAATCACACACTCAGCCCTTCATGTACTTTCAAATTTTACAACACATTGTCAACACTTACATCCCAGCCAAGTACTTGACTCTTCTTTTGCAGAACTTCTTCAAATTAAAAACTGGGAATGAAAAGCATCTCTTTTACATTTAGACACAGCTGTTCAAAAACCAACTTCTTTGTTGCTGTTAAAAATGCTAAAATCGTGATTTTTTTTTTAATTTATTTTTTTTTTAAACAGCCAAAAGCAATCTAATTACACATCATACTGCAACAGTCATTTTCCCAAATTCACTCTCCCAGGAAATCAAAGCAGTGACAGTAACTGACAGACCTTTGCTCCTAATTCTCCTGCTCTTTCCTCTATTATCATGGATTTTCTCTTTGGTCCTACTGCTTTCTGGCTTGCAAGTAGATAGAGGAAAAAAAAAAAAAAAAAAGACAGAGGAAACGAAGATACAAGCTCTTCAACAATTAGTAATGCATGGTGCTAGTAATGAGCCAGGAAACTCAGAAGCTGAAGCACCTGAAATGGATTTCAAATACCTTTCCCTGAGGCTACACTTCACCATGTCTTCAACACTTTGCCTGCTAATAAAATGAACCCAGTAAAAGAAAAATATAGAAGACAATAAAAGGTTATTTGTACTCACATTCATCCTTGTTTTATGACCTAAAACTCTCTAAAGTACGCCCAGCTAATACAGTCCTGGCTTAAGCTCCTTATTTTGACTGTCCATCTCCAAGAGAAAAAAGCAATACACTGAATGCTTCCATTTGGATATGAAAAATCCCAACAATTAAATAATGTAACCATAGAACAGAAAGTTCCAGATACACTAATGTTTCAACTACGTTAATGTTTCATGACTCATTTTCCCTAGAGATTACTCTTTCTCCTCACAGAGAAGGGTTTTCCACCATTTACCAGAAGCAAACAGTTTTGTTTATTTTCAAAAGCAAATGCAATGTTCCAGAGATCAATAAACTAATTTTTGAAGTGAACTGTCGGATCTGTTTATGGATGATAATCATCATCTGCTTCAAAAGCACTGTGCCACAGATGTTTTCTACAGAATAATAAATACTGAAATGACATTCCTCTACTCCTCTGTATACATACACAGCACAGCACAAATCCCCGTGTACAGCTTTAAAGCAACGAGAAGTAACGCAGTCGGAAAGTAATTACAACTGAGACACCACCATTCAGTATTTTAATTCCCATCTATTTCTTTCTCCAATGCAGCCTAAGTAAGCAAATATTGAAGAAGAATATGCACAGATCTGGTTAAACTACATTCCGATCATTCAGAAATATTAAAATGCAAATGACAAACTACATAAAATCCAAATTCTAGCATTGAAAAAGGATGAGCCTATGGGGTCTTTTGCATAATTGTGTAGAGCTCTATCTACAGCACTAACTTGTCTGACAGATTATTACCATGCTTTATCATCTTTAGGTAAGGCGATACATTTGTCTGCTTTTAAGCAAGAGACTCATGTTTATTTGCTCATAAAAATATTTTATTTGTCAAGAATAATTTCAGCATGTTTATATTCAGCCCTGAATTATTTTTTTTCTCGAAGACTTCTTTCAAAGATTCAGAAACCAGAGATGTGAGCAACTCTATCTTCATGCAAGTTCCAAAGGGAAGTGAAAAATACATATTACAGCCAAGCAGTGCTTCCCTCTCAGCAAGGAATCTAGTCCTTTGTGGGGTTTTTTTTGTTGGTTTTTTGTTGTTTTTTTGTTTGTTTGTTCGTTTGTTTGTTTTACAAACCTTAGCTGAGAGTTTCCAGCTCACCACAATTCAAGGCACAAGCTGCTTCACAAAATAAAGGTATTTGTTCCTTGCCACACTCCTGACACACACTGTTATATATGTCAATCCAACAACTGATACATACACTGAAATTGAGTTGTATAAAAAACTCTCCGTGTATTTAGTAGTGGTTTTACAGCCACCATCATTTTTGACAACATTCAAGAAAAGGAGAAAAGAAATTGAAAAATGAACAAGCTTTGGACAATGCATGGATATAAAATTCTTGGAAGTTAACAGAAAAAATCATTCATGGGCCTACTTTTTGAATTTACTTTCTCTCTGAACTCCAATTTGACTTTAATTAAGACATGGACAATCCAATTGACTTAGAACAGTCTTTAAAAAAAAGCAGCAATCCTATCTAGACACAGATGACTTCTTCCAATGAGTGTGATTTGGCACTCTCTGGAGGCTAAGTGCTCTGTAATTAAGCAAAATGAAACTTGTATGGGAATATCGAGAACACTGGAATTATCCTACAGCACGGGTATTATTTGCCAGAACATTATCCTTTTATTGCTTTTTTATCATTAAGATGTAAAATTTAATTAAACGCAGCAACAGACTTAGCTTGTATTATGCCTACTTGTCAGTAGGCATACTGACATGTATGATACATGACTGTATTATGCAGCTCACCTTCGGACTATACTCAGTGAGTATGCAAGCAACATTTTCATTCAACTTTTTTCTGTTGTAATAAGAACACAACATTTATATGAGAAAGGGATATAATCAGATTCAGATTTAACTATGTGGTTGCTTACACCTGCAGGACTTCAGAGAAACTTCAGTAGAGGAACACTCTAGATTCAAGATTACCAAAATTATTCTAAGATATCATTATTAGATAACATGATGGTATTATACAGTACATACAAATAAAATATATTGAGAATAGCACCGGGCCATAGTCACACAAGAACAATATTTAAATGTCTGGCATAAGGATTAAAAGAGATTAATGAAAAACTAAGTTACTAATTTTCCTCAGAAAAGGCTTTTACTCAACCAAAATAACTTCCTAACAAATCGCCATCACTCAAAAAAAGAAGATAAAAATGTTTCTATTTTACTTTGGACACTGTAGTGAATGCCATTCCCTTAAAAAATACCATCCAGCTGTTCAGTTAACATATGACCAATATCTTTTGGCAGGGTAGGGCGGAGCCCTTTCCAACTGCAGTTAAATGCATTTATTTATTTATATAGCAAGCAATTGGCAGCATGAAAGCAATCTTTTCATTCTTGTAAATATATTAACAGAAGTGTTTAAAAGACAGAAGAACACAATTTAATGATTGTTTTTAAGTGTCTTTCAGTGTGTATACTAAAAGCACACAAAATAATAACAACTTGTTCCTCAAATTGTTTTTATTTATTTTGTAATCTCTCCCACCTTCAAGGCCACCTTCATTCAGAAATATCTGAACACAAATACAAATTACAGCAGCCAGTCTATTATCCAGATAATTCTGTTCCTCACCTACACCACGTAAAACAGTCATTACTTCTCCCTCTTAATTATTTACCTTCGAATTACCTTCCTTGTGATGTTTGGCACAGGATCGAAGCTGATTGATCCAATATTGTTTCTCCTTTGCATCAGCAGCTAAAACAGAAGCAAGAAAACGCAAGGGATCACATATGAACTCTTTTTTGGGATACAGAAGATGAAGGGAGGAGGAGACAAGAGGGAAAAGGGAAGGAAGAAAGAGAGAGGGGGGTTATTCATTTGTTGAGACTGTACATTCTAGTTTACTCTAGTTTAAGTATATGCAATTTCTGAAGTACAATACATCTAAATCTCAACTTAAGATGTTGTGGCCAGTTGGAAGCAATACGCTTATGACACTTCTTCATGGTTATCTCTACGAGTCGTTATTTGTCTCATGTTGATCTGAGACACTCCCTACCAGTCTCAGGCATTAGTAAAAGCAGGACACCAAGATGGCTTTCAACTTTTCCTTTAATCATCGCTGTCCATGAAGAACAAAGGCCATGCCACAGCATTTCAATATGTGAAATATTGAAATATATATTTCATATATTTCACATATTTCCAATATATTTCATATACTGAAATATACCCAGGCCCATCAACAAGACAAGCTACAAGTTCTGCAGACACTTCATCTCTTCTTCAGTGTAGTTCAACTGAACATCTCTTTACATCTGTATTTCGCTGGTATGCCTCTTAAAGATAAAACGTCCCCTGACTATCTTTGAAAAACAGGTTTAAAATTTGAGAATTATGCTTTCTATATTAGACGGCTCCTGTATAATGCTAGAAAAATACACTTAAGAGAGATTTGTGCTTTTAAAAAAAAAAAAAAACACTAATATGGTAATTAGAAATACCAGCACAGAACTGGATACATTCAGTAAATATTCTTTCCCACCTCCTCAGCTATTAAATATCTCAGTGGTTATTGACTCGTTATAGAATCTATTAATTTTATTCAAGTCCATAAATCTCACTACACTAAAAGCAGTATACTTTAAGTATCCAAAAATCTCAAGTGAAAAAGCATGACCAACCAAACATGCACATTCATGATTTCTAACTGCAAATTCCAAAACATTTTAGCAGAAGTTCTCCTTGCTTGATACTGTGTTTCAGTTCCACACTTAAAATGATAACACGTGCCTTTCTTTACACTTCCATACCAGTACCGCAGGGAATCCTACATAGCCAAATTAAGTTGTGGTCAAAATGAAACTAACATCATTTTAAACTTTTGAAAGAATGTATCACATGCCCATTTTGGGGTTGTTTTTTTTGTTTTGTTTTGTTTGGGTTTTTTTAAATAGTATCTGCTCATTTTATTTTTATAAATTGGTTTTATATAAAAGTATTCTTCGTATGTTTGATCAAGTACTGGTTTGTGGTGCTCTTATTTTTTTAAATAATTTCTAATTTCAAGGTAACTTTCATGTACCTATATTCTTTCGTACACTGGGGGACACACGAAGGCAACATATTATATTAAAAGTATACTAAATTATTCCAAGACTAGCAAGAACAGAGTATCTTAATAGCATTCCACTGGCATTCTCCCTCTTCTTCAACTCCTTAGCAGATTCATTATTACATGTTGTTGGCATGACGCTGGCAGGGAGGAAGATTAATTAAATGCTATGATGTGGACAGCAACAAAAATAGTTCTTCCTTTGGAAGCAAATTAGATGCACTGAACAATCAACATGCCACTCTAAGAACTTAGAGAACTTATCTTGAGGTATCTTCCAGCCCTGTAAGACAACATTCATTGTAAATTCACATGTGCTTAACTCCACATTACTATTCCATTATGTTTTATACCATAGTATGCAAGAATACAGCTATACAACCACTACCTTCTGACAGTACAGGGAAGTAAGAGATAGGAGAGGAGATGCAGAAGCAAGAAAGGGAGAACAACATAGATGGTACTTTTAGCAGCACTGTACCTCTCAGCTTAAATATCTCTCCATTAGCTGAGTAGACCACCAACATGTGTGGTACTTCATCACTGGGTGATATTATAGCTCCAGCTAAAGACAAGGTTCCTCGAGGCTTCTGGGTTTTACTTTGTTCATTCACGAAATACTGCAGAATTCCTGTCTCAAAGTCCAGCACGAAGTACCTGTTCAAAGAAATACAATGTTTCTGTGAAAGGGTTTTTCAAGTAGTTACTGAGAGGAACACAGACCTATCTTGAAAAGAGGAAAAGGACAAGGACAAGGAAAAAGGAAAGTCATAAACAAGGTTAAGCCACTTTTGGTAAATAAACCAATTTTATAAGGTAATATTAGTTTGACTAGTAATTGTTTTGGGGGCTTGGGGTGTTTTTTCTTAAGGGCATTTTATTCTTTTGCACAGGTTTCTTTCAGATTAACAGTGAGGTTCACACAAGTCACAAAAGCAAGGAAAGAAGGCTTTAACTAAAGAGATGCACTGAAGATACGAAACAGTTTCTTTTCTGTTAGTTGCTTTTTTCTCCTTGCATTTATAACCTTGATATATATGCTAATTCCCTGCAACTAGCCTTCTGAAAAGGAGGAGCTCTTTTTGCAGAAGGATGAGCACAATTAAAGTTATGATATTTTCACTTCTGTGATCATATTTCACATGCAGTTGTTATGATTTCAGTTCTGAAAGTTGAACAAAGGAAATTGAACATTCAGTTCCCATTAAGCACTGGGTAGGAAGTACTGGTGGCTATCTACAATACAGCTAAGATGTGGGAGCAAAAAAAATAATAAGCAAGCAGAAGGTACTACATTTGATGATCATCTAATTTCCCGATTAGTTATTCATAGAAGGTTTTTTGCAGGATTCTGAGGAAAGCCCTGGGAGGTTGAAACAGAGAAGACAGGTGCTTCATGTAATAATAAAAAAAAAATACAGGTAGAAACAAATGAGTACAAAAACCAGAGTCCTTACTCATATCTAAACTCATAAAGCCAAACATGTATTGTTTGTATGGTGTGAAAAATCATGCTCCAACATAGCTGTTTTGGAAAGGGAAGGAACAATAGCCTTCTGCTAAAGAGTAAACAACCAACATTATTCTACTTTGGTCTTTACTCGCTCATCTTTGATTGGCCCCAGCCATTCTACAATAAACTAACTGCTAGGACTGTAAGACCACAGAAACAAAATTAATTGTGTTGTTCAAGTGAGACAGAAACATTATTTTAAATATAGCCATCTCTCACAACAGCACATATCTTAAATTGCCTTTTCCTATAGGAATCATACACGTAATTAAGTAAATCAACAATTTAACTCTTTGCCAAGAGAGGACAGAAAACCTCTTAACTCACATGAAGGACTGTTTGTTGCGATTCCCAACAGCCTAGAGTGAATATGGTGCAAATGTGACCTACCTGCTTACTTCCACAAAAAAATAAAGTAGAAAAAAAACTTTAAAAACAGCCTGAACAAATTGACTAATACCACTAACATGGGCATTTGGAACACATATTTGCTATTTTTCCTCCAGATAGGATAAGCATACTTAATATGAATCTCTGTTCAGTTTTTCAGAAACTCTGACTGGTCAGACTTGTTGTTTTGCATATACCAAATTTGCTCAGGTTATTACTTTATTTTGGAAGTGCCATTTTGTTTTAGCCCTTTCTTCGGTATTTCCATACTAAGAACACCTTTAAGCTTTTCCATCACATAATATTTACGGGATTGTTTTCATAGCCTACTGAGGCTCTTGATGTTCTTTCCTGCTTCTCATTTTCCAACAAAATACATTTAGGTATAATGAGCAACCACTGCCTAAAATCATCAGACCTTCAGACATTTTGCTTGGACAAGCATCCTTTGTCACCTTTACACAAAACTCTTCTCCCACTGCCTCCCAAACAGAACAAAGATCACCTTTACTTTAAATTATTCACAGATAAACAACCCTTGCTTCAAATAATCTTCAGCTAGTGCATCATTTACCCTCACACTTCTGCCCTGACTCCATCTCTCATAAGTATCTCCACAACCCTTCCCTCACTACACAAATGGAAACCCTCTCTTTGTAATCATGAATCACCTTTTCACCTATCCTCTACAGAGTTTATCTTCACAGCATAAAAAGGACTAGAGCAATGGCAAACTAAATGTTAACCACCATGTTTTCAACAGCAGTGCTAAAAGTAAGGGAGCTCTAAACAGAAATAGCCAACATTGCCATCTATTACGACAATCTATAATCTCCATGTTTTGTTTGACTTTTAAATGATTTTACAATACTGCTTCCTTACTTACAAAGCATTTCCCTTTCTTCTGATTGCTCTGTAGGGAGAGATGATGCACTTAACAGTGGGTTAAAACAGCAGAACTGAAAAACATCTGATCAAAATTCTGACTGCACATTTCATAGCACATTTTCATTTCACTTACTCTCAGTTTTCCTTGTCCACTTTAGAAATATCTGTTACATATTCAAAGGGAAAAAGCAGACAGAAGTGAAGCTATACCCCTGAGAAAATGATATGGTCACTTGACCCCAGTGCAAGTGTTTCCCTTTATCCAACTGATAAGTTCTCAGTTTTCTATTTATTTAGATCCAGCAAACAAGTCCAGGCTTTATAGATAGCAAAGTCCATTCTAAGCCTGCGACATCCTCATGATAATTGTCCAACTTACTTCACTCCTGTTATCAGGCCATCTTTTAGCAACTACATCACATGCAGTAAAGCACTGTATCCCCACAGCTTAGAAAAAAAAACAACAATTGCATTAAAAAAAAAAAAAAAAATCTCTCCTCCTATCAAGACCAAGGAAAAAAGATCCTTTGAGTCTATTAGAACAGAGTCTATTAAGTTATATCTACAGCACAAGCACTTCAATTGAGAAATCTTCACATATTAGACCAGCAAAGCACCCCCAGAACGAACATAAGCTCCACAAAGACATGCTTTGCATTGCCTAAAGCCACCCCAGAGAAGGAAACCAGCCATTAAAGTACAGAGTACACCTTCACCAGCACCATGACATCCTGCTGTAGTAACTTTTAAAATTCCACATATGCAGAGGTGATGGCATCCTTCCATATCCTTGTGATCATAGCCATAGCGTCAGAGTTAATTTGACCTCCAAGTCAACCATAACCTATTTTGTAGTCTCAGAAAAACAGAACATTACCACTGGCCTCATCCCTTCAGACTTCTAGATGCTTTCTTAGTTGCTTGTAAAAGCACGCTGCACATTTTCAGTACAATTTGAACAGTAATACTAAATGGAAAAAAGAGTAACCAATTTTCACAAGCCTTCACACTGCACTCTTCAAGTACTCTGCCTTCTTTTGTCATCCCAGATGAATCAGTTTTTATGCCTGACAACTTTGAAAGCCAGAAAAGCAAGGAGAATTATCTATAGAAAGAGGACTCCTAACCACTCAGCAAAAACTGTTCAGGTCAACAAAATAGCTTTCCTCTGATTTCGGAGAGGCCAGCAACTCAGGAACTTTTCATAGCCATCCACTCTAACCGTGACCTTGTTCAAGTTGAACAGAAATGTAAGTATATGATGCACGACTCCCTTCCTCACCTTTCCTACAGCACTGTCCCAGGAAAAAGAAAAAAAAAAAAAAAAAAAAAAAAAAAAAAAGAGGGAACTGCACAGACATCTACAGTCTTACAACAGAAGTAGATAGAACACTTTCAAAAACATTAAATTGATAAAAAGGAGCTAGGAGAAGGAATGAGGGATAAATGTTCAATCAACACAAGACTTCAAAAAAAAGAAAAAAAGAAAAAAGAAAAAAGAAAAAAGAAAAAACAGAAGCAGCCTCCAAAAACATTTTCTTATGTCATAAGACAAATAATCCAGACCAGACTATCAGAAAAACACAGGAGAAATGGAGACCAGATTCTTCCATTAACTGAGAATTGAAAAGCAATATAAATAAAGCAGGAGAGAAGTAAATGATAGTACATGTCCCATTTTAGAAGCCTGATGTAACTATAATCAAAAGAAGAAGGATATCTTGTAACTTGAGTTCCACAAGTCATTTGTTCTGCACACCAGGGAAATAACAGCATTAACTTCCCTAGAACTGATTAATCTTGCCATCTTTTCTTCTATTACTTTACTGGCCTTGCTCATAGAGCACACAGTTACCCAGGACATCGTATTTCTGTAATTAAGTTACAGATTACCACTGATGAAAACTTCAGCATACTCTTAAGAGAACAGCCAGGCAGGAGGTAGCAGAGCTGAGTTATGTAATATCAGACGTACAACAGCTAGAGTCATACAGAAGTTACAAAATAACCATTACTGACACACACTTCCAAAAGAATCCTTAGTTTTTCTCTTACACCAAAACTGGGGGAAAAAATTCTTTTTAATTAATATTCATTAAAAGAGACCACCTAAAGCTGAGCTAGGACACCACTGCTCTAACATCACAGCTGCTTAAGGCACTGTTCACATTTGATACAAACCAGATTTCTTGCTTTAACCTCAAATCTGTTTGGAGAATCCCAGCTTCCCGCTCCTCTGGCCTAGCCCCAGCTCAGCAGTCTCCAACCAAGATCCTGAGATGCACCATGGATCTCATCCCTCCCCCATTTCTTTAGGATGCTTGCCATGAACCTCACTGCAACCCTATCAACCATTTCACCACCAGAGAAGACCAACTGGCAGCTAATCCATAATCATGGGATTAACTCTCAGACTTCCTCTTCATCCGTGGAACACAACTTCACAAAATGAATAGGCCATATTTCTGATATTTACTCTGTGATTACTTTCAACTTCAGCAGCTGAGGTCCCAGTGTTTGCTCAGCGCAGAGCAGAGGAGCTGAGGGGAGCCCTCACGGCAGCTGCAGCTCCTCACAGGGAGCGGAGGGGCAGCGCTGAGCTCTGCTCTGTGTGACAGCTACAGGGCCCGACGGAACGGCATGGAGCTGTGTCAGGGGAGGGGCAGCTGGGCGTCAGGGACAGGGTCTGCACCAGAGGGCGGTGGGCGTGGAACGGGCTGCACAGGACAGGGGGCACGGCCCTGAGTGCCGGAGTTCAGGGAGCGTTTGGACTGCGCTCTCAGACATTGGGTTTGCAGTGGTTCTGTGTGGAGCCAGGGGTTGAACTCCTGGGATATTCTGTAATTCTTTGCTTATCACCCAGAAGTACACTATACATCAAACAAGTGGGGGATATAGTTCGGACTACTGTCCGCTAGTTACATTCGAGTATTTACAAACAGTTAAATTCTCATTATCCATAAATGCTTAACAACTGATTACATCAGATGCATTACCAACTGGTATCAATTACAAGGTAAAACATTCAGCAATGAAGAACTGTATTTCTGCTCTAGCAATTAATAAATAAATAAATAAATAAATAAATAAATAAATAAATAAATAAAATTAAAAAACCTGATTGTGTCAGTTTTATGTTACTCATGAGTTTGTTAAAATGGCCTGATGACAACGCAATTTCTATTTTACCTGTTTATATTTCAAAACTGCTCCACTCCGACTAAATCCCAAGCCTTATGAATTTTGTAATCACCTATCTTGACACTCACTGTTTGGTTCCATTCCTAACTCCTCTAGCCATCCACCTTAACAGCCATTTCATTAATAAAATAAAATGCAAAGTCAAGCAGTGCAAGCATTACACACCAGGAAGCACAGCTATGCTGCTTTCTACATTTGTGGAGCTGAAATAAAGAGACTCAAACACTGTACAAATCAACTATTTTAACTGGATTTCACACTTACTGCGATGTGTGCTTTTATAGTGAACTATGGATAGCTTCTTCTGCTTCCCTATTCAAAAAGAATTTAACAAATAGCAGTAATTTGGAGAGCAATAAAATGCTCGTGGTATATTAGGACAAAAACAGTCTACCATCTGAACCTGTGCAAGAACAACAGCTATAACATTTTCTGTAAAAACAAACAAACAAGAAACCCACACTCTCACTTACATTTCCACCATACTTTTTATATTGCCCCACTTTGAGAAGATCCGAAAACATCTAAAGCTATCAGAAGAACAATATAAACATTTCCCATATTGTTTACTTAGTTCACAGGTTTTAACAAATACCACATACACATTTCCACTTCAATGAAAAATTTTAGTATTCTCATACAGAAATGCATTTTTTTAATTTAAAAAAAAATATATCAAAACATTTGTAGGCAGTTGTTTCTCTGCATACTAACCAAGTTGACCCACAACTGGGAACTTCTAGAAGCATTATATATCTAAAATGGAGATAAGAAATAGAATTATTACCCACAACTAATAGATGACCTGTTTCTGATTATCGTGTCCTTCTTGATTTTAACCACAGATCCACAAAATCTCAAGAGACATCTCTACTGCTTTACCAAGTCCCAGTCAATTCCTACATTTCTAAGTGAGCCCACTTCACAAACAGAAATGTCACCTATCATCTGAAGAAGCTGCATTCGCTACCAGTAGTTCGTAAGTTCAACCTTTGCTTCCTCAGCTTCAGCTTCCCCTGTTCAACGATCTGAATTCTATAGTCAGCAACAGACTACGGTCAGCTGCCCTTATTTTAAGTAAAAAGAGAATACAGTAATAACAAACTAATACTACGTAGTTTTCTAATTTCAGAGGGACTTGCTTAGGGGTCGCTTTCTAGGACTGTGAAGAAAATATAGCCTTAAAGATATTGCATCAAATTTTCACTCATCAGGCTTGGAATTCATACCGATTATGAAAAAGAACATTAACTGTATTAATCCATGCTTCAGCACATCCAACATCACCACACTGAGGGACAGCAATTTACGGCAAAAACACAAGCAGCACTTCGAGCTTACACCCCAGCAAACTGGCTGGCGGCCCAATGCTATTTGTGTCATTTAACATTGCTTCCCATCTTCCTTTTTTTTTCTTTTTTTTTCTTTTTTTTTTTTTTAAATTTGTTCTAGATCTGCTACTACTTAATAATTTAGCAGGCTTCACTTTTGTATTGCAGATCACAGAGAAAAGGCTAACAGTAAGGGGAGGAATAAACAGGCCAGTGCAATCTTAATTACAACAATATTATTATCCAGCTCGATTCACATCACAGATGAAAAACAGTTTGCAGATACAAAAATAAATTCTTGTTTACAAGGAAAAGATCTTTGATACAAAACAAGAACAGAGCAACTCCATGTCACTTCTAATAACTGGACTACAATTGAAAGGGATTTGGGCTTTGAAAATGTTGGAAATATCCAAATAATTTATCAGGACAGTATCTCTGATGAAAGCAGGCTTTATTCACAATTGCAATGGAGGGTGTCCCGCAAGCAGGAGCACGCACAGAAAATAGCATCACATTTTTTATGCCCTATTACCTGACACTTATCCACTCCTCCCCTGATTCCTCATTGGCTGAGTACTTCAGGTTCACAAATCTTCCCGACACTTAACTAAACATATGGATACTTGCTAAATATAAATTGCTGCTATCTAAACATGTATATTACTAACTGTTTAACTTTTCCTCAAGTTTTCTATCGCTCAGGTCTTATCTGTCCAGCACCAAAAATTAGTAGTCTTTCAACATAACAAACCTATTGATATCCTTGTCTCACTGTTTAGGAGTGGGATGCCTAACCTGTCTTTAACTCAAGGCTCAGAGTTATTCCAGATGGCTGGACAGACAAGAGCTGCAGTCTTTGTACCTATAAATTACTCCATCTACCTAATCTCCGTGACCATAAATTACTTCACCTATCTGCTGAGCATGTGAAGTCCATCATAGACCCCAGTGAAGTAAAAAAAAAAGACCCTCCTGAAAAAAAAAAAAAAAAAAAAAACATTAGTAAAATGTTTATCTTGTTAGTTCTAGTGCAGAAACAACATTCCATTCCTACAAAAAGACACATCTACGCCAGTTTAAAACAACATACAAGAAACGCATACAAGAGAGAACTAGTGAGATACACCGATACCATCCCCTACCTAAAGGGAAGGCAGCGGTCTGTATTACACAAGACTGCTGCTGAATTGGTTGTAACTCAGGCCAAGGCCACAAGATAGTTGTTGTGACACCAAAAGGGAGGAAGGCGCTTGGCTTAGCCTCTCAGTCCCACATTTCTACTTTATGACACAGAAATAGTCTGCTCATTTAAGAAAATAAAAGGAAAGGAGCCCGTTCTGCTCTCCAGGCTCCATGAAGTGTTGGCAGCCATCAGAAACCAAGTTCTTCACTTTCTCTGTTTTCCCAAAATCCAGTGGGTTTTACATTGTTTAGATTTTGCATACCAGGAGGATGCAAAGAAAATACGATGCATGTACTTTGCTTGGTCAAAGAATATTCTAGCTGGAAAGTGCTATTAGACTACTAAAACAACTAACTCTTTGGAGAACCTATGATCAAACTAGGTGAGACATAAAGGAAGAAATCAACTCATTTGCTTTCATCATACAATAAATCATATCCACAAAAAAAAAAAAAAAAAAAAAAACTGGATATTGAGGGAATCATACATCACTAGAAGGTCTTAAGCATCTCCAAAAGCAACACAATCCATAGAATTTGATAGGTTTGGCATGTATACTTCACATCAAAAATTTCACCGTGTCTAACAAACTCCTTTTCCACAAAGTACTTAAAAACTCAGTACGAAATAAGCAGTTTATAAAATATCCTAACACAACAAAAATGCATCTCTCCAACAAGCCAAATACCAGATTGTGGAAAGCTGAAATTTTGAACTAGAAGGCTCTATTACGTCCATCAAATATACTATAAATGACCTTAAAACCTAAGAATCTCAGAGGCTTATTTGAACAAAGGTAATAAAAAAAGATGACACTGAATGTAGCCAGTGAACACAGCTGCTCCAATTGACAAGTCTAACTCTGACTGATGCTGTTATACCATATTCTTTCAGTAGTATCTACATAGAGATGTGTAGAAGATCACATATGATGACAGATCAATAATGGAGTTAAACTTGACCAAGAGCCAATATGTTACAGAGATTTCTGACAACTACTTGCCATATTCTGCAGGATTCTTCACAGGCTGAAAGAGAAGACGTGACACTACCTTGATCTTTTTTGGTGTTTGCTATTATGGCATCCATAAATCAATGAAAAATAATCATTTGACAACCTGGTTTTCCTACTATGTAGAGGGAGAGTAGCAAATTCAGACATCTTGTATCTTGTCTCCACAACACACACAGAATGGAAGCCTGAAATCATTAGGTTTGTATCAGCACCATCACACAGAAAAGTTTAAAGAAAACCACATCCCACAAACACGTTTCAGACAGTCAAGTCTAAATCACAATTTTATCTCAAACTACTCAATATCATCCATAATCTAAGTTCTCTGCTATTCACTGCTAGTAAACTTCAGTGATGTCAAAAGATACACGCAGCAGAAAAAGGCTGCTGAAAAACTAACATCTATCCAACTGAAGTACCCACACACCCTTCTTCATCTTTGGCTACTGGAGCCTGAAGTGAGGCAGACACTATTACCAAAAGCACAGAAAAACGCAGGAAGGAAGGAAGCAGTAAATATTTATCACAGGTGTCTACTACACAATATCTTCCAATTGTCCTATCCTAAACTGTCCTATCACTTCCCTCTTACGGCATGCCAATGATGAATCCAGCCCACATTTGCAGAGGTAAACCTGGTTAATATTTCTCTAACCTGTACCTCCCAGCTCTTCCTTTCTCTTCTCCGACAACCTTAAAGGATCAAGTCCAACTCAAACCTGCATTACTGTGACTAGATATTATGTCCTGCCTAGTGGAGGCACCTTCACCCATCAGACATCTGCTGACTTTGAGAGCCTTCACTACCAAAAATTACTGGTTTCACACAGAAAAGCACCTAAGCATAGGACAGCCACTGTGGGCCTGAGTTTTTATGTCAGATCTGATACTAGTTTGGATGTCACCTGGAGATGAAGTACTCTCAGGAACTGAAACATTAATAAATCAAATAACAAAGGCACAGAGAGTGACCCTGAACAGCAGCAAGAGCACTGAAACCGAGGAAGAGACAATTGCTGGCTGCCAAAGCCCAAACACCTCCAAGTTGGAACTCTGGGAAACTATTCAAGTAATCAAGACCACAAAATGGACTGCAAATAGAACTAGCTCAAATAACAAGAGTACTATAACTTCAATTAGAGTAGCTATAGAGTAGTTCAGCTACTTTAAGTGCCTGCTTTTTTGTTCAATTTAACAGTGAGAGAACGGAAATTAGAAATACCGTTCAATCATAGCTTGAGCCAATTTCACAAAGAAAAGGAATCTGTTGTCTTAACTCAGAAGTTAGTCGGGCTGCAATGCCTTAGAGTTAAAAGCCATGGAAATTGTCTGTGTAGGTGAAACCTAATAGGCGAAATGTGCTACAGTGACAGTCTGTCACTTAAAACAGGTACAGCACAGTGGTTAGTCAGGGAACTTCAGGGAATTGACCAGCATATAAAGAACGGAGAGCAAATACCAGCACAGGTAAATTCTTTTTTACTGCTTACAGGATATCGGGGTCAATTTAAGAGAGTGTAAAAACCCTGAAATTACAGGAAAGTTAAATCACACAACTGAATTACAAATTCTATGCTATAAAATCTGCTCTGTTTTGTAGATAACACTTACTGGAAAAAATGTCTACTAAATAACAGGACTGTCTCTTACTTAGCTCTTCCCTCACATTTAAACACGCAATACAAGAAGTCAGAGGGGATTCATAGAATCTCTTAATAAAAGATGACATCAACCTAGAAGTTTTCATTAGAAAGATATTACTGAAAATTAATTAGAGTAGTCACTCATGTAATGGTTTATGGAGATAGAAATTTGGTTTTATCACGACCGCTCTGCTGCCAACAAGTGATGGACAATTTATAGAGCAGAAGATGACAATTAAGAAGCAGACAGCAGAACAGTTTGGTCACAGGATTTGCCAGGTTTTCAGTAGATATACCTAAAAGCTAAGCAAACAGAAATCTGAAGACTCACATTGACCCTACAGTTGAGTATAAAACTCAACTGACTTCCAACCACAAACAAAAGCAAAGCATACAGTCCTTTACTGGACTACATCTACTAGGGGCTAATTAGTAAGTTGGTGAGGATAGTTTTCTTTTTACAAGTTCTTATCAAAACTAGTTTATCAACTACTATCTTGAACAAGTTAAAGATGAGAACTAGTTGGTTACTCCTTCCTAGGCTTATTAGAGGACTGACAGAGAAAAAAAAAAAAAAACAAAACACCATAGGACTATATTTTGACAATATATTGATGTTATTCTTTCAAGTTATACAGAACATTAGACTTTCTCCTGCAGCTTCAATAAACTAAGCAAGCACTTACTGGTGACAGCAAAGATTTAACTGTTATCCTTGAAGCTGGAGTACTTTACAAGATAGATACTGACATTTAAGATATATTTATTTACAATTTATTCTTTTTTTTTTTTTTTTTTTGGCCAAGTTTACTTGTTGTCACTTTCATAAGTGGAATCCCATGACCAAGAGTGAGTGCAATGAGGAATAAGTACGAAGTTTACTTCTAGGTGACAGTATGTTCTTAATTCAGTTCAGAAAACCTTGCAAAACTGTATCATCTGAGGGCTGCTTTAATGACGTGTTGTTGTATTTATCAGCATGGATAGAACCGCAGAGAACAACTATGATGCTTCTGTTACTCCCACTTAGACTTTTCTATATTAAACACTACTAAGAATCACAACTGATGGTGTATGGTCTGAATATTTTTCTTCAAAGGGAGGAATAAACACAATACAAGTTTTTCCCCGATCATTTCTACCTTATATTACCTATTTGATATCCAGCTTACCATCTGCTAATCTAAAAACCTATATATAATGAAAAATTAAACCTACAAATGAAAGTACAAATCCAGTATATTTTGTATTTTCAACGCTCTCAGGCATGCTGTGTAAAATTCTGGTTAATGTCACTTCTGCTAAGCTTAAAAATGACTAGCAGGTAGAAAAAGGATCCCCTATTTCTTCTGATGTATGAGAAATGGCTGGGATGTCATATGAGTCCGGAGATATTAGTTCCAGCTTTCTCTAGTCTTCGTGAAAGAGTAATGCAATAGAAATACTACCACAAGACAATAAATGAATAAATACAAAAACGTATTCATGTAGAGCAAGCAGGAAAATACTCAAAGGTACACAGGATGCTAAATCACCCCATAAATTTTGGAAGTTTTCAGACAGACACTATTTGAAAACATCAAAAGTCACCTTTATTGCTGAATACATGCAGGCTCCAAATCACAGGTGCCACTAACGTATTCCATGCAGGAGAAGCTGTTAAGTCTGCTCCCACTTCATTGCCAGAGATCATCGCCCCTGCAGAGCAATGAACCAACCTGTCCTCAGTGAAATTAGAATTGATGGACTCATGCAGGGCGACAGTGTCTCTTGTACTGATCTGCTTTTCAAACACTGTTATTTGGAAGAAAGTAGGAAATATTTAAGTCTATGTGAGTTACTTGCATGAGACTACAAAGAACATGACATCTGCTGGAAGTCAAAACCCTTCCAAAAGTTGCACTTTATCTAATTTGTGTGTGATGTATTTCTATGGAAGAAGACAAGAAATCAACACAACCACCGTCTTATAATTGTTTAGATTCTATGTGAATAATTCCATTCCAAAACAACTACACTGAAAATAAGAAAAAAAGAAAAAAAAAAAGTAGCTCTGGTATTTTTCAATACAGAGAACTCCTTTATCTGAGTTACTTGTTTTTAAGCAGAAATACAATATCTTGGACATTTACACCACAGTCCACAGCAATTGTACAAAAATGAACAACATGCCTCCTGAATCTCAGATAATTGGGCAAAGTGAGTTGCACTTAGAAAACTTAAGAGAAAAACAATTCTAGTTCTCACTCTTGTTCCTCAAGGAAGAATCACAGAACGGCCTGGGTTGAAAAGGACCACAATGATCATATCTAGTTTCAACCCGCCTGCTATGTGGAGGGTCGCCAACCACCAGACCAGGCTGCCCAGAGCCACATCCAGCCTGGCTTTGAATGCATCCAGGGATGGGGCATCCACAACCTCCTTAGGTAACCTGTTCCAGTGCGTCACCACCCTCTGAGTGAAAAACTTCCTCCTAATATCTAATCTAAACCTTCCCTGTCTCAGTTTAAAACCATTCCCCCTTGTCCTATCACTATCAACCCTTGTAAACATCCAAAAGAACTGAGAATAAGCACTTAAAAAGCCTAGTTCAACTGAAGAAGCCCTCCTCTATTCATTGTTACATCAGAACTACCAGTGTCACCTTAGTTTTTCAATTCCTGTCTCTGGCCAACAGCAATACTGAGCATGGCATTCCAGCAGAACCTCTCCAATAATAAATGTTGTAAGCTAAAGAAAAAGGTGGCACGTAACTTGCCAGGTTAGTCTTTGGGTAGGAGAGGAACTTCACAGAGTCATCCATCTGCTAGGACAGTGATCCATTTTCTCTGCCAGCTACTAGCATTACATGGAAACCACTGGCCACTGTTTTCAGCTGTAGATCTCAAGCTCTGGTAACCATACATGGCAGTACTCACTTCAGTTTGTCCTGCACACAGTGAAGCTTGCTTACTGCTGCATTATGAACCCTCAACTATTTCAGACTTCTGGAAACTAAGCTTTCATGCAATTGCATGCAACACCTTTCTCCTACACTTGAAAACAGCCTCTCCCACGCTAACAACCGCTTTACTAATATGAATCTTTTAAGACCAAAGAAAACAGACAGTAAGAACAATTTTTACCACTCAGCATCAGCAGCCCTGCCAAGTCAGATTCCACTGTACTCAGTACTACACCAATTTCAATTTTAAAGTCATGAAAACATGGCATTTTGCAGGGACCTCCAACATTGCATATGTTTCTGTCAAATCCCTTGTCATATCTTGTTGAATTGGTCAGAACTGTATTTGCTGAGCAGCCAGCAAGCAGGTAATTTTCAATAAAATTTGACAAGAGTTAACACAGAAGCATTCAGGCTACTCCACAAAAAGGTACAGACTCACCAATAACTTTTTACAAGCACAACATGATTTCTGTTGTCATTCCTAGCGTTAATAACCCTGCTAGTTAAAACAAAGCAATTCAGGAATTTCTAATTTAGTCCATGTTCCTTCACGAACAAGTACCTTTGCCATAACTGATATTATGAATTACTATGATCAAGCATTGTGAAAACAGAAGTTTAAATTCTTCACTGTTGCAATATGCTAGTGCTTTGATATGAAAGAAATTCTCAAAAAAGCTTTAGGCACAGTCTTTTTTACTCACTGGAACAATCCGAGAACACAGCTAGGACAATAAGCTTTTTCACTGTCTCACCAAAACTATAGATAATGCTTTCCATTAGCCTTAACTTGACAGAAAGATGCAGGTACTTCCTTTCTCCCTTGAACACCCAGCAGTATGCATTCTCGCTTTCAGAAGAAATCACGTAGAAAGCAAGACTCCCAAGACTTACCATTTGGTTACAGACCGTGAGCGGTTTCTGAGTTAAAGTGTTTAAAAGCCTTGTCTTGTAAATATTAGGAGCAGGTTGTTAATCTCCTGTTTCCATTATCAGATACCCTCATTACCTTAAGTATCGGCAATGTATGCTGCAGATGCAAACTGTCAAAATCTAGTAAGAGAATCAGCAGGTGTATGGCAAAAGAAGGCAATGACAGAGCCTTCTAGTAGGATACAAACCCTACAGAGCAATAGCAGGTAAAAAAGAAGGAAAATTTGCTCATCCCTTCCAATGACCAGTGATAGCTCAAGAGCAGTGCAATGTGTACCCAGAGAGATACGACTCTCTCAGCTGCTAACCCTTAAACGAGAGTGAAGAGGGATGGATCCGGGCTCCACTCCTTCCAGTCGCTCAGATGCACTGCTTGTACTTGAGCTCCCTGTGTGAGCTACAACTTCTCACCTGGTGCTCAACCATCAGTTCAGGCCCTGACCTGGCAGTTCCACTGCAGTGGGTCAGAGTAGTTTCATTTGATTTGTACAGCTTGAACTCTCTCATTTCTGCTCTGCATTTTGTGGTGTTGTTTTTTGTTTGTTTGAGGGAATTTTTGTTTTGAGGATTTTGTTTGTTCCAACTCAGCTTTTGAAAGGATTAAATGCTTAAATAAGCACTTAACATTCAACCCCCTTGCATATGGTGTAGTCAGTGCATGAATTCTGGCAAACCATTTGGGTTTCCAAGTGAAACTCCGAACTAGAATCTTATTTGACTACTGGAGGAATTAAAAACCGTACAGCAATTGCAACAGTGCAGTGCAAAGGGGAGGGCTTCAAACTTGATCATCACCTTTGTTATCACTGTAATCTACTTTTGTTGCTGAATTCCTATGGAGCATGCTCACAGATGTTTTCACATTTTCATAATCATGCAACATAAAAAGTTCTTTTTATCACTGAAGAAAAAAAACAGGAGACATTTCAAAACTATATTGCCAATAATGAAAATACGACAGCAAACCTGATTTCCTTTAAACATGCAAACAACATCACATCCTATCAATCACCTATAGAAGATCAAACCTTGGAACAGTCAATTAACCCAGTGAGACACAAAACATCACTTAAGAAGCTGCTTCTACTACAGCTCCAGACATTAATAGTTTCTCTCAGGTCAGTTACAAGCTCCTCATTTTGGTAAAATTGCTATTAAGTATTACAGCAAAACAGAAGCCTTTTTTTTTTTCCTCCATGTAATGGGAGGTAACCTCAAGATGAGAGATCTGCATTGCACTCAAAGTATGCTAGCTGCACCAGTCAGAAGCTCAAGTCTTATTTTTAGTAAGACTTACTTTTAGTGCTGAAGGGAATAGGCTACATTATGAGGACCTTCACAAACCCCCTTAGTAAAAAAAGGAAACACTGCAGGGAGATTTCAAAGAAGGGAATTCAAGTCATTACAGCTCAGCCATTTCCCTGAACAAGCAGCAAGAGTATGCTTTCCTTCAGCCACCAGAAATTTTCAACCTCAAATCCAGAACAAGCAAAACTATCTTACTGCACAAAAAGTTCTACGTAATGACTCAGAATTTGTTTTCTTTCCTTCAAACACAGTTCATAAAGCTCTTCCCTCTAGCTTTTTTCACTGTCTCTAGTTATGACAAAAATCAATCCTGTACTAAGTACTTGTCTATTTAACCACTTCCTTGTAGTTTTCTTCTATTTTCTTCCAAAATGATATAAACTATTCACAAACACTCTCAGCAGATGTTGCTCCTTAGCTGTTAGTTTCTCTTGTCTAGTGCCCCAAACAGAAAATATGTGATTCAGAACATACACCATTATTCCCCCTCTCCTCAACAAAACAACTCGTTGTATCTGAGACATTATAACTGGAGATGCTCAAGTAAAGAAAACAAAATTCTCTAATGGAATGCAAGTCTCAAATAAAAACAGAACCTACAAGTCATACATTTAACAGCCATTTCCAAAAAACATTATTTTGCACACACATTATTTTTCACAAGAGAACACTGTAAAGAAGTAAAATTCAACTTAGAGAGCAAAAGCTAACAAGTTTTCCTAGCAGTGATTTGACACCGAAAGGTCATTCCTGTTCTGCAGTGCCCTTTGGTACCCTACTACCTCCCTCATACACTTCTCCATATTCACACCAGATCCAGCACTGTACCCTCTTCGCTCAGAATGAAATGAAAAGCAATGACAAGGAAATAGCATGATAAAAGGAGAAGAGAAAAAAAAGATTCCGATGAGCCATCGGAAGCTCGCCTACCATGCAGTCCAGGAAACCACGACAGAGAAGGGAATGATGCAAAAAAAAAAAGAAAAATCAAGTCAGCAGCAGGGATTTCAAGAAAGATCTCCTTTTCCTGAAAGAGGAGGACGCAACATAACTGAACTCCTGCATCAAACACTGGACAATGAAACAACTCCTAAGTGTAAATGCTCTTTGAAACAGAAGAGATCCATCATAGCTCAAGTACATCCATCATAGCTCAAGTACACAACGTATGACAATACTACTTGGGAAAAAAGAAGCAAGCATAACAAGTATAGATCATTACAAATAAGTTCCAAAAGCAGAGCTCTGGCAGTTTTCAGATTTCCAGAGCTTGGTTACAGTTCCATAATTCTTAACTTTTCCTTTTAAAAAATGTGCAATTCAGTATTCCAATAACTAAATCCAGTTGAGGGAATGTAATGAAAGTCAAAACTCAACATATGAGTAGAGTAGGCATTTTCAGTCTCTCAGACATCTGTTCTTGATGTCCTGACACCATCTCTAAAATGCAATCTGTGAGAAACCATACTGTATATTCTTCCTGTACCAGCTGCTTTCTCTATTATCACTGACAGTTCCATTTAAGCTGTCCAAGTCCCTTGGTTGAGATACCTATTGCACACCCCTAGTGTTCAATCTGTTCAAGCATAAATTATGAAAAACCCAGTTTTAAGCTCAAGGAGAATAAAATTCCGAAGGGTTTCATACCACTGGCCTAATCTCTGGAACCAATGGTCTGTCTGTCCAGTTCTAATTATTAGAAAATGCAACATTTTTACAGCTGATCTCTTTACTTTCAAGTATTATCTCCAATTCACTTCTTAGAACACCTACCAACCCTACACTCGCTGTCACAGTATCAAATAAAAGATCAGATCAAGGGAAAAATATTGAGAGGGATCCTTCAAACACAAGAAAGAAGACAGGTGGATTTATGCCACTTACCCTGTCCTACTTAATATCCCTTCAGAGTTAACTGCCAACCTGGCAGTTCAAATCAGGAAGGATCAAGACTAGATTCAGCATCTGTTCAGTCCTTTTTCCTCAAGACATTAACTCTCCCATTTAGAAACCAGAAAAGGCATGAACCTAAGCCATCAGGCTAACAGTTCTAAGCTGCTCCAGCACCTGCTTAGAAGGTCTTGCTATTTTCTATGACTCATCCTTCAACACAGAACTCCCACCAGAACATCTGTGCCCAAGAAAGGCCCACCTGAGCCTCCTACCAACTTTCACAGTCATCTGCACCCTCTATTACAGCTCATGCATGAACAGAGACAGTCCCAACAGACTTCACGTACTGACAGTGTGGCACAGTCACAGTGTGAAAGGAGAACCTGCAATTCTTCCTACATTTGAACAACCTGCCAGCTTCCCAAAGCCTAGCAAAAACGCAGTATGTGTTACAGGCTTTCTTTTGAGCAATAATATTTGACACTTCAAGCCCCTGGGAAAGACAGGGCATCTGAAGGAGACTGCCCAAAGGTACCAGTTGCTCACTGCCTGCAGCTAACTCCTACATATATATCCACATCTAAGAGTTTTGCTTTCAGATAGTGGCTGTTCTCTTACCTTCTTATGCCAAGTCTCAATTAGTACCTTACCTAAGAAAAGAAGTAGTAATGTGCTATTTTCCGAGCAAAATCACATTTTTGCTATCAAAATATAACTGGGGAGGTGAAGGGGGTTTGGAACTAGAAGACCTCCTAGCAAGTTACTTAATCATAGAAGAAACCTGAAGACCTAAAAGTTTCTGGTATCCCAGTCATTGCTTGTGTTATTCTTCTGATTTTCTATGATTCTTCTCAGGACATTATCATAGAATCATAGAATCACAAGGTTGGAAAGGACCTACAAGATCATCTAGTCCAACCATCCTCCCTTTACCATACCTACAGAAAACCACTAAACCATATCACCTAGCTCCTTATCCAGAAGCCTCTTGAACACTGCCAGGGATGGTGACTCCACCACCTCGCAGGGCAGGCCATTCCAGAGCCTGACCACTCTCTGAGAGAGAAAAAGTTCCCTCTTATGTCTAGCCTAAACCTCATCTAATACAACTTGCAGCCATTTCCTCGGGTCCTGTTTGTTGCCTAATTCTGCACAGAGAACTGCCAAGACTAAGTAGTCCATGTATTAACATAAAGGGGGGGGGGGGGGGGGGGGGGGGAAAGAAAAAAGGGCAATAAAGTATTTACACAACTAATCCTGGTTTATTTTCATATTGGCTAGATTTCAAGCTAATGTATTTTCAACATTCAGAAGCCAACCTCTTAAAAAGAACCTATCCAGAGAAAGATACTGACTGTATTCCATTACAACAGCACAATCCAACAGGGTACAAAGTGTATTCACATCCCATCAACAAACAATATAGCATAAATTTTCAATTAGCTGTCTTGAGCCAGCAAAGCTTTATGGAGGTTTTATCACAATTCACTGATTTCTCTGTCAGACCTTCCTAGTTCAACCTTCTCTTGCAATGCCCTGTCCTCAGCAAGAATCATTGCCAGAAGCCAGCAACACTTCAGTGTTATGTTTTTACCTATGTACTAGAACATCAAGGAATAAGAGACCTCAAGATGTAATAACTTCCCTGTGAACTGAAAGACTAATGTTTCAGTTTGAAAACCACAGCATCTTATAATCAACAAGAGCCAGTTCTGGATCTCAGTTCTACAGCATAAGATAAACCTATACACATATATAAACCTCTGACAATGATTTAACAAGGAAAGGCTCTTAATTAGGGATCAAGCACTTCTTCCTCTAACCTCAGTAGACAAAGTGTTGCATTTAAGGCTTGCCCAAACTCTACAAGGAACCTATGGTATTCTCTGACAAAACAGACAATATTTGGGTTGGCTTTTGTTTTTTAAAAAATACCACAGTGTAAAATAAGGAGTTTTGTTGTTTGTTTTAAGAAAAAAAAAAAAATGATAACAGCTGTGCTACAACTTAGTAGTAACTACTAAGTAACTAGTAAAGTAACTAGTAACTACTTTTACAGAGAAATGTATTGCAAAGCTGACAAGGATACAACCTTTCTGTTAGGTTTTTTTTAATTGTACGTGTTGTGATGCGTTCCAAGTGTTAATAACATTTCCAGCAAAGCAGTAAATTAGAACAGTTTATAAGTCACTTTTATCTGAAATATTCTTGCCTTCATCATCTAGGTCAGGGCTGTAATGCCAATACAAAACTGGTGCATACAAGAATTTGGCTCCTTCATTTTTTTTTTTTTTTTATAATTCTCTCACATTTGTCTAGATATCATAGCATGTGGACCTGCGTACATTACCCATAAATTACAAGTAATTTATATGGGAGAAACAGCTTGTTTTTAGCTGTTTTTCAATCCCTGGAACACATAATAAGAGCTGACCACCACCTATGAAAGCAATAAACACAAAGATTTCAAAAGCAGTTTCCAGATGGAGAAAGGCCAGGAAACAGCAGTCCTCATACCAATTCTTCATTCCTCTCTCATTCCATATAGCATCGCTATACATAATTCACTAAAGGTATATTCTCTATAGTTATTCCAGACACAAATTATTATAATATATTCTAGATGATTACGTGGACTTTCAGACACTTTCAGGCAGACACATACTTTCTGAACACACCTGCTGGGGCAATAATTTTCGTGCAAGTTAAAACCAGATATTTTATTCCATCAAATTTGTTCTGTGTGATTACTATACTGCTTATAGCAGCTGTTATTTTTCACTTTCAAGATGATAATTTATCATCTAGGTTCTCCAAATTGAACCTCATGAATGTTGGCATTTCTCCCAACAGCAACGTTCATGTAAAATACCATTTCACCCACAGAACCTGTTGAACAAGTAATTTTTATTCTATGCTCATACACAAGGGGCTGAGAACTCAGCTATGTTAACACTAACGCCATTTTTGTGAGTTGATTATATTTTTTAAAATATATGTATTTACACAAAACTAAATAACACAATGGGCAATTTAAGGAGGTCCTGCTTCTGGGATTTTTCTATTTCTCAGTTTCCCACTTCCCTACAGCTTGTTTTTCCTGGCCTTTTTTTTTTTTTTTTTTTTTTTTTTTAATAATCTGTAGTCAACAAATCCCCAGTTTGAAATTACAAACATATTCAAGACCACGCCTCACTTTCTCTATATCATCTCTATATCATATGGAATAAACTAAGACATACAAAGTAAGGAAGCTGCTTTCAAGTTACCATTGCACTGGCTCATTTCCATCTCTTCTCCAGCTCATTTCCATCTCTTCTCCAGCTCATTTCCATCTCTTCTCCAGCTCAACAAGTTTAAACAAAGCTTTGCAGTAACAAGTTCTTTCTGATTTACTAGATCATCTTATGATAGCTGGAACTTCTCGGCTCTCTGTGTCAGTGCTCTGAATAAGGCTGGCCCTACCTTTTCTCTTAGAACCACTGATTCACTAAGACGAGAAGTTAATGCTTCTGTGTTTGGTCTTGACAGTTGATGTGCAGCCCTCTTCACAATACAGTATCTTGTCAACATCGCTTCTTAGAAACATATGCACAGAATCCACATACCCCACCAAATGGTAGTTTCATCAATATGCCATGAGATATTCGGAGTATTAGCCATGATCCCCCTGGAGACAGCATATTTTGATTTGCAAGCAACATTTACTTTGAAAGACCTTTACACGTTAAGTTGCTGCTTTATTTCTATTTCTACAAACTCTGTCCTATATATGCACAAAAATCCAGATACTCATTCTTTAATCAAAAACGAAGGAGCAATACTTATGACCTTTAAACGGGAAAAATCACCACACATTCTTGAATTTACACATAAGCAATACTGTGTTTAAAAGGGCAAAGATAAGCCTGGCACATGTCTATATATCCAGGTGGGCGCTGTCAGTAGCTTCCTCTGGCTGCAGTTCACGTGCTATTAACGTGGAACAAACCTGCTACAGAAGATGGGAGAGGTAAGAAAGCAGAAAAATGCTGGCACTGCCCCGAACATTCTGCAAATTAGAAAAGAATAATTTCTGCCTATTTCTTCAGTGCCATTCTTAAAAGTAGGATTAAAATTAAGAAACAGCAAATTTTCTCACATAGGCTTTCTCGACATCATCCTGAATACATATTACATGGTTTTTAGACTTCTTTTTTAATTTTTTAAAATAATTGCTAAATGTCTATCCCTGTACTGTCTTAAGTTTTGTATCTACTTCATTCTTTCCTTCCTTTCTTCCTCCTCCATGGCTCCCTTTCCCTCCATCAATCCTCCTCCAGCAGCTTTTATTCCTTTCCTACGTTTCTCCCACCATTGTACACCTCATCTTTCTTCCCCTATTCTACTGTCAAATCACCCCTTCCTTCCACTTGCTTAATAAAAATGAGATAAAAAGACCGTCACGCAACCCAGCAGTAACAAAATCAAAGCCTAATAACCAGGTAAGATAAAACGTGCCCAATGGAAGTTAAAAACAAAACAAAAAAAACCCTATGCCTATGGTGTGAAAGGCAAACCTTCCAATTGAGAGAGATTTTTTTTCCTGTTTCCAAGAGCAAGAGCTTCTATAAAAAGCTTACTGTGATAAGGCACAAAAAAAAAAAAGAAAAAAAAAAGAAAAACACACCTTCAGAAGAGGTTTTTGTGCCAGTGCAAAATGCCCAAATGCTTGAAGCAATGAATACCACATTTTTTGTTGCTCCATCCTGCCTACACCTAGGTAACTTAGCCATGATCCAATTCACTTTTTTTATTCCCATAATCAGAGTAAAAGAAGCATAGAGAACCCCAATACAATTCTACTTCAACAGGAGACATTAAACGCATTGAAATACAGCTAAAGCATGTAGCCAGCCTAAAAATATAACTGAACAAGGATCTTCAAGTGAATGTATTTCTAATAGCATTCCTTGGCAAGCAGTTCTTGGCTTAAAGTGTTTAGCAATGACCTAGATGAAAAAAAGTTCCATAAAGATTGCTGATGACATGAAAATAAGCTATCCTCAGCAAATAACATGCATCCTAATAACATCAAAACAAAATCACACATCTAGTGGAAAAAAGAGCTGTAATTACAAGAAAAAAGATTGACCTGGAAAAGCACTGTCTATACACACACACACACACATATCCAATCCTTACACTAATATTTTTTCCCCGAAGTAATTCTTCAACCAATAATCAGTTTCACCAGTTATATTTTTAAATGTTCTTGAATGTTTTTAATGTTTATAAACAAATAGTTAAGTACTGTCCTTCCCCCTACAAAAATAAGGCATCCACAAGCCATGAGAAGACTTATTAGGAAACATGAAAAAACATGTGCTAACC
Organism: Alectoris magna; assembly: GCA_030625065.1. Classification (NCBI taxonomy): domain Eukaryota; kingdom Metazoa; phylum Chordata; class Aves; order Galliformes; family Phasianidae; genus Alectoris; species Alectoris magna. The sequence goes on along the minus strand of CM060561.1, from coordinate 109,259,118 downwards.
ATGGATAGAGCACACAGTAGGGAGACATTTTATCACTTTGCTATTGAAAAAAAAATGGAGCATCGCAGTACTTCCAAAATGAGTACGCTAATTGACATCAGAAGAAAGAAGAATAAGAAGCATCACAAGCAACTTAGAAAAAAGCCTAACAAGCATCAGACCACATGCAACTCAAGCAAGGCAAGCAGAAAGTTCCAAGAGAAGGGGTAGGGATGTATCTGTCTGGAGAAGCAGAGCAACACCAGGGAACATGAAGTATCAGTGTTGCATGTAATTTGAGCAACAGTTAAATTCACAAGTCAAAACAAAGCTAATTTTCCAAAACTGTAATGGGGGCCTCAAGGGCTAAGTTTGTGGACATTTTAAGCAGGAAATCCTGAATTGGAGAAAATGGGATGCATTTGTTCCTTAGTGCAATCACGGTTAACTGTACATAGCTCTTTTAGTGCCCAGACTTGAAGAAAAACATTTAAATTGCCAAAAGTAATCATAAGGTCATAAATTACGAAAATTACTGGGAAGTTTGACTTGCAACTCCACTGAAGATTCCATTGGTTTAGCTATCAACATACAAACGACAATATCATAAGTCCAAAAAGACTGCACAAGGAAATGACATTTGGTAAGCAGTGTTTTCTGTCTCATACACAGTATGTGTAACAAGATTTGAGTTTAAAAAAAAAACAAAAAACAAAAACCCACGTTGACACACATTAAGAGAGGCAATTAAGCAGTGAGTGACTAAAGTTGGCTGCAATGATCAAGAATGCTCCATTACAGGAAGAAGTCTCGGATTCCCAGAAAAACACAAGTCTAGATGGGACAGGAACGAAGACAAATGTTACAGCTTATGTTAGATAACTGGTACTTAGGAATCTAAATTACTCAATTTACCTGCTAATTATGATGGCTGCTCTCAAAGTAATGCCTCCTATTTTATTATGTTCGCCCACAAAAATCAGAAGTGGATGTCAGTGGTATGGTGGTAGAGGTTAACTTTCCCACCAATACTCTGTTGCTGTGTGACAGATGGCAGCAGAGGGGCAATCTGACAAAATGGCACCTGACATGGAAGTGTACCTGAAACAAAGGGGTGGAACAGAATTCTTCCATGTGGAAAAAATGGCACCCAATGATATTCATCAACACTTACTGAATGTTCATGGAGACCAGTGGACGTGAGCACAATGAGGTGGTGGGTGGTACATTTCAGCAGTGGCAACAGTAACATGAAAGACAAGCCACCTCCAGACAGCCATTCACAGCTGTCACATCATGAAACGAAGACCATCTCAATCAGCTTATCCACACAAACTGGTGGATTAAAACCTGTGTACAGAGCTGAATATCAGCTTCATTTAGTGGAAATGTTGGATTACCGCAAAGTTTGCACCAGGTAGGTCCCACAAATGCTCACACAGGAACAAAAAGAACAGCATATGTAAGTTTGTCAGGACCAACTGAACCAATACAGGGATGAAGGGTGTTCACTGTAACACTTCGCTACCAGTGACACGACATGGCGCAACCATTATGAGCTGAGTCAAAACAGCAGTTCATGAAGCAGCAACATGTGAATTGCACATTGAAGACAAAGTTCAGGACGCAGCCCTCAGTGGATAAAATGATGCACACTGTCCTTTGGGACAGGAAAGGAGTGTTCCTTCCGAATATCCTGGAATCTAGACAAACCATCAACACTGACTTCCAAATAACTATGCTGACTAAGCATCAGGTCAGAGAAGACAACAACCTTTCTCTTGTAACATGATAACACCAAGCCTGGGACCACGGAGTGCACAGCCAGTCTTTACTGGACTGTCCTACCACACCAACTGTACAGTCCAGATTTGGCACCTTCTGAATTGCATCTGTTCAGGTTGATGGAAGATGAACTGCATGGACAACATTTTCCTAGCAACAACATCACAGCAACTGTGAAATAGCAGGTCACCTCACTGGTGCAGATTTTTTTTTAAGAGCAAGGCACGCTGGCTCTTGTTCATCACTGACAAAAATGCATAGCCAATGGTGGTGACCATGCTGAAAAAAAATAGTGCTCTGTAGGTGATAGTCTACTCTATCAAACAGTCTTATTGTGTTCTTTGTATCTTTTGTAGTTTCCAAGAAATTAAATAGGAGGTGTTGCTTTTGGAGTGATGTAAATGCCATTTTGGAAAGTACAATAGTATTTCAACAGTGTTTACTGATACATATTTGCAACAGGGGGGGGGAAAAAAAAAAAAAAGAAAGAAAGAAATGAAGAAGCCTTGCCTCCCTGGACGAGGTTCTAAAATGTGCTCAACCATCTCAGAAGGATATCCCCAAAATCCTAACAGAGCTAAAGCATAAAGGGAAAAAAAAAAATTAAGTTCTGGAACTGTATTAGGCCAAGGAAAGAAACTCAACTTTTTTATTTGTATCAAAGTCAATACTTTTTTTTTCATCATCCATTAAAACAATGTAAAATGATATATTTTAAATCAGTAAGAGTTGACAGACAGTGATTTCCAGCACCTTTTTCACTTGAAAGGTTCACCCTTTTAAATATATCATAAAGAACAAGGTAAGAATTATCATATTACTTAGGCAAAGAGAAGCTAAAGCCCAAATGCATTCTTATTTAATAATTGCTTTATAAAGTAATGTGAAAAACCTCTTGAATACATTTCGTATATACTCACAAAAAGACTCCAGGCACATTACTTGGTTTAACAACTTACTGTCACTTCACCTACTTGAACACAAATCCGTATGCACAAACTGGTACGTTTTTTCAGATGAGCTCGCAAGAGCATGTGTGCTCCCTCTAACCACATTTATCACTGCGTTGCTAAGCACAGAGATCTCCATTCAAAAAGACAGCAGTGAGATGAGCTAGTAATAACAAAACCCAGATAAGGGTAAGTGCTAGAGCCAACTGCCACTTCTTTTCACTGTCTGAAAGCAAAGTGTGACATCTGGGTGAAAGGAAGACCACGGTCTATTTTGTCTGTCACTTCATTCCCTCTGGTACCAAGACTGCTGCTCAGCTCTGAAGTGCACTTGAAAATCCCAAACACACTGACTGAGTGAAAATGTTCAAGTCTCCTCTGTTTTAAACCAACTTTTCCCACACCTAAGATACCATCAAGCATCTTACATAGTAAATTATCATACATTATTTGAACTTATCCTCCAGATAGGCATAAGTAGCAGTGACCCTACGTGATACAGGCAGCCAAGGAACAAAGAACTTGGGTTACCTGCCTGGGGACAAGAGAAATGCGAATTGCTTGGAGAACTGCCACAGACATCTCCAAAGTTCAAACCACAAGAACATCTTTTTAAATTTCAACCTGACATTCAAAGTTTTTTTTTCTTCAAAACATTTCTTGTAAGCATCCCTGAAGGACAGAGAGACAGAATGATCGATTTCTCATCCTGCCTTTACCTTGATAAAAGCCCTTCTCTAACTTCACTCCTCTTCCAACAGCATTCTACATTCTCCTGACATATCTGTTTAAAGACAACAGCAAAAGCTACTCAAGATAATTGAAGCAGTTAGTGATCAAACAAGTTAGGTTTAACCAACCATTAACTAAGCACAGACAAGGTGCATCTTCACTTAAAATTTTAGTTTTCCTACAAATAAATTAGAGGTATAAAACAAAGAGGTTTTTTTTTTTTTTTTTTTCCTAACAGTGACCTTCAACAATAAATAATTAAGAACAAAAAGTTTCAATAGCAAGAAGCGAAGGAAATAGAGGAGTTAAAAAAAGGAAAGCTCACATTTCAATATTATTACTTTTGTTACCTAGATTTCAGGATTGAGAAAAAAAATGATTAGCATTTATTCTAAAACAGAAATTACAAATAAGTGATTTTTGACATTTTAAGTTCCGAGTTTATTTGAAACTAGCAACATACATCTAACTTTCAATAACATATTCAAGTATAGTCATATTTCTCCAGTAACTACCTAACTTGCATTTTACACTGGAAAAAGGTCACATTTCATTCCTAGAACTTGAATGGTACCAATGAAAGAACCTGGAGCAGCCATCAGTGTACTAGACTCTGCAATCTTTGACTCTCAACATGTTTTGCACCTCTCTTATGACAGGGAAGAAACAAACAGAAAGGCTGGGCTGCTGCACTTGCTATATAGTTGGTACCTCATGAAAGCAGACAGAAGACAACTGGAATAGTTGGACAAACCCTTTTTCCCTAGGCAATACTTTGCCTACTAATGCAGCCAAGAATACCATTAGCTTTTTTTATCTGCAAAGGCACACATCTGACTCACAGTTACCTTTGTGCCTACCAGTACTCCCAGGCCCTTTTCTGCTGAGCTGCTTTTCAGCTGGGTGGCCCCCAGCACATCTGGCATTATTACTCCCCAGAATGACTTGCCATCTCTCCCTATTGGACTCCACATCAACCACCTCCAGCCTGTCCATGTCACTCTGGATGGCTGCGCATTCTTTTGAGTCGGCCACTTCCCTCAGTTTCGTGACATCCGCAAGTTTACTGAGGGTTTACTGCACCTCATAACCCAGATCTTGAATTAAGACTTGGAACAAGACTGTTCTCAGAATCAACTCCTAGGGTTCTCTGTTCAATACTTGCTCCCTGGAAACTGGCGCTCCTGAACAAACTTGCTTGTTCCTGGCAACCTTGCTGCTGAAGAAGGTACCCAGTACCTCAGCCTGGTCACTGTCTCATGTATCCAGGTCATTCTCCCTAGTGTTTTTTATGTCACTAATGTGCTTGTTAAGGGCAACGGGAAGGGCTTTTACATCCTCAGCCTGATTCAACACTATCTGGAATTTAGCTATCCTAACTTCATCCCTAACTGTTCGCTGTATTCCTCCCAGGTTACCCGACCTTGCTTTCATCCTCTGTAGATTTTCTTCTTGTATTTGAGTTTGGCCATGAGTACCTCGTTCATTCATGCAGGCCCCCTGTTGCTAACACCAGTCCTGCAGCCAATTACTGACCTGTCCTGACAGTGAGATGTTCTAGTACCTCAGATCAGACACAAATCAAATGTTCTTACATGGAAGAACATCTTACGTCTGTGGTTGAGGTTGTTTTGCTCTCTACCTTCACACCTGTGAAAATCAATGGCAAGTCAGACCTTAGCAGAGACACTCTAAATGCCCAGCCCCCTTGACAACTTTACTGTGCAACAAACTACCTCAAAACAAATGAAAAAACAGCCTTTCCTTCTGCTGGTGTGAGGGTAAAAAAAAAAAAACAATACCTAGCTCTTTTCCAAAACAGGCTGTTCCTGAGCCTGCTGGAAGAGAACAAATAGATTTATTTAGTAATAGGCAATAAACCCTCAGAAATTCTTGAAATAGAAATTAATGCAGCTCTCAAGATTGACTGAACCTAAGGCCTTCAATTACTTCAGCTATTGTTCATCAATGCATTGTTATGCTTCAATATTGCCCCATCCAAAATAAGAAAATCTTGCATACTCCTCTTAAAGGACAACTGATAAAAAAAAAGCTACACCCATTTACTGTAATTCAAACAACAAAACAAAAACATCTACAGAATTTTAGAGGCTACCCTGCATAGTAAGCATGGAATAACTTAGGAAAGAAAGCCTTCCTACTTCAATACCTCATGGCAGAAGCTAACATTAAATGCATTTAAATTATTTAGGCTAATGGGTAAGGTACTTTAAAGGACATTTCAAATCCACGATCACTGAACTCTCTCAGTTTCCTCTTTAGTTTTCCATTTTTGTTTATATTCATGCCATCTGGCTGTATTGATCATGAAGTTAAACAATCCTGCATTTTTCCAGATGAAGTAAACTCAGAACTAATTTCTATGATCATTCCACAATACACACACTCCCAAACAGACAACCACACTTTAACCCACGCATACTCATATATTGGAAATTATAGTAAGACCAACTTTTGTTGCAAACTTTTTTTTTGTTGCAACTTTTGTTGCAAACAGTTGCAACTGTTTTGTTTAGAACTGGCATCACCAATCCCAGCCAACACCTGAATAAACATCAGTTAGCCCAAAAGCTCTGTCTCATCACAAACCATGTAGTCAAATAGCCAGATTTACACAAAATAAGATCAGCGGTTGACAAAGCATTATACAGCAGGATTAAAATAGACTGCTAAGAGTAAAATAATATTAACTTCCAAGTGCTACAGTGGAACTGCTCATGCAACATTTATCTCTGTGACGTTTTCAGACAGAAGTTCCTCAGACACAATGTAGATCATACACATTGTCTTGAACTGCCATCCTTACCTGAGATCTAATCAGTGCTAAACACTGCCCAAAACCAACAGACAGGCAGTTCCAGACCCAAAGCCTTACAAGCAAAGAACTCAATTTTGCAATTTCCATCAGGTTACCTGAAAGCAACCCTTAGCAACACTCACATGATTAGAAAAAATTACTGCTTCTACCAAAAGAGATGGCGGTACCAGGAAAAAAAGTAAGAAGAAAAAGGAGAGAAGGTTAGTTGTTCATTTTGATATTAAAATGCGTTTATTTGGTTCTTAAACAAAACAACAGAAGGTCTGCATAAATTAACGACAGGATTCTAACACAGAGAATGTAGCACAGAGCAGCAGTAGCCAAAAGATCGTCGAGGGCCTTCTCTACGTCTCCATGAGAGCAGTCTATACATGTACGTGAAAGATGTCAAGTTTACAGAGACAAGTGCCCATCCATATTGGGCCTGACACGTTCACTATCACCCACAGCAGGTATAACCTGCGCATGCCATCCCCTGCATGAAATCAGATCCATTTCCGAAACTTTTCAGCAAGCATTGCTACAGTCCTGCTACACTGATTTAGCTCCACAAGAGTCAGCATCAAAGCATCCTTGGCATCTGTACCATTTAATTTTCTCACTTAGAAATGCTTCAAAACTACTGCCGGAGCATCCAGGAGACAGCTACGCCTGCATTCTCACTGTTTGGGATCACTCAGCATAAGCAAAGTTTTCTGGTTTTGTTTCTCATTTTCCAAAGGTTTGTGGCTGGACCTGCATTCTCTCTATAGCCATTGTTTCCCTTCAGAGCCACCACTGCAACACCATACATTAAAAAGTTGAGGTATAGCTACCCATCCTCACCCACCCAGTAAGGTTAGCAAGAAATAAAGCAGCAATGGAAAACCTCTCGCGTTCCACAGACCCCAACGCAGCGTTCTCAGTCCCACAACCCGCAGCGAGGCCCCACGCCCAGCACCGGACGCCCGCAGGGCGCACAGCGGCCGTCCCGCCCGCAGCCAGCCGCCACCTCAGCACAGTCCAGCACCTGTCACGCAGGAAGGACACCGCGGCAGGAGGGAGCTTGCTGAGCACACGGGTAACCTCAACGGCCCACCCAGAAGCCAGCAAATCACACCTGTGACTGCAGACACAAGCACGGCGTCTCTCTCCCACTCGCTCTGGGAGGCTCGCACCCATTCTGGTTATCCCGCCCAACTTCCCAGCGGGAGGAAGGTAAGTTGCCCGAGGAGGACCGCGGAAAGGGTGCCGGGAGCCCTCCCGCACCCACACAGCCGCGCGCCCCTCCTTCGGATGGAAAATCAAACAAAACGGAACGAAGCAAAAATAAATACCGAGGACAGCAGGGAGGGAGAGGTGCGGCGGAGCAGGGCCGGCACACCGCACCGGCCTACCTGCCCGCGGCGGGGAGGGGGCGGCCCGGGGCGGCGGCTGCCGGGCACCATCTTGGGGGCGGCGGGGGCCGGGAGGCCGCGGCCCGGCGGCGTATTACCTGCTCTGCCAGCCCTGCAGGAGGTTGGTGTATTTGCTCAGCGTCCCTTCCAGCACCGGCTCCCGACGCCTCCCGACGCCGCCCGGCGCCTGCGCGCCCCCCGGGCTGGCCGCCGCCGATCCGGGGCTGCTGCCGCCGCCGCCGCCTCCATCCAGCCTCCCCGCGGCCGCAGCCCGGCCCGGCAGCCCACGGCCGGCGGAGGAGGACGAGGGAGAGGAGCCCGCCGACGTGGGGCGGCTGCTGCTGCGGCTGCTGCTGTTGCTGCCGCCGCCCTCGTTCGCCGCCGCCTTCTCCATGGAGCCCCGCGGCGGAGGGTGCGAGCCCGCTCCGGCCGCGGCCGCTTCTAGTGCCCGGCAAAGCCCTGACTCACGGGCGGCGCCGAGAGAGAGAGAGGCGGCGCCCGGGGGAGAAGGGGCCGGGCCGCGGCGGGAGAGGGAACTGCGCGCCGCCCCTCGCCGGGGGCCGGGGGGCGTTGGGCGGCCGTTGGGGCCCTGCCCTGGGTGTGCGCGGACTGAGCGCCGGGGGGAGCAGCGGCCCTGTGCAGGCTGCGGACGTACAGTTGCACCGCTGGAGGGCGGGTGCCCGGGGAGCGCAGCCCGTGGCACTACAAAAGCTGTGCCCGCCAGAGCGCAACGCTCGGCAGGGGGGCAGTTCTCAGTGCGGATGGATGCACACGAGTGCCCTTGGCCACAGAGCATGGCACCGAGGAGGCGGCTGTCTGTGACACCACTCATGCGGTGCACGCCGAGATGCATGTGCCCAGCAGCAGCAATGCCAGAGTCATCCCCAGCACACTGTGTGTGCAGCAGGACACCGTGGAGTCACAGAATCATTAAGATTGGAAAAGCTCTCTAAGAGCACCTAGTCCAACCACGAACCCCACCATACCCACTGACCACGTCCCTCAGTGCCACATCCACACGGTTCCTGAGCATCCTCAGGGATGGTGACTGCACCACCTCCCTGGGCAGCCTGCGCCGCTGCCTCACCGCTCTTTCTGAGAAGTTTTTCTTAATATCCAACTTGAACCTCCCCTGGAGCAACTCAAGGCCATTCCCTCTTGTCCTTTCATGTACATCAGTGCATTGCATCAGTTCTACCATCGATCAAGACTTTGCAGAAGATATTTTTGTGGGCTCGGCTGCATCTCCTGAAGACAGAGGATGATTTAAGATAATTTAGGATTGTTATAAAAAGACAAGCAGGTCCTTGTACTATCAGCAAGGTTTGCAGCTGTGTGGTTACATTCCCCCAGATCAATTCCACAGCCAGCTTTGCTGTGTTAGCCGGTTGCCTCAGCCTTGTTACAATACACATCTTCACAGCACACCTGATGTGCAGTTATGTCATTTTATAACTGGAGACCTGAAATACAGAGGGGCTCAGTGGGGCTGACAAAGCACAAATGGACGAAGCTTAGTGTTGTTCTTTAACTCTTAGAGAAGTTATGTGTTTCTATGTGTTAGAGATTTTTGGACCGTATGGACTCATGTGTAGACTCATGCACCATCCCATTTCTGCACCTCTGAAGATTTTCAGGCCCTCTAAACTCCCACAACTAGAGGCCTGCACTTCCAGTATAAACCAGCCAGGAGTGCTTCCTGCTCAGATTCTCCCAGTTTTCTCTCTAGAAAATCCTACCATATGTGTTGTGGTTGGTTAACTGATATGTTGGATAACTCTATCCTGAATTTTGGGTAGTTACACTTATATGTTATAGCTAAATATTGAGGCACTGCAGTCTGGAAACTTGAATTTTAATTTAGCCTTTCATTGGTAGAACATTTAGTATACATCTCTTGCAGCACAAAGATTATTAGCTTAGTTATGCTTTAAAATAGAAAATATTTGAGAGTAATTTTTCAAGGCAGAGCTATAACTTAAATATTTATGTAAAGTTCCCCAGTCATTGCTCACTACAGAAAGAAACTCTGTGACTGCAGTCTGAAAATCCTTGCTCTCTGACTCAGCTCCATCAATTTGATGGCCACAGTTTTCAGAAGACCTTGGAATGAAGGAGCCGTGTTCCTTCGGGAAGTTCAGACCTCACTCTCTGGAGACAAGCATGAGATGCTTTAATTTCTCTCATCATCAGCTACAGCTACAGCCCCCAACAGTGGAACAAAATGCTTTACAGAAGTAGCAGCGTCATCACCACAGCTTCCCACCAGCCATTGCAACACATTAACTGTGTGTGTTCCATATTATAAAGAAAGATATTTTTTGTCTGTCTTCCATAGAATTTATTAGAAGAGAGTTATGTCAGGAAAAGAAGCCTCCTCACAAAGTTATACAGAAACCTCTCTATGTCTTTCTGTACATTAAAACCCAAATAACAGTTGTGTTCCCATGAGGGAGTTTCTGACACCAGAGAGACAATGGGCTGCCAGCATATCATATCCCCAGGAGAATTTTGCAAAATCTCAAACCACCTCAGTGCTGCAAGAAGGTTTGTGTGATGCGATAGCATGGAAGGTTCTCTTACAGCTTGAAGGCTGGTTAACAGAGGGAAAACAAAATAGAGGGGTTGATGGACACTTTTCAAATGGGGGAAAACGCTATTCTGATTTGGGACCTATGTCACTCAATATCTTCTAAAATCATTAGTCCTTCAATAATAGTTAAAACAAGAATCAACTGGAAGGAACAAAAAAAAAAAAGCAGAGATTTCACAGTAGTGACTAATTTTCTGATAAAATGATAACTGAAGCAACTAATTTATATGATCTATACGTTAGCTGTGGCTTCCCAGGAAAGACATTTTGGAGTCATTTTAAGTAGTCCTCTGAAAACCCCATCTCAGTGTTCAAGGGCAATCAAGCAAACAGCTGGGATGAGCTCATTAGGAAAACAGAAATATCAGCATGCTGCTATATAAATCCATAGTGCACCCAGCGAATGTATACTCTGCATTAATAACATTCCTTCAGAAAGGATGGAATAGAAAGAGAAAAGGTATAAACCCCAACTTTGTAATGAGGAGAGAGCTAGCTCAACAGGATTTTCTGCTGGAAAAGAGAGAGCCTGCGTACAGGATGGTATTTAGGTTAAATGGGTATAGTTCACCATTTCTCATGAAACTAGAGCTATGGGGAAGCTGGTCTAAAATAAGCACAAGGGAATACTTTTTCATGTGATTTCTGAAAGTGAAATTCATTGTTACAAGATGCCAAAAGTCCAGAAGAATAAAAGAGCAATTTGATAACTGTTTTCACAGACCTTTAAGCAAGGCTGTTGAAAGTGTTTTGGAAGTATCCGAAGATCAGAGAAGCCCTAAACTTCTGATGCCTTGAAGAGTGTTTATTGATGAAATAATGTCTGTGTTATTCTTGATCTTTCTCTGGGCATCTAGTAGTGGAAGAAATGAACTGTGCAGACCTTTAACGTGATCTATAATTCATATACTAAATATATACAAATATATATATCCTCCCCTTGGTTAACCAAAGATCCTTTTGATCCCAACCTTGGCAATCTATGCTGTTTTTGCATTATATCTAAGAATGAGACTCCATTATAACCAACTTTTGTATTCCTTTTTCCTTCCCAGTATGTACATACTGCTGTGATGTGACAGAGTTGGACAACCTTTCATTGCAATCTTGATATCAGTGATCCCCCATTCTCATTTATTTTAAGGCATTGATGTTTTCCAAAATGACTGAACCTGTTTTGCTTTTGTGTATTTTTTTCCCTTAGCTAATGATCTGTCCCAGTAGAGCTACCCTTCAAAGTAATGCACCCTGAGTTAGTCTGATGCAATCCTGCATGATGTATGCTTTGTTACAAGTATTCTTAATTAGCTATTTATTAACAGCGACCTACCTAATGAAGGCTTTTGCTGTTTCCAAGGTAACACAGCCACTACTTCACAGTCCTCCTTTGGTATGTTACTTTCACTCTGTGGTCAAACCAAAATGATGCCTCTAAACCAAAATTTTGCCTCTTTCTTTAAGTACCATAAGAAGCAAAATGGTTCATTATCTCACCTTTTAGAAAGCTGAACATCTGGCAGGATAACAAATTCATCTGTGTTTATCAGTAAACAGAGAAGATTCCCCATTCCATGATCCTTTGCTAAGCTACACAGTTTCATCACATAGAACAAGGCCATCTCACACCCCATTTGCTACTTTCTGTTTCCTAGTCATCTTGTTTTGGGCTTCTGTACCTTTTCAATGCTTCCCTAGCAAATAGTTTTCTATAATTACTTTCCATGTCCCTTTTCCACCTCTTGCCCTCACTCCCCACCAGCTTTCCATACAATTTGTAACAAACATTATATCATGATTTATTATAACATGATTTTTGTAACAAACAAAAATCATAGGGGAAATGGAGTTCCTACAGGTTCTTCTCTAATAATGGGGTCCACAGAACTTAGTTTTGCCTGGTCTGTATTCGAGCATTGAACCTATTCCATGAAAATGGCACAAGGCTTCCTCAGTTTTACCATCTCCTCCTTCTTGTCCTACAGAGTTCTCCTGAGACATTGCATCATTTCCCATGAGCTTAGAAGACTAAAGCTACATGTCACTGAACTGCAGGCAGTACTTATGGCAAAAACATGCCACTGCTCACCTCTCCTACTGCTGTGAGCACCGGAATGAATCAGACACGGTTCCTAAGGGTTAGTTCATGCCACGGTCATACTCATGCCAAGGCTGTTCTCACTAACACTTCCCCAGCAGTCTACTACAGCTGCCACAGCTTGAGTGCAGCTGGAACACATGTAGCAGGTGGTACGATGCAGAGAAACAGGATGTTCTCTGGTCCTTCCTCAGATTTACTTCCCTACATTACTGGACTTGAAGTTCTAAAAGAAGCAGTGATCTCTCTAATCTGACCTTTCCATGACATAGTACAAGAATCATAACACAACTATTGTAATCTATCTTACATAATGGTTTCATTTAGGCTTAACCAGCACATCATGCACACTTCTGGCCTATTTCAGGGACACAGAGAAGCTGCCATTCATTTTGCAGTCTACCAAATTTAGCATTAGCTTTGCTGCATCAGTATGCATTTTACGCTCCTTCCTTGGTGCCTGTAAGTCTGTAAGTGTACTGAACATACTTCTTTGACACTCTTCATCTTTGCTGTCAGAAGTTTCTCATCCGTGTTTCTTAACCACCACCAAGACCATCTCTCACTGAGGTTCAAGCTGGTGACAGGGAAACCAGCCTACGGCACTAGTACCCAAACCACCTTGGCTGCCAGAAACAATCTAGTTCAGGAAACAGTCTTGACTGAAGCATAATTCACTCTGCCACAAGGCATCACAAATTCATTTGGGCTGAGATTTGTGCTGCCTGCCACATCTAGATTTACAATAGCTTGTTAACTCGCAGCTCTGTAATTTGCAGGTTAGGCCAGTTGAAACAGAACTTGATCAAAACATCTGTGAGCCTCTAGAATGCAAACTTTGGGATGGCCAGTTGGAGAAAATACTGGTTTATATTGCTTATATTTGCATCGGATGTCATTAAATAAGCATAAGGAAATAATGCGTGTGATAACCACAATGCAAAATATTTTCTGTATGATTAGAATTAAACCTTTGAACTGCTCAGGAAACAAATAGAAGGGTGGTGAACAGAGAAACCAGGTGAGTATAAACATCACACGCAATATATATTGTGTATTTTAGCTATTGGGAACAGCCTTATTCTGTGCCAACTTATGTTTGAACAGTTGTTATAGGTAGTGACAAATACAGCTCTTTAAATAGATTCTTTCATACTCTAAGGCCAGAAGAGAACACTGAGATTATCTATCATGACCTTCTGAGTAAGTGAAGCCCTTTTAGGTTTGTTGTGAAATTATAGATAAATGTTGATTTATCAAATGTTAACATGATACAGGCACTTTTACCCATGTTTTTCCAGCAGTATAGTTAAACTTCAAGAGATCTGAAAAGTACACTATCCCTCTAAGGGTCAAATTCAGACTTAACACCAGACTGACTCTTCTCATTGCTGCTCTCTTCTATCAGTTCTCAGGCTAGTACATGGACTCTTTTTTGTGCCACTTTTTGCCAAACTGAATGGTTTCCATGGAATGTGTCAGATTTCAACATTTATTATTCGTAAAGCATGATGCCATATGGCATTGTAAAATCACCCAGATTGTCTTCCACTGACTTTCTCAATGAAGTATCTGTGAAGCATCACAATGGGATGGCAAATTAGAAAAAAATAAAAGGGAAGATCTGTGTGCTGGTGATGAAGAAATATTACGATTTTTTGGTGGTAAAAACAAGGAGAAAAATTAGGTTAAAACTTTCAAACAGCTACGTATGCCAAAGGTCCTATATAGGTCCTATATTACTAGTTTCAAATTCCATTCTGCAAGTTTCAAGTTTCATATGCAACATAACTGTCTCCTTTTTACTCTACAAATCTGCATAATAAATACTCCAAGGTTGTTTAATGTGCTTAATAGAAGTAAACAGAAATGTCAAAAGATGGAGTGTATTTCAAACAGTTTCTGAAACTGCTGAACCTTCTATTAATACAAGCATAACTTTCAGTCGCTTTTTCACAACAACGTTTTAGAAGTTGGCTGTAGAGAATAGGACCTATTTTGTGAGAAATGTTAACATGTAGTGCACAAACCTTAGACCAAATTCTCTTACCTGTGTTTTAATGACTTTTTGCTATCAAAATAAATCTGTTGTAAATTCAGTAGACTAGTGAAAGGTATTTAGCCATTTAGTTCTAAATTTTAGATCCCACCAATAAAAGCCAGTCAAGTAAGCACGTAAAAGGCAGTAAAATGCAGTAAAAAGTATTTTGTTTTGTGGGTTTTGTTTACAGTTTGTGAGTTTCTAGTCTTTGGGGTTATACTTTGATTAAGTCCCGAATGTTTTATGGCTGTAATTCTCCCAAGTTAGGGGTGACAATTTGTTTGCCAGGGTTCACCACTGATTTAGATTTGCCTGTTAACCAAAATAACAATAGCTTGTGAAAAGCATAAATTATTTACATTATGTAGTTGGTTTCTTGTGTTTGTTATTTAGTTTGTTTTTTGATAGGAACATGGTACATAGTGTTTATTTTACCTTATTAGTACAAGTATTGGGCTAGTTCTCTCACAGTCTGCAGGTCCAGTGGTGACAGAATGGATAGGAAATGTGATGTTCCACAGGACCACAGCACAGAACTGACTGTTCAGCAATTCTGAAGAACGCTAGAAACCGAAGTTTACAGAAGCCTGACAATGTCATTTGTTTACTCCCTTTTTGTTTGCTGGAAAGAAAGAGACAGACATTTTTTTTTCCCCCTCCTCCATTGAATTTGCTTGTGATGCTTTCTCTCTCCCATCACACTCAGCCCTGACAGGAGTATCCAGTAGTGACAACCTCAAATATGCAAAGAGCTGAATTGTGATTCTGTATCTCTGGTTTCCAAAACCAGAGCTGTCAGCTTTGATCTTTGACTTTTGAGAGCCTATTCTGCAAAACCAAAGGTATGAGACTTGATGTGAGAGTATTTGCCTTGATTTCAAAGGTAGAAATGAATGTTATTTGTTTTGAACACACAAAATATAAGTTCAGAAAGCTGCCATTTTTCAGTTTAGCTTTTCCTGACCTTGTTATTTTTCAGAAAGGATGCTTAGGATGGGCACTCCTGCAGTTTCACAAATCCAAGCATTCTAAGCTCTGAGCTCTGCCAGTTTCAATCAATCATAAACGTTCCCCTACTATGGTGATCTCATGTCACAAACTAAAAATAGGGCAATGCTTGCCAAAAAAAAAAATAAAAATGAGATAGTATTAAAGTTATGAACGTTGATGTAAAATGGACTCCAGGCACCAACAACCTGAAATGACAACAGGAGCAAGAAACTAGGGGTTTGCACACAGAGGAATTTCTTCCTTCTTTATAAGATACACAGAAGACTGGACAAATTTGTTTTACTTTTTCTGACATCCTGTTTGTATGAAATTGAAGAAGGAATGTCTAATCTTACTGTCCTACTGGGGAAAAAATAGGGACTGATTCTGGGGAGTCTGGAAATCCTGACCAGAACTCAGCCCCTAACCAATAAAACAGATACTGGATCTCTAAAAAAAAAAAAGAAACTTCTTACAACTTTTTCAAACTGTCACCAGAGTTACAAATTTGAATAACGTCATACAGCATTGAAGAGTCTAGCTAGGAACTGAGACTCCCCATCCAAATCTGGCTTCACTTAGATTTAACATTCATGTGTCAGATTTGATATTTCTATCAGTTTTTGATTTTGTTTTACAAAACATCACATGGAAAAGATCTGAGTTTTTACAAAAGGTATCAAATGGAACAGGAAAAGTCTTCAAAAGATCATGCACCTCTTTTTCTTCTTTAGAAGGCTGCTTGAACAAAATCACGATCTAAAAGCTAGAAATAGTCATACAGAGTACGCTTCATAAACTGGAATAGGGTCTTATTATGGGAAAACACAGCCCATTTAATCTTAATTTAATCTGATCTGAGATTCATTTGTGTCAGAAATGAAATCCATATTGCTTTTAGTAGAGAAGGGCATAGAATTCTGTTGCTGACAGAGGGAAATGGGGCTGATAGGCAGAAACAAAGACAAGAGTTTGCCAGACCGTTTGAAAGAGTTTTAGGTTTTTTCACAGCTAACGACAAGTAGTCACACCACATTGGTCTTTGGCAGTTGCTATTGCTCTCTTTTGCCAGCTTGATCTGTGCTAACCAAGTTTAGACAACACTTTGGTAGCAACACAAGCGCTTAATCTACTTCAGAATTCCCAGTGGAGGTGGAGCTGCTCCACTGTCAATCTAAGAGCGCTGCAGAGAATTTGCCAAAAAAGGTTATGTTAAATGCAGTCTTCAGAGGCTGCACATAAACCACACATCAAAATCCTGGTGCTTAACTGGCAGGAAGCTTGGAAGTTTGTAACCAGGAAGAAATAGAAGAGAAGACTGCTGACATAACCACAGGATTTTCTCACTCTCCTGTAGCTGCAGAAGGAAAAGCAGCACTGTATGACAGGGCAGCACACCAGAAATAAGTCAGAAGCTGTCAGCCACAGGATAAAGAAGGATTTCAAGGTAATTTGAATCTTAGGATAATACTACAGTGTGAAATTGATGTAAAGAGCCAACCCAAGCCATTGCACAAGAAAAGAGAAGGATTTAAGGCTCTTGACAAAAGAATAAAATAAAAGAGAGAAAAAGGTGGAAAAATAATCTCGTCTTGGCTTCTTTCTCAGGTTGGATATTAGGAAAAAAATCTCCAAAAGCGCTATGAGGCACCGAAACAGGCTGCCCAGGGATGAGGTGGAGCCACCATCCCTAGAGGCGTTCAATAGATGTTTAGATGTCATACTGAAGGACATGGTTTAGGGGGGGAATATTGGTGCTAGGTGGACAGTTGGACTAGATGACCTTGGAGGTCTTTTCCAATTTTGGTGATTCTATGATTCTATGAAAATTCTCCAGTTCAAGTCAAGAGAGCTGTGGTTATTCTTTTTCCTTGGCCAAGAGCAATGAGCTTCAGCCTGAACTGGGGAAATGGAAATAAATAACTTTAAAAAATAAAAATGATGAAAATGCATTTGTAATATAGGATCAAGGTAGCCTGTTCTTTTGTCTACAATCTGCATCATAATACAATTGGTGTTTCTTTCTGGGAGAATGCAACTACTTTCTTCTCACTGATGTTGCTGTTGGCTACTCAGGAATGCACACATGACAGGACTAAGCAGGAAGCATGGACCTTCCTGTTTCCCTGGCTGCTGAACTTCCCCTGCATTCTCTGTACTTCTAGTGACACCCCTTGTGAAGAAACTGTGCCTCTGAGAAATTTGTGCTATTGTTTGTAATAGAAAAAAATTGAGAAATTCAGGCCCAGCTGGAATCAAAGTACATAGTGTAATATCTCTCTGCTATGCATTTTGTGCCTCAGAGTTCACTTAATGTTGCATAGCATTAGAAATGAAATTAAAATACATATCCCAAAGGCTCAGTCACATCTCTAACACTCTAGGGATACAGCAGACAATGAAGGAAGTTCATGCAGAGTTATACTGTGAATACAAAAGCAATAGGTATCATCAAAAGAAAATATGACGTTGGGAATGTTGTTTTTTTATGGTGCCTGGTGCTGAAATATATGGTATATTTTGTCATTCCCCTTTAAAATAAGTCAAAGAAGGCAGAGAAATTGCAGTATAGAGATATAAGTAGCAAAATTGCTGTGTCATAAAATGGAACACAGAAACGTGGTTTTATCTAGGTTACCTTAGATGTATCTGCGGCTCAGTGAAAACTGAAGAATCAATTTTGGTTTCTCAAGAAGAAAAAGAGCAATGAAATCTAGGACAAAAATACAAGGCTTCAGAAAACACTGAGAGTGCTGGCAGGTTTAGATTTAAATCTGGACCTATTGTTTAGCATTAATTCAAGATTTCTTCAATCCAGAACAAGGCTAATTCTGCAGACATGACTGAAAATTCAAAATATCAATAAAAGGATAACTCAGGTATCAGATCAAATCTACTGGGTAATAAGGAATATGAAGTTCAACAATGAAGTCAAAAAGAATAACATAAGGACCCACGCATCCTGTGACGAAACATATGTAGAAAGTGAAGCAAAAAAACCCAAAACAAAACAGGACATTGTGTCATTTTGCAAAGGTTTCCTGCACTGGCAGAGTGCACAACACCAAGAAAGAGCTGATGTGAGCCTCATTAAGTTATGATTAATTCCTCACAGGAGTTGTACCAGGAGATGAGTGGGGTGTCAGCTGGAAAGCAAATAGGGAATGTATTGCTTTGTGCATCAGCGTCCAGCTGAAAAATGATGTATTGCCAGAACTGTGGAGTTTCTAATAAAACACCACTAATAATAGAAGATAAACAGTAGGATATAGATCTCACAGTGGTAAGCTTCTCCCCCTTATACAGTATAGTAATTAGGTCATATTTCTATATATTCTAGCAGTATCAAAGGAAAGTAAGCCCTAACTTCTGGATTAAGAGTAACTAATAGCCATGTTCTCACAAAGGTGGGCACACTAAGATGCAGAAGGAAAGCAAAATAATTCAGGATATTATGAAGTCACTTCCCTAGAAAACAGAGAAATACCCATAAAGCACAGAACAGAAGAGAAGTTCACATTTTGTGCCTCTAGGAAAGTTCTCCTTGGCCTAACATAGCATGAGAAGAGAACATGAAAGCATTATTTTGGGATATACAGAGAAAACAGAAAAACAAAAAGAGCAAGCACATTCAGAACATCGTAGAAAAAAAATGTATTGTAGTTGGGCACGGGTTCCAAAGAATTTGGCGAATATTTTAAAAGGGAACATGTTCTATTTCCTCAAATGGAAGTAATACTCAGGGAATGTGGCTGATGCTAAAACTTGTCTTCATTGAATACAAACTTAAAATTTCCCAGTTACATCTGCAATAGCTTTTCCTGGAAATATTATGTACTTCACCTCTCCATTTGAGGAAAAGTTAATCATATTTGTTATTTATTCCAATATTGTAATAAAATCTCTAAGGCTTAAAGGTGCAAAAGTGTTTCCAGTTAATGTGGTAATTAATGACTACAAAGTCGATTTTCCATTTCACTGTAATTTGGACAGCTCACACACTCCAGAAGGCTTCTGATTGGATTACTGATTATGAATTTTGAATGGTCAAAGCATGTATGAGTTTTACTGCCTTTAAGGCCAACACTCCAAACAATTAAAAACTTCCAAATAAATATTCTTGCCAACTTGAACGCAAAGCCGTGAACTGTATTATTAAGTTCACTGTCATTGCAGGAGATCAATTGCACATGCTATGATGTTTATAGGTGCGCAGAAAAAGAGAGAAAACGCTTCATCTCTATTTGCTGCATACTCGTAGCAACAAATGAATAACTGTATCTCCAAGAAAATTGTTAATATTTATTCTCAAAGTTGTTGAGAAAGCAAACACAAATGAGAAAAAGCATCATTTTCTATTGCATTAATACATTCTTCATAAGTTTTTTACACCATTCTGGCATACATTATTATGTATTAGGTATAAATAGAATATCAGAGCAGAGGAGACAAGTTCTCAGAGATGGAGATAATTATGAGGAGAATAGTCTATTCATGATAATAATTTTAAGAATTTTCCTCTTTAACCAAATTAAT
Organism: Alectoris magna; assembly: GCA_030625065.1. Taxonomy (NCBI): domain Eukaryota; kingdom Metazoa; phylum Chordata; class Aves; order Galliformes; family Phasianidae; genus Alectoris; species Alectoris magna. Next base: position 109,239,202 of record CM060561.1, on the reverse strand, counting down.
ACAAATTTGACTATCAAACAATTTAGAACCTCATCTTTACATAAAAAAGAGATAGCAGCTTGTGACACATTGTCAACTCGCAGAGTGGATTTTTTTAAACAAAAGTGGATTTATCTATCATGCATATTCAAAATTAATACTTTCCTACTAAGAGATATCTGCTGGTGTCTGTTAGAATCGTAGAATCATTAAGGTTGGAAAAAACCTCTCAGATCACATAATCCAGACACTAACCCATCACTACCACACCACTGACCACATCCCTCAGTCCCACATTCACACAGTTCTTGAACACCTCCAGGGCCGGTGACTCCACCACCTCCCTGGGCAGCCTGTACTAAAGCACCACCAACATTTTGAGTAAGTTTTTCTTTATATCCAACCTGAGAGCAACCTGGATATAACCTTTATATCCCTTGGGGCAACTTGAGGCCATTCCCTCTCATCCTTTCACTGCTACCTGGGAGAAGAGGCCAATCCCCACCTCACCACAGCCTCCTTTCAGGCAGCTGTAGAGAGCAATCAGGTCTCCCCTGAGCCTCCTCTTCTCCAGTCTGAACAATCCCTGCTCCCACAGCCACTTTCCATTAGATTTGTGCTCCAGACCCCTCATGGCTTCCTTTCCCTCAGCAGTGCTGAGTACAGAGGGATGATCATCTCCCTGCTCCTGCTGGCTGCGCTATTTCTGATACAAGCCAGGATGCCATTGGTCTTCTCGGCCACCTAGGCACACTGCTGGCTTATGTGCAGCCAGCTGTTGACTAACACATCCAGATCCTTTTCCTCTGCATGGCTTTCCCAAGGAAAATTACCCCAAGGCTGAAGCAAGGAGTTGCTGTGACCAAAGTACACAATCTGACATTCTGTCTTGTTAAACTCATGTCATTGACCTCAGCTCAGCTATCCAGCCTGTCCAAATCCCTCTGTAGAGCCTTTCTACCCTCAGGCAGATCAATACTTCACCCTTACTTGGTGTCATCTGCAAACTTACTGAGGGTGCTCTCAATTACCTCATCCAGATCATCAATAAATATACTAAGCAGGACCAGCCCCAGTACTGACCCATGAGGAACACCACTCCTGACCAGTCACCAGCTGGATTTGGTTGCATTCAGCACCACCCTCCAGGCCAGCAGGCCATCCAGTTCTTTACTTGGCAAAGAGTACATCTGTCCAAGCTGTGGGCTGCCAGCTTCTGCAGGAGAATACTGAGTGAGAAAGAGTCAAAGGCTTACTGAAGTCTAGGTAGGCTGCATCAATGCCTTTTCTTCATCTACCAGGTGGGTCACTCGATCGTAGGAGGAGGTGAGGTTAGTCAAGCACGACCTGACTGTCATGAACCCATGTTATCCTGCACATGCCATGTGATCACATTCCAGATGATCTCTTCCATAACCTTCCCTGGCACCGAGGTAAGACTGACAGGCCTTTAGTTTCTTGGATCATCCTTCCAATACGCACAGTATTTTAACCTTCTATTGGGTTTACATGATGAGATTTATTAGTGAGGAAATACGAGAGAATCAGCCTTGCAGACACAAAAGCCAGTCCAGAAGGAGAACAGGACATGCTCCAGGCACAGAGCAGAAATTCCCTGCAGCCCAGGAGAGGCCCATGGAGGAGCAGGTTGTCCTTCTGCAGCACATGGGCACTTCACAGAGCAGATTTCCACGTGCAAACGTGGAGGAGCCTGTGGTGCAGCAGTGGATGAGGCCTGAAGGATAGTGTATAGATACCCCCACAGGAGCATCCTGGGCCAGAGCTGCAGCCCATGAAGAGGAGCCCAGAGGGTGTGGCAGGAGGGCTGAGGGCTGCCCTCAGTGAATATCCATATTGAAGCAGTATGGTTCTGAAGGGTGGGTTTTGTTTTAAGGGGCTGTGTGGGAGCATCACTTGGAAAGTTGCAGCCTGTGGGAAGCCCACAAGGGATCAGTTTGGGAAGGACACCATCCTGTGGAGAGAGCTATGTGGAGCAAGAACAGAGAGTGGCCATGAAGGAGCAGCAGAAATGAAACACTATGAACTGATCGCAGCCTCCATTCCCAGCTCCCCTGTGCTGCTCAGGAAAAGGAGATAAAAGATGATGGACTGGGGAAAGATTGAAGCTCCAGAATAGTTTTTTATGTTTGAAAACTACATTAATACATGTCAGCTTTACAAATGATGAAGTTTTTCTATCCAGAATTAACAAAACGCAAAACTAGTGACAAAATTGCTGACATCATCCCGGTTCATCATTATTTTTCCAAAAACAGTGAGATTTTTTTCCCACTTCTTCTCCCACTCTCCAGTAACCAACTGAGGTATCACCCAGGAAATAAAAACACTCTGTAGCATCAAAAGAGCTTCCTCCCTCACAGTACAATAAACTAATCTCCAGTGTAAGTCATCCCTTGCTGATTAATATTGTGTTCCTGTTATAAAGTTGCGTTCAGGACTCTATCCTGTTTTTACTGAGCACTGATGTAGTACTAAAGCTTTGCTTACATACTCAGTCCCCACCAAGCAGGCACTAAAGCTGGCTAGCTGCCATCCTTAAAAGCTGTTTCAGAATCTCCTGGCCGTTCACAATTTATGGCAAGTGTATAATTTCCATCCTAACAAAAACAGTGAAATCAGACACAGTTACTACGGATCCTAAATTTGGCCTAAGTGTTGATACTCAGGGAGTCAGTATGCATAGTGACTCAGGGAGTCAGTACGCACATACCACAGAATAAGAAAACTGAAAGTTGCAACATCCCTGTGGGAGTTTTTCTCCTCTGCAGCTAAGATAAATAAAGTCCTACACCCTTGAGTTAAAAACTAGCTGAGGAAGATCAGTTCCACATGGGACATTCCATGCCGGCTTGGTACGCTGATAACAGGGTTTGTATGCTGCTGGTACTGTCAGCCTGCACATACTGTAAACAAAGGTCATGGAGATTGTCACGCTGAGTACAGACAGGCTTTGGACACATTTAGGTTGCACAACTTGCGTTGTTTTCATATGCACGCCTATGGAACAGCACAAATCTAAGCCATAATGGTAAAAAGCAGCCCACTGCTGGTGAGAAATAAGATTGCACTTCATTAAAGGCTAACAAAGGCAGCACAGAAATTGTCCTACCTTCATCACAGAGAGGCTATGCTAGACCTCCCCTCCATCCAGAAGGTCCACTAAAGCACTATAAATGGAAAATTCTGGGAAATTGGGTTTGTGGAAAGCATCTCATTAGAAACTCTTGATGCGACTCTCTAAAGCCTGGGTGTCCAACTTTTTGGCTTGCCTGGGCTGCATTAAGTGAAGAGGAATCTTCTTGGGCTGCATTTAAAGTATACGTTATAGTTAATGTATATAAGTAACAAAACTTTTTTTTTTTTTAATGATTTTGTCTATAAAACGTATAAAAAAGTATTTCCATGTCAGAGGCCACTTTGCCAGAGTGCCCCTCTGCTGCCATCTGTCACACAGCCACAAAATGTAATGGAATATTGGTGGGAAGATTCGTCTTCTACTGCTGTACCATCAGCAACTGTGTCTGACATTGTGAGCCAACACAGTAAAACAGGAGGCTTCACAGAAGCTCTTGTAAAATATATAATATAGTTCACGTATGTAAGCATTACACTTTTTTAAAAAAAACTTATTTTAATATTCAATATTTTTATTAAATAAAAAAAAAAAAGTTTTTGTGAAACCAGTGCATCAATCTGGCTCCATGGCAGTGGCTACAATTCTCAGTGAGCTCTCAAGGTGATGATTTTTGATGAAATTTTATTCTTCCCGTGCTTTATCCTTGAAAACAGTCGTTCACAAAAGTGCATACCGCCAAAAAGTGATGATGTGAATAAGGTGTGTTTGTGAAGGAAGGGGTGTTCCTCTCTTGCTAAGACAGGGCTTATAAAGGTCCAGTAAAGAGACGTGATCAGATTTTTGAATTGAATATCTGATGGCAACCCTACAAATTTGTAAGAGACTTGTACAGAACATTCTTGTCTCCAAATCTGTAGAACTTGTAATAAGCTGGTCAGACAACATTTGAGTCCACTTATGTCTTAATCTCACTCTGGGTATGCATACATCAAACCATCTCCTCCAACAAATGGAGTGAGGCAACATTCCATTTTGAAATTTGCAGGTAAAGTATTTATGTCTACTGAAAGTAGAATTGCAAATATACCCAAAATTTGACTTTTTTTTTTTTTTTTTAAATTCTTGAAATCTATTCTCAAATTCCTGTATCAAAATGGAAAGTGTGGATGCCTATTATTTGCTGTTCACAGCATGGTATTTAGCCAGTGTACCACAATGCACACAATTATTTACCATAACTGAGTAGGCACTGCGCCCTCCCTGTGTTCCAGTTTCAGCCCAGGCAGCACTGATCCCACACTGCTCTGTGGTTATTGTCAGTGATGGGTGCATGCCCAGAGCCAGGCCAGGCTTCTCAGTAGGGCAGAGCCACTGCCATGATAGCATGGGGCAACGGGTGGCCACAGAGCAGGCTAGGCCAGGCCACAGGTGGGACACAGCTGGGTAAAGCTTAGATGTCCAATAACATGCATTACTAAACCATCATAGAGTCACTCACTAATACCTATCTAGAAGAAAAGATGAACACAAGAAAGATGTCATAATTACTTTGCTTTAACAAATCACTTTTTAATAGCCTTTGTCAGGGGTCAGCATGGCTCTGTGCTTCCTGCTCAATGAATTTCCCAGCAGCTACATGACTTTGATCATTTAGCTGCCTATTGACATTTTTGAAAGCCACTCTGGATTAGTCTGTTGGTTTTCCGTTTTTTTCAGGCCATTACCACAGGTTGATCTTGTTCTCCTTTCTGGGCTTCTGCTTTGCTTAACACAGAAAAATACTTCTTGCATGAAATAAGCTGTGAGATCCTTGGCAAACTGTGCTTGGCAGGCTGTTTCTGACTGATATCTTAATTAGCTCTGTTGCAATTATAGAGGTTCAAATTGACCTTAAGGGAATCACTTTTGACTAACTTTTGTTACAATCCATGTGGGTTGTAGACATGCTTTTCTATTGTTAATATATCAGTTAAGGACAGCAGAACTGAGACTTAATAGTGCTGGAACTGGAACTGCTGTTTGACAGTTGCGGCTTAGTTTGGACTTACAGAACACCCTTCTCAACTTGTGCCAGCTCAATCAGAACTTCTTTTCTGCCCACACCCACCCACATGGGAATCTTGCCAGATTGCTGCAAATACTTCCCTTTGTATACAAAAGTGTTCTAAAATGTACTGTCACCTCCCATTTCTCTGTATCACCTGAAATGGTCCCACACAACCAGTTACTCTGCAGTCTCAAGTTCACAAGCTGAGGAACAACAGCCCCTTCTGTAACATAGCTGGTGGCCACATCTAAAGCAGACAAGCATGTGGTGTGCAGTTCCAAAGTGGCAAGGTACATCTCTGTGTGCTGCCATATGGTGGAGTTCTCCACAGCGTTTGAACTAAAACAGCACAAAGTCAGCATACAGAGGGCTAGAGTCCCTACAATACAGATAGAAGGCATGGAGACTGTGGTGCCAAGAAATCACATCTATCCCAGTAGAGTTACCAACTGCAAGCTGCCTTCCTTGTTCCAGTAGCCTATATTTTGTCTTTACTGGGATCACTGGCACCCTGTGAGTCCCACACAGTGGATCTCCGATCGATCATACAGTTTTACACAGCTGACATCTTACAACTTGTCCTTCTACAACTGTCAGCTTGACTTGTTACTCAGCCTGAAATCTCACATGCTTCCTTCCTGCTATGAAGAACAACCCGTTTAGAGAATGTTACCTGACACTTAACTTAGCACCCAGCCAAGCTGCCCAAGTGGAGCCAAGGGTTACGGTGTTTCTCTTAAGTCTCTCTAGAATCTCTTAGGGCAGAGCTTCTTGACTATTTTTGCGCTTTGTGACAAATAAAATGTTGCCTGGCATAGCTACCAGAGCTTTTACCTTGCATGAAGAGTTAGCAAGCTGCTTTTTATTTTAAAAAAAGTACTAGTTTTGCTTGGCATGTATTACATATTTTTAATATATAGTGTTATATATACAGATTTTACTTATCCTGCTTTATTCCTTTTTTATACGATCTCACATAATAGCACAATTTGCCCCAGTTCTAGGAGAAGGGAATATGTTTTCACATCCAATCTTAAACAGTTTCATAATCTACAACGATTTCCCCTTTTTACATACCTTCCTTATATGAGTGACTCCTTGATCTTGCATAACTTTATTCAATTAAATCAGCTCTGCAGGTGAAGTAAGACAAAAATACAAGTAAATTTTTTCCTATGCAGATGATCTTTGTGGTGTTGCTGTTAGGCTGATTTCTACTCTCCTATGCAGGATCAGCATGGATTTATCCATGTTGCTAGGAAAAAAGTAATGTCTTTACTGTGCTATGTGTTAATTGTACATAAACTTCTGTGATCATAGCTTTTAAAGCTAGTGTAATATATATATATATATATATATATATTTATAGTTTCAGCTGTCAGATAAAAGCAAGAATGAACTGTTCCACAAAGAAAGGTGTACCCAGATGACAAGCAGGTGGAAGCAGTGCTCTCCCTGGCAAGGGTGTAGTCCCACGCTACTAGAACAAGAGCAGGTCTGGTGACAATGATTGTATTCAGCTCAAAGTCCACTGATGGCCAGAAAAGTTTGAAAGCATCTTGCAGGTCCAAGTAGTTTGGGCAGGAACCAACAGCAAAGCTTGAGCTGAAATGCAGTTCCTGAGCTAACAGGCAGTGTGCATAGATGAAAGTGCACAGCTGGATCCCATGTGAGGTTTCTTACAGCTCCTACTTGTAACCTAGCTGTTTACAGAGCCATCTGATCCAGCCTTACACAGTTGCAGCACACCATGGCTGCCTGTGAACAGAGGCAGCCAAAGTCTCCAGAGGAGACTTACAAGGAAGGGTGGTTACAGGTTGGTCAAGGCAACAACAGCCCCTGAGCTCCCTGAGGGCCATGACAGCAGCTTAGGTAAAATGTTCCACTAACACTTTTAATCTGTATATTTCCACTTAAAGTGTAGTCTACTCTTGTATTTTTTTACTCTTCTTGCTCCAGTAACTGTTCACAAACCCATACCACATGTAGACTTTCACTTTGCTTGAAATGAACCCACAGTAACATTCTGACTGACCACTTTACATGGACTGTTTCATAATCAATTCACATTTTTTATGGTTTCACAATGTTTACACTGTGAAAAAAACACATTCCAGCGTTCTCAGTTCAGCTTCTCTTAGCAGACACTCCACTAATTTGCTCCAAAAAATGACAACTACATGTAATCAAATTAGAATGCAACAACAACAAAAACAAATACAGAACTGCATACAATACCACACAGTCTACATCAGTGAAAAACTCTTAAACAGTCACCAGCTGACTTTCATATACAACTATTCAGAGCATCAGCTAATCACATCCCTGATCAAGCAGGAAGTACAGAGCATAACTATTTCTAAAAATTAGCCTCTATACCTTTCTACAGTAATTTTATCTGGGCTTTGAAATGAAGGATGTCAGCATATCCATGTTAGCATTCACTGTGTTAATGGAACAGCCCTCACTGTCCCAATCTTAACATTGGAATTTATACAGAATCACAGAATCATAGGGGTTGGAAGGGACCTCAAGAGATCATCAAGTCCAACCCCCTGCTAAAGCGCATTTCCTACAGCAGGTCATGTTGGTAGACATTCAGGCTGGTCTTGAATATCTCCAGAGAAGGAGAATCCACAACCTTTGTGCTACACTCACAGTGTAAGTTCTATACTTAGAAGTACTATATTTCACATCTAGTTTTACTAAAAAATTCAGGGAAAGCACTCAGGATGTTTTCCAGAACCTTTACAAACTGTAGTTACACTCCAGTTAAAATTCATTCTAGATGTAGTAAAGACATTGGAGGACAGCAGAGAGACTATAAGAGAACTATCCTGTTTCCAGGTGATTGAAGAGAGCAACTAAAACCCATTGTGGATGAAATAACTGTCAGTTATATCCACAACCTTGTAATTCCATAGTTCAATAGACTATAGTCATTTTACAGCTTTTCCAGCTAGAAGAATTTTCACTTCAAGTCCAAAGAATCACCAAAATGTCTTTACTATCAGATTCTTCACTAAAGTAATGTACTGGTGCCAAGTTCCCTTCCATTGCTGTAGCTGCCCTGAGTCAACACGATGCTAGCATACAGCACTATGCCTAACATACCATGAAACCAGGAAATTAAACAGCAGTATTTTAAAAAATTCTAACTGTGGCTTATTTAGCAGTTTGCAAGGCCAACTCTCTCACATTAAAACGAGGAGGCAATGATGCTGACAAGTTTGCAGCAGATTTGTAGTCATCCGCGGCATCACAGTAGTAAACAAAGGGTCACAAACCAGTCCACTCTTGAGTTGAAGTAGAATTTTCCTAATTGCAGCACTCTACAGAATAATGGTACGTGCACTGATAAACCTGGCATTCTTCTTGTTCCTAACTAAGAACAGTTGTGTAACACAGAAACAAGCCAGCAGAATTTGTCTAAAGATCTGGATTTTATTTTCATTGTGGGTGAATTCCAATGTGGCGTTAGAAAGTAGCATTCCTTTATTCCCCACAATACGTACAGCACTGCCTGACAAGCAAGTACGCTCCTTCAGAGTTCAGGTTCTATATTTAAACAGTTAAGACATTACGTTGGCATACATATTCATTCCTTTTTCAAGGACTTATTAATATATGCTAATATCCCTTTGGGCATGCTCGGTAGTGTCTGGGGTGGTCAAGCGCCTGCTCACTTCTTCCCCACTTCCCACTGTCAGCTTCATCTCTGAGACCTTTGACAAACTTCGAGCCACTTTTCCCCAATTTGGAAAATTTCCATTGCTTGTTAGCCCATAGCGAGCAACTTTTAAAACAATATATGTGGAGTCTGAGGAAGATGTCCTTGCACCTACTGGGTGCAAAAATTGAAGTGTTTTATTATGATTCCTGTGCTTCTTGTGAGGCAAAATTGTTGAGGCAAAAGATAAAAGCATTCTTTTATGTCCCCAGTGAAGATTATTGAGGAAAACAAGACTATTCACCTACTAAAGTTGAAATGGAATGTTTTAGAACTATCACTCATGGATTCCTTTTGCTAAACCAGTGTGCTGGTTCTTAAACGAATGTCCTAATTCCTATTGCTAAACAAACCAACCTGCATCAGGTTTGGTGTTTGGTTTTGTTTTGCCATAGCCCCTTTGCAGTCAACAGAATACAGGAGGAAGCTGATACATGGTCTAAAGCCTTTTGGACTAATATCTTTTCAAAAATGTTATACGGAATTCCATGGAAATGGAGATAAACAGTAAATAATTTCAGTTCACTCCGAATATTCAATACTCTATATGTGCTTGATAAGAGCTCTCTGCCTGATAAGAGCTCTGTGTAACTTCAGGAGTACAGTTCTGTGGACTGGGGGCTGCACAACAGTGGGAGGGTTGTTTCAGAGTTTTGTAAGAGACCCAGACACTGCTTAAAGGCAGAGTAATTATAAGAGTTATCTGCAAAGCAGAACTCAGTGATAGTAGTGGAACATAGCTGCGAGAAGGACCAAAATTAGCATAATAGCCTAGTTTGATACTGATCTATGCTTTGAAAATTGTCCTTTTTAAGAAAGCTGACTTAAATATCAGGAAACTAGCCCTACATTCTTCCTCTCTAACCATTCTAGTTCTCCTAGCTTCCAAAGGTAAAGGCCTTTGTTATTGCTTACTTTGTAGAGGAAAGGTTAAAAAGAAAGCATTCCATGCATGCCATCAGAATGGTTCGGTAAGGCTGAATCAACTTTAAGAATAGTGAAAGATGGAAAAGGAAGTAACTTGAGCAAAACAAAGGAGGAAAAAAAATCTACATCTGTAGAACAAAACTTTCCTTTTTTATTTTTTCTTTTGTAAGGAATATATTTTAATATTGTTTATTTGTCGAACAAACGATGACAAACAATTATTCTAAAAATAGTTCTCCACTATCTGGGGACCACGAGCAAGGAACATCCAACAAACATCTTTGCTTCCCAAAATCAGCGTGTTTTGCCCTGAGCCCACATGGCTCCGTCTCTATCTCATATTTAGATATCATATTTCAGAATGCAAATCTAACAGCAGTAAGTTGCTTCATCAGATGTTTGATTTCCCATACTATGGGAAGAGACACGTTTGTTCCACAAACGCTTTCAGCTGAAAAAGGCACACAACCATGATAAATTCTCCAGTTTGATTTTCTGCACTGACTGCACAAACCACAATCAGTGTTTTCTGACTACACGAAGCAGGGGAAGAAGGCGCAGTAAGGGGACTGAGTGAATGAAGGAGGTTGGTCTTTTTACTGACTCAAAAGGTTTGTCTAGCTGTGACTTTAAGAAATAACAACATAACATGAAAGCTTAACGTAGTAACTGGAAACAAAAGACCATCAGTCACAGGCTAGTTGAAAGGAGGGAGTGGGAGGCAAAGAAAGGACTCCACCTTCCTCAGCACTGAAAGTTAAATCTACCTGGTGTTATTTCCTAGGCTCGTGAACCTGTGCTGCATGGATATAAGATACACCTAACTAGAAGTCACAAGTAAAAGATGTAAAATTGGTAATTCCTGTTTAGTATAGATTTAAATAAGACTCCCATCGCCCACCTGAGACACTGAAAGGTGCAGGGCAGGTAAAATGGAGCTCAAAAGCATAAAATGTATGAATCCTGTTCTGTTTTAATTTGATTTTCCAGCTTTACTGTGGTGTTAGATTACCAAATCTGCTTTCGAGTAAGACTGGAAACCTCTTAGAAAATGGTACTAACAAAATCTGTAAGAAAGAAAGCCTACAAGAAGCAAAAGTGATGCATTTGCCTTCCAGATTTTTCCTTCTCAACTGAGCTTTACAATTTGTGCTTGACCTAGGTTCCCAGCCAGCCTGAGACTGTATTTATTTTGTAAGACCTGTCAAGATGCGGTATACTCTCTGAGCAAAGGTGTAAACATTCTTTTCTCTTTGGGAATTGAGAAGTCATACATTAGGAAGATTGACTGACTTTGAAGGTGCCTGTGAACATTTCATGAGTTTGCTACCAATGACGTGAATACATCTGCCTGAATGTAATAAGGAAAACAATGGCTTTTACCCCTCGAAAATCTTTCCTTCTATCATTAAACTTAGTCATTAAAAAAGCAGAATGGTCAGCCAAAGTAGAACAGGATGCTGATGTCTGAGGTGAGAACAGGCATCAGTGAGAAATGTTTGAATGGATGAAGGAGTGGCAAAAGAACGCAGATAAGAGGTGCGAAAACACAGTGGAAGAAACACATGAAGGGAAACAGGGACCGGAGTTGATGATGGAGAGGAATCTAAGATGGGAAGATTGTAAAATGTTTGAGTTTCTTCTCCTAGCCTTCATGTGCATTTCCTTCGGGGGACTTTTAAGCTACCCAGAAGTCACTAGAAATAATAATAATAATAGTAATAGTAATAATAAACCACAAAAAAAAACCTAAAACCCAATCAAACTACTTCTCCATCTGGTCCACCTTCAAAGTAGTCAGAAAATGGGGGACATGCACTTTCTCAATTCTATTGTGCAGTTACACCTATATTTAAACTAGGCTGGAACCTCAACCTCATATCTATCATAAACATGCTTTAGAAATTAAGGTACCTTTGGAAAATTTGAATTATTATATCTTAGAGTTCTTTGCTTTGAGGTCATCTACTGAAATGTGCTAACTAATCCATACCCAGATTTAAGCTGGTGAGTTTATATTACTGAAGAAATCACAGAGATTTGCTGGTCCCACACTCACAAAATAGCCTGCATGTAATAGAAATTCCTACAAAGTCAGCAAGAGGATTTAGAATAACTCAAGGTGCATTTCAAGACCTTAATATTTTCCAGTCCAAAAAGTATGTAATTAAGGATTAAAGTCAGATTCCTATCTTTTATACAGAACACTGAAAATAAATCAAAGACAACTGTTACTGCTTTTAAATGCATCCTAAGAAAACTGTTTTGTATACATATCTACTCGCTGAAAAATACAGCATATTAAATGGAAATTTTCCAACTAGATAATCAGGAGCATTTTGAAAAATCCACACAGAAAGATAAATATTTTAAACTGTGTTTTCCTGTTGACAGATGTTTCTGCTTTGCACAGGACTCTGCAGTTGTAGATTACAACTGCTGTATTTTATTATCTCTGGGTGCTGAGTTTTGAAAGGAGCTTCTTGGTTTTGATAAATGCTTGGATGTCAGACAAACAGAGAACTTCCTAGAAAAGAGGAACAGATATCCCAGCAACTCAGTTAAATTAGTTAAAGTAGATTCATATGTTGAGCTACTAGTGCAGTGACTCTGCATGTATGCAGTCTAGAATATGCAACTAGGGAATCTCTGAGCTTTATCTTTCCCTTATAGGAATTAGTTTTGTTCTTTCTAATGGATACTTAAACTGTGCAGTGTTTTCATTGTCATGTGTAAAATCAGATGGAGCAATGAAGAAAAAAAATGGATCTACTTCTATACATTGGACCAACACACCACTTAAACAGAGGAAAACAAGAAATCAAGAACTTAACAGTGATCTCTGTTTATTCTTTCTTCTCCACCCAAATTTTATCTTTGTTTTCTATATTAAGCTTCCTTTTATTTTCTGTAATGGAAATATAGGTTAAAATGCCAAACGATCTGCTTCTGCAAAGCACTAGCTAGGTCAGTATTGACAGAGTCTTTTGGTGAGTTGACAGACCAAATGCGTCAAATCTTAGTGGTGATTTAATAAGCCCAGATGCCTGATTTGTCTGTCAGAGGAGCACATATTGTGGCCATAACAAACCTGACGTAAGGGAACGTGTGCTCCTGCCTCATCTACTCCCTTACTAAGCCCAGAGTTTGATGGCCTCAACACTTGTAATTCAGGCAAAGAGCTGTTTGGCTTGATATAGCTTATAGCTTATCTGTCTCTTCCCTTCAGACTGCTGTTGTATAAGGCTCAGCAGAAAGGAATATGTAACTGAGGCTCTGTGACTTCAGTTCATTGATTGTGCCCGGGCTGCCACGGCTGAGCCAAGAGGGTATGCTCTTCTATCAAAGAGCCTACCCTTCTGATTTCCATGAGGCTGCCTTTGCTCCTACCTACCTTGTTATCAACTTGAGGTATGATACCAGACAATGAACTCAAGCCACTAACATGCAGAAAAAAAGTAATTTCTTCTTCCAACATTAAGAAAAATATTAAAATCTCCTGCTAAGACTGGACGGTCTGCTAGGATTTACTAATTTAATGATCCAACAGCATTTGTTTTAACAGTAGAATGGTTACTTTTTGCTCTTCCTTCTCCACTATCTGCAATGTTTTCCTTTAAAGCTTTTGGCCTATGATAAAAACAGCAACAAGTGTAATTAGAGTTACAGCTTTGACAAAAATGTTTATGGCCAATGACTTAAAACCACCTATCCTCACCAAAATGGCAGTACTGCTCATCTGCATTTATTGTCCTGGACACGTGTGGTGGAGGGAGAACAATGTGATTTTGGCTAAAGGCAGCCGAGAAAGGAACATCTGAAAACATGTTTTTCTCATAAAGGTCCTCCTTCCTGACTGCTTTGTGTTCTTACACATCTCAGTGCTTCTCTAACTTGCTCCAAAGAATTGTGGCACTGGCAGACATGGTTTAGAGAGCATGGTGGTGACGGTTGGGCGAGACGGTCTTTTCCAACCCTAACAATTCTACGATCCTGTGAAATGTATTTTATTAGTTGAATAGAAAACTCTGACAACAAGAACAGGGCAAAGTGCCAGTGCGACTTCCAGGCTGGATCAGCAGCCTGCAGTTACTCGCAGCGCCGCGAATGGCAGCATCCCGCCGGGCCCCTCCACAGAGCCGGCGAGGAGGGGATGAGCAATACGGGGCAGGCATGGGGCGGAACTACACTTCCCGGCAAGCCGCAGGGACGGAGGGAGGTGAGAGGAACCGTTGACGGCGGAGGCGGGGGAGCGCGAAGTCTCCGCCTCACGGAGCCCTTCGCCGCGGCCATTGGCGGGGCGCGGGCGGCGCTGCCATGGCGCTCTCCGGGGCGCCCCTCAGGGTGTGCATCGTGGGCTCGGGGAACTGGTGAGTACCGCCCTGAGGGACCGCAGCGCCGGCCCGGGCCGAGCCTCCCCAGCGCCGGCCCCGCCCGGGCCTGCTGTCACTGGCCGCGCAGCGCGGTGCTCCGGCCCGCGCCGCAGGGCTCGGCTGCCCGCAGGGGTGGCGGCGGAGGGGGGCTGGGGCCGGTGGGACCCCGCGGCGGCTGCGGGAGGGGCGGTGGCTGTGGTGGGCGTCTGGGCTGCTGAGAGGGGCTCGCCCCACCACTCTCCCGCTCCGAGGTGCTTCCCCGAAGTGAACGGAAGAAGAAGCTGGGGAATCGATCGTTATTTCTGTGTTCTCGACCCTTTAGTGAAGGTGTTACTTAGCGATATTTTTAACCTGGCTTTTGTTGTGTGATTTGTCCGATGTCAGGTGACGTAGGATACTGCGCGTAGTTGGTAGCACTGCTAACTTCTGCAACGGTCTGCTTCCGTGCAGCAGAGAGAGGCACACGTTATGTTTGCTGAAAGCAACAGACACATTATTTCCCTGGCGAGAGTATGGTGTTTATGATCCTTCTTTGTCTCCCTCCCTCCATTTATCATTTCCAAGCACCAGTTTTATCCTGGATCACTATTTGCAATGAATAAGTACAATGCGTTCTATGAATGTCTTCACATTTTGCCTCTTTAATTAATAATGCTAGGGATATATTATTTCTGGTCACATTCTGTTTGTTATTTTTTTTCAGTTTTAAATCTAACTTCTGTGGAGTTTAGTTTTCCAGAGCGAGGTCCTACAGCTTGCTGAACAAAACGTGATGCTTGTAGAGGCGATATCCGGCTTGTTGTTCATCCCTTGCCATTGGCTTTTGTTGTGGTTTTGCATAATTCAGAAAATAAATTAGCCACTGCAAAACTCTTGTTTTTCATTGTTATGGGTTTTTGAGGGAGTGACAGATGTTTCAGCACAGCTTTCCTCTTGCTGGCAGTAAGATGAACTGCAAGATGGTTGTAGAAGGCAAAAGGTGACTAAAATGTAGCTGTTTGATTTAGGGCTGTCTGGAATGGGCTGCCCTGGGAAGTGGTGGAGTCACCGTCCTTGGAGGTGTTCAAGAAATGTGTAGATGTGACCCTAAGGTACATGGGTTAGTGAGCAATATTGGTGGTAGGTGTGGATGGTTGGACTGGATGATCTTAGAGATCTTTTCCAACCTTAATGATTCTATGGTTCTGTGTTGTGCATTGCAGATTATGTCAAAAGGAGTTATGTGGTTTGACATATCTTTTGTTGTTGCCGTTCTTCCACACTTGAAATCTAGCACAAAGTTCCATAGATAATTTGGCTGCAGACACTGCAGATGAGGTTATTTTGTCACTCAAACATCCATCTTATTAGACACTTTTGACATTACTAAACAGATCCAGTTAGGTGAAAACAAAGTACATACATACGTGGTTATAGCTAGCAGGTAATACCTACAGATCCTTTTGTGAGTTTATTTCACAGTGGATCAACATTTCTATTGAACTGGGGCCTGTGGTCCTAAAACGGAAATATTTAATGATCAAGTGCAAGGAAATGGAAGGAAATTAAAGCACTTATATGTGTTTTATAAATATAACACCCCAAAATATCAATAATAAAACATACGTAACAGGAGTGTGCCTGGTGCTGACTAAAGTGTAAACACGTGTGTAGCTGAACTGGGCTGAGCTCTGCAATTTGGAGACTGGAGGTTTTATGTGGATCTCTATACGATGATCTTGTCCTGCAAGTAACTGTAGGAGTGAATGCCTTCGCTTTCTCACAGCCCTTTCACCTATATCTGGGATGGAAAAAAATACGAAGAGAGCTTGGCACAACAATGACAGGTCAGAACTAATCACGTTGGGTGACAAACGGCTTCTAAACTCATTTGGCCGGTGTGACTGGGGAAGGTCACCTTAACCATGCAGTTAGCTTGGCAGGGTCTCTGACATCTCGTGCAAGATCACGGAATCCAGACGGATGGCATAAAAAAGGTGCAGAAGAGCAGGAGCTGTGCATTTTTCTCTTTGCCCATTTGTAGTTGTTCAGCTGGGAGATAAGTGATTGAATTAGAATCCTTACAAAATAATAATAATAATAATAAACCCTTGCTTGAAAGGAAAAGGATTATGTGTGCCTTGGAGCCCCAGAGTTCAAGAACAGCAGCCATATTCAGTTAGATACCGCAAGCACTGCCTCTGATATGTATTGTAGCCCTCTTATTTGATAGTGCTTTCAGGACAGGTTAACAAAAGCTGTGGGACCAGAATTTATGCCTGTGCCATTTGCTGGAGCCAGCCTTTAATCGACCTGCCTAATTTGAGCATGAACTGTAGGGTTTGGAAAGGTAGATGCACATACTGGGACAGAAGGATTCATATGGCTGGGAGCTTGCTGTAGAAAAGCCGGAGATGAAACTTATGGTTTAACTGAGAAGATTTATTTTTAGGAAAAAGCGGCAGGGCTAATGGTATGATGTGTGTTTGCATATTGTGTCCTCCACTAGTGGTAATAACGGGGCAAGTTTAGGAGTTTCTGGATTTAGTTTTTAACTTTTAAAAAACAATGTGGAGAAATTAGAACAGCAATGACACTAATAGCGAAGGGCAGGAGACAAAGTGTATGGTCCTGCTCAGTGAGCTTCAGACGGGTCTTTAGAAGTGGTAAATAAGAAGTGTATGGGATTGAGCTTGGGGCTGCCCTTGGTACTGGTTGCAGGGAAGAAAGCTGTTACACTACTTGAATAGCATTACCCAACAGCTGGAGCACATCAGGCTAAGCTTTGTGAGGGCTTCTTTCATTGTGGATATCTTTGTGTCACTGGTCAGATATAGGCACCAGGATTTCAACCCAGCTCATGCTAGATCTACTATTATTAGGAATAAATTGGCAGGAGTTGGAGTTCCTTTGCCTTGTGATGAGTCAGGAGCGCACTATAAGACAAGCCAGAAATGGCAGTAGTGACTCCAGAGTACATACTAAGGAGTATGACGTAGAAGAGAATACAGGCTTGTCTGTTGTTGGATTAACAGGTGTGGGGAGCTGGTATTTCACCTTAAGCCATCTTGGAGTCAGCTGTTTGACCTTGCTACACTCTCTGGTACAGCAGTTGTTGCAGCAGAACAGGAAATGGGGAACCACAGCAGTCAGACGGAAGAACGTTCTTGAATTCAGGAACCAGACAACTCTATTCCTCCCCACTTCACCACCCCAACACAGAGCTGTAGGAAGTCACAGTATCATAAGTTTAAATGGAGGGAGAGACCATAGAATCATAGGATCGTAGTCTGGCTTAAGTTGGAAGGGACCTCAAAGATCATCCAACCCCTCACTGTGGGCACAGTTGCCAACCACGAAAGAGATGAGAAGATCTGCAGAAGTGGGAAGCCTCAGACCTATCACTCTGTATTTTTGTCACATCTTTCCAGTTTTATTTTATTTTTACTCCCATGTATGTTATCTGTAATTATGAAGCCTTTTCCTTGTCTCAGGAGAGCGAGCTGGAGAAACAGGCTTCATAAAACCATATCTGTTAATTCCATACAGCATTCAGGGTAGGAGTAGAAGAAAAGGTTGTTTTTATTCCTCATCACGTGTATAGCTCAGTAATTCTGATTAATTTAATGATTGCATAGAGGTTTGAGCAGCAAAGATGATCATCATCCTGCGGGTTTCATTGTGTGCTTTTCTTGGGGAGATCAGTGATAGAATTGTCTGCCTGCAAATGCAGAAGATGCCGTTACAGTAATTAAATTCTGTGAGATAGGTATAAATAAATCTTATAAATTATGCAAAATATGAATGCTTCTTGGCTTTAAATGCACGTCAGTATTCTACAGAAATTGAAGAATTAGTCATCTTAGCAAAGAAAAATTGCCGTTTCTGAAAGGTGAAACTGAGCTGGTTTTAAAAATTTAATATGCAGCCTTTACCACTGCATTGAAGATATCATCTATTCGATTTGTGGAAATACAGTAATCCAAACTCCCACTGCATAGCCAGTAAGCAAACAAATGCTTCTGTCCTTTGTACTCTAGATATATTTGAGAGAAAGCAGCAGGTGTGAATGACTGGTGTATTTTCCACTTGCTTTACTGGGTCAGAAATGCCGAGTAGTGATTGGTCCAATAACCCGTGAGCTTCTGTTTATTTTAAAGACAGTCTCTTTTTCTTGGGCAATATCTTTTTCTTTTTTTCTTTTTTTTTTAATGTTTTTTTTTTTTTTTTTTAATATTTTTGTTTTCTTTCCTGCAGGGGTTCTGCAGTTGCCAAAATAATAGGCAATAATGTAAAAAAATTGCAAAAGTTTGCTTCCACAGTGAAGATGTGGGTCTTCGAGGAGAATATTAATGGGAGAAAACTGACAGATATAATAAATAATGAACATGAAAATGTAAAATATCTCCCCGGATACAAGCTGCCAGATAATGTGGTAAGGCACAGAAGCTAAATTTGATATATTTACAGAGCAGAGGGAATATCGCTCACGCTGTGAATGGAAATAAAAATTTATTTTGCTAACATTGTTAGGTTTTATAATATTTCAAACAACATACTTTTTAACTATTGAGATCAGAGTCTTGCACAAGTTCAACTACAGGTAAATTCAACTTACTGTACTTTTTTACTTTTTTTTTTTTTTTTTAACCTTGCAGTGATTGTCTTTATGTTGCTACAGTTTCTCTGTGTGGAAGTAAATTGAAAATGAGGGCAAGATTAATGGCTCTAACCATACTCAACACAAAAAATTGGGCCTCAACTTTGGAAGGGAATTGGCTGGCCAATTAGACTTGAAGGGATTTAAAGTATTCTGAAACTCCGAGATGAGAGCTAAGTCATTTCCGCAAGCCACTTGGGCTTCATCTGATTCTCAGTTCCTTGTTGCTATGTGCAGTTGGATGAGCGTGTTAGATGTAGCACTGCTGGGGTGGGACAGTGGAACTCCACAGTCACTTTGTGTTGGTATAACATACCAGTTGGGTGGCTTGCTGGGGAATCTTACCCCAGAGACATTACAGGAAGAGACAGTAGCAGCTGGCAGTTCAGTAAAGATTTTGGGCAGGGAAAACATGAATTGCCATCAGTTGCAGGGTTTTGTTGTGTGTTTTTTTTTCGTTTTTGTCTTATTTTTAACAGTCCCATTCCCGTAGCCTTTAACAGCAAGCATGTTTTTCCTGTCCCCTACCTGCTCATTCACATTTGTTCTTCTTTAGCTGTGGGTTAAGCTTCTTCCTAGATTTTAAATCTTTGTGTTATTTTGTGATGGTTATCAAGTGTTAAGAAAAGTGGAGTCCGTAAAGTGTTTTCAAAGTAGGTCACCCCTGTAAAGAGTAAACAGAGTCTATGAGTGCAGAGAAAGGGAATATAAACTAAAGTATATAAGAGGAGAGGGGAAGAAATGTGATTGGTCAAGGAACTAATTAAGGAATCAAGTTTTCACCATGCAGTAATACGTGAAAAAAAATCAGATCATTTTGTCAAAGAGAAGACAGCTGCTTACTTTAGATTTTCTGGCTCAAAATACTTGTTTAAATGTTATGGTGCACTTTGAATTTTTTTACACTAACCATGCTAGTGGCTGTGAAGATGCTTCTTTCAAGACATGTAATAGCTTATCTGAAAACCTCAATTCTTTGACTTTTCTGGGATGCTTATGTTATTATTATTTTCAATTATGAAGCTCAGTAATTTGTAGCATTCTGTATAAGACCCAAATGTGCTTTTGCTAACCTAAGAACATTTGTGCATAGTGTTAAGAAGTTCTGTTGTCTTTTATTTCCCCTACCTACATAGGTTGCTGTCCCAAACCTTAATGAAGCTGTACAGGATGCAGACCTGTTGGTTTTTGTCATTCCTCATCAGTTCATTCATAAGGTCTGCGATGAAATCACAGGACGAGTACCCAAGAAAGCTCTCGGTATAACTCTGATAAAGGTATAACAAATACTGTGCATGAAAAACAGATAATATGTTGTGGGATTTTCTAAAACAAGGTTGTTTGGAATTTGATACAATAACTCTGTGCTACTCGCTAGATTGTTCCATTAAACCTTTTGAGATGCAAGACTGGAATTTGTCTCAGTCATTAGTGGAAGAAGAAAATGAGGCTGTTCACAAGACTCGAAAAGAAAGAGAAGAAGAATATGTTTTGCACCATCAAGCTTTCCAGTCTTTCATTTGTTGTTTCCAAATGCATCATTAGATGGAGAGCAGAGCACAAGCATAATGCTTTGATTGTTAATGCTCATCCCACACACTGAGTTAATCGTTTTAAGAACTACTGGGAGAATTTCATGTGAGTGAGCTCTTGTTCATATCATAGATTGTGTTCAACAACACAGACTGTTCAGCATGGCCCAAGAGGATTGTTCAGACATGGGAACTTGGAGTAGGGCTGGGGTGTAGGAAGTGTTTCGTTGGAGGCTTCATAGTTTTGCTGATAGAAGTTTTAAATGTTTCTTTTCTTATTTTGTCTTGTGGATTTTTTTTAGTCCCCCCGAGGTTATCTAGAATCCTTTCCACTTAGACGAGATTAGACCATTTTCTCAGCACATATGCCCTTGTCCGCTGTCATTTCTGGCAAATGATCAATTTATGGATCATTTAAGGATCATTAAAGGTTCAAAAAGAAAAAAGAAGGAAAAGTATGAAAAGACCCTATGACTGCTGACCACAAGCTTATCTTTAGTTTGACTAAGCCCATCAAATTTGTGTTACTTTGTCAGTGCTGACTTGGTGTATTACTGAGAGCTATGACAAAGTAATGCTTCCTGAGTGCACTTGCTGCGTTTTGTGGAAAAGCTTTCCATATGGTAGAAGGATAAAATGAAGCAGCATTAAAAGAGCTGAATGCATAGCACCCAAACCACACAGCTATCTTAGTTGCCCTAAAGCTATAAAACTTACCTTGCTTTGAAATTGTCAGTTTATGCCTCTTTCTTCTGTAAGCTCAAGATAATCTTTATTCTTCTCTAGTTTGCGAAATGTGATTTATGTTCTTATATCCCTAATGCTGAAAACAACTCTGATTAAACTAGTGGAGTAGATGAGGATTTATGTCAGTGTATCTGAAATCAGAACCTGGGCCTGCGTTCCCTTGGGAATACTGCTCAGAGTATTGATTACAAGTGCCTTAATAGAGTGTTGATTAAGGGCTATGTTTAAAAAAAGAAATAGGGGAAGAGGATACATAACCCTACTTGCCACAGTATAGATAAAATAAGGACACCTGCCATGCAGGGCAGAATTGCTTACTAGGCACTTTTCCTTGTCTTATTGGGATGTTGCACCAATAGGTGCTTTTTGAGAAAGAAATGGTGTAAGGTCTCCTTACACCATTGGTTGTATTTTTTTCAGGAGAATGTGAAATGTGTTAACTTTTATCAAAAGCTGTAGCTGCATCGTTAAAAGTATCATTTAAGAAGAAAGGGTAGAAGTAGAATGCAACTTTGAAACTAATAATAGAGGCAAGAATGCATTCTTTCCCTTGCTTTTGCAGCTTCTTTATGCATGCTGTTTGCATCAAGGTCATATTTTAGCAGTCTCATTATGCTCACCTCATCACTAATGCAATTAAAGAGGTTTGTGTTAACTTTGGCAGTTAAAGTGCAGTTCTCTGAAAAATGTCACTTGTGGGGCCTCTTGTTTCTTTGCTTTCTAAATTGCTTAGCAAGTTAGCAGTGTGTCATCTTTAGTCTTTCTTCGTTTTTCTCTTCTCCTTTTTTTAACAGTCAAATTTTCAAGCAAAGCCAAATGTCTTATAATAAAACGGAGTCTTTGGGAAATAAAGGCATTTGTAAGCTAGTTAACCTGTGTTCCCATTCAAACATGTTGTTTTACATGAGTGTTGATTAGAGGTATCTATGAAAACCTAACAAATGATTGTGCAGATGAATGGAACCTGAATCATACACAACACAGGGTGCAGCTCAGCAGGGAAGCTGGGAATCAGGGAGCACTTGAAGGCTCCTCAGGCAGCCTCAGCATTGAGCTCATTTTCATCCATCTGTACACAGGATTCAGGAATTGCATTGGCAGGCATTAGGACCAGTAGGTGAGACCACAGAACTGGACTTGCATTGCCTGGGGATCATTGCTGCCCTTGGTTTGGGCTGGGGAGCGGTTGGTTTTCCTCCTGCTGTCTGTCATTCTGTGTTGGACTTGGCTCTTCAAGAAGCAGGTGCAGCATTCCTTGACTTTATCAGAAGTTGCATTTATTTCATAGAAAAGCTGGGTTTTGGCACCCAAGCCTCTTTCATCAGCTTTTGCATGGATGAATAATTGTTGTGTACACATTTAAATTTTTGGAGTTGTTCCCAATGTATGTTTTTCTATTTATTTATGTTTGCTAGGTGGATGGGGGAGAGGCCTTGCAGTTACCTCATGGGAGCATCTTGGTACTCTTAGGGGAAAATGCAATATTTATGTGTCAGCTTGCTTTCAAAATCTTTTTTGTGTGGCTCATAAAAGATGAGAAAGCAGAGTGTGCATTAAGTGCTTGAAAAAATAATGCAGAAATGCAGGCACTGTTGGCTGTTGTTCTGTTGGCTGTTGTTATGTAGGCATTTCATCGTGATGTTTTGCAAGGAGTGTCACCTCTGGTCTGTGAAAATACAAAACGCTGCATGACTGAAATGCCACTACTGACAACATACAAGTCTGTGTGTGTATGTGTCTGTGTGTGTATATCTTGAAGTAGTAGTGGGTCACACTGCCTTTTTGCCTTAAGGAATAAAATAAAAAATCACCATGCCTTCCCAACATTAAGAAATAATAGTATTGAATAAAACTTACATACTGTAGGAAAGAAAGACCATTTCAGTACTCTGCCATGCCCATCCTAAGAGCTGAAAAAGACTCTGTTATCTCATTCTGTAAGGTAGGAGAAAATGATTTTTTGAAGATAAAGTGGTCTTACTTTATGTTTACGATTCAAGCAATTCAGGGTACGAGATTGTGTTCTCTGTTGCAGCATTAATCTCTAGGGTGATCTTCTCTAAAGTCCTGTTTCTCCCCTTACTTTCACCTTTCGTGAAGAGTGCTTTATAAATGCCAATCAAAAATATCCTTATAAGTTATTCTGAGTTGTTCAGCTTTCTTCATATCTGTGAACTGCTGTTTCATTTGCAGCATTCTTAAGTTGATTAAAACACATTTCTGTGAGTGAACTGCTGTTGGTGTTGTACAGGAGGGAATCAGTCTCTGATGTTTCAGTTCAGGTACCTCTAAACAGAACATGTCAGTGAGATGCTGTTTGTGAGTTTGGGTACACTTCCAGATCCAAGTGCAGGCCTGGTTCACAAGTGATGTATCAATGACACTTCACTATTTTTAGTGGGGACGTAGTGATAACCAGCTGAGATTCCAAACAGAGCTCACAGAATCAGTAAGATTGGGAAAGACCACTATGTTCATCACTCTGAGAGTCAGAACTGTTATTGAGCATGGGAATAACAATGTTCCCATCATCCCCTGTTGGTAGTTTAGTCCTAACTCTTAAGGTGCTTGGACAAGTTGCAATAGCAGAAGCTTTGCTGGTATGGCAGCAAAGCAGGAAGTTCTTCATCTTTAGTCTCTATCTGGACAGGCCTCAGTGCAGTGCCCATGGACAAGAAAAATTGTGCTATGCTTTCTTCTATACTGTGTCTAATGAATGCCTTTGCAGTAATTGCATTTAATGTTGGCTGCAGGGAATAGATGAAGGCCCAGAGGGACTAAAACTGATCTCTGACATTATTCGAGAGAAGATGGGAATAGACATCAGTGTGCTGATGGGAGCAAACATTGCCAATGAAGTGGCAGCAGAGAAATTCTGTGAAACTACAATAGGTAATATCCCAAGTAATAACAGTGTTGCAAGTATGTTCTTCTCCTCACCTGTGCACAACAAGTAGTTTAAACTTCATTGTTATCAGCATCAGAAGCTCTGGGATCCTTCTGATTTTAATGTTAAATTTCCTAGAATGTTTACATGTCCAAAAGTACTGGGAGAATACTGGGACTAATGGGAGAGATGAGTGCAATTTTAATACGTCTCACAAGAGTTAGACCTTAGCACATGAAATGCTAAGCGCAATTTTGATCACCCTCCACTTACCAAACTGCTTTATATTATTGCTGTGCTTATGATTTTTCTTGGATCTTCATGGCTTGATATATATAAATGACTATATACTCTATTCCAGCTCAGGTGTTATGGTCACAGATGGTACCTATATACATGTCTTTTTTTACATGTAGGTGTCAGTGTCTTTTGAGTTCTCCAAGTAATTTGTTCATCCCAAAGCTAGGAATGGGTTCAGTCCTGTGTTTGTGTCTGGGTGTCTGTAACCTCTGCAGCACAAAGATGTCTCCCATCTTGCATATCACAGTCTCTGAATAAGCATAGGCGCGTATGTATACAAGTACACGTATTCATATATAATAGTTTATGTTATTTTTTCAGTGTTTATTTTTACAGTTTTGTCTTTTTTTTTTTTTTTTAAGCTTTCTAACTAATGGTTCTGTCTTTTAACTTAGTTTTTGAATGGTTGCATTACCTTCCCATGTTTATAAACAGCTGTGAATGTCAACATGCTTAGTTTATACAATATCCTTGATGTTCCTTTATCAGTAGGTATTTTTCCAGAATGAAGGCCTTAAAATAATTGGCAGAACTGCACCTGCTATACTTCAAATTTACCTTTGCTTTATTATTAACTGTTATTTTAAGGAGAAAGATCAAAGAAAAAAAGAGTACAGAGAATTAATGGGATTATTATTTGGAAGCTCTTGATGAGCAGGCACTGAATTATGAATCCAGAGAAACTCAGCGTATAGAGCTTTTAAGTGTGAAGGAGTCTGTTTTGGATAACAACCTTATCTCTACTTCTAAATAGTCAAACTTGTGCAGGAAAGACTAAATAATACCCAAATCAATTATTAATTGGTGGTTTTTATCCTTCCTCTCTCTCTCAACAGGCAGCAAAATCCTGGAAAATGGCCTTCTCTTCAAAGAACTCCTGCAGACTCCAAACTTCCGAATAACTGTAGTAGATGATGCAGATACCGTTGAGCTCTGTGGTGCTCTGAAGGTAAGGTTAACAGGCTGCAGTTTGTGCACAGATGGAACGGTGGTCCTTGTAGAAAAAAAGTGGATATTTTCATTTGAAGAATCGAGCTTATTGTACTTTATATAATGAATAAAATTGTTACATAACGTTTCCTGAAGAGCCAGATGTGTAAGTAGGCAGCAGCATGTTCAGTGAGTTGGCTTTTAGACACTTGTCTCATTTTCTCTTAAGTTCTCTTTCTTCGTCTTTCACTTCACTTACATGCAATAACAAAACAGGTGTTAATGTTAATTTCACCTAACTGGTCAAAATATTTCTAAATGCATCTTAGTTCACTTTTTCATTATACATTCACCAAAATAAAGTGAGAAGTTGGTATTAATCCTTGATGTCTCTTGAGTGAAATATTCTCCTCTCCCGCTGACTTATGTAATGTGAGCTCTGTTGTATGTTACACTTTCTCGACATAAAACACATAAAATTCACGTGTATGACCACATATAAAAATGACTTGTATAGAAAAAAAACTTGTTTCAGAGAGTTACTCATCTGAATTTTATTTTTTGGTAATAAAATGCACGTTGACGGGAAGGAAAGACTAGCTTAAACATACTGATATATTTTTAGGTTAATTTACAAGTCATTTATGAAGGGAAAGCATTGGTAGCTTGGGACCCTGGCCAGTGGTTCATATTATCTGGTAACTATCATGGAAGCATTTGTAGAGCTCTTAATGTGGCTCCACAGCCATTGCTTGGCTGCTGCTGTGGTGATAAGCAAGGTTACTGGGAGAGAAATTCCTGCATGTAGACCCATGGAATAAGTCAGAAAACAAACACTACTGATTTTTTATTTTTAAATCTGTTCTGCCTGATGTTTTCTTACTATCTTGAATTCTTGCTTAATAGGTGAGTTCATTCCCAGACAGATGTTTTCTATAGAAGATTCTGTGAACTAACTCAGCAGTTAGTCAGCATGCACTCAAACTCTATTATAGAAGTCCCAGACAGGCAACAGACCAATATCTCTTTGGAAGTGCAGAATAATTTAAATCGATTGTCCTTCTTGACCTGAAAAGGGGCTGAGGTCAAACTTTGTGGGTTTTTTGTAAGCTTGTTTTGTTCCTCCCTCCTGCTCCATTATTCATCTTGCAACCTGCAGATTGAGGTCTGTAGTTGCATTTCTAAAAAGCTGTATATATTTTATGTGCTCTGGTCATTTGGTGTTGGTTGTGGTATATTTTGTTAAGCGAGCTGAAACTTCCAAAGAAGTGCATGGTGTGACTAAAGAAAAAAATGTGAATTACTGCTGATATTTTAAAGCATGTTGATCTTGGTGTTTCGTACCTGATTGAAAGGCATGAACTCCCAAGTGCAGCTTTTGTTGACTGACAGTTACTTTATTAGACTTGCAAAGTTACTTCATGAGAAATAATAAAAATTAGCATTACTTAACTCGATGGAAGGAAGAAATTCCTATTTCAGAAGATGTCGGTACTGTGTTGTGTAAAGAGACAGGCACGAAAAGTGAGAGTCTGGTCTTTTTCTATAGCGATGCTGTGTCAGACTGATAGGAGCATCCCTGCAAACTACATTTTGGAAGTCAGAAGCAAGCAGGTACACACACTTGTCCAAACTTGCTTTTTTCGTTCAAAAATTGTAAAAGCAATTCCTGTACAGGTATTTAATAAATGAGAAATGCCATGCTGCAAGAAATAGCGTATCCTTCCAGCTTCTGCTTTTTTTCGTATGTACCTGCTTGGGAAAAGGAGACTTTTCTTGGTTCATCTGACACCACAGGCTACCTCTTGTTGCAAGTCAGTGCTTACCTCACTCTATTTCTGCAAGCAAGGAAGATTTCAGCGTGGATGATTGTAAAAAGGTTGGGAGAAAAAATGCAGAAGGATAATAGAGAATGCTCTCAGCTCAGCTTTCCCTCACAGTAATGATAATTTTAGGTTTGAAATTTGTCTTTTGAAGCGTATTTAAATTCAGACTGTAATAATAGGTATTGCAGCTGGGTGATCATGAACACATGCTTTATTGCTATTTATATATGTGCACATATAGACTGCGTATCCACTTCATTCGCTGTGTTTATATTTTGTGACAGTGGGCAGATGGAGATGTATTGAAGTATAGAAATAGGTACAGTGAAACTGCAGTCTTGCATCAGATGAGTGACTGGTAATGGCAGTCATTTTAGAAAATCCGATGATACTGAAGAAGAACATCTGTCTACAGTAACCTGTTGGCTGCAGGAACAAGATGTGCTTGGAGGGTTTTCTATGAGGAATTTTTCTTTTGAGGACTGAAGCACATTTCACATTTAGTCAGCAGCCTTTTCTAAGGAGTGAGGTCAGGAATGAACCAGTTTCAGACGTGAGTGGTTCAAAGTGCCTGGATGTCTTTACGGGCAGCCCAACCGCAGGGTACTCTCAGGTTCCAGCTGCCATTTGCCAGACAATGTGAAGCCTTCCTAGGAAATACTTAAAGGTGACTGGGACAAGGACCAAGGCATAGGTGACAATTTTTGCAGGAAAGAGAAAGAACCACAGCTGTGGTTACCTTTCCCAGTGGAGCTTCAGGTCTATCTCTAAATCTCAAGGCTGTAACTTAACCTTAAGCAAAGAAGAAAGAAGTATAAGTGATGTGTAGCTTACCAGGGTATGTGACCCAGCATTATCGTTTACAAAGGTGTTCCTGTGATGTTTGTGTATGGCAGCTGTTGTCAGATAGTCAGTCTAACTACTGTAGAAGCTGATTGTGGTAATTTTGCTTTCCTGAGATTAGTTGGAAATGAAATCCATGATTTATGTTCAAGTTTGCCAGGAACAAGCAAATGGTTTATGCTGAGCCTCTTTTAGCAGTCCTGCTGATATCGTCCTTAATTTATTGAGTCTCTATTTGACCTCCTAGCTTCTACAAATTCGTGTGCTGAGCTGTGGTGCTGCATCAAGAAACAGTTAGTGTCCCAGGTGAATTAAAATATCTGTATAGACCTTTAATGACCTATTTAATTAGAGTCAGAAGTGACTTCTGAGAATGTCTTCATGAGCACTCCACAAACGTAGTGTAAGCAGAGCAGGTCTGCAGTTTTGTTAGCTATGTTTCTTGGGTCCTCTATTGCATTTGTGACTTCTAGCATGCTTGCAGCAGATCATGTGCTAATAGAAGATACACTTTCTCACGTCAGCATTTTTTTTTCTGGAGTTTCCTTTCAGTATCCTGGTGACAAAATAACTGAGTCCAGGCCTTGCTCAATTTCTGGAACAGTGAATGCGAGCTTCAGGGTTTGAGACCAGCCAGAAAGTCAGCTGTTACTGCAAAGTATTTCAATAGCTTAAAACCATATTCAGTATAAAAGCATCCT
This sequence comes from Alectoris magna, assembly GCA_030625065.1. Lineage (NCBI taxonomy): Eukaryota > Metazoa > Chordata > Aves > Galliformes > Phasianidae > Alectoris > Alectoris magna. The sequence continues at coordinate 109,210,644 of CM060561.1, read as the reverse complement.
GTGCATCTTGCTTATAGGATGCGTGCTTTAATGGAAAAAGTCATTAATGCTGAGTTTAGGGAAACATTCACTCAAGCATGAAGTGATTTTGAGAGCTCTGAATCCCGCAGTCCAAGAGGAATGTTGTACTGCAGTCATTTTGGGTTTGTTCTGACGGTATTTTTGAAGCTTTGGAACAGCAGGTTTGTCTGTAGGCTAAAGTTGTCTTTACTTACTGGATACACTGCTGAGCTGGTACACTTCAACTTTATTGGATACAATAAAAGTATTTTGCTATATAGAAGGCTGATAACACACACAATCTGCTTCTCAGGTGACTAGTAATCACCTAGTGCTAGTGCCACTAATAGTGCTAGTGCCACTAGGCTCTTGTGCATTAATTCATGCTTTGCTTGTGCATCTTTCTGAAATAGACTCAGCTCACCAGAGGTTTCAAGTAGCAAGCTGTTCGTTTTGAGACTTAGACATCTTTCTGTCCAAAATAAGATCAAGTTTTGGGGCTGTTTTGTTTTTAAAAGGAGAGGCTGCTTTTTCGGTAAAGCGTAACTTTCTGTGTGGCATAATTCAGTTTTCTCTGAAGTGTGTTAGGCAGGAAGGAGTTGTCATAGATTCTTCAAGGATTTAAATGAAACCAGATTGTGGAGTTTATAAGGTCATGAGTGTTATGTTGACAAGCTTATAACAATCTGCTAGGTGTGGGTGTGTATTCAAGAGCAAAAGGAGTTGTCTGATTTCCTCATTTGCAAGCTGTGTGCAAGAACATACAATGGGGGCATTGTCCAAAAGAGGAGCTAAGTGATTCAGAGCTAGAATCACAGCTTCCCTTCCTCCCTTCACCATCTCCTCAGAAGTGGCTAGTCATGGTAAGACTTGCTTAAAAAAATATTTGCATTACTCCCAAGGGCAAACATTGTGAAAGGCAGAAGTAGGCAACAAAATGCCATAGGTAATAATTGTGCTGAAATTTATGATCAGGTAGGCTGCTGCAAAGTGGAAAAGAAAATCAAAACAGGCAACGTCAGAGGCGGGGGGGAAGATATGCTTATGGGAGTGCTCAAGAAGTACTGGAAAACATCCAGAAGTTGTTCAAAATTATTTTTTCTTTGTCTTTGTGCTGAACATTTAGACTTCATGACCATGTGGATTCCAGTTAAATGAGTTATCCCATCTGAAATCTTTTCAAATACCTCTTTGAATTATCTCACTTTGCCACCAAGTGAACAAATATTGGAAGTTGCTCTAGAAGAGATGTCTGATCACAGCCAAGATGTAAGCCAAGATGAACTCAAGTACCAGCATTTAGTCTCTTAATCTGTTGTTGCTACTGTATCTGATGTCCAAATTTCTGTTTGCAGTTTTTAAGGACTGCCCTTAGACCTTCACTGGTACTTAAAAAGCAGAGTCATCCGTTTGATAGAGGGAGAAGCTGTGATTGGGCACACAGCACTGCAACAACCGGCAGATTTTAGTTCTTGCAGTCCAAAAAATGAAACAAAAATGGCTGTTTATCAGTTTGTTGCTTACAGTAGCAATTTCTGACTATTGTTTTATCTTCAGCAACAGTTAAAGCTTTTTTCTCCTGTACTGGGAGCTACAGTAGGTGCTGTTATATTGGTTGTCCTCTAGTTTTTGTTGAGATCTCTGCTATTGCTGTTGCATGCAGAAACATAGTGCTACACCTATTGCTTCCTTGTTTTCTTTATCAGGTCTTCAGAATCCCATCTCTGCTGGAGGGTTGTATTTTTATTTCTTTAGTAAAGGCAAACTAAGTATGGGTAGTCTCTGATTCCTGTTTCTTGATCTTGTTACTTTACAGGTCAAAAACTAGCTTTTGCAGTGACCTTGCTCAGGCATCTCAGAACTAATCTCTATTTTATGTTTGTAAACCAAAGCTGATCATACAGATGATTGATCATGAAAAAACAGTACATTATTTTTAGAAAGCTATCACTAGATCTAAGGAAAAAGACAACAGTTTTTGCTTAGGAAAGGTTTCCTGTGTGATGAAACTTCTGAGAAGCCTTTATTAGCTACTATTATTACGTGATCTCTGTATACTTAAAAGGGGTGAATGCAATTAGCTTGGCTGAATTTGGCCTCCTAGCATATCAGCACAAAAGTCAATAAAAGTTTCTCAGATTACTTTAATCATAAAGCAACCGTGGGTAGAGGGCCATGGGCTGTCAGTGTGTTTTCACCTCTACCTCAGGGTAGGAACAGCTTAATCTAGATAAAGTCTTGTTTGGGTGTAATGTGGCATGTTTTTAAAGACAGTCAATAAAAACAGCTTCACAGCCTCCAGGGCAGCTTGTTCTAGAGCTTTAACTATGGTTTTATACTTGGAAATAGTTTACTAATGGAGGACTTAACGTCTTTTTTTTTTTTCTTTTTTAAGAGTATCCCATAAGCCTTAAAAAATTTAAAAAAAAAAAAAAAAAAAAAAAAGGTTTTACATTAATAAAGTATTTGCAGTTCTTGAGGACATCTGCACTCTTGTCCCTTCACATCTTCTAGAACTCTGACTGAATGATTTTCCATTTGTTTTTTCCTCTTCTAACTAGAATATAGTGGCAGTAGGAGCTGGGTTCTGTGATGGCCTTCGTTGTGGTGACAATACCAAAGCTGCTGTTATTCGCCTCGGCCTAATGGAGATGATTGCCTTTGCCAGAATTTTTTGCAAAGGACAGGTGTCTACTGCCACTTTCCTGGAAAGCTGTGGAGTTGCTGATCTCATCACAACATGTTACGGTGGCCGGAATCGACGTGTAGCAGAAGCATTTGTCAAAACTGGAAAGGTACCTTATTTTCTGGGTGAAATCCACTGTTGCAAGTACTAAGCACTCCTGGTTTGTTGGAGTAATGGTACGGTTCTCTGAGGTGTGTTAGCTGTACTTCTCTTTCACTTTTGAGTGTTACAAGAATAGAATGGGTGGGAAGGTATTTTAAAAAAAAGAGCTGGAGGGATAAGACAGTGGGAGATGCAGATGTAGGAAGGAGAACATTTACAGACAAGAATATAGGAGAATATGTGTACTCACTCAAGTTTACTTTTGTGAAGAGAAAACCATCAGTAACATCTTTACTTCCATCCAGACAATGTCGTCAAGCTTACAAAAACTGTCGTAGCTCTTCTTTTCTCCCTTCCACTTGTTTAGACTATTGAAGAATTGGAGCAAGAAATGTTGAATGGTCAGAAACTGCAGGGACCACAGACATCTGCAGAGGTGTATCGCATCCTCAAGCAGAAAGGAATGCTGGACAAGTAAGTAAGGACAGATAAAGTCAGTTCTGCATGAACCTTTTTATCTCCGTAACTCTTTTTACGCATTTGGCCTTGCATTTTTCATGAAGGTTTTGCCAAAAGCAAATCACTGTCATAGGAGTGGTTTAATCCTCAGTTAAACTGCAGAAAATAATGAATGAAACCTCAAAATAATATTGCTGTCGCTAGAGCTAATATTATGATACTAAGTCTGTGAATTCCCTTTTGTTTACACCAGGGTGTATTACTGTCTCCTATCATAGGAAGATATAGCGGAGTGTGTTTTAACATGTGAAAAGAATAAAACACGTGAAAGCTGAGCTCCCTAAAGAGACTTTTTAATGAGGCTCTGCAGCTTGTTTCATAGTAGTAAATTCATTGCTTATCTCTCAAAGAGACTGAGGGAACAGGGGCTGTTTAGTCTGGGGGAACAGAGGCTGAGAGGAGACCTTATTGCTCTCAACCAATATCTGAAAGGTGCTTACAGAGAGAGCGGGGCTGGTCTCTTCTCACTGGTGACAGGTGACAGAACAAGGGAAAATGGCCTCATGTTGCACCCAGGGTAAGTTTAGATTGAATATTAGGAAGCACTTCTTTAAAGAAAGGGTGATTAAGCACTGGAATAGGCTCCCCAGGGAGGTGGTTGAGTCACCATCCCTCGATGTGTTTAAAAACCATTTGGATGTGGTGCTCAGGGACACGATTTAGCAGAGGGTTGTTAGTTAGGGTAGTATGGTTAGGTCATGGTTGGACTGGATGATCTTTAAGGTCTTTTCCAACCTGAGTGATTCTATGATTCTGTGATTCTAAGGATCCGTATAGCTAAGTAGAGTAGGTACATCTGTCTACGCTGATTCTAGCTTAGATACTGACGTTTTTTTTCCTTATTTGACTTCCAGTTAGATCAAGGTTGAAACCTGCCATCAGCTTGTCTAGGTCAGTTTTGTTGTATGAAATTAAGCAGGTTGTCCTGGCTTGTTCATCTGAATTAGTCAACATATATAGAATTCCTAAAACCACACACACAATTGTCTCCTTATGAGATTAAGGGATGCATTATTGCCATCTGTTCCTGTTGGTAGGTGACACAAAACCAGAACATAATGACTGCCAGTCAGAAGACCTGGCCTTGTCCTTACTTTTTCCAAAACAGTTTTTAAAATCTAGTTCTAACAGAGCAGCTCTATTAAATTGCCTATTTTTTAACCATCTCTTTGGGACTGAGGCACCTAAGCCTGTCTCTGCAGTGTACAGTAAACAAGCTAACTGTAGAAAAAGATAATCAAATATTGCCTTCAATCCCTACTGTTCATGATACTTTAAATAAGACAGGATACTGTTAGATTATTTTTTTCCTCTTTCTTTCTTATATTTTTTTTTCTTGTTCAATCCTGTAAGAAATAGAGCACATCATATGATTTTTTGGACAGTATTTTTAGTGAAAAACATGAAAGCAGACAGTTCTTATGTCTTCTGGTGCATCAACGTATGTGTTCTTCATGAGAGGTGTCATTCAGTAAGACTTTTAAAAGCAACTTTCAAAGTGGTTTTTTTGAGGAGCTTGCTTGTTACTGCTTTGAAACACAAAACACAGTAAAAAAGTCATGGTTCCAAGGTGAAGAGGTAGGACACTAGAGTAAAATTCCGTATTCTTACTCTGTAAATAGACTCCCAAGGCTTTGTAAAAATGCTCAGAAGTCAATGAGGTTCAGCAGAAGAGCCTTGGTAATATTGTTGATGCCTGTTGGTATTTACAGTGCAGTTTGTTTTCTCATTTCGGTAGCAGTGGAACTAACCCCCTTAATGCGCTCAGACATGAGATGTGTTTGGAGTTTGCTGGCCGTGAGCCTGCACTCAGCCTTGATTCTTCATTTGCTGTGTGAAGTGTGGCAGACATGCACACCTGAGTAATGTTCTCTGTGATAAACAGCAAGAATTGCGTAGCAAGATGTGCTTTGTAGCAGTGGTCTTTCTCCGAGCCTTCTGATGGCCATCGGTGCTGTTTCTAAAGCTGTGTGAAACTTGCATTTGTTCAAGAAGGTGCACAATATGTTTGTGGCTATCTCATATAGACATAATAAATTTTATTTTATTGCCTATGTTTGTGTTATATTAAAGGCAAATGCAGCCCCAGTATATCATACAAACTGAATAACAAGTGAGGCTTTTTAATATTTGCAAAAATCTTTACATATTTCATTCTGCATATTGCCTGGTGAGGACTTCACAACCTGAACAGTATCAAACAGCTGTGTGACTGTCTGCTAATTCTGGTTCCACTGTTGAAGTAAAAACAAAACCCCAGTCAGTTGGGTTGACTTGAAATAATTCTTGCTATTGCGGCTATTTTCATCTTATTTTCCATGAAAATAAATCAAAAGAAATGGGTGTGCATTTCACAGCAAGACATGAAAATATTTCAGAAAATTCAAAGTGCAGCATTTCATATTTGAGCGCTTCTAGAAAGAGCCATAAAAAAAGTGGAGTCTATCCGCAAGCATGTCCATGCTACCTCTTCTTTTTCTCAGTAATGCAAAATATTGCAAGTAGACATTCATTCAGGTAGCAATTCTGTACCTGCCGTAGTGGTTCTCTCAGTTGGATTGCTCATGGCTTCTTTCTCTTTCCTTTTGAGGAGTCTATTTCAGGCTATGTGGCGATGCCAAAGTTAGCTCAGTGTAACGGGTCATAGTAGAGTACATTGGTGTGCGTGTACAGTGCCCAGTACTGGTTGGGAGTTCTGATATGAGTTGCCTTTGGGCAATACAGAGAAAACCTTGGAGTCACCGATGGAACCACTTTCTCAAGGAGAAAGTACAACTCAAAATAACAGCATGTTTGTCAAAAATTTGTCAGCCACCTTGAAATGGCACGTTTATTTTGCTGTACAGATCATTTACCCCTAAAATTCACCAGGCTGTGTCTGAAAATTGGACTCATCTAGCTCTGACTGTCTGGGATGGAAAGCAAGCAAATGTAAAGTTTGTTGGCTGTAATTCCTTTCGGATTATAAAAACAGTCTGAATTATTTGTGTTTGTTGGAAATGTGCCCCTCCAAAAAAAAATTTGAGAGAGACGACTGTTTCAAAATCCACGTTTCATTTTGGACTCTTATCATTAAAAACTTGACCTTCGGTTTCTTCTTGTGTCTCTTTGTGGCATATTTTCACATTATTATTCAGATACAATGCAAAGCTGACAAGCCAGAACTGCTGTAAGAATATCAAAGAATGATGTGGCTTTATTTCTTTTTGTTTTGTTAGCTAACTGAATAGTTGTGCCATACATGATGACTGTTGCAGGCTCCGTTATAGCTAGCAAGGCTTCTGAGAGAGTGACTTATCATAGAGATGCATGTAGGTTCTGTATTTATCCAGCACTTTTCAGCTCACCTTGAGTTCTTGACAAATGCTAAAAGAAATCAATTTTTCGGTCTCCCTCTTTCTCTTCCCTCTCCTCATTCCATTTTGTTTCTTTCCCTTAAGAAAATGTTACAGAATAATCTTACACCGCATTTGCTTTCCCCCACCCTGTTTCCTTAGGTTTCCACTATTCACTGCTGTATATCAAATCTGCTATGAAGGGAAGCCTGTCAAAGAGATGATATCCTGCCTTCAAAGTCATCCGGAGCACATATAAAGTCAATCAGGCCATTGTACTCATGCAGCTTTTTGCCTTTCAAATTTGTGTTCGAGTTCAAGTGGATACATCATTAAGCTTCCTGCAAAGCTGCTCACTAGGCAACAGTAACGACATGAATGTCTTTGAATGGGTATTGGTTTTACTTTTACTGCCTAGTTTGACATAGCATGCAGTGCTGTTGGCTTGGTGACTCGTTTTACTGGCTAAAATACAGCTGTTTTAAAAAGCACACTGCAAAAGTTGCACTGCATACATAGTCCATACAGAAGTGTACTTTGTGTGAGTTCCTACCACGTAAAACACAATATGTTGTTGTCTCTTGTTATGGCCTAGTCCAAAATCCACTGGTTGCTATGGGAAGAGTCCCACTAGTTTTCATGGAGACTGAATCAAGCCTTTAACCTTGAAATGTTAGGAGTCTTTCTTTTAAAACTTAATATTTTTTTCTGCATGCACATGAGATTTTAATGTTTTCCATGTTTGTATTAATTTAAGCAATATTGATGCATAAAGAAGTGGTAATAGTTAATTAGGGGGCTACAGGGACCTTCTAGTGAACTCTGATGATTAATATTATGACTTACAGAAGTCTTTAAAACTGCCAGGCAATTTTGAAACCAATTTGTAACTGAATTTAAAGTTTTTAAGTACGCTGTTTTAAAGGGAATATGCTAGTGGGGGATCATTAGCTCCCCTTCTGTTTTTTAATCCTCACATTTTTGTATTTCTGTGTTTTTCCTGTGATGTTCCCAGTTGTTAGGCTCCTCAAGAATTCCATTCCCCAAAACAAGTGGGTAACTTTAACCTGGGGGTTCCGAATCCTGGAGCCCAGGGTTCCTTTTAGTCTTGTGCCTGTGGTCATTCTTCACTAGTATGATTTTGTGAGCAGCGAAGGATACTCTTGGAGTTTCCACTGCTGAATTTGTCACGCTGTTTATCCTGCTTAAACACCAGCTACAAAGCGCTGCACTCCACACAACGCTCCAGGAAGTATTCGGGGAATTGCCTGGTAGCTTATGCTCGAGTTCTAAAAAGGGTTGTACACCATTACGCATTCATTTCTGTGCCTGCCAGTGACTGATACATCAGCTGGACTGCAGTCCTGAACCAGCATCCCCAGAGAGATGAATTCTGAACTTACTCTTTCACTGGATAAAACTTTAGTGGGTGCTGGATCAAGACCTTATGACCCGAAAACTTTGCAAAGGCATCTGTCTCTTTTATTCCCTAGATATTTCAACTCTTTTTTTTTCAGGCACTTTTGCTTTATCAGGGAGGCTAATTTTATTTATTATTGGAAAAAAAAATGTAATTTTTTGGAGTAGTTTTGGAGGTTTTCTTGGTTGTTTGCTTGCTTGTTTTCTTAGGAAGGCTGTTGGAAGAGAAGGTAGGTAAATGCAATCTTCTGTCTTAGTTTCCTTGTACGCTAAACAGCAAATTTTTTTTGTAAAATATATGCTAGGTACATAAAGAGTGGATTTTACTCTTGTAGCTGGAAAATGAAGGTTAGAATTGAGTTTTACAGATCTCAGCATGAAGCCAATCACAAGAATGCCCATCAGCTCTGAATATCCACTCCAAACCTCTGAGCAGTATCAGAGCTGATTACCTTGTTCTCTGTCACTGGTGGTGGTTTTAGACCAGAAATTGTGAGCACACACGCATCCTGAAGCTTTAAGTTGTCATTCAGAACTTGCTAAGACAAAAGGGATGCCTGTGAATAATTGACATCCTTACTTAGGCAGCCTGGATAACTCTGGAATAAATTGAACACCTTGGTATAGACAGGATGCTTTAGTTCAGGGGTACCATTTTTTGTGCTCCAGTAATGTTTTAGATAAATTTTTGGAAGATGTGAATGTCCTCAGATATTCAGAGTTCTGAAAGATTATTTTGCCTTATTTCTGATTTTGTGCTAAATATAGCAAAGATAGCTGTTAAGTAACAGATAGCTGTTAAGTGACGTATCTGTGGTGATTGGGAAAATCACTGGTAGAGCAGATGTAGAAAAAGCACTCTGCTTAGACAATTGAAAGGGTGTTTTAAGATTGGAAGCACTGTTACACTAACGCACACACGAAGCATACACTCCTCATTACTGCGTAACTTTCAGTGTGTCTGCTTATGCTTTGTGTTATGTTTTGTTTTTTAAATGCCACGCTGGTCGGCTTTGCCTTTATGTGTATATATACATATATAAAGTTTTTTTTACATGCAGAATGTAGAACAATAGTATTTTGTAAGATACATAAAGGGCTAAATGTGATAAATTAATATATATTTTAAGATTATTTCTTTATTCCAGTACTACTTCCACTGAAACCCCAGCATCTTAATTGTTCTGGTTTTATACAGAAGTCTACTCAAAAGGCAGATCCAGAGGAAAGCTTTTTATGGAGCTCATTCCTCCAGTCTGTAATGGTATTCTCGTTCTTTTCAGGCAAGACTTGAGATTTCATTAACTAAGATAATTTAATTTCTATAGGTACTTTAGCATCCGTATTTGCTTTTCAGCGCTTGAGAGCGTTCATTTTGGCACTAGATACTTTTTTACCACTAACATTTTCTTCTAATTAAAGACTGGGATGTAAAACTGGTACTGAACAATCAGGATCTTGTTCTACATATACTCTTTCTCCTAGCGTTGGAATAGTCTTGCTGAAAACATTAACCCGTGTTAGATTTTTGGATACAAGGCTGTAAGTTTGTAACTAGTTCTTCATTTATGATCATTAATTACTAAGGAAGGCATTATCTTCTAATGATTTATCATCAGCTTGCCCTGGACATGTGTACTGGTTTTGTTTAAAGATTGTGAATGTATGCCCCATTTGAGGAGTTAGTACAAATAAACATTTTGTCTTGGGAATCAATGTGGCTTCTTGTTTCATTTTACATGGCTTGCAATTACTGTTTTACTTGGTGGAATGTAGTCTTTTTGTACATAATGATATGTAATGAGAGCGTATATGAGATGTGAGAACTTAAATTACAAAAAGAGTGATATGAAATCCAGATGTCAGCATTTTTGTTTTTGTCCATTAGTAAAACGATTTCAGTGAAATGGTGTCTTTGACTTCTAAAATGGATCATTGCCTTCATTTCCCTGAGTTACTGTGTGAGCCACTGGAGGGCGCTGGTTGGTAAGTGACCAATTCCACTTGTTCTGCGGCTATTTTTCTTCCCGTCCATTTCTGAATCTCCTTAGGTTCCTTTGTGATTGTGGCTGTGTTACATTGTGTTTGTAGTGTTTGGAGATGGTTATGGTTCAGCAGCAGATGTAAGCCTTGCAGATCCATCAGAAACTAGAGAACAAGCTTGAGCACTCACACCTGACTACACCTGCCATGCCTGTCTTCCAGAGTGCTCCCATGTCAGGACAGCAGTCACTGCCTCAGGTCATGGGCAGTACAGTCTGAGATCTTATGACATCACCTGAAGCCCTGAAACATGCAGCCAGCAATGCTTGTTTCTGTTGCATCTTCAAGTTGCAAGAGGAAGTGATGAGTGCACATTGCGCTCAGTTTTCTCAATGCCTGCATCAACTAATGGCAGGGTGTCACAATTATTAGACTAGGGGCAGCAATTCCACTGATGCCTCTGTGCAATCTCCTGTAGAGGCATGAGGGAAATGCCATCGAATCATGAAGTTCTCGTCAGCGTTTTCACATGTGCAATTGCTCCAAGATTTGTGTTCCTACTAAGGGAAGGGTGAGCTGCAGCTGCGGGCAGGAAGGTTGCATTACTTTAAGTATATCTTCCTCGTGGATGTGAGCTGTCTTTGGACAGCTGAATTATGAACAGACACCATCTTCTGCATTAGCTGTAAAATCCTTGCTACCTGGTCACGAGACAGAGACTACAGCTATCAGTTTGTGGCGTTTTTTTACTTAGGTTTCTTGTGAATGAAGATAATTCAGTTTGTTAGTTGTGAAGCACTATACAGTTAAGGAGGTACGGGATTTTTTGGTGAACAAAATAACACACAGTCTGCCTGAAAGCCTACCGTAAAAGGAGAGCAGTGTCCTAATTCTTCGTTTACTGAGACAGGTAAATATGGTTGCCCAACCAACTTGTGACAGGATGCATTTTGTTCTTAATTTTAAGCCAGAGTTTTAGCCATTAGGTCATTTCTCTCTGTACTTACAACTCAACGCTGTTTTTAATTTAAGGGTACATTAAATGAACTGGTAGAATAAATAGGTAGGTATATTAAAAGTACTGTCTGAATTCTAATAAGTCTGAGTGAATAGGAAGGTAAAAACCATCACAAGAGAACGAGGGTGGATATATTTCTTTCATGGGGGCATTGACTTCTGTAGGGATAATGCTTTCTCATTGGTTTGGTACTTATCAACTGGAGGTTTTGGTTGTCTGACTGTAAGTAACACACAGGCTGACTCTCAGGTACAAGAAACATGGCAGACAAGAATTCTCTTTCATGTGCCCTGTGATGATGCCTGCTCACCATGTTCCCAATCCAGATTTCATTGTAAGGCTGGAATCATATGAACACAGATATCACAGATATCAGTGGGGTTATGAAAGCTGGAATAAAGCATCCAGAAACATGTAGCATTTCTTATTAAGTGTAAAATTATTTCTCTTCCACCTGACTCCTGGTCACACTTGAGTTTTTCTCCAGTGATGTGCAATGAGCTGATGGAAATCTGAGCATGAGAAATTAAAGCTTCAGTTTTGAATAATGGATGAAAAGAGTATCTGCCTTCAATCCCAGCATGTGCAAAGGAGAGGTATCTGGCATTTGGCTTAAATGGAGCCTGATTCTCTTCTGAGTCTGTTGTAATTTGTTTGCAAATTCCTGCCACCATGCCTCGTATAGGTACATCAAATACTCCCCATGCTGCTCTTATAGAAAACAATTACAGAACTGGACTTTAAGATGATGACAGTAAGGTGAGACCCAACAGAATGGCAGCTCTCTCAGAGTTCCCCATTCCTACATCCTCTTCAACTATCTATGATATTTACCTATTACCTACAGTATCTGTTTTAGAGAGATACTGTAAAGGGTAATTGTAGGGAGTGCTGGGAACCATATGTTGACTATTTCAGTAAGTTACTAGAAACAACATGGACTACTGCTTTTAAATGTGTGACTTTCTTATAACTCACACCATAAGAATTAGGGAATAATAAATTAAACACAGTTCTCACATGTGAGCGGTCGTTGACCTTCAAATGTGGAACTGCCAAAGTCTGCCCAGTGTAATGCATATTACCCTCTGTGGTGTTAGTTCTTCTTGCGGCTGAACCGGGTATTTGCTTTTTCTCACCTGTGCCCAAGTCATCCAGTATATTTCACCCTAGGGCTTTTCTTCAAATCTGTTCCAGTTTCTCTCACTTCTTTGTGTAGCTGCTTCTAAACATGCTGCTGTGTAGTGAACCTTCAGGAGGGTTCTTCCTGTCAAGAGGTCATGTCAAAATGTACATGCATTTGTGCTTATCTATACAGCTAAACCCATATCTGCCATTTATTGAAAGTCTGTGTGTGCAAGTAATCCTTGCAGGGGGCTGTGAATTCTGTACAAGCCTTCAGAGAGGCCATCAGGAGGAGCTCTCTTCAGCTGCCCTGGCACTAGCTGTGATCAGCCATATGTTTTAAGCTTCTTGCCTATGAAGTTAATGCATAGACTTTCCTGTGGTCTCTTCTAGGGTGGCAGTAAGACAGTTTGGGTTAGTTGGAAACATTGCTACTCTTTTGGGAGAACAGTATTATAAATACACCCCAAGTCTCTGAAGCTCTGACGTGCCATGTATGTGCAAATAACACAAATTCTATGTTCAGATGAAAACGAATGACGTTCATTGAACTAGTTTGCCCTTTCTTTTTCCGTGTTCATTACAAATCCCATTTAAAAAAAATGCAAACTATTGTTTCTTGCCACAGAAACGTACTGCAGCTTTCAGCAGGGTGGATTCTTTCTGAATCTTTTGTGTTTGGAGAACTTAGCGAATATCTTGCAGTTTAATTACTAAATGCAGGCATGTGGTAGACTCAGAAAGCACAGTGGGGGATTTTTAGTTTGCTTTTTTGCCTTTTTGGAGGGTGAAGAGAATTGGGAAGCAAGCCAGATCTGGTAGCAAGTGCTGGCAGGATTCCTGATACATGTAAATAGTAATGTGGAGACATTTATGAAGCCTTAGCTACTCTTTAAAATGCAAACTGAAAACACAAAGGTAATTTTGTCAGCTTTTGGGTAGCTGTGAACCAGTTTTTTAAACATGCCATTCTTTCTGGTACCTACTGTCTGTATTGTTGCATCAGTAAATAAATCATCAAGTATTGTGACATGATTCTGAAGGCTCCGTGCTCACTGGAAAGTGCTCTGTGTTGTGGTGACTGAGCAGAGGCAGCAATGGCTGTGCTGGTGCTTTGGAATAAGGCCCAGTTCTGACACAAGTGTTTTAATGGGGCATTTAAGTTCAGAGATTCTTCAGATTTCCACTTACTCTGCAGAGTCGCGTTTCAATGTGACCAACTTCGTTTGTTTCTTTCTTTAAATGTAGACCTCAGCTGCTTAATCTTCTTCAAACCTGGGGCTGGGTGGTAGCTGCACTAGCACTGGTCCTGCCAGTCTCCCATTGTCCAAATTCAGTCTTATCCTCTGGTTTTCTTGCTCATCTGCATTTTTTTTTTTTCAAGCTGAAGGCTTCTACAGAGAGGGAATATCTTTTGTCTTATGCTGGTGCCCGGGAGAGATGCAAAGTATGGAAAAAAGATCTTCCAAAATTTTAAGCTGCTGGTTTGAATCCTTCTTCCGCTTGCATCTTTATTCATACATTCACTGCTTTCAAGCAGCAGCAGCTCAGGTTTTCTTAGTGGCACTCCCTGGGGCAGGAGCAGCTGCTCAGGCTGGGATGTGTGATCAAACCAAAGCCATGGCAGCCAGCAATCATCCTCACCCAGCAGAGCGCTTAAACTTTGTAACAAAAGCTGCTTCATTTGTTTTTAGTGCATTAGTATTCTGGAGCCGTAGTATCCTGCATATATGCTTAATGTACTTCACTCTACTCACTCGAATAATCTTTTTTTTTTTTTTTTTTTTCCCTGAGATTTTCTCTCAAATTTAGCCACGACTGCACAATTTTCTAAAACTTTGAATTTATCTGCATAAAACCATTACCATTTGGCAAAGGAATGTGCGGTTCCCAAGCGTGACATTTTCCAGGTGTGGCCTTTCTTCCAAATCACAATGTGGTTGGCTTCACAATGCAAGGCACTGGAGAGCAGCAAATGAAAAGAGCTGTTTCCTAGCAGGCACGGTTTGCTTTTAGAAAGCAATCAGGTCGGGTCTGCATTGAGAGAAGGGTGGCCTGGGATTGAGCTGCCCACCCTGTATGTAAGTTGTTTCAAATGTCATTTGTATATACTACGTGTGGAGGAGAGGGAACAGAAATCGATGTGCTGCACTCCTTAGAGAGTAGAAGAGACAGAGTGAGACTGGTGCAAGAGCTGGTAAGCCAGGAACATGCTTTAAAATACAGGAGTCCAGGAAGAGCTGTTGGAGAGCTGATTTAAGCCCCCTTTGGTGTGTCATTCTGCATCAGGCACAGCTTCACAGTAACACAGTTCTCTTCAAAACTGAAACCCGGAAAATGTCTCCTCAGCAGTGTAACAGTTGCTGAAGTGCAAGGGAGATTCCACAAGCACACTCAAAACATCCACATGCGCACTGAGAGAGCAGCTGCAGGTGAAGTTCCCACTCCCTTCTGTGTATCAATCTTCAAGTAATATACGGAAAACTTGAGATTAGGAAAATATGCTGTTCATGCACTCTAGACAGGTTGTACAGAGGAAATATGCACTTTGTTCACTTCTCAGGGAGATTGTGAGAGATCAGAAGCATGCAGAGATACTCAGGAGAAAGGCTGGCAAGAGTTGATCTGTGAGCTGCAAGCTCCTTAGGGTAAAGACCCCCATTCTTTCTCACGCACACTGCATTTACAGGTGAGAAGTAATCAGAAGTGTTGCTTGCCTTTCCATCGGATTGTGATTTTCTCAAAACTAAATTAAGAAGGATTAAGTCTGGTGGAGCAGTCAGAGAGAGGCTCTCAAAGCAAAGCTCCTGAAAATTCCGTTCCTGAAATTCTGAGGGAATCTTCTTCCCTCTGTTCAGAACTAGAAGTGGAAGCCCCAGGGAAAACAAGGGACACGTAGCTCTGGCTAGTAAGATTTTTATGTGATCTTAACAATCAAATGAGCTGGGGACATGAAAAGGACTTGGTGAGCAGAGCACGTTTAGATAGAATGTGTCAGGTCAGCGCAGGAGCTGAGTAAGGGGATCATTCAAGGAGTGGTAAGCTGATATTGGGAGGTCTAAACATCTCTGTTTTTCTAATGTTGGGACAGAATTTAGGTCCAGAGTGGATGGATAGGTGGATTTTAGGAGATGGGGTGGAAAACTGGTGAAGTATAGTTCCAGATACCTTGTTTTAATCACTAGCTTGGACTAGATTGATTTAGAACTCAACGAATGAGAACTCCGCACCAGGTAGTCAGACCTCAGATGAGGTCCTCATCAACTCATCACTAAAACCGACATAGTTTATCATTGCATAAGTTACAAGGGGTAAGTATGGAGCCTGGTCTGTTCAGGGGAGACTGCCTGAGTTGGGATTGAAGCCTTTCCTCTGGGCTGTTAAAGGGAGGATCCTGGGATTGTTGACTGTACTGAACACATCCTGAAGAACAGGTGAATTTGTTTCCCAGGATCGCTTGCTGTCTGAATGTGTGTCAAGTACACTTTTGTAAAGAATGGAGATGTGCACATGCACAGGCAGCAGTTGAACAGGGAAAATTGCCAAGTCTGATTTCAGTTCTGAAGTATTACAGTGCTAACATGAGATTCATCTCTATTCTGTGCAGTATTCTTGGGCTCAATCCGTCACAAGTCTTTGTTTAGCTAGACAGAGTTTTGGAAATATTATTTTGATTTCCCAAGTATTATCTGGCTTGAGGTGATTAGTAAAATATATAGAAATCCAGTAAGCGGATCTCCAAGAATAGCTCTTTTTCGTGTGTTGTTCTTCCTAATATGGATTTGGAATGTTTGATATTGGCAGTGTTTGGGGTTGGCAAGCTTTGTATATTCAGTACTGCCTTTGAGCAAACACAGCCCGATCCCTGTGCGTTAGTCCAGAATCTTCAACTGATTATAATGCATTGATGGCTTTTTCCAGCACAGCTTGTGTCAGGGGACTCACTACTAACGTAAATACAGGGTAAGGGTTGCTTGTCAGTGTAGCACTAATGGAGAAAGTACACCTCTCTGCTGCTTGTCTTATGGTTGATTCTCGCAAAAAGTTATTTTCAATCACATTAATTCTACTTATGAAATACTGTGAACTAACAGTGTCTTTTTCCAGGCAGGGACACACACATAGAGCATGTATTTGGGAGATAGGTAGTCCTTCAAGTCCTGCCTCTTTATCACTTCCAAAAATATGGATGTGGGCTTGAACTGCATCACTTGTGCTGCACATGAGGTACACTGTATGCCTGCTTCCCCTGAGTCCCCCCTTCCTGGAGAGGCAGCTGTGCATGCTTGCAGCTCCCGTTGAGCTCTTACAGGAAGACATAACCGCATACTTAGCACAGGTGCCTTTACCAGCATCTTTTTTTTTTTTCCTTTCCTATGCCTGTCTTTCTTTTTGTTGACTGCCTTACATTCAGTTGCTTTACAGATGGGGTTACTTTGAAGGCTGGAGGAATTCAACTATAAGTAATTTTCTTAAATTCCTCACATTTTATTGCGATAGAATATCCCAGTGTTGTACCTTGTTATTTATGAAGGTAATTTATTAAATCCTGTATTTTAGCACTGATAAATTTGTGTAATTGCGTTACCCCTATTTCTCTTACTGCTGAATTATATGGAGAAAACTTGCAGTAATGAATTTGTACAGTCCGTAGAATTAGGTTTCTAGAACAAGAAGGATGATTGCATGCAAGAAATAACCTCAGATTTCATCAAAGCAATAACTGGCTTGAATATGTCCTTGCTAACTGATGTTTTTCCTTGTGCTGCCATCCTGAACAATGAATCACGAAAATATGATCTCCCTGATTAGTACTTCACTGTAATAGTAATCATAGCATCATTTAAACAGGTAGCACAGAAGTCTGATGCATGACCTTCATTTGCGCGAACTGATACTGCTTGGTTCCCGAACCTCTGATTGAATCCTTCTGAGGAAGGCAAAATAGAGGAGTACGAAAAGATGTGAAATTGATGTAAATGTTAAGAAGGCGTTGTAACTGATGATACCCTCTTAGAAGAAAAAGGCTACTTGGTGTAAATTGACCTTATGAATAACCCCGCCGCAGCAAGTATTTACAGCAGAATCTGAACTTTCTTGAATGTGAACATCATCCAACCTCAAAGTCCACAGTAAACCAAGTTTCTTAACTGTGATGCTTATGGGGATGGTTACATCGTAACAAATCTCCTGTCAGAATTGTCTCATAGTTCAAACTAAGTAAGACGTGCATGAATATATGGTGGGTTTAATTCACCTTGATATTAGTAATTAGAGCCCCATCCATCTCAGAGTATCCAAATCTAACAGCACAATCCGCAGGGCTGTGCCAATTCACATTACGTTCACATTCAGATACCTAGGTAATGAGGTTGCCTTCAATAGAAAGGCTGTATTTTAGCTATAATATGAGCATTTAGTAAAATCCTCCTTGGTATGTTTTTCATGGTTCAAAGAGCTTAGATAGTCTAACTCCTATCTGCTCTTCTCCTCCTAAAATCCTCGAATGAAAACCTTTTCTTCTGAAATTCTCTTTTCTCTCACTGATCTAGCAAAGAGGCATTATCCATGCTCAGTAGCTGGTTAGTAGGGTGGTAAATGACTTGACAGGATAAGCTTTCTCAAGACATGTCATAAATGGGATAAGCCTTTGTTCTGAGGAAATTCCAGTCCCTCCAAAACGCCGCCTGCCTCCCATCCCCTGGCTGCTCTGTAGGCTGGCACAGCGTGCCATTCTTACGCAGTCCAAAGCCTGCCGTTTTCAAAGCAGACTAAGTGAATTAAGAAATTTAACAAAAATCCATCTTCTGATTCCTTTACAAATCCCAGCAGGTGTTGCTAGAGAGCACACACTCTTCCCCAAAAATATATGCAGTTTTAACAGAAAAATCATTCTCTTCTATTTATCTCCTGTTTCTCTGGCTTCCTATTTCTCCTGCAACAGCTGCTTTCTGGAACCTAGAATAGAAGCACATACAAAGTGTCTTGCAGCACTGCACTTATTTTTCTCATGAACTGGCACAAGACTTAGCCAGTGTGAGCAGCTTTGCGTGCTGCTTTTGTGCATATCTGCAACGCTAATGCTTTGAAAACATCCAATCATAATTTATAATCATGAGAAATGTTCTATATGTTCTAAGCATACATACACCTGTGTGTCCTTTGAGTTAAACTTAACTCTATTTTGTGCTACAGATAGTTGTTTCTTTGGGTGGTTTTTGTTTTGTTTTGTTTTGTTTCAGAGCTGAGACTGTTCTGTGGATCACTTTGCGATAATAATAACAGGATCACTTTGTTCTTTGTGTTCATAGAAGTATTTTGACACTGGTCTACTGGCAAGGGCTGATTTGAAAATACTGATACCGTATCTCTCAGTCATTTAAGATTTCAGACCATTATGTGGTCTAAAGTGTTCCTGTGTTAAAATTTTGTTCTTTTAGTCAAAAGAAGTTAAATGTCTTTATCCCACAGAGAATGGCGGTGCAAACCAGCGTGAAGAGCTGTGCAGAACTATAAAACATCTGCCTACATTTCTCTGCCTTCTCCTTCCACTGGCTCCATTCTCCAAGATCTAGGTCAACCTCCTGCCAGGCATTCTCCTCTCCATCACTTCAGCCCCCTGTGACTCAGCATTTAGACTGTTAACCTCTCCCCAGCCAGCTGCCACTTTTTCTTAGTAGATCCTTCGGCCACAAAACAGGACCAACTGCCACAAAAACAAGCCTGTTGTTCCTCTTCCCTGCCCAGTTTCTTCTGACTTCACCCTAACCCTCAAACTTTGAACAGCTGATTCTTATACAAGCACCATCCTCACTGAGACCATAGATGTCTTCAGTGAAAATGGTTGTACTGTAGTACACTTGTCCTTGTTTCTACTGTAGAAATGTAGAATTGTAGAATCATTAAGGTCAGAAAAGACCTCTCAGGTCACCTTGTCCAACTACCAACCCACCCCACCATGCCCACTGACCACGTCCCTCTGTGCCACATCCACACGGCTCTTGAACACCTCCAGGGACTGTGACCACACCACCTCCCTGGGCAGCCTGTGCCACTGCAGCACCGCTCTTTCCGAGAAGAAAATCTTCCTAATATCCAACCTGGTAAGTGTTTAAATTGCACCAGTAATCTTTATACAGCACTTAAGGCTAGTGTGGAACAGCTGAAGGAAAAGATCACCACTGACAGCTGTCAATTTCCTGTTTGTTTTCAGGGAAATAATGAAAGGCTGAACAGTTTCACTGTGATTTCCTCACAGCCTCATCCATGACTGGGGACAGCACTTACTGTCTCCTCCTAGCTTCTGGCATCAGTTTGCTTGCAGGCTTTATTAATGTTTAGTTCTCTTGCTTTGCTGTGGTCAGTACAAAACCTTGAAATGTCTAAGACCTAAAATGCACGACCTATTATGCCAAATTGTTAAGAGGTGAATGGAGCTTGCTCTGTATGTATGTACACATAGAGAAGACATCCAGTAGCTGGCAGGCAACCAGATAGCATGGCTGGAAGCTGAAGCTGGACAAATCCAGACTGAAAATGAAGCATTTTAAAAGTCTACTGCAGGATGGTGACCCCATGGAAAACAGTCATGAATGTGCCTCAGGGACAGCCTGTCTGAACATGCTTAGGGGACAAAAAGCTCCTTCCTCACATGACATGGTACAGGACACTTGAGTATCCAAGTGACATGTGATCTGCAGGTGTGAGAATGCAAGGCCACCATCTGTGCTCAGAGCTGTGCTTGCACGCTCACTACAGGACAGCTGAAGACAACTGAGAAGCAGCCCTTGAAATACAATATATACAATACAACCACAACATCCAGTCTGAGATTTGTTCTCGCTTTTATCTCTTCCCTTAACTGAGTAGGTGCACCCTCTGCCCTGAAGTTAAGTGTATGCATGTAGCGTGCGGGGACTGTGAAGTACAAATCTGCTCTGAAGGAAATAAGCAGCTTTTCCTCAACACGCTATTTAAGGCACAGTTGTGTTCGGGAAGGATTCTTAGATTCCCAGAGGAGATGGAACAGCTGGTGAAAGCCTAATGCATAGAAAACACACGGTTTATGTACTTTGTGACTTCTTTGCTTAGCACAATCTCTTTCAATGAACAGTTTACTTAGAGTCATGGTAATGTGTTTCAAAAATGAAAAAAAAATCAAAAAGTCGGTATGTTACTGTTCGTAGCATGGACTTCATTCTCTGTGTGGCAGTTCACATGTAATAAGACAATGTTTTGACAGGTAAAATGCCTGTGTGTCTACAGTCCTGTCTCTGTTCATGTAACACCGGTAAACTTCATGTGTAGAAAGAAATAATTGAAAGAAAAGGCGCATGGAACGTAAACAGCCAATTTTGTATTTTCCTGCATTAAGGCAGTAACTTTTGTATCTGGTGGTGAAATCCCATGCACTCCTCTTATTACTCAGTTGATGGACTTTGAGTTAGTATTGATCACAGGTTCATGAATTTTGGGGTGTCCGGGCTGCAGAGCCAAACAAATACTGTGTCAGTATTTGTTCAGTAGCCTCACATACAAACACAAATCCTTCTATGGATTTGAAGAGCAAGAGCCATTCTGATAACGAGAGGTTATCATCTATTCACTCTCTTGCAGCAACGTTAGAAGAGCTGGGTATCTTCATAATGAAAGCCAATTTTACTCTACTAAGTGCTGGTTCGTGCAGAGTCATTTGTCTTGACTGATCACTAGGCATGTTTATAGTATATCTCACTACTGAAGTCAAAGTCAAGTATTTCTGGTTTGGTCTAGTGTAAATCAGATTTTCTGTACAGCTAGGTAAGCTGTCAAAGAGTCATGGATGTTATTAATTATTTACTCTAAATACACAGCTCAAAGCCTATACATCGCTGGTTCCAAAAAGCCATTCGGAGGTATTCCAAACATAGTTTTAACACTTGATTTATTGCTTAGTGGAAATATCTCATCCTCAGATGAGCGCATTCGGATGTCAAGGGTGAAAAGATTTGGCCTGGACATCCGACACCGATCCCTATTCCTTACATTTAGCCTAGGTTCCACAGCAAATACAATTCCTTCCTTGTTCTCTTTAGAATAAACTCACTTATTTTTCTTAGATCACTCCCACATTGTTAAAAAGCGTAAGTTTTTGTTGCTGGCTGAAACGTCCCGATGACTAGCGAGAAGTTTCAGTCACCTTTCCTTTATCTGTTCCCTTGTTTTGCTTAGCTAGCTTTGACATATGGAAGTTCTGAGATTTGGGAGGGGTGAAGGGAAGTTATATTTCAAAACCAGAAAAACAGTTCAGGAAATTCCAGTCATCTCTGCTCCTTGGTCGTGTGAATATACTTTAATGAGCACTTCCAGTTGGCCACACTGCTGCTAATACGGGAGTTCTGGAGAGCTCAGTCAGAAATCTCAAAAATGTTGATTCCTCAGGACTTGAGACCCAAACCAGCTTAAGTGGAAGAATCTGTTAATTAGATATCAGGACCTTTCAGCAGTAATTCCTTTACTTAGAAACATTATAATACCTTTATCAGCTCTTTTGCTTTTACTAAAACAATTAAACAGAAAAGCTTCAACACCTTGGGTATTCTTTTTTCTAATCACAGTTTACTTTGTGAGGAGATACAGGAGTTGACAAACAAAGGTAAGAATCCTGACTGATGTTTGAAAGGCTCACTAATCCTTCCCTTGAAAGGTTCATTTAAAATACAGAAAATGGGCCACCTTCTTCTCTCTTGGTAGTTTTGTAATGAAAGGTTGATTGTTCGAGCGGCAGCATTCAATTATTTTGCTTCTGATGCTATCTACGTGTAAAAAAATCTAGCTGAGCTCAGATGCTCCCTGCAGGCTTTTCAGTTGGAGCCTTCAGCGCAAGATGCAAAACAAAAAGCGAGAGCTTCAAAGTTAACATTCTAATTGTAATGGGTTACCCTGTCAAGGTAAAGGATGAAATTTGCTTCCAGAAATGTGAGCAATTTGGAAAAGCTTCTGCAGCATTTGCCTTTTTTTTTTTTCTTTCTTTCTTTTTTTTTTTTTAAGTGAAACTCATTTGTTGATTACGTTTGCTGGAGAAAATTTTGCTAATAAGGGACGTCAGAGCAAAATTCTCTCCAGTGCAGAGAAGTCGCCCAGCAATGTAGCCATCCACTTCTTGTTGAATTAGTTCCAATATTTGACATCCTCCGCGCACATTAAAAACATACGCTATATTAATAGTTTTAGTACAGTTGAAACAGAAAATAAATCTCTCTCTGCATCTGTGTTTAACTTTTTTTCCCGAGGACCTGGGATGCTCAACTGTTGTATGTAAGGACCAAAAGCGTGTATTGGCGTGTATTGGTTTGATGTTTGATGGCCAAAAAAGTAAACAGCACTGACCTCCAGAAGTGTAGTGAGCAAAATACACACTTTTAGCAGCAGGCATGAAAGTTAAGCCCACTGAATAAATGCCCTGGAAACACAATGAGAATATGCATACAGCGGGAAGTAAACCAGCTCTCAAAGCAGTAGTGATGAGAGTGACTCAAACCAATTTGAAACTTGGGCGGATTACTGCATTAGCCCCACATTTACTCACTTGTGGATGGGAAAGTTTGAAAACAATGATTCAGTGCTGCTAACGATGGATCCACACTGACAGCAACAGGGGCATCTCACAGTGGCATTGGGGGGAAGCTTGGCAGTGCTGATCAATCAGAACACTTTTTATTTGCAAGCCAGCTGAAGCTGGTCTCTACGCAAACCAGTACACAGTCTTCCTTACCATCTCAGCTCTTACTTTTAAAAGGAATAAAGCAGGAGTGTAACCAGTACAAAAACACTGGTAACTCCACACAGACACACACACACACAAAAGATAACAGTGTAAAATCATTTATTTATGATTGAGATGCTGTGTTAAATGTTATGAGATGTTAAGTGTGGTTTGCTAATGGTCTATCTTTTTTTACTCACCCAGTGTATCTGTATACCATACCCCATTGAGTAACCGGCAGCTCATTCTGATGACCCGCAGCTCGTGTTTGCAAAACGCTGCCACATTTTTCCTGCCACCTTAAAGCAAAGTCACCCTTGCCTTTGAGTATGCAGAGGCTCCACTGATCCCGAGCCAAGGCACACCTTCAAAGCACCCCCGTGGAGCCTGTGTTGTGACCCACTTACACCATCAGGGAGGCAAAATCAAGTATAAGCAGCAGTTCCTTTGGGTAATTCACATTTCCCATACTGTCGGGAGAAACTCTGCATCCTCCTCCTCCCTCTCCAGCTCGTTCAGTCCCCTGCTGAAAGGTAACACTGCAAGCCCATCCTTTGTTAGCCAGCAGGAGAGCAGCAGTAAACAATTCGAGGACAATAGCCACCAGACATATGGAAAACAGTTTTACTGAGTTGCCACTTACAAATGCTTCACTAATGAGAATTCCTGAACGCTGAAGGAAGCTATCACCTGCTGGCTCGTTCTTGAAACACCGTGCTTTCTGCGGAATGGAAGACTGCTTTAGAAGCTCTTAAATGACCCACATTTTTATTTTATTTTTTTTAAGGGGACAATTAGGGTTAGACTGGAAAGTACAAACAAATACAGGTTAGGGAACAGCTCAGCGCTGTCAGGTAGTAGTTTAATAATGACCTCATACTTTACATTTCCAGTGTCTTTCAGTGTTTGCCTTTTACAATGCCTTTTAGACCGCAGAGACTCTGGATTGTTTGTGAGACAGCTAAATCCCCAATTTCAGCCCTCAGAGGGCTGCTGCACCTTCCAGGCCCCTTGTCTGCCTGTGGCTCTGTGTGGTGGTCGCGCTCCCACAGACCACCTGCAGCAACTCATGTTCCTAGGATGGCTCCACCAGTGCTGGCCACAGGTGACAGTGCAGATAGACAATGCCGGGGATGGGCCTACCAAATGGTGCTTAGCAACCATGGGCTTCCACAGTATTCCTCAGCTGCTCTGGAAGAAAGACCAACACCTCATAGGATTATAGCGTCATTAAAGTTGGAAAAGAGCACTAAGATCACCTAGTCCAACCATCAGCCCATGCCTGTGACTGCTCACAGACCACGTCCCTCAGTGCCACATCCACACGGTTCTTGAACACCTCCAGGGACGGTGACTGCACCACCTCCCTGGGCAGCCTGTGCCACTGCCTCACCGCTCTTTCTGAGAAGAAATTCTTCCTAACACCCAACCTGAACCTCCCCTGGCACAACTCGAGGCCATTCCCTCCCAGCCCATCACTGTCAACTGGGAGAAGAGGCCGACCCGCACCTCAACCACAGCCTTCTTTTAGGCAGCTGTGGACAGTGATCAGGTCTCCCCTGAGCCTCCTCTTTTCCAGACTGAACAATCCCAGCTCCCTCAGCCGCACCCGTAAGACTTGTGCTCCAGACCCCTCACAGCTTTGTTGCCCTTCCCTGGACACACTCCAGGGCCTCGATGTTCTTGAAGTGAAGGGCCCCAAACTGAACACAGCACTCGAGGTGCGGCCTCACCAGTGCGGAGCACAAAGAGGCGATCACCTCCCTGCTCCTGCTGGCTGCATTATTTGGCCGCACGCAGCCACGCTCCCCCACCCCACCAACCCCGGCGCGGCCCGCACACCCCACACCGCCGCGGAGCCTGTCAGGAGACGCAGCACCCCCCGAGCCCGCCTCTCCCCCCCGCGCCGCCGGGGCCGCACAAAGCGGGGCGGCGGCGGAGCCTTTCCCGCCGCCCGTGAGGCGGCCGCCCTCGCCGCTGCCCCCGCCCCGCCGTTGGGCTCGGGGCCGGCCGGCAGGCGCGGGGCAGCCCCGAAGCATGGAGCCGCCGCCGCCTCTGGAGCAGCCGCCGCGCCCGCGTTCCCACACGGTGACCACCACCAGCAGCTCCTTCACCGCCAACCTGTCGGCCAGCTCCAGCACCCTCGCCTACGACAGGGAGTTCCTGCGGACCCCGCCCGGGCTCCTCATGGTGGCCGAGATAGTGAGTGCGGCGGGGCGGGGGGGGCACGGCTTCTCTGGGTCATCGCTGTAAAAAGTTCTGCCTTAGTTTCAGCCAGTTGGTCGCCAGAAAAATGCATCAGTAGGTGGCCAAGCGCTGCAGGGTGCTGCAGGTGAGGTGGCACCGAGTTAACACCGACCGCAGCCCGCGGTCCCGTCAGCCCTCGTAGCGGGGACAGTTCGGGCTGCGGAGTGACTCCTGGAGGCGCTTCTGAACTCCGCAGGCTGTGTGTGCTTCGCGTGTTACAGTGCACCGACAGCCGTGTGCCAGAGTCAATTAAACAGCTTCTCTCCGTTTTGTAGTCAGTAACATTTCCCTGTGCTCCCAGTGGTTAGATAGATCCGCGTGTGCCAGGAAAGAAGGGAGCCCTGTGGGTTTGTTAATAATTCCGTTTTTTGCAGGGCTCGGTGAGATGCAAGCAGGCACGTGCTGCGGTTCAGTTGTGCACCATGGTGGCAGGTGGCACGGGATGCCCATCTATCTCAGTGTTAAACAGCAGGCACACAGCATCTCTGAGCCTGCTCATCTTCACCGGTAGTAATTAAGGAGCTTAAAGGCCTTGTTGCCCTGGCCAGTTTTCTTTGAATTTCCCTGTGTTGCTTTTGCTTTGATGGTGGTGGAAATATTACATACTAAACCAGGTTCATTTCTGTTTGGAAACATTGTGCTTCCGTCTTGCTTGTGGCACAGCTCCTAGTTGCTACCTTTCCAGTAAAATAACCCAGCGAGTCTTCAGGTCTCTGTAGGCGGGTTTCCAGGGTTAGATGTAGGGGAGGCTTTGCTGTGTGGGGCATCTGTGAATAAAGGTCTTCGATGTGGAAAGAAAAGCATCTTTTCCATTCTTTTTCAGTTACTAATTACAACAAAATTCTGAACTTTTCTTGTACATCATCCAGGGCATTCCCCAGCCCACTGGAACACTGTGTGCTCAACCTGGCCGTATGTCGGCTGCACGTAGATGGAGCTCCATGGCCACAAGGCATGGATAAGCTCCTGCTGACTGACCCTTTAATGCGTGCTTTCCCGTTTGAGTTGACAGGTGATGATACCTGTGTGGCTTTCCTTTCCAAACAGAGTGTTGATGGTTTTTTGGGGGACTTTGTTTCCTTCACACATCCCTGACTTTTAGAATAATTAAAGGATGATTCTTCGTCCAGCATGTTGAGGTGTTTGTGTTCTTTAAACATTGACACTTAGAGCCAAAGTTTGGTCTAAATTTCAGAAGTACCTCAGGGAAACCATATTTGGCAGTTTTGAGAAGAACTTCAAAGCTACCTGACCCTGTAGGCCAGTGAAGAGTTGTCTCCTCTGCAGACTTCCACTCACGTGCTATTAATGATCAACAGAGTTAAGATGTGTGGTCCCTGGGCAGCTCAGGGGAGCCGATGGAAATCTCTGAAGTAGATAAACTTATCCAGGTTTGTGATTGACTGTTTGAGAGAAAGGAGGACAATTCTAATTAACAGCATTAAGGCAAGCCTACAGAAGTACTGAAAGATGGCGTCCACAAGGAAATTCCAATGGTTCTCAGCTTAACTGCTTATTTTAGCCCCATTTATTTTAAAGGAGGTGGAAATGCTGTTCTGTGAAATGAAGGGAAAACATACTCATAAATACTTTTAGATGGAATTAACTGACGTTATTAAAACCAAATGCATTTTATTTGAGTATTTATATATATATATGCATTTGTGTATTAGACACTGGATTTTGGCCAAACCATTTCCACTAGTTCTCTATGATTTTTTTCTGAGGGAAAGTGTGCTTTAGTAGAGCATGGCTAGCTTCATGTAAGATCTGGGTTTCAAGTTGGCACCGAATCCATCAGTTCTTGCCTGTTCTGATAATACTGTCTATCTCAAAGTGATGTCTTACCTGCACAGATTGGCTGCTCGGGGTGTTTCTGACCTTCAGTACTGGTCCCCCCAGCTGTCAGCCCTGTCCTTTGCTAAAAAGTTGCAAACCTGTAAATGGGATGAGCTTGTGTCAGTGCCTGTGTTTCACCTTGGGAGTTCTCAACCTGATGGATTGCTTCCAGTCTGCGTGCCATGCTCTG
Organism: Alectoris magna; assembly: GCA_030625065.1. Taxonomy (NCBI): domain Eukaryota; kingdom Metazoa; phylum Chordata; class Aves; order Galliformes; family Phasianidae; genus Alectoris; species Alectoris magna. The sequence continues at coordinate 109,183,437 of CM060561.1, read as the reverse complement.
AGCTGCAGCAGCTGTGTAGCGCCTACATAGCTGTGCTTCTGCTGCTGTACTCTGAGACACCAGCTGGATGGGCAGGGAATGGTGATGCTTTTAGTAGCAGCTTTCGTTTCTCACCCACTTATCAGCTAGACACTATGTTTGTTAGGGTGCTGTATTAAAGCTAAGCCAGGGGCTTGAAGCAGGAGCACTGAAGAGTTAGCGCTGCGTGTTTGATTACTGCTGCTGTCAATCAGCAATGTGCACACTGAAGTTTGTGGCTGCTGGTTCTGAAATAAGAGCTCTCTTCTTTGTGTAGATAAAGGGCAAATCTCTGTTATTCTTCCCGCCCTCTCCTCCCCAGCGTGGGTGCTGTGAAGATGAGTAATGGCTGTGTTCATTTCCAGGTGGGCTGGTAACCAGATATGGTACATTCAGATTTACCAGCTCCTAGGAGGAGGTTCTTTGCCGTGCTGTAAAACACAAGTCTGCCATTAACTAAACCTGCTGCTTCCAGTTGCTTCAAGATCTGTTGGCTTTATAAAGACAGGTTTGATGATGGGTAAGGTATTATCTATCTTCATGTAGCTGCTTTAAAGCGAGCATAAAGCCGGGGTGAGGTTGGCTGTGCATATTCAGCAGTGATGTAGCTGTGTATCCACACCCATTATCATGCTGTAATGCCATCGGATTTGGAACTGCCCATCCAGTGAGCGAGCACAGAGCTGCGGCTGGAGGTGTCAGCTGTAAATTACCAGGTGATGGCAGATGTCCATTGCCTTCTATGGGGCCAGAGGGCATGCAAGGCTTCCTGCTGTTTGCTAGGGAAAGAACTGGGGTCGGTTTATAATACCACTGGATTTCTAAGAGAGGCCTTTGGGAACTGGTGTAAAACGCAGCTTTGGTGTGTGGAAGTTTATCTAGTTTAGTTTAACACAGAAGTCATGATGTGTGATGAGCAAGGCAGTGGCTCCTGACTCAGGAGATCTGTATTTGCTGGCCTCAGTGGACTGGGTGGCTGCTGGCAACAGAAGGAATTTCTCTGCATCTCGGTGACTTCAGCTGTCAATCGCCTGAGTTAATGCTGCAGTAAAGGTGCATTGTGCAGAAGGTAGCAGGTACTGATTCCCATAGCATACTCCCTAAAAAGGAGGATTTAGATGTTCAAAAGAAGCAAGTATAGTAATTTCCAGAGATATCTTTTGACTGTTTATTTTCCGTACAGTGATGGCCTAGAAAGACTCTCTATTTGTGGGAATTTTATGGCTCTGACAAATGGAGTCAAGCAATAAGTCCTGAGCTTTCAGTGAGTTCCTCAAGTCAGGCATTATGGATCACTTTGCAGAAGTGGAGTTTTGTGGTTGCCGTGGATGTGGTTACAAAGGTATTTACTTTCCAGCACAATGGCATTGATTTCTTCAGACCGTTGCCTCACACCAGTGTGTTGCTAGATGCAGATTCTCTCTTGAAACTTGCCCCAGTAATTCTAAGGCTTGTGATGGCTATTTGTCCATAACAAAACCAAATATTACCTAGCTGGAAATGGTCTGGGAGGTTGCTGCAGCTGCAAGCAAAAGCTTGTGATGGTGTAATTTTGAGTAAATTGTAATTGCGGTCATGTTTCCTTACGCTGCACACATTAATGCTATGCATTACTCTTTGAGTGAAATGCCCAGAATGCAATGGGTGCTTGAAATAGAAACTTGAGAGGTGCTTATTTATGTTATTGGCGCCGCATAAAATTGTGCTTCACATTTACATTTCTGGAGAATAAAAATAATTTTGATGACTGTTTCTTTATTCTTCAAATGAACCTTTGGAGGCATAATTCAGGGAGGAAATCTTGTTTAACTTGCTTATTCCGGTGCAATGGTGAGCCTGGGAATGTTAAATAGATACTGTCAAATTTGAAATGCAGAAGTTACCAAAAGCAGAACCTGTCATTTCCAAATGTTTATGCCTTTTCCCCTTTAGTAGAAGCCTAAGAGATGTATCAAAATCTTTAATGGGTTTTCAGGTTTTGAATTGTTAGCAATGAAATCATGGAAGTGTTAAGAAGAACAGTACAGTGGGAACACGTACTGTAGAAAACTTAAAAGACAGAAATTATGCTTCGCTCTTAAAACTTTCCTCGTGTTTTGCTTTCTCTTTGCCTGCAGTTTAGAGTTCTTGTGTAGACGCCCCTGCATCCCTAGTTCTTGGAACAGCCTCAGAAACACAGAGGGAGATTCCTGAAGCCCCTTCCCTCACCCGAGCAGCCCAAGCACTTCCTCTGGGATCATTAGCAGTGGACAGTTTTCCTTTTTGCGATAAAATTGTTACTGCAATCAAAACGTGTCTGCATGCATGAAGGTGACAATATTGAGGCATCTTCTGATGTGCTGAACAAGTGCTTTGCCTGAAAGAGGTGCACATAAGTGTGGTCTTAAAATGATCCACTTTGAATTACCGAGGGAAAAAGCTTCTCTGTTCTCATCAATCACTTCATTCAGCAGCTTCATCTTTCTGCACATGAATAAGAAAACATACAGTACAAAGTCTAGGCTCTACCCTTTGCTCTTGATCAGGCAAAACTCCCACTGAAGTCAGGTTTCAGCTCTCACTTTTTTCAGGTGCCATCATTCCATCGTCCTTGGCGTCATGCATTCGTACATCTGTGTGATTCCCATCTGCCTCCAGGATCATATTGTTCACTTGAGTTCTGTTTCCTAAAGGCTTATGATTTCCTGGATGAGGTCAGGGTGTTTCCTTGGGAGGAGAGAAGTGTTTGGTGACACCCAAGAAGACAGAACTTTTAGAAATGGCATCGAATGTACTCCAAGTGCAGGTTGAGCAGTATTAGGACTGACATGGTAAGAGGGTGAAAATGCCTCTCAAACTGAATGCAGATATTTTACAAAAGGTCAAAAATGCAAAGTATCCTCAATACCTCAAGATTAAGGTGGAATGTGTATGAAATGCCATTATCTCTTCATGAGAAGAATGCTTTAAAGACATACTTAAGCATCAATTTTCTTCTTGGGTGGACAGTGAATATAATACGATTCCTTATCCCTCACCTCTGCCTAACTCTAGACAACAATCCTTTTCCTCTGTACCTACAAAAATTCTTATGCAACTCAAAGGCAGTTTTGAATTTGTTTGTTTGGTTTTTTTGGGGTGTTTTTTTTTGGCCTTCTGTAGCTAAAATGCGTAGTCCTCCCACTATTTCTACAGGAATCAGCATGGCTTCCTGGCTCCTTGGCTAGGAAAAAAACTGTTTTCCATGCCTTGTATGACGAAGTGGTGCATTTGCTGGTAACATTGTAAAAATGCTAACAGAGAAAGGAGAAAGGCAAAAAGGTGAATGAGTTGGGGGTCAGAACCATAACCGACCCCCAGCTTTCTGACTGCCATTCTTACCCATTAGCAGTGTGCTTCAATCCCCTGCAGCAGCGGCAGGTGCCTTTCACTCCCAGCTCCAGGCTGCAGGGAGCACTCCCGTGTGTGCCTGGAGAACCGGTGCTGTGCAGTGTGATATTTCTGCACTTGTTCCTGTTTCCATTCCAGAAAAGCAGTAGAACTACTGTCCTTGGAGAGAGCACCAAGCCCTCTTTTCTAGGATCAGCTCACAAATGAGTTTTAGCCCCTGTCAGATCTTTGGCAAGGCATTCTATTCAGCCAGTTCCTGTGGAAGTTGCTAGCACTGATTCACCTGCTTCTGAAGGAACGGCCTGCATAACGGGAGCACTGAGTCACTGCTTTCTGTGGGAGCTGGGGCTGGCCAGAGGAAGGCTTGGAGCTAACCTTGCGTGAGTGAAATGGAAGAGCTGGAAGCCTGGTTTCTCCTTCACTGAATCTGTCCCGAGCATGACTCCATTTTTACTGAGTTAGAACATGAGAGTGAGTGTTCATACCCTTTGTTTTTGCAAGATATGTGTGTGCAGATGATCCGGGTGCAACCACGGCTTTGCTGGGATAAAACCTCCAAAGCAAAACAAAAAGGGTTTCATCACACTGCTGTCATTAAAGCAAGGCTGTAACAGCAGCTTTTTCTGGGCAGCCACAGTGGTTTTGGTCCAATTTGAGATGCCCTAAAATCAGACTTTGTAAAATGGAGATGAACTAAGTAAGCATGGTTATAATCAGCAGTTTGTTGTCACGGTCTTTGGATATATCATCATTTAGTTACAAAGAACAAATGCATTGAAAAATCCTCGTTAGGGCTGGAAGGGGGCCGTGTGGGGAAAGCCTCTCTGATCATCATCTCCAGTAATTGCTGTTTGTGTTTAGCTGATAGCCCAGTGTGGGCAAATTAAAAAGAAACCTGTAAAAACCTCTGCTTCATACCTGAAAACAAGACGGGTTTCTGTCATCAGCTTCAAATGTGCCTGCTTTATCCAGGTCTGCGTTTAAATAGATTCAAGGTGACACTGTTCTGCACAGGCTCCATTCATTCAGCCTGGAAACGAGACAGCCACTAACGAGATCCTTTTTTTTTCCCCCATTTAATGTATGTGTAGTGATTACATTAAAGAGTTCCTTTGACATGTATTTTAGCAGCTTCTTCTCTTTTCATTTGACGATCACACTATTCCCAAGGCTGCAACTCCTGCTGCAGATAATAGCTGACACAAAGCCGTGCAGTCTTAAAATATGAGGAAGTATGGCAGAAACTTAAAAATGGGGATGTGGAGAATGTTTCAGGCAGGAGTTAAACGCTAAGAGGCAGAGGGACAGACAGAAGAAGCCTCCACCAAAAGTTAAACCTCCACAGTGTATCTGTAAAATGGCACTTAAGTGATAAAATCAGCCTTGGCTGTCTCCACTTGCAGACCCTTCAGATCAACCTCTGACGGGATCAGGTGAGGATCCTGTGGGTGGGTGGGTGCCTGCCACTGCTGATGCAGCTCGCAAGACATAAACTAATGCACAGTTGTCTTCTGTAGGCTCAGAGCACAGCTGCAATACACGCTGCTTTCATCAAGGAGCTTCTGTCACGGTCATGGAGCAGAAAGGTTTTCCTGGGAATGGGCTAGGGTACTGTGTGTTCCGTACAGTACTGGAGATGTGAGTAAGGAAAGGGATTACTCAAGGAGAAAAGACGCTCTCCTGGCTGGTAGCTTCCTTGGAAAATCTCAGTTTTATCTTTTGCCTGCAGTGCATTGTTCCTGCGAGATGCTAAGTTGAGCAAATTACTGAGATGCTAAGTTGAGTGGGCTTTTCAGTGTGCTTGCTTTTCTCCTTGTTTTCTGGGTCACTGACTTTGGGTCTAAGGTGCAAAAGAAATGATTATTTGCAGTCATAGGCAAGTCAGTAAGAGCTATGCTCAGAAGAAGCAAAGTGTAATGCCATGTTAAGTACTGTGGGGGGAAGAAAAGAAAAGGAAAGGATAGGATAGGAAAGGAAAGGGAAAGGAAAGGGAAGAACAGTTTTCCAGCAAAAAATTTGGCAAGAAGTGGATACTTTTGACTCTAATTCTAGTGCACTCTCTTTAAAATTCTGAAGACAGCTATCCATTCTGCTGCTGCACGCAGGTGGTGCTACAGAGGAGAGGAAAATCTGTGGTCCTGTAATTACAGACTGCAGCATCATGTGTATTTACTAGGGATAGAATGAAGATGTGTGAAGAACTTTCTCTCTGGCACTGTTGCTTACTTAACAGAAAGATATTTTAACATATGGTTGTGCCTACCTCTGACTTGCTCACTCCTCTGCCTCTTTGTCCTAGTCATAATTTTATAATTCTTTAAGGGTTTTTGTTTGTTTGTTTGTTTGCTTGTTTATTTTTGGGAGGAAGGTGGGTTTGGTTCTTTTATTCCTTCAAGCCTTCCTGCCCCACGGCTCTGGACAACTTGCTGAAGGTCTGCTTTGCAGATCTTCATCAGGACAACCTTTCCTTGGGCTTGGCACAGATCACATAGAAGGCGCAGCTCCTGTCATAAGAGTTTGGCAAAACAGGGTCTTATGGTAAGAGATGCAAGGTGGCTGAAAGAACAGGCTCTGCTCACTGTAAGACATCCATCATTTATGGTTTCAGAAAACTATAGCTGGACAAAACTATGATAAAGTACTGTGGCATTTAAAAACAATGTTGCAACATTAATACAGTGATTTAGGAGGTTATTGGTGAATTATTGTGGCATGTTTGTTTCTTGCATTGCTGAAGGGGCTTTCTTTTAACTAACCAGGTGCTTTAGGTTGAATTAACTGTGAATGCTATAGGCATGGGGCAGATTGGGCAGGCTGGGTTTTGGTCAGATCTACTGCTGTCTCCCAGAAAGGAAAGATTATAGAAAAAGCTTAAGAGTACTTCAGTATAAGAAATGGGTGAACACATGGAAAAGCAGGATCTCTGTTGGAATTTCTGATTTATATTTTGGAGCCTCACTGTGTGCGTAAGCAGTGACCATTGGGATGCAGAGGACAGTCACAACAGTTACATGTCTTGTAGATTGCCAGCTGACCTCCAAGATGAAAACATTTCTTCCTCCTTGTGGTGTAGCACTGCACAGACAGTACGTTGTTAGTGTTTGGGTTGTTTTGTTTTGTTCATGTTCTAGTGCATATGAATTTTGCTATTTTCAGAGTCTAAATATCAAGTAAAATTTTTACTGCTCAGGAAGATAATTCTAATTGAGAAATTACTATTTTTAGATTTGGAAAACCGCAGTTCTTACTGTTTTGAATAAATCTTACATTAATAGGAGTTGACTTTAAAAAAAGCAGTGTGCAAGAGGAAAGCAGTGAGCCTCCTGAAGGGATTTCTTGTGGAGCAATTTCTGTTCGAATTCTGTGTAAAGATGTATAAAACTAGTTTTAAAGATACGACACAAGGCTACACAACTATAGTTGAATAATGAGACTTGAAAAGAGTGAAATAGTGATAAGCAACTTTTCATGTTACTGATCACATCTTTGCCATTTCTTTCAGTTGTTTAAAGATTTTTCCCTTCCTCTTCTCAGCAAAAATAAGGATAGGAATGCAGAATAAGGTTTACAAACATTTTGTTCACATTTGGGATTTCTTTCTAGACTTTGACCATCATGAAACATGACCAGACATTTGAACAAAGAACTTGATGTTCTCTTTGTGCAGTAACAGAGGACTGTCTAGCAAATGTTTGCCTAAAGTAAGCAAGTCAGGACAGTGTGTCAGAGATGAGATGGGGAATCTTAAGAAGTATTTTGCCAGGTCAAGTTAAAATTAAACAGAGCACAGAGCAATAAATGAGATGGAATTCTCTGAGCTTGGTTATGTTCAGTATTCACTGTCTTAGTAAACGGTGTAGTTGAATGCTAGCCCCTAAAAGCCCCAAAACTATGCCTGCAGTCACTGTCATTTCAAAACTGAGTGTCTTCTACTGATCTGATTTTTTTCAATGTAACTCTTCAATTTAGGTCTCATGTACAACAAATTATCATGGAGAACTGTGTTTTAGAACACACAGTTTTGACTTGTCCTGGCTGCTATTTCTCTGTTATATAGACAACGTACACAAAGAAGAAGTTGATCCTGAGACATGGTGCAAAGAGAGTCCAGATGAGCTGATGGGAATCAAAACAGTTATTATGAAGAGAAGTAATGATTTGGTTTTTGATACTGTTAAAATCTGTTGTAAAATTCCCCTTGACTTCAGACATCCCAACATCTCTGTGCATGTAACACAAAGACCAGGGAAGCCTGGCTACAAGGAGGTTTTGTAGCTTGTCGGCACGCCTGTTGTTTGCTGAGCTCCTACAAATCAGTAGCTCCCTTCCTACTGTCATTTCCTACCCTCTTGTTGCCTTTGGTGAAGGATCAGCTCTGTTCCTTCCGTTCAGTGATGAAGAAAGAAGTGTTCCTGGGTTGTTGCTTTGGCTTCTGCCGTAGATTAGTCTAATGAAAGAGACCATCTTCCTTAAGGCTTTCCTCCCTGAGACCTCTGTGTGCAGCACTCAGTGTCAAGATAAGTAGAGGTTGGGAGGGGCCCAACTCTTTACCCTTTGTTTGTTTGACCTATTGTACTGAAACTGACTTTGGGAAAATGAAAGGTGCAGTAAAATTGCTTCAAAGCAATGTCTTGCTGCAAGGTTGTTTATCCCTTCTGTGCATGCATTTTTTGTTGGTTTTCTTTGGCTTGAACAGAGCTGCTGATTGGTGGTAAAAAGGGAAGCTGTGCCAATCCTTCCTCAGACATGCCCTTTTGTAACCCAAATGTCTAATGTATTTCTTGAAAGCTGCCTGTGGCCATGTATGCCACAGATACAAGTATCTTGCTTTGTGATGAAGCATTAATCATCACCTATCCACATCACCTTAACTTCAGGATATTCATTAATCCTAGGCATCAAAGCTGCACAATGTCACAAGAGTCAATCTAAATGCGTTCCTATACAACAAATGAATGTGTCCCATGACTTTCCTGCCTCATCACTCGATTAATATAAGGCTGCATATGCACTCTCCTGTATCAAAGGAAAATCATTTTACTTGCCGTGTTCTTCATTTTCCTCTGGTACGATCTAGCAAAGCTCACAGCTAATGAAGTGCTTCAGTAGCCTAATTCCTTTCTGCTTGCAGTTCTGTTTGCTAGACCTGTAATTTGTCTGCTTCAGGAAGTTAGATGATGTGTCTCTGTGCGCAGTTCAGTGGGCTGTTTTCAGTGTGAGGATTTTAACGTGGGAATAGTTGGTAGTTTGAAGTAAGGGAATCTGGAAAGTACTTCTTTTTGTATTCTTCTGGTTTTGAGCTTTCTAAAGAATTTTCCCTCTTTGATTTAATTTTCCACCTTTGACTTGAAACAACTAAAATAACGCATTCTGGGGAAAATATACTAAATAGCTCTGACCCTGCACACAGACCTTTTAAAGAAAATGCCAGTATCAGTTTACTGGCTCCCGGCCTTCCCTTCCTCCTCAGTGGGAGAACAGGCACTTCTTCTGAGTGGGAGGTAGACAGCTGAAATACTCGCAAAGACTGGTAAGGCCTCTTTATTGTATCTGGTCTATTGTAGTCCTCGGGATGAGAATACTGGGAAGAAAGCTGTGGTCTGAATGTGAGGCAAGGGAAAGGGGAAAGGTGTGGAAGTGAGCTAAGTAAATATCATTTAGTTGGTTGTATATACTGGGGATGTTATAATTTAAACAAAACTACAGGAAAAGTCTCCGGTTTTCCAGAAGATCTGCTTGGATGGGAGCAGACTAGAGCCTGCAACTAGAGCAAAGCTTCAGCCTGTAACCCCCTCCGCTCCTTGGGTGTTGCATTATTTTGAGCTCTCTCCCTTGTAACTTGGTGTGCACGCTGTATCATTTGCTGTTACTGAACTGCAGATCAAATGCAGACAGCTCACAATGAATTCAGTTGCTGCACTTTCAGGAATTGGTAATACCAGCTGCCTGTCATTAATGACCTCCTGCACCAAGACAGAGATGGACCCTGTCCATATGTCCCTAAACACAGGAAGCTGTGACCTGAGCTAGACTTCTCCACTGGTGGCCAGCAGTGTCCTCTGCTCGCACAGTTTAGTCTGTGCTATTCGTGAAGCCATGACGTGAGATGTAGCCACGTGTCCTGACCTTCTGCCTCAGCATCTGTGATGGGTGAGGGTGAGTGGGTAAGATAGGCTGGAGAGCAAGCATGCAGTGCTTGTATTTTGTTAGATTTATTTGGGTCTCAGGCTGAGAAGATTGGCCTGTCTTCTTTGGGACAAAATTCCAATCTTTGCTGGAAAGGTGAGCACACTTTGCTGATATCTCTGGGAGTTGTACTGGTCTGCAGGCTAACAGCGTGCTTTGTCCAAAGGTGCTGTGCCTGCAGAGGAGCTAGAAGGGCAATGTATAGGGAATACCTTTTGCTGGCAGTGTGGCAAGGCCAAGGCCCATGCTGTAAGGGGGGTGGCTCTTCACTACAGATTGGCCTCAGGCATGCACCCATCAATCAACAACAACCAAACCATAGGTGAAGTATTAACCCTGTGCTGGCTGAAATCAGGGCACGGGGAGAACAGTGCTGTACAGAGCTGACTCAAGAGATGGCAAATAGTTGTATGCATTGTGATACATTGGCTAAACACGGTGCTCTGAACAGTAAAAAACGCAGTTGTGCTTTCTGTTTTGATGAAGGAATTTGAGAACAGGTTTCAAGATTGCAAAAACAATATCAGCAATTTATGTTTGCGACTGTCCATGTAAATCCATGACCTGGAAATTTTCCAATGGAATGTAGAGAGTTGCAATCAGATATTCAACTCAAAAATCTGATCATGTCTTTTTGCTAGACTTTTGTAATCCTTATCTTAACAGAGGAAAATATCCTTCGCTTTACAATCACATTTCATTCATGTCATTTCTTTTTGGCAGCACGCACATTTGTGAGCAACTGTTTTCAAGGGTGAAGTACAGGAGGAGAAAAATTTCATCAAAAATCTCCAATGAACACCTTGGGAGCTTAATAAGAATTGCAGCCACTGCTGTCAAACCTGAATGATGCATTGGTTTCACTAAAACATGGTCAAATATCCCACTGGATTTATGGTTTTGTTCATGTCCTTTTTAATGTTTTAAGAAAAATATTAGAAATTAAGATGTTTTGATATATTAGTAATATTGTGTATTTTATGAGGGCCGCTTTGAAAGTAATGCCTCTTGTTTTATTACGTTGTCCCAAGATGTCAGAGTCAGATGGTGGTGGTACAGCAGTAGAGGTTGAACCTTCTCACCAAGATTCCATTACATGTTGTTGCTGTGTGACAGATGGCAGCAGAGGGGCAGTCTGACATAATGGCATCTGACATGGAAGTGCATCTGAAGCAACGGGGTGGAACTGAATTCCTCCATGTGGAAAAAATGGTGCCCACTGACATTCATCAACACCTGGTGAATGTTTATGAGGACCAAACAGTGGATGTTGGCACAGTGAGGTGGTGGGTGGCATGTTCCAGCAGTGGTGACAGGAAGTCACCACCTCCTTCATTGGTGGCGAAAATACATAGCTAATGCTGGTGACTATGTTGAAAAACAGTGTTTTGTAGCTGAGAATTTGTTCTATCAAATAGTGTTGTTGTGCTGTGGTTTCCATGGAAATAAATAAGAGGTATTACTTTTGGAGCAACTAACGCAGCCCAAGACAATTCCTCTTCACTCAGTGTAGCCCAGGCAAGCCAAAAGGTTGGGCACTCACGTGTTAAGCCATGGTAACCCAAGTAGTTTGCAGAAGTCTTGAAGTCTTTGTTGGAAAGTATGATTTAGAGACAAACAGAGTTGAATATGCATAAAACCCAAAAGCTATTAGCTTTCTTGTGGGGAGAATGAGGCATAAATGCCTACAGGGAGAGCAACAGCCAAGAAGGACTCATTGTTCTTGAATGTTTCTTAACTTTTCTGTTCACGTACTACAGGAGGAAAATTCAGAAGCTCTGATTCCAGGCTGGTAGCTCTGTAATGCAGACAATTTAAAAGTTCCCCATGCCGTGCTGTTGGCTGCTGCTCACAGTTCAGTGTACAGCCATAACCCAAACCAGTGATTTGTTTACCTTGGGTATGCTGGGCAGCAGTGTGCAGTAATTCATGAGCAGCTTTGCGTGCAGCTGTCACCCTTGTGGGGCAGCAACCTCTGTCAGAAAAGCAAAGTAGACGTCTGAGGGGCATTAAATCATCTCTGGTCACTTATTTAAATCTGAATAAGCCAGTGTCTTCAGGTCATGAAGGTTTTTTTCCTTGATTGGAAACTTGCTTTCCTTGCACTAGAAAGCTGACGTTTGCAGCCAGTTGTTTTGTTCTTTGTTTACACAAGGCCCATTGAAGCAGTTGGGGGAACATTACACCCTGGCTCACACAGAGGCATATATATACTTAATTTATGACTTTGGTAGTTTGAATTTCAAGTGTCAGGTATCCTGTGGAGCTTTTTAACTTTGTTCTCCTATGCTGCATGCACCACTTGAGTATTTATCACAAAAAGCAGGCTGGTTGTGGGAAGCCCTTCAAGCTTGCGGGCTTTTTTCTGCAGAACCTTAAAAATGAGCTGATGGAGCATGGTGACAAGGACTGCTCTAAGAGAATGTCTGATCCACAGTGTCTGTTTTCGAGTTTGTCCAATTAGTTTTCTGCCTTTGGCATTAATATTTTCACTTGTTTATAATTGCTCATCTTAAAGTTGCTTTTGCACCCCAAACTGCTCTGTGAATATTAATTGTGGAACAGTGATAATGGCTCTTAAATAGGACTCACCTGAAAATTCTGTATTTTCCCCGTTCCCGAGTCCTTCGAAGTAAACCCTTTCCTACTGCTTCTGAAGATAACACGCACATGCACAAATTTATGATTATCTCTTCTTCAGTTGTGTCTCATCAAGACTTATGAACACAGAATTTAGTACAAAGTATATTTAATTTGTCAGTACTAGTAGAGATGTGAGAAAAGGACATACCTGGAAAGTGAAATTAGACAAATTCAGATTTGAAGTGAGGCTGAGGTTTTCAGCAATTAGTGCAATTGGCAGTATGGCATCTTATTTAGACAGAAGATTGGATATTAGGAAAGTTTTCTTCTCAGAAGGAGTGGTGCTACAGTGGCACAGGCTGCCCAGGGAGGTGGTGCAGTCACCGTCCATGGAGGTGTTCAATAACCGTGTGGATGTGGCACTGAGGGATGTGGTCAGTGGGCATGGGGGGTATGGGTTGACAGTTGGACTAGGTGATCTTAGTGCTTTTTTCCAACCTTAATGGTTCTGTGATACCATGATTCTGTAAGGTGAATCCTATCATGTGCAATGTCTTCATTAAGACATCTCTTTCCAAAGAGCATTCTGTAGGTTGAATTTTTCGTGCGATGCCCACATGGACACAAAGGTCCTTTCTGAATGTGAAGTATATGGACACAAATGCTTCCAGGAAGGTGTGTGCAAATATAACACATATATAAGAATGCTGTTCTCCTGCGTTGTCACATTATCTACAAAATACATTCAAGAAGGAAAACGGTTTTCTCAGGTAAGAAAAAGGATTTTTCAGTGAGGTCCTTCTACAGCGTGTGATTTGGTCTTTGTAAAATCCTTAGTCTTTACCTAAAAACATGGATAATGGTTCCTGGGGTTGGACATTTGTATGAGGGTCTAGACAGTGAAATAGTCAAGAAATACAGCAGATTTGTATGCAGGCTCATTTTCATGTCTACAGTTGGTCAGACAAGGGGGAACTGCTTCAACTTTTGGTGATTGGAGGACTTCTTCTCACAGGCAGCTAAATTTCTTATTTGTACAAAACCAATCTCTGTGTGTTCAGCTGGAAATGAAAAAATAGCTTCATTCTAAAAATAAAATCTAAAATAGAGCATTTAATGTGTTACTGATCTTTGAGTAGAAATGGAATGCAGCAACAGGTTTTCTTAGCAGATACTCTCTTTCTTTTTCCCATTGCACCACATTACACACAGTCATAAAGCTACATAACTATGAAGTAAAGTTATTTCCAAAGAAGTAATGAGTTTTCTATTGTAATGTAGCAGTTAGGATTTGTGAAACAATACTGTTTGTCCGCTAATTATAGGCATGTCTATTTACATGGCCTAACAGGAAGATGGAAATGTAAAAATAGCAACAAAGAGCCGATGATATTATTAATAAAGCAGCTGTATACTGCATTGTTCTCCCGAAGAAAGTAGACACCATTTAAACAAAGTGCACTACATAAATAATCAGTTGTAATTCATAAGTAACCATGGTTAGGAATTCACATTTAAAAATAGTTCACCTTTCTAATGTTCAAAGAGGGCAGGATGACTTTCTTTGCAAGTGGGGTGTGTTTAACTTGTACACATGCACCAAATCTGAAAAATAGCTTACACGAATCATTGCGTTGGGAAACCAGTATTTTTCTAGCCCAGGGAGCTTGAACTCTTTCGGGGGATGAAGGGAGAAAGGAAGATTCCTTTCCTAAGGAAAAGTCTGTATGCAGAAAGAGAGATAAGGTCAAGGTAGCAGAACGAAAAAATACCTCAAACTTTTTTCATTTATACGAATTTATTAAAACAAAAGAGCAAACCTTCCTACCATTATGTTCGTGAAGAAACAATTATAGTTATACTAATAAAAATAATGATAATAAATAGCTATAATGGGGAAAACATGTTCAGGTTGACGTATATGATCATGTGTTTTCCAAGCTCAGAGTCCTGAGCCTTTTTTCCTGTTCAGATCCTAGTAAAAGAGAAAAAGAAAAGGAGATTTCTGGCAGTTAGAGATTACTGAAGCTAACAGTCTTTCATTCTAATTTTTCTGTGGAAGGGTTATCGTTTCCTCAGAATGCACTTCCCGGTAGTATCGAAGACAAACACACATTCGGTGTATGCAGCAAGTTAAACCAACACACTCACGGTTTATATGGGTACATTATATAGGATAAATAATACCCGGAGCACTAGGGCTGTACCATGGTCTTTAATTATGGAAATATATCTCTACTACTTGCCTTTAAAGTCTGCAGCCTCTCTCAGAAGAAATCCCATATCTTTGTGAATTAACATTAAAAAACAATAAATTTGCACAAACAGAAGGTAGTATGTTGAGCTTGTCATCCAAAAAATCCCAACTGAAAACCTGCTCTTGCAGGAAGGTGGGGGCAGACCCTACCTTGCAGTTAAAAATGCATCGGAACTCCTGAAACCCTTTCTGTCTCAAGGTGAGACTTTGCATCCCTAGAAATTCCCTTCCTTGTCTAATCTCAACTTCAAATCTCAAAATAGGAATTAAAAATCAACGTGCCAGTATGGTGTTCCAGTTTGTGTGCTTAAGTGTGTTTTGTTTTGAACCTTAAATTTGAACCTGCAAGGAAAACCTGCAAGGCTGTTTTCACTCCTGCTAAGTTCTTGATGTTTGCTACTGATGTCAGCTTTCAAATCTGCACGTAATTTTGTACAGAGATATTTTAAAATTAAAATCAGCATGGAGATATTTTAAACTTGAAGTCAGGCGTCATATGGATTTGATGATGGGACTCATGAGAAATCAGCTCAATGAATTATTCCCATGGCTCATATGGGCTGCGTTTTTGCTCCCGTACTGCTTGTATGGGGCCAGGGCAATTTAGATGACCTATTTGTGAATGTTATTCCTCGGAGAAATCAGCTACAGCTTCCACTCAGAGCTCCAAAATGCATTAATATTTGCATGTTAAATACAAGAACACTTAACCTTGTTGTTTCACCTGTTTTGATGATTTATAATGAGGGTTTTAAAAAGAAAAAAATGATCAAAGCACGGCACTTATTTGCTAGTTTTAAAACCGAAGGTGTTTGGATCTTCAAGTGTACTGTTTCTTAAAAAGCACTAAAGGAAGCATTAGGAAACAGAGGAATATCAGTCCCTTCCAGTAGTGTGTGTTTCTTTGTGACTGTTTTGCTTTATAACTTATATAAAGTTCATACTCAAAAACAGCATTGAGTGAAAATTCCCTCCTAGAGCACCTGAAAAAGCAAATCCTTTTGTGTTTGTATCTAATACACTCTTACATTTTTTCGTGTCTGCTGCTGAAGGGCAAAGCACGGCAGGAATTGCAGTGAACAATGCCTGGAGACGCACTATGCCGTCAGCTGCAGCCCATGGCGTTGGCCCTAGCAGCACCGCTTCTCCCAACACTGTCAGGAAGCTGAGCAGACTGTAAAAGGTGAATTTCAAATCAGAGGCATTACTGAACAATAGGAAGGTGTTTCTCATGGAAGTGAAGGTGGTGCCATACAGGAAGAGGGAGCAGTGCCTTCCCTTTTATTCCCATCTATCATGACTGCTGGAGAGGAGGCCAGGCAGTCTCCTTGGCCGAGGTCAGGTTTAGAGATTAAGCACTGTGGAGGTCATTGCCTTCCCACTGTTTCACCAAGTGCCCTTCTAGAGAAGTAAGCGCTTTTTAAGGCAGGCTGTTTGTCTGCAGCAAGGTTTTGCACCACCCCTCTTTATTTTTACATTAAACCGTGCCACTGATGGAGCGGCTGATAGCAGGAACCAGTGCATTCCCGGTCAAATGCAACCCCTCTGCGTGTGTTAGGACAGAAGCTGACCTCGGGTCTTTCTCCTGACAGACCTGGGAAGGATCCGTCATGCTGTCTCCTGCATGAAAATGTAGTTTTGTCAGATAAAGGAGCATTGTGGCCAAAGACCTAGCTGCTTCTATAGGTAAAATGATGGCTAGCAAGGATGTTACAAGTTAATTAATGCATGTGTAATGCATGGCAAAGTGCATTACCTATATAAACTCTGTGTGTGTCATTCCTCAGGCAAAACATAAGCATAAAGCTGGGATTTACAGGCACTGGTAGGCAGCTGGTAAACAGATGTGTGCTCCCAAATGCAGCCCACAAAAACCTTAAAGCCTTTAATGTGGAAAGTGCCCTGGGACATGGACCAATCTTTATGCTTTGTACACATTTTAATGACTTGTTAATGATCAACCAGTGTTCTGCTGAGAAGATAGATTTGGTAAAGGTATCATTCAGGCCAGTTTCTTTACCAGTGTATGAGATTATTCCTCATAGCCCTACTTTAGAAAAAAATGTTGTGTCAATGTGTTGTGTGGCTGTCTCATCCTAGTCTGCCAACACTTCTGCAGCTTTCAGTGTTCAGTTGCAGAGAAGTAAGGCCAATTAAACCCACAGTGCATCACGGTGGTTGTAATGGATAGGATCGTTGGGCTGTTTGATCCGCTAATCTGTCTCTAATAATCACTAATATTGGAAACCTATGTGGGGGTGTGAGAAGGGGAGCGCACAGAGCAAGAGCCTTCCATGGTAGAGTTTTGCATTTAGGAATTTCCAGAGCTGAGAATTGTGTGTTGAATCTCATGTGTACAGGTAATAGCCATGGGCTGGCCTGTCTTCTAGGAGTTTGTATGTTTTCTAAACCTCTCTTATTTCTGATCTCCATTATATCCTGTGACAATGAATTCCTCAATTTGGCTATCTATTGGATTTTGGGTTTTTTTTGTTGTTGTTGTTGGGTTGTGTTATTTTGTTTGCTTTCTGTTTTATTTGTAATACCACTTACTTCTGCTTGTTTTTCAGCATTCTGACTGATAGTTTAGCTGGCTGCTTCTTGTGTTGCAAGGCCTAATCCACTCCTTGCTCCTTTTATGCCACCCAGCACAGCAGACTTCTGTCACATCCTCCTTCAGTCTTAAACAAAAAATTAGAAGTCATCTTTTTCCAGCTTTGAATTTCATTTCTTGCAGGAGCCATTCTTAGTGCCCTGCCTAAGCCTACTGAATCATTTTAGAAATGGGAGAGGGATGAACAGTGTCATCTGAAATCCGGGAAGAAAACTCTCTTACTTCAGTGTGGTGTTAGAAAGTGTCATTCCTTTATTCCTCACAATACGTACCGGGCGACTAACAAATAAAGCATGCGCTCGCTGAGTTCAAGTTCTACGTTTCAGCAGTTAAGACATGCATGTGTAATACATTAGCATACATATTCTTTCTTTTCCAAGAACTCATTAATATCTGATAATATCCTTCTGGGCATACGCAGTTGCATCTAAGGTGATCGTACGACCACCTTCTTCCTCCCTTTTATTTCTCCATCAGCTTCTTCACAGTGACTTCTGGCAGACCTTTTGCTGTTTTTCCCCAGTTTGGTAAATTTCCATTACTTGTTAGGCCATACAAGCAACTTTCTATCTTAGCACACTCTAATACAAAACAGTATATGTGAAATCCAAGGAAGAAGTCAATGCACCCATTGGATGCAAGGATAGAAGTAGTCTGCTGTGACTCTGGTGCTCCTGTGAAGCAGAATCATTGAGAAGAATAAGGCTGTTCACACACCAACCAGTTAAAATGGAAAATTTTAGAACTAGCACTCACTGATTCCTTTTGCTAAACTAATGTATTGGTCCTTAAACTTAAATACCGATCCCTATTGCTAAACCATCCTGTATCAACAGAACATTTCCAGTGTGCAGGCATACTACTGATTGGTAAAGAATGGTGATGTGTACTGTTGGTTGGAGTTTTTATTATTCTGTTCCTTTTCTAACGGTTTCTAATGTTCCTTTTTGGCTGTTTTGATCATATAGAAAAAATTATAACCTGAGCTCAATTTTATGTTCTATCTATCTTATGAATACTCACTATCCTGCCTCCAATAATTTTTCCACAAAAAAATTTCTTGGTAAGTGTAGCAAACCCTTTTGCATTGTTTTCACAAATTTGATGGATATGGGATGTGTTTCCTGGAGAACATCTTCAGTTGTTTTCATTCACTCTTTCTCTTTTTGGTCTGCATGACCAGTGTTAGCTCCGGTCTCCCACATTCCTTGCATGTTTCACAGATGAAGCAAGAGCTCAGTATTGTAGTATGCTGCTGGGATGGACAGGACAATTTCTTTACTCTCCCAACCCCTGAGTTCTTTTCTCAGCTGTTGGTTGCAGAGAGCTGTAGCACCATATTACAGAAGACTCTTAATGTATGAGCTGATGAGTTGCAGTGGAGTCAGTGATCTCATCTGTGAAGGTGAGAACAGGAGTGCCACGTGATTTATTCATCTGAGTTGGCATCGTAAGTCAACATTAAACCGGGGTGTGCTGAGGTCCTATTGGTTTCATGCCCAGTAAGTGCTGCAGCATAGCAACACCCATTGTGTTCAGAAAAGTAAGTTTCCAACTTGATGCTTTATGTGCCAGTTAGTAGGTGCCTCCCTCTCACAGTTCTTGAAATGAGTTCTAAAATGAGACTTTATAGTTTCTTGGGCACTCTTGCAAGGTGGCTCACCCTCATGTTGTAATGTCAAGCCCATATCCTTATTTACACATGCTTTAGCTAGGTAAGTGCATCCTCACCACGTGACTGATCTGGCTAATATACTAAACATCAGAACTGGCTCTTCTCTACTGGCTCAGGTGTAAGCTGGTCTGGCCCTCGTTCTGTAGGTAAAGGTGTTTTGGGGCTCTTTCCTAGGGAATTGGATCTATTGAGGAAAGATTTCCCTGCTGCTTGGAGCTGTGGAAAAGGCATTAGAGGTCTGTCTGCCTGCTCTTGAAGGTCTTTGAGTTCACACTCCAAGATGAGTGTCCTCCCTATTGAACGAAATCTCCTCCAGTGAGCATGAGGTTAAATAATTTCAAGCCTAGGTCTACAGGTTTTTCTGTGTGGTTTGTAGGAGGGTTTGGACTAAGCTCCTAAGTAAAAGAGTTCACTGCAGGGAAGACGTACTTCTGGAGCATGTTTGGACACTTTCTGCCTCCTATGATTTCCTTTCTAGTGAAAGCTGTTCTAAAAAACAGCTCTATGAGAGATTTCTCCTTTCCAGTAATGGTGAGTATTGGCCAGCATTTCAAGCCCCTACTTTCATGAAGGGTGCTTGCTGTTGCTGTGGAGCCAAAAGTGTGACAGAAAGTTTTAAGATTGCTTAAAAATAGTTCTATAACCATTCTGACAATTTTCAGAAATTTCTTTAAAAGGGGCTCACTTTTCCACATTTTTATTATGAATAGAAACATTACAAACATAGGAGAGATTTCCATAGTTAGGGCCGCATTTGGTTCTAAGAGCGGTACTTCATAAATCAAAAAACACTTTCTGTGTATGTCCATTATGACCACTTGGATGTTTCTACAAGAACTGTGGCTTTCTGAATTCTGTTAGGAATGACAAGCCCTGAAAAACTCTCAGCAGAAACACAGCAGCCTGTTTTCATTTGATGTACAACCTGTGAAACTGTACGGAATTCAAAGGATTTTTGTCTATAAAAGCAGAGTTTATTCCTGCAGAGCTGTCTCAAAAGAAGACAGCCTGGATCCTGGGTGGACTGCAGACCTTCCCTTCACTGAGGAGATCTCAGCAAAATAAATACTTCCAGTGCGGTGTTATCAGTGACAAGAAGGGCAGCAACTGGCTGATGTTGATCTGTTGTAGTGTTTCATGTTAAAAAACTGCTTGCAACTGAAACAGAGAAACGCATGTCAGGCTAACACAATGCATTGCTTAGATTATTACAAAGTACGATAATTAACATGGGCCTTGAAATTTCTAAGGTAGTTCAGCAAGGATCTTGCATTTCTGTAAAATGTGGCCAAATATGAGTCACCTTTTTTTCTGACTGAACACGAAACAAGATTTGCCAGCATTAAACCAAGTCAACTGTTGGGCTGTACTTGAGTCTGGACAGATACTTCATTTATCTTGTATTTGTATGCTTTCACTGTATTTTTTTCTTAGTCTTTCTTCCTCCATGGACACTAAAATATGTTTTTAATATAGAAATGGTTTTTTTTTCTTTCCTTAAGCAAAACAAACAGATGAGCCTTATTTTGAGTAGTTTTTAGCTGAATTTACATTTGACTTTGTTGTTGTGTGCATCGTGCCCAGTATGGAATTAAACTATCAAAGTCATTCTGTACACTCTCTAATTGACTGAAAACTTTGTCATACTGTTCCACATGACTCAACCAAGCTCTTGGCATACAGGATCTCTTCATTTGAGAGCACTCTTTCAGCCTGCCGGGTTTGGGCACTGCGTGCAAATTGGTCCCTTGGTATGAGGGGGCCCTGAGAGTTATGTCGGTATGTTGCTCCATCTCTTCCATGAGATGGAAGGTGGTGACCTTTCTCTCTGGACAGGTGATTCTTGGGCATGGAAATCAATCCGTCTCTGCCGATGGTCATCGGCGACGCGTAAGGACTCGTGGAAGGTTTTTCTACAAAAGCAGTGGCTTTTCTCCCTCTAGTGGCAGACGACAAAATTGATGGATATTGCATCACGTATTGTGTCGGAGCTCAAAAACTCCAAATAAAGAGATTATTTAAATGCAGTGCGAACACTTATTCCATTTAGTCTTAGCAGGAAGAAAAAAAGTCATTCTGCATCTGTCAAATATAGGGCAAATGAATCTTCCTATTATGACTGTCTTGGCTATATTTTACAGGTACAATAGGGAAGGAATACCTTTTTTTTCTCCTCTTTTTTTTTTTTTTTCCTCTTTCATTATCTTTTCACCCTATCTCCCTTCCAGGATAGTTTGATTCATGGTATCTGATCCTTCATTTTGGTGTGTGAGAAGTGTTTGTGCTCTCCTTTCTTGCAGACTCCCTGGTGTTTTTTTTCACAGGCAGGGAGTAGCCAAAGGAAGAAAAGGCTGGGGGTGACACATTCATAGGCTGCTGAGGTAGCTCCTGGATTGTGATTTAGGAGTGAAATAAAGATGGGCAATAATTTAGAGTGGTCTCTCTTTGTTCTAGAAGTAAATCTGTTTTCTTGGGAAGGAGATGCAAGACGTCTTGCTTTCTGTTTGCTGGAGCCTGTCCATGTTTAGGTGCCTTGAGTATGGGAGAAAACTGTTTCTGCAAATGTACGTCTCTCCTTCTCCCATCATTTTCATCTCTGCCAGCAGCAATGCTGTATAAATCCTACAATACTTAGGCATATGGCTAACTGCAATGGTCCTGGAAAGCATTTCTAGGATAAATACAAAAAGCTTCAGGCAAGCATGCCACATAGTTTTTACTTCATGAAATGAGATGAGCCTTGGGTTTTTCTCCCTGCCAGTTCTGCCTCAGTGAGCCTTCTTTTTCCTCTGAAAGGGATGCCTATGCTATTTTAACTGTGTTACTGAGTTAACCAGTCAGGATGAACGCTGCAGATTTTGTGACGTTAACATCACCAGAACAGTCACGGAATACATCACAGGCTTTTTAAATATAGTTTGCAAGTACAGGTTCAGTTCTGCAATTTTCAGGCTGCTTCTGAAAGCAAAACCGGATACACAGATTGAAGCTCACTCTTGTTTCATACGTGCTTGCTTGTACCAGCAACGTAAGACAAGATGCACCTTATCTGCTAGGCTACAAAGCCTCTGTTTTTCAAGTCTCTAAGTGGTCTGATACTTTTGATTCTTAGTACTGCAGATAAATTATGGTGCTTGTTTAAGAGTTTGAATATGCAATTAAGCATCTAATTTTAAACTTTCAAGCTCAATAATATTGGACTTTGCTACAGAGTTATTTCCTTTTTATGGTGTCCGCCAGCTGCTGAAGTATGCATTAGTATATTTGACATATTAATGCGGTAATGGAGGTACCTGGGCAACTGGCAGCCAAATAATTACAAAAGAGACATCCAAGGTGAAATAACAGACTGCAATGAGCAAGGGAAAACTGCTTGCCTTTATGATTTACTGATGAGTGAAATCTGTATCTCCCACCCAACTTGAAAGATCGGACCCAGCTGCAGAGGCCCCGATAGCCTGATAAGCCAGCACCCACTGCCATCAGCTGCCACATGCATTGTTTTCATCTCTCTTCTTAATGTTTGTTCTTCCTTTTCTTAAAGTCTTTTTGACAGCATCGCAGTATGCTCCTATAACTCTAAATAAGCATATTCTGACCGGTCAATAAATGAAACACTTGGCTATTACCAATCTACTGCAGCGTTTGAGATCTGGGCCTTTCCCAGTTACTGAGTAGAGCTCTCCTTGTCTTCCAGCCAACCTGAAGTCATGAAGCTACTTGTGTATGCACTGAGTGGCTGTGAGCATTCCCCAGGTATTGCAGGTGCTGGTCTCTGCTTTACAGTGTTGCCTACCTGTCACTCACTTGCCACGTTCTGTGCACTAGGAGCTGATAGAGATGCCATTGGGATGTATCCATTAGCCCTTATTCCCAGCAGGGAGGCTCGTTACTAAATCGGCAGAAGTGGTATTCTCGGTTCCATCAGATGCACAAGTGTCATCCACTTTGTACTGATCTGTTGAACAGCAAACATGTAATGTAAGGGACAATCAAAACACTAGGAGACAGGCTTTTACACCACAGAAGCTATCTCAGTATTTAACATGCTGAAAAGACAAGCTAATAATGAAAGACTTGTCTAGCTGTCTCTGTTCCTTTGACACCTTAGGTATTTTGTAGGTAGTGTCGGCCAGCGTGAACTTTAAATCAATTTATTGCATGTGTTTACATGGGCAATAAAACTGTTTGTCATATCATTTAACTACACAGAGAGTGAATTGTTGACCATGAGCTGGTCTGACCTTTTCAGGTCTAATCAAGAAATCTGAAATATTATTTCAGCCTGTCAGCTCCAGTAATATGCGGTAAGAGTATCTGGATCTAACTGAAAATGTCAGGGGCACTCTAATATGCAACCCATCAAAGTTACGATGCATATGAACCAAGAACTGGTAAAGAATGTAAATCTGAGAAATCCATGGTGCATCTCAGTTGCTTAGATAAATTTGTTTGCCGTTGGTGCAGGCAGGCTACAAACATGCATTAAAAACAATTCTTTGAGATACAAGCAAGATGTACGGCCGTTTAAATATTAAAATGTTCTTGAAAGACAGAGATTAATCACACGTTAGAATTTTACTGGAAGAAAGTTAACTGAGAATACCGCTATTGCTGTGGTCCATGTCTGAATAGTTGCACTGCGCAGTTGTGTAAGTTTAGTGGTCTCGTGTAACTTTGGAATTTTCTTTTTTGATAACTTGCTGTTTGTAAAGTTTTTACCATTTTTCAGAAATAATTGTTGCATAAGCTGAGGTGTTCTGACCAATCTCATTTGTACTGGAGTTACTATTCAGTTTTATTGCACTTCTTGTGATAAAAAATCTGGCTGTTTGTAAAAGCTCGCTTAGAACCAACACCGTTGTTCTCAGGTATTTAATGATGTATTTCTCTGTTTTCTTTGTCTCCAAGTTTCCTTTGATGGTGTTGTACTGGCAACTCAAAGAGAGGATAAATCTGTCTTTAATAGCTGTTTATTAAGCATGAGACCAATTATTCATTGATATAATTTATGGATAATGAATTTAAATTTGGGTTAATGAGCATGGGCGCAACAGGAAGCATCTTTGTATTACAAGAAAAGGGCATTTTGTGAGCTAAATGGCCTATCAAGATTGTATAATCTGAAAGCAGTTGCTGCACTAAAATTGAGTTGGTTTTTAATCTAATCATGTGTAGTTTGTGTAATTTAAGGCATTATTAACCGAATTGCTGCTATTAGTGAAATGTGGTTGGAATGGAACTAGAATTAGAGCGAACTGTCAGAAGCATTGCTGAGCTGGTAACTTTGTATTTTAGACTGTCCTGTTAATATTATCACAACTCTTCTTGTGAGGCAATGCTGCCCTCCCCTGGTATCTGGCATAAATTGGAAATTGTTAGCCCAGCCCAAGCCAGCTCTAGTGCATCAAATCATGGAATCATAGAATCATTAACTTTGGAAAAGACCTCCAAGATCATCCAGTCCAACCATCAATCTACCACCAACGCTACCCACCAAACCATGTCCCTTAGTGCCACATCCACACGGTTCTGGAACTCCTCCAGGGACAGTGATTGCACCACCTCCCTGGGCAGCCTGTGCCACTGCAGCACCGCTCTTTCTGAGAAGAAATTCTTCCGAACACCCAACCTGAACCTCCCCTGGTGCAGCATGAGGCCATTTCCTCTCATTCTATCACTGTTGCCTGGGAGAAGAGGCCAACCCCCACCTCACCACAGCCTCCTTTCAGGCAGATGCAGAGAGAGATTGGATCTCCTCTGAGCCTCCTCTTCTCCAGACTGAACAATCCCAGCTCCCTCAGCCACTCCCCATAAAACCTGTGCTCCAGATACTGCTGAACTGGAAAAAACGGTGAAAGAAATGCTTAAAATACCATTTTGTGCTTTTTATATTAAAAAAGACAAAAAAAAATAAAAGGTACAGTTTTGTGGTTCTTTTAGGAATACAATGTGTAGAAGTGAATGAAAGTAGGGATATTATATGGGAATACACTGTGAATGCCCATGACAACAAATTGAAAGCTGATTATTGTTTGTGTGGCCATTTGGAAGATGAACTGAAGACAAAGTAAATAGGTATCAGCTGCTAAAAGTTAGCAGGACAGATTGTAGTAAACTTTTGTTTAACAGGATGGTTTTATCTTGTATGTAATGCTCAGAGATTTATCGTTAGTGATGGCATGCTGAATTCTGCAATTGCAGAGTAGATGGTATCACGGCCAACAAGTTGTGTGGGAACGGGGCCAGCCGTGATGCAGATGGAGCTATGGCAGAACTTCCCTCCCAAGGGCTACAAGGATATCACTTTGGCTCAGGAAGGCCATCCACAACAGGTTCCTGAAAGCTTGGGAGACAGACCATGGAAATGCTACTGCTGTGTCATCTATTCTTATGTATTTTTTCAGGCATCTGTTGCTAACCACTGCCAGAGACAAGATATTGATGTAGAAGGTCTCCTAGTCTGTTTTGCTATGGATGTTGTCTGTTTAATAAGTGCATTGCTATTTTCTTTAATTTTGTATTCCTCCCACTTATCTCCGCTAGGCAATTTCACCATAGCCCAGATAGCAAAAAGAAGCAAGCCTTATTTCAAACAAAAGAGTTTTAGTTCCCAAATCCGATTCCAGTAAAATGCTTTTAAATATATAAATATATGAAAGGTTTAAAATAAAAAATTATTTTTAAAATTGAGATTTAATAATTTCTGGAGACCTTGTAAAACACACAGCTTTTCTCCCCTTGGCAAATCTCTTTGTCATCCATTTGGCTTGATTTGTTTGCATCTCTGTTAATGGACTGGAGATCAGCTAACCCTAGAGGAAACAGAAGATTGCATGTTAAAATCCCCAGCTGATGTATTTTGTTTGACTCAGATGTGAACAGATTGCCAGGTTCAGGATCAAGAGAAAAGGTTCTTTTCCCCATACTGATGGATTAGGATTTGCTCATAGACTTTGCTTGAGTGTGTGTTCTGCTTCTTGTGGCCAGTCACTCAGGAAATGCTTCAAGAACTGTGGCATACAATAATATACCCAACCTGGCCCAGCAGCGCTTTACAGTGATGGCTGTTGATATTGTACTGCTACCTCTATTATAAGGTCCTGAGAGTTGTTTTACCTCTGTGGTACCTAACACTCCACAGAGCATCTGTTTTTTGGACCATTCTGACCTAGACCCCAACTGCTCAGTTACCCACGACTGTAGCAGGAGGGACCTGAAGGTCCCAACAGTCCTTCACAGGTGTCTTGCTGACTTCAGAATAATGCATGTAAGCCACTAATGTAGAATTTAAACACAATTATCTATGATGTTTTCTCAGTGTTGTTTTTTTTTTTTTTTTTTAATATCATTTAAAATGAACAATACTTTTGAGATCTAGCTGTAAAACACCACAGGTATGGTCTCATAACAGAGAAAAGTGAACTAAATCAACATTGAGGTGCATCATTCTGCCCTTCTGCCTGGAGGCATTCAAGGCCAGGCTGGATGTGGCTCTGGGCAGCCTGTTCTGGTGGTTGGTGACCCTGAACGTAGCAGTGGGGTTGAAACTCGATGATCATTGTGATGATCCTTTTCAACCCAGGCCATTCTAAAATTCTGTGATTCTTTTTGCAACTTTCTGCTGCAGCAAAAGCAGTTTTATTTGTTCTTCCTTTTTGTTAGATTAGTATTATGTATAATTCTGTTAGATTACTATTATATATAGTTAGATCAATATAGCACCCCAGCTCAGCTCATGAGATGATTATGTGGTTGGCAGTGGTGTTGTTGTTGACCTAGAACAAATGTAAGAAGTCTAAAACTGTGTAACTGATTTCTTTCTTCTCCATAACTTTTGCAGATACTAGGACTGCTGGTGTGGACCCTGATCGCTGGAACAGAATACTTTCTATATCCAGCCTTTGGCTGGGTAATGTTTGTAGCTGTGTTTTACTGGGTCCTCACTGTCTTCTTTCTGATCATCTACATGACCATGACCTATACCAGGATCCCCCAGGTGCCATGGACCACAGTGGTAAATACATCTGCTCGTTGTTATTTTGGATTTGCTGGGTTGTGAAGAGAATAAAATATTGATGCATTCTACAGCTGCAGTTACCCAATTGTACTGGTGCTTTCTGCAGTTTTTTTCCCCTAATTTCTGTGTCTCTGCATCCCTGCCATGTTTAACCTTCATACTACTCAGACACTACTACCCTTTTAGAATAGTTTTCTTGCGACATTTCACTGTTTTGTTCACTGATCAGTTTAGTGACTTGATTTTTAATAATGTGCGTGTGACTCATATTTACGCACAGTGGCCCATTTTTCACCCTGTAGTGATTACATCCCATGAAGAATGAATCTGTTGCAGTGTCTGAGCTATCAGACCCAGTTGTATGGCTTAAACAGTAGGAATCCCTACATGAATCAACACCATGAATTGGAAATGGTACCATGGATCTTAAAGCATGAGTCTTCCTCTGCTAAATGAGATGAAAAGGTTGTTCAGAGGTAGCAGCAGTCTCACTAGCCATGTACAGCCTACAGTGAAAATGGTGCTGCAAATTGTCAATGTTATATGTATGTAAAATACCTGCCATGTAATCCTTTGCTTTTAGCTCAAGACTGAATGAAAATTAGGTGAATAACTAATGTAATTAGAGCAAAAATTCACAGGCATTTGAAATTCAGCTCTAAGTTTTGTGGTTTGAAGAAACCCTGCTAGTTATACAAGTCAGCAGTGTATTTTTGCATGATTTTCATAATATGCTGATTTTCAAGATAATAGATTCTAAAAGTCATTGTCATATAAGCCAACTGGCTATTTGTGACCCATACAGGAATTAACATAAATTTGGTTTTGCATTTGTTTGATACAATGAAATACTGCTTTTCTCTCTTTTTCTACTAGCTATGGGTTATTAGTGAGAATTCTGCTATTCTTACGATAAAATATATTTGAATTCTGTGTTGCAAACAGTGTATGTGACTAAAATTGAATACACTTTTCACCTTCCCTTTTGTTGCTGTAATAAATAGCTAGCTATAGCAATTACTAATAACAACAACCAGGATTACGTTCAGATAGCTTCTCTGTTTTCAAGTTTCATGGCCAGCAATTACCTTTAAGGCTATAACACCGCTATAGAAATGTTGGATTATTTCAATTACAGCAGTAATGTGTCTGGGTACGGTTAGAAGTGTGTGTTGTTTCTTTTTTTCCCCCCATTCTATTAAATGTAAGTAAAGTACATTCAAAAGGAAAACATCTTTGTATCCATTTGGTTACAATTTCAGTTATTACCCTTCTTTTATCAGTTTAACACTTTTATCAGGCAACAGCTGCAAGTAAATGAGTTGCCCCTGATCTGTGTGGCAGACAAGCTGCAGCTCTTGATTAATTTCTGCTTGAAACTGAGTGCATTTCTTGCTCTGGGTTCCAAATGTATTGTAGATAAGATCACCCAAATGTAGGTCCAAAAGGTAGTCTCCCTCTGTAGTACAAGATAATTTGAAGAGAAAATGCAAAACAAACTAAAGATGCTTGCATTTCAGCTTCTTTTGCCCTGAGGTATTAAAAGAACTATTGGGAGCAGCCTGTGAATTGAACCTCTGCCACTCCTGGCTGACCAAGGTGTTCAGAGAGATGTTTTAAATGTTTCCATTGAGGCATGACACGCACCTTTTGAGTGACACACCTTTTGAGAGAGTTTACAGCCATGTTCTTCCCATTCTCCAAAGTATCGGTCTCTGCTAGTTATTGCTCTGCCTCCTTAGGCAACACTTAGCTCAAGCTGTGCCTATTGTATGCAGTACCAAAAAAATTACATCTGGACTTCTCTGTCATAAATTGGGTTTTTGCAGGTTAAGCACATTACCGAATTGCTTAAGATGCAGTTACTTTACTGCAAATTAACCCAAAGGATGTGCTTCAGAACTGACTCTTCTTAATAGGGCCAGTTCTTTGCTAAAACAATCAATGGAAGCTTTTAAAATCGGGTAGATTTGAATTTAAGAAGCAGATGGTAATTTAGCATGAACCATTTGGTTTGAGTAATATATTGGCAGTAACGGCCCAATCAGCTTGCATTGCATTCCATCTTCCCTAGCAGTGTTATTTCCCAAAGCAGCACTTCTAAAAAATTATGTGCTTTTTTTTCTACATGACAAGATATTGCAGGGATTTGTAGCTTTCCGGAGTAATTGAGTCTTTTTGCAACGGGAAATTTAAAAATAACAACAACAAATATTCTAGGCAATCAAATTCGAAGTTGGAAAATCAGTGCATTGCAGAAGTTGTGCTTTCCAGTTTTTGGCACCCTATCCTAAAATTGGCTGTTTGATATTTTATTACTATAATGCCTAGATAGAAAAGGTGAGATTTGTACAAGGAGATACTATGTTTTATTAGATGAGCTGATGCAGGCGAGATAAAAGCCACTCGCAAGTGTATGAATAAAACCTCCAGTCCCTGGTGCTGGGCTTCAGCCGAGTGCTGAGGCACTGCCCAGTGTTCTCTGCAGACATGTAGGTAGGTGGATCTTTTCCAAATGTCCTGAAGCTGCAAGGACTTGGAACCACAGTAGAATGTGAATGCTCTTCAGCTTGCGTGAATTTGGTCAGACCTCTCATAAACTGAGTGGATAACAGATGACAGCACAGCATGCTGCTCTCTGGAAGGGCTCTTAGCTGAGAAAGCAAGTTTCTGGGGAATGGCTTCCCTTCAGGAAGGTTTGAACTCTGTCCGTCATTAGAATGTGGGGCAGTGGGCCAGGCTCCACCGAGTCTGAATTAAGGTCTGCCTGAATCAAATGTCCTGGAGAAGGAGGTGAGGAGCTCCCATACCAATCACTCCAATCTGCTAATCTGAGCTTTGGTGCACTGAGGGAGTTGCAGAGACAGACACGGGTGCCTTCTGCCTTCTGAATTTCTCTCTTTTTTTTTAGATCATGGCGGAGTTCATGATTGGTGAATTCAGTCACGAATAATTGATGTACACCCCCAGCATCCACTGGGTCACACCGGGGAAATTAATAAGTTGGAGCTGCACCAGTCTGGCACCATTTAGAGAGTTGGGACAACGGAGTTAAGGCTTGTGATATGTGTGTGACGCTGTGGGGTGCAAACATAGGGCCAGAAGCTGAAGGGAGGGGACCATGTACAGCACAAGGACTTTGTCTAAATTCACAGTCACTAGTAGTTCCTGTGATTGTAACTAGGTACAAATTGTGTCATGGGTATTGCACTGCCATACGATACCTCTGAACTCCAAGTGTATTTTATGGCCAAATTCGTATGCCTTAGACAAGCAGCAGGGGGAGTTTTAGGGGATTTTTTTTTTCTTTAAACACGCATGAACTTCCTATAGCTGCGAGCAAGCAGTGAGTAAGTAAATGTCAAGGTATTACTTACTTAAAGAAAAAGAAACTCATACCTTTTCATTTGCCGTTTCTCAGATGTTCGCCCTCCTTTCCTCTCCTGTTGTCTCTCACATGCAAAACCAGAAAAAACTGTTCTTGATTATTCTCTGTAGTTTATGTAAGATTAAGGTCATCTGCTTTGCTTCTTTCATAGCAATGAGCATAGATTCCCTGAGACATTAACTCTTCTTCTGGGAAGAAAAAAGGCAGCGCCTGCCATGGATGGGTCTTTCAATGACCCACGTAGTCCACTCAGAGTGTTCTCCTCCTTGGTTTTCTGTTGTGGGTTTTTCTTTTCTTCTCTCAGAAACAGGCAGAAGGGAAAGTTACTGAATGGTGAAAGAATACTCACCAAAAACATTGTACCCGCTTTATTTCCTTCAAAAATGAAGACAAAGTTTTGGAAGCTCCATAAATATTGCAGTTGGGGGGGTGGTTTTCTTGTGGTTTTCTAATATTTTTACCGCCTGATATTTAGATTGTGATGAATAATCTCTATACCTGTTTTCAATTTCAGAAAACCAGTGTACCTGGGCTTAAGTTAAACTTTTCAGTATTTAGTGTGATGGAAAGAGCAGTTGGTCCAAAATGTGCTCTGATGTTCATGAATATTAAAAATAAGCAGTTAAATTCTAATCCTAGAGAGAGAAAGTTAAAATCATTAAGGATCACATTTTGTGCGTACATTGGATGCACGCATTATGTTTCAGAGAAGATTTTTGTAACTTTGGAACAGAAAATGGTAACAAATGTTTTTGCATATGAATTGATAACTTTATTTTATTTTTCAACAGGGTCTGTGCTTTAATGGGAGTGCCTTCATTTTGTACCTCATTGCTGCCATTGTAGATGCATCTTCAGTCACCAAAGAACTGGACAGTCACAATTACAACAGTTGGGCAGCTTCTTCAGTGAGTTCATTTTTTGTTTCAATCACAGTTAAACGTCTGACAAAGTGATACCAAACAACACCTCTCTGGCTGTGAGTGTTGAAATGCACACATTCTGGATTTCAAAAGCTGCAGATTGGAGTAGGGACTCGCACACAAAATTTATTGATAGCTGCAATTTTGTTTATAGGTCTTGAAGGCAAGTAGGAATTCAGCCAGGAGATGATAGTCACATCTAAAAAGGCTGTAATGCTTTTAAGATCAAACTGTTTTCCCCTCCCTGCCCCCAATCATTACTAGCTTTCTAGCAGAGGTTATGGCCTCTACCTCCGAGTGAACAAATTGGGTGAACACAAAGTTACTTTAGTGCACTCACACAACTTCCAAAGCAGTTTAAACTAACCCAGCTGACTCTGCACTGAAGTGGTTAAAGTGCATTTAACTTTTTGTTGGCTGAGCCACGCATAGAGCACCTGTGGGAAGGCCCTGAAATGGTACCACCATTTCTACAGCGACTTCCAAGCTCACCTTTTGATAATCTTGGGCAACACTTGAAACATCATGTAACTTCCAACTGTTTCTGACATTACCGACTTACTACTTAGATTTGGAAATCCAAAGTATTCAAAGTGGGTTAAAGCCCTCCTTTTTTTTTTTTTTAATTTTATAAGCACCGGATTAGGTGAAGATATTCTCTAGCTAAGTTAAAGGAGTTGCAAAAAAACTTTGCGCATTTTGTCAACAGCAGTCAAATTCAATTGTACTGGAGTAACTCTGAATTACAGCTACTTTGCTGACGGTTAATGCAGCTGCATTAACCTTTCTGGACTATTCACAAATTCTGTCTTTTGCTTGAGGCTCATTTTACACAGTGATGAACACAGAGACCTGAACACCTGCTCTGTTTTTGTCTTGGGAATGGTGTAACTATGTCCCTGTCACTTCAGTGGTGTTCAGGATCTTCACCTCTTGGCAGTTTGTAATTATTGATCTGCTTCTCAGCCAGTGGTGTTGACAGGAGCTTGCTTGCTGCTGGATAATCTTCCATGCTGATTCATGCTTTATGCAAAATGCATCAATGCTCATGGGATATTTGGAATCTCTTCTAATACCCCCTAATAATGTTCATCTAATGCACTGTCTAAATAAACTATTAAATGTAGATGTGCTCTCTGAACACATCAAGTGTTTTGTGGATATACGTTTATGAGAATTTAGCAAATCATCCATCTCCAATACTTGTTCTGTACTGGGAAGATTTTGGATGGAGCTTTTAGTTTCTAAAAAATTATTAATATTCTTTTGGTAAGAAGAATGTTAGAATTTTCTATTGTTACCAGTTTTTATATCATCATCTACAGGTTGTGGTGCCACAGATTAAATTTACATGAGATAAGACTCACCCAAAATCTTCTGTTGGAAGGCTCAGATTTACTGCCTTGTATATATGCCTAGTAATGCCTTGCTCTCAGAGCTGCAGTGCCTACCTAGGCCAGTGACAGAAGCAAGAAGTGTTACTAGAATCATAGAATATATTTAGATTGCAAGGGACCTCAGGAGATCACCTGGTCCAAACTCTCCTCCCCCAGCACAGGGTTAGCTTTCACCAGGTTGCTCAGGGCCTTGTCTGCTTGAATTCTGAACATTTCTGAGGATGGATATTCCAAAATGCCTCAAGGCCATATTGCCATATTTGATTTCTCTCACAGTGGACTTTTTTTTGCTAATATCTAATTGAAATTTCCCTTATTGTAACTTGTTTTTCTTCCCTCTTGTCCCTACCGCTGCCAACCTCCAAGAAGAGTAGTGTTTACCCTGTTTGCAACGTCAGCTTTATTTGGTTCAGTTACCAGCACAAAACATTCTGGTCTTATCATAAGCTATTTTGAACAACATGCAGTGATTAGCGGGAACTTAACCACTGGCACTGAATTGGACTTTATCAGTATAACTGAAATAGTTCACAGCTGTTCTTTTGCTTCTGGGTGCATATGCTGCAAGGACTTCGGAAGCAATACCACTGATACTCTGTAGTTCCTAAAAATCTTTGAATATAAAATAAATCTAGCCTGCTATAGAAAGCTTCTTCTGCAGTCACTTTCTGATAAAGCAGTGATATCTTAATGTGGCTGCTGTCACCGTCTGCACTGAGAAATAAATTCATTAGTAGAGGACCACTGGAATTACTATCATTTGGGAATATGCCTGGGCATGAATTTTTAATTTAGGTTTGCTCTAAATGACTTACCTGGATGTGCAGTGTGCCGCATTGAGGCACAGGTGGCCTTTAGGCAGTTCCTGGAACACAGCAGCACTGTGAAAGCGTTAGACTGAGCTCACACTGTCCCTTGGTCTTTACCAACAACTGATGTTAAAAGCTGCAAGTATAGCGTTGGTGGGCATCCAGTCTGTAGGATCCCTTATGAGGCAATATAATGTGGAGATAAGTGTTGAAATTGTCTATGTTTTATCTGCTTCTAAGGCCCACATTCCTACACAAAGCTTATTTAAACGATGTTGACTGTGATGGCAACCCAAATACAAGAAGGCCAGAGACCACCATTTTAGTAATTCTGCTACTTTTCTTTTATCCAAATACCATCATTAATTTTTC
Source organism: Alectoris magna (assembly GCA_030625065.1). Taxonomy (NCBI): domain Eukaryota; kingdom Metazoa; phylum Chordata; class Aves; order Galliformes; family Phasianidae; genus Alectoris; species Alectoris magna. Next base: position 109,149,826 of record CM060561.1, on the reverse strand, counting down.
ATATGAATGAGAACGCTCTCAAATATTTTTCTAACATATATTTTTACTCTTCTCTCCACAGTTCTTTGCCTTTGTGGTTACCTCCTGCTATGCTGGAAATACATATTTTAGCTTTATATCTTGGCGATCGAGAACTTTGCAGTAAAAACTGGGTTAAAATGAATTCTGTAGAATAAAACATCTTGAGGATTATACTCTGTTCGATGGAAACTTGGAACAAGGATTAGGTCTTCTGGAACATTTCTGTTGTAATTGAAGAAATATATTTAAACTTAGATTAAAATGAATATTTATAATATGATACCATATTTAGTGACATCTAACACTGACTTTGTGCTGTATAATAAAATTTCATACTGCTTCTTTTAAAATTAACACGGTATTTTTCTAGACATTGTATAGGTGTTATAACTAAACCTTCAATAAACTTTTCTCAGATTATGTGCCAGCTTTGTAAATTTAACTTTCTAAATGTTACATCTGTACTTTTGATAAGGAATGCTACAAATCAAAACTAAGATTGATACTGTATGTATACAAAATGACCCTTGTGAAGAAGAAAAATACCAAAGAGCTTTAAAGATAAATAAATAATTGACCCAACTTCGAATGTTTTGTAAACTGGGAGTAGAGGTTTGCTTACTTAGTCTCTTTTTCAGAGACAGATATTTACTATTAAGAATTGTGATGATTGTGTCAGTTTACATATTCCAGTAGTCTCTTTTAATCATGAGGTTGGTTTTGAAACCTATTAACAACGTAGACTTGAAGCTTGCTGAAGAAGTGGTATTAATGAAGCACATTAGTTAACTGGTTTCTCAAATCTAGCAGGTTCCAAGGCATAATTCTAGACAACAAACCCTTATTGCTCAATGGTTAACCTACAGAGAATATCACAAAATATCTACTGAAGGTAATACTTATTGTTTCTCTGAGGACCGAGGCTAGTCTGTTAGTTTGTAATATCGAAAATTTAGGCCTCAAAATGCTATCAAATGACATAAAGATTCAATCCATAGAAGAAATGTCAAGACCCTAGTAGTAGGAACAAAGAATTTTCTTACTCATTCCCTTTTTACTAGCCTGGTTTGTAAGTCGTTAGTTTAACAAATCAAGTTTTTAATTCGACTCATATTTAAATATCTTTGAGTTACGCAGAGGTACGATGGAAGATTATGACTTCCAAGACAAATACCTTTGCAAATGACTGTGAAATACCAATTACCCAAGGAATCTCTTCCAGTAATTATGTAAAGAGCAAGACTGTGATTATTTTGTGATTATTTAAAGTTTTCTCATTGAAGACTACTAGTAAATCCCTTATTCTTGCATTAAGGGGATTTGGACTTTTCCAGTCTTCAAACACTTTGTTGGACTAATATATTTGGTAGTAGAGAAATCTTGCTGCTTGCAAATCTTCCTTATTTTTCCCGTGAATAAATGGTGTATGCTTCCTTACTTGCACACCCTGCAGTTAGGAAATTTATCAGCAGCCAGCTAATTCTATTCTCAATCTCCTGGTTTTGTTCTTGATTATCTGTCAGAGTCACAGGATTTCGATACAAGGGAAGCCAAGATGTTATTTAAATACCTATATTTGTCTGCAAATTGCATCTGGCCTGCATAACAAAGGTCAAGCTGTCTCCTGCTTACTAATATCATCCAGTTCTGAGAATGAAGAAGGGTTACCAACTATGCATTTTATCTACACAGATAAAATGTGTCATTAAAATCCCATATGCTCTTTTCCATTGCTGGAAGAGAATCAAAGGCATCAAAATGATACAAATGTCAACTGAGTAAATGTGACTAGAAACACAGCCAAAATGAAAATCTCATGAGTGATTTCCCATTTGTGAAAATGCTTGAGTAGTAAGAAAAATTCTTTCTTGAAGGATATTTGATGTACATATCTAAGTTTAAAGAAGATGACTGTGTTTGCATAAATGTTTCGTGATTTTGTGATAACTGCGATGGGCTGGTCTAACGTCATAACCCAGACGACACTTGTGGATAGAGGTAGAAAGACAGAGATGAGCTTAGAGAGAGTAATATGTTTCATCCAGTGTACCTAAAACTATTGTGTAAACTGTGTGTTAGAAAACAGCCACTACGTGTTAGAGTAAACCCAAGAATGAAGGACAAAAAAATACAGTTGCAGGCTAAGGAATGCTACTGGCAAAATACCTCATCTCTGAACCTTCAGCCCTAATTCTCAAGAGAAGATGTGCAGAATGTCTCCCAGAGACAAGACTGGGAATTAAGTTTTTAATTCTGCTGGATTTTTAAAAGTACTAGGCGGGAATTTCTTTTATCTTTGGCTTTCTTTGTTTCACAAACCATAACTTAATCTGCTTTGTTCTTTGGAAAGATAACCATCTTACTTTGTATGCTATTTCTCATCTTATTTCTCATCTCTTCTGCAGCTACCAACTGTTTTTCAAGCAATCTGAATATCTAGTTAAAGTTGGAGGAATCAGTAAAAGCTGAGAATTAGTTCTGAAGGTTGCTGCTTCTACTTCAGGCCTAATGAAAGGTAAAAGCTTCCAAAAGGTTATCAGTTTCTTCCAGGTGCATTAGTCTTAAATACTGACTTGCCAACTATGACCCATGTTTCTGTATGTTCTAATACTGATAAAGAAGATAACCTAGCAGTAGTTTATCATAAAACAGTTTTTAAAAGATTTTTGGTTGCAGACATTTCTTTGTGTTCATAAGATAGTAAGAAGCTTTTTTTAAAAGTACAGCTGGGATCCGATGAAATCATTAGCCAAATTCTTGACACAGAGATATTGAGAAGAATTGAAAAAAATGTTAGGCAACTTGCAAAATAAGAGTATTTGACATTGTAAATAATGTGTTCCAGGCAAAAGGTATCTCTAAAAAACCTGAGGCACTCACATAGGCATGTGAGGTGCTAGGGAGTAAGGATACTTGCTGTTAACTTTTGGGCATCAAATTTCATTAATTAAAGAGTTGTTGGTGGGTCATCATCACCATACATAATGCATTTACAATGATTCAAGTAAACAGCAGAAGAACTGTAATCAAAACTTGAAATTCAGAAGTGTCTCTGGCTTGGGTTTGTGCCAGTGGTTTGCAGAAGATGGCCATGTTCTTGAGAGGAAAATGCAACTATTCTACGTGCATTAATGTAAAGGCATTTCTATTGCACTGGGTTGAAATGAGAAATTCATGAGAAATTAAGAACTAAAGCAGCTGAATCAGCGGGAAAGAAAGACTTATCTCTTAATGGGAAGTACAGAGATAACTAGAACCTTCCTCCATAAGGCTTACAAGAAAACCAGTTTTGAAAACCCTTCTTTCTCAGCAGCTACTGTTTTACTTCTGTGTGAATTGGCAGTGTTGTAGCTTTGATATATAATGACAGGAGTTAAAATTCGATGGGAGAGGTACTGCCTTTTATTGCAGCTAGTAGCTTTCCTCATTGAAAAACAAAGAGTGTGCTGCTTGGCCTTTTGCTAGGCAGACTGTTGGACTAGATGTTCTTAGGGGTCTTTTCCAACCTTAATGATTCTATCAGTAAAGTCAACCCACCAGAGGGACAGGATGCCATTCTGAGGAACCTAGACAGACTTGAGCAGTGGGCCCAGATGAATCTCATGAGGTTCAACAAATCCAAGCGCAAGGCCTTCCACCTGGGTCAAGGCAACCCCCATTACCAGTAAAAGCTGAGAGATGAAAGGATTGAGTGCAGACCTGCTGAAAAGGACCTGCGGATACTGGTGGATGCGAAGCTGGACATGAGCCAGCAGTGTGCCCTCGCAGCCCAGAGAGCCAACTGTATCCTGGGCTGCATCAAAAGAAGTCTGGGCAGCAGGGCAAGGGAGGTGATCCTGCCCCTCTGCTCTGTGCTGGTGAGGCCTCACCTGGAGTATTGTGTCCAGATGTGGACTCCTCAGTACAGGAGAGACATGGACCTGTTGAATTGCATCCAGAGAAGGACAATAAAAATGATCCATGGAATAGAACATGTCTCCTGTGAGGACAGGCTGAGAGAGCTTGGGCTGTTCAGCCTGGGGAAGAGAAGGCTGTGGGGAGACCTGAGAGCAGCCTTTCAGTATCTAAAGGGGGAGCTACAAGAAAGAAGGGAACACGGTCTGTGGTGATAGGACAAGGGAAAGTGGCTTTAAGCTCGAAGAGGGGAGATTTAGGTTAGATATAAGGAAAAAATATTTTACAGTGAGGGTGGTGAGGCACCAGAATAGGTTGCCCAGTGATGTGGTTGACGCCCCATCCCTGGAGTCAGGACACTCCTGACAAACTTCGCCCTCCGCTTCCCCACCGCCCCCGGGCCCCGCCCCCCCCGCTGCCCCGGGGCGCCGCCCGGCCGGCGGGGAGGTACGCCTCTCCGCTCCGCCCGGCCCCTCCACAGCCGCGGGCCACCGCCCGCCCTCCTTCCCTTCCCTTCCCCTCCCGCCCCGCCCCGTCCCGTCTCGTCCTGTACCCCTTCTCCCGGTCCGGGCCGCAGCAGAGCAGCGGAGCAGCAGGACAGAGCCATGTCTCACGGGGCCCGAGTGATCCGCACCGGGGTGAGCAGCGCGGGGCCCGCCGCGCCGCCGTCGGCCGCCGCCTCCTCAGCGGGTTCGGACGCGGAGCTGGTGGACGGCGCCTATTTCCGCTCGTGCGCCGGCATGCTGAAGGTGGCCCAGATGGTACGAAGCCGGGCAGGGGCGGGTGGCCTTGGGACCCTCGGCCCGCCGCTTCTCCGGGGCGGCGGGTAACAGCGGTTTTTGCTCTGAAGCCCTCGCAGCTGGCGGGAGGAGGAGGGAGACCAGTTTCTCTCACAACGCCAAGTGCGAACTCCCGTCAGAAGCAGCCTCCGCTTTTCCTTCACTGGTGGAGACAGATGTGTGCCAGCCTGGGGGAACGCTGCTTGTGTGGAGTGCTGCACTGTGCTGCTGGGATATCCAAAGCCAGTGGTAATGATGAGCCTTGACAACTCTTTGTTATTAATCATAATTTTGGCACAGCAGCGTGAAGGCATCAGGTGTTGCACATCAGCGGTCCGTTAGCTGTGGTAAGTTTTGGGAGCAGAGGAGGCCGAGGGCCGTCTGCGAGGCCGGGGTTGGGGTGAGCTCCTGGGCCAGGAGTGGTGAGGTATCACCAAATTGCAGGAACTCGGGGGAAAGCCATCACAGAGCACTGCTGGGATCACTGCCAGGGTCACAGCTGGTGCCTCAGCTTGAACCTTTCTCCATCCAGATGTGGAGAGGTCAACAGACAGATAAGCTCTTTTATCATTTCTGTGGCACGCAGTTCTTGGTCCGTGGAGTGATTTGCCAGCTGAGTTCCCGTATGGCACAGAGTAATGATGGGTACCCAGGAAAGATCATGTGCAATGTGTGTGGCGATGCCTCCTCACGTATATTCTCATCCTGCAAAACCATGCAGCTCTACAGGTTTCCATGCTGGAGATATTCCCTCAGTGTTTGATAGCTCCCAGCGTCATCTTTTTTTTTCTCTCTCTCTTTTCTTTTCTTTTCTTTTCTTTTCTTTTCTTTTCTTTTCTTTTCTTTTCTTTTCTTTTCTTTTCTTTTCTTTTCTTTTCTTTTCTTTTCTTTTCTTTTCTTTTCTTTTCTTTTCTTTTCTTTTCTTTTCTTTTCTTTTCTTTTCTTTTCTTTTCTTTTCTTTTCTTTTCTTTTCTTTTCTTTTCTTTTCTTTTCTTTTCTTTTCTTTTCTTTTCTTTCCTGCATTTATTTATCTAGTCTTTTTTTGATGCTGTATAAGTCCTAAACAGAAATTAAAAGCTACAAATCGTTTGAGGTTACAGTGTAGTAGTGTCAGATCCTAAAGTTCCAATGAGGGATGTAACTGATGACACCGGACATGGCTACCTGCAGCTGCTGAGCATTTGTACTGCAGTTGTCCCTCACTGCGTGTTCAGCTCAGTAGCAGTGCCAACAGCTGTCTGCTGCGTTCTCTTCTCTTGGGCTGTTCCCAAACCATCATGAGGATCTGGAGTATCTTTCCAGGAGATAAAATGATGCTCTTTTGAAGGCATGTCTCCATTGCCGGTGACCCTGCAGTCCAAAACTGTAGACTTGTGCTTTACTGATTAAGTAGAAGCCCACTTATCTTTTCATTTTCACCACCGTGGAAAGAACAATTCCTTTTATGGACTAGAAGGACCTAGTCCTCTCTGCTGTCCATCCTGATGTGTCTTCACTACGCTTCCTACATGTTACTCTTAAAGCTCTCACAAGTGTGCATATTTGTGCTGAAGTTTCAGCTTTGGTGTGCATGGAAAGTGTGGAATGCATGCTTTACATACTTTACATAGTCTAATGTAACGTATGTAAATGTATTTAAATGTATGCAAGGGTATGCAGTAGTGTAATATTTAACATATTTTATATGAAATAATATTTTATGAATGCTGTGCAGTATCAATACCATTAGAATTTAAGCTAGTGGTTTTCTGTGCTGATTTGACAAGTTCCCATGAGCCCTCCTCCAACTTTACCCTCTTACATTTTTCTCCATTCCAGCTTGCTTATAAATAACATCAGTAGGAATTACTTCAGCTATCCAAGGGGCAGATTAAACTCTTCTAATGTGTTATCTTGGTAATGTATTCTTCTCAAACAGTTTCCAAAGAAAACAAAATGCTTGTGCTGCAGCGTGTAGAAATGACCAGGGCAAGCTAGTTTTAGATCAACTCCTCAGTGTTTATCTAAAAATCATCTTTTATCAGAGATTATTTTCACTATATCTATAGATCTGCTTTTATTAGCATGTGGTTCTTCTGGTGTTGGCAATATCTGTGTTTGATCAGAATTCTCTGTGATAAAACTGTAAACATTCCTGGATTAATGTTAGTGGGGATAGTGGGACTGCAGGCTTCTTAGGAAGGAGAACCGTTATGCTGACAGAGAACAAAGGTAAGTTGTTTTCAGATAGACATACAATGTGCTTCATAGGGTACTGCGCTTCTGAATGGTCCTGGTTACAAAGAAGGAGCACTACTGCATCTTTTCCCCTCAAATCCCTTTGCCAAGAAGTAAATGGTATGGGAGAGAACAAGAAGCAAACTTTATTTCTTCACTTATAGTAATGCTGAGGGCTGTTTGCAAGCCCCAAAATTAGCAGAAATAATTTGATTGTATGCATGAAATTATTCTAATAGATGGCATCAATGTGCTAGGGTAATTGTACCAAGGAAATAGGGGGTAATGTCACAGGTTTTCTTCTGTGAGGAGGATCTTAACACAAGCCTTAAAATTCAGCAGTCTCATGCAAGATGAGGAGCTTGTCCAGGAATCTGATCATTACTGACTCCATGTTACCAATTCTTTCCCTTTGAGTTCTTCTGGGTCATATGAAAGCTCGTGTTGGCTGTAGCATCTAGTATAGACTGAAATTAGGAAGTAAAAAAATAAGTTTCGTGCCTGTGAGCCTACAAACATTCCTTTATTTTGCATAATTACAGCTTTGAGAAGGTAATGCATTTTATGCATTGAGTTCCTCGCTTTCTAATATGCAAGGAATGCTCTACGTAGATATTTTGAAAATACAGTGGAGGAGAAAAATAGTTTGTTACTTGTGCACTTTACATGGCAATAAGGCAGTTTGACAGCTGTTTTTCATGTATGAGCATCAATAATGTTAATAGGGACTCCTTTGTCAAAATCCGGTCTGAATTGATGTTGTGCTTTTAACAAGAAGTTATGACGTATCTTCAGCATTTGACTTCAACTGGTTTAGCTTAAAAAATGCTCTTCCTTTTGTTTCTTCTTTCATTCTTTTTTTGTGTTTGCAGTTTTGCCTGTATCTTTTGTACTCACAGCATTACATGCAGGATCGTGCTGTGGTTATAGAGCAGCAGCGTGCTCACCAAGTGCAGGGGTGTGTGTCTCTGTGTGCGCAGTCCACATGACCACAAAGACTGAATTTGAAATAAAGCCAGCTTGGCAAAATTGCCACATATGGCACTTTTCAGTACACCCCACTGACTATGCTGGTTTGTTTGAAGCATGTTTGTTCCGTGTTCGTGCTACTGCTGGCTTATTTTATTGCAGGATTTTCTGGGTACTCAGCTTCAGTAGTTCTCAGTCAGAGGGTACCAGGAAACCTTTTGAGGTCTCCTGTGCCCTTAGAGACTGTTTGGAGCTCTTGCATGCAAGAAGAGGCGTCACAGCACAGTATGTGCTTCTGCAGGTCTCGGACTTCTCAAACCATTCCAGGACTGTTCCTTGCTTCTGGATCCTGAGAGGAATGGGAGTGACCCGTGGCCTCTCTGCCCCTCCTTCAGGATGGGCTACGGTAACTGTGACCCGAGTCCAGACTGAGGGTGGATGTCCACACAATAATGTCATTGTTACCAAGCAGACAGTGGTTCTGGTACAGCAAGCACAGCCATAGCATACGGTGTGTTAAGCTAAGAACCATCTTATTCAATCTGAATCAGGAAAGAGCAGTTTCACCAGATGCAAAAAGAAGAAATCTTGTCAAAGCTGGGGAAAATAGCATAAACCCAGTAAAAGTTGACTTAACAGCATTGTTTTTAACTTGTTAAAGTTGCTAAGGCGATAGTTGAAGCTCTTTTGCTGGGTAAATATTTCACTTCCCAGGTGTTGACAAAAGCAGTTACATACTTGATATCTGAATGGCCCACCAAGCACCCTCTGAGCAACAGAGAAAAACTCGTAGTCAAAAGCACTGATATAGAAAAAGGAAATGCACAAAAGCAAATGCTGTTGGAGTAGCTCTCTAGTCATTCCAGTCTTTTAACTTGAGCCCAAAATTTCTTTTGTCTATGGAGTTGGTTGAAGTAAATGATGTAGTTCTTTGCCGCAATGTGTTGGTGATGTATGACTTTGCTTGTATGGTAATAAGACTTTTTAGTCAGGGGATATATACGGAGATGCTGAAATTGTAAACTTTTCTCCTACGTAGACTGTATGTTCAATTTTCTTCCACAATTACTCTGTCCATAGTTCTTCCAAAGGAAAACAGCGGCCAGAAGTAACAAGCTTGGCTGAAAGTTGCCAGATGCTGACCTGCCAAGCTTACACTCAAACAGGTCTGTGTTCTGCTTGTCTCTTCTTCCTCGCTCATAACAGTAAGTGGGAAAAATGATGCTGCTCAAGCTAACAGTGATGTCCTGATGTATTACACAAAAAGTCTCATTAGAGGATTTGAAGTAGTAGATGAAGTAATAAATAAGGAAAAGCACTTTGAAAATGTGTGGCTATCCTCAGCCTGCAGCTGTGTGATAAATTACTGGCTGAAGAATTAGGAATTGAATTTATTTTTTAATTTTAGCAGCTGAGTTATTATTCTCAGGCCAAGGTCGGGCACATGTATTGTAGGTGCTCATTGCTGTTCTACTAGATGTCGCAGTGAAGAGACCTTACTTGGCATACTGGCCGTAGAGATAGAAGTTTGTCTATGTCATAGGTGCCTCAAAAGTAAGCGAGAGCATTTGAGTGAGGAATGCCCAAGCCTCGTAATTAAAACCCATAGGTCTGGGAAGTCCTGTTATTTACACTCTGAGATCACTGCAACAGGCTGGCTTGGCCAGGCATACTTTTTCCATTCCTCTGCTCAGGGTGGCCATACAATTTCTGCCCAGGTATTTGCATATAAGCCGGGAGCAGACAGCATGTTCCCTGTGTGCTTGGTGGTAGGCTGACATGGTTTTATTTGATGGGTCAAAACTTCAGAGGCAGCGGCAGTGGAAGGAATTTTCTCCCTGTGCTGCCATTCTCAGCTACAGTGATGCAGCTGTTTACAAGATTGTGCAATACGCCAAACCAGGGAACTGATGTAGCTTTACTTTAACTCTCCTTCACTTTTCTTCTTTCATAAGAGATTTGAGGGTACAGTGCAGCCACAGAGACTGTTGTCAGGAGCAGCCAGTGTCTGGGATAGAATGGCAGGAGCTGCATAAGCATGAATTGGTTCCACATGCTTCAAGCCACCAGCTAAGAGTTTAGTCCTTTTCTGTTTTTTTTTTGTTGTTGTTAGGGAAAGGTTTAATTACTAGGTTACTCTCTGTCTAATTGTTCAATTTCTATATTTTTCAGCAAAAAAAAAAAAAAAAGAAGAAGAAAGAAACTAGTGAATTTTCTGATGCTTAAACTGCTCTAGAAGGCTAAAAAACCAAGTCCAGTATATTGCTGTTTTAAAATATTAGGGAATCTTTGTTCCAAATGTGTTAGTGAATGCTTCCTTTCTTTCCAGAAGAGGCTACCTGCGAGCACGGAATCGGAGCTGTCATGCTTTGCTCACTTGGCTCACCCATTAGGATTTGTTGTAATACATTCATGGCATGTGGTGCTCTTTGTGTAGCTGTGACTGAACAAGGTCTAGTAAGTACATTTTCTGAAACCAGAAAAAAACAGGAAGTGAAGCCTAGAAATTTACCACATCTCCTGAGATGTGTTTAGCATGCTTGAAAGAGCAGAGTGAGGTACTGGCAGTGGTTTTCTGGCACATGTGTTTCACAGGAAGTTAGATTTGCAGTAGCATTTTCAAATCTCTGCCAGGTGTACATGGTATCTGTGGGTTGTTAGATGTGAAAAGCATGGATTCTTATTGCTTGGTAACTTTCCTAAGTGCTAATATGCCATATCCCCTCACCTCCCTCTTTGGAGACAGTGTCCCTTTGGACATCCATTTCTCCTGCCAAGGGGAAATGAAAACCAGTGGTTCAGTTCTGTGTGAGTGTGGTCTTTAATAGCTCAGAGCCTAAAAATGTCGAAAATTCCCTTTTTGAGCAGATCCTGCTCCTGCGGCCCTGGAACAATCCGTGTGTCTCATCATGATCAGGGGAGCCATGAACATACTTCAGTGAGGTCAGTGTGCCTGACCATGATGATGTTAGGTAACAGCTCTACATTGCCTGGACAAAGCAGTGTCGGCCCCAAAAGCCAGACAGTGTTTGGCTACTATGAGTAAGTGTTTCCTCCACTCCCCTCCCTTGGGTGTACTTGTAGGGCATTCTCTGTGGCTGAGCCTCTCCTTCGCATGGTTATCACATCACGTGCACTGTGGGCTTGTCCTCTTTTGTGGTGAGATGTAAAGTATACAGCAGCCAGAAATTGCTGCTCTCTCTATGCAGAGATCAAACTTTAAAATTGCTGTGATTTTCTTCCACACACCTGCGTGCTTCCTCTGTTCTGCATAACTCAGATTCCAAGGAATCATCACAGCTGAAACAATTTTCTGCGCTGCAGTGCTGGGAATTTGATGAATACAGTGGCAAGTACAGGAATGTCTGACTGGCCCAAGCCAGGTGGCTGCAGCCTTCAAAGCCATAGCAAGTTGATCTGCTGTTCTTGTACTTAAGGCTTCTTTTTCTGCTCATAGCTTGACACAAGGAAAATGGAAGTGTGACAATGACAAGATTGAGAAACTGCTTCAAGAGGAATTCTCTTGGAATGTTGTTTGGTTTTATTTCAGTACCATTTCTGAGTTCATGAAACAAATGCTGACAGCTGGAAGGGAAAGAGAGCATTAACCTGAGATGATCAGCAGCAACTGAAAAACTACAGAAAGGCTTCGGATGCTGTCCTGTAAGTCTGTAATCAAATTCACCCAGAACTGGGAAGGCCACTTGAAGAAGCCTCTCATCTGCTAGGGAAAAACCCAGTCCCCAGCTGCTGTTTGTCACCTGCTGGCTAATTGAGCCTTTTGTAGATAGCTTGAGCGTGGCTTCCTGGTAGCAAGGGCCATGCCATCACTGAGTGTTTGTGTGACCTGCCGGGCAGTGGTACCACTGGGGAATCTCATCTATTATCTCATCACCTTTAATTTCTCCAATGCCTTGCCAAGCACTAAGTGTGTGCACTTAGAAGAGGTCATTCTGCTGTGTGCTAAGGCCCTGTCTCATCCATCAGCTGGGTTGTGATGGTGCTGGTTGATGTGGAAATTGTCATGATGTTAGCATTTTGGGGAACATTTCACCTGGTTTTTTTCCTGATTTAAAAAAAAAAAAAAAAAATGTACCAGCACAGCTAACAGCATAGACTTCAGTGATGTTAACAGTCTCCTCTTGTTTGAGGAGACCTTGCTTAAGGCTCCATTTCCATGGCTCACAAAGCCTTTACTGAAGATGACAGATACAGGCTTTTTAACAGCTCTCTGTGCGATTGCCAGATGTCAGTGTGGTATTCTCTGGGGCTGGGAAAAGGGGTGACAGGTGCTAACTGAAGATTCAAGTCAGCCAAGCAGTAAATGCCTCAGACAATGAGAATGAGTTGTTTTGTGAGCAGCATTCGTAAGGAGAGGGATGAACAAATTGTTTGCTGAGGGTTACAGGTGTGGGCACCGAGACTTTCCTGAGCAGTTTGCAAGGTGCTCTTTATCTCATTAACAGCTTTCAGGACGATGAGATTCCATTTTTTATTTTCTGTGCACCCGGTTTGATAGATTAGTAGGAAGTTGATTGCCACGAGGTGCTGGTTTTGTGTTTCATGTTCCCATTCGAGCTTAAAGTAGGTGTGCCCTGCTAGGTATGTGTTGGATACCCAGGTCAAGTAGGAGGCTTTGCAGTTCATAGTGCAGAGTTTGTGGGGGTTTGTTAACCACGAACACCATGTACATTGCACTTCATGCAGACAGTCCGAGCCAGGCTTGGCTGGCCAGCCAGCGTGGGCTCCTCTGTAGGTGGTACTGCCATGCATGGTGGCTGCATGCATTTTTAGATAGACATGACCTTTATGTACAAGATCTGTCTGGCTCACAAGTATGGATTAAACTCTTCCCACATTGTGTATTACTTATAATATGGGACTTCATTAGCTGTCTAAAGGGGAAAGCAGTACAACTCAGTGTACAATGAGAATGATTCAGAATGGTGGTTTCAGAGCTATCTTGCTCCTTCTCTGTGTATTTCTTTTTGGCAGTCTGAGTGGAAGCAATACAGGTGAGCTGGGAGAGACTGCTGGAGTGGGTGGCTGTTCCACTGGGGCTGTTACATGCACAAGGAGTAACATCTTATTAATAGATGAATGAGTGGCATGTTCACAAAGTATACGGGTCTTCTGGTCTTGTTCAGAACAGCATCTCTAGGATTTGTGGGTACCTAGAAAGGCATAAAGACCTCTTTGAGAGCTAGAAGGAAGGCAGTTGCCTTTCCCAGAGTTAAAATCTTGGTAGAACATTTGCTGTATTTAGAATTCTGGCCATATCGTTTGCAGAGATGTTGAAAGTCAGCTGTGCTATTAATAATCTTTTGCAATGAGTTTTATGTGTTTTGGGAATTGTTTGTGACTTGAATATGGCACTTGTGTGCTGTTACTCAATTATGACTTAACATATTGCTGCAGTAATAGGGGTTTTGTATGTATGTTTTTACGTAGATTGGAAAAACTTGCTGATTATGATTTTACAGTTGGAGTGTTTTAAACGAAATTTGATTTATAAAACAAAGCAGAACCTAGATCTTCTAGTATTGGTTTAGAGAGAAAAGAAATAAAGTTATGAGCCTCTTGTTAACAAACTTACTTTGCTCTTTTAAATTATTTCACCGCTAGATGAGAATCTAGCTTGTTCTTTGCCATGTAACAGCGAAGTTCTCAGCTTTCAGCTAATGATATACAGCACTGCATGGTGTCTTTCAGTGCGGCGTGGTGTGGTGGTGCGGGCAGCTTTGGGGTGTGAGGCAGGGAGCTGACTAAGCTGACAGTGGTGGGACTGATGCATTGTTTGCACTGTGTCTGCAGTAGGCGTGACTTAGCTGGTTGTTACAGAGAAGTGCTTTTTTTATTAATCATGGCTACCATCCTGCAACAAGGGCTCCTTAATAATGTCATTCACATGCTGGTTCTGTGATTACCTAACATCCTTTGCTGTCAGCAGGTCCTGTGCCAGAACAGATAAGGAACTTATTAATAAATGAGGAATACCGCTTCCTTTTACTTAGGCTTGTCCTCTTATCTGGGCCTTATAGGGTCAAATAAGATTATTTTGCCTTCTTGTCACCCTTCCACCATTCATATCTTCAATAAATAGCTGTGGATGGCAGTGCACAAGAGAAGTCACTTATCACAGGCAAGGCAGCCTCCTTATTTTAGCAAACCAGCCAGACAAGAGGAAATCTGCCTAGACGCAGGGGCTGAGAGTTTGTTGTGCAGCCGAAGACTGACTGCTTCACAGACCCATGCACTTGAAGATTGCTGATTTCGTCTGTCATTAGGGAGGTTTTAGCTGGACTGGATTCTTTATCATTTTTTCCTTCTTTGAAGTGTGTGCTTGGCTGTTAGACCTCACATTTCCTTTGGAAGAAGAAGATTTTGGTTACAACATCAGCCAGCTTTGTTGCTTAAATTAGCTGAACTGGTCTTGCATGGATTATGCTTGTAACCTTGACCTGAGCTTTGTCTATCTTACTGCTTTGGGAAGCTGTTCTAAAAACTGTTTGATACTGTCCAGAAATATGTCGTTAGTAATATAGGTGTTGCTTCAGTGTGTTGTGGTGTAACATTCATAAATACACAAAATGTGGTAGTACAGCCGCAGCCAGTGACAGCTCTTCTCTGTGCGGGACACCTAAGCGGGACATGGCTATCATTGGCACGCTTAGGATGGAAAATTCCACATTCTATTTTGACTGGTGTCACAAGCTGAAAGCTTTGACTTTTTTTTTTCATTCAAATAAAAGAGGCATTTAGCTCTTATTATATTGCTTCTTAAAAAAGGCTGTAATAAAACTTGAGTGAGTCACCACTGCCCCTTACTCCAAATCTGAAGACAGACAGCTTCTGTACAGTTGTTTGCACAAAACTTGGGTAAGTTGTAAGAGAGGAGGAATTAGATTAAGGAGGAGGGAGCACTGGAGCAGTACAGTGGTTCAGCAGTGGTCCACCAAGTGCAATGGAGAAGTCTTTCACTGCTGTTTATAGCGTTCAAGGGAAGATGGAAAAAAAAAAAAAAGAAAAGAAAAAAAGGTTGTCTCTGTCTTCTAGAGAATGTAATTCCTTTCCGAAGAAGGATGGAAAAGAAAAGCATTTTCTGATATTTCACACACTATCAACTACAAGCTGGGGGCTGGTAAACCAGAGCTGCTGCCTACAGTATTGGTGCAGTTGTAGTAGCACTCTGAATCCTGTCCCCTGACCTCTTCCCCCTGAACTGTGCTTTGAGACAATGTCTCGTTTGCCTGTACACCCAATTAGTAAATGGCACTTTGGTTAGTGGGCTTCTGGGGCTTCTAGTTTCGTGTGCACCTTGGCTGGCACTGCCACCTGAAAGGAACGTCCTTGTTTCTTCTCCCAGCTGCTTGTACCATTCCCTCTGTCACCTTTCCTCTTGCACTGGCACCATTGTTGTGTTCCTGCGCTAATTATAGAACAGATTACAGCTGGAAAAACAATTCATGCACAGGGGAGGACATGAACACAGGCAGAATCATTGTGTTGCTATGTCAGTTCTTCAGTTTTCTTTGACCTTACGATACTCTGTGTTGGTACTACACAAAGTGGCTGAGTAGAAAGGCTAGGAATTGCTTATGGCATTGCTTTGGCTTAGATGCATCAAACTATACCCCTCTGGCAATATTTTTACTTACCTAATTGCAGTGCATGTCCTGATGCAAGGGCATGGAGAAGATAGCTAGGATATATTAAAAGAGGGAAATATTGTGTTTTCAGATGCATGGAGGGAAATTTGGATTCTTTGGAAAGAATGAGATACAGAAGAGAGGAAGTACAGAGTATTGTGTAGGGAGCGAAGAAGAAAAGAGGAATAATAAGGAAAACAGAAGGAAAAAATCCATGGAATTGAAAAAAAAAACTTATGGAAGAGCGGAGCAGAGGGGAGTATAGCCAAGAAAGAAAAGAAGATATGCAGAGAAAAGCAAGGAAGTGGTTTTATATCGCGTAATAAAATAAATGGAAAAATAATGTAGTGATGGGTAGATTATACGTGTCAATGCGTGTGTCATGGTATTACTCAAAATCTTTGAGACAAGAGTTACAATGTTTCTCCAGAACTAGTTATCTCAATGCAGATTTGATTCCTATCTACCTTATCTTTCTTCCCAACGGTTTAGCTGGCATTTCACATCTTATTTTCTATATGGAAAAAGAAAACCATAGCTAAAAGTCATGTGGTAAGACAGCGGTTTCAAATTATCAGTTCAGGATATGATCTTGAGACTTGCAAGAATTAAGGTTTTTTAGTACTGCTGTTGGTAGTACAGCAGCAGCTGGAAGTCCCAGGCTTGAACAGCCAGTGAGGTGGGCTGACCACAGCCAACAGCTGGGCACCCACCCTGGCTCTCATATGCTCCCTTTTCCTCTGGGGTGGAGGAAAATAATAGAAAAATAGAAATAAATAATATAGAAATAGAAAATAGAAGTGCATCTCATGGATTTTGATAATGACAGTTTCAAAAGGAAAGCAAAAGCTGTGCGTGAAAGCAAAGCAAAAAGAGGAATTTGTTCATGTTCTCCCCATTGGCAGGCGGGTGCCCTGTCACTTCCTGGAGAGCAGGCTCTCAGCACTCATAGTGGTTGTTTGTGATAAGACAGAGACAATAGCCAGGAACATCACCCCATCCTTCTCCTTGCTCTGAGCATGTTGCTGAGCACTGCATCACATGGCCTGGAATATCCTTGGGGTCACCTCGGGCAGCTGGCTTGGCCATATCCCCTACCAGCCTCTTGCCCACACCCAGCCTGCTTGCTTTGTGTAATGCAGAGAGAAAGCCTTGCCACTGTGTGAGCACTGCTCAGCAATAGGCAAAACACTGATGTGCTACCAACACTCTTCTAACCACAAAGGCAAAGCGCAGCACCAAGTCAGCTATTGTGAAGGAGGTTAACTCCTTCCCAGCCAGACCCAGTACACTTCCACTGTACTGGGTGCTGTGCAGACACTGTGAGAAAGGATAACCCTTACTCCATGGGCATTATCAGAGTAGTGAAAGAACAGCTGGATGCAGGTCAGTGATGATGCCTGGGAAAGAACAGTCAGGAATGGTCAAGAGGACGAATAGTGGCCTGAACTTTGCAGCTTATGTTTCCAGTTAGAAAACGGGAGTCTATTTGAGATGTATTTGGGGTATTTTCTTTGCAATACATGATATCAGTTTACTGTAAGTAAGTGATAGCAATATCCTTAATTGAATAATACCTGCTTTCACAAAGCTAGCTGATGTTAAGCAAAACACACTTGTCTTAATTGTCTGATGCTAAGCAAAACATACTTGATGCTAAGCAGAGCATCCTTTATCTACTCATGGAGCCCAGTATATAATTGTTATCTGGGTCAGTGTGAGTGCCTTCCCCAGTATATCACCCTACAAGGACTTATTACTAGGTTAGAAAAACAGGGATCTAAAATAAAAAGAGTTGTTCATCATTGCAAACGAGCTATGGAAAACTGCCAACTTGAACAAAGAAGAGGAGGGCAATTTGTGGTCATGAAGAAGACAACTGCTTACTTCATTCCCTGAGGGTGTTGAGACCACCACCCAAAATCACTGAGCATATGCAAGGAGGCAGGACCCTATGTTAATGATTTTGGAGGGGATTATTGAGTATGTATGTACTGCCCAGGGGAAACCTTTGCATACGTAACACAAGTAACGTATATAAGCTGAAGGTCTTTTGTGCAAGGTATGCATGGTTAGGGTGGAGATAACTTCTCAGACATCCAACCTTGTAAGTAAAGAATGCCTGCTTGCCAACCCCACTTTGGAGTCATTGGAGTTAGTGAGTTTACTCCCGGATTTCAGATGACAGTAGTCAGGAAACAGACACTAATTACTATTTTACAGTAAACTAGGATACTCATTTTTATTAATTGTGTGGAGTAATGGCAAAGAATCAACCCAAAAGCAACCCAAAAAGACTAACCTTTTCCTACCCTTTTACTTGTTCCCTGACATCTCCCTTGGTGTTTTAGGATTTTTTTTTTTTTTTATATTACTACTTGACACTTATCTGTTGCATCAATCTATAGGTGGAATTTTTGTTGGTTTACTTTTGTCTTTTGCTGCTGTTCCATTTTGGTTTTCATGGGCATCTGTTCTCATTTACACTATAAACGAAAACAGTCATCTTGACCTAAGGTCATAAACATCTCGATTGTTTATTTGCAGAGTTCAGCATTTTTGCCTCATTTGTCTCAAGTGTTGGGAAGGTGAAGAACTTTAGCACAAGTCTTGAGGAATGGCACAAAGCTGCACCAGGGAATGTTCAGGATGGACATTAGAAAAAAATTCTATACCATGAAGGTGGTCAGACACTGAACAGGCTTTCTGTAGAGGTGATTGGTGACCCACGTGCCTGTCAGTTCTCAAGAAGCATTTTGACAGTGCCCTCAGTAACATGCTTTAACCTTTGTTCAGCGTGAAGTGGTCAGACAGTTGGACTTAATGGTCATTCAGTGTTCCTTCCAACTGAGCTATTCTATTCTATTAGCCCTTATTTTGTGAATGGGGGAGTTGAAGCAGAAAATTACGTAATTTACTCAAATCTAAACGATAATAAGGTTACAAAACTGAGATTGGAACTCAAGAGGCACTGACATTCAACTCCTATCTTCTGTCAGTGTTTGTGGAAGTGAGTGTGTCTCTAATGCTCAGAACATTAAGCTTTCCTTTATAGCATGTTGTCAATATTGGAGGTCGTGCTGGATTTATATTTGTGCAGGTAGCTGTGTCTGAAGAAAATGTAGTTCTCTCCAAACGTTACAAAAGAATTAAGTATTGGTAATAAAGTCAGAGCTTTATTTATTACATCCATTAAAGTGGGACAGTAGAAAAAGATTGTACAAAGCACTTGCACAGATTTATTCTTGGGTTATAAAATTGTTGTGTGGTCAGATGAACTACAGTCTTCTACCATATGATCAGAAGATGCTCGGTTGTGCCAGCCAGCGTATTGGGTATGTGGAGGGCAAAAAGGTCCTTTCTTATTCTGTGGTTCCATTGCTGCCCTCAGGGGCATTAAGGAGGAAAGCATTATCTGTAATTTCTTGTGCTATGCCTGCCCTGTCATTGGAGCAGGTGATTCTCTTGGACGTTGTTTTGGACATGTAAGGTTGGTCTAGATTCTACCTCTGCTCTCCAGCACGTTTGTTTGTATTTGTACAGATGAGTCCAACCTATTAGTCCTGCCCACTGTTCTTTGGCAGTTTCACAGTGACTGGGGGCATGACTGGCAGCAGTGTTGGCCCATGGGAGCTGCAGATTCTCGCAGGAGGATCTAGAGACCAGAAAGGCTGAGGGTTGTACTGCTGGCTTGCTCAGTTCCAAGTGTCATGTCCAGCCCACTCCTGCGAAGCTAGGGTTTTTGGAGCCTAGCTTTTTCTGTGAAGTAATTGCATCTGTAGGACTAGCCGAGGGCAAGTGCAGAGAGTTAGGTAGAATTCAAACCTGAAGTGGAGGGTTTGGGAGTGTTGATTGATGAAAGATTGAACATGAGCCAACAATGTGCGCTTGCAGCCCTGAAGGCCAACAATATCCTGAGTTGCATCAAGAGAAGTGTGACCAGCAGGTCAAGGAACATGATTCTGCCCCTCTACTCTGCTCTCGTGAGACCCCACCTGGAGTACTGTGTCCAGTTCTGGGGCCCCCAACACAAGAAGGACATGGAGCTGTTGGAGTGTGTCCAAAGGAGGGCCATGAAAATGATCAGAGGGCTGGAGCACCTCCCTGTGAGCACACACTGAAGGAGCTGGGGCTTTTCAGCCTGGAGAAGAGAAGGCTCTGAGGAGACCTTATAGCAGCGTTCCAGTACCTGAAGGGGGCCTACAGGAAAGCTGGGGAGGGACTTTTTAGAAGGGCAGGTGGTGACAGGACAAGATAAAAAATAGTTTAAAATTGGAAGAGGGTAGATTTAGACTAGATATTAGGAAGAAGTTCTTTACAATGAGGGTGGTGAGACACTGGAACAGTTCGCCCAGTGAGGTTGTGAATGCCCTCTCCCTAGAAACGTTCAGGCCAGGCTGGATGGGGATTTGAGCAACCTGGTCTCGCCCATATCAGAGGAGCTGGAACTAGATGATCCTAAAGGTCCCTTCCAACCCAAACCATTCAGTGATTCTATGACTGATGTCTCAGAACACATTTTCCTTGGTTTTTGTATTTATTTAGTTTTGTTTTTGTGTTTTTTGTTTTTTTTTTACTAAGTGTAATGATTGAGTCTTTGTCTGGGGGAGTTATAACCCCAGGCACCAGTACGGTCTGGGGGCTGACTGACTGGAAAGCAGCTTTGCCAATAAGGACTGGGAGTCCTGGTGGACAAGCTGACCATGAGCCAGCAATGCACCTTTGCAGCAAAAATGACCAACAGCTGTGTTAGGAGAAGTGTTGCCAGTGGTTGGAGGAGATGATCCTTCCCTCCGCTGGGCACTTGAGAACTGTGTGCGGTTCTAGGCTTCCCAGTACATGGAGATACTGAAAGGAGTCTAGCAAAGGGCTACAAAGATGGTGAAGGGGCTGGAGCATCCTTCACATGAGGAAGGACTGAGAGAGCTGGGACTGTTCAGCTTGGAGGAGAGAGGGATCAGGGAATCTTACCAATGTGATAACTCAATGGGATGAAGTGAAGAAAAGCCAGACTCTCCTCAGTAGTGTCCAGTGATGTGACAAGAGCCAGTACACACAAGGAAGTCAATCTGAACAAGAATGAGCACAAAAAAAGCCTGAAACTTTATTTTTAAAATGTGAGGATGAACAGGCATGGACACAGGTGTGTCTCCATCCTTTGAGATATTCAGAATCTTAAAAGGGCACAGTCCTGGGCAACCTGCTTCGAATGTCTTTGCTGGAGCAGGAGATTGGACCAGATGACCTCCAGAGGTCCCTTCCAACCTCAGTCATTTTGTGATTTTTGCTACGAGCACATAACACATCACTGGATCACGCCTTTCGTTTCCTGCATGGTTAAAACAAGCATCCTGCCGCAGCTCCTCTCTTTCCTGTCAGCCCAGGGTATGTCTGATTGGCATGGCTTGTGTCTAGCACATTCAGCAAGTGAAGCCACAGCAGAGAGTAGAACAGGTCTGATCTGAGGATCAGATCTCCCACACTATGTCCCACCTCCCATTAACACACACTAAAAATCTGTGCTCATTCATCCTTTTTTAGGGGACATGGGTTGGCTTTTGAAGGAAGACTGTATTAGGCAAAAGCAAAGTGTTTAATTTTTGGTAGAGCTGTGCTCACTTCAAGCCAGTGTGGTGTTTAGACTTGGAAGCTTGTGTCACTGCTATTCTAGGGCTATCATTTTCCACAGGCACGTTGCAGAGATGATGGTTGACTTTTCTCCAACTCAAAATAGAGAAGAGAATGTGGACTTCTACTGTCTTTCTTGTATAGTGTCTGTTCTCTCTGGTAAGGTGTTGAGTGCCTCCTGGCAGTTGCTGACTGCCTTTAGCTCATATTGGCTTCAAAGGAAGATGGTTGCTGAAATATCCCCCGTGTTCCTGAAGTCTTCATGACTCAGCTGTAATATCTGGTTCAATGAAAAGTCAAGAAGTGGATTAGTATAAGCTAATCACCTTTGTGAAACAGAATAAATATGGAGCTTAACTTAAACCCCAGAATCCTCCTTTGAAGTTGCCTGATGCGTATGTTCTTTGTGTTGCTTTTCAGAAACCAGGAAACATATCAGTAATGTCATGCATCTCTCACCCATTATGTAATGCAGGTCTGAAGCCTGCTTACATTTTGTGTAAAGCATTGTCATTTTCCAGTAAGGCTGACCAACATTTGACTCGTACTTCTGGTGTGACTTGCCTGCTGTCTGGGGGTCCAAGTCTGGTGCTTTCACAATCTGAAATATTATATTGAAATGGAAATGGCAGTGCTCTCAATTTTTTGTGCCTCTGGGTTTTATTTTCAAGATGTATTAACCTGTTCCCCTGAGCTCAGATGCATAAAGAATGCTCATAACATTTGATCACTTTGCGATTCATTTCTCTCTCCATATATATTTATTCATCTATATGTGATCTGTGCCACAAACTGACTTCTGAGGTATATATTAAACTGTATCTCAGGCAGCTCCATATTAATCATTTTACCACTCACTCCCAAGTTTTCTGGAAACAGAAATTACAGAGAAAAAAGGTGAGATATAATCATTACCTATATCATGGTGTCGGTATATCATGTTAAATTTTGGTACCTGGTGGAGAAACTGGTGGTATTTGTCACTTTTAAAAGGAAAGATAATATTCTGTGGCTCTATTTGCTATGTTGGTTACTATTTTTTTATTTTTTTTTAATGGGTGATTTTTTAACTCTGAATGTACCTGCCAGCCATATGGGCAACATTGTGTGGTAAGCATGGTATAGCATTATATAAAGTTCTTGATCCTGTCCCATTTGTGCCTGTCCCGTGAAACAGCATCATGTGCCTCTGATGAGAGAACCCTCTTGAGAATTTCTGTGTAAATCTTGTGCTGGGAAATTTATTCTAAGAAAGGAAATATTTGAAAGAAATGCATCTTCCCCACAGTTATTTCTTCCTGCGTATGCGGGAAACTGAGGCGCGTCTGAAAGCAAGAAAGGAAGAATCTTTGCTAATTGTTTTGGGCATTGTTTTGATTGGGAGTTGGCACTTAGAATGGAAGGCATGTTTGTTAAGTTCAGGTTTCTACCATGTTCTTGGGAGCTGGTCAGATGTTTTTTTTACCTTGGATCTTACTTCTGAGCAATGCAATGCCTCAGAGGAGTTTTCTGATCTTGTCGTTGGATGGCTCTCATTCTTCTTTCTGCTTGTTCTGAAATTTTTATACCTGCTATCTAAAAGGAAGAAAAAGAAACTTTTATGTTTCCCTGCTTTCAACTTACGAAGCTTAAGAACTAGATATGGTAATGTTTAAAGTAAGTAAGGTTTACCAGTGCTGCTTATTTGGATGGGAGCTATATTTCAGGGCCCCAGTCCTTATTACCCTTTGTATACAGTAAAAAAGTTGATAAAGGAAATGGTTCAAGTGTAAAATGAGCTTATAGGCAGATTCAACGTTTCTGTGAACTGGCTCTGCCTTTTTGGTTTGTACAGTGTAAAAACTGAAAACCGGTCATTGTAGAAGCACCTGAATAAGGGAGACTTCTTTTAGCCTTTGGTGTTTAGACAAGCACTGCCCTCATCCCATCTTGAACCAAGAGTAGGATTCAGCACTTACTGTGGCTTTGTTGTTGAATCGTACGTCAGAATTAAAATTCACTGAATGTGATTTTCATTTTCTTATTGAATTATTAGGAGAGTGTCTTGTATCACCTCAAATGATCTCTTAGATGATATGGTAAATGAGCTGCTGGTCTCCACCTGATGGTTCAGGTTATCCAACAGCTCAGTCAGCTGATGGTTAAGATTCAGGGAGCTGAGATGTCAACCTGAGCCAGCCTGGCTCCTGTTTCCCATTGTTTCCCTTGCAGCCCTTGCTACTCCCTTGTTCTTCCTCAGTTGGGGGAGATCATTAAAATGATCTCAAGATTCAAGAGGTTGGCCAGAAGTTAGGAAATGCTGAATTGTGGAGAGCATTTATTTCTCATCTTCTATGAAATGTAGCGTCTCTGAAATCTCCACCATACATAAAATGCAAGACTTTGTGCATTTAGGATTACCCGGTGGCTAAGCTGTGAGATCTGGGTTGGGAGGCAGAGAATAGGCATGATGCAGAGAGAAGCACCAAACAGATGGGATGCTGCCACAGTGTTAAACTCCCAAACTAGAGGGCAGAAACTAGTTGGGGAGGCAGGGACTGACCTGTATCATGCATTTTGAAAGGTATGTGTAGGAAAAAAAAAAACCCAATCCAACACCCAAACAACATAGCTCAGATTCTTCCTGCTATATGTTTGACCCAATTCCACCTGCTTAGGTGGACAGGATAAACAGACACACCCCCAGGTGCAACCAAAAGGTCTATACACACATCAGAACTTCACAATAAATTGTTATTTTGACCAAACTCCATCCAAACAGCCACATCATGTTATGCCAATGAATTGGCTCCTTTGCAGGAAGAAACTGAACTATGTTTTTTGGGTGTTGGATTTTTTTTTTTTTTCCTTTTAATTTTAATTAAATGATAATGGATAGAGTTGGTTAGGAGCCTGAAGGATGATTGTACATGCAGTACTGAAGTGCAGGCTTCCTCAGAAAGTTTTTTTTGTGTGTCTTGAAGAAACTTTTAAAGTGTGAATCATTACTGTTCCTGCCTGGCTTTGGGTGAACTGAAAATTACAGTGGCTGAAAGTGCATGTTACCAAAGCCTGTAATAACAAAATATTTGGCTGTATCCTGGGTAGATTTTTTTTTAATTACCCAGGCGAGGCAGGTCCTTTGCAAGCCTACAGGTAACAGAAGTTGTGGTTTTATGTGACATTGTTAACATAGTAAAACTTTTGAAAGGTTTCTTGACGTGATTACATCATTTCCTACAGTACTACCTTGCAGTCTGCCTCTGCTATGCAGGTGATAGAAAAAGAGGGGTGACATTGTTATCTCCATTACAGCCAGCATCTACCAAATAGAACTAAAGATGTGTTCATGGGCATATTCATTTCTACAGCATTCAGTGATTTCAGCTGCAGTGAGCTATCCATGTCCTTCTGAAATTCCATGGGGTTTAGGTCCTTCAGTTGCTGCTGCAACCCCAGGCGTTCAGCACCTGTTCTCTGTTTGAGGTCTCTTGTTTTGTAATAGAGACTTCTTCAGTTTGGATCCTGCAGGCTGTCTGAGGCCATTGGTTTCTTTATAGCAGCTGGCTCTTTCTCAGCTTTGAACGTTTTTGTGCCTGTTACTTTGTCCTCCATTTTGTTGGGACTGTCCAGTTTACTCAGGATGATTGTCTTCTGTTTCTAAATGACGTATTGTTGTGTTTGAAGTCATCTTCACAGGCCTCTGAGCATCGCTCTAAAGACCTTTAATGTGCCTTTTGTCTTTCAGATCTCGCTGCTGGTTGGATTCATCAGTGTAAATAATTCTCAGTGGACAGATTACAGTGCATACAGCTACTTTCAGATTGTTACCATGTGCGACTTGGTTATGATTTTGTTCTTCTACATTATCCACATTTTCAGAATCTACAGGACGCTCACTTGTGTTAGCTGGCCACTTGCGGTAAGTTTGTCAGATGGTCTACATTTTTTTTTCTTCTCTCGTGGGTTGATATCTGAATTACTTAGTTCATTTTCTTGTGCTGTCACGTGTTGATAGGCTCTCTTTCATGTACAAAAGCCTTTGCTGCTTTTGTTCTAGTATTCAGTTCAGAAGATGCTGTAATTCTAAGTCTTTTAGCTGACTTGGATCAGATCCTGCTCTCCTTTCTCTGCTTTACACTGATACAAATCTAGGTTTACTCCGGTGAAGGCAGTAGTGTTATTCTGAGACATGTGGAAAAAGATGTCAACAGATGGGCCTTAACTCTGGTCATTTATAGTAGCTGCATGTTTGCTAGAGTACCAATTCATTACATTAGAATTTATGTAATACATCCTGTCCCAAAATAAAGTCTATGTGTGCTATTTAAGTCAAACTTGACTCTTTTTGGTATGGTTATAGGTAACTTAAACAATAGCAAGAAATAGGATCATCAACCTGACTGCTCATAGCCTGGTCTTCACTAGGAACTTCCTGCAGGATATCCTACCTCATTCCACCATTTCCCCTGTACATCCATCTCTTATATCCTAGCAGAGAGCTAACAAGCACCACAGAAAATGAGAGACCTGAACTTCCTCAACAGCTTTGATTAGGTCAGCTAACAGAAAGTCATCTGTCCTGGTGTGGGATCACAGATTTTAGTAACCTCTGACACCACCTCTCTTGAATGCATAGTGACCTGTTAATCCCCCAGAGAAAGAACTAAAGGGGTGAGGAAAGCCAAACAGAGAGATGCAGAGGAAGTTTTGAAATTCAAGAAGTGTTTGAATGGCTTTTAATGGAAGCTATGTAAATAGTTTACAGAGGTGAGGTAACAGTTTATCCCTCCAGCCACTTCTGAACAGAAAAAAAAAAAAAAAAAAAAAAAAAAAAGTAAATGGAGACTCAAACTTACGACACTTTTTAAAACATGTACCTCTATTATTTGTTTCTAGAAAGTACTGCTGTCTTTATCTAGAGATAATGCAACCATGGAAAATGGAATGAGTTTTGTAAAGCAGTATTTAATGTGTGAATTGTTGTAACGGAACTCTGCCATTTTGACCTTCTCGTTCACTGCATTTTGTTTTTCTTACAAGTTTGTTCATTTCAAAATGTTCCACGGTGCACTGGTGAATTTTAAGGCACTGCAGTTTGTGGCTGTTTAGTTTCAGAAAGTTTGAATGGGATGGGCTGCTTATGCATCGCTGTTTGCGTTCAAAGGAAGGCTACAAAGATGGAGAAGGGTCTGGAGGGCAAGGCATGTGAGGAGCGGCTGATGTCCCTGTGTTTGCTCAGCCCAGATCGGAGGAGCTGAGGGGAGGCCTCATGGCGGCTGCAGCTCCTCACAGGGAGCGGAGGGGCAGCGCTGAGCTCTGCTCTGTGTGACAGCGACAGGGCCCGAGGGAACGGCATGGAGCTGTGTCAGGGGAGGGGCAGCTGGGCGTCAGGGACAGGGTCTGCACCAGAGGGCGGTGGGCATGGAACGGGCTGCACAGGGCAGTGGGCACAGCCCCAAGTGCCAGAGTTCAGGGAGTGTTGGACAGTGCTCTCAGACATTGGGTTTCAGGTGGTTCTGTGTGGAGCCAGGGGTTGGGCATGATTTGAGATATTCTGTGATTCCCTGATTTTACAACCATCTCCTTTTCAGTCAAATATTTAAGTATCTTTGGAACAGAATAGAAAAGACTGTAAGAGACTTTGGGAAACTAGGATTAGCGTTTGGCTGAGTTTCCTGGCAAGGTCCCTACACTGCAATCAGAGGTGTGCCTTACAATTAGTAAAGCTGTGGTGGTTCAAGAGTTTGTTCTGTAATGACAACTTTTAAAGCTGCAAAAGCATTTTTCCAGAATGGCACTGTCCTGGTCCTGCCAGGGGTTCATTCTCTACATAACATGGCCTTTGGTTATTCTCTTACAACTTGTCTCCATCCCTTGGGTTCCGTGAAAGTAGTAGGCTGTGTACATTGCTGTAATAGGTGTCTCTTAGAAAGAAACAGCGTACCTAATTTGCCTGCTGCGATGTGGACTAACCAGAGGAGTCTGATATTTGTCACACCAGAGAAAATCTTGAACACGGTGTCTCAGTGGTCTCAGAAAAAAAAATGTTGCATCATGTTTGATTTACTGCATTACTAAGCTGCGGCCACCCCTGCAAGACCTGGGCTGCTTTTCTGGAACCTGATGTTGCTTACGAATGTCTGCATAGTTGTGCTTTTTGTGGTTTCTTTCCTGTTTCTAGGCTTGGTTGATATAAGGAAGTTGTTAGTAAATCCAGCTTACTTTCTGATTAAAAGTAGAAGCACTTGCATTTCCTCTGCTACTCACTGCTATTTCATGTATGTAGGCTAGAAAAATGTGCCCCCAAGGCTTCTTCCTTTCCTCAGAATGGTGTATTTGAGTAAATTGCATTCTTGATACAATAAAGATACGTTTCTCCCTTCATAATGTACCATACTGAATGAAGAAGATTGAGTCCATACCCCCTAAGTAGATTTCATTCCAGTGACATGTAGTAGACCTGCAGATTGGTCCTTCCCTTTCGAACAGAAACTTGTCAGTCGTTTATTATGTTTTTGTTTTTTTTTAATTTATTTTTATTTTTTTTCCTTTTGACTGGTGTTACCACAGAGTTTGAGTAACCTCTGCCAATTTGTTCTGGTTCTGATGGATACCAAAATGCTTTTCTGATAAGTTTCCCTTCTGAAGCAACCTATGTTTGTCTTTACAGGAATTTCTGCATTATTTAATCGGTACAATTCTGCTTCTCATTGCATCAATTGTAGCAGCATCAAAGAGTTACAATTTGACTGGACTAGTGGCTGGAGCGGTAAGGTCTTGTTTTCATTCTTGATCTTGATGCTTTTTTATTGCAATGTAAGTTGAGTGCAAGAAACCTATTGCTCATCACTTTGGTTTTTTACAGGCTTGCCTTGCTTGTTTCTTGGTGGGTGTGCTGTCTCCTATCTCATTTCAGTGCATGTTCCATAACATAACACCAACAAAAAGGTTTTGTGAGACTCCAGTCTTGCCACTAAAATGAGTATGTGTTGAAACCAAAGGCTCTAGCTTTAACACATAAAGACAAATGTGTTTTGGGGAAGAATTAAGACAATTCAGGTTTGACAAATGGCTGTTGTAACAAGTGCAAGTTAGCATTTCACCCTTGTCTTCTGCATTTGCCACCTTCTGCACCTGAATAGAGAGCCCTGCTCAAGATTATTTCTCCTGAGCTAAAACCCTTTGTCATCCTGGGCCTGTGTATTGGATGATGTATTCTGTCTCTGTTGGCTGGAGTGTTCCTCAGAGGCATGAATTTTGAGTGTGGGCAACAGAATTTAAAATGCAATATCACTAGAATAAAGAGTTGTTTTCACAAGCTTGGTCCCAATGATTATTTGTAGATGCAGATGGAGTAGGAGACACGCCTGACTTAGTTATCTGACAGATGACAAATAAAGACTTGTCTGAATGGGGTTTGCCAAAAGAGCAGAAATTAGAGGTGGCAGGAAAAAGTCTTTTCTTTGATGCAGTGTCCTAATGAGAAGTCTAGCAGGTGAAACACTGTGTAGCTGTCCAGCTTTTTCTCCCTACTCTATATGATTTTCAGTCTGTCTTGCAGTCATTGGTTTGACAAGCATAGGCTGCTATTATACTATGGTAATTTTTTTTTTTTTAGTGTGCTGACAAAATGGAGTAAAATATAACTTCATTTTTGGTCTGTTAACATCATAAAATACATAGTTGAATATACAGGAGTCTATGCATTCATGGATTGTGTGTCATCTAATGGTAAGTATTTGTGGTTTGTCTGTTTTTTCATTCAGACGTTTGGATTCCTAGCTACAGTCCTTTGTGTTTTAAGCATATGGTCATCCTACAAGGTTTCTTGCATCACGCAGTCTACAAGTAAGTATCGTGCTTAGTGCCTGCCAAAATACTTCTCAAAATGAATATTTATATTTTCCTGTGGCAGTATCTGCCTGGAAGGATTTATTAACGGCATGTTCCTTGTTACATAAAATTACTCACAAAGCAGTAATTCTACACTTTGGTCAACACGTGTCATAGCTACTTACAACTTTTAACAGCTAACTAGTGGAGGAAAATAACTTGCCTCTAGCAAGTATTGGTGCTGTCTCATCTTCCACACCCCCCTGCCCTCCCACCAAAACAAGGTTTCCTGTGTGTTCTTTAATCAACTAAATTCATTTGTTTGCGGTGGTGCAAGTGACACTCTCTTCCTTTTCAAAGATGCAGCTGTATGACTCCTTCATCTCAGCAAGATGTCTGCCTTACAAAATACTATACCAAAGAGGACCGTCCATCACTGAGGAGAGATTGTGGGTATTTTGTCATTAGACTGGACAGTCAGTGGCTTTTGAAGATCTACTTGAAGTCCTATGCAAAACAATGTTATGAACCAAAGTTTTTGTTGCTCTAACCCAAAGAAGTTTACTTTCCCCCCAGAAGAAGCATATAATAGAGAACCATTTTTTTTTCCTGAGCTTTACAGAGAAATGCTGCTTCTGTTTCTCAAGCTGGGCTGCAGCCATTTCCAGCTATTTGCAGTAAGTGCCTTTAAAACTCATTTGGAGAGTTGTTTGGTTCTCTTTTCAAAGGGATGGAAGAAATGCTTCTGATTTCCTCCATCTGTTTACAGAAAGGAAATACTGCAAATTTCTACCTGATTCTTAACTTCCAAGGCTGGTTTTTCAACAAAGGAACTGTTACAAACTGATTTGTGAATGAATAAACTGATCCAAGTTCGGAAACGTGGAATTCTTTTAACAGCAGCTCAGCCCTCATCGAAAATTATGAACTGCAACTTGTATAAATCATTGCCAATACTCCCTTCTAGCCCTGGCAATACATGATAAAATCAGATCAATCCAAAATTGTTGTTAAAAAATTCTCTCAGCCAAATACAGGAAATACATACTCAAGAATAAGCTTTAATGGCTTGCGGGATCTTTTTCTTTCCTTTGCGTAAATATTTGTTGGTGGAATGGACATTTTGAAGACTTGTTCTGTAGGAAATTTCTGTGCATTTCCTAGATATTATTCTCTTTGGAATCTAGTAGTGTTTATGGAAAGCCCACCACAAATAGTGCAATGTGCTTCTTTCCCTCTCTTACATGTGGCTTGCCCCTTCTGCCTATGCTGGGATCCATGTTTTCAGAGCCTGGACAGAATTTTTTCCAACCTGATATTTTTGTGAAGCTGTTCGTAACTTTGAGACGGAGACAATGCTGCTATTTTCTTGGCACCTCTATCTTTCTGACCTTTTGCAGTCCATTTCTGATGAGCTGGAAACTCTTTGCAGAAAAAAAAGAAGTGAAGCTCAAGTCCTTTTCCTTGGTGCTCTTTCTTTTCATGTCTTCTTGTGAAGCAGAACTTGCACTTGTAAACTGGTCTTTTCTGTGAGGACGATTGCAGGACAGTGCAGCAGGTTTTGGCAATAAATAAATAAATATAATAATAATAATAAAATAGGATTTATATATTTTACCAGGTCCAGGCTGGAGGAAAGAAGCATTTTCTGGCCTGCTGTTCATTTTTCTACTTGTCTTAAATTCTGCATAAATACTGCTGATTAATTTAATGATTGGCTTTTGAGAAATGTTTTCGTGCCCCATAGCACATCAACATGCATTGCCATTTCTTACGTATGGGTCTCTGCATTGATTTTTTATTTTATGCTATTTTTTTTTCACTTCTTGACAAGAGAAATGGGCCAACTTCTAAAGTTCTAAAAATCTTGAGAAAGCGAAAATAACCAAGCACATAACCTGGAAAGGCAGGAATCTCCCTTCTCGTGACACGTGGTTTCTGTGATTCTTATTGCTTTTCTTTCCCTAAGTGACTTAAAACAACACAGAGCAGGAAACAATTTGAATGCACAGAAGTCTACTTCTTGCGGATCAAGAAACCTGTATTCACTCCAAGATAAACTGCTTCAACATGAATACAGAAGGTTATTCAAATAAATCCATTTTCTTTGATTGAAAAGACTGCAGAAGGTTATGGTATACATACGTGGTTTGATTTTATTTTTTGGCACTAAGGGTGCTTGTTCACTGGCTCTCCTGCCAAGACTGACTTAGCCACAGTTTTTTGAAATCAGCACCCCGGCTTCAGTTTGGATTGACATGGTAGGTATTTAATGAAACAACCTCCTCTTTTAGGAAAGTGCTGTTTCTGATGGTAGCACCGCTGCCTCTTGAGAACGCTGCTCGGATAGGTACTAGGCACCTTCCACAGGCTTTGACCCACCTTGGCAATCCAAAGGAAAACAAGTGCTCAGCTGCACGCAGCATGAATGCAGCTGAGTGCACAGAGCTGTGGTGGCAATGGGGAGATGCATCTGCTAAGGCTGGGCTGGAGGATGAGCTTGCGGTGAAGAAGAGGCTGTTTCAACGCTCTGCTGGAACCTTGCCCCCCTCCTTGCTCTGCACACTCATTATCTTTTTTTTCAGCCTCCCACTTGACTGTCGCTTGCTACCATGTGGGGGGTGGGGAGGAACCTTTACAGGGAATTTCCTGCAGTCCAACCACCAAAGGATTTCTGGATGACACTGTCTGATCACCCAAAGAATCTGTTTTGCTGCACTTGTTTACACTGGATCAAGAGACAAAGTTCCCTTCTGGGTTTTGTGCCTATCAACAGGCTTAAGATATGCCTGTAGCTTTTGCTGTTGTGACACTGCTGGGTTCAAAGACCTACCAGAAGCTCTTAAAGCAGGATGCTTTCCGGCTAGAAAGCTGGCATTTATGCTGATATAGCTTCGTCACTTCTCCCAAATTCTTGTGAAACATGTCTACCAGAAAAAAAGCACAGCTTTTGGAGATATCAAAACCTACTAGCAGAACTTTGAATGACAGCTCTGTCTGACAGGGACTTTGGCACCTCGCTACTGTACCTATGCCAGCAAAAGCGTTTTAACTTTCCTTCAGTGTCAGCCTGGTTCTGAAAGCTCCATCTGTCTTAGTCTTTGTCAAATATGAGATTCCAGCGGTTTTAAAAATAAACTATGTATGTTCGCTATTTGGATGATGTAATGGCTTTGGTAATTGGGTTGTTATCCTGCTCCAATTTTTTTTTTCCTTTGCCGGTGCAGTGATTTTCTGTCTGGGGAGCATCAGAAAGTATCCTGGAGGATGAAAGATGTATGAGCCCCAGAAAAAAAACTGTTCAACTTCCCTTGTGTGTAAATGTGCTGATCTCTGATTATCCCACCCAGAAATGTCCATCCTCTTCAGTCCCAAGAAGACTGTAGTTGTTCCTTTGAATCAACACAGGTAGAGCTTGTTCAGTTTCACTGACAATTGAATTAAAAAAAAAAAAAAAAAAAAAAACGAGGAGAAGAAAATAGGTAACACAAACTGATTCATAATGAAAAAAGAAAAAGCTGGTGTTTGACCTCTGAGGGTTTGAGATAAGCTAGAGATTGAACAGTGCCTTTGTGAGGGTAGGAACTGGGTAAATGAGAAGGGGAAATGAAACTTCTACCAAAAAAAAAAAAAAAGAAAGAGGAAGGATGGTTCTGAAAAGCTTGAGGAGCACAGTACTGGATGAAGACTGCAGGTTATGTGACAGTTTTTTCTGCTGCCCTAAAATACTTGTGTTCTTTATTGCGTTTACTGCAATATTCCAGGGACTGGATTCTTTGCTTCTAAAGGGGATTTGGAAATACATCACTATGTGGGATATGAGGAGGATGGCAGGATGTTGGGTCAAAAATGAATTAATTTCATTGTTTTAATGAAGGGGGGGATGCTGAGTGATGCTTCAGGAAGAAGGACTGCGAGCAAATTAGGGCAAAAAGGAGCAGGACACAAGGAGAAAAAGCAGGTGCAAACTTTAGTAGAAAGCTTACGAGGGAAGGATCTAGTGTAAGCAAACTATTTGCTGTCAGAGAAGCTGGCGGATATCAATAGTTCATGGCTGCATTAGAGCTTAAACAGTGGACCTTCCTGCAGTGATAGAAAAGTCTTCTCTGCCTTCCCACAGCATATGCATTACGTACTTTTGTCTAGGAATTTCATGTTCTGCTACATCTGAAGGAAGCTGCAATAAACCTGATCAAGAGGCTGAGGAAAATAGCGTCAAGTTGCCACATGTCTGGCCTTGTTTAACTTAAAATTGCTCAAGACTATTTTTCTTAGAGACAACAGAAAGCAAAGTGCTGCTGCAGTGCTAGAGGGTCTGTGTGCTAAACAGTGGCCTCAGGCATCCCTCGTGCTAGGGGTACACAACTGCATTTGGACTGCTTCACCACGGAGATGAGATAAGGAAAGCTGCCGTTATGCATCACTGGGCCCAACTGCTGAGCTTGGCACTGGGCTGGAGTCTTGGAGGTGCTCCTTGTTGTGTGAGACAGGGAGAGGGGTCTGCGGGAGGCCAACCTGCCATTCTTTAAGCCCATGGAGCAGGAGAGTGCTCTCTGCAGAGCTCTGGAGTATTCTTGAGCAGGCTGTGTGCACCCCTCCTGTTCAGACTGTTTCAGTTTTCAGACTGCAGCACAGGTGCAGGGTCTGTGCCCTTGGCTTACCTTTCTCTCCTTTGCAGATGCATAGGGCTATGCTCTCAGAGTCATCCTGTTGGGAACACACAGCTTATGGTTTTGGTCCCTGGTCCCAGGACTTGTTTAACTGCATGGAAGCAGGTCAGAAAGTCACACTGATGTTTGTTGTCTTTCCCTCCTGGAGAAGGATGATTACTTTTTTTCCAACATGAGACAGCAGCTGGAAAACAGGAAAAGCTGTTCCTTCCTACACTCAGCCATTCTAGAGGTTGCTCATTACCTCCAGCTGGCTGCTCTGGAGTTTATTTCTATTCTGCTTGTCCCTGAGCCCAGAGTCCAGCAGTCTCAGCCAGTCCCCTGCTCAGCACACCGGCCTCTTGCAGGTGCACAGTAAACACACGCCGTTGTTTATTGGTAGGGACTGAGCAGTATGCAGTGGTTTCCCACCAGCCTGGAGTCTGAATCCAAAGAAAAAGCCTATAAACAAGAGCTGTATGCTTTTTTTTACTATCTTGTATCTGGACTGATTTACTGGGCTAATGACTTTACAATTTATTAAGTATCAAACAAGCTCTCATCACCTTCCAGGCCGACACTGCAGCCCCAAAGGAGTTTCCTCCCTCATGTGTGAGGTAGCTGGCAAGACAAGCTTTCAACTTTACCTTGAGGCAGAATTTAGACTGAAATTTCTGATACTGCTCTGGCTTTGGTGGTGTGAAAGCTAAGCTTTAAAAAAAACAGAGTAGCTACAAGCACAATACTGCAGCTGCTTGTTTTGTGCTGGGAAAAAGCTACTGGGACAGCAGCATGATAGGGAGGGTTAGTAAGAAAGAGGTGGAGAGCAACCATTTCCTTTCAGGGTGATGGTACTGGGGATTGAGGAGAGCAGAGCTAGAAAAAAAAGTTCAAATGAAACCAAAATCGAAGTGACCCAACATTTGCTGAGAGCGTGGCTCAGAGTAGTGCTGTTCTGTGGGTTAGTGATTTCTTATCACTTCCTAAACACGACCTCCAGCAGCACCTGTTTGTTCCATAGTAATGAACTACAGCTTTGTGGAAAGGAGCATAAGATAAATGTTTTCAAAAGCAGTTTTATCAGTGTGTACATGCCTATTGCTCTTATGTACAGCTTGTGTTTGAGCAGCAGAAGTCTTGCAGAGCATTACCCAGTCAGGAAAACCCCAGCTTTTGAAGCAGAAGAAAGGAAGTAGATAAACTGTCCGATTTCAATTGAAATACACTTCTTTGGATCCTGGCTTGAGCTGAGTTAAATTGAAAATGTCCCAGGTGCTGTGTGTGTTTTATATTTATCTTTAGATTTTTATAGACCTAGAATAACAGCAGTGCACAGAGCAACCATTTGAAATTAATAAGCTGCGACTTAAGACATTAGCACAGCAGTCCTGCCCTCCTCCCTGTATGAGGGAATTCAGCCAGCAGCATGAAGTAACACTGAAGCACAGTGTGAAGCACGGGTGTCCCATGACAGCATCCCCTGCTACAAAGCCTACAGGTTACTTTGGTTGGCCCTTAAAATGATTTCAGTCCTGTTGTGGTGCACAGAGGTGCTGCCCTGTAAATCACCCTCAGAACCCCTCTTCCTTGTGACTGTAGAGGTGTGCCATGCAGACGAGAGGGAATTGCACAGAAGGAAAGCAGTGAACTGAGTAACCTGTGTTCAGTGTGTATGTGTTTCCAGGTGCAGAAAAAAGTAAGGGTTGGTGGTGAAGGAAACATCTGCATGTTTCTGTGGCTGATGAAGGGACTGCCAGAAAGACGACAGCGCCCCAGCAATTGAAGTGGAGCTGGTGTGCGGGTGACATAGTAGGCCAAGCAGAGTGGTGGGTCATTTATCTCTGCAGAGCAGAATATCACCAGACTACTAACAGAGTGAGCTGTAAACTCAGCGTGTCTAAAAGATGTGTTCTGTTCTTAAATGTTTGCACTTGTGTAGGAAGAGCAACAGAAGACAAGCAGCCTTTATGGCATAGGAGGAAGTGCAGCAAGGCTCTAGAAGCCTGGAGGAAGAAAACAAAGGTGTAGCCTCAGAGGCACCTAGCCCTAACAGGGACAGACTAGAAAATTAGATCATCCTTGTTTTCACAGCCCAGTGACAGTAAATAAACGCCATTCTGCCAAGGACAAGCTCTGTGTCTCTTGGAGGCTATTTGCTTAGGACTGGCCTTAATACTTAGCCATTCTCCCTTGTGCGCTCAATGAAGAGAAGAGCAGAGAGTGATTCACAGCAACAATGACTCAAGAGCATGAGTTACCATTTTGCTAATTCTTGATGTGCCTCTTCCTCCATCAGCTACCAGATGGAGTGGAACATCTCAGGCTAGGGCTGAGTAGATTTGCTTTGCCATGTGGAGCTGCAGGAGCACACAACTCTTAATTCCAGCACGTGCCTATTGGGTAATAACAGAGCTAATGCGATAGCTGGGTGGATGTGAAGAGAGCAAGCTCGGAGCTGTGTATCACTATCTACAATACTATGACCTCAAAGCCTGTAGCCAGCCAAAAGCATCAGTTTAGCTTTTGATTTCCCCCCCCAAAACACACACAGTACAGACCTGCAGCACACACAATTATAGAGCACAGCTTTTGTTTCTTTTTTCTTTCTTTTTTTTTTTTTTTTTTTTTTCCTGATATCACTGGGGCTTGTACCAAGGTAGACTAGTGCTGATGGCTTCCCTGACATGGGTGTGAATCACAGCTCTGCTGATATAATAGCTCTTCCTATATCAGAAGTGCTTTGTCTATCCAGCACAATCTACTGTTATTTCTACTTCTATAAATCACTCTTAACATAAAACTTAATGAGCTGCATACCCCTTTTTCATGAGCCCCAGCCAAACAAGACCACAATGCTGCAGCTGTAGCTATTAAACTATGGTGGTGGCAAAGCACTCCATTGATACCTCAAGCTCATCAGTTTGTGATGCATGAGAGCTAAATAATTATGGCCTTGTTACCCTCAAATGAGAGGCGCCACTGCCAGAAACAAGAGTTAACAATTAAAAAACTGTACCAAGTCAAGGACAACATTTATTCATTCATAAAACAAGCCTTTCTGGGCAAGAGAATTGTGAGGCAGAAAACAGGCAGACTTAAGTTAACTAGACTGGTTTCTAATGCTGCATTGTACCCCCTCAGCTAGACCTCCATGGCCACTCTATCCCAGCTGTTTTGAGAAACCAGCAGAGATGAAGCTAAAGCTCTTGGTACTATAGAGTAGCAGCTCCAAGTCTTAGGTTAGCTGTGTAGAGATTACAAGGTGACTAAGTAACTACTCTTCCCTTACCTACAGATCAGTGGGAGCAGGGATTTCAGAATAGTGTCTGCACTGAGATTTTTGGAAGAATGATAGCCAGTGCAAAGGAATCAGTTAGAAGATAGGCTGTAATGAAGACAGTCAGAAGGGTTATTTTGAGCAACTCTTTACACAGTAATTCTCTAAGCAAGTGTAGAACATAATAATAAAAAACTTGTCCTGCTTACATTGTACAGTGTTATTACTTCAGTAAGTCTTATGACAAACACAAGTGATGGTTAAAGAGAGTTGTGAAGTAGTCTCCAAACTTGGCGCTGCAGACAGCTACACGCTTTTGTGCAGAATATCTAGCAACAGATACCTGACTGGATATGCTTGTTGTGTGTTGGCCTCATCAAGCTGCAAATGAGTTGTGCTACAGAAGAATGTGCTTATGCTGTCACCTCCTTGTGAAGCACTGACTCTCACCTCAGGATGTGCCAACTTCAAAACAGCCCAGGCTGTTTTATTTCCCAGTCCTGTTCTAATATTCAGCCAAGAGATAATAGGTCATATGAAATAAACTGAATGAGTGATCAGGACATGCAGGCAGCTCAAAGCAAGCTTTGCTGTGGTGCCTGCAGAGGACTGGAAATGCAAGCAGCCCTGTCTGGCATGCTTTACAGCTATGTATGCCAACATTTCTGTTTGTGGACCCTGACATTTTTCCAGCATGCATCATTTGCATTTGTTTTGATAATAAGCTTCTCTCATTTAGCTTCCCCAGAGTCTAAGAAATGCACAGGTACTCCCCATTCCTTTCTTCTGCCTCTTCACCTACCCAGGATCAACAGGCCTTTCAACCAAAAACCACAGCATAATACAGACCACAAAAATCTTCAGAGCTGCAATACTGCCTTACAGGTACAGAGTCATCATGAAGCTGAAGCTTGACTTCATAATAAAAATAAGGAAGACTTAAAGAGATCTCAACAGGTTATAAAACAAAAAGAATAGAAGCAAAACCTTCACTGTTCCAAACTGCTTAGCTTAAGTATTGCACTGAAACAATACTGATCTATTACCAGACATCCACCAAGCTACATTTTCAGAAGTGACTGTAAAAATGATCACTAAATTACTTTGTTCAATTTATAGTCACACTGACGAAAGCAGAGGGCAAATGGGCTTCAGCTCCAGTGAAAATACAGGTCGGAAGAAAGCAAAGTCCTCTGGACCAGATCACTTTAATTACAGGATCATCTTTGCCCTCTTGTGGGCACACTTTTCTCCTGCAGCTTCTCAGCAGATGCAGACAGCAATCTGTGAACAGCTGCACCGTGTGGGTAGCACCAACAGAATGCAAAAACATTACTCGGCTTCCTTGTGTTTCCTTTAAGCAGGCAAAGAATAGCTATTCTGAATTCAAAGGGAAGTCAAAACCACAACCCAGCCAAGAAGGTTCCTGCACAGCCACATGAAGGAGGCTGTGCAATAAGGCAGGTGGTCGGCACACAATGGCAATCAGGAGGTGCCTGTGCCACTCACAAAGAAAAGATGCAGAGTACCAAACTATGTTCAGCCCTACTGTGCTATTCTGGTAATTTACAGTAAATGAATTTGGATTACACTGCTGAGAAAAGAGTTGTCACATTTCTAGCAGTAACAGGACAAACTGTGGTTGTGCTCCTAATGAGTAAATCTTTATCACGTTTCTTAGAACTCACTCTGTAAATCCACCACTGAAATGCCCTTTTACTACATGTTTCCCTTATTGTATGCTTGCACCTAGCTTTCAAATTAAATTAAATTTGTGGTATTAGATGCATTTTCCCCTCATGAACTCTTACGTTTACATTAATCTCTGGCAAATTCATCACAGAGAATTTCACAATATATAAAGAAAAATATACTGCAATACTCCAATTACAGCGTAGAGGATGAAAAAGTGCCATTTTCCTCCTGCTCCCAAGATGAATAGGTGAGAAGCAACCCGATTATAAAACAAAAAAAAGTTACCCTGCCAGAAAGCGTGAAAGTTTATTGTTATTTCCTTTTCCATATCCCAGCCACCAACAATCAGTCAAGCATTTCTAAAGGATCCTATGACTCCTCCTCAACCTGGTAGCTCAGTCACCTGCATTTTTCTACACCAGAAGATACAACTTGCTCATGATGCCTTATCTTTATTTGTGTTCCTTCCT
This sequence comes from Alectoris magna, assembly GCA_030625065.1. NCBI lineage: Eukaryota > Metazoa > Chordata > Aves > Galliformes > Phasianidae > Alectoris > Alectoris magna. The sequence continues at coordinate 109,110,763 of CM060561.1, read as the reverse complement.
GTAACAACTTTACCGCTTCATTTCTCATCTCCAACTAATCAAGACAATAGGAAACCAGCACTTGAATTACACTTGTTGCAGTAACCCATAGGCCATAGTAGGTGTAAAGTCTGTCATTGACTAGCTTGGTTGGACCCTAAGAGATGGGACAATACTGACCTTATTGGACCTTTCTTCCTGGAAGCTTCTACTGAAAACATCCAGCTTTGCAGATTTGCAAGTTGGACGCTCTGCCCCAGTAACAGGCAAATACAATGCAAGCTCCTTCCTCCAAACCAGGAACAAAGAATGATGTTATTTCCTATGGTTTGTTCTGGGAGAACAAAATCATTAGCCGTAAAAACAAGAAACTTATTTACTAATATTTTATTTTAAAAATGATTACAAAATATCTTTAAGGGCCAAAAACCCATAATACATTAAAAAGATGACAGATTTAGAATGGAAAAATAATTAAACATTTCACAATTATTTTAATGGAAGTTCAAGGCAACACTGGCTCCAAAACTATGTGCTTCTTTTTTTCTATATATAAAACAATTGCTTTATTGTTCTGATTTAATAATCATTAAAAGGCACTTAAGTTCTCAAAGGTACGAAAGTGATAGTTCTGAACAGCAGAAGATTTAATCTAGGTATCTCCTGCTGCTTACAGCAATAAAACAAAGATGAATTTTCATCTTAAAGGCACTACCAGCATATTAATTCATTACAACCTCTCAAATATCTCACAAAATATTTCCCTTCAGTGTAGTAAGCTTGGTCTTTTTATTGCACAAATTTGAACAGAGTGAGGATTACCACGATAGCTATTATGCAAAAACATGTGCTGAGTTCTTAGAACTGCATGAGACAATTCACTGCATTTTGAAGTTGGTGGGTGCAGTGGTAGAACTGAACTGTACAGGACCACAACCCTGCCCTGCAGTTTTCAAGCACAGAGTACAAGCTGTAGGGCACAATTCCTTCAAATACTTGAATCCAAAGGGCATTGCTAGCATTCTGATTTTAATATGTGCTTAACACATTAAAAATTCTACATAACATACATGTGGCTTCTCAGAGCAAAAACTCACAGTTCAGCTACTTAACAGCAGGTCTTGACACATCCTGGAGAACCCTCTGTGCTGATTCTCACAGTACTGTAAGCGTTAAGTGATGCCTGAAAGTCAGTGTGGAGCCTTCAAGTATTTTTGGACGGGCTCGACTGGAGAAGGCTAAAGCTTTGTCTGAGCAGGCTCACAGCACCACTGCTAAGCACAGTGTAGAAGAAGGTGAAGACAATCTTCAGCTTGACGTGCTGTGCCGACTGCTGCTTTCCACAGGTTTTACTATCAGTTAAGACTGTACAAGTGTGGCTGCTTTGCAATCAGGAAAAGAAATAAGATAGTTCTTCATAACTGCCCTTCTGCTGAAGCTCCCACCATTCTCCTGAATAATTCCTAATCCACTTTAGTTAAAATCAGCCAACTTCATTTAGCAATGTAAATAGCTGATTTAAAGAAAGCAGAATGGTTTAATCAGGAACAGGGTGGAAAAGATGCAAACTACTTTGCTGATAGTGCACGGCAGTGTAGGAGGCATACAGCCACACAGAGCTCCTGCAAAAACTGATTTTTAATCTAGTGCCATCCTCTGGGGTCAGCCTAATGGGAGGAAAGACCCTCAAAGCCTGCAGCCAACACCAGGAGCATGACAGGAGCACGTCAGGATTGCAGGAGACCACTCCGCTTGGCTGTGGCAGTAAGGAAGTCTCTCACCCTACCAGGCCTGGAGGGTTGCAGAGACACACATCTGCCCTTGTACCCTGGGGAGCTGACAAAGCAAGTTAAGCAGCAGCAGAGAACTGCGTAGATACAAACAAACCTCATTCCTAACTATTTTTAAACAACAGCAACAAAAAACCAACTACACCCTCCCCTCAAGCTTATAAGCCTAGAATTAACAGTACAACCATACAGAAACTGCTTTGTTAACAAACAACTGTTTTGGTAGCAACAGTTTAGCAATTACCTCAAACTCATGACCCATATGTGGTATTTAACTACTACACTATATGACAGATGAATGCCAGTTAGACAGTATCTGGAATGGAGCACCACGTACTGTTTTAAAGAATTGCATGTCTCCTATTAGAAAAATCCTACGACAAGGGAAAACAGATCTAACCAGTTTCCAGAAAACTACCTGCTCATTTTCATTAGCTGGTGGCAATGCTTTTATCCCTTTCAGTCAACAGAATTTGGTTCTCAAATCTATACGCAGATCAGTCAGTTGGTGAGAGAATGTGTAAACACTAACTGCTTGCAACAGCTACACAGAAAATGAAGTGTATCTAAAAAATCGTCACTCTTAACAACCTGAAACACAGCAGGGATGCCAGCATATATGTAGCAAGAGAGTCCATCAAACTATTCTGCAAAGGTTGGCAATATTTCTGTTTCAGAAGGTCTAACACAGGTCGTGGGAGTCAGAACTCAGTTCCAGTCACTTCTGACACCAACTGCTCGTGGCACCTTTTTGCAAAAATAACTTGCTCTGTTTGTACAATTCGTTTGTAAAGAATCAGTGGTAGATACCATCTAGGTAGGGAGGCCCAAGGCAGAGAAATGGCTTCACAGATCCCTCTTGGTACCTACATCTCCAATTCAGGAATAGATGCCAGTAGCAAAGCACTTAGGCAGAGAGAAGTCTGTAGAGAAAGCAATCAAAACCCATAACTCTCTTCATATATTTCAAGCTAAGGAAAAAAAAAAAAAAAAAAAAAAAAAAAGGAAAAATTACCCCAAGATGAAAGTTTTGTCATAGTCCTGCATTGTTCAATAATATCAGCAGCACCTTGTTATTTTTACACTGTATTTATAGCATCAAGATTAGGAAACAACAGAAATCTTGATGTCGAAAAAATTCAGCAGAATCTTGAGGAATAAACTAAAAAGGAAGCAAAACCAAACAAATATACAAAAAACTCTCACCAACCTAAAATGTTAATCACCGTTGTGAACAAATACCCCGAAGTAAGACACTGCAAATTGCAGCAGAGATAATTTTCCCTATGACCAGTTTCCTATTGCCAGTTACATTGCTTGTAAACAAACACATCTCTAATCTACCCAGTTTTCAGACACAGCTACAGCAAGCTCTGTACACCTACTCTGAGATTAGGTTAGTGCAAATGGATTCTAATAAATACAAGAAAATAAATGACAGTCCAAATAACATTTCATTTTCAAGGCAAGAAATTCCATAAAAGAAAATATGTATTTTATGCATGGCTCTAAAACCAAGACACAGCTTAAAATTGGTGCTTCACACCAGCTGTCAAAATTTTACATTCCCCAAGCAAAGTGTAGTGTTAAAGTTAAGGCTCAGAGCTTAGGGAGAGAACATCACAAACTCATGTTCATCGGAAAGTAACAGTACTAGAAAAAACGTTGACCTTTTACACTGCTTTCCTCATCCCTTTCCAAATACAGCTCTCATAGACAATTTCTGGAGGGCTTAGTCTCAGTGCTGCCGCAACAGGTTGCAGGACTATAAATCTGTCAGACAAGAGTATTGATGAAATGGTGTTAATGCCTGGAAGACCTTACAGATGCCATGAGAACTCAAGCAAGAACTGTTTTTGCATAATCAGCTTTCTTTTCTCACATGTTCTGGTATTTTGGAACATCTCTTGGTTTATGGCATTTTGTCCTACTTTTGAAGGTGTTCGTCTACACAACATCTAGCAATTTTGTTTCTACCTCAGACATCTGAAAAATGCCTTTTTTCCATTTTACTTATAGCCATCAGCATCCAGCCTGATATGTCTATCACTGGTCTGATACATGCTGCGTCAGCAGTGTTTCTTCCAGTCCTACATCCTGTTGCTTTAGAGTACACGTACTTATTTACCTGCTCACCAGCTGAGCCAGCCAGTAGGGAGAAGTCTTATACCAGTGCCATAGTGCATGAAAGCAAAGAAAATAACACGGTCCATAATTCCAGTAAAGCTCACCATTATCTATGCATAGACAAGTTGTGAATGCCGTTAACCTTGCAAATTACATTCACCTGGATAGTACCAGTGTGAAGTAATGTTTTTCCTATTGATATTCAAATTGCTACTGTGGGGTTACTTTGTGAAAATACTTATTCTTCAGCTTTTCCTCTCACAGCTAGCTTTTCTTTATTCCTGCAAATTTTCTTGGTTTTGAAACAGTCTGAAAGAAAGTTCTGTCATACAAGTGTGAACATTGATGATCATGATGTGTGAAGCTCTCTCCTTAATAAACTACATTACCCCCTGCATAAAAAACTCTATGCTCAATATTTCATTAAACTGATCTCACAGGCAGAACTGAAGAGAGTGAATGGTAAAAACAAAATCCCATGCTCTTAAGTAAGGATAAGCATTTTTGTTAGGCTGCAATTAGGCGTCTCTTGTACATTCACTATTTGACCAATAAGAATGAATTCTGCTCTCTAATTTGGAGCCTGTAAGAGAAGTATCTGGTCCAAGTTATATAGAAAATGTCTTTGGAGCGTAAGTAAGAATTTATGCATCATATGTTTCCCTCTATTACTCACTTCTACCAAGATCAAACCAGCACACTGTTGTCCTCGAGTTATTCTGTTTACACTTCTTTTTTTTAAAGGTATACCACCTGAATGGGTGGCAGGACCAGTTACTTAGAAAATTAAATAAAACACGATGCTCAAGATGTCATTACTTGCCTACAGATCTTCAAATTTTTGTGATGAGCAATGGATACAAAACTGATTAGAAGGAAGAGACAGAAGTTATTACCTACAGAGCAGTGAAACTTTGTTTTAGTTTGCTCCACTCAAAAAAAATGAACTGATTTCAGAAAGTTTAGCTTGGCTTATTCAGTGGCTGATCTTCTGTGGCACCTTGAGCGTGGCCTGGATTTTCAGAGCGTTCTTCAGTGCTTTGTTTCCGACTGCACCAAAGCTCCCATATAAATTCAGCTAAAAATGCCCCACTTGCAAAAAATCCAAACACCTATGAAAGTGAAAGGAATACAGGAATTAAAAGTGTACAAACACTGACAGTATTCTAAGTGCCCAGAGAGATATGTTAATAATGCTCATATATTAAATCAGTGGTTCCATTTAAATTGGGAACAGGTTGGAAGTCATATTGTAGCATATTAAATGTAAAAGGTTTTACAATTCTCATTCTCTTAATCAGCTGTGGATGTTAGAATATTTTCTGAACAGATCTTAGTATATTTTTTTATTTTGTTTTGCAGTAAAGCTAATGAAGAAGTATAGCATTGATGGTGTGGCAGAACAGTTATACAACAGATGCACACAGGTTAGAAGGACCAATTGAAGAAGAGTAACAGGTGGAAGGTGAAGAGAGATAAAGGAGCAGAACCTAAACAAAGGCCTTGCTGGGTCAGCAAGCGAGGATGACAGGTTTCATTGTTAATCATAGTACAAGAGTGGTAAGCAGAAGATTGGTTTTAGCACCTTCTTTCAAGCAAGGAATCAAATACACACATTTACACTCATTTTGACTGAATTTAAGCAGCTGTTTTTCCCCAAAGCAATTAGATATACTAATAAGTCTTAAGTCACAGTTATTTTGTTTTTCCAACTCAAAAATAAATAAATAAATAAATAAAAAAAATGGGGAGCCCTTATACTCAAGCCAATAGGTATGAATATATCAGAATATATGGACCACACGAAAATGTGCATCTCCAATAGCTCATCCTGCCTACGGAGTGGAAGTATTTTGCTTTCATTTCTAATCCGCTTTTAATTCATTCAGGAATAAAAATCAAAATTTGATCTTTTAAACTCACACACTCACAATTCCAAGGTTATTTTAAAAGAGTGTCACATAAGTAAGGAACTGTGCCACAAAGCCTCTATAGTGCATTGCTCTGAGCCTCTTCAGTGTTCTCAGCATGCCCTGTTGTTCTATTTCTGTCACCGAAGAAACTGTGATTCTTATCACAGCCTTTACAAGCCAGCATTCTCTACATATGTTTTATAATGCCTGACAAAAGATGTGGTTGCTTGCTGACTTTACAACTGGAGGATATTATGGAAAGACAGCTGAGCTGCATCTCAGAGATGAGATTATCAGGGAGCTGTGAGAGAAGACAGTGTTGTCAACAGTAACAGAGGACAGGGAAGAGTATGGAGCCAAGGGAGCAAAATTAAGCGAGGAAAAAAGATGCTGGGGAGCCCAAGAGTACGCAGCGCTTTCCAGAAGTCCTAAGGAATGCCTGCTTTCCAGTTTGTAGAAACTCCGAAATAGCTCTCTCTTCCTGAAACAACATAATGTGCTGAAGTCTGTTCCCTGCCCAGCTTCTTGCCTGCAAACTGAGTGAGGTTTCAAGAGCAGAGAAATTAAGATATAATTTAAATGTAAAATAAATGATACAATTTTAAGACTTACACAAGCAGCTTTTTCAAAAGCAGACCCAGAGCTGGTTGCAGCAAGCACTATTGAAGCTATCAGAAAGAAGGCACCTATAATTAGCATGGTCCAAAAATTCTGCAAATAAAAGAAATGAATGTTACACAAGTGTAGATTTCCTACCTGAAAACAAGCATCCTAACAGCAACCAAGTTAATCTGACAATGAATTTACTTTTTGAAACACTGATGTTCGTGGGAGATTCAGGAAACTGATTTCACTACCGACCAACATTCATATCATTAACTATTTTAAAAAGTCAACTTTATACAATCCTTTTTCTTTTTTAATCTTCCTTCAGTATTTCTCTCATTACATCTAACCTTTTTCACAGTCAAATTCAAGTGCAGGTCAATCATGCTATTATTCCACCTGGGAAACTAGAAACCTGTAAGTGAAGGTGTTCATTCAAATCTCTGACTACACTCCCTATCTGTACCTTCATGTGATAATGTTACTGCTTGCAGTGAAAGGACAGTTAATAAACAACAGCCTTCCTGAATTTACAGAGCGGCACTGTGCCACCAAGCGCACCTTCTGAAGCATAAAAGCATGAGCAGTAACCAGTACAATTATTATCAAAAAGGGGGTAGACTACACTCAGTAGGAAAACAGATACTACAGACAGGCAGATTTCAAGAACCATGCTGGTAGAAAACTATTTCATATGAAGGCTGCTCTGAAACTAATGCCTCCTAATTTATTATGATGGCCCACGAGGTCAGAGACAGATGTCAATGGATGGCAGCAGAGGCTGAACCTTCCCACCAATATCCCATTACATGTTGTTGCTGTGTGACAGATGGCAGCAGAGGGGCAGTCTGACAGAATGGTATCTGACATGGAAGTGAGTATGAAGCAAAGGGGTGGAACTGAATTCCTCCACGTGGAAAAAATGGCACCCATTGACATTCATTGGCACTTGCTGAATGTCTATGGAGACCAAATGATGGATATGAGCACAGTGAGGCAGTGGGTGGTGCATTTCAGCAGCGGTGACAGCAACAGTGGGTCACCTCCACTGCTGCAGATTTTTTTTTTTTTACAAGCAGGGCATGCAGGCTTTTGTTCATCTCTGGTGAAAATGCATAGATGACAGTGGTGACTGACGACAAACAGCGTTTTAGTAGCTGTGAATTTGCTCTATCACACAGTGTTAGCATGCTCTTTGTATCTGCTGTAGTTTCCACGGAAATAAATAGGAGGCATTACTTTTGGAGTGATCTATTGTAACAGTGTAGTAGTGGAAGCCTTTATGAAAGACTTTCACACAAGTCCTAACGTCCTGCACGTAGGACAATTTTGAAAAACTGTCGATATTAAGAAGACTCTTCAAGTTGACTCAAAGTAATACAACTTCTTTTAATCTACTTTTTAAATGGAGAATAACAGGAGATTCACTCTGCACAGCTTTTTGACTCCACAGCAGTTTCAAAGAACTTACATTAAATGGTTTATCTAAAACAGGAATAAAATTGCTTACCATTTTGTTTACTTTGTCTTTCCCAAACGTTTCATATGCAATAGTGCAGTACACGCACAGGGTCAGGAGGCTCAAAAGAAAGGCACTGCAGCTTACAAATTCAAAGAAGTACAGCCCATGACAGTTGATACAATCCTCCACAATTTCTTCAAAAATAACAGCCAGAAAAGAGAGGACCTGCAAACAAATAACATACTTTGATCACACCAAGTCACATCAGTATCTTTAACAAATGAATGTCTGAATGTCTCTGATACCAATATTAGTGAAGACAGCTGTAAGAAAACACTGGATCTAAAAAGAGCCCTGTAAAATTCTGTACTATTTTATTACATGAAGAAATATGGGGACACGATTTCATCTTGATGTTAAAGTCAGGCAGTGAACGACACTCGGTTAAGCTGAGCACACACCGCCAAACTCACTTGTTGGTTAGAAAGTAAAGACTCTTGATTTGTGGTGCTGTGCAGGAGGCAGCTGGAAGCAAACCAAGCAGACAGATGAGAAGCACAAACTACTGCTTACCACTTATAGCTGCATTTAATTGTAAATGCACTTTGGTTTGGGGCAGGGAAGAAATCAAAGACATTGATCCAGCCAGCTGCCTCTCTTGATCAACTTGAGAGAAAGCGTAGCTCGTGCTTAGAACCCAGTAACAACAGCAGCTCAGCTGCAGGAACCAGAAAGTTTAAGCTACATTTAAGCTACGCTGGACACTGTTTAATCTGTGCAGAAGCTTATGCTAGCCTTCCTGCAACTGTCCTTTTTTGAGGACGCAACATGAATTAATTCCCATACAGCTGTCATGCATCTGCTGCTGGATTTTCTGCTACCTTTTTGTGCAGGAAGGAATATTGCTGTATTTAAATAATCCCTTCATTGTGGCCACTTCTTGCTGGTTTTCTTCACCCTGTAAAGATGACACGGGATCTAGATCCGTGCAGTAAGGAGTTCAGCAAATTAGAGCAAAGCAATGATTAGGAACCAGAGTCAGTCATAAAACCAAGACTGATGCAAGTATGATGGTCATATTATTAATAACAGCACGCGGGAGGGTGACAGTTCTATGAAAAATACCAAATTCTAGAATTTAGAATTGTGGTTTTCCAGATATGGCATGTAAAAACAGCTGCAGGTACTTTATCTGCACCTTATTGTGGAAAATAATTACCTGTCCTCGGTTTCAGCTTTCTGACAGTAAAAATAAGAAAAGTGACTTAGCACATGAGAACCACACATTCCGCCAACTAAGGCAGATCTCAGAAGGGCACTTCAAAACATTGTGTTTTGAATACACAATCATGTGTAAAGTAAACAGGATCTCAGAAAGGGAAAGAACTGGAGGTGGGAAACTGCATATTACAATCAGGCCTCAGCATACTTCCCTTCCCTCATGCAGTTGCTGGCAAAGGCACATTGCTCAGGAACACACCTAAATCAGCAATTACAATGGATGCCCAAGGAATATATTAAGCTCTGAATTTTCAATTTTTAGAGAGTTCAAAAAAAAAAAAAAATCAAAAGATTTGCTTACAGCTTTGCCCAATAACTAATTCACTTTTTTTGCAAGGTGAGGTAAAATAGGAAGTGCGTTTTTATTTTTCTTCCCCTCTCTTCTGTGATTTATATTTCCACCCCTTTATATATCAGCACTCTTTGTATCAGCCTTCACTTTCACCAGAAATGAAACAGACCAGAAGGAAGGTAAGAGCCTTTCTAGAAACCCGCCCTCAGAAGCCTTCAGTAGGCCAGGTAACCATAACATGATCCAAGTAACTCAGGAAAAAAAAAAACAAACTCTTGGCTGAGTGAGAAAGTAATTGCGCTCCCAGCAAGTGAGAGAAAATCACATCCAAAGAGTACTTAAAGGAGTTCCATGTCAAAATAAAAATTAAAATAAAAGGATTGATCAACTGGAGTCTTATATGGGACTTGTCCTTTGCTTCAGTTTCATATTTCCCTTCTCCACACCGTGCCTATGGAGACTTCCAAGCAGTAAACGGACAGAATATCAACAACTGTTTTTCTCCGAGCTGTCAGCAATGAGCCGAGAGGGGCAGCTCAGCTAAACCTGTGGGACAGAACTTCCTTCACACTGAAGACTAAGGTCACACCCGAAGACACAAACAGGCAGCTCCCACCTTCCCCCCCTCTCATTCAGAAAATAAACATCTCCCTATGCCTTTTGCCAGCAAGAAGTTTTTCATCAACACTGACATTACCGCTACTGCAAGTTCTTGCACAAATGTCATGTTTCTCAGGTGGATTTAATAAGGAAAAGGCTACAAAGAAATGCTGCAAAAATCAAGTAAATCAATGAACTTGCCAGCAGGCCCATGAGACTACAGAGCAGTGGTATTCCCAGCACAAACCTTCCCGTTTAGAAGGGCGCATATATTAGTTCTGTACTGCTCCATGGTCAGGGCTACTATAGGAAGGAAACAGCTCAGGACAAATAGCAGATTGAGGCTGAATTACAATTTTCCTTTCTGGCTAAGGTGTTTTTTAAAAAGTAAAATAACTGCTAATGAGAAATACTACTGCTTTAGATGAGAACTCATTTCTACCTCAACCACAGCACAATAGGCACTGTGGCATTTAACTTAGTGCTGAATTTGAACCAGTCACGGAGTAAAAAACAACAACAAAACAATCCAGCTATAGCAAAAGTGAAACAAAACAACAATCTAGAAATCTACACAATTAGGATGCTGAGAAAGAAGTTTTCTGCAGGTGTTTTCACAGCATTTTATAAAATACTTGATCTTCTCATTCAACGGACAAAGAACTGGCTGCAGGATCAAGTCCAGAGAGCGGTAGTCAAGGGCTCAATGTCTGGACGGAGATCAGTGACAAGTGGTGTCCCCTAGGGGTCACTGCTGGGACTGATACTCTTTCATACTTCATCAGTGACACTGACAGTACGGTCGAGTGCACCCTCAGCACGTTTGCAGATGACACCAAGCTGTGGGGTGCAGTCGACACACCAGAGGGATGGGATGCCATTCAGAGGGATCTAGGCAGGTTTGAGCAGTGGGCCCCGGTGAGCCTCTGCCATTTGGTTCAACAAATCCAAGTGCAAGGTCTTCCACCTGGGTCAAAGCAACCCCTATTACCAATACAAGATGGGGGATGAAAGGATTGAGCACAGCCCTGCCTAAGAAGACCTGGGGGTACTGGTGGATGGCAAGCTGGACATGAGCCAGCAGTGTGCCCCCACAGCCCTAAAAGCCAACCTGGGCTTTTTATCCTGGGCTGCATCAAAAGAAGCGTGGCCGGAAGGGTGAGGGAGGTGATCCTGCCCCTCTGCTCTGCGCTGGTGAGGCCTCGCTGGAGTACTGTGTCCAGATGTGGAGTCCTCAGTATAGGAGAGACACGAACCTGTTGGATTGCATCCAGAGGAGGGCCACAGAAATGATCCAAGGGATGGAACACCTCTCCTGTGAGGACAGGCTGAGAGAGCTCAAGCTGTTCAGCCTGAAGGAGACTTCAAAGTGACCTGAGAGCAGCCTTTCAGTACCTTAAGAGAAGCTACAGGAAAGAAGGGGACAGACTCTTTAGATGGGTCTGTGGTGATAGAATGAAGGGAAACGGTTTCACGCTTAAAGAGAGGAGATCTAGGTTAGATATAAGGAAAAAGTCTTTTACAGTGAGGGCGGTGAGGCATTGGAACAGGTTGCCCAGTGATGTGGTCGATGCCTGTCCCTGAAGACTTTCAAGGTCAGGCTGGATCAGGCCCTGGGCATTCAGATCTTGCTGTGGTGCCCCGGTTCATGGCAGGGGAGCTGGTGATGTTTAAAGGTCCCTTAAAAGTCTAAGGATTCTATGATTCTATTCTGTAACAAAGATGGGTGGTTTTTTAAACCAACAACCTATTTTGCAGTCCACCGCAGTGATAATCAATGTGTGATCCCAAAAATAACAAAGAACCCCTATTCTAACAGACACCCAATAGATGCTAATATTAGCTAAATCACAGGGACTTCCAAAAATCCTTCCTAAAACGTTTCTCTTACTGGGGATACTGAGGATTCCACCCTCAGTAATTCCTCATGCTTGTTTTAAATGCTTTGACCAAGAACTCCAGAACTGTGCATTTTGGTAAATGGAAACAAAAGGAGGGAGAAAATTTGTCAGAAATTAGGAGAGTGAATGATTATAATTCGGTTTGCCTTTTCCTCTCCTTGTAGGACAAGTATAGACCACAAACTACTTTTGAAGCCTATCAAGCAGCTACCCACCATGGTTAGGACAGGCCCCTTGTAACTTTCCTTTCTCCTACCTGGAAGGCTTTTTAAGCAATGCCTCTGCTCAGGTAACAGGTTGAAGACTTTGGTGCACTGGTGAAGTTGCACGTGTAATATTTTATTCTATTCCATCAGACTACTGGTGTAAATGATCTGCTTGTTTGGGAGCAACAGCCAGCAGATCTCAATCAATCAATCTCTAGATGACAAAGTAAAAGTTTACACCCTGTTATATCTATGTAAAGTATTCTCAGGCATGATATTTATCAAATACTATCGAGAAAACATTGCTTTTGGCAGCACTTAGTCTCACCTTTACCTTTATTTTCCTTTTGACTCTGTGTGAGCCAAAGCTTAAAAACGGTATTTCCTCTTTTCTGCACAGTGACCACACGAGAAAGGGTTGGAAACCACCTATGATTCCTCCGAGCATGAGATATCTGACCGAAAAGCCACTTCGCCGGAAAACAGGCACCGACACACTTAGAGTCAGCCGCCGGTCCCGCTGCCTCCCTGTGAGTACTTCCCCTATCTGCTCCCCGCACCACTACCAGCTCCGCTGGACAGACAGGAGCATGAATCGGGCGCCCACGTGCTGAAGGCACCCAAAACATGGCAAGAAGCAGACAAAAGGTGAGCCCGCATTTTCCCGTGCGCGGTGGAAGCAGCGTCTCAGCTCTCCGGATGGGTCACCATCACTGCGTGTGATGCTCTCTCCAGGTGGCACTGCCGGGGTGTGTGCGGAGCGGCCGTACCCTGAGCTTCAGAGGAGGGTTTCCACCTCCTCTTTCACCCCCATCGCCCTCTGCAAAAAGCACTGCCCCTCAGATTCTAAACCGCGGCGCGGAGCAGCAGAGCCGTGCTGGCGGCGACCTTTCGTCTCAGCCAGAACACGAGAAAGGAGCGCGCCCCGTTCCGCCGCGTCGCGCCCGTTGGGCACTCACCGGCTGGAGGACTTTGTGCACCAGCCGCCAGCCCCACAGGTGCCGCAGGGTGCAGCCGCAGCGGCGGCGGAGGGGCAGCTTGGCCCGCGGCTCGGTGGTCTCGTTGTAGACGCCGCCGTTCTCCATGGCCGCGCTGCCGAGCCGGTGCGAAGCGAAAGCAAAAGGGCGGTGGCTGGAGTAGCACGGCAGGGAACGGGAACGGGAAGGCGGAGGCACCGCCCCGCCCGCCAACGCTGAAACAAAAGCGCTTCCTGCAGGCCTCGCGCCCGAGAGGAGGGGCGGGTAGCGGCGTGCTGCTCTGCTGCCCTGAGGGGGGGGGGGGCGTCCGACGGCCGCGTCTGCTGTCCTTTGCACGGGGGCTGGGACGCATCCCTGTGAACTTTCACCAGAAGGCGGTGGGCGCGGCCCCAGGCGCCAGAGCTCAAGGAGCGTTTGGACAGCGCTCTTAGACATTGGGTTTGGTTTTTGGGTAGCGCTGTGTGGTGCCAGGGTCGGACTCGATGGTCCTTGAGGGTCCCTTCCAGCTCGGGGTGTTCTGTGATTCCAACGTGCTGCCATACATCTGCGCACATCTTAATTTCAAAAGCAGCTACAGCTCTTGGTGCCACATGGAAATAGATGGATCCTTTTGTATATAAGCGAAAGTGTATCGCGTTCACTTTTATTAATGTGAACATTATCCACAGAACTATTATGGTCCTTCACAGGCAAATTCAGATATACTTTGCTAAGTATAATCTACTAATAGAAAAGTGGCAGTTCGCTTTCTCGGCCTTAGCTTTGCTCATGCTTTGTTTAAGTGCAGTGTGTGCTGAGGGAGCCAGATGAATGGTCAGATACTGCCCATCTCAGCCCAGCAGTGCAGGACATGTGTGCAGCACCAAGAGCTCAGGCACCATCTGTGCCTGCTGGGAGCCACTGCACCTGGACAGGTAATGCAGCACAGAGCAGGTAAGGGCACTTGGGGCGTGCTCTGGGCTACTGTTTGCCAGCAGGCTGTAAATGAGATCCCTCCCTGTAGGAAAACACAACCTAGAGGAACACTGCAGGAGCCCTGGGCTGGGTGGCGCAGACGTTTGTGCCATAAACGGTGCCTGATGCAGGAACTGGCTTTAAAGGCAGGTGAGTTGGCAAGCCCTGTGATTCCTCAGGCACAGGAGTTCCCAGTGGAATTAGGAAAGTGTTGCCATGAGTGCACCGCAGCTTCAGGGGTTGGGACGTGTCTAACATAGTTCTGCATGCAGCATCCTGGGAGTGCAGGGCTGAGCAGGTAGGTGTAGAGAATGATATTTACTGTTATGTATCCAGAGTACTGCTGTGCCTTCATTGCTGGTTTTCACATTAGTAGGCTGTAAGGAAGGTTGTATTACAGAGGCTGGTATCCCTTTTCTAAAGGAATTTCCCATTTTCTTTTCTTTCTTGTTTATATTTCAAAGCTGGCTGAATGGCCACAACACGTTCTATGTGATGAGACTACTTCTGTCTGAGGGAGACAAGGCTTAGGCAGATAGAAGCAGTTGTGAGTTCTCCTTAGTAAGTATTCAGCACCATCTAAGGATACCTGCAGCTGCTCCCAGTCTTGCTACCCATGTCCTAAGGCAGCCTTACAAAAGGATGAACACAGATGTTAGTACTGAGGACAGCTCTTGAGAGGAGCTGCTTCTCAAGGACCAACAGAAAAACTGCACAACGTTGACTAAATATAAAATATATTGTAACCTTTTCCTACTTACTGCTGTTTTCTAAGATTTGTTTTTTCTGCTCAGGCCTTCAGCAGAGTGTAAAAAACTGGCTTGCCATTTAAATCCTAGATTATTTAGGCTGCTTTCGTTCTTTATTTATAAGGCAATGCATGGAAAGCAGAACAGCCACAAAGATCTGTAGCAGAGAAAGAACGAAAACCAGACAGTATAGGACCAGATACCTTAAAAATAATTACAGCATTTTGTTAAAACATGAAAATGCAGCTATGCACACAAACTAGAGCTGTTCTTTACCCTTTCACTAGAGCCGTCTTTCAAGTACAGCTTTAAAGTTCACTCCCCTTTAAAGAGGGAAAGCAGATCAAAACAGTAGTTGCGATACATAATGTCTGTTTAATGCAAACAACTGCAATTAGCTGGCCGTGATGTAATAGAAATCCTATTCCAGGTGGGCATTATTCAATTTCTTCTCTTTATGTACTGACAGAGTTTTCCAAAAATTAAGTCTTTCCTACTCATGCAACCTCTACCAAAATGGCAGAGCCCCGGCTGAAAGCAGGACACTGCAGCAGAAAGCAGTCCTGGAATTAGATTGTGAACTGCCACAACGTCTCCACTCAGCCAAGGAGTGGGAGGTTGGTGGGAGCAGATTAGTGATGAGTGACCTAGTTTTCTCCCGCATTACATCTTCTCCAAAGATAACCACCACAGTGACCACAAAGCAGTACCTATTAAATGAAGAAAGCTATGTTGTTAGGGGAGATTATGGTACAGCTTTATAACATGGATATCACTGCTCACCGCATTGAAAAAAATTTACAAAACAAGTGTGACTGGAGTGACAAAGCAGCTGAATAAATGTCAGCCCCTGGGATATGGTGAGTACAGGCCAGGCATCATCCCAGTTTTTATGAAGTGAAGTGCCGGTGGACCTTTGGAACTGGCTTTGTACTGTGTTACAGAATTACCCAGATGAAGCTGAAACATAAATCCTCCACAAGTCAAGATTAGCAGCAAGGCTCCCTCCCTTGACCTGACTTCTCACAAATGAATTCTCATTTTCCCATGTTCAGAAATACAATTCTGTCTTCTTACTTTCCTTCAAGGAGGTCAAAAGCGAAGGAAGTATAAGAATAGGAAAGCAATTTAAAAGCCCAGATCACCGAAGGAGGCAGGCTCCATTTCATTTGAAGAGTGGTGAGGTAGATCACCACAGAACAAGTTGGGAAACTCCACAGAAGTCAGCCAGTCATAGGCGCAGCACTCCCCTGGTTTCAGTTCCCATGCAGACATCTAAGAGCATTCTTTCACACAAGTCCTCTGTACGAGATTACGAGATGGCCAGCTAGCCATGGGAATCACAGGGCAAGGACTGCGACAAGCAGACAAACTCAGATGAGACTTGCACACGTTGCATCTCCTGACTCTTTCTCGGCTCCAAAGACTCTACGTCTGGGCTCAATGCTGCAGCTGAACTTCGCAAAGCCTGAGCACCATACTAACAGGGTGGGATTTTTAAATGGCCAAAGATCAGGAATTTGTATTTTTAACAGCTATTTCTGAGTAGCCTTCATGGCATAAGAATAAATAAAATGCTCAACTTTCTCCACATATCCCAAATGCTGGGCTAGGCCAACTCTCAGTATTGGTTTTCTGTGATGCATCTGCATAAAAAGAATCCTAAAGCCATGAGGTATTCCACAGCTAATGGTTCTACAACTGCAAATTAAGTAGCACTATTTCAAAATACAAGTATCTTATTTGTTATATTTTAATTTGATTAAGGGACAACATACTTTCTCATTAAAGAGTTAGCCATACTTAATACAATTCATTCAGAATACTGAATAGCAGACTGGTACGTAGGGACCGTGAACCATTAATCAATTGTTCCAACTGCAGTACTTACAATTCTGCCTACGGTGGTGATTCAGCAAAGCTGACACACAGAGAAACGTGCGACCTGCTGATGAATAACTGCATGGAGTGAACTGACCTGGAAGGTGTGGCGGGAGAAGCTTCTCATCAGGGATGCAGGGCATGCATCGCCATCAGAACACTGGGAAAGCTAGACAATATGTTAGAAGCCATCAAACTAGATGGTTTGTCTTTTATTCTTTTTCGGTGGAGGCAGGGACTGGGAAAAACCTTACTAATGACTCATTCGAATTTCACTTCATAAAACAAAGTTCTAGAAACAGAAAGTCACTTCTGCGTATTTAAAACTTCTAAACATGTTTCTTCCCTAACCACTGCTAGCTGTTTGGTTTTTAAAGACTTTCATTATTATTTACAAAAAGGCTAAGAAAGTACTTTCTCTACCTGGCCTTTCTGTTCACCAGCTCAAAGTAGCCAGCCTCCCTACTTCAAGTTTAAATTCTCTTTAGGCTGCCACCATTATTTACAGCCTGTTTATGCTGGTTGGACAGCTTTGACAACAGCGGATGAAGAAAGTAGAGCTTACCAGAAGCAGCGTGCAAAGCAAGGCTCTGTAATACCTTTAGTGTTACTGAGTACAGGGCTCTGGCCTAGCACACAAGAAGAGCAGATGATGATTGATTTTTCATATAGAAGGATTTCAAAATGCTTTGCAGTATGAATACTACTATGAGACCCCTACACAATAAAGAAGTTGCTTTGCACTTTCAGAGCTAGACCTGTGTAAGTAAGGAACCAACTACCAACAAAATAAATTCTTTTAGGGGATTTCCTTTCCTCTACGTTCTTATATCAGTTCTTTGATTAGAGTGGTTGTAATAAACCTGCTCTGCAAATTTTAAGCTTAAAAATTCGGGGTAAAAGATCACTATTTCTGGACAATTCTTACATTCCAGCTGAAAACATGTCAGTCTTTGAAATGTGCATATGAAAATATATATAGTGTAAGAAATGTGTATACTTCTGATTTATGTGGACTAGCTACTGTACTAACATTAAATTTCTAGTTATACAGCTGAAATGTAAGTACCAGTCTGTTGGGTTGCAGCCTTTTCCAATGGGAGCAAACCTAATTTGGAATTTAAGGTGACTTGCATCACATTCAAAATACAGAAGATACACTCCTTCATCAGGAGCCTTTACAAGTTTCCTAAATAAGCTGAAAAAATTAAGGCTTTAATTAAAAAATCCAAAATAAATAACAAAACTAAACAAACAAACCAATACAAAACCTTAAACTTACTGAAGTTACTTGGTAATTATTAGATTGGGATGTACTTTTTATGCTTAGTATGTGGCTATCAGTAGGAAAGCTTGAAACAGAACAGTGAAGGGATGCTCAGCATTTGCATACTGAAAGCTGAAGCCCTGACCTTGGTCAGCTGTCTAATACTACACTTGATGATCTTTATGGTTCTCTCCAACCCAGGCCATTCTAACACGCTGGAGTCATCAGCAGGATTCTTGGTGTAACTAGTGTGCTTGCAGCAGAATCCACACAAATCTGAGAAGCTGGTTTTACTCCTAGCAACAAACACAGCAGACTTTTATCCAGTTCCTCCCAGAAACAGCACTGCAAGGAAGTTTAAATCTCTGCCAGCGATGCTATTCAAAGAGAGGTACAAGATAAAGTGTATTTTAAGATGTTTTACATCGCATCCTCAAATTTAGCTGTAAACAAAGAACACCATGGCTTCAATGAAAGTTACTTAAATTTGAATGCAGAGAACACTTTATTAACTGATTACAGTTTTGATGACCAATCTTAAACCATAATTAATATGGGAAACAGTGGGGGACATTAAGGCTGAGCCATATATATATAGACAAATCTGGATACTGATAATCTGTACATTTAACCTCTGCTTTTTCTTTATACATCTTTTATTCAGTGTCTGAAATTAATCTAAGAAAACAACCAAAAAAACTGGCCACTAATTTAAAGTCTTCGTCTGGAATGAAATTTTTGCATGGGTTTCTGAATGCACTATAGATCTCAGGGGAGATCAAAGAGATTTGCAAACATGCTCCAAATCAAGCATTCAAGTATATTTGGAGTTGGTCGTTACACTTTTGTGCAAGTGATTTTATTTTCCAACAGCTAGTAGTAGTTCTCTCCTTTAGAGAGCGAACTTACTTAAGAGGGTACTAAACTCAACTAATGAGTTGGGAAATCAATATAAATTAAGTGCCTGTGGTGTGCATCAGCTTCCTGCTCTAAGCAACCTTTATCTGTAAGCGGACATACTTGCCAGTTTCACAGAATTACACTGACATATCAACAAAACCCAGAAATTTATCTACTATTCTTGCACTGTGAACAGTAGTCCTACGTGATGTGATACCATTTTTCACCTGTACAGCTCCCTTTTGTAAAGTTGGGCAACACATGAAAGAAAGACAGACAAACTGTTTGTGTTCTGAAACGATGTTTCAGTTCTTTAGTTCCAGTCACTGAAGGAAGAGGCAGAGGCAAGTTTGAATTACCCCAGAAAACTGAACAATTGGTTTTATTTGGTGTCTTCAAGATGCTTCGCCTTCTGTGGGAGACGTAGGTGATGTAGGAGAAACCATTTCAGGTTTTCGTGAAATTCTGTCCAGTTCTGCCTGAACATCTGTTAAGACTGGCTTCTGACCTACAAAAGAAATGCACATCACTCAGTGATGTTAATGAAACCATTTTGGGAAAGCCTTTGTATCTTCTGTTCTCAAGAAGCATCTGCAAATCTGCCAAACAAACAAAAAAAGCCAAAGAAAAAAACCCAACCTGTTATTGCTTCAGGCAAATCCTGGAAATGTTACTCTGCAACCCAAAGCATGCAGTAAAGGCCTAAGGCCAAAAATCAACAGCAAAGGACCAAAAGAAATACAGTCATGTCCTGTATTTCAGATTTCTCAAAGTAACTTCCGTAACTATATACAAAGTTGCAGGCATATGAAGAGTTAATGTAAAGTCTAGAAAATACACTTCTCTGTGTTCTATAAATTATGAATACTTCTGAACAATTTGCTGTATCAGCTGTATTTCAAAGTAATTCTGAATAGAAATCAGGAGTTTTTACCACAGACCAGAGTCTGTTCCACAGACTTGGCCAGCTGAAGTTGACACTGCTGCTCAAGGTGCGTGCGCACCCTCAGGTGGCAAATCCCTCACTCTCCTCACCTCTGCTTACCTCCTCCATAACTCGGGATAGCACAAACATTCATCCACTCACAATTAAACTTGACCATAGCTTGCAATACACATTTATTTTTTTTCCCCTCCACTACCCCTTATTCCCCAGACTTGCATGCATCTAGCTTTAAAGGAATCACTATCAGGCATTTCTGATGAATACTAAACATGCTGTCGAAAGAAAATACTAAATTGATTGACTGCTAAAGTCACTCAGTCAAAACCTTCATCAAATCAGAGCTGTACCACTGGCAAAATGAAGTTTAAAAAGTATTAATAAGTTAAAAAATAATGAAGTCATTTTAACACTGATGATATAGATAGGCACCACTTTGAAATGAAGTCCTAGTGTATCTGAATACTATTAAAATGGCTTATGGCATAAGACGCTTAAACAGCTACAAGAGAAGGTTTTATTTGATTCTCTGAGCCATAAGAAGGGTGGACAATATTGAATCGCTGTGAGAATAAAAAGCCATATCCGATGAAACACGCAGTTAAAAGTGGTAGTGTTCATACTTCCAATAAACTACACTGAATGATGCACAACTTGGTCTAAATTGTGAGCTGATCTTTTTAGCGTACCTGACTTTTTTGCTGATGGTGGCAGATTGCTGCCAGTACCTCCAGCGCTGCCACCTCCAGGACTGCCACCAACACCACCAGGGCCACCAGGGGAACCAGTTTTCTTACTCAACAGACTATTGAAGAAGTTTGCCAGGACTCCCTCACTGGTAGCTCCAGCTACAAGGAGACAGGAATAGGGGTAGGAGGGAAGACAAAAAAAATTTAAAAAGCCATCCAAACATAGCCCAGATAAACAGCAATTCAATATTTCAGTTATACAAATTAACCATATTGAAGAATGGTACTTCCCCAAATTAATGCTTGTCCCCAAAAAGACAAAGGTACCTTTCATGTTGGGATCAATTTTTTTGGACCCAGCAGGGATAGGTGTAACACTGGCAACGTTGGATGTCACGGATCTATTTGGTGTCCTAGGAGATCCCCCAGGAACTCTTGGTGAGGCATCCTGTGCAAAGAAAGAGGAGAAAATTAAAGGAAGTCTTCCAAAGAATCGAATCACTCACTGTAATTGCATGGAAATTGAGCACCTGCTTCTCAATTCTACTTCTTTTTTAATAATGCAGTTCCCCTCACAACTGAAATGAGGCAGGATTAGATTTTATGTATTTTTTTCCACACTTATGACATTATTACAAATATTAACTTCAGTGCAACTGAAGCTTCCCCCCAGGCACCTCAGTGAGTAAAGGTGATGCTGTTATTTCATAGTTCCTCTGACCACAGTGAAAACTGCACCGATGAGACTGTAGAGGACCTAAAATCAGCTTCTTGGAAAGACAACACCACATGCCACCAATTACATGGAAAGGATTAAAGGCAGTCCAATGAAAAAAAATAAACAAATGGACAAAAAAACTCCAACAAAATAAACCCCCCAAAACAGTACTCGGTTCTTCAATGATAATGTATGTATTTGTAAAATTGCAGTTCATCTAACAAAAGTTGAAGTCATCTCTAAAAAATCTGCATCCTCTCTATTAATCTTCTTACTTTCTAGTTATTTTGAATTTAGACATCATAATTCTCACTTAACCATATATATATTTCTTTTCCCCCCTCAGAGTTTCAATATTCCTAGAGCGACAGCATCAAATTTTGGATATAAAACTCACCAAAGCAATTCAGCTGACAAACAGTTTGCTCCCTGGCACACTCTTGGGATGGAAAGGGTAGACAAGTAACTGCTTAGATGCACTCTAACATATAAGAAGTAAAGCCACGGCATTTAGCCCTTGCTGCCAATACAAGTTGTCATGCCTAGCTGTGAAGAAGCGTCATTGTTTTAGAGCAGTGTGAGAAACAGGCTTTAAACACTACGTAGTTTACACAGATAAACTGATCAAAACTATTTGATCATGCAGTTAAGAAACAAACAGCCCTCAAATACAGGTGATGCCATTGGGAATACTTGTTACTACTCACCACTGGCCTTCCTGCAGCAGTAGGTGGCTGTTTCGCCAATTGTGACTGCAAAAAAGAAAACCAACCAACCAATAAGCCCGTGTATTATTAGATATTACCAAACTTTTTTTTTTTTCCTGAAGAATCTTGTTAGGTAAAACATCAGCTGTTTGTTTTATGGACAGAACATTACCTGCTGCTTCATAAGAAACACTTGGTCATCTTCTGCAACAATTTCTTTCTCATGAACAAACTGCAACACAAAAGAAAAAAAAAAAAACGCTACTACCAGGATCTGCATGAATACAACATAAAGCGTGGGATACTCAGTATCTGCTCACAGATGCACACTCTGGCACTCATGTTGGAACCTTATCCTGGCCTAAGCTTGGTGCTGCTTTCAGTAACTTTTGCGCTAAGATGAAGTGGTGTAGGAAATAGAAATGTCTTCAATCCCCAGTCTACACAGCAAGTCACCGAACACAAGCTTTGCTAAAGCAAGCATGGCAAATACCAAAATGTATAATCTACAGTATATCAGCATGCAAAAAGTTTGCCAGCTACATTCCCCTTGGACTCTTAGTACTCAACGCATCGGGTATGTCTTGGTTTTTCCCCTGAAGATTACAGCAAGGACACAGGGTTAAGTTTCCTCAGCTGAAATAATTCACACTTGGAAAACGATCACTTCCGAATTCTTAACTTTGCTAAAAAAAGGCAAGCATTTCTGTGATTCAATAGCTTCTACATATACATGGGGTGTCCACTTTGCTGGCATTTTGTTCAATCCCTCCACGTTTCCCATACAGTTCAGCCTTTTTCTTAAATGGTATGAGAGAGGAAATACACTGAAAGGTTCTGAACGTACTGTGTAAGCTGGAGAAGAGCTATACAAAACACTAACAACAAAATGAAAAGACAAAATAAGTGAAAATAAGTTTATCACAGTCTTGGAAGCAAAGCTCCAACAGCTGACAGGAAGGTAAGCAAATAAAAAGCTGCCAAAATTATTAACAAAACTTTTCAAACATCTCATTTTACCTTTCTGACTGGCGGTTTTCTTATGCTGTCTTCAAAACTGTCTTCTGCTTTTAGTGTTTGAAAGTTCTCATGCAAGATGCCAATCTTCTTGTCGTTATCCCAACCTGCAGGACTAGAAAGAAGGACCATTTGGCTTTAAATTCCATCACTACTGCAGGTTATTCTCATTCTCATCTACACGGAACTGAAAGCCCAGAAAGCTGTCATCATTTCCTTTCTTCTGTGCAAGGGGGTTATTGACCAGTACAGGTAGCTACAGACAGGGACTGGTTCACCGTAACAGAAAGGAAATGTCTCCTGGTTTATAATTCCTCTTTGAGGCAGTGAGTATTTGTTATCTCAGCCTACTTGCCTCTCCAAATCCCCCAGCTCATCAGACTGTTACGCTCATCTTTCAAAAACACAGGACAAAAAAGGCTCTGCAGTCCTGTACAAATGTATGTAGTAGTCATATACGCACAACAACGCAGGTAACTTACATAAATACTGCATCTTTTTCCACAACAACAGCTGGAACATTGAAAGGAAACCCGTACAACTTATGGACTATATATTTATAGACTAAATCAATGTTTTTGTTCTCCTTTACCGAAGTGTAAATAAGCGCGGCCCCATCTGAGTACACTTGTTAAAGAAAATTCCATTTTAGTGGTTAGTAAGGAATAGGAAAATGACCCACTTCTGTTGTATTAAAGGTTATCTCCTCTGAACCATTTAAGAGGAATACCAAAATCAAATAGGTCAAACAACTTCCAATGCTATTTTTTGAAATAAGCTATTCAAGAATTTATGTCTCTCTTCCTGCATACATTTTAGGGCAACTCATCTGTTGCTTTTTGACTAAAGGCTCTTCTCACTTCCAAAGCCCACAGTACCAATAGCTTCACTATGATGTCTTTTAAACTGCTTTTGCTTTCAGCGAATGAAAGCCTTCATGCCATATCCTCATCTCATCATTCTCCCATCCTGCAGGACTACACAGAGATGTGACACAGATACCACAACATTAACATCAGTAGCTCCAAGAATACAAAAGGTCTTTCACTTTCCCAGCTGGGTTTTTAAATTTGGGGACCAAGCTCTTACATTACAGAGTGATCTTTCAAAGGAAGGTAAAGGAGTTGTGCTCTACGTTAGTACTAAAAGGAGTGATTATTATTCCCGTACGGTTCAGTATCAAAGGAAGATTATTTACACACAGGATTAATAGAAACAGCAAGGGAAGTTTTAAGTAGTTTTCGCTTTGATATTATAAAAATGCCCCAAACCGTAACCAGTTTCTACATAGATGAAATTCAAATTCTGAGTAATCTAACAAGATCTGATTCCCATTCAGCAACATTCAGAATAGAGTTCTAAATTGCATACGGCAATTACACGGACTAATTCCTTACTAGTCTTTCATATTCCTTTTCTTCATCTACAGAACCTACTGCAATTATCTGTAACTCCATTTTGAAGAACTAGATCCAAAGGAGATGCCATCACAGCACTTTAATGAGATCTCATGGTTGTGAACTACCTCTCAATCTGTTAATTGCTGTCTCTCCAGTAGTATTTAGTCTTCCACTTACTACAGCACACATTATGATGACACAATGAAGGCACATTATTGGCATCTAAAGTCTAGATGTGAGCACACCTAGCTACCTAAACAACAACATTTCATTTATAGCATAGTGACAGTTCGCGTATGTTGTGCCTACTAACAGAAAAGCCAGGGGATCTTTCCCACAGCAACTCATATTTCCTTTCTTCCCTCATTGCCTTATCCTGTGGGATTACTGAACGCTGAAGACAACACATATTCGGTCAAAAAGAATAACATCTTATGGGCATCTGAAACGATTCCATGCTAAAATGAATTATCTTCTTGTTATTTTAGGGAGCTTGTTGGTTAAGACTTGCTGATTTAGGAACTGATTCTTCAGTATGGAAACGGCAAGGAAAGAAATTTAAAGTAAGGGGACACGCCAGACTCTTGCATATCTGTAATGAATTAATTAAAATTATTCAACAGAATGAAGAAATATTTAACCCAGCATTGTACGTATAACCAAAGCAGACATCCAGCCACAAAGAAGGAGTTGTGTACAGTTTTGGTAGAGATGTGAGTATTCTTTTAAGCTGATCACAATGAATGTAAAGCTTTGAGTCCTTATTGCCTTTATGACGTGTTTAAGGATACACTGTAAGCAAAACCGTCTGATATGTGACTGAATGAAGTCGAAGTGTTCATCTCTGTAGTCATGCTCTTTTTCCAGAACACCGATGGCATCGCACTGTTAAAATAAGCACACAATTAATACACCACTTCCAGCTATCTGTTGAAATAGCAGTGCTGCTGCACCTCCTGTTCACAACTGGGCCATAGGAGGTGAAACGAAAAAAACAAAAACCTCCTGAGATTGTTTAGAAACATAAGATATTTAAAAAAAAAATACGTATCTTGGCATGCACGTAGTGTGGGCTGCATTAAATTGGGAGTGTTTGCCATTTTCCATTCTCTTCCCAACTGCAACCACGTTATGCAATAAATCAACATCCCTATTGAACACCAATCCATTGAATGCAACCATTTGCTGCACAATGCTTTTACACGCTGTGCTAGCACAGGGAATAGTCCTTTTGTCTGGCTACTTGCTAGCCCTTTGCAAAGGTAAACCAAAGCAAGAAGCGTGGAGATGAGAAGAAAAAAAGAATGGTTGTGGTGAGGGAAGAATAATGGAGAACCAGGAGGTGAAAAAAAAACAAAAAAACCAACACAGGTGCTTTTCAAGTGAGAGGGTCAGCCTTCCCTAGGAGTAACAGCATACGCATCAAAAGGTTTATTCTTTCACTGTGGGCCAGCAGAGGCTGCAGATGCAGTATGCTTAATGCCAATGAGAACTGAAAAGCCACGGGGGAATAAAACAAAACACGAGAACCACACTGCTTTCGCTCTAGACTGAAAGTGTGAAGTAGTTCATAGAAACCAAATCGGGTCACAGAAACACCCTAAGAACTGAGCAACATTAGTAGAGCAGCACTCTACTAGCTAGCACCCTCAAACTTATTTTCCTTCACATTAAAAACAAAACAAAAACAAAAACCAGAAGTATTTAAAAATCCAAACTATTGTTTGCAGAATATAGAATGGCTGTGTAAATTAAAGGGAATTTTAGTTGCTTACTGATCAGCTCATTTCTGAGAGCAAAACCAGGTCTGAGGTATTTCTCAACTCCCTGAAAACTCGTAACATCAGAGGAAATACTACACCCAAATTAACATGCAACTGGGGCTTCCAGAAGATTCCCAACCTTCAACATAAAACCTGCTTATAAGAATTCTTATCCAACGTATTCAGAATGAATTTAGAACCATGAGTTTCCCACCCCAAATCCACAATTTACAGCATCCCCTTAATAAAACATACAAAAAAACCTAAAATGCGAAACAAACCTTTGTACAAACTACTACTACTGGAATGCCTAAGTTACATGTTAGTGTATCTGCACCCAGGGGTAAAATCACACTGTCATCTTTGTCTTCCTGTAATGAAGTATTTCTTCTCTGTGGAGAAGCTGGAAAATCCTCGCCTGGTTCTACATATTCCTGGAAGTCTCTTACCACTGAAAGTAAAAAAAAAAAAAAAAAAAAGTCATATTAAAACATCATCTACTTTAGTACTTCAACATTGATTTCCACTGCCATTGATCGCTAGTACTGCTGACAGTACAGTACTTCTGCTGCTGTAGGTTGAAAGAATTGAACACACAGCAAGCGCCACGCATTTATTTGCACAGGCAGAAGAACATGGCCAGTTCTAAGTGACCACTGGGACAACATTAATCCATTTTGATTTTTAGCACCGTGGAAGAGCCACTAGGCAGCTGCTATTAGCTATCATTGCTTGATAAATCTCCTAAAGAACCAAGTTCCCTTGCATTGTTCTTGGTTAAATTACCAAAATCTGTTAGGATAAACAGCAGCAAGCCTTACACGTATCACTGAGCTGGTTTGACCTAAAAGTCCCTTGTCCACACTTCTCTGTACCATGAATCTATACTAGTAATAAACAAAAAAAGCATCAGTTATTAACTAGATTATTAAGTAGTAGCATGTTAAATATTTGGCATTATTTTGCAGCAGATCAGATACTACTTTTAAGTTTAGCTAGGAAGGCAAGTCAGAATCCAACAAGAATTAGAAGGAAAAGAAAAAAGACAAGGTTGTAAGTGTAACTTTTGTTAAGTTCTGATGCAAATGCCCAAGCTCTAATTACAAGGTCACTTAATGTTATTCCCACCAGGGATGCAGTATCATGCATCAGATGTTTGTACCTTTCACATCAAGCGTCTGATTTCACCCAGCACAAAAAAGATTCTATCCCAAATCACCTCCATTACTTTTCCACGAGCAGCACTGCCTGATTGAGCTAAAAATCCAGGCAGCAAGATGACTTAGCTGAATCACACACACCAGCAGCTCACTACTCTACTACTTCCTCTCTGCTTTTCCTGATTTGCCTTTATCCATTCTTATCTTTTCTAAACTGATTTAAGCCCTGAGTTCCTACCTAGAAAAGCATTGGGTGTATTAACAGAACACTGAGTATCCAGCACCCAGGATCAAGGTGCATTGGGCTGAAATTATTCAGCTCTTTGACCCAAAATTCAGAATAAAAAGAAGCACATGTCCAGATTATCATCTCTACTTCAACAGTTGATTGAGGCTCTTATTAAGGCAACGCTGCTCCTTCAGTCTGCTCTGAGAGCCTCCCAAACTGATTGCATTTTTAATCCTGAGCTCTCACCAGGATATGCCAGCGACTCAAGGGAAGGAAAAAGATTAATGTACTGTATCAACTCAGAGACTTTGGAATATAATCTCAGGTCTCCCTTAGAGGCACAGTCACAGTGATCAGGCTATGAGGTTTCATCGGACACAGCTGAATTCAGTAACAGGAAGAGCTGTCACAGCCCTTCACACACAGCTGCTGCATCCCCCCAGTGCGTTCCCAAACCAGTCTTCATTCGCAGAGACTCCACCTTTGAGTAGAGTTCAGCTGCTTAAACTAGAAGACACAGCAAGGAGCCTCCAGAAGACTCCAAACACAGTACATTTCAGTCCCATTAGCAAGTTAGATCAGCTCACGGGAGCCTCTCCTGAATAACGAAGCTGATACAGGAATAGAACAGAAATACGTACCCAAAACTCCAGCAAGACTCCTCCATCCGCTCCTTCCAGCAGCATCAGGCTGCTACCACCAAGCAATGCATGAAGCCACAGCACAGGAGGCTCCAATTCATATCTAGATTGTGTCCAGGGCTACTATTATGCCTTGCACACATGCATTAACATTTCTAATGTATCTGACCAGATGATACTATGAGAACAAAACAGCAAACAAAACTTTTAATGAGCAGCTGCTTTTCTTGACTCAATCACTTCAACATTCTGGATTTTGTAAGATTTTGCTATTCTGTTCAGTCGGTCGATAAAGAAGCAAAGCTACCATCTCCACAATTTTGATAGCTAAGATACTGCATCCCTACTTTCATCTAGTAAAACCATATCCTGAAGCTGGCAGTGATTTTAATACACACCCTTCCCCCCAACAAAACAAAATGACCAACACTCAAAAGCACTCTTCTCCCCCTCCTAATTTTCCACAGTAAGAATTTAAGATGACTCCCAAGAATGACACTTCCCTTAGAATAATCTCTTAAAAGAAAAGTAAGCTATTGCCTTACTGCCCATTTAATCACAGCACAGCTACTACCTGGATTTCAGGGGGAAAAAAAGCTATCCAATAAGTGCTTCAGAACATAACCACTCTAGAGACCAACTTCAGACTTCAATAAATAAAGTTTTAATCACAATATTTGATCATGACACACAGCCTTCCCAATTGCTTGCTTTTACTACAGCTCGCTGTAGTAATTCCGAGAGGTGAAGGGGCAAGGTTCATGATTTAGTACCCCAAGTGAAATACGATGGCTGCCCAAAACTGGTAGGTGCCACGACACTACCAAGTTCAGTCAGATAGTTCAAGGCAGTCTGCAGTAACCTTGTGTTCTGCATATTTAAGTTAAAAAGATATGGAAGTGATGGAGCATATTCATGCCAAAAAAACCCAACCCAAACCAAAACACACATAGCTATATTCGTGTCAAAAATAACTCCTCAAGCAGAAAGGGCCCAAACGTTACTGTGCATGAAAGCATCCTGAATATTTTCAACGTTCACACTTTCATTAAGCAGAGAAACGACTCAAAATTATCTAGCCTGACTGATTACAGGAACAAGTAAAAGACTGATGCAGTGTAAAAGGTCAACATCTGCCTTCAAAATAATTAAATATGAAATAGAAAGCTGTTAGGTTTCTTTCATTTGATAGATCTTATCTAGAAAAATCTCTATTAATCAAGACTAAATTCAACCTGGCTTAATTCATCCTTTCTTGATCTGGAACTCCTGATTTTAAGCCATGTTTACAATAGAGAAAAACACTGCAATGGAGATATTAAGTTGTGCAAAAAGCATTAAGCGTATTAGATTTAAGTGGATTCCTGAATATCTGCAGAATACTCACACTTTTGTTCCATTTCTTTCATTTCTTCAGGAGGAATTTTTAACTTGTCAATGTGTTCTCTTACAACACTTGCCCATTTTTGCAAAGAATCCATTGCAGTCCAAGGCCTTGACATGTCTACTACCAACATAATTAGAGTGTCCTTTAGTGAGTTTGACTCCATTGCAAATTTAAGAAGACCTTTGTGATACAGGTCACCATCCAAAATCCGTACATTACATCTTGTTTGGTCTATAACAAAAGAAGAAACATTTTGAGATTCACTTGCAGCAGTCCACTCCATAATAACTACCACATTTTCATTAGGCATGTAAAATACAAGTCAAGAAAATAAAGAAACTTGTTGTAATCAGTCAGCTTAACACACATAGACACACACACACACACAACAGCAAACTGCAGCTTGTGGAGAGCTCTTGCCCCTCAGAAACACTGAAGTTTGAAGAATTGAGTTTAATGGCTGTAACAGAAGATCTTGAACACAATACCTAAAGATGAAAACTCAGAGATAAAATTAAATATTTAATGTTGGAAATTTTCACCGTTTGAGAGGGAAAATGGTTCTCTTGGAAAAGCAACTTAGAAGTGGAGTTTTGAAGGGGAGATGGCAGTCTTTAACATCTGAGCAGACAATGGCTGGAAAGGGATGGCTGAATTCATTCAATGTGATATGCATGTATAACTCTGTATCTTGGCCATCAGAAAATTGAAGCAGAACTGCAAGTTTCTGTCACAAGCTTTAATGGTTTAGATGGAGAGGGAACAGGCAAGAAAGTTATCCTTCAGATTTGCAGAAGGACAATCACAATGCAAACAGGCCATTCAACTGCTACTTCCACCAAAACAGTGTACTCCTATACTCAGAAACACCTAACTTCTGAAGTAAACAAAGAGCTAGTAATTCAAAATTAGATAGCATAATATAATTACATTTTGCCTTCAGGTAAATTTTCATTGCTTGATACAGAAGGTCTGAGGAAGACATTCAGAACTAATTCTTCACCTTGTGATGTCAAGTCATCTTTGAGACCAATAGCCAGAGGTGGAAGTCAAGATAGTAGGTGATTTCAGAAGGTAGAAGGAACTAACTTCTGTTTCTCCTTCAACCCGCATTTGTTTTCATAGCACGGAGAAGTCATTTTTAACCACAAGTACTTTTGTATGTTCTTATTCACATTCTGCTGCTTCTAAGCATTGCCTCTAGATGATTCATTACACTTCATCAGCTAGTGGTGAGACCCCACCTGAAGTACTGTGTTCAGCCCCGGACCTCAAAATAGGCAGTATATGGATCAGGTAGAGCGCATCCAAAGGAGACCATAAGACTGGAGCATCTCTCCTATGGAGAGAGGCTGAGAGAGCTGGGGCTGTTCAGCTTGAAGAAGAGAAGGCTGCAGGGAAACCTTACAGTGACATTCCAGTACCTAAAGGGTCCCTATGGGAAAGATGGGGAGGACCTTTTTATACAGGAATGCAGTGACAGGACAAGAAGCAATGGCTTTAAACTGAAAAAGGAGAGATTTAGGTTACATGTTAGGAAGAAATTCTTCACTCAGAGTGTGATGAGGCAATGGAAGAGGTTGCCCAGAGTAGCTGGGGATGCCCCATCCCTGGAGGTGTTCAAGGCCAGGCTGGATGGGGATTTGGACAGACTGGCCTAGTGAGAGGTGTCCCTGACCTTGGCAGGGGGGAGTGGAACTCACTGGTATTTAAAGGTCTGTTCCAACCCAAACTATTCTACAATACAGTGCATAAACAGTTTACAGACTCCTTCCCTTGCCCTCTCCCCCTCAATTTAAGCAACAGTGTGGAATTAAGCATTCCACAGGTGCAGATATCTGTAGTGTGAGTCTTAAACATCTTTTCCTCTATGTTTGACAAGCATGCTTTTGCCTACCATCCATTCAGAATGTCACAAAAGGCTGCTTTTCTTCTGGCCTTTTCAGCCTTTTACCGGGTTCCTCTCCTCCTCCTCATGCCTGGTCATTCATGATATACATGAAGGAGATTAGAATGAGAAACCTCATTGTAACAAATTGCTTGTGGACTGAACTGACCTACTACTGAGAAAGATAACCATCCCATTCTCATTCTAAACATCACAATACTGAACCACTACTTTGGTTTAAGATATTATTAGAAACTTACCATCTCGATCTTCATCATGCACATTTAAATACAAATACTCCATGCCTCTTCCTTTTTTGTATTCTTCGATTCCTTGCATTTTTCCTATTAAGCTAGTTTTACCTGCTCCATCTTCACCTGGAGAGACAGAAATTAGATAACACTCAATCTTTAAACTCAGCTACATTTAAAAACCATTTGTGGCAAGAAGGAATCATTATTTAACAAGACGACTGAGCTCATTAAATTTTCAAAATATAGAGGGCTTTGCCCAACTCATCCATTTGTTTGAAGTGTGTGCTTCATCTTTAAGTCTCATCTCTATTTAGTTATAAAGGCAGTTATGACAGTATCTATCCTTTTTTAATAGAGTGCTTATACTTACTTTACAATCTAACTTAACACTTGTAACAATTTCAGTCTTCCACGTGTAACCAAAGTGGTAACAAAGTCTTTCTGAAGTAGAGGACTGCCTGAGACTAAGTTCGTCACACAACCAAAAGAATACCACTGATAATTCTCCCCAGTCAAACAGGGCACAACACCAGGCTGAATAGAGCAAAACTGCTTCCTTATGATTTTGTGAGTTGGTTTCTTTGAATCTTTTCTACAGTTCTGAAGAAGCTTTAAAGGAGGTGGAAAAGAGGAAACTATTGTCGTATGTTCTGACACAGCCTGCAGTCCAGATCCATTGATCCCACTCTTAATGCCCACTAATTACCTCCCCTCGAAAAGGACCTCAGATTGCCAGTGAACCTTACACCATAAGCACACTATAACTGCTCAATTGCTGCCAAAGACTCTTCTTGAAAATCTTCTCAGTACACGTCCTAGAGCTGGAAAACTTCGTGCACCATTTTTCTAGTCTGAAAGAGTAACCTAAGTACATCTAGACATAGATCAGGGTTTTGCTTCTCTAATTTGATAAAGCAATGAGCACATTTGACAGGCTGAGAGAGCTGGGGCTGTTCAGCCTGGAGAAGAGGAGACTCCAAGGTGACCTGAGAGCTGCCTTTCAATATCTAAAGGGGAGCTACAGGAAAGAAGGGGACAAACTCTTTAGATGGGTCTATGGTGACAGGACAAGGGGAAATGGTTTCAAGCTTAAAGAGGGGAGATTTAGGTTAGGTATAAGGAAAAAGTATTTTACAGTGAGGGTGGTGAGGCACTGGCACAGGTTGCACACTGATGTGGTGGATGCCCTGCCCCCACTGACTTTCAAGGTGAGGCTGGATCAGGCCCTGTGCAACCTGATCTAGCTGTGGTGTCCCTGTTCATTGCAGGCGAGTTGGGCTAGATGGCCTTTAAAGGTCCCTTCCAACTCCAAGGATTCTGATTCTATGAGAAGAGTTAGCGAAGACAGATTAGTAACTTCCCAGAGCAGGTTACAAAGTCAAAATTAATAACAAGTTCCTGAGCACCTTATCAGCTTTATGCCAAAAAGAACATTTTTTTTTTTCCAAGTCTCAACAATACAGTGAAAGTATAAGCACTACATAAAAAAGAAAAAAGTGCAAGGGCAATAATTTTCGCTGTTACACATAAGGATGAATTTTCCCTTTAGAGGAACTTGGCCATCATCCTCTAGATGAATATTACACCTGGATTAACAAGACCACAGAAACAGCCACGGAAGACAGCAGAAAAATCATACTGATAGACTGATGTTGAATTTTCCCAACACAAAATGCCCAAGGTTGCTGTAGGAAATACTCGATGTAGAGTTCAGCTTCAGATTTGACCAACAGTCTAGAAGCTACCAGAAAGCATAATGCTATTTACTCTAAGTAACCCAGAAGACTTGACAACAGAACGAACAGGCATTTAAAGCAAAATGAAAATAAGACCAGAACTGAAGTTTAAGATCTGGTTAAGCATCGAAAAGTAAATACTGGGAAAAAAAAAAAAAAATGAAGTTATGTCAGTTAAAGTTAAAGCTTATTTGGAAAACGAGTCTGTGAGATCCTCAACTTAAGTCTGGGTACACATAAGAAAACGCAATTACAGGTAATCTTAACTAAATGCTGGAAAGCACAGCGAGTTTCTATTCACACAAGTTTTTCCTCTTCTTGTATGAATATTCTCTTAAATAAGAAATTCTGCCTGAGAAGTGAACAGTTCAAGCCACTTCACCACAGATGAATTACAGTTCTTCCCCTACCTTCACCAAAGTACTCCTACTTCTTGAACTTGTCATCTACAAATAACTGAGGAGACTCTATTGAGCTGCTGCACTGGCAAGGTATGCTGCAAGAAGGTGCTGTTTTGGCTTGCTGCCAAAGTTTTCTGTATGAAACACAGTTGTTTTACCAGGTTTAAATTAAAAAGAAAGAAAAAAAGCACAAACCTAGGTAGCTTTGGTTCATTCGTGCCAGCAGAATGCTCAAAAGACAAAACAACACTTACTCCTTTTGAAGAGGGTTGCTGTTTGCCACTTCCCAGGTTGCTCACGCTAGCTGAGCTCCAGCTAAGTTCTCTTGCTTTCTACTTCGTTTCACATATGTGGTAACAAAGTTTACAACTTACTTGCACTGGGAAAGTTCAGCACCTTCAGCAAAATTGCCTGCAACTTGAATCTAAGAAACATCTGTGGCCGTGAGAATTTCCAAACATTGTGAAAGGAACACTTAATTTCTTTAACTAGTCAGGTAAATGAAGAGAACAGTAAGATTTGCAGCTGACATAAAGGAAGCCAAAAGATGCATGGAGAAAGGCATTAAAAAGAACACTGGCAAGTGGTCTAAAACAAGCAACTCATGAACTAAGCAGTCTACAAACAGAACTACTCTAAAGGGTGCAGGATAGCTACCTAGCCAAATGTGCCCCAGCCCACAGGTGATCCTGAGTTCCCAAAAGATTCATAAGCCGAACTAGAGTCAATGTCTGGAAAAAGCTGTCAGAAAATAAAAATGGGGACTTTTTCCTCCTTGCCCGTACCATTCATCGGAAGAAGTAAGAAAAGATTACCTCTAGCAAGAGAAAAAGTCCTGATGCTCCATTCTGCCTCTATTTCTTAAGCATGTTGGACATACCTTTTACAACTGCGATAGCTGTAAATACATTTGATCTTTGCTATTCATCCATTTTTTCTCATCCTAAAGCCTTCAAAACAAAACTCCTGAAAAGTCAACCAATTGTGAATATACCCAAGTTATGCTGGGAAACAGCAGCAATATAGTTCTGCTTTCTAATTACTCTTCAGCAAATTCTATTTGCATGCAATGCTAACCTCTAAGACATCCCAAAACTCAAATCTTTTACTGTAATGCTTTCAGTATATATGAAGCTTTCCTCCGCCGGAGGACAAGGAAAATATTGGTGAGGAAATGGAAGTCTGTTGGTTATTTCAAGTTTGAGGGGTAAGAGACAGCACCGTGATGCAATTAGTGTAGGTACTGCCAGGCACATCCATAAAAGTGTGCATATACTCTTTTATTTCTAAATAAGAACATGTGAATACACGCACACCTGTAGCATCTGACATTCTAACCATAACATGCTTAAGAATATTGTTTTGTCACTGTCTCTGGGTAACCCTGAAGTACATGAAAAAGCAGTGGGACTTAGTTTCAAACAAAAGGGACAGTTCATATCCCTAGGTCTTAAACTTTACTGCCTGTTCACGTTATGAAATAAGGTGCTGCATTTTATCTGAAGCTCTGCTGAAACACTGCATGGGAAACTGTTGATCACAGCCTGAACCTCTGACTGACCACCTGAGGCAAGCAATGAGTCAGCTGCGGGAGCACAGGTGAAGGTAACTCAGCTGTGCTACCAGAAGCTCCACCCCTCCCAGATCTCATTTAAGGGCTGACTACCACTAAGGCAGGATCTCTTTTTCTGGAGATCGCTTCTGTGTGGAGTTACTGTGAGCCTTCAACATCAATGAGCGTTTTCCATTTATCATAGTTTATCTTTCTATCACGATAATCTTTCTTACGAAACCTCCATTTACCTATCAACTGTATAGCTGTACAATTGTATAACTGCACAAACACTATGCAAGACAGAGTGCTATTACACACCTCCAGGAAGAGTAATCATCATACCCCTCTTCCCTCCAAAATTTTGAGACATAAAATCCTTTGGCTTCTTTATTTCAAAAGATGTGATAATCAAATTTCCATACGTAAGCTCACAGAGCAAAACATTTCTGACATGCAATTCTTGCTCCAGAACTGCAAGGCAGAATAAAACTCAAGATGCAAACGTAAGATTTTGCATCCTGCTTTTGTAAGTAACCAAAACCTCTCCTTTTCTAAGATAAATCTTAAAGAATTAGAACTCCCCACTACATCAAGCTGCACTTGTACATTAATCATACCGTGAGGAAACAGAAGCGATGCTTGCCAGCAAGCAGTGCTGTACACTAAAGCTGAATACAAACATGAGAGACAATAGATTTAATTTTTCCGGAAGCCGAGCTAGGAAGCAGTCAAAGCAATCTGCTTACACAGTATTTCACCATCTTGTTAAGCAAAAGGAGAGCCTTGCATTCAGCTGAACAAAAGCCATCTCACTCCCATGCCCACGCTGCTCCTTCGCTCCCTGACAAGCCACTCAAGCACTCCTGGCCAGAAGCAGCAAGGCAGGATGCTACAAAACCCTGCCCTGCTCCCTGCTGGTTGGGTGCTGACCAGTCCCAAACCCTGAGGCAATTTAGGTTACCGAACTTCTGTTCCATTAAACGTTGATAATTATCCATATTTACTACTCATACTTCCACTTCTCTTTCAGTTTAGGAAACAAAAAGAGAAGCAGATTATCACTTGTCTTAGAACAAGGCAGACATTTATTAATTTCTTACAGCACATAGAACTGCACTGAGTATAATTTATTATTGCCACGACAGACATCAGTTTGCACTTACGTAAATCTTCTCCACTGTAAAATACCAAATGGGTTCAAAACACGTGAAATCATCAAAGCAAAATGTTTGTTTCATCAGTATTGTTGGTCTACCCCGCTTCCACGAGGGGCTCTGATTTTTCTCCCCAACAATACCTTGAAAAGCCATGGATTTGCTGAAAAGCTGCACGTGTAGTCATAATGCCAAAGGCTCCTCAATGGAACTTGAAACTGAGTTATCAAGGGCAAAGCAGCTTTCCCAGAATCTCACCGATCTCTATTCTATGCAGTGTGGAAACTCCCAGCCCTAATCCAGTGGAGCGGAGACACAACAGCCTTCCCACTACAGTCAAGGGCATGTGCACTACAGCTATTTTCCAGATAAAACACTTCTCTCAAGCACAGGCTAATAGCTGCCTTTTCCACAGCCTCATATCAATCAGTGAAAGAGACTTGCTTACATTATAATACTACACTAATTGAAGGATGCCTTCTGCGGAGCAAGACCAAAATAATCAGGGTAGGCCAAGTTTAGTTTGCTTTCAGAGAATGGAAGAACAAAATTAATTATGCTGACGAGATTCTTCTCCAGAATTCCTCAAAACAATGTGCAAGTTCACAGTCAGTAGGTTGTATCAAGCCGTCAAATAACTCACCACCAAATTAAGACTTCACTTGTTAGACAAAAAGCTTTGTTTTACCCCACTGAAAACAACGTTCCCCTCACACATCATTTGCTTGGTTTTACCGTGGCACTAAAAAATTAAACAGTTTTTCCAAGGAGCACTAACTGTACTTCTGCATAACAGCAGAACATAAAGCAGAGCATAAAGAGCTCCGGCATCCTTTTGTGAAGTCCTGCAACACAAGAATAGATGGGCTGACTATGGAAACAGGTAGAGCAGTAACAGTATTACTTATTTCTACAGTGAATACAGGCAGCACATCTCTAAGTCCCCGTAACACAGCAGTAAGTCATCTACTGCATTTTAACCCAGGTTCACTACCAGAAGAGAATAATCCTGTGCTACTATCAAAGGAATGCCTTTATTAGTATTCCCTTCACTAGCCTACCTGGAGAGTACAGAAACACAATTCCTTCCATGTTATCACCTTCAGAGCTATTTCTGAGATAGATCCAGACATCAGCAACACCACTGACAACGCGGAGACAAATAAATGTAGCTCAAGAATTCCACAGTTTCCCATGCTGTTATGATTAAATAAGGCTTACTACACAACTTTAATTTAATTCTGGCCTCTTGGAGAACGAGTTAGAACAGGAAAAACATTCCCAAAAGCGCACCTTCATTCTGAAACAGTAACCTAATTTGTTTTGCTGCTACACTCAAAACAACTGATACTTTAGCACCCTAACTCTGTTGACTGAAACAGAACACAGCTTACATTTGGAAGGCTCTTAACACACAGAAGGTGAAGAAGTTCAGGTTTAGATTTGAAGAGGAAGAAAAGAAGTTACCTGGCAACTCTTGCAAGACTAGAGAATTACGATTCATTCAAGATAAACAACAAAATACAATCAACAAGCAACAATTCATCAGCTGCAATGATGAAGTGATCGTGGAAAAGCTGACAGACATTTGAATAGAAAAAAAGAAATTGACAATTAAAGTTGCATTCGATGCCAAAAATTAAGCAATAAGATTTCATATTATTTTTTGCAGTCTCATGACAATCTGCTGTCTCAAAATGTAATGCTGAAGCTTGCCATAGTTTAAGGATCCACTAAAGGAAAGCAACAAGCCGAAACAACTCCTTGGGATATACCCGTTCTCTACAGTAAGTCATTTCCAAAACATGTATGCATGGAAAAGTGCACCTGCAAATTAGCTGTATAGGCTGTGGGAACTTCTTCTCAAGCACCCTGACAGCCAATAGACAGGAGCGGAGCTCAAAGATTCAAACAGACAGGCCTGGCCCTGCAAAGTGAGAAAACGTGCACACAAGGCAGCTGAGCACTGACTGCCCACTCAGAGCCTTTATTACAGGGTAGAGTACAGAGAAAGCACAGATACTAATGATTCAGTGGCGGTGTAAGTGCGCAACACAGACACAGTCGGGTACACGTGTCACTGGATGGTCTGACATCCTGAGAATTGCAGGCAACACAGATTGTGCTGTGCTTCAGAGATCGGAATGCATGAAATACAAAGCCTGTTAGAAAGGAGCTATTCAGTTGGTTTGCAAGCTAGGGAGCACGTTTTCTCATGCATCATGGAATGACTTTGCACATTACTGCCTGAATACATGCTGCAATTTATTGAATAAATGATTAGTTCAGGCCTCTGAATTCAAGCCTTCACACATGCTGTGCTGCTATGGATTCCATCCATAACCTGCAGTGGTGACATTTCAGCTGCTTCGTCTATCCCGCTTGCTGGTTCAGGTATAACTATTGCAGGAAGGAATGAACAACAGGGACCTCAGTAAGCATCAGCTTTATCATCACACTCAACAAAAAGCACCAATCCCTTGTGCTCAGCACCTTTACTAAATAAATGAGCAGAAGAAAGAGTTTGGGGGAAAAAAAAGAATGAAAAATTCCAACAATAAAAGCTACACACTTTCAGCTGTCTTCAAAATAGTACCTAGAATTGGCAGCAAGACAAACCCATTTCCTTAAGAAAATAGGGATGGCATGTTTTCTATTGCTATGATGTGCTAAATGAGGTGGCTATAGCTGCTCTGACAGAGCTGTTTAGGGATCAGGGCATATTTGCTGTCCAGAATTGTTTAGGAAAGCCTGTATTTCTGTTATAAGCTCATACGATCATAGAAAAATGCTTTTACACTACATGCAGTGCCAATCAAAGTTTGAAGTCTGCACATTAAGACTGAAACAATTCTCGAGAAATAAGACTATAAGGTAGTCTGGATTTTGTCCATTTTGAGTAAAGAATTACCAGCATTTTATGTTAACCTTCATTTCACAAAACAGCACATCATATCCAGAAACCGACATCTGGTACCCCAATTTCCTTGAGTTATTTCTATGGCGTTCTGAAATGTTTTCTAGATTCTTAAAAATGAGATGTTAACACAGTTAAAAATAAATGCTGAAATAGCAAAGTTAACCCGCCAATAGTATAACTGCTCTAACACAAAGTATGTGAAAACATACTTCACAACTCCTGCTTAAATGTTTTCTAAGAGTAAAGAAATCGGAAATAGTCATGGCGAGAAGTGATCCTCATGATCAACAAAAAGCCAGTATACAAACTACTTACAGGAAGAAAGCTTAAAAACAGAGGAAACCTGGGACAACTGAGAAACTGCCTGAAGAGATAAGGCTTCACCTACTCCAACCTCAGCCTATCCAGTACAGCACACACATGAGCGCTCCTTTCCCACTGGCAGCATGCTTCAGGGACAGCACCCTAACTTGCAAAGGAACAGTCAACTGAATACAGAGATTGTGTAGAATTCTTACAAGAAAAACAACGACAATCACACAACCAAAAAAAAAAAAAAAAAAAGGCATCAGCTAAAAAGAAGTGTCACACTTAGGTGTTCCAGACCTAAGCGTGGATGTGGCACTGAGGGATGTGGTCAGTTGGCATGGTGGGGATGGGTTGGTGGTTGGACTAAGTGATCTTAGAGGGCTTTTCCAACCTTAACGGTTCTACGATTTAGTCATCCTATAAGCACTACATAAAGAAATTAACAGCATGCCTCTATACAAAAGGTTAAACAAACAGAATGAGTGTTTGAAACCATTCTATGATGCCCTCAAGCTCCGAAGGAAACACAGACTCACACTACTGATCAGTAAAGATTAGCAGTATCCCATACACTACACTATGAAGAGAGAAAGACAGCGTAATCTTCTTGGCAAGGATCACCACTGGAAGGAAGAAACGTTCCAACTCCACCAAGGAGAGCTATCCAATTTAATTTCAAAGGATCACATAAAAAGCTCTCAATTATTATGCAATCTTTCTTTAACATCAGCAGAACCTCCAATCTCAAAAGCCTACTCAGTTACATCATGTAACAAGCAACAAATCAGAGGGCAAGAAGTTCTGTAACAGGTTCACCAGACAGCCCCGCAATCCCTGCACAATATTCTCCTCGCTGGGAAGTTCTAAGCCACCAGTCAGAGCAGGAAGGGTCACAGCCACAGACAGCTCTAGGATGAGAGAAAAGACTTGGGAAAAAGCCCTCAAGAAAGGGATGACCAACAGGGCTACAAAGAGCCGCAGCGCTCTCAGAGCCCACATGACTCCCCCGGGCTTCAGCCACGCTCCCACACGCCGACACGCAGCTCTCAGAGAGAGGAGGGCTGGCCGAGCGGGAAGCGGCAGCGAGCTCGCAGATCCACCCGCCCACAGCCGTTCGGTTCCTCGTGGCCGTGCGCGCGGGGAAGGCCGCGGTGCTCACCCAGCAGCAGGACGCTCTTCCCCGAGGGCAGCTTGGAGCGGGAGCGCGTGGACACCTCGCTGAGGATGCAGGACCTGCGGCGGAGAGAGGCGCGGCTGAGCCGGGGTTGCGGGGCCGACGCCCAGCGCGCCCCTTCTCTTCGCTTCCCTTCCTTTCCTTCCCGCCCGCCCGCAGCGCGGCCCCCGCCTCCCCACCCGCAGGGCCGGTAGCCACCGCCCGCCCGGCCGTGTCGGCCCGCAGCCCGGCGGCGGGGCGGGGCGGGCGATTACCAGAGGTTCTGCCCATCGTCCTCCTCGCCGCCCGCCCTCAGCTCCGCGCTGGCGTTGTTCGCGGCACCGGATGCCGAGGAGGAACCGAAGGAACCGGCTCTCCCCACCGCCGCCATCTTCGCTGCCTCCTCCCTTCCCCGCCCAACCGCCTCCCCGAGACTCGGAGCGGGCGGCGGCGCGGCGGCGGCTGACAGGAACCCGGATGTGGGGAGCCGGAGGCGGAGCGGAGGGAGGTCCGCCGCGCCCCGGTGAGGCGGAGCGCGCGTCCGTGCGTCGGACGCCGGTGGGGAGCGCCCCGAGAGCCGAGAGCGCGCGGGGAGCATCTCCTGCGGGCAGAGCGCTGCAGCTGGGAGAGGGAGCCGCGTTCCCCTGCCCGCCTGCGTTCAGGGGGATCGGTGTTGCTGGCTGGTAAACGTACACTGGTGGTTGCAAATGTGCCAAAGCTTATTCACCGCGGCGGGAGCCCTCCTCCTTCCTTCAGCCATACCCACTTCAAGGTGGTTTTCCCTGTCTCCTCTTGCAGTCACGGAGGGTTTAGCTGCCTGCCTTTGCACGAGGTGTGAGAGGTGT
The DNA here is from genome assembly GCA_030625065.1 of Alectoris magna. Lineage (NCBI taxonomy): Eukaryota > Metazoa > Chordata > Aves > Galliformes > Phasianidae > Alectoris > Alectoris magna. The sequence goes on along the minus strand of CM060561.1, from coordinate 109,069,009 downwards.
GCAGTCCGAACTCCCAGAGCACTCACGTACCACAGTTCGGCACCTGACATCTCTGGTGATGCTGCGTATCCAATGCCTTCAGCAGGAGCCGTCCCTCCCTGCTGTCTGTTTCATTCCGCTCTCAAGCAATGCGGAGAACCACAGAATCACAAGGAAGTGCTTGGTCATCGTGCTCTCCTAGCTTAGTCTTGGGGATAAAACAGCGAGATTGAAGCCTATAGGATAGAATTGAGCCTTCATCAGCTATGCAGTGTGCTAGTACGCACGCTGGTAACAGGCAAGGCTGCTAAACAGTGAGCATTACTCAGTTAGCCGTGCACGTGATGGAGGAGGAAGTTTAGAAAACCCTGTAGTGAAGATGAAGCAACCGTAGGAAAGAATGAAAACCTATAAAACGTTATTTCCTTTCCCCCTCTGTAAGGTAATCTTCTGTCTGGCAAAGACAGCCATGGGGATGTATGGGAACTGCTGTTCCGTGCAGCCTATACCCAATGGGCACTGCAGACAGGGGCTGGTGGTAATGGAATGGCACCCAGCAAATATGCAAACCTCCCTTTCTGCTGCCTCACATTTTGGGCATGTAGGGATTTATCCAAGCACATTAAATAGAAGAGCTTTCCACAGTATGAAGCTGTAAAATTAAAGTGATGCATTTAAAATTTGTTTTCTTAAAATATTGTGCTATCAATGTATCCACTCCAAAACTACTGTTCTATTCTGATACCCAGGCACCATTACGCTTGCAGGGGTAGATCTGTTGTACGAAGCATACAACAATAATGGAGAATTAGATCCCCTAGTTATGATGGCAAGTAACTTTATTTCTGCTGTTGATTGTTAGCAACAGTTTTTAACTTGAAAAAGGGGTGTCCATGGTTTAAGGACAAGATCAGCATCCCTCTGAAGTACCCTGAGGCGGGCAGTCCTGGAGCAATCAGTCATGTTGGCAGCAGGGAAAAGCACCTCCTGGGTGCAGAGGTTGGTGACTGCAGGAGTGGGGTGTTGCCTTCCCCAACATTCTGAGACTTCTGCTTCTGACAGGCTTGGATCATTCTGTATTCTTCTGCTTGTTCTTCTCACAGGGCTCCTTGTTGGCTGTCAGCCTTCACCTAAAAAGTTTTGTCTGAATTAACATTGCATGAAATCCGAGAAGTAATAGGCCAGCTTCTCTGCCTGCACGTATTGTCAGTGGCCAAATACTGTAAAATTGGTTGCGAATGTAGAAGGCATTTTGTTCATAGGCCTATGGAAATGAATTATTGTAGTTCAATTACATTTAAAAGACCCATTTTAGATTGTCGGAGAGATTTTACCTTTAAGGCAAAGCTGTTCTTCTCAGCACTGTTGACCTTGTTGTTGAAACCAAAATCACAAAGGTCGCAGCGCTCTCTATACGTGCTGTAGTTCACTGTGCAGAAAGCATCTCTCTGAAAAGGCAGCAGTGGAGAAGCTGAGTAAGTAGAATTTCCACAAGGTATTTTGTTGCCTTTGGCTACAGTTTATTAAAAGCTACAAAACTAAGCCTTGAAAAGAAAGGCAAGTGTGATTTGTCATTATTTGTTGTTGTGAATTTGTACATAGGTAGTATTCAGAGAGCGCTCAAGAAGACATTAATGATTTTTGAAAGTGGTTTTTTTTTGGTGGTTTTAACTGCAGTCATCTGAAGTGAATCTTGAAAGTGAATCACTGATTACTTTCTTGTTTACAACGCTCCGTTATTCTTTCAGGAAACAAAAAATATTGTTTGACTGGGCTGAATATCTGACAGTAGTGAGAATTGCAAAGGGTCGACATCAACACAGATTGAATATTCAGCCTGAATGCTGACATTTCTTAAAGTACGCATAATAGCTGGGAAGAACAAACACATCTCCAGAGACTTGCTGGGATGAATCCATAAGAAATATTAGAGTATGACCAGGTATGTCTTACTTCTGTTTTTCTTTAGACCAAGTGCAGATTCCATTGTCCATTCTCAGTTGTTTTTTGTTGGTTGCTCATAGCAGCTTCTGCAGAGATGTGCAGCAATGTGACCACTGACTTCTGCATTTATTTACTACGTATTCACTGTAAATTTTTAAATATGTGCAGGGCTATGTGTAATTTTACAAAGCAGAGTATTACGGTCTGCTGCAAAGGAGACAAAGGAGTTTCCTTTCACAGAGACAGTTTTATTTCTTTAATCTAAACTGGTTAGCATTCTGCAGCTGATGTAGCAGACATATGTTTAAGAACACCCTTAAATTTACTTGGAACCAATGGAATTTAAAGTGTACTGTACTTGTCTGGTTGGCAAATCATAGAATGGCTTGGATTGGAAGAGAACTTTCAAGATCATTGAGCTCCAACCCCCTGCCATGGGCAGAGCTGCCACCCACCAGCTCAGGCTGCCCAGGGCCCCATCCAGCCTGGCCTTGAATGAATCCAGGGATGGGGCACCACAGCTTCTCTGGGCAGCTGTGCCAGGGCCTCACTGCCCTCTGAGTGAAGAATTTCTGCCAAACGTCTAATCTAAATCTCCCCTCTTTTAGTTTAAAGCCATTCCCCCTTGTCCAGTCACTAGCAGAACATGTAAGAAATCAGTCTCCCTCCTGTTTCTAATCTCCCTTCAAGTACTGGAAGGAAACCATATGGTATTTCCAGAGCATTCTCTTCTCCGTGCTGAACAAGCCGAGCTTCCTCAGTCTTTCTTCATAGGAGAGGTATTCCAGCCCTTAATATGTACCCTCTGTGTGTGTGCAGAAGGTAGCTGTGCATGGTCTAAAGTAAAAGGAGCTGGATGGCAGGTATGTCAACCTCAGGGTATGCTCAGCTCTCTGAGGGACACGTGGTACGAGCATGTTTCTTCCTTTGGTTTGAGCAGGATGGTTCCTTCAAGGAAATAAATGTCTCAGTCACATTTTCTTCTGGATAAAGAGTATTGCACATAAATATATTTCTCAGCCTAGTGTAGATGGTCAGCAGCAGCACTTCCTTGTACATTATTCATAGTTCTGCTCTACCTGCAATTGGCTCTTCACCCAGAGCAGCTGAGCGACTGCTTCTCGAGTAGGTGGTTTGCTTTATGCTGTCTGTTTGGTTCTCAGGCAGCATGGCTGCAGATGGGTTACCATAAAGCAAGGAAGTGCTTTCTGAGTGATGTCATAGCTAGTTTGTGCATGTTGTCTCTAGGTATCTCTGAAGACATTTGTATTTGCTCTATCTTGAGTGGGAATAAGGTGAGATACCTTCCATTCACTGCAGAATAAGAATGTTCATAGAGACAAATACCACAGAACAGCTAAAAAGTGTAACCTGAACTCTGACTACCTTGCAATAATGAATTTAGACATACTCTTCTAAGTAAAGGCTGCCAAGATGTCACCCCATTGCTCCATTGCGTGGTCTGAGAGCCTTTCACCCTCAGGACTCAGTGCCTGTTCAGTCTTCAACCTCTGTCTTGTTCCAGCCCTTAGCTGGGATTTCCACAACCATTCCATGTTTGAAAATCCTTAGCCCTCCTTAGGAGGTAGCGGGCTCCATTTTAGCTTCCACCAGAGCAAGCATCCTACATTGCTCACCTTGGAAAGAAGTATTCCAGTTATGCAAGCATTGTATTAAATGCACTGAGTTTATGTTTTCATCATCTCACTGGCTTAATGATCTTGATACCTACTACCATTATATCCTACCTCTTGGCAGGAAGCTCTGTTTTGTTGTTCTCTCCAACGCAGCTCTATTTTCAGTTCGATATGCCTTCAAAGGCAAAAACTTTGGAATATATTTCTTTTATTTATGAAAACTTTTGCAGTTCCCTCCATTTTTCCCTTTAAAAGGCTAGTCACTGAAGGTCGACAGAGCTCAGAAATATTCATCCACCTACGTTCCTGGGTGATGGGCTGCTATTATAGCTAAGCAGTGCATTCTGTGTTGGAGGAAGATACTCTTTTCTGTATTTCTCTCTCTGTGAATCGTGAATAATATCATGAGTGAGGATGATGTGCACTTTTCAATAGAACTGCCTGTTAACGTCCTCATCCTCTGAACTGCATAAATGGATTACTTCGGTTAATATGAGCACATGGAGTGTAATCTGATAGCAGACAGAAAAATAGGGCTCAAATAGAAAATAAAAATAGTCCATATGGGGAAGAAAACACTACTTGTCTTAGAATTGCCTCACAGTCCTTAGGATTTTATTTTATTATTATTATTTTCTAAGTTTTTAATGTGATGAGGGGAGAAATAGTAGCAGTAAGAGTTCTCACTTGAAAGCAAGCCCCCCAAAAAAAGAATATTTTCAGTAATCAGAACTATACTTCCGATTCTTCAGAGTGGAAGGAGGCTGGGGGTTTATTTAAATCCTGAAGAAATGTATTAGGATGTATTGAGAGATGCCATGTGCAAAACAGATTAGCAGAATTGCAGTGAGGCTACCAGGAAGATATATTATCCAGGCACATTTTTAATATATATGATAGCACAAAGGAAGAGGGAAAAAACAGACCATGAATGGAAAAAATCCTGTCTCAGCATCAGGCATTTGTAGCCAACCCTGAGATAAACGGAGTGATGGGACAGGGCCATGTGATGGCCCTCTGCCTGGCTGGCTAAAAATAAGCAGTGTGCACACTTCAGATGCATCTCTCCCTGCAGTGGGTGGGAGGACTGGAAAATCTACCCAGGAGCAGATGCTCCACCCTTGTGCCTTTCACAGCACCTGCCAGTTTCTTCTCCCTGCCCTTCCCTGAGGGAAGCTACACATGAGAGGAAGTCTATGTTTGGTTCTTAATCCCTGCATGACAGCAGCAACTCTGGGGATGGAGATGAGAATTAGTGGTTCTTCTAAAATGGTGCTATTTATCAGCATTTTATTGTTTTTAAAGGTAATTGATTCGGGCTTTAATGTCAAACACCGCAGCCTCAAAAAGCCAACAAATAAAACAGTTTCAAACCAGAATATTTCATAGATTTATTCACACAGTAAAATAAGTAATCTGGCATCTCGTGGCTTATTAAAATAATTTCTCATATTTTGGCAAGAATCTTGGCAAGATGAAGAAAATCTCCCTCATTCCTTCCCCCCAACCCCCTCCTTCCCTCCCCTTCTTTTTCCCTCTTTCCTTTTCCTTTCCCTCTTCTGGTCAAAGAGTATCTATTGATAGTTGTCCCACTAAAGGATTGCTCAGTTTGATTAATTTTTTTCCCCCACTTGTTTGCAAACAATCTCATTTGCCTAGAAGATGATGGTCTGTGCTGAAAACTTGCTGACCCATCACTGTAGGAATACAGTAGAAGTATTTTAACCACATATTCTGAAGGTTCTGAAGCAAATATTTTGCCTTGGAACAAGCATTTGAAATGCAAGCCAGGAACATTAGGGGCTTGTGCATTGGAAGGTGGATTCAGTAGCCTTGAGAATTGTTGTGAGGTTGATTCCTCTCCTGAACTAAATGAAGTGAAACCTCTCTCATGGCAGATGTATTGCAGCAATGCAAAATAAGCATGAAAGTAGGACTGAGCGCAGATGCTTTCTGCAGGGTGTTTCCTCTTACTCGTTCTCTTCTTCAACATGTGAGGGACAGAGACACCAGGTGCAGTGCCAGTAGGACATCTGTCATGACAGCAGAAAGGGAAGCAGGGAAGGACCACTCTGGGCATTTGCTCTGCCCAGCAAATGCAGATCTCTGGGTACGTGGTCTTATTTCAGGTATGCATTATAGATTTCCTAAGTATATGTTAAAGGCTGCAAGTTGTAATCATGATAAAACATTTTTTAAATAAAATCTAAAAAAAAAACATTTTGTGGTTTCATGTAGTGGCAAATACATATAGTCTGCATGTGGGACATAGATAATTTTTTTATCTTGCTTCCATAGTAATAACCATTAATATATAGTCTTGTTATGCGGTTATATTCAATAACTAAATTGTAATTTATGCAGAAGGTCGCCATTTTTAAAAATTCTCCAGTTTAATTTTTTCAGTATATCCTTTCTTTGAATCCACTGTGCCTTTCACAGCCCTTTTCCTCTCATCATTCTAGTCCATCTATAAAAGACGTGCAAGTCCCTAGTTTTCTCTTCCACAAAGTCACTGAGCCAGTGGTGCCCACAGATTTCTCATGCCATCTTTGCATTGTGATGAAGTTCTTCCTACTTCCCTATGTTTTGGAGCCCTTTTTTTGCCCTCAAATCCTTTTCTTAACATTTGTGCAGATCATCATGCTGTCCTTCCCTTTGTGCTTGTGTCAGATAGAATCTACCGTCCAAGAAATTGCTCTCATTCCCACTCTGAGACCACTGTCCTTCCTAATTTTGAAGGAAGCCTTAACTAATAAGAAAGGGAAGCACTCATTGAGATGAGTGGTAGGCTTCCCAAAGCCTCTGTGCAGTACCTGCTAGTGAGAGTGACTCACAGTAACAAATATGCATTGTAGAACAGTCAGAGACGAAAGATGTCCCGGCTAGCTTGGCAAAGTGGACTGTATAGGGAGAAGATAAACTGTTTTTTGTTGGTGGTGGTGATATTTTTTTCAAATAACATTTAGAAAAGATAGAACCACTGTCAGGTGTTGAGCCAAGCTTCATTTCCTATTGCTTTAATTGCATTTCTTCTCTCATTTGGAATCTCTTACGAACAATGTGATGATGATACCACTGTCTGCCATCACTATATTAAGGAGTTGTTTCTTCCAAAATGATAAGAAATGATGTCATTCCCACAATAGAATTGTCACTGAGCTTTAGAATCCTTGTGGTGACTCAGGGCAAAGTATTCCAGCAAAGCTGTCAGCTCAGACTCGGTGAAGAATCAGGCAAACAGCACCACAATCTTTTCAGTTTGTGTGCCAGAGATTAATATAGAAACATGAAGAATTTGAAATATATGAATAAATCAGGATCTGTTCTGTGGAAATTCTGCATTCCAGAGGGACAAATCAGAACAGGGGAAGCGAGGAGAAAGGCAGTGTGATGATCCACAGGACTGCAAAAGCACGGCACACAGTGAGGCGTGTAGTTACACCACGTGGTGAAGTATGGTACAGAAATAACTGAGCTAACTGCCACTGAGCTGATCCAAAAGTGAATCAGTACAGTGACGATAGCTTGGTGTTGAATGTTGAGGAAAACTGGCTGCCTTGGTGACGGGGCTTATCAGCTTGAGAGGAATGTGCCAGCACATCTATATAGCTCCTAGACCCAGGGGCATCCTGGCAGGCTGTCCCAGTCTCCTTGGGCCTCTTCACATTACCTACCATGCTGTAAGACAGGTGTGCCGTAAAATAATTCAACTCGATTAGCCAGGCAAAATGAATATTAACAGAATGAATGATTTCTTTCTTTCAGTACACTACTAGTTTCTTTCTTTCAGTACACTACTGTTTAATCTAAAAGGAACAGTTCTGGTAAAAGAGCATGAGTAATGGACTGACTAGGAATGCACTGAGCCTAGAAATCAGAAAGAATTTTCTACAAGGGCATGGATGCTTTGGGACTGCCATCTGAACGAGTAGTTATTAAAGGGGATTTCTGAAAAGGGTTGAGTGATATGACTGCATGCATGAGAGTGGACCATTCACAGTGGTTCTGGAGTTTCCTCCCATCCCTATGTCCCTGAATTCCACAGTCCTGTTCAAGTGGCAGTCAACAATAAATTCAACCAGATGAAAAGTCAATCTAACCTAGTATCCTGTTCAAATAAGTGGCTTCTTATTTTGTAAAATGAGTTAAAATTGTAAGGAGGTTATCATGCTCACAGTGATATTTTTCCATCATATTCTAGCATTGAAGTCACGAATTTTTTGGTTCACATACAGTTTGGGCCTTCACAATATCTAATGGAAGTGAGCTCAGTTTATTATTACCAAAAAAATGTTCATGCCTTCCAATGTTTTTATTGTGAAAGCTAGGGAATAATTGTTCCCAGCTCACCTTCTCCATAAAATTCATGGTTTTATATATATCTTTATTACATCCTCCTTCAGATATTTTTCTAATTCCACCACAGCTTTTGTGATAAAGGAAGAGCCCTAACTGCATATACTATTTGTAATGACGCTGTGGCCTGAATGTATACAGACTTCTTTTTAATAATTTCTAAATTCCTGATTGCCTTTTTAAGCACCGAAACATTTCCAGATTTCTTTTCTGGCGATGCTGACTAATACCACACATACATGCATGTAACTGTTTTCCCCTCCTCCCTTCATGTATTACAGTTATTGACACTGAGTAGCCTCTGGCCTTTTACCACCATTCAGTATTGAACCATCCTCTGAAGCTTTTCACAGCCAGCTTTAGATTTTCTCAGCCTGATAATTTTGTGTCATCTGAATTTGTCTTTTTCTTAGTATCTGTCTACTTTTCATTTATGAATATACATATATTTAAGAGCCCAGATCTCTCACAGCTAAGCCAGTGTCAGTGAATCTTGATACTTTCCTAATGTGAATATTTCTCTGTGAGGAAAAGAGTACAAGCAATATAAAATCTGACCTATTACAATTGGCCTCTTCCTTTTTTAGTTCTCAAAATAAATTTTTACTGTTTTTGCTTCATTTTTTTTATTTATTGCCTAAGTAGATGCCTTTTTAATTCCTTTTCAGGGTGTAGTTCTGCTTTTCAAAGGACACACAGGATAATGGGAAAACAAGGCAACAGAAATTCACCAGTGTTGGATGATTTAGTTATCACATGTTGAGTTTAATGTCTCTAATTAACATTTTCATTTCATCTCAGTCTGAGATTCTAGCACATACAGACAATTGAGAGTGATTGTCAGGCATGAGTATATAAGAAAACTTAATTTTTTTGAATACTGGTATGTAAAGTAGTCTTTGGTTGTCTGGCTACAACCTCCTATTGGCTTAATCCAGTATGCTTACTTATTAAGCTATGAATACCTGCAAATCCTTTAAAGGATTAACTGTATCTGGATGCTAAGCTTTCAAGGCAGTTAAAAATAACTTCAAACTGATGCTACTGACACACTAAAAATTGGACCTTCTCTACACTTGATACTGTGTTTGCTGCTGCTTTGCCAGATGAAATACTGTCTGGAGCTGCTTATAACTTCTAGGGAGCTTCAACTTGACCAAGTGCTCTTGAAACCCTCCCTGCAAGTAGCAGCCACTTTCTGTTAGAGCATGTAGAGAAGCAGTGTTTTCTTGCCTCACGAAAAATGCCAGTGGCCAAGGACATATAAGGCAGAAAATGAAATTCAGTTTAATACCCATGCATAAAACAAAGGTGCCCTGCTCTGTAGGAAAGGCCAGGACTTACTCAAGGTGATCTAACCAGTTACTTCAGTGCAGTCCTTTGCCTGTAATGTGGCTTTTGCTAGCTGCTATCACTGTGCTCAGATGTGGACCTTTTTCATATTTGTAGTTATTGTCATATTCTAATGCAGTATGAGTGTATATTATGGATGCTGCTAGGTGTTAGGAATGGAGCCAAGCAGACAGAATCCACTGCAATGGAAGACTTGCAAGGTTTCTCTTGGTACTCCAGAGAGTGCATCGCAAAGCAGTATGTTGCAGTGTGTACACTCTGCCTCTATGCCCTGTTATTCCCATGGATCGTCTGGGAGGAGGAGTTGGCCATCGCCTTCTTCACAAATCAGAAATGTTAAACTGTGAAATACGTGACTATGGAAACTTTGAGACAAGGCTTTCCAGTTGAGACAGTGTCAGAGGAAAGCAATGTTTGTGCCACTTCTGTTTCCCTGGGTAGTTACTTGAGGCCTAGTTTCAGGTCATCAGATATCCTTTTCTTCATCCTCTGGAACCAGGACTAGCATTGTCACATGACAGAGACACGTAAGCCAAACAGTTCCTCAACTTGACTTGAAAAGTGTATGCCAGCAAAACTAAAAGGCTGCTTTTCACAGAAGATATCTCTTTTACAAAAGTGCTGAACTCAAACTGCATGAGAAGTTTTAACTCAGATAGGAGTAGAAACATCTTTTGTTGCCAAATGAAATACGACATGCTTATCTGTGGCGAGAGATAGAACTTGCTCTTGAAAAGAAATGCCAGCCTTCTACTCAATTTTAAGCATTCCTACCAAAGACAGCATGAGTCACATTCTTAAACCAAGACACTTTCTCCCTTGTGCCAACATCCCTACAATTTCTTGCCATCGTAGTGCGGCTCGCTTTGTTGTCTTTGGCCAGATATTTTCTCTCTGATGTCTTGTACTGGTACAAGGATCTAGCTCAGACACAATAAGCAATATAACCCCATCAAAATTAGTATCTGCTACTTCATGTCTAAAATACTTCTGGAGACTGAATAGTTTGTACTGAGGCAACCTCATACTAAACTGAGTCAGGTTGTACTATCCTTTCAACTCCTTCTAGCAGAGTGATATCAACAAACCTTAGGAGGGTGATAATGAGAATGAGGAGTAATGGTTTCAAGTTGATCCAGGGGAGGTTCAGGGTGGATATTAGGAAGAATTTCTTCTCAGAAAGAGCAGTGCTGCAGTGTCACAGGCTGCCCAGGGAGGTGGTGCAGTCACCATCCCTGGAGGTATTCAAGAACCGTGTGGATGTGGCACTGAGGGACGTGGTCTGTGAGCATGGTGCAGGTAGGTTGGGGGTCAGCCTAGGTGATCTTGGAGGTCTTTTCCAGCCTTAATGACTCCATGATAACATTTTAAATCAATTTTTGCTGTCACTGTCTGCCAATTGCCTTTGCCTTCCTGAAGAAGTGCCACATTAAACAAATACTTTGCTTGTGGGATTTCATCAGTGTCTCTTTGGAGTAGCTGCAGAATTGCTACAGTGCTCACTACTGCACTATACAGGCAATAGCTGACGCTGAGCTACCAGGTAGATCGTATGGTTCTACCTATTTCAATGTCAGTTTTTCTAATTAGGCGTTTGTTCCTTAACGTGTATTTTTATTTGAACTTGATGAAAAACTGTCAGATTAAATTCTACTCAGTGTGGAGGGAGAAAATTGACTTTTATAAAACGCATTTGCTAATACAATTATTTGATACTGTAGTACGAATAGAAACACTCATTTTGGTGATTTAAATAAAAAATGCTCTGGAACCCAAGCCTGCCAGACTTTAATCAGAAGCTTACTGGTTTCCTGCCAGCTTGCTTACCCATCTGCCTGGCAGGCTGTCTGTCCTCCCAAACACTACAGCTGCCTCCATGCCAGGGACAGCAGCACAGCCAGGGCTGAGGCTGCATGACAGGAGGCCAGAGGGACTGCCTCTCCACTACCACCCAAAGGGCCCCCAAAGGATAATGTGATGTGCTGTACCATGCAGACAGCCTCCAGGCATTCTGCTGGTTCAAGGGGCTTTCACATCTGGAAATGTCTTACCTCGTGCCAGCTTTTAGTAGCTTTCTGAGAAATTCTTTTATCAGAGGACATCCCTTCCTGTCAGTCAGGATGATTTTCGTATCTGAAAGGAGGGATGTATGCATTTACCACATCACTCTCTAGCGGTCCTGCCTCAAAGGAACAGGTAGAAATGAACCAAATGCAACAGCGTGTCTAGAGGAATGTTACTTTTAAAATCAGAACATGGCTTCTGACAGAGCATTAGATTTTGCCTGGGTTTTGGGTTTTCTTTTCATTCTAGTAGACATTCTTGTTCCTCCTATGAGTCTGAATTTAGGTTCAACGAGACCTCAGCAGTGTCACATGGACTAGCATGCACTTTTTAACCAGTTAGTGATTCATGGTATTTGATACATCTTCAGTATTAATAATCTACTGTGGAAGGACTGTAATAATAAATAAAAACTCATCTTAATAGATTTTCTCCTACCTTTTCAGGGCTGAGAACAGGACAATTTAATAGCACAGAGCAGTGCTAGTGAAACTGGGGTTGTAACTCTTCATGCTTGTATAAAAGCACTAACCACTGCGACACCAGGTTAATGATAAAATCACACAAAACTGTTCTGCTTTTTTTTTTTTTCTGTTTATTCTTTAATGGTTTGCTGCATTAAAGTGTTAGAAAGTATGTCTTTCTTGATAGAGCTTGCTCCACAAATAGATCAATTCCATAGTGGTAGTGAGACCAACTCCATAGTGGTTGGAGAAGAAGTTTCTTCTGCTCCAGATAATATGTGTAAAGTGTTACCAGATCAAAATAAATATAAAAGCCTCTCCATTTTATTGAATCTATATAATGATACTGAAAGAAATACAAAATTGGTGTAGCAAAGCAAGTGTGATATAGAAAATACTTTAAAGACTCTTGTCTGGAGGTGATAATTTATTTATAATACCCTCAAAGAAAGGTAATAAAGATTTTTTCATTAACATAATACACTAGACCATAAGATAACTGATGCTTAATGTAATTAATTTGTGAAATAGAAACAATGGTACTCCAGTTTGGTAATAATTTACTTCATGGCTTGTCCCCAAAGTTAGCATAGCTCCATTCCTGAAGTTAGTCATCAGGTAGAACAATGGGTTTGGGATCTAGGTGAATAAACCTTTTGCTCTCACAGTGTTATCCACATTAAAGAGCTGAAGAACCAAACCCTGCCTTCACTGATTGGGCCGTTGGCTTATCTAAACCAATACAGTACGAAGGTTGGAAGCACTGTAATTTGAAAGAGATATTATTAGCTCTTCTGTTTCTCAGCTAATGTGATATGGTGGATTGGAGAGGGCTGACCTTGTTGTGCATTTAGCAGATGCTTTCAGTGAGCTGTCCAAAATGAAACCAAATTCAATTGATTTGTATCTGTGCTATGCCAGCCTTATGTGTACTGAAAACTTTGGAGCTAAGCTAATAATAAAATCAGAACAAAATAAAGATAAATCATACTATCTGATTCTTGCTGAATGGACAAGCCACTTCTTATTGATCTAATTCATTTTGCACTCATCAGTATCAAAATGTTGCTAGTATGTTTCTCATAAACTACATGTCATTTATAGACTAAAAGTAGTTGTATGGCTGTTTTCTGCCTGCAGACTTAACACCATATCAGATTACATTTTCAGCTACACGCTTGCATAGCTCCAACTGCATAGCTATTGACTTTGCAAGGATTTAGATACAAACTTAAAGTTAAGCATAGGCTTAAGTGCTTCGTTAGTTTGTCTCTCCCTTTCCTCTTCCTCTTGATATCATGTCTGTATCCATACATATTTTTCCTTCTCAAAGGCAATGTACCGACCTCTCAGCTAGCCAAAATATCTATAATCAGATGGACTGCATTTCTGCATAAATCCATCCTAGCGAGTCTTCCCCCAGTTTCATGATGTTTGTGGTAGATGTAAACGAAGTCCTCTTCATTTGGGGCTTTTGTTTTAAGTCTCGTCATGTTTATTGCAGTTATGGATGCCTGTTTCTCATTATGCTTTAAGAAGTTTACAGTAAATATTACTAGTTGTAATAAAGGTTTTTAATGTTAATTACATAGGAGCTGTTTCATAGCCTGAGACTATGTCATCTCTTATACAAAGCATAAATGTTGTTGCACAAAGAAAGGAATATTAAAATTATGGCTGTAGGCTGTGACTTTAATAAATGAGTAGAAGTTTGCTTAATACTTAGTAAATTAAGAGATTTTACTGAAAGAATAACCCCATACTCCTGTGATATACTTGCCTTCTGCAAAATGGCATTAATCCACAGTAATACTTAGTTGGGCATTCGTGCCTGACCAAATGAACAAGTGTGTTATTAGGCTGTCTAGAGAATCATGGTTGTATTCAAATAAAAAGATTAATAAATGCTCTAATTATCTTGACAAATCAGAGATCTAATTGAAAATATTAGGACAGATTAGAATAAAATATAAATTTCACCCGTATTTCCTTTTTTTTTTTTTTTTTCCAAAGAAGGTTTATGGCGTGTCTATATATCTCTTCTGTACACCTTCATCTTTTTATCTGTACACTTTCGGTATTCACTAGATGTACTGTGGTTTCTCCTGACACATGTGTCCTGTAAGGCAAGGGACAACAGAATCAAGAAATAAACATCTGACCGTGTCACAAATCCAATTAGCTCTGACAAGGCCAGTAAAGTCAAGTCAATAACAAGTCTGGAAGCAGCTTTGTGTTTCAGATTGTACTGGAGATGGTAGGATACCAGCTGGACAAAGCAAAACCACTCCAGGCACCCAAATATTCCGCATCCAAGAAGGCCAACTTATAGCCTGGCGAGATCACAAGCGCTGTAGCATTTTCAAGTGTCAGATCTCATCTCTTCAATGTTTCTAAGTAGCAGAGAGGAGGATGGAAGCATTCCCCTCACAGAATACGAAATATGCGTTAATGTCATCACAAGGTAGTGCAGTGAAGCAGAAACCACAGCAAGCATCACACAGCCTCTCCTCCTCGCTGCCACCACCATGTCTGGGTATGGCAATACCTTTGTTTCAGTGCAGCAATCTTCAGACAGATATTCTGGTGAAATTCTGGTGATGGTCTAATCCCAGAGTCTATGCATGTTAAATGCAGCTTTCCTTATTCTAGTTGTTGACACCTAATTTTGTCCCATTTAATGAAACTGAACCTCCGATCTGCTGTACTCATTCCTGGCTGAGATTTAAAAACAGATTTAAAATTCATCTTGAGTGTAATGGTGTCAGTCTGGTGATACTCCTTTGATGCTGGCCAAATTACTTTGGATTTTATTTGAGACAAGAATCCATTCCCTGACTTCCTGACTAGAGATCTGTGTTCTTTATTGTTTCCACATAGAAGTAAACCACGTACACCATTTACTTCCTTTATGTAAATCAGTCAATGCTGTATTACCCTTGGAAGTTCTGCAGCTTCCTCACTCAAACCTAATTCACAGCCATGCAGTAGGCTTAATTAAAATGCTCTCTTCCCCTATACAATCGAGTAACGTAACAAATAATACAGACCCGTTAAGTATAATGCAACATTCACCATCATTACTGTTAACTATTGATATTTGCAGCTCATCATAACCTACTTTTGTAGTTGCCAGAATAGTCAAACATATGGTTCATCAGCAACAGTACGGGCCCTAAAACTGCCACACAGAGCTACTTCAACTTTGGGATGTCAGAAGGGATATTTCCATTGGAAGAAGTGTGTTAATCAGGGTTAGCTTGCATCTTGCAGCCACTCTGCAGCTGAGTTACACTGGAAATTTCCCAGCATTTTTCTTATATTTCTATTTGATTGAAATATAAATTATATTAATTTCAGCAAATTTTTTTCCAAAGAGAGATTTTTCAGACTTCAATTGGGATTTCTGGTCTGGAAGTAAAAAACAAATACAACAACACAATGGTTAGGTTATTATATTATTGGATTTGGAATAGGAAGCTGAAATTGTTTCCCCTGTGTCCTAATTCTGTGTTTCTTGCCCATAGGGTATGTGTTTGTATGCACTGCATCTTTCGAACATTTTCCTCTGAATTTTATTCCCACATAGAGGCTAGAACGAGTCAATACCTCCCATATTCTGCAGTACTGTAGTTCCTGAACTAACTGCACTGAAACCCGATCTTCTTGCTACAACCTTGGACACAAAATTTAACAAATGGATACAGACTGTGTGTGCAGTGCAGGCATATGCTGACATATGACTCCCATATGCCAGTCCACAGAGATTCTACAGCTTCTGAGACTGTTTTGTTCTTTAAATAGCTTTCCCTCCTTTTAACATTTTGGACCATTTTTCTATTCTCGTTACTTTTTTCCTTCCTTCCTTTAATGCCACATTCATTTAAAAGTGACTTGGATTTGGCAGAAAGGACTGAGAGAAAGAAGGTAAAACAGTTTTCAGAGATTTCTACCATGGCCAAATATATCTGGAACCCAAAAGGCTGATGTGAACTGTTGAAATAAAACAAAACCTGCATTAATCTTAATAAATAAATAAATAAATATATGGGCTGAGATTTTAGACCTGAGTTCATCCAGGGTCATATGCAGTATTTCACTTGGAAGCTAAATTTAATCGGGTTTTGATTATTCATTGTTAATTAATTTACTCAGCAAGTTAAAATCTAATTTGAAAAAGACAAAGCCTTTGTATTTAATAGCATATCATCAAATCCCAAAGTTTCATTTTGAACTGGAGGCAGCCTGAGCCTTACTGTCTTACACAGAGTTTAAATAAAGGACCACAGGAGCTGCCAACATTGTGTGTCCTGCTGGTTTTCACAGCAAAAATAAAATGTACATCTTCATTCATGTGATCTGCAGATGCGTAGAATGAAAGCACAGAGATGTGAGTTGCACAGAGACCTGCTATTTTAGGCAAAGAAAGGATAAACAAATCTTCTATAGTCTCTTCAGAAGATAACTCCACCGGAGCAGTCCAACATCTTTAGGAAAACTGGGTGACTATGAAATATACTCAGCCTTACATTCTTCAGTTCATAAAAGCTTTGGAAGAAAAAAATACCTCAAATTTACTTAAGTCCCCTGAAAACTTTAAAATAAAAGCAAGCGTAATGAGAACATACGCAAAGGCATTACTGCACTGTGTCAATGTAGACAAACCGGACTGAACCCATTCTTTGCCTTTTCAACAACTCATAGTGTCAATCAGCAAAATGCTTCATTTGTAACTTTAAAGAGAAAAAGAACTGCCTGAAATGTCTCAGGAAAGAAGCCATCTCTTCCTGAAGTCTGGAGAAATGCTGAGTATAATAACTACCAGAAACATGCAATTAAAAGAATTGACGTATCTTTTCTGATGTATAGATTTTTTTCTGCCTGGAGACATAACCATCTCTCACCAAACACCAGCTTCCTAATGGTTGCAATACCAAGGGCACTGAGTGTTGGGCTTCCTGCAGTCTGTGTATTAGCATAGGCTGGCACAGGATGAGTGCTTAAGACTGGACTGAAGAACCAGTGTTTGCTCCAAGCCTCAGAGTCAACACGGAGTACATTTGCTTTCTACGTCTTGAGGTCAAAGTACTCTGTGATGTGGAAGGGCATAAAGCAGTGCTTGGTGTGTTGGACATAAACACATACATCAAGCAGACATCTTACTATGGTGAATAAATCAGTTCCTGCTTGTGCTGAAAGGCACTGATGTAATCACAAAATGATTTAGAGACCTGACCCTTTTCCCCTTAACTGTGTAACACAGGAAATTTAACCTCCCCCCCCCTCCTTGTGAGTTAAGGATTGGAGTTTGGAATCCTGTTGAAATAAAGGCTCTTCTATCAATTTGAGCCTTGAAGTGGACACCAAGCTTTCACCAGCTTTAGGCTAGCCTTCTCTACAGGAAAGTAAAGAACCCAGAATGTAGATCTTCATGGTTTTCCTTCCTTGACCAGGTTGATTTTCAGAGAATTCTAACTGGATGCACAGATTCTTTCTGGATGACACCAGAAAGTGGAAAAGTTGTGGAATTCTATTAAAAAAAAAAAATGCTTTCTTTATCCTAGCAAAGTCTGAGAACATAACACAATTCAGGTGATCCCAAGACTTAAACCCATTAATATAAAAAGATTGTGAAGCTATCATGAAAGCCAGATGGAGAGAAAACACATAACAGTACCATAAGCAAGCAGAATCAGAGCAGATATGAATGAAGTAGAGGAGTTAGGTAATGCCACAGGTGAATTAATTACCAGGTGCTGCATGCTGTGAGGGACAAAATGAGAACATCTTTTCAAAAGGGGAATCACAGTAATGTATTGAGGCTATGGTGGCACCAGTTCCCTAACTGCCTCCAACTCCATTATCTGTTTTCCCTTGGTATCTCGGCTCCCAGGAGCTCTGCACCCCCTGCTCCCATCACATACCCAGGGATGGTGAAGCCCCATCTGCCTTGGCTCATCTCCCAGACCCTTCATCCACGTTTCACTGTGACCAATGCTGTCACAAGTGCCAAGTGTTGCTGGGGAGATGTTCTGCCTCTCCTTGTGTTTGTTAAAGAAGGTGTCAGAAGGGCTTACTCGAGGTGTTTGTCTTGCACTGCTGCTGTGGCTGCAGGGTGAATCCACCATTCCTCCCCCACAGCACTACCATTGCAAGTTCCAGTGTCAGCAAGGAGCGGGATCAGAAATAATACACCAGTGTCTGTCACAGACAGCAGCAGTGAGAAAAGTTAGCTGGCTTCCACCTGCAAGGACACTGGAGCCTGGTATGGCACAGACCTGCATGAGGCAGATCCAAGCAGAACATGCTGCTTCCCAGCAGTCCCACGGCTGGGGATGCGATGTCTGGTGTGAGAGCTTTGCCCCAGGGAGTTCCAAAATGTGTGATGGTACCGGGTCAGTTCCCACCCTACCCAAACCAGCCTGTGTGAGAGGGTGCCAGGGGTGCGAAGGACCTCAGCACAGCTTCTTACAGCCATCAGCCTGCTCCTGCTGCTCCAAATGAGTTGCTAGAGCAGACACAGCCCATGGTGGTTCATTAGCTGCTCGCAGACAGAATAAAAATGGCAACAGTCTGCAATGCACCATCATTTTCCAGGAAAAAATATTCCATAGCACTCTGAAGGCACAAATACTGCATTGAAATGAGATGTATTTTATTGCCTTTGATGGGCAGATTCGGAAAAAGAGGATTACCAAACTGAGACTAATAATTGCATTCAACGTAGTTACATTTACACTAGTTTACATTTTAAATAAGAACTCCATCTGTAGGGGGAAATGCAGGTCTGGAACAAGCCTTGTTTTATTGCATAGTGCCACCTAGGGGTTGGACGCTTTTAAGGTTTAGAGGGGCAAGAGATAAGAAGCCCTATTAGTAGCAGGGTAGGTGTTAACCTAATCGCCTGTGATTTGGAACTTAGCAGGAAAAATAAAGTACTGCCAAGACTTCCATACTGTTGTATCTGACCATAGAATTGTAGTTTTTACAGTTCCCTTTGGAGCTGGCTCTACCCTTCCCTTTCTTAGCAGCCCGGCAGTGATGGGGGTTGTTGTAGATCCTGATTTTCTCCCCTATGAGCCGGGTTTTGCTTGTTTGTGATCAGCAGGGAGGTTATCTGCTGCTGGAAGGCTGGGGACGGGATTGCTGTCTTGATGGTTTTGAGAATGCAAGGACTAAAAAGAAAGCCTTGAATGAATTGTGATGATTTCTTTCTTGAAAAACTAAAACTCCAAAACAGGAGCTTCAGAAGATTATTTTTTATTTTTAACACACTTTTTATTTTCTCAAAGGACATTTGATTTTATTCTGTATCTTCTTCAGCAGGTGGCGTACCTGCCTCACTGGAACCAGATGCATGTTCTGCTGTCTGCTCACCTGCCAAGATCCTCAGGCAGAATAATGCAAACTGTACATACGTGTACTCAAGAACCTCTTTCCCTC
Organism: Alectoris magna; assembly: GCA_030625065.1. Taxonomy (NCBI): domain Eukaryota; kingdom Metazoa; phylum Chordata; class Aves; order Galliformes; family Phasianidae; genus Alectoris; species Alectoris magna. Next base: position 109,049,766 of record CM060561.1, on the reverse strand, counting down.
ATCCTTGGAGGAAGGTAGTGATGTTATTGCTATATTAATTTTTCAAGGAAAAATGTCAATAACATTTTTGATCGCATGACTGTACACTTGGACCTCACAAAGGGCATGTGTCTCTTCATTATCTCTCACACACATAACCATAAGATTTGATTAGTAATAAGAAGGAGAAAAAAAATTATTCTATTCATGTCAAGTTCCTTTTTGTTAAGTGCTGGGAAGGGGGGAAGAAAAAAAAGGAGAAAAAAAACTAGCCAAGAGATTGCTTAACCCCTTAGAAAGGGGATAAACATTTTCATTTTGGAAATATAAGCCACAGACACGACAAAAGATTGTTGTAAAGCCCTGCAGTACATTGGTGGCGTGAGGGATGAAGCAAACTACCATGACTGTCCTCCTGATGTCATGATGGAGAAGAGATGCAAAGCTGGGTACCAGTGCTGCCATACTTCAGGCTGAATTAGCTCTGACAGGACTGTCAAAGCAAAAGTATAGCAGGGAGCAGTAAATTCACAGTGGTGCCTCTCTGCGTTAGTGCAAAATGCTCTGTAACTACCAGACTGCTGTTCTGGCACTGGCAACAAACACTGTACCCAACCTGAGAGAGGCGGGAGCCTCTCTCCACATCCGACATTCCTGCTGTCGGGGTGGATTTGGGGCAGCTTTATTGCTTTGGTAAAAGTCAGTCAGAGTACAGTTATGTTGGTAAGCAAAGCACTTTTACTTTTATAAGCTCTATTGTTTACCAAACATACAAGCATAAATCATAGATTACACTAGTAAATACATACACACATTAGGAGGGCTTGCTGTTACAGCTTTATTGGCAGATGTTCTCTAACACAGACATGGGCTGACAGCCTGGGCTGGCAGCTGTTTCTCACAAAAAGAATACAACAAATTTGGAGGCTTGGAATAAAATATTTATGCATAAGGATTGTAGGATTTTCTCACATATATGCATATATGTCCAAAAGAAAACCTGACAATCCAGGTAAACTGAAGAGGAACAGTAGAAGTTGTGATCAAGAGAAGTCATTAAGCACAGGTTGGAATATTCAGAATTACAAAAAGAAAATCACTGTACTCTTGAAATTCTTTAACTAGTGTTTTCAAAAATGTGTTATTTTACACAGCTTGACTCATAAAAGCTCTGACAGTTCGAAGGCATTCAGAGCAGTGAGGTTGTGCGCATGTTAAATTCTTTCTATCTCTACGCCTTTGTTAAACAAAGTATCACCTTTCCTTACAAACCTTCCTCTGCATTGTGTCAGAGTAGCATTAGGGAAAACAGAGTAGCTGGATGCCTGTGCCAGAAATAGCGCAGCCAGCGGGAGCAGAGAGGTGATCATCCCTCTGTGCTTGGCACTGGTGAGTACCTCAAGTACTGTGCTCAGTTTTGGGTCCCTCACTGCAAGGACACTGAGGCCCTGGAGCATGTCCAGAGAAGAGCAACAGAGCTGTGAGGGGTCTGGAGCACAAGTCTTATGGGGAGCAGCTGGGGGAGCTGGGATTGTTCAGTCTGGAGAAGAGGAGGCTTGAGGGAGACCTGGTTGCTCTGTGCAACTGACTGAAAGGAGGCTGTGGTGAGGTGGGGGTTGGCCTCTTTTCACAGACAACAGTGATGGGATGGGAGGGAATGGCATCAAAATGTGGCACTGAGGGATGTGGTCAGTGGGCATGGTGGGGATTTGCTGGCGGCTGGCCATCTGTCCAATGATTCCGCGATTCTACAATTCTAAGAAGACTGGCAGGAAATCCTTCTTCCACTAAACCAGTTCTGTTGTCCACTTCCCTAAGGATAAATTTCATCCTCAAATCTTTATTGAATGTGCAACAGGCATGTAACAGATGCAGTTTGCTTTAGGTTGCCTGGTCTGTCTTTGCAAATGTTGACAGCTGGCAACAATGTCAAAATCTTATAAGGTGGAATCCACCAATCAAAATTTGGTATATCTACACTTACAGTCATGAGCAGAAAAGTGACTTGATGTTTAATAGGAATAAATGAGGAAGGAGGGGAAATCCTGGAGACCCAGACCTGGAGAAACAATGCAAGAAAGTATTTCTATGTTAACATACAGCAAAATCATAAAGGCAGCATCTCACAGGAACTGCAGTGTGATGGTGGCAGCACAGAGAGTCCACTGATGGAAACTCACATCCTCAGAAGGGAACAGATGCCAACTACCTCAGCAGCCACGCTCCTGAGGCCCTCTTCCAGGCTGTGGTCAAGACGACGCGCAGCTGCTGAGCCTACATAGGTCTGTCCTAGCAAAGATGAGTGCTTCAGTACCACCTGCTGAAGGGAAAATCCCCTTCCAGCGCGAGATACCCACACAGCCCGGCACCACCAGGTTCACCCTCACGCCGGGTAAGGCCAACAACATGGCGGCCCCGGAGGACGCAGAGAGGTGGCGAGGCGCATGCGCACGGCGCCCCTCCCGGAGGGAGTGCAGCGGCGTCGTGACGTCAGACGCGGTCCCCAGCAACGGCCGCACGTCGGCGGGCGCCGACAACCCGGAAGCGGCGGGCGAATAGGGACAGAGCGGCGCGTAGGGACTGGCGGAAAAAGTAGTCCCGCAGGCGGCACGGCGTTCGGCGGAGGAGCAGGTGACGCTCGGCGAAGCAGGGGAGAGCTTTGTCCCACTTGGCGCGCTCGGATCGCACGGCAACGGTGGCAGAGATGGCGGCGGACAAGGCTGCGGGTGAGCGGGGGGAACGGCCGCGGGCCCGGGCGGAGGGATACGGTCTCGCATTCGGGCTTTGAGTGCCGGCACGGAAGGTGAGGGACGGTCTGCTGCGTGTCCTTCCGCCGAGGAAGTAGCGCTCCGGGGGAAAGGCGGCTGCGGGCGGCTACTTTCGGGGGCTGCGCGACCGGCTGAGCCTGCGGGCTGCCCGCCTCGGTCCTGTCCCGGGTCGGCTTGGCCGGGAGGGACGAGCGGCAGCTGCCGGAACTGTGTGGGAGGCTCTTCTCCGTCTTAGGAGGAGATTATCCGCTGCTTCGGAGAATAAAGTGCTCGATAGATGCTCTGGTGCTCAGCAGCACGGCTTGTGTGAGATGTAAAGGGCCTGGGGGCTGTGGAGGTGCAGCTAACAGGTGTGAGGAGAATAGCTGCAGTGCTCCAGGCATCTCTCGGCCTGCTAGTGTGGGAGAGGTGTTATCTGGGTGCTGGCTTCTGCAGTAGCAAGCCGGTGGGGATGGCAGTTTCCCTTTTCAGGTGGCAGTCCTGTGCTCTTCCTGCCTTCCAGTACAACCGTTTTCCCCCACATCCTGTTGTCCATCACGCTGCAGCTTCTCCGGCGGGAACAGCTGCCCACTTACACACAGCAAGCCAGAAAGTCTCCGTGATGCACGGTGTTTCTCCAGGACTGCCCCAGCATTGCCAGCCACGGAGATAACTTCATGACCCACTACTTTTATTGCTAACTCATCAGCCTTCTCCAGATGAAAACCCTTTTTTCCAGATGAAAACTGCTTTTTATGTGCTTTCCTGGGTTGACCTGTTTGCCCTGCAGTTGAGAGAGCAGGAGTGTTTTTCTCCTCCCAGTTTAAGTGGACGCTTCCAGCGTCTGGCAACAGGCAGCTTTTAGGTAGCCTGTTGATGAGATGTCTCAGTGATGAATATCAGCTGAAGTAACAGATCCTCCTTTAAACACGAGTGGTAGGATTGCTGTACATTAGAGGGACCTTCAGCTCTTCAACAGGTTTCAAGCATATTTGGGCAAAAGGATTGAAGAGCAGCCAAAGTAATTTTATTGCAGGAAGGAGCTGTGCTGTCAGATACTTCAGCTGGACTTTAGGTTTGTTCTTAGGAGCTTCCAGTTCGCATTTACAAACTCACTGTCTTTGGTGATTTGTAGAGTAGATGCAGCTCTTCAGTTTAAAACCATAAAAGTGACTTTGTAGGAGAAAGAACAGCCCTGCTTTGTTTAAAACACTGTTTCATTTTTGTCTTTAAACATATGATGTAGAGGCATAGTGAAGTCTGTAGACCTGCCCTAATGCTTCCCTAGGAAATACGCCATGCAGCTGTGTAAGTGGCACATTTCCTTGACAGCTAACAGTCTCTTTCATTTATCGTTTGCTTAACTGAAGATGTGTTACTTCAAGATTCAGACCTCCATGAGCACCAACTTGCTTGTTTGATCTGCTTTCAGACAGAGGCAGCACCCAGTACTGTGGCTTTGGCTTCCCTACCCAGAGCTAAACCTGTGTATGTGGGGAGCTACTGTCCAGGCTGAGCATTAGAAACTTCCCAAGGTTTGGATTCTCACATCTCTGCATTATTGTTCCTTGTTCTGGTGTAATCTTGAAGGCCCAGTGAGCAAGTAAAGCAGATAACCTATCTGTTTGATAGTTGGAGGGGAAAATGTTTATTTTTTTATTGCTATTAAAAAGGTCCTTGAAAGTCAGTGGGTTCTGTACCACAAATATTAAGGAGTCAGATCTATTATGTCATTAGTATGAGGAGAGATGCTTCTTGTTCCTTTCCTCTCTCTCTCTGTGAGAAAACTATGACATGTTAAAGCTTTCTGAACTTTTCTGATGTTTGTTTTCTCTCTCATTATGGAAAAGGTTCCACTGGTAAATGCATTATGTGCAGTCAGATTTCATAGTAGGTATGTGTAGTTCTGTAGCATCCTCAGGGTCCATCCCTCCTGAGTGCTGGAATTGCTGAACCCTGAGTTTTGTCCATATCACAGCCCATTGCTTTGTAACTGGCTGGTGAAAGATGGTTGAGATTTAACATCTCAACTTCATGGGCATCTTGATGCAGGGTGAGCAACGAATATATTCTTGCCGAAATGTATGATTGCATAGGATGGTGGAAAGTGTTTCCCTGCAGCAAGCACAACCCAGGAACTGATTAGTGACTCTGTTCTGATCCTGCCATAGATGTTACCTCAGGAATGTCCCTAGGCCTGGTTATTATTGTTGTCCATCTTCATAAATAAATTTTAAGTGTTTGTAGCCAGTGAGTAGCAGGTGATTCAGGTATGTTGGTGCTGATGGGGAGTGGATTTTGCGGTGGAGCTCGTAGAGGAGTGTTTTCATTTGTTTGGTGTGAAAACAAAGTTAGCAGAGTTTGCATTACATCCTTTAATTCTGGGAAGAGAAAGACATTGAATATGCAGTTCCCACCGTGCCCATTAACATGGCAAACTGTGGGCTCAAGCAAAGGCCCTGTTGAAGAGTTGAAGAATTAGTTATCTGCAGCAGTGGAAACCATTGCAGGTGTATAATCTTTGTTTCAAAAACACTATATGAGCATGTGAGTTGAAGTTTCTAGGTATAAGCTGGTCTGGTGTGGCTCTGGTTGGTCTGGCATCCCTCCAGTGGTTTTAAATTTTATTTCAAAGAAATTGAAGACAACTAAAACCTTGTAAGATTACTGTATAACTGCTCTAGATTACTGTATAACTGCTCAGACCATCAAAAAAGAAACAAAACCATGCATGCTGTACTGGTCTTCATCCAGAAGGGAACATAGCACAACTATAGTTGCAGCATTTTCTCTATGCTCTTAATGCTGTTCCCTAAAAGCATCTGTTGCTCGATGTTCAGGAAGCAGCATACAGGATGCATGGGTTTTAATCCAGAGTGGTGGGAACTTACGATGATAGATGGTCTTCACTATAATTTTTGTGCAGGAAAGTGTATTTCTGCTGTCTGGTTGCAGCTTTAAAGACAAATCTAAAATGTGTTCATTTTCAGTGAACTTGTAGGACATGGATTATTGACTGAGAGCACAGTAGGATAGCGAGGGTTGTTGGGTAGCTGGAGGTATTGTCATGTAATAAACATTTACATTGGAAGTTACTCTTGCTGGCAGGAGGATCCTGAGAACGGGCACAAACAATGTTTTTTGAGCTGAATTACTTCTGCTGTGTTTACAAACTTTTCTATCGTCCTTTGTCAGACCAAGGTGCTGAGAAGCATGATGGAGCAGGTACTTCAGGGATCACTGATCAGGAGAAGGAGTTGTCGAGCAGTGCATTACAAGCTTTTCTGGTAAGACACAACCAAACCCATGCTTCTCATCTACCACATTACTGATAAACTGGTTTATAGAATTTTTTTTTTCCAATTTTCTTAGCATGACTGAGAATGTATTAGCAAGTTATTATACTAAAATCAATGCTTGTATTATAATTACAATTGTCTTGTATTAAAGCCAGTGCATGCGTTTCCGCAGAATCATAGAATTGTATTGTAGAATGGCTTGGGTTGCATGGGACCTCAAGGATCATCAAGTTCCAATCCCCCTGCCACATGCAGAGTTGCCAGCCGCTAGATCAAGTACCAGATCAGATTGCCCAGGGCCCCATCCAGCCTGGCCTTGAGCACCTCCAGGGATAGGGTATTCCCAACCTCTCTGGGCAGCCTGTTCCAGCATCTCACCGCTCTCTCAGTGAAAAGCTTTCCCCGGACATCTAATCTAAATCTCCTTTCCATTAGTTTAAATCCATTCCTCTTGTCCTAGCTACCTGCGTAGAAAGTTGATTTCCCTCATGTTTATAAATTCCCTTTAAATACTGGAAGGTTGCAATGATGTCTCCCTGCAGCCTTCTCTTTTCCAGGCTGAACAAGCCCAGTTCCTTCAGCCTATCTTCACAGGAGAGGTTCTCCAGCCCTTTGATCATCTTCATGGTCCTTCTCTGGGCCCTTCCTGAAAGCTCCATGTCTTTCCTGTACTGGGGGCCCCAGGCCTGGACACAGTACTCCAGATGGTGCCTCACAAAGGCAGAGCAGAAGGGGACAATCCCCTCTCTCACCCCGTTGGCCATCCCTCTTCTGATGGAACCCAGGATACTGATTTGTATCTGTTACAATGTTTGTTTGAACAAAGTGCTTAAAAGCACATTTACTCTTGATTCTCAAAATTAGTGACCATAAAAGCGGTACGGTGAGTTAATTAGCAATGGGCTGGTACTCTGAGTCAACATTGGAAAAGCCTGATCTCTCTGAAGGTTTGATCACTAAAAGCTAATGACATTGTGATAAAGGATTTAAAGGAGCTACATAAATCTCTACACTTTTGCACATTCTCAGTAGCCATCTAATAGCGTTGTGGAAATGTATCAGGACAACAACATGCTGTATCTCTCCGCAAACTGCACAATTCTGCTTTCAAAGCAGAGCGAAGGGTCTGGGATGGTTCTGTTGAGAGTAGCCACAGAATGGCTGTTTCCTTAGGAAGAGCAGAGGACTGGGTTTCTGCTGAAGGACCACAGTGTTTCCTCAAACAGGAGTTCAGGAGAACCTCAGTGAAACAGCAGTTAGAAAAGGAGTAGAGAGTGGGGAGCGGTGGTGGTACTCAAGAGAATGGTTTTAGCTTGTGAAATGTTGACATGTGGAAAGGTTTCTACATACGTAACTGGAAACTACTGGAAACTACCCTGATCTGGCAGAGGTGAAGGTGATTATTCACGTAAATGAGTTGAACAATAGAAAGCAAAGAATTATCTTAGGCTTCACTTAGTTGAGATAGTCTAGAGTTCGTTTGTTACTCAGTGCTACTAAATTCCTCCTGCACGAACACAGAAAATACAAAAACTGAAAGAGATGTTTTGAATTTCTTAAAATTAGTTTTCTTGCTCCTGAGGTCAAAGAAAGGGATTTCTTCATTAAATCACTTTTCAGAGGAGCATTGTGCTTTGGCCATGTTTTTCGTTAGGTGAGCATAGTATTCTTGAATAATTTATTCAGCAGCATAAATTAAGCCTGTCTTGGGAAAGTTAGGAAAGGTGTGTAACCCCCCTCTTCTGCCAGCCTGTGTTAAGCAGACATCCAGGGGCTAAACTGTAACTCAGTCTCAAGATGAAGTGAGAGATTAACATAAAGATGGATCAGGAGTTAGACAAGCAGCTGCTCAATGTACGTGTGATGGAGACAGATTATGAAAACCAAGGAAATAAAGAAGCTTGAAGCTTGATATGATGAAGCTGTAAGAACAACAGTTTTTGTAGAAACATGTTTGTAATAGTTAACTATTCTGTTTTTTCTTCTTCCATCGAATTCTTGTTCGATTTCAGTTAGGACCTCAACTTTCTGACTTGCTTCTTGCACGTGCCAGTCTGCATGACAAATGGAGTTTGTGAGGAGCTGTTTATAGTCCTGGTGGTCAGGGAAATCCTACGTCGCTCTCTAGACATAGAGAGGAGACTGCCATTAAAAATTATTGACTTATTAGAAGATACAAAGTTTAAACTAATCCCTTTCTGATACATGCTGTTTCCAGGCTGGAAATTATGATGCCTGTTTGCAACACCTAAATACCCTTCAAGACATAAACAAAGATGACTACAAAATAACTTTGAATACTGCAGTTGCGGAGTTCTGTAAAAGTAACCAGACCACAACAGACAATTTGAGACAAACCCTGAACCAGCTGAAGAATCAGGTAATGCAACCACTGCATGAAAGTTTGATATTTAAGCACTGTTACTGGTGATGGGATCTTCCAGTGAAATAGGAAGTTGTCTTCCTAACTTAAACTTCCTAACTTCCTAACAGTCTTATAACTGTTACTGCCCTACCTTTAGGTTAATTAGTACCTTTGAGTTATTTTTTCTAAAATAAACATTTGACGCTTTAGAATCGTAAGCATGGAAAGCTTAAGGATAAATAAGATTCTGTTCTGTGTTTGGTTTTTCTTTTTCAGGTTCACTCTGCTGTTGAAGAAATGGATGGTTTAGATGATGTTGAAAATAGTATGCTTTACTACAATCAAGCTGTTATTTTGTATCATCTGCGTCAGTATACTGAAGCTATATCAGTTGGAGAGAAGCTGTACCAGTTTATAGAGCCTTTCGGTGTGTAATCAGAAGAGTTTTGTTTGTGCAGTAATGAGGCAGAGTAAATGATCTTTCTCTGCTTATCAGAAAAGCGATTTGTAAATGTACATAATAATAATAAAAAAAGATAGGCTTAGGAATGATGAGTAATCTTTACTTACAAGGACAGATTTGAATTTGGGTGGGAAGGTGCTTCAGAGACATTTAGCAGATGAGTGTAACAAAACCAAAACAGATATTTGACAACTTCAAGAGGTATTTATGAAGCAACAGGGATGAAGTGCTTGTGTGTGTGGGTCTCAGCAAATCCAGTAAGTGTAATGCTGTTTCTCCCTCAGTTCTCAGTGTGCCTATGTGGAGCTTACTCTGTGAAACCAGCCATGCAGAGATGTGTTTGTATGGAATCCTTAAGTTCTGTAAGATTCTGTGTAGGCTTGTGGCCCATCAGTCTCTTTAGGCACTGGATCTTTGGTGCTGATGTACTTAGACCAGTTCTCAAAATCAATGTGAAGTGCATTTTAAGCTGCCTCTGGTCTTTGCTTTCAAATGACATCAGTATGAAGGAATTACCTCTTTGTGTTAATATATTTATCTGTGTGATATAGGTGTCTGCATTTGTATCTTTTTTCTTATGTAATATTTTGATTTTTCTCACAATGTTGTGTAGATGCACTTTGCAGCTGTTTTCTTAAATTGGTTTTCTATCTATTTTTTTTTCCTTCTGTGATTGTGTTTAGGTAGATTGGTATTAGAACTGTAAGATCTTTTCTACTTCTTTTGTTTGATACAGAAGAGAAGTTTGCCCAGGCTGTGTGCTTCTTGCTTGTGGACTTATACCTGCTGACTTACCAGGCTGAGAAGGCCTTGCATCTCCTTGCTGTCCTGGAAAAAATGATTTCACAGGGCAACAATAACAGCAAGAATGGAAAAAATGAGGTAAGCTTAAAATCACGTGAATGCCGCTGTCTTTACCAAAGGTATGTTTTTATTAAAAAGTAGTCTTTTAAAATACTTCAGGATTTTAAAACTGTTAGAATGTCTGAAACTTCAGACAACTGACACATTTTAGTAACCAAGTTAATTGTGTACAGTGGCTGTACATTCTTTCCATTCCACCCTTTTTCTGTCAAGAGCTAAGAAGTGCCTCAAGTCAGAGACTTGTATTAGAAAGTCAGTTGTCTTCAGTGCCAAATACACTTGATTTTCCTAATGTGTCCTGGGTGATGACTGTGTGATACTCTGCGTTTGAAATGTCAGTGTCAGAGAGGAAGGGCAATTAGTGCCACAGTGTGAGAAATCAAAGGTTCCTTTAATGTAGTGTCTGGAAGTATGAGGCAGGCTTTCAAATGCAGTCTTCGATATGTACCTTTTGGAAACTACTATAGAATGGGTAGTGGCTTGGAAGTGAAAAGTGGACACTTGGGTCTTTTCCTGTTGATAAAATGTCAGACTTAAGATAAAGCTTTGTTTGTGAGTATATAATAGTTCTACCGGAGAATATATGGAAAAGAGAATCAGGAGCATGCAAATTAGCTTTCTGAATAAGAGCACTCTTAAAATACCTCAATGCTAGAGCAGATTAGCATAACACTAACTTTCATATAGAGCTCTGTACCTCATAGGCTGATGTGCTCGTTCTTTGGTTTTGATTGCAAAGCTCAAGTTACAATTTTTTTGTGGAATATATGGCTGTTTTTCTGTTTTGTTGGTTTTTTGTTAACATTATTGAATACTGTTTTTCATCCTCAAAAGAGCTTATTTTTACCAATCACCTTTTAAATTCAGTTTCCAGTTTCCTTCGTAAGCTATTAACGCTTTTTTTTAATTTCTGTTTTTTGTATTTTTTTTTACAGTCAGGTAATAATACAAATAAAGATTCCTCCAGTCAAAAAGCTGAAAGTGGAGCTTTAATAGAAGTTGCTAAATCTAAGATACATCAGGTGGGTTTGTGTGTGATTTATACAAGAATATCCATTCAGTCTTTCTTAAAACTGAGTGCCGCCTGCCTCAAATTTAGCTCAGCGTGAATTGTGATGTTGCCATCTTAAATTTCATTTTGTAGATCCGAAAAATGGATTTAACTGACCTTTTTCTTTTTTTTTAAGATCCACGTACAGGAGAAACTGACCTTAAAAAAAAAAAAAAAATCACAATTTCAGTCCCTACATCTTAAAATGATTTTGTTAAATGGCATTTAGCTCTCATAATCTCACATCCTCACATCTGTTTGACTGCAAGACAGTGTAAATCAGCGAGGTTTTATTTCCCAGTACTGCTCTTTGGGAAAATGAGTGAAGAAACAAAATGCTTCACTGTCACCTTTCGCTTATTGGTTGAACAGGTGAATGTCTGGAATTTACAAGTTAAATTAATCTGTTGCTTTACGTGCTGATGTTTTGGCATTTGAATGTGGAGCTGTTGGATGTTGGCCATTGAATAAAATGCACGTTTGCCTCTTGTAAATATGAACTGTATAAATTTGTTGTTGATATTCTGAATAGAAATTCTTCCTTAGAAGGACTTCTTGAACAGCTTTTTACTACCTATTTTACGATGTATATAGGAAATCTTATAATAAATCTCTAGGTATGGTCCATCTTGCAAAACCTGCACAAGTTACTGTTTCTAATATAACAAATTTAATTTTAAACAGTATAAGGTGAGAGCCTATATCCAGATGAAGTCACTAAAAGCATGCAAAAGGGAGATCAAGTCTGTTATGAATACAGCTGGAAATGTAAGTATTCTTAAAGCTATTGTTTTTGTAATCTAGGTCTGTTCCCTATCTTAAAACTGGATTTGGTAACTTACTTTACAAGGAAAGGTCTTCCTGAGGATGGATGTCTGAAATAGTGCTGTATACAATCAGTTGGGTTTGTAATCTCTTTTCTCTAAGTGTATTTGATATAGGATTTTGAATTGCTCGGAAGGTTGCACTTTGTTAACGATTTAAAATAATAACCATGCAGTGCTGTGTACAATAAACTGGTTAAGTATGGCTTATAATTTGAGCAGTGCAAAGCAAGTTTTAGTTAACCATAGTGCTCTGGGAAATAAAATTTTCTGATGTCATTATGAGTAAAACCACTTCAGAAAGATTAATTTGGGGGTTTTCAATATTTGGGGGGTTTTGTGTGTTGTCTTTTTTTGGGTAGTTGTTGAAGTTTTTTGGAGGCTTATCTTTTGCTAGAAAGCAGTTTCTTCTTTTGTGTAGGAGTTCTCAACTCAGAATTGTGTCCACCATGCCATGTATATTCTGCATTAACTGAGGATCAGGGAGTAGGAGGAGAGCACTTGCCTTTTGTTGCCAGTCTCAACAGGTGCTGGTTTGATGGAAGTCTTTCTGGGTCATGATGTGTCTTTTGGCAGGCCAGGAAAATCACAGCTCAGGAGGAAGCTGTTGAGCTCCACAGGGAGGGAAGCATGGAGGGGAGTGTATTAGAAGGCAGGTTGGAGAAAGATCCTCTTAAAAAAAGAGGGAGATCCTCTGTACTTTGCCACTGCTGTGACAGAATTCTTTAGCATAATATTTGGTTTTGAAGCAGAAACAAAACAAAAAAACTAGTTCTGCATTTCAGAAGAGGTTGAGTGTCTAATGAAGAAATGTTCATAAAATCATTAGGGGCTAAGCCCATGTATTCTTAAAGCGGCAGCAGGGTCAAGCTGATCTAGCATTAGAAATTGTTTAAAACAAACAAACAAAAAGATAATTAACTATTGTTCTCTTCTTCACAGTCAGCTCCTTCTCTCTTTCTTAAAAGCAATTTTGAGTATTTGAGGGGCAATTACCGTAAAGCAGTCAAGCTTTTGAACAGTGCAAACATTGCTGAACATCCAGGCTTCATGAAAACAGGTAAAATAAAATAGAAAGCCTTCATCCTGCAAGTACTTACGTATGTGGGGCTACTTATTGATACTAACTTTAAAGGCATTAATGATTACTTAAAGCAGCAGGCCCTGAGCATAATGGATTTATATCCTGAGTACGCGTTCCTCTTTATTGGTGCGCTCCTTCCATTAACAAAGCTGTGGCTTTCATTGAACGGTCATTTAAACAACGTAGTGACTAAGAAAATGGATTTATGAAAGTCCTTCCTGTACCATTTATAGAAAGTTTTATTTTCAAATTACACTTCTTTACACAAGCAACAGTAGAATGTTCACTTAATAGCCTTCCTAGGTTATGATTAAAATAACATCAGGCTAATTTGTTCAGAAATGTTCTGGTTTTCGGTTGCTATATATATATATATATTTTTTTTAATTTATTTTCTTATTTTTTTTTTAGTGGTATGACTTTGTTGATTATTATTTTTTAAACAGTGGTAAAGCTGTAAAGCTTCAGTTATCAGCAGATAAGTCAAACGTTTATTTTTCTGCCATTGTGTGGAAGAAGCTTCTTCCAGTGTTAATCTGAACGTGATATATTTCAGGAGGAGAGTGTGTTTCCTGCTTGAATGGTGAGGTTAACAAGTTTGTTTATTTTATAAAACTTAGGTAGATAACGTCATTAAAGAATTTCCTTTTTACAAGAGCCATCTGTTGGACAACTGGAAATGTTTATATACTCTAAATACAATGAAAAATTACAGATAAACTTGCTTCAAGTTGCAGTATGTCAAATTGGCTTTCTACCTGGGTGTCTTGGAACATGGTGCATAAGATCTAAAAGTCTTTGGTCTTTACCCATGGATCACTTTGGGCAAAGTCTCCGAGAGAAACAGAACGATAAACAGAAAGGCAGGTTGTTAAAATACTGGAGACAGTGATGTAACTTCATAATCCTTGAACATCTTGCCGACCTGTGAGAGTGGTGGGAATGTTTTGTCAGCTCAGTGACTTGTTTCAGTTTATAAAAGTAGTCTTTTTCTGTTCTCTCTCAGGTGAATGCTTACGGTGCATGTTCTGGAACAATCTTGGCTGCATCCACTTTGCAATGGGAAAGCACAATTTAGGAATTTTTTACTTTAAAAAAGCCTTACAAGAAAACGATAATGCATGTGCACAGCTAGGAACAGGTAGTTCTGATCCAGGTAAGACTTGGAAGAGATGAAAACAGGTGGTAGAAAAGGGATGGGTAAATAAAGAAAATAAATCTTGTGGACTTTCAGTAATTACCAATGAAATTCCTGTTCCATTTGTTTTGAAGTGTGTTCCTATTTTATATACATTATAAAAAGTTTTCTTGTTTTGAGTAGAAACACTCAAGTTTTTTTTCTCTCCCAAATGATTTCATGGTGAAGTAATAACTTGTTTGTTTCAAGTTAGCTTAAAAAATAGTTCTTATCACACATCTTGTTATTTTTGCTGTTTCTCCCTGCCTTTGTAGTCCTCCAAACTAGTGTGAAGGCAGGAAACGTTTTCTACTTCTTAACAGCAAAGTAGATTTCTTCTGGAATTTCTAAGACTGAAAAAGATACACGTTCTCATAAATCTGGAATTCAGTGGTATTACATGACATTAACTCAGGTGACAAAGTACATAAGTGGTTAACATTTAATTTACTTCAACCTTTACTGAAAATGTGATGGATTTATCTTGAGTACCAACTTTAGTGTGGAAAGAACTTGTTTACAGAGGGAGTTCAGCTGATTTCAATAATGAAAGTCAGTTTTTGTGTTTTGGTTTGGTTGCTTTTTAGTTTATGGATGTTTCCCACAGCCCCCTTCCTACTTCTACTCTTGCCCCTTACCCTATTATGTTTTCAGCTCCCCCTGGCTGCACGTCCAATATGATGTATCCTTTTGTGCAGGTAAGAAATTTTCGGGGAGACCCATGTGTACGCTGCTGACTAACAAACGGTATGAGTTGCTCTACAATTGTGGAATTCAGCTCCTGCACATTGGGAGGCCCTTAGCTGCCTTTGAATGCCTGATTGAGGCCGTCCAGGTTTATCACTCGAACCCTCGTCTTTGGCTGAGAATAGCAGAATGTTGCATTGCTGCCAATAAAGGGGTAAGTAGATCTGCACATTCCTTCTGTTGATTGGCATTGTGAAATGCATGTGATCACAAAAAGGACGAAATAATATATAGCCCAACTCAAGGTATTTTAAAGACCTGAGTTTGCAACACTTCTAGGTCCAGATGAATTCTTCTTATATATGCGTGTTTGTGTGTTTAACCTGAAGCTGCAACAAATGGGAGAAAACCAACGTCTGTATATTCTGTAGAAACGGTGCCTTGAGACTCAGTGTTAAATTGACTCTTCTGAGATCATAAAAATTCGAGTGGACTATTATCAAGGTTGCATGAGATAAAACAAATACATGTAGGTGGATACTATAGTCCTACTTCAGTACTGCTACGAGACTTTTGCTGGAAAAGCTAGATAAGTACTGTTTTTCTCACCCCTAAGACATTCCAACTCATAATCTATCTGAAAGATTAATCCTCAATTGGTTTGAAGCTCTTTAGATTTCTCCAGGTCATCTGTTGGTTTCTCTTACTCTGTCCAAAGTAATTTTAGAAATAAAAAATAAAGATGTTATTTGGAGATAAACTTATGCTATTGTTAGTGAGGCATCCCTTTCTAATGGGAAATGATGCGTCCTTCCTGTAGAGAATGCTATCTACTTAGTATGTAGATGCTAGCATTAATAGTTTGACTTACTACTGGTGGATATCTTCTGATGCCTGAGCTTCCTACACTCATTTCGTATAGGTAGCGAATTCCATATAAATTGATTTATATAAATATGTAAATATAAACCTCACAACTAAATTTTGTCTTTGTGTGCACAGAGGAATTAAACTTGCAAAAATCTTTTCCTTGTTACTAAATTTGTACTTGCAAGGATTTCTGTTCCCGAATTGCAGAGATGGCAAGATAAAGTTGGAGTCAGTGGTGAGTTTGAGCAGTATCCAAAGAAAGCAAGCCTGGCTACTTGCAGGTTTGATGTTTGTTTTGAGGTCTGATGCACAAAAACAACTGCAGTAGCTTTTGTTGCTGTTTTGACAAGGAAGGGTTGTTTTTCTTCTTCAGCTTTTATTTCTAACTGTAATACCTCAAATTTCTGTATTTGGTCTCTAGGAATTGTTACTGCTTCTGAGGTGGTGAGGTTCTAGCTTAAATTTTAACAGGAGTAATAAGAGAAAACATAAAACTATCCTGTAGACATCCTCTGTCTGTAGTATAGGGCTGTTTTCTGGAGTGTAAGCTGTGACTAAGTATGCTGCTGCTGTTCTAGCAGGTGAATAAGGTTAGCTTTGATGTTTTCATGAACATAGTTACTGGATCAGACTGACAAATGTCTTATTTAAAATCAGAGTATAGCACTGTGTCCTGGAACTTCAGTGGAGTTTGCAAAAACTCTTAAAGAGAACCACTTAGCATTTGATTCAAGAGCATCTGTGTTCCTGGGATATTTTTAATTATTGATAGCCTTCTAGATGTATAAATAATGTAAGCTCTTTAAATGCCTTTTAATTCTGTCAACTGTAAATCCACTATCCAAATTCAGATATGATGTCATTTTATAGGGCTACTCTGGATTTGGATAATAAATTCTCTCACTTCCACTGATATCTTTGCATGGAATCTTCCTTTTCATGCTGGCAAAACTCTAAACTTCCATTATTTCCTTACTCTGTTTCTGCTGGAGATTGAAAGGGATGAGTCTAGAAGTGGTGGAGGCTGAGGTTCATGTTCTTCCACCTTCATATGTGTTCGCAGCCACTGGGGACCTGAATCCCTAATTGCCAAAACTTGTCATTCCTTTGCTAGTGAAGTTTGTGGAAATCTGCCAATAGCAGGTGTTTTGCATGCTCATTGGACATGTTGGCTTCAACCTGTTGATCCCTGGCTACTTAGGATAAGCATGTACCATAGAATCATAGGGTATTCTGAGTTGGAAGGGGCCTGCAAGGATTGTGGAATTCATGTCCTGGATCCACACAGCACCACCCAAAACCCAAACCCAATGTCTGAGAGCACTGTCCAAACACTCCCTGAACTCTGGCACTCAGGGCCGTACCCACTGCCCTGTGCAGCCCATTCCATGCCCACTGCCCTCTGGTGCAGACCCTGTCCCTAACTCCCAACCTGACCTTCCCCTGACACAGCTCTATGCTGTTAAAATTCAAAGGGGTGGGGTACAGTGATCACTTATTCTTCTGAATGGAAAACTGCATTTATTTGCACAGTATGCCAATTTCCTTTAGTATAAAGGATGGCTGTGATGCATTGAACAGCAATATTCACTCTTTTTCATCCTGAATGCTGTTTTTCTTCTGTGCCTTTACTTATTGTATCCTATCTAAATCCTTCTAAATACAAAATTCATAAGATGTGCTTGGAATTTACAGTGTTACTCGTTATATTTTGATATCTCACTTTCCAATACTTTAAAAAGCAATTCACAACAGCTTTATAGATGAGGTTTCCTTATTCCCCCATTTCACAGGCTCAGAATCTATTTTTCAGGAATTTTAGGTCAGAAATGCACTGATTGTAGTTATATATAGGTTGCTCTGAAAGTAGTGCCTCCTATTTATTTCCATGGAAGCTACAACAGGTACAAGGAGCACAATAGTACGATGTGATAAAACAAATTCTCAGCTACAAAACATTATTCTTTAACATGCCACTGCCATTAGCTGTGCATTTTCACCACTGAGGAACAAGAGCCTGCATGTCATACTGGTAAAAAATCTGCACCAGTGGAGGTGAACTGCTGTCACCACTGCTGAAATGCACCACTTACTGCCTCGCTGTGCCGACGTCCATCATTTGGTCTCCATAGACATTCAGCAAGTATCAATGAATGTCAGTGGGTGCCATTTTTTT
Source organism: Alectoris magna (assembly GCA_030625065.1). Lineage (NCBI taxonomy): Eukaryota > Metazoa > Chordata > Aves > Galliformes > Phasianidae > Alectoris > Alectoris magna. The sequence goes on along the minus strand of CM060561.1, from coordinate 109,032,180 downwards.
CACATGGAGGAGTTCAGTTCCACCCCTTTGCTTCAGATGCGCTTCCATGTCAGATGCCATTCTGTTAGACTGCCCCTCTGCTACCATCTGTCACACAGCAACGCATGTAAAGGGATATTGGTGGGAAGGTTCAACCTCTATTGCTACACCACCATCTGCATCTGATTTGGGCCAACATAATAAAACAGGAGGCATTATTTTTGGAGCAGCCCTCATATATATGTTTGATGTTATTCTATTGTTCTGGATGTGTAGTTTTATAAAGCAGGGTAACTGCAGGAACAACAGCTTTCTTCACAGGAAGTTTCTAATTTTCTATGTCTATCCTACTGATAACAAAGAAGGTACCACTGATCATCTCTAGTGGAAAACTGCGTACGGGAGGCTTGTTGAGCATAGATTTTTGTGGCAAAGAAAAAACAAAGCTAGGATCCCATTTACAAGGACAGTGTTTAGAAGTCTGGGAAAGGGAAAGAAAGACAGAAGTGGTGCACTTCTTCATTTATTGCAAACCAACTGAAGCCAGTTGACTGTGTCAGGTTCCAGAAGCCTGGCTTTCTTCCTCCTACAGTTGTTATGTTGTATGGGGATACTGGGGAGTATGAATGTGGGCCACAAAGGCAGCTTGGTGTTACCTGAATTCATAATCTTGTGAGGGAGAATGGATGCTGTTAACATTAAAGACAAAAGGGAATTGGCTTTTAAATTGTAAGGTGGACTTGTAACGTGACAAGTGAAGCCATGAAATCAAGTGTGTTTAATTTGACCTTTTAACTCTGTTTGCAGTAACAGTCCTTGATTTATTACCATGCATTCATACTGATGTCCTGAGCATTATACAGGAAAGTAATTTCACTAAAGCAAATTCAAATTTGCTTTAGTATTTTAGTTTATAAGGGATAGGTGGAAGATAGTGTAATTTTTTTTCTTCCCATTGCAATTCTTCACTGACTGTACTTACCAGCGAAGCTGTTAAGATGGCTTCTGGTGATGGGCTGTTTGCGTTGTTGTTAGTGAATATGGTGCAGATAAAAGTCTTGGGACTGATAATTAGTATGCATTAAGTTTGATCCTGAGAATACCTGAATGCTCAACAGTCCATTGAACAAGTAAACTTAGTGTAACTTTGCACTCATTTCAGTTCAGCTTTGTGTTCCCCTTAAAACACCTTGAGATCAGTTTTTCAGAGAACATCTGGAATTCTCTGTAAGCAGGGAGAGAAGATGGAAGCTATAATGACAATTGTGATACTATATGGCAGACCATATAATTTATTTTCTTGATAACCTAGCAGTTCTTTTAATATGACTTGATTCATTGTTCCTCTGCTTTCCAAACAAAGGAGAAACTAGGTCAGTGGGCTGTCAGACAAGCTGTGGGAAGGGATCTGTGAGTGCCCTGTGTGCAGTAAAATCCCTGAGCAACACTAAGACAATAGATGGTATCTGATCCTTCATGGTACCTAAACTTAAAACTGTATCTGTACAAACCATTAACGTTTACATTGTAGCTGGGTCTGAAGACTTCAATTCTCACCTTGCAAGACTCTCAACAGTTCAACTGCCTTGATGTTTTAGTCCTCCTTTCTCCCCCCCCCCCTTTTTTTTTTCTTCCTCCAGACATCGGAACAAGAGACTAAAGGTCTTCCCAGCAAAAAGGGGATTGTGCAATCTATAGTAGGTCAAGGCTACCACCGTAAGATAGTCCTAGCATCCCAGTCAATACAGAATGTCGTTTATAAGTAAGTATATTTTCCATGGGCCTTTATTTTGTTATCATAACTTTGTTAAGGATGCATGTTTGTTTATCGAGAGTCTTTTAGGCTGTCATGGAATAACTGTGTTCATTTTGGAATACTCATAATGAGAGAGATGTGTTTTAAAATGCTTAAGTCCTACTGAATCATTTGGGTGCCTCCTCTGTAGCAACCAGCAGAGGGCTTAATTGTGTGCTCGTTGTAACTAAGATAGCCACTAAAGCTTAAAATTTACTTATCTATCTGAAACTTGTGTTTCCAGATAGCTAGATCAATCCTCTTTCTCTCATGTTAAAATACATACTTTTGGTAATCCACCCCAGAAAATTGCAGGTAGAATCTAGTTACTCTGACTTGCATCCGGGTCTCTCTGGTTCTCTGCTTTTCCTTTTCAAGTAATAGGATTGGTGCTCACCAGCTAACTTTGTGTCTCTTCCAGTGATGGGCAGTCCTCGGCAATACCTGTAGCCAGCATGGAGTTTGCAGCCATTTGTCTAAGAAATGCCTTGCTGTTACTTCCAGAAGACCAGCAGGAGCCAAAGCAGGAAAATGGATCTAAAACTAATAATCAGCTGGGGGGAAATACAGAAAACAGTGAAAGCAGTGAAGCATGCAGGTAATCAGAATATTATAATTTTAATTGCCTATAAACCTTTCTTTTTGTCCAAAGTAGCTCTAGGCTGGCAGTCTGTGCCTGCTACCTGTTGTATTTTGGCCAGCAGAAGAGATAATGTGTATAAATGCTCTTAGCAGTTGGGGTACCCAAGGAAGTGGTTGAGATGCCTGTTGTTTTAACTGCTGTTATGCTAATTTAAAAACAAAATCCAGAGTTGATTCATGTCATGAAGCCACTTTAATGAATGGCACAGAGACGTTCTTTTTTTTTCACTGACCATCTTTTTTTTTTTTCTGTGCTGCAAATGTTTTGTTTTCCCACACACCCCTGCAGTGCCTATTGATATTTCTCTAATTGTAAGTGAAGTTTCACATTACAGTGATTTTGTGTACGTGCACACGTGTGCCATGTATGATTCAATATATAGATGTCTGGCAGCTCAGTTGTAAAGATTTGTCTGTGATAAGATTTGGCATTCATTGGCCCTGTAACAGTTTCCTCCCAAGGACAGTCTTTCCTGTCCAGTGATCAAGTGATTTATAAATCTGGGCTGCTTCTGTGGGCCTGGGCTGGTTTGTAGTTTGTCTGCTTGGTTGTTTTTATTTTGTGTTTTTTTTTGTTTTTTTTTTTTTTCCTTGGTTGGTGTTTTTGTTTGTCAGAGATGGACACTGTGAGCTGCCCAACTTCCCCTGGTGAGCTGTATGCAGCCTACTGGGATGAAGCTCCTCTGATTTAAGTGAGATTTTAAATTATGCTTATGGGGCCCAGTGAGAGGCAGTGATGAAAACAAAATGGTGGCCCTTACTCAGCTGAGACCTACTGTTTGTTTTGCTTTGCTTTGTTTCTGTAAGGGTGAGGAAAGGAAATCATGCCCTGTACAGGGAAGTCCTTTGATACCTTGTGCTTTATAACCAGATGCTTCTTCAGTGTTAAAAGTCTCTGATATCTTCATGATCATTCATCTCTTCAGAATATCCAGGAATGAGGCGGGCTGTTCTTGAATTTGCGTGTTGCATTCTGAAGGGCTCTAACAGGATTTGTTCCCTCTGACAAGGGACCTTTTGTGAGAGAGCAGTAAAAGATAGAGGGCATTTGAAGAAAATCACATTCATTGAACAGGGTGATTTTGAAGCAAATCCCACTAATTGAACAGGCTGACTCTTGGGCATTTCCTTTGTTATTCACTAGAAAACTATGAATACTTTCAGTGGTTAGGGGTATTTTTAAATGTTCTATCTGGCGAAGGCAGGAGGTATCTGCGCTACAACAGTGCTGAGTATAAGTGGGAAGGTTCTGTGCTTGGTACATGGACAGAACTTAGTTTTTTGTCTCTTTGTAAACTACAGTGATCTCTCTGTCAAGGTGCAGCTGTTAACCTCTCTTCCTGTCCCTTCCTTTGGAAGGAGGTTTTCTTTCAACTTACTGGAGAGTGAAGTTGCCAGTGATTTAAAAGAGAGTGAGAGTTTTGCTTTTTTTTTTTTTTTTTTCAATGGGATGCAGTGCAGTCATTTTGAAATAATAAGGGACAGCTATAAATCTAATAAAGGCTGTAGCACTTTGTAAGTTTTATCATTTATAAAATATGTGTAATTACTGGGAGTAGCTGTTTTTGCTGCTTTTCTTAGTGACACTGAAGGAAAAGAGGCTACAGATTTCTGCATCTCTGGAGTTTAAACTTCTTATACCACATGGAACTTCAGAAATAGCTTCAGGCTGTGGAAAGTGGCATGGTTGGTTTGGTCTGTCAGTCAGCTCCTTCCCAGCAAATGTCCCCATTCTTCTTTCTCAAACAGAATGGTTATGATAAGAGTATTTGCCTCAATTTTTGCTTAGGTTCATATCCCTGATTTCTAGGCTATAGAGTTTTTTGTAGTCTTTTTAAATGGGATGAGTAAATATTGATGCTTATTATACTGTGAATTTTATAAGTCTTTTATAAGACTATAAATAATTAATATAATGTTTTTATTCTAGCAGTAAAAGTCACGAAGGGGATAAATTCATTGCAGCTCCACCTTCTTCGCCTTTGAAGAAACAGGAATTAGAAAATTTAAGGCAAGTAAATAACAAAATAGTAACAAATTCACAACTAAATAACCCCCCTCTTAAACTGTGCTGTGATTCTGGAGTCAGTAGTAGCTTTTTTTTTTCCTTTTCTTTTTTTTTTTTTTCATAGAATCACAAGGTTGGAAAGGACCTACAAGGACTACTACGGTTTAGTGGCTTGTGGTAGCTTTTTTACTGCTCTAGCACTTGCAGTGTTGCATTATAACTGTATGTGTAAGGGTGACTTTGTTAGTATGAGCTTCCTCTCCTCAAGGGTTTGAGTAAGAGCATCCGTAAACCCTCCAGAATTTCAGTTCAGATGGTAGATCAGTCTGTGTATGATCCTGCTGTTGTAGGCCTGGCATTATTTATTTGGCAAAACAAAAAAAAATCAAGACCTGTAAGTGACAAGGCTAAAAACCTGACAATGGCTTTCATGATTGGCAGAAGAGAAGAAAGTTACAGTATGGTACTTTTACCTCTTAAAGCCTTTCTGGTTTGGAAGTCAGCTGGCACTATTGCATTCTTGCTGGGTTTCAAATAGAGCATTGCAGAATATATCTATATCAAAATCTGACTTTTTGTCATAGTTAAAATGACCATGATATTAAACAAAAATATGCATTTCATTGAAGATAGGTTTAATTAAGATCTACTAAAATAGTCGGTGACTATTGGTGACTGTTTTGTTTCCTGTGCTACTTCAGATAAGGTAGGATTTTCAGTCTTGTCTCAAGTAGGGTTTATGTGTGATGGCCTGTGTGTGGGGCGAAGAGATGTGGGTGTGTTTGTAGTGTTGTTTTTTTTATCTTCTACTCAGCTCTCATCTGGACTAGAGACACAATCTTTAATAATCTACACTGCCCATCAGTTTATTCCTTTATTTCCTCCCTCCCGTCATGTCCTGAAAGTTTTGCTTTAAAAAAAAAAAATAAAATAAATTTACTGTTATCACATTTTCTTATGTTACTTAGCTATTAAGGTAATAAAGACTGTAGGAATACTTTAATACCATCCCAGTTAATGAATAATAAGTGATGGCAGCTTTTAGGTTGTTTTTACACTTATAGATGTTTCGGTTCAAAGTAATTTTTCCGTGATCACTAATGAAAACCTGCTAGAAATATGTCGTCTGTTAAATCTCCTATGTTCTTTCTCTCTGTATCAGTTTTGACTTTGCTTTTCAAAAGGCATACTTAAGAGAGCAAGGAAGTTTGCACTAAATATGTTGAAGTTTAAAGACAAATGTGAGGGTGCCAACTTATTACAGTGCTAATTAGACAACATAAATCTAAGCTGATGTGCTCGGCTTTGCTTTGATTGCACCTCTGAGCTTTAAATTTCTTAGCATTGTAGTAATGCGAGCATCCCTTATATCATATGATTTTGACATTAAAGATTTCTTCCATGTTATGTGTAATATCATCTGTGCCAGGTGATGTGAGACAGTGATGGCAAAACAGAAAAATACCTTTTGGTGGTTAGCTTTTCCACCTGCAATGAATCCACAGTTTGCGTACAATAGCAAGATCACCCTTGTTCTGCCATTTGACTTCCATACCACAGAAGAACATAAATACAATTTGACTGCAATCCTTTTGTGTTCCCAAACATCCTTGAGCTATTTGTTTAGCAGTCTAAGTGCCCTCCAAGTAAAGTAACTCCCATGTTATCTGAATGAGTGTGGTGTTATCTGGAAACTCTTTTCTCCAACAAGATTATCATAGCTAACAATGCTAATTATTACAAGAGGCTGCTAACCTGTTGAAAATCTTTTATAATGCTTGCACCACCTGTTTGAAGAAAGAAACCTGCTTTAAGTTTTCATCATGGACAAAGCATACACTAATTTCCCACATAAATGCTTGGGTAAACACTGTTCCAGCCTAACTACAGGTAACCTGTGTTTTGTAATGGCCAGCTCAACCTTTACTGCTTTGTGTGTAGCAAATCTGCTTGGTGTCGTTTCAAGGCAATTTAGCAGTAATCTGTGAAGAAGCGTAACTGAGACCTTCGTTATTTATTCTGATGTGGTACAACATTGTATTACTTGAAACAGAAGGCATTGGATTAAAAACAGCGTACATACTAATACATAGTAGTACTGAGTTGCTCACTGAGGAGCCGCGTGAGGAAGCTGAAATCCTTGTCTGTTTGGGGAAAGTTAAACTACTGAATGTTGGCAAGGATTGTCCTGAGGGACTGGGGTCTGTATACTTCAGTTTTTCCCCTCTGCTGACAGTCGCTGGATTGAAAAATCTCCACTGTTTCTGATATCGACATGGGGAACTTAAATATTTCAGTTTTTTAACGTGATTTTATACATCCCAGTGAGGGTTTGAAAGACTGATATTTGCTTATTTATAACTGGCTCTTAAAAAATATCCTCTGTACAAGACTTCAGTGTCACGTGTATTGTTTGGTAGTTGTGTACAAATTGGTTGAACAGACTCTTCTTATAATAAGCAGTAATTCGATAGTAAGGCTTTATTAACAAGCCTTAGTTAACAAGCAGAAGTTTGAGGACACCAAATGTTGCTAAGACTATATACTTTGGAAATAAAAAGTCCAGAATTTCCTTCAGAGTTTCTTTTAAACAATTTGGCTCATTCTCTAAGGAGCTCTGCTTCCAGCCTCTAATATGTGTCAGTGCAGTCAGTGCACTAGAACTACCCAGTGCTATTGGGGCTTATGGAATTGTGGTAGACCATGGTGCTACATTTGGAGACTCCTGTGTTTTTTCTTGTAGAAGTGGGATGGGTAATAACAGACTTTGGTGTAACCAGTCTCCTCAGATTGTTCACACGGCTTTGTGTGAACTTGAACATGATAACATAGCCCTTCAAAGCTACTAGAGATAAAGGAATAGCTTGATCTGCGTCTTTATCCTGAATAGATTTTAACTGTGGGCCCTTCCCCCAAAGCGTGTGATCCTATTTCATCATTTTTTTCTCTGTTTTGACTCTTCTGTCGCCCATCTCCAGTCTGTCATTATGTTTTGCTTTATTTTATATTTCCTTGAAGCTTTTGTGCCCCAGTACTGTACACAACATTCCAGGAGCATCAGTAGCATCACCACTCATTTAACAGATAGTAATATAAGAACCACTATCACTCACCAGCATACCTCATCCCTTCCTCCCCACGTGCCCAACGCTGCCTCATTTGTCCCCTTAAAGGTTGCTTTGGTCTGGTTGGCACTTGCACAATACTGAAAGCTTACAGTGATCCTCCATAGCTGCTTCATCTCCTTCTTCCTCGCTGCATGGTTCTGTGTTCCGTACTTCATGTTTTGGTTTGTGTTGTCTGCGTTGAAACAAAAATAGCCAGGTAGTATATATCCACCATAGGGCCTAATTAGCAATTTAAAATTTATTCAAATTAGTGATGTTCCATAACTGGTTTAGAGGTGCCATTTTTATGCCTTCCTGGTAAGTTGTGAAGGACTGGGTGATCTCTGCTTTGTCTCTGCCCCGCAAAATGAGCTCAGCCAAATGTATCATTCAGGTTCTGTAAACTTGCACCCAGTGTGGGCTGACAAATCTTGTTGCCTAGACCTACACAAGAGGTTGTTTGACATAATCTGGTGGTTTAAAAAAACATTTTTCTTTTTCCTAGTGCAAAGGCAGTTTTATTTAGGGAATGCAGGGGCTCAGTAATGCTGGAAGTCTCCAGAGCTTAAAGACGACCTGCAGAGTTTTGTCAGAATCCTGACTGGGGTGAAAAACTAGTTTGTCTTTTCCCTTGTGGTGCAATTCTTCTGCTCTGATTAGCTGTCAGGTCTCCTGAATGTTCTGTTAGCTTTGGCTGCTTCAACAATGAGTCCAAGTGCACAAGGACAGCATTGGAAGGAATGTTCAATGTTTTCCTCTTCTTTAGGTGGCTTTTGCTGAAGAGGTCTTAACGGGATTAGACGGGGATGAGTCCTTAGAACGGAGGGATAGGTTTCTAACTTGACGGGCTTATTGTTGTATGGCTGGAGCGTGCCTATTGTTCAAGTATAGACTTTCAAAATTAAAAATAGTTTAAAAGTTCTGGTGAGTAGAAGACCTGTATTGACTGAAAGGGCAGGAGCAGCAGTGCAAGGCGTTTGGCTGGTGGGGCAGCGTCTCTGCTTGTTTAAAAGTTGTGCTTCCTTGGGGCAAAGAAGAAAGAGACTGCTTAGAGGCAGGCCATTATTTTGGGATTTCCCCCCCTCCCCACAGTCACAACCTTTCAGAAATATTTTAGGTTTGGGACTTGAGTTGGGGAAGCTTTCCTCTCTTTCTTGAAAGCTTTTGTATGTGTTCAGATTTGATGTGACATCTGGGCACGCTAAGAGGAAGTGGGGGGTAGGGAGAAACACTGGAGAAGTTTCTTCCCCTGCTTGTGCATAATTAAGAAGCATGCCTCCTGGGAACGGGGAATAAAGGCACCCCAGGCCCTGCCACGAATTACATGACTTACTGCGGGACTCAAAGTGGGCTTGACAGTTGCCAGAAGGGCAGTGGGTAGCAGCCACCTCCAGGCAGCAGGGCTTGCTGCCCTGGGCTGGGAGCGGGGCAGGAGGACTGGGAGCAGAACGGGGCCCAGCAGAGAGAGGTCTGTGCCCCAGGATGGGCTGACCCTACCAAGCAGTGTTGTGGCAGAGCCTGAGGAGCAGGGCCAGCCAGTACAATGGGAAGCTTGGCAGAACGGAGGCATCCTGACATGGGACTGTTGCATGAAGGTGGAGAACGGAACTAATTTTTGTCGCACAGACTGTCAGGTTTTGTGTGCTTTAGAAACAGGGAAGCCTGTGACAGCCACAGAATGCCATATCTGAAATCAGACTCCTGGCAGAGGATTACAGCTCTGTATAACACAGAACTGGCAGTGCAGAATTCTCTGCGGTTTTATTGTCTCGCTGTGTACAGACATTGTAAAATACAAGAGTGAAATATGTTACAATTTAATTGACCACAACAATATATCTGTAGTTCCAGGTGATTTATAGCATTGTGTGCTACAGAAGACTACTCTCCTTTTCTGAAGGAGGAGGGAGGACAGAGAAGTGCAAATGAAGATCCAAGGTTTAACAAATAAAACGAGGGTGGGAAAGTTCCTGAGACAAACTGTGGTAAGGTCCCTCTGTTATGGAGAACAGTGTTCTGAGAAGTGCAGTGAAGCTGTGAGGGGTCTGGAGCACAAGTCTTATGGGGAGCAGCTGAGAGAGCTGGAATTGTTCAGTCTGGAGAAGAGGAGGCTCAGGGGAGAGACCTGCTCGCTCCCTACAACTGCCTGAAAGGAGGCTGTGGCAAGGTTGGGGGCTGGCTTCTTCTCTCTGCTAATGATAGGATGAGAGAGAATGGCCTCATGCTGCACTGGGGAGGTTCAGGTTGGATATTAGGAAGCATTTCTTCTCAGAAAGAGTGGTGAGGCAGTGGCACAGGCTGCCCAGGGAGGTGGTGCAGTCATCATCCCTGGAGGTGTTCAAGAACCGTGTGGATGTGGCACTGAGGGACGTGGTCAGTGGGCAAGGGTTGCTGGTTGGACAAGGTGATCTTAGTGCTTTTTCCAACCTTAGTGTTTCTCTGATTCTGTGAACAGGCACAGTCTTGGTGGCATACAGTGGTGATTCTTGAGTTACATGGTGTAACACAATGCGTGCATCTCCTGGTTGAGAGAACATGATTGAGGACATAGATAAAGACCAGCTCCTCGACTTCCCACTTCACTGTGAGGATAATATTGCAGGCTTAGGATTTATTTCTTCAGCAGTTAAAAACTGTCTTTCGTTTTGATAAGCTGAGGTCTTTGTGTTTTGTGCTAGTGGACGGTTTATTCCCTTCAGGTAATACTTTTAGAATAAAATGCGCTAAACCTAACAAAATCTTTTTCATGTTTTTTTTTGTTGTTGCTAATTTACAACAAGTAATTACAACAAGTTATTATCTAGAGATTATTTTGGTTTTAGTTGTTTTTTTTTTTAGGTACATGTAGGAATTCAGTAATTCCAAATATTTTCCCTTGAATGTACAATAACTTCAACTGAGAGCTAAATATTAATGTAGTGGTGTTGTATGGCTTTTAAAATGACTATGTAGGTAGACGTTTGTGTATGAGCATTCATTTGACATCTTCATATATGACACAAATAGCTTCTTATTGCTTTTATCGTGTGTAAATGAAGTCTGAACTGTTGCTGTGTGAAATTGAAAGTAAGTCTCTAGAATTACTGAGGTCATACTAAAAACGTAGCGATGGGCAGCGTGCTCTTTGCTCCTGCTTCCAGTTCTTTTTGTACTCTGCGAAGTAATGCTAGCGTATCTTCGTCTGGATTTGCTGGACATTTGTTAAAGAAGAAATTTCACAGCTGCATTTGAAATCACAGAATATTAACGCATTGTCTCCCCCCTTTTCTTTTCTCCTCCAGGTGCTCAATACTTGCCTGCAGTGCTTACGTGGCTCTGGCTCTGGGAGATAACCTTATGGCACTGAATCATGCAGATAAGCTCCTCCAGCAACCAAAGCTGTCAGGGTCTCTGAAGTAAGTCTGAGGTCATTGTTCCTTCCTCTTTTTTTGCTGGAGAGCTCCGAGCTGATGCTTCTCATGTCTGTAGTAATGGTATTATTATGATGGTAGCAATGGTATTTGGCAAAACTGGTAATGTACTGGTGGAGAGCAATCTAACTGGTACCAATTTTAACTGTTGGAGGCAGCGTACTCTAAAAGGCTCTGTGTCAATTAATTTTGATGTCTCTCTTCAGACTGCTATAGAAGCTTATCCTTTTGCAAGGATTAAAGCAGGACTTTAGAGGAGTTTGTAAGGTAACGTGTAGTTTTCTGAAGGCAGTGTTCTTTTAATGCAAGAAATTCAAGACAGGAGTTGTTTGCAAAGATAGAGCCCTGTACCTTGGTGCCAAGAAGCAAAGCCTCTCTGTAGGCTGGAGGACTGAGTTGTTCCTCTTAAGTGCCGCATAGGTCAGTTACATGTAAGAAGTTACTCTTGTTTCAATAACTCATTACAGTCAACTATACAGTTAATTTGAAATGTGCATTCTACAATCGCATGCTCAACTTTTGTTTCAGATTAAAGCTTAGTAAACTAACAGTGCTCTCAGTCAACAGGACTCCAAAGCTTCTGAGTAGCTGAGCTACTGCTGTCTAGCATCAGGCTTGTTTAGTTCTTCTTTGGAATACTGTTTGTGCCCTATGGACAGGCCTGCAGATAGGTGGTATCCTCAGGATCTTACCATGCAAATATCTTAGAGAATCAATTATTATTGAATGCTTACTGAACACCTCCAATTATGTGTCTTGGTATCCAAGGGGTGTTTGTGTAAGCATTCATTTTTTAATTCTTAGAAAGAAAGTTATACCCAAGTAATGTCGGTCCAGAGCATTGGTCCCTGTGTATGAATTGTTTCTCAGAATTCACTGGTGTCAGAGTGGAGCATTATGGCAATACTTTACAAGCAAGCTAGCTTTGTTTATGTTTATTAAGTAGTAGTTTTCAGATGCTCGAGTTAATGTCTGCATTCAGTTTGTTTTACATAAGAGTAGTGGATTTTGAGGGTTGTCACACTGGCACTTACACCTGACTCTTTGCTGTTGTAGGTTTCTTGGGCATTTGTATGCAGCAGAAGCTCTCATCTCTCTTGACCGAATATCTGATGCCATCACTCACTTGAACCCTGAGAACGTCACTGATGTTTCCCTCGGGATCTCCTCGAATGAACAGGACCAAGGTTAATGAATTCACACTTCATTAGGACCAGTTGTGCTATCAGTTGCCTCCCTGCTGTGACTTTTATGTATATACAGCGATGATGAAGACACCTCATTTTTTAAGACCATGGATTGTTTGGGCTGGTTGGTTGGTTTGCTTGCAGTGCTAATTTTCTTGCAGTTGGTAATACTTGTGTTCTGGAGCAGAAAAAAATGTCAAGGGCCCACCTGTATGGCTAAGACTACAGTAGCTCTGATCTCAGTAATGCCTGCAATTTGAACTTCATTGTTCCCATCTGCTCTAGACCAGAATGATTTTTTCCCCCTTCAATGGCAGACCATGAAAGGAAGCAAATTTTATCTGCTGATCTGTGACAGTGATTTTTGTAGTGATCTTGATGAAGTTGTCAGAAAATGATGTTTTGTGATTGTTGTTTTTTTCTTTGTAGGGTCTGACAAAGGAGAGAATGAGGCAATGGAGTCTTGTGAGTATCAGCCAGCATATTCAACAGAGTGCAAGAACTTATGTGGGTGGTTCAGAATAAAAGTCTTAATAAAATGATAACTTAATTTACTTGCAGCTGGCAAGCAGACCCCCCAGTGTTATCCCAGCTCAGTCACGTCTGCACGAACAATGATGCTGTTTAACCTGGGAAGCGCTTACTGCTTGCGGAGTGAATACGACAAAGCTCGAAAGTGTCTCCATCAGGTATGGAAGACGAACCTCAAGTGGCTTTAGGGACAAATGCGCTTCCTACAAAGCGTCATTTAGATCACAGCAAATCCTGGTGATTTCATAGCTCAGGTGTATCTGTTGACTTTGAGATGGTGGCTCCGTTCTGCCTTCATAAACTAATCTGTATTAGTAACATAAAGGAATTCCCGGGTTGGTTCTCATGTGAACAGTTCAGTACTGTTTTTATTCTAGGTTACGTCAAAACGGGAATACAAAGGAGCCGTTTCACTTTTCCTAAGGTTTTGTTTAATAGTTTGATAGCTATTGTTGTATTGTAGAAGAGAATCTTCTCAAGGGCTTTGGCTCCATGTGCAGGGAGCAGTCTGGAGGCTGCTGGGGGCACTTCAGCAGAGCTGTGCTGTTCCGAAGCTCAGCTCAGGACCCAGCTCAGATGGAGCACAGGGACATGCCTGCAAGCCAGCTGAAATCAGTGGTGTGCCAGTGCAGTACATCAAGAGTAGGAAGTCAGATATGGTGTTTGCATAGAAGACAGCATCATTAACTTTGTAGGTGAAAAATATTAGTATATGGAAATCTTATGATGATCCTTGTTAACTTTGTATTCTGAACTTTGGAGCAGTGGAGGTTACCCTCACCTCTCAGTGGGAAATTGCGGGCTGGCTCAAGAATGACAGACTCATATTGACAGAAGCGTACAGCAGATGGTGCTACTAATTAGAGTGAAGCAATCTTGCAAGGCAGACAATCTTTCAGTCTCTCCTTACAGGAATAAACCTAGTGGAGTATATTGGTTTAAAAAATCTTGTGTTATGAAAGATTCCTTTTTGTTAGGCAAGGTGGTCAGGGTCTGCTTAAGGGCACTTTGAGCTGGGCCTTTCTCTTAAGCACTTGTTCTCCCCACCCTTTCTGTTTCAATAAGGCTGCTTCGCTGATCCACCCCAAGGAGATCCCTCCGGAGGCCATCCTGCTGGCTGTGTATCTGGAGTTACAGAATGGTAAACAATTTTATTCTTTTTCTTTTCCTGGCATAAAAACAGCTAACCTAATGTGTAAGTTGCAATTTTTGCAACTTACAATTTTGGCATCTTTATTATCTTTCCTTGAAGATTATGACTAACATGGGCAAAGTTGTAGAACACATCCATAGCATTTAAAAATGTTCTGTCAGCCCAGAATTGGGGTTGATGAGGAGGAACAGAGCTGGCGTCAGAGTTTTGCCAGGATTCTGGCAAACCCTTCAGGTGCTGTCTCCATATTACACTGCTACGGATCGACCTCTGGATCTATGCGTCTGTACCCTCATCTCTATGGAGCAATCGCTTGCAAACACGTGGGGTTTTCTTCTGCTCGAGTTTGTTTGTTTTTATGGCTTCATAACAGTTTGTGTCTTGGTAGAGGATGTTGGTATTTGGCTGGCAATTCCTGCTGCTAGGCCTGTGCAACCCTCCTGCTCTTACATGCAGCTGACTTCCTAAACAGTTCTGACTGCTCAGAGCCCTTGGTTCCCTTTTAGGGGTTCCCTTCAGGTGCCTCATGTCACAGGGATGCGGGGGACCTGAGCATTTGTGTTCTGAGTGGAGGCTTACGAAGTTCTCTTTACAAAGATGTTTCCAAGTTGGAGTTTTGGAAATGTTTCCTCCTGTAACAAAGAAGCACGGAGCAGAAGAGGGTACCGAGTTTGGTTTACCTCTCACACCATTTTAAGTATAGCCAGAAGGGTCTAAGGAGACATTTTGTTCTGTAATTGGCAACAGAAGGGCACTTCTGAAAATAAAACTTCAATGAAAGTGATGTATTGGGTAAAGTGGCAAAATATTCTTTATAGAACTTAAATGTATGTTTTCTCCTACAATTACAGAAATTTTAACAGTAATTTTTTTCCCAGTTATATTGCTGTTTACTTGGTGAGCTATATGGAGCAAAAAATGACGTTTCTTCTTTTCAGAACACCCTTCAGAAGGGGCTCTGCACCTTCCAGCTCAGAGATTTAGCTTGATGTCTTCTGCTCGGCATTAGCAGAATCCAGCACTGTGCTTGTTTCAGACTTACTTACTTGTTCAGTGCTTTTCATGGCCGTGTCAGCCCCTCACTGAATGAGAAGCGTGCTTGTGGCTGGGTCCAGCTTCAGGGCTGATGGGGAACATACAACACAGCTCAAGAATTGCTGTGCTCACAACAGAGTTGTTACTGCTGTTTTCAATTGCAGGTAACACTCAGCTGGCATTGCAGATCATCAAGAGAAATCAGCTTCTCCCTTCAGTGAAAACGCTCTCAGACATGCGGAAGAAGCCCGTTTTCCAGCCGGTCCACTCACTCCAGCCCATTCAGATGCCGACTTTCACCGCTGTGCAGAGGAAGTGAGGGGCTGTTGAGCTCGCTGCTGCCCTTCCTGGGAGGGCTGGGGATTTTGTATATTTTTTTTAACCTCGGATATCTGCATACCCGGATTGCTGGAGTGTGTTCCTTTATGTAAATTTTTAATAAAACACTTAAATGTCTCCAGTCCTGTCATCTTGTTGGTAAAGGTTATTTTATAATGGCTCAGAGGTTGGGATCCGTATGAAACATGAATGGCCTTTAATGTGGCAAATGGTGTGGTTAAGTTAAGTGTGTAATCATCTCTGCTGTTTGAAGGGATGAGATGGGAGGGCAGTAAATGTGAGGGAAACACCATTTATCTGAAGTTATACTGACACAGCAGTTGTGCAGTATGGGTGCTGTGCATTTTCACCTAGATGGAAATGCTCATGGGTATGGCTATGGCAGAGACTGAGCACAAAGGGGAATTTGTACCGAGTCCTGCAACCAGTGTGCATCTATTTTGATTTCTGTCTTTACTTCTGATTTCTTTTTTCCTGCCTTTTCTGCTCAGACCAACATAGGACGGCAACAGTAACAAGGACCATTTGCTTACTTATTTACTGTGGACACAGGTAAAGAGCTGAGGCATCCAACCTTAGGTCTTAACCCAGAGGGAAGTGAACCAGGGCTTGGCATGGCATGTAGCCATTTATTTCCCCTGCCGCCTCCCCACCCCCTTTGTGCTGCCTCCCCACCCCCTTTGTGCTGTTTCAGCTGTTCTGAGCCACCCTGGGACAGCAGGGATCCCACCTTATCTATATCTCCCCGTGTGCTCACTGTGGGCACTGCACTTTGCCTCTGGCCCCCTCAGGGCACACGCACCAGCAGGGAAGGTCACAGAGCTGCATGGCTGCTGGGGATGAGGAGCCTGAAAGTCCTGCTCAGAGGAATGTGCATGTGAGCTGGCTGCAGTTGGGTACCGGGTGTCCCACATTCACCCCCAAGATGTTGAATGGGAAAAAAGCCGCAGCTGCTGGAAATGGCACTGTGTAAGTCAGTCTGTTAAACAAGGTGCAGCGTATTTATGTGCATCTTTCCCTTCATGTGGGATAAAGGCTGAAGCAGTGCAGTAACATGCTTTGGCACAGCCTCTCTGTTCGGGTAAGCGGCAGCCCTGGGTCTTCCTGAGGCTGTTGAGAGTGCTGAGCCAATGGGTACGTCAGATTTCTGCTGGTTGGTGTAGGAGTGGCACCAACGCTGTCCCCAGGTAGGGGGGAGCAGTCCGGGTCTATCAGTATCACCCTTCCATAAAGGAGGGAGCCCCAGTGCCGAAGCATGGCTCATGTCAAAGCAGATTGACCGATTCAGTACAAAAAGGTCCGAGCCGCTTGCTGTGTGGTCCTGCGTCCTCAATGGAGAGGATTCTTCCCGGCCCTTCCCAGCCCCCCAAGGAATGCGGCGCATTCACATGCAAAACCGCAGCGCGACGCCCGCAGGCATGCAGCGCTGCCCCGGCTGGGGGTGCAGCCCGCGTCCCCCCCCCCCCCCCCCCCCCCCCCCCCCCCCGCTCGCACGGGGCTCTCATCGCAGCACGCCATTGCCTTTGGGGCTGCACCGCCCGGAGCGGCCGCGGGATGCTGCTGCCGTGCTGAGGCCTCCGCACCGCGAGGCGTCAGGGCCGGGGGCGGCTCCCAGCCGAGGGTCAGCTCTGGGCTGGAGGTGAAGAGCGGCCCAAGCGAATTGACTGTGCCCAGCACGGCCCACGCGGGCTCCTGTCACCACCGCGGGAAGACACTGCATCGTGACTTATGCCTCTCCACAGCACCTCGCATTCCTCCCCACCTCGCAGAGCTGTGCCTCCAAGTTCAGGTTTTCAACAGTATCTCAGTAGTACCACAGCACCATCACCAGCTGCAGACAGGCAGGCTCGCAGCCAGGAGAGGGCTTTTGCATCCTGACTTTTTACTGATTAATACAGAAAAACACACACAGACACGGATTTGCCATGAAAAAAAAAAACAACCAAAAAACTCCTCACATTTATTTGATTAAACAAAAATAAAATAAACTGCATAGGAACATTTTAAAGTCCAGAGAGACACTGACTTTGTTTTAAGGCTGCCAGTAGCTGATACATCATCTCCTTGCTACATCCTTCAGCCTTCCCCTATGGACCACAGAGATACATTCAGAAGCCTCCATTAACACAAAAAAAGTTCTAACGTTTTGCTCACTTATCCTACGTAAAAGTTTGCACATAACCTGTCACGCTTTCCTTCCCGCAGTACTCAACACCCCACATCTCAAACGTCGCCTTTTGTCCAAGCAGAAATGCGATGCCCTGTTTGGAGCACGGAGGTTCTTGTCACAGCCTGTTTCATTATCCGTTAGATATAAAAGCTCTGAGCAGCTCATTAAAAGCCGAGCACTGTCTGTCCTGCTGAGGCATTTGTATTATTATGAGGAGAGCAGCATGATTAATCACTAAAGTAGAAGGAAAACAACTGCAGCAGAACAGGAAACTACAAACCCAATTGTCTCAAGATGCCCGACATCCAAGGGCTGACAAAACCATTCCGGATCCCGATACAAGCCTGCGTCGAGGCAACACGTTACACACCGGTAATGAACTTTTGTAAGACAGGGGCTGTACTCTGCAATCAATTAATTAAAGGAGGAGAGAAAACAGGATTTGTCACACATGAGCCTGAAGTGAGCGACCTCCGCATCGTTGCGGGCTTCCCATTTCTACCCGACTAAGCCAGGCGGCACGTGACAGGTGATGCGCAGCACAACAGCTCACATACATACAGTAAGAACCCCCCACCAACGCCGGTGACTACCACACCTTACAACCTAGGTAAAAACTTTTCAGTCGTTTTAGAAAAGAAACTAAAAACATAACCCAGAAACAGACATCTCTCCCTCGGAAGGAAAAACTACTACGTTGTCTGAAAAGGACTCTACAAACCTATAAAAGGACTTCTTTTTTAACTAGTCTGGTAGCTCAAAAGGAAGTTACTCAGCTACGTCACTACACAGACACTTAACATTCAGTCAGTAAGGCTCTATGAAAAGAGCTTAAAAAATTATCTACCTGAGTTTGTAAGTTGATACAATCATTAATAGAAGGTCTAAGACCATGCAGGTACGCAAAGCATTTTTAGAACCATTATTGGTTAAACAATGATGGAAAAGATGCCACTCTGGCTTGTCAACCCGTAAGATCACTTAGAGACATCAATGTACGTTTTCCACCATAACATTTACCAAACCCAACACAGCCCATCAATATTAGGGAGTTTCTGTACCCGCTTCCATCACCCCCACACGTGAGCGGGGGAAGAAAAAGAGATCTTCCAATACAGTGATCTGAAAATGTGCTTCTGCAACTTCACTCCACAGGAAAAGCAAGGGGCACGCTGCATGTCACTATTTCAGTTGCGTAAAAACCCAACATTCTGGTTTTCAGCTGCCTCTCCTGACAATATCTGAACTTCTCTTGAACAAAATCTGAATATCACCCTCCAGGAATAGGAACTTGGTTGCTTTGTCATGGTGGAAAAAATCCCATTGTGTCAAGAAAGCTACTAATATAATCACCAAGTCTTAAAACCAATCAGTATCATATTCCCTTCAAGCATTTGGTATAGCATTGTGTTTGCAGCAACCGTAACATCAGTCTTTCCAAACAGGAACAGGACATATTTGAAGGTGTGCATAAAAGCTTTCTCTTGTAGAGAGAAGACCTAAAGGTCTTAAAGATGCAAGAACACTGCAAAGGGACAAGGAGTATGTCAGCCAGTAGCGTCATAATACTGAACGAAGTCTACATCTACCAAACTTCGTAGTGAAAATGGAACAAACTCAAGTGTTTCAGGTATCTCAGTCCTGTTTGCCAGAAAACACGAACCTTTGGTTTCATTTATACAGATTCTCTAGCAAGGGCAGCTTAGTATTTCCATGGGCGGGTAGGAAAACGCCAACAAAAGCAAGAAGTCATCATATTGTACGCACTATCTGTTTCAATTAAATGCCTGCCCACAAGGCAGGATGAATCCTTTGCCAAGGCAGATTTCCCAGCTATTTCTCAAACCTGTCTGATGCTAAACTGAGGTAGATGATTAACTTCTGCAAAGTGAGGTAGAACTTCAAGAAGAAGATAGTGGCATCTCTCGTTGTGCATTTTGTACCACATCGGACTGGGTTTCAAACTCCCAAGAACTTGAAGACCAAAAGGTACAATATTTGTCTAACACAAGTACCAGTGTTCATTTTTATACAGTTCCAAACTGTGTCTAAATACCTCTATTTTTAAATACCTCTTACCTTTTGGCACCGTTTGGCTTACACTCCTTAAAAAAAAAAAAAATAACAACAACAAAATAAACAAAACACTTTGGCACAATTTCTTTTAAACCAGAAATAAAGCAAATTTTACGATCAAAAATATGGCCTGATAAGGCTATCAACCTGCACTCTTCAGAAATGATTTTGGTTTCACTGTAACAGAACAGACCAGGCCCATTTTCCTGCAATTCCAAGGGAACACTACACCCAAGCACCTTGCTCTTCCTTCCCTCACCTTAGTTATGTCTGGCCCCAATACGCATCAGTTTTTCAGGCTTTGTCCTACTTTGCTCACTTTCTTTATAGTTATGGGCTCCCTTTAAGCTACTTAAAAGGTACTAAACAAAAGGAGTGAGTTATCTGAAGGACCTGCATTATCAAGTATTGTATCTGCTTCAGCTTGGTGCTGAAGTTCCTGCTTAACTGAGAAGGAACATGATTGCTTCACAGGCTAACCCTGGAGCAGCCATACTGACTGCTGATAACATTGTCAAGCAAGTTTACAGAGAGCCACCGGCTTAACCTGGCAAGGTGGA
This sequence comes from Alectoris magna, assembly GCA_030625065.1. Taxonomy (NCBI): domain Eukaryota; kingdom Metazoa; phylum Chordata; class Aves; order Galliformes; family Phasianidae; genus Alectoris; species Alectoris magna. Next base: position 109,012,188 of record CM060561.1, on the reverse strand, counting down.
ATTCCTTTGGGAGTTCAAGTCAACAGGTCTGTTACCCACATCTCTCATTCGCCATTGCTAGAGCTAAGAGAAAGAGGCACAAGCTCACCTTGGCCTTCTCCATGCCACCTCTGCCGGTTCAGATTACTCCGAACACTTCGGCCTGTTTGGTTTGCAATGCAGCATCAAATCCTTGCTTTCTTTTTTTCTCCCCATACACTTTCACCATGTATGTTATGGTACTGGAGCATTAACCTTAGAACACGCACAGCCCAAGAACACACACGGGAAAAAAAAAAAGCAAGGTCCGAGTCACGTTAATTAACTATATATTACTTTTTAAAAGCTCCTATGGGGCATCTGCTGTTGGCATTGAACTTGTGTATTATTGTTGCTTATTTTCATTGCATATAAAACACTCCATTTTATAAGCTACACTACTGCTTTTCAATGAGACCGAGCGTGCTTAGCACTACGACAAAGATCTGGAATTATTCTGGGTAGCTAAACAGTAGCGTTTTTAAAACAAAAAAGCTCCCTGACACGTGAGGCCTAATGGTTTTGTTTCTAAGCAAACCCACTGATTAAGCAGACAGCAACTTAAGAAGTTGAAGTCGCTCCTCTTCCTGAGGGAGCTGGACTGGTGGTTTGTGCAATGGCTCCATACAAAAGAGCAGAGGGCAACTTCTACGTCACCTTCAACGCAGTGCCAGGCTGGAGAGAGGCAGGGATATTTCTGCTGTTCAACGCAAGGGTGGACACATACGTAGCCTTTTTTTACTTTTTTTTTTTAATGCCTGGAAAACAATTCCCTTCTCCCAGCCCCTGAGAAGGGGGGAACCCAACAAGCATTAAAGCACAAGAGCATTTCTAGAATGCTCTAAATACTGACAGCCACTCAGGTCAAGGTATTAACAGACCTGGCATTTTCATTAAGACATGACAGGATAAACGCAAGAACACCGCAAACTAAATATTAAAGCTTTTTAAACCAATTTTCTTTGGTATCTAGGATCTTGCAGGGTATTCATTTTCACAGCCCAAACTTCAAATAATTCTCGGACTGAATAATACAAAACAAACAGGGCCATCTGCCACAAATGTTGGCCACCCCCAAGGAGAAAGCATGGACACGAGTAGAACTTGAAGCTGAAGGTAAATTAGGTTTCTCTCATACCCATATGTTGAGTGGCCACACAAGTTTAATGACAGACATCTGTATAAAAGATTATCCTTTTGAAGACTATTTTTAAACCATGCTATCCTAATATTAAGCCCAGCTGAAACACACTGCTTTGAAGAGTTTGCTTCCTCGAGGCTTTGGCTGAAAGGCAGCACAGCTACTTTATTTAATTTAGGTGTTTTTCCTAACGCTTCTTTTAAAAGAGGTTTTGCCATCTCATCGAATCAGTCTTTTTCTTTCTGGTCCTTTAGTTTAAGCCTCCTTTAAGTGAAAGACGTCTGTACGCAACACATCAGGATTTCTACAAAACCCAGAAAGTCAAACACTCGTTGTTGGAGGGGAAAAGCAGCAAGAAGGAAAGTGCACCTTGTGATTTCTCACGGATTTGTAAAGAGCCTTTCAATCTCAGGACACTTTTGTGCATGGCAGCTGGCAGAGGGATGAACCCTTTCCTCCGAGAATGGTTAAGGCCCTTCAGACTTTGGTAGTGACCATGCTTATGTATCAGAGATCTTCTCTTGCAAGCAGTAACGTAGATCCCAAAGCATTTCCAAGGCAAAGACCAGATAGCCCTTCCATCCATGAGTGACAGAGAAGCCCCTTTCCCTACTTGAACCATTGCCACTAAATGCCTTATCCAGAGGGTAAAGCGACAATTCTAGAAACCATATCTGCACTAACAGCCAAATGGGAACTGGAACAAAAAAGAATAAGACTAAATCTTCCGAGGGACTCAAAGTCCTTGGTACATTAGAAAGATCTCTATTCTCCCAGAAAGTTTCTGCTTCTCAAAAAAAGCAATTTTTATATCCCTGAAGGGGCTCGCTTCCCCCAGCCTCCGAGCTTTTAAGGATCATATTCGGTTATTTTACACAGAATTCTTTGGTACTGCCCTGGAAAAGTGAAAAAAAAAGAAAAGAAAAAAAAAAAAGAAGCAAATTTTCATCTTGATGCAGTTTGCCTTAGGCTGGAACTCGTAGCTTTTCACTTTGATCTGTAGCAAGAACTACACAGAGCCGCAGGCTCACCCCACCCTAAAAACTAAAGCAGAGCTTCTGGACTTCTCCAGTCCAGCTCCCCGGGGAAGCCAGAAGATGAAAAAAAAAAGTTGCATTTATCACGGATAAAGTTATTGCAATCCTCTAAACACAACAGACTTAAATTCTCCAAAACTCACCCTGAATCTCCAAAGCTGTGCTTATTTCTTAATCCTGGAAAAAGGTACCACTTCTGTTCTAACAAATCCACTGAACTCTTTTTTTTTTTCTTAAAGACTCTCTATGGGGGAAGAAGAAAAAAACCTCGTCATTTCACACAAAGGTAAACCAAGGGTTGGTTTTTCCTTGTTTCAGTGCCCCGTGTAACCTCTGTTACCCAGATTAGGCGCACGTACTGATAAAAGAAACTCTTTTTTTGATAAACTAATTTAGCTTTCAGGTGAAGGGGTTAAAAAAAAACCAACAACAACAACAAAAAAAAAAAACCTCAAGAACAGGTTACATTAACGAACGCGTTGCTTTTTTTGTCTAAACTTTACGACAACTGTACTAAGCCACTAAAATGAACAATTTGGTTTCAACTCAAAAGATAATTGTGCATTTTCATCAGCTTCTCTTTGTGCTGTTGGATTACTGTGTTTCAGAAGAAAACCACACAGAAATGCCAAAAAGATACAAACTCACTCTTCCTGGCGAGTGGATCCCACTCACTTCCACAGAACGTTCAGAAGTCTTCTGGGAACAAAACGCTGTGCTCACCAGTAAATCAAACACACTGAGGTATAAAAAGGAGAACAGGAAGAAGTTCTCTGCTGCAGCAGCAATTCAAAAAAAAAAACAAAAACATATCCCCCCTCCCATGTCCCCACCCACAGAAATGCAGTATGGTCAGGAACACAAGTTCTCTACAAATATCTACTAACATTTTCTCCATTAAAAAAAAAAAAAAAGTGATATAGAGCCTTTTTTGGCTTAGCCTACAGAATTCACCACACAAACCACCTAATGTGCACAGCAACACATGTTTGTGCATGAAACCCCGTCGGGGGCGAGGTAAAATTTTCTGAACTGCGAGTGTGTTGGGATGGGGAGGGGGGGAGAGAAACCGGGGAGGGAAGGGAGGACAATGAGGTAGATAGAATTTAACTTTACAGGCTCACTCCCTGCAGAAAAGATAAGTACATTCATCTGTAAAAAAATTAAAGATGAGGTAGGTTTGAATCAACGTTGTATTTTTTTTCATTTTCTCTTAGAAGAATTTCCCTGAGACAGTTTCTTCCAAATTCAAACGCAGATTAGAAGACGAGAATTCGATTGTTTCCGAAGTCGACCACAACAATCATGCCATCAGGGGTGACAGCTATACCTGACGGACGGTCCATCTGACCAAAGCCGCTTCCCTGAGTGCCGAACTTGCATAAAAAGCTACCATTGGACTCAAATATCTGCACCCGGTGGTTCCTGGAGTCGGCCACAATGATGCGCCCCTCTTGATCCACCGCCACTCCCTGCGGGCGCAGGAACTGCCCATTCCCGCTCCCCTCCGAGCCCAGGAAGCGTGCTGACTGGCAATCTGCATGGATGACCAGAAGGCGATGGTTGTTGAAGTCTGTCACTACCAAGTGGCCCTCGTGATTGAAAGTCACACCTCTGGGGGAATCAAAGTGCTTCCAGAGTGCCCCTTCAAAGCCGTACTTATTAAGAAACACACCATCGGGCCCGAACAACTGAACGCGATGGTTCCTTGTGTCGGAGACCAGGATTTTGCCCTCTGCGTTGACGGCCACGTCCCACGGGTAATTGAATTGCCCATTCTTTGTTCCTTTCTCCCCAAACTTCAGAATGAACTGCCCCTCAAACGTGAAAATCTGGATGCGATGATTGTCCTTGTCAGCCACGACGATCCGGCGTGAGACGTCACAGGCCACACCGGCGGGACGATCGAACTGGCCAGGCCGGGAACCTAGCGTGCCAAACTTGTGATGGAAAGTCCCACATGGTTTGAACACCTGGATACGGTTATTGCTGCGGTCAGCCACGATGATGTAGCCTTCTTTGTCTACACTAACCCCCCAGGGGCGGCAGAGTTTCCCATCGCTGTCTCCTTCACTGCCAAACGAGAGCCCGGGTAGCCCAATACCTATGTAGCTGCGCCCAGATTTCACCACAACTTTGAAGGGGCTGTTCTCAATGTGTTGGTTGCACATCATCACAGACACCAGATGTTCTCCCTCTAGCTGTGGACGGTAGCTGACCAGGTAGGTTCCGTTCTGCTGATCGCTGACATCTGCCCCAAACAGATTTCCATCTGGGCCCATTACCACTGCAGAGATCATGTCACCTCCTGAAAGGCGAGGCTCACCGTCGTGGTCGTAGCCTATAACTGTGAAAGAGGCTACTTTGCCCTGCAGTGCACGCTTAAGGCCTTCCCCAGTGGCTTTGGTCAGAGGAGCAAAAGCCCCGCTACTGACAAAGCCCATTGATTTAATGGCCATATACAATGCCTGGTCAGGAGGTGTGAACATGATCCTGTCATCCTCCTGTGGCTGCAGAAGGCCTCTCACATTCTTGAGCTCCTGCACCTGAGCCAGCATACGGTCCCGGGCCAGAAGAATATCTATGGTACGACCCTCCTCCAGGACCTGCTGAACAGCACTAATAGTGTTGTCCAGCTTATTTAGGTTCTGACGTAACTTTTCAACTTGCAAGTAGAGCGACTTAGCCTTGACTTGACGAATCTTTTCCACCTGGGAGAGGATGAGGGGTGGGGAAAAAAAAGCACACGTCAGAAAAGACAACCCTTAGAATCATAGAATCACCAAGGTTGGAAAATACCTACAAGATCATCCAGTCCAACCACCCACCAATCACCGATAGTTATCACTTACTTAACATTGAAAAACATCCCAGCATTGCTTCTATATAAACAGTCATATATTTGTTGCAGCATGCTGACACAAGACATGATAAGACCAAGAACTGTCGGACAAGTCTTTAGAAACTCTGATGCAGAGGAGCAGAAACAAGGAAAAGCAATTATCTATCCAAATTCAGATGATTTTGTTCTCCAGTCCTTCCGTTAAATATTATACATTCATGCTCCATGGAACTGCTGTATCAGTATTCCATTTGAAAAGAAGATTTGCCTCTTTAGTAGCTAATAATGACAATCTTCCTTGAAAGCTGTTCTGCCTTCTAGTTGCAGAGTACTTGACAGATCGTCAGAAGGTACATCTTATTTAATGACTCTGTAGAGGAAAGAGGTAACTGCGGACTCCCAGAAAAGCAGGGGCCAAGGTAGCTCTAAAAGGAGAACTGAGACCAATTTCAGAAGGCAGGCTGTTATCATATAACTCTTAGCCTCCTAAGAGTTGGCATCAGCTAATGGATATGGGCTCTCCTCATTCCCTTGCCTGCCCAAACTGCTTCCCTGTGATCAGATAATAACCAGACATTGGGAATTCTGAGGGTCCAATTGCTTTAATATTTTCCTACAAATACCAGCAGCCACACTGAACTACTGCTTTAAAATAGGATGCCATATAATGCTACTTCAAAGGACACAGACAGCAGCTGCCAGTCCCCTTCTTGGACAATTGTAGCTCAAGCAAAAACAGTTGGTTGGTTTTGTTTGTTTGCTTTCAGGTTTTGCTTGTTGGTTTTGCATTTGTTTGTGTTTACGTGATGGTGTTTGTCTTCACTTGTGCAAAATCACTCTGGATCCTTTGGCAAATACACTTAGCTTGCAAAATTAATGAAACATAATTGTTTTATTGTTGGAAAAATGTATTTTCTCATGTCTGAATACTTGCTTGGCTGCAGAACAATATCACCAGTGTACTTTAGTGAGGGAAACTCACTGTCTGAAGAGTCCTTGGTTAAACACTGACTAGCTAACAGATGTATATGAATGTCACTTCATATAAAGCGTAATGGCTTTTTTTATTTTATATATATATTTTTTAAACAAGGCTGCTTCTGAAAAAAAAAGTGAGATGCTTCTTTCAATAGCTCATTAAGGTCACCAGTTTCCAAAAGACTACCAATCACAGGTACTTTCTGGATCTTAGTTACCTTTGTTACCCAAGATAATGTGCTAGCACTCTTCACACGCTACCTTAATATATATTCAACTTCCTTACTCTTGTTACAATGATTTCTCATACCTCCACAGTGCATGCTAACAAGAACTACTCTGCCTTCTTAAAATGTTTTATAACCCAAAGAGAGCCTGTTCTCAGGCGTTCCTTTAAAGTGCCTGTATTCAACTTCTTGAGATACAAACAGGTAGGAACAGCTCTTACTTTACCTGTACTACATATTGTACCTCAAAAGAAAAGGATGTAGAGCTACTTAGGGAAGACTCAGAGTGGAAAGTGAACTCATTTCCCTCTACGCAAGTACCTCAGAAAAGCAGCCTTAGAAGTATAGAAACTATAAAGTTAATTTTTGTAAAAATGTCGGTACTAAGTAACAACATAAATGCAAACCTCTCCTTCAGAAGATTTAATCTCACTTAGCTAGTGTAGTTCCGTGAAATAACTTTACCAACATAACAGTCATTTTGCTGGCAACATATACACCAGCAAATTACCATTTCAACCAGGATAGGAGGCAGGAGAGAAGTAATTTAGCAGGATGGCACTATCTCCTGACATCACGCACCTAAGTATTTGAGATGTGATGCACTGCTGCTGAGCCAGCAGGGGGAGTGCCCACCTTATTTGTGTGGCTCAGCTTGCCTAAGGACACCCTACTCCATACAAAAAAAAAGATTCTTCATAAGGCTAAGAAATCCTTCAAAACAAAACCAACCAGAGGCAGAACCCAGCAACCAGCTCCCTAGAAAACAATGAGTTCACCATAAATGGCAGTGTTTCTGCTTAGTGTACAAGTTGAAGAGTGTTTCCAATTTCAAATGTACAAAGCACGAGTGTTAGGTACATACCTTCCAGAGCAGCTCGCACTCTCGCTCTTCCAAGGCCTTCTTATGTCTAGTAGTCACTGCTTTGACTTCAGACTGTACCACCTTCGCTTTCATCTCAACTTGCTCTGCCACAGCCTGGGCCTGTTCAATACTCAACTGGAGAGAAAAATAACACACTTAGGGCTCAACCAAATCTGTAAGAGCTTACTTACATTTCACTACACCTTTAGGAAAACAGAGTAACACTTTTAGATTTACTAGGCCTTCACCCATTTCATACAGCAGGGCCTGAATATTGGCATATATATGTAAAATATATATATATATTTTAAACAAATCTACTGTACAGAGCTTATGACTTCATTGTACCATGCACCAGAACAGGGGTTTAAAGGACAACTTCTGGGAGCATGAAAATCTCCTGCACTTTCCAATTACTGCAGGGTGTCACAGCTCTGCCACAATAAATCGCTGTTGTTCAGCAGGCATTTCCTGCACAGAAGCTGTCCTCTGAGAAGCCAGTTAGGAACAATGTTGAGAAGCAGCATTCCTTTTTCTGCTCAAGCACTACACTATTTTTTCACCACAAATCCTTTTAAAAAAAGGCACCGTTCAACACTCTCATTCCGGCTTCATCATTCCAGTGTTTGTGAATGAAACGGCTAGCTAGTTCAAATGCTTGGAAAACTGGAGACAAGAGCTGTGATTGGGAAACCATCTGGTTCAGTTATCCATTACCAATCCAGTAACAAGTACTGTGGCTCCTGCTGTTGGCAGGTGCAGTTGTCCATTTGCAGCTTGCACCTACGCACTCATGTGACTATTCAGGAGCCAAAAGTCTGACAAGACACTCTCCATTCTGTTATGGATTTCACCAGAGCCTTGTGTTGCCAAAAATGAAAGGACTTGGCAACGTATCTTGCCAACTTCAGGACTGAAACCAATACTCAACTATAGTAAAATCTAAGTAATGACAGTGTGTGCACTTGATGTGTCTGAGAGCCACAACAAATGGAAACCTTGCAAATCAAGCTCCCATGTGGCAAACAAGCATGTTTTCATGATGGAATGCAATTCAGTCCAGCAGATATCTGTCACTAGCTACAGTTACCAGCCCATTTCGGAACACCTTGCTCTTTTCTATAAATCTACTAAAAAAAGCAACTTATAAAAACAAACACATTAGCAGAAGAGGACGAAAGCAAGCAGCATTATCTGTACTCTCAGATTGCAAAGTATTTAATGAGGATTATTAAAGGAGCAAGTCCCATGGTCTCTGGGCATTTTATACAAACCAAAAGAGCATCTGCTGAAGCCTCAAGGTAGTTACACCTACTGAGTCATACATTTTACATCTTATTAGCTCTAGCTCTGCATAAACTTGTGAATTGTCACTGGCAGCCAGGGTGTCAGCGCCTGCCAACAAAATGCCAATTTCAGCATTTCTTTCCAGGATAACAGCATGACCCAGATGTGTCTGTCTAGTCCCTATATGCTCCAGCCACTTCTGAGTAAAAGGTGAAGAGCGGAGTTGTATTGGACTCCAGGTGTCCTTCAAGACACCTCTGCAAGCTTTCTTGTAGCTGCTTCCTGTTTCTGCAAGAAACTCACAGTAGTTATCTTGCTACAGTGGTTCTGACACGGTAACTGATGCTCTAACAAAGTAATGAGGAGCTGACTGCAAGAGCCAGAAGTAGCAAAGAAATATGAATTTTTGGTTTTGTTTCTGGATACCTGGGCTGACTATGGAGGGACCCAAAGCAGGACTCGTCATTTTCAATTTTCAGTTTTCCATATGTCTTATCTTCTGATGGACATTAAGAACTTCAACCTTGACTTAACAAAAAACCTTAATAGTTTGATCTTGGCTTAATTGTAATGTGCCTATGAAGTATTTAAGTGTATTTTTCTAGATATAACACTACCTGTTTTCACTAGTGCCAGTTTTTCAAAAATGAAAGTTATGGTCAGAAGAGTGCAACCCTCAAGGAGAAAGATGGACTACAAACAAATGTGGAGCCACTGTAAAGGTGCTGGTATCACTGCGTGGTTTCTGCAGATTGCTACCCAAGTTAAATGAGTACACCCACAATTACACCCACACAGCAACGTTAATGAAAAAGGCCAACTTAAGACTCAAAGAGAAGACCCTGCTAATCCAAATGCAGAGGCAGAGTGTTAGATTTAAGTAATTCAGTTCAGAGAATTATCTATTTGAACACACTGCTGTACAACACAGCCCTGTGTGGAATGCACCATGACAGTAAAGACTGTTTAACAACAAGTGTACCGGAGAGCATCAGTGTTAAGCTTACCCAACTGTTTAAAAAAAGGTCCTTCCACAGATAACGGATAAAGAACCTTAAATACATACCTCCCTACCTCTGTACGGAAGATTTAAACCTTAAACACAAAGATATTTAACAGTAAGTTCATCCTTTTTAAAGGATATCTAGGGGGAACAGGGGAAAAACCTTTGAGAAGCATATTCTCTGGCAAACTCTCTCTAGACTTTAGAAGTAAATTAAATGAACTAATGAATGAACTTTCTGCATCTCAGGTTAGCCCTCTTCCACCACAGGAAGAAGAGGTGTTCTGTCCATAAGCACTGTTTGTTTTCAGTTCCTTGTGTTAAAATGATAGATGGCTGGTTTCTCAGGATTCTTCCAATTACTTGCTTCAGTGCAAGGTAAAACCATTCAGCCACGACAGCCCGTTTTCTCCATCATAAAAAGCTTCCTTCTGTTCCTCTACTAGAGAAATTAACTTCAAACTTTACACAAAGTATATTTACAGTAAGAATATTAGGATTAATCAGCTTCGCAATGGTAATATTGGTGCAGCCATAGCACAGATCACAGCAGCTAAGTCAATTTAAATGGTCAGACTACAAACTGGAAACAAAAGTATTCTCACTTCTGGTGGTTAAAGTGTTTAAAAGTGCTTTGACACAGGAAAGGCTACAGGAGAGGGTAGCTCATGTCAGACATACAAAATCACTTTAGCATGTGCTGCAGAACAGCACTTTTTGCCTAAAGTTTAAGATAAAGTAGTAGCATGGACAGTGTCACATTTAAAAATGCATCTTTCCTAATAGCTATCTGCTTGTATATTAAACTGAGGAATTCATTAAAGCAAGGCACAAAGCAGAAGTACCCGCAGAAAGAAGTACAGAAAGAAATTCAGCTCACTATATAAATTCCAGATTTACATTAAGGGCTTATCTGATCATTTGTGATATTGTATTCTATTTTAAATTTCCTTTCATCTCCGCTGTTAGAAAAAGCATGATTCACTCAACTTCATTTTTTGTTTACTAGGCTTCAATTTAGGCTCTCCAACCTGCAAGCCTGGCTTCAAAGCCATGCACCAAGGGTGTTTGAGCTTACTCAGTGTGATAACACCAGAAGGACGCCTTGCAGCACAGCAGTGCCATCTTTCTCAGGGATTGGCCTCTGAGCAGCATCAATCCCATACAGAAACCCACAGGGAAGCTCCCACTGAAGGGCATAGAGATGATCAAGACAACTGAGCGGTTTCCTTCACTGGAGAAAAAATTCTTAGCTACCTCCCTCTCCCTCTCTAGCAAGAAGGGTCTTCAAGGTTCAACTCATCTGCTTCACACCAACTCCCCTCACAATTTCTATGAGAAAAGAGGTATTGCCTTAGCAGATGGCCCTCCCTACCGGCAAAGCCTTTGGTGCTGGAAGATAAGTCTCTTCTTCCATGTTCAGCTACTGACCAGACCGCACTGCAAGTTTCCACATTTCAATTAAAACACTGCCAAATGCCCCACCAAGCAAACAAAGATATAAGCTCAGATCAAAACAGTTTTATTTTAAAAAAAAAATGACAACTGACCTACACAAATCGAATTGTATTTTAACACTTTCACCTGCAAATTAACCCCAAATGGGAGCAAACACTCATTGCTTTACTGTTATGCAAGTGCATTAGATTACATACACATACATACATATATACAATTACACATGTATAGATGTATTTTAAGAACATGACATTTTGAAGTAGCCATCTATCTTTCATCGTAACAGATTTACGTTCAGTTTGTAGCCCACTCCTTGGAAAAAAATTTATAAGAAGACAGCTAAGTGTGCACTTTCATAAGGTATAAACAAGCCAGCAGTACAAGCTGCCATTATCAAAAGGGAACAGTCCTGTCTCACTCCACTTCATTAAATTCATCTTTCAGATCCTCATGTGAATCACTTCAAGCCACTGAAAATGTGAGAAAAGTATGCGAGCAAAGAGAGAGGATAGCTTTCTAATGAGATAAGTCTGCTCAGAATGAGGTCCTACAAGCAATAGAACGGGGTGTTTCTGTTCCATTCCTGGGCAACATTGGTCCCTATAAGAGTGCAATGAGCCAGCCTAGGGAGTTGACTCAGCCAAAAAAGCAATCGCACTGAGAGGCTGTCTCCTCAGCTGTATCAGTTCACCACTCAGTGACACAAGTGCAAGTTTTTATGTTAGGGATAGGCTTAAAAATACAAAATTCAAGCAGAGACCAGAGCAACACTGGTGAACAGAAGCTTTCCGTTGCTGTAGAATCAAGAAGATTGATCAACAAGCCTCATGTTGCTAGGTTTACAGGAATCCATACACTTTGAGGAGTGAGGTTTGTACCTTTCAGTATCTTGAGACACTGAAGCCTCATCTGGTCTGTCACTCCTGAAATATACCTTAACGTACAGCAGTCATCATAGCCTGAAAAACAATCTTTCTTCCAAAGCCACAGGAAGAGTTTAAATAAACATTTATTCCTAAAAGCCTTCAAACTTTGGTTAACCAGATATTCTCCAGCCAGATGACTCATGGCTTGATTTCCTCTCTCCTGCAAGGCCCTTCAGAGCCCACTTCTTTCCCTTCACTCTAAGCTACCTCTCCTCATTCATTCTCAAGTTTTCATGTCAGAGGTATCACTTTCCTAGCCTATTAAGAAGGTTACTAATACAACACTATGAATCAGTTGCATGGAGAGGTGTTACTGCACCATACTAACTTTTCAATCTCCTTAGAGCTCAAGTCCGTGTTCCTCATATTGCAGCTTGCATTGGAATTTGTAGACTGCTTCCAAGCTTTAAAAAAAAGTATTCAAGTCAATTTCTTTTATTTTAGTTATTTTAGTATTATTTAGTTATTTTAGTATTTTATTTTAGTTTCCTCAGAGTTTGTCCCAAATGCATGCTGACATGCTGTCTCCTCCCTGGGATAAACACGCAGCTTTACAGCCATGCTGTCCCAACACAAGCTTTCTACATAAAAATTCCCTTCTGTAGCAGGTTCACTGCATCAACCTTTGACTCAAGCACCTCAGTTTTAACTCCCACATTTCTTCTAGCTGTTGCTGATGACACTGAGGCAGTAGCTGCCCTGAGCTGCAGTATTCCCCTTCTCCCCATATGCAAACACAGATTACTAACTCCTCAGCTTCATCACAGATCTGCCCGCTCACCAACTCTTTTCTGTAGAGTGGTCTAGATTAAAAGGCCCTGATAACAGTCAGTTCTTGGAAAGACTCATTCATTTTACATAGTTCATAGACCAATTGCACTTCCTCTTAACATGGGTGGGCAATAGCTGGACCAGGGCAAAACTGGACGAACTAAATTCAAGAGCTATTTGCTTAAGTTGTATGAACACTGCCAGGCCACCCACCCTTTACCTGTCCATCATTAAGTAGTCAACTCACCGCAAGAGCAGGAGCCTCCAAAAGAAAAGCCAGAAGAGAACAGGGGAAAGAAAAAAGAGCAAAGTAAATCCAGGAGCAAGCAGGCATGAAAGCGTGCATGCAATACAAGCAGAGTGATACTCAACATTATCATTTTGGTTTCTACTCCAAGAGACAGTCGCTATTTAGATGATTTATCCATACCAGTTAAATGATTAAGAGCCCTAGAGGCCAAAAGCAATAATTTAATTACTAACAGACAAGCCCTTGTCTAGGGCAGCCTAGAGAAATTCAAAACACTGCACTACTGAGGTTCTCTAGACTAGAATAATCCCTTCATTCTTGCTCATTCTGGGGACATTAAATGTTTCTGTATGGATACTGCTGAAGACACTGCTTATAATGTTATTTAGAACAAGCCTTGGAAGCTACGTTCTTGCAGGGCTTGGGGTTAACATGATGTTTTAAAATGGTCATCCAGCTCCAACACTTTGGTGCTTAATGTTCTGCCATAGGTAACAACATCGTAAGCCAAAGGGAGGTATCTAAAACAGTTAAGATCTATACCATCACAATACTTTTTTCCTTCCACAGGTGCAAAGACTCAAGAGAGGTAAAATCAGCTGCTCCTTTCCAACTGAACAAGCTCACCTAAAAAAGGGTTACAGATGTCTCATTTATTCTCACTTATTAGGGAGACACTAAGTTGTCATATCACAGAGAGGGATTCCAACTTCCACACAACCAGACTCTTGAGACACACTCTACCATTTGAAACATGCCTAGAATACACCGAAATTCTGTAGCACTGCAGGAAAACAGCTAGCAGACATCCACGTTGACTGTGACCACTCAGGTCACAGGATGAGATTTGGCAGGTTTAATGACAAAACTTAAAAGACCCAACTCAAAACATTCATCTGTAAAAGTACGCAATGACGAGGGGACAGTTCTTTTCACGTAGCATACATTTGAGAGAAAAGCACATCTAATTGAGAAACCTTACTTCTTCCAGTGTTTAAAAAAAATAAAGTCTTCTTGGTTAAATCTAACATAAAAGTGTTGACTATCCAGCTCAAAACATTTGAGGCTGACAAAACTAGATAGTAGTAGTGCAAAATAGCTTCGTACTATGCCTTCCCTGTCTAAAGGCTCTTTATGAAAGGAAAACTACTGCTAATACCATAATAGTTACTACTAGATACTACTCATCACAAGCTAACTAGCTACCAATATATCCTTGCAAATTCATTTCCTACGCAGATTTTCCTTCTACCGGTTAAAGCACTACATTACCTTCCTTCAAGACTTCACTTAGTGTTTAAATATGCACTGTAAAGTAGCTGAGGTAGGATGCAATCGGCAGTTGTGTGCACCTGTGTAGGCAGAGCAATCCTTGTATGGAGGTAGCTCTTATCCCTTACATAGGCATATTAGAAGTTCCACGGCAATCCAAACAGACGATCAGCATTTTACATGTGGTGGCAATGCTGAAGGCATAACCAGACCTGTAAGTGGTTACAGTGTAGATGCTGTACAGACATAAGAGATATCTGGGAATAGAAGTGTCATCTGTAAAAACAGAAACATGCTTGGCACTGCTGTACAAGATCAGAACTTTGCTCAAAATGCCTCATGTTCAAGTGCATTTGGACACAGCTTCATATATATTATGATCTGCATGACAGGACTATGCTGCAGGAATGCAAAATTCATAACAGCACTTCATTTTCAGCTACACAGCCGCTTCTGTCAGATCTGGGAGAACAGAAGGGGTGAGAAAGCTGACAGAAGCAGCAGAGAGCTTTTTGCCTGACACCCTGCCCTGTACCAGACAAGCTGTGAGGCATAGAAAAAAAAAATTAAGTACTTGAGTTGGGAGTATCCTACCTGAATAGCCTGTCGTCCTTGCTGAGCATCTGCCAGGAGCTGGATGGTAAGAGTCCTGGAGTCCTGGAGGGCATCTTGGAGGTAGATAAAGCTGTGACCCACATGTCGCCCCATGGTACATTCACGACATATGGGGACAGAGCAGGTATCACAGTAGAAATGCAGTACCTGGAAGAGAAAAACTTGTATCACCATCTGATGAAGAACTGAAGAGGGGAAACAGAAATGCAAGGATGCCCAAAAAAAACAACAAAAAACCAACAGATAACAGAAAAAAGGAGGTGGCTGGAGGCAGTAGCCACGCACAATGACTTCACAATAGTTTCTTCTCAGAGGAAAAGCAAACCCTCTTTCTTAGTAAGATTCAAATTGTATTCTAAAAGTTGAATGGAAGTGTCATTGTTTTCTTTGAAATACAATACTAGGAAGAATGTCCACATCAGCTCCTCCTAAGAACGGAAGCCATCTGCCAACACTTATGGGTTGGAGATGTCATCTATGGTAAATTTCAGATATAGACTTTTCCTACATCCACCAGACTACATTCTCTGAAGTGGGTCATTTAATAGTGACTGTGCTGGAAAGCAGGAGCATCCCCACCCCCCAAAAATGGAAAACCATTAAGCATGCTGAGAACCATATTGTTTCCTCAAAACATGTAAACCCTCTATGCTTACTCAGGGCAGCACAGCACCAGGCAGAACTCCAGGCAGAATCTGTCAACTCCCAACAGCAAAATTAAAACAAACAAACAAAAAAAACCTTTGCTCTGCCACAGTGTTTCTATGCTGGTAATGTGGTAAAGATTCTTGATATGGAGAGCAAGACAAGACAGTAGCATATCCATCAGTGTTTCAATTTTACAGAGAACTCTGGGTAACAACCAAAGCCCATTCTATTCACAAAGCACTTAAAAAGTATTTCCCACTCACAATGGAAGTCTTACACAAGACATTAGCCTAGAAAGCTGGATCCATTCATCAGCCACAATTGTTTCCATTCCATCCAGTAGAGGGAAGCAGCACACAAAAATATTCTCCACAGAACTGTGCTTTCTTAGAAGAAAACAGATCAGCTGTTTTGTTTTCAAAGAGGAAAGCAAAGGAGTAGAAAACCACTAAACAAAAAACTCCACATTCAGTCTCACTCTTAGCAACATATACCTTTTTTTTTTTAAAAGCAGTGTTAGAAAAATCTGGCTTGCCATGGAAGAGTCAGGAAACCACCACAAAACCCTGTCCGCCACTGTGGAGTACAAATAATTTTTCCGTCACCAGCTATTTAAATTCTATCTCAGAGAAAGCAGCAAGAGCAGAACAAAGGCTGGGCAAGTATTTGATATGCCTGTCTCCTCACAGCTGTCACCCAACCAGTCCCGACTCCGGCTAAACGTCTGTGATATGGTGCGTGGCATCCCCATTTCCCTTCTCCTGCAAAAGAACAGGGGAGAGGGAGGACAGGTGATTCCCTCAGATTTCCTGCATTGCATGAAGTCCTATTTTAAGCTCTCCCGTAAGCACAACAGCTGAAGTGGTGCATGGATTAATTCCTCAAAGGAATATGTGTTTGCGCACGTTAAATTTTAATAAAACCCTTTTCTTCACAGTTAAGTTTTGCTGTAGGGAAATTGGAACAGGTTGTTTTGCGTCTGTTCAAATTCTAACCCCTCAAGCAGTATCCTCAGATCCTCAGTCTTTAAGGATGTAGACACTGTCTTTTCAAAATGCATTTTTCAATATACATCATCTCACTCAACTTGAATGTCCCTCAACTTTACACTGCAGTTGTCTAAATCTGTAGGCAATGTTCACTTGCTCATGCAGTTCTATAATTTTGCTCTTGAAATTACAGGGAATGTTTATTACATGTTGCTGAATGACTCCACATAAGCAACTGAGAAGTTGAGAGAAAATGAAAACCAAGGGAGGGTATCAAGTTAAGTCATACGAATCCGATCTACTTTAAAAACGCACAGGAGGGATTTAGGGACTCAATCAAGCACAGCAGCTGAAAGGAAAATGGTGACCATATGAACAGAAGTCTACAAGCAAGTTATATCTGTTGTTAGTCCTCCAAAGTAGCCAACACCAGAAGCAAAAGCTGAACACCACAGATCTGCCCTGCTAGCAGCACGCTCCTGCTGTGAGGAGACAGCATCCACTGGCAAGAGTCATCCGGTTGCCTGAGCCAAGGAGAAACTAAATTGAAGCTGTTCAGCTGCCTCTTGCCACACAGCAAAATGCGGTGGAAAATACCGCTCCTCAATTTAGAATGGAGACAAGAGCCATAATTTCATTTCATAAATGTACAGATTATGTAGGATGTGGGTGGCAAGTATTTTAGGTAAATGCTACAAAGACATCAATAAAGTCTCCTATTTGTTTCTTAGTAAATAGAAGGCTATGAAAATTACCTGGATTTAAATTTGAGAGCAAAAGAGTTAACAGGCTTGGGCAACAAAAAGGAGAATAAGCAGTGATGGACTGATCTGCATCATTACACTGCTATTTAAAAGTTATCTTAAATACACACACAAGAAAACACAAATGCATAGTATCGCTACTGCGCTCAGTAGGGAAGGGAGCTGGTCACTAAAAGTAAACTGAGAGTCAGCCAGCTCCTAGATGAACAAGGAACCGCGCAGAAACTCCCTTTTGGGCATGCTGACTAATAGACAAAAGAAAAACAGGAGCACCCCCCAGGATGTACACACTGGCTCTACCAAGCAGTGGGGCCCACAGCAGGCCGCTCTCCCAGGGTTAGAACTGGGAAGTACCCAGCTGTGCAGGGGTAGGGGAGATCTGTGCCAGTCAGACTGGTAAGAGATGGGAGTGCAGTGTCCAGCTCCTCTGCGCTTGTATCCACAGCTGGCCATTTATTATGCTCCAGCCTTTTCACATCCCAGTCCCTAGGTCGTGGCCTCAAAGGTCAGGTACTGTTAGGTGAAGTTTCCATGCCTGCTACACAGAAGGGGAGAAGAGAAGAAACAACCAACCAAACACCACCACACCAACAACAAAAATGACCAAGCAGCTCACCCTTCCCCCCCCCCAAAAAAATCTCACAACAATACATGTATGTCTTGAACTAGGACAACACAAGAGTCTGCTCTCTATTCGGATGTGATGCATTTGCAGTGCACCTAAAAGCTGGCAGGGCCTCCCCCTTCTGCTAATCTTAGCAACGAGGAAAGGCCACCCTGAATTTCAGTTGTGCCGTTAATACAGCGACATACTGCTCCTTCTATGCTCCTATCGCTGCCTTAAGAACAACAAGCCTAGTCTTGAGCTGTGGTGGGAGGGGGGAATGGAAGGAAAGAGCAAGACTCAATCCTCTGGAAAGGCCAGGCTTATGGTGCACAGCCTAACAAACCACTTCAAACAACAACAAAAAAAGGTGTTAAAACTGTTCTCTCCTCCTGAAGAGGGGGAGAAGGCGCTAAGTACAAGGACCCATCGAGTAATTTAGTTATTGTCCTGTTAATTTCACTATTTTTCCAACAGCATTTTGAACAAAACCTCCAAAGACGCTGTTTTTATGCAAGTGTTCTGATAGGAAGGGAACAGAAACGAGAAGAAAGCAGGAGTAGATCTATTTCAAAGCATTTCGCAAGGTCTTTTTTTTTTTTTTTTTTTTTTTAGTGATATACAAGTACAGAAAAAATAAAATTGCTTTAAGAGGAAAAAAAAAAACCAAGAAAACTTTTCAGCATCCAAGCCTTTCCAACGTTCCTTTTGGTAAAACTGTTTCCAGTAAGGAAAGATCCCTAAGTGAGTTGAGTGGATTTTTAAAATAACCGTTCTGTTCCATTAAATAGTATCTCAGAGTTTCCATCAAAATCAAATGAAGAGATAAAAGTCAGAAGCGAGAGCAGAACAGTTTCAGAGATAGTTAAAAGTGATTTATTTTAAAATAAATCAGCTACGGGTTGATTATTTCCCAAACAGGAAATATTTCCTGAATTGGTGGCATACAATTTTAGACACAAAACAATAAAGGGAGCCTACTTCAATTTAAACAGAATCAGTGAACCATATTACAGGGCTATTCATCTTTTACAGCCACAGCAGCCTAAGAAATACAACAGCAAGGCCATAAATGTGATTGCTTCAGGAAAGGCCGTACAGTGCACCGTAAAAACATTTTACAACAGCAGGAATTCCTGGGTGTCGCTCTCCCCATTTTTTGGTCCATCTGCTTTCAAAGGGGGCAGGGGGATGGGCGGAGATGTTGTTAAACGTCCCCCGGGACTGCACAGCAATCAATCATCATCTGATGAATGGCCGCTGAAGTTAAACCCTGACCCCACTCCACAATTCCCACACCAGCGCTCCTTTCCTCGCTGACCAGCTTCCAGCGTCCTCCCCACCCCACCCCCCCCTCCCCACCTTCCAGCCCTCACCAAAATTTCCCAAATACCAAGGGCAGACAAAAGCAATGGAATGCAGTAGGCACCATGACAGAAGAAAATTCAGCAAAACCAGCATTTGAGAGGGTTTATCCTTAACCTGCCTTTTCTGGCCCACGAACACTTGATTCCTCTCACCTCAGAACACATTTAAGAGCACGTACGCACACAGTTGTCAATAAAGCACGTGGAATCTGTTCCAGCATTTCGCTTTCTGTCACCACGTTTCAGTGTCTTGACCAAATTTTATTTATGCCTGCAGCGTTAAGCATTTGTATAAGGCAGCAACGCATAAGGCCACGTTTTAAAATACAGGCGAAGTCTGATGCCCTGAACGCTGCCCTGTAACCTTAAGCAACAACAAACTCTTACAAACTAACTGTAGCCTCTTGGTTGTTCCCTTCAGAAAGACCTCAGTCTGGCATTTGTGCATTAACTTATTTTGAGTTTATGACAGAAAAATCACACGCGCTATCGTCAGTCTGAAATTTTCCATTACTAAAGGTGCTTTATTATTTAATTCCCTTGTCAGCAACTCAAACACGGATGGCTTTGTTAGGCAGCATGTGAGGCTCGGGGCATTATGAATTTAGCAGAAACTCGTTTTCCAATGAATGTCAGCCCTTCTCTTCCAGCACCGGCTAAGGTTTTTGTTGTTTTTTCAGAAGATCTGGGGAAAAAAAAAAAAAAAAGCTGCTTCCCTGCATCGTTCAAGCAGAAAATGTATTTTAAACAGCATATAAATGCTATCACTCTGGACAATTGGGTCAGCGTCTACTGCAGATAATTGTTGTGGAGTTTCAGTAGAAAAAGGTATGGGTTTTCGTTTTGTTGTTGTTTGTTTTGGTTGATGGGAGTCACTTTTGGATTGCTTTTACTCTCCCACTTTAATAGCAACCTGTGAGAATCCCCTTGTGATTATTAACTTCTTTCACACCGTGATCAGAAAAGCACTTTAGGTTCCTTAACTTCTCCGGATAACTCTTAAAACTTAAATACCACATACAAGTACTGAAGATACAAGTAAGCTATGTGATATGCATCTAATGTCTCCATTATATTTGGGACATCAACTTTTAGAGATGCTTTAAAAACTTTTTTGAGTACCAGCTAATGAACAAATTAATAATTAATCAACAAATACAGAGCTCTCCTAACCCAACGCATAAGGAGGAACTGAGTCGCTACCTAACCAGCACTGCTCCCAGTGTGAAACCTCAGCTCGTGGCTGTGATTTCACCCTACAACTAAACTGACCTGGTGGCTGGCACCACTGCAAGAGGAAGTCCTGTACCTCCTGTGTCCTATTCCTTTACTTCCCTCCCATCTCAGTTAAGATACCTGAAGATCTTTACAAACAACAGGAAAAAAAAAATCAGAAATGACTTTATTCAATCAGCTGACCCTGTAAAGAAAACAGCAGTAGGGCCAGCACAAAGGAAAGGGCAAAAGAATCCACAGCTGATGACACAGAGTGTGGCTGGAAGACTGTCAAGTTGCACCAGGGGAAGTCCAGGTTGGATATTAGGAAACATTTCTTCTCAGAAGGAGTGGTCAAACTTTGAAATGGGCTGCCTGGGGAGGTGGTTGAGTTACCATCCCTGGAGATGTTCAAGAAACGTTTAGACATTGTACTGAGGGTCACTGTTTAGAAGGCAAGATTGGTGGTAGGTAGACAGTTGGACCAGACCTCTTGGAGGGCTTTTCCAACCTTGGTGATTTTATGATTATTGTCTGACTTATTTAAGGTATCAGCTGAGCTACAGAGCTAAGCAACACAGTTCTGTTCCATTTTTAACCAGCCTCACAGCTGGAAATCTGCATTTTAATCTGGCTAGGTAGTGCTCATCACAAGTTCTAACTGAGGGGACACAATCAACCAGAATTAAAACTGTTAAAACAGGCTTTTAAAATGGATGGACACACTGCTTCCACAGTTACTGAGTTTTTTACTTCTCCAGTCTTGCTGAGGGGTCATGAAACCATACATTTTAGAGAACAGTATTGTGACAACAGTGGTCAGTCAGATTACCTCGATTAAAAAGCAAAAACTTTTTGAAAGATGTGTAGTTCCATTAATCAAGGTCAGAAAATCCATTGGGCATTAGATGGTTCTGAAGCAAAGGCCACACGGGCCCTTTCAGGAGAGGAAAGCAGTATTTGCTAGTTCTGTGACAAGCAAGATCCACTTTGAAGGCCACAACCTCAGTAATGGTGCAACAAAGTTTGCAAAATGTAGCTAAGAGACATGAAGTCGCATCACTGTCAAAGATAATTTGAAGATTTGCTGGCTTTAGTGTACTACAAAACTGAATGTTTTGGACTGCAGTCTTACAACTAGAGCCCCATTTGATGACTGTTGCTACTGGTTACAGCAACCCAGAGCCCCGAAACCGCAGCATGCCAAGTATCCCAGCAGCACCTCCACCAGCTGCAATGCACTGTCCATCTGATCCAAATACAGAGAAAGCATTTCACCACTTACCTAGACTTTCAAGGTTAACAACTCATCAGCTAGCTTTCTCAAGGCTCCTGGGTGCAAGTTAACTGGGCCCACTGATCCACTGTACTGCCTCGGGTTATTGACAGTCTGGTTATTGATAAAACATTCCATATCCACCTTATAAACATTCCCCCCCCCAAAATAAGTAAAGCTAAATATTCTTCTAATGTTAATACTGATGAGGTACAGGCATGATTTTCACAGTGGAATATCTGTAAGTCTATGTTTCAGGATTTTCTTCCATAAACATTATTCAGGATAAGAAAATCTCTCTTAAATCTTAAAAAGTCAAAGCATCTGCTTCTGCACAAAGGCAAGTAAAGGAGCCAGTCTATGGGCAGATGCAATAGTATCAGTAGCTAGTAGATTATGCAGCCAGTGATAAGTCAGGTCTTTTAGAGCTTTCAATAGGGGAGACCAGCCTGTGCTTCAGCATGCAACTCATTAGCTGTTTAAATGCAGCTTGTATGCCAAATCTGCATGACACGAGTAGCAGCAGGGTGGTCTTGGCAAAGGGGACAGTGGGCGGATCTAAATATTCAACAGTTCAAGAAAGCAAGTTAATAGCCTGCTGTGGAAGCAGATACTGGAGCGGGTCAGGACCCGGTTCCACTTTCAAGCCAAGTTTTGTCCAGGCCACTATCCTAAGTCCCTGCAAATCAATCACTGAGCTTCCCTGACTCTTCAGCTCTCAAAAATGCTTGGGTGCTCATACAAAGCTTGCCCACAGTTTAAGTGATTTTGTAAAGGATTGACAATTACTGTTTTTCTTTCACATATGGAGTTTTTATGTCTGTTTTAAAGAAAATCAGCAAGTTTAAATGTCCCTACAAACTCCTTTAAAACACTTTCCTTTCACGCACAGCTCAACATTAGAGCCCCTCAAATTCTCTTCCAAGAATTATTAGAAATAGATGTCGAGGTATGCTTGAAGTACACTCCCTCACCTGAAAATAGCATGAGGTACAGGCCTCATCTCAACAGCTGTATGTATTCCTCAGCTTTGTCCTGTCCCTACAGCCTTGCCTCTCCATTCTGGCCTTGGCAACTGTCGACATTCACACGCAAGTCTGACAGCAAGGCTGCTATTACACACCTTGCAAACAAACGGCTACAAAACTTTGTTTGATGGGTGGGGGGGGGCGGGAAGGAGAATGGGGATTCTACTACTCCAAAGATCCCAGCTCTCCTTCAAGGGAGCTAGCCCTTATGTAGAAGACAAGCCAGTTGTGGAACATATCTTAAAGCTGACGGACTGTACAGCTTGCCAGAGCAGTTTCCTGATCCCAGCACAAACAGGTCTTTTGTAGGTTCAATTTTCTTATAGAGCAAGCCTGTAGTCAAACCACTGCTCCCTAAGAAATTTCTTTGGTGAACTAAGTCCTATTTATGCAACAGATTCCTATTAATATTTTTAGTGGGCTTCTCTGGGAGGGCAGAGAACCTACCAGGCTAGACATCTTAAATTCATAATGCTTAATTGTTAGGGAGGAAAAACTTGACTGAGTAGAAAGAACACATTTATCCACAGAAACCCTGGCTTTGCAGTTTATGTGTATGGATACACACACACATACAGGTCCCACACCAGTGTTACTGTGCAGGGTTTGTTTTTGAACTAGCAGTACTAGGTACCTTGGTTTGGAAAAATGTTTAGAGCATGAATTTCTTCTTACCTTTTCATGCTGTAATGTTGCAACTGCAGCATCTAATGCTTCTTGCAAGAAAGAATACTGAAGTGCATATTTGAGAAATCCAACTGATTCAACATTACATGAATTTAATTTTAAGTCAAACCACAGCAGTTAAATACTAGAAAACTAAACAACTTCAAACTCCCATCCACAGCTGAATGTTTAGCCTAATACATTGGATGGTCACAGCCGGAGAGTTGTGGTTAATGACTATGTCCAGATGGAGGCTAGTAATGAGTGTTCTCTCCTCGATGTCTATCTTGAGACCAGTGTTCTTTAACATCTTTATCAATGACTTGGACAGTGAGGTCAAGCATATCATCAGCAAGTTTGCTGATGACACTAATCTGAGTTGTGCAGTTGACCCAATAGAAAGAAGGGATGTCATACAGAGGGACCTGGGAGAGTCCTGAAAAGTGGGCCTATGTGAACCTAATGAGGTTCAACAAGGCCAAGCACAAGATACTGCAACTGGATCTGGGCAATCCTAGCTGAACGTACAGACTGGGAGAACAACTCATTGAGAGCAACCCTGCTGAAGACTCAGGGGTCCTGGTGATGAAAAGCTGGACATGAAACAACAGTGTGCACTTGCAGCACAGAAGGCCAATGGTGTCCTGGGCTGTATCATCTTCATCAACAGGGGTTGCCAGCAGGGTGAGGGAGGTGACTGCCCTGCTCTGCTCTTCCTTTGTGAGGCCCCATCTGGAGAGTACTGTGTCCAGGCCTGGGGCCCCCAGCACTGAAAAGGGCAGAGATGCCACAACAGTTCCAGAGAGGGGCAACTAAGATTGCCCCTCAGCCCCAACAAAGAGGGCTGAAACATCTCAAGAAGAAAGGCTGAAGGAGCTGGGCTTGTTCAGTCTGAAGAAGAGAAGGCTGCAGAGAGACCTCACTGCAGCCTTCCAGTAGTTAAAGCGATATTATAAACAGGAAGGGGACTGATTTTTACATTTTCTCATAGTGACAGGACAAGGGAGGATGGCTTTAAACTAAAAGAGGGGAGATTTAAGTTAGATGTTAGGAAGAAATTCTTTACTCAGAGGGCGGTGAGGCTCTGGCACAGCTGCTCAGTGAAGCTGTGGTACCCCATCCCTGGAGGTGCTCAAGGCCAGGTCGGATGGGGCCCTGGGCAGCCTGATCCAATGGGTTCAACCCTACCCACAGCAGGCAAAACTGTAACTAGGTGGGGTCTTTAAGTTCCCTTCCAAACTAAGCCATTCTATGATTCTCTGACTTATAGCCTACTTGTTTCCCCTTGCTTATGTGGCAATAACAAACACAAGAACCTAGAGTCACAATTGGTACAGAATATTGATCAAAAGCAACAAATTTCAGAGATAAAAAAACATTTATATATGTGAATGATGCTGGTTTAAAGAAAATAATCTAAGCATGGGATGGCCCAACATTTTTACTTTATGTTTAGAAGTAAATGCTGTTTGAGGAAGATGCCTCTGTTCAGATTTGTTTAAAACAATTTTAATAACATTACATAATCTCTACAGAATTAAAAAAGCATTTCCTTGCACCTTTTTCAAAAAGAAGATTAAGGTGGAGGGGAAAAGTATATCGAGTTTCAGGCTAACTAAACTCAAAGCCCTTACAACAAAGAGGACTGCTAACATACATGTAACAGAATTAAACAATTCAGTCAACACCATCGTTGCCAGACTCTGGTAATACTAGTTTAAGTAACAGCCTTGTAGGAAGTTCACATACTTGTCCAAGACACTGTCCCTTCTCCATTTTTCACTATCAACTCTCCAACAGATTTACTTAGTGTAATGCAAGCTAATATCACTACAGAGATTGCAATTACTGGCTGCTTGCAATGATGCCTTGTGGTAAGAGTTGAACACTCTTGCATATATATATATACAAACAAACAAACAACCTCCATCAGTTTAAATTTAGGAACAGAACTCTACTGTGACCCAACAGTAGAAACTATGTTCAGTAAAAACAAAGAACAGCAATATCAATTTACGCTTTAGGACATAAGCTGATCACCTGGGATATTAGGAAGGAATTCCTCCTGCCTATCACATTCTCAGTGAGGAATGGCCTGGCTGGCCAACTGCGCACATGTTCTGAGATGGACGCAGGGAGTGCCATCCTTCTTCTCTCAACATCAGGCACTGTCTGCTACTGCAGGCTGGACTGTCTGATGGAGAACAACAATTTGGCTGCTGCTCCCAATTCTGCCTTTCAGCTGGTCCATCTTTAGAGAAAAGCTATAACAGGAACTGTCTTGGTACTGAACACCCACAGCAGGAGCTGTTAATCTTTTTTCTTTAATTGTGAAACAATCCATTCCTATTAAACAAGTCCAGTTACCGCCAAGTGCCATATGCACATCAAACTCAGGTCAGAGCAAATATGACCAACTGCAGCCTTTTATTAGGAAATACAGGCAGGACTTGTCTGGGAAAACTGACATATAAACCCATTCCAAGTGTTTTATACTGCAATGTTTTCAGTTACTGATTATGTGAAACAGGCTTTTTTTTGAAAGCACAAAGGCAGCACTGAATTGCCCCACTCTTCTGTTCTCTACCTTCACCACACCTCTTGCACTGTCCCAGTCACTGCTTTTATAACTACACAGCCACGTAACAAGTCTTTATTGGATAAGATCTTTGAAGAAACTTGCTTTTTTTGCTGAAACCCCAAATGGCTAACACAAACATTTAGAAAAAAAACCTCAAAAAACATTTCATCTATCTATACCATCATCCTCTCTAATGCTCGCACACTAAAAATACACAAGTGTAAAAATTTTACTAGCCTAAGTACACATGTTTCAGAGCAGGAAGAAAAATTACAACATGCTGAGGTTTTGCTTGGGATTCCTCATAAATGAGGAAACTTAATTAAGCAAAACCAAATTTGGGCTGCATTAAAAGAAGGACAAAAAAAGTGGTTAAGTCCCAGAGCCAGGCAGTAGCTTCCAACAACACATTATATACACACTATATCAGGTACTGTATATATCAGGGTTCCTCAGCTAATAATTGTACCATCCGTATCAAAATAATCATTATCTGCTCTCAGCATACAACTTGGTGCATACGTCTGAGTATCTCATTCAGAGAAATGAAGCCAAAGATGAGGATCAAAATTTCACTGCTAGAGGCAGAACGTCAAAACTGAATTAATCAGATTAATATGCTTGTTACAATTCCACTTAACTTTAAAAAGAATTATACAGTCATGTCTTATGAAAGGCTCCTCAGGAAAGTGTTATCCTTTGGGTGCTAGTGCACTGTTACTTCCAAATGAACTCTACTATCTGATGTTTGTTTTGGAAGACCTGGCTGTCTTAACAGCCACAGGGCATTTCAATAATCATATAACAAACATTACCGCAGGTTACTCTTTAATCCCTTGTGAGTGAATGAGTAAGTTCTTGTCCACGTATCATATTATGACACAGATCTGCAGTTGCTGCCAAAAAGGCACTGTAAATCATAAAAGAAAAACAGATCTAAGAATAAGGAGATCTGTTCCTAGAAGGCAGATGTATTTACTCAGAATAATTTTATCTCCATCATTAAAGAGCAGTAAGGACAGATAAACCTTTGTTTACAAGCTGTTAACACAGAACGAAAAGTGTATTTCATTCTGAAGATTTAAGGCAAGTCTTGATGGAGAGTTCAAGTATGTCTTTATACACCTCTAGCTGTCTCTCTAGTGTCACAGCACAAGCAAGTCCTCAGAAGTTTCAGTACTGTACATTAATCACTCCTCTGTCCCACACTTCTTTCCAAACTGGTGAAATACAGAACAAACAAGTCCAAACCCTATGGCTCCCCTTTCCCCACCTCAAGTTTCTGTGTTTGTTTCTGTTTGTTTGTCTTTTAAAGCCAAGAGATGGCACCATGGCAAGAGAACAGAAAGCAAGTACTGCAGTTTTATTTATTTTTATTTTGTTAATTTTTAAGTGTTCTACTATAAGCAGCTATTTTCCTCATGGAGATATTCCAGAAAGCTTTCCTTCTGAATTTGGAAGAAGAGGAAAGAGATGAGCATTCCAGGATAAACAAACAATTATCAACTGAAGGAGAGCAGAGTATTCCTTCAAACTGCAAAACAGATTTGAAGTAAAGAACTTAAAGACAATGAACAACCAATTATGCTTTTTCATTGCATCATAGATGCTGTTACAGAGAAGTAGGTTCAGTTTGTGGAGACTAAAGACAACCTTCCACCTCAGTCAAGGTTTAAGTTATGATTCACACTATTTTTAACCCTTTCCATGGGGCTCCCATAGGTAGCAAGTAGTGTATATACTCACACTGCCAAATGATTTGTTGTAGAGCATTATATTTTTGGCCAAAACAAACTAAAACAAGTTTTTAACGCCCTTGCATGGTTCAGCAATATACATCACAGGCCTTTTAAGAATTTGAAAACATTTGGCATTTGTAAAATAATTAAAAAGTTTGTGTGAAAATATCAGGCCTTCTCAACAGCATCAGCTGTTTCCCCAAACACTTTTTAGCTTTAAACTTTCTATACTGTGCAGGCACATTAACCTTATCTAAACTTCCACTGCATCCTTGTTTTATCAGGATAAAAGCAAATACAGGTTTGTTCAATAGTCGACAGTAAAGACAAAATAAAAGCCATAGGAGGCAGAACTAGGCAAGAGTGTCCAATGGGACACCTTAACAATGACAGCAGGGAGAAAGGAAAGCTAAGACAGACAGCTCCTTGCTCTAGTCTGGGAAGACACATGCAGTAGTCTTAACTACAGAAAAGCAATTTTGTGATGGAAGTGGTACCGCTTTGTTATGGAACACACTCGTAAGGAAGAAGTCTTTTCTACAGAGCAAAGATGTATGAAATGCAGCATGAACACCCACATTAAAAATACGGTATTTCTGGCAAGCACCAGCAGATGCTTGCATTTTGGGTATGTCTTTTCACCCAAAGGCTGTGTTTACACAAAGTGTGGTTTTTTGCCCAGGT
Source organism: Alectoris magna (assembly GCA_030625065.1). NCBI lineage: Eukaryota > Metazoa > Chordata > Aves > Galliformes > Phasianidae > Alectoris > Alectoris magna. The sequence goes on along the minus strand of CM060561.1, from coordinate 108,983,937 downwards.
AGGCAATGCAGGAGAATTCTTTTTGATTACTTTTTTTTTTTTTTTTAATACTATCACAGCACAAACAGCAGGAAGCCTTTATGAATACTCTCGTGTACACATGCTGTGCTCTAGAGCCAAGCATAATCGGCACTTGGCTAACAAAGTTTTGACAAACGCAGCTATCTGTAAAACACAAGGTAAAACAGAAGTTAACTCATTATTTTATTTTTAAGTACTGTGAAACTAGCTCAATACGTTCCTTGCCTGCTAAGGTAAGTTTGAGAAGGTCATAAATAGGATTCTGGCCAGTCAAAGGTTTTCTGCAATCCAGGCAAAAGAACAAAACACGTTTAACCACATTTCCAAGAAGAAGAAAATTAACCCACTGAATGAAGTCTGCTTGGGTCAAAAGAATGTCAGGGAAGATACTCATCTTCCTCTGCTTTAGTCTGTTCATCTGTTTTATCTTAAGTCCAGCAAAGGAACTCCCAAAGACAACATGCTGATGGAAGAAGGAAGGGCAGGCTTCCTAAGTTTTTTTGAATGGTGTTGTCATGCAGTTCTTTCAGCAACCGTACGCTGTGTTAATCACTCTCTAACCATTCATTAGTCAGTTATTAGGTTTATATATTTTAAGACATGAATGACTTGCTGGGAAAATATAATGGGTGCGTGTGACCAAAAGCGTGGGGGAGAATTAAACTCCGTAAGTTAACATTTCCCCATGACAGGGATTTCTGGAAAAGTTGCAGCTCTACCTCCAACCCCTGCATACCACCTTCACTGCAATCAAAATAATGGAGCAACTTTAAGAGCCACACACAGGCAAGTACCTCTGGTAGCTTAGTACCAAGACAGACCTACTGCTTCAGGAACATCGCTTCCTGTAACTCCCCTTTCAAGTAATAACCAGACCACTGATTCACTTAGGATTTAATGAGATTACAGCTTGAGGTGATTTGACTGGAGACCATAAAAGTTTTAGGAGCCCATCTGCTCTGCAAAACTAACCTCTCACACGCTGGGTATGAACTGACCTTTGAAAGCTGCACTGTAGCTTACTTAGGCAAAATTCAAATCCAATTGGTACCTGATGGGCAGGCAGGTCAGACAAAACAAGCGATCGGTGCTTTTGAGCGGATTTCCATATGCACCAGTACTCAAGGAGAATCCTTCCAAACAATCAACAGCCTTTTCATTAAGGAAAGACTAGTCACCTCAGGGTACTTCCCCCACCATTACCACACCATTAATAGCAAATTCAAACGGTACCTGGTGTAATGACCATAAAGAAACATAATTCAGTTCCGACTTTACCCATACTCCCGCAATCTATGACAAAGCACTGATCCTTGATCAAACCCCACAGTTAGTTTTAAAAAAAAAAAAAAAAAAAAAGACATTAAGAAGGAAATTCCTAATTGCACTGAGATCATCACTGCCTTCCATATCTCAATTTACACTTCTCTTCCCCCATCAAAAGCTTGCAGGCACATTCTCATGAACCAACTGGTTCCCTTTCTCATATTTCCTGGTATCAGATCAAACATTATTGACCCTTATTCCACGAGGAAAGTACGAGAAAAAAATACATTGATTTGAAAAGATTAACAGCATAACGGGAAAGAGCTACTGGTTTTACTTAGTTACCTTTTACAGAGCTGTAAGGAGTGGCATAGAGAGACTGGAGTAAAAAAAACCAACTGAGTAGTTGTCCAATGTTTGCATCTAGACTTGAAGTATTTCACACTTTGTTATGGCAAACCTGACATTGCTCGTTGGAGAAGAGTCGACTCTCACTGGACAGCTGCATTTTGTATTTGAAAAGAACTTAGGTGCTGTTATTTTTCCCTCCTGTTTTAGGCTGAGATGTTTTGTTGTTTTGTTCTCACTTCAGTAACGGGCCTCTATATGCAAGTTACATCTGGAAACAGACAAAAGCCAACTGCCCAACAGTACTGGAAAATTAAAACATTGGGTCAGACTCCAACGGACTAGGAAGCCAAAGGTCAAAGCAGCATTAAATCATTAGTTTCCCAGCTGCCACCAAGGCATGGAGTTGACCTTTGATTTTTTTAAGAAGTGGTCCAAGCAATTTTCTGGTGGCAATATAGGCAATCTGGCACACTGGAATATTATCCTTAAGAGGGGTGGGGGTGGAAAGGAGTTTAGGTCTTGGAAGCAAGAAATTAAACTAACCCTTCAGTCCCTCCAGACAAAGTTTACTGTTAAACTGTAAGTGCAATTAGTGAATATGAAATTATCAAGCTGTAAAGCAAAGAGACTCAAGCATTTGAATAACTCAAGCAACTACTTTTATTCATTTAGTAGGGAGAGCAAGAAGAATTTAAGAACATAATGAAAGCGTTCTAGAGAATACTAGAATATTGTGTTTATTTCCTTGAATGATTTATTCAGAAATTGCATTGGATTGCATTCTTTTTTAGTAATGCATTTGAGATAAGAGGCCATGGTTCTTCAGATGGAACAACAAGAACACTTTATTTAACACAGCTAAGGCAGCAAATACAGAAAGCAAAGGCCAGTTTACTGTGTTGTCTTCCACTAGTCTCCAGAATATTAAATTTAATCTGCTGCTGCCCTCTGGTAATAATTCCCAGCCCAGTTTTTCTGCACAGCCCTGCTGAATGCAGAGGCTACACATACAGAGTTCTGGTCTGGCTGCTTTCAAGTTCCTAGAAAGGGGCTGGTTTCACTGCTGCATGGCAAAAAGCAGCACAGGTATCAAAGTGGTTTCTGATACATTCAAGGTATATAATTGATTCTCCATTAGCAGCTGAGCACATGCAAACACACAAAACAGCTTGTTGGTGATCAGCTGTTAAGAGATTTCTGTTTATTTTAAAAGTGTGCATATTCTTACAGCATTTTCCATCAATTTATTTAGTATAAAAGGGTCACCCAGCCCATACCTTATTGTGATGGCTCTAAGAAAATTAAAAGCTACTGCTTTCCTCTGTTTTAGGGAACAGCAAGTTGTCCAAACAGAGGAGCTCCCTCCCCATCCTGTGCCCCAGTGCTAGGGGATTAACCACTGCCAACTCTTCCCACCAGACATCAAGAGCCACAGCAGTGCCTTTAGGCTCAGACTGAGCCACATATGCAGGGGTGCAAGGAAGGAAAAGTACTCTCTGAAAACTGAAATTAGTCACCGATGGCGAGTGAAAAAACATGCTCTTGCTGCTCTTTTTACAATCAGTACTTTCACTGCCAATGGGGAAACACACACCACCCTTAATAAATACCTTAGTGACTAGGGATGGGCAGGTCAACCTCTAGGAAATGCTCAAATTCAGCCAGTAGAAAGCAACAAGCCCTGAACACAGACTCGCCACAGGAAATGAGACCCGTCTCCAAAGAGCCTACTGTTGTAATGCTCAAGGCAGTGAAAACATACTTAAGTCCGTATTAGCAACAAATGCTACCTGAAACTGTTCTGCTTCACGGAAGCAGTATGGAAGACTGTAACAGTAACTTCTCAAAGAACCACAACTTTGCAGTTCAGCCAGTTGGCAAATTAAAGAGCTACAGATAGGTTGTTTTATCTTTTAAACTTTTCTGCAGGTACTCAACTTGGGTAGAGTCGAAGAACTGAAGAACCACACACACCAGATGCTTTTTGTTACAGATGTTTGATGACTCCATCAAGACCTTTCAGAGAAAGGCCAGCTCAGTTTTCCTTGGTAAGCATTCTGGTTTAGTCACATTGTAGCACAAGCTCAAAATCACTTCTAAGACGGCCCTTCTGCTTATTAAACTATTGATATGAGACAAGGTTCTGCCCTCTGAGCAGCAGCCTGATACCAGCACTACAGGCAAGCAATTTGCTCTTAAACAGAGCATGCCATGGATGTGAAATAATATGGTTACAATCTAGGTGACTGACCAGACCTCTTCTGGCTGCTATGTGAAAAATACCTTCTCTGATTATATTAGAAAAACTTCTATTGGACCTCCAATCTCATTTCTGAATGGAACACCACCAGTGCTTAAGTTTACAGCAGAAGAAAACACCCTAAAAATAAAATCAAAAGCATTTACAAGGAATTACCAGAGAGTAACTAATACATCGATTTTTTTCTTCAAGCATCCAATCTCAAGGATGAAAACTGTCTATAAATATCCATGCAGAAGTTGAACCTGACAACAGTTACAAGCCAACTGAATATTCTTAGATTGACTGATGAATGTAATGACTGCCAATACAGTCTGTCGAGATAATACATGAGAAGGACAATATTATGCAGTTATCCCCACACTCCTCAGCTGAAGGAGTCCATTCAATACCACTAATGACAATAAGGGACCTTGTAGTCTCCCCTACAGGGGAGCTTAGGAAGGAAGACCAGCCTACAGGAGTTAGACCAGAGGTCCCCTTTCTGCAACTGCATGTTCCTCTTCACTACCATGCTTCTTATCACTAGAGCCAGATGCTGGGGGAGCTACTGGAGAGAGTAACAGGCAGCAGCAGAAGTCAGGGACAATAGACTGCACATTTGGGTGTGGTGGCCAACAGGAGCCAAAAACAACTACTTAACGCAAAGTCTTGGGCACAGCTGAAAGCACCCACCCCACCACATTCCAAAACATCTTCTGGGAGAAGCAGGAGATACAGCTCCCCAGACCTATGTATGATGCTGAAATGATCAGCCTGAACTCCCCTCCGTGCAAACAGTTCTGCCTGGTCTATCACCAAGCAGGCAGCAGGCTCACTTCCACCTCCAGAGGTACTTTTGTAAAAGGATCTCTTGCTTCCAACTCCTTTGTGTATGCACACAAAGCAAGAAAAAGTGGGTTTTGTATTGGATTCTTTTTGCTTGGTCTTAACACACTGCTCTTTGAGAAGTGAGAAGACATGACTCACCAAGTTTTTTTTGACTGGGGGGGGGGGGGGGGGGGGGGGTTGTGATCCTATAATTCTACCTCCTGGTAAGAACCAGAGTGGATTTCAGTGGTTTCTCCAAAACAAACGGTTAATAAGAGCTAATAATGCCCCAGTTTTAGGAATACAGGGCTACTGACTCAATTTTGGCAGACTCCATGGACTTTCTAGTCACGCCGGCCCTCTTGCTCCATGTGAGTTCCAGTTTCACGAAGAGCAGAGACTAGTCTTGTTTTTGATAGAAGAACCACATCAAGTTACTTTAAGCTCATGATCCACTTCTAGCACCGTCCTTTCTGACACTCAGGAATGTGTGCTCAGGTTTGCATTTTCAGTCCCATGAACCAGCTTTCTGGAGCCATTCCCCTAGAGAAGACAAAACAGAGTGCCAAGGCTGAACCAAACACAGGCAGCCTAGAGAAGCACAAAGTGCTCCCGGGAGTGGCCCTGGCACCTAGTACTTCTCTGATCTGCAAGGCCATGAACATTAAAACAACTTATCAGCTGGCATCGTTATTCACAGAAACAACACAGGTTAAGTGATTTATTTCCAGGAAGAGTAAAATCCTACCTTGCCTTCTCTCCTGCTTAGAGAAAAACAAAGGCTGAGATCTTCACCTCAAGAGCTAAGAGTAGAAACTATCTGGGAAGCTGCAGCTGCACATACAGGTATGATAAGAAGCAGGCCTTTGTTTCAACCCCATTGGTTTTCTCCAGCTTAGTTCCCTCCTCAGGGCTGCCATTAACACTTCTGACAGTGAGTCTAAACAACTCTGTCTGTTGGAAGGGAAGTTTGAATCCTAAAGAAACTGCTCACGGGAATTCTGGTTCAGCCACCAGTATCAGGCAGGGAATAGAGGGAGGCATCCAAGGGTCCCTTGGATGATGTGAACAAAGTATTCCTTCCTGACATAATCAAGGCTGGCTGGCAGCAGACTCTTGTATCTGAAACGTCAACAGCTCCCTTAAAGGTCTAACAGATGTCAGCAAAAATAAACATGGGAGTTCTCTTAGGAGGTACCCTATATGACCTCATTAATACCTTCCCCCTACTGACATTAAAAAAAAGGTATATGCAGTATTATCAATGCTGCCTTACCTATGATGGAAAAGTTGAATACAGTGCTCTAATCTGGTAGATCAGTAGCAGAAAGCCCCTGCTAGGTAAAGCTTAACTGTGACCTTTAGAAACAAAACTGATCTTGCAGGAAGTTGCATGCTTTAAAAAAGTAATTCCAGTGAAACAGGCACTCAAGATGCTGGAGATCTGGAGCTAATACAGACCAGGAAGGGATTTCTTTTCTTGGTGGAAGAAGGGAGGAGTCACAAAAGGGGGAGACACAAAAAACTTACTAAGAATGTTAACAGCAGACATTATATCTAATTTCTTTGCATTCCTTCCCCCCCCCCCCCCCTTCCTCCTCCCATTTTTAAAAAACAGGAGCAAACTCGCGAGTTAAGGATTCTGATCAATGCAACATGTTAGGAAAAGAGAGCAGGAGGTCAAGAGGAAATGATTAATCCTGTGTAGAAGACTGGCAGGATGGGTCCTGGAATGGCTTACCAGAACAATGCCCCCACTAATAAGCAGGTCAAAAGACCCTTACAGTGAACAGAAGTCCCAGTTACACTGTACATGAATATTCTTCCCTTAGGTTACATTTGTTCATTAACGTCTGAATCAGAAAGTAAAACCAGAGTCGAATTAGTAAGACAGGTGAAAAGCTGTGGTGCCGGACACAAGCATCAAATCTGAAAGACAAAGAACCACAACTTAAGTGATAATAGCTGCATTCTAAAACAGCATTTACAGGAGGCCACAGTAAATGGAGGAATGGGGGAAACCCCACCATTACAGATTTCAGTTGTAACACTGACAGTGTTCAGCTCATGCTGTGACCAATGCTGCCTCTTGATAAAGACTGCTCTTGTGTTAACTGCATAGTATAATGTGGAAAAGGCCAAGCAATTTCACTGCAGGCAGAACTCTGGACACGAAGGCACACACGGTTCAACGTTTGTTCTGAGAAATAGTTATTTAGTATTGTGGTTAGATGCAGTGCAATCCTGAGGGATTCTCAGCCTCTGGTAACTATCCCTGTTCCTCCCCTTTAGCATCATGAGCACCGCAAGGCCCTAGGGCTGCAATGGGGAAGCAGTCAGAGGAAGTCAGCTTTACTTTCACAAAGATTATTAACTTACAAGAAGTGTTGCCTACTCCATGATGCAGCACATGGCACAGTCCCACAGATTTATGCTTGAAAATACACAGCTGAGGTTTCAGAACTGCTTCAAGGCATGACCCTCCTATTAAGGAACAAGCACCCCATGTTGCAGCCTCTCAGCTCTTTGTAAACTCCCTCAAGTGAACATTAGCATCTTCTTGGTGCCATTGGTGAACCAACGGGCTGAAAACTACTCTGAAGGCTGTTCACAAGTCAGTTTGGTGTGGTTTGCTGGGAAGTAACAAGAAAGTTTTTTACGCCTAGAATAGTGACAGTGTGCGAGCAGCCAGCTGAAGAGGAAGAGGGGCCGGGCCGCCCCTCCTCCCCACAGCATGCACTTCGCTCCGGCCACTGCACAACCACAGCCCGAAGGAGCCAAGTGGTGGAGAGGGAACGCCCTCCGGCAGCATTGCTGATTGCCTTTGTATCAGCAAACAGCCTCCATTTTGAGGAGCTGAGGGTTTCGGGGCAGCTTGGGGAGGTCAAACCTCAGCCTTCAACGACTAGGAATAAAAGTGGAAGATCCGTACTCATGCTTTCCAACACAGGCCATCATTAGTGCCAGCACATGCCACTTGTGTGCACAGGGCACATTTACCCCGCGGGCCCACTCCTCCAGCACCCCGGGTGCTGAGCCCCACCTCCCGCCCCCAGAGCAGGGGCTGCACACACAGCTGAGGGACAGGGAGCACAGGGTGCCTGCGGCCACACCGGGCCCTGCACCAAGGTCTTGGTAAATCACACTCAAAAACCTCACAAATTTTACTAAATTGAAAAGGAAAGCCAGGGCCTAGACAGTGTCAAGTGTGCACTATTTTAATCTATGCTCTTTTATGCTGCCCTATCCTATTTTTGCTCTCTTGGTTCTGACAAAACCCAGCACACGAATCTCACCAGTTCCACAGGCACAGGCACAGCCACTCCATTTGGTGACCTCCACAGTGCTGACAATCACATACTAGCCCATGCATTAAATCGATGAATAAAGTTGAAATTTATCTCCTCCAGGCCAAGAGAATACTGACTCAATTATTAAATTCCCTGCTTCTGAATCTAATTCCCTATTCACATTTTCACAGCAGAACATGTTGAAAACATTCCTTCCATGTATAGGCCCAAGCTACCAATTTACAACAAATTCTGCACCACATGTTAAGAGAGGTTGCCTCTTTAAACACATCCTGATCAAGTGTTGGCAGTCTCTGTTGACAAAAGCAAGCTGAAGAAAAAAGCCTGAGAGAGCAAGGTTAGGTTACATCATTGCACAGAATCACAAGCTGTTTTTCAGCCACACATGGCTGATGAAAGGTAAAGCACCTGTGAGCTGACCAGGTGACATTTTGCACCTAGTGTGCCAATACATAGGACAGCCCTGTACGGCTGGTTCAACAAGCCAAATACAAGGATGTTAAAGAGCCAAATAATTGTTATCTGAAGCTCGGCACACGTGCTGAGTTCAGTGCAAACATTCATTTTACTCTGCCTCCCCACACAAAAGCATGAAAAGTAGATTCCAAAGTTCAAGCACTTACTAGAGGAAACACGGAAATGAAATCCAGAAGAGAGTCACCATAAGCAGAGGTTTCCCCAAAATTCAGAGAACCGAAGTTGTTAGGCAGCAGCTCTGTGACAATGCTATTTAGGCTGCGTTTCCTAACCTTAAATACTTTCCTCATATTCCACAACAGTGACCAGTAACCAAAAGCTGGCCCCTCAGAAGAGCCAAGCCAACACACAGGTCGTGATATAACTGTTTTCTATTTTACGTGTAAGATACTGTCCTAAGAAAAATAAATTTCAACTATAGCAAAATTCTGTGAATATGATCAAGCTACATTTACCACCCCCACTCCCACCCCCCCACCCCCCCCAAACACACACCCCCAAGCCTTAGCTAATTACCGGTAGAAAACAGCTCCTACATCCCAAGATTCTAGTCCCACTCCTGACAGACAATGATTGTCACCGTCCCAGCCTTCATCCTGAACTCCCCACAATAGCAACTATGCTGTCCTCCCTCCATCATCCCCACTTAGACTTTTCTTGACAATCACTGTCTTTCTTACACCACAATTCCCACAAAACAAGCAGTATTCTGGCCCCAAATCTTGTCCTTTTTAATACAAGCACCACCGTTAGTGCAAGCATTCTGCGGAGCTGCAAACCTTCAAATTCCATCCCAGTCTCCTCTTTAAAGCTTTCCCCAATGACTGACTCAAAGACCGGGCCTATAAAAAGAGTGCATTTCATCAAAGTGGAAGTGGTAGAAGGGGAAACAGCCCTGTGAACACCACGCTTAACTCATTAGACTAAGTTAAGTGTTTTGCAGTTTGAGTATTTTGTGGAGTGAGGGAAGAGAAAGCATACTTACTAGCCCTAAGATTGATTTAAAACAGTTTAGGGAAGCAGGCAGAAACAAATACAGGGCTTACTTTCAAATATGAAAAGGAATATATCTTCTTATTGACCCTATGGTCACATTCTGTGCTGTTTTTCCTTAGGACCATCTAAACAAGACAGATGTAGGCACTCAGGAGTGGGGGGTGGAAGGGAAAAGAGGGAGAAGAGAAGAGGAAGCCATTTGGCTATAAAAAGGATCTTTCTTTCCTGTTGAAATGCAACGGTAAAGAGTGTCAAAATGGCTTAAGGGTGGGGAGGTCAAACATGTTTTGAGATGTTAAAAAACTCTTTACGCTCTATCAGAAAAGACTGAAAAAAATCTTAAGGTAGGTTTTTGCTCTGCTCAGAATTGTTAGCCATCATAATAGCTGCAAGCAATCCTGATTTGTGGTCTTTCTTTTTTTTTTTCGGTCAAAAACTACCCAGTTAAGATTTTATCCTAAAGAATTTATCTCACTACGACAAACATTGTTAGGAAGCTAATTTTTAAGCCAATCCTCTCTTCAACAAGCCTCCATTTTAAAATTAGTACTGCTTATATAGTATGACTTAACTCAGCAGTATGAAAGATGCTGGGAAATACACACAAGTAGTGGTTTCATTAAAAACGTGGCAACACTACTCTGCATAATGCCCTTTTACTCCGTATGCTATCAAAACTAAGCACGATATACCTTTTCATTATCAAAAGTACAAGTATTTCAGGAATACTGGGGACTGAGGGATGACTTCTGCCATTTGAGAATGAAATTTCAGAGCTCTCCTAAACCTTAAGATTCATGAGGAAGACAATTAAGTGTTTAGAGGAAGACAAGATGTGAGGAAAGGCTTTGTAAGACTTACTATCCTTTACCCTTTTTTATTTCCTTACTCTAAAATCTGCAAAAATGCATACAGCCTGCACGGTGAAACCATATTTGCTATGGCTACAGTGTGTGTAGCCAGCTTATTTTCTAGCTTGTATTGTAATAATACAAGATTATTATTTTTTTAACCCAGGATAAAAAAAAAAAAATTAGTGACATGAAATAAGAGCCACTGGAACACAGATTGACAGCCTAGACTATCCCTCCGTATTGAAGAAAAACCAGGCTCATCCTTGATCTCTCTTAGGCCAGTTATTGAGCTCTATGAAGCTGAAGAGTTTCCACAAGATACCCCAGCACTGCCATCTCAGAAGTTAAGACTTGAAAGTTCGTTCATTCATGGAACAGGAACTTGGAATTATTCCTGTCTCATCTTTGTTAACTGTATACAGTAGGGATACAACAGAGCAAAGCCAAACCTCCACCATGACCTCCCACCCCTACGTTACATGCTTGACGTGGGTGGGAGTGTAAGAAGACTGCTTACATTTGGGAGAGGGGTTTTGAGATGTGATTTCTGAACAGATGCTGCAAGCATGTATCCGCCACTGTCTCCATCACAGAGCTTAAGTAGCACACCAAGAAATTAATTCCATTTGCTAATACAGGAGTCAGGATGTTTAGCAACCTGACAATCCCACTCTACCACTTCTACCCACTGAAGACAACCCAACAATCCCACTCTTCTCATGTTTTCTAAGCACCTTGTCTCTTAAGTTTCTGCATGCCTCTAAAATCTACTACATGAAGTAGGGATTGCACTCTGGGATATGGGTGTTACTGCTCTGCACCAGATAGTTCTACGTGAATAGCCCTCAGAGAAGTGGCATGTCAGACTTCTCCCTCACTTTGCCAAGTGTGAAGCCTTCCCAGCACTCAGTTGGATTGGCTTGTTAGGTCTAACAAGGATTGGATGATCAAGATTGGTTTCCTGTCTTCAGTTTTGGTGAGACTGATTGGGCCGAAGTCAGCCTTTTCTATGCATTTTCAGGAATTAATGATCACCACAACCAAACACTTGTGGTCAGCATAACATGAGATGCATACAGGAAGAGACAAGGCTGACTACAACAAAGTAATTTGGGTAGAAGTGCAACTTTCCTCTTACTTGGGAAGTGTTCATGAATTAGGAATAAACTGTAACCTCACACAACACAGCCAATACTCATATTTAGAACTGTATTTAGAAATTCAAGCCAGCTTCACTGAAACTACTCTCAGAAACATAATTAGAACATGACCCTCTTTCTCCAGCTTTGAACAATTCAGAATCGATCAACACTCTTTATTGGAAACAAGAACAGTGGGAAATACTTTGTCAGTTCCTTTTTAGGGAAAAGGAGGACTGAATCTCCTTATTCTAGACATCATTACTCTCAAATGCCAGTACTGCTGCTAAAATTATTTGGTCATCTAATTTTAGCAAGAACGCAAGCCCATCCTAGCCCAATGTTTTTTTAAGAGATGCACACAGAGGTAAGTCAGAAAGTTGAGTTGCTGCAGCCAAGTTCCAATCCCTCATTCTTTTATTCCTGGGTAAGATTAGTTAATGAATAACATTTCCATACAAAAATCTCAAGTCTATAGAGTACAATATGAAGACTTTGACAACACAGCCAATCAATTACTCAGAAGTCATCTCAAAATATAGCAATAAACTAGAAAATATCTTTAAAAGGTCAGGGCAAAGATGACCAAGAGATGACAGTGTTTCTATCTGGTAAACAAGAAAAACAAGAATGGTTGATAACTTTCTCGTAGGGTAGGAAGTCCAGCTACTTAAAGCTGTGACAGAGCACAGGAGATGCAGATTCTCAGCTGCTCTTCTTCCCCACTGCAGTTAACCAAGAATGAGATGTAGTGCCTGAAGAGGCTATCCAGTTTAAATTTTTTTTTTAAGTATCAGTAGGAGTACATCACAGCAAACATCCAGGTTTATAGTAATTGGATGCTCCTTGACAAGGTGGCAATATTTTAAGTTTTAGTAGCTGCCATTAAATTAAGAGGTTGTCAAGGCAGTTTTAACTTGACAAAGGATTCTCAGTTTTATAGAACTCCGATTTTTGCTACTTCATTTCTGACTTAGTTACAAAAAAAGGAAGAGGAACTGTATAAATCAGTACTTAAATTTCACTCAGAATTTAAGCTAGCCTAAGGAAATCCCAAGACTGCCTCACCTCTAAATTTTTAACATGGTTATTGAACACTGGAAGATGAAGTTTCAGTTCACATGTTCAGTGCAAAGGTCACAGGCTCTGCAAGACCATGATCAGAAACATTCCAGGGCAGTGTTGCTTAATTCATGGCAACAGCTTTATTTAACAAAAGCACTCAAGGAATGGTTTCTCTCCGTAACTCCATATGGGATCAAACATGAAACAACTCAGCTTACTTCAAGAAGTGGCTTCTTTGACCGCACGAGAGCTGGGTATTTTGAGAATTCATTTGGTTGGTTTGGGTTCTTCTTTTTGTTTTGTTTAAACTTTGATTTATAAAGATCTTTCTTTCCAAAAGCACTTACGCATATCTAATAGTAGTGGGGGAAAAAAAAGCCATACTATGCACATTTGGCAAGAATTTATCCCCCGCTCAGAAAGAAACATACATGAAATGGGGAATAACAACCCACACCATGGTAATTCAGACTCTTACTCATTTAGTATAAAATATGTTTCAACAACAGCCATTCACTCTTACCAAGCTGCTGGCAGCAGTTTGCCTGAGTTAGACAGGTTTCCTTTCTTAGACTACACACGTAGTATTTTATATCTTTTCACATCATATCACCCAAGACGCACGTGCTCCTCCTTCACTCGAATAGATGTACCCAGAACAAGTAACTAGATCTACAGCTATGGAAGCCACCTTGGATATTTCCCCTTCTATGAGGGCAAGGGCCTATATAGTTATCCGTCAAGCCCACTCTATGCCACAGAAGCCAACTGGAAAATTGCCAGTATTTCTAATACAAGAAATCCCCTAATACAGGTGGCAACTATTTCTTTACGCATATGCACCTTACAATTTCCTTATGAAAACTATAAGCCATAATGTAGAATGCCTCAAAGCAAGGAATAAACCAATTTGTTGAAACTCTCAGAATTTCCCCAGAACTGACAACCAGAGCTGAATTACAAAAAATATATTCTCTTTAGTACAGCATATCTTCATTCCAAGGTAAGCTATACATAAATGCACACTAATTTCTGGAGGATAGTAACCGTTCTTTCTTATGCTAGAAAATACCTGGAAGAGTAAACGGCATTTCCGAGACAGCATAGCATTTCACTGAATCTCTCTCACCTGCTGATAGCATATTTGGATAGCACAGTCATCTCAGCTGGGAAGTATCGCTATACTCAATTCTTTGTTTTGGTGTTTGTTTTTACATAAAACACTTCCTTTTTCTAATCCACCCCCTGGCTTATGAGAAATGTTTCCTTTTGTATTTACACTTTAGAGGGCACTAAAAGGAATTTAATCTTCAAAGTAAAAACAGATGAAAATGCTCTCTCTTCTATTAGATAAAATTTCATGTAGTAGATGCATTCAGTGGAGACCGTGTTTTGCTATTACTCCTGCTAGAAAATAGGTGTTAAGGAATAGGACACACTTCAGGGTTTTCCCATGCTCATTTAGGATACAAATTAATTAGAAAGGACACCATGTGAACCATTTATTCTATAACTGTGTTGCACAGCTTTCCATTATTGTCTTATGGAACATCCATCCACATTGAAGACCGAACAGCAATTCTGACAGGACACAGGCTCAAGATACTATTTGTAAGATTAACTATCAAATTTACCTTTCATTTAAGGAAAAAAAAAGAATCTTACTCTGCTAGCCAAATACTCCTAAATACTATATAGAATTGTATCTGTATAAGTATACTGATAATACATAAAATCAAGGTAAATTCTCAAATGCATATCACTAAATAGAAGTGAATGCGTGTACTGCGCTTAGACAATGACCAGAATCTAGGAATAAGAAATGCTAAAACACAAGAATGCTTTATAATGAAAAGCAAACTGCGACCACTGAACAAAAATTTGTTTAAAGTATTTGAGTCCCTTAATTCCATTTCAATGTTTGGGTGGCTAAATTTGTGGAAGAGAATGTAATTCGTGGAAGAAGAGAACAAGTGTGGGCAAGAGACAAGGAACTTTAGTTGGTACTTTTTGTCCTGCCTTTGTACGACATTTTCAGCTGTTTTCTTACATTCACTGTCCAGTGTTGTGTCAGCCTGGCTTCTTTATTCCTAGCTTTGAGCCAGCTCACCCTGCTGCTTTATGCCATAAAGATACCAGATACACAATGTACAGACTGACTGGAAGAGGCTGAAGCAGAGGAAGCACAGATTCAGATGAGGAGGGATACCTGTGCCAAGTGAGACAACTGGCTGTTTCTTGGTTAACTGCATACCAAACAGCAATTCATTTCATCCCCAGGATGAACGCAGCTTCTGCCCAAACTCCACACTACTGAGTGGCTTCATTAGCTTGAACTTCTCAGCAGTCCTCTTCTTTGCTGAATGCACAGACATTAAGAATAGGTTTTACAGATGGGTTGCTATCTACTCAGATTGTTTTCTGAATGAAAATGAAGCTATTAAATTGTTTAACAGCTAGAGAAATCAAGATTCTTTCTGCGGACAGATCCGACACCATCACTGTGCAGTACAGAAGGGCTGATATTTCAAAATGAAGCTACTAACTGAAAGAATGGTTCAAGATGAATTTATGTTCCAGTACAAAAAGTCGGGCTAAGGTTCTCCCATTTCTACTCTCAGTGCAGAGGTTTTTTGGCATTGCTGACAAGAGATGAAGACAGAAACACCAGTAAATTTGTCAGTAATTATATATTACTTGAACTCACTTCACTGGCTCAGAAGCATAGAGAAGTAATGAAAGAACTGACATGGAAGCGGTCAAATAAAAGTAAAGCCTCTGGATCTGATCCATGGATGAGAGTACATACAGTGACACCACAAGTTTAAGTGAACCCAATTACTCAAGTCTTCGTAAATCACTATTTGCAAAACAGCTGTTTTAATGACAATAATACAAGATGGCAACACTGATAATTCTTAAGGTGGCTTATGTTTTGGTGGTAACCGATTATCTTCTAAGAAAAGTCAATGAGAGCTAAATAAGGAGAAACATACGTGGCTGTAGTTGCTTAGATACTTTGCAACCAAGCCCCGATAATTCAGTCACCTTGTTTTGCCTAAGACTACAGCAGTCCCTCCAATGAGGGGTTGCTCTGTGCCCTCTTTTCAAGCGCACATAGTTGAGAGGTTCTCTACTCTTGGTAGAGATGTAACTTACTAGAGGAGGTATGTTCCCTAAAGCTGCCTTGACTCACCTACTTCGAGTTCAGATTCAGATGTACTCAGTAAACTACTTTTTGATAAGATACAAAGATGAGATGACATGAAGATAAACCATGTTTATTTTGGCAAATGACAACTGTCTAAAGTATATACAGCAAGTATATCAAATCTGTATGCAGCTTCTCCCTGACAAAAGCACATCTCAAGAGTGGCTTGAGGTTTGGAGCGGATGGCCTTCCAGCAGCATGCCAGATACGCAGAAAATCAGTTCAAGACCCTCCAAGGCTGTGTCTATTCATAGCAGCCTGCTCAGACTGCCCACTAACTAACCTCTGTACTAGCCATCCCACCACCTACAGCCACAGTGTAAAGCTCAAGGGTCAAATGTTACCTCTGTTCTGCTAAGAGGTTCAGACTCCTTGAGAAAACAGGTGATGCTGAAAGAGCAAGAGCTACCACAAAACAGTACTGTCAACTAATACATGCATTATCTACAATTGAGAAAGCAGTGGACTTTAAGGAAGGGCATGCTATCACCTTTCTGGACATGGTCACCCAGCACCACTTGCAATCCTGAGCTAATGGCTAGCCCTATTCACTTCCTCAGTACTCCAAAGGGAGGAGGAAAAACAAAGCTGGTACTATTCATCCCCAGTTGCTGTTGTGTTGAGCAGGAGCAGCACCGGGAAGACTGGGACCTCCCTGTTTTAGTAGTTCTTTCATATCTCATTTGATGCAATTCTCTAAGATTTGCTGTTGTTTAATTCTTTCAGAGAATAAACTATCTATTCCAGAACACTGTCTGGTATCTCTTGCTCGGCTTTAAAAAATTTTTTTTGAATAAACAGTCTCCCTTCTGTCTACAAAAATGTTTGCCCATACACCCAAAGCCCTTCAGCACAAGTTAACATCAAATGCATTGTGCTGGGACACCTTTGTCATGTTGCAGCTGTTTCTACAGTGATAAGTGCGTGCAGGGGATGATATCTGCCATTTGTTCAGTCTTTTATTCAGTTATTTCAGTATAACTCAATAGAGAGTTTAGTTATCTGCATAACAGTTTCCAAAGCCTGCTCACACTTCACTGAGAAGCACAGCTTTCATTATCCCTACAGATAGGCATTGTTGTCTGCATGGAGATAGTTCTCACAGCAACTTCAGTCCTGTTAGCTATCAGTCATCATTAAAGAAAACTGGGTTTCCAGTTTGCTCATGTAGCCAGAGAAACTTTGTGCTCAGGGACACACTCAGCTGGCTCATTTGGCAACCAGTTTCTTCCAGAGAAGTCGTGCCTTTCTCAAGTAACATCCTTGTATGGATCAAGTATTCCTGAAATTTGAGTGACTTTGTCTAGCAGCCCGCAGACCCCCTTCACGCTCCAACTTCAATGTATTAAATCTCCAGTGCCTTTGGGCACACCATATATAGCAGTGGGGGCGGGGGTACTGCTGAGGGGGGGTGTGTGTGTGTGAAATTTAACCCTTTACCAGCAGGTTTTTCCTTTTTTTACAGGGGGAAAAAAAAAAAAAAAAAAAAAAGACTTGAGGTGATTCTTTTTGTTCCCTAACAGAGTTCCTCCTCAAAGTAACAGATTCACTGTCCCACATATACATGCACACAAAGCATTTTAGAGTTTTGTAGTTGACGTCTGAACAACAGAAAGATAAATCAATAGAAGAACCCTAGGAAACTTACTGATGTTTATCTTGCCCGCTCAATCATACAACATGATATTAGTCAAGGTTACAGGAGAATGGGAATAGTAACCTTGTCAGTTGACAGACCAGTTCTGGCTAGCTTTTCACGTCCTACACTACCAGCCTTCCCACTGGAGAGCTGCAGCATCCTATAGTTCCTTGATGCAGCACTAGGCTGAATTACAAAGCTTAAAGGCATCTACAATGCAGACGGCCTTCAAGCTTTGCTTAGGGAAGATTGAAGTCACTTAACTGACAATTTGAATGGCATGCATAACAAGAATCACTGAAATGAAGGGTAAAGAAGGTGTTTTCAAGTTTGATAGCTGAAATCTTTCCCTAAATAACAGTTTGCCTTTTGTTAACCAAGATCAGCTGAACAAAAGGCTACATAACACTAGTCTTCTAGCACACACCTGCCACTCTGGACAGCAAATACCCAAGTATACAAACAGAACCCAAGACAGCCTGGGACATGAGTAAGAATACAGCAACAAGCTGTAACTACTATCTGGTAACTCCACTAAGATTTGTATCCAAATCAGAAGGCCCATGTAGCATTTTAACCCATATGAGCATGTTATTTGGTGGTCACATACATTGACAGTACCTTACCTAGGGAAAGGAAACATTTACAGTAGATGGTGATTTATAATGTTGCCTGTTCACAGAGTATATGGGAGGGATGAGCACATAATACCCGCAAACAACTAGAAAGAGATGAGGCTTGCAAACCTGACAAAATGCCTTTGAATATTTTGCTTATGTGTGGAAACCAACATTAAAGGGAAGATGATGCAACTTAAGTTTAGCTATTACCTTTAGCTCACTAAAGAGGATTCACCCCTCTCCTCCCCCCAGAGCCCAGAGATCTAAGGGCAGCAGTTGCTATCTGACAGTCCTGGAAAGCACTGGTGAGGAGACCAGCACTGGTTGTTACCTGTGTCACCTTAGTTAACAAGGATTATACCATAGTCACCGACACAAGAAAGACTGACTGAGGTTGTTACAGGAAGATGGCAGCCTCTGCCTGTATTAATCTGTTCATTTCAGACATAAGATTTTTCACATCTCCTTAGTTAATACAGACTATTTTTCCTGCACTACTGAAGGCATATCTCACTAGCCCCCAGACTTTAAATATTCAACCCTGAAAGGTGATTTTCAGCCACTGTTAGCAATACAAGACCATCTCGGGATGCCTACCTACTGCTGGAAGATAAGCCCTTTTCTGCAAGTTAGTGCTATTCTGTTGCACTGGTGCTAAGCAAGCAGAATCATTAAATGAGAAGTTTCTCATTTCAAGATTCCATGTTTAGAATTAATTAGCCTCTTCAGAAAAAAAAATAATAATAATAATTCACCTACATAAGTAGGAAAGCTGCTGAGAGGACATCATCCTACCACTGCTCACCCCCTGAGGTTTTAGAAACGCATGCTGTATATCCAAAAGTGAAACAGAGGAGTGGAACTCTCATTCCTTGTTGCTGAACATGCAACTACAAATGAATTCTTGTCAAGTGTGAGTAATCATATGCACTGGTAAAACGCAGCCCAGCAGAACAACACAGAACATACATTCATAAGCCTCATCACATTTTACTCCTCCTCATGCTGAAGAACTGGAGTATTCAAAGCTGTTCAGCATTTGTAATACATGAATGAGACTATTAGCTTTAGGAACTATCACTAAATGTTATTTTGTTGGGGGATGGTAAAAGAGAGAAAGAAAGAAGTAGCTTAGGCTCATACTTAGGAAGGTCATACCTAGGAAACAAGGGCTACTGCCATATTAGCCACATACTTTGTTGTTTTTTTTGTTGCTGCTGTTAAGATGGGAGGGGTAAGAAGATGAGCATATCTGGAAGTGCTGCAAATGGCACTGCACTGTAAAGATTAGAAGATGGCCAAAGAGCAATGATTCTTTACTACATCTTTGTTCTATTCCTGTGAATTCTGAAGTTGGTTTGGGATGCACAAACAACTCATTAGGTGAGAGGATGACACCCATCCCAGCCCCACAGCCCTCCAATGGGAGGAGCTGCAGACAAGTCCATGTACAAAAACATGTAGAACAGGGACATGCACCTTGAGGTTTTAGAATCAGGGTCATACATTTACTACCCATTAAGAAAAATCCCTGCATTGCTACGCTATTCCCATTCAGAATTTCTATACTTCAACTAAAACTTAAAATTACAACGTAAATGCATTTCTAAAAATTATTTAACACATATTTATGATTTTCATGACCCAAGATCACATTTTTAATAGGTCTGTTGAAAACTGATTACAGGTAAAGACAAACCTCTTCTATGGATTCTTCTCTCTGGTAACATTAGTCTCAGACCCAGTGCATTGTTAATACAGCCTAAGGCCTGTGCTCCCAACACACGATTCTTTGTCTGATGGAAAGACACCAACAGCTCTGCAGGAAGGAAGGGAGCATGGGAGGAGAACTAGGAAGAGACAGGGTCAAGATAGTATTGAAAGAGGAATGATACCTTCTTAACTTTAGAACAGAGGAACTAGGTAGTTTTCCTCTAAGGAAGCATGGTCTACCAGGCATGTTTATGTGCTCTTGTGTTTACGCGCTCTGAAGAATTAGCTGAAATGATAAACTCCACATATGGTACAAGACTTGTTTTCTAAACTGATATAAAATTCAGCCAGACCTTCTCTCCACGTTACTGAAACAATGAAGTCTCCAAGTGTAAAACTGAAGTTAAGGGAATTTTTTTTCAGTATGCAGCAGACTAGTTCCATGCCTATCTTGCTTCCACAATTATAACCTCAGAAATCCATGATGCGGTCTGTATGCAGGCTTCTACTGCACTCATACTGTTGGTTTCTGAAAAGTTTGTCCCACTAAAAACAGCCCATGAAAGCCCCTCAAATAGATAAGGCAATTTTACTCCTTCCAGTTTACTCACTGGAAACTGTCTGAAGTCATATTTAGTTAGGCCAGGAGTGTAACAATATTAGATCATTGCCAGGAAAAGCTCGACTATATTTTTTCCCTAAATGTTGTGGAGATTTGAATATCTGAGGAAAGGAGGACAGACATTGATTCTGTACAGAACGGTATTCTAAGTCCTGTTTCACACCCAGTAAAGTTAACATCCTCTTACAAAACAGAGGAAGAATAATCTCTTTTCATACAGCGAAGAGCCAGAAGTTAAACACTTGCTGAGGGAAAGTGCAACTCAAAGGAAAGCAAGGCAGGGTAAGGTAATTTAAGAAGTGACCTGTTTAGTAACAGGTATCTGAACGTTGCATGGAAGTTAACAAACAAACAAAAAGTACATTGGAAAAAATTAAGACTTTCTAAAGCCCTTCATCATTCAGAAACTATCAGGTCCACATTACATACATCATATATGAACGGATTAACTTAAGAATGTTCTGTTTTTTTTTCAGCAGGGATGAAAACTTAACAGGAAAACAAGTGTCAAAAACTAAACCCAAAATATTGTCTTAAGACCGTATGCTGGCACATGCATTTGCTATCTGAAGTGACATGGCAAAAACGATAAATGAAGGGCACAGCACTGTGTAAAAACCCTGCACAACTGCCCTGTACATCAGGCACTATGTATTTGTCTAGATTCTCTAGATGTGTAAGTTCTCCTATAAAGCTGAAGCAGCCATAGCAACTGCACCACTGTTAATTATTACATACTGGCAACTGGTGGGTGAAGGTGAATAGCACAGAGAGTGCCATATAGAAAGCTCAGCATTTAGCAATGATGGCAAACCACAAAAGGGAACCATATCCAACCTACTCTTCCTTCCCAGAATCTCTTCCTCCTTTCCCCTTGGAGAAGTTCAGTTTTAGCCAGGCTCCTGTGATTCAAGGAAATGTACACTAATGTTACATGAAGAGTTTATTTACCACGTTAACTCGTTTAACTAGCTGATGGAGTCATCTGCTGAATGCACAGAACCAAGGCTGGTGGGAAGAAGACAGATGCTCTCCTTTGAGCAGCCATGACACGTTAAGGCAGCTTGCTCCTGTTGTACAACCAGGCTGCTGAGAGGAGCTAAGGTGTCAATTCAATGACCCAGGACTGGTACCTTTGAGTTGCACTGGCAGTTGTTGGAATTCCTCCCTCTAGCCATACACAAAAACTGTCTCTTTTACACTATGCAAGGCAATACATGTAATTCTTCCTGGTAAACTATGGAGACAAATTAGGAATATATTCAACTCTATAATTCAAAATAGCTATCTAATTTCTTGCTGAAGTGCAGCAATATCCCCACAAAACTATTTCAAATCACTGAACCGATAAGAAACCGCTAATGAGTTTGTGAATTAAGCTGATCATTAAAGAACCTGACCAAAGCCGTAACTGATGCAAACAAAAGGAAAGAATAGTGTGGCCAAGGAAAAGGAGAAAAATAATTTCAAAATCCTTTCTTGAAGTGGGAAGAAACTATGGTGCTACAGGGTTTTGCTTTGTGGTCTCGAAACCACTCCCAAGATGGAACTTGTAAAGTAGTATATAAGAATCATGGGGTCACAGATCATTAAGTTGACTAGATCTGGCAGCTCTGCACTTTCCCTCCCACAAGTGTTAGAAGTCCGCTATTGAAGTGTTTTGACCAACCACCACTGCTGCATCACCAAGTGATATGAAGGAAACCCCCACATTATTCAACTTGAGACTCATGACTTGTGTTTTACACTCTTTGCAACACTGAAGTCATTTGAATCCAGGTAGTTTCACCTAAACAAATATTCTGCAGCAATCCCAACGTTTCCTGAGCATCTAACTTGTCTTGTAGTCTTATTGACAACTCTATAAAAAGAAATAGGTGACCTTTCATTCCAAGATATGAGACAATCAGACATGCTGACAGAAGTCAGCACATTTGATTCACTTATGGATTAGACTAAGTTAGAATCCTCTTCAGGGTGAAGTTCTACCGGCTTTTATCACGACTACAACACTGAGAATTCCAGCCACACAACAAACACGGTCACATGGAAAAAGATTCCAGAGTTGCTGCACAAGTAGTGCTACCTTTGTAGAATGCTTTGTAACATCCAACTGAAATAAAGTCTTTTCCACACTGCCCCAAAATCATGTTATACCAGGCAGGGAGGTTCCACACATTAAGCAACTGGACTGGGTTTCAAGAGCAACTTTATGACAAAGATAGAAAGTTTGGCTTTTGCTTTTTTTCCAGGAACATGGTTTACTTCCTTTCCTTTTGTGCATCGCTGTAGTATTTGCAGGCACCATCCACCCTGAAACCAGTGCCTAGAATTTCATTTTCTTTAATACTACTGTTACAGTAAGTCAGTCTGCCAAGCTGCCAAGTGACTGCAGGCACTCAGAGTTCAAATGAGAGCAGAACCAAGTCAGAGATCACAGCTGATATCCCACTGAAGAGCCGAAATGCTTATTTTTGTACACTGGAAGGATGAATGACTATGCTAGTCTTGCCTTGCAAATGCCCATCAGCTGTCCAGCTCCAAGACTTGGAACACCCAGGAAGCAGCCATCCACAGTGCTGCTTCCCTATTTCACTCGCAGGCATCCCAAAATGGAGACGTGGTAGGAGAAAAGGTATGGGAACTAAGTAGAACTTGGAAAAAGACCAGACAAAACTAGAACTAAAAGGTGGGAAGCAACGGTGATGTTGGAAGGTCACGCTGAGAGGAGGAAGATAAGGGAACCAGCTGCTTTGGCCCAGAGAAATGGCAGAATCAAGGTCAACCTCGTTGCAACTTATCTCACATATGGTGAGGAGGATGCATGCTAGGGAAGCGGAGCTCCACAGCTGAGAGCTACTGCTCCATAAGCTTACACATGACATTGCCTATGCCTGAACTTACCTGCGGGACACTAGACAGTGAGGAAATATCCTACGCGGTCACCAGCTTGTTCACTCGCATACTGCGAGCCACAATTAGTAACTACATACAAGGACTTAAAAGTTCCAAGCTGCCATTTCAGCTGTTCATTTTCGGTTAGACTTCACTTTGTTTGGCTGTCTAATAGTGCATTTAGGGTATCACTTAAGTACTCTCCTGGAAGGCTACCTTTCTATTATCATGCCTTTTATGAGGCTGTAAATAGCATTCTTAGAATTAAACAAGCAATAACCTCACTGTTTTGCAGCCATCCTTTCTCAAAAACAGTACATCTTGTCCCACATTTTTAGCAAAAGCGAGAAAGATTTACAGCATAAACTGTTCTCTACAGTCACAGTCTCACCCAAACGTTTCCCCTCGAGTTAATAATAAATACTGGCAAACACTAATCAGGCGCACCCACATTAAGGAACCACCAAAACTCACCAATCAAGAACAGCAGTAGATCATTAATTTGCAGATAAAAGCTTTTCTCAACAGGGGTTGAAAGCCTGAAAGCACTCACTTGTTTTAAAACAATTTCTCGGTCTACAGGACACAGGGATATCCGAGGCCAATCCTAAGAGACACGTACCCTTCTTCTGCAAGCACGCTTTTGAAAACAGAAAGCATCAGTGACAAAAATAAGCAAGCTTTTTTTTTTTTTTTTTTAAAAACAGAGTCTAGAGTCTCCTTTAGAAGTGAGCACTTCTGTGTTCAGAAGTGAACACTTCAGAAGCAGTACAGTTTACACCAGATGGGAACATCTTTCTTCCCTCTGGTTTGAAGCTTTTCACAAGTCTACAACAAAGTACAACTTGGGGTTCCCGGCTCAGCTACTCCTTTTCACGAGTAATTCTGGGAATACTCGCATCTGCTGAACTCATACTTTCTCTCCTTGGCAACTCCTAGGGAAGAGGAAAAAGCTCCTCCGGAGCTTTCCAGAAAGTTCGAGGTAGCACAGCACTGGAGGAGCTGGGCAGTGCCCGTGCGAACCAAGCACATCCCCACGTTTCCCCAGGTTAGATAACCGCGTGCGCTTGTGAGCGGCTGTCCCACCCCGTTCTCCGCCGGGAGAAAACGGCTTTTAGCTAAAGGTGCCGGAAAGTTCCAGCAACGTGCCCTGGCTGGACCTCCAGAGCAGACAGGGGGACAGCGAACAGCCATTTCCCACTTTCCGAGGAAAACCAAGTCTCAAATTACCACAGCAAGAAGCCACGTCCCAACCAAACTCACAACACTTGCAGCGCGCGGTGCAGCAGCGGCCGCCCCTTCGGCGACCCAGCGCTCGGGATCGTGCGGAGGAAAGCTCCCCAGCACGGCCACCGCAACGCCGGCCGCTCACGTGCGTGGCCAGCGCAGCTCTCCTCTGTGCCACGGGGCAGCCCGTCGGACACAGGCGAGCGCTTCAAATACTCTTCTGGCTTCCCAAAACGAATGTTACCCTCCTCACGCAGCTATCCTCCTGCCCTAATGACCCATTTTCCCCCTCGGGCGCGCCGTACATACAGCACCCTCCCTACACAGCAGACCCCACTAGACGGCACGCAGCCTTCCTTCCCTTCCCCGCTCCGCACGAAGGCAGCCGGGCTCCCTCCCGCCCCGTGGGGCCCCGCGGAGGGCGATGAGGGGGGGGGGAAATGGGTGCAGCGCGGGGCGGGCGGCACTCACTCACCTCGTCGTCGTGGTGCTGGCAGTAGCTGGCCCGCTCGGGGAAGACGGAGAGGATGTTGTAGGGCGAGGCGGGGTAGGGCGGGCTGAGGGCGAGCGGCGCGGCGGGGCCGGCGGAGGCGGCGGCGGGGCCAGCGGCGAAGCGCTCGATGAAGTGGTCCTTGGTGAGGCGGACGCGCTGGTGCGCCCGCACGCAGTTGTCGCACAGGTGCTCCTGGCAGTCCAGGCAGCGCGAGCTGGCTGCGTTGCCCTCGTCGCAGGAGCTGCAGCGCGGCTCGCCCTGCCGGCTGTGCGGCCGCCGCAGCAGCAGCGCCGCCGGGCCGCCGCCGCCCGAGGAGGAGGACGAGGAGGCGGAGGGCGCGGCGGAGCCGGCGGCGGGCGAGGAGGCGGCGGCGGCGCGGTGCGGCGGCGGACGGCCGTGGTGGCGGTTGTTGGCCCCGCCGCCCCCCGCGCCGGAGCCGGCGGCGGGCCCGGAGCCGGCGGCGCGGCCGTTCTTCTGCTCGTCGGCGGCGGCCGCCACCACCACGACGTCCAGCAGGTTGCTGAGGAGGAAGTTGGAGGAGGGCAGCGCGTCCATGCCCGAGGGCTCCGAGATCACCACCTTCTGGTCGCAGATGGGGCAGCGCAGCTTGAGCGCGTCCCCCGCGGCGGGGTGCCGCTGCGCCTCCAGGCACTGGCGGCAGAAGGCGTGCAGGCAGGGCAGGACGTGCAGCCGCCGCGCCGCGCCCCCGCACGAAGAGCCGCCGCCCCCCGAGGAGCCCGAGGTCTGCGACGAGGACGACGAGGTGGACGAGTTGGAGGAGAGCGGGGCGGGCGAGCCGCACATCTCCTTGCACAGCGGGCACACCTGGAAGTCGGCCTCCGTGAACGAAGCCATTGGCGGCGGGGGGGGGGGGGGGGGGGGGGAGAGGGCGGCGCGGCCCCGCCCGGGCGGGCAGCGGCGCGGGGAGAGCGGCGCTCAGAGCGGGGCGGGGGGGCTCAGCGCCGGCTCGCGGGCATCGCTCAGGCGCTCCACCCGGCGGGAGCGCGGGGCCGGCTCCGCGCACGCGGCGTCATCGATCCGGCGCTGCGGGAGCCGGGGCCGCCGCCCGGCCCGGCCGCGCTTCGGTGTCACGGCGCTCAGCACCCGGCGCCCGCTCCCCGCGGCGTGAGACGAACGGTGCCGGTGCCAGGAGCGCTCCGTCCCGAGCGCCGCGCTCTCATCTCCCCCTTGGGGCCGCGGGCTCACGACGTGCTGCGGGTTCTTGTCCTCCTCCCGGAGCCCAACGCATGGGCCCGGCGGCCCGGGCCCCCCCGGCGCGGGGAGCGGCTCCGTCCGTGCCGGGCTGCGCGGGTTGCTCTGAGCCGGGCGGTGACGGCGGCGGGGCTCTACCTCCCGTTGCGCTCTCTCTTCGTGGGGCGTTGCGTGGTGTCCTCTTTTTCTTTAAACCTGTGCTTGGCGGGGGGAAAAGGGGAAAATTCGTTTCAGTTCCCCCCTCCGCTTTTGCGGCGGAGCGACTGTAGGAGAAGCACCGAACCACCGATACTCCCCGGCCCCCCCGCCGCCGCATGACCGGGGCTGGAGGCGGCGCCCACCCTGCGGCGGAGACCCACGCGGGCGGGACGCGGGGGGGCGGCTCCGGGGTCGGAGCCCTGGGCGCTCCTTCCCTCCTTGAGAGTGGGGCTGCCCGCACGCGGTGCCCGGCACAGAGGAACGGCGGCAGGTCCCCGCCGGCCGCCCTGCATTATTCATTGAGGATGGATTATATTCGCTCGCACAAATTGAAGCCGCTGTGCAATGCTATCCGAGAGCGCCTCGCTCGCCCCCTCCTCCTCCTCCTCCTCCTCTCCGGTTCTCCCTCGCTCCGAGCCCCTGCAGCGCCCGGGATCACATTTCCTTTGTCATCGCGCCTCTTCGCGTGGTGTTTTATTGAGAAAACAAAATTATTAGAAAACCCGAAGAGGGGGAGGGAGGAGAGGAGCGACGCGGCGACCCCCACAGCGCCCTGCCCCCCAGCAGCCCTCAGCCCACCGCCCGGCCCGGCCGAATTGCGGCCATCACTCACCGATGCGGAGGCGTCCCGGGCGGCGCGGGATCCGGGCAGAGCCATCGCGGCGGTGCGGTGCGGGCCGTGCCGCCCGGCCCGGGCTGCGGGGGGCGCGGGGCAGCGCTGGGCCCGCCTCGGCTGTGGCCGCGGCACTGGGGCGGCGCGGCGTGCGGGAGCCTTTTAAGCTCCGACGGCGCGGGCTGACTTCCGCCCGGCCCCGGGGGGCGGCCGGGGGGCGGCGGCAGGAAACATTCGCCCTCCTCCCGCTCGGCCTGCCCCCATCCGCCCGCCGCCGCGCGGGGCTGAGGCGGCCGGGACCCCCTGTCTGCACGCGCTTCGAGCCGCACTCTCCCCCGTTTCGCTCGGAGATGCGGAGCTGGGGCCGCTCTTTGAAAGCATCTGGCCGGGGGCGGGCGCTGCCCTTCTTCCGACGCGGCGGAATTGGCAGCGATTCGCCTCCGTCCCCTCGAACCGCCGCTCTCGGGGCGGCGGGCGCCTGCGGGGAACGGTCCGAGCGCCCGGAGAGGTGCGGCACCCCGAGCGTGCGGGGTGCGGGCCGGGGGCGGGTCTGGGGGAAGCAAAAGGCGCTCACAACGAACGCGTGCGGAGTGATGGTGACGGGTAAGAAGTAGGGAAAAGGAAGTCTTGCTATTAGAACGTACCGAGTGGTACTGCTGCTCTGGTCAGGCCTCGGGCACACAAATACCTGGGTGCTCACTGAAACCGCCCGCTCAAAAATAAAATATCTTTTGTCCCCCGCTGACTGGTACGGAAGGCAGCAGCAAGGATCTGTGCTGCAAGTATCTCCAAACACAGATGCTTGGTGCCCGAGCTCATCAGCACAGCGTCCTCGTGGCACAGCGTGGAGGCATCACTGGAGAGGTCCACAGAGCGACCCGTGTGCGTAGAGTTGTAAACCAGCATAAACGGTTGTCACAGCCCTCAGCAGTGCATGCAACTGGGAATGGGTGTAATGTACTGGTAAAGAATTGGGCTCGCGAGCTGTGTTCTCTGTATTACACACCTGTGTGTTCACATCAGAGTTTGCAGGTGAAGCCCACCACGGCTCTGACTTGCAGAGAATAAAAAACCATTGAGCCCTTTCTCAGGATCTGCACCGTGGCTGTGGCAGAGGACGATGGTGTCATGGAGTTGTCTTTCTCCAGAGGATGCAGTCAGTGGTGTAGAGTGGCAACTCCAAGACCAACAAGCACCTGGTTAGGCTGCTGTACTTCCCAGAGAATGTTTTCTGCATGCCCACCTTGGTTGGAACCCTCATCTTCTGCATTCAGAAGTACTTGAACCCAGCAGAAGCTCCCAGATGCACATCTCCAAGCACAGTGACACTGTCACTCCTGTGGGTCCATATTCCATGACTGCGGTCCTCAGGTTATAGCACCTCTATCTTGCTAAGTCCAATGCCTCTGTCCTTCTCCCTCCACCTCCCCTCCCCCCCCGTCCCCCCCCCGTCCCCCACACAGGGAACGCAGCATTCTGAGGTTTCTGCTGATTATGAGGGGATTTCTGTTTTCCTTACGAAGACCCACAGAAGAAAGCTGGCAGGATGCACCAGCCCTGCACTCAGTTCTGCACCAGCGGCTCCCAGAGCACTCAGTGCAGCGCTGAGCACTGTTCTGCTCGGTGCAGTGACTCGGTGCTGCTCAATCCATTACCTCCAGCCGTCAATCCCTCAGCTCTCCACAGGCGGGGCAGGGCCCAGGTGTACCTCACTCATTTTCTAAGCCAACAGCACGTGGGCGAGTAGCAGCACGAGGGCAATGGATGAGGTGTGAGATCACAGGTTCCTCGCAGACAGCAGGATGAGAACTTGTTTGGGTGATCTTTCCCTGGGAAGCTGGTGCTGCACATGTACACTTTTTGTTTCCTAAAACAAAAGAACAATGGCTATCCTGGTTAGCAGCCATTGTTTCTCTGTGTCAAATAAATGAAATCTCTCTGCTTCCGTGGGTGGCTGAGGCGTTTCTCGGCATTCTGTGCCTTCT
This sequence comes from Alectoris magna, assembly GCA_030625065.1. NCBI lineage: Eukaryota > Metazoa > Chordata > Aves > Galliformes > Phasianidae > Alectoris > Alectoris magna. The sequence continues at coordinate 108,954,959 of CM060561.1, read as the reverse complement.
CCTTTGTATGCTCTTGTGGAGTTTTCTCGCATTTATTCCCATCTCTCCCAGATTATTCACGCCCATTTCTCTCATCTTTCCTTTCTCCCCATCTCACACACTGCTGTGAGTCTCAATTTGAGACGATGTAGCACATTCATGGGGCGAGCCCATCGCTTCCACCACAGTGAAACCACAGCTGTGCCACAGCCACATCACATCTGTGTTAAAATATTAAAGCGTTCCAATCACGTAAAGATCTGCGCTCAGGCAGATCTCCAGAGACAGCCACCTCACCTCGGGATAGCTCTGAAGGTTTGGGCCAATTGCCACCTAAGTGGAGCATCTCTACTTGGCAACATTTGACCAACAGCCCAGCCACTGCAGCTGAACTCTGCATTGAAAATGCATTTTTTTTTTCTCCTTCTATTGCAGAGGAAAGTAGGATGCGGGGTGGAGGGCTGCACCTGAACGGCTCCCTGGCACCTGCTGCAGGGGTTGGGTTGTGCTTTCCACCTCCTGTACTTGGAAACTTTGTTTGCTTGAAGGAAAGCAAACCTGCTTTCTGCAAGCAGCACGGCGGGACGAACGGAGAGGTGTTCTGCCAACAGCAGTACAGCTGGAAAAGTCTGGAGTCTGGAGGTTAAAAGCTTTGTTAAGTAGAACCAGGTACAGTGATTGTGGGTTTGGGGTTATTTTACTGTAGTTTTAGAGGCAAACATCTCACATGAGGAGCTCTTCCCTGCACCACCTGCATGCAGTGGCCCAGCAGCCAGTCAGCTTTCCTCCTCTCTGCTCAAGCACAACAGCAGTGTGTGATCTCAAAGCTCAGTGTGGCTGAGAGCAGATGAGGCTGAGGAGCTGGTGTGCATCCCTTAGCATGCACACGTAACAGTGAATGAATGGCAGTGAGCTCCTCTTGGCATTGTGGCTGCTCTGCACATAAGGATGTGGAGAACATCTCCAGATCTCACCACGATAAAAGCTTCAGCAATACTTTGATGCTGCCTTCATCTTGAGGGATTTCTCATTTGTCAAATAGTCCCAAATAAATGGAAGAGGAAGGTTTTGCTGTTGTTCCTTAACTTGCTGTTAGTGACTTATTCATTACACTCTGAGGAATATCCACCTTTTTTTTTTTGGCTCTCACCACAGCTGCACTCCACAGGCAACTGTGCCACATTAGTCCAGCCACTTTAGCACTGATTTGTGCTTTTTCCCCCCTTTCCTCATTTTTCCCCCCGAGAACACAAACTGCTAAGTTTGCCTCAGATTCCACATTTGCCATGCCTGCTCTTGCACACTGACTCTGGCTTAGCCATATATCTGTCATTGGATCCATTAGTAAGTACAGTAGTTGAGTTCAGCTTTCTGCATGTGTTGCTGAGCTTCCTGCACACTATGCTGGGTCTGAAGGAGGGTTGGGGAGCAAAACAGTGTTGAGTGTTGTCCCTGTGGTATAAATCAGGGGAGCTGGCTCAAGTAACACATTAATTCAAGCCCCCTCTTCTGCCCATTCATCTCCCCTTCAGTTGGATCACCTTGAGTTTAAAGATGTGCTCATGGGGATCTGGTGGGATCCAGAAGGGAACAGAGACAGCCTCCCCCTATACACCTGTGCAAGTCGAAGCTCTAGATCCTGTTGGTGAGTATGTAACCTTGCATCAGAGCAATTTTTGTCCTGTGCTTTCTGATTCATTCCTTCTTCCTTACAGAAATTCTGGCTGAAAATCAGGCATTTGCACTCACTAAGTGGGATTTACCTCACAAGGAATTTTAGCACATTTTTCTCCCAGTAACTCTACCTCAGAAATGAGTTTTCTCTTCCAGACCTCTGGACTCTCTGCATTCCCCATCTGCCTCACCAGATCCCTTGTTGGACCAAGTACCTGCATTGTCTGCAGTCACTTATGCTGATGGCACAACCCACAGCTGTTGTCCTCCGGAATGGTCTGGGAGCCGGAAAGTGACAATGTCTGCTCTTCTCACCTAATCTTGTATTGGTTTCCAAAGGGGATGCTTGCCATGAGGAAAGCTCTGAATCCAGGTCTGGAAGTGACTGGGTGTTGGACTTCGTAAAATGCATGTGAAAATTCATGCTGGAGTGGAATGAAAAAGGCACTCCAACTCACCCTCAGAGAGATATCCCACCAAATCCCTTTAGGAAAGCTTAGCAGAGGATACACGTCTTGTGAACACGCTCTGCAGGTCAAGAAATGCAAGTTTGTTTGCAGCTGGAGGTAGACAGTTAGGTTCCAGCTCTATAGGCTAACAGGATCCTAGAATCATGGAATCATAGATTATCTCAAGTTGGAAGGCACCTGTAAGGATTGTTGAGTCCAGCTCCTGTCATCCTGCCCCTGCAGCCAACCCAACAGTGGCCCATGAGGCAGCCCTGCCTGTGCCCCCCTCCACGTCCACAGATCCATTTCCTCATGTTCAGCCGTGTGGGGCAGCACACACGGCTGCTGCAGGGAGAGGACCTGTCAGCTGCTAATGCTTCCACGCAGCTGTGTAAACGCGGGGAGCAGGCAGCTGTTCCCCGAGCTGGCTGCCGGCACTGCGGCTCCTTGGTAGCAGCCTCCAGTGAGGGAGGTGTGTGTCCCCTGATGCAGGCCGGCTGCAGCCTGCTGCTACCCATCTTCTCCCTGTTCTCTGGGGTCCACTGCTCCTGTGGGGACACAGGTGCTGCTCCAGGAGCATCGGCTGGCCATGACCCCCAGAAAGTGAAACGCAGCCTAGGGTGACTGTGCTACGCGTGGTCTGTGTGGCACTGACGTTGCAGAGGTGTGAACTGAGAGAGAAAAGCAGAAGTGCCATTGCAGCGCCCTTAGCTGGAAACCAAGCGCTGTGCTAGTCTGTATGTTGCACGTGCTGTCACTAAGCAGTGTTGGCTTCAGTGTATACAACCCCTACGCACAAGGATTTAGCTGGTGCTGCAGGTCTTGAATGGGAACTGCCCCTTCTGTGAGCCACTACCTTGTGCTACAGATACTCATTTGCTAAAATAAAAGCAGCCCTCATGGACCCTGCAGTGCAGACCCTTCCCTTCCTCAGCCCTTCAGAGCTGCCAGCCCCTGGATGCTGCCACAAGTGGAGAAAGAAAAACAAGGAAGGAGGGAGCGAGGCTCAGGAAGCCAAATCAAATGCGGCCGCAGCATCTCAGGAAGCTCTCCCAAGATGGTGGGGTGCAGGGCAGGTGAAGAAGATCAGAAGCGTAGGAAATCGGGGAAACAGATGTGGCCGTGCCAGGCTTAGGGGAGGGAGCTGCTGAGATGTGGGGCGGCATTCCCATGCGTTCCCATCTGGCGGCGAAGGAAATTATGTAAAGTGGTGGGGCAAGGGGCCCCCTTTCTCTTTTTTCTTCCAATTCTTTTCTCCCCTCACTTCCCATGATGCAATTAAACATCCATTGCTGACATCATCATGTATGCACGCTGAATGCTGCCATTGTGTCTGGGCTGCGGTGCTGTACTATATATAGATTAGTCGCCAATCTCTGCTGTGTATCAGCGGGGAAGACACCCAAGGCACCGAGCAGTGGCCGCTCTGTAGGACTCCTGGCTCTTGTCCTGTGGCCTCAAGACATGATGGGCCGCACAGTGCAACTAGAAATAATCAATGATAAGTGACTTGGAGGCCGCGCCAGGAAACTTTTGAAGGACTGCAGCTACTCTGAGGTGGTAGGAAAACAGTCTCGTGGGTTGTGGTGCACAAAGAAGAAAGATGATCTGAGCTGCGTGCATTGCTGCCTTACTTTAAGTAAGAATAAGTGGTGGATCAGTAGTCCCGCCACGCTGGGCATCTGGCTTGGGGAAATTTGGTCTTGTGCCCTCTCAATGGCAGGACTTCATTTTGCTGTGAGGCAGCTCCTTCAGGTCCCCTCTCCTCCCAGCCCTTTGGCAGGAGGTGACAGGAGGTGGCCGAGCCAATCTGGCAGCTCAGTGCTTTGGAAAGGGTCTCATTGTGCACCTTCCCTCAGCTCCTGCTTTTGCTGCCCATGGCTGGACACGGTGAGCAGCCGACAGCAGGGCTGGGGCAGGGCAGGCTGGGGTGCCAGAGCTGAGCAGCTCCTCCCTGCACAGCAGCCAGCTGTTAGATTGACCCAGCATATGGACAAAGGGAAGGTGTAAATTGACCCTGAAAAGAAAGCTTTGATGTTAGGCTTTTTTCTTTTTTTTTTCTTCTTTTTCTTCTTTCTTGTCAACTTCACTCCAGGCCAAATTCCAGCTAAACTGTGGCCACTAGCAGCTTTCTCGATCCTTTCATAAAGCCCATACCAAGGCGATGAGACCAAGAGTTGCCTCAGCCCTAGGCACTCACCTTCCTGCCCTCACGCTGCCCTGGGGCTGGTCATGGCTTTGGTGTCCAGAGAGGCATTCAGCTCCTGACTCTGCAAATGGCATGTTTTGCTGCTCTGGCTCTTGCTAAGTGTTTAGGAGTAAGTCAGCTGAAAAATGTTTGCTCCTAGTGTTTTCTGGAAGAGCAGCTGCTGCACTGGTAGTAGGCAGAGAAAGGTTACAAGGGCTGTTCTGCAAATCTGTGATGGAGGTCCTGGCTGTCCCATTTCTCCAGCCTGTCCAGGTCCTTCAGAAGAGCAGCTCAGGAAATCTCCCTCCATGGACATTATCTCCTCCCTGTTCAATACCATCTGCAAACTTGTGAAGATGTGTTATCTACCGTCGTGCAGGTTGTTGGTGATGGCAGTATAAATTAGTTCTGGCCCCAGTGCTTGTAAGTGGCTGCTGATGAGCTCTGACAACTTCCTCTGGAGCCCAAGCATCCAGCTGGTTTCTTACTCACCTCGTAGTCCCTCAGTGCAGCCCATACCACCTTGGTGTGGCTACAAGGAAGATATGGGAGACAGATACTGTGGTGAAAGCCTTGCTGAAGCTGAGGAGAGCTACATCCACTACCTCCTCTCCCCTGCAGATGGGTCACTTGCTCCACTATAAGATCAGAGGGCTGGTCCTTCACATCTTGTGCTTGGAGAACACATACTGGCTGTTCCTGGCCACTCTCCTGTTTTCCATGACGTGGAAACAGAGTCCCTCAGGACTTGCTTCATAGTTTTCCCAGGCACTGGGGTGGGGCTGACCAACTGGTCCTTCCTCAGATTCTCCTTTCTGCCTTTTTTCTGAAGGCAGGCATCTTTTTTCAGTCATCAAGGTATTCTCCCAGTTGCCATGACCTTCCAGAGAGGACGGAGTGGCCTTGCAGCAGCGTTGGCCAACTTCCCAAGAGGGAAAAAGATGAATGCCCTTCACCGACAGTGGTATGAGTTGCATTTTCCATCATGGCCAGGCGTGCTTCATGCGTGTCCAAGCAGAGTGTTGAACCAATACCATGTTTTACATCTCACCAACCAAATCTGAACAGGCCATACACAGGCTGATGCTAACGGCAGATCCCAAGTCAGGCATCAACTGGCGGCTCAAACACAAACCTGGTTAAAGCTGGTGGATGTACAAAGCAGCCTTCACGTGAAATAAAAGGAGCACAGGCAGTCCCTGTGCGTAGCGTGTTAGCCGCTCATGGCATCACAGCTAGAGAATGGCAACAAAGGGCGGTGACAGCAACTACAAATAAAATGGCGGAACTTTGCAGGGAACTCTCTAGTTCCAATCCACTGTGTCACTGTCTGGTTTTTTCAAACAAATGCTTCAGAACATCACCAATGATTTACAGATGTTCCTCAAGAGGAAGAAAAGACATGCTATCCTACACCATTGCTGCAGTTAGTAGCTTGATGTGATTCCATTCCTGCTTGTTAGTGCTTTCAATTGCATGTATATTTTGGTCAGAGGCAAATCTGGCTATGGGGTCCTGGCCTAGCTTAAGTCTTTTGGATGCGGCCACCTTCACTGCCCAAAGAAAGGCAACATCAGAGCAAACAGCACCGTGGTGTTTCTGGAGGTACGAAGGAGTGCATTGTGTTTCCTGGATGCAAGCAGCATTTCGGCACGGTCATAGCAATACCAGAATTAAACTTCTTTCAGTCTTTCATTGTCTTTTTATATGTCAGATAAGTGAAAGAGAATATTTTTAAATTCATTTTTTATCTTGTCTCGACACTGCTTGACACATCATCCTGAAAGATGCCACCTAATAGGAAGTTACGTTTTGTTTTTAAGTTGGAAATTATTAATCAGGAACACTAAGCACCTCCCAAAAATACTTTAAATATAGGTCAAGCCCTGACCGGGGGGTATGGCTGTCAAAACAACACTGAGCTCCCCTAGGAAACCATGCAGTCAGGAAAATGAAGACTCCCAAGTCCAGTAGTGGCAGCTGAGAGTTCCTGCCCACTCTGACTGGTCCCATCAAGAGCGCTCTGCATGGCCATGCAGTCTTCTCTGCTTTATGCGTTTCTGATGAAAGCACATTGTGTAACACCGCTGGCTTTCAGGTACAGGAGCACAGCCAGCCCATGAGGCTGAATGCACATCACATCCACCTTGAGGCCAAAATAGCCTGACCTTTTGATGATCTTCGGAAGGCGATGAATAATGTATTGCATCTCCCAGAAGGCTGGTTGCTGCCCATACAGCAACTGACAGTTTTCCTGACATCAACCAAGCACATCCGCTCATATCTCACTGAAGAAGGTTCTGAGCTTATTGAGGGGACACAGACAGGCCTCCTGGGCCTGTCATCCCTGTCCTCCCTGCTGCCTGGGCTGCCACCAAAGGGCCCAGAACAGAGTCTTCCTGCTGTGAGTCAGATTCTCAAAAGCACCAAAGTGACTTCTAATCCAAGAGGGAATTTTCAAAGTGATTTGATGCTTAGAAGTTTACACCTGTTCGTGGGATGGGTAAAGCTCCTAAGCCTTGCTTTGCTGCTTGTGAAAGTGCTTTGCCATGCCAATTAGGCACGGATGTGTTTGCAGGGCAAGAAGGATGCTGCTGGAGTTTCACCCACTTCCCTGGTCTGAACAGCTTCCTGCAGCACAACCGAGCTGTCCTCCTCAAAGCATGCTAGGGACATCGTGGCAGAAATTGGAGCAGTGTGAGGACACACGATGCTGCAGCCCTAGCAGGCAGCTCACTGCTCACCTCTTGGATGAAAAAATGCACTTAGACCTAGAAAATTCTTTAGCTGAAAGGCACTTCTCTTAGGGTTTTATCTTCTGATTTGGCTCTCCAAACTGAGCATTGCTCTGAGGACTTCTCCATGCCTTTGGAAGATAACATCCATCACGCTGGGACTTGTTGGGCAGTGTGGGAATGAAAGGCCACCTGGCTCACTGGGACTCCTCCAGGCTGCCACAGTCACTCTGGTCGCAAGGTAGGATCAGTGGTATCTGGGTCTACACCACTCTGCAGAGCAGTGAAATCTGTCACCAAATCCAAGTGGGTGTGAGGGAGCTGGGACATCAGGGTCTCATCACTGAGGGTGGTGGTGGGGAGGATGGCTCCAGCAACAAAGCTCTGAGTGTGCTGAGCATGGATGGCAGAAGGCTGATGAATGCACTGGGGTGAAGCATGCTCTCGGGGGAGGGGTGAGGTGGACACGAAGCTGTTTGCAGTTGCTCTTCAGCCAGCATCTTCCATCACAAGGAAAGACGACAAATTGTTCGTTCAATTATTTAAGGTATTGCTGACTCGCTATGAATTATTAAAGTGTTTATTACTTACCATTTGGATGGCAACTCAGCCTTGAAAATCACAAGTCTTTCAAGAAACACGAGGGCAACTGTGGCTTGCTGGGCATCCTGGGGACTGGGTAGACCGGAGGAGGTGGCCAGTCCAGCAGTGTTGGTGTGAGAAAAGGCTCAGCCATCCCTGCAGCATGTTGCAGCCTGCACTGCTGCAGCCAGCTTTGCCCCTGTTGGTGCAGTTGTACAACCTCCTGCTGCTTCTCCCTGTCCTGTTTTCATTGCATGTTTGCACGATGGCAGCACTAGGAGCCAAGAGCTCTTTGCACCTTGTGCCATATACCACAAAGATGAATCTTGTCCCAATAATTTGATCCCCGTTACTGTGATTTTCTCATTAAATTATCTTTAGTTAGGAGAGGATGGAGCTAAAGTGAGCACATGCCAATTCCCAGAATACTTCTGTTTGTCTTATGTTTCTGCTCTATTGAAGATGTTTGCAGGATTTGACACTGGCCCTTATCCTTTCTTTCCAGTTTCCCTCATGTTTTGGGTTTTTGCTTTCTTCTTTAATTTCCCCATTCCTTGAAATTGTAATCACTTGCCGTGCCGGCCATTAGAGCTTCAATGCGCACTTATCCTTTGTGGCCACCACTTAGGAGATGGAGACTACATGATCAAAGAGTGCTCCTTATCTTCCGATGTTATTTTGAGAAAGACAAAGCAAGGAGATAAACGCAGCCCATTCTGACTTGCAGCTCTGCTTAACAATACCCTCCGGTCAGTGTCGAGACAGTAAGAACCGGGCACGTGGTTAAAACATAACTCCTTGGAATGGAAATTCTGCTCACGAGTTCTGGCTACCTAAGGTGGCTCTTAAATGAGAAGAAGTTCACAATCACCCTTCTGAATGAGTAACGTGAGTTTGATTTGCAGGCATACATGATGGCACCCAGCATCCACAGTAGAGTCGGGGAGGGCTGGAAATCTCTGGAAGTGTTTGTGACTCCAGTCAGCTTAACATGTTTGCCCTTGAAACGCACTGTTTCTTGTTTAGTATCCTGTGTTCATTTTTCCTCCCTTGCAAACATCTCAGTCATCCCGCCCAGGAACTGATTAAACCACCCGACAAACACAGTACAGATGTCAAAGTGAAAAATTCACAAGCTATTCATAACAAGCCATCTGCTGAAGACAATTTGTCTGAACTATTTGGTGAAAATTTACACAGTAATGAAAATGCTCAGAGATATTTGGGAAGATACTAATTACCAAAAAACAATAGAAGACCTGATTGCGTGTTTTGAACACAACTGAAATCTTCAAAGCCTATTGCAGGATTTTGGATAAGAAATGCTCCTTGGCCCGCCTCACTACCTCCTAGCTGCTCGGTTTTGAAGTAGATAGATGTATTTCGGGTTGATGATTTCCTTAGGAGAATGAGCAGCCTGGGGGTGGCCCATGCTCTGATTTAAAATCCTGGCTTTCAGAGCTCTGTGCTGAGCCCCACAGGTGTGCTTTCCTGTCTGCCTCAAATCCAGGTACACATTTTTCCATTCTCTGCATCCCTTCTTTCACCTCAGTTTACACACCAGTGCTTTGACAAACACCTGAAACAACTGAAGTAGTTTTTGTGTAAAGTACAGATTGTGGACCAAGAGATGCACTTGCTGGTAGATCAGAGATCTCACCTTAAAAGCACAAGCAATTTCCTGAAGAAGGCTTAAAGGGAAATGTGGCAAGAAAAAAAAAAAAAGGGAGAGAGATTAGTGTCTTTGGGGGACAACATTTCTCAGCATATTGCTTAAACTTTCCTCCCCAGCATGTGGGCTGAGTAGAGATTGATCCCACAGCATATGAAAACTCATATAGCCCACATTCCATCAATACTCACATGTTCAGGAGGGATTCATCTGACTGAGCACAGGCTGTGCACACACAGAATGGTGTCAGTGGAGATCTGGGTCCATCCATCTCCAGAGGTCATAAAATGGGAACACTGCTGCAAGGACATTGCTGTGGGCTATGGGAACACTACTGCTGTGCACGTGTGGGATAGGGCTTCCTCTGAAGGCGGACCATGTGGCACAAGAAGAAAGGCTGCTCCAACAGCCCACATGAAGAGGTGGTTGTTAGGGTTTTACTCGGGGGTTAATGGCCTCGAAGTCAAATGGAGAGGTAGGTAGGTACCTCATGAATTTTTCAGTAGATGTTAAATCTGAAACTCCTACTTACTAAATCTTCTTTACCCTTTCCTTCCTTTCATTTCCCTTCCCTTCCCTTCTTTTCCCTTCCTTTTCCTTCCCTTTCTCTTTTGTTTCCCTTCCTTTCCCAACTGTCAGTGTAGATGTCCAACATAATCCTAAATTCCTGTGTATACTGCTAGTAGGTGTCTACCAAATAGATAAAATACTACTTAGCAGGCATCACCAATAATTCATGAAGAAAATCCATTTGACACTTGCAGTAAGAGCTTCCCATTTTTAGGTGATATTGAGATCTCAGTTATGTGATTTCAATTAGAGCTGAGTGAACGCACCGTCCAGCTGCCCTTGCCGCTACCACGTTTGCTAACAGTAGCCCGTCGCATCTCGGCCAGCTCACAAGGAAGGCGCGGAGGGATGTTGTGGCTCCGTGCAGAAGGTGCCTTAGTCCAGGCATCCCCACGGCCGTCCCAGGTGCCGCTTTCAGGGCTTTCCCCTTCCTCGGCTGCCTCTGTGGCGGGCTTTGGTAGGACAAGAGTGGCACCCAGCGGTGGGTTGCTCCATCACATCCATCTTCCTCGTCTCCGGGCGGTGATGAGGAGTACCGGGCGGTGATGAGGAGTACCGGCCGCCGCAGGGCTGGCTTTGTCCCCTGGCGTCACATAGCTAGAGTAGGGGCAGGTGGGGGGACTGGGAGCCGGAGGGGAGGTGCGGGCTTGCTGCTGCCATGCCAGGAGAAAGCGAACTGTGCACTCCAGGGCCTTTCTTTTGCTGGAAAGCAGCATTTGCTCAGCGTTGCTGAGGGGAGCCCTCATGAGATGGAGATGTTGGGTTGCAATAGCCAAATGGAAGCTGTGCCAACAAGAGAAATGGAAAACAAGAGCACTGCAAAGAAAATTTGTCAGATGGCCCCAATTCCTGGTCCTCACCAGGAGCTTTCAATCCCGTCAGAGCACCTGGGTCAAGACTGTTGCATTTAAAGATGATGGGTTTTTGGCCAAAGACATGTAACTCTTCCCCTTAGGTAATGAAGACCATAGTATTCACGCCTAACATGTAATGGTCTGCTTGTCCATGTGAAATGGTGATATCCACTGGGTAAGGCATTGCAGCTATGGGAGCCCATGGGCCACCGAGAGGAGGCAGGCAGGAGAGAGCAAACTGGAGAGTGGGAGCCAGCCTGCCACTACTCCCAGGTAACAGCCATAGGGTGAGATGGAATGGCCTCAAGTTGTGCCAGGAAGGGTTCAGATTGGATATTAGGAAGAATTTCTTCTCCGAAAGAGTGGTGAGGCAGTGGCACAGGCTGCCCAGGGAGGTGGTGCAGTCACTGTCCTTGGAGGTGTTCAAGACCTGTGTGGATGTGGCACTGAGGGATATAGTCTAGAGCGATTACAGGCATGAGTTGATGTTTGGACTATGTGATCTTAGTGGTTTTCTCAGTCTTTATGATTCTGTGATTCTATTCTATGATTCCTCTGCTGGGTCCGATCCAGAAGACAGTTCCAACAAACACGGTGCCAGGCCCCACTGCTTTTGCTCCAGCTGAACTGTGATAAAGTGCTGGTGGTCAGATGGTTAAATTTCAACAGAAGTATAGTTTAGTGGAAAAATATTGTAGGGTAAACTGTATTTAGTATTGTTTTTATTTTTTTTAAACATAATTACAGACTGGCAGACAATTGACTTTTCTTGTGGCTTAAAATAATCCTCCTAAATAGATAAAGTATGGGGTCTGATAGAACTCAGCTTTAAAACTAGAGAGCAGAGGAAAGGAAAAATAAGGTGGAACAGTCAGTCCTCATCTCAGCTCTCACAGCCATCTAAGAATTCATGGCTGTGTTCCTACAAAAGAACAACCCCTGGTAGGACAAGAACTAAAATTAGAGGAAGAAAAAAAAGATACGGAGTGACCCATGAAGCCTAACACAGAAACAAGGAGGGCCACCAGAAGAAATGAAGTTAAGGATATGTTTGGAGGGAGTTTGTTTTCTCAAAGCCTTCCATTTCACTGCAGCCGGTTTAAAGTTAGGGATGTATTTCAGTAGAACTGGTTGTAAAGGGGCCATCTCTGCTCTGGGCTAAGCAAACCAAGGGACCTCAGATTCTCCTCATGTCTTGCCTTCCAGATCCCTCTCCACCTTTGTAGCCCGCCTTTGGACACCCTCTAATGGTTTCAGGTCTTTATTGTATTGCAGTGCCCACATTTGCACTCAGTGCTTGAGGTGAGGCTGCACAGCACAGAGTGTAGTCTGCAATGTAAAGACAGCAAATCAGAGAAGAACACAACTTTTTTTTTTTTTTTTTTTCAGGAAGAAAAATTCAGCTCATTGAGTTTCAGCTTATTTATTGTTCTGGAGGAAGACTTTGCAGGTCACAGGTCTTGAGGCCTTGACCTAAAATTACCCCTGGAGAGGAAGCTCTTTGCTGGGTCAGGAGGCTCAGGCTGAGAGATGGTCCTGTGACTGCCAGTCTCATTGGTGTGGGATGAAGGAATGGTGTTGCCTACTGTCCCACATTTCATCTAGAGAGACCTAGACAGGCTCGAGCAGTAGGCCCAGATGAACCTCATGGGGTTCAGCACATCCAAGTGCAAGGTGTTGCACCTGGGTCATGGAAACCCACACTATCAGTACAAGCTGGGGGATGTGAGGATAGAGCACAGCCCTGATAGAAAGGGTCTGGGAGTACTGGTGAATGGGAAGCTGGATATCAGTCAGCGATGTGCCCTCACGGCCCAGAAAGCCAATCATGTCCTGGGCTGCATCAAAGGAAACGTGGGCAGCAGGGTGAGGGAGGTGATCCTGCCTCTCTGCTCTGTGCTGGTGAGGCCTCACCTGCAGTGCTATGTCTGGATGTAGAGCCCTCAGTACAAGACAGACATGGACCTGTTGGAGCACACCCAGAGGAGGGCCACAAAAATGATCCCAGAGATGGAACACCTGTCCTATGAGGACAGGCTGAAAGAGCTGGGTCTGTTCAGCCTGCAGAAGAGAAGGCTCTGCAGAGACCTGAGAGCAGCCTTTCAGTATCTAAATGGGGACTGTAAAAAAGGAGACAGACTGGCACAAGTTGCCTAGAGAGGTGGTGGGTGCCCCATCCCTGGAGACATTCAAGGTCAGGCTGGGTGAGGCTCTGAGCACCTGACATAGCTGTAGGTGTCCCTGTTCATTGCAGGGGAGTTGGACTAGATGGCCTTTAAGAGTCTTTTCCAACTCAAACAATTCTATGACTCTATGATTTCCCTGCTGACAGCATGAACATTTGCTTGCTGGTCTGCAGCCCAAGGATCCAGCCCTTCTCAGGGGCACACCAGGGGCCCAAAGCAGAGGTTACTGATACCATTAAGCAAACACAATTCAATGACAGTTTAAATCAAAGCTAAATTTTGGAGAATTTCTGCATAACAAGGATATTTATACTTGAAATACCAATACTGTGTCTGAAAATAGCAGCATGAATGGGGAGAAGTAAATTACACAGTCAAACACCAAGCTGAGTAAAGGCTACACCGGGGTGGTTTCAAGTTAGTTAGCTCTGTACAAAACCGTACTTACATCGATTAGAGCAGAAAAATTTCTCCAGCGAAGGGCGCAATCCTGCTGGTGTGGTCCAAGGATGCAAGAGCCCTCACTGTGATGCAGGTGCCTGGGTGCTGAGCTGCTGCTGTGCCTCCAGAGCACAACTTCTAACTGCATGTCATGGCTGAGGACACTTTATTGCTTTCTGTCTGCACCCTAGCACTGAGCTAGGAAATAATATGTGCTTCCAGTGATGCAATCCCTCAGATGACATTTTAAATCAAGCTCCTGTCTGCAGGGAGTCGTGAAAGATCCCATGACACCATTTTTATTTCCAGAAGAATAAAGGCATTCATGTCTGCAACACTGGCAAGATTCACTGCGCAATCCCAATAGGGCATCTTCACATACACACTTGAATTAAGCTGCAGTCTGGAATAGCAGTCAGGGGTAGGAAGCTGGCTGTATGGGGCCAGCAACTCATGAACTAATGTTACTTCTTCACTAAAACTCTCTGTGCTTTACTATTGTGAAGGAGGGTAATGGGCAGTTTTTGGCACAGCTTCCAAAAGACGGTTTCATTTTTTTCTCAGACTCCAGAGTCATTTTTGTTTGGCATTTACAGTTTCAAACCCAGTCGTGGTCAGAAGAGTGAAAAGAAAAACAAAGGCAAGATCTGACCCCTGTTTTCAATGAATTATGGCAAATTGTGAAGGGCAAATTGCAGTTTAGAGCTTTTAAATGTAGTTTTAGTTCTAAAAGGAGAAAGATTACAGCAAGACAACTTAAAGATGTAACAATTCTAATACTGGCGGAAACAGCTGATTTTGCTTAATCCTTTTCTCTCAAAGGAGAGCTGACAGCCCTTATAAGACCCATGTCTCCCAGTCGCAGAGCTCTTTGCATCCATTAATGGTCACCATCCTTCCAACAGCCATGAAGCTTGGAAAGCATTACCCCATTTTACAGATGTACAGTGGTGGCCCGAGATTTGGGCCTCCCCAAGGACGGTGAGCAGTCCCACAGCTGAGTCAGTGCTAAACCTCAGGGGAGTCACTCCCATGCCCTGCTCACCAGCAAATGCCCTCCACGAGGCCGAAGCTCACACCCTGCCCTTCACACTCCTCAGGGAAGGCTTACTCTCATCTGCTAGAGAAGGCAGTTTTATGCCACGCCAGAAGAACCGGAAAGCTTGTTTGGCCTGTCTGATTTCATTCTCCAAGTGGCAGAAAACAAAAATAAGGAGGAGAAAATCATTGCAAAAAGTAGAAAGCAAAGCTGTTGAAGGACATAGATATATATGCTAGCCACAATATATGGCATAATTAAAGAACATAGCAAGGACATAAACGCCCAGTCTCAATCCTACTATTATAATTGAAAGCATCACTTGTAAACGTATGGCTGGGTGAGTTAATCACTTTGTGTTATATTTAGTTCTTTGATTTCTTTACACTTTTGAAAGTTATTTCAGTCTCAGTGGGTCTAACAACTCAAGAGGATGGGGAAATGCAAAGCAAGTTATTATATCTTTTCTCCTTTCAGGGTCTGCATCAGTTTGACTGATTTTTTTTTCAGGTCAATTGACATAGCTGTTAGTTTGGAGCTACGTATGTGCGTCCCCACATTCTAAATAGCCATAGTGATGGTCTACACACCATTATTACTCTACAAACCTACACTTAGGAACCACTTTGAGTTTTTTCATCTTGCTTTTTCACAGTTTCATCAATTCCTCTTGCTGTTGGCAGCAACTGGGGAAAAATATCTTCAGATGAACTGCACATAACATGACCTGCTCTATTCCCTGCATGAAAGAGGGCTTCCCTGCCTTCTCTCTGTCTCCCCTGTGCTGGGTTCTCAGTACAATATTTTTACTTGCTCCTGGAAGCCAAACCATTGGGGCACAGGGAGAGCTCTGCTCTTGTGCAATCTCTTCCTCCCCCTCCCAAGCAGTGCTGCTGGAGAGAAGCACAAGTTTACCATCTCCCACCCGGCACAGCAGAGAAATGCTTACTTTGAATCATAGAACCATTAAGGTTGGAAAAGTCTTCTAAGAAAGATCACCTTGTCCAACTACCAGCCCACCCCCACCATGCCCACTGACCACGTCCCTCAGTGCCACATCCACACAGTTCTTGAACACCTCCAGGGATGGTGACTGCACCACCTCCCTGGGCAGCCTGTGACACTGCCTCAAAGCTCTTTCAGAGAAGAAATTTTTCCAACCTGCACCTGGAAGACCTGGAGCAATCCTCTCAGTTCTTCCAGAAAGCTGCATCCCTTCTTCCCAGGCCCAAGACAGCCCCTGAGGAACAGGAACCCAACCCTGGGGCATCCATCCCACAGAAACTGTACCTTGTCGGAGACGAGCACAGCAGATCACTCACTGCAGCTGTCAGAGCCAACTGGGAAGCAGTCACCAGCCCCCACACCAGCCCTGCATCTCAGGTGTCCTCAGGAAGGAGAGAATTAGCCAAGACTTTAATGCTGGATTAGGCTGCTCCGAGGCTTCCCCTTCTCTCCTACCAACTGGCTCAGACCAGGAAAGCAGGTGGGCGACCTCCGGTGTGGGTTACAGCCCTGGGCTGCCCCTCAGGTGGCCATCTCCTCTCCTTGACCCACAGGCCCTGCTCTGAGCAGCGGGAGGTGGCCATGAGAGGGGACAGGGCTGCACCTCAGCCCACCCTATACTCTGCCCTGCAAAGATGAGGAGGGACATTTTGGGAAGGGTCCTCTTTGTTCCATGTGCTGTGCAAATATCAGCTGGTCCCAGGAGATCATTTCATTCAAAACCCATCCATCAAACAGTGGGGAGAGCCCCTGTGACCAGCAAAACTATTCTCCCCTGCATTTTTTCACAGAATCATAGGATTTATTGACGACCTGGATGAGGGCATTGAGTGCACCCTCAGTAAGTTTGCAGATGACACCAAATTGGCTGGGAGTGTGGATCTGCCTGGGGGTAGCAAGGCCCTACAGAGGGATCTGGACAGGCTGGAGAGCTGGGCTGAAGCCAACGGGATGAGGTTTAACAAGACCAAATGCCGGGTCCTGCACTTCGGCTACAACAACCCCAGGTGATGCTACAGGCTTGGGGCGGAGTGGCTGTGGGAGCTGTTGGTGATAGGTGAATGGTTGGACTGGATGATCTTGTAGGTCTTTTCCAACCTTGGTGATTCTATGATTCTACAGACTTCAACCACAGAATCAAAGAATAACCTGGGTTGAAAAGGACCACAATGATAATTTAGTTTCAACCCCCCTGCCACTGGCAGGGTCACCAACCACTAGATCAGACACAGACCAGAGCCACATCCAGCCTGGCCTTGAATGCATCCAGGGGTGAGGCATCCACAACCTCCTTGGGCAACCTGTTCCACTTTTTAGACACTTCCCTTCTCTACAAAAATCTTGGGGATGTTCAGCTGAGCTGCAGGGATCCCAGCTGCCACAAATGGCCCATCAGCCCTAGAGGATGGAGCAACACAGTGCTGCGGCCTTGCTCCCACACTGCAAAGGAACACGAGCCGTTCACCCTGTGGTCACAGTGGCAACCATTAAGGTAACCACTAGGAAGCTGGAGTTAGCGTGACTCGCTGAGCAGTGCTTTGTAGGCTTCCTGGCTGGATTTAGAGGGCCTGGCAGGCTGCCTTCTCACAGCAGTCATGTGGAAAACCACGCAGAAGATCAGGCTGTTGTGATAATGTAATCTTTCTGAGAAGCCTGCAAATGAGCTCCCATGGATTTGGGATGAGAATCCCATATTCATGTATCGCAGAAACAAGAACTGGAGAAGATCTTATATGTGATTTTCCCCCGGCACGAAGAACTTTGCCAAAAGCACTGTGTGCCAAGAGCTGGGAGGGTGTATAAGAAGAAGATCACTTTGCATTTACCCCACTTCTCATCTTTCCTTAAACATCTGTTACTCATTTTTGCTGGAGAGAGGTTTAGGATGGGGGGGGGAGGGGTAGATCAGATCTGACCCATGGTCATCATTCTCTCTATCTGCTATATATTTTTCATTTTTTTTTTTTTTACACCATTTCATTTCCCAAGAGCACTCAGATGAGATGTTTTCTTCCAGATAATTAATCAGCATTCCTTAAAAGTTTATTAAACAGGTTTTGATAAAATATTCTGGATCTGTCTTGCTGGACTGAATTAATAGTGGAGGTATCAGTTTGCTGCACTGAGGTTTGCAAACGTGTCCATGACAAAAAACTGGAGCAGGATGACCTTGCTCTAGCTCTTGGTCTTATCAAAGGCACCAAGTCCTGTGGAATCCTACCTCAGAAGAGCAGATTCCTCTACTGATTGCAAGATCTCGGGTAACTGGTGTTGTCTTCTGGGTGCCTGGCATTAGGGGGGACAAAACCCTTTTTGAAGATGGGAAGACAGACCTTCATGGCTAAGTCAGACAGCAGTGCTGCAGAAAGAAACATGTGCTTCATATTTCAGTGGTACCACATTCCTCCCATCAAGCATTGGAGGATTTACCCATCCAAAGTGTATATTACTCCCTGGTTAAACACCTTCCACTACTGGATCCTTTCCAGCCTGGCTTTCCTCCAGTCAGGTCCAACATGAACAAAATATGCCAAGACCTATTTTAATTTGCCAAGCAAGGGTCCATGCCTGTGGGAAAGCCGAATTGCCTTCAAGAAGGCATGGAAACAGACAAACCACCCATGTGGACAGCTGATGCAAGACTCCCAGTTTGGGGGGACGGTGGAGCTGAAGGAGCTCATGCCAAAACACCACGAGGAATTCACATTGTTCACAATGAACAAACATTGTGTAAAGTGAAGTTTGGGTCCAGCCTCTCTGCTTGTATAAATCCATTGGATTTTTGGGCTAGGCACATGATAGCCCTGTGACTCCCAGCACTGATGCAGCCCCAAGCACGTCAGCAGTCCTATGGCCTATGAAACAGAGCTTGGTGGATGTTTCCTCCATCAGGTAACATAGGGCATTTTGGAGATGATGATTAAGCAAAGCTTGAATCCTTCCTCCCACGTTTCATAGGAGATTGAAGTAAAATAGGGGCTACCCAGCAAGCCCCCATGCAAGCCTTAGAGGAGGGTTCCACAGAGCTTACCCCATGCATTGCCATCTCCGTCCAGCATTCCTCGTGGCTGCCACCCCAAAACACTGCTGGTCCTGGCATGCAGGGCTTGTCGGGGGAGGCCACCAGGAACCAACGCTCCTCCACGTATTTGCAGAGCTGAAGGGTTTTGTAGGATCTGGAGGCAAATCCCACCTCAGATGGCAGAGCCTGGTTCTGCAGAGGAAGCAAATAAACACCAATGTGACACGCAATGAGTTTTCCACACATCACTACAGATAAAGGCATGTGCCCAGAATAGATCTTAAACATATGGAAGCAGAAAATGCAGAGCTGTGGCTTTGTGCCAATGAACATTTTAAGCAGAGAATATGCCTGCTGAGCAGTATTTCCTCCCGTGTGAGGAGGAAGGGGTATTACCCTGAGTATAGCCTTTCAGAGTGATTTTGCAGCATGTAAATTTCAAACCAGTATCACCCATCTTGTTGGTATATATTATACGATAATATACGGTATCAACCTAATCAAATGGTGTCATCAAAGAGCTGAAACAAGCAATGCTGTGCTCCTCAGACACAAGCTAAGCTCAGCTTGCCTCCTTCTTTGCAGAAGCCACTGCCCATGGCTGTGCCTGGGGCATGCTTCTCGGCCACTGCTGGTCCGGAAATGCAGTCAGGAGGCCCAGTGGAGGGCCGGGGTGGGAGAAAGGCAGCCCCAGAGCAGGCCCAGGGTCGTGACACTTGACCCGCTCACTTTGTTTCCTCTTTGAAACCTGATTACCACTATTTTTAGGGCCATGTTGGGGGAAGGAGGGGATGGGGAGGCCGGACCCTGCCCAGCAGTGCTCCTGTCCATTTTCAAGCCCAGCACCATGAGGGCTCCCATGTCAGCAGCCATCTGGTGCTCACGCAGTGCTGCGGAGCAGGGCACTCACTGGTTATTCCTCCTGCTCAAGGCCTGGTAAGTCTCACACCACCCACACAGCAGCATCTCCCAAACACATTCAGCACAACACCCGCTGGGGCCGTGCATGCTAATGCAACATTCACGCGTTATTTCACGTAGTCCTAACGCACACACACAGCTTTCTGCTTTGTGTTTTCTTTTTAAAAGGACCAGGGCATGGTCAAACAATTCTCTTGGCTGCTTAGCAACAGGCAATTGAGACCGCCTATCAATTCTCAGTTTATAATAACCTGAGGCAGACCTAGATTTTTGTTTTCCCTGGAGCTTTTGTCTTCCCTTCCCTCTGTAATAAATACCAGGAATCCGCGGGCAGCATGTGTCGGAGATCCCCGGTGGAATATCTTTCATCAGGCGCGCCGGGCGGCTCCTCTCGCAGGAGAGCTGTGGGCTCAGGCACCTTCCCTTTGTCAGAGCACTGGAAAGGGTCACCCCGCACCGCACTGAGCTTCAAAGTAGGTTTCTCTTCAGATAAATAACTGTTAAAAATAGGCATTATATTAAAAAAAGACCCAAAGAGTTCATCTGCACAGACAAACTGTAGTTTGAGCAGAAATTGCTGGGTGTGGAGCATAGCATCAGGGAGTATCCCAAGCTGGAAGGGACCCATCGGGGTGACTGAGTCCAGCTCCTGGCATCCAACAGCGATTACAGAAACATGGCACTGTGGCAGCACTTGAGGAATGGGGCAGTACATTAGAACACATGGGCTGTGGAGAAAATCATTGACAGCTTCACTGAAGCCACACAAGGACTTGCTCCTGCAAAACTTACACATAATCAGGAGCTCAAAGAGATAAGGAAATAGCTCTAGTGTACAAGAGAACGACCCACAACAACACTGTGTAAGCTGTGTTAAACTACTTATGCTCACACGCATGGTGATACATTAAAGTTCTAGTTGGCAAAATGTCCTTTCAAAATTAAATGATGCTTGAGCCTCGCCACCAGGATTTTCTCATCCCAAGTCATGTTTGTAATAAACTTTATTAAATACGATAAAATATTACACAGTTCAAACAGAGAAACCCAATGGGGAAATCATGTCCATTTCTTTTAAACTAAGTGGTGGAGCTTTGTTGCTGGCATTAGGGGAACAGCTTTGTGCTTTAATAGAGATATGTTCTTGAAAATCCCTATAGTTCTCTATGAATAATTGAAGACCATATATAACCAAGATGCTTGTTTGCTACCTCCAGAGTTGGATCCTAGAGGACCATTAAATTAATTTTTAATAACATGCTATAGTTAAAGTTATGGGACACAAAATTTTGCTCTGAACTCTAAATCGTAAAAAAATAAAACGAAATCCCAAGGTTACAACCTGGGTAGCAGGAGGTTTATGGTGACTAATAAAACAGAAAGGGAAACACCAGGAGAGCTTACCGTTACTCCCATTTGTTTCTCACATACCTTTTGTTATGCCTCAGGTAAGGGGTCTGCCTTTACCTAAAGACTTATCCCAGAACTTCCACAGTGCACCGTGACAGTAACACCGAGGATCTCCAGGTCTCCTCCCTTACATGGCCATGTTTTAATTTTATTTCCCCCTCTCAGAAATCAGGAATTGTGCAGGGCATATGCACAATCCTACCCATCGCAGCTACTTGTCAAGCATGGCCAATGACAAGGCCTTTTCTGCCAGTGCCCCGGGCGATGCTGAATGTGCTTCGAAAAGTCATTATCCAAGAAGAACCTGACATCATAAATTGTCTGCAGAATGAATCTGTATGGAACAAAATAACCATTACGAAATGCCGACCATTTTATGTAGTTGCTAACTGCACCTAGACTTCTGTTAATTGATGCCAGTATTTCAGCTGGTATTAACTCTGCTCTTGAGAAAGGCTGGTTTATCTCTGAAATAAACAAGCATAACAAAGCAAGGTAGCAATGAAACAGCATCATCTTTAAAACAATGAAAAGGAAGTTTTCAAACATCCCGTGCCATGGATTACGCCGTAATTCTATAGAATTTCTACAAAGTATCCCTAGAGTACCTCCGACACTTGTGCTTAGGGCAGAATGAGACAGAGACGTGCTCAGCACACCATCCCTTCCACTCTCTTAAACACTGCTCTGTTTGTGCAAATTAAATGTGTATGCGGAAGCGCACAGGTAAAAGTTTGATTCAGTCATCACTAGATAGAATATGGGATAAATTCATCTTCCTCTTTGTGGTCTCATTGATATCTCTCAGGTTTCGGAGTTTCCGTTTATTTTCCCACTGCATCTTTCTCAGCTTTTTATGTACCCGTATCTTCAATTTAATGCCTCATACCAACACTTTGAGTTAACAGGCTGTTTTACAGCCTCCCATCCAGACGCGTACCGGACTGATGAATTTACAGAACGTAAATAATTTATCGGAGATGGATCAGGTCTCATGCAAACATGCAGGAACTACCAGCCATAACAAAGAACAATTTTTTCTTCTCATGCATTATAAAGCTGTCACTTCCAATACACGAACCTTTTGAATATTAATGTTGGCAACAGGGTACCCTGTATGCGCTATGTCAACGGTTAGAGGGACTGTGCATTTTGATAGCATCACATAGAATCATAGAATGGCCTGGGTTGAAGAGGACCACAATGATGGTCTAATTTCAACCTCCCTTCTACGT
This sequence comes from Alectoris magna, assembly GCA_030625065.1. Lineage (NCBI taxonomy): Eukaryota > Metazoa > Chordata > Aves > Galliformes > Phasianidae > Alectoris > Alectoris magna. The sequence goes on along the minus strand of CM060561.1, from coordinate 108,932,997 downwards.
GCAAGGTTGCCAACCACCAGACCAGGCTGCCCAGAGCCACATCCAGCCTGGCCTTGAATGCCTCCAGGGATGGGGCATCCACAATCTCCTTGTGCAATCTGTTCCAGTGCATCACCACCCTCTGAGTGAAAAACATCCTCCTAATATCTCATCTAAACCTCCCCTGTCTCAGTTTAAAATCATTCCTCCTTGTCCTATCACTGTCCACCCTCATAAACAGCCGTTCTCCCTCCTGTTTATATGCTCCCTTCAAGTACTGGAAGGCCACAATGAGGTCTCCCCAGAGCCTTCTCTTCTCCAAGCTAAACAAGCCCAGTTCCTTCAACCTTTCCTCATACGAGCGGTGCTCCAGCCCTCTGATCATCTTAGTGCTCTTCCTCTGGACCTGTTCCACGCAGGAATCATGCAGGAATCTTCCCTCATTTGAAGCTCAGTGAGAGGATTAATGTTAGCTGTAGTGCTCCTCATTAAGTACTTCCTGGTAACTTTAGTTAGCTGTGAGACTGAGAGATTTGCATTTATTCTTAAAACATCTTTTTGAGTATTCTGTGATGGTGTAGTTATGTGAACATCCAGCAAGCGGGAAACAGAAGTCACCCATGCCCTTATGATTATAAAACAAGAGCAATTCAAACGCTCAGTCTAGAACAAATGACCCACTGCCTTAATGAACTCGAAATACTGCATTTAAAAAACAGCTCTGAACGTGAGGTTCCCAGGAGTGCGACAAAGCGGTGGTAACACAACGTGTGGGCTGGACAAAGCGCTATCAAGGAAATGCCTTGATCTTCAACTGCGGCTGCCAGATCACAGGGCGGTCCTGAGGGAGGACATCAGGTTCTCATCCGATGGCTGCTATTAGCAAATGGTCCCAGAATATCCTGTTACAGGCAGAGGGTGCACACGGCTAACACAGGCACTCGCTGACTGTTCAGCTATGGCCCTGCAACACAGAACATCAAATGGCAAAACAGATGATTAAAGAGAATGAATCGAAAAGAAATTAAAGCCGACTGTGATCGTAAGCTACATCAAGTTGTCTTTTGTTCTCCAGAGCCGCCAGGTGGGGATGCTGGAACTATATTAACAAGAAGATTATAACCCTGCTCTTTTTTATCTAACCTCAGCGTTAAGCATCATTTCGTGCCGTTGCAGTCAGTACCTCTGGCACAAACATTGGCTGCTGTCACTGTTCCAAAATCCTATTTATTTCCTTCGTTAAAATCCACGAGAACTTTGCAGTGGGGTCACAGCAGCTCAGTTGATGGCATCTTCCGGGGGAGCAGGGAGGGGGCTGTGGTCAGCACAACCCACAGCAGAGATGGAGCCTATATAAAGCTGGTCTCTTTTGGCAAACACGTTAGGATGAGCAAAAGCATCCCCAAAACTATTTAAGCTTGCTAAAATATGGAGTCACACTATATCCAAAAGCTATGGAAAAGAAATCGCAAGGAGACTTTCAGAATGTAAAAAACAAAACCCCAGCAGTTCTATCAAATGAAATATCTTCAAAAGCTTTTTCTTAATTTTTTTTTTTTTTTTTTTTCCCCCAGACATTACTGAGATGACAATCAATCAGTCTGGCTACTTCGACGTACGACATCCCACCAGAGGATTTAGCAAAAATGAAGTACTAAATTATTCAGCATTCGAGCAATGGTGTAAGGAATACGTGGCTGGAAAGGACAAACTGCAAAACAAGTGTTTTCCTCTTACTGCAATCCATACTGCTGCTTTGATGGGGCCTTCCAGGGAGAAATCCAAACATTACTTTTTGATGCACAGAACTGAGATCTCAGCTTTTTGCTGCATATTTTTAAGTCAAATTATTCCAGTACTTACATGCAGCAGAAAAATGTGCTCTGTATCTCTGAATTTAACTTAATATTTTTTTTTTTCTGTGTTTACAGCCGTCTTGCATTTGTTTTTTTAAGACTCCCCTGTTGCAAATCCCCACACTGCTAAGCTTATACAGAACGTTAAGAGAAGGCTGAGCTTTGGACACATGGACTACAGATGAAATTCATGCATAAGGCCAAGGAATCACATAGGGAACCGTGTTTGGATATACACTGCATTCACAGAACTACAAAATTAAATTTTTAAGCTTTAAAACGGCACCATTTCTTCATAAAGCTGTTTAGCTGGAAGGTATGCAAACTAGATGAGCAAACTAGGTGAGGGGTCTGGAGCACAGGCCTTATGAGGAGCGGTTGAGGGAGCTGGGATTGTTCAGCCTGGAGAAGAGGAGGCTCAGGGGAGACCTTATAGCTCTCTATAACTTCCTGAAGGGAGGTTGTGGTGAGCTGGGGGTCAGCCTCTTCTCTCGTGTAATCAGTGATAGAACTAGAGGGAATGGTTTCAAGCTGCGCCAGGGGAGGTTCAGGCTGGACATTAGGAAGTATTACTACTCGGAAAGGGTAGTCAGGCATTGGAATGCACTGCCCAGGGAGGTGGTGGAGTCACCGACCATGGGAGTGTTCAAGAAACGTTTGGATGTTGTGTTGAGGGGTATGATTTAGCTGGGAAGTATTGGTAATGGTTGGACTGGATGATCTTCTAGGTCTTTTCCAACCTCGATAATTCTGTGATTCTGTAGATCTGATTTACGTGCTCCAAGGATAGCTCAGATGCATTTTGAGTATGCAGAAATACATCAGCTGCACTATTTACCTTCTTTAAGTCTTTTTCAAGATTCATAACCATTATCTTTAATGTCTTGCAAAATATAGGTCCCCTTCAGGTCTGGAAGGACGCTACAGAAAAGTTGGAGAGGGATTCCTTATAAGGGCATGTAGTGACAGGACAATGGGAAATGGCTTTCAACTGGAAGAGGGTATATATTTAGACTAGATATTAGGAAGAAATTCTGTACTGTGAGGGTGGTGAGACACTGGAACAGGTTGTCCAGTGGATTCCCCATCCCTGGAAGCATTCAAAGCCAGGCTGGATGGGGCTTTGAGAGCAACCTGGTCTAGACGGAAGTGCTCCTGCCTGTAGCAGGTGGGTTGGAAGCAGATGACCTTAAAGGCTCCTTCCAACCCAAACCGTTCTGTGATTCTATGAACACAAGCCCATTAACTGTATCACAACAGCCAAAAGCACAGTGATCAGATGAGTACTATTCCACACATTTCATACAATTTTTATGTATAGCTCAAGGCGTCAAAGTTGCATATCAAGCCTTGAAACACAGGCAGAAAATGGTAACTCTGGAATTCATACAGAGCTGGTGCTACAAAATGTTAGAGCAGACACCTGACAAAATGGAAACTGCTGTTTGCCACTGCATGCCTCTCAGGGCCGAAGTATCAGATAGCATCAAAATAACTCATTAAGAATGATAAATTTATTCTTAAGTTCCCACATCTTTATTCTAACACTGAATCTTTTAATTTCCTTCAGGCAGCTGCACTAAAACCCTAAAACGTTCTGAGAGGCTGAACAACACGCTCTGGGCATCACGGTTTATTAACTCATGATGGAAGGTATGCTGCTCATCCAAGTCTTTGATCACTGGTAATGATTTTTACTTATCTTTCACATGTTTATCGCAAATTTCTACACAGGAGGGAGAAAACTCAAATGGAGACAAACATTCACGATTCAAATGACAAGACATCAACTCCAACTAATTTAATATCGGAACCTATTTTTAAAACACAGTTCTTGAAACTTCAGTACTGGGCATGTTTTTGGGTGCTAGTCACAGAGCAAGCAAGAATTATGCACTGACAGTAGATGTTAATACTCATTTAAAGCTATTTTCACAATGAGCTGATGGCGCAGTCTGTTGAGCAGGACTTGAGGTGTTCTGCCCCATTTAGAAGCAGATTAAACATTCAAATCTTCACCTCCACTCTGCCATTATGACAAAAGGCTGTCAGAATTCTAAATCTCTTATTTTTTCCCTCATTAAAACACTAGAAACCAGAATATAATTCTGACAGATTCAGCCTTCATACAGCCACCTAAATGGGCAGCTGTGTTCAAAATAAACCAAAGTTATCAAAATTAAAATCTATAACATTAATTTACATTTAATCATTTATTTCTTTCCCCCACAGTTTTTCCTAATGCATTTAAAGAATATTTTGAGGACAGAATGTTTGTAAAGCCAACTCAACCATTCGGCAGTAAAACTGACCTGCAGAAAACGTGCTGTAAAATAAGTAATTTCAGACTGAAACCTTACAGTGCTGAATTAATGGACCACAGGCAATCTTGATTTTGCCGCTGCTCAACTTCAGAGCGGTTTATAGAGATTTTAGCACACATCTCCTTTCCCTGGATGGGACAGCAGTGGAACTGGAAATCCTTGACCTGTTGCACAAACCCAAGAGTCCAGACGTCAACATCCAAAGGTTGTTAACCTTTTCTTCTGTGGGTTGACATATTTCGCTGGAAGATTTTATGCACTTCCCCTCTAGAAGAATGGTGAGACCCACCAGATCTGCTCCAGACTGGAAGTGTCTAGCGGCAATTATTTCCATCACTCCCCCATTTCAACTCCATTCCATTCACTCTTGCCTGTCCTAGCCAGGTTGGGGTCCTCACTAGACCATTATACTTGCTGAAAGATCCCACACTCTATTTCATAACGGCTCTTTACAGCCTACGTTCCAGACAGTTTTCATCTTCTCTAAGATTCAAAGAGAATCCCCAGGTCTAGCTCCTGCTTTCCTGTGACATTAATGTCAGTCCTCACTCAATCTCTTAGTGGGATTGCTGTCAGTCATATCAGATTCTTGGTCGAGTCTACCTGCCTTCCCTCATCAAACATTTTCTCTCTTCTACAGTCAAACTGGACAGCTGCTTCTCTTGTCTGAATGCCTGCAAAGAGGTATTCAATTCAAGCAAGAAAAAGAAAATTGCTTTTATTCCTAAAGGCAGCCTACTTTCAAAGAGCTATTACAGGGAGTATTGCAAGGCTACAATTGATGGGAGTGGCTCATTTGCTTAGTACAACTGGGACAAGGACATGATTGTCAATGCTAGGTGGAATGAGGGGGAGTAACATGCAACAGAAATAAACTGCTTAGTCAGAAGAAACTACCAGCCAATCTTTAGAATCTATCAGCAATAATTACCCATAATTTGGCTGAAGTAAAGGCCCAAGATCATCTCTGCTTCTGCCTCTGCATTTTATAAAGAGACAGGCTTGACATCATAGTGGCCTCTTTTAAGACTGGCACTAATTAACTTAAAACTGAACCTTTCAATAGCAAAAAAAACCCCCACAAAACAACAACAGGGAACCCCAACAACTACCTTCCCTCAGTACAGATGTAAACACAAGGCAGGCCAACATCAGACAAATCCTTTTTATTTTTTCTTTTGCCAGTTGTTATAGGTGAATGAAAGTCTAAAACCATTAAGCTGTTAGTTCTTCTCAAAGGATGTTCTTCAAAGTAGTAGCCCACATACAAAATACATCTTAGCATGTATTACAATGAAAAAGTGTTGACAAATTCACAGTTCGTATTTCATTTTACTCAAGAATAAAGTACCAGTAAAGATACACATTTGCTCTACGGAGCCTTACTGCAAGCTCCTTGCTCTCACTAAGAAGTACTTACTCTCGCAGACAATCCCACTCAGACCAGTGCTACTTTTCCTTAGATGATCCATTAAACTACTCAGGCAGTAAGAGCTGTGAATGGGATTTGCAATCTGTTAGGAGTACATATGAAGAGGATGGTCTGTATTTATGAAGCAAATGCTGGAAAACAACAGAATGACAACTCCTTTACAATAAACGCAGACAGTACAACTGGCATACGTTGAAATTCTAAGGCAACAATACTGGACCAGCATATGAAACTGTACTGCAGAGACCAAGCTTAAGTAGTGTTTTCTTCTGCAGAGCAGTCGTACTCTGATTTTTCTTTAATTTAAATTTATTAAGAGGTAGCAATACGGAATGCCAATATTGCCACCAGATAAGTTATGTATTCAGTTTGTGCATTGAAAAAAAATCCTTTATGACAATATGTAATGCCTTGTTTGAGTAGTATACTCCATGTTCAGGGACGTCTATCTAGTAATACTTATGTATATTAAAAATACATGTGCACACTTCTGCAGACTTACAATGTAACATCTTTTCATTGGTAACTATAAAAATGCAGTTTCACACTGCTACCATACACCAGGACTCCTACAGTAGTACAGAGAACATACACATCTCTTACCTAGAACCGGTAATACTGTGCATTGTGCAAATTGTCCAGTCCCTTCTGAGCAGCAGTTAAAAGAAAATTTGAGGATATCAAAATACAGATTTAAATAATTTACTCTTAAAAACACTCATATTTATAGCCTCTTACAGAAAATAAACAATTCATCTGATTATCAGATATGTCCTCAGCTTTTCCAGTTCCAAGGTATACACAGGTCTCCATCCTGCAGTACAGAGTAGAAATGTGAAATGCAAAGGTGCATGCCTTGTAGGTACGGTAATGATTCTTGCAGCAGTCGCTTACAACAATCTATCATCTGTGCGCTGGTGACGCTGGGCTCCTTATACAGCCGATCCAAAGAAAACTTCTCAGCAGAACTATCTATCAGCTCTTTTTCTGTAATCATCATCCTAGCAAATAAAGACAGCATAAAAAATTAGAACTTCTACAAATATTAAACCTAAGAAAAAAATAAGCTAGACTACACGTGCTTCCAAGACTATGTGCAGCAGTGTGCCCACATGCTTCAAAGCCCGCAGAATCATTGTTTTTTACTAACCAGGTGGTCAGAAAAATACCAAGAAGAAAAGCCCTGCGAGGCTCCATTTTTAATACGAGATAGAAATACTCAGATAACCACGAAAGTACAAGCTTCAAGAGTAAAATCATATTAGTAACTACCCCGCCTTCTTAACTAAGACCAGAGATCTCTGCTTGTGTTAAAAAAAAAAACACACAATGGGTGTCAGGCACAGTCATCTTGCATTAAATGTGTGATTAACTTACTAATTGCAGAAGCATACAGAATACTGAAACAGTAGCTTACAGACTTTTTTTTTTTTTTTTAACATTCACCCCAGACAAACAGTAGTAAGGCCGCATGACAAATTCAGGCTTCTCAGAAATAAAGTGAATCTGCAGAATCTAGCATCTCTGAAACTGTGGATCGCACGATCTGGATGCAGTGCGAGTTCAGCAAGACTGTAGCTCAGGCACTGTGCCACATTAACACAGCTACACCTCTTCCAGAGTCAGCTGGTGATCAGAACAGCACACTGCTACACACTGAGTTTAAAGGCCCCCACATCTCCTGCCTGGCTCTGGGCTGGACCGGACCTGGAAACACAGAGGGACTGTAGGGTAGTGCTGCTGTTTGGTCAGCTTGGATTCAGCTAGGTCTGATAGCGTCAGCAGCATCAGAGGTGAGGTGACTCTCTACTTATTTCAGTGAGGCTCCAGATTCCAGACTGGTGCTACCCCTCATCCAAGAAGTACTACTGTGAGAGAAGCCCCAAACTAAGTATGGTCACAGCTATTCAGACTATTGAACTTGCATGAAATGTCTGCTGAAGGGGCTCAACACCACTCTTCATCTGATGCGAGTGAAGGAGCTGCTTGCATTTGCACAGCACTGCACATTCTCTGACACCTGTGAGCCAAGCTTTCCCCTTCTGTGAAGCCTCAAGATCCCTTAAGGATATCAAATTAGCTGCACACAGTGAGAAATGCAGGCTTATTTTTACTTGCTTCCACAAAGATGCTTAGACCTCAATAAAACACAATATAAAACAGACACTATGCAAAAGTGAAGAAGTGGATTCATATAAAATCCTGCATAACTGACATTATTCACGCAGGTAACACAATTTTGTAAAAGAGTAGCATCCAAACTCTCCAGCACATCAAGCCATAAAGAATTCCAGCTACACTATGCCATTTACTGCATGTAAAACATTCATCTGCTCGTGCAAAATATATCCAGGGCATCTCAAAATACTTTCCTTTCTCTCAGATTCCCTTTAACAACCACGGGAGGTTAAGGAGAATCAGAAGTACAGAATGAATTCTGTTCAAGGAAGGATTAAATGGAAAAGGAATTTCCAGATTCAGTAAGATGATAACAACAGAGAAATATCACATATCCACGCACACACAAAAAAGAAAAGCTGATAAACACAGAATAACTGTTTTGTATTACCTATAGAACAAGAACAAGAGTGCCAAAAGAAATGATCAGGTTGCAGGTCTATAAAATAAAGGATATCTCACTCCTCCTTCAACATGCATGGCAAACATAATCCAACTGTACAGTTTGCTGCCACAGGATACGCTGGAGCCACAAAGCATAAGCTGGCTCAAAAAAATAATTAGAAAGTTAAGGGAGGGAAGAAAGATCTAGTGAATGCTCCTAACATGAGATAGTGCTTCCAGCCTCAAGTGTTTAGTCAAGTACAGACTGTCAGAGACTGGAGAGGAGTACAAAGAACACCATAATTTTGCCCCATTCATACAGCCTTTCCAGAAACTAAAAGATGATGGGGTTTCAAGAGACCTTTGGTATGACCAAGTATAGCTGTTTTCAACTATTTCATGCAAACCAGCAACCATCCAACAGATGCAAGAGCGGAGATACTTAGCTTTGCCTCTTACAACACAGCTGCCTACATTTCTTTCACTGATAACCTGAAGATGTCATTTTTCCTGGGTAGTCTTGATGATGTGGAGTAGCATGAGGGTTTCAGGGGGAGTGTGTTACCAGATGCAAGTGCGTACATTTGCTACAACATCCCTCTCGACCTCCACAGACACACTTTTCCATCTGTCAAATACAGGCAGCTGGATAGAGCACCATTCAGCGGTTATCACTTAAATGGCAAAAATAACCAACCTTCAGAGTTGTGCCTGGATTATGGAAAACTCCAGTAAGCCTCCATGCTTTACCAAAGTCCATCTCACACAAGATCCACTGCCTTGGGAGGATTCATAACTGAGCCAGAACCATAAAGCCTTCAGTAAGGCTCATTCCTAAAATAACCTTCAGAGCACATGCTAGGTCTACACATCATAGACATGCTCACGACAAAGTGTGATGTTTCAACAATTCATTAAAGGCTTTCTAAAGCAGAAAAATAAACTTGCACTAACAACCTGTGAAAGGGCAGTACCACTCAGTTACACATCACAGAATCACAGAATCGCAGGGGTTGGAAGGGACCTCCAGAGATCGAGTCCAACCCCCCTGCCAAAGCAGGTTCCCTACAGCAGGTCACACAGGTAGGCGTCCAGGTGGGTCTTGAATATCTCCCGAGAAGGAGACTCCACAACCCCCCTGGGCAGCCTGTTCCAGTGCTCCGTCACCCTCACCGTATAGAAGTTCTTGCGCACATTCGTGCGGAACTTCCTATGCTCCAGTTTCTGGCCGCTTCCCCTTGTCCTGTCTCCACACACTGCAGAAAAGAGTCTGACCTCGCCACTTTGCCCCCCACACCTTAGATATTTATAGACCTGGATCAGGCCCCCTCTCAGTCTTCTATCACAGTCTATCTTCTATCTCGGGCTCCATCACAGTGTTTTCTTCAAAATAAAATCTCCACTTAGCGCTCTTAATCCTCAAAGGCACATACAGCATATAAGGTCAGCAACAAAAGTACAGGTGTGCAGGATTAACATTAGTTCCATGACATATAGTAAGTAAGTGCTGGTACTGTGACTCCCTATATCCATCCCTCTTCTCAATAGCATCTGTGAAAAAGTACCAAGGAGGTATTTTTCCCATCATTCTAATCCCAGTTTTCCCTTGTTATGCACTAATCTTTTCCCCAACTGAGTAACAACTAGAAATAACAATTCTCTTGTCAGACTCAGCTGTTTTTACTGTTTTCTTGTCACTGTGGAAATAAGTAGTAGAAATTTGTTGATTTTTTTATTCAATAACAAGGACTCTTTCAGTGGGGAAGGAGGGAAAGGGTGGAAAAGGGGAAAGCTTCTTCTTTAGGGGCATTGTAAAATAAATTAAAAACCCAAACAAACAAAAAAACAAACAAAAAAAACCCACACAGGCAAAAATCCTCTATTTCTGAGTAAATGACAAACTATTTCTACAGCGCGAAGGACAGTCATTTCCTAACAAATGTCTGTGTTCACAGCATACTTCAATTTTCAACTCAGTAAAGCTGATAGGTAAAGTTTTGCTTTACAAACAGAAGTTGCTTTTCCACCAGAAGAGCAAAAATGCTATCCTCAAAGTCTCAGCACTGCTACAAGTAAGAAACATGGTGTGCAAAGATTTTCATGAACAAAAATGTATTGAGATATAAACACTTACTCTTCCCTTCTTTTCAGATTCTCTCTTGCTTCCTGTGCTTTGGCAATAATAAACCATCGAAGGGTTGCCGGATCACAGACTGTTGGGATTGTGAAGTGTCCAAATTCATGTAAGCTTGGTGTGTATCTATCACTGCAATAAAACGTGATGGAAATGAAGATTTTTTTTTTTCCATGTAATTACTTGCATGAATTACTTACAAAACTGATTCTGAACATAAGAGTAAGATTATCAATAGGCAATCAGAATAGTAGGTAAAAAAAATAATCAAGTTTGGTTCATAAGAATACATAAACATCATACACAAGTACTTCAATTGCATTTCATAAGCAACACAGTCAACAGTATTAAGAAGTATACATACTTGGCATCATTATATATAAATAAATGTTGCTCTGACAGCACAAAACCTTTGATTTAACCCAACACAACAACATAAGAAAAACCTCCAACCTTGACTCCAACCTGAATGAAATATGCATAATTTCCTTCAGCCTGACTCTTTCCCTAACCCACGTAAAGGCACACAAAACCTTTAAAAATAAGACTGATACACTGAAAATCTGAAATTATTGTTAGTCTTCTTCTTAGTGAAAGGAATAATCAGTGGAACAACAACAACAACAAAAAGTAAAAGCTCCAGATGAAATAAATCTTTCCTGCAAATACTCACCTTTCTAGAATCATTTGCAAGCCTCTCAGACTCTGTGGATGAAAAGGCAGTCGACTGTCAAGTAGTTTGTTATAGAAGGAGTCCAGAGTGTCATAGTACTCTTCCAGAGTCAAGAGGGGCTGCAGCTCTTCTACATATATTACTTTTATGCCCCCCAGAAGTTGGCTTATCCGATCTTCCAAGAACAGCAGCCTTTCCTGAAGTTTATAATAATTTGGCAGTCTCTCAAAAATCTGTGTGGACACACACACAATAGCTTCTTATGTTACCAAGCATACAACTCAATTTTAAGAAATGAAAAAATTAACGAGACACTGAACAATGCAAAAAAGAAAAAAAAAGAACAAACCACAAACAAACAAACACCAAACAAGAAAAAACCCCACCACCCATAAAAAACATGGGAAACAGCAATCAAGGAATATATTAAAAAAAAAAAAAAAAAGAAAGAGAAATATTGTATTATATATTTTGGGTTGAGATATAATGGAAAAGTTCCTAAGTATTTTCAGTATTTACACTATAAATGTACCAGTGGATGCCCTTTATCTCTATGTATACAGAATTAACAGTACCAGATCTAAAGCAAATTATAATCTAAGGCCTACACAAAACATGTATCTACCATACACTATCATCAAGAGCGTCTGTGCCATCCTAATTTATATATCAATTCCCCAAAAAGAAGAGAGTCTGCGTCAATGGGACCAGTTCTTTCCAATGACTTGGCTAATAACATAGTTTATCTGGAGTCTGGAGGAGAATCATAGAATCACAGAATTACAAGGTTGGAAAGGACCTACAAGACCATCTAGTCCAACCATCCTCCCATCACCATTGCTACCACAAGCCACTAAACCATCTCTCGTAGCTCCTCATCCAGACGCCTCTTGAAACACTGCCAGGGATGGTGACTCCACCACCTCCCTGGGGGAAGGAGGGAAGGAAAGAACCAGATACCTAATTTACAAACCTCTAGCAGAAAAGATTAAGATGTGATCAGACTTGTGAGCCAAGACATAGAAGGTTGGTGACAGAGAGAAGGCTGTAAGAAGAAAGTCTGTCATAGTCACCACATACCATCTACCCAGTTATTAGCAGAACACAGTTTTTCATTAAAAAACAAAACAAAACTGCTGGGACAATTAAGTGATTTCAGAATAACCTCCTTATAAATATGAGAGAGTAGTAGAATACAAGCAGCTTTTGGCCAGTTAGAAAGAAGAAACATTTATCTCATTAAGGAACGGATTGGCTTTTTTTCCCCCCCATATTAGAAAAATACTTGTATTCCAGTGACTATCAATGCAAATCTCAGAGTAGAAAGCTTTGCATTCAATTCTAGTTTCTCACTTTATTAAGTTCATAAATCATTCCATGTTAAGAAAACACGGCTTATCATCTCCCTCAGTGAAATGTACAGGCAAAAATCCAAATCGCCACCAGAGAAAACTTTGGGATTGAGTGCTCAGTTTTCACATTATAACTGATTGGAACGCAGAAATAAAATATCCTCATATTCTAGGTGGGTGAAATTTCCAACTACGAAATTCCTCTAATTATCTCCCTTACATGGAAATATTTTTTGATAGAACTATCGCTAGCATTTTAATGATCAAGATTCAGGAAAATTTCCTTAAAGTGACGTGCATTCACATACAATGCTTTATTATATAGGATGCCAGAAAGTTTGCTGAATCTGAACACAAACAACAGCAGAATTCGCATATTCACTGAAGATAAATTCCTGCAACACCTCTGTCATCTGCCTAAAAGAACAAAGTGAAGATATGGAGTTGGTTAGCAGCCACTGACTGAATAGATCCCTTCACAACTCCATTTATGTTCCATTTACATCAACAATCAGAAAAGAATTCCTAAATCCTTCATGGGAAAGAGCTCTTTATAGATGAAGAAATATTCTGCCAGTGCTTATTGCACTTATTACTTATAGACTGGAACAATGCATAACTTATTGGTGTTATTTATATTTAATCAGTGATGAGACCAGTTTGTTAGTAGAAGCAGCAGTAAAGATCTGTCAAAGATTGCTGTTAGTAAGATAAGATTAAATTTAGGATGTGATGTAGAAGGTTATGCTAAATGTAGCAGCCACGTTTTTTCCTTTAAATTACTCATCAGTAATCAGCAACAATATTTTGGTTATAGTTTAAAAAAGGATGTCATAACATCAGACAATAGCACTTGCTCTGAAACCTTACTTTGGTCCAGTGATGGTGAACATCCATGGTCCCCAGCATTACGTGGCCTGCCGCACTCATACCTGAGCGGTCTGTGAAAACCACCGTGCGTCCTAAAGATAAAAGAAAGCTCCTTACTAATTTTCATTATTGCCGCCATTCGCACAATTATGTAAGATCTAGGCATGCTACTAACGTGTCACAAGTAACACATTTTCTTAGCACAAACAAAATGAGTAGTTGCTTTCTTTATTCTCAAAATCCAAAAAAGTGATCCTTGAAAACTCTAGTTCAACAATTTTCCATACAAACCTTCACTAGCTTTTGCTTTCTCCCTGTTTAAACAGACAGATCCAGCAGACTTTTAGTTAACTGGACTTTTTTCTTAGGAAGACAATTTTTCAATATAGAAAATATCAGCAAACAGTGCCTTCAAATAATCTGTACAAATAACATATACCCAAAGAAATACATGCTGTATACTTAAGGTATACAGAAATACAGTAAAGGTCGAAGAACTATTAGCATAACCATTCAACATTACTTCCACAAAGTTCTCTGCAGCATGCAAGCCATCAGAAATGTCTTCCTATTCGTTTTTTGTTTGTTTTTAAGATAGAACAGAAATAACATAAAAGAGTCGGAGCGTATGTGTATTTCTTTTTAAGTACAAAAATTCTTAAGTATTCTTCAGGGTAATTGCACATGCAACTATTTATCAAAATAAGCTTCCAAAAGAAGTCTTCTGTATAAGGTATTCATCTACAAGACCAGGTTTAATAAGAAGATTTGGAATATAACCAAGCAAAAGACAAAACATAAACATAACATAAATAAAAACACTTCATTACCATAAAACAAATAGATGACAATTTGTAAGCTATGCAGCATGAACGCTAAATGACTGTAACTGTCTAAAATCCCTAAATAAAATGCTGCATGCCAATTAAGCCAGGATTCTTGAGATCAAAAGAGCAGGTATAGTCTTCATAAAAAAATCATAATGGACAACTGTAAAAAAAGGGTTATAAATTCACTTTTGATGTTGCACTCTCCAAGAACTACAAAGCTGAGACTGAAATAATTAATTAGGAATTTCTAGGATAGAAAAAACAGACAAAAAATTGAATATAATGGCTTCCAATCCTGAGACCAGTTATTATTCTTCAAGTGTTTAGATGGCAAAGGCAGACAATTATGTTAAAAAAGTATCTGTGGGAGAAACAAAGCTTCTCTGGAACTCATCTCTCAACCTAAGCATACTGACATTTGAGCCTGCTCTATATCCAAAATCCTTATGAAAGTGCAACGCTGACTACAGGACATCTAGTCCATCCTCTTACTCCAAGGTGAGATCAACTGCATCTGTGTAGTTACTGACGAGTATTTATTAACCATAGAATGGCCTGGGTTGAAAAGGACCACAATGATCATCGAGTTTCAACCCCCCTGCTATGTGCAGGGTTGCGAACCACCAGACCAGGCTGCCCAGAGCCACATCCAGCCTGGCCTTGAATACCTCCAGGGATGAGATATCCACAACCTCTTTGGGCAACCTGTTCCAGTGCGTCACCACCCTCTGTGTGAAAAATTTCCTCCTATATCTAACCTAAATCTCCTCTGTCTTAGTTTAAAACCATTCCCTCTTGTCCTATCACTGTCCACCCTTGTAAACAGTCATTAAGCAGTAAACATATGAAGTTATTAAGTATATTACTGAAGATTTTAAAAATAGAGACTATAACAGGCTCCCAAGACCCCTCCTGTATGTTACATCCTTAGCATGTGTATGTAAAAAAGCTAATTTGAAATCTGATACAGTTTAAATCTATTATTTATTTATTGTCCTACTCACTTCACATCTTTTCACAAAGGATTAAATGAACTCCTAAATGAAAACCACTCAAAACCGAGTATCTGAATACAGGCACAAAATGTTACAATTACAGCAAAGAGCTACAGCCACAGGTCAAACAGCTGTATCAGTATGTCAGGTTTATGGAATATTTTAGTTTTTCCTGAGAAAAGACTTCAATGTAAGTATTTTATGGAAAAGATAATATCATTTTAAATGGGTTCTAGTAAGTCCTCCTTATACTGACTCTTCAGAGATTTACTAGCATTTTTGTCTTGCATCTACCAAGGGTAACAAACTGTTGTTAACCACTGCATCTTTTCAAAGACATGGGCTGGATTTTTGTTTTTACTGCTTAGACTAGTGACTTCACCTCACCCAGCTTGCATTTATTGAGAAGCAAAATGACAGGCGAGTGTAGTGAATATCATGGAAGGAATGGTCACTTCAAAAAAAAAAAAAAACAAAACAACCAGCCAGTAGCTTACAACGTAAACTCTGATCAGCTTTTCAGTAAGCCTGACAAGTTTTCCTGCAGCTATCAAAAGCAGTCGTGAAAACCAACTGAGTTCCCCTACCACAGAAGACTCAAGTTAACCTCTGAATCAATACTATATTAGGATATATGAAACAAGTAATGGAAACATACCTTTGACATTCTTTAATACTTCAGGTCTCTGTTGGACTAAGCGACCTAGACTGTGCAGCTGGCTACAGCGATGAGCAATACCCCAGCTCCTCTGCCACCTAAAGAAAAATACAACTGAGAGCATTATATTCTCAACATTATAAAAACTAAAGAAAACAAAAAGCAACAGATGAATTGAGGTGCAGATAAGAGGCATACAGCTCAAAAAAGTAACACTCTTTAACACTAATACAAGCAAAGACCGACTGAAAAGCTGTCCATGTCATATGCTATTTGAAGAGATAAAAGCTTAAACACAATTAAACAACCTTTCCTGAAGCACCAATGACAATAAATAACAACACGGGATAAAAAAGCAGAGTAAACCTGTCTAAGAGAAACAAATATAAAAGCTGGTGGACATAACAGAATTTGAAAATTGAATCTCTTGCTCAATAAGAAGGGGGTTAGCAAGTAAATAGCAACATACAACCCAGTATTTCGTTCAGTCATGCGGCATGTAGTTGCTGTTTGCACATTGTGTAACGTTTGTCTAGAGGAGCAAATACTGTGCATAAAGATGCTGTTTTTTTTTTTTTTTTTTTTTTTTGTTCTAGCTCAAAAAACTATGAGTCTAGGGGTAAGCTGCTTTTTTATAATATTCTACAGTGGAGAAATCTTTGTTTCTATTATAGTACCTTTGTTAAACCATACAGTAGCCAGGTTTTACACTGGGACTTTAATAAATGTAATTTTGACGTCTCTTCCATCACAGACATAGCAAAGCTATTAATTACATTTCAGAAAGAGTCTAAATCATAGTTGTCCCAGTATATATATGTATGTAAATACGTTCTTTATCTTCAAACCTCCGACTGTTGAAAAAATGGGAAACTGGTATTCCTATATCGTACTGGGTTTGGCTTGAATTGACTTAATTTCCTTCATAGCAGTCCTGTATCTGTTTTTTTTTTTTTTTTTTTTAAGACTGTTGACAGCACACTGATGTTTTGGCTGTTATCGCATAGTGCTGGCACAGCACTGAGGTTCTCCCTCTTTCTTCCACTCTGCCCCCATCAGCAAGTATACTGAGGATGGGCAGGACTTTTAGAGGGGATAAAGCCAGCTGATCCCAATTGACAAAAGGGATATTTCAAGACCATACGATGTTGTGCTCAGTAATAAAAGCTCAGAAAAAGGAGGAGAAGACAGAGACATTAGTAGTTATGGTGTCTGTCTTCTCAAGGAACCATTATGAATGTCGAGGTCTCAATGAATTCATTCCTTATTTTGGTTTGTTTGCACACACAGCTTTGCTTCATTCCACTTGTTAAACTTTTATACCGATCCACAGCATCTCGCTTTTGCTCTTCCTATTGTTTTCCTCCGGTCACACTGGTGGTGTATGAGTGAGGGGCTGCCTCGTGTACTTAGTTGATGGCTTTGATAAGACCACTACATCTCAGAGAAATCCGTGACTGGAAAAAAACACTCTTTGGGATGGGGCAATTGGCACTGCACTACAGCACTTAAAAAACAATTCAAACTATTATATGTCATTCTAATAACTACCTATCGTTGCCTAGCAATACCATTTTGACTTTCGGTAGCACCAGAGAGGGATATAAAAAGGTGGCTTACAGGTTTTATCTTCTCTTCAACCATCCTAAACGTACTCATGGAATAAAGTTAACAACCCCATTCTTCATTTTTCAAACCTGTAAACATCAGCATCAGACTGGAGGATCACAAGTAGCAGCCTTCTATTAACATGCTTATTTTTCAGGTTCCTGGTACTTGAATTCATTTCTAAATGATGGAAAGTTAATAACCCCTCAAAAAAACCCAACAAAAAACAATGAGTCTATACAATGAGTTACAAATGCTAGGTCTTTTTGAGTAGATTGTACCAGGAAACTTTTGTCCCACTAGAAATCTTCTGGATCAATCTTACCCAGTGCAATAATATTGTCGTACATGAGATATAGCTGTTTTGATTAAATACGACTTTAAAGCTCATGGCATGACATTACACAACACTTACCTGCTTTGACTGCCTTCATGCAGATACAATGGATGTAATCTATTACCTGATATCTGAGAGCTGGAGTTGATGAGAGAGTTCAAACTTTAAACGTTCGAGTTCTTCTCTAAGCGGCAAACTCTTCTTCAGCTTTATAACTGCACTTGCTTCGTTATCATCCAACCAGGATCTAAAAAAAGAAAAAAAAGAAAAAAAAAGAAAAAAAAAAGAAAAAAGTAGAATACTGTATTTTCTTTCATGCAAATGGTATATCTAACCAAAATAAAATGTTAGCAGTAGGAATTTGAGTTAGAAGAAGAAAGAAGTCTTTTTAAAGTAGAGGACTGAAGCTGAAACAGCTAAGCACTTTCCCTTAAAATATTAAGCAAACCTCATGGTTCTTGTTTTGGGGACTAGGCAATCGAATTAAACAGAAAGACTTTGACAACGTTACAACAATTAGATTTTGAGAGTTGTGAAAGGTGGCGAGCAGCAGATTAGTGCTGTTTATTTAGGGGAGCAGCTCCAGAACTCAGTGCTTTAACGAAGGAAATTCCCAATCGTATATCTTAAATAAACAAACAAACCCCAAAATGATCCCCATAGACTGTCAAATAGAGAAGGTGGTACTAAAGGGCCAAGTTACACAACTCCTACAGCGCTCGGATGAACACAGATTACACGGGTCAAAGTTTTACCGTTCTTTTTCCAGTAATCACAACCACCAAAATGTGACTTGCGGTGCACTTCTAAGGCTTTGAATAAACAAGCCATTCTCTTTGTAGGAGAAAGTTACTCTTTAATTTAGCCTTATACAGTATTCCAAGGGGAAAAAAAAAAAGGGAAAAAGGATGCCCAGTACCAAATGGCTAGATATTGAAACAAGACTGTTAATACATAACTGTTTGAGTCGTCTCTTGTAAATGTGAAAAAATAACTAAAAAACATTGCCTACTTGGTAAATCATGATTAACTGCTTTACGGTAGTACAAGCACAGCAGTTTTCCTTGGGAAATGCTACGAAGGACAATGGATATTTTTTGCTCTGAAGATGTTACTATCTCAGTGCTAGATTTATTTCAAATTGAACTAAGTCTCACTGTTATAAAAAAGGTTTTTGAGACAGCATTCTTAATTTGTCCTCAAAATCAGCACATGCAAACAGTTTATAAACAACTAACTTCTAAATCAAGATGCATTTAATGCAAGTTCAGTGCTTATAAATTGCTTTAATTTATGGTTGGTACCCTGAACAACACATCAGAAGCACAATGCTATGATATCTGACAACTTAAAACATTCCAACCTTAATTTTCATGTATTACCTCCTTTCATGTATTATTATCCTACAAAAAACCATAATCAAATAAAAGCCTTACATACGTTAAAGTTGTTTCCACTCTTTGGGCTTGGTCTAGTTCTTCCTCAGGATCCTTGAATCCAGTAAATGAATAGTAAGTCTTATCCCATTTGATAGGTCTGTTCAGTGTGCTTTTTGCTTCCTTATGGGGCTGAGAGTTCACGCTCAAACTCTGAATATGCTCCGTAGATAAACTGCAGGAGTTGAGAATATCTAATACTGTGCTCAGGAGATCTCGTGTGTGTAGAGTAAAACTGACCGCTCGAAAGCCTACAAAATACAAGTTTCACAAAATTAACATTATTTAATCAACACTGCTTTAAATGCTTTCACATTTCTATCACACAAGATCTAAAGCAAAGGTGCACATAGGTAGAAATTACTATCACTTTGTTTTTTTCAATATTCACCACAAAATTGAAAGCAACTGAACCTTTAAAATTGTACGTTCCCAAAACCATAAACATTTTTAAGCAACTGAATGATTGGATAAATTGGAAACCTAGCCACAGATGCAGTAAAACCCATGAGAAAGTGCTTTTGCCTTAGCAGTGGCATAATTCCTATTAGTACTCATCATCAATTTGCATCGAATTTACTGTGGAAATGCAGCAGTGTAACAGCTCTTCACAGACTATGAAGAGAAGCTTCAGAACAGAACGTTGCACTTGCACAGTGGATAAAACTAAGGTCCAGTAGTTTGGTGTTCAGACTAATAACCCCATTAGATAGCAAGCTAGTCCTGGAGTAAAAAGCAGAAGCTTTTAAACCGTTCAATTGTTATTTTAAATAGACTGAACGCACTGCTACTATTTTCCTGAATATAGTATTATTTTGTTGTATTTTCTAGAGTCTCTCACAATTAGCTCATGTTTCTTGACCAGCAGGATACAGAACACGAAACTCCTTTGTTAGATAAGGCATACTGATACACAAGAGACAAATACGGATAACAAAATTAATCAAAACCTGTATTTGAAATGTGGCAATGTTGTCTGTATTCTCAAAGCTAAGAGTCCACATGGCAAATTCAAACTTCAGTTATTAACAGAGCTTCTGATTTCAGAACAAATTCCTGCTGATCCTATGAGCACCCTGATACTGAGTACTACACAATGCCTTCAATAAAAACAAGCACCCTGCTGTAGTTCCAGTTAAACACAAATAGTGGTACTAAAAGCACTATAACTATAATTGACAACTATGTTTTTCACTTCATCGTGCTGTCACTTGATCTCAACCTCAAATTCTCATTCTTGCAATGCTTTTTCAAGCTCAAATTGTTTAATTACTTGAGACAGTCTTAGCTGGTCTCATCTAATGCACATTTTCATGGTTTGACAGGATTTTATTGAGTTGAAAAGTCATTGTGAGTGCACACAGTTAAGGAATGGTCTTTCTGAAAGAATTTTAATACAGGAAGATACGTTCTGCATGATATAAAAGCACCTGAAGTACTGAAGGATTCTTGAACATTAGAAGAGTTTGGTTCTCTTTCTCTTACATAAAAGGTAAGCTGAGTTGGCTTAAAGGAGTGAAACCCTGGTTTCTGCAGATTCTCCAAGTAGCCATTTAACCTCTTCAAAGAGTTTTCATTTACTGCCTGTTAAAAAAAAATAAATAATAATAACAACAAATGTCGCCAGTTCTCATCTAAATGTCCTCAGTCTCACATGTAGAATTTGTTTCTACCATCTGCCAGTTGCTCTTACTGAATAGTCATACAGTTCATACTTTCAGCATAAACAAATTATTATTTTGCACGAATTCACTGCATGATGTACATACTTGCACATTCTTGCACAAACTTCATTTTTACGGCTCTTGTGCCTAAAAAAAAAAAAATCAACTGATTTCAAATATAAGTATAGCCTTTCAAACAGTAAGTATTATAAATTAGACCGGAAGAATTTAGTCTGGAAAGGAGGAGGCTCAGAGGAGACCTCATTGCCCTCTACAGCTTCCTGAAGGGAGGTTGTGATGAGGAGGGGTTTGGCCTCTTCACCCAGGCAACAAACAGGACTCAAGGAAATGGCCACAAGTTGTGACAGAGGAGGTTTAGATTAGATGTAAGGAAGAACTTTTTCTATCAGAGTGGTCAGACACTGGAATGGCCTGCCCAGGGAGGTGGTGGAGTTGCTGGCCCTGGCAGTGTTCAAGAGGCGTCTGGATGAGGAGCTACGAGAGATGGTTTAGTGGCTTATGGTAGTAATGGTGATGGGAGGATGGTTGAGCTAGATGGCCTTGTAGGTCCTTTCCAACCTTGTGATTCTGTGATTCTAATTTCATATTTTCATCACAACTAAACAGAAAATATAACCCATAAATTAAAAAAAAAGAAAAAAGTTTATTTTTAACAAGAATAGAAGCCTTAAAAAAAAACCAGTGCATGCTTTTGCTCTTTTGTAACAACTATATTCGGCCCCAGTGCTTTCTCTACTCTGACAGCACAGAAAACAGATCACTCCCATCTTTGTCATATGTCACATTTACAAAGAAAGCCCACTGCAAGATTTTTACCCTCTCTTTGGGATGCTGGCCAAAGAAATCTGGATGCACAGCAAAGTAGAAAGGTTTGAGAGCATGGATGGCATCGGCTCCTGACAGAGTTCTTGACTGAATAATGCACTGTAGCAATATCTTCTCCAGACATAACCTAACAAAGTAATAAAATGTTTATGTATGATGCAACCAACCACACGACAAGCTGATATAAATTACGTTAGAATGTAACAGAATGAAGCAAACATACTCCGTTGCAAATATAATCATTTAAAAGTGTTATTAGAAGTCTGAGGGCTGGATTTTTTTTACCCTTGGGACTCACCATGCTGCATTAATATGGAGCAAACCTAATAGGTTCCAGACACAGTGGATGCTAATGGCTGATTAAAGACATTTAAGCACAATAACATTTTCCTCTAAAGCAGGCTCAAATGCTAATTTCCCAGTCTTGTAGTTAGAATGATAAAGACTGGCTTTAGTGGTACTTTTTGCAGACATTCCTGAAGCTGCTGCTAAAAACCAACCCTTACATACTTTTGAATCTACAAGTTAAAACCACAGCCCTCCCATTTTTGTTCCAAGCAGTACCAAAGAATATTAAGTTTTACCCATAAATAATCAAAAAAGTTCTGCATTTGAGGACCATATGGCCATGACAATTCTGAAACAAATTCAATCTCATTTCCCAAAAATACCCTTTTAAAGGCATCTAGTAAAAGATTACAATACTTTTTTGTCCTTTCATCTTCATGGAAAGAGAAGAAAGCAAGGACAAAAAGGAATTTCAGTGGTACAAAAAGGCGACTGTAACAGAAGACCAAAACAGAAGGAAGAAGTCCCGAATTGAGAACCACCACTATTTCCTACCATGACTCAAACCTGATATCCAAGCAGCGTGTTAACCATAGTATATGTAAAAATGCAGGAATAGGCATAGTGTAAATATTTAGTAATACTTCTCCCTTACCTGATTTAACAAATTCAACTGGCCAATCATTCCCTGTGTGATTAACATTCATTTAGCGTGCACCTCAAAAGAGTAGGGATTCTGCTCTGTTAAGCAACACAGTACCGTTTCACTCGTCACAGTACCATCCATTCGGAGGACTACAAGCCCCAGTAAGAAAAGAGAAGGCAAGGAAGAGACAAAGCTGCTTCCAATTCACATAAAACAGTAACTACGTAATAGTATAATAGTAAGCAAGACCATTTGTACAAAGACCTATTCACTCAACATCCTATACCAAATAATAATCCTGGGCACAGAAACACGTGAGACTATTTTCTGATTGCTCTTGTTAATTCAAAAAGCACCCCCCAAGGCCCTAAATCTCTGCTCAGACAATAAGCAGTCTCTCTCCTACAGAGAAATGTTAAATAGCAACAGTTGAGTTGTCAAGCAGATGCTATGACCCTTACTTTACCTTTCTTCAGTCTACCTTTCCAGCTCTTCAATTAGAAATGTGAAAGCAGTTAAAGCTAATGGTTCCTGCCTCTAAGAGGAAGGCAAATATTTAACTAGCAGGTCTTAAAAGTCAGCCTGCTGAAAACAGGAAAAGTTTTTGTAGAAAAGTGGGAAGGAAAACTTGTGATGTAAGAAGACTGATGAATTTTTCGACTGTTTTGACTAAAGACGATTTTTGAGAGCGTAGATTAAATGGAAGATAGAATCACATCATTTAACATGGGCAAAAATTTCTACCTCTTTGCTAGTAGCATCTGAGAAAGACTCCCAAGAATAGTGCCCTGTTACCAGCTAGGACTGAATTAATTTCCTTCCTAGTACCTGGTATAGTTCTGTGTATAGGATATTTCAGCTCCTCATGCTGCCCTAAAAAAAAGGGGCTGGGAAGGGGTGTGCACAGATAGCTGGAAGGGGACAGAAACAGGACATGTGACCCAAACTTGCTAAGGGGTTATTGCATAGCATGTTGTGTTGTGCTGAACTATAAAACTGGGGAAACTGCTGCTCAGAGACTCACTGGGCATTAGTAAGTGGGTGGTGAGCAACTGCATCACTTGTTTTGTATATTCATCTATTGTTATTATTTTCTTTTTCTGCCCTATTAACTGTCTTCACCTCCTTCTTTTTTCCACCTTGTGGAAAACCCACAAGTTTTCCCTTGATGCTGATCTTCTACCCAACCTCGCTGTGGGGGGAGAGAGTAAACAGCTGCATGGCGCTGAGCTCACTGCTGGGTTAAACCACTTTTGGCGCCCATTGTGGAGCCTGAAGGTTGAAGTAACAACAGATCTGACAAGAGCCTGTTGAAACAAAATTGCAATAAGCATTACATTAGTTTAATACTTGGTTACAATGTTGATCCTTTTCCTCTCAACGTTGTGCTTGTTCTCACAGTCACATTATGAACACCCTACTTGCTGTCTGCGCTCCCTCTTGCGCTGTTTACTATCTCACACTGTTACTGTATAACATTGACCTACGTTAAAATTACCAGTTGTGAGATTAACCTGGTATTTGTATTCTGCACTGCCATCATCTCTGTACTTGGGGAACCATCTCCTGGAAACCATTAATAATTACACTCTTTACTATGTGTTGTGTTTTAACCCAGCAGACAGCTCAGCACACACAGCCTTTCACTCAATCCCCAACAAGTGGGATGGGGAATAGAATCGTAAGAAGGTAAAACCTGTGGGCTGATATAAAGACAGTTTAATAGGACCAGAAAGAAAAACAAAACAACACACAAAAAAAAGCCCACCAAGAATATACAGAACAGGTGGTGCACAATGCAATTGTTCACTATCTGATGGCTGATACTAAGTTAGTTTCTGAGCAGTGACCCTGTCCCAGACAACTTGCCCCAGTTTTACAGTTCAGCACCGTACCAAAGTGGCCTCCCTTTGGCCAGTTTAGGTGAGCTGTCCCAGCTGTGTCCCCTCCCAGCTCCTTGCACGCCCCAGACCTGTCACTGGCAGGACAGCATGTGAAGCTGAAATGTCCTTGGCTTCGTGCAGCAGTGCTCAGCAACAAATTAAAATATCACTACATTATTGATGTTGTTTTTCTCCCAGAGCCAAAACTTCGCATCATTCTAGCCACTATGAAGAGAATCAACTATTCCAGCTGAAAACAGGACAATATCCACCCCTTACTCCATATCATTTACATCATGCTCAGGCCCCACATTTTCCCATACATTCCAATTAGTTACTGACACCCTTCTTGCCTTCTGATACATATGCACAGTACAGTTCCCAAAGACTGAGCCATCTCTCTAAAATGTCCACTGATCTTGTTTTGCCCATCACTGGGCTCGACCTGTTGTAACAGTCCTTCAGGTCAGTAGGGAGGATGTATGGTGCTGGACTGCTGCATGCTGAAGCCAGCTCCGGTTCCATCAGAACTCCTTCTTCGTTAATGTGGGTGATTCTTAGAAAGCATTGAGCAACCACAATAGTGATAACATAAAGCATTCCATAGCAATTAACTTCATAGAATTCAAATTGTTGGCTGTTCTCACCCAACATCAAATCCCCCTGAGGTACACAGAAGGATGGGGACACCTGGTACATCATTCACTAAGTGTATCCTGGTCCTCGAGCAAAAGTAATCCCACAGATGGGTTTGCCTTTGCTCAAGGCAAGAATAACCCAGACTGTCTTACCCAGCATGTTTTTCCTTCTACAGTACGTAAGAGCTTTGACTGGGCAGAGCCAGCTCAACTGTCAGACCCTGAGTGTTGACTAACAAGGTGGCTTTTGCTAAACATGCATCCCATGTTTCAATGTCCCAGCACCCAGTTTTAAACAGATTATTGTATCACTTTATCTTACCAGAGGTTGGTACATGATAGAGGATGTGACATATCCGCTCAATGCCATGCTCTTTGACCCCGGTGTCTATGAGGTTACTTCAGAAATGAGCCTTGTTGCCTGACATAGTTCTTTCTAGGATGCCACGCTGCCCCAAGACTTTCTTTTCAAGACCCAGGATAGTGTTTTGGGCAGTATCATGGGGCATGGGATATGTTTCCAACCAACCAATGGTTGCTTCCACAATTTTAAGTACATGGCACTTGTCATGGCACGTTTGTGAGAGTGTGAAATAATCAACCCACTAGGCCTTCCTAGGTTTATATTTCAGCCATTGTCCTCCATACCAGGGAAGCAGTGTCCATTTGGATTCCTTTATTGAAGTACACATTTCATATTCACGGAAATCCTGTGCAACAGTGTCCATGATCAAGTTTACCCCTTGATCTCGAGCCCACCTACACACTGCATCTCCTCCTTGATGACCTGAGGTGTCCATAGGCCCACTGAGCTAAAAATAATTCACCTTTCCGGTGCCAGTTCAGATCCTAGCAGCCCAATCCATCTGCTGGTTACTTCTATGTTCCTCAGTGGCACAACTCTTGGGTACAACACTGCGTGCTGTTGACCACTAGGGCCTTACACTCTACACTCCAATCTGAATTAAAAGCCTCTTCATTAACATAAGAACTAAAACCACACATCTAATCTGCCTGAGAAACTGCCCACTGGAAACCAGAGCAGTCATTTTCTTGGAAGAACCCCCTTCTGAGCTTGCTTGTCCTCACAATCCACACATCCCTGTCTCTAAGGTCAAAGTAGATTTCCCATCCCATTTCTGCATATCCTCTCCATGGTCATGCAGGTAAAATCCCAGAGTAGTATATGGTGTGTACCCACTATAACCTTCCTCTTGAGTAGAGGAATGTTTTTTTTTGCACACCATCTCTCTTGCCCTGAAGAACTGTCATGACAGGTGGAGCCCAAAGTTATAGACTAAATGAACTCCACAGACATTTTAGAGGGATGACCTGCAGCCTATGGGCCTATATACAGCCTATGTATCTGCGCACATACACATCAAAAGACATGATGTAAATTATGTGGAATGCTGGGTGGATATTCAAGCTGATACCAGGACAATAGAGTTAATTTTCTTCCTAGTTGCTGGCATGGTTCTGTGTTTTGGATTTAGGATGAGAATAAAGTCAATAATACACTGATGTTTTAGTTGCTGCTGAGCAGTCAAGGACATTTCAGCTTCTTGTACTGCCCTGCCAGCAAGGAGCCTGGAGGTGCGCAAGGAGCTGGGAGGGGACAGAAGCAGGACAGCTGACCCAAACTGGCCACAGGGATATATTCCACACCATATGGTGTCATGCTGAACAACAAAACCGGGGTGAGTATGCCAAGGGACTGTCACTAAGTGGGGGCTGGCTGGGCATCGGTCAGCAGAGGGATTAGCAATTGCATTCTGCATTATTTACTTCTTTTATTATTTTTTTCTCCTCCTTTTTTGTCCTATTAAACTGTCTGTATCTCAACCCACCAGTTTTACCATTCTTTTCCCCCATCCCACTGGAAGGGAGCAAGTCATAGGCTGCGTGGTGCTGAGCTGTCTCCCAGGTTAAACTACAACAAGTAGCCATCATCTTCTTATTCATAATATCAGGAAGAACTGAAGAAGTACTATGGTAATATCATGCTTTTATGGAGTGCAAAAGCTCTTAACAACAAGAAAGTGCCACAACTGCTCCGTGACAAAGGAAAAAGCTTTATCTGCCTTGGCAAGAAAGGAAGCAGAGCACCCTGGATGAAAAGTCCACTTCATACGCATTACTATTTTGGATCCAGAAATACAAAACCAATTACCTCACTGAGGGAAAAAAAAACAGCAGTTCTCTGGATATTTTTCTTTTGCAGAAAGTGGATACAAAGCTGTAAAAAAATTCTTTCCAGCAAAGGCAAGAAAACCCAAAACCCAAGTAAATCCGATCAGTTATTTATGTGATGGCAGCTTTTGATTAACAGCCAGTTACGAAACCCACATCCTACTGTAGGTGCAGCTACCAAGAGGAAGAAGGGGGTTTGTTTCTCTCTTCATCTTGCTTGTACGCTATTTCCCATATCCATTCTCCAGCTATGCTGCACACTGCTTTCTGTAGTTAGGAAAAAAAAGTTCCAATGTACCTGGAAACTATTCATCACTTCCATCTGGTATTCCATACAAGAAAAATGGCCAAGTACGGACAACTTCATTTTCCTTGTTTTGTATCTAAACAACACTGTCGTCCTAGTAGGAAGGCTCAGGATTCCAGCCAAAAGTCTATTTTGAACTTGCTTAAAAGAGAAACGCTCAAAGGCCAAAATTAGTCTGCGTGACAGAAGGATGAATTCACTCACTGAAGGTGAAAGACAGAACTCTGAGGCATCCTTCAAGCAAAGTGACAAAATAAATTAATTAAAATGGATGTAGAGAGAGAAAATGCAAGAGAGATGCTTATGGCTTCTTGCAGAAACAACAAATTATTCCAATTGCTTCATTCCAATTTAAAGAGCAGAGAAAGGCTTTGTGTTAAAATCAAGGTCACAACCACTTTGAGGACAGCCGTCCCTACACCATGAAAGATATGAAACACAATCTCTACCAGAACACACTGTGCAATCACGCTCTAGGGTAGATTTAATTTATTGATTGAATCATTCCCTTCAGCTCTCCTTTCACTTTTTCTTCACATCTCTCTCAAGCTTAATTTTTTGCTTATAGTTTTGGCACTGACAAACCGTTAAATTAAGCTCGCTACTATGGATATATTAACACACTATTAAACTCTGAGCTTTAACAACTCAGTAATATAGTGGATACCACACTCAGGTTTAGAGTAGCATTTTCTCATAACCAGGCAATTCTAAAGCCTTTGCTTTGTCTAGAGCATTTTTGACTACTCACTTCAGAACAAGATTATAGATTTTCGGGATTTTCAACTGTGCACACTCTACTGATAACCTCAGGCTGCACAGACAAAAAAGCCAACGAAATAAGCACTAAGTAAACAACAACAAGAAAACAGCCCATCAATTTTGCATACATGCAAATCATAAGCAAGCTTGAACATATGCCAATTAAGTCAGCAACACTTCTTACCTTCTCACAACTCTCAAACAGCAAAACATCTCAGCAACTCAATGCTCTGGAAAACTTTCATCCATCCAATCACTTAAAGGGAAAAGAAAAGAGCCCCATTTAGTAGCGGACATCAGCATTTCTGCCCATTATTTATCAGTGCATGCTCTACATTCGAGATGGTAACTTTTAAAGTCAGACAAGCAGTACATAATAGAGAACTCAAGTTTCACATAAAAAAATGTTTCCTCTTTTCTCTGCAAACAGTGGATCTTACCAACATTAAGAGTTCCTACTGTGTTTTGATTTGAAGATGAGTATTTAAAGATGTTCCAGAGAGAGAAAATAAAATCCTTACCAATTCTGTATTGCACGTGCTTCCTACTTCTGTTCTTAAGAAAAAATAACACGTTTCAAGCATTAGCACACCTCAGCTAATGAAATTCCATGTTATTTTCAGTCCGCTAAGTTCAAAACTTTACAAATGAGTGTGTTTTAAAATGTACATGCCAAGTATTTTATGGGACCACAATATAAAGCCAAAGGGAAAGACTTGTAGAATAGCACCTGGAAGCATTTTGAGAAGTTTGAAAACAATGATTTCTGGACTACACACCCATAACTGAGCATTTTCAAACAGAAGACAAACCACTCACACATCAGACTGCAACCACACACCTAATAATCATTAGGGATTATGATCCTGAGTGGCAATGTTTTCTTCCCGAGTTTTCAGTGCACTTCTGAGAATACTTTTCTTCACACTTTTCAAAGTAGAGTGCATCCAGTATGTATGCTATTTTGAAGCACTTGGGAGCAAGTTATTATCTGAGAAACGCCATCCCTACTTGCTATATAGCAGGATGGTAATCGTGACTACTGTGCAAAACAACTCAGCTTTTATGAGCGCATCTTACTGACACAAAAACACATCATAAAGACTACATGACCACATATTTCGAGCAGGAGGTAAACACATGCTGAGCTAAAACCTCCCCTGTTTATAAATCCTGTCTCTTGATTTCCAGCCAGGTGGGCCCGACACCAACCCTTTCATTTCTAGTATCCCTAACAACAGCCCTAAGCCATAAACTACACTAAGCACATTAACAAGCTCTCTGGAAATAAAACACTTTTCTGCCCCTGTGCTTTTAGCTACAAGGATTTGGACAGAGGACAGAAAAATACCAAGAACCTCACTAATGGTTGCTGGCACTTTATATAACCAAACAAAAGCATCATTGTTTCTTGCTTGAAATGCTCTAAGAGAGGCTCAAGAATTGTTACAGATCTTAAAGTTTTGTGCTTTTATGCCAGTTCCTTCTTCGCCCCACCTCACGTACACGCCAGCTACCAGAAAACAAGATATTAATTACACGGCGGTCGTTCTGACAAAGCCTTTACCAACCTTACACTGTGCGTTACCACTTCGACACTGCAACCACGGCCGTTAACTGGGGTGTTTACCCGCGCCGGATTCTCGCGGCAGCGTGAAGAAGACCATACATAAACGAGAGAGATGACCACATTCGGAAAACAGGTTCCAGCAGCACTCATACGCTCACTGAGAAAAGCAAGCTACAGCAACCCAACCGCCGCTATTTTTCAGGACTCCAACAGCTCGGCCGAAGGCACCCCGCGGTCCAGCCGCAAACGAGCACGTAAGGACGGGCACGGCCGGGCACGGGGTGCAGCCCCCCCGGCGGTAGAGCGCTGCTCGCGACAAGGACGGGACCTCCCGCCCGGCGCTCCCAGCGCAGTGCCGTCAGAGCGCGCGGCGACGCGACGGACAGAACCGAGCCCCGCCGCTCCGGGCCCGCCGAGCAGCCCCCTCCCACACAGAGGACGCCGAGCCCCCGGCCTCAGCCCCGCTCACCGCCGCGGCCGGACAGCTCCGCCGCCCTCCGTCCGCCGCCAGCCGGGGCTCGGCCCCCATCGCCAGGCGCTGCCCGCGGCCCCGGAAGCGGCGGATGGGGGCGGGGCACGGCGGTGGGCGAGGGGATTCCCGCCGTGGGCGGGGCCAGCGCGCGCATGCGCTCTCATTCCGCCGCTAGGCTCCGTCCCCTCGCGTTCAGGGGGCGCCCGCGCGAGCGCGGCCGTTTCCCTCCCAGGGCTGTGGGGGAGCGGGCGCGCTGGGCGATGGCGTCGCGCTGCGGTCCAACACCTGCCCGCGCCCAGAGTGACGCGGTAAGGACTGGCCGCGGGTACCGCCACAGTCAGTGTTAATACATACCTGACAGTAGGTTACGGCCTTCAGGTCTTTACGTGTGCAAAACTCGGACACATCTTTAAGTAAACTCACTAAAAAAAAACTTTTTTTTTTTTTTTTTTCTTCCTACAGAAAGAACTGTAGTATTGGTGCTGGCATTGAACGTTCTCACAAAATGCTTTAATTCTGGGTGAGGGGAAACACACAGAAGAGCCAATGGTTTCGTACCTGACCCATAAAAAGCAGCAACCACTCCCATAAACCTGACTAATAATCCCGCATCTGTTCCTCACCCGTTTCATCCCGTAACACAATATGCAAAGACACTGAGCCTTTTAACTTGCAACATGCCTACAGATGCTATGCTTTCCCTTGGAGAAATACTCCTGAAATCAGAGATCACCAAAATACACCATGACCACAAAAGACCTCCCTCAGATGCTGCTCATGGAAAGACACGCTGCTTGCTCCACACATCAACTAATGATCACAATATTCTGGTGCGAGGGATGGAGGTTCCAATAAAACATGCCCCAGTAACAGAGATGAGGGTGAAAGTAAACGTTCTGATTTTCATTTCTTTCTCTGTCTGTTTCCGGGTATATCAGAGGTCACATTGCAGAACAGGAAAAATATGGATAAAATAGACTTGGGTTCTATCCAAGTTTGAACTGATGTAACATAAAGGTAAATAAATCAGGATATGATTAGTCTATTTATTTCAATATATTTGTAACATATACTGCTTTAGTCAGCCTATGTTGTAGGATTAATCTGACACATAGGCCTTTTTAATACCCATGCTTGATAGCATGTGAGGCAACAGCCTCAAGTTGCACCAGGGGAGGTTCAGGTTGGATGTTAGGAAGAGTATCTTCTCAGAGAGAGCGGTGAGGCAGTGTCACAGGCTGCCCAGGGAGGTGGTGCAGTCACCGGTCCTGGAGGAGTTCCAGAACCGTGTGGATGTGGCACGGAGGGATGCGGTTTAGTGGTACAGTGGTGATGGGTTTAATCGATCAATTAGGTGATCTCAGTGGTCTTTCCAACCTTAATGATTGTATGATTAGATTTGCCTTCAGCAATTAAGTCTTACTTCCTTACATGGAAATTTAATCCCATAGAATGAAAGATAAATCAGGATATGTTTGCAACATATCTTGTTTTAGTCAGCCTAAGCTGTAGGACTGATCTGACCAACAGATATTTCTAATACTCGTATTTGTCCTTAGTCCCTGTATCTTTGTGTCTTTTGGTCCCAGACTGATAGCAACAAACTCTTTACCTTTGCATTTTTTAGTTACTGTTCTGCTCTCACTTGTGCTTCCAGAGAGATGATCCACAACTGCTTGAACGCTGCCAGTGAAAAGCCATCCTCAGGAGATGAGAGGTGGCTGCCCCTGCCCTGCAGGGGGAACTGAATGAGAGCCACCTGAGAGCAGTTCTGGAAAGATGTTTGAGTAAGAAACCTGCATTCTCAAGTCCTTTCATCTGCTCATCTATTTATTTACTTAATGGTTCTGGACATCAAAGGTTCGAACAATAAACCTTTTCAGTTGTCCTGTCCTTTGAGTCATTCATTCAACAGTGAAATCTCAGATGGAATCTGTATTTTGTCTCTCAAAAGGAAGTGGAAGCAATGGTTCGAACATCATTTAATGGTTTTCTGTGAGAACCGAGCTCCAGATTCTCAGCTTAGGAGTCACACAAACTCCAAAGCATTGTTTCATTCCACTTTTGAGTGCTTTTCTCAAAAAAAAATCCCCACAGAAAATAGGTAACTTTTTTTTTTTTTCTTTTAATATAGTGTGCATCACAAATTCAAAGGCTTGTAAGCTTTCAAAAGCACACTGTTACACAAACTTGTTCCATCCCCCCAAATTCTCTAACTGCACACTGCAACAGAACCTCACTGCTGGGGAAAGAAGAGGAGAACCATCTATTGCTGCAGAGTGTAAGAACAAAGAGAGATTAACTGTTAGGGAGTGCAGCTATTTGTGTACAACCCATTGCATTTATGAGCAGAAAAGGCTAAAAAGAGGACTGACAAGGCTTAGGAACTGCCTGTAGCTCAGTGAAGCTTTAAATCAACAGTCTCACAACCCTTGGGGGATTTGCATAATATTCACAATGTGCAGCACGTTTTTGCCTCCCAATTGAAGCCATTGGTTACACAAGCAAATTGGTTGCATGATTATGCAAATGGAAAAATACATTTAATTGATTCAACAGAAAAGTGTGCTGTTTGTTTCACCTGGGATTTCCTTGAACTCAGGAAGGGAAAATATAAACTGGGAGAGATGAGCAGCAGGTGATGCTGCCAGATACCTGCTCCATTGTGCAAATCCAGGACAACGACCTTCTTCCCCCATCCTTCTGAGTACAGGAACGAATTCTGACTTTTAGCCCAAAGTCTCACCATTGATTATGAACGCTGCCACCACATTCAGTGGGACTAGCAATATGGCTTTATTTGGCCTCAATCTCCTCCATGGGCTTGGCTTGCATGTTCTCCGTGACACTCTGCAGGAACAGAGTGCAGGCGTGTGTGCATGTCAGCAGAAAGGTTGTGGGTCCGTAAAAGCACATGAGTGCTCCATACATTCAGATGATTTCTATAAAGTGACACACACATTTCTGCATGGAAAGTGTGGTTTTCCACAGATAAAATTAAGATGTGAAAGTATCTGACTTGCTCTCTGCTCCTACCAGAAGGAAACTCTGAACTACTGCAATAAAGTAGCTACAGACAGTAACAGAGCCTTTTTCTCATTGACCCTTTATTTCTACCCTGATCCTCAGCCTGAAGACAGTCAAGCAGTGCTTTCAGATTCTCCAGCCCCATTACACCCAGTGGCACAGAAGCTCTGAGGCCAAAAGCGTCACTATTATGTTTTGATACTCATCACAATACAGGTCATTTTGGAAGAGTTATGCAGAACGGGTAAGACAGAAAAACGTAGACTTGAGATGTGCAACAAAGCAGGCAAAGATGCAAAATACAAGAATGTAAAAGGAAAACAATGTGAATTAGTTACAGCTCTACCGATACACAGACATATTTTCTTAAGCTGAGGAGTACTGCATTCATATTCTGGTAATTAAAAGTCTGATCACAACAGCAGAGAAATTTCAAGTTAGTGTTTCTCCTCATGTAAAAGCCCCACTAACATCCTATTGGAATTCTACCGTGAGCTGAGCACAGCACACAGGTCTGTCCACTACATCCTCTGCTCCAGGCTGCACAGAGAACTGGAAGCTGGCCATACCCACACCTGGGAGCTTCAGGCACACTTACTCATGAGCATTTGCTACATCGTCTGCTACGGCATGGGGAAAAACTGCACAGTCTGACTCATTTCACACATTCTTAACCTCCTCACACAGCATATCATACTGCAGATCCTTGCAGTACTTGGTAAACTCTTCACTTCTACTCTGCCATTGGCTTATTCTCTGGCACATGTATGAATACTAATTACATGGATATGGATGGAATTCAGTATTTCAATGACAACGCTGATTCACAGATGTTTTGGATATTTCACACAAAGAATAAAACATTTATTAACATCTCAACAGTTCCTCCAAAATGACCCTGCCTCCCCTCTTCTTCTACAATATGGAACGCCGTATAAACCAACCAGCTTCTATTCCCAACTTCTCACTTCCATCAAAGATGTGGGTTTTAAAATACTCTCAAAACCCTCAAGGCTTTGAAACAAAATTGTGCCAAGTCTCCCAAACAACATCATTCTGTTTGAGTTGTCAGAGACTGTCCACACCCACAAAAGTAATATTTCCAAAAGCATACACTGTCATTTCTCATACATACATTTCTCATATGTTGTAACTAAGAACGTATTGCAGAAGCACAGCTTTTCTGGATGGAGATACTAAGTGCAGCATAGGATTCTTTTATCCGCATTTCTCTCTTCCCATCTGCAAAAAAGTCCACATTTTCTCTCTCGCATGGGGGTAAAGAAGTCTAATAAAGGAGCTGCTTTATTTCTAACACAGAGGTTCTTGCATCTAATAAGAAACAGTAACTTATACCCGGGGAAAAGAAAATAGATGGGTACTGTCTACGGTAGCTGACCTGGCAAAACTGTATCATTTCTGTTGTACCTAACTTTATGCTTTGGAACATTTCCTCATCCTTACAGGCTCCATTCCATTCTGCACTGGAGTTCTGCTCACCCATTACGTCTTATTTAGCAATGGAGTTTCTGCTGCCAAAACGGTCCTGAGAATGTTGGGCAACAAACCTTTCTGAAGCTCTGATACACATCAAAAAGACCAGATTTGTACGGTATTCCAAGTGGACTCAAAAAGAGTGAAGGGGAAGACTTACTTAAACCTGCTTCAATTGTCTACTTGTTCATCTGGGTGACTGAGAAATAAACTGCATTAACAGAAAGCTGGATTCTGATGCATCAGTTACATTTTCATGACTTCTAAGCAATGATGTGGGGAGCATGCATTGCCTGTTAACGTAAGACACGACTGAGATTGCATCACATCAGCTGAAGATGACACTCAGAAGATGGACACAAAACACAGCATAAACTTTGCACACTTCCGAGCTAAGCTACAATGTCAAAGACTAACCTCTGAAACACACAGGAACTCAAAGACCATTCTTTCTCTCATCTGAAGAACATTCGTTTTCTCATCTGAAAACTGATCACTTCTAAGTCAGGCATATCTAACGTGGTAAATGATTTTGAAGTTATTTCACTTTTGCTGCTTTTTAATGGATTTCTGGAAAAACGAACTGAAGGTCTAAGGGGCACATGCACACCCGGTGCCTCATGCTTTACTCTGGCAACAAGATTACAAAACCCTTACAAATAACGCTTTTTGTTCTTTTCACTTCTGACAGATGCTGATTTCTAGACAAATTTCACCCAATTATTCTGAAGAACTTACACAGTCAGAAAAAGTCATCTTTTTAACCGATTCTACAGTGCTGAAATTGTAATAGGATTTAACGCCAGTGCCAAGCATTTTATGAACTAGAAATTGCAAGGATGTATGAAACATGCTCAAGCCCAAAGGATTCCTCATGTTTGGCATGCGATC
Organism: Alectoris magna; assembly: GCA_030625065.1. Lineage (NCBI taxonomy): Eukaryota > Metazoa > Chordata > Aves > Galliformes > Phasianidae > Alectoris > Alectoris magna. The sequence goes on along the minus strand of CM060561.1, from coordinate 108,897,270 downwards.
ATCTGTGGAATAAAGACGTGCCAAGCGACATGCCTGTGTTTCCGCAAGACTACAACTTATTCCTTAAGTAACCCAGCCAAGGTTAAATAACATACTCATGACATTGTCACCTAGTATGCGCTGCAACTCCCACATCAACCAATATTCTTTAGAAGCAAAACAACCTCATTGCGGTGCTGCATTTCCCCGTGTGCCAAATTAGCTGAAGAACGTAACCGAGGTGTAATCAGAACAGATCTTCTGATGAGCACAATTCCCACAGTTACAACGTTGCCCTGGACAGCACTATTTTCCCAATCATTTGATCACATTTAAAACTGAAAGCGGTTCTTGTTCTCAGATGCATGCAAGATACACACGCATCTTGTTTTACAGGACATTCCTATTCACAGTTTCATACCTCGATGCTGAGTCAACCAATCCCATAAAATACATTATAGGCACAACCCAACAACAGTGCTTCACGGCTTATGGACGAGAGGCAGAAGTAACAAAACAAGTCTTTATCTAATGGAACGCAGTCTCACAGGGAGGGGAACAAAACAAAAACAACAAAAACACACTGAAATTTCATATCGTTATATTCCCACCAAAAAGAATCAAATAAAATGGTGTCGAGTACTTCCCAAAGAATTGCCAAAAATGTTACGTCTCCTTTATGGAAGGAGTTAGCGTTTGGACTGCGCCCTTCCCCACAGCTTAACTACAACACCACAACCCGTGTACTGAGATATGAACCCACCCTGGCTTTGAGAATACACATTCAGACAGGAAACACAGGCCAGCATCACTCTGCAACAACTGTTTTTCTGCTACACGTATGAAAAACAAAACCAAAAACACAAACCGTTCTTTAACCAGGTTGGAAAAGAAGGATTCGAATAAGTTTAGAAACAAGGATTCTCTTTCTCAGCCAAGAGAGAAGAATATCTCTTCTTAGTTACACGTCCACACAGCTAAGTACAACAAAAGAAGGTACGTATCTGACCACACACCTTTTAAGTATGATCTGAAAACTCTGAGTAGTGGCTCCGGGACTTTGAATATCACTGGCATTTGAAACGAGGAATAATTCAATGGCCAACAGCATCTCAACCTCAGACACGTAAAAAGGAACCGGCAATATTTTGTGACGTAAGTTTCCCTGCAGCGGTGGGTAGCAACCCAATGATAAAGCAGCTGAGAAGAAAGGCAAACAGGAAGAAATTAGGATAACCAATACCGAACGTGGATCTGCTTTCTGCCTTACGTGCCTAAGAACGTGGGAAAAAACCCACAAAATCTCCATTACTCAGGAAATGGCGTGATTTGAGAAGACAACAAAAACTATTTACTGCCAGCAATCACTGCTGTAAAACATCACCTTTAACAACAAATAGCAATAACTAAAGCCTCCAACAGGAGCACAGAGAGATCTAGTCTGCCTAGGTGGACATGTGATGAAGGCGATGAGCATTTTAAACATTCCAAAGTTTGCATTCTGCAATTTTGAAATTGATCATTTAATTTAATTAGAAGTAGATTTATTTTGTGCCAAGCAGTAGTCACTGCTCTGTATTTCCCAATAAACGTTCTGGTCACAAAGGAATTCCCAACACGGACATCAAATGCTCTTTGCTTCTCACAACATACACTCTCACCCATTTCAGCCCAACATACTGAGCTGTTAACGTTACCCAAAGAATAACAGAGGAGGACGTTGAAAAAGCAGCTTACTTTTGTAGTACGTTCGAGCTTTACTCCACAAACAACTTCTTCCCAAACCTGTGATTAATTCTCTAAGTAAGAAAAAATCAACAGCTATATTTCTGGAAAGCATGACGTCGACTGCAGAAGATGAGACCCCAAGGTTCTTGCTCTCAAAACAGGCATTCAACAGCTTGTTAAAAACGCTGCTGTACTGAGAAACATCCCCAGTATCTGAAATGAAAAGAGGAATATTGGCCAGCGAATTCAAACGCCATCCAAACCTACTTGCAGAATCTCTTCTCAATGCTGGGCATCAGCACGCAATGCAAGCATTTTGCAAAATGCCAAAAGGCTGAGAAAACGTACGGTAACGCATGAATCATCAAGCGGCTTGGGTTGGAAGGGACCTCAAGGATCATCAAGCCTGTCTACCTATGCACGCAGTATGTCCTATATCCAGAATTACTTTGGCCACAGCAGGCAGTTCCAACACTTCATCCTATCTCATTTTCTGCACTTCCTTCTTGAAGAAGTAAGATATAACATCAAGTAGAAAGTCCAAAGCAACAGGATTAGGGACTTATTTCATTGATACAGTGGAGGAATGCTGGTTCAAAAGAAGCAGCATCCTTCAGCATCTTGGAGAGTAATCTGTGGAAAAAACGATTTGACAACAAACCCAACGTTCTCACACACAATCACAGAACGGCCGGGGTGGGAAGGGACCTCAAGGATCAGGAAGCTCCGACCCCCGCCACAGGCAGGGCCACCAACCTCCCCATTTGATACTAGACCAGGCTGCCCAGGGCCCCATCCAACCTGGCCTTGAACACCTCCAGGGATGGGCATCCACCACCTCTCTGGGCAGCCTGGTCCAGCACCTCAACACGCTCTTAGTAAAGAACTTCCCCCTGACATCCAACCCAAATCCTTTAACCTAAAACCATTTCCCCTTGTCCTGCTGTTACCTACCCTTCCAAAAAGTTGACTCCCCTCCTGTTTATACGCTCCCTTTAGGTACTGAAAGGCAGCCAATTAGGTCACCCTGCAGCCTTCTCCTCTCCAGGCTCAACAAGCCCACACCCCTCAGCCTGTCATCGTAGGGGAGCTGCTCCAGCCCCCCGACCATCTTTGCGGCCCTCCTCGGGACCCTCTCCAACAGCTCCCTATCTTGCTTGTACTGGAGCCTCCAGACCTGGACACAGCACTCCAGATGGGGAGGAACAAGGGCAGAGCGGAGAGGCACAATCACCTCCCGGTCCCTGCTGGCCAACCCTCTCCTGATGGAGCCCAGGATGCCCTTTGCTTTCCTACCTGCAAGAGCACACTGCTGGCCACAGTCAGTTTTTCACCCACCAAGAAACACTGCATAGCTAGAAAGACTAGATAAAATGGCTAACAAGCAGGACGGGATGCTGGAGGAACCGCCTGTACGGATTAACTGCGTTGAACCCGTGGTGCAACCAGAAACACCTGATGGAGATCAGTTTGCTGACACTTGGGGCTTTTTCCTTGTTTTAGAGAACACATCCACACACAAACACTGCTGCAAACAAGGCACAGGAGAACAGCTACATCGGAAAAGAACAAAAATCAAACGGGAAGGCATTTTACCAAGGAAATCATAAGCCTCCTGTCAGGCAGAGGTGGGCTACCAGACATCGCGCTGAACCACGAGTAAATTACAAAAAACAAAAGACAAACAAATCCAAACCAGAGACAGAGCTCATCACTGACTCGGCAAGGAGGGACAACCTATCGTGACAGTTTCTTTTTACACCGTAAGCCCCGACACGAAACTCTTACTCAGGCTAGACAAGGCAGGAGCAGTTAGGGCAGTTAGGGCAGTTAGAGATGGGTGGGACGATGCACGGGGTTGCCACTGACAACAACACTGTGAAGTCACGCCGGGGTTCCGGCCACGGCAACCAGCCCACCAAACCCAAACACAACCCTTCACAGCGCTCTTGCTGCTGCAGTGCTCTGCCAGCAAAGAGAGCGGAGCAAGCGCTGTCGCTGCTGCTGCCACTCGGCCCCGCATTTGGCCATGCCTGCTTACAGCGCAGACAGAGCGGTGCCCCAGCCTGTGCCAGCCTCCCCAACGAAGGGCACCGCTCAGGACACTGGCAGCACCGCTCCAACTGTCGGCACGCTGCACCATGCCGTGACCGAGCTGTGCGTCCTGATGGTGAGGCTCACCGTTAACACCAGCCAGGTGGGCACCACGGACGCACCCAACAGCACAGGCTCGGCCATAGGCGAACAGCTGACACCCAAGCCGTCCGAACCGGTGAGACAAACTGTGAACTCTGCTGGTTGTGTGTGTGGCCCATCCAAGCGTGTGACAACTGAGCCGCACGCGGATCGCACTCAACTCGGCCAGGGGCTGGGCGACAGGGAGGGGGAACAGAATAGGCCCTGCATAACCAGGTGGACTGCACCCTAGAGTGCTGAGGGAGTTGGCGGATGTGGCTGCCAAGCCACTCTCCATCACCCTTCCACAGTCCTGGATACCAGGGAATGTCCCGCTGGACTGGAGAATGGCAAACGTGACGGCCAGTCACGAGCGGTGTCCCCCAGGGCTCCGTGCTGGGGCCCCTTCTATTTAACATCTCTATTAGTGATCTCAGTGAGGGGATTGAGTGCACCCTCAGTAAGTTTGCAGACAACACCAAGTCGGGAGGGAGTGTTCAACTGCCAGGTGGGAGAAAGGCGCTACAGAGGGACCTGGAGAGACTGAATCAATGAGCCAGGGTAAACTCTGTGAGTTTCAATAGGGCCAAGCATCGGGTCCTGCAACTTGGTCACAGCCAACCCAGGCAACCCTGCAGGCTGGGGGAGGAGTGGCTGCAAAGCTGCCTGATGGAAAGGGACCTTGGTGTACTGACGGACAGCCGGCCAGCACTGTGCCCAGGTGGCCAAGAAGGCCAACGGCATCCCGGCTTGTATCAGGAACGGTGTGGTGAGCAGGACTAGGGAAGGAATCCTGCCCCTGCACTCGGCACCGTTGAGGCCTCGCCTCCAGTACTGCGTTCAGTTTTGGGCATCTCAGTACAGGCAGGACACTCGGGTGCTGGAGCAGGTCCAAAGAAGGGCAACAAGGCTTGTGAAGGGCTTGGAGAATATGCCCTACCAGGAGCGACTAGAGGAACTGGGGCTGTTTAGCCTGGGGAAGAGGAGGCTGAGGGGAGACCTTACTGCTCTCCTCCAATACCTCAAAGGTGATTGCAGTGAGAGCGGGTCTGGTCTCTTACTCCTGACAAGTGACAGGACGAGGGGAAACGGCCTCCAGTTGCGCCAGGGGAGGTTTAGGTTGAATACCAGGAAAAATAACTTTACACAAAGGGTGCTGAAGCACTGGAATAGGCTCCCCAGGGAGGCGGTTGAGTCGCCATCCCTGAACCTGTCTAAAAACCGTTTGGATGTGGCGCTCAGGGACGGGATTCAGCGCAGGGATGTTAGAGACAGGGCAGTAAGGTTTGGTTGCGGTTGGACTTGATGAGTTTTAAGGCCATTTCCAACCTGAGCAATTCTATGATTCTATCGTTCCAGTCTCCAGAGGGAAAAGAGCCCTCGAAAGAGAAATACAATTTGAAGGGACGTTCCGTATACAGACAAGGAGATCGGCCACCAGGAAATGACAGCCAGCATCCACGTCCACCTCCGGACAGGAAGCGCAAGCGCTGCTGTCAGCGAGCGCAGAACAACGGCAGCCAAGATGAGAAAGCGGCAGAGAAAACGCAGGCTGAATTCACACCAGCAGCCAAGAGGTGCAGAGGCTTGCCCGCATTCGCAGCACCTCCGCAGACAAATAGCGTATCACCCACCAACGCAATCGGGAATGGGAATGAGCAGGCTCAGCCCAGCTGTGTTCCAGCCCCGACTTTGGCTCCCCAGCAGCAAAAAAATCAAGAAGGCCTCAGGGCAGACGCCCTCAAGGCAGCCAAGGAGGAGAAATTCCAACACCAACCTCCGCAGCAGCAACTGGCTGAGGGCAAGAAACCAGCAGGGAAGTGCAAGCGCAAAACGAAACATCTGGAAGCGCAGGGGAGGAGGAAAAGATCATTCATGGCAATGGACGACCCCTTTGCCATTGAGGATGCTGCAGATATGGTCGCCCGACCAAGGAAAAGGATGAAACTAGCAGAGCCCACATTGCACCGTGGCTCCTTCCCTGCCAAACTCTGCCAGCCGGAGCTGCACAACCAGCTGCAGCAGCTCCCCTCGCCGACAACCCTCTAGCCTGCAGAACTTCAAACGCCTGCCTGTATAAACTCTGCCTCACGTATTTGTGCGTCAGTGAAAACAACAGGTTATGTCGACCGACGACGTCATTTTCACTGCAGGGCCACAGCGGTGCATTGGTGATCCACTCTGACTCTGGGGCAAACAACAGCGCAGTGTTATTTCTAGGATTTAAAACTGCGAAACTTCTGACATTTGGCCCTTAAAAGGGCACTATAAACTGCAGCAGAAAACAAATCTCTAATCTTCACATCAACGGTAGTTTCAATTATTAGCAATTTGTTCCTTAGCACCAGTACTTTTCAGATGTATTCTCAGAACATTACAAGTCACGCCTTTCATTAACTACTATGGTACTGCAATGAACTGTAAGCGGTGGATATAAACATAGGTGCCTATATAAATGTGTATGTATTTATTTCCATGAACTTGAATAGCAAATTTAGGTGATCCATGTTGTTATAGCATGTAAGTACTTATTTCCATGAACTTGAGTAGCAAATTTAGGTGATCCATGTTGTTGCAGCGTGTATGTATTTATTTCCATAAACCCGAATAGCAAATTTAGGTGATCCATGTTGTTATAGCGTGTAAGTATTTACTTCTATGAACTTGAGTAGCAAATTTTGGTGATCCATGTTGATATAGCGTGTATGTATTTATTTCTATGAACTTGAGTAGCAAATTTAGGTGATCCATGTTGTTATAGCGTGTATGTATTTATTTCTATGAACTTGAGTAGCAAATTTAGGTGATCCATGTTGTTATAGCGTGTAAGTATTTATTTCCATAATCTTGAGTAGCAAATTTAGGTGATCCATGTTGTTATAGCGTGTATGTATTTATTTCCTTGAACTTGAATAGCAAATTTAGGTGATCCATGTTGTTATAGCGTGTATGTATTTATTTCTATGAACTTGAGTAGCAAATTTAGGTGATCCATGTTGTTATAGCGTGTATGTATTTATTTCTATGAACTTGAGTAGCAAATTTTGGTGATCCATGTTGTTATAGCGTGTAAGTATTTATTTCCATGAACTTGAGTAGCAAATTTAGGTGATCCATGTTGTTATAGCGTGTATGTATTTATTTCCATAAACTTGAATAGCAAATCTAGGTGATCCACGTTGTTAGAGAACACCTTCTACTCTTGTATATATTTCTGAGTTTCTTTTTCAGTGGGGCTGAATTCCCAAAAGCCAGTAACTTCTTATTTTGTTGAATAAAACTTTAATATTCCAAAGCTGCGTTTGCAACATGAATCTCCTGCGAGGGGGGAAGAAACACTGCAATCCTCCAAGCCTGAACTTTCTGTTACACTGAATTTCTCCTTGCTCAAAGGAAATTCACATGGGGCAGGGTCACCCTCCAAGCAGCAATCTCTGCCCTACCCCCTCCGTTACGTTCACTCCTGAACAGAACAGCGCGGACATCAGAATACTACGAAAACTTCTCTGACAGAAAGTTGTACTACTGATAATATTTCTTACACACATCAAGAAGAATGCTAACCAAAAAGGTGCATCGTATTTTCTTTCTGCTGCCCCGCGATCACTACATTCACTTAATAACAAAGATCAACTCGTCAGTTTCAGTTTAAATCTCTTAAAAATGCGATTGTTCAGATTTAAATGTCAAAATCCCGTTCCTGTCAGACAAGCCTACCTCTCAACACCCGCGTTGCTCCATCTAAACTTTCTGTTTCAAGAAAAATCTCTGCAGCATTATTAACAATTTGACATCCCGATGCTAACTTCTCCGCCCCTGTAAGTCCCTTCAGAACTGTAAAATGTATCTGCAGCTCTTGCAATTAATCCAGAACCTTCCTTCCCCAGCGTAAGGGTGAGAAGAGAAAGGGGAAAGGTCTGACAAAGCAATGATACTCACGAGCACAGACTACTCACACAAAACACAGACTGCATTTGCTGACGGATTTGCACACGTCAGCTCAGTAACACGATCCAAACTGAGGGGGAAAAAGAAAGGAACCGCACAGGAAAAATTCTAATGCACAGCAGTGGACTTTTTGATTCTGTAGGCCAGCAACCCAACATCCATTGTTTAACAGCTCCCACCACACCATTACCCATAATATTATTTCTACAGTATAATGCTCCTAGACAGCATTTCAATAAATTTTGTAATCTCTCTGTGTGTGCTCACTTTCATATATTCATATCCTTACCACCATGCATCAAAAATACGAGATAAAGGACTCTGATATTCACAAAGGGGACAACGGTCTGAAAAGCGCTTCCAGAGCTTTAGGATGTCTGAACTATTGCTATGAAAAGGCACGCAGTATGTCCTATATCCAGAATTACTTTGGCCACAGCAGGCAGTTCCAACACTTCATCCTATCTCATTTTCTGCACTTCCTTCTTGAAGAAGTAAGATATAACATCAAGTAGAAAGTCCAAAGCAACAGGATTAGGGACTTATTTCATTGATACAGTGGAGGAATGCTGGTTCAAAAGAAGCAGCATCCTTCAGCATCTTGGAGAGTAATCTGTGGAAAAAACGATTTGACAACAAACCCAACGTTCTCACACACAATCACAGAACGGCCGGGGTGGGAAGGGACCTCAAGGATCAGGAAGCTCCGACCCCCGCCACAGGCAGGGCCACCAACCTCCCCATTTGATACTAGACCAGGCTGCCCAGGGCCCCATCCAACCTGGCCTTGAACACCTCCAGGGATGGGCATCCACCACCTCTCTGGGCAGCCTGGTCCAGCACCTCAACACGCTCTTAGTAAAGAACTTCCCCCTGACATCCAACCCAAATCCTTTAACCTAAAACCATTTCCCCTTGTCCTGCTGTTACCTACCCTTCCAAAAAGTTGACTCCCCTCCTGTTTATACGCTCCCTTTAGGTACTGAAAGGCAGCCAATTAGGTCACCCTGCAGCCTTCTCCTCTCCAGGCTCAACAAGCCCACATCCCTCAGCCTGTCATCGTAGGGGAGCTGCTCCAGCCCCCCGACCATCTTTGCGGCCCTCCTCGGGACCCTCTCCAACAGCTCCCTATCTTGCTTGTACTGGAGCCTCCAGACCTGGACACAGCACTCCAGATGGGGAGGAACAAGGGCAGAGCGGAGAGGCACAATCACCTCCCGGTCCCTGCTGGCCAACCCTCTCCTGATGGAGCCCAGGATGCCCTTTGCTTTCCTACCTGCAAGAGCACACTGCTGGCCACAGTCAGTTTTTCACCCACCAAGAAACACTGCATAGCTAGAAAGACTAGATAAAATGGCTAACAAGCAGGACGGGATGCTGGAGGAACCGCCTGTACGGATTAACTGCGTTGAACCCGTGGTGCAACCAGAAATGATCCTCCCTCCCCTCTCCTTCTACAACATGAAACGCTGTATAAACCAACCAGCTTCTATTCCCAACTTCTCACTTCCATCAAAGATGTGGGTTTTAAAATACTGCAAAAGAAAGGTATCCTAAGTCAGGCATGTCCAACGTGGTAAATGATTTTGAAGTTACTTCACTTTTGCTACTTTTTAATGGGTTTTTGGAATAAGGAACTGAAGGTCTAAGGGGCACACGGATGGGACAATACCCTCACAAAACAGTAGAAATAAGACAAAAGAAAACATACTGTTTCTACAGACTACGAAGCCACGTGGAAAACCCTTCACTTAGCGAAAGTACAAACATTCAACCACAGTCTGAGATTCTCCATATAAGAGGAGAGTGCAGATCCTGTGATTCCTGTGTTGCAGTTTTTGCCCTCTGCCCCTTGTCCTGTCATTGCACACCACTGAGAAGAGCCTGGCCCCATTCATTCGACTTCTGAATTCTAGACAAACGGTTATGAAATGTCAGTCTGTTTTTCTGTACGACGAACAGTCCCAGGTCTCTCAGCCTTCGATGCTCCAGGCCCCTAATCATTTCTATGGCCTCCACGGGACTCTCTCCAGAAGACAAGTTCCGTCTTGTTTGAACTGAAGAGCCCAGAACTGGTCACTGTAATCCAGATGTGGCCCCACCAGGGCAGGGATGGGGACGATAACCTCCTACAACCTGCTGGCTACGACTCTCTTCCGTCTTCTGGACCTTATCCTAGCCATTCCATTTCAGGTCAGGTTCAGAAGAATCAGGGCAGGAAAAATTCCTTGAGGTGGGTGGTCTCAGAATACAACAGGATTGCCAGAGGGAAGAAAATAACATTTCTGCAGAGCAACACTATTGGGCCAGACTAACCCCTGGTGCAGAAAAGGGAAAGCTAAACCTGAACAAGCAAGTTTCTAGGTTGCAAGGCAAGGTTATAATGGACTCTATTCAGACAGAAGCACGCACATTTATGTGCTTCTGTCTCGAACCGAACTGCATTCTTCTAGCATGCAGTCTGAATACCTTGTATGTCTATCACTAGAAGGAAAACAATCTCTACAAACTGCGCGTACTTTGCTGTAGAAAAGCCGTAATTACCTATCACATGAAAAAGAAATCAAAAGCAACCTCCTCCGCTCTATTAACAAAGCAAACAAGAAAAAAATCCCCACACTTGCAAAGTTCAGAAGACTACAGGTCAGCACGGCACAACAAAATACTTTGATCCAGATGGGCAACTGAGAGGCATGCCGAACGAGAAGGCAAGTGGCACATCCAGCCACTAAACTACAGAAACAGTTTAATATCTAATAAATAAACGACTCGGTCTTTTCCTTCAAGTCAGGTGACTACAGTCCACTGTACCTTTATCCACTGCAGTACTCCGTGATAGGAATTCATTACGCTTATCCCAGCCCTTCCAATGGAAGTTCTGTCTGCTTCATTACACTGGGAATTTTTTTATCACTACAAAGAAAAAATACACGTTATTGTTAGTTTTACCAGTCAAAGAGCTTTAAAGAACTGACAGATCACAGCACATGCACGCATCTTCTGAAATATCAGGCAATAGGCATAATAGTTTTTTTAGTCTGACAACCACAGTTAGGGTAAAACACAACAGTTTATCCAGATACTCTTTGACCGCACTCTGGTTTAGCCATAAGATGCCTGGGCATGCAATGGCGTAGCTTATGAACATCCTCATTTCTAAAGAAAGCTGACATTTTCCGAGACCGTGAAGAAAAGATGGCAATTACAGAACCGTGTAATTGCAGGGTTTTCCAAATCATGTTATTTAACCACTCTGGAAGCATTGCTGGTTCGGTGGGACAGTGCTCTCCACTGTGGGGTTGTGCACACACAATCCACTCAGGGATGGAAAGAACAACTTTTTTTGTACCAATGTTAAGTTACATAAAATTATATCTCATCGTTTTTAATTTACATGTTTGTGCATGTTTTATAACATACATAATATATCAGTGCCGTAGCACATGTACATAATTTACAAATAAATAAACAAACACATGGTATGTTGGGGGTAAGGGTTAAAAATTTTTTTACTGACAGGTTGCCTATCAGCTTGGAGACCACTGATCTAAAGAAGTCAGACCACGTCTCAAGTCCCGCAGAAGTCTTCTGTCTGTTTCACAACCAGAAGTTGTGATAGCTGTTTTGTAACATGAAAGTCTGTGATTAGAAAGGTTGTGCCACTTCATTGAAATAAATTGTCATTGGGTCTTACTAGCTTATGCAGGTTGAAAAAGATCTAAGCCGTCCTTTATACAAACCCTTAATATCCCACTGATGCAACACTGAGCCTGTCTCCTACAGCCTCACTGGGAGGAAGGATGCAGACGAGTAAATGAAGAGGCATATGGAGGAAAGGGGGACAGACAACATGCTGTGTATTAAAAAAGGTCTATTTCTCTGGATTCACAAAGTACCTGTCTCCCCAGGACAGGTACTTAGGACTTGAGCGAAGCCCATTCAGCAATCTGTATGGTTGTCCGTACCCCTTCTCCTTTTCTGAGGTCGCATTTCTCTGTGTTACCCTGCTTATCACAGTCAATATAACAACTGGTAGTAAGGCTGTTGGTACAACGGGTTAAAGGACCCCCTTGTTGGGAAATGACATTAATATATTTTACCCTCTCATCCTCTTCCCTTTGCAGAGTTTTCCCACTCATTCTACACCCTATTTGTAAGGAGTCTTTTACAGAAATGTCATTGTCCTTACGGAAGAGTATTTCTACCTCCTCACTGTTGTTTATGGCAGTTAGAGCCATAACTTGGGTGCTGTCCTCACTTTCAGAGGCTCCAAATAGTTCATGAGGGTATGAGTATACTTCATGCTTCCATTTTTCATGTGCACAATATAGGTCTGGGAGCCTTGGAAGCACTTTGACTATTCTTAGGGCCCCGATGGGGTCCTCATTCTGGGATCCTGGACTAGCAGGGGCTGTAGGACCACAGAGACAAATTACCACAGAGACAAAGTACGGATGTTCTTAGAATTCTTTCGCATAGGGAGACTGACATTATACTAGCTGGGGCTATAGGAACACGTCTTGTTAATGTGAGAAGTCTCATACCAGCAGGATCCGTAGCCTATAGTGAGTTCCTGCCCTTCTCTCCCCCCAATTCTGTTCCCTTTTACGTCTACCTGACGACCGTCAAGACTGCCTGACCATTCGAGGGCTATTCCCCTAACTTCCACCCATTTTGTCCAGCCTCCCTGCCCCGCATTAATTGGTGTAGCATACACAAGTGTTAGAGCAAGCACTGCAAGCAGGGATAGTCTTATATCACCGGAGGTCTTTGTCCTCATGCCAGATCTCATTGCAGTCTCAGCTCGGTATCAGTAACAGGATATGCTGTCCAGCTGCCTCCTTTCACCTGCCTGACTCTCGTGTGGTGGATCCCACAATCCTACGCTGTCTAGCTTCACCGCCGTATGAGTAGTCATTATTACTAAAAACTGACCTTCCCCTTTAGCTTCCAGTGAGTCCTGTAACGCTTCACCAGGGTTTACCTGATGAACCAGACCATCTAACCCTCACGCTCGTGTTCCGAAAACAAATTTCTCAATATCCCTGAGTTGGTTTTGCAGAAATATCATATATCCTGTAAGACCTTCCTTCCCATTACTTCGCGGGGTTTGGACCTGATATGGCCTCCCATATAATATTTCAAAAGGTGACAACCTCTCCTTTGAGCGGGGTTTTGTTCTAATCCTAAGTAAGGCTAACGGTAGAGCCTTAGGCCAATCCAGCTTTGCCTCCTGTCCTATCTTAACAATCTGAATTTTAATCAGGTGGTTCATTTGTTCCACTTGTCTGCTAGACTGTGGTCGGTAGGGCATGGGCAGATACCACCAGATTCCCAGAAGATGGCAAACCTACTGCACAACCTTAGCTATAAAGTGGGGCCCACGATCTGAGGACACAGCAGCAGGGACTCCAAAGCATGGTATCACCTCATATAGAAGAGCCTTGGTTACCTCTCTTGCTTTGTTGGTCCTACAGAGGTACGCCATCCGGGCATCCTGGGAAGGTATCTGTTAATACTAAAAGATACTGGTAATCCCCTTTTCTTGGCAATTCTGGTAAGCCAATTTGCCACTACTGTCAAGGGTAATTCCCCCTCACAATTACCCCAAATGGGGTTGATTGACTTTGCCGAGGATTCACCCTTCAACAAATCTCGCACTGTTCCGTTACCTGGTAGATCGTGGTGTACAAATTTCTGGCTATTACTTTCTGACTTAGGTATTCATATAAGGCCTCTACTCCCCAGTGCCTTTTCCCATGTTCCCTCTGCATAAGCTTCCATACAACTAGGGAAGGAACTATCAACTTCCCATCTGCAGTTTTGGACCAACCTCCACTCTCCTTAGATATGACCCCTCCCAGATCTTCCATTAACTTAGAATCCTCTTTTGTATACCTCGGCATTCCCTCTTCTAGATTCTCTCCTTGTACCTGTACATCTGGCCACAGTAGTTGGATCTCAGGAGGTCCCTCTCCTGCCACCCGTTAGATTCCAAATCGGCTTGGTTGTTGCCTTTCACATTAGGGTTACTTCCTGTTTGGTATGCCTTAATTGTTACTTTTTCCAGGAGCTGTACTGCCTCCAATAGGTGGAGAATCTCAGCAGCATACTTGATACCTTTCCCTCGAGAAGTCAGAAGTCCTCTCTCTTTCCAAACAGTTCCATGCGCGTGCACGACTCTAGAGACATATTTTGAGTCTGTCCACATATTTATTGTCTTTCCTTTTGCTAATTCCTGGGCTCGGATAAGTGCAATTATTTCCGCCTTCTGGGCAGAGGTCCTGGCAGGCAATGCTGCAGACTCAACAACCTCATTTTCATTAACAATCACATACCTCACTACCCTCCGTCCCGTTAGGACATAGCTGCTCCCATCTGTATACCAGTTTTCTGCCCTTTCTTTTGGAGTCTCCTTAAGGTCCATTTGGCTGGAGTAGACATTTTCTATAGTCTCAACACAGTCAGGGATGACTGGGTCTCCCTTGTTTCCACTGAGAAAGTCAGCTAGGTTAATGACATTAGACGCCATCCAGCCATGCCAAGAAAGGTCCTCAGTTCTTTTGATGTCAGTGGTTCAGGGGTTTGGCTCTTTTCTTTCTGGTCCCAATGATCGTTCTCTGTCCATTCTGTGCACTCCTCTCAGGTTTCTGTGGCTATCAACAAATCATCTGTGTACTGCAGCAGGATACCTTCTCCCTCAGGTTGGTGCCAGAGCTCCAAGTCCTTGGCCAGGGGCATCGTGAAGATGGTAGTGCTATTTTTAAATCCCTGGGGCAAGACTGTCCAAGTTAGCTGTTTTTCTTTCTCTTGATGGATTCTCCCACTCGAAGGCAAACCACCTCTGGCTTTCAGGTGCAAGTGGGATGCAGAAGAGAGCATCCTTGAGATCCAAAACTGTAAACCAAGACAAATGCCCTCCCAGGTTGGTTAGTAAGGTATATGGATTAGCCACTAGGGGATATAAACCCTGCGTTACCTGACTGATGGCTCTCAAATCCTGTACTAACTGATATTTCCCATGTGGTTTCTGGATTGGGAGGATGGGGGTGTTATATTCAGATTCACACTCTACCATTTTGGATAAAATTATCAATGATCAGCCTGATTCCTTCCCTATCCTGTTCTCTGAGTGGATATCGTTTAACCCTTATTGGGGTAGCCTGTTCTTTTAGAGCAATCACAATGGGGAGCGCCATTTTTGCTCTCCCTGGAGTATCTGTTGCCCATACCTCAAAGGAAACTAATGGGCTTATTTCTGGGGTATCTCGTTTTCCATTTTCCCATGATTTGTGCAGGTCCCAGCAACCCGATAGATATTTCATCCCATACCTCGAGCTGCAACCTTCCTTTCTCAAATGTGATTTCTGCTCCCATTTGTTCCAATAAACCTCTACCTAATAAAGGTTTAGGCAAATTTGGTAGGTATAATAACTGATGTATTCCCCAAGTTTTACCCAATCTGATATTCACAGGTTTTGTGAAGAATGCCTTCTCAGTACGGCTGGTCGCTCCAGTAACCTGTATATAAGCAGAACTTAAAGGTAAAAGAAACTCATTTAGTACAGAATATGTTGCTCGAGTATCCACCAAAAATTCCCTTTTATGTTCCTTTTCCCCTAGCTTGAGGTTATCTGCTAGGGAAGACCGCTCTGGTCCACGCCAGCCCACTGATAAAGGGGCCAGGTTGGTGTTCCGCTGAGGCTTTCTGTTACTTTTCAGAGGATGCCTCTGCCAGTGCCCCATACTGTTTACAGAAAGCACACTGGTCTGTCTGGAGAGGGCCCCAGCCCTCTCTCTTCCTTTCCAGTCCTGTCAGAGGCAGGGGTCTAACAGCCTTTCGAATTGCTGCCACCACGGCTCTTCTTTCCCATCTAGGCATATCCTCCCCCCTGTTAGAGAATACCCACCAGACTATTTCGATAAGTCCTTCCAAATTACGTCCCTCAGGTCTCTGGATCCGCTGCAACTTTTTCCCAATCTGGGGAGCGGATTGTCCGCACTTCTAGTGCGATTTGCAATAGAACTCCCAGGAGGTGATGGCGAAATAATGCTGTCACTAGTGGGCTCCTCCCTGCTTCTGGGCGCATGGTAGAGGTCTGGAAGTTCTTTTTGTTGTGTTAATTTCAAACACCTCTGCCTGATTCTGCAAGAACAACATCTGTGAATTCCCCACGTAGGAACAACATTAACTGCAACACGGTCTTATATTTCAGAGAACTATTCAAAACCCATTTTTCTCCATCCTCCAACTTATATAACAACCACCACTGACTGCAACACTTGATCGAGGTTTTCTTCTTTAATACTCCTCCTGTTTCACTGACAAGTACTTTCCAATGAGAGAGAATACATCCCAAAGGAGCTGGAAGGGGAACATTGCCTGGCAAGGGCTTACTCATCCCCTGCCCCATTTCTAGAACACTTTACAAACAATTCTGCTTTGCCTGTTTCCGGTCACTTCCCTCACGGGAGAGTGAAATCCCGCACTCAAGGCTCCACACTCGATTCACAGCAAGGCTGCGTCTCACTCACATGTCACTCAGTGACACGCTTGCTCACTTAGTCAAAGAAAGGGGTGTGTACACAATCATGTTTCAGCAACCATTAGTCCCATTACTATTCCCGTAGCTACTCCAAGTACTGCCCAAATTATCAGATCCAAAACCCAATCATTTCCTTCAACCGCTCCCAGAGGATATACGGGTAGTTAGAGTTCTTGAGTGTGGGAGCGTCCCGCTCACAATGGCACTCTAGCCTGTAGCAGGACTTTGACCCAGAACCCCAAATCTGGGATTCAGAGGGACTCAAACCCCCTTTACCTTCGTGGGACTCTAACCCACAACCCCAAAGCCAGCGTTCAGAGGTACTCGAACCCCCCTCCTACCTTAGTCCGGAGCACAGGGCTGTGTCCATCGGGTCTCAGATCGCCTGGAAAAGGAGATCCCCAGAGAAAAGACTCAGGTGCGTGCTGGATGTCCAATGCTGGGATGACCGGTCCTCGATCGGAGAGAGTCCAATCTGGGGTGCCACAACTGACCTGCAGAACTGCACTCAGACTCACAGACGGTCCGAATGAAGGTAGTTTTAGTATTTTAAGGTGCCACAGCAGTGCATGAGGCTGACACCACCCCAACTGCGCAACTACAGGCTCTGAAGCAGACATATTTATACGACACAAAATACACAGTCATGACTCCGCGAAGCAAGAAATGCTAACTCATTCTAGACAATGGGTCATCCTACGCTAACTAAGTCCGCAAATGTCTTCTAGCTCTCTCCTCCTTCTTGGACATGCACTGTGTTCAGGTAGGTCTTTTTGAATATGACTTCCCCTGCAGTGGGTGGTCCGCTTTCTCATCTGAAAGCTTCAGACCTGGAATAAAAGCAATCACCCACCTCACAAGGTCCCATCAATAAGGAAAAGCATTTCCCCTTTCCAGCAGACTCCGTCCAAGTCCTACCCATTCCTTGTAAACCACTCCTCATCTCCTCCCCTGGAGCGAGTGTTCCTCCCTTGCCTAATTTTGTGAAATTCAAGCAAGGGGCACCACTTCTACATGTACAGGGGGCCCCCCCTGTGCAACCCCCCTGTACAAGGACAATCCCAGGGTCTCTGCCTCTGCTCAGTATCAGCTTCTCCACCCCACTACACCCAGTGGCACAGAAGCTCTGAGGCCAAAAGCGTCACTATTATGTTTTGATACTCATCACGATACAGGTCATTTTGGAAGAGTTATGCAGAACGGGTAAGACTGAAAAATGTAGACATGAGATGCGCAACAAAGCAGACAAAGATGCAAAATACAGCCAGGGAACGTAAAATGAAAATAATGTAAATTAGTTAAAGCTCTGCCTACACACAGACATATTTTCTTAAGCTGAGGAGTACAGCACTCATATTCCGGAAATTAAAAGTCTGATCACAACAGCAGAGAAATTTCAAGTTAGTGTTTCTCCTCATGTAAAAGCCCCACTAACATCCTATTGGAATTCTACCGTGAGCTGAGCACAGCACACAGGTCTGTCCACTACCTCCTCCGCTCCAGGCTGCACAGAGAACTGGAAGCTGGCCATACCCACACCTGGGAGCTTCAGGCACACTTACTCATGAGCATTTGCTACATCGTCTGCTACGGAATGGGGAAAAACTGCACAGTCTGACTCATTTCACACATTCTTAACCTCCTCACACAGCATATCATACTGCAGATCCTTGCAATACTTGGTAAACTCTTCACTTCTACTCTGCCATTGGCTTACTCTCTGGCACACCTATGAATAGTAATTACACAGATACGAATGGCATTCAGTATTTCAATGACAACACTGATTCACAGACGTTTTGGATATTACACACAAAGAATAAAACATTTATTAACATCTCAACAGTTCCTCCAAAATGACCCTCCTTCCAGACTTCGACCACAACATGAAACGCCGTATAAACCAACCAGCTTCTATTCCCAACTTCTCACTTCCATCAAAGATGTGGGTTTTAAAATACCCTCAAAACCCTCAAGGCTTTGAAACAAAATTGTGCCAAGTCTTCCAAACGACATCATTCTGTTTGAGTTGCAAGAGACTGCCCACACCCACAAAAGCAATATTTCCAAAAGCATACACTGTCATCAGTGAAAACTGAAGGAAGATTTCCATAGAGAAAAAAGGCATTTCTCATATGTTGTAACTAAGAACGTATTGCAGAAGCACAGCTTTTCTGGATGGAGATACTAAGTGCAGCATAGGATTCTTTTATCCACATTTCTCTCTTCCCATCTGCAAAAAAGTCCACATTTTATCTCCTGCATGGGGGTAAAAAAGTCTAATAAATGAGCTGCTTTATTTCTAACACAGAGGTTCTTGCATCTAATAAGATGTAACAGTAACTTATACCCAGGGAAAAGAAAATAGATGGGTACTGTCTACGGTAGCTGACCTGGCAAAACTGTATTATTTCTGTTGCACCTAACTTTATCCTTTGGAACATTTCCTCATCCTTACAGGCTCCTTTCCACTCTGCACTGCAGTTTTGCTCACCCTTTACATCTTCTTTAGCAACGGAGTTTCTGTTGCCAAAACGGTCCTGAGAATGGTGGGCAACAAACCTTTCTGAAGCTCCGATACGCATCAAAAAGACCAGATTTGTACGGTATTCCAAGTGGACTCAAAAAGAGTGAAGGAGAAGGCTTACAGTAAACCTGCTTCGATTGCCTACTTGTTCATCTGGGTGACTGAGAAATAAACTGCATTGACAGAAAGCTGGATTCTGATGCATCAGTTACATCTTCCGGACCTCCGAGCAACCATGTGGGGAGCTTGCATTGCCTGCTAATGTAAGACACGACTGAGATTGCATCACATCAGCCGAAGATGACACTCAGAAGACGGACACGAAACACTGCACAAACTTTGCACACTTCCAAGCTAAGCTACAATGTCAAACCTCTGAAATACAAAGGAACTTGTTTCTTCCTTTTTTTTCCTTCTTTTTTCCTGAGGAGGATCTAAGCAAAAATTCAGGGTTACTTATAATGGAAAAATAATGCCGTCTCAAAAACATCACGAGCTTTGAATCCCTAAGGATGACTAAGAGCATCTTGTCCTTCTGCACCTCTCAAACCTAGTGTTGGCCACATCTGGCGCCGCTTACAGAAACGGGGGACTTAGCTGAGGTTCAGATAGCTTCTGTCTAATTGCAAGCAAGATTAAAAATCCTACAAAGGATTTCACAAAAAAGTTATGAGCAAAAATGACTTCGTTTCTCGCTGCTGACTACACTGCTAGTTTAGTTGGTTGCAGTCTTCCAAAAACGCTCTCGCCATTACTACTGGAGTGGCTGGAAGAACATTCCTTTTCTCATCTGAAAACTCATCACTTCTTACCCAGCCCTTCAGCTACTAGGAGACAAAGCAGCAGATCGTTAATGGATCTGACCAAGTGGATAGCCTTGCAGATGGATCTGGATCTTGCAGAGCCATCTGGGAGAACACCAAGTGGCAGAACTCAGAGACTATTTGAATTAAGCGCCACCTGTTCCTCAGGAGAAATTCTGAGGTATGAGGCCTTAAAGAAATGGCATCTGATCGTTAGCACTGAATCTAACCTTTCCTTTTCAGAAGGAAGGCTAACGAGATCTCTGCTGAAGACCAATATGCTGCCAACCCCTCTCCTCCAAACCAAAATACATCCAAAATCCTCAACAACCATCCTGCACAATGATCATGATGACTTTGCCAATTCAGACAAAGGACACCTGCATTAATGCTGCTAGAACTGAGAAAAGACTCACGCTGCCTCAAAGGGGGGAAAGATTTTTAAAGCACGCTGGGCTTAACGCCATCTCGTGCTCACTGTCACTTAGGATAGAACAGGCTTTAAAACCTGGAAGCTTCCCTATGAAAACGAGCAGAAATTCTCAGCACAAAGATCTCTAACAGGGATGGAAAGCAGACCAAAAGCTGTACTGTCACGTTTGTGAAAGTTGATACTGGACACTACAGAAGTGGAAAGCTTGGACAAATTTCAGCTCCAACAGAAGTCCCATCAATTTGCCACTTAGTCCTTTTAGGAAGGTTGCACTAGTAAATGAAATCTGACTGAAATAACTCATGTCCTAGATACGATTCGGAAACTACAGGTAGAAAAATGAGCTCCTGAAGTAACTGGAATGCCAGAACCAGCTTGCTGGAAGCCTCCATCTCATCATCCAGTTGGCAGAAACGAAAAAGTGGTAACACCAGTTATGGGACGTGGAGGCAAAAAAACACTTGCCCCTGAGAACACCATCAAGGGAGAGGCAAGTTTTCTTTCTCAGTGAAAGGGCACAGGTATACAAATGGGAAGCCACACAGATGCTATTACCAAGACACAGCTAAACCTTCAGATGTAATCAACTCTTGGAGACTCACTGCTCTGCAAAAGAAAGGTATCCTAAGTCAGGCATGTCCAACGTGGTAAATGATTTTGAAGTTACTTCACTTTTGCTACTTTTTAATGGGTTTTTGGAATAAGGAACTGAAGGTCTGAGGGGCACACGGATGGGACAATACCCTCACAAAACAGTAGAAATAAGACAAAAGAAAACATACTGTTTCTACAGACTACGAAGCCACGTGGAAAACCCTTCACTTAGCGAAAGTACAAACACTCAACCACAGTCTGAGATTCTCCATATAAGAGGAGAGTGCAGATCCTAAGGACACAGCTAGTTCACCATCTGGTGATGCCACTAAAAAACGTCTATGTAAACTGGTACAACAACCCAGGGAGCTGCTGGGGAAAAAAATTACTCTCTGTCCTACCGCCTGCATTATCATCAATCTAAGTATTTAAAAATACAACTGAGGTTTGAAGCCTTACTCTCAGTCAGTAAGGTACAGTCTAAACACAGTGGGAAATGCCTCTGTTAGTTTTTATTAGTTTTAGCAACGATTGTTTAACCACATTCCCACGCAAGACATCAGCAATTAATGATTACTGAAACAGCCAGACCTTGCCCGCCCACTTCATATTCTCCTTAAGCCATCTTAGGGCAGACGTGAGCTCCAAGCTGTACACTTCTTCCATATTAATGTTCACTGTCGTATGCCGAAGAAAAAGCTTTGGATCAGATATACGAGCAGCCAGGATAAGTCTCTCCCTTCCCGCTTGATAGTCACTGCTATTCTTAGCTGCCTGGTCTTCACATCTGAAAGTGAATTTTCACAAACACGGAATTATGCAACATGCACACCCGGTGCCTCATGCTTTACTCTGGCAACAAGATTACAAAACCCTTACAAATAATGCTTTTTGTTCTTTTCACTTCTGACAGATGCTGATTTCTAGACAAGTTTCACCCGATTATTCTGAAGAACTTACACAGACAGAAAAAGTCATCTTTTTAACCGATTCTACAGTACTGAAATTGTAATAGGATTTAACGCCAGTGCCAAGCATTTTATGAACTAGAAATTGCAAGGATGTATGAAACATGCTCAAGCCCAAAGGATTCCTCATGTTTGGCATGCGATCATCTGTGGAATAAAGACGTGCCAAGCGACATGCCTGTGTTTCCGCAAGACTACAACTTATTCCTTAAGTAACCCAGCCAAGGTTAAAAAACA
Source organism: Alectoris magna (assembly GCA_030625065.1). Taxonomy (NCBI): domain Eukaryota; kingdom Metazoa; phylum Chordata; class Aves; order Galliformes; family Phasianidae; genus Alectoris; species Alectoris magna. The sequence continues at coordinate 108,875,332 of CM060561.1, read as the reverse complement.
TACTCATGACATTGTCACCTAGTATGCGCTGCAACTCCCACATCAACCAATATTCTTTAGAAGCAAAACAACCTCATTGCGGTGCTGCATTTCCCCGTGTGCCAAATTAGCTGAAGAACGTAACCGAGGTGTAATCAGAACAGATCTTCTGATGAGCACAATTCCCACAGTTACAACGTTGCCCTGGACAGCACTATTTTCCCCAATCATTTGATCACATTTAAAACTGAAAGCGGTTCTTGTTCTCAGACGCATGCAAGATACACACGCATCTTGTTTTACAGGACATTCCTATTCACAGTTTCATACCTCGATGCTGAATCAACCAATCCCATAAAATACATTATAGGCACAACCCAACAACAGTGCTTCACGGCTTATGGACGAGAGGCAGAAGTAACAAAACAAGTCTTTATCTAATGGAACGCAGTCTCACAGGGAGGGGAACAAAACAGAAACAACAAAAACACACTCAAATTTCATATCGTTATATTCCCACCAAAAAGAATCAAATAAAATGGTGTCGAGTACTTCCCAAAGAATTGCCAAAAATGTTACGTCTCCTTTATGGAAGGAGTTAGCGTTTGGACTGTGCCCTTTCCCACAGCTTAACTACAACACCACAACCCGTGTACTGAGATATGAACCCACCCTGGCTTTGAGAATACACATTCAGACAGGAAACACAGGCCAGCATCACTCTGCAACAACTGTTTTTCTGCTACACGTATGAAAAACAAAACCAAAAACACAAACCGTTCTTTAACCAGGTTGGAAAAGAAGGATTCGAATAAGTTTAGAAACAAAGATTCTCTTTCTCAGCCAAGAGAGAAGAACATCTCTTCTTAGTTACACGTCCACACGGCTAAGTACAACAAAAGAAGGTACGTATCTGACCACACACCTTTTCAGTATGATCTGAAAACTCTGAGTAGTGGCTCCGGGACTTTGAATATCACTGGCATTTGAAACGAGGAATAATTCAATGGCCAACAGCATCTCAACCTCAGACACGTAAAAAGGAACCGGCAATATTTTGTGACGTAAGTTTCCCTGCAGCGGTGGGTAGCAACCCAATGATAAAGCAGCTGAGAAGAAAGGCAAACAGGAAGAAATTAGGATAACCAATACCGAACGTGGATCTGCTTTCTGCCTTACGTGCCTAAGAACGTGGGAAAAAACCCACAAAATCTCCATTACTCAGGAAATGGCGTGATTTGAGAAGACAACAAAAACTATTTACTGCCAGCAATCACTGCTGTAAAACATCACCTTTAACAACAAATAGCAATAACTAAAGCCTCCAACAGGAGCACAGAGAGATCTAGTCTGCCTAGGTGGACATGTGATGAAGGCGATGAGCATTTTAAACATTCCAAAGTTTGCATTCTGCAATTCTGAAATTGATCATTTAATTTAATTAGAAGTAGATTTATTTTGTGCCAAGCAGTAGTCACTGCTCTGTATTTCCCAATAAACGTTCTGGTCACAAAGGAATTCCCAACACGGACATCAAATGCTCTTTGCTTCTCACAACGTACACTCTCACCCATTTCAGCTCAACATACTGAGCTGTTAACGTTACCCAAAGAATAACAGAGGAGGACGTTGAAAAAGCAGCTTACTTTTGTAGTACGTTCGAGCTTTACTCCACAAACAACTTCTTCCCAAACCTGTGATTAATCCTCTAAGTAAGAAAAAATCAACAGCTATATTTCTGGAAAGCATGAAGTCGACTGCAGAAGATGAGACCCCAAGGTTCTTGCTCTCAAAACAGGCATTCAACAGCTTGTTAAAAATGCCGCTGTACTGAGAAACATCCACAGTATCTGAAATGAAAAGAGGAATATTGGCCAGCGAATTCAAACGCCATCCAAACCTACTTGCAGAATCTCTTCTCAATGCTGGGCATCAGCATGCAATGCAAGCATTTTGCAAAATGCCAAAAGGCTGAGAAAACGTACGGTAACGCATGAATCATCAAGCGGCTTGGGTTGGAAGGGACCTCAAGGATCATCAAGCCTGTCTTCCTGGGGGAGCTGCTCCAGCCCCCCGACCATCTCTGTGGCCCTCTTCTGGACTCTCTCCTACAGCTCCCTGTCTTGCTTGTACTGGAGCCTCCAGACCTGGACACAGCACTCCAGATGGGGAGGAACAAGGGCAGAGCGGAGAGGCACAATCACCTCCCGGTCCCTGCTGGCCAACCCTCTCCTGATGGAGCCCAGGATGCCCTTTGCTTTCCTACCTGCAAGAGCACACTGCTGGCCACAGTCAGTTTTTCACCCACCAAGAAACACTGCATAGCTAGAAAGACTAGATAAAATGGCTAACAAGCAGGACGGGATGCTGGAGGAACCGCCTGTACGGATTAACTGCGTTGAACCCGTGGTGCAACCAGAAACACCTGATGGAGATCAGTTTGCTGACACTTGGGGCTTTTTCCTTGTTTTAGAGAACACATCCACACACAAACACTGCTGCAAACAAGGCACAGGAGAACAGCTACATCGGAAAAGAACAAAAATCAAACGGGAAGGCATTTTACCAAGGAAATCATAAGCCTCCTGTCAGGCAGAGGTGGGCTACCAGACATCGCGCTGAACCACGAGTAAATTACAAAAAACAAAAGACAAACAAATCCAAACCAGAGACAGAGCTCATCACTGACTCGGCAAGGAGGGACAACCTATCGTGACAGTTTCTTTTTACACCGTAAGCCCCGACACGAAACTCTTACTCAGGCTAGACAAGGCAGGAGCAGTTAGGGCAGTTAGGGCAGTTAGAGATGGGTGGGACGATGCACGGGGTTGCCACTGACAACAACACTGTGAAGTCACGCCGGGGTTCCGGCCACGGCAACCAGCCCACCAAACCCAAACACAACCCTTCACAGCGCTCTTGCTGCTGCAGTGCTCTGCCAGCAAAGAGAGCGGAGCAAGCGCTGTCGCTGCTGCTGCCACTCGGCCCCGCATTTGGCCATGCCTGCTTACAGCGCAGACAGAGCGGTGCCCCAGCCTGTGCCAGCCTCCCCAACGAAGGGCACCGCTCAGGACACTGGCAGCACCGCTCCAACTGTCGGCACGCTGCACCATGCCGTGACCGAGCTGTGCGTCCTGATGGTGAGGCTCACCGTTAACACCAGCCAGGTGGGCACCACGGACGCACCCAACAGCACAGGCTCGGCCATAGGCGAACAGCTGACACCCAAGCCGTCCGAACCGGTGAGACAAACTGTGAACTCTGCTGGTTGTGTGTGTGGCCCATCCAAGCGTGTGACAACTGAGCCGCACGCGGATCGCACTCAACTCGGCCAGGGGCTGGGCGACAGGGAGGGGGAACAGAATAGGCCCTGCATAACCAGGTGGACTGCACCCTAGAGTGCTGAGGGAGTTGGCGGATGTGGCTGCCAAGCCACTCTCCATCACCCTTCCACAGTCCTGGATACCAGGGAATGTCCCGCTGGACTGGAGAATGGCAAACGTGACGGCCAGTCACGAGCGGTGTCCCCCAGGGCTCCGTGCTGGGGCCCCTTCTATTTAACATCTCTATTAGTGATCTCAGTGAGGGGATTGAGTGCACCCTCAGTAAGTTTGCAGACAACACCAAGTCGGGAGGGAGTGTTCAACTGCCAGGTGGGAGAAAGGCGCTACAGAGGGACCTGGAGAGACTGAATCAATGAGCCAGGGTAAACTCTGTGAGTTTCAATAGGGCCAAGCATCGGGTCCTGCAACTTGGTCACAGCCAACCCAGGCAACCCTGCAGGCTGGGGGAGGAGTGGCTGCAAAGCTGCCTGATGGAAAGGGACCTTGGTGTACTGACGGACAGCCGGCCAGCACTGTGCCCAGGTGGCCAAGAAGGCCAACGGCATCCCGGCTTGTATCAGGAACGGTGTGGTGAGCAGGACTAGGGAAGGAATCCTGCCCCTGCACTCGGCACCGTTGAGGCCTCGCCTCCAGTACTGCGTTCAGTTTTGGGCATCTCAGTACAGGCAGGACACTCGGGTGCTGGAGCAGGTCCAAAGAAGGGCAACAAGGCTTGTGAAGGGCTTGGAGAATATGCCCTACCAGGAGCGACTAGAGGAACTGGGGCTGTTTAGCCTGGGGAAGAGGAGGCTGAGGGGAGACCTTACTGCTCTCCTCCAATACCTCAAAGGTGATTGCAGTGAGAGCGGGTCTGGTCTCTTACTCCTGACAAGTGACAGGACGAGGGGAAACGGCCTCCAGTTGCGCCAGGGGAGGTTTAGGTTGAATACCAGGAAAAATAACTTTACACAAAGGGTGCTGAAGCACTGGAATAGGCTCCCCAGGGAGGCGGTTGAGTCGCCATCCCTGAACCTGTCTAAAAACCGTTTGGATGTGGCGCTCAGGGACGGGATTCAGCGCAGGGATGTTAGAGACAGGGCAGTAAGGTTTGGTTGCGGTTGGACTTGATGAGTTTTAAGGCCATTTCCAACCTGAGCAATTCTATGATTCTATCGTTCCAGTCTCCAGAGGGAAAAGAGCCCTCGAAAGAGAAATACAATTTGAAGGGACGTTCCGTATACAGACAAGGAGATCGGCCACCAGGAAATGACAGCCAGCATCCACGTCCACCTCCGGACAGGAAGCGCAAGCGCTGCTGTCAGCGAGCGCAGAACAACGGCAGCCAAGACGAGAAAGCGGCAGAGAAAACGCAGGCTGAATTCACACCAGCAGCCAAGAGGTGCAGAGGCTTGCCCGCATTCGCAGCACCTCCGCAGACAAATAGCGTATCACCCACCAACGCAATCGGGAATGGGAATGAGCAGGCTCAGCCCAGCTGTGTTCCAGCCCCGACTTTGGCTCCCCAGCAGCAAAAAAATCAAGAAGGCCTCAGGGCAGACGCCCTCAAGGCAGCCAAGGAGGAGAAATTCCAACACCAACCTCCGCAGCAGCAACTGGCTGAGGGCAAGAAACCAGCAGGGAAGTGCAAGCGCAAAACGAAACATCTGGAAGCGCAGGGGAGGAGGAAAAGATCATTCATGGCAATGGACGACCCCTTTGCCATTGAGGATGCTGCAGATATGGTCGCCCGACCAAGGAAAAGGATGAAACTAGCAGAGCCCACATTGCACCGTGGCTCCTTCCCTGCCAAACTCTGCCAGCCGGAGCTGCACAACCAGCTGCAGCAGCTCCCCTCGCCGACAACCCTCTAGCCTGCAGAACTTCAAACGCCTGCCTGTATAAACTCTGCCTCACGTATTTGTGCGTCAGTGAAAACAACAGGTTATGTCGACCGACGACGTCATTTTCACTGCAGGGCCACAGCGGTGCATTGGTGATCCACTCTGACTCTGGGGCAAACAACAGCGCAGTGTTATTTCTACGATTTAAAACTGCGAAACTTCTGACATTTGGCCCTTAAAAGGGCACTATAAACTGCAGCAGAAAACAAATCTCTAATCTTCACATCAACGGTAGTTTCAATTATTAGCAATTTGTTCCTTAGCACCAGTACTTTTCAGATGTATTCTCAGAACATTACAAGTCACGCCTTTCATTAACTACTATGGTACTGCAATGAACTGTAAGCGGTGGATATAAACATAGGTGCCTATATAAATGTGTATGTATTTATTTCCATGAACTTGAATAGCAAATTTAGGTGATCCATGTTGTTATAGCATGTAAGTACTTATTTCCATGAACTTGAGTAGCAAATTTAGGTGATCCATGTTGTTGCAGCGTGTATGTATTTATTTCCATAAACCCGAATAGCAAATTTAGGTGATCCATGTTGTTATAGCGTGTAAGTATTTACTTCTATGAACTTGAGTAGCAAATTTAGGTGATCCATGTTGTTATAGCGTGTATGTATTTATTTCCATGAACTTGAATAGCAAATTTTGGTGATCCATGTTGTTATAGCGTGTATGTATTTATTTCCATAAACTTGAATAGCAAATTTAGGTGATCCACGTTGTTAGAGAACACCTTCTACTCTTGTATATATTTCTGAGTTTCTTTTTCAGTGGGGCTGAATTCCCAAAAGCCAGTAACTTCTTATTTTGTTGAATAAAACTTTAATATTCCAAAGCTGCGTTTGCAACATGAATCTCCTGCGAGGGGGGAAGAAACACTGCAATCCTCCAAGCCTGAACTTTCTGTTGCACTGAATTTCTCCTTGCTCAAAGGAAATTCACATGGGGCAGGGTCACCCTCCAAGCAGCAATCTCTGCCCTACCCCCTCCGTTACGTTCACTCCTGAACAGAACAGCGCGGACATCAGAATACTACGAAAACTTCTCTGACAGAAAGTTGTACTACTGATAATATTTCTTACACACATCAAGAAGAATGCTAACCAAAAAGGTGCATCGTATTTTCTTTCTGCTGCCCCGCGATCACTACATTCACTTAATAACAAAGATCAACTCGTCAGTTTCAGTTTAAATCTCTTAAAAATGCGATTGTTCAGATTTAAATGTCAAAATCCCGTTCCTGTCAGACAAGCCTACCTCTCAACACCCGCGTTGCTCCATCTAAACTTTCTGTTTCAAGAAAAATCTCTGCAGCATTATTAACAATTTGACATCCCGATGCTAACTTCTCCGCCCCTGTAAGTCCCTTCAGAACTGTAAAATGTATCTGCAGCTCTTGCAATTAATCCAGAACCTTCCTTCCCCAGCGTAAGGGTGAGAAGAGAAAGGGGAAAGGTCTGACAAAGCAATGATACTCACGAGCACAGACTACTCACACAAAACACAGACTGCATTTGCTGACGGATTTGCACACGTCAGCTCAGTAACACGATCCAAACTGAGGGGGAAAAAGAAAGGAACCGCACAGGAAAAATTCTAATGCACAGCAGTGGACTTTTTGATTCTGTAGGCCAGCAACCCAACATCCATTGTTTAACAGCTCCCACCACACCATTACCCATAATATTATTTCTACAGTATAATGCTCCTAGAGAGCATTTCAATAAATTTTGTAATCTCTCTGTGTGTGCTCACTTTCATATATTCATATCCTTACCACCATGCATCAAAAATACGAGATAAAGGACTCTGATATTCACAAAGGGGACAACGGTCTGAAAAGCGCTTCCAGAGCTTTAGGATGTCTGAACTATTGCTATGAAAAGGCACGCAGTATGTCCTATATCCAGAATTACTTTGGCCACAGCAGGCAGTTCCAACACTTCATCCTATCTCATTTTCTGCACTTCCTTCTTGAAGAAGTAAGATATAACATCAAGTAGAAAGTCCAAAGCAACAGGATTAGGGACTTATTTCATTGATACAGTGGAGGAATGCTGGTTCAAAAGAAGCAGCATCCTTCAGCATCTTGGAGAGTAATCTGTGGAAAAAACGATTTGACAACAAACCCAACGTTCTCACACACAATCACAGAACGGCCGGGGTGGGAAGGGACCTCAAGGATCAGGAAGCTCCGACCCCCGCCACAGGCAGGGCCACCAACCTCCCCATTTGATACTAGACCAGGCTGCCCAGGGCCCCATCCAACCTGGCCTTGAACACCTCCAGGGATGGGCATCCACCACCTCTCTGGGCAGCCTGGTCCAGCACCTCAACACGCTCTTAGTAAAGAACTTCCCCCTGACATCCAACCCAAATCCTTTAACCTAAAACCATTTCCCCTTGTCCTGCTGTTACCTACCCTTCCAAAAAGTTGACTCCCCTCCTGTTTATACGCTCCCTTTAGGTACTGAAAGGCAGCCAATTAGGTCACCCTGCAGCCTTCTCCTCTCCAGGCTCAACAAGCCCACATCCCTCAGCCTGTCATCGTAGGGGAGCTGCTCCAGCCCCCCGACCATCTTTGCGGCCCTCCTCGGGACCCTCTCCAACAGCTCCCTATCTTGCTTGTACTGGAGCCTCCAGACCTGGACACAGCACTCCAGATGGGGAGGAACAAGGGCAGAGCGGAGAGGCACAATCACCTCCCGGTCCCTGCTGGCCAACCCTCTCCTGATGGAGCCCAGGATGCCCTTTGCTTTCCTACCTGCAAGAGCACACTGCTGGCCACAGTCAGTTTTTCACCCACCAAGAAACACTGCATAGCTAGAAAGACTAGATAAAATGGCTAACAAGCAGGACGGGATGCTGGAGGAACCGCCTGTACGGATTAACTGCGTTGAACCCGTGGTGCAACCAGAAACACCCGATGGAGATCAGTTTGCTGACACTTGGGGCTTTTTCCTTGTTTTAGAGAACACATCCACACACAAACACTGCTGCAAACAAGGCACAGGAGAACAGCTACATCGGAAAAGAACAAAAATCAAACGGGAAGGCATTTTACCAAGGAAATCATAAGCCTCCTGTCAGGCAGAGGTGGGCTACCAGACATCGCGCTGAACCACGAGTAAATTACAAAAAACAAAAGACAAACAAATCCAAACCAGAGACAGAGCTCATCACTGACTCGGCAAGGAGGGACAACCTATCGTGACAGTTTCTTTTTACACCGTAAGCCCCGACACGAAACTCTTACTCAGGCTAGACAAGGCAGGAGCAGTTAGGGCAGTTAGGGCAGTTAGAGATGGGTGGGACGATGCACGGGGTTGCCACTGACAACAACACTGTGAAGTCACGCCGGGGTTCCGGCCACGGCAACCAGCCCACCAAACCCAAACACAACCCTTCACAGCGCTCTTGCTGCTGCAGTGCTCTGCCAGCAAAGAGAGCGGAGCAAGCGCTGTCGCTGCTGCTGCCACTCGGCCCCGCATTTGGCCATGCCTGCTTACAGCGCAGACAGAGCGGTGCCCCAGCCTGTGCCAGCCTCCCCAACGAAGGGCACCGCTCAGGACACTGGCAGCACCGCTCCAACTGTCGGCACGCTGCACCATGCCGTGACCGAGCTGTGCGTCCTGATGGTGAGGCTCACCGTTAACACCAGCCAGGTGGGCACCACGGACGCACCCAACAGCACAGGCTCGGCCATAGGCGAACAGCTGACACCCAAGCCGTCCGAACCGGTGAGACAAACTGTGAACTCTGCTGGTTGTGTGTGTGGCCCATCCAAGCGTGTGACAACTGAGCCGCACGCGGATCGCACTCAACTCGGCCAGGGGCTGGGCGACAGGGAGGGGGAACAGAATAGGCCCTGCATAACCAGGTGGACTGCACCCTAGAGTGCTGAGGGAGTTGGCGGATGTGGCTGCCAAGCCACTCTCCATCACCCTTCCACAGTCCTGGATACCAGGGAATGTCCCGCTGGACTGGAGAATGGCAAACGTGACGGCCAGTCACGAGCGGTGTCCCCCAGGGCTCCGTGCTGGGGCCCCTTCTATTTAACATCTCTATTAGTGATCTCAGTGAGGGGATTGAGTGCACCCTCAGTAAGTTTGCAGACAACACCAAGTCGGGAGGGAGTGTTCAACTGCCAGGTGGGAGAAAGGCGCTACAGAGGGACCTGGAGAGACTGAATCAATGAGCCAGGGTAAACTCTGTGAGTTTCAATAGGGCCAAGCATCGGGTCCTGCAACTTGGTCACAGCCAACCCAGGCAACCCTGCAGGCTGGGGGAGGAGTGGCTGCAAAGCTGCCTGATGGAAAGGGACCTTGGTGTACTGACGGACAGCCGGCCAGCACTGTGCCCAGGTGGCCAAGAAGGCCAACGGCATCCCGGCTTGTATCAGGAACGGTGTGGTGAGCAGGACTAGGGAAGGAATCCTGCCCCTGCACTCGGCACCGTTGAGGCCTCGCCTCCAGTACTGCGTTCAGTTTTGGGCATCTCAGTACAGGCAGGACACTCAGGTGCTGGAGCAGGTCCAAAGAAGGGCAACAAGGCTTGTGAAGGGCTTGGAGAATATGCCCTACCAGGAGCGACTAGAGGAACTGGGGCTGTTTAGCCTGGGGAAGAGGAGGCTGAGGGGAGACCTTACTGCTCTCCTCCAATACCTCAAAGGTGATTGCAGTGAGAGCGGGTCTGGTCTCTTACTCCTGACAAGTGACAGGACGAGGGGAAACGGCCTCCAGTTGCGCCAGGGGAGGTTTAGGTTGAATACCAGGAAAAATAACTTTACACAAAGGGTGCTGAAGCACTGGAATAGGCTCCCCAGGGAGGCGGTTGAGTCGCCATCCCTGAACCTGTCTAAAAACCGTTTGGATGTGGCGCTCAGGGACGGGATTCAGCGCAGGGATGTTAGAGACAGGGCAGTAAGGTTTGGTTGCGGTTGGACTTGATGAGTTTTAAGGCCATTTCCAACCTGAGCAATTCTATGATTCTATCGTTCCAGTCTCCAGAGGGAAAAGAGCCCTCGAAAGAGAAATACAATTTGAAGGGACGTTCCGTATACAGACAAGGAGATCGGCCACCAGGAAATGACAGCCAGCATCCACGTCCACCTCCGGACAGGAAGCGCAAGCGCTGCTGTCAGCGAGCGCAGAACAACGGCAGCCAAGACGAGAAAGCGGCAGAGAAAACGCAGGCTGAATTCACACCAGCAGCCAAGAGGTGCAGAGGCTTGCCCGCATTCGCAGCACCTCCGCAGACAAATAGCGTATCACCCACCAACGCAATCGGGAATGGGAATGAGCAGGCTCAGCCCAGCTGTGTTCCAGCCCCGACTTTGGCTCCCCAGCAGCAAAAAAATCAAGAAGGCCTCAGGGCAGACGCCCTCAAGGCAGCCAAGGAGGAGAAATTCCAACACCAACCTCCGCAGCAGCAACTGGCTGAGGGCAAGAAACCAGCAGGGAAGTGCAAGCGCAAAACGAAACATCTGGAAGCGCAGGGGAGGAGGAAAAGATCATTCATGGCAATGGACGACCCCTTTGCCATTGAGGATGCTGCAGATATGGTCGCCCGACCAAGGAAAAGGATGAAACTAGCAGAGCCCACATTGCACCGTGGCTCCTTCCCTGCCAAACTCTGCCAGCCGGAGCTGCACAACCAGCTGCAGCAGCTCCCCTCGCCGACAACCCTCTAGCCTGCAGAACTTCAAACGCCTGCCTGTATAAACTCTGCCTCACGTATTTGTGCGTCAGTGAAAACAACAGGTTATGTCGACCGACGACGTCATTTTCACTGCAGGGCCACAGCGGTGCATTGGTGATCCACTCTGACTCTGGGGCAAACAACAGCGCAGTGTTATTTCTAGGATTTAAAACTGCGAAACTTCTGACATTTGGCCCTTAAAAGGGCACTATAAACTGCAGCAGAAAACAAATCTCTAATCTTCACATCAACGGTAGTTTCAATTATTAGCAATTTGTTCCTTAGCACCAGTACTTTTCAGATGTATTCTCAGAACATTACAAGTCACGCCTTTCATTAACTACTATGGTACTGCAATGAACTGTAAGCGGTGGATATAAACATAGGTGCCTATATAAATGTGTATGTATTTATTTCCATGAACTTGAATAGCAAATTTAGGTGATCCATGTTGTTATAGCATGTAAGTACTTATTTCCATGAACTTGAGTAGCAAATTTAGGTGATCCATGTTGTTGCAGCGTGTATGTATTTATTTCCATAAACCCGAATAGCAAATTTAGGTGATCCATGTTGTTATAGCGTGTAAGTATTTACTTCTATGAACTTGAGTAGCAAATTTTGGTGATCCATGTTGTTATAGCGTGTATGTATTTATTTCTATGAACTTGAGTAGCAAATTTAGGTGATCCATGTTGTTATAGCGTGTATGTATTTATTTCTATGAACTTGAGTAGCAAATTTAGGTGATCCATGTTGTTATAGCGTGTAAGTATTTATTTCCATAATCTTGAGTAGCAAATTTAGGTGATCCATGTTGTTATAGCGTGTATGTATTTATTTCCTTGAACTTGAATAGCAAATTTTGGTGATCCATGTTGTTATAGCGTGTATGTATTTATTTCTATGAACTTGAGTAGCAAATTTAGGTGATCCATGTTGTTATAGCGTGTATGTATTTATTTGTATGAACTTGAGTAGCAAATTTTGGTGATCCATGTTGTTATAGCGTGTAAGTATTTATTTCCATGAACTTGAGTAGCAAATTTAGGTGATCCATGTTGTTATAGCGTGTATGTATTTATTTCCATAAACTTGAATAGCAAATCTAGGTGATCCACGTTGTTAGAGAACACCTTCTACTCTTGTATATATTTCTGAGTTTCTTTTTCAGTGGGGCTGAATTCCCAAAAGCCAGTAACTTCTTATTTTGTTGAATAAAACTTTAATATTCCAAAGCTGCGTTTGCAACATGAATCTCCTGCGAGGGGGGAAGAAACACTGCAATCCTCCAAGCCTGAACTTTCTGTTGCACTGAATTTCTCCTTGCTCAAAGGAAATTCACATGGGGCAGGGTCACCCTCCAAGCAGCAATCTCTGCCCTACCCCCTCCGTTACGTTCACTCCTGAACAGAACAGCGCGGACATCAGAATACTACGAAAACTTCTCTGACAGAAAGTTGTACTACTGATAATATTTCTTACACACATCAAGAAGAATGCTAACCAAAAAGGTGCATCGTATTTTCTTTCTGCTGCCCCGCGATCACTACATTCACTTAATAACAAAGATCAACTCGTCAGTTTCAGTTTAAATCTCTTAAAAATGCGATTGTTCAGATTTAAATGTCAAAATCCCGTTCCTGTCAGACAAGCCTACCTCTCAACACCCGCGTTGCTCCATCTAAACTTTCTGTTTCAAGAAAAATCTCTGCAGCATTATTAACAATTTGACATCCCGATGCTAACTTCTCCGCCCCTGTAAGTCCCTTCAGAACTGTAAAATGTATCTGCAGCTCTTGCAATTAATCCAGAACCTTCCTTCCCCAGCGTAAGGGTGAGAAGAGAAAGGGGAAAGGTCTGACAAAGCAATGATACTCACGAGCACAGACTACTCACACAAAACACAGACTGCATTTGCTGACGGATTTGCACACGTCAGCTCAGTAACACGATCCAAACTGAGGGGGAAAAAGAAAGGAACCGCACAGGAAAAATTCTAATGCACAGCAGTGGACTTTTTGATTCTGTAGGCCAGCAACCCAACATCCATTGTTTAACAGCTCCCACCACACCATTACCCATAATATTATTTCTACAGTATAATGCTCCTAGAGAGCATTTCAATAAATTTTGTAATCTCTCTGTGTGTGCTCACTTTCATATATTCATATCCTTACCACCATGCATCAAAAATACGAGATAAAGGACTCTGATATTCACAAAGGGGACAACGGTCTGAAAAGCGCTTCCAGAGCTTTAGGATGTCTGAACTATTGCTATGAAAAGGCACGCAGTATGTCCTATATCCAGAATTACTTTGGCCACAGCAGGCAGTTCCAACACTTCATCCTATCTCATTTTCTGCACTTCCTTCTTGAAGAAGTAAGATATAACATCAAGTAGAAAGTCCAAAGCAACAGGATTAGGGACTTATTTCATTGATACAGTGGAGGAATGCTGGTTCAAAAGAAGCAGCATCCTTCAGCATCTTGGAGAGTAATCTGTGGAAAAAACGATTTGACAACAAACCCAACGTTCTCACACACAATCACAGAACGGCCGGGGTGGGAAGGGACCTCAAGGATCAGGAAGCTCCGACCCCCGCCACAGGCAGGGCCACCAACCTCCCCATTTGATACTAGACCAGGCTGCCCAGGGCCCCATCCAACCTGGCCTTGAACACCTCCAGGGATGGGCATCCACCACCTCTCTGGGCAGCCTGGTCCAGCACCTCAACACGCTCTTAGTAAAGAACTTCCCCCTGACATCCAACCCAAATCCTTTAACCTAAAACCATTTCCCCTTGTCCTGCTGTTACCTACCCTTCCAAAAAGTTGACTCCCCTCCTGTTTATACGCTCCCTTTAGGTACTGAAAGGCAGCCAATTAGGTCACCCTGCAGCCTTCTCCTCTCCAGGCTCAACAAGCCCACATCCCTCAGCCTGTCATCGTAGGGGAGCTGCTCCAGCCCCCCGACCATCTTTGCGGCCCTCCTCGGGACCCTCTCCAACAGCTCCCTATCTTGCTTGTACTGGAGCCTCCAGACCTGGACACAGCACTCCAGATGGGGAGGAACAAGGGCAGAGCGGAGAGGCACAATCACCTCCCGGTCCCTGCTGGCCAACCCTCTCCTGATGGAGCCCAGGATGCCCTTTGCTTTCCTACCTGCAAGAGCACACTGCTGGCCACAGTCAGTTTTTCACCCACCAAGAAACACTGCATAGCTAGAAAGACTAGATAAAATGGCTAACAAGCAGGACGGGATGCTGGAGGAACCGCCTGTACGGATTAACTGCGTTGAACCCGTGGTGCAACCAGAAACACCTGATGGAGATCAGTTTGCTGACACTTGGGGCTTTTTCCTTGTTTTAGAGAACACATCCACACACAAACACTGCTGCAAACAAGGCACAGGAGAACAGCTACATCGGAAAAGAACAAAAATCAAACGGGAAGGCATTTTACCAAGGAAATCATAAGCCTCCTGTCAGGCAGAGGTGGGCTACCAGACATCGCGCTGAACCACGAGTAAATTACAAAAAACAAAAGACAAACAAATCCAAACCAGAGACAGAGCTCATCACTGACTCGGCAAGGAGGGACAACCTATCGTGACAGTTTCTTTTTACACCGTAAGCCCCGACACGAAACTCTTACTCAGGCTAGACAAGGCAGGAGCAGTTAGGGCAGTTAGGGCAGTTAGAGATGGGTGGGACGATGCACGGGGTTGCCACTGACAACAACACTGTGAAGTCACGCCGGGGTTCCGGCCACGGCAACCAGCCCACCAAACCCAAACACAACCCTTCACAGCGCTCTTGCTGCTGCAGTGCTCTGCCAGCAAAGAGAGCGGAGCAAGCGCTGTCGCTGCTGCTGCCACTCGGCCCCGCATTTGGCCATGCCTGCTTACAGCGCAGACAGAGCGGTGCCCCAGCCTGTGCCAGCCTCCCCAACGAAGGGCACCGCTCAGGACACTGGCAGCACCGCTCCAACTGTCGGCACGCTGCACCATGCCGTGACCGAGCTGTGCGTCCTGATGGTGAGGCTCACCGTTAACACCAGCCAGGTGGGCACCACGGACGCACCCAACAGCACAGGCTCGGCCATAGGCGAACAGCTGACACCCAAGCCGTCCGAACCGGTGAGACAAACTGTGAACTCTGCTGGTTGTGTGTGTGGCCCATCCAAGCGTGTGACAACTGAGCCGCACGCGGATCGCACTCAACTCGGCCAGGGGCTGGGCGACAGGGAGGGGGAACAGAATAGGCCCTGCATAACCAGGTGGACTGCACCCTAGAGTGCTGAGGGAGTTGGCGGATGTGGCTGCCAAGCCACTCTCCATCACCCTTCCACAGTCCTGGATACCAGGGAATGTCCCGCTGGACTGGAGAATGGCAAACGTGACGGCCAGTCACGAGCGGTGTCCCCCAGGGCTCCGTGCTGGGGCCCCTTCTATTTAACATCTCTATTAGTGATCTCAGTGAGGGGATTGAGTGCACCCTCAGTAAGTTTGCAGACAACACCAAGTCGGGAGGGAGTGTTCAACTGCCAGGTGGGAGAAAGGCGCTACAGAGGGACCTGGAGAGACTGAATCAATGAGCCAGGGTAAACTCTGTGAGTTTCAATAGGGCCAAGCATCGGGTCCTGCAACTTGGTCACAGCCAACCCAGGCAACCCTGCAGGCTGGGGGAGGAGTGGCTGCAAAGCTGCCTGATGGAAAGGGACCTTGGTGTACTGACGGACAGCCGGCCAGCACTGTGCCCAGGTGGCCAAGAAGGCCAACGGCATCCCGGCTTGTATCAGGAACGGTGTGGTGAGCAGGACTAGGGAAGGAATCCTGCCCCTGCACTCGGCACCGTTGAGGCCTCGCCTCCAGTACTGCGTTCAGTTTTGGGCATCTCAGTACAGGCAGGACACTCGGGTGCTGGAGCAGGTCCAAAGAAGGGCAACAAGGCTTGTGAAGGGCTTGGAGAATATGCCCTACCAGGAGCGACTAGAGGAACTGGGGCTGTTTAGCCTGGGGAAGAGGAGGCTGAGGGGAGACCTTACTGCTCTCCTCCAATACCTCAAAGGTGATTGCAGTGAGAGCGGGTCTGGTCTCTTACTCCTGACAAGTGACAGGACGAGGGGAAACGGCCTCCAGTTGCGCCAGGGGAGGTTTAGGTTGAATACCAGGAAAAATAACTTTACACAAAGGGTGCTGAAGCACTGGAATAGGCTCCCCAGGGAGGCGGTTGAGTCGCCATCCCTGAACCTGTCTAAAAACCGTTTGGATGTGGCGCTCAGGGACGGGATTCAGCGCAGGGATGTTAGAGACAGGGCAGTAAGGTTTGGTTGCGGTTGGACTTGATGAGTTTTAAGGCCATTTCCAACCTGAGCAATTCTATGATTCTATCGTTCCAGTCTCCAGAGGGAAAAGAGCCCTCGAAAGAGAAATACAATTTGAAGGGACGTTCCGTATACAGACAAGGAGATCGGCCACCAGGAAATGACAGCCAGCATCCACGTCCACCTCCGGACAGGAAGCGCAAGCGCTGCTGTCAGCGAGCGCAGAACAACGGCAGCCAAGACGAGAAAGCGGCAGAGAAAACGCAGGCTGAATTCACACCAGCAGCCAAGAGGTGCAGAGGCTTGCCCGCATTCGCAGCACCTCCGCAGACAAATAGCGTATCACCCACCAACGCAATCGGGAATGGGAATGAGCAGGCTCAGCCCAGCTGTGTTCCAGCCCCGACTTTGGCTCCCCAGCAGCAAAAAAATCAAGAAGGCCTCAGGGCAGACGCCCTCAAGGCAGCCAAGGAGGAGAAATTCCAACACCAACCTCCGCAGCAGCAACTGGCTGAGGGCAAGAAACCAGCAGGGAAGTGCAAGCGCAAAACGAAACATCTGGAAGCGCAGGGGAGGAGGAAAAGATCATTCATGGCAATGGACGACCCCTTTGCCATTGAGGATGCTGCAGATATGGTCGCCCGACCAAGGAAAAGGATGAAACTAGCAGAGCCCACATTGCACCGTGGCTCCTTCCCTGCCAAACTCTGCCAGCCGGAGCTGCACAACCAGCTGCAGCAGCTCCCCTCGCCGACAACCCTCTAGCCTGCAGAACTTCAAACGCCTGCCTGTATAAACTCTGCCTCACGTATTTGTGCGTCAGTGAAAACAACAGGTTATGTCGACCGACGACGTCATTTTCACTGCAGGGCCACAGCGGTGCATTGGTGATCCACTCTGACTCTGGGGCAAACAACAGCGCAGTGTTATTTCTACGATTTAAAACTGCGAAACTTCTGACATTTGGCCCTTAAAAGGGCACTATAAACTGCAGCAGAAAACAAATCTCTAATCTTCACATCAACGGTAGTTTCAATTATTAGCAATTTGTTCCTTAGCACCAGTACTTTTCAGATGTATTCTCAGAACATTACAAGTCACGCCTTTCATTAACTACTATGGTACTGCAATGAACTGTAAGCGGTGGATATAAACATAGGTGCCTATATAAATGTGTATGTATTTATTTCCATGAACTTGAATAGCAAATTTAGGTGATCCATGTTGTTATAGCATGTAAGTACTTATTTCCATGAACTTGAGTAGCAAATTTAGGTGATCCATGTTGTTGCAGCGTGTATGTATTTATTTCCATAAACCCGAATAGCAAATTTAGGTGATCCATGTTGTTATAGCGTGTAAGTATTTACTTCTATGAACTTGAGTAGCAAATTTAGGTGATCCATGTTGTTATAGCGTGTATGTATTTATTTCCATGAACTTGAATAGCAAATTTTGGTGATCCATGTTGTTATAGCGTGTATGTATTTATTTCCATAAACTTGAATAGCAAATTTAGGTGATCCACGTTGTTAGAGAACACCTTCTACTCTTGTATATATTTCTGAGTTTCTTTTTCAGTGGGGCTGAATTCCCAAAAGCCAGTAACTTCTTATTTTGTTGAATAAAACTTTAATATTCCAAAGCTGCGTTTGCAACATGAATCTCCTGCGAGGGGGGAAGAAACACTGCAATCCTCCAAGCCTGAACTTTCTGTTGCACTGAATTTCTCCTTGCTCAAAGGAAATTCACATGGGGCAGGGTCACCCTCCAAGCAGCAATCTCTGCCCTACCCCCTCCGTTACGTTCACTCCTGAACAGAACAGCGCGGACATCAGAATACTACGAAAACTTCTCTGACAGAAAGTTGTACTACTGATAATATTTCTTACACACATCAAGAAGAATGCTAACCAAAAAGGTGCATCGTATTTTCTTTCTGCTGCCCCGCGATCACTACATTCACTTAATAACAAAGATCAACTCGTCAGTTTCAGTTTAAATCTCTTAAAAATGCGATTGTTCAGATTTAAATGTCAAAATCCCGTTCCTGTCAGACAAGCCTACCTCTCAACACCCGCGTTGCTCCATCTAAACTTTCTGTTTCAAGAAAAATCTCTGCAGCATTATTAACAATTTGACATCCCGATGCTAACTTCTCCGCCCCTGTAAGTCCCTTCAGAACTGTAAAATGTATCTGCAGCTCTTGCAATTAATCCAGAACCTTCCTTCCCCAGCGTAAGGGTGAGAAGAGAAAGGGGAAAGGTCTGACAAAGCAATGATACTCACGAGCACAGACTACTCACACAAAACACAGACTGCATTTGCTGACGGATTTGCACACGTCAGCTCAGTAACACGATCCAAACTGAGGGGGAAAAAGAAAGGAACCGCACAGGAAAAATTCTAATGCACAGCAGTGGACTTTTTGATTCTGTAGGCCAGCAACCCAACATCCATTGTTTAACAGCTCCCACCACACCATTACCCATAATATTATTTCTACAGTATAATGCTCCTAGAGAGCATTTCAATAAATTTTGTAATCTCTCTGTGTGTGCTCACTTTCATATATTCATATCCTTACCACCATGCATCAAAAATACGAGATAAAGGACTCTGATATTCACAAAGGGGACAACGGTCTGAAAAGCGCTTCCAGAGCTTTAGGATGTCTGAACTATTGCTATGAAAAGGCACGCAGTATGTCCTATATCCAGAATTACTTTGGCCACAGCAGGCAGTTCCAACACTTCATCCTATCTCATTTTCTGCACTTCCTTCTTGAAGAAGTAAGATATAACATCAAGTAGAAAGTCCAAAGCAACAGGATTAGGGACTTATTTCATTGATACAGTGGAGGAATGCTGGTTCAAAAGAAGCAGCATCCTTCAGCATCTTGGAGAGTAATCTGTGGAAAAAACGATTTGACAACAAACCCAACGTTCTCACACACAATCACAGAACGGCCGGGGTGGGAAGGGACCTCAAGGATCAGGAAGCTCCGACCCCCGCCACAGGCAGGGCCACCAACCTCCCCATTTGATACTAGACCAGGCTGCCCAGGGCCCCATCCAACCTGGCCTTGAACACCTCCAGGGATGGGCATCCACCACCTCTCTGGGCAGCCTGGTCCAGCACCTCAACACGCTCTTAGTAAAGAACTTCCCCCTGACATCCAACCCAAATCCTTTAACCTAAAACCATTTCCCCTTGTCCTGCTGTTACCTACCCTTCCAAAAAGTTGACTCCCCTCCTGTTTATACGCTCCCTTTAGGTACTGAAAGGCAGCCAATTAGGTCACCCTGCAGCCTTCTCCTCTCCAGGCTCAACAAGCCCACATCCCTCAGCCTGTCATCGTAGGGGAGCTGCTCCAGCCCCCCGACCATCTTTGCGGCCCTCCTCGGGACCCTCTCCAACAGCTCCCTATCTTGCTTGTACTGGAGCCTCCAGACCTGGACACAGCACTCCAGATGGGGAGGAACAAGGGCAGAGCGGAGAGGCACAATCACCTCCCGGTCCCTGCTGGCCAACCCTCTCCTGATGGAGCCCAGGATGCCCTTTGCTTTCCTACCTGCAAGAGCACACTGCTGGCCACAGTCAGTTTTTCACCCACCAAGAAACACTGCATAGCTAGAAAGACTAGATAAAATGGCTAACAAGCAGGACGGGATGCTGGAGGAACCGCCTGTACGGATTAACTGCGTTGAACCCGTGGTGCAACCAGAAACACCCGATGGAGATCAGTTTGCTGACACTTGGGGCTTTTTCCTTGTTTTAGAGAACACATCCACACACAAACACTGCTGCAAACAAGGCACAGGAGAACAGCTACATCGGAAAAGAACAAAAATCAAACGGGAAGGCATTTTACCAAGGAAATCATAAGCCTCCTGTCAGGCAGAGGTGGGCTACCAGACATCGCGCTGAACCACGAGTAAATTACAAAAAACAAAAGACAAACAAATCCAAACCAGAGACAGAGCTCATCACTGACTCGGCAAGGAGGGACAACCTATCGTGACAGTTTCTTTTTACACCGTAAGCCCCGACACGAAACTCTTACTCAGGCTAGACAAGGCAGGAGCAGTTAGGGCAGTTAGGGCAGTTAGAGATGGGTGGGACGATGCACGGGGTTGCCACTGACAACAACACTGTGAAGTCACGCCGGGGTTCCGGCCACGGCAACCAGCCCACCAAACCCAAACACAACCCTTCACAGCGCTCTTGCTGCTGCAGTGCTCTGCCAGCAAAGAGAGCGGAGCAAGCGCTGTCGCTGCTGCTGCCACTCGGCCCCGCATTTGGCCATGCCTGCTTACAGCGCAGACAGAGCGGTGCCCCAGCCTGTGCCAGCCTCCCCAACGAAGGGCACCGCTCAGGACACTGGCAGCACCGCTCCAACTGTCGGCACGCTGCACCATGCCGTGACCGAGCTGTGCGTCCTGATGGTGAGGCTCACCGTTAACACCAGCCAGGTGGGCACCACGGACGCACCCAACAGCACAGGCTCGGCCATAGGCGAACAGCTGACACCCAAGCCGTCCGAACCGGTGAGACAAACTGTGAACTCTGCTGGTTGTGTGTGTGGCCCATCCAAGCGTGTGACAACTGAGCCGCACGCGGATCGCACTCAACTCGGCCAGGGGCTGGGCGACAGGGAGGGGGAACAGAATAGGCCCTGCATAACCAGGTGGACTGCACCCTAGAGTGCTGAGGGAGTTGGCGGATGTGGCTGCCAAGCCACTCTCCATCACCCTTCCACAGTCCTGGATACCAGGGAATGTCCCGCTGGACTGGAGAATGGCAAACGTGACGGCCAGTCACGAGCGGTGTCCCCCAGGGCTCCGTGCTGGGGCCCCTTCTATTTAACATCTCTATTAGTGATCTCAGTGAGGGGATTGAGTGCACCCTCAGTAAGTTTGCAGACAACACCAAGTCGGGAGGGAGTGTTCAACTGCCAGGTGGGAGAAAGGCGCTACAGAGGGACCTGGAGAGACTGAATCAATGAGCCAGGGTAAACTCTGTGAGTTTCAATAGGGCCAAGCATCGGGTCCTGCAACTTGGTCACAGCCAACCCAGGCAACCCTGCAGGCTGGGGGAGGAGTGGCTGCAAAGCTGCCTGATGGAAAGGGACCTTGGTGTACTGACGGACAGCCGGCCAGCACTGTGCCCAGGTGGCCAAGAAGGCCAACGGCATCCCGGCTTGTATCAGGAACGGTGTGGTGAGCAGGACTAGGGAAGGAATCCTGCCCCTGCACTCGGCACCGTTGAGGCCTCGCCTCCAGTACTGCGTTCAGTTTTGGGCATCTCAGTACAGGCAGGACACTCAGGTGCTGGAGCAGGTCCAAAGAAGGGCAACAAGGCTTGTGAAGGGCTTGGAGAATATGCCCTACCAGGAGCGACTAGAGGAACTGGGGCTGTTTAGCCTGGGGAAGAGGAGGCTGAGGGGAGACCTTACTGCTCTCCTCCAATACCTCAAAGGTGATTGCAGTGAGAGCGGGTCTGGTCTCTTACTCCTGACAAGTGACAGGACGAGGGGAAACGGCCTCCAGTTGCGCCAGGGGAGGTTTAGGTTGAATACCAGGAAAAATAACTTTACACAAAGGGTGCTGAAGCACTGGAATAGGCTCCCCAGGGAGGCGGTTGAGTCGCCATCCCTGAACCTGTCTAAAAACCGTTTGGATGTGGCGCTCAGGGACGGGATTCAGCGCAGGGATGTTAGAGACAGGGCAGTAAGGTTTGGTTGCGGTTGGACTTGATGAGTTTTAAGGCCATTTCCAACCTGAGCAATTCTATGATTCTATCGTTCCAGTCTCCAGAGGGAAAAGAGCCCTCGAAAGAGAAATACAATTTGAAGGGACGTTCCGTATACAGACAAGGAGATCGGCCACCAGGAAATGACAGCCAGCATCCACGTCCACCTCCGGACAGGAAGCGCAAGCGCTGCTGTCAGCGAGCGCAGAACAACGGCAGCCAAGACGAGAAAGCGGCAGAGAAAACGCAGGCTGAATTCACACCAGCAGCCAAGAGGTGCAGAGGCTTGCCCGCATTCGCAGCACCTCCGCAGACAAATAGCGTATCACCCACCAACGCAATCGGGAATGGGAATGAGCAGGCTCAGCCCAGCTGTGTTCCAGCCCCGACTTTGGCTCCCCAGCAGCAAAAAAATCAAGAAGGCCTCAGGGCAGACGCCCTCAAGGCAGCCAAGGAGGAGAAATTCCAACACCAACCTCCGCAGCAGCAACTGGCTGAGGGCAAGAAACCAGCAGGGAAGTGCAAGCGCAAAACGAAACATCTGGAAGCGCAGGGGAGGAGGAAAAGATCATTCATGGCAATGGACGACCCCTTTGCCATTGAGGATGCTGCAGATATGGTCGCCCGACCAAGGAAAAGGATGAAACTAGCAGAGCCCACATTGCACCGTGGCTCCTTCCCTGCCAAACTCTGCCAGCCGGAGCTGCACAACCAGCTGCAGCAGCTCCCCTCGCCGACAACCCTCTAGCCTGCAGAACTTCAAACGCCTGCCTGTATAAACTCTGCCTCACGTATTTGTGCGTCAGTGAAAACAACAGGTTATGTCGACCGACGACGTCATTTTCACTGCAGGGCCACAGCGGTGCATTGGTGATCCACTCTGACTCTGGGGCAAACAACAGCGCAGTGTTATTTCTAGGATTTAAAACTGCGAAACTTCTGACATTTGGCCCTTAAAAGGGCACTATAAACTGCAGCAGAAAACAAATCTCTAATCTTCACATCAACGGTAGTTTCAATTATTAGCAATTTGTTCCTTAGCACCAGTACTTTTCAGATGTATTCTCAGAACATTACAAGTCACGCCTTTCATTAACTACTATGGTACTGCAATGAACTGTAAGCGGTGGATATAAACATAGGTGCCTATATAAATGTGTATGTATTTATTTCCATGAACTTGAATAGCAAATTTAGGTGATCCATGTTGTTATAGCATGTAAGTACTTATTTCCATGAACTTGAGTAGCAAATTTAGGTGATCCATGTTGTTGCAGCGTGTATGTATTTATTTCCATAAACCCGAATAGCAAATTTAGGTGATCCATGTTGTTATAGCGTGTAAGTATTTACTTCTATGAACTTGAGTAGCAAATTTTGGTGATCCATGTTGTTATAGCGTGTATGTATTTATTTCTATGAACTTGAGTAGCAAATTTAGGTGATCCATGTTGTTATAGCGTGTATGTATTTATTTCTATGAACTTGAGTAGCAAATTTAGGTGATCCATGTTGTTATAGCGTGTAAGTATTTATTTCCATAATCTTGAGTAGCAAATTTAGGTGATCCATGTTGTTATAGCGTGTATGTATTTATTTCCTTGAACTTGAATAGCAAATTTTGGTGATCCATGTTGTTATAGCGTGTATGTATTTATTTCTATGAACTTGAGTAGCAAATTTAGGTGATCCATGTTGTTATAGCGTGTATGTATTTATTTGTATGAACTTGAGTAGCAAATTTTGGTGATCCATGTTGTTATAGCGTGTAAGTATTTATTTCCATGAACTTGAGTAGCAAATTTAGGTGATCCATGTTGTTATAGCGTGTATGTATTTATTTCCATAAACTTGAATAGCAAATCTAGGTGATCCACGTTGTTAGAGAACACCTTCTACTCTTGTATATATTTCTGAGTTTCTTTTTCAGTGGGGCTGAATTCCCAAAAGCCAGTAACTTCTTATTTTGTTGAATAAAACTTTAATATTCCAAAGCTGCGTTTGCAACATGAATCTCCTGCGAGGGGGGAAGAAACACTGCAATCCTCCAAGCCTGAACTTTCTGTTGCACTGAATTTCTCCTTGCTCAAAGGAAATTCACATGGGGCAGGGTCACCCTCCAAGCAGCAATCTCTGCCCTACCCCCTCCGTTACGTTCACTCCTGAACAGAACAGCGCGGACATCAGAATACTACGAAAACTTCTCTGACAGAAAGTTGTACTACTGATAATATTTCTTACACACATCAAGAAGAATGCTAACCAAAAAGGTGCATCGTATTTTCTTTCTGCTGCCCCGCGATCACTACATTCACTTAATAACAAAGATCAACTCGTCAGTTTCAGTTTAAATCTCTTAAAAATGCGATTGTTCAGATTTAAATGTCAAAATCCCGTTCCTGTCAGACAAGCCTACCTCTCAACACCCGCGTTGCTCCATCTAAACTTTCTGTTTCAAGAAAAATCTCTGCAGCATTATTAACAATTTGACATCCCGATGCTAACTTCTCCGCCCCTGTAAGTCCCTTCAGAACTGTAAAATGTATCTGCAGCTCTTGCAATTAATCCAGAACCTTCCTTCCCCAGCGTAAGGGTGAGAAGAGAAAGGGGAAAGGTCTGACAAAGCAATGATACTCACGAGCACAGACTACTCACACAAAACACAGACTGCATTTGCTGACGGATTTGCACACGTCAGCTCAGTAACACGATCCAAACTGAGGGGGAAAAAGAAAGGAACCGCACAGGAAAAATTCTAATGCACAGCAGTGGACTTTTTGATTCTGTAGGCCAGCAACCCAACATCCATTGTTTAACAGCTCCCACCACACCATTACCCATAATATTATTTCTACAGTATAATGCTCCTAGAGAGCATTTCAATAAATTTTGTAATCTCTCTGTGTGTGCTCACTTTCATATATTCATATCCTTACCACCATGCATCAAAAATACGAGATAAAGGACTCTGATATTCACAAAGGGGACAACGGTCTGAAAAGCGCTTCCAGAGCTTTAGGATGTCTGAACTATTGCTATGAAAAGGCACGCAGTATGTCCTATATCCAGAATTACTTTGGCCACAGCAGGCAGTTCCAACACTTCATCCTATCTCATTTTCTGCACTTCCTTCTTGAAGAAGTAAGATATAACATCAAGTAGAAAGTCCAAAGCAACAGGATTAGGGACTTATTTCATTGATACAGTGGAGGAATGCTGGTTCAAAAGAAGCAGCATCCTTCAGCATCTTGGAGAGTAATCTGTGGAAAAAACGATTTGACAACAAACCCAACGTTCTCACACACAATCACAGAACGGCCGGGGTGGGAAGGGACCTCAAGGATCAGGAAGCTCCGACCCCCGCCACAGGCAGGGCCACCAACCTCCCCATTTGATACTAGACCAGGCTGCCCAGGGCCCCATCCAACCTGGCCTTGAACACCTCCAGGGATGGGCATCCACCACCTCTCTGGGCAGCCTGGTCCAGCACCTCAACACGCTCTTAGTAAAGAACTTCCCCCTGACATCCAACCCAAATCCTTTAACCTAAAACCATTTCCCCTTGTCCTGCTGTTACCTACCCTTCCAAAAAGTTGACTCCCCTCCTGTTTATACGCTCCCTTTAGGTACTGAAAGGCAGCCAATTAGGTCACCCTGCAGCCTTCTCCTCTCCAGGCTCAACAAGCCCACATCCCTCAGCCTGTCATCGTAGGGGAGCTGCTCCAGCCCCCCGACCATCTTTGCGGCCCTCCTCGGGACCCTCTCCAACAGCTCCCTATCTTGCTTGTACTGGAGCCTCCAGACCTGGACACAGCACTCCAGATGGGGAGGAACAAGGGCAGAGCGGAGAGGCACAATCACCTCCCGGTCCCTGCTGGCCAACCCTCTCCTGATGGAGCCCAGGATGCCCTTTGCTTTCCTACCTGCAAGAGCACACTGCTGGCCACAGTCAGTTTTTCACCCACCAAGAAACACTGCATAGCTAGAAAGACTAGATAAAATGGCTAACAAGCAGGACGGGATGCTGGAGGAACCGCCTGTACGGATTAACTGCGTTGAACCCGTGGTGCAACCAGAAACACCTGATGGAGATCAGTTTGCTGACACTTGGGGCTTTTTCCTTGTTTTAGAGAACACATCCACACACAAACACTGCTGCAAACAAGGCACAGGAGAACAGCTACATCGGAAAAGAACAAAAATCAAACGGGAAGGCATTTTACCAAGGAAATCATAAGCCTCCTGTCAGGCAGAGGTGGGCTACCAGACATCGCGCTGAACCACGAGTAAATTACAAAAAACAAAAGACAAACAAATCCAAACCAGAGACAGAGCTCATCACTGACTCGGCAAGGAGGGACAACCTATCGTGACAGTTTCTTTTTACACCGTAAGCCCCGACACGAAACTCTTACTCAGGCTAGACAAGGCAGGAGCAGTTAGGGCAGTTAGGGCAGTTAGAGATGGGTGGGACGATGCACGGGGTTGCCACTGACAACAACACTGTGAAGTCACGCCGGGGTTCCGGCCACGGCAACCAGCCCACCAAACCCAAACACAACCCTTCACAGCGCTCTTGCTGCTGCAGTGCTCTGCCAGCAAAGAGAGCGGAGCAAGCGCTGTCGCTGCTGCTGCCACTCGGCCCCGCATTTGGCCATGCCTGCTTACAGCGCAGACAGAGCGGTGCCCCAGCCTGTGCCAGCCTCCCCAACGAAGGGCACCGCTCAGGACACTGGCAGCACCGCTCCAACTGTCGGCACGCTGCACCATGCCGTGACCGAGCTGTGCGTCCTGATGGTGAGGCTCACCGTTAACACCAGCCAGGTGGGCACCACGGACGCACCCAACAGCACAGGCTCGGCCATAGGCGAACAGCTGACACCCAAGCCGTCCGAACCGGTGAGACAAACTGTGAACTCTGCTGGTTGTGTGTGTGGCCCATCCAAGCGTGTGACAACTGAGCCGCACGCGGATCGCACTCAACTCGGCCAGGGGCTGGGCGACAGGGAGGGGGAACAGAATAGGCCCTGCATAACCAGGTGGACTGCACCCTAGAGTGCTGAGGGAGTTGGCGGATGTGGCTGCCAAGCCACTCTCCATCACCCTTCCACAGTCCTGGATACCAGGGAATGTCCCGCTGGACTGGAGAATGGCAAACGTGACGGCCAGTCACGAGCGGTGTCCCCCAGGGCTCCGTGCTGGGGCCCCTTCTATTTAACATCTCTATTAGTGATCTCAGTGAGGGGATTGAGTGCACCCTCAGTAAGTTTGCAGACAACACCAAGTCGGGAGGGAGTGTTCAACTGCCAGGTGGGAGAAAGGCGCTACAGAGGGACCTGGAGAGACTGAATCAATGAGCCAGGGTAAACTCTGTGAGTTTCAATAGGGCCAAGCATCGGGTCCTGCAACTTGGTCACAGCCAACCCAGGCAACCCTGCAGGCTGGGGGAGGAGTGGCTGCAAAGCTGCCTGATGGAAAGGGACCTTGGTGTACTGACGGACAGCCGGCCAGCACTGTGCCCAGGTGGCCAAGAAGGCCAACGGCATCCCGGCTTGTATCAGGAACGGTGTGGTGAGCAGGACTAGGGAAGGAATCCTGCCCCTGCACTCGGCACCGTTGAGGCCTCGCCTCCAGTACTGCGTTCAGTTTTGGGCATCTCAGTACAGGCAGGACACTCGGGTGCTGGAGCAGGTCCAAAGAAGGGCAACAAGGCTTGTGAAGGGCTTGGAGAATATGCCCTACCAGGAGCGACTAGAGGAACTGGGGCTGTTTAGCCTGGGGAAGAGGAGGCTGAGGGGAGACCTTACTGCTCTCCTCCAATACCTCAAAGGTGATTGCAGTGAGAGCGGGTCTGGTCTCTTACTCCTGACAAGTGACAGGACGAGGGGAAACGGCCTCCAGTTGCGCCAGGGGAGGTTTAGGTTGAATACCAGGAAAAATAACTTTACACAAAGGGTGCTGAAGCACTGGAATAGGCTCCCCAGGGAGGCGGTTGAGTCGCCATCCCTGAACCTGTCTAAAAACCGTTTGGATGTGGCGCTCAGGGACGGGATTCAGCGCAGGGATGTTAGAGACAGGGCAGTAAGGTTTGGTTGCGGTTGGACTTGATGAGTTTTAAGGCCATTTCCAACCTGAGCAATTCTATGATTCTATCGTTCCAGTCTCCAGAGGGAAAAGAGCCCTCGAAAGAGAAATACAATTTGAAGGGACGTTCCGTATACAGACAAGGAGATCGGCCACCAGGAAATGACAGCCAGCATCCACGTCCACCTCCGGACAGGAAGCGCAAGCGCTGCTGTCAGCGAGCGCAGAACAACGGCAGCCAAGACGAGAAAGCGGCAGAGAAAACGCAGGCTGAATTCACACCAGCAGCCAAGAGGTGCAGAGGCTTGCCCGCATTCGCAGCACCTCCGCAGACAAATAGCGTATCACCCACCAACGCAATCGGGAATGGGAATGAGCAGGCTCAGCCCAGCTGTGTTCCAGCCCCGACTTTGGCTCCCCAGCAGCAAAAAAATCAAGAAGGCCTCAGGGCAGACGCCCTCAAGGCAGCCAAGGAGGAGAAATTCCAACACCAACCTCCGCAGCAGCAACTGGCTGAGGGCAAGAAACCAGCAGGGAAGTGCAAGCGCAAAACGAAACATCTGGAAGCGCAGGGGAGGAGGAAAAGATCATTCATGGCAATGGACGACCCCTTTGCCATTGAGGATGCTGCAGATATGGTCGCCCGACCAAGGAAAAGGATGAAACTAGCAGAGCCCACATTGCACCGTGGCTCCTTCCCTGCCAAACTCTGCCAGCCGGAGCTGCACAACCAGCTGCAGCAGCTCCCCTCGCCGACAACCCTCTAGCCTGCAGAACTTCAAACGCCTGCCTGTATAAACTCTGCCTCACGTATTTGTGCGTCAGTGAAAACAACAGGTTATGTCGACCGACGACGTCATTTTCACTGCAGGGCCACAGCGGTGCATTGGTGATCCACTCTGACTCTGGGGCAAACAACAGCGCAGTGTTATTTCTACGATTTAAAACTGCGAAACTTCTGACATTTGGCCCTTAAAAGGGCACTATAAACTGCAGCAGAAAACAAATCTCTAATCTTCACATCAACGGTAGTTTCAATTATTAGCAATTTGTTCCTTAGCACCAGTACTTTTCAGATGTATTCTCAGAACATTACAAGTCACGCCTTTCATTAACTACTATGGTACTGCAATGAACTGTAAGCGGTGGATATAAACATAGGTGCCTATATAAATGTGTATGTATTTATTTCCATGAACTTGAATAGCAAATTTAGGTGATCCATGTTGTTATAGCATGTAAGTACTTATTTCCATGAACTTGAGTAGCAAATTTAGGTGATCCATGTTGTTGCAGCGTGTATGTATTTATTTCCATAAACCCGAATAGCAAATTTAGGTGATCCATGTTGTTATAGCGTGTAAGTATTTACTTCTATGAACTTGAGTAGCAAATTTAGGTGATCCATGTTGTTATAGCGTGTATGTATTTATTTCCATGAACTTGAATAGCAAATTTTGGTGATCCATGTTGTTATAGCGTGTATGTATTTATTTCCATAAACTTGAATAGCAAATTTAGGTGATCCACGTTGTTAGAGAACACCTTCTACTCTTGTATATATTTCTGAGTTTCTTTTTCAGTGGGGCTGAATTCCCAAAAGCCAGTAACTTCTTATTTTGTTGAATAAAACTTTAATATTCCAAAGCTGCGTTTGCAACATGAATCTCCTGCGAGGGGGGAAGAAACACTGCAATCCTCCAAGCCTGAACTTTCTGTTGCACTGAATTTCTCCTTGCTCAAAGGAAATTCACATGGGGCAGGGTCACCCTCCAAGCAGCAATCTCTGCCCTACCCCCTCCGTTACGTTCACTCCTGAACAGAACAGCGCGGACATCAGAATACTACGAAAACTTCTCTGACAGAAAGTTGTACTACTGATAATATTTCTTACACACATCAAGAAGAATGCTAACCAAAAAGGTGCATCGTATTTTCTTTCTGCTGCCCCGCGATCACTACATTCACTTAATAACAAAGATCAACTCGTCAGTTTCAGTTTAAATCTCTTAAAAATGCGATTGTTCAGATTTAAATGTCAAAATCCCGTTCCTGTCAGACAAGCCTACCTCTCAACACCCGCGTTGCTCCATCTAAACTTTCTGTTTCAAGAAAAATCTCTGCAGCATTATTAACAATTTGACATCCCGATGCTAACTTCTCCGCCCCTGTAAGTCCCTTCAGAACTGTAAAATGTATCTGCAGCTCTTGCAATTAATCCAGAACCTTCCTTCCCCAGCGTAAGGGTGAGAAGAGAAAGGGGAAAGGTCTGACAAAGCAATGATACTCACGAGCACAGACTACTCACACAAAACACAGACTGCATTTGCTGACGGATTTGCACACGTCAGCTCAGTAACACGATCCAAACTGAGGGGGAAAAAGAAAGGAACCGCACAGGAAAAATTCTAATGCACAGCAGTGGACTTTTTGATTCTGTAGGCCAGCAACCCAACATCCATTGTTTAACAGCTCCCACCACACCATTACCCATAATATTATTTCTACAGTATAATGCTCCTAGAGAGCATTTCAATAAATTTTGTAATCTCTCTGTGTGTGCTCACTTTCATATATTCATATCCTTACCACCATGCATCAAAAATACGAGATAAAGGACTCTGATATTCACAAAGGGGACAACGGTCTGAAAAGCGCTTCCAGAGCTTTAGGATGTCTGAACTATTGCTATGAAAAGGCACGCAGTATGTCCTATATCCAGAATTACTTTGGCCACAGCAGGCAGTTCCAACACTTCATCCTATCTCATTTTCTGCACTTCCTTCTTGAAGAAGTAAGATATAACATCAAGTAGAAAGTCCAAAGCAACAGGATTAGGGACTTATTTCATTGATACAGTGGAGGAATGCTGGTTCAAAAGAAGCAGCATCCTTCAGCATCTTGGAGAGTAATCTGTGGAAAAAACGATTTGACAACAAACCCAACGTTCTCACACACAATCACAGAACGGCTGGGGTGGGAAGGGACCTCAAGGATCAGGAAGCTCCGACCCCCGCCACAGGCAGGGCCACCAACCTCCCCATTTGATACTAGACCAGGCTGCCCAGGGCCCCATCCAACCTGGCCTTGAACACCTCCAGGGATGGGCATCCACCACCTCTCTGGGCAGCCTGGTCCAGCACCTCAACACGCTCTTAGTAAAGAACTTCCCCCTGACATCCAACCCAAATCCTTTAACCTAAAACCATTTCCCCTTGTCCTGCTGTTACCTACCCTTCCAAAAAGTTGACTCCCCTCCTGTTTATACGCTCCCTTTAGGTACTGAAAGGCAGCCAATTAGGTCACCCTGCAGCCTTCTCCTCTCCAGGCTCAACAAGCCCACATCCCTCAGCCTGTCATCGTAGGGGAGCTGCTCCAGCCCCCCGACCATCTTTGCGGCCCTCCTCGGGACCCTCTCCAACAGCTCCCTATCTTGCTTGTACTGGAGCCTCCAGACCTGGACACAGCACTCCAGATGGGGAGGAACAAGGGCAGAGCGGAGAGGCACAATCACCTCCCGGTCCCTGCTGGCCAACCCTCTCCTGATGGAGCCCAGGATGCCCTTTGCTTTCCTACCTGCAAGAGCACACTGCTGGCCACAGTCAGTTTTTCACCCACCAAGAAACACTGCATAGCTAGAAAGACTAGATAAAATGGCTAACAAGCAGGACGGGATGCTGGAGGAACCGCCTGTACGGATTAACTGCGTTGAACCCGTGGTGCAACCAGAAACACCCGATGGAGATCAGTTTGCTGACACTTGGGGCTTTTTCCTTGTTTTAGAGAACACATCCACACACAAACACTGCTGCAAACAAGGCACAGGAGAACAGCTACATCGGAAAAGAACAAAAATCAAACGGGAAGGCATTTTACCAAGGAAATCATAAGCCTCCTGTCAGGCAGAGGTGGGCTACCAGACATCGCGCTGAACCACGAGTAAATTACAAAAAACAAAAGACAAACAAATCCAAACCAGAGACAGAGCTCATCACTGACTCGGCAAGGAGGGACAACCTATCGTGACAGTTTCTTTTTACACCGTAAGCCCCGACACGAAACTCTTACTCAGGCTAGACAAGGCAGGAGCAGTTAGGGCAGTTAGGGCAGTTAGAGATGGGTGGGACGATGCACGGGGTTGCCACTGACAACAACACTGTGAAGTCACGCCGGGGTTCCGGCCACGGCAACCAGCCCACCAAACCCAAACACAACCCTTCACAGCGCTCTTGCTGCTGCAGTGCTCTGCCAGCAAAGAGAGCGGAGCAAGCGCTGTCGCTGCTGCTGCCACTCGGCCCCGCATTTGGCCATGCCTGCTTACAGCGCAGACAGAGCGGTGCCCCAGCCTGTGCCAGCCTCCCCAACGAAGGGCACCGCTCAGGACACTGGCAGCACCGCTCCAACTGTCGGCACGCTGCACCATGCCGTGACCGAGCTGTGCGTCCTGATGGTGAGGCTCACCGTTAACACCAGCCAGGTGGGCACCACGGACGCACCCAACAGCACAGGCTCGGCCATAGGCGAACAGCTGACACCCAAGCCGTCCGAACCGGTGAGACAAACTGTGAACTCTGCTGGTTGTGTGTGTGGCCCATCCAAGCGTGTGACAACTGAGCCGCACGCGGATCGCACTCAACTCGGCCAGGGGCTGGGCGACAGGGAGGGGGAACAGAATAGGCCCTGCATAACCAGGTGGACTGCACCCTAGAGTGCTGAGGGAGTTGGCGGATGTGGCTGCCAAGCCACTCTCCATCACCCTTCCACAGTCCTGGATACCAGGGAATGTCCCGCTGGACTGGAGAATGGCAAACGTGACGGCCAGTCACGAGCGGTGTCCCCCAGGGCTCCGTGCTGGGGCCCCTTCTATTTAACATCTCTATTAGTGATCTCAGTGAGGGGATTGAGTGCACCCTCAGTAAGTTTGCAGACAACACCAAGTCGGGAGGGAGTGTTCAACTGCCAGGTGGGAGAAAGGCGCTACAGAGGGACCTGGAGAGACTGAATCAATGAGCCAGGGTAAACTCTGTGAGTTTCAATAGGGCCAAGCATCGGGTCCTGCAACTTGGTCACAGCCAACCCAGGCAACCCTGCAGGCTGGGGGAGGAGTGGCTGCAAAGCTGCCTGATGGAAAGGGACCTTGGTGTACTGACGGACAGCCGGCCAGCACTGTGCCCAGGTGGCCAAGAAGGCCAACGGCATCCCGGCTTGTATCAGGAACGGTGTGGTGAGCAGGACTAGGGAAGGAATCCTGCCCCTGCACTCGGCACCGTTGAGGCCTCGCCTCCAGTACTGCGTTCAGTTTTGGGCATCTCAGTACAGGCAGGACACTCAGGTGCTGGAGCAGGTCCAAAGAAGGGCAACAAGGCTTGTGAAGGGCTTGGAGAATATGCCCTACCAGGAGCGACTAGAGGAACTGGGGCTGTTTAGCCTGGGGAAGAGGAGGCTGAGGGGAGACCTTACTGCTCTCCTCCAATACCTCAAAGGTGATTGCAGTGAGAGCGGGTCTGGTCTCTTACTCCTGACAAGTGACAGGACGAGGGGAAACGGCCTCCAGTTGCGCCAGGGGAGGTTTAGGTTGAATACCAGGAAAAATAACTTTACACAAAGGGTGCTGAAGCACTGGAATAGGCTCCCCAGGGAGGCGGTTGAGTCGCCATCCCTGAACCTGTCTAAAAACCGTTTGGATGTGGCGCTCAGGGACGGGATTCAGCGCAGGGATGTTAGAGACAGGGCAGTAAGGTTTGGTTGCGGTTGGACTTGATGAGTTTTAAGGCCATTTCCAACCTGAGCAATTCTATGATTCTATCGTTCCAGTCTCCAGAGGGAAAAGAGCCCTCGAAAGAGAAATACAATTTGAAGGGACGTTCCGTATACAGACAAGGAGATCGGCCACCAGGAAATGACAGCCAGCATCCACGTCCACCTCCGGACAGGAAGCGCAAGCGCTGCTGTCAGCGAGCGCAGAACAACGGCAGCCAAGACGAGAAAGCGGCAGAGAAAACGCAGGCTGAATTCACACCAGCAGCCAAGAGGTGCAGAGGCTTGCCCGCATTCGCAGCACCTCCGCAGACAAATAGCGTATCACCCACCAACGCAATCGGGAATGGGAATGAGCAGGCTCAGCCCAGCTGTGTTCCAGCCCCGACTTTGGCTCCCCAGCAGCAAAAAAATCAAGAAGGCCTCAGGGCAGACGCCCTCAAGGCAGCCAAGGAGGAGAAATTCCAACACCAACCTCCGCAGCAGCAACTGGCTGAGGGCAAGAAACCAGCAGGGAAGTGCAAGCGCAAAACGAAACATCTGGAAGCGCAGGGGAGGAGGAAAAGATCATTCATGGCAATGGACGACCCCTTTGCCATTGAGGA
Organism: Alectoris magna; assembly: GCA_030625065.1. Lineage (NCBI taxonomy): Eukaryota > Metazoa > Chordata > Aves > Galliformes > Phasianidae > Alectoris > Alectoris magna. Next base: position 108,840,884 of record CM060561.1, on the reverse strand, counting down.
TGCTGCAGATATGGTCGCCCGACCAAGGAAAAGGATGAAACTAGCAGAGCCCACATTGCACCGTGGCTCCTTCCCTGCCAAACTCTGCCAGCCGGAGCTGCACAACCAGCTGCAGCAGCTCCCCTCGCCGACAACCCTCTAGCCTGCAGAACTTCAAACGCCTGCCTGTATAAACTCTGCCTCACGTATTTGTGCGTCAGTGAAAACAACAGGTTATGTCGACCGACGACGTCATTTTCACTGCAGGGCCACAGCGGTGCATTGGTGATCCACTCTGACTCTGGGGCAAACAACAGCGCAGTGTTATTTCTACGATTTAAAACTGCGAAACTTCTGACATTTGGCCCTTAAAAGGGCACTATAAACTGCAGCAGAAAACAAATCTCTAATCTTCACATCAACGGTAGTTTCAATTATTAGCAATTTGTTCCTTAGCACCAGTACTTTTCAGATGTATTCTCAGAACATTACAAGTCACGCCTTTCATTAACTACTATGGTACTGCAATGAACTGTAAGCGGTGGATATAAACATAGGTGCCTATATAAATGTGTATGTATTTATTTCCATGAACTTGAATAGCAAATTTAGGTGATCCATGTTGTTATAGCATGTAAGTACTTATTTCCATGAACTTGAGTAGCAAATTTAGGTGATCCATGTTGTTGCAGCGTGTATGTATTTATTTCCATAAACCCGAATAGCAAATTTAGGTGATCCATGTTGTTATAGCGTGTAAGTATTTACTTCTATGAACTTGAGTAGCAAATTTTGGTGATCCATGTTGATATAGCGTGTATGTATTTATTTCTATGAACTTGAGTAGCAAATTTAGGTGATCCATGTTGTTATAGCGTGTATGTATTTATTTCTATGAACTTGAGTAGCAAATTTAGGTGATCCATGTTGTTATAGCGTGTAAGTATTTATTTCCATAATCTTGAGTAGCAAATTTAGGTGATCCATGTTGTTATAGCGTGTATGTATTTATTTCCTTGAACTTGAATAGCAAATTTTGGTGATCCATGTTGTTATAGCGTGTATGTATTTATTTCTATGAACTTGAGTAGCAAATTTAGGTGATCCATGTTGTTATAGCGTGTATGTATTTATTTGTATGAACTTGAGTAGCAAATTTTGGTGATCCATGTTGTTATAGCGTGTAAGTATTTATTTCCATGAACTTGAATAGCAAATTTAGGTGATCCATGTTGTTATAGCGTGTATGTATTTATTTCCATAAACTTGAATAGCAAATCTAGGTGATCCACGTTGTTAGAGAACACCTTCTACTCTTGTATATATTTCTGAGTTTCTTTTTCAGTGGGGCTGAATTCCCAAAAGCCAGTAACTTCTTATTTTGTTGAATAAAACTTTAATATTCCAAAGCTGCGTTTGCAACATGAATCTCCTGCGAGGGGGGAAGAAACACTGCAATCCTCCAAGCCTGAACTTTCTGTTGCACTGAATTTCTCCTTGCTCAAAGGAAATTCACATGGGGCAGGGTCACCCTCCAAGCAGCAATCTCTGCCCTACCCCCTCCGTTACGTTCACTCCTGAACAGAACAGCGCGGACATCAGAATACTACGAAAACTTCTCTGACAGAAAGTTGTACTACTGATAATATTTCTTACACACATCAAGAAGAATGCTAACCAAAAAGGTGCATCGTATTTTCTTTCTGCTGCCCCGCGATCACTACATTCACTTAATAACAAAGATCAACTCGTCAGTTTCAGTTTAAATCTCTTAAAAATGCGATTGTTCAGATTTAAATGTCAAAATCCCGTTCCTGTCAGACAAGCCTACCTCTCAACACCCGCGTTGCTCCATCTAAACTTTCTGTTTCAAGAAAAATCTCTGCAGCATTATTAACAATTTGACATCCCGATGCTAACTTCTCCGCCCCTGTAAGTCCCTTCAGAACTGTAAAATGTATCTGCAGCTCTTGCAATTAATCCAGAACCTTCCTTCCCCAGCGTAAGGGTGAGAAGAGAAAGGGGAAAGGTCTGACAAAGCAATGATACTCACGAGCACAGACTACTCACACAAAACACAGACTGCATTTGCTGACGGATTTGCACACGTCAGCTCAGTAACACGATCCAAACTGAGGGGGAAAAAGAAAGGAACCGCACAGGAAAAATTCTAATGCACAGCAGTGGACTTTTTGATTCTGTAGGCCAGCAACCCAACATCCATTGTTTAACAGCTCCCACCACACCATTACCCATAATATTATTTCTACAGTATAATGCTCCTAGAGAGCATTTCAATAAATTTTGTAATCTCTCTGTGTGTGCTCACTTTCATATATTCATATCCTTACCACCATGCATCAAAAATACGAGATAAAGGACTCTGATATTCACAAAGGGGACAACGGTCTGAAAAGCGCTTCCAGAGCTTTAGGATGTCTGAACTATTGCTATGAAAAGGCACGCAGTATGTCCTATATCCAGAATTACTTTGGCCACAGCAGGCAGTTCCAACACTTCATCCTATCTCATTTTCTGCACTTCCTTCTTGAAGAAGTAAGATATAACATCAAGTAGAAAGTCCAAAGCAACAGGATTAGGGACTTATTTCATTGATACAGTGGAGGAATGCTGGTTCAAAAGAAGCAGCATCCTTCAGCATCTTGGAGAGTAATCTGTGGAAAAAACGATTTGACAACAAACCCAACGTTCTCACACACAATCACAGAACGGCCGGGGTGGGAAGGGACCTCAAGGATCAGGAAGCTCCGACCCCCGCCACAGGCAGGGCCACCAACCTCCCCATTTGATACTAGACCAGGCTGCCCAGGGCCCCATCCAACCTGGCCTTGAACACCTCCAGGGATGGGCATCCACCACCTCTCTGGGCAGCCTGGTCCAGCACCTCAACACGCTCTTAGTAAAGAACTTCCCCCTGACATCCAACCCAAATCCTTTAACCTAAAACCATTTCCCCTTGTCCTGCTGTTACCTACCCTTCCAAAAAGTTGACTCCCCTCCTGTTTATACGCTCCCTTTAGGTACTGAAAGGCAGCCAATTAGGTCACCCTGCAGCCTTCTCCTCTCCAGGCTCAACAAGCCCACATCCCTCAGCCTGTCATCGTAGGGGAGCTGCTCCAGCCCCCCGACCATCTTTGCGGCCCTCCTCGGGACCCTCTCCAACAGCTCCCTATCTTGCTTGTACTGGAGCCTCCAGACCTGGACACAGCACTCCAGATGGGGAGGAACAAGGGCAGAGCGGAGAGGCACAATCACCTCCCGGTCCCTGCTGGCCAACCCTCTCCTGATGGAGCCCAGGATGCCCTTTGCTTTCCTACCTGCAAGAGCACACTGCTGGCCACAGTCAGTTTTTCACCCACCAAGAAACACTGCATAGCTAGAAAGACTAGATAAAATGGCTAACAAGCAGGACGGGATGCTGGAGGAACCGCCTGTACGGATTAACTGCGTTGAACCCGTGGTGCAACCAGAAACACCTGATGGAGATCAGTTTGCTGACACTTGGGGCTTTTTCCTTGTTTTAGAGAACACATCCACACACAAACACTGCTGCAAACAAGGCACAGGAGAACAGCTACATCGGAAAAGAACAAAAATCAAACGGGAAGGCATTTTACCAAGGAAATCATAAGCCTCCTGTCAGGCAGAGGTGGGCTACCAGACATCGCGCTGAACCACGAGTAAATTACAAAAAACAAAAGACAAACAAATCCAAACCAGAGACAGAGCTCATCACTGACTCGGCAAGGAGGGACAACCTATCGTGACAGTTTCTTTTTACACCGTAAGCCCCGACACGAAACTCTTACTCAGGCTAGACAAGGCAGGAGCAGTTAGGGCAGTTAGGGCAGTTAGAGATGGGTGGGACGATGCACGGGGTTGCCACTGACAACAACACTGTGAAGTCACGCCGGGGTTCCGGCCACGGCAACCAGCCCACCAAACCCAAACACAACCCTTCACAGCGCTCTTGCTGCTGCAGTGCTCTGCCAGCAAAGAGAGCGGAGCAAGCGCTGTCGCTGCTGCTGCCACTCGGCCCCGCATTTGGCCATGCCTGCTTACAGCGCAGACAGAGCGGTGCCCCAGCCTGTGCCAGCCTCCCCAACGAAGGGCACCGCTCAGGACACTGGCAGCACCGCTCCAACTGTCGGCACGCTGCACCATGCCGTGACCGAGCTGTGCGTCCTGATGGTGAGGCTCACCGTTAACACCAGCCAGGTGGGCACCACGGACGCACCCAACAGCACAGGCTCGGCCATAGGCGAACAGCTGACACCCAAGCCGTCCGAACCGGTGAGACAAACTGTGAACTCTGCTGGTTGTGTGTGTGGCCCATCCAAGCGTGTGACAACTGAGCCGCACGCGGATCGCACTCAACTCGGCCAGGGGCTGGGCGACAGGGAGGGGGAACAGAATAGGCCCTGCATAACCAGGTGGACTGCACCCTAGAGTGCTGAGGGAGTTGGCGGATGTGGCTGCCAAGCCACTCTCCATCACCCTTCCACAGTCCTGGATACCAGGGAATGTCCCGCTGGACTGGAGAATGGCAAACGTGACGGCCAGTCACGAGCGGTGTCCCCCAGGGCTCCGTGCTGGGGCCCCTTCTATTTAACATCTCTATTAGTGATCTCAGTGAGGGGATTGAGTGCACCCTCAGTAAGTTTGCAGACAACACCAAGTCGGGAGGGAGTGTTCAACTGCCAGGTGGGAGAAAGGCGCTACAGAGGGACCTGGAGAGACTGAATCAATGAGCCAGGGTAAACTCTGTGAGTTTCAATAGGGCCAAGCATCGGGTCCTGCAACTTGGTCACAGCCAACCCAGGCAACCCTGCAGGCTGGGGGAGGAGTGGCTGCAAAGCTGCCTGATGGAAAGGGACCTTGGTGTACTGACGGACAGCCGGCCAGCACTGTGCCCAGGTGGCCAAGAAGGCCAACGGCATCCCGGCTTGTATCAGGAACGGTGTGGTGAGCAGGACTAGGGAAGGAATCCTGCCCCTGCACTCGGCACCGTTGAGGCCTCGCCTCCAGTACTGCGTTCAGTTTTGGGCATCTCAGTACAGGCAGGACACTCAGGTGCTGGAGCAGGTCCAAAGAAGGGCAACAAGGCTTGTGAAGGGCTTGGAGAATATGCCCTACCAGGAGCGACTAGAGGAACTGGGGCTGTTTAGCCTGGGGAAGAGGAGGCTGAGGGGAGACCTTACTGCTCTCCTCCAATACCTCAAAGGTGATTGCAGTGAGAGCGGGTCTGGTCTCTTACTCCTGACAAGTGACAGGACGAGGGGAAACGGCCTCCAGTTGCGCCAGGGGAGGTTTAGGTTGAATACCAGGAAAAATAACTTTACACAAAGGGTGCTGAAGCACTGGAATAGGCTCCCCAGGGAGGCGGTTGAGTCGCCATCCCTGAACCTGTCTAAAAACCGTTTGGATGTGGCGCTCAGGGACGGGATTCAGCGCAGGGATGTTAGAGACAGGGCAGTAAGGTTTGGTTGCGGTTGGACTTGATGAGTTTTAAGGCCATTTCCAACCTGAGCAATTCTATGATTCTATCGTTCCAGTCTCCAGAGGGAAAAGAGCCCTCGAAAGAGAAATACAATTTGAAGGGACGTTCCGTATACAGACAAGGAGATCGGCCACCAGGAAATGACAGCCAGCATCCACGTCCACCTCCGGACAGGAAGCGCAAGCGCTGCTGTCAGCGAGCGCAGAACAACGGCAGCCAAGACGAGAAAGCGGCAGAGAAAACGCAGGCTGAATTCACACCAGCAGCCAAGAGGTGCAGAGGCTTGCCCGCATTCGCAGCACCTCCGCAGACAAATAGCGTATCACCCACCAACGCAATCGGGAATGGGAATGAGCAGGCTCAGCCCAGCTGTGTTCCAGCCCCGACTTTGGCTCCCCAGCAGCAAAAAAATCAAGAAGGCCTCAGGGCAGACGCCCTCAAGGCAGCCAAGGAGGAGAAATTCCAACACCAACCTCCGCAGCAGCAACTGGCTGAGGGCAAGAAACCAGCAGGGAAGTGCAAGCGCAAAACGAAACATCTGGAAGCGCAGGGGAGGAGGAAAAGATCATTCATGGCAATGGACGACCCCTTTGCCATTGAGGATGCTGCAGATATGGTCGCCCGACCAAGGAAAAGGATGAAACTAGCAGAGCCCACATTGCACCGTGGCTCCTTCCCTGCCAAACTCTGCCAGCCGGAGCTGCACAACCAGCTGCAGCAGCTCCCCTCGCCGACAACCCTCTAGCCTGCAGAACTTCAAACGCCTGCCTGTATAAACTCTGCCTCACGTATTTGTGCGTCAGTGAAAACAACAGGTTATGTCGACCGACGACGTCATTTTCACTGCAGGGCCACAGCGGTGCATTGGTGATCCACTCTGACTCTGGGGCAAACAACAGCGCAGTGTTATTTCTACGATTTAAAACTGCGAAACTTCTGACATTTGGCCCTTAAAAGGGCACTATAAACTGCAGCAGAAAACAAATCTCTAATCTTCACATCAACGGTAGTTTCAATTATTAGCAATTTGTTCCTTAGCACCAGTACTTTTCAGATGTATTCTCAGAACATTACAAGTCACGCCTTTCATTAACTACTATGGTACTGCAATGAACTGTAAGCGGTGGATATAAACATAGGTGCCTATATAAATGTGTATGTATTTATTTCCATGAACTTGAATAGCAAATTTAGGTGATCCATGTTGTTATAGCATGTAAGTACTTATTTCCATGAACTTGAGTAGCAAATTTAGGTGATCCATGTTGTTGCAGCGTGTATGTATTTATTTCCATAAACCCGAATAGCAAATTTAGGTGATCCATGTTGTTATAGCGTGTAAGTATTTACTTCTATGAACTTGAGTAGCAAATTTTGGTGATCCATGTTGATATAGCGTGTATGTATTTATTTCTATGAACTTGAGTAGCAAATTTAGGTGATCCATGTTGTTATAGCGTGTATGTATTTATTTCTATGAACTTGAGTAGCAAATTTAGGTGATCCATGTTGTTATAGCGTGTAAGTATTTATTTCCATAATCTTGAGTAGCAAATTTAGGTGATCCATGTTGTTATAGCGTGTATGTATTTATTTCCTTGAACTTGAATAGCAAATTTTGGTGATCCATGTTGTTATAGCGTGTATGTATTTATTTCTATGAACTTGAGTAGCAAATTTAGGTGATCCATGTTGTTATAGCGTGTATGTATTTATTTCCATGAACTTGAATAGCAAATTTAGGTGATCCATGTTGTTATAGCGTGTATGTATTTATTTCTATGAACTTGAGTAGCAAATTTAGGTGATCCATGTTGTTATAGCGTGTATGTATTTATTTCCATGAACTTGAGTAGCAAATTTTGGTGATCCATGTTGTTATAGCGTGTATGTATTTATTTCCATAAACTTGAATAGCAAATCTAGGTGATCCACGTTGTTAGAGAACACCTTCTACTCTTGTATATATTTCTGAGTTTCTTTTTCAGTGGGGCTGAATTCCCAAAAGCCAGTAACTTCTTATTTTGTTGAATAAAACTTTAATATTCCAAAGCTGCGTTTGCAACATGAATCTCCTGCGAGGGGGGAAGAAACACTGCAATCCTCCAAGCCTGAACTTTCTGTTGCACTGAATTTCTCCTTGCTCAAAGGAAATTCACATGGGGCAGGGTCACCCTCCAAGCAGCAATCTCTGCCCTACCCCCTCCGTTACGTTCACTCCTGAACAGAACAGCGCGGACATCAGAATACTACGAAAACTTCTCTGACAGAAAGTTGTACTACTGATAATATTTCTTACACACATCAAGAAGAATGCTAACCAAAAAGGTGCATCGTATTTTCTTTCTGCTGCCCCGCGATCACTACATTCACTTAATAACAAAGATCAACTCGTCAGTTTCAGTTTAAATCTCTTAAAAATGCGATTGTTCAGATTTAAATGTCAAAATCCCGTTCCTGTCAGACAAGCCTACCTCTCAACACCCGCGTTGCTCCATCTAAACTTTCTGTTTCAAGAAAAATCTCTGCAGCATTATTAACAATTTGACATCCCGATGCTAACTTCTCCGCCCCTGTAAGTCCCTTCAGAACTGTAAAATGTATCTGCAGCTCTTGCAATTAATCCAGAACCTTCCTTCCCCAGCGTAAGGGTGAGAAGAGAAAGGGGAAAGGTCTGACAAAGCAATGATACTCACGAGCACAGACTACTCACACAAAACACAGACTGCATTTGCTGACGGATTTGCACACGTCAGCTCAGTAACACGATCCAAACTGAGGGGGAAAAAGAAAGGAACCGCACAGGAAAAATTCTAATGCACAGCAGTGGACTTTTTGATTCTGTAGGCCAGCAACCCAACATCCATTGTTTAACAGCTCCCACCACACCATTACCCATAATATTATTTCTACAGTATAATGCTCCTAGACAGCATTTCAATAAATTTTGTAATCTCTCTGTGTGTGCTCACTTTCATATATTCATATCCTTACCACCATGCATCAAAAATACGAGATAAAGGACTCTGATATTCACAAAGGGGACAACGGTCTGAAAAGCGCTTCCAGAGCTTTAGGATGTCTGAACTATTGCTATGAAAAGGCACGCAGTATGTCCTATATCCAGAATTACTTTGGCCACAGCAGGCAGTTCCAACACTTCATCCTATCTCATTTTCTGCACTTCCTTCTTGAAGAAGTAAGATATAACATCAAGTAGAAAGTCCAAAGCAACAGGATTAGGGACTTATTTCATTGATACAGTGGAGGAATGCTGGTTCAAAAGAAGCAGCATCCTTCAGCATCTTGGAGAGTAATCTGTGGAAAAAACGATTTGACAACAAACCCAACGTTCTCACACACAATCACAGAACGGCCGGGGTGGGAAGGGACCTCAAGGATCAGGAAGCTCCGACCCCCGCCACAGGCAGGGCCACCAACCTCCCCATTTGATACTAGACCAGGCTGCCCAGGGCCCCATCCAACCTGGCCTTGAACACCTCCAGGGATGGGCATCCACCACCTCTCTGGGCAGCCTGGTCCAGCACCTCAACACGCTCTTAGTAAAGAACTTCCCCCTGACATCCAACCCAAATCCTTTAACCTAAAACCATTTCCCCTTGTCCTGCTGTTACCTACCCTTCCAAAAAGTTGACTCCCCTCCTGTTTATACGCTCCCTTTAGGTACTGAAAGGCAGCCAATTAGGTCACCCTGCAGCCTTCTCCTCTCCAGGCTCAACAAGCCCACATCCCTCAGCCTGTCATCGTAGGGGAGCTGCTCCAGCCCCCCGACCATCTTTGCAGCCCTCCTCGGGACCCTCTCCAACAGCTCCCTATCTTGCTTGTACTGGAGCCTCCAGACCTGGACACAGCACTCCAGATGGGGAGGAACAAGGGCAGAGCGGAGAGGCACAATCACCTCCCGGTCCCTGCTGGCCAACCCTCTCCTGATGGAGCCCAGGATGCCCTTTGCTTTCCTACCTGCAAGAGCACACTGCTGGCCACAGTCAGTTTTTCACCCACCAAGAAACACTGCATAGCTAGAAAGACTAGATAAAATGGCTAACAAGCAGGACGGGATGCTGGAGGAACCGCCTGTACGGATTAACTGCGTTGAACCCGTGGTGCAACCAGAAATGATCCTCCCTCCCCTCTCCTTCTACAACATGAAACGCTGTATAAACCAACCAGCTTCTATTCCCAACTTCTCACTTCCATCAAAGATGTGGGTTTTAAAATACTGCAAAAGAAAGGTATCCTAAGTCAGGCATGTCCAACGTGGTAAATGATTTTGAAGTTACTTCACTTTTGCTACTTTTTAATGGGTTTTTGGAATAAGGAACTGAAGGTCTAAGGGGCACACGGATGGGACAATACCCTCACAAAACAGTAGAAATAAGACAAAAGAAAACATACTGTTTCTACAGACTACGAAGCCACGTGGAAAACCCTTCACTTAGCGAAAGTACAAACATTCAACCACAGTCTGAGATTCTCCATATAAGAGGAGAGTGCAGATCCTGTGATTCCTGTGTTGCAGTTTTTGCCCTCTGCCCCTTGTCCTGTCATTGCACACCACTGAGAAGAGCCTGGCCCCATTCATTCGACTTCTGAATTCTAGACAAACGGTTATGAAATGTCAGTCTGTTTTTCTGTACGACGAACAGTCCCAGGTCTCTCAGCCTTCGATGCTCCAGGCCCCTAATCATTTCTATGGCCTCCACGGGACTCTCTCCAGAAGACAAGTTCCGTCTTGTTTGAACTGAAGAGCCCAGAACTGGTCACTGTAATCCAGATGTGGCCCCACCAGGGCAGGGATGGGGACGATAACCTCCTACAACCTGCTGGCTACGACTCTCTTCCGTCTTCTGGACCTTATCCTAGCCATTCCATTTCAGGTCAGGTTCAGAAGAATCAGGGCAGGAAAAATTCCTTGAGGTGGGTGGTCTCAGAATACAACAGGATTGCCAGAGGGAAGAAAATAACATTTCTGCAGAGCAACACTATTGGGCCAGACTAACCCCTGGTGCAGAAAAGGGAAAGCTAAACCTGAACAAGCAAGTTTCTAGGTTGCAAGGCAAGGTTATAATGGACTCTATTCAGACAGAAGCACGCACATTTATGTGCTTCTGTCTCGAACCGAACTGCATTCTTCTAGCATGCAGTCTGAATACCTTGTATGTCTATCACTAGAAGGAAAACAATCTCTACAAACTGCGCGTACTTTGCTGTAGAAAAGCCGTAATTACCTATCACATGAAAAAGAAATCAAAAGCAACCTCCTCCGCTCTATTAACAAAGCAAACAAGAAAAAAATCCCCACACTTGCAAAGTTCAGAAGACTACAGGTCAGCACGGCACAACAAAATACTTTGATCCAGATGGGCAACTGAGAGGCATGCCGAACGAGAAGGCAAGTGGCACATCCAGCCACTAAACTACAGAAACAGTTTAATATCTAATAAATAAACGACTCGGTCTTTTCCTTCAAGTCAGGTGACTACAGTCCACTGTACCTTTATCCACTGCAGTACTCCGTGATAGGAATTCATTACGCTTATCCCAGCCCTTCCAATGGAAGTTCTGTCTGCTTCATTACACTGGGAATTTTTTTATCACTACAAAGAAAAAATACACGTTATTGTTAGTTTTACCAGTCAAAGAGCTTTAAAGAACTGACAGATCACAGCACATGCACGCATCTTCTGAAATATCAGGCAATAGGCATAATAGTTTTTTTAGTCTGACAACCACAGTTAGGGTAAAACACAACAGTTTATCCAGATACTCTTTGACCGCACTCTGGTTTAGCCATAAGATGCCTGGGCATGCAATGGCGTAGCTTATGAACATCCTCATTTCTAAAGAAAGCTGACATTTTCCGAGACCGTGAAGAAAAGATGGCAATTACAGAACCGTGTAATTGCAGGGTTTTCCAAATCATGTTATTTAACCACTCTGGAAGCATCGCTGGTTCGGTGGGACAGTGCTCTCCACTGTGGGGTTGTGCACACACAATCCACTCAGGGATGGAAAGAACAACTTTTTTTGTACCAATGTTAAGTTACATAAAATTATATCTCATCGTTTTTAATTTACATGTTTGTGCATGTTTTATAACATACATAATATATCAGTGCCGTAGCACATGTACATAATTTACAAATAAATAAACAAACACATGGTATGTTGGGGGTAAGGGTTAAAAATTTTTTTACTGACAGGTTGCCTATCAGCTTGGAGACCACTGATCTAAAGAAGTCAGACCACGTCTCAAGTCCCGCAGAAGTCTTCTGTCTGTTTCACAACCAGAAGTTGTGATAGCTGTTTTGTAACATGAAAGTCTGTGATTAGAAAGGTTGTGCCACTTCATTGAAATAAATTGTCATTGGGTCTTACTAGCTTATGCAGGTTGAAAAAGATCTAAGCCGTCCTTTATACAAACCCTTAATATCCCACTGATGCAACACTGAGCCTGTCTCCTACAGCCTCACTGGGAGGAAGGATGCAGACGAGTAAATGAAGAGGCATATGGAGGAAAGGGGGACAGACAACATGCTGTGTATTAAAAAAGGTCTATTTCTCTGGATTCACAAAGTACCTGTCTCCCCAGGACAGGTACTTAGGACTTGAGCGAAGCCCATTCAGCAATCTGTATGGTTGTCCGTACCCCTTCTCCTTTTCTGAGGTCGCATTTCTCTGTGTTACCCTGCTTATCACAGTCAATATAACAACTGGTAGTAAGGCTGTTGGTACAACGGGTTAAAGGACCCCCTTGTTGGGAAATGACATTAATATATTTTACCCTCTCATCCTCTTCCCTTTGCAGAGTTTTCCCACTCATTCTACACCCTATTTGTAAGGAGTCTTTTACAGAAATGTCATTGTCCTTACGGAAGAGTATTTCTACCTCCTCACTGTTGTTTATGGCAGTTAGAGCCATAACTTGGGTGCTGTCCTCACTTTCAGAGGCTCCAAATAGTTCATGAGGGTATGAGTATACTTCATGCTTCCATTTTTCATGTGCACAATATAGGTCTGGGAGCCTTGGAAGCACTTTGACTATTCTTAGGGCCCCGATGGGGTCCTCATTCTGGGATCCTGGACTAGCAGGGGCTGTAGGACCACAGAGACAAATTACCACAGAGACAAAGTACGGATGTTCTTAGAATTCTTTCGCATAGGGAGACTGACATTATACTAGCTGGGGCTATAGGAACACGTCTTGTTAATGTGAGAAGTCTCATACCAGCAGGATCCGTAGCCTATAGTGAGTTCCTGCCCTTCTCTCCCCCCAATTCTGTTCCCTTTTACGTCTACCTGACGACCGTCAAGACTGCCTGACCATTCGAGGGCTATTCCCCTAACTTCCACCCATTTTGTCCAGCCTCCCTGCCCCGCATTAATTGGTGTAGCATACACAAGTGTTAGAGCAAGCACTGCAAGCAGGGATAGTCTTATATCACCGGAGGTCTTTGTCCTCATGCCAGATCTCATTGCAGTCTCAGCTCGGTATCAGTAACAGGATATGCCGTCCAGCTGCCTCCTTTCACCTGCCTGACTCTCGTGTGGTGGATCCCACAATCCTACGCTGTCTAGCTTCACCGCCGTATGAGTAGTCATTATTACTAAAAACTGACCTTCCCCTTTAGCTTCCAGTGAGTCCTGTAACGCTTCACCAGGGTTTACCTGATGAACCAGACCATCTAACCCTCACGCTCGTGTTCCGAAAACAAATTTCTCAATATCCCTGAGTTGGTTTTGCAGAAATATCATATATCCTGTAAGACCTTCCTTCCCATTACTTCGCGGGGTTTGGACCTGATATGGCCTCCCATATAATATTTCAAAAGGTGACAACCTCTCCTTTGAGCGGGGTTTTGTTCTAATCCTAAGTAAGGCTAACGGTAGAGCCTTAGGCCAATCCAGCTTTGCCTCCTGTCCTATCTTAACAATCTGAATTTTAATCAGGTGGTTCATTTGTTCCACTTGTCTGCTAGACTGTGGTCGGTAGGGCATGGGCAGATACCACCAGATTCCCAGAAGATGGCAAACCTACTGCACAACCTTAGCTATAAAGTGGGGCCCACGATCTGAGGACACAGCAGCAGGGACTCCAAAGCATGGTATCACCTCATATAGAAGAGCCTTGGTTACCTCTCTTGCTTTGTTGGTCCTACAGAGGTACGCCATCCGGGCATCCTGGGAAGGTATCTGTTAATACTAAAAGATACTGGTAATCCCCTTTTCTTGGCAATTCTGGTAAGCCAATTTGCCACTACTGTCAAGGGTAATTCCCCCTCACAATTACCCCAAATGGGGTTGATTGACTTTGCCGAGGATTCACCCTTCAACAAATCTCGCACTGTTCCGTTACCTGGTAGATCGTGGTGTACAAATTTCTGGCTATTACTTTCTGACTTAGGTATTCATATAAGGCCTCTACTCCCCAGTGCCTTTTCCCATGTTCCCTCTGCATAAGCTTCCATACAACTAGGGAAGGAACTATCAACTTCCCATCTGCAGTTTTGGACCAACCTCCACTCTCCTTAGATATGACCCCTCCCAGATCTTCCATTAACTTAGAATCCTCTTTTGTATACCTCGGCATTCCCTCTTCTAGATTCTCTCCTTGTACCTGTACATCTGGCCACAGTAGTTGGATCTCAGGAGGTCCCTCTCCTGCCACCCGTTAGATTCCAAATCGGCTTGGTTGTTGCCTTTCACATTAGGGTTACTTCCTGTTTGGTATGCCTTAATTGTTACTTTTTCCAGGAGCTGTACTGCCTCCAATAGGTGGAGAATCTCAGCAGCATACTTGATACCTTTCCCTCGAGAAGTCAGAAGTCCTCTCTCTTTCCAAACAGTTCCATGCGCGTGCACGACTCTAGAGACATATTTTGAGTCTGTCCACATATTTATTGTCTTTCCTTTTGCTAATTCCTGGGCTCGGATAAGTGCAATTATTTCCGCCTTCTGGGCAGAGGTCCCGGCAGGCAATGCTGCAGACTCAACAACCTCATTTTCATTAACAATCACATACCTCACTACCCTCCGTCCCGTTAGGACATAGCTGCTCCCATCTGTATACCAGTTTTCTGCCCTTTCTTTTGGAGTCTCCTTAAGGTCCATTTGGCTGGAGTAGACATTTTCTATAGTCTCAACACAGTCAGGGATGACTGGGTCTCCCTTGTTTCCACTGAGAAAGTCAGCTAGGTTAATGACATTAGACGCCATCCAGCCATGCCAAGAAAGGTCCTCAGTTCTTTTGATGTCAGTGGTTCAGGGGTTTGGCTCTTTTCTTTCTGGTCCCAATGATCGTTCTCTGTCCATTCTGTGCACTCCTCTCAGGTTTCTGTGGCTATCAACAAATCATCTGTGTACTGCAGCAGGATACCTTCTCCCTCAGGTTGGTGCCAGAGCTCCAAGTCCTTGGCCAGGGGCATCGTGAAGATGGTAGTGCTATTTTTAAATCCCTGGGGCAAGACTGTCCAAGTTAGCTGTTTTTCTTTCTCTTGATGGATTCTCCCACTCGAAGGCAAACCACCTCTGGCTTTCAGGTGCAAGTGGGATGCAGAAGAGAGCATCCTTGAGATCCAAAACTGTAAACCAAGACAAATGCCCTCCCAGGTTGGTTAGTAAGGTATATGGATTAGCCACTAGGGGATATAAACCCTGCGTTACCTGACTGATGGCTCTCAAATCCTGTACTAACTGATATTTCCCATGTGGTTTCTGGATTGGGAGGATGGGGGTGTTATATTCAGATTCACACTCTACCATTTTGGATAAAATTATCAATGATCAGCCTGATTCCTTCCCTATCCTGTTCTCTGAGTGGATATCGTTTAACCCTTATTGGGGTAGCCTGTTCTTTTAGAGCAATCACAATGGGGAGCGCCATTTTTGCTCTCCCTGGAGTATCTGTTGCCCATACCTCAAAGGAAACTAATGGGCTTATTTCTGGGGTATCTCGTTTTCCATTTTCCCATGATTTGTGCAGGTCCCAGCAACCCGATAGATATTTCATCCCATACCTCGAGCTGCAACCTTCCTTTCTCAAATGTGATTTCTGCTCCCATTTGTTCCAATAAACCTCTACCTAATAAAGGTTTAGGCAAATTTGGTAGGTATAATAACTGATGTATTCCCCAAGTTTTACCCAATCTGATATTCACAGGTTTTGTGAAGAATGCCTTCTCAGTACGGCTGGTCGCTCCAGTAACCTGTATATAAGCAGAACTTAAAGGTAAAAGAAACTCATTTAGTACAGAATATGTTGCTCGAGTATCCACCAAAAATTCCCTTTTATGTTCCTTTTCCCCTAGCTTGAGGTTATCTGCTAGGGAAGACCGCTCTGGTCCACGCCAGCCCACTGATAAAGGGGCCAGGTTGGTGTTCCGCTGAGGCTTTCTGTTACTTTTCAGAGGATGCCTCTGCCAGTGCCCCATACTGTTTACAGAAAGCACACTGGTCTGTCTGGAGAGGGCCCCAGCCCTCTCTCTTCCTTTCCAGTCCTGTCAGAGGCAGGGGTCTAACAGCCTTTCGAATTGCTGCCACCACGGCTCTTCTTTCCCATCTAGGCATATCCTCCCCCCTGTTAGAGAATACCCACCAGACTATTTCGATAAGTCCTTCCAAATTACGTCCCTCAGGTCCCTGGATCCGCTGCAACTTTTTCCCAATCTGGGGAGCGGATTGTCCGCACTTCTAGTGCGATTTGCAATAGAACTCCCAGGAGGTGATGGCGAAATAATGCTGTCACTAGTGGGCTCCTCCCTGCTTCTGGGCGCATGGTAGAGGTCTGGAAGTTCTTTTTGTTGTGTTAATTTCAAACACCTCTGCCTGATTCTGCAAGAACAACATCTGTGAATTCCCCACGTAGGAACAACATTAACTGCAACACGGTCTTATATTTCAGAGAACTATTCAAAACCCATTTTTCTCCATCCTCCAACTTATATAACAACCACCACTGACTGCAACACTTGATCGAGGTTTTCTTCTTTAATACTCCTCCTGTTTCACTGACAAGTACTTTCCAATGAGAGAGAATACATCCCAAAGGAGCTGGAAGGGGAACATTGCCTGGCAAGGGCTTACTCATCCCCTGCCCCATTTCTAGAACACTTTACAAACAATTCTGCTTTGCCTGTTTCCGGTCACTTCCCTCACGGGAGAGTGAAATCCCGCACTCAAGGCTCCACACTCGATTCACAGCAAGGCTGCGTCTCACTCACATGTCACTCAGTGACACGCTTGCTCACTTAGTCAAAGAAAGGGGTGTGTACACAATCATGTTTCAGCAACCATTAGTCCCATTACTATTCCCGTAGCTACTCCAAGTACTGCCCAAATTATCAGATCCAAAACCCAATCATTTCCTTCAACCGCTCCCAGAGGATATACGGGTAGTTAGAGTTCTTGAGTGTGGGAGCGTCCCGCTCACAATGGCACTCTAGCCTGTAGCAGGACTTTGACCCAGAACCCCAAAGCTGGGATTCAGAGGGACTCAAACCCCCTTTACCTTCGTGGGACTCTAACCCACAACCCCAAAGCCAGCGTTCAGAGGTACTCGAACCCCCCTCCTACCTTAGTCCGGAGCACAGGGCTGTGTCCATCGGGTCTCAGATCGCCTGGAAAAGGAGATCCCCAGAGAAAAGACTCAGGTGCGTGCTGGATGTCCAATGCTGGGATGACCGGTCCTCGATCGGAGAGAGTCCAATCTGGGGTGCCACAACTGACCTGCAGAACTGCACTCAGACTCACAGAGGGTCCGAATGAAGGTAGTTTTAGTATTTTAAGGTGCCACAGCAGTGCATGAGGCTGACACCACCCCAACTGCGCAACTACAGGCTCTGAAGCAGACATATTTATACGACACAAAATACACAGTCATGACTCCGCGAAGCAAGAAATGCTAACTCATTCTAGACAATGGGTCATCCTACGCTAACTAAGTCCGCAAATGTCTTCTAGCTCTCTCCTCCTTCTTGGACATGCACTGTGTTCAGGTAGGTCTTTTTGAATATGACTTCCCCTGCAGTGGGTGGTCCGCTTTCTCATCTGAAAGCTTCAGACCTGGAATAAAAGCAATCACCCACCTCACAAGGTCCCATCAATAAGGAAAAGCATTTCCCCTTTCCAGCAGACTCCGTCCAAGTCCTACCCATTCCTTGTAAACCACTCCTCATCTCCTCCCCTGGAGCGAGTGTTCCTCCCTTGCCTAATTTTGTGAAATTCAAGCAAGGGGCACCACTTCTACATGTACAGGGGGCCCCCCCTGTGCAACCCCCCTGTACAAGGACAATCCCAGGGTCTCTGCCTCTGCTCAGTATCAGCTTCTCCACCCCACTACACCCAGTGGCACAGAAGCTCTGAGGCCAAAAGCGTCACTATTATGTTTTGATACTCATCACGATACAGGTCATTTTGGAAGAGTTATGCAGAACGGGTAAGACTGAAAAATGTAGACATGAGATGCGCAACAAAGCAGACAAAGATGCAAAATACAGCCAGGGAACGTAAAATGAAAATAATGTAAATTAGTTAAAGCTCTGCCTACACACAGACATATTTTCTTAAGCTGAGGAGTACAGCACTCATATTCCGGAAATTAAAAGTCTGATCACAACAGCAGAGAAATTTCAAGTTAGTGTTTCTCCTCATGTAAAAGCCCCACTAACATCCTATTGGAATTCTACCGTGAGCTGAGCACAGCACACAGGTCTGTCCACTACCTCCTCCGCTCCAGGCTGCACAGAGAACTGGAAGCTGGCCATACCCACACCTGGGAGCTTCAGGCACACTTACTCATGAGCATTTGCTACATCGTCTGCTACGGAATGGGGAAAAACTGCACAGTCTGACTCATTTCACACATTCTTAACCTCCTCACACAGCATATCATACTGCAGATCCTTGCAATACTTGGTAAACTCTTCACTTCTACTCTGCCATTGGCTTACTCTCTGGCACACCTATGAATAGTAATTACACAGATACGAATGGCATTCAGTATTTCAATGACAACACTGATTCACAGACGTTTTGGATATTACACACAAAGAATAAAACATTTATTAACATCTCAACAGTTCCTCCAAAATGACCCTCCTTCCAGACTTCGACCACAACATGAAACGCCGTATAAACCAACCAGCTTCTATTCCCAACTTCTCACTTCCATCAAAGATGTGGGTTTTAAAATACCCTCAAAACCCTCAAGGCTTTGAAACAAAATTGTGCCAAGTCTTCCAAACGACATCATTCTGTTTGAGTTGCAAGAGACTGCCCACACCCACAAAAGCAATATTTCCAAAAGCATACACTGTCATCAGTGAAAACTGAAGGAAGATTTCCATAGAGAAAAAAGGCATTTCTCATATGTTGTAACTAAGAACGTATTGCAGAAGCACAGCTTTTCTGGATGGAGATACTAAGTGCAGCATAGGATTCTTTTATCCACATTTCTCTCTTCCCATCTGCAAAAAAGTCCACATTTTATCTCCTGCATGGGGGTAAAAAAGTCTAATAAATGAGCTGCTTTATTTCTAACACAGAGGTTCTTGCATCTAATAAGATGTAACAGTAACTTATACCCAGGGAAAAGAAAATAGATGGGTACTGTCTACGGTAGCTGACCTGGCAAAACTGTATTATTTCTGTTGCACCTAACTTTATCCTTTGGAACATTTCCTCATCCTTACAGGCTCCTTTCCACTCTGCACTGCAGTTTTGCTCACCCTTTACATCTTCTTTAGCAACGGAGTTTCTGTTGCCAAAACGGTCCTGAGAATGGTGGGCAACAAACCTTTCTGAAGCTCCGATACGCATCAAAAAGACCAGATTTGTACGGTATTCCAAGTGGACTCAAAAAGAGTGAAGGAGAAGGCTTACAGTAAACCTGCTTCGATTGCCTACTTGTTCATCTGGGTGACTGAGAAATAAACTGCATTGACAGAAAGCTGGATTCTGATGCATCAGTTACATCTTCCGGACCTCCGAGCAACCATGTGGGGAGCTTGCATTGCCTGCTAATGTAAGACACGACTGAGATTGCATCACATCAGCCGAAGATGACACTCAGAAGACGGACACGAAACACTGCACAAACTTTGCACACTTCCAAGCTAAGCTACAATGTCAAACCTCTGAAATACAAAGGAACTTGTTTCTTCCTTTTTTTTCCTTCTTTTTTCCTGAGGAGGATCTAAGCAAAAATTCAGGGTTACTTATAATGGAAAAATAATGCCGTCTCAAAAACATCACGAGCTTTGAATCCCTAAGGATGACTAAGAGCATCTTGTCCTTCTGCACCTCTCAAACCTAGTGTTGGCCACATCTGGCGCCGCTTACAGAAACGGGGGACTTAGCTGAGGTTCAGATAGCTTCTGTCTAATTGCAAGCAAGATTAAAAATCCTACAAAGGATTTCACAAAAAAGTTATGAGCAAAAATGACTTCGTTTCTCGCTGCTGACTACACTGCTAGTTTAGTTGGTTGCAGTCTTCCAAAAACGCTCTCGCCATTACTACTGGAGTGGCTGGAAGAACATTCCTTTTCTCATCTGAAAACTCATCACTTCTTACCCAGCCCTTCAGCTACTAGGAGACAAAGCAGCAGATCGTTAATGGATCTGACCAAGTGGATAGCCTTGCAGATGGATCTGGATCTTGCAGAGCCATCTGGGAGAACACCAAGTGGCAGAACTCAGAGACTATTTGAATTAAGCGCCACCTGTTCCTCAGGAGAAATTCTGAGGTATGAGGCCTTAAAGAAATGGCATCTGATCGTTAGCACTGAATCTAACCTTTCCTTTTCAGAAGGAAGGCTAACGAGATCTCTGCTGAAGACCAATATGCTGCCAACCCCTCTCCTCCAAACCAAAATACATCCAAAATCCTCAACAACCATCCTGCACAATGATCATGATGACTTTGCCAATTCAGACAAAGGACACCTGCATTAATGCTGCTAGAACTGAGAAAAGACTCACGCTGCCTCAAAGGGGGGAAAGATTTTTAAAGCACGCTGGGCTTAACGCCATCTCGTGCTCACTGTCACTTAGGATAGAACAGGCTTTAAAACCTGGAAGCTTCCCTATGAAAACGAGCAGAAATTCTCAGCACAAAGATCTCTAACAGGGATGGAAAGCAGACCAAAAGCTGTACTGTCACGTTTGTGAAAGTTGATACTGGACACTACAGAAGTGGAAAGCTTGGACAAATTTCAGCTCCAACAGAAGTCCCATCAATTTGCCACTTAGTCCTTTTAGGAAGGTTGCACTAGTAAATGAAATCTGACTGAAATAACTCATGTCCTAGATACGATTCGGAAACTACAGGTAGAAAAATGAGCTCCTGAAGTAACTGGAATGCCAGAACCAGCTTGCTGGAAGCCTCCATCTCATCATCCAGTTGGCAGAAACGAAAAAGTGGTAACACCAGTTATGGGACGTGGAGGCAAAAAAACACTTGCCCCTGAGAACACCATCAAGGGAGAGGCAAGTTTTCTTTCTCAGTGAAAGGGCACAGGTATACAAATGGGAAGCCACACAGATGCTATTACCAAGACACAGCTAAACCTTCAGATGTAATCAACTCTTGGAGACTCACTGCTCTGCAAAAGAAAGGTATCCTAAGTCAGGCATGTCCAACGTGGTAAATGATTTTGAAGTTACTTCACTTTTGCTACTTTTTAATGGGTTTTTGGAATAAGGAACTGAAGGTCTGAGGGGCACACGGATGGGACAATACCCTCACAAAACAGTAGAAATAAGACAAAAGAAAACATACTGTTTCTACAGACTACGAAGCCACGTGGAAAACCCTTCACTTAGCGAAAGTACAAACACTCAACCACAGTCTGAGATTCTCCATATAAGAGGAGAGTGCAGATCCTAAGGACACAGCTAGTTCACCATCTGGTGATGCCACTAAAAAACGTCTATGTAAACTGGTACAACAACCCAGGGAGCTGCTGGGGAAAAAAATTACTCTCTGTCCTACCGCCTGCATTATCATCAATCTAAGTATTTAAAAATACAACTGAGGTTTGAAGCCTTACTCTCAGTCAGTAAGGTACAGTCTAAACACAGTGGGAAATGCCTCTGTTAGTTTTTATTAGTTTTAGCAACGATTGTTTAACCACATTCCCACGCAAGACATCAGCAATTAATGATTACTGAAACAGCCAGACCTTGCCCGCCCACTTCATATTCTCCTTAAGCCATCTTAGGGCAGACGTGAGCTCCAAGCTGTACACTTCTTCCATATTAATGTTCACTGTCGTATGCCGAAGAAAAAGCTTTGGATCAGATATACGAGCAGCCAGGATAAGTCTCTCCCTTCCCGCTTGATAGTCACTGCTATTCTTAGCTGCCTGGTCTTCACATCTGAAAGTGAATTTTCACAAACACGGAATTATGCAACATGCACACCCGGTGCCTCATGCTTTACTCTGGCAACAAGATTACAAAACCCTTACAAATAATGCTTTTTGTTCTTTTCACTTCTGACAGATGCTGATTTCTAGACAAGTTTCACCCGATTATTCTGAAGAACTTACACAGACAGAAAAAGTCATCTTTTTAACCGATTCTACAGTACTGAAATTGTAATAGGATTTAACGCCAGTGCCAAGCATTTTATGAACTAGAAATTGCAAGGATGTATGAAACATGCTCAAGCCCAAAGGATTCCTCATGTTTGGCATGCGATCATCTGTGGAATAAAGACGTGCCAAGCGACATGCCTGTGTTTCCGCAAGACTACAACTTATTCCTTAAGTAACCCAGCCAAGGTTAAAAAACATACTCATGACATTGTCACCTAGTATGCGCTGCAACTCCCACATCAACCAATATTCTTTAGAAGCAAAACAACCTCATTGCGGTGCTGCATTTCCCCGTGTGCCAAATTAGCTGAAGAACGTAACCGAGGTGTAATCAGAACAGATCTTCTGATGAGCACAATTCCCACAGTTACAACGTTGCCCTGGACAGCACTATTTTCCCCAATCATTTGATCACATTTAAAACTGAAAGCGGTTCTTGTTCTCAGACGCATGCAAGATACACACGCATCTTGTTTTACAGGACATTCCTATTCACAGTTTCATACCTCGATGCTGAATCAACCAATCCCATAAAATACATTATAGGCACAACCCAACAACAGTGCTTCACGGCTTATGGACGAGAGGCAGAAGTAACAAAACAAGTCTTTATCTAATGGAACGCAGTCTCACAGGGAGGGGAACAAAACAGAAACAACAAAAACACACTCAAATTTCATATCGTTATATTCCCACCAAAAAGAATCAAATAAAATGGTGTCGAGTACTTCCCAAAGAATTGCCAAAAATGTTACGTCTCCTTTATGGAAGGAGTTAGCGTTTGGACTGTGCCCTTTCCCACAGCTTAACTACAACACCACAACCCGTGTACTGAGATATGAACCCACCCTGGCTTTGAGAATACACATTCAGACAGGAAACACAGGCCAGCATCACTCTGCAACAACTGTTTTTCTGCTACACGTATGAAAAACAAAACCAAAAACACAAACCGTTCTTTAACCAGGTTGGAAAAGAAGGATTCGAATAAGTTTAGAAACAAAGATTCTCTTTCTCAGCCAAGAGAGAAGAACATCTCTTCTTAGTTACACGTCCACACGGCTAAGTACAACAAAAGAAGGTACGTATCTGACCACACACCTTTTCAGTATGATCTGAAAACTCTGAGTAGTGGCTCCGGGACTTTGAATATCACTGGCATTTGAAACGAGGAATAATTCAATGGCCAACAGCATCTCAACCTCAGACACGTAAAAAGGAACCGGCAATATTTTGTGACGTAAGTTTCCCTGCAGCGGTGGGTAGCAACCCAATGATAAAGCAGCTGAGAAGAAAGGCAAACAGGAAGAAATTAGGATAACCAATACCGAACGTGGATCTGCTTTCTGCCTTACGTGCCTAAGAACGTGGGAAAAAACCCACAAAATCTCCATTACTCAGGAAATGGCGTGATTTGAGAAGACAACAAAAACTATTTACTGCCAGCAATCACTGCTGTAAAACATCACCTTTAACAACAAATAGCAATAACTAAAGCCTCCAACAGGAGCACAGAGAGATCTAGTCTGCCTAGGTGGACATGTGATGAAGGCGATGAGCATTTTAAACATTCCAAAGTTTGCATTCTGCAATTCTGAAATTGATCATTTAATTTAATTAGAAGTAGATTTATTTTGTGCCAAGCAGTAGTCACTGCTCTGTATTTCCCAATAAACGTTCTGGTCACAAAGGAATTCCCAACACGGACATCAAATGCTCTTTGCTTCTCACAACGTACACTCTCACCCATTTCAGCTCAACATACTGAGCTGTTAACGTTACCCAAAGAATAACAGAGGAGGACGTTGAAAAAGCAGCTTACTTTTGTAGTACGTTCGAGCTTTACTCCACAAACAACTTCTTCCCAAACCTGTGATTAATCCTCTAAGTAAGAAAAAATCAACAGCTATATTTCTGGAAAGCATGAAGTCGACTGCAGAAGATGAGACCCCAAGGTTCTTGCTCTCAAAACAGGCATTCAACAGCTTGTTAAAAATGCCGCTGTACTGAGAAACATCCACAGTATCTGAAATGAAAAGAGGAATATTGGCCAGCGAATTCAAACGCCATCCAAACCTACTTGCAGAATCTCTTCTCAATGCTGGGCATCAGCATGCAATGCAAGCATTTTGCAAAATGCCAAAAGGCTGAGAAAACGTACGGTAACGCATGAATCATCAAGCGGCTTGGGTTGGAAGGGACCTCAAGGATCATCAAGCCTGTCTTCCTGGGGGAGCTGCTCCAGCCCCCCGACCATCTCTGTGGCCCTCTTCTGGACTCTCTCCTACAGCTCCCTGTCTTGCTTGTACTGGAGCCTCCAGACCTGGACACAGCACTCCAGATGGGGAGGAACAAGGGCAGAGCGGAGAGGCACAATCACCTCCCGGTCCCTGCTGGCCAACCCTCTCCTGATGGAGCCCAGGATGCCCTTTGCTTTCCTACCTGCAAGAGCACACTGCTGGCCACAGTCAGTTTTTCACCCACCAAGAAACACTGCATAGCTAGAAAGACTAGATAAAATGGCTAACAAGCAGGACGGGATGCTGGAGGAACCGCCTGTACGGATTAACTGCGTTGAACCCGTGGTGCAACCAGAAACACCTGATGGAGATCAGTTTGCTGACACTTGGGGCTTTTTCCTTGTTTTAGAGAACACATCCACACACAAACACTGCTGCAAACAAGGCACAGGAGAACAGCTACATCGGAAAAGAACAAAAATCAAACGGGAAGGCATTTTACCAAGGAAATCATAAGCCTCCTGTCAGGCAGAGGTGGGCTACCAGACATCGCGCTGAACCACGAGTAAATTACAAAAAACAAAAGACAAACAAATCCAAACCAGAGACAGAGCTCATCACTGACTCGGCAAGGAGGGACAACCTATCGTGACAGTTTCTTTTTACACCGTAAGCCCCGACACGAAACTCTTACTCAGGCTAGACAAGGCAGGAGCAGTTAGGGCAGTTAGGGCAGTTAGAGATGGGTGGGACGATGCACGGGGTTGCCACTGACAACAACACTGTGAAGTCACGCCGGGGTTCCGGCCACGGCAACCAGCCCACCAAACCCAAACACAACCCTTCACAGCGCTCTTGCTGCTGCAGTGCTCTGCCAGCAAAGAGAGCGGAGCAAGCGCTGTCGCTGCTGCTGCCACTCGGCCCCGCATTTGGCCATGCCTGCTTACAGCGCAGACAGAGCGGTGCCCCAGCCTGTGCCAGCCTCCCCAACGAAGGGCACCGCTCAGGACACTGGCAGCACCGCTCCAACTGTCGGCACGCTGCACCATGCCGTGACCGAGCTGTGCGTCCTGATGGTGAGGCTCACCGTTAACACCAGCCAGGTGGGCACCACGGACGCACCCAACAGCACAGGCTCGGCCATAGGCGAACAGCTGACACCCAAGCCGTCCGAACCGGTGAGACAAACTGTGAACTCTGCTGGTTGTGTGTGTGGCCCATCCAAGCGTGTGACAACTGAGCCGCACGCGGATCGCACTCAACTCGGCCAGGGGCTGGGCGACAGGGAGGGGGAACAGAATAGGCCCTGCATAACCAGGTGGACTGCACCCTAGAGTGCTGAGGGAGTTGGCGGATGTGGCTGCCAAGCCACTCTCCATCACCCTTCCACAGTCCTGGATACCAGGGAATGTCCCGCTGGACTGGAGAATGGCAAACGTGACGGCCAGTCACGAGCGGTGTCCCCCAGGGCTCCGTGCTGGGGCCCCTTCTATTTAACATCTCTATTAGTGATCTCAGTGAGGGGATTGAGTGCACCCTCAGTAAGTTTGCAGACAACACCAAGTCGGGAGGGAGTGTTCAACTGCCAGGTGGGAGAAAGGCGCTACAGAGGGACCTGGAGAGACTGAATCAATGAGCCAGGGTAAACTCTGTGAGTTTCAATAGGGCCAAGCATCGGGTCCTGCAACTTGGTCACAGCCAACCCAGGCAACCCTGCAGGCTGGGGGAGGAGTGGCTGCAAAGCTGCCTGATGGAAAGGGACCTTGGTGTACTGACGGACAGCCGGCCAGCACTGTGCCCAGGTGGCCAAGAAGGCCAACGGCATCCCGGCTTGTATCAGGAACGGTGTGGTGAGCAGGACTAGGGAAGGAATCCTGCCCCTGCACTCGGCACCGTTGAGGCCTCGCCTCCAGTACTGCGTTCAGTTTTGGGCATCTCAGTACAGGCAGGACACTCGGGTGCTGGAGCAGGTCCAAAGAAGGGCAACAAGGCTTGTGAAGGGCTTGGAGAATATGCCCTACCAGGAGCGACTAGAGGAACTGGGGCTGTTTAGCCTGGGGAAGAGGAGGCTGAGGGGAGACCTTACTGCTCTCCTCCAATACCTCAAAGGTGATTGCAGTGAGAGCGGGTCTGGTCTCTTACTCCTGACAAGTGACAGGACGAGGGGAAACGGCCTCCAGTTGCGCCAGGGGAGGTTTAGGTTGAATACCAGGAAAAATAACTTTACACAAAGGGTGCTGAAGCACTGGAATAGGCTCCCCAGGGAGGCGGTTGAGTCGCCATCCCTGAACCTGTCTAAAAACCGTTTGGATGTGGCGCTCAGGGACGGGATTCAGCGCAGGGATGTTAGAGACAGGGCAGTAAGGTTTGGTTGCGGTTGGACTTGATGAGTTTTAAGGCCATTTCCAACCTGAGCAATTCTATGATTCTATCGTTCCAGTCTCCAGAGGGAAAAGAGCCCTCGAAAGAGAAATACAATTTGAAGGGACGTTCCGTATACAGACAAGGAGATCGGCCACCAGGAAATGACAGCCAGCATCCACGTCCACCTCCGGACAGGAAGCGCAAGCGCTGCTGTCAGCGAGCGCAGAACAACGGCAGCCAAGACGAGAAAGCGGCAGAGAAAACGCAGGCTGAATTCACACCAGCAGCCAAGAGGTGCAGAGGCTTGCCCGCATTCGCAGCACCTCCGCAGACAAATAGCGTATCACCCACCAACGCAATCGGGAATGGGAATGAGCAGGCTCAGCCCAGCTGTGTTCCAGCCCCGACTTTGGCTCCCCAGCAGCAAAAAAATCAAGAAGGCCTCAGGGCAGACGCCCTCAAGGCAGCCAAGGAGGAGAAATTCCAACACCAACCTCCGCAGCAGCAACTGGCTGAGGGCAAGAAACCAGCAGGGAAGTGCAAGCGCAAAACGAAACATCTGGAAGCGCAGGGGAGGAGGAAAAGATCATTCATGGCAATGGACGACCCCTTTGCCATTGAGGATGCTGCAGATATGGTCGCCCGACCAAGGAAAAGGATGAAACTAGCAGAGCCCACATTGCACCGTGGCTCCTTCCCTGCCAAACTCTGCCAGCCGGAGCTGCACAACCAGCTGCAGCAGCTCCCCTCGCCGACAACCCTCTAGCCTGCAGAACTTCAAACGCCTGCCTGTATAAACTCTGCCTCACGTATTTGTGCGTCAGTGAAAACAACAGGTTATGTCGACCGACGACGTCATTTTCACTGCAGGGCCACAGCGGTGCATTGGTGATCCACTCTGACTCTGGGGCAAACAACAGCGCAGTGTTATTTCTACGATTTAAAACTGCGAAACTTCTGACATTTGGCCCTTAAAAGGGCACTATAAACTGCAGCAGAAAACAAATCTCTAATCTTCACATCAACGGTAGTTTCAATTATTAGCAATTTGTTCCTTAGCACCAGTACTTTTCAGATGTATTCTCAGAACATTACAAGTCACGCCTTTCATTAACTACTATGGTACTGCAATGAACTGTAAGCGGTGGATATAAACATAGGTGCCTATATAAATGTGTATGTATTTATTTCCATGAACTTGAATAGCAAATTTAGGTGATCCATGTTGTTATAGCATGTAAGTACTTATTTCCATGAACTTGAGTAGCAAATTTAGGTGATCCATGTTGTTGCAGCGTGTATGTATTTATTTCCATAAACCCGAATAGCAAATTTAGGTGATCCATGTTGTTATAGCGTGTAAGTATTTACTTCTATGAACTTGAGTAGCAAATTTAGGTGATCCATGTTGTTATAGCGTGTATGTATTTATTTCTATGAACTTGAGTAGCAAATTTAGGTGATCCATGTTGTTATAGCGTGTATGTATTTATTTCTATGAACTTGAGTAGCAAATTTTGGTGATCCATGTTGTTATAGCGTGTAAGTATTTATTTCTATGAACTTGGGTAGCAAATTTAGGTGATCCACTTTGCACCGTGGCTCCTTCCCTGCCAAACTCTGCCAGCCGAAGCTGCACAACCAGCTGCAGCAGCTCCCCTCGCTGACAACCCTCTAGCCTGCCACGCTGCACGCGGACAGCCCCTGCCAGCATGCTTTGCCTCTGCCCGTCCTCCTTGCTTGTTCTACGCAACTGCTGATGAACGACTCTAAAAGCACACAGACTGCACAAGAACATGGCAACCACGGGTCATTTTGTAATTCTAGAGACAGAATCCTCCTGTTAGACAGTCTCATTTCCATACTGACACGATAGTTTACTTACACAGGGAAATCTATCATGTCCAAGTAATCACTTTCTGTGAAAACCAAAGAGATCAGATAAAAATATATTCATTTCTGCAAGTCCACAGACAAAATCCTCACCTGATCTCTCAGGCTTCAAATCTGCACCAACGGAAATCATCTGGGTGCCTCAAATCCTGCTTCCACTCTTACTCTGAACCAGACACTGTCTCACCTGTCTACTGCCTCGTAGGACTGAGCACTCTTGGATCCAGGACGCACTTCAATTAACGCGACTTTGTTGGGACCTCTAAGCAGATGCTCTTCCAACCAAGCTAATACCTACAAGCCTACATTGACATCTGCACACTGGAGTCAGCCGAGGCTTCCTCACCGGTGTCTAAGTAACCACCCACCTCATCCTGCATGACACACACAACCTAGGTCAGATAAACTGAGCTCAAGAGCGCAGACAATTCTTACCAAGGCGTGTTCAACAAGTTTAGGGTGGCTAGATCCGTTGTTCACCCTACTGTACAGGATCATTAAAATGGGAGTTTATCTCTCCTGTGGTCCTGTGTAATAGAGCAAAATGGAGAAAGAGGACAGGCATATAAATTACGTTTGCTTGCCTGCCTGTGCGTGTGCAACTGACACTGTGCTCTTTGGAAAAAACCATGCTTGAAACAAACAAAAAGAACGGTACAGATTAACTGGTTAAACTTTCAGCTCGTAACACAGGAAGTCTCTTTACTTACCACAACCATTTTGGAAACCTGGCAAGTTCTGCAGAACTTCAAACGCCTGCCTGTATAAACTCTGCCTCACGTATTTGTGCGCCAGTGAAAACAACAGGTTATGTCGACCGACGACGTCATTTTCACTGCAGGGCCACAGCGGTGCATTGGTGATCCACTCTGACTCTGGGGCAAACAACAGCGCAGTGTTATTTCTAGGATTTAAAACTGCGAAACTTCTGACATTTGGCCCTTAAAAGGGCACTATAAACTGCAGCAGAAAACAAATCTCTAATCTTCACATCAACGGTAGTTTCAATTATTAGCAATTTGTTCCTTAGCACCAGTACTTTTCAGATGTATTCTCAGAACATTACAAGTCACGCCTTTCATTAACTACTATGGTACTGCAATGAACTGTAAGCGGTGGATATAAACATAGGTGCCTATATAAATGTGTATGTATTTATTTCCATGAACTTGAATAGCAAATTTAGGTGATCCATGTTGTTATAGCATGTAAGTACTTATTTCCATGAACTTGAATAGCAAATTTAGGTGATCCATGTTGTTATAGCATGTAAGTACTTATTTCCATGAACTTGAATAGCAAATTTAGGTGATCCATGTTGTTGCAGCGTGTATGTATTTATTTCCATAAACCCGAATAGCAAATTTTGGTGATCCATGTTGTTATAGCTTGTAAGTATTTATTTCTATGAACTTGAGTAGCAAATTTAGGTGATCCATGTTGTTATAGTGTGTATGTATTTATTTCCATAAACTTGAATAGCAAATCTAGGTGATCCACGTTGTTAGAGAACACCTTCTACTCTTGTATATATTTCTGAGTTTCTTTTTCAGTGGGGCTGAATTCCCAAAAGCCAGTAACTTCTTATTTTGTTGAATAAAACTTTAATATTCCAAAGCTGCGTTTGCAACATGAATCTCCTGCGAGGGGGGAAGAAACACTGCAATCCTCCAAGCCTGAACTTTCTGTTGCACTGAATTTCTCCTTGCTCAAAGGAAATTCACATGGGGCAGGGTCACCCTCCAAGCAGCAATCTCTGCCCTACCCCCTCCGTTACGTTCACTCCTGAACAGAACAGCGCGGACATCAGAATACTACGAAAACTTCTCTGACAGAAAGTTGTACTACTGATAATATTTCTTACACACATCAAGAAGAATGCTAACCAAAAAGGTGCATCGTATTTTCTTTCTGCTGCCCCGCGATCACTACATTCACTTAATAACAAAGATCAACTCGTCAGTTTCAGTTTAAATCTCTTAAAAATGCGATTGTTCAGATTTAAATGTCAAAATCCCGTTCCTGTCAGACAAGCCTACCTCTCAACACCCGCGTTGCTCCATCTAAACTTTCTGTTTCAAGAAAAATCTCTGCAGCATTATTAACAATTTGACATCTCGATGCTAACTTCTCCGCCCCTGTAAGTCCCTTCAGAACTGTAAAATGTATCTGCAGCTCTTGCAATTTATCCAGAACCTTCCTTCCCTAGCGTAAGGGTGAGAAGAGAAAGGAGAAAGGTCTGACAAAGCAATGACACTCATGAGCACAGACTACTCACACAAAACACAGACTGCATTTGCTGACGGATTTGCACACGTCTGCTCAGTAACACGATCCAAACTGAGGGGGAAAAAGAAAGGAACCGCACAGGAAAAATTCTAATGCACAGCAGTGGACTTTTTGATTCTGTAGGCCAGCAACCCAACATCCATTGTTTAACAGCTCCCACCACACCATTACCCATAATATTATTTCTACAGTATAATGCTCCTAGACAGCATTTCAATAAATTCTGTAATCTCTCTGTGTGTGCTCACTTTCATATATTCATATCCTTACCACCATGCATCAAAAATATGAGATAAAGGACTCTGATATTCACAACGGTCTGAAAAGCACTTCCAGAGCTTTAGGATGTCTGAACTTTTGCTATGGAAAGGCACACAGTATGTCCTATATCCAGGATTACTTTGGCCACAGCAGGCAGTTCCAACACTTCATCCTATCTCATTTTCTGCACTTCCTTCTTGAAGAAGATATAACATCAAGTAGAAAGTCCAAAGCAGCCTGGGCAGCCTGGTCCAGCACCTGAACAAGCTCTTAGTAAAGAACTTCCCCCTGTCATCCATTCTAAATCCACCACCCACCAATATTTCCCCATCTCTCTTAGTTCATCATCCAAATGTTTCTTGAACACCTCCAGGGACAGGGCCTCAACCACATCCCTGGGCAGCCCACTCCAGTGCCTGACCACTCTTCCTGAGAGAAAAGGTTTCCTAATGTCCAACCTGAATCTCCCCTGGTGCAACTCGACGCCACTCCTCCTGGCACTATTGCTGGTTACGCAGGAGAAGAGGCCAACCCCCACCTTACCACAACCTCCTTTCAGGCAGCTGCAGACAGTGATCCCATTTGTATGCAAGACTGCCTGCGTTGCAGTTTTTGCCCTCTGCCCCTTGTCCTGTCACTGCACACCACTGC
This sequence comes from Alectoris magna, assembly GCA_030625065.1. Classification (NCBI taxonomy): domain Eukaryota; kingdom Metazoa; phylum Chordata; class Aves; order Galliformes; family Phasianidae; genus Alectoris; species Alectoris magna. The sequence goes on along the minus strand of CM060561.1, from coordinate 108,809,070 downwards.
GAAGAGCCCGTACACTTGACTTTTGAATTCTAGACAAACGGTTATGAAATCTCTTCTCAGTCTGGTTTTCTGTAGGATGAATAGCCCCAGGTCTCTCAGGCTTCGACGCACCAGGCCCCTAATCATTTCTATGGCCTCCACGGGACTCTCTCCAGAAGAGAAGTTCCATCTTGTTTGAACTGAAGAGCCCAGAACTGGACACTGTAATCCAGATGTGGCCCCACCAGGGCAGAGATGGGGAGGATAACCTCCTACAACCTGCTGGCTGCATTCCAGCAGGACCAGGATACCACTACTAACCTTCGTGGCCACAAGGGCACACTACTGTGTCATGGGAAACCTGCTGTGCACCAGGATCTTCAAGTGCTTTTCTGCAGAGCCCCTTTCCAGCAGGTCAACCTGGACTACTGCATGTGGTTATTCCTCCCCAGGAGCAAGTCGCTACAATTACTTTTGATGAACCTCACCAGGTTCCTCTCCGTCCAACTTAATACGCTGGCCACGCCTTGCTGACTGGCAGCACAGCCTTCTGGCATGTCAGCCTCTCCTCCCAGATTGATATCATCTGCAAACTTGCAGAGGGTGGACTCTACCCCTTCATTCAGGTCACTCATGTTGAACAAGACTGGGCCCAGTACGTGATATTTACAGGCCCCGTGATCAATACTGGATGAGGCCTGGTGAGTAAAACATCCAGTGAAAAGCCTAGCCTCTTAATGGTGGCAACTTCTGGTATCTGATAGCAGGAAAGGATTGCAAAGGGTGAGGTCCAACTTTCTGAAAGATTCACAGATCCAAACCTGGCTGGAAGTACAAAAGGAGAATCACAGAATGGCTAGGGGTGGACACAACCTAAAGGATTATCAAGTTCCGACCCCCCTGCCACAGGCAGGGCTGCCAGCCACTAGATTAAGTACTACATCACATTGTCCAGAGCCCCATCCAACCTGCCCTTAAACACCTCTAGGGACAGGGCATCCACAGCCCCTCTAGGCAATCTGTTCCAGCACCTCACCAATCACAGTAAAAAACTTCCCCCAGATATCTAATCTAAATCTCCCCACCTTTCGTTTAAAACCATCCTCCCTTGTCCTACCGATAACTACCCATGTAAAAGGTACATTTCTCTCATGTTTATAAACTCCCTTGAAATACAGGAAGGCCACAATGATATCACCTGCAGTTTCCTCCAGGCTGAACAAGCCCATTTCCTTCAGCCTGTCTTCATAGGAGAGGTGTTCCATCAGTTAATGACTACTGAAACAGCCAGACCTTGCCTGCCCATTTCATATTCTCCTTAAGCCATTTTAGGGCAGATGTGAGCTCGAAGCTGTACACTTCTTCTGTATTAACATTCACTGTTGTATGCCAAAGAAAAAGCTTTGGATCAGATATACGAGCAGACAGGATAAGTAAGGAGAGGTGTTCCACATTCTGATCATCTTCATGGCCCTCCTCTGGGCCTTGGAGGGGCCTTATTAGCCGCCTCTGCTGATAAGGACCCAGAGTTAATAAAAGAAAAGCACTCCTGGTGACATTCCGGGTAACGTGCATTTCATTAAGTGCAGTCAGTAGCAGGTCTGCTACAACTCTCTTCTGTCTTCTGGACCTTATCCTAGCCATTCCATTTCAGGTCAGGTTCAGAAGAATCAGGGCAGGAAAAATTCCTTGAGGTGGGTGGTCTCAGAATACAACAGGATTGCCAAAGGGAGGAAAGTAACATTTCTGCAGAGCAACACTATTGGGCCAGACTAACCCCTGGTGCAGAAAAGGGAAAGCTAAACCTGAACAAGCAAGTTTCTAGGTTGCAAGGCAAGGTTATAATGGACTCTATTCAGACAGAAGCACGCACATTTATGTGCTTCTGTCTCGAACTGAACTGCATTCTTCTAGCATGCGGTATGAATACCTTGTATGTCTATCACTAGAAGGAAAACAATCTCTACAAACTGCGCGTACCTTGCTGTAGAAAAGCCGCAATTACCTATCACATGAAAAAGAAATCAGAAGCAACGCCCTCCACTCTATCAACAAAGCAAACAAGAAAAAAATCCCCACACTTGCAAAGTTCAGAAGACTACAGGTCAGCACGGCACAACAAAATACTTTGATCCAGATGGGCAACTGAGAGGCATGCAGACAATGAAAAGGCAAGTAGCACATCCAGCCATTAAACTACAGAAATATTTTAGTATCTAATAAATAAATGATTCGGTCTTTTTCTTCAAGTCAGGTGACTACAGTCCAGTGTACCTTTATCCACTGCAGTACTCTGCGATAGGAATTCATTACGCTTATCCCAGCCCTTCCAATGAAAGTTCTGTCTGCTTCATTACACTGGGAATTTTTTATCACTACAAAGAAAAAATACACGTTATTGTTAGTTTTACCAGTCAAAGAGCTTTAAAGAACTGACAGATCACAGCACATGCACGCATCTTCTGAAATATCAGGCAATAGGCATAATAGTTTTTTAAGTCTGACAACCAAAGTTAGGGTAAAACACAACAGTTTATCCAGACACTCTTTGACCGCTCTCTGGTTTAGCCATAAGATGCCTGGGCACGCAATGGCGTAGCTTATGAACCAAACTATAATGACAGATACATAACTGGTGTAACTCCAGTCAATGCATTTTTATACACACAAGTATATGAATACTAGCTTATGCTAGTAAGAGTCTTGCACTTCTGAGTACAATCCTGAAAGACACTTTCTTGCTACTGTTCTGAGAACATGACCTTATCTCTTACAGACCATCAGTACTGGTTTCTCTTTTTGATATGAGAAAGCTGAAATGCATATTCTTCAGAAGGGGCAGTCCTTTGATATCAAGCGTAAGCACCATGGACTTCACTAGTGAATGGTTTCTATTGATTATTGATCATTTCAGCTGTTTGGATTTGTGCCTGAAGAAATTCCGAATGCTGCATACAAACAAATTAACTGATATGAAGAAAACGGTCAGCATACGTTTTGGCTTTTACCTCTTAAAAATTCTACCAAGATCAGGAGAAGCAATTCAGTGTTTACTTCAACTGAGTTTTACCTGCATCAGCAAAATCACAAAAAGGAACTCCTGGTCTGTCTTTCTCAGAATCTTTTGTTAGTATTTCAGTGATACATAAAGACAATTTCTGAAGATCATCGGAATGTTCACACGCAGTTCTTGCATTAACGTACAAAGCTCCCAACTTGGCCCAATCATTCTTTTCCTTGCAATGCTATGAAGAAGACGAGTGACAAATATCAGCTATTTGTTTCCAGAACACCAAACAGAAAATATAGCGGAATCCAAGAGACAACTAAGATATAATTAAGCAGAGAACAACAAGGTTAATATACAGCCCATGTCCTATGAATCGACTGAATGCACTTCGATGACATTTCCCTCAACTACCCTTTTTGAAAAGAAACAGGTCAGACAGTCTGGATCAGTTCACATGAAGAGTTTATAATGAAATATTTCCAATGACGCCATGATCAAACCTCAGTACTTTTTTTCTCTCTCAAAATTCGTATTTTTAATACATATTTTCTCAAATCATTCAAATTTTATTAGCATCACCAACCCAGTTTCCTTTCACCAAGGATTAACTTAACTTGAATCTTCCTCACAACATGGACTAAAAATAACGTGTGGTCCTCATGAGACACTTCTTACTGTGGTGTAACTTCTCTAAGAGGTTTAGGACTCAGGCTATACTGATGTGCTATAATCCAGTGGCGTACACAGAAGAGTTAAATTTAAAACAAGTGCCTCAGGGTACAGATAACTGCAGTGGGCTGCGGTGCAAGGTCTGCAGGTAACCAACTGAGCTGAAACCTGCTACACACACGTCAAGAAGGAATTACACAGATTTTTGGGAACTGAGTGGGCAAAGTTGTAACCAGTCCTCATCCCCTCCTACTCCAACTTTGGCTTCAGCATCTGTGCAATAACAGTATGTAAACTATGCTATAACTGCGCATAAGAAGTAATCTGTCCTCCAATCTGAAAAACGCAGAGACTCATTAAGTAAGTGACTCTCTAATATTTTCATATTCTTCAAAATAACCTACCTAGTGTGACCAACTACTTCCCTTTGTAATTCGTCTTTTTATATAAGCTAAAACACTATCCCCAGAACAAAGTATTAAACAATTTCTGTTGAGGAATGATGCATCACTGCCAATTACAAGCACAACAAGTAACTGCTTAAAATTATTAAATCTTTGAGTTGGGTGTAAGATAAAAGCAACAAGTACGGAAATTAAGAATAAAAACTGACATCACAGCAAAGTCAGAGACAGTTTTTCCCTGTATGGTAATATCTCCCCAAAAGAGGCTCACATAAAAAAATATTATCTGTACATTTAAACGACATAAAAATAGCTATTTTCCATACAAGTCATGGTTTCAGCATTCCAAAAAGCCTGAAACATGCACGCACTGTACCTGAATTTCTGCCATGACCAAGTTAAAGTCCAAAAGCCAATTGCTTTTAAAATGCATCTCCTGAAATCTTCAACAAGAAAAAAACATTAATACTTAATTTTAACACATCCTACTGAACTAAACCACAAGGAGGTGATCAACCATTCCTTATATTTGGACTAAAAATGATGTAGTCTTTTATTTCAGTTACTACAAATAATATACAGACTGGACACTGAAAAGACATTTAGAAACACATCAAAACAAGAGAGCATATGAATCTACAAATAAAAGAAGAGAGAGATTTTCACAGATAATACTCCCTTGTCTTACTATAAATGCAACGGAAAAGGTAGCAATAAGACTTGAAATACATCAAGTAAATGCAGACTGTATTGTATAAGTTTCTGACACAAAGGTTAAAAAAAATAGCTCATAACTGTAATCAAAGTGCAATTCAACTTCTAATACCTAGGAGAGCTTTATTCTGACGCTGCTGCAGAAATAAGAGACAAATCACCTACACGTGAATAAACTCAGACGTACAGTTGAAGCAGTAAAGCTGCTCAGTTCTCACAGACACAAACTGCTTCTCAGTTCCGTGCAGAAAACAAACACATACTGAGGTTACTTGGAAAGGGCAATTCCTCTACAAATGAGAATCCTGGTCTGAAAAGGGAAATCACCTCCAGCAGGTGTGGTAAACTGGTACAACACAGATATAATTACAACAGATAAACAGATAAAACACTGGGATCCATTGCTTGGAAGGGATTCTATGGGAAATATAGAAAGCAGCAAACAATTTCGACTGTTTTCCCTTGGAACGGTGTCAGGCTGTTACAGCACAGTAAATGCCACCTGTTTGGTTCCTCCAAGAATCAAAGCCTGTTGAACGAACCGCTAAGTGAGTTTCTCAACTTGGGATGAAAAATAGATTGGGGCAAGGAACAGCATGACATCAACAGGTCTGAAATCACGCATTATGCTCAGCAAAATCCAGCAGCATTGAAAAAAAAACACCCAAGTTTTAAATAACAATCCTTCATCTCTGAAACAGCAGATTGACAGGATTTGAAAATACAGGTAGGCGTAACATGGCAAAAAACAGATACAATTACAAAACAGTTCCTTAAAGATGTACCTGGATTTTATGCTCAGGACAGTATCAATTTCCTGGCTTGAAACTTGCAATTGGTGAAGGAGTTTAATTATGTAGTTAAAATGCTCATACTCAAGAAACATACCAGCATCAACGAGCTGTAATATCAAATGCGGAAGAAAAGTAAGCAAACAAAATAAATGTCATCATGTTCATCATGTTAATTATCCCCATAGGCAAGCCAGTATGAGTGGGAAGAACATGTTACAGTGAATCTCAGTCAAAAACTAAGGCATAAATGGAAACCCATACTAAAATTCAGCGAGCCACAATTTTACCTTTTAACAGTAACTTTGAAAGAATATTTAAGAAATATCTTTGTATTTTGAAACAGGCAAAGCATATCCAAAATTCCTACAAACAGCAGTGCAATCAAGCTCATACCTTACAAAAGGTACTGATCAGTGTAGGCACAGCATCTCTTATATTCCGGGAAGCCACACATTCAAAAACTTTCAGAAGAACTTCTAAAGCTGGCTAATTAAACAAAGAAGAGAGAGAGAAAAAAAAAAAGCTCAATTAGTTTTATGACTTTATATCTTGTTCCACTAGAAAGGCAGTAGTTACTCAAACAGAAACTCGTGATTCTTTTTTTTTTTTTTCCAAGAACTGAGTACCAAATAAACATATTACAAGAAGTGTCACAGTATTCCTTAAAAAAAAAAAAAAGAAAAAGAAAAAACACCAATCAACCCCCAAATGGAGAAACTTTTGGTCAAAGATTTCCGAAGTATTTCAAAGCCACTTACTAGTGTATTAATCTGTGCAGTTACGTTCAACATCTGGAATACTTCTTGCAACAAACATCTCTTGAGCAAACAAACGAGAAGATCATTCAGCACTTGAAAATCAAAATCCTCACCAGGTGCAACTTCTCTGTAATACCTGACAAATATTTGGACTGAAAGAGAAATTAAAATTGTTTTATTTTGGGACAACTAATGCTATTTAAGCAAATTGTTTCCTAAATCTTTAAATGTGGTGTAACAAATCTTAATCATCCAGGATATTGTGGCATGGGGATATGGAGATGTACAAGGAAGGTAACTACCACATTAACATCACTAAACACAGACTAACTATTCTGAAATACCTCATGTCACTGAGATGAACTCCCTAGCTCCTGTAAGGATTCAAAAAAGCTTAGCTGATTTTGAGCAGCAGAAGAAAAATGCACAAAATGTGGCTAAACGTGGCAGCACACCAAGGCAGTGAGGCTTTTCCAGACACTCTAGGAAGGAAAGTGCAGTGATGCCATGGTAAATGGCACTACCAGCTGTTCCAGAGGCATTTGTGATAGACATGTGCTGTAGCCCATAAGAACTCAGTGTTATCTGCATTACAGCACTATTTCATCAAGGGAACACGGGACACAGCAGGATCATATGTTCACACTGTACTACACCCCCTCTAAGCTTTCAAAAATGTACGTACAAATAGAATGACTGCTCAGGCTAAAATCTAGTCCTTTCTGATTTAACTCAAAGGTTCACATTGATCTGAATCAGCTCTGCTCTCTAAACAGTGAAAACTGGAATTGTTTGGACATACAGTAGTGTGAAAAGACAAAACTAAAGTTGTCTCGATGGTGTAACAGCACTTCACTTAAAAGAGCTTAATTCTAAAGTTTCTGGATTTGTAATGTTTGGTCAAGATGTTGTTGAAAAGTGCCTTAACAAACTCCTGATTGTTAAACCTCCCCCCTTGCCCCAGTTACTCATATCTACTCTCAAGACTAATTCCATTCATTCAGACTAAGTTCATTTCCTGGGTTAAGTAAGATTTGTAACAATATCCTGAGATAACTGTGTGTCTAAACACCCATCCTTAATGTGAAAACAGAACATGAAAACAGATCGATTCCTCTAAACTGAGAATTTAATTCACTGCTGCAACGTCACCTATTTTTCTCCCAAGTCTCTCTACTTGATTTGCTACATATCAGATATACATAGAAAGCTACTGATGTTACCATACCTGCACGTTTCAGAAGGCCTGATTCATTGATACTAATATATGTCTTAAGTATTGCCATGCAAATCTAGAAAAAGATTTAAAAAAACAACATTAAATATGACCTCAGTTTATGCCAAACTAAAGAACTCCACAAAACATGAGTTCTATAAGGAATAAAGCTTTACACTGCTTTTAACTATTTAACCCACACATATTGATAAAAGCTGCAAGGAGGTAATTGGGTCTGAAGGCAAATTCACTGTCAAAGGAAAGCAAATCAAATAGAGAAATGACATAGGCAAGATGTTTGGGAAAGGAGCTGCTGGGATCACAACTGCACACGTGTGGGTATACACTCAGCAAAGAAAAAAATAATCTGAAAATATACTTATATATATATCTGCAGATATATTATAACTGCAGATATATATATTGTATATATATATGTATATGTTATATAATATATATTATATATATGTGTGTGTATATATATATACTGCTAACTGCAGATATATAATAGATATATAATATATATATTTCTATCTGCAGTTAGCAAAATGTGGCACGCTCAACAAACAGAACGGGAAGCAAAGAGGTGGAAGTGGAAATAAGATGAACAAAAATTCTATGAACGTACTGATCGCCACAAAGAGTCACTTATAACGACACAAAGAAAAAAGCTGGAAAATTCAGTTATCATTTCACCCTGGACCCACTTATTGTAGAAATTCTACGTTCATATTTTACTTTGTACTGGAACATTCACGTCTTAACAGTTTGAGCCGCTTTAAAAATATATTAACCTCAGGTTTGGGATACTTACACATTTTGCTGCAGATGAAAAAGGAAAGACTACTGAGATTAAACCCTCAGAGTTGTGAATTAGAAAACAAAACGAAACACAGCGACACCCTTTCAGATACCCTTTATCACTTGTGGAACATCTACAATCTTTTTGAAAACAATTTAAAATTGGTCTTATATTTAATACTACTTTGTAAAATAATGGAAGATCAAGAGACGCTCTCTCCCTTCCAAACTTGTAAACATGTTATTAGAGAATTGAGCTGTGCGTATACTTAAAGGTCACTTCAAGATTAGGCAGGACCCACACATCGAGTTTGTTACAGTGAATGAATTATCACAAGAGCATGAGGTACTGGCTTCTGGCCAAGACATCTTTCTTATTTTAAATAACCATTAACCCTCACAAATCATCAAGACAAGTTACACGAAAATTGTACATTTAAATATGCTGATTATGAAGGTCATTATTTTTATTTTGAAAAACATCACGTTGTTGAACTAGTCTAAGAGATCCCTGATGGAAAACTGCACAGAATCTTTGATCGTTAATATGCACTGTCACTCTGCAATGGGTTAACTCATTTAATCCAAACCTACAATTCCAAGTGGCCAAGCGTACTTCCAAAACAAACCTGAGCACACGCTTACAGTATGCAATTTCCTTTCTTCAGGAGTCTCTTATCCTCCTCCTTTGGACTAACACCCCCAAAAAAGCCAAGATTGCATCTGAAGCTCTGAATGTTCCAAGTACTAGTGAAATTGCTTGGAAAATCCAGTTGTAGAAGGATTTAATCATGGAATACACCCCACTACATGCGTAAAGGAAAGAGACTGTGCGCTGCATTTAGAGATTCTGGAAGGCTTCAGCTGATTGTTTTAATTTTAAGTTATTACTGAGTATACAGACCACATAAAATGTGAGAATCTCTGAATTTTGAGTTAATCATAATACATTTTAAATGAATATTCATTAAATTAGAAAGAAATGATTTTCATTTTCAAGAAGTAGCGTAGATCACACTATTCTGTCACCTACCACTTGATCCAGAGACCATTTAACATGACAATTTAATAAAAACCTTAATTAAATGGCTGTGCATCTTTTATAAGCAACTGATTGCCCAGTATAGCAGTTTTACTGCAGTCACACAGAGGTGCTTAAATTACAAGAAAGAGCACAAAAATCCATGACATCTTTCAGCATCTCCCAGCGTGCACTCTGATGGTTAGTACGGGGGAAAATCCCATGCTGCAGCGCTGCTCTTTTTAAGAGATTCTTTTCTTACAGGGTATTAGCTTCTCTGAGATGCACAGTCCATATTGACTGTGGCTAAAGACCACCAACAGGACTAAAAATTATTTAAAGTTGGTTACAGATGGCAATAATAGATCAGCACCAACTAAGTTTCCTTTATTTAAGATGACAGATTAAAAAGCATCAGCCAGCTATAACGCTTTACTGGGACAGAGTTCCCTGCTCCTCATCAGCTATCTAGACACCGAAGTCTACAATCAGTTGCTGCAGATCTGCAGGTGGAGCAGGGGCTGTTCTCATGCTAATAAAAGACACAAGCTTCCAGCCTTCATTATCATGGCAGTCGTTTCTTCCCACAGCTGATATGCACAGAGCCCAGCTGCACTTCCTTGCAGGTATGGTTGGGGGTTCAATCTCATGTGTGCACGCCCTCAGAGAAGATTCACTCCAGGTTTTTTTTTGCGCAGCATCAGACTCTAAATACTGTGCAGACTGTTGCCCTCTGTGTCTCAGTGACACAAATTCTCAACCACTGTGCCCCCAGCGAGAGGCTCTAACTATGCCCTGCAGCTTGACTCAGAAAGCTGCACCCGTTCTCCAGCTTAATTAGCGTTGAGGCCTCTGAACGTACACAAAGATAAATTCATTGGTTTGTTAGACTCTCAAAAAGGATCCTTCATATTTTACATCAGCCAATTCAGGGGGTCTAGAGGATCTACTGTAAAAGTCTCAACTATCAAAGCATCACATCAGGATGTGATGTGCATCTACTGTACTTGCAGGCAAAATGTTAACCTCCTTTATGCAACCAAAGGGAATAAAACATGAGAAGTTCCAGCTCCTTCAAGGAAATGAGTAAAAAATAAGGATGCTGGGCACCTTTACCTCCAAATACTAAAGCCTTTTTCCTCCAGTAAGTGGTAACAAAGGATATGCCCACACTGCAAAGCAACAGATGTCTGATACAAGAAGAGGAGATACTTCCCTGCATTAGTAACTTATTATTTTAATCAATTAGTTTTGCATTCCTGCATTAAAAAAAACACACAGCCTTAACTGGATGAGAACACTGCTGCCTACAACAAGCACCATCAGCACTAACAACTCACTATTTTGGCATTTTAATTTCAACGTCGAAAACATTCGTTTTTCCTAGTAATATGTTTAATATTTTAAATTGCAATGAGATGCCTCTGGATAAATTCAGAACTTCATTTATTTATTTATTTTTAAAAAGACAGCGACCCCACTTAACTTCCTGAAAATGCCTACAACTACCGAAGCTCTTAAGAGCTGGAAAGACGCTGATGCTGAGAAACACCTGAAAATCTCAACAGAAGCATAATGTTATTCTATATCAAACAATGCTCCAACGGCACTTGGACTTATGAGACATCTGAAACAATAAATTATTTAGTTTTGTATGGCCTCTCAAGTATGAAGTGATCAGGATTTTTCAGTCTTATTTCCTACAGCTGCTGAATAGACAGAACAAACAAAACTGTAAAAACTCAAAAGGCAGCTATTCTTGGAAGGCCAGCTGATGCCTAAACCTAGTTAAAGCCATTACCTTACCTCTGGGGAGTATTTAAAGAGTCTTGATAGTCTTGTTTGCTTTGCCTAATGCAAAAGAAATTTCACCACGTGAAATGGAAGGCAACTTTATTTAAATAAATAAAACCTGTAATTCTCCGAACTCTTTGAACATCAGTATGCTGATTTTCAAAACAAAGGATATTTTCAAGAATTAAATCACTACTTTGTTTCAATCAATTGCAACTGTAAAGAGTATTAAATCCTAGTAAGTTAGGCTTTGAGTCATCATAGAATCATAATCATAGAATCATATAATGGCCTGGGTTGAAAAGGACCACAATGATCATATCTAGTTTCAACCCCCCTGCTATGTGCAGGGTCGCCAACCACCAGACCAGGCTGCCCAGAGCCACGTCCAGCCTGGCCTTGAATGCCTCCAGGGATGGGGCAACCACAACGTCCTTGGGCAGGACAGTTTACTTAATGAAAATGAAGGAATTTCCATCGTGGGGAAAGACAAATCTTCAAAAATTCTGGTAACAATCTCTGTTGGAAACTTAATACTAAACATGCAGATTAGTTTTCTGCTTAACGGATCATAAACAGATTCATTTCCCCCAAATTTGACAAGATTACTTCCTCGTTGCTGCTTTACCAGTCTTTCATTTATGTACTCTGGTGCCACCATGAGGTGTGCAGCCAATTATCATTTTAAATAGACCTATTTAAAAAACCTCCAAAACAAAACAAAAATATACTTCTAGACTACCAAGAAAGTCAGGTTATGTTTGGTGGGCAGAAATTTAGGTGCGCTGTACCACAGCTAAAATCATATGGAGTAGATTTTCAATAGCTTAACACAAATATTATAGTTCTGTAACATGTATATACAGAAGCACTACAAAGCATGACAATTCATGCAAAATAGCTGAAAATCACTGATATTCACTATTGTCTGCCAAAGACATTTCACAACTAAGACAAAAAGGAAACATCCCATGATGAATTATTCCCAAATGATCCTAGCATTTTTAAGCTGTCATGTAAGTTTTGAAAATTGTGGGGGAAAAAAAAACCAACCTACAAAAACCAGCTTTTCTCAAGACATAAAAAGGAAAAAACACTGAAAAATAACACCAAGTTACACTCACTTATTTTAGAAGTTCTGATACAGTAAGTTTAAGATTTTTTTGAATAGCATTTGCCTCAATCAGGTTCAATGCTTATTATATTATTTTTCACATTTGCATTCCTTAATTTCTTGCTTGCTGAGACTAATTAGAAAATTGTAACTCATACCAATTAGATGCTATATAAGAAATAGTCTTGTAAGATCTGCTAAGGACAAGTTTAGGTACCTGTCTTTAGTTGTTTTCATGTTTTATTTCCTTCTAAATTACTTACATAACCACCTAAGTCTCAGCTAATTCCAAAATCTCATCACATGACAGCAAAATTAGTTTGCCTTCTACAGTTCTTGGAAGCAGTACAGACTCAATTTATTGTTAGAGGGTTTGAAAACACATCTACTTTTGCTCACCACCATAAAAGCAATATTGTCTGCAAGTGGAAAAACTGCTGCTCTGCTTGTTAAACAGACATGCACCTGTTTCACAGAATTTGCCGAAAGTAAAATATCACAGATGGCTTCTGATTTTAAGAACGTACACAAAGTCTGGGTTTGCTTACAGGTCTCTGATGCTTGCATGGAAATGTCTCAGAATCTCCCCATTTTACTACTCTATACTGCCATGTCCTAGTTCTTGCTCTTTTGTTGATGTCTGTACTCTTAAAAAATCTGCAAGTTCAAAGTTATACCATTTTAAAAAAGAAACAAACCATAAGACATCTTCAAAAGATCTTCTGAACATCATTTGACCCATCAGCCTCTGACATTTAATCTCTCCCAAAATATAAATGAACACAGGAGATGCTGATCTGCATTAAAAGCGGTTGCAATTTACAATCTATTTCTTTCTTTGATAAATCTCTTTACCTTTTCATGCCCTCGTTTAGGAACGTGCCAAAACCAGCATTTTGACCTTTCACAGCCACGCAGAGTCACGAAATAAAATCTGCAATATCTACGGGGCAAGTTAATCATTTCCAGGATCTGCTGGACTGAATGGGAAGCCTGAAAACAAAACAAAATTAAAACAATATATTTAAAAAGCACCTTCTTGTTTTGTTTTGTTTGAAAGCATGCAAGATACATTTTTCGGAGATTTTCAGAATATCTAGGTACAAGAAGAATAAAGACAACAAAATACTGCATGGCTCTGCATAACTGTCTGAGAATTCTGGGTGGGTAAAATTCCATTTATCCTTTCCAGCACCCAGCAAAACAGATAATGCAGTCTCTCCTAAAAATACAAAACTTTCTCAGCTTTTCAGTTCTACAAAAACAATAAAACAAAGAGTATTATTCATGTTTTGTTCAAGCTGGAAACAGAATTCAACAAAGGGTCCCTGTGAACATGTCTCATCATTGCTGACTTTGTTCCCAGAAATTCTATTTTTTCATTTATAAGGAGAGAGCTGTCTCAATATTCGTAACAAATTTACTATCAAAGTATTAAAATTCATTCAGGATTCAGCAACTCACTTTTATATTTTTGTCTGTCTTCCCAGTCTCAGAATCTCCAAAAGTTTGCAGGGGCAGTGAAAGACTTTTTCCTGAGAATCTAAAATCTAAAAATTAGGATAAGGACAATAAATGGATCATGTAATAAAACAAGTCACTGTGAAACCACTCTCATTTATCTTATTTTCCTTTGTATTTAGAAATCCTTCAAGTCACACGCATGATTAATGAAAATTTGATTAATACAATCTAAAAAGCAGTAATCTAACTTAAAAGATTTCTTAATGATCCTGATAGGAAGCAAGCAAACTTCAAGAGAAAGGACTTGAGGTTAAACTTTTAAATTAAAAACTTGACTACTTTGTGCAAGGTTTCATATCTTACTTAAGAGAGATGAGAAAAGAAATGGAATCAAAATATCCAGAAGTTCCAATCTTAAAAGCAAAAAAAACCAAACAAACCTTTAGCAGCAATCCTTGCACTGCCACATCACTAACAATAAAGATTTTTTTTTCCCCAAAATCGAAATAAAATCTTTAATAGCCTACATGTTTTAAGCACTACAATGTGAAGTTCAAGTCCAACGGAAGTTACTGGTTTCTTAACCACGAAACTTGGGTTCAGATCTTTAATTACTGCTGATGACAGAGGTTTCTTCATCTGAAGAATGAGCAACGTTGCAATATTAATGGAAGATACGAGTTCAAATTCTTCAATTTCATATTTAAATAGAAATATGAGCTTTTGAATGCCTTCTTTTATAGGGTGCCCATTTGGTGTCCTTTAAGAACTGGGTATTCAAAAGGCAGGGTGCTTAGTGCTTTCCAAAAAACTACAGTTTAAATAAAGGACATCCAATAAAGAGGCAAGTTCCAGTGGAGATTTGCACTCTTGATCTATATGTCATTCTGGACAGACAGGATGACCACAGGATGAAAAGCATATACATAACAAAATAATTAATTATGAAAATATTAATTACTGTCATAGCAGCATGATATTATGCAGAAGCGAGGAGGAATTTAGGAAAGGGAAGATTTAGCCACAGAAAGAAGATCAAGAAAACAGTCAGCTACCAGATGCAGAACAAAAATGCCCCCAAGAACTTTTAACTCATAGTTTTGCCCCTCAATTCTAGCTGTCACACAATCATGGAATCACTAAGGCCGGAAAAAGTGACCTCTGAGATCATCTAGCCCAATCATCAATTCATCCCCACCATGCCTACTAAACCATGTCCCTCACTGCCACATCTACAAACTTGTTGAAATCCTCCAGTGATGGTGACTCCTCTACTTCCCTGAGCAGCCTGTTCCAATGCAATACCACTCTTTCCAAGAAGAAATTTTTCCCAATAATCAGCCTATTAAGCCTTTTCCCACTGCCTGGAGTTTCTGGCCAGGTCGTTAGAACAGTCTGCACTCTCTCTTCCTACATCATTCTGCCACATCAAATTAACATCCTGCCTTCACTGTTCTGGGGAAACAAAAAAGAAAAACCCACAAAAAAAATCTAATTTACTCTTTCCTGGCACAGATGCTCTTGCTTTGGCAGCTTTTTTGACCAATGCGAAGGAAGCTTTAGACTCTTTGGAAGATTTACACAATGTTAAAGCCAAACCAAAAGCAACTTTAAACCACTGTAGTCTACAGACGTATTTCACAGTTGCTTTTTGTAGTATTTATGTTTCTTGCACTTCCTAAAAATATTGCTAAGTCATGTGACAGTAAAATCGTTCTGAAAGCTCATTCTGGCAGTATAATCTGAAATTAAACAAGAATGTCTGACACCAACCTCAATTCTGAAAATCCACATTTATAAACATCCATATTAAACAATAATTCTGAAAACGTTATATCCCAAAACAGCTGCTGCAAAGGAACAAAATGCGTATCTGTCCATAAATAAAGTCCTGTTTTCCTCCATCTTGTGTGCCAAATAAAACTATACATTTATGTAAGGCTAAACATCACAGTTCTCATGTGCACAGAAAAAGAGAAGGAAACCATGACTACAGTTGCGCTGAGTTATGATTTCTCCTCATACGATTTCTCAGCAGAAACACTTCAGTGGTACATCGCCCCAGTCACGAGATATATTAGGTCAAAATTAAGTGCTGCTTATTAATTCTAGATCATTTCCTTGATCCAACTTAGTAAATGCTTCACAAACATTTGAGTTGGCATTAACAAGAAATTTTTGATCATTGGCAAGGTGGGCAAACTCCTTTGCCAAGAAATGCTGACAGATAACAATCAATCGTGTCACATTTTCTTTCTGACCATGAATAATGAAAAATAAGTTACTTACTAATGACATGGTTCATACACAATGTATCAAAATCCTAAGAATGCAGACATTATTGTACAATTAAAGCATTTGAAGACTATGAATAACAAGATAAAATGATTGATATCTGACGCTATCAAGTAAGAAAATGGTTAAAAAATCCAAAATAAGAAACATTTAAACAACTCAATAAACAAAAAACCAGTCTATCGTGTGAGAGCTTACATTTATGCTTCCCCATGTACAATTAACATGAAATTCCAACTGAAGACTTTGGGAACTGAAAAAAAATCCTTACGATTTTGTAGGTAAGTAACATACACGTAAAAATTAATTTTGGAGGTTTCATCAATGGAGCATACAATACCATTCTTCCAGGGTTTCTGCACCATACTTTCACTGAATTCGTTTACATTCGGGGCATGCAACGGCGATTCTGAGAGCAGTTCACAGCTCGCGAGATCTCTGTATTTACAGTCACTGTTGAGCATTAAAAAACAACGGTAACAAAACTAAAAAGGTGCTTCTTCCATATAATAAACACCTAAAAGGGGGGATTAAGCGCATAAAGAATGACAATTTCTTCAAGAATTAAAGTGACACTAAAAAATTCACAGTAAAGTTGAACGGCTGGCAGTCCCAACAACTTTACTTTCATTACTCCCACAGCTTGGTCCAATCTCACTGTGGTATCAGCTGAGATTATTCCATTCTGGAGCGTAAATACATAAAATTCTGTGAGTAGGAAGGGCATACATGAATCACTTTTTTTTTTTTTTTTCTCACTTGGCTGACAGGAAGTTTGAGATGATTTCTGCCACCTGTGAAGAAGCCTGTACTTTCCAGTAGTCTGTTATTTATAATATCTGACAAAGAAGTGATCCACAGAACATTTGAACAGCCAACCATTTTCTTTCCTAATAACCGACTGTACTCAACAGAACCCAAAACCTATTCTGCCTTTATTCCCAAATATATATATTCTAGATAACTAGATTTTGAAAACATTTTGTTTTCCAAAATGAGATACAAATACTGCTAGCAAAATGCTTAGTGATCTCTTTCTTATCTGCAAATAAAGCCATAGAAAAAACATGCTCTTTTATCAGATCTTCCCCCCCTTCAATTATTAATCTAGGTTAAGTACAAATGACATTGCATCACACTTGCTGGTTGGAGAAAGAAACAGACCTGCTATTTTCTGTGAGGGTCACATTCCATCTATTTAGCAGCTCATAGCCAGGATAACTCGAACCGTCCTGAACTGCACAGTTTTTAATGCAGTTTGAAGGAAAAACGCTAATGCAGATAACAACAAACTGCATCCACCAAGCCCAAATTCCTCAACTGTTATCTTTACTTTAGTCAATACAGACTATTATTCCCCACCAGAGGGAAAATAAGACGCATGTATCTAGTGGCCTAGAATTTTGCAATTACCACGTAAAAGGTTTTTTAACATCCCTGTCATGCCAGTCTCAGAGCTGATAAAACAGGATTTTAACAGCAGCCCACCTTCAGGATAACAGTCTCAGCTCTTTTTAATCTTGACATCAAACTACACACAATTTTTGCCAAGAACTCTAAACTGTATAGCTGTACAATCTGTTTGCTTATTGAACTGAAGTCACCACTAAAGAGGAATAATAACTGTGTTTTCTTCTAGATGAAATTATGCAATGGTAACATTCTTGAGTAAAACTAGAGAAAACAGTTTTACTTCAAATACAGGATTAAATGTCCCTTCTCTAAGTACAGAGGATTGCATTTCAACTATGGAAACATATCTTACCCCTAACACTCTGTTAAGGAAAGAGATGAATTACCGTGGTATCAATTGCACAAACATTTTTATCCAGCATAATCTACTTTTTCTGTAGCACAAAGAGCCACATATGCCACAAAGGAAAACGAATACACTTTAACAGGAGGAGGAGCTTGGAGCTCCCCGTTAATTAATAATAGATGCAGCATTTTCCATTTAATGCACTCTGTGACAGACTTCAGTCACAGTAACGCGACTGGTGCTGGAAAAAAGCAATACTCTACGCTAAAGTTATTTGACTACTTGCGAAAATTACTCTGAAATGTCTATGATTCAATTTCTCTTTTAATTACCGGAATATTCCATAATTTAAGTATAATTTTTATATTTTTCCTACAGTCATCATCTGCTTCATTTTTTTCCGCTGACGCTGAATGGAAGTTCCAACTGAAGGATTCTGAATTGTACATATGCAAATCATACATACAATAAACAGTGTAAGCACCATTTGAAGCTGACATAACAGCGAAGCACACGCTTAACTCCACATGCTGTATTTTTAAGTGTCTTTTTCTACCACCATTCAGGTATTTGTCAGCCTGAATTTAAATAAAATCTTTAAATCCTCTCATGAATTTTGTACAGTTCAAAGAGGTACAAAAAATGGAAGTGTTATTTTTATTTAATTCTAGTAAGTACTACTGTGGGTGAAAATACATCCATCTCATATTACACTCATACAGGGATACTGGAACAGGTGAGACTCTTGAATGAAGAGAATAAATTAAGTCAGCAGCCAGAGGACAAAATATCTTATGTTGTCCTGTTAGGCTTCAACTAGAATACTGGTATAATCTTGCAGTTAGCACAAAGAAATCGCATTAGTTGCTTTTTATTTTCTTAAGTGATCCAAATATAACAGAAAACAATTAAAATACTGATGGTGCACTGATAAAAACATCACATTCCTTTTGTAGAGTGACCAGGGAACATCATGTTATCTTAAGGACAGAGTATACGTATGTACCTTTTTTCAGCTTCACTTTTTTCTCTTGGTTCCACAGCAGCCACTCCATCTGCAAATTTGAACTGTAAAAATATTTAAAATAGTCCTTTATGGTTTAAGTTTGGTTAAGTCTGAGGTTTGAAAAATACCTACAACTAATCTCACAGCACCAAAAACAAACATACTAGGATACCAACTTTATAAAGCTGTAACACTATGAAGTAGCCCATCTTCGGAGTGGCCTGGCAGTACTGCAACAAGTACTACTTCATCAGTAACCTGTACCATTTGACAGACCCTTATATCCTTTCTAAAAGTAGGGGGAAAAAGAGGCCTGTTCACTTTGTGAATCAAACTTTATGAGTGCCAACTCCATTTACTGAAGGAAACATTTATATTCCTCCATTAAACATAGATTTTAACAGGGAAATCAATTCTTTATTGTTCGATTACCTCAGTCGTGCACTTACCAATCTTCAGCCATCTGTACTTTGCAGTTTGACTTACCCAGTTAAGACCATTATCCACTCCAGAAGTAGTGGAAAATGACAGACACTATCAGCACCTGTGTCTGAGCGGCAGTGAAATGCAAATTTTAATCCATTATCAAATAAGTAAATACCATAAAACTTCAGCAACTCTTAAAAAATCCTAGGCAGCTTATCTAGAAGAACGAGGTGACAGAGAGTAGAAAGGTCAAATAACATCACTGAGCATGAAAATTGCTTAATGGTCCCGCAGAGTTGCCAGGAAATCAGAATGTTAATGTCATGGAAGGTTTGCCCAAGTAATCAACCACAGAACACTTCTGAGATGCAGGATGGCTGCGCAGCTCCCCAGTTTTCAGACAACACCCCGTCCTTCCAAGACTGTGTGGTGAGAAATACCAGCTTTTACTAGATATGTCACTTACGCACAGAAGTGTTTGTGTGTCCATTGGAACAGTCCCTTCCATAAAACTGCTGAAACAGAATTACTGTAAAAACTGAGATGACAACATGTTGTTTCATATCAAATCTGATGACAGATTATTAATGACACGTTAAAAAAATTAAGTTCCATCAAGCAAAATTTATAATGTCAATAGCACATAGTAATTGTAATACTCTGACAGTAACATTCTTTTCATTACAGGAATTTAAAAATGTTGATGAAACAGCATCAGCAATTACAACTGCCCAAATGCAAGGACTACTATTTCTTAAACTATTCAGTGACAAAGCATAATTTCTCAGTACCTTTTCTCCTATTTCAAAACTCTTCAGAAGCTCATCTACTTCTGTTAGTTGTCCATCTTCAAAAGAGTCCTCAGTGAAACTTCGCATAGGACTGTTTCCACTGGAGGAATTGTGGATTTTAATATCTGAAGATGAAAATGCACACATTATTTGTTTCCCATACTAAAAGCTAGCAGAACTTTCATCTCCTACATATTCTAGGAACTTAATACTAATGACACTTAAGAACTTGTAGGACACTGTAAATGCAAAATTTGCATGTAAAATTATTTCACTTAAAGCATGAGCCCTGTCAAATAAATATTAAACTGAATCTGCAATTAAAATACCAACCAAGCTGTATGTTCTGCAGCAGTCCCTACAGAACAGTACAGCAGGTTTATTTATATCAAATTTAATTCAGTATTTAAAAAATAAACTCAGCTAAGATTTATTGTTAGAGAACAGCCCAAGATATATATAGTAATTTGCTAAGAAAATAATGACTTAAGTCTTTACTGGAGTAAGGGATAAATTAATTGCAATGACACAATGCAACGCAGCAGTAAATAAAGACAGCTAGGAAAAACTTAAAATTCCTGTAATACAGTAAACTCAAGGAGTATTCAATGCCAGGAAATGTCAGAACCTCCTGTAAGCGCTGTAGGAAATGAACAGAACACCAGACTGCAGTTTTCTGAAGCAGCTCTTTACGCACAATAAAAGAGCTTTTCATCGGAAAGAGATTTGCTATTTCATTGGATCACACAGTCACCAGTCTGTAACATTATCGATACACGTCAGCAAGAAGACAAATGTACAGAACATTTCTACTTGGAAGACGAAGATGACTGATGTCATCCAGATCACTCAAGCCTAACTGTAGTATTTGTTGCCATTCTTACACTCTGTGAAGACACTCAGACAACCAGCCATGACATCCCTGTGTAACACAATGCACCAATGAAGTAACATGTATTTCCAAATGAACACGTAAGTCGCCAGTGATAACCACTATCAGTCATGTTTCTCTGTTCTACATGGGTAATTTATCTTTTAATAAGTCATACATAAAGCATAGATTGTGAATGAGGTTACTTAAGTGTGTGATGAAAAGCTACATTGGTCAGATCTGGGAGAAAGGAGCTGCTTAAACTTTTTCTTTGTTTTCAGCACAAGAAGACTCAAAAATTTTTGGCCTAATTTTATTCGAATGGGATGTAAAACAACAATTAGTTTAAACAAACAAAGAAGTTACTGAATAGCACAGGACCTGCTTCCAGGTTTGGTTTCAATCACCCCAATTCTGCACATGCCACGACATGCACCCTCTCTATTTACAAGATAAGAGGTCTCTAGCTGTAGACTTGCTTCCTACTCCGCTTCAGAGGTCTTGGTGTCTGAGCTCTTAAATCCTCACTACCTTTTATTTTTGCCTTCTAATCACTAAGACGTTATACTTTTTCTCCTCTCACTATTCCCAAGGGGAAATTTACCCCTTTTTCTCCAGGATTCTGCCCAAACCACTTGCTCTTTCTACATGAACTTAACACATTAATATAAACACTCAATGTCTTACTACTGTCCAATCAACTAACAAAAATTCTTGGTTAAAGAGCCAGAGATGTCAAAAGGGTACTATCAACAGACAGGAACCACAGAAAAAGATGCTCTTGTAAGAGGTTTGTATCTTTCAAAAGAACTGCTTTTCATATAATTGGGAAATCACTGTTACAATAAAAGACATTACTAGCTGACAAGTTCTCATTTTACGCGGAAAGTATAAATCCTAGGTTTTCCCCAAATATCTCTGTGGTTACTTTCCTCTTGATTACGCATTCAGAAACTTCTAAAAAACACTTACCTTTTAGCATCAAATCCCATGAATTTTCAGCCTCACTCGACTTTCCAGATTCTTGTACATTTATGTCTCTGTTTTGAACAAAAGGAGTACTTAACATTCTCATCTTGCAAAACAGAACTAATCTAACCAGTTACGTACAATTGACGTTCTCAGTAATGCTTTTAGCTACAGACAAATCCTTACCTATGACACACTACCCTCATTAGAGTGTCCTTAAATCTCTTTTGGCTATTCTATGTTTATTCCGATAAACATACATGTAAATACATTAAGTAAAACTAAGACATTTCAAACTCCAAATTTTCTACTAAAAGCTCATCACGTCCTTTCACCTTTGCTTAAACTACTGAAAAAGGGAATCTTTTCTATACAGTAAACTATGGAAAGAGTGTACTACCAAACCAATTCATGAGTCTGAAATAAAGAAATGTGATTTATAGTAATTTTACATTCAGGATAGTTTGCATAACAGTGAATCCTAAAGACAGCAAGTAAAACTTCTGTTTGCAGAAAGATACTTAGCTCACTTATTTTAAAGAATAGTTGGAAAAAAGAATGGCAATTTGCAAGAACCAACTGAAAACAACAGTTCCCCAGTACGTCCAACTATGCAACATTCAGGTACAAATATCTATGCAGGTCTACAAAAAATACTAAGAGCTTAATTATGCCACAGCAAGTCTGCAGGGATATGAGGGATTTTTCTCAGAATCAGGTTCTCTGTAAGCTTATTTCCTCTCTCTCCCATGCATTTATATGAAACGCGGAGGTTGAGTGATTTTTCCTATAACAACTATTCTTATTTTAAATCGCAACGCAGATAGTTCCAGAAAGCTGGCCTCATCACTAACTTTCTTTTTTTTTTTTTTTTTTAATGGAAAATGCATAACAGCATCAAGAGACTGAAATCTTCGTGTTCAGGTCAGAAGCCGTTTCCAAATCTTTACTAGATTCTGCTGTGTAGTGCAGAACACCTACGGGAGCCACATTGTAAGTTCTTGTCAATAAGGTGCCTCCATCACATACAGCACACTACGTCTATCACCAGCTTGACAAAACCAAGAGCACTGACAGAACCTGAAGAAGTCAATGCATTTTAGAGTTCCGGAAATGAAGACAGAGTGCATCACGTCAGAGTTTGAGCAGGGAATGCAGAATGATCTTGCACGCTGCTGCTGATTAAATTTAAACAAATCTCTCTCTTTACAGCACAAGCGGTGTTAACTAGTGTTGCTTGGTTTGCTACTCTGCATGTGAAAAAGGATTAAGTTTGGGGATTTTTGTTTGAAAGGAGAAAAGTAAAAAGCGGAAGTGTCCTAAGAGCGGGAAAGGGTGCTGCTGCTCTTTCAGAGGTAGTCACCTTGTGCACAAAGTGAATACTCATACTAACAAATTTACTAGGACACAGCCCAACTGCTTAAGAAGATGGATGCTCCTACTGAAGACACACCATTGGAGTACTGCTCTTCACAGGTTTGTTTAAGCAGAAGTGTTTTTATATTAAAAAAAAAAAAAGAAGCTTAATATTCTCATGTCTAGAAAACAGGTTGGCACACTGATGAAGATTCCCTTCCTCTTTCTTGTAAGCTTAATGACAGGAAAAGAAGTGCAAAGTCACACAGAAAAAAACAAATGCAGTTATTAGACTTTGAAACATTGGAAAAAGTTAAAGTATTGTTTAAAATAAAAATAACCTAAAGCCACCCCAGAAAGCACAGAGAAAGAAAATAAAACAACCCTCAGTAAAAACCCTAATTTTCAGATAAAATTATTGTGCAGTTCCTATCTAAAGAATTTAATCTTAAAACTCCTTTACCAAGAAAAGTATCAGAGCTATAGAATTAATGAGTTAATCACAGAATGGAATCATAAAATGATTTGGGTTGGAAGCAACCTTTAAGACCATCTTGTTCCAACCCCCTGCTATAGGCAGGGACACCTCCCTCTAGACCAGGTTGCTCAAAAGCCCCATCTAGCCTGGCCTATGCTTCCAGGGAGAGGGCATCCACAGCCTCACTGGGCAACTGGTTCCAGTGTCTCACCACCTTCACAGTAAAGGATTTCTTCCTGCTATCTAGTCTAAATCCACCCTCTTCCAGTTAAAAGCCATTTCCCCTTGTCCTATTGCTACATGCCCTTATAAAAAGTCCCTTCTCAGCTTTCCTGTGGGCTCCGTTCACACACTCCAAGGCCCATCTCACAAAGCACTATGGCTTGATTTATAAAAGCTTGCTGCCCCACCCCAGAGACTTTTATTATAACTTTGAAATCCAGCAAAACACAAATGCCTACAAATGCATATTAGGCACTTGCTGAATGAAGATGCAGGATCCCAAACAACTCTTATATGTTAGCCAAATTACAGATTTGAAAACTATTCACGTGTGGTTGTAGAAGAGAAGTGTGGATGGAGAAATTCAGAATGGAATGTTACTGTGGAGACAGCCACCTACTCATCCAGACTCAGTAAAAGAATATGCTACACTGAGAAAGAAAGACATAAATACTGTATTGATTTACTTGTAAAATCTACCCTCACAGGAATACTGCTTAAGTCAGACACTTGAAAATATTTAGTTATTAAAACAATTATTGTTATTAATTAGCTTTGCTTATAATTCATATTTCACTTCATCTATACCAGTGCTTGACGATTAGGTCTTCCTTCCATTCAGAGTTTATCCTAGTTCTTTAAAACAAACAACAAACCAAAACAAAATACAGAAAAATGTATTTGCACTCAGAAAACTACCACACCACAATCACGCTTTGACACTTAGGAATACTGACTACTGCAACCAAAGTATGTCAATATAAGATTAAAGTACTTAGAGTTATTGTCATAAAGTAGAACAATAAGCATACCTAAAATTACTGTTTACCGAATGACTGTTTTCTGAAGCAACAGCACACTCCGGATATTGCTTTTCTTCTTTAATGGAGATGCCAGAACAGCATGCCTTTGCAGGAGAATTTTCACTGTCTGTGACTGTAAGCTCCTCTTCACCACTGGTTCCAAAAAGATCAGGGTCATCCTGGATCACATCAATGACAAGAACATCTTTGTTGTAAGCTTCAAGAACATCTGGAAACTTTTCACTTTTGTTTTGTGGAAGATTGACTTTTGATTTGCTATCATCACGTATTTCTAATGCAACGTGGTGGTCAATTGCATCCCCTGAACGATGGGAAACCTCTGATTTCCATATGCATTCAGTATCACAGAAGTCAGGTGACGATGACTTTATATGTCTCTCAAGAGGACGTGGATATAAAAAGACAGGAGCAGGGAGTGTGGACATCTCATCTGAAAGCCTTTCAGAGCCATCATGCCAGAAGTCCTTACTGTTGACTTCGTCATCTTTTTTCAACATGGAAGCTGTATCAACAGCATAACTTACTACAGGAAGAGGCTGCTGCTTAATCAAGGTAGTCTCCTCATTTCTTTTCTGACTTCCTGAAACACCAGCGCTATCAAGAAGCTCTGGTGGGCTACAGGTTTTATTCTCAGACGAACTGACAGGTTCCAATGTCCCAGATTCAGGTTTGTTTCTGCGTAACGGTATTTTGAAACTTGTTAGGTTTCTGGTGTTGAGTACTGTTGTTTGTTTTAAATCAGAAAGCATCTGGTTCACAATGGATGCTTTATGGTCTAAGTTTACTCTGTTTCTTTTTCCTTTAGATGCATTATTCTGGCCTGCGACAGACGGGTTTCTCTTTGTTACAGCTCCATTATCTTTTGCACT
This sequence comes from Alectoris magna, assembly GCA_030625065.1. Classification (NCBI taxonomy): domain Eukaryota; kingdom Metazoa; phylum Chordata; class Aves; order Galliformes; family Phasianidae; genus Alectoris; species Alectoris magna. Next base: position 108,783,466 of record CM060561.1, on the reverse strand, counting down.
TGTTGTAAAATTTGAGGTTGCTTTATATTCTTGTGTATCATCAGGGTTAAAAGGTACAGCGCTTTTAACCATATTAACTGGCGATTCCGCATTTTCACTGCTCATTCTACAAGTCTCATTAATGCCCACAGAAGAAGATTCTGAGATTTCAGCTGAAGTTAAACAGTCAGCATTTAGATCCATTATTTTATGTGCAGGTTCTTTGTTAACTTCTGCCAATGATGTATGCGAAACCAGCTGTCTCAAACTCCCTGTCACATCACTGTTTCCGATAGTTTTGACACTGCTTTCATCAGAGGACTCTGCAAAGACTGGACTTAAAATTATTTTTCCTTCTGAGACAGACCCACGACTTCTGGGGACCCATCCAGAAGTCCTGGCACAAGATTCAATAGGCCAAACATGCTTGCCAGTCATAGGCATTGCTCTTTGACAGGCAAACTGCTGCAATTTCTTTTTAACTTTATTTAATTTTTCATCCATCATGTTGTTGTGATGATTAGAAACATTATGGGCATGAGTGAGTGCTCTCAGGCTATCTGAGGTAGCAGAATGGCACGTCGATGCCACAGCATTTGAATCTTTTCTTTCTGCTACTATAAACAGATCAGATGTCTTCTTACAGCCATCTTCAAATGCAAGTAATTTAGTACTATTCTTTCTCCTATTCCTTCTACTCTTTTGTGCTTCACAAGTATTGCTTTCTGTATGTACAGCAGATGCACAATCATACAAATTTGACAGAGCTGTTTCTTTATTATTTAGTCCTAAGGTTGCAGAGGAGTCTGAAGAGGCAACTGCTGCTTCTGCTGGTAACTCACACGCACTGCATTCATTAGTAATGTCTGGGAAAACAGTCTGCATAGCTGACATCTCAGTGATTTTCATCTTTTTTCTACTCTTTCTAACAGTATTACACTGTTTTTCACTTGAGAACTTATTGTTTTTACTGTGGTTGCCTGAAAAATGCCCTTTTTTATGCTGAACTTTTACCTCTTTATTAAACACTAAACTATCTTTTGTGAGTGATCTCCCATTTTGCATTCTATTAGTGCTGCAATTCGTGTCACTCCATTCTACAGTACCACCAGGACTAACGGAATTTCTCTCATCCTGGGCTTTATGGAAGAATCCACTTACATTAAAGGTGCTGGTAGCTCCATTCATTGAAGATTTTACAAATGTATTGATGCAACTACAGGCCTCCAATCTCACAAATGGGTTCTTCCTTGTTACATCGAGCAAGCTGTTACAGCTGTTGAGGCAGTTTCTACTATCCTCAGCATCACCATGTTCTGCATTTATCACTTTTTCAGCCGTACTTAGGCTACAATTCTGCGAGCACTTGATAGAATCAGTTCTGGGTTTTCTTTTTTTAAGCTGTACACCAGACCTTTTGGTTTCAGGATGACAAAGAAAAAACTTGTTTTGTGTCCCAGTTAATGCATCAACTGCAGGAGATTCCAAGAAGTGAGATTCCTTTCCACAGTGACTTTCTGATCTCATTAGATTTGCCTTACACTTCTTCACAGCTTGTATACCCGAGTTTCCTTTATTTTTTTTCTGTTTTTTCTTTGCTGCTCAGAAACAAAGCAAACTCATTAAAGAGCACACTAAGGGAAAAAACAACAGCCCTACTGCAGAATTTTACAAACAGAACAAAAACAGTCAAGGCTAGTAAAGAGCATAATACTACATAAGGCACAAAAAAAAAAATTTTGGTTGCATTTCACCTTTTTTTTTTCTTTCTTTAAATAAGCACTATTAGCAGCCTTAAGAGTATCAAATTATGTTGTCTTCAGAAAATGTACAGATAAACAACAGAACCTGAAGATGTTGAAAGGTCAATGGAAGCTGTATATTTAAAATGGGTGGAAACCAATTACAGCAAATCTGGCAAGAAAATGCTGATTGCATTTGCACAATCAGTCTTAAAAATCTTTTGTTTACACAATACATTCTCTGTAATAGGAAAGATGCTTATAATAATACGGCCATTTATTTCAGATATATAGTCCAATTAAATGCATACGACTGTTCAAGACCCAAGAAAATTCCAGGACTTGCATTTTTGTAAAATACTTTTTACTTGAGAGTAAATACGCATTCCCTAAACCATACATGCAAAAATACAGAGAACTAACTTGAGAACATATTAGTAAAATTTTGTTAAGATCTCACTTTTCAAAGTAAAACAATCTTAATATCTCATTTTTTCAGGATATGGTATCTAGATTAAATATTTATTAATAACTTATAGCAAATGTTTGTCATTTGAATATATTCATTTTTAAAACAGAAAGAATACCTTACAGGTAACTGTCCTGAAAAAAGGAGATTTAAAAAAACCCTATTCCAGAATTGTTTAGCTGATACAACATTCTCTAAATATTGCAAAATAAAATCTAAAATTCTTACCCAGGGCCTGCTGCTCCTGATATTCCTTACTTCTCCTATTCACCCCCAGGTTACATGGTCTACTCTTTTTTGTGCTAAATGACCTCTTTTCTACTTCAAAAAAGCTTTTCCCCTTCCTAAAGTCCCTATCTCAAGAAGTGTAGAGATAAGAGCTAAGTGACTGGCCACACATTAACATGCACTTTGAGACAGGATACACACCACTCTTTCCCGCCTGCATGACTTTGTACCTCAAAGTCACTTCCACCTGCCAAAGTAAAATTATCTCCTGTTCTTACTTTCTAATGAGGTCTTACTGCAGCACCAACCCCTTGTCCTGGAAACCCAAATTCTACACCTGTACTTCTACAACGGCGCACAAATGCTTACCACTTTCCTGCACGCTATCTGCTCTCTTCTGAAAGTCTGAGCCCAGCTGATGTTCTACGACGCAACACTTGCGCTGCTCTCCTTCAGTTGTTGACTGTTCTTGGCCACTTAAGCCCTGCACACATAGCAATGGCAATGAGTCTTCCTGTGTCAGACTTGCTGTGTTTTCCTTGGACTCCACACACTGTGTATACAGCTCTAGCAGGGCAGATCTTCTTGCCCCCTGTAGTTCTGATTTCACCAAAGACTGCCTGCCCTTCTTCGTCAAGTATCTCTTTCCTCCCTTCTTTGGCTTTTTCAGCCTTTCTAAGGAACACCCATCTATACTCTCCGAGTTATCCACCACTTCCTGAGGTTTTGGTTCAGACAAGAAAGAAGACTCCTCAGTCCCCAAACTTTTAAGACCTGGGATTTGCAGATTCAGTATCATTAAGGAGGCAGTGCCTTTCATTTCAGCGCTACACGTGCCCTTTCTAGGTGACAGCACCTCAGGTTCTGACAAACAGGAAACAACACTGCGCCCCTCTGTCCCCTCAAGATCCTCCTCCAAGGCTGGGATTTGCAGTTTCAATTCCACATAGGAATGCTTGCGTTTTTTTCCTGAGTGTCTCGTATTCTCCGGGAAATCAGTGAGGTTTGGTGTTTCTGGGCTGCCAGTCTCTCCTGACAATTTCTTCTGCAAGTCAGTTCCTAAGCATAACGACTGCTGACCTTGTCCTGTCTCTTTGCCTACAGTCTTTTCCAAACACGCTCCTGCCACTATGGCTTCTGCTTGCCCACCTTCACACACAGTGCTGTCTGATACCTGCAGAGCAGAACCATTCTTCCTTTCAGACGACACCCTGCTCTGTACCCTCTTGTTTTTCTTACCACCTGGCCTCTGCCTACTTTTGGCTCGCTCCTTCTGCACAGACACCAGAAAAGTAATCGGCTCAGAGGAACCTCCGGAGTGTGCAGCAGATTGCGAACGTGAAGGTGAGGGCTGCTCAGGTTCCCTCTCTGGTGCCAGCTGAGGACTGAGCTCAACTACCACCTGCTTCCCAAGCTCACATCCCACCTCCGCACTGCAGAGAGCAAACAGTGTCTCAGTCCCAACCACCTTCCCAGATCTTAACTGTGGCATGGTGGGGGACACCACCAAGCCCTGCAAACCCCACACACCTGCACACCCCTACCAGCACACTGCCTAGCCCTGCGCCCTGAGAGGTGTAGGCCCGAACAGGTAGCGAGCACAACTTCCTCCTGCCTCAGGAGAGCCTGGCCCGAGAGAAGCACAGCCTGCGAGCCCACAGCCACCAGCCAGTTCCCACCCCCACACCTCCCTACTGCCACACAGATACCACCACCGGCTCTGCCGCCTCCCACCCCCCTCCCCGCACGACGGATCCCTATCACTTCTCAATTCACTGCTCCGTCCCTCAAAGGCTCGCCCGAGCCCCAGCGCCTCCTGCCAGCAACGAGCAGCTCACGGAGAAGGGCGGGCTCCTGCCGCACCGCGTCGCGTCATGGCGGCCCAGGCAGCGCGAGGGAGGCTCCGCTGCGCCCCTGCGAGGCCTTGCGCGGCCCGGCGAGGCCGTAGCCGTGTGGAAAGGCGGCAGCGCCGCTTCGCCGGGCGGGACCTGGGGCAGCGCGGGGCAGGGTAGGGTAGGGTACGGTACGGGCTGAAGTGCAGAGGTTTTGTTGTGGAATCACCAAAGCTTCGGAAACACCAAGTGGCTGCAAACGCCAAAGTCGGCCAGACCTGAGTGACAAAAAAAAAAAAAAAAAAAACAGAGATCACAACTCTCTTTAGTCAAGGGGATGTACTTGGTTGTGTACTGATAGTTTACGTAGGCTTTATATTTCAAATGAGGTGTTTCCTGAGGAGATTCTGGAGACCGGACAAAGTAGATGAAATAATCAGACTATATAGCCAGAAAACAGACAAAACTGATTTTTGGGCTTCAAATGTAGTAGTAGCTCCAACACAAACAGGCCAAAAAAAGCTTCAGAATGTGAACAAATAGAAATTACATTACAAAAACAATGCTGTCGAAGATTGAACCTGTGTGGTGAATGCTAGGAAAATCATAAATGCCAAAATTTAAGAAGGTGTCACTTTATCATGAACAGTGGGATCAGCGTAAAGGCAGATAGATGTTCCTAAGTGGTATCTGAGGGAGCAGTCCATTTCTGCGTGGGGATCGTCCCCAGGCAGTCACCCTGACTTCATTCTGCTTCCTGTGAGATCTGCACACAGAAAAGAGTCACAGAATCACAGGGGTTGGAAAAGACCGTTGGAGATCATCCAGTCCAACCCCAAGAAGTTTGTTGTGTCTCTACTTTCTAGAAGTGCAGTGCTGTGATGTGGAAGTATGTGGAGAGTAAGGGTGTCCTCAGAGTCCAACTAGCGTTGGCCTGCAGTACAGCTGTGGCTAAATCACTCCATATCTCCATCTACAGATAGGGATAATATAGCACTATCCAAATAAAGACAGGGACAGCGTCTGGTGGGCAAACCTCTCCAAAAGTGAGGAAATGAAGTTCCATACAAATATGAGGAAGAACTTCTTAACTGTGAGCAATGGAACAGGCTGCCCGGAGATGTTGTGGAGTTTCCTTCTCTGGAGATACTCAAGACCCACCTGGACGCTTTCCTGTGCGATCTGCTGTACGGATCATGCTTCAGCAAGGGCTGGGACCAGATGATTTGCAGAGGTCCCTTCCAACTCCTACGATTTTATGATTCTGTGAAATAAAAGACAGACTTGAAAACTTTCTCTGTGTGACGTTATGTTGCATGTACGTGCTGAAGTACAAAAAAAGTCAGTGAGTGACACATTGAAACTTACCAAAGCAGAAAATACAGGATTTGTAGCTTTTTTTTTTCAGTTTTTTTTTTTCTTCAGCTTGGTGGTATGCTTCAGATCTTGGTGACAGTAAAGACCTAAGCTAACTGCACAACACCTATCATCTTCAGTGTGTGCAGGATGCCTGTTAGGTAAAACATTCATCACTAGCAAAATGTAACCTTCTCTAGCTCAAATACGTGTCATGTAGACTTTTAATTTTAGTAGCAATACAAAAAAAATTGAACAAAATTCACCAAAAAGCAGTACTAAAGGGAATCTGGAAAAACGGCATTTGAATTAGCTTACTGCTCTCCAGTATCATTACCAAGATTTAGTATCCAGTCAGTTATTTACAATAATAAGAACTTTAGTCAGACCAGATTTTTATGAAATGAATAAAAATGTACTTGAAATGAATACTAATTAAAGACATTCTTCATGAAAGCCCTTTCAAAAAAAAAAAAAGGACTAGTGCCTCAGAAAGGACATTCTGAAGCAGCTGTGGATTATGTTAAAAAACAGATTGCATTCAGTTAAAAGTATTGCTAAGAAGAGGTAGTATAAACACTCTTACAGAGTGGATCAAGGTAACTGTCTTTTAAAAATGCCTAAAATAAGAGGCAGAGATTTAATACTTAGTCATATTATTAAAAACAAACTAAAAACAACTGTGTGAAGCATTAATTGAAACTGTAGATTAATAAAGATTTTAAAAAGAATTAAAAATTAAATAAACAGCTTAAGGGGGGGCGGGGAGGGGAAATGAGTTGTTTCCACATTTGAACATTTGAATTAGTAATGCTACAGCAGATGCTTAAACTTACTTATAGTTTGAAATTCTGTCTTGTTTGGAAATAAAGATAAATGCTTGCTTCTCCTGTGTTTTGTAAATGGTGTGCCTCGTTACCATATCTGAGTTTTAGAGCTAATTCAGCTTTTGCTATCTGTTTCTGTGCTTCACTGGTTTCTTGTTCATCCTAGACTGAAACAGTCAAAGAAATACTGGGTACTGTGCATATGACAATAAACAGGGAATCCTAGTATCTAAGAATGTATTTTTTTCCAGAATAACTGATACACTCAGTGGTGACTGTCAGTTTCCAAAAGAGAGAAAGGAATTTATGTGACTCGATTTATGTAAAATCTATGAAATTACTATTTATTTCTTTCTTCTCTCAGAGAATCATAGAATCATAGAATGGCTTGGGTTGGAAGGGACCTTAGAGATCATCAAGCTCCAGCCCCCTGCCATGGCCAGGTTGCCAACCTCTAGATCAGGCTGCCCAGGGCCCCATCCAACCTGGCCTTAAATGCCTCCAGGGATGGGGCAAGAGAAGTGAGTGTTTGTGCTTAGCCTCCCAGACAACATCATTTACATTACTGGTGTGGAGAAGTTGTGGCTGCAGATCTAACACTGATATGTTTGACCAGCTTTCCATGAGTTTTTGAAGGGCTGATATGAAACACATAAATAACAGCTACATAGGTGAGCAAATCCCACACAGATTCTAATGGGCTGTATCTTAGACATTGCTGGTACACTCACCTAGCAACAGGAGTTATGTCTTTGTTAGGAAACTGGAAACAACTTAGACATGAAATTACTTTTTTCTTTCTTTGGTGAGACAGTGTGAAAAACATCCCACTGGACTGCTTCCTTTTGCACCGCTTACATCTTCTTGCTTGGATGAGGGAGAGATTTGTTATCTCCAGGAAACCTTCACATTAAGTTTTTGGTTGTGCTGTAATAATTGAGATTGAGATGTGAAGAATGTGCATAGTCTGTTATGTTTCCAAAATAAGCCAAATTAATCCCCTAAGTAATACAACTAAAACCAAATAGGGGGGAGTTTTATTTCGACATGTCTAAGAAAGTATCCTTCTGCAACCCCAAGGATGATTCTTTTACAGTTCTTATATATTGGTTTTCCAAAGTTAGCACCTAAAGATACTAAACATAAATGTGATTTTTAAGTAACTTCTTTTCCCCCCACCTCCCATTCAAATATAAGTCCATTTTGGAAATAGGTTTATTGCTTGCCAGTTGAACTAAGACATATCTGTACATATACCACTCTCTAAAACTGTCTTTGATTCATACTAAAAGGTGTTTGTTTGCTTGTCTGCACTGTCACTATGAACTCTGATATACAGGAGTCGTGTTTGGATACCAAAGGATACACTTGGAAACCAGAGCTTGCTGCTGATATTGTTATAAATAAATACAGTAATAGTACAGCTATTAATTGATATACAGCCGCTGTGGTGTTGAAAGCAGAGGTACCTCAGTGGAGATATGTGGTCTGCTTTGCAAAGTAATTACACTGTGTGATATCATGAGGGTAGACTATGTGAATGCAGTGAGTGACTGGTATTTCAACCTTTATTTTGGTTGCTGTTTTTTATTATAGGGCCATACAGAGTAGATTAAAGTGATTGGATTTTCCACTAGTTTAAAATGAGACATTGGAGGAAAAAGGACAGCTGGTGTATTTCATAATGAACCATCTGGCTTTTTTTGGTCGATCCTCTGATTCCTAATTTATTATAGAATTACAGCGTGAAAATCAAAATTATTGATTGCGTGGAATCAGTGTTTCCCTCTGGCACATTTTGTGTTCCTTCAGTTTTTGGCAAAGAATGGTCCTAAAAGGAATAAGGACCTCTCACACTGAGCTTTTGCAAAGCTTAAAAGTCATCTGTGCCGTTTGCCTTTAGTACATATATTTTTGTAATCATGCTGCTTGACTCACTATCCACATGATCATATTGGATCTGAACTTTGTAGAAAGTGGCACTAATCAGTTTTAAGGCTCCATGAGGGAATTGCTGCTTTAGGTTAAAATTCATTGTATTCATTTCCATTTTTTTTTGGTGTTTGTTTTTGTTGTTGTTGTTGTTCTTAACTTCTCCTGGTGGGAGTTTAAGAAATAAACTAATTAGCTGGAATTTGAAATTCAGAAAGTATAGGTGCAATAGGGAAGTTAACCAGTCGAGCAGGAGAATACAAATTGAGTCTCAATTTATGTTAAAATTATCTAAATAAAGCATACCTTTGCTTTAACTATGTGGTACCTAACCACATACCTACCACTGAATCTGCCATCAGAATCAGCTTTTAGTGGCTGCATGAAAAAGATGTTGGATTAAGAGGAAGGCATCTGCAATCCAGCAAGTGCATAATATCTCTGTCCCACTGCCAAAAAGGACTTTGAAATATGATTTCTGAATGAATATATATATATATATATATAAAGAAAAAAAGAGGCGAATCAGAGTTAGAAAAGCCATGGAGTTAGAAACAGTAGTGGTGGAATGAGAAATATGCAGCGCATAATAGCATAGTAAATAACATGGGAAAAGCAAATGGCTTCAGAAAATCACCCTTACAAAGAAAGAGTGATGTGGTGAAGACAGAATGTGGTGGGAACTTCTTTGTGGTTCAGACTGACTGAAGAAAACATGAAGGAGCATCTTCAGCAGTACTCTTAGGGGAAAAAGTACAAGAGCCTTGAACTTTGGGTGGTGACACTGATCGGTGGCAAACAGGAATCCAAATCCAAATCCTAATTAATCTTGCTGCTGGACATTGAACTAACTTAAGTGACCGGCTCCTAGCTTCAATTTCTTGTACTCTGGCCACCCATTAAGACCTTACGTTGAAGTCTACTTAAGAATGTCAAGGTGGCTGACGTACAGAACGTGGAGCCTTACAGTCAGAATAGCTTCCTGCGTCTTTTTTTTTTTTTTTTTTTTTTCCCTTGGACACTTCATCGATAATCATCAGATCACTCCACATCTATCAATATATTCTACAGTTTGTATTGCTTTTGAGCCTGTGGAGTTTATTTGCTGTTACTGTATGTTTTCAGAACCCGAAAGGGACTTTTTCGGAGCTGCAGATCAAGGAAGTGACTGCTGCTTGTCTTTTTCTCTTTGGAGACGGTATTACTTTCTAACAATGAAAGTACCTTTTGCAGTTGATGAAACATAATCTTTTCAGTCACGGTGACTGAATTGAACAACTGACTGATTATAAAGCTTCCCCCAACAAAAGCAGCATACATCCATTTTAATGTGCTGATTTCACCACTAAACATTACCCACTGGCACAACCAGGGCAAATTATGGAAAGATTCTCCTTCAAAAGCTCTTTTTCAAAAGCTTTCTTTTCAGAAATAAGGCTGGCAATAAGTGATTATTATACATTAATAGCAGTGTCACTGCTCAGTAGACAAGTCAGAACAGTAGGACAGTTAATTTCTTTCTTGTCTGCAGTGCTGTTGTTGCTCTCGGTATATATGTGCCCATTTATTTCAGTCATTCCTTTCTGGCCGCTGACTAGGTACTGAATGTTGGGCCATTTCATCTACATCTGACTGCGGTGGGATGGAGACCACAGAGATATTAAGTTTCTGCATATTTCATGAAGACAGATATCCATGTAGGTGAGAAATGGTCTGTGGAGAAAAAAGCTAATAGGCTTAGCCTGTATTAAACACCAGAGTGTCCACAGAAAGAGATGTCAGGTTCTAGGTCTTGTTCTACTGCTGACAGAGCTGTGGGTTATAAGCTCTTCTGTAGGGTTACAGACAGGACTTGCTATCAGGGGATATCTTGCTTATGGGAAGATGCATGTGAGCAGAGAGCTTTCATGGGAATTACGCTTGCTAACTGGGGCCTCCAATACAAGAAAGGCAGGGAGCTGTTGGAGAGGGTCCAGAGGAGCGCCACAAAGATGATCAGGGGGCTGAAGCAACTCCCCTACATAGACAGGCTGAGGGAGCTGGGCTTGTTCAGTCTGGAGAAGTGAAGGCTGCGCGGTGACCTAATTGGCTGCCTTTCAGTACCTAAAGGGAACCTGTAAACAGGAGGGGAGTCAACTCTTTGAAAGGGTAGGTAACAGCAGAACAAGAGGAAATGGTTTTAGGTTAAAGGAGGGAAGATTTAGGTTGGATGTCAGGGGGAAGTTCTTTACTAAGAGCGTGTTGAGGTGCTGGTCCAGGCTGCCCAGAGAGGTTGTGGATGGAGGTGTTCCCTGGAGGTGTTCAAGGCCAGGTTGGATGGGGCCCTGGGCAGTCTGGTCTAGTATCAAATGGGGAGGTTGGTGGCCCTGCCTGTGGTGGGGGGTTTGGAGCGTGGTGATCCTTGAGGTCCCTTCCAATTCTATAATTCTATGATCCTTGTGGCCAGAAGGCCCTCAGTGGTGGTGTTAAGGGTTTCCTGAAGTCAGGGCACCCTGGATAGCAGCTGCAAAGTTACATTATTCTTTGCAGCCTGAATAAGAAGTGTGTCTGTGTTACTGGATTTCTGAGGAAGCTGTGAGGATGTAAAGGTATCTCCCCTTCTGGTGGTAACACTACTGCACCTGTGTCTGCATCTGCATTTTTGCCACTGAAATTTGGCATCAGCAAAGTAACCTCAGCTTTGTGGAAGGGATTTGAATGAACTGGCTTGTACTGCCTTGCTCTGTGCTTTGCTGGAAGCTTGGAGCAGGCTGAAAGAACAAGAGGATGCAGGCAGGTGATGAGATTTTTGCAAGAAGTTTTTTATTTTAGTAATTTCATGTTTATATCCACTACCATCAAAAAATAATTGCATATGCTTCAAATTTGGGAAAGTTTCCTTGCTTAATCAAAAAATACTTGTGTTACTTATTATACTGGGTTTCTCATCTAGATCTGACAGGAAGAAATGCCTTGCTCTGTAGCTGGAAACATTTTACAAAGTGGAGAACAGACACTGATCACAAAAAGCATAAAAACAAATTTAACTTGGAGCTCGACTCCTAAATTTGCATTTAAGGAAGGAAAAATACAGCTTCATCTGAGACAGTATGATTCAGTGCTAGTTTTACTTACTTTTGTATTAGCATGTAGCTGAAAGAGCTGAATTCTGACCTCTGTTTCCTTTTGAGTGTCATGGGAGGCATCTTTTATTCTGGCCACAATTCTTCATCCTTCCTGTCTGCTGTGACCTCCTAGTAAAATTGTTCCTTCCAGTCTGTGCTGATTGGCATTAACCTGCCTGCTGGCTGAGCTGCTGTGAGCTCTTGTTGCTCATAATCGGCCTGCAGCTGAGAAGGATGCCAGGAGAGGCACTGTTAGAGCGCTGAATATTTTTGTGTATCTTGTGTTCTTGCTACCAAAATGCACTGTGCATTAAGAATGTGGTACGCTGTCCTTGTGTCCTTCTGGAGGCACACAGAAATGTTAATAAACTGAAGTAATATCTCCTGCCCATTTTTGCTAGTCAAATCTTATTAACTGCAACCAAGCTGTAAGATAAGATTAATATAATGTTCATTTTCCAAGAAATCAGAATTAAGATCTGAGATATTGGAAATGAATTGTTGAAAACTGGAATAATTAGAGAAGAAACATTGTTTGTAGTTTCTGTTGTCTTTTAAGCTAATGAAATACATCCATGCGAAAGGGAAGATGAGGTTAGTTTAGTTTTCTCACCATTCTTCCCATTTTAACTTACAGAACTGATTCCTTTGGAAAATATGTCAAGACTTGACATCCACACAAATTTACCATTACAATTATTTAAACCAACAAACTGTTAGCAGAAGCTGCATTCTTTACTTAGGCTTAGAAAGGGACAAGCCTGAAAGTCATCAACAACAAGTCACATAGCCTTGGGAATGGAATTCTGGGGAATCGCTGCTCAAACTTTTACCTGAGCCCAGCTGCCAAGCTTTTACCTGTTTAAGAGGACAGCTTGCCCTAGCACAGGAACAAGGATTTCTATAGACTGAAATCAAGAGCCCAAGTTGTACCTGTAAGCAAAAGAGGAAAGCAACACAGCTCCAAAAGATCTAACATTATTTCTTGTCTGCAGCTAACTTTGACATCTAAGTTACCGTCTAATCTTAACCATATATGATGTGTCTGAATTTTTAGAGTTGTTGCCATAAATGAACCTCCTCCTTGGTCCATGTGGATTTACAGCAAAAGCATTCTTATATGTAGCTTATGCTGTGTAATAAAACTACACATAAATGTAAATAATATCTTATTTGCATTTTTAAAAAGTTGTTCTTGCAAATATAAATGTCTTCAATAGCAACTTATGTTTGCAGCATATGTTTGTTCTTCATATTTTGTTTTGAACTTTGAAAAGAACCAGGTGATGGTTTGCATTCATATTGCATACTCAGGCATCTGAGAAAACATAAGCGAAATCTGTTTGTTGCCTTCTGTGGGCTAAGAATGATGCCTGAAATTATTCAGCTGATCAGGGCTAAGCCAAAACTGGACTGAAAGCATTACCTGTGGTGGGATAAGACTTGCTGCCTTGTCTCTTCCCAATATTGAATAACATTTTATATCTCATTTTCATGTATCAGTTTGCCACTTAACTGTGCATTGTGGTCTCCCATCTTGCCATTCCTAGCCATTGAGCAAATTCAAAGGTGTACCCACAGTCAAATGATTATTTGTAATTGCGAGTCTGTTTGGGTATTTCTAGCTAACATTTTACTTTAGCTTAATTACAGACTTCCGTGAACACACAGTATTCCCTTACTTATTTGTTAAAATGGACAGATGAATTAACACATTGCTGTCTCATTTAAAAGGTTGGACACTGTGTGCAGTATTTATTTCTAACACTGTTTTTTCAAAGGCCTGTTTTCTGACACCCTTGTCCTCCCTTTTGCCTAACTAACTGTGGAGTGGGAAAGAGGTAGATGCCAATACTCACCTGCCTCCTGGCAATCTGCAGCGCAGCCAGGCACGCTGCACTGCTGAGAGGCTACACATGGGATCACACAGAGCAACGTGATGGGGTTTTTTTTGTTTGTTTTGGTAAACTCCAGAAAAATAACAGGACAAAAGCCAACTTTTGCACTGCTATGATGACAAAAGGAGGTAGAAGTGTGAGGCTTTTGTGTGTGACAGGCACAGCCCTTGGGCACTGGCCTGGGGAGGCAGGGAGGCCTTGTTCCCAGCCCTGTGCACGGCCCCTAGGCCCTGCAGCCTGGGCTGACCCTTTGTTTCTGAATGAGCATCCATGCTCTTTGTGCTCGACCATGTCCTCTCACTAGGGGGATGTGTGGATTTCAAAATGACCGTAGAGCTGCCTGAAGTCAGTGGTTCACCAACAATTTTCATAATGCCCATGCTGTCTTCTTTACTGTGAGAATAGATGCTAACGGAATGCCCAATGTGAATGAAAACTACAGTTCATACAGTGGGCCCAAAACCTTAGTTGGAACTCTCACTTCAGGTTTTGCGTCTGTTGTCTTTCAAAGCAACACGTATGTCAATGTTTTGGGCACATTTTAAACTGGAGATTTTTGGGTCAGGAACTGCTATTACAGCTATCTGATTCCCACAGTGCAGCACTGACTGGTGGAGATTGCAGGTTGCCACTGTGTACTTTGTGTGTGAAATAGCAGCAGGAATATGTGCAGGGCAACTGAAGGAAGAATTTAATCATACATGGCCTTTAAATATTGACTAATTGATTTAGCACTTGAAAAATATTTGGGGCGTGCAGTTCTGTCTTCTAATACTGTAAATAGCTACTGCTGGTAGTCTCCAGCTGGATTCAGGGAACACTGTTGGTCAGAATGACCTTCCCTCCTGTTTGCTGTTACTCGCAGGAGCTGGAAACAGAATTAATCAGAAATGTCATTCAGATTATTCAACTATAGTAATCTTAATATTAAAATGTACCTTCTATGAAATGAAACCATTTTTATTTTGAGGAAACTAAGCTGTGTTGCATTAAAATGCCAGAAGTTCTTACAGTTAAGAATGCATGTGATTGATATGCTCAATTTCTCCTGCTTTTTTATGAAATTCTCATGATATAAATTGTTTTCCAGAATCATAAAATGTATTAGGAGAAATGTAGGTTGTGGAGACTAGATTGGATTTTTCAGGAGTGAATGGCAAAGCTGTGGACAAATAGCAATATAAAAATAACATTTTGATACGATAATAACTCTAGAAAGTTATTTTTATTATTTATATAGTTATTTATATAGTTATTTATATAGTTATTATTATTCTAGAGTTATTTCAGAAAGTATTTAGCTGAAGAACATAATGGGTGACACTTTCTTGATTGCTGAGAACTAGTATTAAGTTAGTTCTCTCAGAAAGCCTGAAGACACAAGCAGATCTGTCTGTTCTAACTCAGTCCACTGGGGTAATCAGGAAAAGTGGAAAATGGTTTCTTTAGCAAAGTGAATTAGGTCTCTTAACTACATCTGCTCTCTCTGTCATCTTGAACTGCTTTATGGCATGCACAGCTGCTTAGCTGATACCAAATAATGCCTACAACTCACGCAGAGGGTCCAGGGAGCCTGTACTAGATCTTTCAGTCAGTATAAAGCTTGTATGTTAGAATCATAGAATATTTAAGGTTGGAAAAGCCCTCTAAGGTCATCTAGTCCAACTGCCAACCCACCCCACCATGCCTACTGACCACGTCCCTCAGCACCACATCCACACGGTTCTTGAACACCCCCAGGGACGGTGACTGCACCACCTCCCTGGGCAGCCTGTGCCACTGCAGCACTGCTCTTTCTGAGATTTTTCCTAATATCCAGCTTGAAAGATAATAAGATAATATTGTTTAGGTCATCTCTCTCATATATTATTCAGGGATCCTTAGTTCTTAGAGATCTTGTTTTGTTTCTAAAAGAGATCCAAGAGGTAATGTTTTGCCAAACAAACAAAAATCCCACTAAACCCAAACTCTTGAGAGTTTTACTAAATAACAGCATTTCTTTCTGCAAGCAAAAATCTTGCTCATTTTTCAGTAATGTCTTTCAGGCCCTGCCTGTACCACACATGGGGTGAAGAGATCCCTGAGGAAGGACAAATGGAGGTGTTTCCCACAGCAGCAGAAGTATGATTATCTCAGCATGTTGCCCATGCTCCTAGACTGCTCTTTTGGGGTGCAGAAATTCTGTCCTGGAGTACACTCAAGATTAAAGTTTTCCAAATTATGTTAAAAGTTTGGACTCCTCCACTGGATGTTTTTCTGAGCAGACAAAAATTTCTGGGCAAAAAAAAACCAAAAAAAAACCAGCCTGCCAAAATTTTCCAGCTGGCTCTTGCTGTTAATGTGGAGAGGAGGCCTGATGTTTTCATAGTTAATAAAGATGTTGATGTCCTACTTTATCAGGAAGCTTAGTTTTGACTGTGGGAATGTGGCTAATTCTTCCGCGGATTTAATGCTGGCAAAATAACACAATCAGTGCTAGCTTGCTAGCTGAGATCTCTCACCTAGCACCACCTTCTGCTGAATTAACGCGTGCCTTCTCAGTAGCCTGAATATCACCTGCAGGCCCCACCTCACATTATCAGGCTAGTTTTAGCACCAGAGGCTACTTGAAAATTCCTGCCCGTTAAGTCAGCCCACAGAGATTAGAGTTCATTTCAACAAAATGACTTTTTGGATAGGACCTTGAATCGCAAACTTGCATCAGGCTGCTTTTTTGCCAAGTCCTCACAGCTGCCAATTGCTAGTAACGGTCTGATTAACTTGCCACGATTAATCACTTTACCTCAGCTGAAAAGAAGAGAGAAGGAGCAGAAAGGTGAAATTTTTCAGGGTGTCTGTGTTGAAAAGGACGGGTGGGTCTGGCCATTGGTGCTGGCAAGATCTTGTCCAAAAGTGTGCTTGTCCCCAGCAGCTGGTGCTGCACTGGTGGCCCCGGATGAGGGATGGAGTTTGTCCAAGTCCTTTGAAAGGACTTGGGCTGTTTGTGTCTCTGGTACTTGTCCAGTAGTTTGCAATATACAGGTCCTTGTCTGCTGGCATGAATATATGCTCTCAAGGGAAAGTGTTAGAAATCCTGAGGACACTGCAAATTCAGCTGTGCACATGCAGAGTGGAACTGTTCTGTTTGCATATAAGCATAGGTAGTGGGCAATCTGAATTTCCCTTTGTGGCATTTTGTTATGGTTGCTTAAATCTTTACATTACTTTTTAAGGCAGCCTTCAAATCATCAGCGTGTTTTTTGTGCTTCATCTAAACACCCTTCTTAGTGCTTAATCTCTGAGTTTTAAATACATGTGAGGAGCATATAGTATATGCAAGACACATTGGATTATTCTTTGCTTTGAAATAGGACCTGATTTTAAAGACTGATTATCAAGGTTACAGTAACAATATATTAGAACTCTAAGCATTACTTAGTAGGAGAATTTTAACCCTGAAGTCAAAAGACCTGATTATCAGTGTTGAGTGTAATCAAGTAGAATGAGCATATAAGAAATCTTTGCAAGCAACGCAACAAAGCAGCTCAATGTTGTTTCCCTTGCAAGGCCACGGCCTTTTCATCACATTGACTGCACAGATATAGCTGGGCTTGCAGTGTTTTCTTCCCCGCCTTTGTGATTATCACTAAGCAACTGGCCCCTCACTGTTTCTCCACTCGGAGCTGTTTTATAGAGATTTGCATCATTTTGAACTTTTTTCTTTTTTACAAACTGTATTACAAATTAGTGGGCTAAAAGGAAAGTGCCTTGGATGAGTGACATTGCTTTGTAGAAGAATTACGGATTATATTATCTTCTCCAGCTCCCTATGGAGAGAACATGAAAAGCTTCTCCACAGCCCACACAGCATCCTCCTGCTGCTGAAATCTTGCAGGTTTGGAGGTGTTTCAGAGGTGTCTGCTAACAATAAATCAAGTGGAGGTGTTTGTACATAAATCTAGACATCATAGTTCAACAGCTGAGCAAATCATATGCTGCCAGTGAAATTTAAGACTGGAGATATTCCTATGCAGAAGTCCAATTAATATGACCCATTTGTCCTCTGAGGTTGAAATCTACTGCAAAAAATATTTCTGTCCTGCTTCTTGTAGCTCAGTTTCCGAGAGAGGATCTCTCTACAATCCCCGAGTACTGGGTTGAACAAGAGCGAGTGCTGGATTCTGCACCTGCCCCAGGCCATCCCCTCTTCTGAATCCTGATGCCCTCAGCCTGCTTGCCTCCTCCTGAAGTTCTGTCTGGAGGCTGAGCACTTCTCCCACCTGGGCTGTGCTCACTGTTGCCATTGGGCATTGACAGAGGGCTGGGCCTGCCTGCCCTGCAGACCGAGGCCAGGGCTGGGCCCTTGGATGTTGTGGTGAGTCCCAGTGCAGATTCTAAAGTATCGGGAAAGTAGAACAACTTACTCATTTTGCTTGTATTTGTTTTAAATTGTTTTTATTTGTTTTGTTATTTTCTGTTGTCCTTTTAAATTGTTTGCTGTCCTGTCTTGAAAAAAAGTTCTAATGGAGCAACTGGAATGGACCTTCATGCTGAACTTCAGCCCTTCTTCCAGTCCAAACCAAAGTCTTCTGCTTCTCCAAAGGAACTCCAAAGCCTCGGTAGCTTCTCTGACACTGCCTGGAGGCTGCAGGGAGCTCAGGGCTGTCTGGACTTTTTGTGTTGTCCCTGTGCAGTAGCTCAGAGAACAGTCTCAGTCCCCATCTTTCCCTATTCCTCAGAGCTCGAGAAAGAAAAGGTGAGAGGTCTTGGGGAAGGATGAGGGATGGGGAAGAAAGGGTGACAGAGAGCAGCAGCTAGTGCAGGGGCTCTCTGGCAGACAGTGACAATTCAAGACTGGTATTGAAACTGAGAGCCCCTGGCATACCACGGATGGATGTGGCAACGTCTTCAGGCAAGCTTGATGTTATAGTGCCTGCCCTGCCCTGATGGATGTGGATTCACCTCCATTGGTTCTTCCTCTGGAGGTAGGTCCACCTCCATGGGCTCGATGTCACCATCAGGATGATCAGCATCCATCAGCTTGGCTTTGCTGCTGCTCCTCTGAAGCTTTAGCTTTTTTGGTGGAGGAGGATCCATCCTCCTCCAGAAAGGCTCCCACAGTAGGAGGGGAAGCCACTCTCCAAAGTGCTCCTTGTGTCAGCTGTTGCTGCCACCAAGGTGCAAGTTGCTGTGCAACTGGTGTTTTGTTGTCAGGGTCCCCATATTTATAGGGGTTGTCAGGGAGGTAGCTTGTGACATACAGCCATGGAAGTGTGACCCTAAGAATGTCCCATGACGACCAAAACGTGGTTGTGTTGGGCAAGGGGAGTCTGTGGCCTGAGAGTTGTCTTGATTGACACTAATAGGATTCCATAGGGCCCCATTTTCAAAACAGTTTTATTTAATGTTATTATTGATGACTCCAATAAAGACCTGGAAGTTACATTAAAAAAATCTGTGGAAGATGCTAAAGGGAATATTGACAAATTAGGGGGTGGTCACTGTCTGCATGAAGAGCAAGTGCTGGATTCTGCACCTGGGATGGGACAGACCTGGCTGTGTGTACAGACTGGGGAACAAGCAGCCCTGCAAAAGGGACTGGGGGTTCTGGCTCGCTATAAGTTGAACCTAAGTCAGCAGCGTGCCCTGGCATCCCAAAGGGCCAACCATACCTGGGGGCAGTGTGTCGGGCCCACATCGCCAGCTGGGAGAGGGAAGGGCTTGTCCCACTCCACTCTGCACTGTGAAGCCTCATCTTGAGCACTGTATGAAGTTCTGGGTGCCACAACATAATAAGGAGATAAAATTATTAGAGCCTGTACAAAGCGGGCAACAAAGATGGGGAAGGGTCTGTAAGGAAAGACCATTATGAAGTGTGGCTGAGGTCCCTCGGTTTGCTCAGCGCAGAGCAGAGGAGCTGAGAGAGCCCTCACGGGAGCTGCAGTTCCTCACAGGGAGCGGAGGGGCAGCGCTGAGCTCTGCTCTGTGTAACAGCGACAGGGCCCGAGGGAACGGCATGGAGCTGCGTCAGGGGAGGGGCAGCTGGGGGTCAGGGACAGGGTCTGCATCAGAGGGCGGTGGGCATGGAACGGGCTGCCCAGGGCAGTGGGCACAGCCCCAAATGCTACAGTTCAGGGAGTGTTCGGACTGCGCTCTCAGACACTGGGTTTGGGTTTTGAGTGGTGCTGTGTGGAGGTGGGGTTGGACTCACTGATCTTTGTGGGTCCTTTCCAACTCAGGACATTCTGGGATTCTACAAAATAAACCTTTCTGGTGCACTCACTACCTGTGTTGCAGACATTGAACATCACACATCAGCTATAGGAGAGGTAATTTTCAGAGATATACCTAGATTTCCGTCCTAAACACTGGGTGTAGAAATGAGAGTAGCAAGCAGTGCATGCCCATACACTGTTCCTGTCTTATGCTTAGAAAGAGTGGCAGCTTCCCGTAAAGATCTAAGCTCTTAGTAATTACAGCTTAGATTGTTTCAGGATATCACAGGATATCACCTGTATAAAGCTCATTATTAGCTGTATCAACAAATAGAGGCAAGAGAAAAGGATGTCCTGGAGATTTTCCAGTGTGGGTTCCATTCCTTCTTATTCCACTATGAAATTAAGAAATTTCCTAGAAGGTCTGAAGCAACTTTGCTACAGGAAGCATTGAAGTGATTTCTAACAAAGCAGCAAGATGCAAAAGAGATGTGCAACCTTGCAGTTTCGTAATGACACATACCCGGTTTACTAAATGGCTGTCAGTGGCAGAGTTACTTGCTTGGTCCCTGGGTGAAGCTGACCACCTTCAGCATCAAATGTCTTCTAGGATCCAAGAAAAAGCAAGTGATTCTCATCTCCCCCTTTTTGTGCTTTAATCCACTACTGAATGCGCTGGATATACAGGTTGGTGTGAAGCAAAAGTCTGTATTTTTAATTCAGGATTTAATTCAGTAACTGGTCAGGATTATGGATTCATCCTTATAGAGCACCTTCCTGAACAAGTAGCTGGAAATTATCACATTTTAGTTGTCTTCACAACTTCTGATAGTTTCATTTGAAGGAACCTCCTTTTTTACATGGACAGGAGCCATTCTGCAATGACTGTGAGAAGTTCCAAGTCTGAGCTACAGGCATAGCAGGAAACACCATTCTCACATCAAGCAGAAACACCAGGGAGAGCATGCTCCTGCCTCAGACGCTCGAGCTTTGAAGCGTGAGGCTGCTGATACCTTACTGGAGCCTATGGGGTGATTTTCTTCCATGGCACATGCTTTCAGTATCCAGGTCTCTCCTCTCCCTCTTGCCATTCCCAGTGCTTTGTGCATGCCATGGACTAAGGTAGCTGTGCTCATGCCTGGAGTGGCAGAACTTCCCTTCCAGCAGCGCAGCAAGCCTCCATTTATTTTTAATTGCTCCCCACCGTGTAGGCCAATTAAGGATGAAGCCAGCAGGGCAAGGATCACTCACAAACACTTTGAAGGGAGCAGACCAAGCATTTGCTTCGCCGGAAGGCTGCCATTCACACATTTGTGCAAGAATGCAAACAATTGGGCTCACGCAGGGGGATGGAGCTGCCTCGCTCAGTCTGAACCACTTGCTAGTGCAGATGGCAGTGAGAGTGGCAAGCACCGCTGAATATTATCCCCGGGGTTAGAAACTTTCCAAATGAGATTTACATTTGTGACCCTCCCCGTTTCAGCAGGAAGCACTGCTAGGGCAGCTTTAGGAAATGCCTCTCATTGTCAGCTTCTGTTTGAGCTCGGGGTTTCATAGCCCTTGAGGTTCAGCAGGCTTAAGTACTTGATCTTTTGATAATATGAAAGGGGAAATGTTAGAGGATAGTAAGCACTGCCTCCATTTTTGGCTCATGTGTCACGCTCCCATAATTATCCCTTTAAAATTCTTGTCTGACATTTATTTTCCTAGCTTGAGAACATGGCAGAACAGGGACTTGCTGGGTATCCTGAATAGATTTCCAGGAAATCCTGGATGGAGGTTTTTCTGGGTAGATAGGAATTAGCAACCAAATGTTTTAGATGATGCTGGAAATGTGTCTGCAGATGCGGCTGGTGATGCTGTGAGCTCTGTGCCCTGTCCTGGTTGTGGAAGAGAGCTGGTGTTCATTGCCAGGTTTGCTCAAAACTAGGAAATAACAGTGTATGCAGTATCAAGATGTGATTGTTAAAGTGGGTCTGCCTCAGCTTCTGACCATGGCTTGTGCATTATTATTTGTCAATTTGTAAATTATCTTTGTAATGTTTGTTTGTTTGTTTATGCGGAGGGGAAGGCCCTAAAAGAGAAATTTTACCAGCAGTAAGCCTCTTGTGAATGGGTTAAAAATTGTGGCTGCAGCTCATATCCATCCACAGAAGGCTTTTCTAGGGAAAGACGTTCTCTACAAATTTTCATTATGCCTCTCACTGGGCATTTGTTTGGGGAATCCCTGTGTGCCCAGAAGGGCTCATCTCAGGCTGCACATGCTCTTCTTTGCACAGCAGAAATATAAAATGATGCAGCTTGACTGAGACTGCAATTCCAGTGCGTGTGGCTGGCTTTGATTTTACATGTAAGTAGTGCAGCCTTGTTCTCCTGCATTACAGAAACCTAGCACTCTCACTTGTGTGTAAATCCTGTTTTTCCCCCAGATGCTCCTCTGGGTGCCTGTGAGGAGGTATGGGTAGGGCTGTTCCCAGGTGTTGCGTCACCCCCAGCTCCCTGACCCCGCTGTATTCCTCCTCACTCCTCTCACTGCTGCCCTGCCAGCAAAAAGGAAGAGTGCCGATATCCCGACAGCAGGCAGGGCGAGGCGTTTCCCAATACATGGAGCCACGGGGCTGCGCTCCTTAGGGGAAAACGCTGGTGCTGCAAATGAGAGAAGGGCTGTGCTGCTAAAAAAACAACGGAGCTTCTGCTGTTCCTTTTGCCCTGATCCCATTTTGTTTCTTGCTGTGTGACTGCTTTATAAAATTTCCCTGCATACAGGCTTCTGGGGACACTGCAGCTTTCTGCAGAAAGTCGTCGTGAGGATCAGGGAGCTGAGAGCTGCTACAGCAAACTACCTATTAACGTTGCTAAGGGTATGAGTTTTGTTACATTCAATGTATTTCAGCAGTCAAGTAAAATTTCAATTAAATTTCATCCTTCACGGCACCAAGAAAAGCGCTGTTATTTTACAAAATATTCACATCCCTGATGGGTGCAGCTTTGTGCTGATTTTTAAGAAACTAACCATGCTATGCCAAATATGTATAACATGAACTGCTGCTTTTTTTTGTTTGTTTGTTTGTTTCCCTTTAGATACCTACAACATTACTATAAATACGTAGTAATAAAAAAAATCAAAATTCGTAAGCTGTCTTTTCTGGAAAGAAATGCAGTTTCTTAAATAATGTCTAAAAGGAGACGTATTTGTGCATCACACATATTTCATTTGTGTAATGAAATAATATAATGCCTGCCTGTATTTTAATCTGGCGTTCGGTCATTGTACCGCATAGAGATAGAGCAGTTTTCTGATCACAGAGCTGGGATTCTCCAGCAGATGCAGAATTGTTTTCAGCGTGGCAGAGCGCTGTAGCTGGGGAAGAGACAAAGCTGTTCATTGTCAGACAAGGGTTTATCTCTCTGGTTGCCTGTAGCGTATGGTTTGTAAGTTAGGATATGACTGAGTGTCTATTTGTAAGGCTGCTATAGAAATCTATGTGTGCGCATTTGGAATGCAATTTTTCAAAAGAAAGCTGGATGTGCACTCCCATATGCAGTTAGTCATTTCACTATGATGCTTGTATCATGAAAGCTCAACAACTGTGATACAAAAGAAGCAGTATTATGATCATTTGTCTTGTTTTCCTCAGGATTGACAAATTCATGGTGTATCAATACATCAAAAGAAGTTTATATGGTAAAGCGGGAGACTGTTATATCAGAGGAAAGACAAAACATTAGATAAAAGGAAACTGCTAACCTATATTCATGAACACCTAACAGCATTTAGGAAGACAGCATCCAATTTAGACCAAACCCTATAAACTGTATTGTATCAGCTATGTTATCTCACACTGGGGATTTGGCTTGTTATATTTGCTTCCCATGTTTTTTGCAAGCTTTGAAAGACAAGTTTTGTTCAGATTTCATAATAAGATCAGCATCGCATTTCAGTGGACAGAGAATGACTGGGTCTGCAATTGCTACAGCAGTCTGAATATTTTTATTGAGAGAAAAAAGCTTTTGTCTGTGATTTAGAAAATGCTCCGTTGCTTTTCTGTAGCCTGAATTTTCCTTAAAGTAGCCGAAATGAGGAAGCAGAAGAACCTGTCTGCCATGACAATCCATGCTGCTTAAACAGCGTGGAAAACACAAGACTGACAGAGCCACCCATAGCAACTGGTCATCTAGGGTGAGAGGATGGTCTGGGCGTGCAGACAGGAGTCAGCTGGGAGAGAGGATGGCCGAGCTGCAGGAAGGCAGATGGAAAAGAAAATCAGGAAATTTTGGAAACTGTGAGCTGGGACTCTGAGGACCTGGGTTCCGTATTCACTTTGGCTTGGAGTCCCAGCATCACTGTAGTCACCTATACTAATACACACAGAAATATTGAGGTTGCTACCTTTCTGTTGCCTTAGAGGTAGCAGTTTATCTGTATGCAATAGCCAATAGATGAGGTGTTACACAGAGTTGGAAATACAAGTCAAAGTGCTCCTCAAGACTATCTTTCCTCAAGATGGTCGTAATATAAAAGGACTTTTGATCTACAAGCTCCAGAGGTCTTCGTGGAGTTCTTTGTTTAGAGAAAGGGGTCACGGAAAAGCGGTCATGAGAAAGTGGTTTAGGGCAGTGGTCATGGCACTGAGCTTGCCAGAGTCGAGGAAGCATCTGGACAGCACTCCCAAACATACAGTCTGATTTTTGGATGGTCCTATGCGGAGCCAGAAGTTGGACTTAGTGATTGTTATGGGTCTCTTCCAATTCAAGATATTCTCTGATTCTATGAAATTTCCACGGGAAGTTCCCTGGTAGCATTTTTGCCTGCTCAAGCCTCTATCACCATTCCCAGAAACTTTTGTCCTGTCTTGGCACAAATATTTTCCTTTTATTTTTCATCTAGATTTCAGTATATGGGCAATGTCCACTATCCAAGAAATGTATGTTTTCTATTGCAAGAGCAATTGCTTTTCTTTCCGCCATTGACATCAGTCACAGGTGCAAAAATCTTCCTTACCCTGTGAGGGGGTTACGGAGCTGCAGAACCAGCACTGCAAAGGGGCTAATGGTGTCCAAAGTCTGCATAGACTCCAGCGAGCACAGAGACACTCTTCTGCCTTCATTTTCACTCCATACTGAGGGGAGAGACCACCAAACTGGAATTACCACACCTCAGCAAGTACCTGGAACAGCATAAAGGAGGATGAGTGTTTCAGAGGGGATCTCCATTGTTTTGAGATGTACAAATATTTCAGTTACACTGAAACACAGGCATAGAATGGATGTTCTCATCTTCATGCTATGCTGTGAGAACATTCCCATGAGATTTTTTTTTATCTGTGTATTTTGAATACACACTTTTACGGCCTAAACGCAAAAATAACGGATGTCTTCTCAAAAATCACTGTGCTCAAAATGCTAGCAGAGATGACTTCTTACTGAAATTATGGTGTGCTTTATTCCTCTAGCACAGTCCATATTATTAGCCCAAAATTGCAATTGATGGAACAGCGTGCCAAAGATTTTGTCACCAATTATCATTCTTATCAAGGGAGGATGCTTGTGATTTGGGCTGAAATATGCTAATAACTGAAAACCCTCTACACTTGAAGAACTTAGCACTTCACCCTCCTCCCCGTCCCCCCAGGAGTGGGCAATGTGGTACACCTCCTGCCAGGCACTTGCAGAGGTAAGGTGGATGTTCCACAGCATCCCACAGAGTGAGCGATGTGGGTAGCAAGGTGCTAGAGAATGCAGTGCTGTTGCTGCCTTTGTACACCAAGCAGCCTGGGGACATGGGCTGGAAGGAGTTCTGCTGCTGATGTACGGAGCGGCTCAGCTCAGCTCTGCGATGCTTCCGTACCAAAGTGAAAAAGTTTGCTTGCAGATTTCTTTGTTTCTTGGTCTTCATCCGTGCAAAACAGGAGCTTAAACACACATGAGAATAACAAAGAATTATTTTCGTAGCGCTTTAAAAAGATTGAGAAAGAGGGGGACTGCTGACTGCTCAGAGTGATGCAGAGCTGTTGCAGCCTATTCATTTCATTCATCCCAAATACCCAGTCGCAGTTTAATTCCTAGATGCACTGCATTCCCTTTCCTATATAATCAGCCTAATTTGTCTTCAGCTGCAAGCAAGTGAACCAAGCTTCATTTAGTTAAGCAAGCTAAGCAAAAACATTCTTTGCTCACAGATGGGTGAGCCAGCCGATATCTTAAGATAAATGATGGGAATTTTGTGTCCTTTTTCCAGCGAGTGGAAGGAATCCTACGGACGGAAGAATGACAAAACAAATTCTGTCCCTCTCTGTTTTTAATTAGTTAAACAGAGAAAGACTAATAGATCTCATCCTGGAATCTGGAATCCTAATTTGCAATATTGGATGTTGTTTTGACTTAAACTGGCACTTTTAACAAATAGACTTTTCACTGGAGGTTTTCAGAAAGACCATGTGTAGTATTAGATGAGAAGTACTTAATTAATGTAGGAAAGCGCCAACAAACTATCAGCCAGCTCTGACTTGTCTTGGATTTGAAATAAAAGGTATTTGCTCTGTGCTGCCTGCCTGGCAATTACCACTAAATGTGTATGGAGTTAGGCCAATTCTTAATGAAAAAGGGGCCAGCTAACAATAAACGTCCCCCATGTTGCCTTGGGTTGCACTGATAGAGCGGTGAATGAATCAAGCGAAATGCAAACGTGAAATCTGGCTGACCCCAGGGCACCCAGGGGAGGCCGGAGGTCAGCTGTGGCCCCACTTGTCCTCGTGCCCTGTCCTAGGGCACCTGCAGTATCCAAATCTGCTGTCACTTATCACTCCCAGATAGCCAGGAGATTTGCAGAATAGCTGCGAGAAGGCATCATGTTGTCTAAATGAGCATATGCAGAGGAAAGTGCTAAAAATTCAGAGCCTTTTAACCCCCGCAGTCACAGTGAATATCAGCAGAGTGAGATGACAATTTTTCAGAAGCATCCTTGCTCCTGTTTGCATGCAGGGGAACACGGGCAGCAAGAGGAGAACAGTGTGCCTTGCCAGGCTCTAGCATTTTCCTGGTGAATGAGCAAATGCTTCAGAACTATCCAGTGTGCCTCAGCACTGCATCTCAGTGCTGTGCTCCCTCAGCAGCAAAGCAGACGTAGAATCATAGAGTATCCTGAGTTGGGAAGGACCCACAAGGATCATCGAGTCCAACCCCTGGCTCTACACTGGACCACTCAAAATTCAAACCAAAGGACCTCAGCCACCCCTCATACAACTTGCCTTCCAGACCCTTCACCATCCTCGTAACCCTCCTTTGGACACTCTCCTATAATTCTACATCTTTCATGTATTTCAGTGCCCAAAGCTGCACCTCGTGCTCAAGGTGAGGCCGCACAGTGCAGAGCATAGTGGGACAACCCCTACCCTCGAGCAACCCTTGCTGCTCATCTCCATCTTCCCAGGAGGAATACAAGCAGGTGGAGCAATTAAGGACAACTTGTCCCCCCTGCCCTTGGCCCTGGGACACCAAGGGCATAGTGATCCTGTCTGCCTAGAGCTGTAGAAAAAAGAGGCAGCATTCACTTTATAGCCTCTGGAGAAGAAAACTTTTCAGAGATGAAGTTAGCTTAGTTCTTCGAGAGACTGCAAAGAGAACACAAATACCATGAAAAGCCCAAACATCCTGCCAGCCCTCAGGGAAAGACTTGTGGTCATTAGAAGAAGAGGTGACTGCCTTGAGACTGGTGAGGAGCCTGGCAGTGGGATAAACTGCAGCCCTGGGAAGGGCTGGTCATGTTCCTTGCTGGTCACTCAGTGGTGGGATCACAACATCACCTGCAGCCCTCAGCTTTGCCATGGTAGCTGTGCGCAGCCAGGAGCCCTCTTACTGACTGACTCCAGGTGCTCTGGGGGAGCATCCTTCTGCTTCTGCCTGCAGCACTGCTTGCCCCTATTAATCCCCTCTGTCTCAGTGCCAAAACTCAGCCCGCTGCCATTTGGACCAGCAAACTGCTCTTCTTTCTGTTTCATTTTGTTTCTGAAAAAGCAAACTTTTCATATGCTAAATGACATTTTCAGGTGCCAGGTAGTGCGTGTAACTGAAGGAAGTGGTTAATTTTTGAGCACAGGGGGTTGTACGCAGTACCAGAATTAGTTTTGCTTTTTTAAGCCAGACATCCATTTGCCACTAGCACAGTTCAGGCATGAAACAATATTTATACCAGAGAGGAAAAAAAAAGAAAAAAAAAAGCATCGATTGACCAAAGCCTTCTGTGCCTCTGAACACTGTGCAGCGACCTAACCAGCAGCGAAACAAATAACTTATCGTAGCATTGGAATTACACACACGTAGTGTGAAATTCTTTTTTTGTTGTTCACAAAAGGACTTGATCACATGCCATTATTCCAAGAGTAGCTGAAATCTCTGCAGGCCTTTGCTCTGTAATCTAAAAAAGCCCTTTGCTTTATACTGTCGTGGGCCTTGGCAGCTACAAGAAAATGCAAAACGATGGCTGTGCTTGTATCGATTATCATCCTAATTCTGCTTCCAGTGAAGTCCATCACAAACCTGCCGCAGCCTCCCATGGGAGTGAGTACAGGCTGTGTATAATTGCGGTTACTTTAATATAAATTTGCTTACTTGATGCTTGAAATTCTGCATTCCCACTGCAGTTATGCTGCGAATGGCATTGGATTAACTGACACCCAGGAAAAGGCTGAGACCCCTCTTACTTCCACGCTCTGATTTACGCCCGAAGTGGGTTCTGCAGCCCTGCAGGGGCTTTTCTCCACTCCCCCTGTGCCCTCTCCATTCAGTCACCTGTGAGATTCCTCTGAGGCATCACATCTGTGTGATGGATGCGCTGCCCGCTGGCAATCGCTCATTTTGATGCTCTGCATGACATCTCTGCTTCACGTCTGGCTCCTTACCCTGTTATTTATTTTACAGCCTCTCTGCCGAATTCAACCGTCAGTCACTCCAAGTTCTCTTTGCTGCCCACCTCTCTGGCCTGATTTGCTCAACTTCCATTCCTGCTTCTGGTTTCTGAGTCACAGCAAATAAACATTCTTTGGTTGGATGCCTCCTTCTTCAGGAGGAGGAGGAGACATCTCATATTCCTAAAGCTAATCAGTGCCCTTTATCAGTTCCTTCCACTGCCCAAACACAGAGGCACCTACTAATTATGAACCAGAACCACCAAACTATGCTGCTTACAGAATGACTTTTCCTTCTGTCTGCAGATCAGCAGCTGTCAGTCACGATGGCATCCAAACTGTGCAGAGCTGCTAAGGGAAGAGGAAGAGCAATGTATCATCACTGCCTTGTTTTTCCTTGCAGAGAAATGGCACTGCCCTGGAAGAACTGGAGTATTTCAAAGCATCACTTGCAAATGCTGAAGTGAGGAATGATGGGTACTGGGTGAGTGCAGGTGTCCAGGAAAGCCTTTAGGAAACATGTATCCTCAAAGTAGAGAAATCTCAAATTTGAGTTTTAGAATAAGACTTTTCTCTCAGCTGAACTGTTGCAAATATATACATGAACTATCCCCAGCTAAATATCAGAAAGTTACATCTATCCCTGCAAAAATTGATGAGACTATGAGACAGCTCTGGGGGAGGGCTGCGCAAGCCAGTGGATAGAGATGTTCAAAACAGTAATCATGAGGCCTCCCGTCAGCTCCTCTGCTCTGGGCTGAACAAACCAGGAGACCTCAGCCACTCCTCATACATCTTGCTCTCCAGATCCTTCTCCATCTTCTTCCTCCCTCCCAAGCCAGCCTGCTGGAGGACCAGCAGCCCAGTGCCCAGTTCTGCTGGGAAAGAAGCACTGACACTGGGGCAGGCTGGGGCTGGAGGTGCAGTGATCATCCGTTGGGTCTGGAGAACCTTTTTGTAGTTTCGTGGGTTTCTTTCCACTGAATAACAAGAGATATTGGAAGTTCATTTGCATAGCAAGCATACATTAAAATGCATGAGGCATGCAGGGCTGTGGCTGGTAGAAGAAAGACGCGTGCAATTTGTGGAAACCATAAATTGTTATGACTCCAGAATTGGCATATTTATATGCTCGGCTGTTCTTAGATTTGTTATTTTCTATTTGTCAAACTGAATGTGTGTGACATACATATCATGACAGACCTTCCCTCTATTTCACTGAAGATCTTTCAGTGCAACCAATGCCACACCATTGGTTTCAAAGTGATGACTGCCAGGCAGGGACTGGATGCCCCAAGGGAGATCCCATCCAGCCTGAAGGAGGAGTACACTTGCCAACTTAAGATATTTCTTGAGAATTCATTGTGCCACAAATCACAGTCAGGGAACAAATACAAATCCTATGTGACACATCCAACCGAGACAGTATTAATCCTTTTGCAGTTGCCTAAACACAGCAAAAGAGAAGGCAAGATTAAGACCTGCTATGCAAAGGATAAAAAAAAATGCATCCTGAGGCACAGCACAAAGAAATGAGCCTCATGAGTTTGCCCCCACAAGCTCCTCACTGGCCAACAGCTGGCTCATTGCAAAGACTCAAGCCATGGGGCAGGTTCTCCTCCTCACAAAGAATGAGCTGATGTAATGTCTTGTTGTTTCAGTCCTACAGACAGTGGGGCAGGCTGCCAAAGGATGCATTGATTAGCCACCTGTTACAGTTGGTGTTACAGCTGGAAAGATTAATGTGGCAAAAATGGGAAAAGAAGCAAACAGGGAAAGAATGCTCACCTGTATCTGAAGATGTAGGTTTGCAGGACAGACTCCACGAAGGAGAGGTCTTTAGAAAGAGATCCTTTCTAGTGGCAGTCAGCCCTTAAACGGGGTCTAGGAGAGGTGCAGCCAGGCTGTACCCCTTCTGGTCACACAGCTGAATTGCCTTCACCTGTGCTCCCACAGCTGACTCAGTGCTTGCCTCAGGTGATCAATCAGTGGTTCAGGCCGTGACTCAGCAGTTCTCATATACCACCACTGATGCTGCCAAACGTGAGGCATGGGCTTCAGTGGTCAGGAATGTGGTAGGTGCATGGGAGCTGCGGACTGGCGGGGAGAAGCAGAGAAGTGCCTTTCGTCCAGAGTATTGAGGCTACAAACTGACAGCCTGTGACTTGACAGAGGTGTGATAGAAGAGCCTCATTTCATGTGTGGGATAGTAGAAAGAGAAGCTGTACAGCTTCAGGCAAGAAAGAGCTCTCTCTGAAAACAAAACAAAACAAAAACACACAAGAAAAATGCTGTGTATTTTTAATGTTTGTGTGGCAGTCGGAAGCTGGAAATTGTTATAAGTGCCAAATATTATGTTCCCTAATGTGTAAAACGGTGACTAATGCTATTACATTCTGTCATACGGAAGCCCTTGGGATGAAAATTCAAAGAGACGCAACAAATAACCATAAAATAAAAATTAAAGAGAAAAAAAAGATGGGGAACAAAATCCTTCTTCCCATTTCAGTGCGGATGTGTCAACTGACAGCTGGCTTACCTGGGCTCTTCTCCCTGCCTCATCCTTCTGCACTGGAACTGCCCTTTCAAGCTCACCTTCTACCGCCGCTCTCAGGATCACTTTACTCCAGCACCTCCCATGCTCCATCCCAGGAATCCTTAATGTCTCCCACAGATGGAGGAGCCTTGCCAGGCCCTGGCGGAAGGGGCTGGAATGCAGAGTGGTGTGAAAAGCCCACACAACGAATAGGAAAAAAAGCCCTAGGTTTGGTTTTTTTTTTTTGTTTTGTTTTTTTCCCCCTAAGCCCATGTATAATAAGCTGAGCTTGATGAAATGTGCTGGATGAATGCATCCTTCGTGCGCCTGTTTCTAGGGGAGTGAATTTTTTTTATTTCTCCTTTTAATTAGCCAGGCTTAAATTAGCAGCATCTACTGTTGATATTCCTCCGTGAGCGGCGAGAACATTTTCAATCAGCAGCCTTATTAATATGCATAAAAGTGATTTGTTTTGATTTCAATCTGGAAGGGCCTCTTTCCCCCCAAGTTTCCATTTCTGCTCTAAAGGAAGGTGGAGTCACAGTGCGGTGGCCATGTACGCATATATGAGAGCTGTTTTTACCCGGGGAAACCCTTTGCAGGGAGCTTCAGGAACTCCCATCTAGGCCAGCAGTTATTGTGCTGTGTTTTTGTGCTGAAACAGCCCAACTTGGGATGGAGTGGGCTTGCCCCACTCCAGGGGGCAAAGCACAGGCTGCTGTGCTTTGTTGATGGATTATTAAAATGAACACAGTAAAACTGGTTTTTTGTTTGTTTGTTTGTTTTTGCTTCCCAGCAGCTTTGGGACTCTTTGCAGAGGCCTCTTCCTCTCCCAAACAGTGGTTTTGAACATGAGGAAAAAATGAGTGTTTTTCTATTAATTCCTGAGTTGCTCCCCCAGCACTGATGCTGCAGAGGACCGATGCAGCTCTGTGTGCAGAAACATGCCCTGTGCCTTACACGATGGAGGCCTCCACCACGCAAATGGAAGCAGGCGGTGGGTGCAGACCACCATACTGTCCCCAGGTATGGGCTGTGGGTCCCACTCCCTCCTGGCCCTGTGCTCCTTGCCTGGCCCCAGGCTCATGTACAGAAATGCCTGTAGCACCTGCCAGTGCAGCCGCAGGATTTTCCTTACATTCAACAGATGTACATTTCAATTTTAGTTCATCAGTTTTCCTCGCTCACAATTAATGACAGTTTTTGTGTGATAAAAATGGAAGAAGTGGCTTTGATGTTTTTTTTCCCTCTGAGAGAATCCCAGAGTTTCTCACTGTTAATCTCAGTTACATTCGGTAACAGCGCCTGATTCTCATTTATTTAATTTTCAATGGAAGTATTTCCAAGCCTGGACCTTTTCTTCTAGGAATGTATGCGAAAAAATTCCATTCTTATTTCCTAACTAAGAGACTCAGTGGACCCTGGTCACATGCTTGAGTCAGAAGACAAGACCCAATTCTTCAGATGTTGGTTACTCGGATTCATGCCAGGTTTGAACCACAGGGGTTGCGCACAACAGTGATTCGCACTGTGTAGATCTGCAGTGGGCCGGGTGCGCTATCAGAAATACACTGTGGCTCCTCCTCTGGGCAGTGCCCCCAGTAGTGCATGGGCAGAGGGTGCTGCCTTTGGGGGTTCCGTTCCATCTCCCATCACTGCAGAGTAGTTGTGAGGGACCTGAAGATAGGAACGATGGGACAGACTGGTCATAGAATTAGAATGTCCTGAGTTGGAATGGACCCACGATGACCATTGAGACCAACTCCTGGACTGATGGGCTGCTGATGGACAGAGTGGAGGCTGTTGGGTTGGCACAATGACAGCAAGCTGTGGTGCTGCGGCCCTTGGATGTGGTCAAAAACCCTGTGAAGAAAGGACTCCCCAGACACTGCCCTCAAATGGAAGCGTCTTGTGATCACGAGGACAAGAGCATTGCCTCTAAGTGACGGTTGTTCCCATGAGTTGGAAAACAGGCTTTTGATGTGTGTTTCCAATGTGCCTTTCTCATCCTGCATCTCCTGCCCCCGGGGTTTCCTGGTGAAGGAACTGGAGCCCTGTGTGTCCCCAGAAATTAAAACAAAAACTGGCTTCTGTGGTATTTCCTGAAATGCATTTTCATCTCACGGAATCTGTCCTAACAGCAGCCCTGAAGCAGCGAAGATTTCATTTTCATCTAGTAGCGATCAAAAGCAACATCAGCAGGGAATAAATACACAAAGCCACGCTGCAGGGATATTAGCTCACATGACAAGGTGGTGCCATTTGGTTTATTAAATAAGAGAGCTCATGTGTGGCTTTGCTCCATCGCTGTGTGTTTTGGGTACTTCGCTCTGCTTGTGGAGAAGCAAGACCCAGAGCCACCCAGGACAGAGCAGCCTACTGAAACCCGGCAGGAATCCCATTTGGGCTGCCCTGGCTCCCCTACCTCCAGCCCACACATCTGCAGGCTCACTTTCACATCGTGGGGGATTTCGGGGCTACGTCCACTAAAACACACACATTCACCCCCATGATAGGACATGCGATGCTGTTCCCTCAGCATGGGAATATGCTGTCAGGAGCAGCCATCAGCACTGCTTCCCACCCCCTGCGATCAGGCAGCTGAGATGCTGCCATTCTGAATCCAAGGCTGGTAGACAACATGTCTTTAATTCACACAGTAAAACTAGAGGGGTTTTTCGGCACCACAGCTGCCAGAAGGCAATGAAATACTGCCAGGTGCAGACTAGCTGAAAGGGGGGAGGGCTCAAATCTCACTCCTGGAGGAAAGCAGCCGCTGCTGTCACTGCAGAGCTGTCATGGGAGATGCTGCCACTTGTGCCCCTGAGGTGGGACAAGGCAAAACAAAACAGAAGTTTAGGTGGAACAACCAAGTAATGAATGAGATTTATTGAAGTTTAACGAAGAGCAAGGCTGTGCGGAGTGGGAGTGCTGGCCGTGGAAACAAGCAGCTGCAGCACAGGGGCTCCCGGGGCACACGGGATTTTTATTCCCGGGGGTTTTCCATAACTCATCTCTGGAGTTGGGGTAAGTGCTGCACCACGTGGCTGTCACTATGGAAACGAGTATTTTTACATGGTAAAAAATAGTCCCGTAAAACTCCCGTAAGCTGCTGGTGCTAAAGCGACTTGGCGAGCCACATGGCTTATGGCAAACGGGGCCTCCTCCAGGAGGGTGGTGATGGTGGCACCAGTTCTGCCACCTGTGCATGGTGCCAATGGGCCTGCCCCTTTATATGCTGCTTTATAACATTCATCCTGATGATGTGCGAGCTGCAAGCATTGCCAAGCCTCTCCTGCAGACTTGGTGACTGATGCTATTCTGTAGTGCCACTCCACTGCGCGGCATGTTGGTTCAGCTCCACTTATTTGTATACTGGAGGCATGATTATATACTGGAGGACCTTGGTTTCACCATCATGTACATCATATATATATCAAGGCCAGGTTGGATGGGGCCCTGGGCAGCCTGATCCAGTGGGCGGCAGCCCTGACCATGGCAGGAGGTTGGCACTCAGTGGGCTTTACGGTCCCTTCCAACCCAAACCATTCTGTAACTCTATGATTTATAATGCATGTATTTGTATTTTGCCAACTGTATGAAAGGCTGTTAGTCCGTCACCCCAGGGAAACCCAGGCAAGGCCACTGGCCTCACAGCTTCCACTGCAGGGATGCCATCCCCTGCCCTCCCCACTCCCTCCTGTGTATTTTTTGCCTTTCTTCCATCCTTCTTTCTTTTCTGATGGCCATCACTGTGCCACGTGCTAGAGCAAGCCAAGTTGTACAGAAGGGACTGTGAAGTACTGGGCCTAGCTCAAGTGCTAGAGTACGTGAACAGGAGTTTCTTAGGATATCTAATCTGATCAGTGTCTCTATCATAAAGTCCTGCTTTGGTTTTTAAGATGGTAGCTGCCAACAAGCCTTTCTTCCTCCCTCACGTCACCTCAGGCTGTTAAGATGCCTTAAGATAAGTCTTTGTATTTTCTCCCTCCTATTGACATGCATTTACAGCAATGAAATAAGGCTTGTGGGTACAACTCAGTGCCACCTCCTGTTTATTTTCCAATGCCATGTTGGTCTGAAATTCCATTTTAATTTTGTACTCGTTGGCAAAAGAGGGTGCCCAATGAAAGAGCTGAAAAATAGATCTGTTAATCCTGTTAATGCCCTACTTCATGAGAAACCCCACAAGGAGTTGGACCCGATGATCCATATGGGTCCCTCCCTACTTGGGATTTTCTATGACAACAAAGCAGCATGCATGTGAGCACATACTGTAGAACTGCTTTGCCCTCCTGTGCTCATCAGCGTGGCTTCTACAGGCAGGAGGAGAAAGAGAGCAAAGCACACAAGAATGCGGCTCTCTGAAGCACTGCATGCTCTGCTGGTGAAGGGGGGAAGGAACGGAGCCAGCCCTTCCACAGAACCCAAGGGCAGCTGTAGTGTCATGTGGATGTGCTGAGACAATAAACCCATCAGGTCTGAATTTTAAAAAGGGTTCAGCGGTGAAATGAAGTAAATGAAGTACCATTTGCTTAAGTATAAAAAGCACTTCCAGAGTTAACAGCCCCTTATAAATAATACAAACCCTCCCACTCCCCCCTCCCCATCATGATATTACAGCTTGTTTCAGTTTTGATTGGCTTTGTACTATTTTTGCCCATCACTGAATGCAGCATTTTATTAAGACTATAAAAGCAGGTCTTCTTACAACTCTGTGCTCTTTTGAGAAGTATCAGGCAGTGGCACAGGCTGCCCAGGGAGGTGGTGTAGTCACCGTCCATGGAGGTGATCAAGAAACGTTTAGATGCTGTACTGAGGGACATGGGTTAGTGAGCAGACTCTGGTGGTAGGTGGACAGTCAGACTAAATGATGTTGGAGGTCTTTTCCAACCTTGGTGATTCTATGTTATGGTATTTTTGGGGGAAACTACCCAAACAGACTGCAATACTAAGCAGGATCCAGAAGGCACCAGGAAGGTCTCCAGGTGTACCCCCAACTCCAGCTTCAGGGCTGCCATAAGCCCAGTGCAGCATATGTTCTCCATCCCAGCAGCCAGAACTCCAGCTGAACAAGAATGGCAGACGCTTGCTTAAGCATTAACACGCACACAAATGTAAAACTCGTATCGAGCTATTTATTCTGTGCATTCACCTTTCATTGCAGTACGTGCTAAAATTAAGTACTTCTAACTGCTGAATGGAGCAAACAGAAATTGCTTCCATCATCTAAAGCTGACAGCCAGCTATTCAGCCCTCCATCCTCCCTACTGGATGGCATGATCGGGTTCCTTAATGACGAGCAAGAGAGTTTGATTTTCAGCAGCAGTGCCACATTATGGCACGCATTAATTTGCTAGGAAATCATTTTAGAAGAACATAAAGTGTGATGGATTCCAGTTAGAAACACAGAGTACAATAAAGGCCCCTGAGGTACCTCTGAAATGTGACATCCCAAGAAACTCCTTCACAAAAAGAACTGGAAATAAGCCATCTTACCCATACCATATCTCCACACCTCATAGTTAAGAGAAGGATGGAGATCATCCACCAGGTCATCTGTCAGCAGATATTAAGCATTAACCTATTTCAAATGTTATGTGTATTTGTAGACAGAAACCGAGTAAGTCAAAGAGGCTTCTGGTTCACAAAGAAAGATGAAATGGTGTTTAATGCTGCATCTGAACAGCTCCCCATGTAAACAGAGTATGTGCGCAGGGGTAAGAGGGGTTACGTTGTTGTAACCTTCTGTTTCTAAAGGCTTGCATTATTTTATCCTGTGAAACAAACCTTACAGTGAACAAACCTTGCAGCCACCTTACAGGTAGCGAGCTTTAAAACAAGGTTACAATAAACACAGAGACCAGGACACAGAGGACACATTTTCTGTTACCAGAAGACAAGTTTAATAAAACAGACTTCTTACATGTCAGGTTGACAGTGTCATACTCATTCCTCCAATGCCCTTCATGGTGCTGGCTGAGGGATTTTCACTACAGACAGAACTCGGGGTTGCTTCTGTAAGAAGCGTTCCTGAAGGGGAAGATGAGGACGTGTGATGCAGCCACCCATGTGTGTCTGTGCACGTGCATTTCCAGACTGTCCCATGCTATTTCTGATCTCGTGTGTATTCTGACTTTCCCCTACACCTATCTTTCTGCCAGCATCACATATCCAGGATGAGACCGAGGTAGTTTATAATACTGGCTTCAACCTGTTGAGTTATGATAACAGTCATTTCTATGCTACCTTGTTTACTCTCTTTCTCCTCTCTTATCTTTACACCCATGCAAATGCACATGACAGATGGGAGAGCAGGGGGCCAACACATACGAGCGCACAGCCAGTCTTACTTGCGGTTGGAGGAAAGGGAAAGCCCCACCAGTGAGAAGCCCCCACTGTCCTGCATCCCAGAGCAGGAAGCTGCTTCCAGAGATCAGAACCAGGCAGCTTTAGTGTCATTTCCAAGGAATGTGGCCACAGCATCCTTTACAAAAAGCATGCAATGAGATGTTCCAGCAGGACAGGGACCACAGCCATCTCTGCTGGGAGATGTGCCTGGCATATGGAGACTGCTCACTCCACTGCCTTCCATACCTCTTCCCCATTCACACAGCACACAGGAGCCTAAGGATTGGACCCACAGAGATGTTTAGAGGGCCTATTCCAGACTTCCATGGGAGGCTGGTTACCTAAATAGGAGCAGAGTGCCTGATTTACCTTAGCAGATCTGGGCTTCCCTGGCTGTGCCCATGCTGGGACCCTCACTGCTCCTATGGTTGGCGTTGAAGTGTGGTGCAGTGCCACCCTGGTGTTGTGAAGTAGCCGTTCTCCGACTGGTGACGGCCTGATTCACAACACCAGCTGCTGCACGGCACCTGGCAAGGCCCTGCGTCCTCTGTGCTCCATCCTCATCCTGGAAAGCAAAGAGAGGGTTAGATCTGTCCATCCTACAGATTGCGCTCTCCTACCTGTTGTTTACAATGACGCTGAAGTACAACAGGTGAACTTCTTCCCCCAGAAATGGCAGACAGGCACTGCGCTTGAGATCTGCTGCACTGTAGCAGTGGCTGCTGCAGTGTGATGCAGGTTCAGCTACATCCTCACTATCCACATCCTGTGCTCATCTCAGGAGGGATGGAGGCTCGCAGGCAGGGGACGTAACCTAGAAACTCAGCCGAGCCCCAAGAGACATAAAGAAAGGCTGCTGCTTTTTCACCAGTGCCAGGATGCTGTCAGAAGGAGAACGGTGCCGCGGGGAGCATGCGGCCTCCTGTGCACTGTGCTGCCATTCAGCCTCACACCCCTCAGCACGTGCCCTGCCTGGGGTGGGTAGGACCCCAGGAGCTGCCCAGGGTGGTGGCACATGCAGTACTGCCCGCTGGCTTAAGGGTCCTGCTGGAACCCAGGGAGACTCAGTCTGCAGGCCCTGTGCTCCCCTGCATGGCCCCATCCCTCAGGGATGTGTGGAAGTCGAGAGATGCAATTCACTGCTGACCAGCAAAGATGATATACAGTCTTCAGATTGATTTCCCTCAAAATGTTACACGTGTGGTACGGTGACTCACTTGCAATGGTCAGGTCATTCTCAGTGGGATACCAGCATCGCCTCGTGGGCTGCTAACTTGTCTACACACAGGCAAACAACAGGCAAACACTCGAATCCAGTATGTGCATTAAGGACTTCCCTTAGCAACCAGAGCTCAAAATAAAGCAGAGTTTCTGTCACTCAGCTTGGGACTGTCTCTGTGGTGAGGACGAAATGCAGGAGTCTTTAAGCAAAACAGGGAGAAAGCACGCGATGTGAAGCCTGGCACATCTCCAGGGAGAAACTGCTCCTTTTAATAGTCCTGAAGAAGGTTTGATGTGGAGACAAAACTTCCCCCTTTTGTGACGAAGGGAGTTACCGCCGTGCATCCCTATTTAATCCAACGGAAACCTCATGCAATGACTTTCCACTGCAGAGATGGGAGATGGGGTCACAATCAGTCCCTAAGCAAAGAAACAACAAACAAGTGCAGTAAGGGGAGACCTCCCAGCTTCTACAATGTAGCTGCCGCATGAAATGGAGATGAATCTGACGCCTCTGCACGTGCGTGCACTTGTAAAGTCTCAGCTATGTCACGCTGACAGAGCTTTTATTTAAAGAGCAGTTTCTGAAATTTTAATACACAGCGCTACAAGAAACAAAACAGCGTATTCATATTTTATGCAAATCTATTATTCAGCTTCAACACGGAAAAGGAAGAGCCTGAAAGTGGAAGCCGTGCTCTGGCTGCTCCTGAGCAGCAGTGACTCGGCAATGCTGGCTGAAGGTGACCAGATGCTGAGAGGCCCCTCCCTGCGTACCGCAGCACTGCACACGCTGGCAGGAGCACACTGTGTGGCACCAAGAATAATGCCAAATGCATTCTGCACATTCCCTGTTCCATGGGAACGCTGAAGTCTGACAACGGTACTGTGGGTGGGAAGAGAAAAACAAACGATACGAGCTTTTTTCAAGGTTGTTTAAATCCTTATGAAACCTTTCACGCAATCTGCATCCAAGTACAGCAGAGTTCTAAAACGAAATCAATCTCCTGTATGCATCGCTTGCTGCCCAGAAGCCAATTTAAAAGCCTTTTCCTCTAAGAACCAGTATTATGCACTCTGCAAGTGAGAAATGAACACTTAACCCAAGATTCTCTCCCCTCGCTGCACCAGAGATGGATGCTGCCTTTCTGCCTTTACCCTCGCTTTAAAATAGTCCAACACGGTCTTAGAGCACATCTGATCTGCAACTTCCATATTGTCCCATTTTCCCCTGGTACAATTTTACAATTTTTAGCCACCCATGGGCTATAGTTTTCACGTTCTCTACGTGGTTCAAAAGCTTTCTTACCATTTCCACCAGTGTCCAATTTCCTCAGCAGCTGAGTAAGCGGCAGAGCAAGCACTGCACCCTCCCACGCCGGCTGGTGCTGCGAGCCCTGAGGAAAGACAACAGAACACATATTTACTTTGGGATGAGGCTAGTATGTGTATATTAGGAGAAGAATCTCACCTCCTATAAACAGGAAAACAAAGTTCTTTGTTTGGAGGGGGGCGACGGGGGGGGGGGGGGGGACACGCGAGATCCAATAATGCAGATCACCCTTTCTAGGAATTAGCATTTTGTTTGTTTGTTTAGAAACAGGAAAAAATACAAAGAAACCAACGAGCTGCTTTCTTCACTCTGAATTGCTGCCTGGTGAGCCCCGTCCCCGGGTCCACACAGGACAGCAAGTGCAACTCCTCCAGCACAGCTCTGCTCTCACTGCTAATATTCCATGCAAATAGATTTCCTTGCTTTGGTCACAGCAGTCTATTAATTCAGCCCGCTTGTCTGGTACATCTTTATCCTCCGCAGGTTAATCCTGCCAAATTCCTTTGCTGTAGTACATGTCACACAGCATATAATATCCAACAATGCAATTTTGCTAATCCTGTTTTATCAGCTTTGTTGCTCTGTCTGGTCAATCCAACAATGAAAAAACGCACGGAGGGTTTTTTGCCAACATCTCCCCCTCTTTCGCCCTCCCCCCTCCCCAACTTTGCATGGTTTCAATTAAATGGTTTGAGAGCAGAACACACTGTTTGGATATCCGCCAATGTCCTTCAGACGCAGAATGTCAAGGCACTTAATTATATAGGTCTCCAAACTCTTTCAGGCGCCCCACCTACCCAGCCTGCTGCATTTATTGAAGGCAAGTGTAAAAAATCAGCTCAAATCTCTTTTTAAAACACTCTCCACGCATTAAGGACTCGAAGACGGCTGAATAGCGACGTATTTATTGCCCATTATCTTACCCAAAGATTACACAAATGAGTAAAGACCGTCTCATTAACAGTTCTTTGTTGTCTTGTTTACTGTTTAGTGGACTCATTAACATTAATTATTAGAAGAGGAACATCAATTATTGCAATAACCTTTGTCAAGCCGACTAAACTGACTCAAACAGCCAATGAGCCGCGCTTGTCAGGCAGGATTTGCATGTGCAAAGCCAAGAGAAAGGACAGCCGAAACGCGCGGCGACCGCGTGTCAGCGTTCATTCCGGCACCAGCAGACCTCCGGGAAGAAAATAAAAGGCGAAAGCAATGCAGGGCTGGACTCCAGCAGGCCCAGCTCCACGGGGGAGATGCAAACAGAGACATCCCTGCTTCCTCTTGCGCTCCGCACGCCGTATTTATTACATTAATTATTTTAGTGCGGGGACTTTCTGGCCCCCGGCAGTGCAGCCCTACGCCGTATAACGGGGAGGCAGGATGCAGGGTGGGTGCCGGGCCGGCTGCTCGCTGCCTTGCCAAGGGATGTCCTTACACCTTATGGGATGCTATAGCTGGGGTACCCCGCTGATTTCTTCTTCCTTGAGGAAACCAACCCCAGGTGCGGATCTCCTCTGCCTGAGCCCAGACTTAGCGTTGCATGAATACTTCAAATCCTCCATTTAGTTCAGCAGCTCTGGCAGGAGTTAAATATCAGCAGTAGCGCATCTATAATTTAAAATACTGCCAGGAAGAGGGCTGAGTCACTAAGCTGGATCCATCACCTCTAACTCTGTTTCTCCGGCTAACTGCAAGCACTCGCCCGTGCCCAAGAACGAAATGAGCCTTTTCGGAAGGACCCTGAGCCAAATCCATGGCTCGAGAGATTGTGTTTGTACACAAATAGAAACAAGGGCAGCTAAGCACCACACTCCTTGCAGATGCTTCCACAGCTCCACGCTGCGAGCTGCTGGGAGAGAATAAGCTGAGCACTCCCTGCTCCAGCCGGGTTCTAAAGGGAAAAAAGCTTGTAATTTCGAAGAAGCTGGCCTGTGACAGTCACACCGTGTACAGTGCATGCAGGAACCTTCCTCCGGGTCCCGCAGTGCAGCCCCACCTGGCACTGGCTTCTTGTGGGTCTCCCTGCTAATAGCTGCGTGCAACAATTAAGCTGATTGCTAAATTAGCAATTCTGGCCCCGCAACCTCGTGGGCAGGGGGAGGTCCACAGGGACGGGTGGGGGCCTTTCCCTCGGCAGGAATTGTGCTGACAGGACAGTCCATCCGTCTTGGAGTCTTTAGACAGCTGTGCTTACCTAGCAGAATGTAAACATCTCTGAACTTTGCTTACTGGATAAAAGGAAGCATTAGTTTCCTATTGCATTTCCTCCTGCGAGATCAATCATACATGCAGGCCAGACAGAGCATCCCTGTGTTTGTAATTAATCTCGTAAAGGAGGAACATCTCCTCTCCATCGATTGCTATTATTTGTATGCAGCCTTCCTGCGAGACAGAGTGGAAGAGGAAAATAAGGGCCGGGCCAGTAGCAGAATAATAATCAGCTGATCCCTTAATAAGGGCCTCACGTGCTATACAGACACAGCAAGATGCTTTTGTGGCCAGCCGGTTCTTTGTTGGAAAAATCACCTTGTAACAGAGCAACTGGGGACGTCAGCATTGTTTCTACATGTCCTGAAGCCAGAGGAACGTGAAGTTCACGAAGAGTTTGGGGCTCCTTTTCTGACTTCTTTTTCCCAATCCCATACACGTGTACTGCAAGCAAGCCCTCTGCCTCCTGGATGTTCTGCTGCCTCTTGCCATGTGTCACTGCCTGCACACCACAACTTGACGTCACACCAGTTGTACACCGACCTCTCTGCACACAGGAGACTCCCACCAGCAGCTGTTCCAGAAATAGGTATCATTTGCATTTTCCTTAGCACATGTAGAGATGTTTAAACCCCAGACTACGGAAATATTTGCTAAAAAAGCAAAATCAAACAAAAAACACACTGCAACCTGCTATATCACAAAGAATCGTTTCCGCTTTTCTGACCATGTACAGGCACCGCACTTCTGAGGACGACGGCCGTGAGCCACTCAGATGCAGATGGAAATGGGGCAGCAAGCGCTCTCCTGCAGCTCCTCAGCTCTAAATCTGACCCGCTGCTGCTTTAGATCTATCCGTTTCATTGCACAAAATGCGTCGAGCTCGCTGACATTTACATTGGGCCAGCACACTCCCAGTAATGAGACAACAAAAAGTATCCCAGACATGGTCAGAGCGAACGTACTCTTCTGGTAGGCGCCATGCCAGTCCGGGCTGTCACTGCCTGTTGTGATTTAAAGGAATAATACACACATTTGCTTTTTGAGTGCAACACTTGTACGAGTCAGAGCCTTTCCATGACTAACAGCAGCACGACAGTGCTGTTACAGTTCACTGCAGAGCCCACCCTGTGGTACCTCAGGGAATCTGTCTTACAAGCTGGGAGATGGGGGCCTAGTGCCCATGTCATCAAATGTGGAGTACTAAACTGTGCTTCCCGACAGAAAAAAAACAACAACCGTACATTTAAGGAAAATGATTTACAGCAATAGAGAACAACTCTTCAAAATAAAGCATAGGGCTGGTATTATGTGCTGCATGACGAGCATCATGGGGCCCTGAGCAGCCTGGTCTAGTACTAGAGCTGGATGTTAGCGGCCCTGCCTGTGGCTGGGGGGTTGGAACTTGATAATCCTTGGGGTCTGTTCCAACCCAAGCCATACAATGATTCTGTGATCATCTAACCCAGCTTCCACACCACCCTTATGGAGTGCTGT
Source organism: Alectoris magna (assembly GCA_030625065.1). Taxonomy (NCBI): domain Eukaryota; kingdom Metazoa; phylum Chordata; class Aves; order Galliformes; family Phasianidae; genus Alectoris; species Alectoris magna. Next base: position 108,739,856 of record CM060561.1, on the reverse strand, counting down.
ACTGCTGTGGTCCTTGCTGAACACTCTGACATCACGCAGCCCCTTGCAGGACGTGCTGAGCATTTCTTTTGCAACATTCCTTTTTAATTTAAATCACAATAGTTTTCAGCCCTGCAAAAATTGAAATTTTGCCTTGAAGGAAAAAGATCTGGAATACGCACAAAATGCTGAAGCGCACCTTTTTCTCCTCTACATTTTAACAACTCTTTCTCACACAACATTCGCATCTATGCTGTAACGAGCTGGCTTTCATCATGGAAATCTACAGCCCATTACAAGATTGCCTGTTCACTGTTCAGAGAAATCATCAGCAAAATCAAGTGACAAACGACCAGTCTCAATCTCTCTACCTCCAACTCCTTGCTGCCTGCATGGCTGTGTATCTCACCTGAACGAGGGGTGCCAGATGAGCAGAAGCAGGGTGCCTTCCCTCTGCAGCTCCTGACCCAGGGGCTGACACTGAAAATCCCAGATGGGATTAAGAAGCATCCTACCCTGCCTGCCCCATGTCACCTGGCACTGCTCAGCACCTTCCCTACCCATGCAGGATGCAGCTGCTCCCCGCTTCTGCCCCACTCAGCTGCTGCGATTCAACAGTCCATACTGGAAAGAAATCGCATTTGGTTCATTTCTGCCACCCTCTCTCACAAGATGCCATTTGCAAACACTGACTGCTACAACTGAGCCGTTGTTCAAGCGTTCAGTGTTAGGGAAGGTGCAGAAGATACAGTCTGATATAAGACACAATCACCGTGAATACTTGGCTAAAAGGAGAATGATCTATCGAGGGCTGGGCGCTGGCTGTAACCCAGGAAGCTCAGAGGAACCAAACGTAACCCATTAAAGATGATAATAAAGTCACTGTGAGTTCTAAGTAGGACTTGCACAGAGAAAAAAAGGAATTTTACTATTTGTTTTTCCTTTCCATCCTTGTGACCACCGCTGGCCTTTGCTCCTACACACACTCCTCTCAAGTCCAGACAACCAAGAAATGCAAACTGATCTTCAGGCTGCAGTAATTTCTCAGCAGAGCTGACTGAGAAGAGGCTCCTGCTCCTCCCCCCTCTGCCTTCATAAAACTGAAGACAAATATTAACGTTGGTTCCTTCCTTCAGCCAAATGCTGCAGGTACCTTCGGTTCCTTTCTGCCATATGTTTTATGGCCAAATCATAGCTGCGGACAGAAACAAACAAAAGCACTCCTTCTTAGGGAAAACGGAACCCAAACTCCAAATTCTATCTGCTGTCTGTCAGGCTTCTTTCACAAGCAGATACCCTTCTGTTCTCAAACTCTGCAGAGACTTCAGACAGGCATTTCTCAGAGCAGGCAGGAAGACAATAACAACTAACAGAATTATTCGGTTCTGGCGAAGCCAGATAAAGACCACGCTCAGAGCAGGAATTCAAAATTACGTCCCTGATGAAATGTAGTTGCTGGTCGCAGTCATTTCCTCCTTCAGAACAAAACAAAACAAGCAAAAAGACAACAGCACAACAAAAGGAAACGCACCCCCAAACAAACCAAAGCAAAAAAAAAAAAAAAAATCAGCCCCAAACAGATCTTAAGGACAAGCATGCAAGAGCTTTCCCTGTGCTTTGCAGAGACTGCAGCGCGACCTGCGTTAGTGCAAACCAGCTGCACAAAGCCACCTCTTATTTTGTTACCAAAGCGGTGGAAAAGCACGAATCAAAGTGCAAATACTTCAGAGCTTTACCGTTAAAGCTGCAAACGTGACAGAAAATCACATATGGTCAGTCGTACCGCAAACACAACGCCGCAGTCCTAAATCCAGCTGGTCTCCTTTATCACAACAGGATGCGTCTGTCTAGCAGTAGTCACCCAAAGAACAAAGTCATCTCGTGTCTGGAAGATAACAAGTTGGAAGGAGTCATGTTCAAGGATTTCAGCTTAATTAATAGCCATAGACATTATTATCCTCTGCCTCTAGCTTCGCTTTTAGTTTTTTTTCAGACACGCTCTCATTTAACGAACAGAAAACAATCAAGAAAATTAAACATAGTAACTCAATTAAGCATTTTTTTGGGGGAAACAAACATAGTAAACATACATTTTAGATTTTTACCGTACAATATTTATGTCTCCACGGGGAGACGGGACTATTGTGGCACTAATTTGTTTAACGCAAACAAGCCCGACTATTCTGAAAACGAGAACTGCAAAGCGATGCATTTTAATTTGTACCCAAAGACAGAGCTGACAAAACACACTCACATGTGCAAAAGGAGCGCCTGGGAACGAAGCTGAGCTCGGGTTATTCGCACAAATAGGTATTTTTTTCCCCCAGCAGAGATGACAGTAAAAGTACTCCTGTCACCATCACAGGCTCCTGCAATGCTAATGCTGAATGTCTGTGTGTGTGCATGTGCACAGGCAGCTTTTGTTAACGTTTGTCTACAAAATTATAATAGGTGTCTTTCCTTGTGCGCTGGCTTGTGTGATAGAGGTTTCAAAGACAAAACCGAGCCCTGCCTTTAATATAGCGTTATCAGAGGCATCTCCCTCGGGGAGGTGTTATGGTCATCGTGCTGACACCACGATGAGATATGCGCTTCTTCCGAGAGAGACTGCCACAAAGCGCTTCAGAGAATGGCTGCTCAGCTAACGGATGTGCATAATTACTGCTCGCGATGGCAGGTTTTGACAGGCAGACACGAGAGGTAGCACAAAGACATGCAATGGTGCTGCTGAGCTTGCAACTCGCTCGCTTGGCATCCTCCCAGCTGAACTTCTGCCAGAAATACCATTTTTTATGGCACGCCCACAGGTATTTAGAGACCCCAGCCCGCAGCTCCCCTCCCAGATTAGCGTCAGAAGCAGATGTGGATGCCCAGCCTGCCCGTGCCCATACCACAAATGGGTTAAGATGCTTCTAGAGGAGGGAAACTGTTGGAGCGTGCCCAGAGAAGGGTCGCAAAGATAATAAGAGGGCTGGAGCTCCTCTCCTAATGAGTAAGGGCTGAGAGAGCAGGTTTGTTAAGTCTGGAGAAGAGAAGGCTGTGGGAAGACCTCACTGCAGCATTCCTGTACTTAAAGAGAGCTTATAAGCAGGAGCGGGACCGACACTTTACACCATCTGATAGCGATAGGACAAAGGGGAACGACCTTATACCGAAACCAGGAAGATTTAGGTTAGATGTTAGGAAGAAAATTCTTTACCCAGAGTGTGGTGAAGCCCTGGCACAGCTGCCCAGAGAAGCTGTGGTGCTCCATCCCTGGAGGTGCTCAAGGCTGGGTTGGATGGGGCCCTGGGCAGCCTGAACTGGTGGATGGCAGGGGTTGGCATTGCATGGGCTTTAAGGTCCCTTTCAACCCAAACCATTCTGCGATGATATGAAACACCATCCCTGGTGTGAAAGCAGCCACCATCAACAGGGTACTGCTGCAATGGAGGAAGCCCAAGTCTGAAAGTGTAAAATTTAGATTTACGGGCAGACAGGATCTTGCTGCAGAAATACTTCTACGGAGGCCAACCAGCCCAACTCAGAGCAAAAGGATGAGGATCATGTCTTGCTCTCAGTGTCACAGCTGTAGAAGTGTATGTATGCACTGGGTGCAATGGAGAAGACAAACTCATGGACCGTATTTCCCCGTGCCTTGCCCCTGCACCCCCATGCAGCTGGGAACATGGTTTACGAATCCATCTGCTCCTGCCCTGCAGGTACACCTATCTCAGGAGCTTCCGTCTGAACTGACCAAAGCTGTCTTTGAAAAAGTTCAGAGAACCGCATGTGTGGCACATCAGTGTGCACTGGTTCTGAAGGTGAGATGGAGGCGTGGGAATCTCAGAGCTCAGTGCGGGAAAGGCCAGCGTGTGGCGGGGGGGCAGCAGGAGCCCGGTCACACGCTGCAACCATGTTTTGAAAGGTTTTATAAACAAATCCAAAGGGGGCTATTAAGTCTGCCATTCTGTGTACACAAGGCACGGAAAAAAATATTGTGGATGGGGTTAACAAATAGAATTCAAACTGCAAATAACAAAACTACATAAATAACACAAGAATGATGATTAGATTGCTGTATTTTGAGTGGATTTGAGGCAGATGTGAAACAGGTGGTAATTATTTGCTACAGAGTAACTGCAATTTACTTGAATTAACTGCATAATACATTTTGGCCACAAATGCTTGTATTAATGTACTGCTTTCTGAACTTCTTTGGGAAAAAAAAAAAATAGTAGCATATCAGGTTGCATTTTACCACGGCACTTGCATTTTCTTTATCCTCAATAAAATACAAACCTCCAGGCAGACCCTGAGGTCAGGCAAGCTGCCAGGGCAGCAAAGACAAGCAGGTCCAGGCGGAAAATGAGCGCTGGCTCTGCGCAGAAGCTCCCTTCCAGCTGGTTCCACCCCAAATACCAACACCACAGCCCATGCTATACAGTCAGCCCCCGCCCGCAAGCCTCCTCAGCACTGCAGGGCTGGCTCTCAGCACCCACCTGCTTGCAGGAGGCCTCTCAGCCAATCTCACCTTACCCATAAAAATTAACACCAAGCGAGCATGAGATCCTCGGGCAGTGGGAAATGGCAAATGCGCCGTTATGCTCCACTGGAAACGTTACCACATTGGCACAGGAGAGAGGCTGAAGGGCGACAATTAATTATCACATTAAAGATGGGCACACACCTTCTGCTCGGTTTATTTTATTCTTAAAATCTGTATCTGGAAAGCCCTGCTTTAGATCAGGCCATGCCAGAAGCTCGTGCTGTTGTGGCTCAGTTGCCCAGCCGCAGGCAGGCCCGCTCCACCTCCCCTCTTTCCAGGGCCATAAACTAATTACAGCCGTGCTCCAGCGGAAGCTTCCTGTTGGGTTGGCATGCCATCCTTTTAGCGTAGAACGATGAAAAATCTTAATTTGCTTCAGAGGAGTCTGCTAGCCATATTAATAAATTACAGTGCCTGAATAAGAATAGCACCGCCTGGATAAAAAGAAAGCACCGAGCAAAAAGCATTACAACCGCTGCGCAAAGCACGTATTTGCTATATTTAGCTTTTCACCCTACAGGCTGATAATCCCAAAGTGGAACGGAAAACCTGCTGAATCACTGCACCTCTAAAGCGGCACTCTTTCGAGCAGCACATGCCTTACAGGAAACCCACACCTGGCTCAGGGGCACGGCGCAGGGCAGGACTGTGGGAGCGCTCCTCCCACGTGCCAGGCTCAGCCCTGCTGGTCCCCTACGCACTGGTGACAGCAATATAATGGTGGGGGGAAAAGTGCTGACCCTCGCCAGAACTCCCAACACTCCTGGTATTGGGCTCCTGCTTGCCTCAGTGAGCGGCGTGGTGGCCCCATATGGCCATCTGCAGCAAGGCTTTCAATAACGCCTTCTTAAAAATAATACCCTTTTTCTCTCAACAAGCTTTACAAATCAATACAGAAAAAGAACACTTGAATTAAGCAGATGCTTACGACGTTCCTCCTGGCAATTTACATGATTTATTGAGTTACACTGCAGTCGTCCTCTTTGTTTTTTTTCTTTAAACCAGATTAAGTCTGAACAGCAGCCGGCAACTAAAACATTTTTCCATCTTTTTATTTATATTTTGTGATATTTTTAGTTAAATAAAACTTAGGGAAGAGCACAGAAGCTACAAGACCTAATAGCCAGGATGTGCAATTAATCAGATTTGAGAAGCAAGCACCATTTATCTCCATAAAACAAATAGAATCTATCCTATTAAGAAAATCCATTCAAATCACAAATGTGACTGCTGCTAGTGAGAATATTTTGCTTGGCAAAGGGCCAAAAGGTTCTAAAATTATGTATTCTATTTTTATGTCCTCCCTGGATTGGATTAGTTACTAAGGCAACTGAAGAGTTCCGTCCTGCTGGTTAACAGCTATACTGTACTCCATAAAATCAGCTACTATATAGGGTCTAAGTGCCCGCAAAGCAAAGGCAGCGCACTGTTCTTTGGAGGATATTTGCTAATGAATGGCTTCGTACAACCAACCTCCCCTCCTTATAAATGCAGGTAATCATATCTGGGCCATGGGCTTTTTCAAGTTTCATTTCTGGGTTGTACTTTTAAGAAAAAAGAAGGATGCAACCTCTCCAAATGAGCATCCTCCTTGACAAGGGAATTTGATCACTTTTCATTTCCTAAAGATGCCACAAGTGAATCAAAGAGATGTCAGTACAATGCACGCTCTTTGGTGCACTGAGTAGAAATAGGACATGGTTTAATAGAAAAAGTGACAAGAAAGATAAAGAAGATGCCCCGAAATAGCTCTCACTCCTGGAAACATGCAAGAATTTTAGCATAAAGACAGACTATCTGCAACACCCTTTAAGTACCACATAAAGGTCATATTTTTAGCTGACCCACTGCCCTCAGGTTTAATTACAAGCTTTCTTCATATGGCCATACTTTTGTCACCGGGGAGAGAAAAGTATTGCAAGCCTCTGAGGACTGTACTCTGTTTACTGATGCAGAAGCCCTATAAAAGCCCCACTGTGCAACTTCACAAGCTATCTGCCAAGCCCACCTTGAACAGCATAAAATCCAAAGCTGATGTGCAGCTTGAGGGTCGAGTCTTTTGGCTTGGGTGTTCCTTGTTAACAACTTCAGACAGTCAGCTAGATCCAATCTCCTCCTTTCCTTTTGCAAACTCAAACCCACTTGAAGATGATGTTATTCTGAAGGACAAGAGCACATTTGTGTAACAGCTGCCACATTGAACATTCTGGGATTGTTCAGCCTAGAGAAGAGGAGGCTCAGAGGAGACCTCGCCCCTCTTTACAACAACCTGAAAGAAGGTTGTGTCAAGGTGGGGGTCAGCCTCTTCTTCCAGGTAACAGTGACAGGACAAGAGGTAAGCAACAGGCCTCAAGTTGTGCCAGGAAAGGTTCAGGTTGGGTATTAGGAAGAATTTCTTCTCAGAAAGAGTGGTGCTGCAGTGGCACAGGCTGCCCAGGGAGGTGGTGCAGTCACCGTCCCTGGAGGTGCTCCAGAACTGTGCCGATGTGGCACTGAAGGACATGCTTAGTGGGCATGGTGGGGATAGGTTGATAGTTGGACTAGGTGATCTTAATGGTATTTTCCAACTTTAAGGATTCTGTAATCTTTCCAGCTTGAGTGCAATGAGGTCAGGTTAACCTCCTTCCTAGGCTACAACAAAAAAACCTGATGAAGCTGGCAAGTCATTTCTAGCTCAGGATGCTCCATGTTGCCAGGTAGGACTCCTCTTCCCTGTGCAAACCACTAGGAAACACCTGGTTAGCAAACGGGCACACTGGGCTATGTATCAGTCCCACAGCTGCCTATGCAACCTCTTTCATTTACACAATGTGTTTAAGCTCATACCCATAAATAGATGCTACTGGATGTCGACAGGGGTAATTGGAAGTGCTTAAATCAGCTCCTCCATAAATCATTTGCATTCACTAGGTTTCACCCGTGCCCTTGCTGTGCTCTGCTTCCTCTGCTCATCTTGATGGACAGCACATGAACTAGGGCACTTTCTGCTCCCTTGACTACTTCATCACAAAAAGAGAGCAGCGGTAGGTTAGCATTCAAAGGGGTCCCTCCGCGTGGCTGGGAGCAACCCTGTCAGAAGGCAGGCAGACCTCTGACAGCACCTCTGCCCCAGCACCACAGCTTCCTGGCACGTGGCCTCTTGCTGCCTCGAGGCTGGCAAATGCACACAGCTGCTGGGAGGTTCTGAGGCTGACCCACAACACAGAGCATGCTATTCTGGGAGCTGGTTCAGGGCACTCAGCCTCTTCTCTGAACTACAGTCAGTTCTTAAAGCATCGCTCTCCTACAATTTTTCAAAAAAACATTTAACGAACCATTTGTGATGCTTAAAGGAAGCCTTTTCCAACAAGATACTGTACCACAAAATGGCCTACTGCTGAACCGAGCCAGGAATGCTCCAAGTAGATGCATTTTGTGCACAAAGCACATTCATTTTAAACACTGAGCACCCAACCATTTCCAGCAGGAACTCTTGCAGGGTTCCCCTGCATCAGCCAGGAGCGGGGCAGGAGGGAGAAGATCCTCCAGGCTCAGGGCTGGGAAGATGCAAAGGGAGTGAGCAGCATCTCCGCACGCCCTTAACCAGTGCAGCTGTTTTAAACTATCTTTAAGTACAGATGCTGAATAGCTGTATGAATGAAATGAACTCAAAAAAAGGGGCAGTTAAAAATCAAAGGAAAAATTACGAGATGCTGACCTGCAGCTCCAGCAATGAGAAGTCAGCATTACCAGTAGACGTGCTATACCATGAAAACTCAGAAGCGAGTTAGTGCCCCAACGCAAAAAAAAAAGAAAAGCACAAAGCAAGGCCTTCACTGTTTTGGTTTTTTTTGTGGTCAACTTCTCTTGCTTCAGCAAACCCTCTCCTTAATGTGCACCAACACAGCAAATCTAACCAGAGCATCATGGCCAAAGGTAACAGGACTGCAATAACAGGCATCATTACCCAAAAAATAATATCAGAATCAGTATCGGGACCGACATTTCAGCACCGGTACCACCACTTTAGAAAAGAACTGTGCTATCACTACCTATAACCCACAGGCACACTGTGGGAATGTCCTTCAGAGACGCCCATCCTTCTACTGAGAACAATTCTACCAAGTTTCTAAGCAAGACCGAGTTCTTCATTTTTTGGCACAGGCATGGTCCCCTCAACTTTGGAGAGCTGCCCACACCCATGTCTCCTTGACCCGGTGCTGAGCACTCAGAAGTGCTCACTTCAGAAGAAACAAAGCAAGGAGGCTGAACCTCGAAATGGAAGGCATTCAAACAGAAATGCCCCACCAAGCATAAATTCTTCTAGACATCCATTTTATTTTCCAGTACGATGCAAGGCCACACTAATGCAGTCTGCTCCTGTGGGGTGCTGTGTGCCTGTGACCCTCCAGGACTTCTTCATGCACTGAGCCTCATGCTGCACAAGGGAGTCCAATTGGCATTCTTTAGTATTCGAGTTAATCCATTCCTCAAATCACACAGACGAGAACCAGGCTGCTGATTTAAATGGGAGACTTGCAGGTTTGCAAAATCAGGTCATGAGGGAAAAAAAATCCTGTTTTGCAATGCCTGGAAAATGTACTTGTGGGAGAGATGAGGTTTCTTTTCTAGGGAGGGAAATATGCAGCAAAACTCAAGGAAAGGAAAATGAATCCTTGCTTCTGAATTGAAACAAACTGCTGTCTTACTGGCATAAGTAAATTAAAGGTGAAGGCTTTGTCAGTGGCTGTGCTCTGCAGAAGACAGCTAGAGTAAAAATGTAAGATTTCTGGGACAAGAGGAGTCACAAGAGATGAACACTGCATGATTTAATTATCCATCTGGAGGGAGAAATTAAGCTTTTGACATGGAGCTGCATATAAAGAAAGCAATTAGACTCCCTTTAAGAAAATTAAGAAGGGCATAATAGTTTAAAATGCTACTATGAAATCGTTACTTATATGCAATGGTAATATATAGAAACAGCAGCATGCTACGCAGACTGATCTAGATACTCCATGGTTTTATAACAGTTTTCCTTTTCTGAAGGGGAAAAGGCCTTGTGCTGGTGGGAGATCTGCCAACAGAGAGAGGTTTCAGTGCAGACACAACTTCGACTTTTCACATAGAAGTCTTCTCAACTTCAGAACCCTCACTGCTGCTACATATCTTGGACATGTATTTTTCACAGGTTATTAACCCCCTCTAATATGTATGTGTCCAGTATGTGCTGTGAATCTGCTCTTCATATCAGCTCAGCATTTACATGAACACGCTTAGCTTAGGTTCAGGCTTTTGTGACAGACTTCTGAATAGCAGTATACAGCGCTGGCAGAAGAGCAATCCACTCTTCCTCTTGTTAGCGAATACACACATGCGCCTTGGCTCTCCAGGCTCCACTGGCACCACATTAATTCAATTGAGATGAAGTGCTGAGCTTCCAAAGCAGAACAATAATAATAAAACTCAAGTAAGCAAGCTTCAGGTTTTCCAAGAGGGTGAATCAGTATGAGATCTCTGACCAAGACAGAACACCGCCACTCCGGGAAACAAGCCCTAAAGCATTAGAAAGATAACTAATAGCAGATTGAAGACTTTCAAGATCAGGAGTGTGTATAAGCTCATTCTCTAGACCGCGTACCAACTTTCGTTAAACTACATTCCCTGGCTTGGAATGCTACCAAAAATTACTGAGCTCTCATCAGTACGGAACAGAGCACTGCTGACCCACTGCACAGTTTTGTTATGGTATCCTTATTTGAACAAGCAACAATTTTGAGGAAGTAAACGTTTTGCTCTGCTATCATTTCTATCTAGCAGCACTTCCCACAGCCAAGAAATTGCTCTGTCATGCGTGCAGAAGCACTTGGCTTTGTGCAACACAAGTCCCCAGAGGGTTAAAAAACAAAACCCAAACCCATACTTTCTGTAATCCTATCAACAAGCACACAATTTGCACACTGAAGAACTGGCCAGTATACATTTGAATGCATTGAATAGCCAAGGGAGGTGCAAGACTAAGGCAATCATCTTTCCTTTTTAACTGTTCATCCAATAAAATGTTTGAAAGAATAACTAACTATTTCTCATTAATGATATTTTAGCATCCTCTTTTATCAAATATTTAACCTCTCCAAACTAATGCAAATAAATAAAAACAGCATAGGCCTTAGCGCACTGCTGTCAGTACATGTTCCTTTAGTTCTATTTTCTATTACACTCACAGGGCTCTCTTTGAAGCCCTGGAACCTCAACGGGTAAAACCTAACGCGATTTGACCTCTTTTATACAGAAAATGGGTTGATAGAAAGCAGATAATATCTGCAGCTTTACACATGTCTGACCTTAGTAGTCTTTTTCCCACAGTCAGAACGCATATTCGACTGGAAAACTGCAGCCTTCCTTTTTGTAAATCAGAGCTTGACTTAGCACTGGACTTTCCAGCTTTTACAAGTGTAACTTCAGCAAGCACTACCATGGCTGAGGTTTCTGTAAAAAAACCTTCCTCTGCAAACACTGCCTGCAGGAACTGCTCTCATGGTCCTCTCTGTGCCACCCAGAGTGGTGCAGTGGGAGGACTTTGTGCTGCTGTCCATGGTGCCAGGTCAGTCCCGTCACCATGCCCGCCTCTTGTTTTTTGGTGTTTAGCTACACCATGCGTATATCCCATGATAACAACGCCCTGCAGGAACCCTGATGTTGCAGCTTGCATGCATGTCTGTCTGCCAGCCCCTCAGTTCCTGCAAGCACAGGTCATAAGGGAGGAACAGTATGCCTGAAGAACTGAAATGAATTAATGCAGATATAATAAAGGCTAGTTTTGGAGTCTTATAAAAACCTATATGTTCTTTTGAATAATTAGTGCTGGCACTAAGCCCTTTAATCCAATAAAGCCTCATTATATCAATAGCAGACCTCACACAACATGCAAATTGTACTGCTCTTGTAGAGCAGCCCACGTGAGGATGAATGAGCTGTTGAGAATGTAGGTAGGGACCAGAATCATCCCCAAGGCAATGCATTTATTATACCACACCACGTTTCTCCCTTGTAACATCTATGGGCTCACTGTTAGTAGCTCACTGCAGACAACAGGATGAGCACCATGAGCGGGTCACCTCTGGAAACTCAGGCCATCCTAAGTTACGCACTGCACTGCCTGCTAAAACAGAGCCTCTGCTGTTGTAATAACCATGATGACTACACACAGAAAGGAAGATGATGGCCCTCAGAATGAGTTACCAACCAAAATGCCCTAAGGCAAGTGGTCTCCTATGTTACAGAGCCTGCATTCATTGATGGGAGTTGTAGCAGCTCTGGCTTCTTTATCAGAGCTCTGGCCAGAGGTGAGAGAAAAACAAAAGCTAGGAGAACATAAAACATGAGTATTCCAACACCATGGGCTTCAGAGGGATGTTAAAGGGACATGCTATCCCCATCAAAACAAAGCCCTGTGTGCAGAAACGAACAGAAGGGAAAGCTGACATCTCCTAAAATGAATCAACTGCCACAGGCATACAGAGAAACACTGCAGATTGAAAAATAAAAGGGTATTGCTACTGTGCTTTTAAATTGCCATCTGTTGACCCGAGCACCAATCTTTTGGCCAGGTCAATGAGACTGGCGGGCTTCAGTCATTGCTGCAGTCACTCCCCATTGTGCTTTGCAGCATTCTTCCCTTTGCCCCATTTCATGACCCTCTCTCTAATTGATTCAGCTGCACGGAGAAATTCTACATCAACGGAGGTAGAATTTAAAAAAGGGCAAAAACAAAAAGAACCCCAAACAAACAAGTTATGAAGAAATCCAGTGTTTTTAACACCACCCTTCTTCCAGCCCTAAGCATAAGCAGCCATTCATTCCACACAGGTGATAAAGCCATTTGTTGCTGGAAGACCTCAGGGGTTCGGCATCTGATGTAAAGCAGATGATTGCTTCCATCGATTCAGCCAAAATACCCAAGTGGAGCTGTGTGCTGTCGTGACCACAGTGCATGCATGATTTTTGATGGTTTAATAAATAAACCATTGATTACAAAATGGAGCCTGATAAATCCTGACGGGGCGGATTTGCAGCTGTACCTCTCCTCCGACTCCTACAATTAATGGTTTAGTACTGTGCTCTGGTTAAGCAAGGACCAGCTCATACAGCAGCAAGAACACATTAGCAACATTTATGCAAATACGCAGAATTACTGTGCCCTGTGTAAATGACAAGGTCACTCCTTTTTTGGCTAAAATTTTCTCATCTGAGGCTGTCTTGCCACAGAACAGAGCATTTCTAGTACCAGGGCTTTAGCTGCCCAATGACAGGAGATGCTGAGATGGGGACCATCTGGGCTCCAGGTGTGCGTGTGCTGCAGGCTGGGGAAGAGATGGTCCCACTCCTTGTCACAGGTTCACAAGAAAAACGTCATGTAAGGCACACCTTAAGAAATAGTACCTTGATAAATCAGAAAGATCTGGACTTCATACGGTGCCCTTCTGCTAAGCAAAGGAACAGAACTACAGCCTTGCTGTGAACAGTCACTCAGACGGCCTATTTCTTTTCCTGAAGTGCTAGACTTAGAAGATCTCAACCAGTGCAGTCTTGCTGATGAGAGAGAGAAAACATGCTGAATCAAAAGCTTTTGTCTGTCCCCGCACACACAACTGCCCTAACACGGATGTAGAGCTGGAGCCCAGCAATGCACACAAGTCTTCAGCCCCAGTCCCCACCACTGCGCTGCAGGGAAGCATTACACCTTTCTGTAACTGACAGATACATTCTTGGAAGAACACATCTAGTTACTAAGTCAGGCTAATACGTGTCAAGTGACCAACAGAATTGCTTTTGTATTTGCCCACTAGACTATCCAGTCAAAGGAAGGTTCTAAATGCAACAGCCACTTACACTAGACTCATACTTAACTTCACAGTATTTTAACAAGGTCGCAAGAGCTCGATGACACTCTTTTACAGTTTCAAGGCAAAAATCGGATTCTTAAGACAAATATATTGCAGAGGAGATGGGCAGAGAAAGGAGAGAAAAAGGGGGTTGATATTTATTTTCATTTACTTTTAAATCGATTGCCTCCATGATTTAAAAAAAAAAAAAAAAAAAAAGCTGTATTTTATCATGATAAATTCTTGTAATTTAAAAAGGTGGCTTTGCCCATTTCAACTCAAATGGAAAATGAGCTTTTCTAGGAAACCGAATGCATAGATCTACACAATACGTTAAATAACATGGGAGGTATTACTGAGTAATGTCCACCACAGACTACTCATCTGAGTTAATTCTGTTTCCCAGATGAAAGAAAGTGCAACAATAAATAATGGCTAATACATGGTTCCATGTAAAGTCAGGACCAATCTTTTCTTTCATTAAATTTGGTACAGTGTACGTGCCATGCATTTTTAATACCTTTAAATAATTTAGGAGAAACAGTGCAGACTGAGACTGACAGGAAATAATCTAGGCTCCTAATTTTAGGAAACAACCTATAAATGAAATTTCATGAGGATGCAACTTCTCGATTAAAGCAAATTGCTACTGTCACACCCAGGAAAAAAAAAAGTATTATGTCCTTTTACTCTAATTTATTACATTTATTGCTATAATTTAGGAGAGTACTACAAAGACAACCAAAGCATCACAGCCCAGGATATCATTGTGCTACGTTATGCCCAGACACTGCAGAGCAGTAACAACCTAGAACTGGAGAAATTAAAGCAAAAAACAGCACCTTACATAAGCATACATCAGCTTCTGATTTTTTTTTTTTTACAGGCAGCAGCAGCAAACGCATTTCTGACTCCTTCCATTTTTTTGCTGAATGGTTCTTAAGCATCTCTTGTCTCCTCCCTACCCGTCACTCATGACCCTTATTTCCCACACACTGGATTTCTGTCCTGCTGGTGAATCTGATGCGCCTGATAGAGAAAGCGTGCAGGATGCTGATTAGCTCCATCGCCTTTAAAGTTTCCCCAGCCCATTCCTCAGGCAATCTCATCTGAATGCCTATCTACTGCTCACACATGTGGCTCACCTCTTACTCTAGGAAGACCAGCAGTGAATCAGGAAAGCTCTCAGCCCAGATGTTGAAAAGCAAGGATGTAAAAGCCTACCTGAGGCTGGAAACCAAACCCCAGTGTATGTTTGTACATCTCCTTGCAAACTCGTGGTGGCGAAGGTTTGCTGCCCCGATGAAAGTGCCAGGCAGGAGCAGATCCACGGAGGGAAAGTTACAGTGCGTGAGCTTATGCTGGCAAATAGTAATGTAAATGAGTAACTATATTCACACAAGCAGCCTCCATAAATCCAGAATCGTATTTGTGTTCAAATACTCCCTCCCACGGCTGCAAAGTGCGTGGGGAGACTGAGAAAGTCAGCCGCAAGCATAAGAATTCATACGACTTAAAGTCATCCTTATTAAAAACAAATGGTACGTATTCACTGAAGGAGCCAACAGTTCCTTCAGTCGATACACTGAGAGACCAAGCTGCTGCAAAGGAGGCCAGCAGTTTTTCACCTGGGCATACTCTCACATGCTGCTCTGAGCATCCTCCTACCCCTCATCCTCCTCAACTCAGCTCCAGTCCACTCCTCACCTTCTGCTTCACCACTGCTGCAGCAGCATCCTCAGCACCTGAGGTCCTGGAAAGCATGTTTGATACCACAGATGGAGGGCTCACTGCAGATAATACCTCGTATAAGTCACATCTTACAGCTTGCGGTAATGCCAACTAAGTTCAGTAGTCCCTTCTGGCTGCTAAATCGCTCAGTGAAGGAAACACACCAAAGGCTCAACCAAATGCACTACAAGTAGTAAATTCTTCTATGCTGAACAACGCCTTCTGTCCTCAAAAAACACTGCTTTTTTTTTTTTTTTTTTTAAAGAACTAAGCAAAGTCCCATGTAAGCCAATGGGTGAGAAGTTGTTATGAAAGAAATTAGATGAGTTATGTAAAACCTTTGAGTCTGGAACTTTTATCAGTTTGTACCACATTCTAAGAGATTATGTAAAATAACTTGTCTTGCTTCAGAATGCAAGTGTATGGGAAGAAGTAATCATACATAAGAAGAAACAGACTATAGTACGAATCTGACTGCGCTCTACTGAAAGCTAGAAATACCTCATCCACTCCAGCATTTACAAATCGAAGCCTAAACATGAGAATTGCAGCCATTATATCGCACCCTTGGAATAAGTTAAAAAAAAAAAAAAAAAAAGCTGCTGCAGCCTCAGCCCAAAGGGGACGAGGGTTTTGAAAGCAGTATAGGTAGACTTTAACTCAGCTTAGGGTACTACTTATGCAGCCACTGGATACCAACAAAGTCATGGACTTTATGGGTTCCAACTCCATAATGCACTCTGGCAGGATCACTCATGTACAGGTTAGGCATTTTCTGTACCTTATGTGCGAACAAGTGCCCTATGCTTTATCCTCCTCTGGAGCCATGCTGGCACAGCAGCCTTCCTGTGCTGCAGGCACCTTCAGAGGCAAGCCTGCTCACAGCCAAACCTCAGCCACGTCTCGCAGCAGAACAGGAGCTCCTCTTGGTTGTGCACTCTTGTTTTCTAGGACGCTGTTTGGTAGCATCCTGAGTACTGGTGGTATCAAGGCCTGGCACAGCCTCAGCCTGCAGTGTGGAGGAGGCAGGCCCCAAGGCGGCAGCGCTCCGGGCACTCACTGCTTGTGCTGTCACACGCACATCAGCAGAACCCTTCCTGCCTGCAGGAATATTGCTGTCCTAATGCAACTTCCAAAGCACTCATGCTTTGATCATCTTGCTCTGTTTTGCTGCTTCCATCCTTAAGAAAAGGCAATGGGAAAGCTCTTCTGGTCCTAGAGGACGAGGGGAACAGCATTTCCCCTTTTAAAAACCAAACTGAGGATAGAAAATAAATGAAGCATGGAACAACCAAGCTAATTAACTTACTTGAATCCTATTTTTTCTTTCTATAATGAATACTAATACACACACACCTGTCCTCTCCTCCAAACTTCAAACAGGTACACACTTCCCTGTTCCTTCACACACACAGCCCTGGTCTGCCAGCCTTTGCTCTAATGTTCTGAATTTCTCCACAGTTTCAAACCTTATTAAGAAAAGTCTGCTTAGTAGAAAGAAGCTTCCCTCCTTTCCCTGCCAAATCTCCCCCTCGTTACCAGCCTCAGACACAGTGCGTGGTACTGAGGGAAGCTGTGACAGATTTAAGGCCCAGCCCCGATGCCCACGCAGTGCTTCAGACTAGCACTTTGGGACCAATATTACTGGGAGGTTCACAGTTTTCCTAATTGAACTCGGAAAAACAGCGTCTCTTTTTTCATCCAAACTCAGCAGCAGAAGGCATCTGACTTCTGGGGAAAGGATATGTAAGTACTCCCCGCAAGTAACAGCAGAGCTTCCTAAACAGCTTTTCTATGAGCAATATACAGCACAGAGCTAAATAAATCCTTCTTTTTTGGTTCTCGCTCGAGGCGACCTGCGTAACTTGAATCACGGCTTTATTATCTAATAAAACCTCCCACCACACTAACTCAGCCTGTGCGTCCATGCACAGAGATGAAATGTGTGCACATGGGTGCGCGCACGCATCCATATCGCATATTCCTGCGCCTCACCATCTGGCATTGTTCTGGGGATTAACAAACACAAAGTTAGGTTTAAAATACCACATACGTGCCCAGGGAAGGAGTGCTCTTACTGAACGTTTTAACAACCTACATACAGGAGCTGCAAGAGACGAAGAAAGCTGGCTAAGGCACAGAAAGCACACATTGATCAAGTCGGCAGACGCAGAAAGTTACAGCGACGTGTTTCGTGTGGCAGAAATAAGTTGCAAAACGGTACGATTGATCGAGGCTTGTGCAGGTTCAGGGGAATGGAAATATGATAAATGCTAATGCGACAAAAATGTCAAAATCGATGAGGAATTACACATGCTAGAGACTGAACAAAAAGTAGCCGAGATTAAGTCAGACAAAGATGAAACGCCAGATTGCCTAAAGCTAATTATCTGGACAATTAATGGAATGCCTGCGACTCATTCTGATTATCGAGAGCACAGCCTATTTGAGAAAAGGACAAAGCTATTCGCAGAAGTCCAGGATGATTTCCTCAGAAGAAGATGCTGGCAATGAAGTGGAAGAAATTCTTACCCTGGAGATCACTAAGCCAGCTGCTAAAGTGCAGTGTGGCCACATCACCTGGTACCAAACCACACCAATCACATCCTTGGGCTGTCATTAGTGTCAAAATTCAATGCACAGCTCATTTCCAAAGCTGAAAATTTGACAGCAACCCTAAATAAGGGAAAAAAAAAAAAATATGAGTGCCTTCAACACATGCAAAGCAAGGTACATAAAAGTCATTACTTAATTTTGTTACCTATCATTTTAAGGAGATCCCTATGTTCTTCTACGTATATGCACTTAAGAGCTAAATCTGGTTCCCAGGCACTTTTTAAATGATAACACTTCTCAAACCAGCCAGAGACCAGCCAGATGCAAATATCTGCTCACTCATCAGTTAATACAAGGAAATAGTGAAGATGTTTAATAAAAATCCACAATCTGGTGAAGACACAGTATTATATTTTAGCATTTTTTCTCCTTCTTTCTCCTTCTAGTGACATCTCTAGAAATACTACGCCTTCACCACTGCCGTGAAGCATCACATCCATCGGCCATGAGTCTCTTGGGTGGCAGAGTGAAATGGCTGTGGCCCACTCTGGTGTTCGGCCAACGGGTTTCCCCACAGGCAGCCTCTTCAGATACCAGAGGTAAAGCAGAGCAGCCGTCAGGCTGAGCAAGTGTCCAAGCAGGAGCTTTGCCAGGGCTGGAAGGGCCAGCAGCAAGCAGCTCCCACTGGCCAGGAAAACTCCCAGGGCTGGGTTTATTCATTCGGGCTCTGGCACAGATTGAAGCAGTTCATGCTGCTTTCAGCACTTGGCTAACACCTTTGCACTGCATATATTCATTTTGGAGGTTTTTGCATCATTTAACATCTCAACATGTAGGAATTGCCTTGATCCCCAAATGAGGATATACTTCAGCGCGGGGATCAAACAGTTGAGCTGCTCCTGCTGCTGCTGTAAATGCAGCATTGTTCCCCTAAAAAGCTGGCAGCCACAGGATAGCGCTGGCTGCAAAGCACATTGCAAGCTGCCACACTTCTTGGGACAGACCCTTTGTGAGGCTGACACCAATTTAACACACCATGCCTAGATTAAAACTTTTTTTTTTTTTTTTAATTACAACTGTCATTCCAGAGCAGAGAGCGGATTCTAGCAGAAGGGAAGACATCCAACTTTGCAGCAGGGAAACCTGCCTTGAACACATGCAGGAGAGGAGAGCCTGTGCCTTCAAAACATGTTTAATCTGTCCCTGGATGGCAGTGGTATGAAGACACACTGGAGAAGCTGTGCTTCCCATTTTATTATCTGCAGAAGAAGGGCTGGAAGAGGGAGCAGAGCAATGCTCAAAGCTGCACAGCTGAGGCACCAGCTCAGCAACTGGTTTGGCACGCAGACACAAAATTTGGTGGTGAAACAGCACTGGGCACCAGCCCAGACTCTGAACTGAAGTAATTTTGGTATATCCCCAGTGAGCTCTGAAAACATGCAGAATAGGCTGCACATTAAACCCTGACTCCAACACGAAGTGGTGACAGCTGCCATGAGAGGGGTGACAAGCACACGCTTATCCCTGCAGTTGCCAGATCCTGGGCTGTGCTGGCTTGTTTGTTGCCTGCACCTAGCGCTATGGGAATAAAGTTTGTGATGCATACACTTAAAAAGAATTCTTTTTACCAAGATGAAAAGCACCCTGAATGCTTTTGCTCAATTGTTAAATAACTTTCTTTACAAAACACTTTATCTTGCTAACAGTTTAGGGTTTTACAGGCCCTTAAGAAAAAAAAATAATAATAGTATTTCAAACTTCAAATGGGCCAGGTCTCTCTTTTTTGGCTACTTTAACTGATTTTCTATTTCAGATGGTGATTAACATCCAGGTCAGAGACATAAGCACACACAAAAACTTATCAGGCCATGGTATTTGAAGAACACCCTCATTCTTTTTCAACTTTTGTTTTAGTTTGCCAAAAAACATAAGTCAGCTTTTTCCCAAGGGAGAGTTGACAGACACAGAATTTCAACACACATACGATAGAGGTGAGGACAAACACACAAGCACAATGAAGCCACCACCCTGCAATGAAGTCACGGCAAGGAGGTGGAGAACAAAGTGCACTGCAGAGTTTCAAGAGGAAAAACAGCTGTTAAGTCTCTCACAGTCACTAGAGTAACCAGTTCTGCTCTTTGCCTGCAAGAATTAAAGCTCTAAAATAATTATATTTTCCTTCAAAAAGGGTATGTCAGAATACTGCAAGCTTCTGCTGACCCCAGAGGATGCAGAGGAACCATGCTGATCCATCATGGGGATGCCACTGTCCACCACTATCTATCTCCACATCTGTGCTTTCAAAGGTTAAAAAAAAAAATCTATCATGGCTTTGAGAAAGGATATTTTCCCCTTATCTCAGTCGAAGTAGTTGGAAATTTATACAATCCCTATACCTGTAGAGGCAAGGCAGAGATGGATCGTTTCTGGACTCCAAGTTTCTTTAGAGACTTGACAACTCTGACTACAAAGGACAATCTGTATTCTCCAAAACCTTCAGGATCTCAACTAGAGAAAGAGGTAACACAGAACGGGAAATTCCATCTTCTCCAAAAATTCTGCCGGAGCAAGCTTCAGAAAACAAACATTTTTAGACAAGATACGTTTTAAACCTCTGAATGGGAGAAGAAAGAGGTTGCAGGCATGTATTTGATTTAAATGATGAAATCCTACTCATGAAAATAAATAAGGTACACACAAAAGGTGGCCCAAATTATACTCCTGTTGTCCCATTAATCATATTTATTGCAAAAGTCTAATAATGTTATCTTTGGTCCCAGCTCCAGCAGCCCATAATTTAACATAAGCACCTTTTTTCAGCATGTGAATCGGGTACTAACACTGTCTCTTCCAACCTCTTTTGTGCTTCTAAATTAGAAAACCCAAATGTCGCTTTTCTTCAGATATAAAATGCAGTCAAGGTCACCGTAAAATAAAAGAGCAATTAACTTCACAAGCAAACTGTTGTACAGGAGTGAAATGCAGTACTTTAAGAAGTAGGTAAAACCTAAAAATATTCTTAAAAATTACGTCTCTCGTTCAGGTTAAAATGACAAACTGGCTCCAGAGATTCATGTCAAATCATGGAAAATATCCCACACCCCACAATTTGCTCGCTCTCTTTTATCACTGTGGGATAGTAAAGCCTGCTGCTCAATAGCTATGATACTGGAGAAACTGGCTGCCCCTCCCCCCCACCTCCAACCCGCTCCCCAGATGAGCCCAAAGCAGCTAAGAAACATTAGCACAGAATTTCTCGTTTTGTTTCCTCTATCAACGAAACGACAGAAGTTTGATGAATTCCCTGCATAAAATTTCACAAGAGATAGCAAGGACAATGGACCAGGACAGAGCTGCCCTATCTGAAAACACAAAGAGAGAGCTAACTTTAAGGGTTTGGAGTTGATAAGAGTATTAAAACACAAAATTATCTTGGCTCTAACCCTTCTCTAGAATCAGCCAAGATTTTATAACTCGGTAAAATTAAATGCATTATCAACACACAACTGCCTGCACAACCCAGCAAAGATAAATTATCTCATTACTGCCATAGAAATCAGATGAGGCGTGCATAGTAAGTGACATATTAAATGCAATTATAAAACCCTACTGAAGTGATGTTAGTGACCTGACACATGACAAAAAAAAAAAAAACCCGAGGCAATGCAGAATTATGGCTTCAAGATGTGCTAATATTATTCCCGCACAGTGTACACCAGATACAAAAATACTGCCTAGACTAAAGTAAAATCCAATAATCATAACAGCTGGAAAAATAGAAGAAGTGACTGACAGGTAAAGAAGGAAATACCTTGAAGAAGCGTTACTTGCTGATGCTGTGATCCACAATTGCCCTAATGTGAAGGGGCCAGCAAAGCCACTTTCCCAATGTCACCTGCCTCCACTCCCCAGCATACAAAAATAAAATAAAATAAAATAAATCATACTCAGTGTGAATTCTCTAATTTAACACCGCAAAAACAAAGAGCAAGGTAACAACACGGCCAAAAGACCTTGGGGAGGCCCCCACTGCCATGACTTGTCAGCAGTACAGTTGACCTGAGCCCCTCCTGACCAGCACTTGTCAGAAGGGTGCCAGAAGCCCCAGTGCTACCATCAGTATCAGTTTCTCTCTGTTCTGTTGTGAAGTTTTTCTTAAAATCTAACCTACATTTTCACTGCTGCAGTGCACTGCTATTTCTCTTGTTCACAACACAGATTACAGGTCACTCCCTTCTCTCCAGCAGACTTTTGCACCTGTCAGGGTCACACAGTCTAGCAAAGAGACCCCGTAACAGCTTGGATTGTTTCACCTTCTTGTCCTACATCATGTTTTCTAAATTCCTCCTCATTCCTGTTGTTAACCTCTGCCTCCTCCTGTATCTTTCTTGAAGTCCTGTGACCCAAAGCAGGCACACAAATATTCTTGCTCAGTCTTTACTGGTAGCAGGCAGCTCTAAAGGATTAATTCATGCATCCTGTGCACACGACTAAAATAATCTTGCAGTGGTCACTGGTAACTTGCGTCTAGCTCCTAACACTTTCTAACTTTCAGAGTACAGGAGACATGACTTAGGAACTGTCTCCTGCTTGGGCAGCCAATTTCCCTCTCGCTCATCCCACAGAGCTGCTTTCCTATCTGGCTCACTCCACTTTCTTAGAGACCCTTTCTTTAGCAGCACCACAAGGAGACGGGCTGGTGAACCATGCAAAGCACTCTGTCCTGCAGAGTGTACAAGTCATGGATACAGTGACTTAACCTTAGTGCACTGGACCACTAAGAGCAGCTTTATTTTATGTTAGTACTATATACTTGACCCGAGGCACAACTGGGAGTATGCAATCCACCACCGGTAACTGGTCTCCAACTCAATGCTCAGCAAGCACACAGCTGGGAGACAAATGCACAGCCCCAAGCCTGCTGTGGAGTCGGCGTGAAATAACCCAGCCACACCCCCACAACATTCACCCAGGACATGGTGATGCTTGCTGACAGACCCTCAGTAACTGGCTTATTGTTTTTAAGCTATACCAGCATCGCTAAGATTTGCTCTTAGATTCATTATGCACTCCCTACCCTCTACATAGCAAGTAGTCAAGGACATCCAGCTGTTTCAAATCTTAAGTCGCTATTATCATCATTCAAATTACCATCTTACATCTATTTATATCCATAAATATCTTTCTGCCTTCCTCTTACAAGTGAAGCATGCAGTGCTTCAGTCTCCTTCCGCAACAGGAGGAGTGTCCCTCATTCTGGTCTAAGCAAAGCAGTTGTCTGCTCTACCTGGTACCTGCAGATAGACAGGCATTTGTGAAACGTTTTATTAGGGCGAAATCTTAAAAGCAGTAAGAAACCCATTCAGTCTGATAAAAACTAAAGGTCAATCAACACACACTTGCCCCTGATTCAAACCCACAGCTTTCCATGCTCCTTGAGAGTACTCTGTCGACGGCCTTCTTTTATACAGATGGAGAAAAGAAAGAAAAGAGGCTGTCATCATCTGCAGGAGGTAGAGGTCTGAAGTAAGCTCAGGCATCGACACAACACATCTTCCACCCCTCCTTGATCTGGGTCATTGAAATAGAAGGGTGGATAATGTGTGGGGGAAAAACTTGTACTCCTACCTGCATTGATAGCAAAGGAGAAACACAAACTCGCATGTTCTAAACGCCAGTGTCAGAGGATCCAAGGTTTTTGTTCACTTACTGGAATGAGTCAGCTTGAGATGCTTTCCTTCCTTTTAATGCAGCTTTCAACTGTCATAAGCATCTTTGTGAGTGGCACCAGTAGGTGTTAGATGTGGAAACAACCATGCCAGAAAAGAGCGCAATGACTTTGAGCACACTGCTTTGTTCTGTAATAAAATAAGCTGCACTGTTCACAAAGAATTACTCTTTATCAATTGCTTTACTCAACAAGACAGGCCAATACAATTTCTGTTCTTTTTCTTCCTCCATACAGCTTGCTTTCATTCCTCTTGGAGGTTAGGAAACAAATTACAAACTGACTGGGGTTTGAGACTCCCATCATAGAGAGGAGGCAATGTTGCTTCACTGTAGGCATGTTGCTGGGACACAGCTCTTCATTTTAATACATTTACTGTAACCATAAAATTAATTACTTCAGTATTTCCATTTACTAGTGCCACCAATACAGATACTTTTATTTAAGTGTATGCTAATGTGTGAAAATAAAGTAAAAAAAAATAATTTGCATGCTCAATTCTGTTTGTGAGCAGTGGCAATATCCTTGGGTTTTAGCTTTTGAAGGTTACAAAGTTTAACTGGATCTACTTGGTGATCTACTTAAGTTATCCAGCAGGGATATTTTGAATCATTCCTTAATGTCCCTTGTGCTGCCCAAGACACAAGTCAATGAAATAAAGATAAGGATTTGTTACTGGCAGGAATCAGTTATTTCTGCTGGGAAAAAAGACTGATTTGTGATGAGAATTAGAATGAAGTGACGGGTAAGATATTGTAAGGTCAGAAACTTCTAAGAAAGTTAACACTCGACTCGGAAAAGTTTAAACACAGCCTTCATACTTTTACATGAGAGACCACCACATCATACTGCAGGAAATGGGAACCACAGGGACACAGCCACCTACCAAGGGCAGAGCTAAGAATGATGTCATGGCCCTGTCCCTTCAGCAGGGACCCTCCCAGGCGAGTGGTGTGCAGTGGAGATGTGCCTCCTCCATGGTGCCATCCTGACCCCACAGCACTGGGAAGGCAGCCAGAGCTCAGCTGAACCCTAGCTTTGTCCTCAAGAGAGGTTCAGCTGCAAGGAAAGTACAAAGAACAGTGCTTGAGATGATGGCAGGCCATTATGCTTCTTCCACAGCAACCAGAACTTACAGCTTGAGATAATCTGCAAGAGGGGCTGGTGATTGCTTCAATTTCCACCCCCTGCATCTTGCCCTGAGCAGCTTTCAAAAACCACTTCTATCCACAGAGAGGGGTAATCGGAGGCCACTAGCTCTCAAGGGCTGCAAAAGCACAAGCTCTGGGAGCCACACTGCATGTGTTCTTGATCTGCCTAGCATCCCCTCACCTCCCCCAGGTGGAAGAAAGCAGGCCTGCACCTTCCATGCACGGACAGCTGCACTCAGCTCTGCACCACATCCCTGCACACGCTTCACACCAGAATGGTCACAGGCTTTAAGTCCTTAATCTCTGAAGTTTAATCAAACAATCTGCAATAGGTCGACTTTCAGAGGGGAACTAAAGGCGATTCCTTAATTAGATTCAAGAACTGCAACACTTGAAGTTAAATCATGCTTAGAAACATGGAAATTGAAAAATGATAACTAATGGGATTTACAGATGATTTCCTTTAAAAGTCAAAAATTATTATTGCACACATGCACCCTAAGGACCTTTCTGTAGGTGTTAAAAATATCCCACTTAACAGCAGACAATGAGAATATATCCACTTATACGGAAAGATGAACAACAAAGCCTCTGCCAAGACATCTTTAATAAAAATAAAGTTCCCCAATTATAGACTAGAGCCTGCAATCCCTTTCACCTCCTCCTCCACTTACACCTCTGTAGTACTTCTGCAACCAAACCTGCTGTCAAGGCCAGGCAATGTGCAGCCACACGCCCTTGCCCCAACCTCTGTGACACTGATGTGGCCAGCTGGAAGAGAAGACATCAGGTCTGAGCTCAGGGGCAGGGATGTGGAACACTCACACTCTCAAGTATTTGTTCCATCGTGCAGTAGCATACAACTACTTCAGTGCAAATTTAGTATCATTTAAAAGATAAAGGATCTTAACACAAATTAGAAGAGAGTCAGGTAGAAAATTTTGGGCTAATCCTCAAGTTGTGAATTTCTCGAATACTAGCGATGCGCAGAAATTACTGTTTGCAGCTTAACACTACACTACAATGGGTAATTCACAGAATTTTCAGAAAAATAAGCGCTCAAACACTTACCTTTCCATGCAGTATCTTTTGTGTGTATGCATGTTATGTGGACTCACTTTGCAAAGCTTTGTGTGCTGTGTGTTTCTTTGCTTACTCATCACTGCAAGATATTACTCCTTTCCTAACTCTGGTCTGTAGGTCACTTCAAGGGCTAAACTACACGAGAAAACCGAAGTACCAACATCAGCATCTCTAACAGTGCCAGAACCCGCCAACACACCTCTTGTTCCACTGAAGAGCTCATCCTTCTGTGAGCCTAACATAGAAACTGCCATGGATGTGATCAAAATTGGGCAGAAATCCTGCAATGAAGCATTGCTTCCCACATCAATGACTGGAATGACTTTTTTTTTTTTTAAACATCTGAACACAGAGTCTTAGAGGGGACTCTAAAGAGTTCTAAAGGCAAATATTGTTAATGAATTCTCAAAAGGAAATTTAAAATATTTACCATGTATTGTCTTGCTCAATAAAACAATTAGCAATACATTCGAAAGGAGAGAGAATTCTATTTTAAATCAACAGCCTAAAATGAAAACAAGGAATATCTTTTATGACCCGGATATGGCATAGCATGGCACAAAATAATATACTGGGACAAGACAGAAATGGCTACTGCTTTTTACACAGATTGTGTTAAGAAGTGCTGGACAGAACTGGTAAAGATGGAATAAAAGATTGCAACTTAGCATCTTTTACCTAACAACGTGCAATTCTTCCACTTTATAGAATCACAGAATCTGTAAGAGTTGGAAGGGACCTTGAAAGGTCATCTAGTCCAACACCCCTGCAATGAACAGGGACATCTACAGCTTCATCAGTTGCCAGGGCCTGATGCAGCTTTGCCTGACGGTCTTCAAGGACAGGACACCTACCATGTCCTTTGGGCAACCTGTTCCAGCACCTCACCACCTTCACTGTAGAAGACTTTGTCCTTGTATCTAACCTAAATTTCCCCTCTTTAAGCTTGAAACCATTTTCCCTTGATCTGTCACTACAGACCCTATTAAGAAGCCTATCCTCTTCTTTCCTGCAGCTCCTCTTCAGGTACTGGAAGGTCACTCTCAGGTCACCTCACACCCTTTTCCTCTCCAGGCTGAACAGCCCCAGCTCTCTCAGCCTGTTCTCATAGGAGAGAAACTGACACAAGTTGCAGAAAAGATGATTTAAATTAGACATAAGGAAAAACTTTTTCTCTGAGAATGGTCAGGCACTGGAATGGCCTGCCCAGGGAGGTGGTGGAGTCGCCGTCCCTGGCAGTGTTCAAGAGGCATCTGGCTGAGGAGCTACGAGAGATGGTTTAGTGGCTTGTGGTAGCAATGGCGATAGGAGGACAGTTGGACTAGATGGTCTTGTAGGTCCTTTCCAACCTTATGATTCTATGAGAGGTGTTCCATCCCTGGGACCATTTTTGTGGCTCTCCTCTGGACATGCTCCAACAGCTCTATGTCTCTCCTGTACTGAGGACTCCACATCTGGACACAGAACTCCAGGTAAGGCCTCACCAGTGCAGAATAGAGGGGCAGGATCACCTCCCTCACCCTGCTGGCCATGCTTCTTTTGCTAGAGGCCAAAAGCCATCAGTGTGCAGCAGCTGCCTGTGCACCATGGGGATTACTGCTCTTAGAGAAGACAGGTGTCCCCTGCCCCAAAACCACTGGCTGCCTTGTCAGGCAAACCAAAGACTGCTCATCTCAGTCAGTTCTTGGATCTGCAGCTTCCTTGGAGCATGACAGGCTAGAAGCAGCCATCACAGCTATCCCACATCTGCAGCAGATGGTGATATCCAAACTCTCCCACTGCTCTCCAGCAGCCACCTTCTTCCAGCACAGCTCCCTCTCGGAAATAAGAAGTTTGACATTGCAGCACCAGAACAAACGCAGCTGCAGTCTGTTGGGCAGGTAAGGTCAAGTGTTTCCCCAGCTCCCTGCTTCTGGTCAAACACAAGCAGAAAAATCAGCTGTCCAGGAGCCACAAAGTAACAGTTTTGCTTTCACATGACTGCACCGAACATTAGGAAAACCTCTTGGTTGACTAGGTAAGACTATACGAAGGCTCAGGAGAAGAGATTGTTGGGTAGTTACAACATAGGTAATAACCAGACACTGCATTGCATTCAGAGCGCAGTGTCATTTACAAACTGATTTTTACGCCAACGCCATTTCAGTCCCAGTAAGAACACTGCTATATCTACCTGACTTAAGCTAACCAATTCACTCTCCTGAAAACTCAGCCTGCTCTGCAGCAAGGACTCTGGGTACCCTCACTTCATTCATAGTCTCATAGGCACGTCTCTATCAATATTTGTTGTTTACGCCAAGTTATGTCTTTAGCATTAGAAACTTTCTAGCTCTGCCAGACTCCAGCGTACAATGTAAACTCAGGAGTTCATTCTACAATTAATGAATTACAAACAACTTTTAGTGACGTGAAACATCCTGGCTACACCATATGAAGATGATCAGAGTACAAGCCTTATTCCCTATTTTACTAATCTACTGGACACAAGTATTGTCAGCATCGTCAGCAGCCTGTCCGCAGCATTCTGATTGATAATATAGCATGCATTTTCTATTTTATAACATTTTCTAAGCCAAGCTACATGTTCACTTTTGGCAGCATATGCATGCTGCTTTTCTTATTTAAAAAAAAAAAGAATTTATGAACATACAATCAGTGACCAATAGGCCATGGTTTCACAGGTTACACTGATGGAAGACTTGCTTTCTTTTGTTTTTGACTGAAGTGCCCTGGACACTACTCAGAATCTTACTCCATTCCGCTGTTTTTATGTCTGAAGTGCAAGTTTCTTTGAATGTGCATATTAAGTCATTGAACTCCTGCACTAATACAAAATCACAGAAGGTATGGATTTGTCAACCACCAGTCTAATTCCCCTCTAATATCCTTCAAATGAAGCACTTTCAGATTAAAAGCATCTATTGAACCATTAGCATACCTTGTAACTAACATCTGCTTTAATTCAGCAGCAAAGATATGGGACACAAAAGCAGAGGTAACCTGCAGCTCTCACAAACAAATAAGGTGAAACGTACAAGCCAGGCAAGCTTCACAGATCTTCAATATGGGAGACAAATAAGACTTTAAATGTGTCTGAGGCCAACCTCAGATTTTGAGGAAGCCCTAAGAACATGGTGGGAGTAACTATGCTCCTCACTAAATAGTTACCTGATTTCTATTAAATCCAAGACTCGACTCTCAAACAGATGCTAATACAAGGGCCGGGAGCCTCCACAAAAGCAGGAAAACCTGTGTATCCCGACCCCGTATCCACAAGTAGATGTCTCTAAGGGTTTCTCAAGCAGTTCCTCAAGGTGCATCAACCTACCCTCATAAGCAGCTGCAGAATATCACTTGAGCTTAAATAAGGTCGTCCTAAGCATGAGGGACATTCCTCCCAACAGGCTATGGAAGAACAAGTATCAGTGCTGAGGACAAGAATCCAGCAAGTTTATGGGGTCAGACCACTCTTCAGATTGACAGCATAGGCACACAGTACCAGCCCAGATCACTGCAGCACCGAGCTCTGAACAGAAACACAGCAATAGCATACATTACCTTATCAACTCTATCAAGCGCAATGCTGAAAACAGCTCGCTATAAACAAGTTCTGTTACTGGACAGAGTTATGCAAATGATGTGGTCTTTTAGGTCTTATGACAAAAGACTGCATCCTTCATGTGGCCATGGTGAGGGCTATAATTAATTATGTTAATTGCTGAAATCACTCTCTTGTTTCAGATACCCATAGTGCATGACTCATGCCATTAGCAGGAAGTAGCAGGGCTGTGCAGCAGGAGGAAGGTTGATTAAGTCTCAGGGTAAGAGGAAGAAGGGCCATGGGGATGACTCAACCATGAGGCTCTCCCACATCAAAGGAAAGGCATGTTTTTATACATACTGACAGGAAAATGAAGTTCCAGCACTCACCAAACACCTAAAATCTTTATTATCTCAAACAGCTAAAACAGCTAAAAATTAAGTTTTTAAAATCTTTGTTTTTGCTTCCATAGTCTGGCAGTACAGAACAGAGCAACATTTCTGGAAGGCTGCAGATGCAAGATGAGCCACGTGTGGACAACCTGATACTTTTCCTCAGAAAATGTAGAAATTGTATGAAATACAGCCCTACTTTCTCCAGAGAGCAGTAACCAACCATTCAAATCACTGAAGAGAATGATCTGCAATTTTCATCTAGTTAAAGAATGCAGTGTGTTTTTGAAACATATGCACCTAACTGTGGCTTTCCATGAGTATAATTAATTTCTAAAGTAGCTAACAAAAGAAAATCTGTTCTAAAACAAACAAACAAAAGGATCTAAAGCTGAGCAAGCATAGAGAGAACAAAGCACAAAAGCAGCTCCAACACTTATGGCAACCCACACATACAGAATCTGTAAGATGAGTTTCTTGCTAGGAAATGCATTTATATGGATCATTATCTTCACATGATACCTATGCATTTGAGTAGCATTCAAGTGACCACACTATGCACAGCTCCGTAAACCACTTGCATACGCGTGCACGTGGCTTAAGAATCCTGAAATTATGTAAACAAGATGGGGAAATCGGGGCTTCCTGTCTGGGGAGAGAAAGAATAGAAGAGAGCATATGCAGAGAGCTGGGCCCTTCCCATCTATTGTTTTATATAAAAAGCAAGACTTGCAGACGAAGTTAAAAATATCATTTTGGCTTAATAGAAGACAGATGCAGAAAACATCAACCCTGCCAGTATGCAGAAGATTTCATAACCACCTTCGCTGTGCTGCTTGGTTGATACAGGAGGAAGCTGGGAGAAGGCAATATGAAGAAAACAATGAAAAGACTTTCGCGTAGGTGTGGGAAGTGGGAGATGGATGTGCAAGCAAATTGCTTTGAAGAACTGGCTGGATGAAACAGGAATTCGCACAAGCTCAGTGGAGCTGCAAAAGCTTAGGAACCACAGCAGTTCCCTAAAGGGAAGACAACCGCCTCTACTGAAAGTCACCCAGACGCACCCCATGCAGCTCCCCAATTTTTGCTGAGACATAGCATGGCTGCACTCACCACTACCAGGTCCAAGCCTCCAGGGCCATCTGGTCGCTGCCACCATCTCATCCTCCTGGCCCAGCCCTTATCTCAGCTGACAGCCTGAGGGACAGGCCTGTGAACACCAGCTCTTGGTGTCACGTCTGGGTGGGCACCACATAATCTCAGAGAATCCTGAGGCAGTACCCAGGCACTGTGTTACAGTTGTAGAGGGGTACTTTGCAAATGTTAGGTAAGAATCCTGGAATGAGATCCCAAAAGCACTCATGGATGCTACATTACCAGCTTCTGCCTCTCCAGTATTTTTAAATTCTATTTAACAGAAGCTCTTTTGACAGGCTCCTTGTGCCCACACGACCACCTGCTCAGCACACAGCCAAGGATGGGGACAGACCCTACCCTATCACAGGGAACTGGTTTCTGCTCCCTGCAGATAAGGAAGCACACTACACAGTAATATCCTTTTACGATACTGCATAAAGCCTTAATTACAACCTCATGCTTCCACAACAAATGCATCACATGTTTAATGCATGCACAAATGTCAGCTCTCAACATTTTTTGATGTGGCGGAGTTTGTAATCGAGGGTTTGTGTTATTCAGCAAATGAAGTAATAGGGCATAGCCACAGAACCCAACCCTGTAGCTATTTCCTAAAGGACAAATCAACCAGCTATGTGAAGATGATCATCTGCATGGCCAGAGGTCTTGCAGAGCTACAGCAGGAACTGAAAACCCATTGTGAGCTCTTGTCAATGGATAGAGCCAGAGAAGCACTTCATTTGGTGAACACCTGGTAACCGTTCCAGTCCAGGTAATCAGTAACTCACTTGCTTCTCCATCTGTTCTGCCTCTCTTCTTTTTTACAGATACTAAAAACAACAAACAAAACCCCACACTTAAGCAGGACCCTTGGTGGTAGCCCCTGAAGCCAAGATTTTTATTTTTATTTTTTTTAAGTTGGATAACAGAGACGTGCAGTATGGGTCTTACAGCCACTTAGCCAACAGCAGCCTTTCATTAACCATGGAACCAAGAACTCAAGAAATTTCTTTAGAATTCACAAGAGCCTTCAGCTTATTTGGTGGTCAGTTCAAGTGCACTTCTCTCAGACAACCCTACAAGTGAACTTAACTGTTTTTGCTAGGAATACACAGAAATAAAGCTGCATGTAAAATCACTTTTAGGTTTACTTAGTTTAAAACAGATGAACATCTTTTACTTCAAGTGATGAAAAAACAACACACCTACCTATAAACACAACTGAAAAAAGGCTCCTAAGGCACTACAGTGTTCAACCATGTTAAAACCCTTCTGGCTTTGGTTCATCTCACAGCGCATTACATTCCATCAACTTCAGAACAGCAAACAACTTTTCAGGCATTAGCAGATAATATCCATCAGATGCAACTGCATTCCTAGCTTTTCAGCAAGTTGCTTTTACTGAGCTGAAAGGAAAACTGGATTCACCAAAACAAAGGTAATCCAAGCTGCTGTAAACACATACAACAGTCTCTCAATTTTGAGTCTCCGGAGAAAATACTCTTCCTTTAGAATATGAACTAAATTCACTGACTCGGTAAGAAAAAAACCCAAATCAAGAAAGATGCAAGGAGTAGGTTATTTGCTCTTTTCCACCTGAACATAACCATTGAACGGTTTTTAAATAACAAAGCTGCCACAGTAAGCACTATTCTAGACGATCACACAACAATAATGAGTAGACTCCACATCACACAAAGGTCGGCTAAATGCAACTACTGCTCTTGGGTAATTAGCCCCAGAGCTGCAACATCTTAGAGTGAACTTGCGGCATCACTGCACTGGCGTGCAACAAGATATCCTGCCCTTGGTTAATCATCATGTGACTTCATCCTGTCACACCCACAGCATTAAGGATGAGGATGTTCTAGAACATTTATACAGAAAATATTAAATTAAGAATACAACACTCTGTCTGCCTCACAACCACTGCTTACAGCAGAGGAGAAGTCAAATTCAGAATTAAAGGCTGTAAGAGACATAAAGCTCAAAAAAATGCTCCATTTTCAAAATCAAGTAATTTGATTACACAAAATCTATTCAATTCCACCTACAGATTTTACCTTATATAATAGTGAAAACAAACAGAAATCTGATTCTCATGACAGGCTTATCACAGGTTTAATTTCAAAAAATCTACTGGAAAAGAAATACAAAAGGAATACACAAGGAATAAATAGTGTTTAAGCATTTTTGCGTAAAATGTATCAAGCAAAAAATATTGAAGATCTGGATTCAAAGCTATGCTGTCACACACAATTCGGTACACTGGAAGAAGCTGGGCAAATGCACATTCAATACAGAAAGCTGCATTCCTGCATTACTTAGATGATGCAGCATAAAAACCCAATCAAGCAAATGAAAATGTGAAGCAGAAGGGGAACACAGGTCAATGTAATTAGGTTCTTACCCAGGCTGTGGTCTTGTCAACTTACAGCATACGTTACCATAGAATTTAGCAGCCAGCTGATCAAGGTTCCATTGCCCAAGGAACACCCTGAGAAAATACAAGCTTGTATCTCAACAGTCTACAAAGCTAAAAGATAAGACTCAGCAGGTAAAGACAACAGAACTGTGAGCAGCAGATATGGCTATCTATAGTCAGTCAGAGAGACAATGACAGTATTCCACCTGCTTTTAGCTACAATCCATACTGCAGCTCTACACAGCAAATCAGAAACTGCACTAATCTTTCAGTAAGTGGTACCTCAACCACAATAATCTGCCAAGATGAGAAGTTAGTCAAACCACTGTTAGATTTACTCTGCATCTAGCTTCTCTTGTGTTAATACAGATGAAAAACGATAGTAGTAAAAAAAAAAAGATCAAGACTGTTCTGAAAACTAAGCCACTTTCCCCTCAATAAAAAATTGCCTGGAACCACTGGTCATTGATTAGGGGAATTTTGTCCCTAGTTGGATGCAGGAGCATTTGTTTATATTTAGTGTTAAGGTATATTCTACTAGGCACAACATTTAGAGAATACCTGAACTTTTCTTAATAGAACCTTGGAATTTTTAGCTACTGAATTTTTGTTTTGGTGATGATAGTTTTGGCTACTGTAAATTATATAGAAGCTACTTTCTACTGATAGCTGATAGGACAAGCAAACAGTTGAAAATCACTAAGAATATTACTTTTCCAAAAAGAGAAAATATTTCAAATGCTTATATAAGTAGTAATGTCTTACACTTGAAGAAGCACAAGCACCTCCCCTTTCAAGATGTTTTGAAACTAGCTGAAAGACAGACTGCAATACTTTGCTCAAGATCTATGCCCCACATGTCTATAGGACAGCTCAAACCCAGTGGTTCTTTGAGACTTCAGCACAAGAGCTTGTTCTAGCTTAGGATCCAGGCAGCTTGGTTATGTTCACATATCAGCTAGGGACCATATGGGACGTGCTGGATGTTTGCTGCGTCCCCATTCAATGTACAGTCATGGCACCAGTCTAAGCACTCTTACCACATTCAAGTTTAAATGAACCCCAGACAGAAGTTGAGGCTTCTGCCCAAGCAGCTTTGAAATGAAACCTGCTAGAATGTGAGCTCAAAAAAACAGATTTTCTCTCTCTTTTATACTAACACTACCTCCAAGATCTCATCCAGAGCCAAGCAAATGCTTGCATAACACTTTGCAGAGATGATCACTCTCTACATCTTGCCTGGACGTCATCAGGCTATAGAGGACCTGGGTCTAGAGAACAGTAAGCATCTAGAGAGGAGCTGTTCTAAGCGCTTGAATCCATAATCCTTTGAAGGGATTACAATGTCTGGATTACATGTCTGCATATAGTCAGCATATGAAGCTTACCAACCATGCTCCTCCAAACAGGCTATGAGCATTATTCCACACAGACACGCAAAAAAGTAATGATCAACGTTCTTCCTAAAAACAAGGCAGTTCAGAAATGTCACTTCTGTTGTCACAGTTGATGTCACTGAAGTGTCACTTAGAGTTAATATTTGCCTAATCAAGTCAATTATAGAGTAATTAGGTATTTAAAAGGCTCTTGGATTTGACTTTTGATACGAAGAATCTACATATTCCTAGATGTTTTAGGAGTTTTAAATGGTTCAAAGTTCAACTCCAAGAGCAGGGAGCCTTCAACACACTTAGAAAAACAACTCTAGTGTTTAAGCAGAAAATGATGCATCACCTCGCTGGCTGGTATGGGGTATTAGTACAGATTGTTACAGAGATTCAGCAAGAGTTGAAAACCCAAGTGAGAACTTCTAACACTTCTACTGTGGAGCCACGGCCTTACAAAGGATTGGACCCTCCTCCATAACTTGGAAGGTAATTCACAAAGGCCAGTGGACAAATCAATGCAGACATATGAAAGGCTCAGCAGGCCTGGAGACCCAGCACATGACTCTGAGGTGGCCCTGCTCCCAGCCTGGGGGTACAGCCAGGATTGGCAAAGCTTGGCATAGTGGCCACAGGCCCCATTCAGCTAGTGCTGGAAGTGAGGTTTGCTTGAGAACTGATGTGCTGCTGCTCCAGAGCTGGAAAGTAGCTCAGAACTCCCACTCATCTGCTGCAGAAGCTAAGCTGGGCAGAAAGTTGTCTGTGACATCTATTTTCTTCTTTCTTCAGTACGAAGGCTAATGAAGAGTTTCACACACACATAATTGTCATGCACAGTAACTGAATCTGCCTATGTGGCATTCGTGGTCTAAAAACATAACGATACGTTGGTGTTCAAAGAAACGAGGAGTAAGGCATAAAATAAGCAGGAGGAAGGGTCAGCTACATTACTTCCTCAGGGAAGAAAGCTATACCTTTGAGATAATAGGTGCCCTTGAGGGAAGGTCAGAGTGAAGCAACTACAGCTTGTGTTTAACGAAACAGAATCTGCTAAATGCAAAGACAAGTTGGTACTGACTCATTTTCTCCTAACTCCTTCCACTCACAAGGTAGTAGAATCACCAAGAGGGAGCAAGATGAGGAACTCTTCCCAAAGCATCTCCCCCAGCCCTCCCAGCACAGGGCAGCCCTGCAGAGCCCGGTGCTCATCCCCTGGGCAGCGAAAGGCACTGCACCCTCACTGGTGAGAGGGGCATTCTCATCTCCCTTGCTCAGATCCAACTGCTTGCAACATGCTTGCCACTTTCAAACACCTCACAAGCACCAAGGAGGCATGACCAGTGGAGGGGAAAATATACCGCTTCAGCAAGAAGCAAAACCCGCTACCTTGGCAGGTTTTATTTTATTTAAAAAGGATTGGGGGTTCACAGTACCCACAGCAGTCCTTGGGGAGGCAAATAAATGGGTCATCCATGGATGAAGTGGACATGGGTATATAATACAGGTATTTATCACATGCACATTATAAGCTACGTGTGGTCTACAGTATAATTATTCAGTAGCTGTCCCCTATCTGGTACACAAATGCAGTCTCCTGTCTTTCCAGGCATACTCAATAAATAACAAATTTACACCTTTCTGTGACCCAAGTAAGCCTCTTCTGGATGGAAGATTCTGGGAGAAGCGATTCAAATTCCTGCACAGGAAAACTCAGAGGTACAGGAAGCACTGTCCCTGTGCACGTCTGGGACACGCACCCTGAATTCACACAAATTCCAGGACATCCTCACAGCCACTCTGAGCTTTTAATGAGAAGAATGAAGCCAGAGCCACAACCTCGAAAAGTACTGGCCTCTTTTTGGGACTGGTTGGCTAGAAATCAGTTGACACAAACTTCTATTTATGAAGAGTAAATACTGCATATACATTTCAGGATTTTTTCCCACCTGCCAATATTCAGCTGTGCCATATACAAAAAGAATTCCCCTTGATGCGGGTTCCCTCTTTCCAATTATAACTTGCCATGTTTTCCTGATTTCTCACTCTATATTTACTATCCTGCTTTGCTGAATACAGAGTTTCTCCCATTGCAATCAGTGTGGGTGGCCTGGAGCATAAGCTGCTCAGTTTCTGTCCCTCCCCTGATCTCCACACTAGAGGTGATCGCAGGCAGCTACAGCAAGGAGCCTGGTCAGACCTCCATAGCATCTCAAAAAAGCAGAACACTTGAAGGAAGAATGCTTTTGCTCTCAGAGAGTTCAAGAAACACACAAGCATGTTTTATTCCTGTTCAATCAGAGAAAGAAGTGCAACTTGCGGATTTCTAAGCTCTATGTGAGCCTGATACATTAGAATAAGATGTTCACTGAATCACTTTTCTTTAAAATTCATTTAGAAAGGAATTCAGTGGAGTTGGAAAAGCGAAGACTGCCACGCAGGAGTGCTACACTGCCCAAAGAACAGGGAAAAGGCACTCCTCACATTTTGCATGCATCTTCTGTCTAAAGATGTTAGACAAAAACGCCATTTTAAGAGAAATATTTGTATTCTTATGTTTTGTATAGTGCTCTATGCCAACCCACAAGAAATCCTAATTTGTGTGCAATCACAGTAAGGCTAACGTTTCAAAAAAATTAAAATTGCTAGACAAAATTACAGTGCTATATTTTCAGAAAAAAAAGTCAAATTGTGGCTCATCATATAAGACACTGCTACAGTACCCTTCTATTCTGCTCTCACAGACTCCTCACAAAGCCATTTCCATTTTACACAAGGGCTGAGCCAAAGTTCGGTAAAAAAGGAACCCTGTAATTGTCGTTCTTTATTTAGAAAGTGTTAAAGACACAAAAAATAGAAATAAGGAGTTTTTAGGGAATACCAGAGAGGAACAATGCCTGCAGCTGATGCATTTTTTTTGTATGCATTTTACCTACAAAATATCCGCACACACACATGCCCTAAATAACCTGTGTACATTTTAACGAAGAATATCTGTAATCCCTCCAACATTTCATCTCTGCTTCAGCCATTAATGAGTTAAAGATGATAAATGCCATTAACAAAGGAAAGAGGATCTTTCCTTTGTTTCCCAAAGAATGCAGAAGCCCGACTTCTAGTCATGTTCATTCAA
The DNA here is from genome assembly GCA_030625065.1 of Alectoris magna. NCBI lineage: Eukaryota > Metazoa > Chordata > Aves > Galliformes > Phasianidae > Alectoris > Alectoris magna. The sequence goes on along the minus strand of CM060561.1, from coordinate 108,702,226 downwards.
GGAACTTTGGCAAATAAAAAAGAAATACGGTTTTATTTCTAATTTTGCTATTCTGCCTTAAATGTTTTGATGATCCGTAGGACAAGCACAAAGTCCTTAAAAATACAGTTTCCTACTACCCATCAGTGCGCATCTTTCCCCTTTTGGGAAAATAAGCAGAAAACATACACTAAGGACAGTCAGCACCACAAAACCCATACTGTTTTTCTTCATTCCACAGAGAAACTTACTGAGGAAGTATTTTATAATTTCAATCATAACCAGGAATTGGATATTAAAACACCAATTATTACACACCTGAACTGCAATTTGGATGTAAAATTTGCCATTGATAATCCAGGAGCTCAAGTAAGCTACAACGCCACAAACAAAAAAAACCCAAAACATTAAAACAAAGTGAAATCTCAAACCAAACAGTAGGTAACCTATAGAATATACACCCTACCACCTGTATTATGCTGGTTAACATTTAGGTCTCCCACTGATTCCAAAGGGGTTATTTCAGAGCCTGGAGAGAAGTAATGATTAAGCACCAACAGCAGCTGTAGCATCATGCGCTGCTTTCACGAGAAAAGGCTCAGTGTAACAGATTGGTACAAACACATAACAGCATCTACCAAGGCCATTATAAATTAGCAAAATACAAATGGAAAAACACTGATTTGAGTACCTGATTAAAAGCAGAGTTTTATTGCTCTTTTGAACCTGTCAGCTCCAAACCTTATTGACCTCTTCCACAATGACAGCAGCAAGTGTCCTGTATTTGGCAAACAACTGCCAGAAATAACAGCAAGTTTTCCCCAAGAACAATAGCTTTTCAGGAAATTATTTGCAAATTCAGCCGTATTAAAATAATAAACATTACTTAATTTAGATGTTTTGTAAACTGGACACATTTCCAGCCTGCTACATGTCAGTATTACGTAGAACTTCATAAAAAAAAAAAAATGCTATAACCAGCAATACATTAAAGACATCTATCTGCAAGTACAGTCTGGATCTCATTGAAAAACATATACGTAAACGTGCAGCATAACTCAACACAATATTAATTCTTGCCCCTCAAAATTTAATGTATACATTTTTATAATTTAATTTTTCACTTACATTTGTTTGGGCATTTAGAGAAAAATATTTCCTCGAAGAGTAACTCTTAGCAGTCCCTCTGCTCGTTACACGTGCCATGCAGCAGATGACCATCATGCACACAGCACCCCAGTGTGCCGCAGCTCCGGCAGCGGTTGTGGCATGTAGTGAAGCACCCGGCATACGGGTGCACATCCACGGGCGCAGCACCTCCGGACACAGGCAGCAGGATGTAATGCAGCAGAGCGTTTTTTAAAGTCAAAGGCAAATTCTATTCTCAGTCTTCCAATGAATTTGGGGAACATAAGGCCCGCCTGTCCTGCTCTGAAGGCTGCCTGCTGAAATTGCAGACCGGCTTACACAGCACTTCTGAACAACCTGCACATGCCCCGCTGCACCCAGCAGATCTGCCTATCTGCCAATAAAGACGCAGCCCCATTCTGTGGGTGTTACTGCAGGGACAATAGAAGAAATTGTATTTCCCTATACAATGCAGTAGCCCTCACAGTGCGAGACCTAACAGTCTAACAGCGCACAGTAATCGGCAGAAAAAGAGGAAGGGAAAACTACTAAACTACCATTTGTTCCTTCCTGAGCAGGCACATGACCTTCCTCTGCTCCTAAACTTTTCGGCATAGCACAGGGCTGCTGTAAGCAGCTGCAAAGGACCTGCAGGCAGCAGCAGGATTTGTCCCTCTCCCCACAACAAGCCCACAGCAGTACATACCTCCACATTTACATGCAGACGGCCAGACGACAGCGGCATACAAGCGCACACAAGGGCAGACAGCCACAGCCCCTGTTTGCTTTAAGGAAACCTTAAACCTTCACAGTTCAAGTCCTACATCATCATGCTGCTTTGATGAAGATTTTTTGCCACGCACTACAAGGAGCAATATATTAGCACTGCTTTGGAGACCAACAGGCAATGAGAAAATTACAATAGGATACAAGGCAGAAAAGAATAAAGCAATTCATGGCTGTTGGGAGGAAGAAACGCTTACCTTTTTCTTCTCCCTTCTACAAAGCCAAGCGAAGCTCCCACTCCCGCACCTAAGCTCACAAGTGGCACAGTGGCAGTGAGGGCTGTGCTGCAGGAGGGATGGAGGTGCTCGGAGCAGAACTGCTGCCAGAGGAAAGCGACGGGAGCCACAGCGACCCCCTCGACCCCAGCCGCTATCAAATCCGGGAAGATAGAGTGCACATCTGTTTTACGAGGCCTCCGGGGAGCACCAACTCCAGCTACTTACCCTGTCTGCATTATTAATAGATGTTAATGGCTCCATTATATCAAAAGAAGCCTCTTCCTCTTTATAATATGGAAATTCCAAGCTAAAGGAAAAACACAACAAAAAGCTTCATACTTGGAGGCAGCGAGCTGCTCCCCGGTCCCACCAACTGCAGAGCTGCTCTCCACCTCCCCCAGCCCCAACACACTGATTTGGTAGCCAAAAATCGATCTGAGGCAGTCAGCAACCGCAGTAAAGCAAACGGGCAGACAAAGGCTTCCTACCATAAGGCAATTCCTGAATGCATGATTTTCCTTTTAATCAGGTGCTGAAAGATTCCAGCTTGAGCATATATGCATTTTTAATATAAAGGATGCGCTGCAAAGATAGAATAAACACATACCATTCGTGTGTTCCTCGTGCTTGTAAATTCATGGCTTTATTTCTTCAGCAGAAGTTATCCGTCACCTCAAAAAGTATTATCTGGGCTGACTGGATGACAAAGTCTCCCTGTCAAGCCTTTGATTCAGTTGATGAATAAAGGACTTTGATCCCGAAGTATCCCTAGGCTGTGGTTCTGTTAATGCACAGAGCTCCTCCGGGCCCATCCATCCTCAAGGTAGGTGCAGCCATGCACCGAAGTGCCAAAGGACCTGCCACAGAGGACACTGACCTATTTTAATCTGATCCACGTGTAAATGCTACCAAGCTACCACTGGGCATGAAGCAAACCTAAGATGTATTTTTAACCCCTTAATCGCCCTGCACAAGGGATGAACAAGTTTGCAATGATAATGAATACATCCTCCAAGATAATACAAGAATGCTGCTTGCTTTAGCTCAGTTTCTTCTGCCAATGCTAAGAGCCATCACACTGAAGGGAGCAGAGCCCTCTCCTCCTTCTCTGTTTAGCGCTGCCTCCAGGTAATTCAGACAGGCGTTTCTAAAGCCCCCAAATGCCCCAGCAGACTCCATCCCATCTGCTATCTGACCCTAACAGGAAATCAAACACACACCCCTGCGGGGCGCAAAGCTGCAGACCACGAGCTCTCCTTCGGGGACGGCAGCACCCCACAATTAATTGCATGATGACGTTTTGGCATATTTGGGGGTGGGGAGCGCGAACGTGTCGAGCATCACCTTCTCACGCTGCAGATGCACGCCGCAGCTGCTCGCCGGCGCTCGGCGTGTGAATGAGAAGTGCCGCTAATTCTTCCAAGACAAATGCAAGCAATTGGCTTTGTTGCCACTCGCCTCTGCGGCTCTGGAGACCGCGCCACAGCCACGGCATCACAGGCACTGTATTAACTGAATCACAGGCAGCGCCAACGCCATCATCTTCATCTCTCTCACGCGCGCTCTAATTACTTATCCAGATCAAGCCCGACTGCTGGAAAATTAGCTCTCTCCAGGAGGTAACCGAGCTGAAAGGCTCTTTTTACCAAGAAATGATGGGCTGGCCTCTTAGCAGTACATCAGCCGGCACACAGCCATAAGAAATGTCACAAGATGTAAATTCGTGAGTGGGATTCTCTTCCCCCCAGAAGAAATACGACGTTCTTCAAAAGATACGAAAATACGCACATGTAGATACAGACACACCAAATAATAAAAAGCCAACTAAATTCCTGACCCTGAACTTGAAGAATTTACTTAGGAAGAGGAGTGCATTTTATGCGGATCTTCCTATACTCTGTAGGTTCGTTCCCACTTGATTCTCACAACCAAGTTGGTAGCATGCACTTACACACAGGTTTAGTTTCTTGCCATCAGCTGCATAGACCAAGTTTTGGTTCCAGTGCCTTGCTGGGGAAACTGCAGTCACACTATCAAACCAACTCGCAGCAGCAGAACAAAGCAGAGAGAGGACAATGCGTTTTTAAACTCAAAATGTTCCTTTAGCTTGTAGCAATCTAAAAAAAAAAAAGAAATAAACCTAAAAGCAACTTGACTTTATTTCTAAAAGAGCACTTAAAACTGCCAGACACAAGTAGCTTAGAAGGAGCAGCTTTCAAATTATTTTCTAATTAGCAAGACTGTCATTATGAGCTGATTTGCTGTACTGCACACATGTACAGATACACACATTTCTAACACACTTAATGTACTCTTTGAGCCAATTCCAGTCACATGCAAGGACAGCGTACATTTTAGCGCGACGGAGTTTTAACTTACGCAGCCATGTGAAGCACACAAAACATCGCCATCAGAACAATGCAGCAGTATGAAACATACACTGAACGTGATACTGATGAGCTCTGCAACCTAATGGTTTATTTTAGAAACGGAGGAGCAGACCACAGAATGAAAGCCCATGCTTACTGCATTTACGGCAGGTTTAGAACGCCAAACCTTCCCCATTCTCTTAATTGCACTGGGTGTTATGCATGCTAGGGATGGAGTGAGAAGAGTTGTCAGCCCACCTGACTGCAGAACAAAGAGCATTTTTTTCTTCCAGCATTTGTTACTGACGCTTGAGCCACACCCTTCAGTCCTCACTGAGCGCACTCCTTACACCCTCCTCCTTCCTGCTCGCAAGGAAAGACATTTTCTCCACTGAAATAAGATATTAGGGATTCTCATGCTCACGAATTGCTGCATTTGGGCGGCACTTTGAAACCCCCTCCTCATGCATGTAGAAGGAAGGGATGGGCTCCGGACCACACTGTGCTTGTCAGCATGGGGAGCCCTGTGCGGGGAAAAAGGAGCCCCCTGGGATGGGGCTCAGCCTCCAAGGGTGGCTTTACCCAACATGGGACACGAGGGTGGAGAGGAAGTGTGCCGAAGCAAACAAATCCCTAATGAAAAGGGGAAGCGCCACACCCTTGCATTGATGCTCTGAGCCACGCGCTCCCATCTCACCCCTGCAAAGCCCTGACATGGAAAGGCCACCTCTGTGCTGCTCTACACGGACCCTCCTGCCTCCCCCCTCACCCCCAGCCAGCAAGCACTGCAGGCCACAGCGCATCTGCCTCCCCACTCGCCCAGGAACAGAAACACAGCTGGAACACCTTGCAAGTTAGCTGCAGAACACCCCAAAGCACAGTTCTTTTGCACATTCATACAAATGAGGTATATTCCTGACCTGATCCATTTAGAAAGACATCAAGCAACACAAGACAAGATGCAGACAATGTGAGAACAGGTACCTGAGACACAACCCATCTCACTTCTGCCCATCAGAAGCATCCCCTGTGTCACTGTCATTTCCTGCTCACAGACATATGGAGGAAACCCAGCAAGGCCGCTCCCAGCAATCCCAATTGCCCTCACCAACCTCTTCACAAGGTGGTGGCACCAATGTATATCCCCCAGGCAAGCTGCAGGCATCCTGAAAGCCAACAGGGCAGCTCTTCAGTCCTACACTTCCTCAAGTACCGCAGCTGTACCTTTTGTCCCCAGTGCAGTTCAAGAACAGTGTTCTCCACTCCCCCCACCACCCCAAGCTTCAAGGCAGGTAGGGGTAGGGAATAGCTTTGACATCGCCAGGATTTCTTTCACAATACCAGCAATTCTATAGCCTCTGAGATTTGCTAAGGTTTTTATATTTCAGAAATGGTTTTGTTCTGCTGCTTCCTGGTATTTGATATGTTATGATCCAATATATGCTACAATCCGACAGCCACACACACCAACAAAGGTAAGCTGCTGTGCCCCTGAGCTACGCTGGGATGCTGCATCACACAGCACAGCAAAATCCTCTCATTGCCTCAGCACTGCACACCCAGAGAAACACAGCCCCCTTAAACTTCCATCATGCTATTCCCAAATAACCAACAAAGCATTAAACATAAGCAATAAGAAAATGCACACCAGCCAAGACGCAATAAGACTGCTGTCAAGTGTCATGATGATAATTCTGAGGCAGGGTGTAGGCAGAGATCCCTCCTGAAGCTTCCTGCAACTGGTGCCACCACTGCTTGTGGGGCATGGTCTCCCACAGACCCCTGCTCCAAAGGAGGCCTGCCCTGAAGGAAGCAAGGATCACAGTGAAAGAGTGAGATCCATACCTCTCCTGTGACATCCCAGACTGGGCATCCTGGGAAGGATGTCCGCTAAGAAACACACAAGCAGCTGATTACTCTTAAGCCAATGGGCTTTATACAGTTGTTTCCATGGTGCTGAAAATACACCTGAAGGAGAACTAGGCTTCCAGAAGGCTGCATGTTGTATGAGTAGACAGCAAGCCCCTGTGTTTTAACACAAGGACAGGATTAGGGTGCGCAGCAGGCACCTGACTGCTCATGACTCCTGCATGACGCTAACAGTGAGCCTGTGCAGTTCATCCACTGTGAGGTGACATTCCTCCCACCTTGCAGTGGCACCTGAAGGCATCAATGGCAGAAAAGCAGCAGACTAATGAAGTAAATTAAGCCACCAGGTCAGGACTCAATAGTTTCAAACTGGACTCACTTTACTTACTTTAAAGCCTGCCAGCCCTGCAAGCTATTTCTCAACCATACACAATGCTCCCATAGCTTTGTACGGAGCGCTGGACTGCCTCTGACAGTCAGAGACAGCAATGAGAAATGACAGCCTCCGTAATCCAGCAAGTGATGCCGTCCGGGGGCAAAAGCCAGAGGGTTGCAGAGCCTTCCTGCTCAGTGCAGTGCACAGGGAGCATCACTCACAGCCATAAACTGCATCCACCCTGCAGCTGCCCTGCTCCATGCAGTGCTACAGCCCCTTCTCAGGCAAAGGAACATAGTGCTTCCCTATCACCAGGTATCGCTTCCACTTCAGAGAAAAGCCCTTTCTTCCCCCAGCAGAATGGTGCACGTGAACCCACACGCAGGCTCCAGTACTGACACCTGGGGATCAACCCCTCTCTGAGAACATGACCCTTGGTCTGTGGATGAGCCTACATGGCTCTGAGGATCAGGAATTCAAAGCCACTTTAGCCTTACAAAGCAGGAGCATGTTTTGCATTTCTCCCTAAAAGACCACAAACACCAGACCTCAGAGCACTCCCATCAACAGCATCCCCACAGCCTTGCCTGGCTCTGAGCTGGGAGAGCAGTGCTGGAGGGAGGCTTGCATCTCTGTGCCCAAGGTCAGTTGTTGCACCAGGGACACCTCAGCAGTGTGGCTCCAGCAGGCTTCAGCCTCCTGATACCAGGACACAGGAGGATGGTTGACAGTGTATCAGGGCACCAGGGAGCTTCGCTCCAGCCCTGCACTCTCCTCTGCATTAACCCACATCAGATGCTAAGCCTTGCCTTCCTTCATGTGCTATCCTTTGGTGAGGAAGATTGAGAAACCTGACCTATTCAGAAGGTCAGGTAAGGGAAGGGAAAGTAGTTCTTCATCAATGGGGGTTGAAAAAGTCATTCCTCCCCCACCTCCCCTTCCTCATTCATGTTTTCCTCCCTTCTGCTTTAAGAAGGGAAATTCCAAGCTCGCACAAAACTGACAGCATACTGTTGAACTGCTAAGGACTCTCTGCTGCCTAGGTTGAACAGCACAAGCCCATAAAAGCAATTGCAATAGTTCAGTAGGATGTTTCATTTTGAAATAGATGGTTTTGCTGCATAAATATAAAAAAATAAAATAAAATAAAACGGGACTTCAGCTGAAGTAAGATTAAACCCAGGAACTCTATTGGTTTGTTAAAGCCAAACTGTTCTTCCAGCCAAACTCCAAATCAGAGCCGACTTATCTGTGAGACAAGCAATTAAAGAGAAGGAAGAACAGACGCCCAGCTGCTTTTCCCCACACAGCAAGACCAGCCGGGCAAACAAACCATCTTCACTATTTGCCTCAGGGCAGGACCCGGAGTCCATAAGCAGAGCGTTCATCTTGACATTAGCCTGGTGTAACATGCGCCGTATTTAAACAAAACCACACCAATCCCCCCGTGGCAGGGGGAGCGGGCCGTCCCTCCACCCCACACACACGCTGTGCTATGATTCTGCCACCTCCCATAAACGCTGCCATTCGTCTTCTCTTTAGGTGCATTGCAGGAATATTTCCATATAAGCCCTATTAGAATGAAAACAACAGTGTGACAAACAGCTTTGCAAATGGGTCTGCTGCTCAGACAAAGCACAGGCGCAGCACGCCGGTCTGCAGAAATACACTGTGCAATTCGCAGTGCTACTAGCTGATGTGAAACCCAGTACATTTAGTAGCCGCTTTATCTTCTCCATCGTGATATGACTTTCGTAAAGGCACAGCTGAAGAAGCGGAGCATGTGCTCTCCTCCTTCAGCAGTTCCCACAATCCCTTCCCTCCCTCCCCTCCAATTTACACTGATTACAGGTTTCAAAATCTTACAGATTCATTTTTAAGTTCTATTTAAAATGCTGATTTTTACTTGTTTCCTTTTCATCTAGATCAATACTGCGCAGATGATAAATATGTACCGTTCACTATCTATACTTCTTCATCTTACCGCTGAATATCCTAGAGCGAGCTGAGAAAAATCAGTTCCTGGATAGCACTTGTACTTCCCTCCGTAGCCAATTCCCCATTTAAATTTCTGAGTGGGCTCTGTTAGCGCAGACACCCATTGTAACGTTCAGATATTAAGCACAGCAGAAAGAAGCCGCCTCCCAAAACGTTCACCACTCATTTTAAAGTTGGTCTAATTTTATGATGACACTCCAGCGTAGGCATTATTCCTTGCAGAACACTGCCTCAGCGTTAGGACGTCACCACATCAGTTTCCTATTCAGCCTCCGAGAGATGCGAAGCCACCATTTTCTTTTCGATGCATGCAAATTAAATTCTGTTCGTCTCCGCTGAAAGTACGAACCACAGATTTCTGCACTTCGGTGGCGAAGCTGTCACTGAGCACCGAAAGCAAGTATTAATTTCTAGGGGAAACTCCTCAATCCTGTGTAAAGGAAGTAATCAAACATTTAATGGACAAGCAAGCTGACATGATTATTAGTTTTATTATTCACAGGATACCTTACAATGCTTAAGATTCCCCTCGCACTGATGATCTTCTCCGTCAGACTCCCACACAATGCAGTTTTTCAATAGGTGCGGGCTTCCTCGAGCCTTACAGAAGCTGCACATTTTATATCGCTGCAAATTTAGCGAAACAAATAGCTGCTCACACATCTGGGATTATTAGACTCGATTTTACATCCTAGAGCTTTAAGACAACAGCACCTCGTAAGCATTCAGCTTACGGAATGCGACAAATTCCTCCATTACCATGCAGTATTTTCAGTATTTAGAAAAGCCCAAACATTTTTCTAGCCAGAGCATTTAGCAGAGCTTTACCCCATTAAGTGAGGTTTTTAAACAATGTCCACATTTAACTCAGATAATGCACGGGGTTTGCTGCGATTCTCCAGCAATTCCAAGCATTTGGTAATACAGGAGACTTACTGCGCAGCTCAGGAATTTCTGTTTTCCAGCAACCCCGTGAAACTCACGAAGTTAATTCATCGCACTCACAGGCAAAGAAACCCGAAGAAGAAGCAGGGAAAGCAGCCCTTTGCTCAAGGCTTTAACAGTAATTTCACCAATAAGCTCCGGAGCTCCAGGCAGCCGTGCTGCGGCACAACACAGGCAGACGAGCTGTGGCTCCCCGGTACAGCACCCGGCCGGCAGAGCGCAGGGCAGTGATGCCTTCATTAACTTTGCTGCCTTTCGGAGGTCAGGCAGATGCCGGCCGCCAGACAACCACTTCGTTTCAGGCATTTTTATGAGACAAAAGGCACACAGTTAGCACTGCATTGTGCCCCACCCAGCTGACTCAGGACTGTCGTGGTTTCACTCCATCAAGCTGCAGGGCTGTATTACTGTCTCCTAATTAAGCATCCCCTCTAATACACGCGTGCATCTCAGAAACGTGCTCTTTTCCTCCTCCCTCCCAGAGAATACCTCGGCAAGCCAGATGAGAATGAAAATCGCATGAATGAAGGCACAGAACGGCGCTGACCTTTTCCTGCAATGACACCTCCCACCCCTCCCTCCCAAACTAGGAAACCTGTTCTCAACAAATGATGAATTACCAGCAGCAAAAATAACCCTCCTCCAAAGCACCCGCTCCTCCACACCCTAAAACAGGGATGCATACATTAGTTGTTTTTCTTGAGCGTATCTTCAGCAAGGATTTTCCTCCCTACCTTTGTCAAAGCACAGCCTGCTTCCATCTCTGTATGACATACTGCACATCGTGGTCAAAATAAATTAAGTGTTATTGTTTCCTCTCCCAGCACCACGCATATATACTGTGCCTTTGTGTAGCAGTGCCAATATGTGGAAAGCATGTTAAAAACTTCATGAAATCCAAGGTATCAAACTTTCATTAAACACATTAATTTAACTTTCTAATTCATAAGAGTGGCAAATTCCTCACGGAAAAAACATCGAGATTTGCTTGATTGCTATCTATTTGAATGATTTCAGGCAACATTATCTTGCATTTAATACCAAATACACCCTATCAGAAAACACCACAGACACCGACAAAGTGCAGACAGCATTTTCTGCTCTCAAAGCAATTTCAGGTAGTACCACACTCTCCTTGGACTCACTATGTAATCCAGTTTAACTGAAAACAAGAGACATAGCCCTCATTTCTCCTTCGAAAGGCAAGCTTAAGAGAAGCCAACAACGCCATGTTAGCACCAGTCCTACAGGGCATCGTTCAGCTGGATGCGCTGAAGGGAAGGTAACCAGACAGGCCTGGCCACCCCCGCCATCAATTCCTAAGCCCACCTGATGGGTTATCCATCAGTTTTCCCCTTTGCAGTGTCTTTTAAATTTGAGTTTGCATCTCCAGACATCGCCGCACATCTCTGCAGAACTCAAGTTTTCAGAACCATGGCTTGTTGTGCAGGCAGAGATGCAGGCACAGCGAGGAGTTCCTTGTTACACCAATACTCCATTGTGTGTATTTGAATCCCATTAACCCACAATGACTTAACCTGCAGTGCAACATGGCCAACCCTTCATAAACAGGCAGATGCTTCTCAACGGTAAGGTGGTCTGCATTCTTATTTCATGAACACCACCACTTCCCCACAAAACAAGTGATACATGTTACCATACCTTGGTTGTGCTCTGCGGTTTGCCCCCAGCAGCACAAAGGCCATCCCCGGGTACCTACCTGCCACATCCCAACGGCTCAAGTAAGGCCAACGCACCGCCACAAGTTAACGGAAATACATCTCACTTGTAGACATGAAATAATAGGGGCTGGTGATGTGAGCACTGGAAACGTGGGTGCATTCTTCGCTATTCTTTTACGGCACTAAGCACGGAGTCCTTCACATGCTACCCACCCCAGTGCCAAACACCTGCAATGTGCTGCAGTCCCGCTTTGTCGCATCCAACCCACCTACTTAAAGATGGACAGAAATCCTCCTGCTGAGATCCCCTCCCTGACCCCAAGGCACCACAGTAGGAGCTTGCCAGGTACTCACGCGTCGCAGTAAAACGCAGGAGGGGGTCAGACAGCGGCGGCCATCTTGGGACCTGCAACAGTGGGAGCAGAGGTGTTACGGTGGCCCTGCAAGCATCGCCATCAGGCACCAGTCCCACAACCATCCCCAATGTCACCTTGTTTTAACAGGGTGAGGCACATAATGAATCGGGAGGCGCCCGCTGAGCGTTTTAACATTAGAACCATCGAGAGGAAGGAGCTGAAGCAACACCTGCAATGCGCATCCATGAGTAACCACTCCCTTCATGCTAAAGCTTCAGGGGAAAAAAATGAAATAAGAAAGCTTTAAAGCAGGTATTTCACACCTTGGTGAGGTGCCTGGCTAGGAAGGAAGGCAGCATTCACAAAGCGACACTGGAAATCTAAGGGCTTCTCCAACACCCCATTTCTCCTCAAGCAGGAGGAGTTTCTGGTTTGTTAGAGAACTGCTGCACAGAGCTCATTAACAGCAGTGCTACACACGCATCTATTGCTGTACCACAGGAGGAAGGACTGTTGCAAGCAAGCATCCCCACCTCCGCTTTTTTTTTTTTTCCTCGACTTTCCAGCCGCGGGCTTTGCTCGGAAGCACCTCGATGAAGCAGCACAGCCCGACGCTGCCCGCTCCGCGATGGCTCCGGGCGCAGCACGTGCGGGGCTCTGCGTGGCACCTCCCGGGGCTGCCGCACCGCAGCCATCGCCGCAGGAGGTGGGCGCATGCCGCACGCCCACGGCCACGCCGCCGCGCTTCTGGAACCTTCCCGCGATGCAGCGCCCCGAGACGCGCCGTGCCCCGCGACGGATGGGGCTCTGCGGACAGCGCGGGCACCCCGCGGCCGTCAGAGCGGAGCGAGAGGTGGGCGAGCGGCGAGGCGCGCTCTGCTCCGCGCCTCGCAGGGCTGGGAGCGGCGGATGCGATGCTCGCTAAAGTTGGGGGATTATAACTTAAGAAATAATACTCAGAGAGGAGCCGCCGCGGACCCAGCGGCCGGGGCACCTCCGCAGCGTCCGCCCCGCCCGCAGCGCAGTGCGGCTGCCCCCCACCCCGAGCCCCCCCTTCCCCCCGCGGCACCTCCGCCACTTGCGGAAACTTTTCCCCCCAGCCCCAGCGCGCTGCTCACCGGACCCGGGGCGTGGTGGTGGTGGGGGAGCGAAGCGGGGCCGCCCGCAACCCCGCAACAGGTCCGCACCCCGCGGCGTAGGGGGGGGACCGCGCGCACTCACCCGGAGGGCCCCACTGCGGCTCGCCCACCTGCGGGGCCGGGCGCGGCTCGGCGACGAGCGGCGGCCTCCCCTACTGCAGGAGGCAGGCAGGGGCGGGGGCGGCGGGGCCGTATATACCGGGCACCCCCCGCCCCCGCGGGAGGGGAGGGGATGCGGAGGGGGGGGGCGGCGCGGTGCGGTGCGCGCGCACGGCGGTCAGGTGACGGGGCAGCGCTGCCACTGCGGAGCCGGGCGGGACCGACCCCCGGTTCCCCCCCTCCCTGCGCAAAATGGTGTCCGTAGGGCTGAGGCTGGGGGCAGGTGGGGCGGGAGGGAGCCGGGAGCATCCTCCCTCCCCCCCACCCCGTAGCTAAAAGCCGGCGAGGGGGGCTGCGGCGCGCACGCCCTGTGATGGAATGAGATGAATTAAAATATTGACCGGCCGTTATCTGTCTGCTCCTTAGGCTGCTGGAGCTCAGCGCCCGGAGGGGGTCGTGGGCCGTTGTGCCCCTCAGGCTCTGTGCTCCTCTTCTGGGACTGCTGCCCTTCTTGGGGGGAGGGCACACACTGCGGCCAGATCACCGCCTGCCCGCAGAAATCCGCGTGCTCGTGTGAGCCCCGAACTCCCATGTGGACGCTTTCAATCTTCATTCCGCGGCTGCAGCCTTTCTGCCCGTGTGCCGGCTGTCACACGGGTGCCTCAGGCTCGCGTTGGAGTGAGGCTTTCCCCCGACCTCGCAGGTTCCCCTTCCTGCTGCTCCCCAGAATCCCCAGGTCCCTGACCACGCTGCTCCCCAGAATCCTTGAAACTACAGTCCTGTAGCTTATTGCCATACCGAAGCTGGGTTTTTCCTGCTAGAAATTTCTCATGGGAGCACGTCTCCCTGACATGATCCACTTACTGCCTTTTCCTTGTCAAGTGGAGGCTTGTTTTCCAATAGAAATAAAAGCAAAGAGCTAATTCTGCAATCCTGAGGCAGGCAGCGCTCGCGCTGAAATCAAGGGGAGGCTTGTCTTGGCGCACAGATTGCAGGTTCGGCATCAAAATCGTTGTAATAAAACACTGTCACAGGAGCAGCGTCTCCCACTTTGAAAATAAACATCTCCGCTCCAGTTAGGTGTTTGTGCAGCAACAGGAGGCTATCGATTTGGGAGAGCGCTCGGAGGCATGGGCACTCCCAGCCCATGGTGCTACGGAGAGCAAGGTGTGCTGCTGGCAAAAGTGCAGAGGCAAACATCTGTCCACAGTGGGGACCCTGGGGCTGGTGGCCTTCAGAATGCTGGGGAATAAGGGCTGCATCCCCGCCATTGTTGACCTGGGGGATTCTTACAAGAGGGAGGACGGAATTTTTGGTAATTGTGGTAAAATGCAAACAAGTCTATGATACGGGGCAGAGAGTGTGTGCAGGAGAGAGGGGGCATGCACAAGCATGAGGCAGAGGAAGGTTTGTCACCTTGTTTACGTACATTTCCAGGATTTCTGTAGTCATGCAATCATCCCATTATACTCATGGCATAAGAATACTTGCAGTTTTTTTTGAACAAAAGCTTCCAAGCGGTTAAATGACATAAAACAGAAAATTGAGTCTTTAAACAGTGCTAGAAAGTGTTTCCAAAGAATCTGACTCTAATCCCAATAAATACCGAAGCTGTGAAAAACATAAGGAGTTGATTACTTTTGAGTTCTTGTAACTTATGGTACATAAGGAAGTACTCTTTGCCTGGCAGAGCTCGTTTTTAGGAGTTGAGTTGTTGACTTCAGTGGGAGAGGGTCTGAGCCACAACTGCCTTAATCCTATAGGAGACGGTGAAGTCCTTCCCACTGCGTCTGCCCTAAAAGTCTCCTTACAAGGCGTGGAAAGAGTTACAGGTGCTTTAATAAGTAATGGTCACACAGCACCAACCTTTTCAGCCCCTCACCAGAGAACATCTCTACCATAAAATTAGCTCAACTTGAGTCCGTGAACATTTTGTTTCCCCCAGGGGAATGTGAGCACGGTATTTCCTCAATTGCACAAACAAATTTTGACGTAAAGGAAGCTGAAACAACACATCACTCAGAGAAAATCTAAGGCGCTCAGCCTTTTAATCTGTTTAACATAAATAGCTGCCATAACTGCTGTGAATGGGGCAGTTCATCAGCAGCCCCAGGATGGAGGCTTGGAAGTCATGGTATGAAATCTATTCATCTTGCATCCCACATCCTGAAAAATGGCAATATACGTGTCTGGTGCTCTGAGATGTGCCGATAAGGCACAGCTCTGTTAGTGCCATTTATGTGGGGAGCAGCTCACTGATCAAGTGTCAAATATGGTTTAGGGGTATTTGGAGGGCACAAAACAAGTCACATGGTGCTGGCTCTGCACACCAGTGTCCATCTCCCAAGGGCTCAGGAGAAAAGGACCAAGGGGACCATGACTTCTTCCACCTGCTTTTCAACATTTGGTCTAAGTTTGGTCTAAGAACTTTCAACTTCTGGTCTAAAACACAGAGCTCTCCTCCAGCTTTCCCACGATGGTGCAGTGCTCACTATACGAAAGAGCCTTTGTAAGCTCCACAAAGCAAATCGCTCACTTAAACTAGGGCAGTGGGCAGCCTGCATGACACACAGCGGGGCTTGAGAGCTCCTGGTATCATAAAATGCAGTGCAAGCTGGCAATGTTTGCACCTAAATTGAGTGCTCTGAACAAACATTTTGGAATTGCTCATAAACAACAGGTTCCAGTAAAGATGTGAGTAATGCCATTAGTCATCACAATTGGACCTTTTGCATCGCCATGGACATTGGAGGCAAAGTTCCCATTGACTTCAGCAGGAATAGGTTGGGTTTCTGATAGATTTACTGCCCTTACCTCACGTGTTGAAAACTTCAGGGTCCATCAGAATACCATGTTGTGTGATTGTTCTCATATTAATAGTAGAAGAGAAAACCATCTTGGAACGCTAAGAAGCTGATGCGAGAGTGTTAATAAAAGAGTGCATTAAATGGTGATGCCTCTTTTGAAAGGAAATTCACAGGCATCTGGGGCCATTACCTTTCATATCCTGGCAATTGGGAAATTAACCTTTAGCCCTTCTCTGTTGACCTTCTCTTTTTTCTCTGTTTCTGTCATTCATTCTTGTTTCCTAATGACTGGAAAAGATAGATACATTTTGTGATTTATGCTTCCTTAGCTACACTCTGCCTCCTTCCCATACCTTCCCAAGTGCTGCAGTGCTTGTGTTTGCTCAGCTAGTGGTACAGTCGCAGCATCACCCAGATTTACTTCCACCTCATCCTTTTCAGTACCCCAAATTAACTGTTTACACTTCATTTATTTCAAATCCCATGCTATTTGAGTGGGCATGATGGTGATGGGTCGACAGTTCGACTAGGTGATCTTGGAGGTCTCTTTCAACCTTGGTGATTTTATGATTCAGTGATTTCATTGGGCCTTCCGAGGTATAAATCTGACACCCATCTTCTGCTGTCACCTGAGGAAGGTAAAGCCCTGGAGGTGCTGGAAGCAGTGGGTGGTCGCTGCTTTCAGGAGAGGTTGGACCCGCTGGATTTGCATGGGGTGATGGTACACAGGTAGGACACAGAGATAGAAAACCAGACACCAGGAGAAAGGCATCTGTAACAGCTGTGCCCAGTGGATGGGGACCATGTTCCCCTGCTGATCTCAAGGAGATCACCAGATCAGTGAGTTTCAAAGGATGTGAAAACACCACTGCTAACCACAGAAAAGGTGGCTATAAAGCCAGCAGACAGTGATCACCGCTCTTTTCAGGGCAATGACAATCGTTTACAAAATTCCTGACGTTCCACTAATAGGCAAAATTGGCTTTATCAGGACAAGACCCAGGAGAGCAAGAAGTGGCCTTTTATCCCGAAAAAAAACGGAAACTCTGCCTGAGCAAGGTCTGAGCTGCCTTTGCCTGCAGAGAAAGCGAAAGCCCTGAGTCATCACGCTGACTCGCAGGCTGCTGCCTGCAAACCAGGCACTGAATTCCCACCTATG
Organism: Alectoris magna; assembly: GCA_030625065.1. Taxonomy (NCBI): domain Eukaryota; kingdom Metazoa; phylum Chordata; class Aves; order Galliformes; family Phasianidae; genus Alectoris; species Alectoris magna. The sequence goes on along the minus strand of CM060561.1, from coordinate 108,685,316 downwards.
TTCGCTGCACATATTGCAGATGAAATGCTGCTGACACAGCTGTGTTTCACCACGTGCCAAAATGGGCGATTCTCCTACGGTTTTCCTTTCTGTGGGGACTTCCCCTCTCTGCCTTGGGTTGTGCCTGCGTGTGTGTTGTACAGCGAGAGCAAAGTCTGGCAGAGCTTGTCCTCTCGTTGTGTTCAGGGGGCAGTTGGTGACTTGCTTTTAGCCAAAATGTCCTTTTTTTTTTTTTTTTTTTTTTTTTTTTTTTAAGATATTTTCCCCACAGAAGCTGAAGATGGGTTGAGTTCCAGGTCTCATCCTCTCATGAGGTGTGTCTGGGCCACTCCAAAGCACTGCTGGGTGCTCCCAGGACCCTTGTTCCAGTCACACCAAACCCCTCAGCATCTCTGCAGCCACCCACACAGCTTTGTTCTGCTCTGGCCTTTTCTTTTCTTCTCCGGCCATCCCTCCTCAGGTCACAGCCACACACATGCAGGGCAATGCTTGCCCCGTCCCTGGGCTGCTGCTGCCTGTGAGCAGGAGCGCTCAAGGGACAGCGTGTCACTGAGCAGTAATAGAAATAAATGCAGGCAGAGCCCCCTCCTGTTGCCCGCAGAGGCTATTTTTGGAGGAACTATTTTAAGGGTTGTTCTGGCGTTCCACATCCTGACATTTCAGCACTTTTACCTCACCTACCGTCTGCACTAATGGGTTTTCAGCGACAGATCATCCCTATCAACCCACTGCAGTGATCCTTTATGCCCTATCTGCGCTATACACACCGTGTCAGCAGCACCTTTTATTTATAAAACAATAACTCCAGGAATAAAGGGACGTTCCCGCCCTCCCCCTGCCCCCAGCGCCTTGGAACTCCTGCATCCTTTTAGTATTCACTGTGTGATGCCTGCGTCAAGCAAAACACACTTTGTGCAGAAACTGTTAAATAAATAAAATTGAAAGGTGCTCCAAAGTGACCCACAAGGCAGGGGTAATCTTGTATGCTGCTCTTCATGCTTTCTCACTTTATTCCTGCTGTTTACAGATTTTTTTTCTTCATCTGTTTGCACAAGGAAGAGATGCTGACGTTGCCCTCTTCATGAATACATCTCTTCTCAGCATGTTGGCCAGCACAATAAGAAATTATCAAACAAATTAGAGCCTGAACCTGCAACCTTTTCTCATGAAAGCAAACCTATCCCTGGGCCAGCTCACGGCCTGCAAGAGGCTTTCTCCATAGCAAGAGCCACTCACGTGTGCTGCACATACAAGGACTGGGGATTTTTGTGCTGCAGAACTTGACTGCCAGCCAAGGCTGGATGCAGCTCAGCAAAGGGAATCAAGGTGGATGTCAGGGACCAGTTTCAATTTCCTTCTGCCACCTGGCGCAGGCATTTGTTGGAGGGGCCAGAGGTTGCTGTAACTTGTACCACGGCTTAAGGTCCTTGCGGTAAGATATGCTTCCAAACTGTGTGTGTGTGAGATGCCTCGCCTGTAACACACAGATGGTCTGGGGCACTTATCCAGGTGTGGCCCATATTGCCATGTCTACCACGTGCTAAGCTTCCCTCTTCCCTCTTGCCTCCAGTGGGGAAGCGGTCAGGTGCTGGGGTACTTGCACAATACAGGTTGCTTATGACCTACGTCCTCACCAGCTCAGCTGGACATGGGTGCCCTGGGCCCTTCCCCATACAGGAGAAGTGCCTTCCCCAGAGTTTCAGTCTGAAGAGCACCTCAGGCCCCAGCTCTGGAGCACCTTTGGCTGTGGCAAGGGATGGCTTCAGCTTCTTCCGCCTTTCGGAAGCGGAAAATTCTGTTTCCAGAGGTGGTTCCCAGGATTCTAGACCTATTTGGGCATGCTTGCCCCACTGGAGCAGGAACCAAACTTGTGGATTCTGGTGCCCAAAATTAGAAGTAAAAGGATAGAAAATATGTGTACTAGGAACTGTTTTCGTAAATGGCTGAAGTGTATTAGATGCAGTAATAGAGAATTAAAAATTAATAACACTAACTCAGGCTCTCAGCAGTCCTGGTTCCCACTGTGCTGAAAATGGTTTCAATGTAAGTCTTTCATGTGCTGGAGCCAACCAGATAAGCAAAAATCTTCTTGGTATCTTCCTCTACTCAAGCCAGAATCGTCAATAAAGCCTTTGTGTTGTGCCTGGTGAAGAAAAGACAAAAACAACAGTATCTTGAGCCAAGAAAAACCTTGCAAGGGTAAAGATGATAGGATTTCAACTAAACAGCAGAAGTGTGCTTCGGTACGAATAACTTCATAGGCCCATGCGCGCAGCAAACATGGTGCTGCCAGCTAGTGTCTGTCAAGTGCACCTAGCAGCAGTGAGCAGTGTGCAGACCCTCACTTTGACATGGTTTCTTGGTTAGTAGGGTTTGAAGGGTAACCACATAAACATCGGTAACAGTCCCACAAAATGGTGCCAGTTTTACAGAGCCAGGGATGTAAGGCAGAACGTACAGAAGAAAAAAGGAAACAAAACCCACAGAGTGATAATTTGAACAGTTGCAGCTGATGGACACAAGTTGGAAGGGAGGCTAATTAAAGAATTATTTATGCAAATATCCGAAATGTAAACAAAGAGAAGTCCCCTCTGTGATGCACAAGCCAAATACTTTTCACTGCCTCCTCTTCCCAAGTACTGAAAGGCCAAAATCTCATGGCCATTTTTTGCATTGCTGCCAAAGGCCTTGGAGCACAGAAGTCAGTCAAGGAGCAGAAGCATTAGAGCCCCTGTATAGGAGAGAAAAGGGCCCTCGGTTCTGGCTTGCTGACTGGAAAGACCTGTCTCCTTCCTGCGAGGGACAACCAGGATGAGGGCTTTAAAGACATTTGTCTTGGTGGTGATGGCTAAGGGCAGAAACTACTCTCATCTCCCCTTGCTTCCTCTGCCCCTCAGCGTAACACACGTATCTCAGTGCGAAGCACAGGATGTTCACGTTAGCCTGCAGCATATTGTTCAGAAAGGCTTTAATAATTCATTGGAATAATTATAGAGGAGGAAATCCATAACTTTCTGTGGCACTTTGCTCCCAGTGCTAAAAACGTGCACCACATTTGCCATTTGAGTGGGCCTGAACTCACCATCCACTCTTTGATGCTTGCTGTCCCTTTCTTCCGAGAGGTTAAAAGAGCTCTTTAATACCCAACATTTTCACTCCCTTAGAGTGCTTATCTGTTCTCTCTCATCACCCCTCAGTCCTATTTCTGATGACCTAAACAGATTGAACTCCCAGCCTCTGTCAGGGAGCAGCAATCTGGTTGTCCAATTGTTTTGTAGCTCCTTTCTTGATGTGCTTGCTGATTTTTCAAAAAAAATTCTGGAAACATGGATGTCGGAAGCACACTACACTGTGCATTCTCCATTTGGTTTCATCAGTGCTGCATGCAGATGTACTTTATAGCAGGTTGTTTGTTTGTTTGATTTTAATAAACAGCCCTTTTTTAACCATTGGGATCCATGAATTTCTCATAAGGACTTTTTCCAGGCTGCAGACTTCTACTTTCTAGGTGTAATCAGTATTTGGTGCTTCCATATGTGTGGCATTTCAGCTAAAGAGACTCTCTGTAAACTGTTCCACTGGAGTTTACATCATTCTGCTCCTGTGGTCACCTCATCTTTCTTGCGGTGCAGATTGCTTCTCCTCAGCTCTTGAGGCTGGTTCATCCAAACCAGTTGCCCTGGTACTTATTTAATCTTAGTGCTTTTTAGCGTCTGCTATATTGTGAAAGACAGGGATTGTTTGAGGGGACATAGTTAGAAATTAGTTTTTTCTTTATTTCTATTCTCCTATATATGAGAACAGCTAGCATAGAATCATAAAACCATAGAATCACAGAGTGCTTTGGGTTAGAAGGGACCTTAAAGCCCACCCAAGCTCCAATTCCCCTGCTATTGGCAGCCAGCTCAGGCTGCCCAGGGCCCCATCCAACCTGGCCTTGAGTGCTCCAGGGATGAGGCACCACAGCTTCTCTGGGCAGCTGTGCCAGGGCCTCACTGCCCTCTGAGTGAAGAATTTTCTCCTAACACCTAACCTAAATTTCCCCTCTTTTATTTTAAAGCCATTGTCCCCTTGTTCTATCACTATCACTAAAAAGTCACACCCCATCCTGTTTACAAGCTCCCTTCAAGTACTGGAAGGTTGCAATGAGGGCTCCTCAGGCCCTTCTTTTCTCCAAGCTAAACAAGCCCAACTCCTTCAACCACTCCTCATAGGAGAGCTCTCATCCTTTGATCATCTTCATTGCTCTCCTCTGGACGCACTCCAATAGCTCTACATCTCTTCTGTACTGGGGTCCCCAGATCTGGATGCAGTACTCCAGATGGGGCCTCTGAGGGCAGAGCAGAGGGGGACAATCCCCTTCATCTCCCTGCTGGCCACCCCTTTGTTGATGCAGCCCAGGATGCTGTTGGCCTTCTGGGCCGCAATTGCACACTGCTGGCTCATGTGATTTGAGATCACAGTAGTTCTTTTCAGGAAAAGAGGAATATTTTATTTCATGGAAAAACACGAGATAATGAGGAACAAATTTTGAAAATTTCCTTAATGTAAGCTTTTCAGATTCTACTGATTTAACCCAAGACATCTCTTCCAACACAGAGGAGATGATTTGTGCGCACATGTTGGTGATTACACAGTCAGTGAAAGCCACACTTGAAGCAAAATCTTTGCTAGTGCCATTAGAGATAATGGCATTAGGAAGAAATCCCAAGCAGGGATAATTACTCAGAGTTCATCAGGCCTGGTTATGCAAGCTACAGAAGAAGTAGTGAGGGTGAGTACCTTGAAGGAAGGACTTTTCTTAATGACAGTTTTGTTATTCTATCACCATCATACGGTTATTGGTTGTAAAAGAGATCTGTGCACTGTTTATTTCCCTGAACTCTGTACAAAAGGAATAAATAAAGCTCACGGAGCTGAAGTCAGGAAAGACAGACAGGTCAATAAATCAGAAAGTCATTAAGAGTGGGAAGCAGATTTTGTGCTGGATTGTGAAATGCACAGGAAGCTACTGAAGATTCTGCACACAGGAATGAGTTCAGTCAAGTGCATACTAAGAGATGAGCCACTGCACTTTAAAGATTGATATTTAGTGAGGAGACATCATAAAAGAAGAGTTTACAGGAGTCATACTAAAGGCAGTGAAGAGGTAGTTGCTTGGCCTGACTGCTTGCTTTGTGATGGAGCAGGCCATTTTCCAGAAGCAGTGGGGTTTGCAGCTCAACATTCTCTAGGCTGGGGTGCCTCGGTTGCACATCCTGCTGCAGCTGAGGTGATGGAGAAGGAGGTGAGAGGGTTCCCATTCCCCAGCTCTGGAAATGGAGAAGTCTCCTTGTGCTCTGAAGTTCCTGCCAAATAGCTCAAGAAGTGTAAGCAAAGAGGAAGGAGTCTGAGCTCAGGTTGTTTGGCAGATAGGTTGGTTGTCAGCCCTACTGGAGGAGTCCCCTAGTGCCTGTACCACAGCTGGGTGCTGAGGGAAGGTGGTGTTTGCGGCTTGCATGGGGATGTGTGGATGTGCTGCTTGTTAAAAGGAAATTGAAAGTGACAGCCAAGAGGGAAAATGGTTGTGCTGTGGGGGTTGTCTAAAGACAACCTAAAAACAAACCATGGGGTGTCAGTAAAGATATTACCAGATATCAGGAAATATTTTAGAAAGACAGTATAGCAGACTCACGCTAAACAGCTGGGTGAAAGAGCTGTCAATGAAGTGCAGGTTGTGTCCAAGCTAGTGAGATCAGGAAGGGCACGAGCTCTGCAATCAGATGCAAAACTGTAGTAAAAGAGGCCAAAACAGACTTTGAGGAATAATTTACTGAAAGGCATAAAAACCAATAATAAGACCTTTTTAAACTACATCAGGCAGAGGCCGCTTGCCAGCGAACACATAGGCCAAGAGATGGCCGTGATCTAATGGAAGCACTTAGAGAAAGCAGGGCCATATCAGTGGAAGCAAATGAGCCCTTTGTGCTGGAGAGGAGATTTGGGAAGTTTCCCATGCAAAGCATTTTGTTATCGGGGGCTGAGGAGGAAACCACCTCAGACTGAACTGTCAGTAGAGGAGATTTTAGAGCAAACTGATGGAATGAACAGCAGCAAATCACTAGGGCCAGCTGGGGTTCACCCTGGGCTCCCTAGAAGACTCAATTACAAGGCTGCTGAATGACCAAGCGCGATGTGCAACCTGTGCCTTCAACCAGTCATACAACAGGAAATGGATTGGTAAATAGGCACAGGTTTTTTTTTTTAAAGTGAATTCTGGGAAACCACTGTTTTGTATGGCTGCCTTCCATACCAAGCAAATTGCTGGATGGTGTAATGAAACAAAGTCCGGGCATATTGGTTGGATTGACGTAGGAGGGATGTGCTGCTCTGCAGATTTGTTAGGAACCTTCAGAAGAGTCTGTAAGTCTGTAGATGAACATGACCATCTCAACACAGTGTGTCTGGCTCCCCCAAAAGCTGATGGCAGGTCTTTCATCACAGTGCTTAGTACAGAACCGTGCAGACTGAGTTCTACTCTCACCCTTGTGTGTTGGCCGAGCTAAGCTCTGCAGGGACTGGGGGAGAGGTGCATCCTATTTGCCCCATAGTGCATTACTTGTAGGTCGAACCTCACCTTGGGACTTCTGCTGGGGCAGATAGGACCATGGGTTCTGGAAGAGACCTCCAGAGATCAAGTCCAACCCCCCTGCCAAAGCAGGCTCCCTACAGCAGATTTCACAGGTAAGAGTCCAGACAGGTCTTGAATATCTCCAGAGAAGGAGACTCCACAGCCTCCCTTGGGCAGCCTGCTCCAGTGCTCCGTCACCCTCACTGTGAACTTAATCATCATCACATGCAACAGTGCCTCAGTTTTAATGCGGACCACATAGGGCTATGCAGTGTGCAGAGACACTAAGTGTGGGAAAATAGTGTTCTTGCCGCAGGATTTTACAGTAAAAACAACAGTGGAGGTATGCAAACAGTACCAAGTCTGGATTTGTCTCTTTCTTGAAGGTTTTTTTATGTTGCAGCTATTGTAGAGCAAAGCACCAGGGCTAATGTCTGGGTTGAAAGACCTCCTAAGCTTGCATCCTTCTTTGCAACTCTGCTGTCTGATGACATTTTTGCTTCTATGGTGTATTATTCATCCTGTGTTCTTGTATTTATTGGATTGCATCTTCTGCTGGAGGAAGGATAGCAGGCTTACCAAGACATTAATTCTAATCACAATTTGCAACCTACTTGTAAGCCCATTTAGTTTGCTTAAAGTAAACATCTAAGCTCATGAAAACTTGAAAAGTGACTGGCTCTGGGACACACTTCAACAGCACCCCAAATCTGAATAGACCTCCACCTGGTAGAGGGTTTTCTACAGCTGCTATTTGAACACAACTTTCTAAACCACCTTTATTCTCACCATGCAGAAATCTCCTCATGTTGCTGATGATCCTCAGTCATCTCTGACAATGTAGTTTCTCTGCCTTACTCGTTGCCATACACAAAATAACCATTTCTGTACTGACAGCCTGGGCTGCCGTGCCCCAAATGAACTGTACTGGCAGATAAAAATTGGAATTCTTCTTCTTTTTTGGGATTTGTTTGCTCTCGCTTGATAATTAGGGTAAAAGCCCATTGTTCAAGGTTATAGAATCAGCTGATAACTCATTTGCTGGGTTTAAAGAGATGAAATGATATAAAGAACCCGGGTGTGCATTTACAATTAAAGTTCTGTTTTTGCATTCAAATGGTAGTGATATATAATGTGATGATTAAAATGGAAGATGAGAAAATACGTTGCTTTGAAAGTTTTAATCTGTTATTTCCATAGGAACATGTCAGGGAATCGAGGATACTTGATTTTCCTTCGTTGTTCTGTGTAACTGAATATACTTGGGTCATTATATCTGAGTAGTCATAATGACATTCTTAAAAACAAAAATAGAGAGTGATAGCAGCATATGATTAAGTGCAGCTTGTTTCTGATCTTCTGAAAAATCAGATTTAACAATTTTTGGAGTCCTTTTTTTTCCCACTGATGAACTGCAGATTTACATGACTAATGTCTATTAACACATGTAAATAGCCCTTACCACAATGGGAACCGACAGTGAGAAAATAAATCCTGCCCACAGCCCATTCTGTCAGATGGATCTAGTCTATGAATGGTATTTTTACCTAGTGAGGTATTGGCTGGGTTGGGAAACACAGCAAACGTTTAATCTAATAGGTTTTCATCTCTGAAGGCAAATGTCAGCATCAATTTACCTCTGGGCTAAGCGAGACCTCTGGAGGGATCTTGGCTCTGAGCAGGGGGTCGAGGCATGAAGCCGCTGTAATGACGGTGAGAATAAGCTGGCAGACACGAGGCAAATGGCCAAGGGGTGTGAGAATAGGACCTGCTCCAAAGTGGGACATTTCCTGCATGTGGAAGAGAAACTGAGCACCTGGAACTGTAGTGTGCTCACCTGGCCACACAGAGATGCTTGCAAATAAGTTTCAGTAGCTGTTTTCTCTGTTAATAAAGCAAAACAAGCACACACATCCTCGACAGCAATCCATCAGTTGTGTTACATCACTTATGTTTCAGGAATATTAGATAATGGAGGAACGTAACAAATAGTCATTTTTATCTTTCTCTTGAATACCAAATAATGGTTATTGGTATCTGTCAAATAAATAACGTGAATAATTTAACAAGACATCATTATTTTGCAAGGAATGATATCCTGTTCTATTAAGCTTCGGAGTCAGTTATTGTGCAAAGATAATAAATACATGGAGTAGTTACAGCAGTCATGTCCTAGAAATCTACTTCAAGTGGCATGCTGCGTTAAGAAAAGCAGACCGTTTGGACTCTCAATGCACCATGCAGATGAATAGCTGGAATGCATAATATGGGCGCAGCCTTCAGCTCTTGTCAGCTGGCAGAGCTCCAGCTGGTTCAGCTGTGCACTGCTCATGTACTCTCTTCAGGCACCCGCCTTCTCACTTCCATTTCCTTAACAAAACCCTGTATGACCATATTGTGTCAGTGTGCCCTCTCTGCTATACTTTGAACTTTTTCCAGAACAATCTGCCAAAGTTCTTGCAGATGGGTTCTACTAATCTCATCAGAACAGGTGAAAAAGAAGGGAAGGGGAACCCTGATGGTGAAGCCAGCGTCTGTCTGTGCCTGGTGTCACATCAGCTAGACACACAGCTGGGAAATCCAACTTAACACTGTTGGTCAGAGAGCTACTTGTTAAAAAAAAAAAAGGGAAAGGAAAAGGAAAAAGAAAAAGCTGCAATACCGAATCAAAAGGATGCCAGCTATCAGCTTCAGGTGGTGCTGAGGGAAGGTGTTGGCCTCCTCACAGAACAGGGCACATTCACCTGTAGGCAGTGTTGGGCTGCACATGAAGTCATTAACAGCTGTTTGATTGATCTTTGTGGATTCCCGCATGCAGCTCATTATTTAATCAATTAAAATGACTTGGAAAATGTTATTATTTAAAATGGCTGTTTAGGGCTACAGAAATCATTCTAATTACAGACAGCTTTGGGGGTGTTGTCTTTTGCCAAAAATTTTGGTAGTAAAATTCTCTTTTCTGTTTGTGAGAAGTTAGGAAAGTGTTAACTATTTGCATTAAATTTTTCCATGCTGGCTGTTTACTGCTCACAGATCTTTTTCTCAGAATGAAGCTAGGGAAAGACATACATCTCACAGCTGAGGTTTGAAAGCTGTGCACTACCCACGCATCAAGGCAGGGGCTGGGAATTCCTTTGCAGCCAAGACCTTGCGTCGAGGACATGATTTTAACCATCCTCATCCCAGACTTCTCTTAAGTACAGGAAAACAAAAAACAAAAACACACACACAAAAAAAATAACATTAAAAAAAGCAACAACAAAAAAACTCCACTGTGCACTGCATGTTCTTACTGATGACTTGTCCCAGCTGAAAATCTCCCAGGGGACCAGGATCACAGCCTGCTGCAATGCCTTTTTCCATCTCCAGGATCTGCAGGACACATGCTGAGGACATCCAAGCCCAGGGGCACTGATGGCAGTGCATTTCACATGATACCTCCCCATAACGACTGCATAAATGGGGTAAAGAGCAGACAGCATCTCTCTCCAGTGCTTTCAGAAGCTTTCATCTCTTTGCTGGTGCCAGGGAAGAGGGACAGGCAGCCAGCACTTGCTTGTAGTGTACACCCAAACCCATGGCTTCTTCTGTTCCCCGCCAGTCCTTCCCTGTTTGTGAACTGCAGGTCTCGTGAGGCACCTCTCCTGGTAGGCTCACTTACCAGCTGTGTCATTAAGTTATCTTCCATACACTCCAGAAACCTCCCAGACTGCTTCCTCTGGGCTGTATTATATTTCCAGCATATACTGGGGAAGTTGAATTCCCCCATGAGAACAAGGGTTGGTGATAATGTGGCTTATGCCAGCTGCTCCTGGAATGCCTCGTCCGTCTCTTCATCCTGGTTTGGTGGTCCATGACAGATCCCCACCAGGACATCCACCTTGTTGGCCCTCCCCCTGATCCTTACCCATAGGGATTCAACCTTATCAATCCCAGCCCCAATCTCTACAACATCAGAACACTCTCTAGCATTGAGAGCCAAACCACCGACTCTCCTTCCTTGCCCATCCCATCTGAAGAGCTTATAGCCATCCGTTGCATCACTCCAGTTGTGGGAGTGATCTCACCACGTTTCAGTAATGGGAACTAGGTCATACTTTGCCTGCCGCACAATGGCTTCCAACTCCTCCATGCGCATGCTGCATGCATTGGTGTAGATGTACTTCAGCTGAGCCATTGCTCCTGACCTGGAGCCCAGGGAGGCAAAACATTTCCCTATGAGTAGGGTCTAGCTGAAATATGGGGCTCCTTGTTCCCCTCAGAAAGGAGTTGCCCACAACAATTGCCATTCTTTCCTCCTTGGCGGAGACAGCCTTGAGGTGTGGAGTTGACCACCTTGCCCTAGATAAACCATGTTGTTAAAAGCAATGGGTTGGCATAGAGTGTGGTGCATGGGCTTCCTTCTGGACTGAATGAGAGCTGTGGAGCAAGTCAGGGAGTTCTCTGCAGCTCGTTTCTTACATCAGCTGGAGGGAGCATGCGTAGCACACTGGATGTGGTGATATGCTAGCAGAGAAAGCCTCTGCTATGGTGCAGCTGATCTCCCTTGAGGGATTTCACCTTAGCCACTCCATTTTTTTTTTATTTTTAATTTTTTTGTTGTCAAAAATCCTTATGTGATGGCGGAAAGCCACAGGAACAAAACCTCTCAGAGATGACCATTTGTATGTGGCAGTACCCAGTTTGAAATCTTGGGAGTATTTAGCAGGCACAGTCACATCTGAAATCAACAGAAGCTATTTTCTAAGCATGCAAAGTGCCGTGGAAAATATTGTATACTACGAAATGATAAGCCCTAGGTATCTCAAATCTTCCACCCTGAATTAGTGGTTAGTTTTGACCATTCACTCCCTGCATCTCAATTCTCTGTGCATAACCATCTCTACCGATAATACATCTCACCAGAAGCACCCTGGGAGTAAGTTAAATGCTTGTGAAACACTGATACCACACACTGCAGCAAAGCCCGGGGAGGCGTGAATAATGCTGTTTTCAGAGCAGGGTGTGAACAGTGCGCGGTAAATGAGACAGTCATGCATTGAAGATGAGGAGAAGAAGGATTTTGAGGAGCAGTTAATGAAGAATGGGTCAAGTAGAAAACAACAGTAGTATAGTGAGGTAATTAAGGATGTTTCATAACCAGCATACCCATAGGAACTGGTAACAATTGCTTAGAAAAGCGTGCAAAATTAGTCACGAGATCTTATATAATCACTTAACAAATTGTTCTGGTAACTGCAGGAGTAAGATCTGAGCACACCTCATTTGTCTAAGATGACACAACTGCATTGTGAAAATCCAGCATGCCCTTCTGGCATTTGTATTTCAAAAAGCACTAAGACACCAATTCTGCTCTACCAGACAGTGCCAGAGAGCGTCCTACAAGTACTGTTCCATACGTAGTTTGTTGGTGTGGAAATGGAGAAAAACCTAAAATCCACACTGAGAAAAAAGGTCAAAGCTCTGTGGAAAGTTGTTGTACTATTTGCCTACAGGCACCGATGTTATTGTTTAGCTCCTTCTGTTCATCTCATTTAACTTGGACATTCATTAAATGTAAATGAAAGAGAAGTTTTAAAAAAATAAATAAGAAAAAGAGAGTAAAAGTGAGTGCTGGATGGACGTCTTTACTAAGATATGATGAATTGCGCCATGTTCTTTCCCAGTAAGAATTTCTTGTAGATTTGCTCACTGTTTTGATAACAGGCAAAAATTGAGGCGTGTAGAGGACCTATCAGAATAACATCTTTTCCAATCAGTATTTAGGGGGGGTAAAATAACTACTGACTTAACCCAGCTGACAGTCTCTCTCCAGTCACATATTTATTCCACCCAGTAGAAGATGCTACAGACCTGTGAGGGTTGGGGAGGCTGTACATTTCCACTCTCACATCAGATCTTTCCCCAAACAGTGGCACATTGCAGAAATGCTATGTGGCAAAACAACAATAACGTTTTCTGATATCTGCCCAAAATATACAAAATACAAATCATTTTGAAAGAGATGTATAGTGTGCTGAGAAGCAGCATTGAGTTAAGTAATTGGTTGCGGGCATCTTTTCTTATTAAAATGGAGCAATTGTAAATAACAGAATGATATTTAAATTGAACGGTATGCGAGGGGAGTAAGAAAGATTTACAAGGAGCATTTGTAATTCCATTATCTCTAAGTAGAAACTGTACAAATCGTAATGGAAAAATACAAATGTATCTTGATATTAAATGGGAATGTTTGATCAAGAGGATGAATATGTAAAGAATAAGTTCTGTTTATTGAAGAAGTTTCTGCTGCCTGCATGCAATATTCATAAAATGTGTTGAAAGTTTATAAACAGAAAGATATTTGCTAAAATACAAATTTAATATAGAAGGTGCATTTTAAATTTTTAATGAAACAATTGCACTTTATTAACAGTATGCTCTTTATTTCTCAGATTAAAAATTCACGGGATTTTTGGTCTTTTTTTATCCCTCCCATCTTTATTTGACATAACTTTATTAGTAATTTGCTATGTATGACCAGAAACAGCTGAGGAGCGCTAATTATTTCTATATACATTAAAGAATTCCGGCAGTTTGTGTTTCAAAGGTATTACACACATTTTGTTAACGTCGTTGGATGAAATCATGCAGAGCTTCAGCTCAGTGATAGAGCCTATCCTCCCGCTCACTGCCACAGGGCACTTGAGATGCAGCTCTCCCCTTTCTGGGCATCCTGTGGAACACAGGGCTTGACACTGCCTGCTGGCACCGTGTCCCACAAATAGGGTCACCTGCAGAGAAGCAATCCACCAGGACTTCCTGAAAGAGCTTCCCTGAATTTTTTTTTTTCCAGCCAGAAAGTCAGAGAAAATGTTGGTAAGGAGGAAAGGGAAGGGTGTGGGAGGGTGGGGTTGTGTCAGCTCTCACCTTGGAGAGCTGGCTGCTTTGTGCTTTGGCCATCAGAGGTTGTGTTACCGCTCTTTCTGAGAAGAAAGATGTTTTTCCTAATATCCAACCTGAACCTCCCCTGGTGCAACTTGAGGCCATTCCCTCTCATCCTTTCACTGTTAACTGGGAGAAGAGGCTGAATCCCACCTCACCACAGCCTCCTTTCAGGCAGCTTTCACTTCCCTGAGCTTCCTCTTCTCCAAACCGAACAATCCCAGCTCCCTCAGCTGCTCCCCATAAGACTTGTGCTCCAGACCCCTCACAGCTCTGTTGCCCTTCTCTGGACACACTCCAGGGCCTCAATGTCCTTCTTGCAGTGAGGGACCCAAAACTGAATGCAGCACTTGAGGTGTGGCCTCAGCAGTGCCAAGCATGGGGGGACGATCACCTCCCTGCTTCTGCTGGCTGCATTTCTGATACAAGCCAGGATGCCATTGGCCTACTTGGCCACCTGGGCACACTGCTGGCTTAAGTGCAGCTGAGTGTTGACTAATGCTCCCCTATCCTTTTCCTCCACGCTGGTTTCCAGCCATTCTGCCCTATGCTTGTAGCAATGGCTGGAGTTGTGATCAACATGCAGGACCTGGCACTTGGTCTTGTTGAACTTCATCCCATTGGCTTCAGCCCATTATTCCAGCCTGTCCAGATCCCTCTTCCGGGCCTTCCTACCCTCAAGCAGATCTATGCTTCCTCCCCCGCCCCCCGAACTTGGTTTTATCTGCAAACTTACTGAGGGTGCACCCAATCCCCTTGTCCAGATCATCAGCAAAGATATTAAACAGTACTGTCCCCAGTAATTAGCAGCCCATGCAGCAGCACTGAGGTACTGAAAAAAAAAAAAAACTGAAAAAAGGAACGATTACAACCCCCTGGCTATTTGCAGCCTGGAGGACAAAAAGCTGTTCTGGCTGCTGCTGATCACCGCTCACCCATTTAACATGTGGGAATGACTCTGCCCCCTTAGGCAGCAAACACAACAAAGGGCAATGTTGTCTTTGAGACTTTCCAACAGTATTTAAATGACACCATCTGAACTGAGCTAGAAACTCACAACTTTAGAGACGTGCTGCAAAGAAGCCTTTAGAGAAACGTTTAACATAAAGCCAGCCCGGACAATCACTGCTGGGAACCTTCAGGTAGTGCCCAGGTTCTGCGTTCAAAGGTCACGTTTGCTGAAAGTCCCACAAGGATGTTTCTACTTTTCTTGTTGCCGAAAACACCTATGTTATACTTAAGAGGAAACTGTCTCAGAAAATGGCTTTCAAGAGCACCACTGCCCTGCCTTGTGCTCTGGTGTGCAGCAAGGCAGAGCTCACGTCTCATTCCAGGCACCGTTTTTCTCATAAGAGAACTGGTCCCAGCTCACTCCCAAGACAGCAAAGTGCTACCCACAGCCATTTGTTATTTCTAGCCATGGAAAAATATGATAAACTAAATCAAATGATTGGAGAAAGACCCGATTGCTCAAGCTGCATCACATGATAAATTTAAAGACCAAGAAGGAGAGCCGTGGCAAAAGCAGAGTCCACCGTGGGTACTGGTAGAAAGCTGTCAGCATCTGCAGTAAATGACTCACAGTCTGACAACTGAATTTATTAGAAAGAAAGACCTGGGCTCTGATAGATTCAGTCTTGCTGAAAAAGTAATGGATTTATACATCTCTTTTGTGCTTTTCAAAGCATTAATGCTTGTGTGTGTGTGTGTGTATTTATATTACCTTGATTACACTCTACATGTGTGCTGTGCACAACCAGGGACCTTGTCTGATGCCCACTGCCAGTGCTGGGGGAAGAACCCCAGCTGATCACCGTTATGCGTTTTCTGCTGCACAAAGGGAGTGACTCCAGCCGGTGTAACTCTGTGTTTGCCCCATTCATACAATTAGTTTAAGTATATTTTTGTAGAATAATTATCTGAAAGTGGCATGACTTAACAGAGGAGTGCTTTCTAAAATCGGGTGAGTTGAGCACGAAACGTCATTTGTGCTAATCTGTCTGAAACTGGGGAAGTGTGAAATGCAAATGTAGAGAGGAATTATCTCTTCTGCAGTATTATAGGCCAGGAAAAAAATCTGTTTATTACACAAAATGAAATGTATTTGTAACAAAATCTTGACTTACTCACACTAGTTCCCGGCTAAGTTAATGTATTATTAATTGTGCATTTTTGGATATAAATTGAGAGGGAGGAAGACAAACTATCTCTAGCACTGCAGCCACTTAACTGTAACAATCGCATTTTCTTTTTAATACAGTAAGTTAATTTTTAAAATGATCTACAGAGGAGCAGATGTGGGAACAAATTCTCTGTGGATCCACCAACACACAGACCACGGAGCAGTGCCTGGTGCCAGGCACGTCCACCTTGCAGTCCTTCCTCCCCGACTCCCCATTATCTTGGGTCTGGTGACCAGAAACGCAAACATCCTCTGAAGGTAAAACCCCTGTGGTTTTTGAGCTGGCATTGGTTGTCATAAACAGCTTCCTTGCTGGGCTGCAGCTTCCCTCCATGGGCCGTCTCAGGGGTTTCTGTGCATCTGCAAGCACAGCGTGCCTCCAGCAGCAGTGGGAAGGTAGATGCAGAGAGGGGAGGCCCTGGCCCACAGGTCCCAGGGAAAAGCTCTGGAATAGAATCACAGAGTCACAGAATCACAGAATCATTGCCTGCTGCCTCACGCACACAGTTTGTTTCCCTGCTGTCAAATGAACTTCTGCCACGCAGGATGCAAAATCCCCCACCGGTATCAGTGAGGATGGGGTTTCACTCCAGGCTGCATCATCCTCATATTTTCTCATTAATTATTGCTCCTGTGCTTTATCTGTAAAAGCATCAAGGAGCAGCACATCATTCACAACACAAGCCTGAACGGCTTTTCCATGTTGTGTTATTTCAGCAAATGCAGACTTCCAGGCTGGACAGTGCTATTGCAGCCAAGCCGGTAGGCAGGCTGATGCTGCCTATGCCCCGCAGCATGCCCTCTCCTTCCTAAGCACACACTGCAGCCAGCAGAAGGGTTGGGTATTAATGCCCAACATTGTTAATCTGAATTTTTGAACTCGAAAGTGTGTTTTTGGTTGACTAGAAAGAGTATACAGTCAGTCCAGGCTGCTGATTCTGTTGTTTTGTGAGATAGTCTCGACACAGTAGGGACAGTCCTGGTGGGTGGATGCAGCTTTAGCAGACAGATCTGCACTAGAAATGAAAGAAGAGTCCTGCAGCGTGCAGGTAAAAGTATTTAGTAATGGTAACTGCAGCACAGCAAATAGGAAGAAAAGTGAATGAACTCCCATCTTTGTCTAAGTATTATCTTCATCTGCTACCAACCTCTGAAGCCCATCATCACCTTTCTAGAGTGTGCAGAAGATACAGGAATGCATACATCTTAGCCATTAGTCTGTGATGTTGGGAAGCATCCTTAACTCTTCTACTAAAGGAATTTATGTTGTAGAATCATTAGATTTTAAAATAATTGAGGTTAGAACAGATATTCCATGACTTGTTTGAAGTCAGGAGGTGCCCCATAGCATTGCCGTGGAAGCACTGCATCTGCCTGAGTTTGGAGAAGGAAAGGCAGGGGCTGGGGGAACTGGCTCCCAGCAAAGCCCTGGAGGAAAATATGCTTCTTTACCAAGCAGTTTGTGCATGTGCATCATCCCTCTGCAACTGGACAGTTTTGCAAGAAGTGGATCACAGAGACGAGAGGTGACAGGGTGCTATTTGGCATCAGCAATGTTTCTGGGAAGATGTCTTGGGAGACGAGCATCAGTGTGACAGTCACCAATGTGCTCAGCCTTTTCTACCAGGAATGTCCCTATAACATGGATACCACATCTGCTGGGAAGGACACTGGCCATGCCCCCAAGCTCTGTGTCACAGCACCCACTCCTCTAGGGATGGCAATCAGGAATCCTGAGTTGGAATCATCTTTAAACCACCTCCTTCAAGGCTGCCCAGAGTGCAGTAAACTGGGCTCCTCCGCAATATGCTTTTCCTCCAACCAATGAAACATCACAAGGTCTGTTTTGGCCCTGAAACCACAGAGTCTGAGTGAAACTGAAACACCCGCTCTGGGAAAAATGCAGCGATCTCAGCATCTTAGAGCTATGTGAAGAATTTCATACACGTGTTGTGAACTCATTTCAGTTTCGTCTGTATTTCAAGAAGCATTTTGGTTGAATTTACCAGCAGTGCTCCATCTTCACTACGCACTTACTACGTGCATGAACGTTGGTTTGTTTTTAAAGGACATTACCTACCTGATCAGCCCTGCAGTGGAAGAGCCAGACTTCCAAGCACTCTAGATGGAAATATCTGAGAAATAGTCCTGCATTTGAGGAAATGGAGATTTTTAAAGCCCTGACCTTTCTGCAGGCTCCCTGGGCCTTCACCACAGTCACAGTAGGGCTGGGTGTTCTGCCTTCTGGCCTAGCTGAGAAGTGCCCTTTAAGGCAAATCACTCCCAATGGCTGGCATGTGTATGGTTTAGAAATTATTCACCCTGTTAGGAAAGGAATCTGCTAAAGCAATTGCAACTTCTTCATCTGGCAGCATCTCTTGCGGTATTGCATTAGGTTGTGCTTTATGCGTGACTGATCAATACGTTTGTGTACATATGTATGTAAAACTGCATCAGTTCTTGGCAAACACAAAGTCGGTGGAAGTGTGGTGCTGCAGGTGTATATCCCCATCTCCCCTTGGCCAGAACAGAGCCTGTGCTAAATATGAGAACAGCAACCTCATGCCTTGCACCTCAGCTGCCCTGTGGCGACGTCCATGAGGAGAGCAGGGAAATCCTGATAAAGTCAACATGAAACAGTTTAGCTGAAAACAGAATAAATGAGTGCATTTATTCCAATCAGTGAACTGACCCTTGCAAAGGAGCTTGCCACAGGCCTTGGAGTGGACTCACTCAACAATGGCAAGAGGACACTTCTAGGGCAGCTGGGAGGCCTTGGTTTGGTGTGCCTTTATCCCATGAAGTACTCTGTGTGGAGAGGGTTTAGGGCTTTCTGCTGGCTTTGTTATACTTCCTTCTTGAAATAAAGCTTTCGAAATGTGATTTTTCTGTTAGTATGTTATTTTACCTGCTGCACATAGCACTTGCCTTTTCTTTCTAGGAAGACTTATCCATTCTGTGGCAAAGCCAGACCTGGTTCCTCCCTCCACCTACTTCTTGTGTTGAAGAGAAGGGGTTCTCACACCAGCATGACTCCTTAACCCAAGGCAGTGGAGGGGAATACATCCCTGTTTGCAGCATTTTTTCCATCCCTCTTCTCCCTCACTCTGCATGTCCCTGTGTGCTGCAGGAGCTCAGACTGGAGGAGTAGGAGCATTCACATCATGGGATCAGAGAATATTACTAGGTCCACATAGCCCATCTCATCTGATGCTTTCACAGAATCACAGAATCATTAAAACTGAAAAAGCCCTCTAAGATCACCTAGTCCAACCTCCAACCCATCCCCACCATGCCCACATGTCCCTCAGTGCCACATCTACATCCTTCTTAAACACCTCCAGGGAAAGTGACTCCACCACCTTCCTGAGCAGCCTGTTTCTGACCTCTCCCACCCAAAAACACTACATCCTGCATTTTCTTGCTCGTGGCCTAATTACATTAATTTGGAATTGTGACGGCTGCTCAGCAGTTGCACATAGGAGATGGGGCTTTTCCCTTCCTTGACCGAAGCAACCAGTAGCAGTAGGGTTCAGCCCTGAGCCCTGGATGCTTAGGGGTAAGGTGGTGTTGGTCGCTGCCTTCACTTGCACATCAGCCTGAAAGTGTTGGTTCTAACACAGAAGTTAAGAAATGTCAATTTAACCACCCAGATGGATGTACACAGAGATAAACAGGAAATAGGCATCTCATAAGGCTTTTTTGCCTCTGTAAATTTGATTTCTGATGCTGTTATGTCATGAGTCACCACAAGGAAGGTCTAGGATTTTTTTCACCACTTTGCATCACTCTTCCAACTCATCACTAAATCATTTTAAAATGCAATTTTGCTGGTCCACTTGCCAGCAGGAAATCCAGATTCCAGGCCCTATTGGTTGCATCCCGCTTATCCTTCATGGGAGTTAAAGAGTGAACCTGTGCTATGGGTGCCAGATCTCTTAGTTTATCATTAAGCTGATAATACACTTCATTCTCATTACTATTCTATCATTAGGATCTGAGTGTTTTGAGTGTTTGACTAAGTGGCTGTTTTTTCTCCTCAGAGGGATATGAGATGCTGCCTCACAGCAAGGTGTCCTGAAAACCTTTTCTTAATGAACAAGTGATTAAAAGGCTTAAGTGCAAGCAAGCATCCAAAACACAAGCTGCATTATCACAAAGTGAGCCAGAAATAGGCTAACCCCCAGCACCACTGGGAGCCCACAGGTCCTTCAGCCAGATGCTCTTGATGCTCCCTGGCTTTGTCTCAGCGGTGAGCAAGATCCTGTGTGCTACCTGAGCTGCAACCTACTCTCCATCATGGCTGGCTGACTTGTCTGGCTTGTCCTCTGCTATGCACGTCAAAGCCATCCCAGGGCAGAGATGGCTTTTCCCCTGTCCCCATGCATGTTCTGGATTCTGAAGTGAGAGTCCCTGCTCTCACTAAGCCTGGGTCTCCTTTGGCTTGGCTGCCAGAAAAAGCACAGCCAGCAAGTGAGAGCAAGACAGGCAGTCCTCGGTGGTTTGTACTTCTGTGCTATCTTTCACCAGGCCAGATTTTAATATTTAATGGGAGTACAAGAACATAAAACCTGGGCTGCAGCATCAGCATCCCTTCCCATGGAGTGGTGACAGCTGCAGCAAACAAAAGCACATGCCCTCTTGAAGGAGCATCAGCTAAGGAAATGCAAAATCCCTGGAGTGAAACCTTCAGAAATCAATGGAAATTCAGACTGTACTTGCGGCAGAGCTCAGATTTCACCTCATTTTCCTTACCCGGTGTAAGTGCCTTGCTGGCATACCAAGGATATGCATTCAGTGCTGCCTCTCAGTGCTCCATCACTGAGGCAGCTCATGCACATGCCAGCTCACTTCCCAACTAGTTACCAGGTGAAGAATATGGAATAGGGTGTTTATCATGCTGTGCCTGGGCCGGTGTGCCTCCAAGGCCCTGCAGGGCACTCACAGCCCGGTAGGGCTCTTCTGGTGGCACGGGCTGTTTGCTCTCTGAGTGAAAGAAAGCAGAGGGATAAAAATAAAATCCTCTCTCTGACATCTGGTAGAAATTTCTCTTCCATTTGTTTCTATTTCTGCACTTTTCTCCTCCCTCTTGTTCCAGTAACTGAAACAGCAGCACAAGCCGACATTATCTGTCATTATCTAAATCATTTCCAGTGACACTGGTTCAATTAAGTGCCCTCACAGACGTCTTCATGCTCCTGAGAATGATGTCTCATCTCCTTACATCTGGAGGAGCTGTCTGTTGTGCCTGCATCAGCTCTGCTGCTGCTGGGACCTTGCTTGGCCAATGTATTGTGTGGCAGCTTCACCGTTCCCTGTTCCTTGCTGATCCCAATAGATATGGGCACTTGGGCCAGTGCAATGGGGACCAGGGACTGGGCAATGAGTCATGAGGAATTTTGGCTGAGGAGAGGGAGGTCAGCGTAATCCAAGTCATAACAGACTCACTCATCCTGGGCCTTGATGAACTTCTTCAGGGCTGCAGCCATGATGCTGGATCACAGGAGAGCGGATGATCCAGGAGAGATACTTCATTAGCTCCTCACTCTGCTGGAAGGTGAGGTGTGGGGGGATTGGAGGCTTGGAATTAAAAGTCTGATACCTTGCCAGAGAGATGATGACAAAAATCAAAAGGGAAAGCACATTTTGTTTGCAAAGTTCAAGAAGGGTATTACAATCAAGAAGAGGAAAGCAAATTGAGGCATTAAAAATAAAGCACTTGATAGGAGCTCTTTGAGATGGTGGCTAGGAAGCATTTCACTTCAGCTCCCTCACGACAGCACCATGCCCCCATTTCCTCCCCTTTCCTGCCACGGTCCCAGGCTGCGCACAAAGGCACCGTGTCAGGTTGCCCCAACCTCCAGCCCCTGCTGATAGCTGCCCACACTGGAGCTGTGGGGCATCCTTTACTGTGGGTCCCATTGCCACAACCTGCCAGCAGCAAAGCACTTTGCCATCAGCCAAATAGAGATGGGCTGTGGACAGTGGGACCTTCTGATTAATGTGGCCTCAGGGTGGGAAGGAGGAAGAGGAAAGCACAGCTTGAGGTCAAACCCATTTTTTTTCGCACTTTTTTCATCACATTTCAGCACATTCACCACATCACATGGGTGACACCTGACCTCCTCCATACTTTTTGCTAAAAATCTAGAATATGTTTATTGTTCAGAGGGAAGTGGGGTGCCCTACGGCAAAGCTGGGCCCTCCCCACCACAAATCCTTTTATAGTCATCCCCTACCATCTGACAAAGGTGGCAATATTACAGTTACATTACATTTCCTTCCAGCCACGTGCAGCTCTGGGGTGGCTGGTGTTGCAGAGCAGCCCAGAATAGCTTTGCCAAAGAAACCTCCTACCCCAGCTTGCATTCTGATTGCTGTGTCTGAAAGCCTCAAGGGCAGTGATGCCCAGCAGTATGAGGGCCCCAGGATCTGTGGTATCAGTGCTCCCCAGGGCTGACATCTTGTCCCAAAGACACATCTCACGGCAGGAAGGAATGGAAGAGCCACAGCTTTAAATAGTCCTCATAAACCTCAGCCTAGTGAGTTCTTGAAACGAGGTGTATTTCTTCAAAGGCGCAGCATAAATATTTCAACGATGTGCATCGTTTTTCCAAAATTAGAGTTATCCAGATGGGCTGAAATGAAAAACAAATACAGCGCTTTGCACAGCATTACCAAAAAAGCAGTAGTATGAAGGACCCCCCTGTAGGCTGTGGGGAAATAAGCAGTTTATAAAGGAAAAACAACTTCGCTTCTCAGCAGAACAAGCAAGGCACTGGCCCTGCTCTCAATGGGTTGCATTGCATGGGCGGGTCAGCTCACTGGGGCTCAGTGAGGGCTCAGAAGGTTTCAGAAAAAGGCCAGTGTGAAAAGCTAAGCAGGAAACAGCTTCTCTATGAGACAGAGATGTGCCAGAGCAGGACTCTACCCCATGGGAGGCCTGAGAGAAGGTGTGTGGGGTGCATGAGCAGTGGGGAAATGGAATTCAGGGAGTGGTTTTTCATCCTTCCAGTTCCTGGGAAAGAAACCTATGTAGTCACCTAGCTGGGAATTGCCAGTTTTAGAACAAAATTGAATTTTTAGAGATCAGATCAATGAAAATCAAATACTTTAGCCCCCTCCATAAAACTTTTCTCACAAGATGCTCTTTTAATTTAGAGAATTCAGCAGCACAAGGTGATGTGGTCTTCAAAACACAAGTGAATTAAGAAAACATGTTTAAAAAAACACACCACAAATATACTCATCAATGTTATGGCTGAATGCAACCTTTGATTCAGGAAATCTCTCAGTAAGTAACAGAAAAATGTGCAAGGTGATCATGATGGGCATGCTCATTTCTGACTGTTCTTTTTCCACACCTCTTGCCTGCCACTGGAAGTAAGATGCTGTTCCTGGGGACCTCTTGGAGCAGGTAAGCTGAGTTGCTCCATTATATTAAAGACACCCGCTGACTTCAGGGGTCTTTTTAGCTTCTTAATGGCGCAAAGGGACCTGTCAGCTTTGTTTTGACAAGCACAGGGTAATCCAGGGTATGAGCTCGGCACATGGGTGGCATAGATGGGACTGGTCCAGGTCCTCAGCCCCCTGAGTGGGTAGGCTGTGATGTACCTGATAGCAGCATCAGGGACAGACAAGACATCTACTGCCTTGGCTCCTCCCTCCCAAGCAAGATCTGGTTTAGGTTTCCCATGAAGGGCCATTTGTAGTGACCAGAGAAATGGAGAGAAAGTGCACACTCTTGTAGAGAGTGATGTAGCTGAGGAGGATGGGATTAGTCCGTAGTAAAGTCTGTGTACAGAAAACACTGTATTTTTGCTTTTTGTTTGTATTTATAAGCATTTTAATGGAACTAAGACAGCTGAAGTATTCGTTTGTCTGGCAAATGGGCAGGTTTTTCCTGGTTCTCATAACCTGTGTACAGATCTCATTGGGATTGAGTTTAGGAGGGGAGTTTGGGTAAATACAAAGGATTTGAGACAGAGCTGCTGCAGGAAGGTAGCAGCAAAGGGAGGGGAAGCAGCTGATACATCGTGAGGGATAGGGAAGGGAAGTGGAAGGCCTGTGGGGTAGCAACAACCTTATCGTGATTTTTAGCCTCAATCTAATTAAAAGAGATACATAATTAAAATGAAGCAATTAACCATTCCGTAATTAAATACAAAAATAATTAAGTTGAAATTGAACACGATAACATCCAATTGTCAGGGCAGGATTTATTTGTACTTTAATCTGATGAATTATTTTCATTGTTCTGCTGATTGCATTCCCAAGGAAAGAAATCGGTCCTCTAGGAAGGACACACACTTCTAATGCGTGTTCTTTCAGCTCACTGAAAACCAAGCCCTGATGCAACAGCTGTACAGGGATGTCCCTGTTTGCACAGAAAGGGTTGCATTTTTGCCAGTGCACCAAATATTTCATATTATAAGCTATGTTTTCCATCCTTTTTTTTTTTTTTTTTTTTTGCAACTCTTTGGTGAAAAGCACTTTGCTCAGTAAACTTTGGTCTCGTTGCTGCATAAATGATGTTGTTTTGCGTGGAGGCTCAGACTAGAATAAGCACATGGACACGAAGTCCACTGCAGTGTGCCAAGTGAAGGAACAAAGTTACAACCTCGTTTTCATGAGTAGACTCTGATTTACCAATGTTTATGACCCTGCTTATGTTTCACTGTGCTTACCCGCAAGGTGTTTATGTGCCTTGCTAGATAAGCCGGCTAAAAAGTGAGATTACAACTGCCCTGTTTAAGAGTAGGTCACTTATTCTGATGCCCTTGTGGAGATCTGAGTGCATGAATTTAGGCTTCCCACCTTGAAGAGCGAAAAATCTTTTTCTCTTTCTCTGAGCTGACAGTGACAACTCAGTATCACTCATCACCAAACAAGGGCATGTCTGGGTGCCTTGCTTGTCTTCGATGGAGCTTCAGTGATTTATGGAGCAGCTGAAGTCATCTGGGCAAAAGATGACGAAGAACAGTTAGAAATACTATAAGGAGCAAAATTCATCTTTCATTTGGACGTTTTCAGCTAACAAATTTCCCGCTGGTGTGGGGGCGCAGGACATGAGTAGTGTCCTTCATTGCTCTTCACTTGAAGCCTACTGCTGTTTGCATAGCTTTTGGTCCCCTGTGCTGCAAGTCTTGTGCTTGCAGCAGTGATGGAGCGAGCCTTGTCTGGCGTGAACATAAATTGGAAGTGCTGTGGACTCTTCCAGATGAAGCATTTATTTCAAGCAGTTTCCTGTAACTGAACGGAGTGGGGATCTGTGGACCTTTTTGAGATCTCAGTTCTTCACTTTAATGAAAAAAACAACACCCCACAGATATGGATTTATCTGTGAAAAGAATCGTCTTTGTTCAGATCACAGGAACAGCCAGGTTTTTCTACTCATTGGTAGTGGGATACTGGGCAAGCCCAGTGCCAGAGGAGTCTTGGAGAGAGACATGAACAAACAAACAATACAGGCAGATGTTGGATAAGCTCTTCCTGCTGCTCATGTAACTCCTTAGTACTCAAAACTGCATAGGACACAAAAAACAGCTTAGTACCTTCTCCAGAACTTCCTGTCCAATTTAAGGAGCAAAGTTGATGGCGGGGGGTAATTAGTAGGAAATCTCTTACTGCAGAGAGAAATCCAGCTGTGATAATGGATATAAAAATAAGTAAGTACGATGTTGAAGAATCATATAGCTCAGAAAATACCCATCACATAGTATATGTCATCTCATTGTTCAAAAAAATGACGGTCCTCCCCCACAAGGCTGAAAATATAACGCTAATTCCCTTAATAGATGCTTCTGTAAAGGATGGCAGAGAGGGGAAAGGCTGAACAAGTTGATCTATGGGGAAAGATTAGTTACCACTGAGGTGAATGGCAGTGCAGGGAACAGAATTGCTCTCTCCAGGGCCATGAAGTACTGGGCATTGAGGGGCGAGGAGAACCTTCAGGACCACGCCAGGCTGGGAGCTGTGCAATGGGAAGAAATGGGTGAGGCTGAACAAATGTAACTCGGGTGAGTTTCGTTTATGGAGAGATTACAGAGAGATTCTGGTGAGCTCAGCTGGAGTGTGTGGGGAAGTCAATGCGTGCCTCTCAGTGAGGCTCACAGAGTAAATAAAGAAGTTTTATCACCGGTGACACTAGACTGCAGAGTCATGCCGGGTGCGTCATGACGCTCAGAGCACAAATTGATCCAGCACATAAAGTCTCTCCAGAGGCAATGGTTAAAAGATCTTTCAAAAGCAAAACAGAACTAGGGCATCGGGGCTGCGTTTTACTCTGTAGACAAATACAGGGATCCAGCCAGTTCCCATTCTTTGTCTGATGGTAGTAGAGCGGAGTTGGGCGGTCATGCTTCTCCCAGGTAAGCAGAGAAACCCCACAGAGACAGAGACCAAATCCGGCTGGCAGAGGCCAGGCCAGCTCCTCTGCAACCTGGTGACAAGGACAGGGGTGAGATGAGCCCTGAGACCTGGACATAGGGGGCTGCTTGCTGCCCTCATCTCTGGGTAGGTAGAAGTGGTTTGTGGCCTTCATCTGCACAAAGTGGAAGAGAACAGCCAGGCAGTGATTTGTGCCTTTCTGCCCTTTCTGTCTGGGCTTTCCAGCTTCTCAGTGTTTAGATGAAAATGGAGGAGACTGGGCAAATGGAGCTAGTCTCCATGAGGATACCTGTTTCTCTCGCTCTTAGAGGATGGTGTTTGCTCCGTTGGGTGTTTCCAGGTGTTTTTTGGGAGCTGCAGGGATGAAAAGCCTGCCAGGTCCCAGCCAGCTCTGGAGAGCTGCAGTGCAGGAGGGGACCAGTGCTGGTGAATGTTAGCTGCCTGTGGGAGCATGGTCTGCAGCTCAGAGACCCAACAACCTCGTTTTCCAGAAAGGGAAAACAATTGCTCTCACTGGGTTGTCTGCCCCTCCCCAGATCACTAAGAAGCAGCTTTTCAGTCCTCCCTCATTTTTCGGTTAATGCAGCACGTTTCACTCTAGAAAGGCACTTGAAAAGCATTGGTACGCACAAATAAAAATATACCCATGTGTACAGGCAGCAAGTGCTTGCATGCTGTAGTCTCTTCCAAGCCGAGGAATGCTCCTGCCAACCAGCCCCTGCTGTCTTTCAGGATGGTCAGCCCCCTGGGAGGGGCAGAGGGAAAGGAGCCTTGGGAAAAAAGACCCCCAGTGCCTGTTCAGCCTCCAGCTGAACCTACAGCCCCCTCCTCTGCGGTCAGCGTGGATAAGTGCAGCATGGATTCATCACTTAAGGATATGGGGGCGAACGGCCGTGCTGAGCATTCCCCACGCTATCTTATCATTAATGCATTAAGGAGCTGAACAAGCAGTAAGGGCAAATGGACTTCAAAACAGAGCGAACTGTCTCCACCCAGCTCAGCCTGATTTACGGCAATTCTATGTTGGCAGCACTGCCGGAGCCCATTAATGCCCGCACCTGGCTGCAACTCCAGCGCTCCCCCCCGCCTCCTGGGGGGCCCAACATTAGTCACCCTGGCAGTGCCGTGAACCCTCGTTCTCCGCAAGGGAAGATGAGATGTAAAATAATGTGGGGAGGATTAACAAAATTGAGAATAGTCTGCAGAGCACAAATTGATCCCGGCTTCAGGGTCGGGTACTGTTTCAGATACCACACCGCTCTGCTGGACTCCATCCAAGGCTGCAGGGGGAGAGACTCGAGACAAGGACTGGAGCCATTGTGTTCGACTCGAGTCCTCGTTGTCTCTCTGCTTTCTGTTTCATCACCAGGGGTTGACCGATTGCTCGGCTATTAATTTTCTTTCTCAGTTTTTTGAGTTTTTATTGCTTTTTAAGAGGTGCCTGCTGATGACACCATTACACCCGCAGGGCAGCTGGGCACCAGTTGCTGGAGGAACACACAGTGCTGCCAGAGCCAAGAGGACATTCTGCATGCAGCAACCAACTTTTTCCCGCTGGGGGAGGACGTGGGCTCGGGACAGCTCTGTTTGGCATGCAGGGGTGTGAGCACAGGAATCTCATGAGTGATTCTGTGACGGATGTGGATGGACACAGGTTTAGGGGGGAAGGCAGCAAAACATTTCACCACACGCCAGCATGAAAGACCATCAGAGCGGTTAAAATTTACTTAGTGCTCCAGAAGTGTTTATGGCCCAAGTAAAATTTACCAGAAAAATGTCAGATGTCAGCGGATTGTATTAAATGTAAATATTATACGGCTCTTGGCTTCCGTTCCTTATTGCGGCCAGGCACGTAGCTCCCGTGGTTCCCTTGTTTGAGGGAGTGGTCCTTGGGGTGCTGCTGTTGGGTGGATATGGAAAGGTCTTGGTGTGGGCTGCAGCATCCTGTACTGCCCAGCCCCTCTGTCCCTGCAGTGCACCACACCGGCTCTGCATAGGGCATTGGTGGGCAAGGCATGGAATGTGCCCATTCACAAATCCTACAGTGACCACTGTGGGTTTCCCCCAGCAGTTCCTGCCCAGTGGGCTCCCCTGGTTGTTGTTGTTGCATTTTGGCTCAAGCTCCTGCTAGGGACGGGGCCACACAGAAAGGGGCACAGTAATTGGTTATCCTTGAAGGGACAAAGGAGACACCTTGTATGTCATTCTGGTGGCTGGCCCTGCCATGGCTGGGCACGGACCCTGTGCAGCTTCCCCTGCTAAATTGTCCCAAATCAGCCTGAGAGACACCTGGCACACAGACACTGCTGCTGAACCACTAATCCATTCTGTTTGCTGTTTCACCAATTTAACAAATTACTGCTCATCTGGCCCAGCCGGCAGAACTGAAAGGCTTTCCTTCACAAGGTGCACAGGCTATGACTAAGGGCTCGGCGCATCTCTTTGGCACAAAACCATCCCCGGGAACTGCCATTCTGTTGATGTCCCCATGTCCCACATCCAGCCAAGCTGGGAAGGCAGGTCTGTGCAGTGCAGCACAGCACAGCCCACCGCAGCAGGTACTGGTGCTAGACAGCAGAACAGGTGCTCTGCGTTGTGCTGTGCTTTGCTCTGTGGGTTACTCTCCTGGTGGGGAATAAGCACACACAGGAATTTATTTTTGCTTGCTCCTGAGAACTTGAGAAGGGAAAAATCCCAACCCCAAACACTTCTTGCTGCAACTTCAGCCTGCAAGTACCATTCAGAGCCTCAGTGGATTTCAGCGTGCTTCACCCCAGAAGGATTAACTTTGATAATGCTGTTCCTCAGAACCACTCTCCTGCATCACCGGGAAGCTCGTGTTGTACGCACACAAAGGCTGTGGGTCTGGCCCATTCACCCTGTGAGATAAAGGTGATTCAGAGCGGCACTTCTACGAGGAACACCACAAATACTACGGGTTTTGGGATGATCTGGGTGGCCCTCACAACAGCTTAAAATAAATGTTTCTGGGATCTCTTTTGCTGAGAGATAGAAATATGTTTGCTCCTTGCTTCAGGCAGTGCGTTTGCTCTTTTGAAGTCAGGTACTGTATGCTGGTATTATCGGGAAATAGCTTCTGAAAAGCAGGCTTAATTCCTGCGGGTATATAAACCAGGATGATCTTCAAACATAAATCATATAATGTTTTCCTAACACAAGAGAGACGACCTACTAACGGATCATTCCCACGTATTCCAGGAAGCCAAGCAAACAAGTTGCTATTTGGAGGAGGGAGACATTTCCTGAATGAGCAGAATTCCTCTCCCCAGTCAATGTTACAGATGCATGCCGCACATTTTGCTTTGAGAACAGATACCTCTTGTGCAGATGGAATAAAAACTCCCTAGAACCGTATAATGAGATAAGCACATGCAATTCCTGCTGATATTCACAACAAGCCTAGGCTCCGCGTGCTTATCAGAGACCTCAGCCTTCGTGAGAGCTGAGGAATGTTTAGTCGCAGCCTGACTGCTAAGCACTCGAGAATACAAAATCTATCCAAAGTTGTTAAAATAATTGTAAGCGTTATTCACGTGGTTGATTTTGGCTGTGTGTGAATGTGGTTTGCTTATCCTGCGGCAGCAATAGCAAATGTGGGAGAATCTCCCACAGAAAACAACAGGTCTGCGGCTTGTGTTTCCCTGTAATAGTGCACAAGCCCTTAGGCTCGGGGCTTAGGAGGAAAACACTGTGAGCCCCCGTGGGCACCACTGCTCTCTCGGCAGAGAGAGAGCCTGTTTTTTTTACTGGTCATGTTTGACATATGCAATAAGAACACTTTGCTTTCAATCTATTCAAGCAAGCGCTCGCTGCAGCAGTGAGGAGATCTCTTTTGACGGACACAGTTGAAAGGTTAGCAGTGTTTATTGATTTAATAATTCACACGTTCTTTCTCGACAGATTATCCTTCCAGAGACATTAGCAGAGGCAGAGCCCAAAAGCACAGGAGAGCATCTCCAATACATTAGGAAGGCAAAGGACAGGGGGAAAGTGATAAATTGCCTTGGTCCTGATCTATTAAGTCTCCAGTGCAGATGGAAAGATAGAATAGGAAATCCATGTACCTGTTTTCTATAGGGGATGTTTATAAGGATGTTGTTTATGTCAACCTTTTCCGCTGAGGTCATGCATTGCCTCATGCTGCGTGTTGGTCAGTCAGACACCGGTGCAGGAGGCAGCAGGAGAGACCTCCTCTCAGCACCTCCTTCCTTTGAGAGCTGGTAGCTCGCTGACCACAGGATCCATCTGCCTTTTCCTGAGTGAGGACACTGGGCTTTTCTAGTGGCACAAGTGGGATTGCAGCCCCAATGTATGCTGGTCCTGAGCAGCAGCAGTCATGAGATGCCTGCAAATGCCCTGTGGATTTCTACAAAACAGGCTCAACAAGCCCACCGAAGGAATGAGCAGCCAAGCTCTACTGCACTGCTGTCCACTGACAGCCTCTTACAATTTCATGATTGATTTCAGGGCACCAGAATGAAGCATCAATGACCCAGAAATCTCTTCACATTCCCTTTCAGCTCCTTCCCAGCAAAAAAAAAAAAATAGTTGCTTGCTAGGATGAAGCTCCACACATCCAGGGAGCTGAACAAGCTCTCAGTGCGCAGGAGAGACTGCATGACTGTGGAGGAAGCTGGTCACACGCTCCCAGCCAGGTTGCAGGAGCAGATGGGACCTCATCTCATTACCTGAACAGACGTGCCAGTTCAGTGACCTCACTGGATTGACCACAAGCTCTTACTCTGACCACCTGAGTCCCTCTCATTGTAGATTTGTTGTTGTTCACAACAGTTTATAGCTGATAGATCTTCAGATTTAGAGTGGGACCACTCCTGAACAGCACACCATGCCACGGGCATGCTGAGACCTTTAATGGGTTACTAATTACTCTGATTGCATGTTAAGACCGAAGAGGAGTTGTTGGATTATGAGCTCCCTGGCAGACAAGGAGATACCAGTGGAACATTTTTGATGAATAATTCAGCAGGCAGGGATGGGAAATGAACAAGTCTTCTGTCTGCTGGAGGGAAGAAAACAAGGCAGAAGACAAAGGAAGGGGAAGATGCTTCCAACATGAGAGAAGCAGACCCTTCCAGCCTGGAGTTCAAGCCGCACATGGAGGCACAGCTGGGCTTTGTACGACTGCAGCGAGCACTGTGCCAACACTGTGCAGGACTGCACCATACCTAGTTATAGAATAGTTAGCAAAGCAGAAGAAAACCTGTCGTTCTACAGCAATTGCTGTAACCAAGCGAAAGCTTGTAGGCTCAGATTCCCATGTGGCAGAAATCCCTACAATTCCATTCATTTGGAAGAGTACATGCATGTCACAACTAGCAAGCCACAAAAGCTAGGATAAAAATTTCACTTTGGAGGAAAGTGCTGAAAGCTTTTATTGTCCATTTGTTTAGTTTTGTCAGTAGAGTTGCAAGGTCTTGGCACAGATTCGTTTGTCCAGTACGAGCAACTTTTTGCCTGTATGGCTTTTGCTGTTTCCAAACCAAAGGGGGATGTATAAGTACAAGTCTGTACTTGCAAGGCAGGTGTATTTGCAGTGGAAGCTGCTCTTGTTTTACAGAATGACTTAGAGGTGTCAATAGCTATGCAAAACTTTCACCCCATTCACAGCGTGTGAGCCCTGCACTGTATCTTTTTGCTCTCTCTTTACAGTTTCCTGTTATATCTCTCACCTTCCTTCTGCAGACACAAATTTCTTCTTTGCTATTTAAGATCTATCTTGAACTGAAGTAACAACTGCAGCAAATGTTTCTGTTAAAAACATGTGTTCCACAAAGCAGCTTTTTCCATACACTCTCACCCGCCCTTTGCAAGAGCAGTAACTGAGCACTATCATGTGAAGGACTTACATCCAGAAGACTGTGGATATGGTGGTTACTTTTCCAGCTAGGGGAGAAGAGATTGCGTGAGATATTAGAGCGAAGAGCCAAGGTGGAAAGAAACAAACGGAAAACAAAGTGTGCCAGGAGTGAAAGCCTTCAGCCCAGTGTCCTGGAGCACTGCTGGATCAATTCCAGGCAAATTCTCCATCCTTGAGGGCTTCCAGTGAGGTAGGCTGCAGAGGAGCAGACTCACAAGGCTGCCATAAAGCTCTCCTAGGCAGGTGGGTCTCTGTGTACGAGCTTTGGCTCTTGCTTTGGCACCATAATGTGGGGAACCTACACATCACCTGGTGCTAATGGCTCCCCCAACTTGGGAGGAGTGGTGGAGCTTTTGTTTTCAGCTCTATTTGCTCCCCCAATTAATGTGCATAACTCACATTGTAGTTCCTTTTGTTGTTTACTTCCTCTTCTGAAGTCAAATTCAGGTCCTGGTTCATTTGTACAAAACTGCCTTAATTTCATTTCACACTTGAGGTCTTAAATCCAGGGCATGGAGTTCTTTTTTTTCTAGGGAAAAGTAGCTCACGTGAGGAGATTATCCTAAACTCTATGCAGCTCCATTCATGAGCAATGGTAAAAAAAAACATTTCCCAGCTTCATTTACAGCTACCTCTGGAGCCCTTAAAAGCCTACCGAGACAAAGACTGGACACACTTCTCCTCGATAAGATTCAGTTTATTTGGTGAGCCCACTGAATCAGAGAGTCACCTCTTGAAACCTTTCTCTTCTACTGCAAATCAGCCAAGCTGGCTATCGAGTGCCTTCTTAGCACAAAGAAATGGATTGCTGCAGAAAGGTGCGTTGCAATCATTACTCTCTAGCAGAGTGAGTGGTGCAGATTCCTGCCCAACAGCCTCACGACAGAGCAAGGAGGGGATGTGGATGGTGGCTGGGGGAATGTGTGGGGAGGAGCACAGCCTGCAGCACGAAGTCATGAAATTTGCTTTGTCTTTATCCTTATCCAGAGGCTGACAGGCACTGCAATCTCTCTGAAAGGCTGTGGGTCAATTTACCATCTCCTTCTGGAGGATTTTAAGCAGACTGTTTAAGATGTTGATGGGTAAGCTGGTGAATGCATGCAGCTGTTGGTAGAGCTCATCTCTGTTGGTGTCCGGTGTGATCTAAGAACCAGTAACAAGAGGGAGAGAACTAAAATCCAAAGCTTGGTTTCCACCTGCAGTAAAACCGCAGTTTTTAGTCAGTGCAGTATTCTCACCCTTGCTCCGTTTCCAAATACTGAAAGAACATCTGTTCTTCATACAGCACTGAACGCTTCCACCCTTGCTCATGCCCCTCACAACGTGCATCTTAACCAGGGACATTTGTAATTTGAGTTAGCGCGCTGTACTCAGCAGCTCTCCCGCAGCCTGGCCCCCAGCACTCGACCTCCACGTACTGATCAGGTCATCCATCTCGGCAGGGAACAGACCCCATGAGTGAAGTGTTAGGGTGCTGAGGAGGTCAGAGCATACTTCTTGTGCTCAAAAGTTGGATGTCGTGTTTTGGCCTTTGTGAAATGAACCAGGAACGTCATTCTGCCGACTCAGCCTGAGAAGAGCACAAGGATGCCATCAGCAAAATGGTGCAATACAGGTTTCATGGCTGTTTTCTGATGATGTAGTTTCTACCTGTCTCCACAACAAAATACTGTCAGCTCCATAACAGTTTTCCTTATGCCAAGTCTTATTTCAGTACTTCAAAAAGGAAATGATGTTTCTTTTCCATAGACACAATCGATACCTATCCTTCCAAACGAGGTAGGGCTGAAGCTTCAGCCCCTAATTTTTCTCAGGGTATAAATAAACTCTGGATAGAAGTTCTGACATGCTCCGTTACTAAATACACCCTGCAGGATATGTCTGTAAGGATATCAAGGACAATCACATGCACTGTCTGCGGCATCTTAAACATATACACAAAAAATCCATTCTGCTGTAGCTGCATAATCTTTCCCTGGTTCTGATTTTGATCAGTTTGAAAAGATTCCACACACGTGTGTGTGTTTAAGGGAGCACAAAGTCAATTGAACAATAACAAAATATTAAAGAAAGGGCTTATGTAAAACCTGGGCGATGCCAAAGTATTCGTGATGCAAATGAGCTTGCAAATACAGCCCATCTGCTCTGCTTCAATACTTTTCTGACAATTCACTGCCTTATTTATTTGCTTAAATAGTTTTCTGACCTTCCTCTTGCCCTCCTTCCCCAAGGAAATAACCTTGACCTTTTTTCTTTGCAGAGAGATTCTGACGAGTGGCTTCTGAGAGAAAACACTCTGTAACAAGAACAGATACCACAGGCACTAGAAACCAAAGTAATCCCGCCGCAAGAGGAGCCAAAGTCTCACTAAGGATGGCAAATATCCCTCCTGCTCCTGAGGGGGAAGGGAGACTCAGTTCCCCCATGTAAGTTGGCAGGTGGAAAGGATTTAGTAACTTAACTCATGGTTTCAGGGGATTTCACCCAAACCTCTAGTGCTTTTGCGTGCTAGCTCCACCACACAGATAGACAGAAAGATGCCCTGTTAAGTTGCACTAGATAGTGGGGCATCCATCCTGCATGCTGCGTGCTACCCTGGCACGACTGTGGCACACTGTGCACCACGAGCAGTGGGACTGAGCAGGAAAGAGGGGCACAGCCAGGGCCGTGCTTAGCTTGCAAAGTGTAGAGGAGGGGGGACTCACCACCCTGGCAGAAACATTTGTAAGAGTATAAAAAGAAGGAAGAAAACGCTTTTAGAAGTCTCACAGCTGTCATTGCTGAACTTGTACGTGACTCAGAGGGTAGACTGTACTCTATAAATGGAAATGGGTTACTTACAATTTGACTAATAATGTCTTCATTTTTTGCAAGAAAAAGTCTTTTGAAGAAATACTATAGCGGAGTGGCAAGCTGTACCATATGTTCTTTGCTGCAGCTGACTTTATAATACATCTCCGCTCCATTTTAAACTGTATAGCGCTGATTGCATTGTGATTCCTACGTCCTCTGCAGATAAAGTTATGGAAATATAATGATTGCTTCAGATACACCCCGGTGCTGCCTATACTATTTCAAACCATCGGATGAGGGAAGAACACTCACTTGCTGAGGCTTCCCCTCTGTTTACTGCCTCCGGCACCAGGAAAGCTTGCATGTCCCCCGGGGAGAGAAAGCACCAAAAATAAAATCCACGCCTGCTGAAGCTGCGATGTGACTGAAGAGTGCTTTGTGGGAACTAACAGGGGCCTTCTGCCCTTAGTCAAGGCAGGGAACATAATGAACCCTTGAGTGCAAAGGAGCTCATTGCAGCCATCCAGGTACAGCTTCCAACATGGACCAGGCACTGGACAGTCAGCAGAAAGCACTCCAGCCCTTTTGAAGCAGTATCCCTTAAAGACAAGGAAACACCTTACTGCAGCGTGCCTAATATCACTCTGAGAACTGTATATATTTGCTTTGCCTAGCAACTGGGTACCTCTCAGTCTCCTCCTATGGAAATATCAAAGCTCCACTAACATTTTGACAAAAAGAAACATGTTTCAAGAAATGTGTGGATGTGGCACTGGGGGACATGGTTAGCAGTATGGTGGGGACAGGCTGACAGTTGGACTAGATGGTCTGAGAGCTCTTTTCCAGCATTAATGATTCTGTGATTCTCTCCTTCTAAGAAGGAAGCCCATCAGTACTCCCTTAATCTACTGATGGCACCTTGGACATCCACTGAAGACCAACACTCACCAAGCGTCCGCTCAGCAATCTGCTTGGGCTGTTGTTAGTACAGAGAGTGAACTGGGGAGAGGATGGCAAGGAGAGAGCCTTGGCAATGCCTCCTCCCTCAGCTACACCAGCTCTGGGAAGGATGGCCACTGTAGCCCAGTCTCATCTCATAATGGTGCCTTCTACTGCACCACCTGCAAGAGCTGCAGCCTGACCAGCACCCTGCAATCATCCCCCCATTAAACTTTGGTATTGAGAGGATGAAGCCACTCAAAATGCTGCGGCCTTGTCTCCCTGCTGCAGCCTGCAGAGCCTGGCCAAGCCTGCCCTGCCTATGTCTGGATGAAGAAGCTGCAAGATGTCTATCTGCCTTGAAAGGCTGGCTGCTTAATGACATTTGCAGGGAAAACGATTTGTCACTGTAAAGCTGTCTGGACAGGGTGAGCCATGGAAAATGGCTGAAAAACAACTTTCTCTTGGAAGATTTTGATGCAGTGTCTCTGGCTGCTCAGCCAGCAGTGCTTCCTCACTGCCACTTTACAAGTGATATTTCAGCTTAGAGCCGGAGCGAAAGGCTGTCAATGCAGAAAGCCTGTTTCCAGAAGGCAGCTGGCCTTAGTCCTGGGCTGCTCAGGTGCCTTGGAGTCTTTCCTGTCCCTGTGCCAGGCAGGGGACAGGAAACCCTGCATCATTACCCTGAGAGCTTATCCCCTTAAAGTTGCCAGGAGCGGTAGGGAATGCTCTCCTGCAGCATCAGCATGAGGAGTCCCCAGATCCCTCACCCTTTTCTCCCTCCACCAGCTCTCACCACCGCCTCTCCAGTGCTGTCGTGTGGGGCTGTGTGCTAAGCCAGGTATCTCTCCTACTTCCTCCACACTCTCTGATTTTGTTCTTTTTTTTTTTTCCCCAGGTTTTCCTAATACCCCAGCCACAGAGGCTGAGTGCCTCCAGAAGGTACGAAGCTGGGTTTTCAAAAAGAGACTGCACTAAGGCGGAGGACTTGATCTTTCCTTGTCCTTCTAAGCAAGGCTGTCCTGAAAGGTTATCATTTAATCCACATGCTGATTGCAGGTCATTTCATGTAAGACTGATGGTGAACAAGCTGGAAAAAAGTGCGTATGAGATAGTAGGAAGTAATGGCTTATACACTGCTGTGTTGTATGCCTCATTCATATACATACGTATCAGCCCAAATGCCTTGTATTTGCTGAACGCTTTAAGGGATGAGGAGCATACAGACTAGAAGCTGAAAGGAAAATTTAATATCACATTTAAATGGTGACTTGGGGACTTGTTGAGATAACTCCCGATGTGCTGGTTGGGTGCGCACAGCAAGGATCACTCAGAAGCATGGGGATGAGTGAGGGTCTAGGAGGGGGCAAGGCTGGGACAGGCAGTGAGGAGGAGGTGACTTTGAGCTGGGCGAGTAGGTGGACCAAACCCATGACAAGCATTACATACAGACCAACAAAAGGAGACTCCCTTGTGGAAGAGAGGGTCCCTGGAAGAAAACTGTACAGCCATCCCTCTAGCATTCTCATTGCTTTGACCTTCTGTGGCACAGCAATAAGACTGGGTAGGAAAGACCCCACTAGATGGGGTCTGATGCTCTCAGCAGTGTGGCAAATGCAACTCATCCAAAGTGCTGCTGGGACCCGAGCACTCAGCAGTGCTAAGAAGTGACCACAATACCACTTTTTGAGGATGATTTGTGAAGTAAATTTTTAAATATTTAGCAAATAATCTGCCTTCTAGCACGAAAACCCCAAATGCAATCCGAAATGCCTTTCCTGCCTACTAAAGAAGAGATATTTAGGGTTCTGCTCACTTTAAACAGCAAGAGACATTTCTGTCTGTTGTGAGATTATTAGCCATGATCCACTCCTGATGTACAGTAGATGTAATTTTATTGCAAATTGCCAGTAATTAATGCCCATTGCTCACTGTTTTATGTGACTATGTGCACACATTTGTTTTAATATACCTCAGCCAAACAATGGTAGGGGAGAATAGTCCTTATCTCAGTATTCATCAGATTTCATCAGAGTACTTCTATTCCTGCCCTAATTTCTTTGACAGGCACAGAGGAACTTGCTTAGACTGGGAAGGCAAGCCCTCTATTACAGTCATGCAGGACACAAACACTGTTCCTGGCTGCTCTACATTATTATCCAAATATTTTTCTGCTCAAGACCAGTCCCAGTAGCAGTAGCTCACCAGCAGTGAAGGGGAAGCCCCCCTGGAAAGCACTGGCACGGCTCAGTCTGGGATTGACTCTTTTTGGTTAATTACCTCTTTGTGTCCCCTCAGAAAACTCACACTTTGAGAGAACAGGAACCCTGCATCGTTACCCTGAGAGCTCACCCCCTACAAAACCTTCTCTCCCACTCCCAACACCAAAATGCAGAGACACATTTGCTGCTCACTCTCCTATCATTGAGATATCATTTAGTATTAAGACACAGAGGACCAGGGGCCTCAGAGGCGACAAGGGAAGATTTACAGTGCAGTTGCTGTCAGCTGCTTTGGTCTAATTAAGCAGCTCCTGCTTCCCTGACACGGCTCCAGTGCACTGGAGCTTGACTTTCTGGGGTTTAGGGAAGCCTCCTGGCCACTCGCTGTTACTAATGCCTCTGCCCTGCAGTGTGACCGGCTGGAATAAGCTATAAAACCTGTCATTGTGTTCTCACTCCTTTGCCAGCAGTTGATTCCTCCTTCAGTGGATGCCCCTGTCAGCACCAACACATCCCACAGGGCAGGGTGGCACCCGTGGGGAGCAGGATGGGGAGTCACCACCAATCTCAGACCTTCTGTGGAGATGCAGGCACTTCTCCCCCCCTTGTCAGAGCAGGCAATAGGGTGCCGTAGGTGGAGGAGTGCTCTGGAGGACCCATCAGGAGGTCTTCTCCTCGCAGCCCTGTGTTGTTGGGACAGGGGTTCCTTCGCCAATCACCTGGAGCTGCTCTGCCTATATCCCAATTCCCAAGCACCTCTAAATAGAACCAACTGAACCGCCTGCAGTGCGGAACTCACTCAACGAGCTCAGACTGCTTTTTCAAGTTGGACAGGTCACAGTTTAAGTAAACGTGTCTATTAGCCTCAGTTGTCTGAATTCGTTCTGATTACAGCTTATTATTTGCTTCTCGTTAACAAATTGGCTGCTGTTAGTCGTCAGCACACAAGCCACCTAATTGGCTTGTGTTGCATCATATGCTGTTACCCCCGTTTCCTCATTGGGTGAGCTAAATTTTATTAAGCAGCAACCTTCTTCCTCTCTGTTTGCAGATGATGCGTGAGCATTTGTAGCGACTTGGCAATTCTGTTGTGAGATAATAAAAGAGCTTTTCAAAATGCCAGGAAAGGAAATCCACTGTGAATACCCTCACAAATATTTACTTGTGCTTGTGTTTGCAATGTTTTATTGTGTCATAGATTTAATGATGCCATTTATCAAATAATTATGATTGCTCTCTTTAATGATTTCAAATTTAACTGAGTAATTTCCCCAAATATCTATCAAAATTAAAAGAAAATTCCAGTTCTTTTGAAACAGAGCTTCTGGTTGTGCAGCAGAAGGAAAAACCAAACATATTTTGTAGAAAGTAGGTAAAAAAAGCATTTGCATTTTAGAACTTTACTGTGGGTTCCTGAGCAGTGAGGATAAGGTGAGTGTCCAGGCTCAGTCCCTCTTGCTGGCAGTGAGGGCTGAACGTCTGCCAGTTGCAGTGATTGGAGAGACTCTATCCACATCTAGATTAGGTTACTGGATTGAAAGAGAGGGGCTGCAAAAATCCCTCAGTATCCAAGGGATCCAACCCAGGTCTGTGCAAAAGA
Organism: Alectoris magna; assembly: GCA_030625065.1. Lineage (NCBI taxonomy): Eukaryota > Metazoa > Chordata > Aves > Galliformes > Phasianidae > Alectoris > Alectoris magna. The sequence continues at coordinate 108,645,758 of CM060561.1, read as the reverse complement.
AGCATGAAGGGGCTGTACCTGTTCTGAATGGACACTTGGGGAGCTTCGGAGTGAGGGACTGATCTCCAAAATACCCAAGTTTCACTGGAATTGTGCCCACTCAGGCACTGCAAAATCACAACCTGGAAATTTTTATCTTATTAAAATGGAGGTATTGCCCTCTTTCAAATTACCATTTTGACTCATATGCTGTTTGATTATGCTGTACCAGCTCATATTCCCAAGCAGTGCAACAAACGCGGATTCTCAGGCGGTCACATTCCCCTTCGCTACTTCTGAAGCACCCAAATCTTCAAAGCAAGAAGTATTTTCTCTGGCTGTCCATGCATGAAGCTGATTTATGACTAGTTTTCTGTTCAAACCACTGTAATTTCACGAAATGATAGCAGTATTGATTCCAGCAAGAGTTTCACTCTGCTGAAACTACCAGGGCAGAGGGACTAAATGGAGCCTTGGAGTGAATAATATAGCCTTCCACTTTATCAATTTCATCTGCTTTGCTCCCCACCTTCACTTAACAACCTACATCTCTTCTTCCCTTCCTACGTTTTCCTGTAAGGCTTTTTGCTGTGCCTCACAGATGTATGTAGCAGAGCATATTTTCTTACCTGGGGACTCTGAGCAGCAGCAAAATGCAGCCTGAGGGATGGGCAGAGTGCTGCAATCTCAGAGCCGTTCATGTCGCAGCATTGTGGGGAGCTGTGTGCAGAATCCAAAGAAGTTGAGCTGTGGATCCTGGAAGATACTGAATTATGGATGTTATTAGTGATTTTTTTTTTAATATGTGGGTTGTTTTTTTGTTTGTTTGTTTGTTTTGTTTTTAATGAATGGGGAAAAAAAAGATATTTCTGGCTTAGTTTTTCTTAAAGCAACAAGTGGACAAAAGCGTTTGTAGGGATGAAGGAAGAAGTTCTCAATTGTGAGGCAGCTTCTGCTCACAGTTACACTGATAGGAGAAAAAAATAAACTTTGTAGAAGACAGGGAAAATGTTTGGGCATAAAATTGGTCTGAAGTCAGCAGTAAAACTACAAATATGCAAACACTCACCTATGTAGGAGAGAAACACAGGAGTTCGGTGACATTTCTGGAATGGTAACCTCAACAATATCCTATTTTAGAGAATAAATGAAAATTATAGATTAAATATGTACACGTCATCTGTACTCCTTCTGTGCAGGTGTTGCTATGTTTCCATTTCTTCAGAGGCACTCCTCATTCAGCCATAGGCACTGCAGAATGTCAGCATAAATCTGCAGTCACCCACCCAGTTACCGAAACTTCTGCATTTACTTTCTGTGTGGCTACTGACTTCAAGAAAGACATTTCGGAAGACCAGAGGGATAGAAAGGTGTTAGGAATAAACAGCAATCAGAAAAACTAACAAAAGCAGAAATATTTTCCTGAGCAAATTGGTTGCATCAATTCTCTTTTTTATAAACACCTTCAAGCTCCTAATACCAAATCTGCAAATGGGCCAGTTGAGGCTCTGTAAGTGTACTGTAAGTTCAGAGAACAAGATAAAACAAAAGGCAGTGGTGAAATCCAAGTCCTGACACTGCCATATGGAGAGCTCAGAGGCACTGTGGAGCTGGGTACCCATAAGGAACAGCCTCCAAACTGCCCCAAAACACCTGCCTGCACTGGTGTTTTTATCTCTGAGCCTCCTCAAGAGCAGAACACTTGGAAAAGGCACACAGTAAAGCCCACAGAGGCAGTGCTTCACAGTCAAGGCTGATACCACCATGGGACCAGGCAGGGAGGTGAGGAATCTCCATGTCGCTATGATGAAGCCCTGCAGCTCGTGGCTTGGAGGAGCAGCCACATTGGGATGCAGGGTAGAGAACTCTGCTTGAGAGCCAAGCCAAGCGTGAAATTAATATTTCCTTTACAGTAAAAAAAAAAAAAAAAAAAAAAAGAAAAGAAAAAAGAAGACTAAAAAATGCCTGTAACGTTGGAATAAATGTAAACTTGAGGTAGAACCAGGCTTTGAATCTGCTGCCTTGGCTGGTGCATGTCTGTCCCTGTAAAACAGCATGCCATCAAAGAGGTAAGCACAAGCCCCACCACTGCATGGTGACTCCACCCGCAGCCAAGTTGGAACTGTAGATCCCATGTTCTCAGCTCCTCATGAGAACCTCACCTGCAAAGAAAAGAAAGGGACCACACTGCTCTCCAAAACCCCTGCAACGGATTAACTCCTGCCCCCATAGCTCTAAGCACAGCTTGCCAGGCAGTGAGGTGCTAAAAGATGTTGCAGAAAGCTGGCCTGGTTTTAAAAGGACCTTTCATTTTCTGTCCCATCACCTGTCAAGATTTGTAGTGGCTCAGCCATACCAAAGCACAGCTCTGCTTTGAGAAGCTGTGATCCCCTGCAAAGGCAGCAAGCCGCTCCTCCTCCCCGTTACAGATCTGCCAGTTTGTCAAGGAAAAAAAAAAGATAATCCATTTTTTCCCTGTAGCTCCTGTTTCAGAGCCAACACTACCAAGGCAGGAGCTGGACTCTCCCTCACTTCTCCCCACACTGATGAGGAGGTCAAAGCTGTCACACAAGTGCTGCTGCCCTGCAGTGAGATGCCTCCTTCAGGGAGGGAGGCTTTAGGACTACCAGATCATGATGCTGTGTCTACTTTTCCAGAAAACACAGTGCTGGAAGAGTTTGGCAGAAGTGGGTAGCTGGAGTTAGGAGTCCCCCACCGTGTGCATAGGATCCCACTATACCTTGGTCCACTCTCCACTCTTCTCCTTCCCTCAGCGTACCGTACCCTGAGGCCTTTAAATTCCATGAAAACTCTTTGGAGAAAACAGTACTAATTAGAAGAAAAAAAAAAACAAAAAAAAACCAACAACAACAAAAGAAGCGAAGGAAAATTTCTCCTTGATTGCTAATGTGCTGACGGCAGGACCCCTCCTCTGCAGCAGCACTTAATCAGCCCCCAGCATCCCTTCCCCCCAGGCGGCAGGTGCCAGCCAAGCCACCTCCCAACATCTCCTCATCACACAAATGGCCCTGATGATGACACAGCAGGGCTGGGTAGGACCAGCTCCTAGTGAGTGCTGGTAGCTCTGCAGGGAGCAACTTGACCAGGGGCCTTGGCTCCCAGCCAGTGGTGGCAAACACATGGCTGTACCTACCTGCCATCTGAGAGTGGGAGACAAACAGCAGGAGTTCAGCACTGACCACCAGTAACCCATCCTGACCTATGACTGAACTCAACTGGCCATTTTCTTGTCTTCTGAAAAGCTGGCCATTGATGTTTTGCATCCATATGGGGCTCTGTTCACAATGTCAGCCAATTTCTCCAAATTGTGGTAGAAAGGCACAGCCCTAATGCTTTTCCCTTAGCTTTTACACCACAAATACTAGCATTTCCCTGTGATCATTGGGCAGCACCAGAGTTAGGTAACTGCCCTCCCAACTTTCCTGGAGGTTACATGATTGCTGTCCCCATCTCCTTGGTATAAACACCTCCAGTTGCTCAGCAACCTACACACCCGGATTCAATTAACTTTGATTACAATTACAGCCAGCATAGATCAGCCTGTGCTGTCAGAAGGAAAAGTGCTGTAGACCTGCAGGATGCTGTCCCCAAAGGGCTGCTGCAGCCTTCCCTGCGAGCCAACACTTCTCTCCTTTGCCCTATGACCATCTATTTAGTAAATGGGGATGTGAAAGTCATGGGATGTAGCTCCACAGCTCCCTCAGCAGGCTTCCTGGCAGGGGGCAGCTCCAAGGACCCCAAGGGATGGTGGCTAGAGGCGGCCTGTCATGGCTGTCCCATGAGGACTGGACGTGTGGATCACTAAGCTGAAGGGTTATAGGTATCTGGGTGATGCTTGTGATCTTCTCTGATAAAAATCTACATCAACAAGCAAATTGATTGTGAAGCAGCACCCTGGGAGTGTAGGGTTGATTCTCTGGAGGAGGAGGAGGAAGAGAAGGAGGCAAAAATGGAGGCAGCTTTCTTCTCCCCACAGTCCCCTGGCCAGAAGACTTTTGCCAATTTGATAGGTAGGAGCATCACTTATGGCAGGAATTGGCCAGCAGTAAATGACTGTTCCCAAGTGGGAGCAGGGAAGGAAGTGTGGAGGCTCATTGTGTTTACTGTGATTACTCTGGACTTACAGCAGTGTATGCAACAAAGCAATTTGGCCTTCTCTTTCTTTTCCCCTCCCTGCCTCAGTCTTTGATGATAGAAGAGCCTGATTGCACTAGCTCATGATCCAAAGCAGCTCTATGCAGCTTCTCCTTGAGTGGAGACACTGCTTGCCTCATATGGACAGCGGTAACATGGCAGAACACATATAAATCAACCCCACATTTGGGCTGGCTTCCTGTTGGATGGGGCCAGGGTGACTTCCTGTTGGACCAGGTCCAGCTGACTTTCTTTTGAGCCAGGCTGGGGCGACCTCCTGTTGGATGTGGCCATGGGTTACGCAGACCAATCCCCCCATTGTTGACAAGGGGAGGCTACCTGCATCCTGGGGAAACGTGTGGTTGTCATCCATCACTACTCACCACTGCCTGTTTTCTCTCTGTCATGAGCATCTTGATGTTTCTTGGCAATTTCACCTTCCTCTTCCTTGTGTGTACCCAAGGGAATGTGCCTTTGACTCACACTCCTGCTCCCTGATGACGTATTTTGGTTCTGGTGCAGCCTGCTCTGACCGCTTGCCTCAGCATTGCATGTCAAATACAACAGAGCTTTCAAGGATGTGGGATTTGTCTTTCCTAACTGTAGTCCTTCTGAGAGAAGCCTTTGCATAATCCACCTCTCAAACAAACAATTTTAAGTCTTGCTGTCCTCCTTGTCAAAAAGCTGCAGGTCCACATGACTTTTCCTGGGGTCAAATTGGACTTGCATGCAGCTTAATCCTGGCTTTCTCCTGTCCCTTGCTGTACACTTTGCAAACATCTTACACCTCTTCTGGGCATTTGTTCCAAGAAGTAATTTGCTCTGGGGTGTAACTGAAGCTGTCCTGTCTCCAGAAGTGCGGTGTTGGTGCTGCCAGCCCTCTGGTTTGCTTGCACCCCTGAGCAATCTGCCTTCACCAAGATCCTGGTCTGTGTACACCACTCACTTTCTGATGATGAAGACAGCACTGGATGATCAATCCTTGCAGTCTGTCTGTGGCTGATTTACCACCTCTGACCCCACCCTGTGCCTGATCCTGCTCACTACTTGGCTGGGAGCACCCAGAGCCTCCTGCTGGATTGGTGGCTCTTTGCTCTCATGATGCCCTTGAGTGGTGATGGAAGCATCAAAAACAAGATGCCTTGGCTGTACCTCCTGTCCCCTCGCTTTCCTCAACACCCATAGTGATGCCATTGCTGGCCATGCCAGCCACATGTATCAGCTGAAACTGCCTATCGAAGCCGCTGTCTATCCTCCGTTTCCCTTTCAGGAGTGAGTGTCCCCAGCATCTCAGATGCAGATAAATCCAACTTTGAGAAAATGAAGGACTTTCGGTCTATTTAAATACTTACTTGCTAACACAAAAGTGAATGCCTTCATAATTTAATATTCTTCTGGAAGTAATTGGATGGAAGTCCTTTGTTTCTTTTCCAACTGTCAGATTCCATTTGTTTAATTTTGCTGTCGTGACACAAAGTGACAGAGCCCATGCTCCATTTCTGCAGATAGCAAAACTCCGGGATTCTTCTGTCTGCATGGTCAGAAATTTATGTATTCTCCCCATTCACTCGTACATCACTACTGTGGCAGATTACTGACCCCCTTAAGAATAAATGCATTTTAATACAGCTGACCCAGAAACCTCCCAAAGGGGAGATAAAGCGCTGCTCTGAGAACCAACTGAATTTGCTGTAGCTTGGAGAAGAATAAAAGAAGGGTGCAAAGCTGGCATTGTCTCAGTGACACACCATTTCCCATCAACAAGCCTTCTTCCACGTCAACATTTCCTGCTTCTCAAAGCCACCTTGTCCTAGGGTCACATACACTGCTCTTTGGCAAAAAGAAGACTCCTGTGCGGGGCTCTCCACAATGTTTTCTCAGAGATAGATAGAGAGGCAGGGAGAGCATCCACCCTCTGCAGGGCAGCAGCAGGGCTGTCCCAGGGATAGCAAAACTCAGTTCAAGGGCAGATGCCATTCAGTGTCTGTGAGGGTGGGGAGGGATGGGACAAGGTGGCTGAAGGGACGTGTGCTGCACGTGATGTTCCTATTGCATTAGCCTGGCTGGCAGCCTTCCTGGTGCTTCTCTTTAAAGATCATTTCTCAGAAGAAAGGAGAAATGCCATGAAATTGCAGATTCAACCCTCTTTGGAAGTGTGAAACTGCGGAATGCAGGAGAAAATACAATCTTTCTCTTTACAGAAGTGTTGAGACATTTTTCTCAAATTTCATAGTGTATTTTTCTCAGTTTCAACAAGCTTTTCTGAGGGATTTCTATAAAGTGCCTTCAAAGCCTGAAGGACCTGCTCAGCCCTAAAGACCAGGGGCCAGTAACACTGTCTTGCTTAGAGGTTTCCAAGTTGCATGTTTGGGTCCCTGCAGGTGTCTTCAGTTTGGAGACAAAGTCTGCGGAGTACTGCAAATCACTCGGCAGAAATTTGTGTTGCACGAGATGACCCCGTCTAGTCATCATGTCATTTTAACACTTCCCCAGGCACCTTGAGTTCTCAATCTCAAGCAGAGCCTGTTGCTATTGATCTTCTCATGCAGCGCTGTGGGGGTTCCTGGGAGAGTGCTTCACCCCAATGTGCTCTGCATCCACCCTAAAAGAGACCCAACCTTCCAGGGCAGCAGGTGTAGGCTCCTCTGATCCACGCTTCCCATCCCCACTTGGGGCTGAAAGCCAAGAGGAGAAAAAGAGCTGAGGTTTCAGATCTCAGGTTGATTCTGCAGCATGGGCAAAAACCGCAAGCCAGTTTCTCCTCTTGTTTGTAGCTGAAGAACATTTGCTCTGGAAGCCCTTGGAAGAAAATAAACATGGTGCAATATAGCGTTGTTTGTACAATCAGTTTTCTGTGAAATGCTTCACTTTAAATGCTTGCGGAGACCAGGATTGTGTTGGTTGTGCGTGTGAATTTAAGGATGACACCACAACAGGGTAATATTTCCAGTGAAGCCTCGGTGGGGAATAAAGCAGGCTGCATAGAAGGGTGTTTCTGGGTGTCTCGCTCCTTCTCTCCTGCACAAACAGGTTCGCATCTATGCATATATATACATATATAGATGGGAGTTTATTTAGATCTGAGGCCCATTAGACAACTTGGCTTTAAGACCCATGATGAGATTAATCGAGCACAGTAATTATACGTGCTTGAAAATTACTTAACAATTATACTTGACATTACCAAGAATTTCCATGATGAATTACCTTAGGATTTCAGTTCTGAAAGAGGTAAGGACAAGGTTAACAGAGGTCTAGTTGGTAATCAATTGAACACCAGATAATTATCTTGTGCTTATACAGGAGCTGCTGCATATTTACTGCTGCTAGGGATCTTCAGACTTGTTGCAATGTAATTATTCCTGTTTTCTATTAAATGGAATTAATTCCATATGATAGGCTGGGATTCCCTACTAAAATCCATGTGGGTTTTTTTTGTGAGGCACTAAGATGTGGATCAAGATGCCAAATGTCAGGCACCTATTTGAGGAATTGCCATGGAAGTAGATTATCTGTTTTCAGAAAGCAAAATATTTGAGATCTTTAAACACGTAGCATATGGGGACATTGCCTCTAATGGCTGAACTATAGAGAACATGGCCTGGAGTTGCGCTAAGGGAGGTTCAGGTTGGATATTAGGAAAAAATTCTTTTCAGAAAGAGTGGTGAGATATTGGAACAAGCTGCCCAGGGAGGTGGTGGAGTCACCAGCACAGAATCACAGAATCACAGAATCACAGAATGGCTTGGGTTGGAAGGGACGTCAAGAATTGTGAATCTTGAACCCCCCACCACAGGCAGGGCCACCAACCTCCCCATTTGATACTAGACCAAGCTGCCCAGGGCCCCATCCAACCTGGCCTTGAAACACCTCCAGGGATGGGCATCCACAACCTCTCTGGGCAGCTGTTCCAGCACCTCACCACTCTCATAGTAAAGAACTTCCCCCAGACATCCAACCTAAATCTTCCCTCCTTCAACCTAAAACCATTTCTCCTTGTCCTGCTGTTATCTACCCTTTCAAAGAGTTGACTCCCCTCCTGTTTATAGGCTTCCTTTAGGTACTGAAAGGCTGCAAAGAGGTCACCCTGGAGGTGATCAAGAACCATGTGGATGTGGCATTGAGGGGTATGGTCAGTGGGCATGGTGAGGATAATTTGGCAGTTGGTCTCAGTGGTCTTTCCAACCTAAATGAATCTATTACAAAATGGAGACCGGGCAACACTTTTTTTTTATTGGCCTCCCAAAGATGTGCTCCTGGTGGAAGAGGGGTGGAGAGATGTCCCCTGCCCTATGGGGCTTGGTGTGCTGGGTCTGCAGCATATATTAGGAAGTGTCCTGATGCTGGGACAGGACTGGCACCCTCCTCATGGGCAGAGCCAAGCCTTCAGTGGAGGTACACGAGATGGGTTCTGCCTCCAGTGCCCTGGGAGCAAGGGAGAGGTGGGGCTGAACATAATCTCTGCAGCACTTAAGTTCCCAAGCAAATATCTGATTAGAGAAACATTTGACTTCAATAATAAATGAGCAGAATATCAGGAGACACAAGTACTGGCAAAGTACTTTTATGGCAAAGTCTTGACAACAGGGGCATTTTTTGGCCTGCCCTCCTATTTAAGATCTTCATGTAAGTGGAAAAACCATGTGTGCAGCTGCTAAGGGCAGGGCATGACTTTCCTTGCTCCTGCTCTAACAATTTGGAGGCACCCACCGGCAAACCCACCCTCATCAATTCTGCATCTTCCTGAAAATGTACTTTTAAGCACCTTAATTGCATTTCAGAGATAACCCTGCAGGCAAAGTGACAGGAAGAGAAACCATATGGAGCAGTTTGGCGGTTGGGCTCTTTGTTTTAAATCAATCAAACATCTGCGGCTAATGTAGCTTTGGGCTGCTCCTCAGGAAACATTAGCCCTATTAGTCTGGGCTGGCAGGAACACAAAATAATATATTTATGGACAAAGCACATGTGCATTACTGCTGGAGCGCAAGCGGAGGAGGAGGAAGAGAAGAACCGTGGTCAGCACTTTGCCTTCTTGGGAGGTCGGCTCTGATGCTCACAGAGCAGGTATGAGGGGTTGCTCCTCAGACCTGTAGAGCTGGGATGCAGCCTCAGGGCCCACCACTCCAGATCAGAAGGGGAAACTCCACCAAACAAAAGCTTCTTTCCTTAAAATTAATCCAGTGAGACAGTCCAATTAGCTCTGTACAGGCAGCAACGGTTGAGAAGCTCTGAGTGGTGGGGCTTTACCACACAGGGATTGTGCTCATTGCTTACAGGTGGAGGCAGAACCATGCACATGAGGACAGGAGGGTGCTACTGGATTGAAATCACCTTTTCACATACTGTGAGCTTCCAAGGTGGAGTGGTTCCCCATGTGGTGTTCCCTTTCAAATCCAGACAGCCTCCAGATGGCTTATCCCATTTTTCTTGCCATACAGTGTCCCAATTGCAGTTCCGGGGAGGAGGTAGAAAATGTCACATGGGCAACTACATGGGCATTTGCAGGCATATCCATAAATGAGGGTGAGAAGGCACACATCAACCAACAACCAACACCTTTCCACCACATCTTTCACCCACCCTTTCTCCAGCTCCCCTGAAGGAAGAGCATCACAGCTAGGAGGAAGGAGAGCACGAGTCCTGGGGCAATCTTGCAACCAGCCACTGCCCCCACACAGCAGGAGGTCTACACTAGGGTATCCCTAACAGGATCTGTAACACTTTATTTAATTTTAATTAACAAATACCTTAACCAGTTTTAGGTTTTCTTGTTCCTATGCCCAGATTACAGGGAAAACTAAAAAGAAAAAGAATAGTATTGACATGTTTTGACTATGCCAGAATAAAATGGTGTAAATCCTGAAACCAGATAAGTAACTCTCGAGCTTAAGAAGAAAACACAGTTATTCAGTGTAGGGTGTAGTGTATTTGGTTTTTCAGACAAACTTTAACTATGCCCCTTAGTGATACTGATGCGATCAGGCAACTACGACATTTTAACTAAACCTTTAGTCCAACCACAGGTGAGTCTGATTTCCAAAAGGTAACCTACTTACTCCCTTTTAACTTCTGATGCTATCAACTCTGGGCAGACTTGAGGGTCTGAGGATACTCCTGCTCATGTATTCCCCATACAGGTGTGTGAGCTCCTGCCCATAGCCCTTGCCCTACTCCTTCCAGTCCTCATGCTTTTCTAAAATGTGTGTCAGCATCCAGTATTTACAGTTTCACCTGGGGCATTCCTGCCACAGCACATATCTCCTTTTCAGGGCAGACACATGCTTCCACATTCTTCTTCTCTCATGGATCCCAAATCTGTTGGTGGCCCCAGTTGTTCCAGGAGAGAGCTTGATCCCATATGAAATGGGGCGATCTCTGGTACAGTGGTTTTTGCCTGTCCCCTCCTGAAGGCTGACAAAGTCCCAGTGCTCAACAGTAAGGCAGGAGCGCACCTACAGACCTTTGAAAGCCTGTGCATACTGCCTGTGAGAAATGCTCTCTCTGTAAGGGAAGGCTGGAGAAAAATCTACGTGTTTCCTCAGGTGCATTCCTGGGAAGGAAAAAACCACCACCTGAATGGTTCAGTGGGTCAGGTGCTTGTGCTCTGTGGGTCTCAGAGTCAGAAGGGATCCCAGACAGCACACGAGAGTTGAGTTAACCAATTGTCTGCAGCTCTCCATCCCAGCCCAAGCAAAGGCTATCTTCATATATAATATATGCATTATAATCATATATAATCATCAGCTACAACAAGGGACAAGTTTTTATTTCATGACCTGTACTCTGTGGGAACTCCTTTTCCAAGGAAAGGGTGTGGGAGCTCCTCATTAACAATGAGCACAACTCAAAGCAAGGGCATCAGTCCTTTGGTGTGACTGCCTGACAGCCCAAAGGTCCCCCATGTCCCCAGTGAGGTGATACTGCAGAACAGGACGCAGAGATGAATCAGTGTCATTCCAAGTTGGTTTTGTCCTGTCATCAGCTGCTTGAAAGAGCTCAATGCTGGACTGGAGTCCAAAATGAAGGGCACGGAAAGGAAATTACGCAAGATACTAACAGTGAAGAGGTAAGGTGGGCAGATAGGGGCTCCCTGAGTCTTTGACCCTGAGCGTATGTCTCTGCAAGCCCTGTATTGCATATTGTCCTGGCACATCCTCTAACCCAATAAGGAAGGCACTGGGCAGTGGGGACCCAGTAATCCTCCCTTTTCTCGTGGTGCTTTTTGTTTGTTGCTTCTGAACAGTGAGCTACTCCATCTTCTCTCCAGTCCTAATGGGTACGTACTGATGTAAGAGATACAGAGATGTAACCCCCTTTCTCCTAACAACACATGCCTTTCAAACAGTGCTGTAGTAGCAGAGGGGAGAACTGGTTATTTTTTAATCTAAACTCTGATTAGGGACGTAGGATTTTGGAGTGACAGCCTGCCAGAAACACAGCGTTACACAACCTCCCATCATCTGGCCCATCATCCCAGACCAGCTCGGCTTTCTCTCCCAAGGTCATGTTGTTATGCAACTGCACCACCAAGGCAGGGGTAGAAGGGGCAGAAGGACAGAGGGGTGCCCCGGGTGTTCCTTGCCATTCCCATGTCCCAGCTGGGCTGCACATGGGGGTGCTGTGCCAGCCCCCAGCCTGCATCCTCAGCCTCGGCCTTGTGCGTGAGGCCTAACAGCAGGGTGGCAGCCATGATGGCTTTCCAGGCCCTGCGCTGACTCACAGGGCAGCACTACGCCAGAGCTGACAGGGGGCTGAAGACAAGGCCCTGACGAGCTCCCCACCAGTTATCTACTTATTCTGTGTGCCGTATTCTCCTCCTGCCTGTTGGCAGCATGGAGGGTTCATAAATGATGGTAATAAATGTGAAATGACAGCTAATCTTAATTGACCAAAGCTTCCCTCAAAAGCCTAGGTCTTGTCGACTGTAATGCGCTCTAAATGTAAAAATGCAAGGCAGGAAATTACATCGGTGCTCTCACTTGCCTTTAATTGCACGGTTTTCATGCTGCCAAGCAACAAAATCCAAGACGACCCCAGTGGCGGGGGTGGGGGGATTTCCTCCCTGGGGTGGGACCCCCAGAGTTGGGAATTAAGGATGGAGCTTTGTTGCCACCTCACCCAGAGCCCCATATTTCTTGTCTGTGGGTGCTGGGGCTCTGCCAGGAGAGGATGGGGCCACATGACGGTGAGAAGGGTGACCTGGAGACAGTGGTGCTTTGCAGAGCCCCAGCTTGGCCTCTCCCACACCGTGCCAGCGAGCTGGGTTTGCACTGCGGCACTTTGTTTAGAGCATCCATGCGACTTCAGGCCTCCTCCTCCTCCTCCCGGCCCTGGCAGCATGACTTGCAGCTTTTCCTAAAACTGGCAAACAGCCTCCTGCTTGAAGACGGGCAGAGCCTTAACCCCTTCCCACCTCTTCTACTCCTCGTCCCCCACTGGTGGGAAGGATGGGGAGGGATGGAACTGTCAGCATCCCACTCCGACAAACCCAGTGATGGGACACAGCAGTGCCCGCAGCTCCAGGCTTCCAGGGCTGAGGTCAGGAGATAAATCGTTGGCACCGGTTTCTGAAAGGGGCAGTTCTGGAGGGGCTGGGGGCCGGCTGGCTTTGGGGAGAGGAAAGGTTTGTCCTTCATGCTGTGGGGTGGAGACGGAAGCAGACCACAGGGCTCTGAGCTCTGCAGGAGCATCAGGAAGTTTTGCTATTTCCTAGCTCTGCACCCTACAGGAGCTGTGTGGCAGGGAGCTGGGCTCCTGAATTGCTTCCTGCCTTTGCCTGGGGCTGGTTTTATGGTGTTGAAGAACACAAAATTTCTCAGTTACCTTTCAGAAGTATTCTGATTTTTTTCCCCCACAGGAATCTCTGCAGGTACAACAGCCTCCGGGGTGAAATGCATCATAGCTGAGAACCCACCCATTGGCTTTGCACTCCCAGTGCTGCAGCTGGAGATGAGCACAGCCGCTAGGTACAGACAGGAGGGAACGGTCAAGGAGATGGGGGTGGGGAGGGGGAGGAGGATGCAGAGGAGGAGGAAGGGGGCTGCCATGGGGAAGGGGCCTGAAGCTCTGCGTCTGCTCTCAGCCACTCCTGCAGAAATGAATCCCACTCCCTTCAGATTACTGGGAGATAAATTTAGAGTAGATCTGAAAAGTAATTCAGAGTCCTAAAAATACCTCTCTATCAAGAGACTGGAAAACCAGGAGGGAGGAGGATGGGAGAAAAGTGACTGTGGGGCAGGGAAAACAGCAATAAGCAATGACCGGGTCAGCAGCCAGAGAGCGACTTGGCAACTCTGGGGCAGGGCTAACCCCATCCCTCTGCCCTTCAAGATGCTCTGGTTCTTAACAGCCAGGGATGGACCTGTGAAATGGGAGAAGGATGCTGCAGATGCTCCCTGCACTGAGCAGGAGCTGCAGGAAGGAGATAAAGGCACTCAGTTTGCCTCGTGCCCTGCTTTCATAATCTCTGCTTTTTAATATCCTGTTGAGACACAGGTGCGTGCCTGCCCCGCCTACCCATCAGCAGAGCTCCCATTGATGCAGCCCTGCTGGGGAGCTGGCTGTGGGGCTGGCTCCCAGCCCCACAAACGCCCCTCCCTCCTCACGGCACCCCTCTGGCTTTCCCTGTGCCATGTAGCATCCTCCTTCACCCAAGAGGAGATGCAATGGGTCGTGGGGACCCCACAGTGTGCAAGATAGGTAGGGTGCCCTGGGCGTCCCCCACCTGGATGGCATTGCAAATTAGTTTAAATGCCACCACAAGCATTCCAGCGTCCTGCAACACTCCATGGGCACTGCAGTGCTCCCTCCTGGCAGAAGTCTCTGCTGCTGGAGGGAGGCAGGTGTCCAGCGGTGCATGGGAGCGAGGAGGGGAGCGAGGACAGTGCTTGTCCCCCATTCATTATAGCAGCATCCTCTGACAATTAGTGCTTGGGCTGCAGCATATCTTCAGCTTTCCCCTTGCACTGTGGGTCGTGCCCTGCCGCTGCATTGCTCTCTGTTTAATAATTCTGTCATAGCTATTTTTCCTCTTAACATCGTGTATTCTCATTCTGGGGCTGTAATAGTGTTGGAGGTCCATTTGTGCTCCCCCCTTTCCTCCCAACATCCAGTCCATGCGGGATTCATTTTTGCCTTATGAAATGGCACCAGAGCTGGCATGATGGGGTGGGGGAACTGGGTGAGGGGGGATGTGCACCCCAGCCAGGAGTTGGCTCATGCTGCAGAAGCCACTGGAGAGCTTCTGCAGCCGTTTGCCTGTTTGTTAGAGATGTGACTCAATGAGGGCTTGCGTGCGTTCACCTGAGTGGATTTACATCTGCTCCCAGATATTGCCAGTGAAAAAAAACCAAACCAAATACAGCTAACCCTTTAGAATCTTAGCAACCGGGGGCTGCATTTGGCTCACCTCCCCGAGGTCAGAAGCACCATGCGCAGGTCCCCACCCCACGCAGCCCATCAGCACGGCTTTCCAGCCCTTACAGCCACAGAGTGTTTGCAGAAGGGTTATTTTTGCTTAACCCTGCATTCATCAGCTCATCTGCGGAGGGCACTCGTGAGGCAAAGCTGTCCGCTTGCGTGGCCACAGGCAGCAGCTACGGTGTCCAGCCAGAGCCAGCTGCCCCACTGCCGTGTGAGCTCCCAGGAGCACAAGGACCTCTCAGAGGGGTCTTTCCTCCAGGCATGAGGCTGTACTCACCGGGCTGTTTGGCTCCAGCTTTAGAACTGAGCTGTGAGTAAATGCAAATATGCTTAAATGAGCTCAGAGCAGGAATGCTACTGGGTGTCAGGCATGCGTTAAATACAGGAAGCTACAAAGCAAAGGTCTCACCTTGCTCCATGTACACAGTGATTGGCATATGAATTAGGAGAACACAGAAGTGCAGAAATAGACCTGTTAATTATGGAGATCCTGTCTCTGCAACAGCTTATTGCCAAAGCACATCAAGCTCTCAGTGGGCACTTGGGGTAACGCTTGGTTCTTATGCATTCAGAGTAATGCAGAGATACCAGGGAGGCAGTCACTATGAACACACTGCACATGGGCTTGTTTGGTGCAGTTCTACTAATATAGGAAAGAGAAGCAAAGTACTGCAACGAGCAGGTGACCCATTACCTGTTCCATTCTCCAGGCATGAGGGGGGAGATGTGTTGAGGAGTTACCTATTGGCCTTATGCCTCTGGAGGCTCCCCTTGTAATGAATGTTAGCAAAATGGACGTTTCTGGGTACGTCTGTCCATGTATTGATTCTGGGGGGATTATTATACTAAATCTTGTCTTACTTCCAGTCACAAACCTGAGCGATAGTGATGTGGAGGGGCCGGAAACCTGAGGAGCCATGAGGGACCGTGGAGAGCACTTAAGCCAGGAGGGCACATCCATGCAGCGCAAACCTTAAACACAAGGCATACAAAGGGTTAGGAAGAAATGCCAGCACTGCTTTGATGCAGGTGGAACAAGAGGATAGCAACGGTGTTTCTCCAGTCTGGAACCACAGCCAAGCTATGTGCCTAGCAGGTTCATACACTCAACTGCATTTTATGATCAGATACGAACAGGGACTTTCTTATGACAGTTGTGAATGTTTTATTATAAAGTCTTATCAATGAATTACAGCTCTAAAAATCAGTTTTTCAGAACTAAAATCTAATCTGCCAGGGTTCAATAAGTAACAAGACGAACTCAGCCATGCAAACAAAATATTACTAAGTTACTTTAATAAATTTTTATCGCAACAACCTTAGGAAGAGCGTGTCCTGGAGACTCAGACCGTTAATCTTGGATTTTTATTAATATGTTGGATACTTTTTGTTATGCTCATGGCCTCCAATACAAAACTGTCTTCATATTGATGCCAGAATGGGATTTTACAGCACTCTAATGAAAAAGCACCAGCAGTCGACAGTGTTCTGCACAGTACCTTTAGGAAACTGCTCATTGTGCTGAGTCAGAGCTTCAAGAGAAACCTATTCTCAGCTTCTGGAGAAGCTTCTTCCCACCCAAAGGTCAAGCTTCCATGTCTTTCCAGTATGTGGCATTCATTTTCTGTTCAGATTATTTTTGTTTATGTTTATTAAAATATATTTTATTAGTTTATGTTGCGTACAATAGGATATTCAAAAATCCCACCTTGACAATCACAGGAGGGTCTAAATGGAGTCATAGAACTATTTGAGTTGGAAGGAACCATTAAAGGGGACTCCCCTGCAATAACAGGGACACCCACAGCTACGTCAGGTGCTCAGAGCCTGACCTTGAAAGGGGCACCCACCACCTCTCTAGGAAACCTGTGCCAGTGCCTTACCACCTTACTATAAAAAACTTCTTCCTTATAACCACTCTAAATCTCCTCTTTTAGTTTGAAACCATTTCCCCGTCCTATCACAACATACCCTGCTAAAGAGCCTGTCTCCTTTCTTACAGCCCCCCTTTAGATACTGAAAGGTCGCTCTCAGGTCTCCCCAGAGCCTTCTCTTCTCCATGCTGAACAGCTGCAGCTCTCTCAGCCTGTCCTAGTAGGAGAGGCGTTCCATTCCATGGATCATTTTCATCGCCCTCCTCTGGATGTGATCCAGCAGGTCCATGTCTCTCCTGTACTGCCTGGAAGATGACCAACAAACACTTCCTTTAGGTGTACAAACAGCACTCTGAACTTACAGCTACTTGTTGAAAAATGCTTCCCTCTCCACTATTGTATCTAACAGGAAATCTAGGAACACAGAGACATTCGAAAGCAAAGCTATACAGTATTTTTAATGTGTTTCGGATGGTTTAGCTCAACTCATTCATTACTCTTAATTTCTACAGCTTAATTACATACACATTTTCACAAAAGCAACATCATGTCAACATTGATCAAACACAACATTTTAGGTTTTATTTTTATTGTGCAAAACATAAGCAGTAAGTCTTATTAGTACAACGAGCTGAAAAAGCAAGGGATATTTCCAAGAACATTCACATTCACGTGCAATTTTTACCCCTACTTCCATCTTTTGATGTGGAATCCAGAATTCCCATCAGTAAGTGCTATCCAAAAATGCCAATAGTTTGTTTCGCCTTTTATTACTTGGAAGACAAAAGATATTTTTACATTTATAACAATCGAAGCAACTGTTGAAGTGTATAAATGCAAATCAGACATGCGAAAGTGTGAAAAAAATACACACTGAGGGCATCCACCAAAAGGGTGTCATGGCCGACCAGTCATAGCTTATAATCAAAAATCGGATATCCTGGTTTTCCATTTTGAAGTCAAAATTTTAGCAAATAATATAGAAATTTGTCTAAAAATCCTGGCATCATCGAAGTGAAAAAGTAATTGAATATAATAATTTATTTGAATTAAAATCCTTAGCTAGCTAAGTGCTAGCAGTCACAAAGGCAGTCACGAAGGCCGTTTGATGTTACACAGCACCATACAGATATCCAGCTCCTTCAGAAAGAAATGTTATGTTCCACTAGGAACGCAATCTGAGTATTCCCTGAAGATTTTAGGTATCTTTGCCTGTTTTATCATAAATGTGTGCAACAGTTCCTTAACGGGAGCAGAAACGTACAGAATTCTGCTGAAGCCTTAAGATGGTGCAATCATTAATTTGAATCCACTAGGTAGAAAAGTATCGAGAATTCTTCAGTAGTCAATTTAACATTCAAAAGCAGATCAATGGTTTCAAGTAAATCTGCCGTCAAAAAACAAACCACTACAGAGTTTGGCTTTAAAGTGACAAAGTCTTTTTTTTTTTTTTTTTTGCTTAATACAATGTACAAAGCTTACGAAGAATTAACATCAAACTACAGTTTCAAAAAGATGCAGAGACATTAGTATCTCTCATTTCAAAATACTCCATTAAAATATATAATTACATAAAGAACCTCCAAAACATATCATTATAATTTGTTACAGTGGTATTGTTTGTTCCAGTAATAATCCTTCCTATAAGGCGGCTGCACATTAGTTTCAATGCACTAATCTGCAGTAGGTGCCAATTAGAGCTTCCCTCTGTGCCTGCCCCACGTCCCATCCTGAATTTACTGGTAGAAGTTTTGTCCAAAGAAAAATGGAATGATGCTCACTTGTCCAGATGACCATTCCCCAGCCCTAGTAAAAATCTTCCTGCCAGCTTCTCCAAAGTTGTTAGGTTTAGGCAGGCAATGAATCCTGCAGTAATCATGAAGTGTTAAAAATAGAGCGACTAACAAGCCATTTTCCGTACTTTAAATCACTGAGATCTACATAGAAAATCTTTACGGAAGCGTGAGCACTGGTTACATTGCCGACTCTTACAAACCGAGGCTTCTGTAAAAGCTGCACACGTGGAAAATGACGCCTTGAGATAAAGAGAAATAAAATACAAGAGAAGAGAGATTTCCTAGTATTGAGTCCTGATTCTTTATAAATTAACATACACTTTTTCAGTAACAAGCACCGCCCATTATTTTGGCCCTGTCTCTTTTCCAAAATCAGCTTCATAAGCTGTTATCATTCCAACTCAAAACAAATAAACTCAAACTCTTGAAATATTGTATACGGAGTTCTGGATTCCATAAACAAAATACATAACGATTTCATATTCTTGCTATGAAACACCAACTAGAAAATATGAATGTTTATGAATAAACAAAACCACAATTTATACATTATATCCATACTGATAAAGATCTCCATGTTAGTGGTGAATTCAACATCTTTAGATAGAGTTCAACAGGTGAACAATATTCAATTGCATTTTAAAGAAAATTCCAGTTTAAAAAGTCCTAAGTAAATTTATACATGGCAGGCCAACAGTCTAAAGACAAATCTCAAATAAAACTGTACATTTGCTTCAAATCTACCTAGGCCCAAAAGGCACTTAGTGGTTTAAGTGTGCAAATTGCCTCTTAGAAGAAGCAGTGTGCAAACAGAGCCTGTTTCATTAGCTCCGCATTCTTTAGTCATTTCCTGCAGAGTATTGCTATTAAATGGTGTCTACGGTGTAAGACTCTAAAGGACAGAAGATGGTCAGTCCACAGAATCACAGATGTCTTTCACTTTCTGATTGAAGTCTTCAGGCTGATCAGCATACACGTAATGACCTGCACCAAGGATAGCCTGGAAGACAAAGGTGAAGAAACAGGTCAAAAGGATAAGAATGCCATAAACGCATAAATAAATATTGAGATAGGTGAGGAATATTCCCCCTCAAAATGAATATCCCAAACCTGGCTTCTACACACTGCTACACTATTAATTATAAAGAGCAATTCTAAAACTGAATCTGATCTATTGCACCCAGTGTGCACTAACAGAGTTAGAACAACTGCTGCCAGGAGGTGGTACCATACAACCAACAAAAGACTCCAAACATAAGGAAAAACAAATGTTTGTTTCACCCATCAAAGGAACTCTGCTAAACAGGAATAAAGGGTAAAACCATTGCCTTTTCCATTGCACAACTTGTTGAAAAGAAGATTCAGGTAAACACAAGTCGCTGCAAAACAAAGCGAGGAGAACATACTGTACATATCAAATTTCTGAACAACTCTCATCTCTTCCATTCTCTGCTCAAACAGTTCTGCAGAGCAGCCTGTTAGTTCTGTAAGTGTCTGGAGAAGAGATAGCATCTAAACATTTGCATTCCCTTATTATTACCAAAATTATATGGAAAGCACTAAAGAACATACTAGGATAAAGGATTACTAATTCAGAGGCTTACAGTGCTGAGGATTCCCTAGCCTTGTGAAAGCAGACTTCAGTCCTCCCAGTGAAACAGTATTGTGTAAAGCAGGAAAAAGTCAAATCCAAATGATGCAATATATGGGGAAAAATACCCCATATTTCTGATCTAGATTATTTCACTGCAAGCATGTAAAAAAATTAAGGGCATAAGTAACCACACATATTGTGGTTACTGCATTTTTGCTAAAACTAGCATGAAGCAAGTCATCACCATACTGTAGATCAAAGGTACTCAACTATTTTAATTTTATAGTCAGTTTGAGATTAATTTGTATTTAAATCTACTTTTTTCCCTCCCCAACCCCATTAAAACACTTCCTCTTAAACTTCTAAATGGAAGCACGCTGCTTTAAGTATGGCCAATTTAGTGTTTTAAAAAACAAGAACAACAAATCAAAGTAAAAAATGATCTAAACAACGTACAATAAAGCCCTATGCGCTCTAGCAAGTCTCAGCCTCAGAAGAACCCCTCTGCTCCTATAGCACTGTGAATGTCTTTCAGTGTCTCTATAATTCCTACCACCCCAATTTACCTTTTACAATCTGCACTGGGCTTAATGAGATTTTAACTTGGTATACAATGAAGTTTTCTATACGGCATGATTCTGAATAGTGGGTTTTTTTTTTTTTTGTTACAAGCTAATTCTTGGGTTAAGCAGTAAAGCAGCACTTTCAGATCTGGATGTTCCCATTTATGAAATGTATTTATGCTCTTTAACATGTGTACGTTGCTCAATAACAACATCTTTTCTCTGTGTTCCAGCTCTGATGTCAGCTATATCGAGATTACAAAATTTTATTTCAATGACTTGTCAAAGTTAAAATCACATTATATATTTCTGTCCAGTTAGGGCTAGACATCAGCAAGAAGGCAGCTGGCACACTCAAACATTTTATCATATTCAATTATTGTGTCTGGCAGATGCGACAATGCACGAGAAATACTTCCAAAATGGTTTGTTTTCATAGGAACTAACAAAAACACAGCGTGCATATTTGTACTGAGTTGCAGGCATGCACGTTTGAAATGCCAGTGTCATACCTCTAAATAAGAATGCATTAGCTCCAAAGACAACACCAAGTTTTGTTGTAAGAACTTAAAGAAAGATGCTTCCAAGAACCTAAGCAACAGGTAACAACCACTTTCTTAACAGAGAAATTGAAGGATTACACAAACTGGTTAAAACACTTTATGAGAGCATCCTGATTATGCCATATGTATCTGTAGACACTCAGACTGCTGAGGTTTAAAACAGACAGACAAAAATGTAGGTACTTACCAGCGACCACAAAAACTATTTGTATTAGCATGCTAGAGCAAAAAAACATTGTACAGTAGAAAAGTGATCTTGTTCAAAGACCTGATTCAGCTTCTAGAGCTTTCTTATTTTTTCCTACTCTGAAAAAAACAGACTTCTGTTTAAGTTTGATCAAAAACTTGTTTCCTCTTTTTCTGTTAAAGAAATCAGAAGTTATTACCCCAGTCCATAAATCAGAGTTATCATTTCCACACTTGGTATAAAGATCACACAGATATGCTTTGAACAAGTTCACACAACAATCTAAGCAACTGCTTAAAAAGTGAACTTACTATTGTCTTCACATATGACTTTGGTCTCAGAGACTGGATAGTGCTGCCAGAATTGCCATCTATGCATGAACGTGCTCCATAAACCACGGTGATAGGAATGTCTTGATCCATTTGTGGAATCCGTTGCAGCATTGGCCTTTTTGCCCATCCATAAGGAATAGTCATGTTCTTGAAAGCTGTTTCACCGCTTCGAGGCATTCAAAAAGGGTAAAAGTAATTAAATTTCTATTATATCTGCCTTTTCTCCTTTCCAAATACCTACCTATGAATTCAAGTATCTGTGCCTTTTGATAATACAGATAAAACAGTGCATGAGGATGGGGCTTCTAACTGTTACGGAACACAGGTTTGCAAAGTTTGCAAGAAATTTTCAATATCGGTTTTTCGGTGTGTGGTTGTCTTTTTTTTTCAGTGCTGGGTAACAACACTTAAAAAAAATGAGATGCCAATTTTTAAAAGCTCTTAAAGAAAAAACTTTATTAAACAAACTATAACAGATTTTGGTTAAAAAATAGCGCTCCAATTCTCAGAACTAAAACATGGGTAGTTTAAGATAAATATTGACTGGGGCAGCTTCTACATCTGCCAGTTTCTGAAATTCATAAAAAGGGCAAAGGTTTTTTTTGTCTTTAATTGTTACAATTAAAAAAAAAAAAAGCGTGCACTCTGTTGCCATGACCATTGGAGGAAGCAGCAGGCTGTCAGTAAGACTTCAAAACACACTAGGAAACTCACACTCACCTGGGCGACTGCACGTTGCAGTGATAGATGTATTCAGTCACAGTGTTATCATCAAACATCGATGCATATTTTCGTTTGAAATCTGGTCTTAAACGCTGAACAAGGCTTAGACCTGTCAAAGCAGAAAGTGCTATTATAGGAGGAGTTGGCACAGAAAACTCTATCAGACTGCTGAACACATGTCCTTACAACCCTTCAAACATGCCCCCTTGAAACTTGTGGCTAACTCTGATGACTTCTAAACCAACACTTAATTTCACCACTTGCAAGTCTTAGGAAAACACGGTGGCAAACAGGAACTAAACATAATTATTCTGAAGGACTTTACGTTGCCCCAGAAGGGGGACAACTCAATCCCTACTGAATACATATGGGGAATATTGCTGAACGGCCACTGTGGCAATAGGAGAAACATGCAAAGAGGATCAGCAAAGGACTAAGCACATAAAATTTTAACAAAAATGCACTCTTGCATGATACCAACGCTTTCCTTTTCCTTGCCCTGGCATCACTGCACATACCGAAAGCATTCTGCCTTTCAGAACCAAAAGGCAATGTTGAAAAAGCTAGGCTCTTTTTCTCCAGATATAAGTCTGTACTCCTCTTTTACATGGGAGTCTTTTTTTCTTTCTGAAGCTAGTTCATCTAACTAATATTTAGGTGAAAGTACGGAAGTTCATGCTGAAAAACAGGTGTCGAAATTTTGACATGAGTATAACACATCAGCAGTGGACTTGGAAGCATTGATAGTTGGTCTTGATGATCTTAAGGGTCTTTTCCAATCTAAATGATTCTACAGTTCTATGATTCTGTAAAATAAGAGATTCAACCTAGGAAAGCAATTATCTCCAACCACTCTTAACAGACAAAGAAAAGAGGCAGGTCCTTTCAAAGGCCAGTTAAGCTACCATTCTGAATCACTTCCTTAAGAAATACGCTTCCTCTAACTGACCAGATAGATCTTCGGGACAAGAGCCTCACAAAAAGCCAGTCTGAGTTGCAGAATATTATTCACCTCTGCAGATGCTGGCTCACAGTTTACCAGTTGAGTTTACCCACTGAAAATACTGTTGTTAATCTGTGCAATTACGATGATGTCACTTCTTCCCACCTGTTGCTGGCCACAGGCCTGGCACTATTTACATAGACCGTGTCACAGTAATCTATGCTTTTGTAATCTTGGGATTAGATTATTGCAACACTCCCTTATGTATGCTTTAAATCAATTTAGAAAATAAATACACTGCAAGAGAAAACAATTCGCTTATGAAACAGAGATTTACTTTCTGAAGTGATGAAGATTTTGCAAACATTCTGCAGTTTGCTCCACTACCTATACCTTCTCTGCAGTGAGTTCAACTGCCACACTTTTGTCTTTTTCTGAAAATAAACTAACTGGAAACCCCTCAAAGAAAAAGATCTCTCTTAATTCTGTTTCTCAGGTTTAGGAATTTGCCCTCAAGTCTGATTAAATACACATGTGATGCAATACGATTCTGATACCCCAGATAACCCCAGCCACGTGCAAGTGTCTAACTCATAACTTTGAGCAAGAACAACTAGCCTTCTGTTGAGGATCAGACAGCTGTGCCTGCCCAGCAATTCAGTAACATGTGAATGCAGAAGGAAACTTGCATTTGGTTCAATACCTTTACTGGGTTGGATTTGATGCCCATCTCACAGCAATGTTTAAGCTACTTTTCCCTAAGAAATACGAATCGCTTAATTACACATTAAGTTAACAATAACAAGCTTTTTGATCAGCTGGAGTGAAAAATAGATGGAAAATTTTGAAAAGCAGTGCTCTCAGCTTCAACCTGTAAGCAAGGCTATGCTGGGGATACCTGGACACAGAGGGTCTGTTTCCACAGCACAGTTTTAAATGGGTTTACTTGCTGCTGGAGACAACATCAGCTTTAAATTCTTTCAAGTGGATTGATTTATTCATACATTTGTTACTGGATAAACTGCATTAAATCTGTGCTTATCACTCAATGTTCAAGTTTTTCTGTTAACCAGATTAGAAAGCACTTTATACTCCAAAAATAAAATTTCTAAAATACAGAACGCTCCTTGTCAGAAAAGCTAATTTTGTCATCCTTCTGAGAACAGCTGAATATATCAGCTTATTTAAATTTATATTCTATAGAAAGAGATTTAAGAAACAGATGTGGTTTAAACAAAGCCTAGAAATGCCACTTGTTTCTTTTCACAATGAATAGTAACAATGATGGCGAGATGATCTGAAAGTTATATAAATCAGTTGTAAGGGGTCTGAAGGATATCTTTTTTCCAAGCCTCCCTAGGTGATACTTTGGTAATGCAAAGAGAAATGAACAGATTACCATCTAACCTCTAGAGGGAAAACACACGATGAATTTAAAATTTGATCATGCCTTTTTCCCTATCCTCTATGAACCAAATCTGTAGTATTCTCATCATCTCCACCTAGTCCTAGTATGAGGGTATATAGAACTTATCTGTCTCATCACAGCTGTTGAAGTGATGTAGAAATAGGAAGGACAGATTGCTACTGTAACACAGGACACTGCTGAGACCCACAACATTTGCTAGAGTAATAGGAAAATGGCTGATGGAAACAACACAGTTTCAAATTCTTTAAACTCAGGCTTAAGAACAAATAAATTTATGAGAAATTGCAGTCTTATGTTAAGCAAATTTGGAAACACTATTTGTCAGTCAAACTGCATCCAGAAGGGAATCTAAAGGGACTGTGACTTGAGGCAAGCAGACAACCTTTCCACCCTACTGCCTCTTTGCAAGGCTTCCCCTGAAGATGTCCACATACTCTGCCTCATTATTGCTGCAGCCCACATTAAGCGCTATAAATTATCACGTGATGTTTCTAACAGGAAGATCTCGTCCTCTTGTCCAAAAGAGGTTTGTTGTTTTTTTTCCCCTCAAGCCCTCCCACCCTCTCCTCCAATTATATTTTCTGCAGGTGATGCAAGCTTGCAACAAAGCACATTTTAATGAAGTATCTGCTCCTTGCTTATGCTTAAGGCAAACAGCAACAGTTTTAAAGAGTAGCTAAAACTCACCAAAGGGTCCTGCTATCCTCAGCCCAGCTAACGGGTTAAATGGACTCAGTATAGCTCCCAGTGCTTTGATCCAAATTGGAATTGGTCTTTCGTGTTCAGCATTGTCAGGCCTCTCTGGAAAACCCCACGGCTCCACTAAGATAAGATGTTTGACCCTGTTGGCAGAAAAGGTTCAGAGTACATTAATTTTCCTTTGAACGAGAAAGCCGGAAACTTGCTATCTGTGGATTATGCAATCTGGTTTAGTCACCTGTCACAGCATCCTATTACCTTTCCAATCCTTCGATGATTTTGCATCTGAATGCTAATTAAGGAGAGATGGATTGAAACTAATTTTGTATAGAAACACCAGAAACTTGGAAGCTCACATGCGAACAGTAACTCGTTATTCAACAGACACCTACTATCATATACATTTGAGAAAATGATGAGGCTTTTTTTCTATTTTTAGAAATGATCAGATCTATACACTTGGTCCATATTATCTGAAAGAGCAGTTTAATTTGAGCAAGAAAAAAGGAACGGCACCTGTTTCACTTAAGTAAACATTTAGACATCTATCACTCTTCTCCAAGCCCTTTAAGATCTCTGCTCTATGAAGAGACGCAATTTATTTGAAAAAGAAGCTTATCAAAGCAAAATTTGAACTGGGCCAGACAGATCCGAAACAGCGGATGTTTTCTGAATGTACTGATTTTAATTCACAAAATAAACACCAGAGAGACAATTTATAAAATTATCACTCAAAGGAATCTCAGCGCAGAGGATACAGTAGGAGCCTCCTGCACACACAATAAATCAATCTCTTCATGCTGTGAGTCCTGCTCAAGCAAAAAAAATTATTTTGCCTTGACGGACTGGAATCTTCCATTTCTGTTTAATCCCATAATAACACCTCCTCTAACAGGACTGTCCTAGATACAGCTTATACCTGAAAAAGTGACTCTTAACGATAGTTTTGCATATTTATGGTGATTTTGCATGCAAGCTCCATCATCTTTACTTTCTTCTTCGTGTCTTCCTTCTCTTTCAAAGCCATGAGATTAGGTATTTAACACAGCAGAGTTCTTAGTGGCTAAAACGATTTCAGAAGTGATTCTGAAAGCTATTTCTGGACCATAATCAGTTGGGAAACCAAAAATGTGTGCCTGAAATGAGGGGTTGAAAAGGATTAAGCTCACAAAGATGTTTCTGGGCTGTCAGCTCAGCCATGAGCGTATTTGCACAGAGAAGCAAACAAGAATGCTAACGGAGGCCAGGGTAGAATTTAACTATATAAACCAAGCAGGAGAGATTAGAGGCTAAGGAGCATAAGCCGTGAGGGGCTGTTCAGGACAACTACACATTCTGTGCACAAACTGTGCTATTAAACATAGCACAGCATATGCATACATAAAAACACATTAAGCTTTCTGTCATGCTTTCTTTATTATTAATTTCCTTCCTTCCTTTGGTAATCAATACTAAAACATAAATTGGGATAAGGAGAAGCTGACCATAAAAATCACTCCAAAAGTAGTAGTCCAGAAGTCAGAGTATCTGAAGATCATGACTCCAACACCACTCAGGAATATTCCAAATGGGAATCTTTTTGGATTAATAACCTCAGAAGTCCCATGCGCAATATGGTACAACACAGTAAATTAATGGATCATCTAAGCTTGGAGAAACTGATCTACTTTCCTAACAATATGTAACCAGAATCCCTTAAGCCTCTAATGAATTGTTAGATAATCTGATTGAACGCTGTGCTATATTTATCACTTGATTCAGTACTGCCTTAAGATCCTACCAGTCAGTGTGATAAATTTGACGGTGTTAGCTTAATTTCAGCAAAATATCAGCAGTGTGAGAGCACAAAAGAAAACATCCCCAAATAAATTAACCCCAACTTAAGCACAGTGAAGCATGAAAACACAGAAGTGTCACTTTCAATGTAAATCATCAGAAGGCTGAAACAATATCCCACCCCACAGGGATGGGACAGTGCCATTTATAGATACTCCAGAAGAAGGGGTAAGAAACTTGGAAGCAATCCCTACAAGCAATTACCTTCAGTCAGCTAAAAGTTGTTTTACACCCAAGTGGATAAGAGGTTTACAGTCTTATCCTAAGTGTTTAAGGAAAAAAAAAACATGCATGGATTTACTTCAAAATCTTCAAATGAGAGAGAAAGGTGTACATATGGTATAAATTGATACTAATGTAAAAAATTCATTCTGTATAGTATAGAATCTGACATATGACATGAAAAGCTGGACTTATGTTCACATCTTTTAACAGAAGTCCACTATGCCTATCTAGATAAAAACAATGTCCTTTCTTGACACAGAACGACCTTACTTCATGGGATCCTTGCTCACCACTGCCTATATAGGTAGGTGCCTATAGGTAGGCTACACTAAAAAAGAGACAAATTATGAGCTCTGAGTAAAAAAACGGATTAGATATCTACCACGATGTGGTGCAGAAAAAGCTGATGTGATGTAGTTAAAGCACTGCTGCAGCTGGACTGTTCTTCAAAGAAGAAATATGGAGTGGCATACAGACAGTTAAAACAAACAGCCATAAAAATTATTTTCACATTGTGCTGTCAGCACCAAGCTGACTGCAAGCCTTTACACATAAACTACCTGGTGGAATTACATTTAGAAGTTTCACTGTTATATCCATAATAATGGGACATTTGGCAGGAATAGGTCTATTTTTTGTTTTCACAAGCCAAGGTTTGATCAGAGATGTCTCAAAGCATTCACACACAAATATGATCTCTGCGATTTAGCCTTATTACATGTCAAGGGGTTACTGAACAAAAGCAAAAGATGAAGTAAACAAAAGAAACAAGTTTACTAATCTGCTTACTTCTATTCATCTGAAAGCAAAGCACATGATTAATACTCTGCTTAAAATTCATTATGAAGCTTTACTTTTACATACCTTGACGGGTATTTTAACGAGTAAGCAGCAGCCAGGAATCCACCTAGGTTATGTCCAAGCAAAATCATTTTTTCTAACCCCATCTCCTTTCTCCACTCTTCTATGGATTCCACAAACTGATTTTCTGCTTCCCGAGCATCAGTATCAAAGTGTGGCCTACTGCTTCGTCCAAATCCCAAGAGGTCGAAAGCATGAACGGTCCTGTTTTCACAGAGCTCTTCAAAATTGAGAGCCCACATTCCGACACCTCCTCCAAATCCATGAAGCAGAACAAGTGGAGTTTTACATGAAAGGTCTGGAGAGAACGTCAGTGTCCATATTTTGTTTCCATTAGCTAGATACACATACCGTTTGCTGTATGTGCTTGTAATACCTGGGAAGAGTGGGGAAAACAAGTAGTACTGTTAGACATGACTGGCAAACTTCAAAGAACATTCTATGGAAACCACCGTTAGAAACAGAACCTCCCTTTCAAAGTGGAGCATACAGACAAGTATCATAAGTAAGGGAACAAAGAACATCTATTTCTAAATCTGCTAAGTTCAGCAAAAAGCAGAAGTTGTACTGAAAAGCTTTTCTGATTAGTTTAATGGAAATGTATAGACAATCTCATTATAGCTATAAACATGACTTACATTTTAGCATCTTGTCCTCAGCTTCTTTAAGGTGCAGTAGTGATGTGGGGCACCAAGCAGGAAGCCAGCTGAACAACCATCCTAACCTGTAACAGCAACAGAGAATGTAAAGTCCTTGAACATGATGACCAGGTTCTGCACTACGTAATGGTTTGAAGAAGTTTCTTTCACTGCTCTTCTTAAAAGAACCCATGTCTTCTGCATGTCCTACAGGAGGACAGCAGGGAGCCATAGGAGGAAACATACTTTCTCTTGACTTTTACCAAGTGGTGCAACGATCAGGGGTGTTCTTCAAATAGCATGCTGCCCCTCTCCTGTCCGTATTTTATCGGAGTGTACTTGTCTACCTCCGTCAGAGCAGACTGCTTCTGAGAACCTGGAGACAGGAGTCCTCACACTGACCCCAGAAGTTTGGCAGGAAATAAAGCGCAATCACTGGGGTTTCCATGCTCCTCTCAAGTTCCCCTGGAACTCTGCCTGTACACACGCTTCCTGGCACGAACCTACTATTTACAGAAAAGCAACCTGCCAGCTTAACCCGAACTAAGGTGCAGATGCTAAATAAATTTTAAAAGTGAAAAATAAACAGGCTTATTTTAGCAAAGCAAAACACTAGGGCCTTCATTACAAACTTAGAAGCAGAGTCATGCCGGAAAATTAAACAGCAGATTCCAGCACCCTTCACAGAAGTTCCTTTTCCAGCTGTCGCCTGCTATCTCTGTGGTACTCTCTTGACCATGAGAGCAAGGGAATGACTCAGCAAACGGGCTAATTTTTCCCTTTTTATAACATGGAATCCTCCTTCCCCTCACCTGACTTCAGAGTGGCTCAGACTGCCTTTCAGTGCAAAGGTTGCCATGTAGGACCTTGAATTGCTCCTCATGGGAAGAGGATGATGACACCAACTCACTCAATTTTCTTTCTTTAGTGCTTTTTTTTCCTACACTGAATTGCTTTCCAGTTAGTTACAGTACTTTCAGGATTGTGTGCTGCAAGTACTAGTTGCACTAAAATCAACGATAAAAGACTCTAAGATTACCGGTGTTCAATTCTTCAGCCTTTTCACAGTGCACTGATACCAAATTAGTGATTTGGCCTTGCAAGTTCCTCATGCAAAGAACATTCTCCCACACGTCAGAGGGGGATTACTCAAGGTAATGCTACAACATGGTTTTTTGGCATGGAAGAATGCACAGCGCAACTGCAAACAGCACTGTACTTAAGGGAAGTCAGAAAGAAAAATATCCATACTTCATCAAAAAAGGATTCATCACCCAAATGCCACTATCACTCAATATTCTTTACTTTTCTGAGAAACATGCTGATATCTGGCTGGTCTGTAAATAGCCTTCCTAAACCATGGGAGTGTGGGAATCATGTCAATGGCACATGGATGGAGCACTGGCAAGGTGAAGGCTGTGTGTTTGCCCAGATGCCTCCTGCAATCCATGAAGGAATGGAGAGCCAAGATTTGGATACTTTTCAGCTAGTTATGTGCTGAACTACATATCCACATTCAGAATTCTCAAGTCAGAAGCACAAAATCCAGCTGCTATTTTCCTCAAGCCATAACTACACCAAATATTTCTTCTCAAAGAAACCACTGATTTAGCAAAAAAACTTTTTTTTTTTTTTTAAGGAAATGCTTAGTTTTTACATGTCAGCACAAAGACAGTGCAGAGATATGATCACAGTGAAATAAAAACAAAAACTGCAGTCCACAATCCCAGAATTCCAGCACAAAGGCATCTGAATATCCAAAAAGATTTAGAAAATTGTATCAGAATGAAAAAACACTGAAGTTTTTACCCAGAAGAGACATTACGTACATGGAAATCTTGGCAAATAAAGTTGGCAAGCTGAAATTTTAGCAGATGACATCAGGTTGGCAGGAAGCGTCGACCCGCAGGCATGTCGACTGCGGGTAGGAAGGCCCTGCAGAGGGATGTGGACAGGTTGGAACAATGCGCTGAGGCCAATGGGATGAAGTTCAACAAGACCAAGTGCTGGGTCCTGCACACTGGTCACAACAACCGCAGCCACTGCTACAGGCTTGGGGCAGAGTGGCTGGAAGACTGAGTAGAGGAAACGGATCTGCGGGTGTTGGTTGACAGACAGCTGCACTTGAGCCAGCAGTGTGCCCAGGTGGCCAAGAAGGCCAACAGCATCCTGGCTTGTATCAGAAATAACACAGTCAGCAGGAGCAGGGAGGTGATCATCCCTCTGTACTCAGCACTGGTGAGGCTGCACCTCAAGTGCTGTGTTCAGTATTGGGCCCCTCACCATGAGAAAGACATCGAGGTCCTGGAGTGTGTCCAGAGAAGGGCAACAAAGCCGTGAGGGGTCTGGAGCACAAGCCTTATGGGGAGCGACTGAGGGAGCTGGGATTGTTCAGTCTGCAGAAGAGGGGAGACCTGATTGTTCTCTACAGCTTCCTGAAAGGAGGCTGTGGTGCAGTGGGGGTCAGCCTCTTCTCCCAGGTAACAGTGATGGGATGAGAAAGAATGGCCTCAAGTTGCACCAGGGGAGGTTCAGGTTGGGTATTAGAAAACATTCCTTCTTTGAAAGAGCAGTGCTGCACTGGAATGCACAGCCCAGGGAGGTGGTGGAGTAACTATCCCTGGAGGTACTCTAGAAACATGTAGATGTGGTACTAAAGAACATAGCTGAGTGGGAAACTTTGGTGGTAGGTGGATGGTTGGACTGGATTATCTTAGAGGTCTTTTCCAACCTTAATGATTCTGTGGTCGTATGAAACACTCAGAATAAAAATTATTTACATAATTCAGACTTTCTGTACTGGCTAAACTAAAAAAGCAAGATGAATTTCAGTCAAAACGTGACAGGAAGAATTTAAGAAAGAAAATGCTTAGTTATCTGTATTTAAGACTTAATCCTTTGTTCCACTTCCCCCCCTTCAAAAAACAATTGATCCTATTGCTGGATGTTTTCCACATGCAGAAAGAAATTAACAATTTTATCTATTTAATCACTTCTCTGCTACAGGCACACTCTGACCTTCCAAAAGTACCTTTTATTTTGCACATCTGTGCTAAGTATGTCTCCTAAAAGCACGCAAGAATGTCAACTTAGGTCATTCTTACATGACCTATCATTTTATTACCGTGATATTAAGTTAAAATAGCTATGTAGTATAAAAAAAGCAGCAGTGGTTCTTTCAAGACAGATTGCTTACCAGTAGCAGAGATAAGACACGAAAGAAAATAAAGGATTCCAGCTGTAGTTTCACATTTAAAGCAAGCAAGCTAACCACTGCCAGAAAAAGCAGGCTCCACTTCGACCTCATCACCTACCGCTTTTCAGACACTCTGTCTTTCTTCATAAAGAAGGAAAATGCAACTGAGGAATCTTGTATTTTGAGGAGTTAGGAAATCCACTGGGCTTAGCTGCTTTCTGTATCAAGAAGCGTGAAATAAATCTGGCAACTGCCATCCCACACTTCTATCATTTTATAGCAATTGTATGTGTGCAGCAGGAGTTACGCATCACATTACCCAACCTGACCCATGACGGTCAGCTGTTGGCTTATTTGTATGAATAGACAATGCCCACCACACCATTATTTGCTATGCAATGGAAAACTAACAATGGGAAAACACACCATCTGTTTTAATTAGAGAGAAACCCTGCTTAACGAAATAAAATGTTCCTACTTTGCTGCAAGGCCCAGATGGTTGTGAACCGCTTGGAACAGGAGACTGCCATGGAAGTTACATAAGAAGAAAGAGATGTTTCTAACTTGAATTTTCAGTGTTAGGTAACTCGCATATAGCAATCCTGTTTTGCCTCACAGGGCGTGATGCTCATTATCTCTGTTATAAATTGACTGATTTAAATGTATTTTACCAGATAGTTTTTTAGGCAGCCCCAATCATACCGCTCTGGCCATCATACAATCAGTAAAGGCCTCAATGAGGTGCACACAGATGTTATGTGACATTTTCCCAGACATATGAGACTGAGTAGGACCCAGCAGGGCAGACAGTTCAAGGGAACGCCTTCCCAAACAGACAAGGCCTAGCAGGCTCACGGGAGAAGGCAGACCGAAGTTCCTTATCTACAAACAGCACACCTGGCAAACTTTGCTGGTACGAATGGGCACAACCTCCTAAAAATCCTTACAAGCAATGATTGGGAATGCTACTACTTTTTCCTGGTTCAAACTTAATATACTATATTTGTCAAGTGTCATTTCCTGGAGATAATAAAAACTCACCTGGACACTTTCCTGTGCAACCTACTATAGGGAACCTGCTTTGGCAGAGGGTTGGACTGGATCATCTAAACAGGTCCCTTCCAACCCCTACTATTCTGTGGTATGACAGTGCTCACCTTGCAGCATTTTGAAGACAGATGGAAAAATCTACTTATCCAAACACGGTAATTCTAACTTGAGAAAATTGTGAAAATCTTGGAATCATGGAATCATTAAGGTTGGAAAAGACCTCTAAGATCATCTAGTCCAACCATCCATCTACCACCAACATTACCCATTATCTCCATCAATGAAGAAATACAGTGTAGACAACTTTTGGAGTCACCTGTGACCTACGTTCTCCTTGACTGAGTGAATCTCATATGTAAGCGTGGTCAAGCTGCTATGACTAGAATTCAGAGGACGATAGAACATGTCATAGGAAAGGAGGCAATTTTTCATTTATAAAACGTGCTCCATGCATACAAGAATAAGAAATGATACGGATATTGAAAGTAAGTAATGATTACTGCCTGCAGAAATCTAAGGGGTAAAGAATAATTTACTATTGTGTAAAGGATAATACTTCTTTCCCTCTGCTGCTTGACTGTTAATTCGAATCAAGTATTTGCTGTCAGAGCACAGCTTAAACTGCCTGAAGGGAACTTTCATAAGAACTGAGCATCAAGTGGAGGCAGAGGCACAGTAAGCGCGATCCACCCATCCACCTCCATGAATCAGGTCAAATCAGATGAAGAATATGGCAAATAGGTAACTCAAACACTATCATTGTGTCAGCTAGATTAAGCCTATTGAGCTTGGTGAGAACCAATCATATACAAGACTGCTGATGGATCTGTGTCCAGTTAGAAATTCAGTGTATTCCTCAGAAAGCTCATGCAAGCTTAGCTAATGCTGCAGGACTGTAAACATGTATTGTTGTGCTGAGGTGTGCGCTCAAAACAGCTGAGAGTCTACCCGACTCCTGACTTCTATGGCAGATTGCAAAAATGAAGCTCTACCATATGGAGGGTACTCAATGACTGTTCCAACAGGGTTGTCCATAGCTGTCTGGAAGATACAAATATACACAGATGCAGCTCACTCACTTTTCAACCTTGTAATGTTGCCACTCCTGTTAGTTAGGTGTATTAAGCTTAAAATCAGTCAAGAGAAGCATTCTTCCCATGTACAATGCTGTTGGAAGTCTATGTTTGCAAATGGGAAAACAAAATTCGGTAAGTGAGAGAACGCCATGAAATCAGAGTTAAGCAATGCCATTTGCTATAGGATTTGTCAAAAGTTACTGACCCACTGAGAGACCTTTCAACAGCATTGAATATAAAATCTGCTTTTTGCTACCAATTTTGAAATTAGTAAGGTAATGAGAACTCCCAGCACTAATCAGAAAATGGGCACTGAAATATATATCAGCGACAGAAACGTAGAGAACAGTTTTGTGTCATTTAATATCATTTGGACTCAAAAATTCCACCAGGAAAAAAATCAGAGCCAGAGCAACAGAGTCGTATGTCTGTTTTTGTCTTACTCACAACAAATGAACATATTTAGTATTTTTAATTGATTTTCTGCAGACAATGTTGTGAACTGCCAAGGTTTTAGCTATGGAACAAGCTCAAAAACTTAAAAAGGCTGAAACACTGAGTGAACTCCCTGGTAAATCATTTCAAGCTTTACCCTTAAAGCTTATTAGAATCAAGCTGATCTTTCAAAACCCCTAACCCTCTCCTCTCCTGACTCTGAGAAGTAATTCCAGCTATTTATAAGGAAGAAAACAACTTCAAATGCGTGCAGACAACTTGCTATACTGTTTCTGTCTAACATCAGGAGGAACAGCATCCTGATTTTCATGCCATCCTGCCAGCACGATCGTTACAAACATCAGTTGATTTGAGCTAGTTCCAAATTAAAAGAACTGTAACAGAAAAATGGGACTAAACTAGTGGTAAAAACACTCAGACTGCCTCCTTGTTTCTGCGCAAAGTATTTTTGAAGTACCATGCTAGCAAAGGAATTTAGAACTGCAATTTTTTTTTTTTTTTTTACATCTAGATACAATAAGCACCACTACTCTTCCACGTTCTCAGGCAACTTCCTCACATTGAAATACTTAAATATTGTACTTCAACAGAACTAGCCATATATTTAAGTGCTGTCCTGAATTGAAATTACAGTGCTCATGTTTTACTAGAACAAAGCAACAGTCAAAGGCCATAGATAATTAAAAGAAAGGAGCAACACTACTGTTCTGGTTTTGATATCATTTTAAACTGCATAGAAAAGCAACTCACCCAGCCCTGTGAAATGCTACACACTAGAGGGACCTGGACAGAATTGAGAAGTGGGCCCAAACCATTCTCATGAAGTTCAACACGGCTAAGTGCAAGGTCCTGCACCTGGGTCACAGCAATCCCAAGCACAAACACAGGTTGGGTGGAGAATGGCTTGAGAACAGCCCTCAGGAGAACGATTTGAGGGTGTCGGTTCATGAAAGACTCAACATGAGCTGGCAATGTGTACTTGCAGCCCAGAAGGCCAACTGTATCCTGGGTTGCATCAAGAGAAGTGTGACCAGCAGGTCGAGGGAGGTGATTCTGCCCGTGTTCTGCTCTTGTGAGACCTCACCTGGAGTACTGCATCCAGTCCTGGGGACCCCAACACAAGAAGGACATGGAGCTGTTGGAGTGGGTCCAGAGGAGGGACACAAAGACGATCAGAGGGCTGGAGCACCTCCCCTATGAGGACAGGCTGAGAGCGCTGGGGCTCCTGAGCCTGGTGAAGAGAAGGCTCTGGGGGGACCCTATAGTGGCCTTTTAGTACCTGAAGGGGCTATAGGAAAGCTGGGGAGGGACTTTTATATAATGGCATGTAGCAACAGGAGGAAGGGAAATGGCTTTAAACTGGAAGAGAACAGATTTAGACTAGATATTAGGAAGAAATTCTTTACTGTGAGGAATAAATTGTGGATGCCCCCTCCCTGGAAGCATTCAAGGCCAGGCTGGATGGGGCTTCAAGCAACCTGGTCTAGAGGGAGGTGTCCCTGCCTGTAGCAGGGGGTTTGGAACGAGATGATCTTAAAGGTCTCTTCCAACCCAAATCATTCAATGGGCAACACAGGAGTGAAAAGGAGCTACCAGTAATCACAATGGGGAAAGAGATTGATGTATCAAATCTAGGGTAGAATGTCAATTTAAAACAGTCTCTCACTATAATGCTCTAAGAAGACACTATAGTGCAGATTCTACAGGTGCTTTAGTGAAAATACCAAAATACCAAGAGAGACTCTTTTATTATTATTATTACTATTTTGAGGAGCAGCAGGAATAAGTCTGTTTGCTGAAAGTTTTTCTGCATTTTCCTCAGCATCGGCTGTTGTCATCACAAAATCTAAGAGGTGAGTAGGATGTAACTTCTTCCATCATCAGCACCAAGTTTTCAGAGCGTATTCTGGTTTTGGATACTAAATTAAAGCTAACAGGTCACACCTGAAAGGAAACAGTCAAAGATGACACAATCAAATAGGAACTTCTGTCAAACGATCAGAGAAAAGTAGCAGGTTGACATCTGGCTAATTTATGTCTAAGTGTTAAATTATAATACACTTCACTTTCTCATTTCGTTAATTTAATACCTTGCAACACCAGAATAGAGTGCTGTTTACATGACTGATTGTGGCAAAAATTAATGCTTCTTTATTATCACTTACTGGCAATGAATCAAATGTGGTAACATCTCTCTTTTTAGTAACACAATACTAAATGACTAATACTGAATATGAAATGTAAAATGCATCAGGCACTACCACTCAAATTAAAGATGTCCCTTAATCATTGTGGATTTACATCTGTGAGCAGGTTCCAGTTAATTCTCCTACATAGTTTCAGATGAGCCAGCAGTCTCCTTTAGCATTTCAACTGTGATCATTTAAAATCAAGGAATATTACACAAGCAACCCTAGTAATAGTCAAGGCAGAGCTTAAATCTTGCTACAAGGAGGACAGCTGGAATGGAGAAAATGCTAAAAGTAGAGAAGTAAGAAGCAAAATAGATATATATTAAAGACCAAAATAAATGTTCCTTCTGTTCAAAGGATGTATAAGAATGTAACAGTGACATTTTACTTCGTATAAAGTAAAAACTATAAAGAAAAGCACATTTAATTGAGGATAAGAGAAAGTATTATGTATTATCATAAAAAAGGACTCCAATTTTCTAATTAAAACTGGAAAAAAAAATAGGAACTGGGAAAATATGTATATCTTGTGAAAGCAACACGATCTGCATGAAACTGAGAACAAGATGTAGTAAATAAATATGCATTAGACTTTAACTGCAGCTAACTTTATCTAGGAAAAGTTTATCTCTAGTGCAAGTCTGTTAAGACAAGAGCCAGTTTCTAAAATGGGAAAGCTAAAAACACACCAAGAAGCCCAGGTGTCATCCCATCTCTGAGAAGCACCTACTTCTGCATTTTTATTCCTGGTAGGGTTGGAATGAAGTAAACTGGGAGACCTGAGGCCTGAGTCTTAGCCCACTGCTGCTGCCAGCAGGTCACTTACCAGCATTCCCCCCCATTCCATCCAACGATGTTGATGCTTGAAAAGAAACTGCACTTGAGAAGAAACTGTTTTAAGCCAAATAATTACAGAGACCCAGCTGTTGAAGAAGTGAAGCAATTAACCAGCAGACCTATGCACTAAAAGGGTGGGGAAAAAAAGGCCTTGGTCAGGCAAGGTGGAGGATGGCAAACTTTAAGGTCAGAGAGGCCATGGACACACAGTACAATACGACCTCAGTCAGTCTGGACTTAACTGGGCAGGGATGTCTTGGGAACAACACTGGAGACATGGTGCGAGGAGAGCTTTAACTGGGTAACCAACTTCAGAAACCATTCACGCAGCCTTTCCTTCCTGTCCCCACAGTGCAGCATGTCCTTCCATGCTTCCATTTTCTGACTAAGAGGAATGCATGCAGAACCATCAAGCATACACAATATATGTGCAATAACTGTCATTGCGAGGGGCAGACCTTCTGTATGTACAACAGAAGTCAGGTGCAGAGGCCATAACAGCAATTTGAATTAGGTGTTCCAAGGACAAAAGTTATGTTCTGGTAATTGCAGGCAAACATCAGGTTTTTGTTTCTTTGTTCTTTTCCCATACTCCTTTTCATAAGCACAGAGTGATCAAAGAATACTGCAGTGAAGGCAAAACTCAGAAGCAAGGAATAGGATGTGGCATGGGAACAAAGCATCAAATCCTTTAACAAATGCCTGCTTACCATTTTCATGATGTGACAAAAAAAAAGTACTGAAGTGCTGTGAGTGAGTTAAAAGGAAAGCACTTTTTCCCCTCAGATGACATGAGCCTGCACATGAATTCTGTTTAGACGAACATCGAGCCAAAGACATTCCATGCAATTACATGTTGTGAAATTCTTGGATACTTCAGTATTATTAAAATAGAATGTTTTGAGAAGCTCTGCAGAATATTTCTAGGAAATGTAATGTATCCCAGCTCTGTTTCAACTAACAGCCCATGGTAGGTTATTGCAGAATATTGCCACATTAGGTCAGAGGGAAAAACAATGCATTCCTCTTGTACTGACTGCAACTTGAACACCATGTCCAGAACAGCCAAGATCAAAATTAGTGTAAAAATACAGAAGCAAACGTTATTGCTGTCTCTATTAATCAGCGGTGCTGTGCAGGACTACCAGCTACCAGAACTAACCTGAGAATGTAGATAAGGTAAAACGATAAAGCATTTTCTGGCTATTTCAGTGATGCTGAAGTTGACCATGCTGTTGAAACACACTTGAGCAACCTGAGCATTCAGGCTGTACCTCAGGCACATGTAACCTTGCTGGTTGCAGGAAAGCTGCTACACCTGGTGACCGAGATTGTGTGTGCAACGCAGCTCTGCTGCCAGCAAGGACCTACACCCCTCAGCCTCCCCCACAGTAAATTCACATCTGATAGGACATGACAATGACACAGCTGTCAGCTCTTTTCACAAACACTCTAAGGCACAGTGCATGAAGAATTTGGGAATAAATGTATAATTGAAATAAAGAAAATGATTATTTTTTTTTCTCTTGGCGTCCTTCAGATATTACATAACTTTCTGCTACTTCCATTTTATTCGTCTACCAACTGATGTGCTCTCGCTGCCCTTCAGATATTGCATAACCTCAACATTTAAATACTATTTAAACCTTACTGGTCAGCCTTCTAATACCTCTCATGTCAGATGTCTGCATTTCAGACTGTCCCTGAGTTGGAAAAAGAGCAGTAACAAGATCCGTACATATCAAGCACCTCATATATCTGTACCACTGCCCATCCACACTCTACCCAGCTTATCTTTTGTTTATATGCACAATTTATATAACAGCTTAAACAGGACATGGGTATGATTATTTTTCCATAAACAGCCATGTAAGAAACATATATAAAAGACTACCTAAAGCACATGATTACTTCCCTCCAAACACAACACACACAAGCCAAACTCATACTGCACTGCCCATCTCCAGTTAAGTGTTTGTGCACACTGAAGATGCATTGCTTCACTGCACACCATTAAAACAGCTTTTACGTTGCACTCCTTTACTATAGCCAGCTCCAGGGCATAAGTTACCTATGTGAAATTTCATGAACCGGTATTCAACATCTCAGGCTACCTGTTTAGATAACTCTCAGAAGTGCACAATCCGTCCGTCCCTTATTCCTGAAACTGAAAGAATCTTTTGTATACGTGCCACACTGCAAGCACTTCAGATGTCAAAAAAATAAATATGTAAGCAACTTTAGAAAGAGCTAGGAGGATAAATGTAAAAAGCCACTGCATCAAATGTCCTTTTACGGACAGCTATGATATAATTAATGAGCCTTTATGTTCAGTATAACTTACACTAAATTTAATCAAAAAAGAAACTTCTGCTACAGTCCACTAGCACTGACTGACCTCATTTCTTTTTTATTTCCTCATTGCAAGACTTTCAGCTTCTCACTTCAACAAATGACTGGACTTTCTCAATGGCCACAGGTCCTTCTGAATTTTTTATTACAGAAAACATTTCTAGGGCTTTATTTTTCTTTCTTCTCTGTAGTCTCTTACG
This sequence comes from Alectoris magna, assembly GCA_030625065.1. Classification (NCBI taxonomy): domain Eukaryota; kingdom Metazoa; phylum Chordata; class Aves; order Galliformes; family Phasianidae; genus Alectoris; species Alectoris magna. Next base: position 108,605,577 of record CM060561.1, on the reverse strand, counting down.
ACCCCGAGTTTTCAACTACACCACATTCAGTGCACTTTCCTACTCCACCACTCCTCACCATATTTTCTTAGTGTCACTCGAGGTTTTACCCTTAAAACCCTCCTCTTTTACCCTCTTAACCTTATTCCAGAGTGACCTCATTTCATTACACAGCTTCACTGACTCACAAACCTCTCTTCTCCAGTGACCTCTCCCTTGCTGTTCAACTTCTCATCTGGATCTTTCAGTGCCAGCATAAACTCATATGCTCACCTTTCCTCCCATGCCCTCTTCTCTCTGGTGGCTTACACAAATCATGGAGAGAAACCTATTCCGAAAGACCAGCGTTGCAAGAAAATACTCAAAAGTTATAAAATAAGAGACATCAAATTTCCTCAACAAACAATTTTAATAAAAGACAAATATGAGAGGGGAAAAAAAAGAAAAAAAAAAAAAAGCTGCTGCTTTAATAATTTATCAACCAAGAAAGTTCCAATTCTCTCATTAATATCCACAGAATTTGCAGGTCACAGAGATTCTCCTGACGCATACGTGGTTCTTTTCAAAGGGGGAGTTTCTACTGAGGCCTCTAGGGTAATGCCCAATCAACCCAAATAAAATAGAAGACTGGTGCCGCACCAGAGTTTATCGGGCTCTGAAAAGCTTAGAGTACAGCCAAAACTTCGTAATCCTGGCAAAAGTTTGTGTCAGAGATCCGCAGTAATGAATACTACAGTCAAGCCAGCAGCAGCTCCACAGCTGCTCGCACATCTGGATTTGTGGCCCCACTTTCATTTCCACCAGACTACAGCTCCGCTCACGGACAGGTACTGTAATCCCACTTTGCTAACTCCTTGACTACAGTTGTCATTTGACACTTGGCAAGCTTGTGCTTTTTCCACACACTTAGCAGCAGGCTTTCTAATGCTGAGTCTTCAACCTGCTTGACCCCCAGCCAGTAATATCCTAAACATAAATTAAAAGCTACTGTATAATTACTGTTTTTCTCCCAGCACTTCCCATTTTCTTTCTCAGCTGTAAGGAATGCAGCCAGCTGACTGACAGACCAAGTAAGATTTTTTATAAGGGATTTCTGTCACAACAGATGACTCAGTCAGATAATCACCGAAAAAGAATGAGATCTTCTATGACAGGAAGCTCCAGGCAAGTCACTAGGAGTGTACATTCTTTGGTAACAGTACAGCAACAGTACGTGTGTTGGATGCACCAAGCACACGTAACACACCTGAACCCTGGCATGGTGGTCAGGCCTGGTAGTGACAGTGGGAACCACATTGAGTGCTGTACTTAGTTGCTGGTGGGAGCCAGTGTTTCCCAATTGGAAAGGAACAACTGAAAGAATGCTTAAAAAGAGGGGGAAGACCTTCTGCAGCTTTCTGGAGTGCACTGGTGTCATCTTTTCTCGTAAGAACAAGTTTCAGAAAGAGTGGAGCAAAAACCCTTACCGTGCAGAGTCCAACCTGTGCTATTTAAACCTCGTTAAACTGTGAAAGAAAGCTAGGGCCCAACCTCATTCAAAGATCTTGGCCAACACTGTGGCTCTCCAGCAGCTGTGTGCCAGCAGACCTATCACTTCATTTCCTGCTATGCTAAGAGCACTTGGAAGGGGGCAGGTAAGTGCACAAGCACATCTACCTGAAAATCCTCTCCACAACACTAAGTACACCCCAGAGAACCGTGGAGGACCAACATGAAAAAAAATTAAGAGAATGAAAAAAAAAAATTAACAAATAAGAAATTATTCTTTAACTGTCTGTCCTAAACACGAGTCAAGGAATCTTCAATAAACAAGAAAACCCGAAAAGAAGTCAGTACTGCATAAAAAGAGTGGAGCAAATCATCTACTTCTATATGCTAGACTGGAAAAGGAGAAGATTCTTGTTCTATTCCATAGTGTGCTAACGAAGCCTCTGGAGGGATGCTGAGAGGAGCTTTTTTCCTCGTGCAGGGACAGGGCACACACTGCCACGATCATTTTGTAAGAGAGATCTTCCTGACAACCGCAGACATTCCCTTCCCAAATTCATACAAGGATTAAAAACAAACAAACAAAAAAAACAAAAAACAAAAAACAAAAAACAAGCAACCCTACAGGCACCTGAAAACCTCATACACAAGCTTTCAGATGAGCATGCAAATATAACACAAAAGGCACTAAGCACTGAAGCTATGATAGACATGACCCCCTATCACTGAAAAGACAAAAGCATAAAAGATATAAGCAGCATATGCTTTAATACATCAGTATGATATCACTGTGAGCTATCTTACTCAGAGCCGAGCATAGGTCCTATGAAACCCAATAAATCATTCTCTTTTATTTCATCAAGCAGCCCACTTTGAAAGTACTAATGAAAAACTAATTGTGATTACTGGTGTTGGAGCAATGCTTACAGCGTACAGTCCTCACATATTTCTCCAAGCTATTTCTTCGTGAGACTACATGCCACACACAAGCAAACTGACGTTTCACTTATTTGTTTTAAATAAGGCTATTACACTCATCTCAGAAGGAGAAAAAGGTATTCCATGCAGGGTTTTATTTCCAGATACGTACATGTATTTCATAGCTGCCAATACCAGTCAGATTATAAGTTATAAACAGTTCTGCCGAATTCAGTGTAAGTGAGCTCAACAGTAGCAAAAGGATTACCGTAGCTGAGCCTCACAGGTAGGAATCTGCTTCTGCAACTTACACAGAGAAGGCTCAAGGTTGTGAACAAGTTCAAGCATCATGAGAAGGTGATGTGTTCAACAGGCCATCACTTCTACAGTGGAGGGCAAAACATTTATTTCGTTAAACTCCTCATTCTACCTTAGGACAACATCAAGATCTATGAAGCCACTGAGACACTGCTATTCTGTCTTCACCACACTTCAGCAGTTACTAGATTTCAATGAACAGAGCACACTGCGTAACGAGGTGAGTCACAATGTTTTTTCCAAGCACATAAAATAAACTTCATATGTATTATTTAAGGTTTTAAAGACATATACTAAGCCTTCCTCTCACTGTTACAAAGCTTTAAATTCAGAAGTATTTAACATATTTCATTTACAAATTTCCTCCAGATACCAAGTTTTGCTCAACTTGAGAAGTAGGAGAAATGCTAATTTTGGCTATAACTAGGAAGGGGCCAATAAGAGTCCTAACAACCCAGAGTGCTAACATTCCAACATAGCTAACGCATCTTCTGAATTCGTGGAAAATAAACATTAGATTTTGTTCTTAGAAGTCCTGGAAGACTCAGAAGTCTTCACTGAATTGGGAGCTTACTCTGAAAGACTCCGCAAATAAACAGCCTGATTGTTCAGCAGGGGACACTGCCAGCTTCCTGAAAACCAAGTCCTTTTAAAAGCTATCCAGCTGAGTAAACCATTACAAGGAACTTGTGAAGATCTGCTCTGAAAATGTAACCTATGACGTACCCTACCTCCAGATGATGCCATGTTACACTCCTGCAACCCTGGCAGGTTACTGCAGTTCGGGGCGCTCGGCACTCCCTTAGCAGCACTCAGTACTTTGTGTGATCGTATCGGGGAGCTAATACAGTTCAGGCTAACGTGCTGAATGAACATATAAACACAACAAGTTGGGGCAGAGCTGTTTTAAGGCTCTTACTCAGAAAACCTGTAAATCATCAACAAGAGGCTTTACAAGTGAGGTGTATTTTATGAACGTGAATGGATAAGAAAGAACACAGAACCAAGAAGGGAACGGAGGTCTCAGATGTGTGATGATGCAGAAGGTAAATAAAAATAAATAAATCTGTGTTAGTAAAGAAAAAGCTATTTTAAGTTTGAGGAAAGGAAGAAATAGCAGAGTTACAGATTAGGTCAAACTGTATAGTGCAGAAAAGAGAAAGCTTTGAAGTTCATACTTGAAAAGAGAGCAGTGTGCATATGGTTGCAAAGGCGTTACAGGGAGTTTGGAAAATACACATAGCCCAGTTCTGCTCAGGCCAAGGTGGCAAATCATCTAGGATGAAACATCAAATACAGAGGCTGGAAAAAAGACTAAGAGGACCAAGGCAGAGAATGCAGATAGTCTGGAAAGGTGATAGAACAGACATGTAACGTGACAACATGCAACCACAGCATCCTGGATATGAAGTCATGAATGCACAGCACAATTGTCATGCAAGTTGTTAAGGAATTTTAAGCAGAATTCCTTAAAAAAAAAAAAAAAAAAAAAGGAGAGGGAAAAGATAAATGAGTAAATGCAGTAAATGAGTTTTGGGGGCGGGCAGGGGTCAGGCATGTCACACAATTGTCAATGAGATACAATATCTGATATTTAAAAGATGGAGAATTATGAAAAATTTGTATAAAAAGTAGATACAGAGCACACCTACGCATCTGATAGAGGGGATACAGTACATGTGTGACTACAGCACAGTTAGACGTATTCTGCTCCAGTAATTTTGGGGCTAAAACCTTAAAAGAGTAAGAGATCAGCAGAGATACGTTACATGAACAAAGCAGATACACGGACAGGATATTCTATAGTAGGAATTAAGAGGGGAGAAAATATATTTGGGGCAGTAGGTGGGTACAAAAACAGCTCTGTCTTGGAAGCTGAAGGGTACAGAGAGATATAATTCAAACACACGGAATGAGAAGGCATTCAGCAATAAATAATACATAGACAGAAGCACAGCAGGGCACTGAGGTGATTATTATGGAACCATTTGTACACACAGGCAAAAGACGCCATGTGGGCCTGCATAACATAAGATGCTGTGTGGGGCTATTTCACATCAGGCAGCGGAGTGATGAGCAGCTGTAATTCAGCAACACGCTGAGGTGTGAGTCAGAAGTTACACACAGCATTAGAGGTATGTCAAACGCAGGGCACGCAGAGCTGCTCTGCTTCGAGCGTATGTTGGGACAGAGAAAAGAAAGGAGTTAGCGCGCAGCGCTGAGCTTGATGCCCAGTTCCGGACCAGGGGAAAGCCAGACGACAAGCACGCGGCTCTGCAATTCCCAGCTGTGCCCTCGGCCCCCTCGCAGCGAGGCTCACACAAGCCCGCAGCCCACGGCGGAAGGCTGCCCGCACCGCGCCCAGGCGGACAGCAGCCGGGCGGACGGGCTGCGGCGGCGGGAAGCTGGCAGACATGTCCGCCGGGAACGGGCGGGGCGGACGACAGCGATACAGAGAGGTACGGGCGCCTATAGACCCCCCACACACCCCACTCACCTTTCGCTGGAGGCCTCCTCCTCGGCCATGGCGGCGGCGGGAGCTGACAGCGGAGCGGCGGCCGGCAGCGCGGCGAGGGACAGCGCGACAGCGGCGGCACCGGCCATCACGGGCCCCGCCCGCCGCCGTCACCTTGCGTCATCCCCGCCGCCACCGCCCACACCATAGAGCAGGGCGGTGCCGGCGGCTAGAGCGCCGTTCGGGGACGCGCCTCGAGGGCCGCGGGGAGCCGGGCTCGCGCATGCCCGACTCGCGTCCCCGCACGGCAGCGCGCTGCCCGTGTAACGAGAGGCAGAGAGCTTTGGGCTAGGCGCGGGGCGGGGGGTAGGTTCTGTCCGTCCTCAGAAGCGTTTCGGAGCTGTTAGTCCGAGCAGGGTGGCGTGACAGGTCAATAACAGCTCCGTAAACTTATGTCCCGCTGTCTCCCTGCTATTGAACTGTGCGTACGACAACCGCGGTGGCGAACAGCGCCCGCCCATCAGAAAGGCAACAAAACCTCAGTTCCACCTTCAACACAGTGTTCCGGGGGAGAGAGGGGCAGACCACAAACAGAAACCTCTGACCACAGGGGACAGCACTGGATTTTCGAGTTGGTCATTTGTGCTTGTTTGCATGTATAAGAAGCAAATTAGGAGCTCGGGATACAGAGAGAAAACACAGAGAACGCACCTTCCGATTCTCGTTTTCGACTGTTTTGAAAGACTTAACGTGGTCACGCCTACGAAGAGGAGAGTGCGGGCAGAGAGGGATGCGCTCGCCGTGCACGGCGGCAGCCCCGCGGTGCGGGCGACGGTGCTGCCCAGGAGTGCGCGCCCGGTGTGCGTGCTGAGCCACGAGCGGAGCGGCGAGGCGTTTTGAAGTTGGCTTTCCCAGTTTTGCAGCGGACCTCAGACACCTCAGAAGGACAGATGGGAGACTGATTACTGTACTGTTTGGTGTGTGAAAATCCTTTAATCAAAGTTGCAGTGGCAGTTCGGTAATAGCTGAACCCAGCTAAAACCATTCTGCAATTTTAACAACAGTGATTGTTCAGATTTCGCAATCTCGGCTAAAGCTTGTTTAGCTGTGTCACAGTGGTTTGGTAATCAAGCATTTCTCTGGAGAGTTATTGTTTATTATTGTTATTGTTTCTCTGAAATGTTCTGTTTACTGAAAATACGAATCTCTCTGGATGCAGAAGTGCAGAAGTATATGATCACTGGCAAACATTTGCCATTGTGCTCTCTGGAATTTATACACAGCCTGAAACTACAGCCCTGAATGCTACAATTTCTTCATCTTCATTTCAAGGGAATGGTACATTGAAATCTCATAAGTCAGATTTAAGCATGGAAACACGCGTTACATGCAACCATTTCCTAGGATCACAGAATCATAGAGTCACAGAATCACAGAATGGTTTGGGGTTGGAAGGGACCTTAAAGCCCACCCAGTTCTAGCCCCTGCCATGGGCAGGGCTGCCACCCACCGGATCAGGCTGCCCAGAGCCCCATCCAACCTGGCCTTGAGCACCTCCAGAGACGGGGAATCCACAGCTTCCTTGGGCAGCTGTGCCAGGGCCTCACTGCCTTCTGAGTAAAGAATGTCCCCCAACATCTAATCCCATCGTCTAATATAGATGAGGTTAAATTGAAAAATTTTCCTCTTTCATAGTGATAAAATATTTTTATATATGTATATAAACAACACAAATGTCTGCTTCCCTTGCTATCCCTACAGTTTCTTTTTTTTTTTTTCTTTCTATTTTTTTTTTTTTTTCATTGCAAACATTTTTTCCTGCTAGCATCAGGAAAACACAAGTTCTCTTGGCCGGGACAAGAGAAGCAATCCATCTGACCTCCCACATCCTCCTTGCCCTGCACTGAGATGAAAAATCAATGTCTGTGCTAAAGAAAGACTCTAGATGACATTACAGAAGTCTTAGTGTCAGAGTCATCTTGCTTCATCTTGACTTCAAGTTTTTTTGAGACCGTCTATATTAGGCGTCAGGTCAAGGTAACTATCATTATACTTATTTAAAATTTGGAGTTGTACTATTTTCTATGTCAATATATTTCAAATACTTGGAACTCTCTTTTGTAAGTTCTACGCTTGCAGTCCTACTTTTGATCCAACATAAGTAGCTGCTTCTCAGCTAGAGCTGACTGACAATGAAACATGAAAATAGAGCACAAGTGTTTATCATCCACTTTTTTTTCACGATGACCCACTTAGTATCTTTCTTTTCCAAACAACACAGATAGCTTGCTAAAATCTGTCTGATCAAAAGCCATAGGGAAGGCTGACCACGTCAAATGTGAACATGTTGAAGGTAAAAAGTTTGCTTATGAGTGTTTTTTATATGAAAGAGATAAAAACAGCTGCTTGATAAAAGGAGCATCATATACAGTGCCTGTTCTGATTTGCAAGCAACAACTGAGATGGCAGCGTTCACACCAGTTGCATCTTTGTGGTACTTCAAGAAACATGTAATTTACTTTCATAAAGCCTTTGCAAGCCCTTTGTTTCTTGCACTCAGATGTTCTTCCTCTCCAGCTGCCTGTTCCACATGTTCTCCATGTTTTAGGTCAGGTATGACTTCCAGCTGAAAGCTTGAACCTTGCATTCCAGGTAGCCCAGGTAGAAAAGGAGATACATTTGCTTTCAGAGCCTCTCCTGCTCAGTTTAGAAACGCGCCCACAGCAGTTGTGGTAGGAAGTTGTGTAACTGTGAGCAAGAGTCACCTGTGGGAAGGCCAAAAAGAGTGCTTCAAGAAGTGAATGTATTGCAGAGAGCGGTGATATGTTTTATTGATAGTGATATATTTTATATATATCACTACCAGCAAGAGCTGAGACCACGACAAGCAAGTGTTGCTAGCCAGAACTTCCACCTTGTACTTGCCTGTTCCAGTGTGTATGACTCACATGTGTTTACCCTGAAATTCCCTCCTGGATAGAGGAGTGGCTGGGAAGAGACAAAGTCTCCTGTTTTCAGGTGGGTGGAAAGGTGCTGCCACTAAGGGTGCTATGATTTTGTCTTCCTGGGTCATATATGCTACTTCTCAGAGCACACATTGAGACTTTTCGGCTGCATGAGACAGAGCGTGTAATCTAGGCAGGCTCCCTGTACCTCAACCTTGTTTTATCTTCCTCGTCTGCGAATATGAAAACCTACATGACCACACAAGCTGGAGCCCTTCAGGGCTTCTGGAAATGACCTCACAAGCTGGAGCCCTTCAGTGCTTCTGGGAATGTCCATACCTAGCAAGGAGGCTGATAAAAACCAGCAACTACCAACTAGCTAAGAAGGTCAGGGTGGACGTTAAATGAAACTGTCTGTGAAACAGCAGATTTAGTGATCTGTAGGACCAAAATGAAGAGTAAAAATGAACTTGTAGAACTGGATGTTAGGAAGCTTGTATAACAGGTAAAGATAAATAACAAGAGAAGTTAGAATTTTAGCTTCAGCTATGAAAAGGATAGAGCACTTACTCAACTCAGGTATTTTCAGATTGATTTCACATCCCTCATTAGTTTCATGCTAGAGTATTTAAAGATTTTGCTGACAGAATCTCAGTGTCAGTAATCAGTATCTTTGAGAACGTATGGTTTTTGGGTAGGAAAGATGGAGGCTATAGAGTGACAAGCACAGTGAAGGGAAAGGTGGAGAGAAAAGAAGAAATATGAAATAGTAGGTCAATAAAATAAACTTCAATTCTTAGAAAAACAGTGAAATACAAATGCTTGTGCACTGCTGAAAAATAACAGAGAATAACTGTCAGCAAGAAGTTATATCTCAAACATCTAATTGCCTTTATAACAGAACAACCAGTTCAGTGGATAGAGAAGAGCTACAAATATGATATATCTTGATTTTCATGTACATTTTAATTTGATTCACTTAAGCAAATTAATAGAGTGTGTTCTACATTGATCTACAATTAGGTACCCACAAAGCCTGTTGGAAAACCAGAGTAACAGGATGATGCTGTACCACACTGGCAATATGTACATCAAATGGGATTGCACAGATTCAGCACCCGGTGCTAGTCATTAATGACCCGATGGATGTTTATAAAAGTGAAAATGCTTATTGGAGTCACAAATGTATCAGGCAGGAAAGGATTAAGTATGTTGGAGGACAGAGACAGAATACAAAATGAGTTTCAATTAGAAATATGAAAAAAAAAAAAAAAATGGGAAGCTAGTCAAGTGAAACAGCTGTAGACCTAGACAGGAATAATCAGCTGGTAGGGGAAACTGGTTAGGTAGCAGTTCAGTACAATAATAACTCTGGCTTTGAGTGGGCACTAGCTGCGTATGAGTCAACAATAGCTTGTTGCAAAAAAAAGTTAAGCGCCCTGCTGGGATGTATTATAAAGATTAGAGTTTGCAAGACTTGGCAAGTAATTCTGCTTTGTTAAGCAGTTGTAAAGCCAGTTTTGGATGTTGCATGTCAAGAAGGATGTGGACCACCTGAAGAATGTCTAGATGAGAACAGCCAGAATGTAAACGGGCCTACAGAAAAAAACGGAATGTGTAGGAGAAATGATGACAGTCCAGTCCACAAATAAATAAGAATTGGTGACAACTTGGGAATAACCCGTTCATTTGAAATCACAACCAAGTTATTTTCGGTTAAACGTTAGAACAAATGTTCTTCAAGGGAAGAGGTACTGGAAATAGTACTTCTGTTAAATACTTCTATAGACTTCTAGAAATACAGTCACAGTCTGACATTGGGGTTTTAAGAACAGGCTACCTATGTATCATATCCTCTATAAATAGAAATTTCATAGGTGTAGTGGAACTGCCTGGAGGCAGGGAGACTAAGAACCTGGTTTTCTGAGGACCAATTAGCCCTATGTTTCCATTGTTTTTAATGCCATCAAGGCCAACTGAGGTGGCAGAGTGGACTGGCATGGATAGGAGTCCTGTCCACCGGTACTGCTCATTATCCTATCATGTGTCCTGGAGTCCATCGCACTCCAGTTGATAGTATGTGGAAGGTTTCAGCCCTCTAAAATCCCTATCATGATTCCCTTTCTGGTTAAATTGTTACCTATGAAAACAGTGCAACTTCTCTGGTGTAATCCTGATTTCATCTTAACCCTCTTGGTTGTAAATAAAAACTTGTGCAATGTTTTGGAGTTTTCTCTTTACGTAAAGGTACATTTTTTATTGTAACTGTAAGCCTTATGTTGTAATACATGATTGGTCAACAATCTCCAAACATCTACCTTTGGTAAAGAGAGGAAGTATCTTGTGGGTATTGTACTTCACATGTGGTAATCTCCAAACCTGAGAATTTCCGGTCATTACTCTTGAGAAATAACTTCATACAACTTTTTTTTTGTTGTTGAAATGATTATTTTGAATACTTTTCTGCTCTTGAAAGAAAATAATAAATTCCTAATGTTTTCAACCAGATTCATAAAAACTGGCATTTCTCCAGCCAAGTTCCAGTTATTTATGTATATTCATGACTAAAGAATAATTACCTTAACTAGTAAAATCTTTTGCTTTATGTGTGTCAAGAAAGCATTGAAAGCCGTACTTAAAGCCAGTAAATATTTGGTTACAATGTTTTCATAGCTGTTTCTTCTTTTGAGGGAATTTCTTCTTTATTCCTTTGTCCCCTCCCCCTTCCCCCTCCCCCCCCCCCCCCCCCCCCTTGCTTTTTATAGAACAAAACTTTAGGAGTCAATATGGCAAAAAGAAATATTTCTTATTTATACTAATTCCAAATGGTAGTAAATAGAAGTAAGTAGTAGAATGGACAATACTTACCTCCTTGAAGTTTGGCTTTTCTACTAGAAATGTAACTTCTGTAAGGCTATCATGATTAGTAAATGCTTAAAGATGGTTTAAAAATACTTCTATTCCCCACATGGTAGCCTCTGTTGCTGGCCAGATTCACACTTGCAAATATTTTTGAAATTAGGAAACCCAGTGACAGACAACCCAGTTATATCGGTGATACACTGTTTTCTATTTACAAAGAATGTACATGAAGTCCTACTTTTCTGAAAAGATGAGATATCAAACAATGTGAGGAAGATTGTTTCCTTACAGTTTGTTATTTTGACTTTCTCTCAGTGTCATACAAATGTTTCTCTGTGGCTTTTTCTGTTTGCTTGCTTGGTTATACAAATACTTACTGTCCTTCCAAACGAGACTCAACTTTTGCATTCACACTCAAACCACAGAGGTACCCTTTATAACACATATCTTAGTTACTCCCCGAGCCTTGTCAAAAACGTCTAGATCTCAGACAGTATTTTTTTTTTTTTAATGTGTAAGTTACTGGTAAACACAAATTTTGCTTTATTAGGAAATCCTTCTTTGTTCATTATCTTCAGCAGTGCCCACAGATCAAAGTCAATGGCTATTTTCCAGAGGTGGCAAATCTACAGAATGAAGTGATACTAAAAAGTAAATACATATTTATGTAATCTTAATGTTCAAAATGCAACAGTATATGACACCATGAATGTTGCATTTGTGTCTTTCTCCTTTGGCTGAAAACACTTCTGAGGGAAAAGTGCTCTGTTCCTCCTACTGGTGTTTCTCACAGAACTTCAGTAGAGGGCTGGCTTTGGAGCTGCTGCTTCCCACACCAACAGGATGGTGAGGATCTGTGCTGTGAGAGGCAGAGACTCCTGGGCTACAGCTCTTGCTGAGTCTTGAGCTAAGTAGAATAGTTGGACAAATGACCCTGCTACTTCTGGAGGCAGCCCTTCGCTTTCCTGGATGCCAGAATCTTCAAGCTCTGAGGTCCTAATTCATCTATTTCACAGCTCACAGCTGCATGATCTGGGCATGGAGCGCTCATGGAGTTCAGAGCTTGTCTGTGGATGGGAAAACCTGCAGCTCAATGATAGAAGAAATAGCTTCTGTGAATGGCAGAGTTGGTTCATCTGAGGTGCAGAAACTCCACTATTAAAACAAATACCATCTGTGAGCACTCAAGGGCAGTATCTACAAAAAAAGCCTTCAGTGGAGGGACAGAGTTTCATTTTTTTCTAACCTGTTGGTAGAACAGAGTTATGCTTTTGGTGTGACCACATCTGCGCCACAAGACAGCTAGCTGTCATTCACACCTCTGGCTAAGATCCTTTTTGGTGAACAGGTTCTTCAGCTGAACTGAATTTATCCAAGGTGGGATGCCAAAGGTATTGTCTTTTTATTAAATTTAGGATTTAATTCTGCATAATCTATGGGAGTTTTATCATTGGCCTAATTTGGATCAAAAAGCAGATCCTAATGGTGGTCTGCAAGACCCTGTGATGTTAGTAAATGTTTTGACATTGTACTTTTGTACCAGCATCTTCACCCATCATGGCTTCCACTCGTGTGTGTACAGAGACCCGACCGACTTGAGCTCTTATCACATTTCAGAAATAAAGCTGATCAAAAGTAAATTACTGGACCAAAATCTGTTTTATTTTATGCTTCATAGAAATTTAACTCAACAAATTGCCCTGAAACTTTTTTTCAGTTTCACTGTTGCCACCAAGAGCTGTGCGTTTGCTTCAGATATCTTCCAGCTTCAGAAAATGTCCTGATTGGGCATCTTTTGGTTTCTTTCATTTCTCTTGATGTTGAAGTTATTTCACTAACCTTTATTTATCTTTGCTGTTGAATATACATTTGATTACTAAATTTAAGTGCTTCCCTTTACATGACCTATTTCTTTCGAGTCTTGATGCTGTTGCTTGGATACACTTTCCTCTTCTAAGTGAGACACTAGGTTTTGTCTTGCTTTTTTCCATGCTTTGGATGATACAAATGAATTGTAATTTAATATTTTGGGGGGGGGCTATTAAATGTATTTGGTTTGTCTGATACCTTTCTTTCAGCAGAACTTTTGTCTTTGGTTGTAATTCTGAGCTGGGTTTTATATGTAGTATGTCCTGTGCAATACTGAATAGCTTGCTAATCTTGCTCTTTTTTTACAATCAGATGCAAAAAATGACACCATTACACTGAGTAATGGCAGATCACTACATAGCTTGTAGGAATACCAATATGTATAGATAAACAGGTAGATATTCAATTCAATTTCCTTTCTATATTTGTACTGTAGCTGCAAGTTAATTCCTGGAGCATCCTGTGCCATTCATCTTTTTGTTTTAATCCTAGACTAGTAAAAATCAATAATAAGAGAACAAGAGTAAACCAAGCATTTCAATAACAATAATAATTAGAATTAGAATTTTAATTTGGGCAAATGTATTCTAACTCCTATATGCAGTTTTACTTATACCATTTTGAAAAATGTAGAGTGGAGCAGGAAAATGTTGAAGGGAGGGTGACGAGACCTTCAGAGGTAGATAATAGGTATGACATATGAAGAGTTTAGAACTTTTGCCCTGGAAGAGTAACAGTTGAAAGCAACATAAAAGAAATCCTTAAAATAATGGATGGCAACAAGAAAGAAGTATTCTCACAATACAAGAATGTGAGGAATCCCATGAATTGTGTAACAGATGGAAAACAATCAGAAGGAAGTACTTTTCATGGGACAGAAGGAGTGGAGCGTGATATCTTGGAGACTGAGGAATCTGTAATATAAAAGTAGGAGTACGCAGGGCAGTGGAAGTTGTCTACTGGTGGTCTTCAAAGATAGAGGACTGGGTGCAAGCCTTGACAAGTAATCCTTCAGTCACTGTTTGCTGGAAGTTGAAAAAAATGTACAGCAGGATGCTTGGGAGTGTTTTGCTAGAGTTTTGTATGAGTTGCATTCTTATTTATATAATGTGATGTCTGGCCTGTGCTGTTGCATCTTCATCGTTTCAGAAAGCTGTAGATCTATTACCAGGCTTGTATTGTTACCTGGAAGCCCTCTGCAGAAGCTTTTGATGCCCAAGGGTGTGTTCATGGCACTCGGTGATGCAGAAGATCTCTGTGAGTGTCAGCTGAAAGGTCGCTCAGGGTGGGGGAAGTTCTCGCTGACAGTTCTTCAGGTGCAGAAGGGATGAAGAACCTATTCCTCATCTAGATGAGTCAGAGCTCTTACACATAACCTCATAAATACAAGTGCTTAAACTCTAGTTACATAAGCTGAACTCAGTGGAGACAGTACAGATAAATCACATTAAAAATCAGGCTGTAAGCAAGAATGGATTCCACATTGTATGTCTTCAGAAAGTTGCCTAGGTACATTAATCTGATTAAAGTTTTGCTTGATTTTGATATCTAGTATGGAAGAAACTTGAAGAAAGGTCAGCTAAATGCTGATGTATTGTTTCTTCTCATTTTTTACGTAACTATGATTTCTTTATCATTTTTCTTGTTATTCAAATATGTTAAGATGCTATTGAAATTGTTCTGTATCAAATTGATAAACAAATAGGAAAACAACTAATAAAATAGCAATTACAGACCTAGATGACAAATGTCCAGGAAGATAATAACAATTATTTGCAAAATCGCCATCAATCAAAAAAATCATTAAAAGAATGCTATGTAGATGACACTACATCTTATCATAACAGCTCTGCATTTTGTTTAATCAACATTACATTTTTTTACAAACTCATCATGTTGTTTTTCATAATAGATATCACACAGCATTACTTTGATCATGCAACAAAACCCCAGGAGTATGTTGAGACCTCCTGAAAGACCTTTTAACTAATTGAAGCACAGCTGTTGTCTGTCTAAGGCAAAATACCTCACACCTTTGCATCTTAAAGCACACTTTAAAAATGTCAGATGAAAAGGGATGCATGTTTGATTACTTTGCTAAATATTAAGGAAAAAAAGGTATCGGATAACTCAGTGTTGCACATTATTAATAGTGAGAGATACAAGAGATGTGGAAAAGCTATATATACTCACAAGATGTTTTTCTCCTATTGAGATGATGCTGATACCTGGAGTCTTGTATCATACTGTATTAGCATTGCCAAGTGGATTGTTACCTTCAGTGTGAGGTACTTTAATTACATCATCTTAATATTGCCGTTATGTGCCCTAATTCAGCCCTTATCAATTTACCTGCTTTTCAGAAATGTTTCAAAGCCCCAAGTATTTTATATTGCTGCGTTTCAAACCCAGGTTAGTGTGGGTTTCAAACTATTCCAATAAAGCTCTGAAACCAGTTCAGTTCTCAATGATTTCAGAGTACACAACCATATTAAGAAAGAATGGGCGCAGAACAGCCTGTTCTACCAGTTGTTGCACAGATCCACATTTCCAGACACACACAGCAGGTCATGCCTATCTGGCGTGTGGATAGCCATCTCTCTGAACACAGTCGTTACACACCAGTAAAGGCAGCCTTTCAGCTCAGTCATTTGTAAATGCTGGAGGGAGTGTCTTGTACTTGTGCTCTTGCACTGGTATAGTGACTACTTGTGGACACAAGAAATAATCTCATTTTAGTTGGGAGGAAGGATTTAAATTTAGACAAGCTGGCTTAGCTGGGATGCAGGACCAGCTCTGCTTGCTACTCTCTCTTGGGTTAGTGACAACATAAGTGAGTGCTGACAGTCACACAGTTTTTCACAGCATTTCCAGAATGTCAAGAAGAGCAGGCAAGTTCTGACACAGTTAAGTGGGATATCATAGGTACTGTTGCAGGTGTGGATTTAAGAAAGGATCCTTTCACATCTCAGCATTAGCCTGTATCACATAGTTCCCTGCTGTAATACTGGGAGCCAGTGCTAGTAGTATAGCACTACCTCTACTCTCAGAGACTTCAGTCTTGTTTGCCTGTGAGGAAGTGGCTTTCTCTAACAGCCAAGAAACATAGGTCTCTCTGGCAGCGCTTCTGGCCCATCCCACTGTGTATGCTAGCCCAGGGAACCTGCCTAAGTTACGTGACCTTTGAGGGAGTCGGGTCTTGCCACATAGCTCAGTACAGTCAGGGTGTGTACGTCCAATGTGTGGCCCTATGCAGAAGAGAGAAGATTCCATCCACCCCAGCACTGCAGTAACATATAATGGATTAGGTTCCTATGGGATCTAGGACCTTAAATGCAACACCAGTGGGATTGCTGTGACTCACATACAGCTTTAAATACACCCACTTGCACCCAAGCTGGACTAAGAAAGACGCTCTGTACCCAGACACCTGTCGCTCTCGCTAAATCTGAGTTGAACTCAGATTCTTGGTTATGTAATGTAACACCAAAGAAACAATTTTATTTTCCCTAAAAATGAAAGGAACACAGAACTTTCATTCCATGCTTTGTTCTCAGTACGCGCCTCTCAATCCCTCAGGAATAGACAATTTAAGGGCTGTATTAATTGTTAATCTTTTCTTGACTTTCACTTGACTTGACATTTGATTTTGAGAATGGAGGATCCTTCTTAATTTATTGTTTTGCCCTAACTAATCTCACTGTAGAGCAAGTATGAAGGAGCAGGCCCTCCTGCAGCTCAAAATGGGGCAAGAACTATGTTAGTCTCTAGTTCTATCTTGACAAACACTAGACATCTGCTTCAGAAGGATTTAAATGAGAACAGAAATAGGATTCATGTTTTCTATCACACTGCATTTCTAATTACTGATTGGAGATGATTTTCACTAAAATGAAGACTTTTTAAAATTAGGTTTGGTACAAGCATGCTTCAAATCAAATTGTAGTATTATGTGCTGCAGAAATAAAAGACAAATTCAGTAACCTTGATGATAGAGTCAAAGTTTTTCTGAACAGACTTAGCTAAATTTTAAGGAGAGCACTTGATACTAATAATGATAAATTTCTAATCTCTAATAAGGTAGAATTTATGGAAGAAATATCTCCAATGTTTCTAAATGTATGACTAGAGCAGACAGGTCAGGTTAAACATTTTTTCAGTTTCACCGAGTGCTCAGTGTTCCCCTGAACTGATAGAATTTACCATGTGTCTTTATTAACCTGTGTTCTGAATGTTTGATGACAGCACTGGTTCACATGGGACTCAGATGGTGAAAAACTGTACCAGATTTTGTATTTAGGAAGAAACTAGCTAGGTACAAAAAGCAGATCAGCACATGCAGTCTTTTAACAATAACATATGCACATCTCCTTGTTCTGATACTACTTTGCTTGCTAGCCCTTCAAGAAGAGATCACAAGCAAAATAATTTCTCTTTTGACTCATCCACTTTAACAGCTAGAATTACTTCAGTGACTGTTCTGCAGTCTTTCACTGATTATTTCAAATAATACTACTCTTCTCATGAGTTCAGTATTTTGTTCCTGTTGTTGATAATTCCTAAGTGGCCAAGTTCCAATGGTTTGCGAGTTAATTTTGCAAAGTTCGGTGACTAAAATGTCCCACTTTTTAAAGTGGAGAGTGATTTATTCAAGGCTTGTGATTTTTATTTTGATTTTTGAACCTTAGATGAGTAAATGCCAGTAGGCATTAATGGGGATTGTCTGAAAATGAAGAGGAAGCTATGTTCCTGAGTGTGTGAAAATAGTATGTAAACTAGACTGACATCAGTAGTAATGACAAGCTTGGATCTTCAGAGATAGGAATTAATGGAAATAAAATATCTGTACTTAAATGGATTTAAGTAGTTTTGCCATTTTCCAAGCAGTGGTGAGAATAGTCAAGTGAACAGATGTACAAGTCATACTAGCGGACAGCATGTAAGCAGAGAAATTATATACAGACTTGTAAATATATCATACAGTGCAACAGTGTATGCTGAACGAAAGGAAAGCGGAGCTCAGAGTCTTTAGATTTAAACCTGTTGAACAGCTGTCAAATCTGTGTTTGTTTTGACAGCAGTATGCCAGTGCTACAGCCCTTGCCTAACTGGATAAGCCAATGCATTTCCCCAGAGAAATCAGTTTATGATGGTTCGAAGTGTTGGCTATAAAAGCTTACACAACTCATCATTTCACAATCAAGTGCTCTATGAAAGGCCAGTTCCAAACTTATGCTTCAAGGTACTCAAAAGTTAGAGTAATACAGACCTGGTACGGTGAAGATGTAGCAGATGCATTTTATCTAGCTTCTTTCAGGAGGCTGTCTGTAAGAACACATGAAATATTTTATGAAGCGTAATAAAAATCACCACGTGCACTGCTGGTGTAGTTTGGAACAACTGATTATATTACTGCTGTCTGGTTTTGGTTTGCCTGAAAGCCTCAATCTGCAGTTGTTCAGCAGCTGAAAAGCAGCTGAATTCAGGCATACAGGGTGAATGATTAACTTCTGCAGTCCTCCCAGAACCATTCATAATTCGGAGCCCACTGAGCAGGACTGCAAGGAAATCGATCACCTCGTTACTTCTGGAAAGTGGCCTCTGGAAAGGCTTTTACTAAACAGTCACTTCCTGAACTTGCCTCTCCCGAACCTTGGATAAGCTCTTTCCAGTATGATCATAATTTAACAACCTAGTTAAGAGTTAGCACAATTTTCCTTACTAATGCAGCTCATCGGTCAAGGACCTCTCTGAGGCACATCTGGCCTAACAAATACATGAAATATGTTCTGCCCAGCTGGAATAAACTTTGAATCTTGATGTCTTTTAACTCATTTCCCATCAATTCATATATAAACAATGATTAATATATAATATAAATTTTTTACCAGCTTCCTCTAGGTAATAATTTGAAAGCGGTTTCTCTTGCCTCTTCTAGGCTTAGGCAGATTATCCTCTTTTTATGCTATTTCCATTTGGTTTGGCAGGACAGGGTTTGTTTGTTTGTTTTTTTCTCTTTCATGACTTAGTTTGGGATTAGGTACTTGGCATAAAAATTAGGTATCTGTAATCAGCTCAACTCAGCAGAAAATGAAAGAGTTCTATTTTCCTTGTATTTTGCAGTTTATAATTGATCAGCCTCGTATTGGCCAGTGTTTATGAAACAAATCTTCCATGCTTTGATGCCAACAATGCTAGGTCTGCCTGAGCACATTTACGTGGCAGTTCCTGGCAGGATATAAAGATTTTTCCAGATGTGACTTGAAAAATATTTTCCTCTCCATTTGCAGGAAAATAAAAACATTTTAATAATATTTATTACACTGTTGTAAAAATCCTGTATAATCCTGTGTAATCTGACCTGATAATCTAATAAATAAATAATAATAATAATAAAAAAATCCCAACCAATTGAAGGTGGGTAAAATGTTACTAAATCTTACTGTAACAAATGCATACATTTAATTACAAAAAATGTGATGTAATTACCAGTTAACTGTAAACTTTAGAAGTCTCACCATCCATTTTACACTGGAATCAATATGTCTTTAAACTTGTGAATGAGAAGAATGTGTTGCTGCTAAGTGCTTCATACTTGTTCTATAATGCCTCTGTCCCTAAGTTGAATCTTAAGAGAATGGTTATTCCTATGTGTGACTTCAAATAAGAGCAAATATTCATTTCATTTATGTCATCAAGTGTGGTTGTCATACCATACATATGTCTATACGTATTTGAATGGTAGTGTTTGCTGTATGGAAAAGCGCTTACCTTATGGCAGCTCTTGGTCTTACCTAGTCTTCCTTTGAATCAATTTAAATCATGAAAATGGAACAAATCAAAACACAGAAAACTACCTATAGGAGCTGGAAAATTGAATGGACCCAGAGAAGGATCTGACGAGTGCCAGAGTTGGTGCAAATATAGGGCAGAGCCTTAGAGTTGGCATTGAGGGCACAGAGAGAAGAAAATTGTAATGCTGGAATGGGGTAAGATTTCACCCTATCTGTAGCCGTGAGATGCTGGATGGATGCACCTACCCACTGAACTACACTGAAAATGTGAGCATGATTTCAATGAGGTATAAAAGAGAATTTCATTTAGTTAATTTAGTTCAGTACCATGGTAGCTAGCAGCCCAGGGGGAAGAGGGTCAACCACAGAATAAAAATATGCTCCTGTCTTGAAATTTTGATGGATTCTGTTTTCTCTCTCTCTCCTTTTTTTTTTTTTTTTTTTTTTTTTCCCCTTACTGTGGCTGTAGCCTGCTTTGTGACTGACAGAGGCAGACCATGAAAATGCTATAAGCAGCTAACAATCACAAGACTGGACTACAGCAACAGATGGATGCAAGCTTGGGATTATACTTAGCTATAATTATAGTGCTGTTGGCAATTTAGGGTGGGCAAACCTGATCCATCCTTAATTAGCTAATCCTAATGAAAACACTCTAGTCACTGGAACAGAACATACTTGTTACAAAGTAATTTACCTTTTGCCATCATGGTCAGACCGTTTCCACTGTGCCAGCAGTGTGTATTTGTGCACATTATTCTGTAGGCACACCCACCCTATAATTACAAATTCTATTGTCATTTTGTAAATGTGACGCAATGTGCTAACCTTTATGGGTTAGCAACATGTAAATCGTTTAGAAAGCTCATAGTGTACTGGTAAGAATTCATTGCACAGCAAGAATGTGACACCTAGTGGATAGATGGCATTTGAGAAATCTAGCTGGACCATCAAGGAATATTGACATTAAATGACCCTATCAAGCGGAACAACGACTTTAGTACAAGAAACAGCAATGATTTTAAATGACTCTATGCACAGGGCCAAAATAATTGGGTAATGGAATGTTACTCTGGAAGCTCGAATGTGTCAGAGCAGACGTCAGGCCAAGAAAGTCATACAGCTCCTAAAAGACAGAGACCAAATCCCACAGAGACATTGGAGGATTCCGATGTGATGCACTGGAATCAGATTTAAAACAAAGAAAACTTAAGTATAAAGTAAGTCTAAAAATCCCCTTCTGTTAAATCTACGTCCCTGTTATTTCCACACTATCTTTGCAGGAAGTGAGTTTTCACAGTCAGGGACACCGAACAGTGAATAAACTCTATGGTTAAGCCACTGGGATCCAGACTAGACTGAGACAGTTTAAAAGGTCTAATACATCCTGCCTGAACTACCCAGTTCAGGTTTTATCTGTTAGTGCAGTATGTAGTACCTGGATTTCAAGTATTCACAAGTCTCTACTTGCCTAGATGCCCTACTTCCTTACTACTTCAAGGCTATACTAAAAAAACTCAGTACCAGAGACCGAGATTTTGTACAAACGTTATTTTTCTCTGTAAAATTTACACATTTTAAATACAAATGCATTTCCAAATATCTGAAAAATGCATGCTGATAATAGTCAGATGCTAGAGAAAGGATGAAGTTTACCCTCTGGCAGCTGTTACATGATGTTGGGTCTGTACGCTGGCTCTGAATAAACTCTGAATCTGGGAGCTTTGTCCTGAAGTCCCCTTCTCGCGGATAATTACAAATGGAGTCAGCACGTGGGCAGCTGGTTTGTGCTGCTCTCATTTTACATGATAAACCATTATGAAGCTTTGAGGGAACCCTCTTGTGCTGTCACTTAGTGCTTCTCTGTTACAGATGGATGTACTGAAAAGAAATTATCAGCACAACTTTAAGTTGCTCCAGGGGAGTTTCAAGTTGGATGTTAGGAAGAATTTCTTCTCAGAAAGAGCGGTGAGGCAGTGGCAGAGGCTGCCCAGGGAGGTGGTGCAGGTGCCCGTCCCTGGGGGTGTTCAAGACCCGTGTGGATGTGGCACGGAGGGACGTGGTCAGGGGGCACGGGGGGGGGGGGGGGGGGGGGGGGGGGGAAGGGAGGCTGACAGCTGGACGAGGTGATGCTGGAGGTCTTTTCCAGCATTAATGATTCTATGATTTTATGATCAGGCTGAAGTGCAGGATTTTTAAGCTCGATCTCCAGAATAAGCCTTGGCCTGAGAGGAGACAACATGGGAACGGAAGGGTGCACAAAACAGAAGGCTGACGTGATAATTCACCTCCACATAAAAAGTGATTACTCTTTTAAATACTAACAAAGCACCGCCGCACAAGTAATCCCACCACGGCCGCTAAGGGCCGCTAAGGGCCGCCTGCCGCCTCCGGCCTCGCTCCCGGGGACACGCGAGCAGGGCGGGCAGCGCCGCCTCCGCCAATGGAAGGAGGAGGGCCGGCCCAGGCCTGGAGCCCGCCTCCCGGAGCCCGCCCCGCCCTGCAGATGTGGCGCCGCGAGCCGGCGGTGAGTGGGGTGCAGGTTTTGGGGCTGTGCTGTCGGCACCGTCGCTACCGCCGCCGCTGTGGGGGAGGAGCCTTTCCGCCTCCGTCCGCCCAGCCCGTGAGGCTCCCGGGGCGGGGAGAGCGACGGGACGGGGGTCCGGGCGGGGCTGGGGGCGGCCTCTTCTTGGCTGCTGTGCGGGAGGGGTTGCGTCTGTCAGAGCGCTGCGGCCGTGCGGCTCCTAGAAAGGAGAAGTCTGGTGGGCCGCCCTGGCATGGTGGCAGCGCTGCTGGCCGGGCGGTGACCCTGTGGGCTGGGCAGACCTCGTGTCCCGCTAGCCAGGCTTACCTGTCTGTGTAAGCTCCGCTGTGCGAAAGCGGGAGAGTAGGGGTTCCACCGAGTCTGTGTGAGGCCTTGTGTGCACTAATTCAAGCTAACTACCTCGTTATGTCCCAGTGACTCGGTGCTGGGTGTTGCATGTGCTGAATCAAACCAGCTTTGTGGTATCAACTGCGCAAGCACAGGTTTGAAGAGGGCTTCAGTGCTCCTCTGTGTTTCGGAAGCAGTAAGGCTGCAGTAGCTAACAGCAGGACCTGCTCGCTCACTGCACTGACCACAGGGTCTGTGGATGAGTGGTAGGAGCCAGCTTCCAGACAGCAGCACAGTGTGCATGCAGAGGCCATTGTCAGGCTGGAAGGGATGACTGGAAGTTGGCTGGCGTGGGCCCTGCGGCAGCTGGGACACCCAGAAGTGCTCCTCTGAAAGGATGTCCACAATATTCACCGATTACCAATGCCTCTCAGTGTTGAGATATGCACAGTGTGGCAGTTAATATCTTTATGCATAAACATATATAAAACAACTATGGAAAGTGAAGCAGTAAGGTGGAATGACTTGTCATGATGATGTAGTGAATCACTGGCACCACAATTACAATGCCTTATCACACTGATTGCATTTCCCTTTGTCTGACTCATTCTGCTTGTACAGATTTGCATCAAAAATCTTTGAAAAGTATTTTATTAATCTAATGCATTTTCTTTAAATGTTTGCATGCTCAGGTTCAGAGCTGTAAATCTAAATTACATGCTTATCACGGTAGAATTGTGTCTGTAAGGAACTGAAGGCACCGTGTCAACTGCATAGTTCAGTTGGGTGATTAATGTTATATATGAGTAATCCGTGCTGATGCTTAGCACTTTACAACTGAACTTTGTCACAGAACACTTGGCTTATAACTTTCAACAGATCTTTTAATTGCTGTGAGCATAATTTGCCTGTCTGTATGAGAAGGTTCTTTAAGTTTCCTTGGAATACTTCGTTAAAGCTTCACAAGATTAACTGAGAAAGTACCTCCATAAATGTATAATGTATTCACATTCTTACCAGGAAAAGCTTATTTATTTTAGATAGCTGTTTGACTAATGTTATCTTCTGTCAATGTTTTCATTTGCTGATGATTATTATGCTGTAGGAAGTTGCAAGCTGGAGCTTTTGAAGATAGTTCTTCCTTATTACTTTGTTTTTATTTATTTATTTTCTTTCTCAAAAACCAATTCTTTGCTATACATAGCAAAAACAGTTTCAATTACTTGGAGAGTGAGATATACATGCCCCAAAAGATTAATAGTATCTTGCTAAGATACGGTCAGAAAGGTTATTCAAATGCTTTATAGTACTCTTTTCAGTTGGCCCACATAAATGGTCACCTGCCATTTTGCTAAGCACGGACACATGCAGCTCACTATAGTAAAGTTTTGCATTCTTTACATTGATATCATATATATATATACACACTGTCATTTTTGTTTTGTTTTTTGTACTTAGCAGGTTCTTAAAAGATGAAGGAGACTTGGTCTTTCTTGGATACTTTTGAGCCTAATTTCAGGCCTCTGGTAGTAATTGAGCTTGCAAAAGGCACCAAAAAGGAAACCATAGAATGGTTCACTAAAAGAATAGTGGACAAAAAGGCCAATGGAGGTGAGTATAACAGGATCTTCTGTAACACTTTGTAATAGATTGGCTGCAATAATACGGAAGCAGACAGAAAATTAGTTTTCGTGTGGTTCATGATAAAAATAATTACTCTGTTTAGCCAGTCCCATTCCATTCTTCAGTTCTGAAGTTGCTTGGTATCGTTTAAGAGTAGTGACTTAAGGTCAAATGCCTCCTGAAGTTTAGAATCCTTCCATCTTAGTGGTGAAACAGGAGTTAACTCATGTAACTTAGATTTTTAGTCACTTTCTGTATTCATCTTCTAGAGTGTGTTTCTCATGTTGACTAAGAGAAAATTGTAAATCTAACCAAATCATTGCCAAAATGAAGATGCGTTACATCTATTGTTCTGCCTTCAAGCCTTGGCTTCATGTTGTAGAATAACACTGGGTTAGCAGGAAGCAAATTAATCTTGATAAATTCATGTTGGCTTTTAATTATCTTTTTTCTAGCTTGTATGTTTTCACACAGAGAGTATTTCATTTCTTGGTGTTCCAATATACTTCCAGGAATTAGTTAAACTTTTTTTTTTTTTTTCTTTTTTGTAATTCCTTAGAATTTTTTCTTTTGGAAAGGCAGTGTTTATGACTTGTGTCTGACATCTGATGGTCAGTAAACCATGTGCAGATGTTGGATCTGTGACTACAAACTTGCTTGGAGGCCTATTTCAGAGGTCTAGTCTTCTTAAAACTGGTGGGACTGCAGAAGCAATGATTGCTGATGTGATGTGAGCATTACAGGAGTAAATCCAGACTGTCCTTGTTATTAGAATTAATTTTCAGTGGACGCTTCTACAGAAACAGTACTACAGCAGAGGGTGACCCTGCAAAATTCTGAACACCATATGCTGTTGAAACCTTAATTCTTCATCCCTGTAAGAATACAGCTTCAGTGCTCCTGATGACTGGGTCCAGTATGATAGGTGTTATGATACAGTTTTCTTTAGGTATAATTTTTATGTATTCTGTTCCATATTTTGCCTTCTTTTACTTCAAAGGTGCACAACTACTGATTAAACCATTGGTTACAGAAAATGGAGATGAAAATATTTATCTAGTTGGAGCTTCCCACTTAAGGCTGTTGCTGGGAGCTGAAACTGTGGGTTTGGTGAAGGAGTGTAATGATAACTCAATGAGAAGTTTCACATACAGCAGTAGAAAAACTTTCAAAGATTTTGCAGGTAAGTATTACTAAACATCTTGTATCATTACAAAGCTATGGGTACATTTATTATCAGTTTCACCATTAAATCTTTCATAGTTTGTCTATCCTTTGGAATGGTGTTATGATAGGATTGTTACTGTAGCTCTTGAAAAACTGGGATTTATTTTGAAAAGGTTTCATACTATGTTACCTCATTTTTGTATTCTTATCACAATCAGTTGTCTCAAATAGTTTATCATTATGTTGTATGAACAGTGAAAAAAAAAAAACACCACTGTGATAATTGATGTGAAACACTTCCTGAAAAGCAGGAAACATTTTTCAAGGCCTGGCTGGATGGGGCTTTGAGCAGCCTGGTCTAGAGGGAGGTGTCCCTGCCTATAGCGGGGGGGGGGCTGGAACGAGATGATCTTAAAGGTGCCTTCCAGCCCAAACCATTCTATGATTTTATTCATTTTTAGTTTTCAGAAAAATACTTCGGAAACTGTATAGCAGAAACAGATATAGAGATTCTGAGATTGGCAAATAGTGGAAACCTGACTGAGAGCCTTTCAGCAGGTCGAGAGTATCTAGTACTTGATGGTACAGTATCCCAGTCTCCAGCAGTTTATAATTCTTTGTGTTTGAATTCATTCTCTTAATTCACTTGGGTAGTCAGAAGTGCAGTGGCAACTCTGTACTAGTTATAGAAAACTTCTTCCTACAATGTTTATTTTAAAAAGTGGAGGTTTTGCTAAAAAGTGTTTGTTGGACGGGTCTTTTTTGGTAATTTTTTGTTGTCTCAGTTATCTTATTATGCTGCACAATTTCTTACTACCTTCTTTTTTTTACTTAGATGACAATCACAATTTCCTTACAATGTCAGAATGTCAGTATATCATCAAACATGAGCTTGAAAACTTGAGAGCTAGAGATGAAAAAATGATCCCTGGATATCCACAGGCAAAGCTATATCCAGGAAAATCAATTGGTAAGCAAGGTAGTTTATTGTCTGTGTCTCAGCATCTTGACTTAGGACAGTCTTCACGGGGGAAAAAAAAGCCTTAATTTTCCCACAATTAAGATAAACTCTTAAGATGTAAATCACACTATTAATTTATCTTGTTTCCTCAGATTTTCATAATGATGAAACAAGGGGCAATGGATGTACAGTGTAACAAAGGAAATTCTAAGTAGATATTAAGAAAATGTTCTTTACAGTGAGGAAAATCAAGTATTGGAACAGGATCTTAGAGAGATTGTGGAAATTCTGTCCTGGAAGATTTTAGATCTTAATTGGACGGTATCCTGAACAGCTTGAAGTAAGCTGGACCTGCTTTGAGCAGGAGGTTGGACCACATGTCTTAGGGCCATTCCATCTTTAGTCTTCCTATGAGAGTGATATTCTTGCTTTACAGTCTTTTTAGTTGAATACCTTTTCAAGTTGATGTTATCTATTATTTTTAGTTGGTACCCAGAGTATTTGTGTTTGTTGTTTTTTTTTTAAACAAACAAATCCAAACACACCAAAACCCACCAATAATCTGTTTTTTACAAAATCTACAGGGGAAGGCCACAGGAAGTCATTGAAATAAATGTGTTCCTGTTCATGAATAAATATTTTATTGTTAGTAAGCTTGCTTGCTTCTTTTTGAGGTAAAGAGTGCTAGTAGTATGGCATATGTTTATTGTTTCAAGATTAGATTTATGACCTGCAAATGTTGGAAACAGCATACCCTGAGTAGTATCTTTATGGTAGCTTCAACTGGTTATTGGTTGCTAAGATGCTACAGTTTGTTAGGAGACAGTTTTCTCTTCTAGAATCCGTATATCATTTTAATAACTGTGTTTTTATCCATTACTGTTTGTCATCTAAGAAAATTCAGGAAAACTTTAGGTTTGGTAAGTATGTAATGTAACCCATTTGCTGGTATCAACTTTCTTGTATTTGGCAAGAGTCCTAGTACTTCTTTTTCCTTCTAGTGAGAAGATTATTGACCAATGGTATTCTAGTTCAGATTTTCCCACTCCATGACAGAGAAGAATTGAAAAAGCTCCGACACACCTGGTATGGCCGAGTCAAAATTGGCTATCAACCTTTAGGTATGTGATCACTTACTCTGCTACAAATAAAGTGCAGGGTTTCTTCTGGAGGAATTTTCTCTACAGTTGGTGTGAGAAGACCAAAGGTCCTTCCCAACTACTACTCCGTCATTTAGCCTCTGTAAAAGTGATTCTCCTGTGTGGAAAGTAAGTATTGTAACAAGAAGCCAGTTGTTTCACTAGGAATTCACTTTGTCACCTCCCTTTTTCACTAATAGTTTACCTTGTTGCCTTCCCGTTTCACCGAGTTTACCTTGTTACCTTCCCAGATTCCCATTACCGTTCACCTTCTCAAATATTACCTTTTTGCCCCAGTTGCTTTGTTTGTCATCATGGACCGAAGTTCAGTAGACTTCTCTTGGAACCAAGAAGGTACTTTGTACAAGCTTCCAGCCTTTCTGGACTTGCTGACATGTGTAGTCAAGATCATTTCATCAAATTCTTCTTTATTCTTAAGTGCCTGTAGGTTAATCTTCTGCTATGATGACTGACAGTGCAACTTTCCTGGAGTGAAGTTGGAGCCTGAGACGATGTGTAGGCTGCTGTCTCTCGATTCTTAATGATTTTCTTTCTTGTGGCTGCTGGAATTGTGTGCTATCTAGGCCTTTGGTCCAAGCAGAGCAGGATGAGCATGCAGTTTATACACCCTGTGATTATCTCTTATAATATCGAGTTTTAAAATTTCACCCATTGCTCTTTTGAGTTAGCCCCCTGAAGGAGTTCAGGACATGAAATTGGTGGGTTAGTCTGCCGATTCAGTGTCAGTACAGGTCCACCTTAGCAGCAGTCTCCTTTTAACAGAAGTGTCCCTACCCATCAGCAAATCAGTAGTGGACCAAGCCAAAACTATTTATTTTCAAATTAACTTTTGGTAGGAAGGCTCCTCAGTGTCTGGGGTTCACAAAACTACATTGATGTGTAGGTGTTTCAAAAGTGTGAGTTGTTGGTTGCTAGATTCAGTTGAGAGGATTATATACACTGAGCAAGTTGAAAATGAAAACAAGTTTTGATTTGACAATGTGGAGAGAGTTAACTTCTGAATTCTAACGCTGTGAACTTTATATGAAAAAGAAAAAAGTTAAGAGTTTGCCTGATAAATAATCTCTTGGTCCAGCAGTTACTTGAGATTCTTCCCTGAGCTATGGAAGTTAAGGATCTGGCTCAATAATTCCTGCCTCCAGACTACTGTGTTAGAGGATTCTGCTTTTTATTCTTTTCTTGTTTGTACAGGAGAAGTTCTTTTTGAATGACATCAAAAACACAAAAAGTTTAAAAGTAAATTCCATTAACCCTGTTACATATGTACTAGTTCAGGGGATCTCTTTTATGTTGTGCATGTGGAGTGTGAAATGATGCTAGTGGCCTATACTCAAACTCATAATATATTTGTTGATTAATTGAGAAAGATTTTGGCATACTGATTCTTCCGTTTGTTTGCCTTTCCCTCTGGCTTTCAAAGACTTATCTGATTGGCAGCTATGAATTTCTGCTGCAGGTTTCTGTTAATTGCATGCCATAACAATATTCTGGCATTGCACACGAGCTTTTGATATACTGATCTTCTATGCAGAATACATGTACAGTGTCAGCTCACAGGGCATGATATTTTATTATGTGAGCGAATACGTAGTGGTAATATCATAGAATCACCAAAGTTGATTCTATTCTATTCACCAAAGACCCACAGGATCATCCAGTCCACCCATCCACCCATCATATACAATTATAAAGGACCTGGTCTTCCAGGGAGGCAAAGATTAAAACAGACTTTAGCACTCTAAGCTCAGTAGGGTAGTTATTTCTAAAATATGTTAATAAGTGATGGCATTTTTAGATTATGATAGATAATACTCTACAGGTTTGTTTGTTTGTTTGTTTTTTGTTCGTAGTAGGACAAGGGGGAATGTTTTTACACTGAGACAGGGGAGGTTGAGGTTGGATATTAGGAGGAAGTTTTTCACACAGAGGGTGGTGACGCACTGGAACAGGTTGCCCAAGGAGGTTGTGGATATCTCATCCCTGGAGGCATTCAAGGCCAGGCTGGATGTGGCTCTGGGCAGCCTGGTCTGGTGGTTGGCAACCCTGCATATAGTAGGGGGTTGAAACTTGATGATCATTGTGGTCCTTTTCAACCCAGGCCATTCTATGATTCTGTGATTGCTTTCCATGGAGATAGCACATCTGTCATGTCCAGTACTGCACTATCCAAACCCTTAGAACACTTGAGCAGACAACCTCAGTGAGAATGATTGTGCATTTCATGTACTGATTGTCTGCTGAAGGGAGTGTCTCAGCCTTGGTGCATTTTCAGATGTGTTTAAGAATTCAGTATATCTTTCTATCCTCTTAGTTCACCGAGGGATGGGAAAGCACTAGTACCTTTAATGCTGTGCAAACTGAAACAAATTTGGTTCCCAGGTCTACATATGCCACTGAGAAACTTCAGAAGTCAGGTGTCACTTACTTGGTATAAAAAACTTACGTGTCATCCTAGCCATTCATTTATAGATTCTGTTTTTAAGAATGCTAGTCTTTCTTTTCCTCTGGATGCTGTAGGTATTGAGGTTTTTGGCTTCCCTACTATCTGAATGTATGTATGCATTTATGTAACATAACACAAATAACCTTCTCTGGGTTTGGAATGTAGGAGAGGGAGAAACAAATAAGAAAAAAAAAAATAGATCAGAAAATGAATATTTGGGCCAAAGGATTAATTTGCATTCAATTTTGATATGTATTATACCGATATGTATATTGAGTATCTTAACGGATTCATTTTTCTCTGCAGATGAGATACGCTCCTACTTTGGTGAAACCATTGCGCTGTACTTTGGCTTCTTAGAGTATTTCACGTTTGCATTGATTCCGATGGCTATCATTGGAATTCCTTACTATGTGTTTGCATGGGAAGATTATGACAAATACGTAATGTTTGCCACATTCAACCTGCTCTGGTCCACTGTGATCCTGGAAGTTTGGAAGCGGATTTGTGCTGTGATGACATACCGCTGGG
Organism: Alectoris magna; assembly: GCA_030625065.1. Taxonomy (NCBI): domain Eukaryota; kingdom Metazoa; phylum Chordata; class Aves; order Galliformes; family Phasianidae; genus Alectoris; species Alectoris magna. Next base: position 108,575,192 of record CM060561.1, on the reverse strand, counting down.
GGACGCTGCTGATGAAGCGGCAGTTTGAAGAACCGAGGCCAGGTTTCCATGGTGTTTTGGGTATCAATCCTGTCACTGGGAGAGAGGAACCAGTGTACTCAGGCATTAAGAGACAGTTACGCATTTATCTGGTGTCTGTACCGTTTGTGTGCCTTTGCCTCTACTTCTCACTGTATGTGATGATGATTTACTTTGACTTGGAACAGTGGGCTCTGGATTATCATGAGGAGAATAAGTCCACCTTCAGCAGCTTGATGCTGTATGTGCCCAGTATCATATATGCTGTCGTGATTGAAATTATGAACCGTATCTATAGGTATGCTGCTGAATTCTTAACATCATGGGGTAAGAAAATTATTTATTATTCTTATTTTTGCATTATAATTTAGAATCACAGATATTTAGGACTTACTTTACTGTGGGGTAAAAGAGTTGGCCGTTTTCACTTCTTTCTTTTATTTGGAGTGTTGCAAGACTGCAGTTTCACATTTAGTTTATTTTGGTCTGCGTCTAGCAGAAAGGATGATCATGCCTTCCTCTTCAACCTCTCTCTGATGCCAGTCTCCCTTCTCTGAATTAGCTCTTTCTTTGGCAACATTAGCCATAGCGCTTGCCCAAGGGAGGAGGTAAGATCATCAGGGTTGGAGATTAGAGGTAGGTATCTTTGCTCCATAACCTGAATTTGATGAATACATCTTTGTGTACTGATACATCATTGCAGAGGATAGAGGCACTAAGATAATAGAACAAAATCTAAAAATATTAACAAAATTGTCTTACAGTAATGTTTATGTATACTATAGGGATGTGAAATCTCAATCTTCACTATACATATCAAAACATTTTCTTCTGGGCACTCTCAGAAGAGAGTGAAAAGGATGAGGAGCTCATCTTGTTGTCTCCCACCTGGCATATTTTCAGCTAGGATCTGACTTAAGCAACTGAACTTGCAGAGCATAGGAAAAAATCTGGGTATGGGGCTGGCAACCAGAGAAATTGCAGGGTCTGTGCATTGCCGTTGCTGCTACTGAAGAAATGGTGGTAGACTATAAATTGTTTTTGCCATAAATTATTGGAGGAATTATTCCTCATACACTACTACTAAAATGATTTCAAGGTGGAATAAATGTTTATGTTTTGTATAACAATGTTTAGTACATTGTGTGTGCTTCTGCTGTTTACTAATGAGTAATTTTGTTGATATTTTAGAAAATCACAGGCTGGAGTCTTCATATCAAAATCATTTAATTCTGAAGGTTTTAGTGGTAAGTAGGTAGTATGAGAAGTAAAAGGGAACTTGTTATTTTTTTTATTTTTTTATTTTTTAGTATTTTCCCAGCATTCCTGTCTTGATTTTCAGTTTTGTTCAGTGCCAAATAATTTGATTAAACAGGATTTCTGTTGTGGTTGCAGTAACTGCTAGGCTGTATATATATCTTGTTTTCTATTGCACAGGTTTGTTGTTGTTTTTGAATTGATTGTTCTTTCATTAGGATTCTGGATCTGTAAGTTTTTTTTCTTAATTGATGCAGTCCTGGCTTCAACTGGGAACAATTCCTTTTGGTTTTTGTAACATTTTAGGGTACACTGTATTTTCAGAAGTTCAAATGTTAACTTGCATTTGTGCTAACCTTCAGCCAACTAATCAGAGGAGACTGGATATATTTGTCCATTACTCTGCTTGCATACAATGTGTAGTATGTGTTGATATATTTACCTTGGGCCTCTGAATAAGTTGCTTTTGCGTGCATACGTATATACCATAAACTGCATAGGAGAGGGTTTGGTGCCTATATTGATTCTAAGAGACTGTACTGTATATCTTGAGAAAAGTTCTCTTCTACTGCAGTGCCTGATTATGATTTTTCAGGTACAATACTGTGATGTATTTCTTGTTTTAGTAGTAGGGAATATTTTTCTTGGTCATAAAACCTCCTGAACTGATTACATGTAAAGCTCACATAAATTGAGGAACAGTTATACGTGTCTAAAGAAATGTGTTGCAACAAATACACTTGGTCAAAATTTTTATTTGAAAAGAGTCATAACCTGAACTAAGATCAGTGCCAAATGGTAGAAGTTAAGTAGAAGATGACAGGTGTTTGAAGTGTTCACTTTCATAATCTAAATATATAATGCATTGTATACTGTGCTTTAGGAAGGCGTTAAGGTAGTTTAATGAAAATCTGAGTAGGATCAGTAGGATCAGAATTACTTTTTCTGATTTAGTTTTAAAAGTGATAAAGAAATTTAATTCAATGCACAGTTTGTATCTGTGTGGAACTGGAGTAACTGTTTGGTGGAACTCAGGCCATGAATTTCTGCTTGCGTAATAACAACTGATATTTTTATTTGCAGTTCAACTTCTTGAATTGTTTTGCATCTCTCTTCTACATTGCTTTTGTGCTGTTTGATATGAAACTTCTGAGACAGGTGAGTTACTCAAACATTAAAAACAGTGATGCAGCTAGGAAAATAAAGGATTGCTTGAAATAGCCCTGATTTTTCAGTTGTTTTTCTAGATATGTACATGTATATTGTCGTTGTCGAGTTTATATTTTCTTATGAATACAGCTCCATATTTCAATTCATCTTGCACAGTTGCAGAATGATAACACAGTCATGTAGAGCAATCGTTTTTCTCCTCGCAGATGAGAAAAAGAAATGGATTACTCCTTCACACTGATTAGGCTGGAGAATTTTCATTTCCCCTTCTTTTCCTTTATGTTAGAAAGTGTTTTTCTTTATAATGTTCTTATTCAGAGGCTCCTTAGGATAGAAGTATTATTAAGTTTATTACTGCAGTGAGAAATTGAAAATAAATAGAAGCAACAGTAATTTGTCACTGGTACTTTAAATCAGCTTTCTGTTGTTAATACTGCTTCAACTCAAATGCATGAAAATCAAGTAAAAGTAATTATTCCTTTGACTGAAGAAACTTAACATGTATTCTTTTAAAGTCCACTGTTAGCTGTGTTAGTGATAAATGATGTATTGTTAAGTGGTTGGCTTTCATTGGACTTTCTGTACTGTTTCCAAGACACATGAAGAACCACTAAATAGTTAATTATCTAAAGACCTATTTAGTTCTTTTCAGTGCATTACAACGAATGGGAACTAGAGCAGCTATACTTCTCACTTGCAATTGCTAGTTTTATTATGCTGGTTGCTTTTGTTGTAGTGTAACAACTAGCAGTGTAATGGAACACACAAAATTGGAAACAATCATAGACTTATTGCAGGTCTAGTAATAACTATTATTTTTTTTTTTTAGAGCTTGGCCACTTTGCTGATAACATCACAGATTCTCAATCAGTTTGCAGAATCGCTGCTTCCTTACTGGCTCCAGAAGAGACATGTGAAGAAGATGAAGAAACACGTACATTCTCTGAAAACAGATATGGACCTGTCATTAGTTGAACAAATCAACTTGGAAAAAGAAATGGGCACCTATTTTGTATGTTGAATATACTCATATGTTGTTTGGATATATAGTTTGTTAGATTATATGCTGCTAAAAAGTGGTTTCAGGTGAATTGTTGTTAGCTGTAATGTAGTGCATTAGAGTAGAAATAGCTGTTTCATTTCAGAAGGAACTCTGAATACATGATAAGTATAGTTAGACCTCTTGGCAATACTCATAATGTTCTTTGTAGAAACAAAGAGCAGAACAGAGTAAGGAATTACTTGTTTCTCATTATAGAATGTGATAGCAATTGTTGCTTTTGAAACAGTAGATCATTTTTGTTAATTCACTGGGGGATAACCTACACCTGTAGACTCCTCGTGCCCAAATTATATCTTGCAAGGGAAACCCTGGTGTCTAGATTTTATTCTTATGTGGTGGAACTTATAATTCTTTCTACTTACTGAATTGATTTCTTTGTTATGTCCCCCAAACACAAAAGATGGGTTACTATGTCCGTAGCAAAGGTTCTTCATTATGCTTCAAGTAGTCATCTTTTTCCACTGTTTGTTATCTTCTGAATTATTTTTCGCCCTAGTTGTAAAGACTACAAGGGCTACAAAAACAAAACAAAACAAAAACCCAACAAAAAAACCAAGCAGCAGAAATATAACTGCGCGTTTCTTCTACTGAAAGACTTGGGTACTCCTGTTTTCTTAAGGATATCAAACTTGGTCATTCTCTCTGTCAGCTGTTTCTGCTTCTCTATTTCTCTGTCTCTGTTTAACACTCAGTAGAGATTTCTTGTTCTTTGGAGCCTGTTTACACCTTCTTGCTTGGTCCCAAAAGTGTTTCCACTGGCACAGCAGTTGCTGCAGTCCTGGAATAGCCCCAGCTGCTATACTTGCTATCTTCTACATTTCTCTTCTCCTAACCCCAGCTGTGTTTCTGGCCATCTCATGTGCTGGACTTGGCAGTCATTGTTCACAAAGACAACATAAAACTACTGTAAGAGTTAAGTTGATGAGCACATTAGCCTGTGCAACCTAAGTGTTTCTGACTGCTTGGCCCAGCAGCTTATTTTCATCTCTGTTGCTTTATGGTGCGCTGAATCTGATACAGTGCATAATCCCAGTTATGTCAGCACAAAGGGGTGGGAAAGAAATAGCTGCATAAGGAGCTGCCTAAACTAGTATTATTGCAGAAGGGGGGGATGAGTGTAACATGCCCCCAGTTTCCAGGGTACAAGGACGAATAGTGTGGCATGGGGAAAAGATGAGAAGAGGTGCTTCTGTTCGTGTTTTTGCACTGGTACTAGTTTAAACTGTCAAACTATAGCCTAAGAGGGAGTATTTTTGCCTGAGTCAAGAAATGGAAGCAGGCAGAAGTGACCAACTCTTTAGGCCAGTACTACTGCTGGAAGCTTCTGCTTCCTAGCTCAGTTTCTGATGGTTTCATAGTCAGTACACACATGACAAAGAACACAGCATCAGATCATCAATTTTACCTGTGTTGTTTTTTGGATTTCCTTCTCACCATCCGCAAAGTTTTAGGATACATTTGTATCATCTTACTGCTTTAAACTGGTAAGTTTTCTTGGAATAGGTCTTGCTTAGTATATTATTGTCCCCACCATACTTTACTTCTTGATTTGAATTTGGTTGATTTGTTTCACTGTATTTAACACATGTGCAATTCATTACTTGGTGTTCTAAAGGAGTTGACAAAATGCAGTAGTGTGTATGTTAAGGCTGAGTGGCTGACAGCTTGTTCCATCAAATGCTACAAGCATAGTCACAAGGGTTTTAATGCTTTATGCCTTTACAGAGTAAGAATTAGATGTGCATTGTGTACTTTTTATGTAAAAAGGTAGAGAACTTCAGAGTTAGAAATTTGTTTTGAAATGTAGGAGTACCATGAAGTGGGAAATGGAAATACTACCTTTGCAGCTGAATAACGGTACGAACATTCCACTTGAAGTGTTGGTATTTCTCACTTTATACATGGGGAGGTAGATTGACAGAGAGCATGCCTGTCTTAGAGTGGAGAGCACAGCAGAAATCCCCAAGTTAGTGCCTGAACTGGTAAATCAGCATGGTCCAGTAAGGAGCCCAAAAACGTGCCAGCACAGGTCCAAGGGCAGCAGGCATCAACTTGTCTGACCAAATAAGCTCTGCCTCCTAGACCTGAGCTGACTTCTGGTTCTGAGCTGGCGACTACTAAGCCAGTGTGGTGTCTGAATCCCGCTGGCCAGTGCTTCTTGCAGATCAGATGTATCTGCACCTGTTGTGTGGTCATACCTTGAATAATTTTCCAAGGGGAAACAATAGGTCAGTTGTGGGGTTATGACTTTGCCTTTGAGTTGCCCACTTCTTGCCTCAGTTTCAGTTCAGTACGCAGTGTATTCAGTACCTTAGATTTTAATTTCAGTCTAAATATTTTGATTGTGCTGTATTTGCGAATATGAAATAGACCACTTGTTTCTAAGTGTTGAGCTGTCAGGAGAAAAGAGTATTACTAAAATTACATCTGTCACAAGGGGGAAGCATTTGACTATGTTTAGTAACTGAGGAGTTCAGCAGGAGTGTTGACAGAATTCTGTGTTTCAAGATCTTTTCTTTCCTTTTCCTTTCTCCACTTACTCTTAATATTCTGATTTCTATCTTTGCCCTCCTTCTCCTGTCTTCTTATCCCCTTTTTGTGTCTCTCCAGCCCTTCACCTGGTTTAAGGCATAGAAGCTTCAACTTGTAGTCTTTATTTCACCCTCATTTCTTTCCTAGTTCATTTTGAATTCTGAGTTGCTTTGTTGATGCTGTTTCCTTGATGCTGTAGATTGTGTTGCACCTGTGGCTAGGGCAACAGGAGGTTGATAATAGTGATGATAGCACAGCTAACATCCTGTCAGATGTTTCCTTCTTAAAGTGTCGTAAATTAAGCAGGAGAAAAATAAATGCTCGTTTTATTTTCAGACTCTGCTGTGCTGATAAGTCGGTAGGTACTGAGCAAGAAAATGAGAAGAAAGCAGTGGAAATGCTGTGCAGTTACCAGGGGGAGGATTATAAAGGGGCACACTGCTCATTGCTATCAGTTTCATATTTCAAGCAGGGACAAATGTGTGACTGCCACTCCAGTGAGTGATGCTGCACGAATGCCCCTAATAAAGACCTTGCTAAAATTCAGAGTTCATACAGGAAATCTCTGTGGAAAAAAGTCTCAGTGATTTTAAACATTACACAGCTCCTCGGGGTCTCGCCTGCAGAGCAGACCTGGTCATATGTGAGACGTGAAAATGAGCTTGAATGAGGAATGTAGCTAATGAGTGGCCCATGTTGATTCCTGAGCTTGCTGGCTTCTACTGCCTGTTTGCCAGAGCAAGAGCAGTATGTGCTAAAGGTGGAAGTTCGCTTAACTGTCATCAGCAAAAAGGTTAGAAAATCATGTCTATGGTGCATGGAACCAAAACTAATGTTATACTTCCTGTACTAATCTCAGTTACTGTCAAGTCTTTATTGATAATTTCGTCAGTTCGCTTATTTCATTTTGAGAGAGAAGAAAATGTGTGGGTCTGGATGAATACAAAATAGCTGTATACTAGTTTAAGTAGTTTATGATATTTAATCACCTTTTGTTCAGAGAACACACTGAATGAAATCAATCCTTTTCTTTAGAAATTATTCGTTTATTCTTCATTTTCGTGAATAATTGCTGCAATCATAGAAAACTATTATTAATACAGCAAAATTAGTATGTAAATATGTGTAAAGACCTACATGTGAATACTTAATCAGCATTTTAAGTACCCGAATTCTTGATTCAAAAAGAAGGAGATAGATGCATTGCAGATTTGCCAGAATAGGGCTTTTTGTTTGCATTAATTGTTCCTTTCAGATGCCAGTGCTACATTTTGTCATTTTAGCCTTCAAGTAGGCAGTGAATTCTGGCTTACTCATTTGAAATAGGTGTGCAGAAATATTAGAAAAGGGTTGTCTGTTTAAAACCTGTGTTTCTGGTCTGAAGTACTGGGCCTATTTATAAGAGCATTGTGAGGAGAATGTTCTGCCAGTTTACATGAATGATGCTGTTTTCTTGTCCCACACTGTTCATTCAGTAGCTGTTTCAACAGGATAGCCAGGAACTTAGAATGAGTCTGTTTATACAATTACTTCATACGCTTCATGTAATAAGGATAAGTGAACATTACAGAAAGTGCGTTGGGCAAAAGGAAAAACCTAGGCCTCCCCATATTGAGAAGTTTTGAATAATTTAGTATGGTAAAAATTACTAGAGAGGATGTCTTTTTTTCTACTGCTGGTCATTCCCATACAGATGATTTGACATGAGGAACCATGTTTATAGCAGTATTGTTAATTCCACATCTTCACGTATTTTTTGTGGGTAAAAGTTGCTCTTTTTTTTTTTTTTTTTTTTCCTTCCTCTCTTTTCCAGGGTACTTTTGATGATTACTTGGAGTTGTTCTTACAGTTTGGCTACGTCAGTCTTTTCTCGTGTGTTTATCCACTGGCCGCTGTCTTTGCAGTGTTAAACAATATCACAGAGATATATTCTGATGCCTTAAAAATGTGTAGAGTTTACAAGCGTCCATTTGCAGAACCCACAGCAAATATCGGCGTTTGGCAGGTAATCTGTGTTTGTTTCTTTTTTAATCATTTATTATAAATGACTTTGCACCAGGTTTAAGCTGTATGTTTCATCATCAGCTGCTTTTAACTTTTAGTAGGTATTTTGTTGTCTTCAGTGTCATATGATACTATTCCACTGTAGTACGCTTTGTGAGGTTTTCAACTGTGTTTAATTTTCAGTTGCCTTTGAAAAGAAAGAAATCCTTTCATTAGTCCTTGTATGCATATATGTTGTGATTCTGTTGCAATACTGATAAAGCAAAGCTGCCAGATACTGCCTAGTAATTTATAGCAAAAGTATTCTGAAATTGGTAACATCTGGGGCCACCTCAGAAGCATGGAGCTCATCTCATGTAGTTTTAGAAAACTGAAGAATGAGAGGTTAGTACTTTGAATCCTGAGTCATGCTCGGCTGTGTGCTCTCATGGTTACTGGTACTCAAGCTGACAAATTTTAAAATAGCTTAGATCTGTATGTAGAGGCTGTACTTTCCTATAGAGGTGTTATCTACTTAGACAGTTTCACGCTAGAAGTTGGTTAGGGATTTTCTGACCTCAGCTGTTTACTGCGGTGTGATTGTGCTAGCACCAGCTTGTTTGGGATCTCCTGAGTAGGCTGTGTTAGTAGACTGATTCTGACCAATAAAAACTTTGCAGAACTCCTCCAAACTCAGAGGTGTTTCCAGTGAGAAAGAAGGATAGTCAGTCATATCCAAAGATGTAAGTTTTCTGTAACAGCAATGTGAAGTAGGCTGGAGGAAAGGTCTAGGAGATGATCTGTATTCTAGTTTAAGTTTTCTATTGATGCATGGTGAAAACAGAGGACAGAATAAACTAGCGGTTTGTTTAATTTCATTTTTGTAATCTATTTTACATGGGAAATTAGAGCACTGGCTGAAGTATTTCTGTTAAAGAAATACTGGAATTATTTTATCTTAGGAGCTGAGTCAACAGCTTACTGTCAAGGAGAAAGTTACTTCTGCTAATTCATTGTGATAATTGCTACATTTCCATATCAGCTTTTCTTATTCAAGAGAGGACCTTGGAATGAGTAATCACTGTATTGCAAAAGCAATTGTTGTACTGTATTTTCAGGCATTTTGTGGGAACTTTATACACAAGAGCTTCTCAGACTTGCATGTGTTTAAATGTAAACCTTTCTTTCAACAAATTCAACAGCTACGTTCAGCTTGAAAAACTGATTGTTATTTTAGAAAGGTTCTGAAGCATCCCTACATTTACTGATTGTTTAACATAAGGATGAAACAAACCAGAGTGCTGGGACAGTTAGTTCCTTTAGTTTTGCCTTTTTTTTCTTTTATTTTGGAAGAAATATGCGTTCAAGAGTATGACTGTAGAAGGATACACAGTCTTTTGTGTGTTTAGATTGAGTCATGAAGATACCAATGTTAAGGTTGCTCTCCTGACCATGTTTTTTATTTATTTATTTTTTCTCCTGGAGGGTTATTCTGAATTCTTTCAGAAGGTGATGTGATACTAGCTCCACCTAGGATATTTCTGGTCTATAAATACACATACATACACAGATACATTAAATTACAAAAAAATTCAGAGTTGCCAGGTGTGCTTTGTGGTATTATAAACCTTGTTGTGGTCGTGTTGTTGCCTGCTTTCATGGTTGACATAGTGTAGATGACTTGCCAAACCAGTCTACGTTGTAGAAGTCAAAAGATGGAGAGGAAAAAAAAAAAAAGTAATGACTCTTCTGAGGATTTCATGGAGAGGGAGGGAGAAATTTTATAGAGCAATTTGGGGACTGGTAAATCAGAGATAATGGTCATAACTGTGAATGTGTTTGTGTCTTCTTTCAGTTGGCTTTTGAAACTATGAGTGTAATATCAGTAGTTACTAACTGCATACTGATTGGAATGTCTCCACAAGTGAATGCCCTTTTCCCAGACTCAAAAATGGATCTTGTTCTGACTGTGGCTTTGGTAGAGGTAAGTCTGACTTCAAATAGCGTTCAGATACACATTTTAGTAGGAAACAACATGAAGAACAGTGGAAATTATACCACTAAGTAGATAAAAATCTGGTTATTTTAAAAAGATTTAAAAGCTTTCTCTGCCAAATAAGTGTTAAAACCTTGCTTTATTTTTTGTGCTTTTGTGTACTGTGAATGTTGTTGCTATACTTTTGCAGTACATTCTTCATCTTTATGAATGTTTCCCATAATGACTTATCTGAAACAAGTACGTATAAGGACTAAGTACTAGTGATTGTAAGACCATTTGAATTTTATGTTTTCCTAATTCTATGTAGTAAACTTTTGAGTTTCTTTCCTTTTCAGGCAAATGGCTGGCCATTTAATATCTTAAGAGATTGTAGGTCATTGTCCTTATGTATCTTTCTGTTGGAAATTTCTTGCAAGAAATGTAAATTATTTAAAAATGATATTATTTTAGCTTTTAGGAATGTGGGGTTTTTTTCAGTGTCGTCTGTGTATAGTTGAATTGCCTTATAGAGGTGTAGCCTCTGTAGTACTTCTGTGTTGTTGTTACAGACGTTGTGGGTTATGCAGTGAATTACATGCTTGCTTAAAGTTTTCAGTTAACTGTAGATATTAATCACATGTCAACTGGTTTACTGAAGTTTGAGTCTACAGAGAGCCTGATACGTTTTTCTATTATGCATGTGTGATCACTTACATTAGCCTCAGTGAAATGTTTGAATGTAAAACTAATTAGACAGTTTAAATGCAGCGTTCTGATTAGTTCATTGCTAGATATATATAGAGAGGTTATGTTACAAAAATTATGTGACTAAACGTTACCAGAGTGAAGTTTTAATGTCCATCTGGTCTCTGAGCAGGCCTCTGTTTCTTGATAAGCTATAGAAGAATACCAGCATTTTTTCTCCCTCAATTTGAATTCTGCTTATGTGCGATCCTGTACCACTGTGCAATTCCTCTGCTTTTATTAGGTAGCTCTTGGAATTTCTTTTAAACAGTGCATCTCGAACACATTATCTATAAATCATATGGAAAGGAGAGTAAAACAAATAAAGGAATAAATGAAAGGAAGAAAGTCTGAAAAGATGATCCTGAAAGGAGAAATGACAAGAATGTTCTTTTGTATGAAGAAACAACTTGGACAAGACTACTCATCTAGAGCAAACTACATTGTATGAAGGAACAAGTGAAGGGTAATGCTAGATGAACCAGAGAGGAAAGACAGTGATTTGGTTATAGAGAAGTCAACTTTTCATTTCCTTATTGGTAAAGAATAAACTTCCTAATGCACATGTCAGAAAAGATATATTTAAAAAATGGTTTTAATCATAAGTACCCGGTGTGCTTAATACTTCGAAGTGTGCTGGTTTAATTTTTTTCTGCTGTTTTTGTGTTTTTATAAACTATTCACTGTCTGAGAAACACAAGACAAAAAAATGTGCAGCCTAACAAGCCATATGACTTTTAAAATATTGTTGGTTATAAACAATTCCAAAACTGTTGCATTTGAAATTTAAAACTTTTGCAGTCCCCTGAGGGACAGGGTTGCAGTGTTCTTCAAATCATATTTCACACTTTCACTAGTTTGTTTTCTGAGCAGTCGGAGTAGTGCGGGTCATACAGTTCTGCAAGAAGTTTTGTAACGCAAGGTACGGGGTGTCGTTTGGAACAGTTCTCCAAAGTGAAAGACATTCTAAATATCTATATCTGTATGTAAAATTACAAAAGTGAATCCAACAGGAATAGTTTTTCCTTCTGTTGAAGGCGGCTTCCATTGTATAGACAGACGTGTTCTCAGTTACAGTGATAATTTTTAACAGTAGTTCATTGAAGGTTTTTTGAGTTAAAACACTGATTTCAAAAGGTAGAGGAAGGAAGGGAGAATGACTAGATTCTGTGGGACTGCAGTCAGTTTCAGCAACAGCATGATTTTTGGTAGCTTAAGGAGATGGGTATATTTTTGCCTTCTCTTCCTGGGAATCTATTTTATCTGTTGCACTGGCATTTTCTTTTATCTAGTGCATGATGAATCAGATCAGGGAGCTGATTTGACAGAAGCTGTCTGATCCAGTTCACTGGTGAAAGGGAGAAGGGCAGAAACAGTGCTGTATGGAAGGCAGTATTGCCCTTTGTAGAAGTGCTGTTGGTTTCTGCTGGATTAAATCTGTGGAACTTCAGCTCCGCAGAGTTTCTCATGTAAATTTTGCTTCATCTAGAGGAAGTTAGCTAACCTACAAGAGGAACACAAATCTCGTGTTATTGACACTATTCCCATGCACGTTTGCTGTATTTATTAATGATAGTTGTGCATATTACTTGTAAAAACAATGCAGATACAGAATACATTACACAAAGTCTCCAATACAGACCTGGTGCTTTTTAAGCACGGTGCTGTCAGGGTAGGAAAAAATTCTGTTGCATGTGCCAGGTTGTCAACAGAAGAGCTTTTTAGATCACCTACTAGAGATTTTGTGCAGAAGAATGATAGAGTTATTTTATTTTCTGGTGTTTGCTGCAGATGGAGGTGAGAATTTTACGGTGTATTTGTGCTGTGTTGACAGCGGTTTGGCAGGCAGTGTGAAGATGTTAAGGAATACAAGAAACTTACTTTTGTAGGCTATATGTGCTTTCACCTGTTCAGTGGGTGGGGTAACCTACTTAAATCTTAGCTGTCATTAAATGTTTTTATCAGGTTTAAGTCACTGAGACTCCAGTTGAATATTTATACCTGGTTTGATGCAAAGCTAAACAGAGGAAGTATCGTTCTTACCAAGCAAAGCATAGATGGTAACGGTGACCTGAATTTTATTTTTTTCCTAAAAATGTTAGTGTTTACTAACGATGGTACTAATATCTTTCAAATGAAAATGCGTTTATGTGGCAAGATTTGACTTCACTTAGTAGTGATGTGAAGAAGAATGTTTGATACTCTTATAAGCATTCTATGCCAAGCTCTTACAGGTTTATGCAAAATAATTTTCCATTAACAACACTGAATCTACTGCTACCTACGTTTTATGGGCATACATATCACCAAAGCAAGTGCTAATTAAATACAATAAATCAATATACAGTTGATAACAAATAATACTAAGCATTAAAATAATAACATTTAATAATATTGAAGTATTAAAACAGTGATTTTCCTTTTTGAACAGTTGACCTATTTTCATCCATCCAACATCTGCTTCCATGGCAACATAGTTTGAACCTGGAGCAGAATCATGAAACTCCCCTCTTTTGCTTATGAATGGATGCTAAGTGAGTGAAGCAAGTGTAGTTTTCAAACAAAGAAGTAGGTGTATGTTCTGAAAGTAGAAAACAATAGGCCCTTATTATCATTCTTCTAAAAGAGTTAAGACCCATAGTTGGTTTAGTTCTTCAGGCTCTACCATAGATACTTACCTTCTTTGTGAACCACCTGTGCAAAGTAAGAAGCAAGGTTAAAACAAGATGTAACCTTAATTTAGCAGCACTTCTGTTTTTTTTTTTTTCTTTGAAAATTAATGTCACAGAGCTTTATTCTTGATAACTAAAATTTAAGAGAGTCTAAATTAGAAAGAAGAATGCTAATGAAGCTGCTTTCAGTTTCTACTCTGAAAGCGGAGTTCCAGAAATCAGTTACGTGTCCAACTCTTAGTAGTACAGTGTTTGTGTTTTTGTTTTAAATCATCCACTGATAGGAGTCTCTGTAAAAAAAAAATTTATACCAATGTATCCTAAACTCCAAAAGTTACTCATTTTGCATCCAGCAAATGGTAAAAATACCACTCAAAATGGTAAACTTTTATGCAGAAGAGAACGCAGTCAGGATGTTATACATCACACAGAGGCATTTGTGGATGAGTTTGGAAATGCTGAAGAGTAACAGAGGGCTATTTTGATAGCTATAATAAAAAATCTGATCGCATAGTTTGTGAATATGATTTTAGGAAGAATGTAATTACCTGTGGTATAGATAAAAATGAGGACCATAGTGTAAAGGTAGGGCTAGGATATTTGTAGCAAGCATTGCTTAATAAACATTTGGGCCATAGCAATTTGATTTCATAGAGTCTCCTTCTGTGGGGATATTGAAGACCTGTCTGGATGCCTGCCTGTGTGACTTACTGCAGGGTACTTGCCTTTGCAAGGAGGTTGGTCTCGATGACCTCTTTGGGTCCCTTCCAACCCCTGTGATTCTGTGAAAGCTGATTTTTAGAAGTTATTTATTTATTTTTTAAGAAACTGTATCGGATGAAATGTTTTTTGGAAATAAAATATGTGAATAGCATTATGGCAGGTTGTGACTGAGGCATGGTTCTGTTTTGGAGCCTTCCACATGTGTGAAGCAAATAGCTTCTTTTTGTGGGGGATTCAGGAGGTTGGAATTCAGCAGCTGTGTATAATGTGCTTACATATTGGCCAACTTCATATGGTAAAGAAATTGGAAAAAAAGTGGAGAAATGTGCTGCATTGGTGCCTATACAGATGTATATCCACTGACATTAGTGGAATTCGAACAGTGCAAAGGTCAAGCAAAGCAGCTGTGCATTTTTTTTTTTTTTCTAAGTCATTTCTATGTTTGTGACAGATTCTAGTTTAAAACACAGTCGCTGTAGTGTCACAGAGGGAATCATGTAGTAATCTATATTGGAAAGGACTTCTGGGGATCATTTGGCACGATGTTCTGTTGAAAGCAGGAGCCTAGATAAGGTAACTAAGCTAAAACTTGAATACTTCCTGTGAGGGAAAGTCCACAGTTATCTGGGAGATCTGTTCCAATATTTTATTGTTCTTATGGAAACACTTTTTATTTTCTTATAGCAAAACAAAAACCCTCTGAGGCAGCTTGTGGCCCATGGCTTCTTGTCCTTTTACTGCACACCCTTGTGAAGAGAGCAGTTCCGTCTTCTCTAAAGCTACCTGTTAGGTAAAGGAAGACACTGACTAGATCCTCCCTCTCACACAAAGCTTTCTCTTTTCTAAGTTAAGCAAAGCTGGTTCCTTCATCCTTATTTCATGTGTTAGGTTCTTCAGCCCTGTAAGCTTGGTGCCTCTTCACTTGGCCTCCTCTGGATTTTCAGTGGCTTTGTTTGTGCTTATCTCCTTGTAACTTTCTGTCGGTTGCAGTGGGTGTTCTTCTTTTGTCCTCAGTGCATTTGCTCTTTAATCAGAGAAAATTAATGATCAATTTTGAAGACGCATGGACAACACTTAGCTTTCTTACTGCTTCAACTTTTCAGCAATAGTCTTCAGATATTTGCTTATCCGTCTGCTTCTGCTTTCCTGTGGCAGCGTAGCCTTTTCATACTGGTAATGCATACTTGCAAGCATGTGTACTGCTTGAGGGTGTTTCATTTATAGTGTCAAGTTGGAATACTGCTACTTCGTTTGCAGCTTGAGTAGTTTGTCAGTTTTCGGGTACAAATATAAATACTGTTTACTAGTAAGTATTTGATGTGCGGATTAAATTAATTTTGGACTGACGGTTTCATTTGATGTAAAGAAGTTAACTGTAGAAAAAGTGATTATCTCTGATGAATAAATATTAATTGGAAAGCTATAAATATGGTTCTTTTTCTGAAATGTTTCATGATAAGATATAAAACTTACTGATAGCTTTACAGGTCTTTTTTAGGAAAGTACTTAGTAAGCTTACTCATCCGGCGTTTTATTCTAGTAACACAGATATTGTAGCCAGCACCCATCTGTGCCTGCTATTGTGATGAAAATAGGAACATGTAGAAAGACTAATGGAAAAATGTACTTTATATAAATTGTTAAGGTATTTGGTTCATTGACGTATACATACGTAAAATAATCCTGTGTTGTTACCAATTCTGCAGGTTAAAAACGGTTAATCCAAGCCACTGGTGATTTCAATTAACATATCGTTCCCATTTGAGAATTCCTCAGCAGCAAACAGCTTAATATGCATAGGAAATCAAGTCTAAAAGTCTTCTTTAAAAAAGAAAATATGCTTTCATTTTTAATAGTTTACAAAATGTTCATTTGACTTTTGTATTTTATACTAGACTTGTAGGTAAGCCACTGCAAGTCAGATTATTCATAGATTTGCAATTCTGAAACGTAAAAATAGCTTTTGATGTTTAAATTTCAAGCTGAAACCATGTGAGAAGGTATGGGAAGATGCAGAGTAGCGTTGGTTAAAAACAGCAGCTGGAAGTTTCTGAAGGTCACTGCAGAATGAAAACATAGTATACTGATCCTTCAGTTTATTTGACAACATTTGATGACTAAAAATGAACTCAAATTTCTGTGTGCTTTCTATAAACTGTACTTTTCAAGAGGTTGTTGGAATTGTAGGTTTAGTTTGAAAGTGAAGATGTCAGATATTTCAGATATGTTAATATTCTTTTAAAAGAGGAGCAGATTGCTTTTCAGATTTTTTCCTCGCCTCAGTGAAAGGTTCAACTTCTGAAGGAAGAAGGATTTATAGATTTGTCTCTTTAAAATTCTATAAAATGCTTACTGTTGAACCAAATTCCTGCAACCATATCAAGGAAGTTAAAAAAAAAAAAAAAAAAAAAAGACAATTTTTCAGGCTGTATGTTAACACAAAATGTTTTCAGTTCCAAAATCAAACTTCATCACAGTTCTTTTTATTACCATCTCGCATGGCTTTTGTTGTTATTGTTGGATCGGAGTTTGTTGGTTGGTTTTTTTTTTTTCCAATTAATGGTAAAATAAATGAAAGTAAACATGAAAAAAGTTATTAGACCTATGTGAGTTTGTAGATGCCGGTTGTATTTCCTAGCATTCTGGTATTATAGAAATGAAAACGCATATTAACATCTATTTATTCTTAAATAGTCCAGTTGCTTTTTGAAATGTGGCTTTTTAAAGAAAAAACAGATCTTTTTCCAACAGGTTGATCAAGTACTATGTGCAAAAAATAGTGAAGCGAGGTCGAATCTTTGACTTATCTAGGCCAAATGGCAACAGAGGACAAAGGAAGGCTGTATTCGTATAGCGATGCAGTCATGTTTCCTCGGAATTAGTTGCCACACTTTCTTGATTTGTGGTGTGAATCTTTTGAAGGTTTACCCATGACTGAAAGTGACATCGCCAGACCTGTGTATGGAAGCATACACATTTATACAATGGTGTATCCTTTTTTTTTTTTTTTTCTAAAAAGAACTTCAGTTATTTTGTAGTAAAAAGCTAGTTAATTTAGACAAGTACTGTTAATATATCCTACCTTTATAAGTCATTGCCATGTGTGTAGGTTCTACCCTGGATTTTTCTAGCTTTTCTCTGCTTTTTTTTTTTTTTTTTTTTTTTTCCCCCCAGTTGTGTTTTTCCATGTAAGGTCTTGTAATTCTAAATTAGACGCTGCCAGTGTGGGTGTGACATGATAGTAGAGGTTGAGAAATCAGTGCCATAGGAAGTACTCTAAGAACACTTCTTAGGAGAAGCAACAGTAGCAAAATGGGAATCCTCTTCTCTTGCTATCAGCCAGGTGGGAGCACGAACAAGGGACTGCAAAAGGTATGAGGTGCTACTGAGCTTAAAGACATGAAATTTCCAGAAGGATCACAGCAACTTTTTAACACATGTGGGGATTCCTTGACTAATTTCAGCAGACACGAGTGCGTCTTCTGGAATTGTGCTTCCTCATGAATTTAACGTAATTTAATACATACCTATAATAGAAAGGATGTCTGGAGATCATACTTTGGGAAGTCTTCCAGGAAGAGAGCATATATCTTCACTGTGCTAACAGTACTTCAGAAGTGTCAACCTGGAAAAATAACAGGAGAAGATTGAGTAGAAATATTTTTTTTTCCATTCCTTCTGGGATTGTGTACGGTTGCCAAAATAAGGCGACTTCAAAAGGCAGTATGAATAGACAACAGATCTTTGGAGACAATTACAAGACATTTTAAAGAGCTCATAAGAATCAGACATTCAGATCTCTTTAAAACCCACTTAAATTAATATTGCACACAAAGAGGTTTCCTTTCATGTGTAAATGTTTTTTTCAGCTCAAACCTGATCAGGATGTACGGCTTCCTGGCTTGCAGTTGGGGCTGTCAAACAAAAGACAAGTTAATACCTATTAATATTCATTGTTTACCTTCCACTTGATTGTTTATTAATTACTTAATGACAAAGATGGAGTATGAACATTCAGAGCCACCTGGCTTTACAGCTATCCCAAAGGTTGGCTTAGTATTTCATGAAACTGAGTTGTTTTGTAAATAATGTACTAATGTATTCATTTAAATTATTTAAATAATTTATTGCAAATGCGATATTCATAACTGACAGAAAAAGCCTGGATAGTAGCATCTGCTAGAGAATACTTATAGCTATAGGATCTAGAAACCATATTCTCATACCTCTGTGGTGCAGTTTGCAATAGCATTTTTTAGGTATTGTTTTTGTTACAAGCCTTCCCTTTCCAGGGATTGTGATGCTCTTCCCATTTCCAAAGTTATACACAACTCTTTTGTCTAAGGAGGCTCTTAGTTTAAAATAAAGAAAGAAATAAAAGAAACTCTGTGTACCATTTGAGGATAAATCCAATTTGTCATTTGTATCTTCAAGATTACTGAGAGTGAAAATGAGTGACTCTGAGCAGGTAAGGGAATCCCAGGGTAGGAAATGCACATTTTGCGACTGTAATTGGAGAAGAAATAGAACAGAAGTTGAATAGAAATGTCTCCAAATGGCAGGAGAAATCCAGTCATCCTTGGGTTGGAGCCTCTGTATTGTCTGTTAGATACAGAGATCTCTCTTCAGAGAGTCTTAATGATGTGATATTTTGGCTTGCTTATTTTCCATCTAGAAACTTATGGAATAATTTGCTTTTATGCATTATTTTCTATAATAGCTGCTAACATTCTGTGGTCTAGAGTGTTAATATCTAATTTAGTATTAGTTTTACCAGTTTTGTTACACAGCTGCCTAATACTGTACACGTAATTAGTCATTTGTTGGAAAAATGCAGCAGGAGTTATTCAATCTCTTCCAATCTCTTATTAAAAATGTGCTAAATCAGTTGCTGTATTTTTCCCCATACCTCAGAAGTAGTTCAGAAGCATCATTTGCTTTTTTAAACTGTAGATTTATTAAAAAGGAATAAAATCTCTGTCATTTGTTTGTTTGTGTTGTGGTCGGTCTGTTGTTTATTGGGTTTCTGTTAAGTGCTGAGGACTGCCTGACACAGTTAACTGAAAACTGATTCCGGAACTTAAATTCTTCAAGACAGTGCAGCACTGGACTGAAGAGCTGTTGTGTATACAGAGGTTTTTTTAATATTCTCTTTGTGAATGTTTTACTGAATGCAGACTGAAGTTGATCGTGAGTCATGATACAAAGTAAATGTCAGAAGAAGCGGTGTTTAATTATTTTTGTACCGAGTCTTTATCTTATACTGGAAGGAAGTGTCAATCCAGAATGTCACTCTTCTGATCAGAAATTAGTGGTGTGATGTGTAAAATTTCAGAGGGATCTTTCATTAACTGTGGCAGTGTGCAAGGAGCCTGTTGTGCTGCTGCTTTCTATTCCAGTGCCTTGAACGGTGCTTTTGATGTCATGAGTGATTGCTAATGTGTGCCTATAATCGGCTGAATCTCTACACTGAATTCCTACAAGGGAGATTCAGTTAGAAGCTGCTGAGAATTCATAACCATAATATGTTTGATCAAGGTTAGTTTTAGTCAGAAGATTTGTCGTAAGATGTAAAGTGAGTGTGTATGACTGTGGGTGTGTTATGGGGATTACAGATAAAGCAATATCAAATATGAGGGTGTCTGTTATTCAGCTTGAAATGTTATCTTACACTGTTTGCAATACTTGAACTCGTCTGCATCTCAGTTTTTTGTTCAGAAGTTTGTAATTGTTGCAAATTGTTTTGTGTGGAATTTGTTTTAAGATTAGGTGAAAAGGGAATAAAGGTCATTAAAATAAATGTTTATTTTTTTTTTACAATTATATGCTATCAAATAAGTTACTGATCTCAAATACTTTCTTATTTTTCTAGCTTCTTAAAAGCTTCATTTAAAAAAAAAAAAAAAAAAAGATGTCTGTACCAGAAGTAGTTGGTAACAGATAAAGCATTAATGTATCCTGAAGAACAGTAAGTTGGAAACGTTGAAGTATTAGTTTAATCTAACACTGGTTGCATTTGGCAGTTCTGCTTTATTTCCTATGTGATTATAGGAGCTAGAGGGGCAAGCAAGAGAAATAGAGAAATAATGATGTCTTTCCAGTGGTTTTCATGCCAATTTAAGTAACTGATTTGGGTAAATATCTATTATATTCTTAAGAAACATACTATAATGTGTTCATAGGGAAGATTTGAGGGTTAACTCCTTACATGTGAGTAAAGAATTCACTATACAGCTTATAAAGTGTTTCTGTAAGTACTTTGATTTCTCTCTCTCTAATTGCAAGAGAAAAAAACTACTTTTGAGTTCTGTCTGCAAACTGTATTTACAGAGTCAGAAGTACATCAGGTAGTAAAAAAGATATGTGGCCCTGTTCCTCCCAATTCATTAATTGGTCTTCCTAAGTTTGAGTATGCCATAAGGTATAAATAGGTCTGCCTGTTCATGACTTCAAGTTTGGGTGAAGTGCATAGCTTGAAAGCCCCACATAGCACAAAATGTCACTGCAAATTTCCTAGATAGTAGTGAACACGTTTCTCTGACGGCTGTGTGGTTTTTTTATTGGTGCAGTTGAAATTAGGAGTTCTGAGTATGCTGTCAGTTGAGCTTCGTACCATTCTTTCTGTGAATCTCCTCCCCTCCCTCCTGTCCCTGTTTCTGAAGGTGGAGTGAATAACAGTAATGGCAGGCTGCTTTTCTCTGCCCCCTCCCCAGTCGTAGATTAATCTCTGAGTTACTCAGCTTAAATAAAATAATAATGAAAACAATGAAATGAGTACAGCAGTGAGTTGGAAGCTGTGTGTTGTAAAATGTGTTCTGAAGTGTCAAAGTACATACAGTTGTATGATACATTTCTCAAATTTTAGCCAGGAAAGCTGTTTACTACAATTGCCTTTCTAATACAAATGCTGAAGAAAAAGAGATTGCATCTTCCTTTGCAGTGTCTCACTGTATTAAGAACTGCAGCTGTATCATTGCTCAGCTTGCCTCTGAAGACATCTGAGCTGCAGAGATGCAGTGAGCGATAGGTGCATCATCTTAGAAGCTATAAAGTGAGACAGATACTTCTTTTGATCCCACAAAGAAATTGTGGCTAGTACATAAAAAGTTGCATTGTGGGTTTTTTTTTTTGTTTTGTTTTTTTTTGTTTTTTTTGTTGTTTGTTTTAAGTTTGGTAGAAGGCTTACAACTTTCCTATCTCTCTTTCAAACAGAAGAAGCCTCCTAACCTGTCACTTTTCATTAGCACATTGTCTAGAGATTTTGCTGTGGTACGATAATATTAATGCAGTTCTGCTGGTGCAACCATGTTCTTATGCGTATACAATATGTAAGATGCAATGACAGCTTTGATTTTTGTCATAAAGTCAAGATTTAACATGAATTTATCTTTTAAATTCTTTGTGCCTACTACCATTTATAGCTAAAAGTATCCTTTGTCATATGTACCTTTGTAATGTGCATAATGTTGCAGAATTGTACCTACATCTGGGAAATCAGTGTTGAAACCGTGAAGAGTCTGAGAGGACTACGCAGTGTTTGGGTTTCTGCCTCAGGCATAGGTTGTCTCTGTCAAGATGGGACTCAAGTGTACAGCATTCTTATTCTGCTCCCGTATACACTTTGTTTCATCAGAAAATAATGTTTTCTCTATGATAAACAATTAGTGTTATATCAAGGCAAGTCTGTGTTAAAATGTGTGCATGAAAGGTAAAAATTACACAAAATGTTTACGCAGGCCAGAAAGCAAATGACTTTGTTCTTGTGTTGCCAGAATTTTGTTGGCACTTTCTGAAGAAGTCTTCATTTTATGTTCTACCTGATAGACTGATTGTGAGCCACAGTTTGCTGTGGTGGCCTCTGCTCAAAACAGGAAGATTTGAGGTGTTTTCTTAGTTAAGGAGTGTTTTGTGCAGGGTGGCAAGTAAACTTTTCCAGCATTGTCTCTTTCATTCCAACAGTGTATGAGATTACAAATGCACCATGGTGCTGTCAGTGAGCCATTACAAATAGTGAGTCGTTAAAAACAAAGCATAATCTCTAGATGTGGCCAAACTCAAGATACTCTGTTTCATTAGAACTGCTGTGTATGTACAAACGTGTACCATTTCAGAATGACTGACTATGAAAAGAAATCGTGATGAGCTATCAATTTTAAACGCTGTTCCTTCTTTTTGCGTCTACAATTCCTTTGGACCGTTGTTAGCAGAATAACAATTTGCTGGACTGCTGCATTAAAGGAAGAAGGCAAGTATGTGGACTGGAGGATTTTACCCATTCTTTCTAATCTAAAATTCAGATATTTTATAGTATGCTAGTGTTCTGTGGCAACATAGTATTTAAGAGTATTTGACAGTTTCAGGTCTGATAATGTTTGAAGTGGATTTGCTATTTGAGATTAAATTTCTGGTGCATTGGCAGCACTTTACCACTCCAAATGCGAATCACAGCCACAAACACAGGTTGGAGTTGGTGGTGGTTCTGTTTTCAGGTCGCTGACTAGAGTTTAAAACTAGAGTAAGAATACATGAAGAAAAGCAAAAAAATCCAGTGGCTTAGAATGAAAAGAAAATGAGCATTCACTTGTGATTCCGGTAGTCAGAGGGTTATGGTTAAATGCTGATGTGGTAGAGTTCATTATCTGTGAATATGTCTTAAATATTCTTAAAATCTGTAGAGTTCTCTGATGTGGAAGATGTGAAGTTATTTTTGTACCTTTGTTGACAGTCCTTTGTTGATTATGTTTCTATCCCTGGATTTAACAACTAAGCCATGCACTCAGGCTTAAGATAAAGTAAGTTTATCACCTTGAATGGATAGCTTTCAAAAGGGCTCTGCAGATTTGCCTTTAGTGGCTGAACTCTAGTTGGAAGGTACTATGACAGTAAGATTTTATCTTGGAGAAGAGGTGACTAGAAATTCTAAATATGGTAGTAGTTGTCATGTTTATTCAACCACTAGAGGTCTTATTTGTATAGCAGTGAAAAGTGTTCTTGAGAAGCTTGCCTTGATACAGCTTTCTGGTGATTCACGTGATCCAAGAAAAACAGAGAAGACATATAGAAGTGTGACATTGAAGAGACAGATAACAGACTATGAAGTTAAGAATGTTATGAACTAGGAATTTGGTGTTGCTGGTTCTTCTAGATTCAGAAAAGGAAATGAGAGATTATATCGCAATCTACAGCTAGTCATAGGTGCTTATTATGGAGTAAGACAAAACTGGAGGAAAAAAGTATTTAATCGAATATGTTGTTAAAGAGTTTGGTCGTTTATTTGAACTGTGTTTAAAGAACCTCTTTCACAAAGCCATGCATTTTTGACATTGGTTGTGTTATGTTCGTTTCTTCTTTTCTTTTGCTTTTGTTCACAGATGAACTTTTATTCATCTTTACAGTCTGTGCTAACATGCAGGATACTTCCTTAGGAATCTGCTTAATATGGAATGTGCCTCATTCACAGGGCCTGTGAGAATCTCAGTGCAAATATCCTCTTTTTTTGTCTGTTCATAGAGCCTGAATCATAAAGGCAGCATATAGCATTTCGTTTGGCACTTTCTAGGAGCCTTTCTTTTGTTTTTAAACATTATTTGGCAGTTACTTGGCTTGTCAGCACAGAATCTGTGGAGACAGCTTTCTCAAAAGCTGCTACTAGCTTAGGGGTTTTGCATGCATATGCTCTTAAAATTAACTTTTGCAAAACTGAAGTTGGTCTGATTCTGTTCTTTTGTGCAGAAGTCCTGCAAATTTTGTTTAGTGAGTCTTAAAATGTGCAGATGTCGTTCTACATTTTAGGCCTGTGATTAATGGGTATGGAATAATGTAGAAAATACAGCTTCACATTTTCTCAGTACTCTGTAGATACAGTTTAAAAAACAAATTTTGTGTAACTTGTTGATTATATGCCAGAGTTCTTGCTGGTGCTGGTAGTAGTTACGCAATGGGGGATTTAAAGGAAAGTTTGGTGTAAGAAGGAGAAGAAAAAATACCACTTTTTAAAAAGCAAAACAACCTTCCTCGTTACTCCCACTGAAAATCACAGGAAAAAAAAAAAAAAAAAAGACGTCTAATTTTTATTTCAACTTTGTTCATTGATATTTCTTTTTCAGAGGAAGCCATCTGTTTGGAGATCTAACAGTCTGTACCGCTACAGAATTGTATTTCTGTGCACATAGTACTCTTGTCATTTGGCACAGTGTCTTGCTATCGCAATTCTGTGACAAAACAAATGGTGGCATGTATCTCCTTTCAGCACTGTCTTGGCTTTTAATGGCTCTAGATTTGTTTTTTTTTGTTGTTGTTTTTGTTGTTGGTGGTGGGTTTTTTTTTTCCTTTTCCTTGCAAGAAGCATAGAGAACAGTGACTTCTCTCACTGAGCATCTCTGACAGCTGTAAGACCCCAATGCCAAGTTCTGGTTCCCAAGCCTTGACCTCTTCTTTGGCTTCTTGTCTGGTCTCTTGGCTAGCTCCTCTGCTGGTTGCTGTGGCAGCTGCAGAATTGTCACTGGAGCTGCAAAGCTGGCTCATTCAGATTCTGCTTTATTGTTGGTGGTGCTGCTTCTCTTAGCTCGGTGAGAACTATCTGTATGTTTTAAATATATTTTGAGAATAAGAATTCTCAAAATAGTCAAATTGCTGTGATACAAGTGCTGATTTTTAATTTTCCTGCTTTAAATAGAAAGTGTTTGGTTCTGCATTGCTTGGAAGTAAAAATACTCTTAATACAATATGGCACAAAGAATAGCAGTTTTTTCATCCCTGACATTTTTGCTTGGCACTAGCATTCTGGATAAAAAGAATGGCAGTGCATTCATTGTGTGAAATACTTAATGAACTTTGTAGATTGGGAATGTAGCTGAAATGACTTAAAAGGGATATACTTATTAATTGCAAGTCTAACATGTATTGAATGTGCTGACTATTCATGAGTATCAATATTCAGAGCCTAATCTGATTTGAAGGAGGTGTGGTAGAATTTTAAGAGGGAGGAGAGAAGGCAAATAAGCACAGACTGCAGGGCTGGGCAGTGTGGTTAAACTTTGTTTTAGGTGACTGAAATTTGTAAAAAGAAAATGAAGAACAATACGCATTCTTTCACTTTTTATGCAAAAAGTGAAATTTGAACATCCAACAAAATTGTCTATTGAAATGTAGAATCTTTAAAGCTAGACTGAACGGTGAGAAAATAGAAATAAATGACTAATGAATGACGTTAGAGATGAAATGCTTTGCATGACTTCAGCGAAACTATAAAGCAGGACCAAAATAAGCCTTCAGTGAAGATTACATGGTTGCACTTTGGCAGAGGATGTGCAGGGTCTTAAGAAAAGCTGCTGTAACTAGATAACCTCTCAGTATGTTTATCACAATGGCTGTGGTTCTGTTTCAGAGCAGAAGAGACAGTCGTAAATACTGAGTAAAGGAATGTAAACTGTTTGTGAGCATTTCAATTAAAAAGATGAGGGGGGAAAATGTTTTGACCTTAACTGCTCACAACATATTAGAACATATGCATTCTTCCTCAAACCACTCCAAAATAGGTATGAAATAAACGAAAAGTGATTCAGAAGGGCCAGTCTCTCATCTTTCTAGAGGGAACTGAAAATATATTGTTTATATTAAGAATTGTCAATATGTATGACAGTCTGGGTACTGATAAGTTGGATTTGGGTAGCTCATATGCTCATGTATTTTAGGGACTCACAGCATTCTGAGATGGTCGTTGGAGACTGATTGCATTTGTGAAGAGGTGTAAAATGTCAAATATTTCTGTCCTGGTGCTCCCACAGTTTTGGCCTCCATTATTTGTGAGTCTTATTTGATACATGAGGAGGGTTGCTCTTTGGGAAAGCTTATCTTCTTACCTATGAGTAGAAAAATAGCAGAGCACTGCTGTAGTGATTTGTAGGAGAAAATGTAGAACAGCTGGGTAAGAATCCAAAGCAACTTTGGTCTGCAGAAATACTGCCTCAAGAAGAAGCATCATGTTCTGCTTACCAGGTTTTTCATTCCTGCACCATTTACTGATGCTACTGTATACAGAGTTAATACTCCTTGCTCCTGTGAATTGGTGAGAGACAAAGTTTGTCATGTTCTCAGCCTCAGCAGTTTGGGGAGATATAATTGGCTGTGCTCAGTGAGTGTCCTGAAAGCAATTTACTGTTTGTGGGGTTTTTTTTTTTAATCAAACTGTAAAATTTATTTAAAAAAAAAAAAAAAAAAGTTCAAGGTTTAATGTATGTGTGAGTCATTTCAATACTTGGAGCTTTTCATATGGAGTATCTGGTACATAAATGTACTGAGGGTTGGAGAAAGAAAGGTCCAGATGAAAGCCCTTGTGCTTGGAATTATTAGAACAAATTAGTGTATCGGTTAATAATTTGCTGTGCTTTTTAAGACCTCTGTTAATTTTCTAAATTTCTTGAGAAGTATATTGTTATTTACACATGGAAATTAATTCCATACTATAGCAGTTTTCCGATTTTTACTATTACTGTTTAAGCATTCCTAACAATAATAAGAAAAAATATTATACTGTAAATGGAAATACTGAGGTTTTTGCTGTAAATGCAAAGTTTATCTGGAACTGGCTGTTGCTGATTCACATCTCCTAATGAACCTACAGTTCAGCAAGGCTTTGTGAGTTAAGATCTGACGCACACGGATGTTTCTATTAGCCAGTTCTGAATGTATGTTTCCAAGTTAAAATTTCATCCAGACCCACTACCAGATCCATGGTTCCAGACATTCCCTTGATAACCTAAACGCTGATCCACTGACTTCTGGAAATCTTTTAATCTCTGCTTTTCAGTCTCTGTTGGTGCATACTTGAATGTAGGTTTCAGTTTATATTGTATTCTGTATATGAAGACACAGCAGAAAACTGCCTTTACTTTGAACAGAAGAGGCCTTCTTAATGCTGAGTACCATAAATGCTGGGAATTCTTTTAACATTTCTCTTATAACTGAGATATGAGGAGAATGTAATGTTGCTTAAAGGATTTTCCTTTTCTCTTACTTTTTCATTCCAGCATTATTGCCTTCTGCTGCCTACCAGCGTTCATTAGCAAGCATTTCTAAATTTCTGATTTCCTAATTTTATATAGTCTCCTCACCAGTCTTCTGTTATTTGTTGTTGTTTTTTGTTGCTGTTTTCTTTTTTGGTCTGTTCTCAGTGAAATCCTATTTATGATCTATTTTTATCTGATAATTGGTTTTCCTGCTTGAGGGGATCATGCATTGTAAATGAAGGTACTGATTTGCCTTGTCCATCCATGATGGTTTTGTTTCCCGATGAATTGCTGTATTGTTTGACAAAACCAGTTTATTTTAGAATATTAGCTGCGGATACTTTGGATTGTCTAAAGTGCAACTGAAGGAATTATTGTAAGGTAGAAAGCTTTCAGAATTTGGTAGTCACAAAGTGTGATAATTGATTATTGTATGTATTCTTCTGTTCCTACAGATGAAAGTTGGTCGCTCCAAATGTAAAGCCTTCCATTTATTTTAATGGAATATTGCTGGGAAGGTTCAACCTCTACTGCCACACCATCAACATCCATCTCTGATGTTATGGGCCAACATAATAAAATAGGAGACATTATTTTCAGAGCAGCCCTCATACTGAACAGAAGGATGTGTATTTTTATACAAAAAGATACGTGTACTGAAATTGGTTTAAACCATAATCACTAATTCTGTGTTTGTGAGCTGGGGAACTGGACCTGAGGAACGGGGTTGTTTTTAGGAGAGGAAAGCATTAGTTTGTGTATCTCTGGAATAAAAATGGGGAATTGAAATTCCTTGTTTACCTCACTGACGTAATAGAAGAAGTATAAATACCTTGTTTGGAATTTGGTCTTGCTATAGTTAATGCTGCTTTCTTGCCGTAGATCAGAACTTATGCCAAAGGCAATCAGTATTACTAAGGTGTAACTCATACTTGCTTCCACCAGCAATAAGTCTGTAGTCTGAACTAGTTTTTCTGAATCAGGCTGTATGTTTCCATTCCATAGTCACAGACAGCATCACTACTTACTGGTTGTGAGACTATTTCTATATCTGTGTCAGTCAAAATGAGTTACTGTAAGTCACATATATTTGCTTATCCAACTTGAAATCAAGGGCATATGACCTTCAAATTCCTTATAGGTTGTCTTGGAATAACTGACATAAAGATATCCTAGCACTCCTGGGAAATTACTGTAAGGAAAAACTCAGATAAGGGCAGAGTGCTGAAGTACTCGGAAATAGTATAGGGAGCGTCTACTGAAGCACTATGCAGTGCGACCCAGGTGATTTGTGTTATATTAATGACTGTAAGAGTTGTGGCACAGAAGCAGTGTAGTGAATTTAGCTAGCTGATGTATCCTCTAATTTAAATCTTGAGAGTAGAAGTTTGCTGTTGTATGGAAATAATTTATTACAGTGCCCTTTAATTCATATCATTATTTTGAATGTTTATTTGCACCAGCTGCTCGTGTCCAAGCAATTTGGCAGTGTATTTATCAGGGATGCAATTTGATCATGTATTTGAATTTAAACCTCCACATATTCATTACAGAACTAGTTACTTCACATATTGGGTCAAATTCACATTTGATCACTAAAGTATTCTGTACTTTAAAGTACAATGATTTTACTGTTGATAACAATTTGTTAGTGAAAAGTTATACATACGTCAAAAGGAATCGTTTTTGTGGTGAACTACAAAAAAAAAAAACCAAAACACCTATCAGTGCTGCATGATAATGAATTTTCAGCCTATTTTGCACTGACTGAAAAGCTTTTCTTTCTTTTCGTTTAAAATTGTGAGAATTATGTTAAAACTTGAGCTAATTCAGTTGTGTAGCAGTAATCGATACTATTCCAAAGTGCTCTACTAATGTTAGTTTGTTTAAACTGCAAGAAACATCTGTAAGATGGATGTATAGATTGTCAAGCTGACGGTTAATTAGCCAAGGCTATTAAAAAAGGGAGGTGCTATGTTTGCATCTTGCTAGCAAGGAGAAAATGTAGTGAGTGGGACTGAGGAGCCACTTAGTGGGGAAGAGCTAATTATGAAAATGGAGTTTATCATGAGATAGATAATTTTATGGTCCGTACATGGGTTATCTCCTTAAGATATAAATTGGCAGCAATTTTTTTGTCTGTGATCTTTGATTTTCTGAATGTGTTTACTCCCTAGATTTTCTTGTACTTGGTGTTTTGTAACGTACTAATGCAAATCCATTACTGCATTTAGCACTGCTTTGCTGAGTGATGATTGCCTGTGCAAACACAGGAGAAAAGAGGTAGTGCATTCTCATTAGCAGTGTTTTCTTTTTTGCGTACTGTGGAGTAACTCATGAGGAGCTTTTTTTAAACAACATTTTCAAGTTCCAGTTTGTCATTTTACACTAATGGCTCCTCATGTTTATCTTCCCGCGTGAAAAAAACAAGTCAGGTTTTGTTTGAATTGGACATTTCACCTCTTCTATGAAATATATTTTTGCGTGTGTTATTTTGTTGTAGCAGTTTGTTCTTTAACCGTGTCTCTCTTTTTGAGGCACTCAGTTCTTCCTGGAACACTTTTGTTTCTTACTGAATGACCTTGTGCACTTTGAACTAAGTTCCTTATTGGCTATCTTGGTTTTCATTGGGGTTCATTAGGGTACATCCAGGAATACATCGTTATCATCACTGGCAGTGTTGTACTGCACAGGATTGTTGTTCGTCTTTGCTTGAAAGATGGCTGTTTTTGTCTTTCATCTTGAGTTATCTCGTAGCTCTTTTTCCAAAATAGCCTTGAAATCCAGGAAATATAAAAATACATAGTTAAGTGGCTTTTAATTTTACATTAAGAATTTTAACAATTTAAAGAACCTTAAAATTATTGTTCTAAAATTAAAAACTATTTTACTTGGTTAAAATTCTTTGTTTTAAATATCATTGTTCTACTATTGAATAAATTCCAATGCTACTTACATCTTAAGCTCCAAAAAGAATCTTAAAATGAGAAGGAAATAAAGTTTGTCTGAACAAATGCCATTACGTGAAAATGTAAGCAGCTCTTTCCTCTTGTTTGTTTCTGCCTTCTAATCTGAGGAAGCTACAATGATACCAGTGTGATGATGGTATCATTAATTATAGCAGCGTACTGCATGGATCAAGAATCTAACAGGCCTCCAAAGCAACATAAAACCATTTGCAAGAAATTATGTTGGAATAACCCTGGCTGTATGAATTCATACTTTATCCCATGTTAGTGTCACTTCATGATTAGACGAGCACTTAACATTTATAATATGCATTTAGTTACTTGGAAAGTTGCCCTTTCTCCCTGCTGAATTGCCAGGGTATTCAGAGCTCAAAACAGTTTCTTCCTGTTTATTGTTCATTGTTAAATTCTGTCTGCGTTAGCATTTTAGCCATATTCAGCTGTTAGGTTTTTGGTTTAGAAGTTCCTTAGTATTGTTGGTGGGGTGTGGGGGTGGATTTTAGTCCATGTCAGTGGAAGATGTATTTGATAAAGGATAATCTTACGGAGTGTTTTATGTTGCACACTAAATGAAGGGAAAAAAGAAACCCCAATCACATTGAAACAGAGAACTTCTGGATATTTCTGAAAACTGGTTTCACTTGTAGAGCTTTTGATAAACAAAGGCAAATTCGTACATGTTTTCTTTTTTTACATCCCCAGACATAATTGTTAATTTGCATTCCTGCCCACAGATGTTTCCCTAGTGACAGGATGTTTGGAATGCAAAAAATAAACTCAGTGAAATTTGACGTAAAATAGTTTTAACAGGTAGATATTTATTGTTAGCAGTGACATAGGTGTGGCTCTGGAATAAGAAAAATAATGATTTTGCTCATTGAAGAAGAACAAGTCTGTAATGGCTTGAAATCAGAGTTATCGAAGACCTTCAGCAGGGTTTTTCAGCTGATATTGAAAAACTTTCTGAATAGACCAAAACCTGTCTTACCGTTGTGTAGACGCCTTCTGGTTTGCAATGCAGAAAAAACTAGGCTGCTGATCCTTTGAGTAGATAACACATTTGAAGTGTAGAAACATGCTTACATCATATATGAAGGTAAATAGACATCCTGTGCACATCACCGCATTATCTCAGCAGCTGGGAAGATTCCTAAGTGCAAATAAATGGTCTGACAGAGGCCAGCGTTTTGTTTCATTTTCCCTTTGCAGGCATGTTTTCTCCTGTTGATTAAAAGTATGTGGAAAAATGTATGGTGATGGGTGTAGAACTCGGTACAGGGGAATTAATTTATTCCTTCTCATTATCTGATATGTACTCATTTTATGATAAATTATAAGGTTCTTTTGAATGCTTTTATAACGCAGCTGAGATGCTATTTTGGATTCCTAACTGTGGGAAGCAAACTTTGGAAAATATTACATAGGCAGCCGGGATGTCATTTGCTCTCCTTTTCCGCTGCTTGACACTGAACTGACTCTGTAAGTCTCCTGTGTATACTCAGAAGAGTTTTGAGCCAAATATTTCAATATTTATATCACATGCAAGCAAACAAAAACAAACAGAACAGGCAAAACAACAGAGCCAGGAGCCCCAATGGGTTTAATTTAGCTGCTCTCTTCCTCTGCAGTTCAGGTTTAATATATTTATATATTAAAGCACAGATTAGTCTTTTTATCTTAACATCTAGAAGATATCTTGAGAACTAAATTGTTGTGCAAGTTTGTCTTTTTTTAAAGGAAGCTAATGATGAAACAGAAATGTTAGCTTTGATCAGTACTGTCAAAGCTCTTTTGCAATCATTGCTTAGAGGTAATATGTATTTTTTGAGTGTGTTGTTAGGGTCTGAGTCCCATGACGAGGGATGTTCATCTACATATAGAGCAAATTTCATGCTTTAGAAAAAAAAATAAAGTTTTTTTATGAACAGGGTTGGGGTTTTTTTTGTCCATTTCTCTTGAGTAGTGCTGCACAGTGATCAGGTCTCAAGGAATAATTTATATATGTTTTCAGTTACATTTTGGAAATTGTTTTATGGACAAGAAGACAAACCCAGAGATACAGATACAGGCTGTGGCATGAGAAGCTGTGAAGCAGCAGTTTGCTTGGAGGTACGCTAGGGGAAACTATCATCATCCACTTGTCTTTGCTTCTGTATTCTAAAGGCAGGACATTGGATGTTTATATGTATTGTTCTGAAGTAACACAATAGCATCTATTTTTATAATCTTCTAAAAGTAACTCTTAACATTCTTCAATTTCAAAACCCCTGTGAAGTGGGCAGGGCAGAGGAGGAAGGGCTATGTGAAGGAGACTCAGAAGGTGAGGGGAGAGATGCAGATTTCTGGGTAGTGTGCAGCCTGACACTGCTGCCAGCACAACTCTCTCCAGAGTGCTTTGGGTTAAGCAGGGCAGGTGTTTGTTTTGTTTTTGCTGAAGGCAGAACAGAGAAGTTCACCTTGTGTAGAGAGTGGAGTCAAAGCTATGAGTACAGAGCGTGGGTTTTGGGATAGTCTAGATGCCAGTGCAAAGTGTGTGAGGAGGTGGAGGGGAGAATAACACAGTCAGAAGCATCTGAGTAGAGGTGGAAGAGGCTTCCGAGTTCTCTGTGGAAGGGCTGGGATGGTTGGGGGATGAGTGTGGGAAAAAGGTTTGGAGTTTGTTTGCATTTTTATATGTTTAATACTGAATTTTTCAAAATGCATGAGGCTCCTCTTGATATCTCAGAATACAGGCTCTCAAGCCATCTTCTTGGTCTCCAGCATCTTTTTTATTTTCCTAACTTTGTTGGTATGGCCCTGCAGCAGTTCCTTGTCAAATAGTGACAAACTATTTGTGATTATCCACCTCTCCATGCTTTTAAAGGGAATAATTTGAGAATGGCTTGTAACAAAAGCTACACAGAGTGCTTGGGGGAACTGCTCAAGAAGCACTGCTCAAGAAGCGCCTTCTTGATTGTAGCGGTGTTGAGATTAGGGATTGCATTGACTGCTTTTTTTGGTACATTTATGTGCAAAAGGGAATGGATGCTAAAAAATGTATGAACACGCAGATAGTGATTTGAGCAGTTACAAATTAGTGGTGGGCAGATCTCTGGTCATCTCTCACATTTTGTCTCTCTGCAGGAATATTCAATAATAGAAAAATCAGTTACTGATTGCATGTGATAACACAATTCTCTCCCATATCTCAAGCTTTTTTAAAAAAAGAAAGCTACTCAATATAAGTATTTTGAAGCACTGAGTTGTACTAGATAGATGTCTACCTTACTTGTAATTTTCTTGCAGCTTGACAGAGAAGGGGAAGCTTTCAAAGCACTACATGGTTATTAAAAAAAATCTGTATTAAACAGGGGGAAATGCTTACTGAGGTCCTCTTTGCTATTTTGTGTTTAAAGGGACGTGAGAAGGGATGAGAAATAACTGTAGTGGAACTTCTATTACTCGGTCATATGGTTAAATGGTGTTCCTGGTGCTGTCTTTTTCTCTTGTTATGAATAGCAGAAACACATTGGTTAATGAGGGCCATATGGAAACCGTTAGGTTATGGCCTGAACCAGAGATGGAGCACCTGGTGAATGGGTGTAGCCAGTCCTGGGAGCACAGGTGGAATCAATTCACCTATGTAACTGGAAGGGATGGAGGCTCCATCCTCCCCTAGCTTAATTTAAGGGCTGGCACCTGTAAGGGAAGCATCTCTTCTTGGAGGCTGCCTTCTCTGGAGTGTTTGGCAAGCCCTAATCCTCAGAAGGGGGTAGGTTATTACTGGATTGGGTGATCTGAAACTGCTTTAATGCAGCTATATCTGCTGTCGCCTATCCTTGCAAGGGCTTTTTATGTACACTGGTAATCTTATTTGATTTTTGAAAGTAGAAGTAGTCATGGAGTAGTGGAAGAAACAACAAACTGTGTTTTAAAATGTTTGAGTGTTGCTTGTGTACCTGTAACATCTGTAGTGAGCAGGGGGGAATGTAAAACGAAATATAAGCAGCCTTCTCAGAAACGCAATGAGAAGAGAGAAGTGAATCTAGGTTGAGTGGTGTTGATGGGTTTCTGAAGAGAGTGGTATGAAAATATTCTGAAGCCAGAAACATGGTGACCTTCTGCAAGGTCTGGAAATTGAGACTGTTACTGCTAAAACTGAGGTAAATGCATTGAAATTCAAAAGAGGAACCTTTAACATGTTATTCAGCTACCTAAAATACATTTTCTTCTAGTACAGGCACAAGCGTTGGTATAAATCTTATAGTGCTTTCATATGTAAACAGAAAATTTCAAACTGCTTACCTTGTGAATAGCCTTAGAATTAATCTCACGCTTATCTATCCTTATCAGACCTTTGCTAGCAGCAGTAACTCTAAGTTTGCTTCCCAATTTTTGTTGAAGTTGTTTGCTTATTTTGTGATGGAATTGGACTTCAAACTCCTTGCTACTTTCCTTCCTCTGTTCCCTAAGCTGCCTTGTTTTTTTGTGGCTATTTCTATATATAGTGCTTATATATCATAGCTTGTTACCTTCTCTAACCTGACACATGAACTTACTTTCCCTAAATCCACAGAGTACGTTTCATGTACTGGTTTCTTAAAGTCTGTACAAGAATGATGCTGACTGCTGCTGTATCTTGCATTAAATTCCTGTAATATTGCAATGGAATGAAACGTCCAGTAAATAATGATGGAGAAGGAGCTTTCAGAGTGATAGTTTGTGCTGTCCATGCTGAATAGTTAAAAGGCACTCAGCCTTATAAAGAGCAGTGTAGCCTACTTACTTATTTTTGGCAAATAGACTACTATTGTACAGACTTTCCACTTCATATATTTATAATTATACGTATAAGTACTCAGAATTCTGTCACTTTTTAGAAGTGCTTTTTTTTTTTTTTTTGTATATATCATAGAATGGCTTGGTTTGGAAGGGGCTTCAAGGGTCATGAAGTTCCAACCTTCCCGCCACAGGCAAGGTTGGCAGCCACTAGACCAGGCTGCCCAGGGCTCCATCCAACCTGGCCTTGAACACCTCTGGGGATGGGGCATCCACAACCTCTCTGGGCAGCCTGTATCAGAACCTTACCACTCAGTAAGAATTTTCTGCTGACATCTCATCTAAATCTCCCGTTTTAGTTTAAAAACGTTCCCCTTTGGTCTGTCATGCTCTATCTGTATAAGAAGTTGATTTTTTTTTTTCCCCCGTTTATGATCTCCCTTTAAATATTGGAAGGCTGCAATGAGGTGTGTGACTTTTCAGAGGATAGTTTTTGCTTCAGAACTGTATTGTCCTATTTCTTTGGAAGATAAAGATCCAAATAATGTATTTATGGTATGGATGTTCAAGTAAACAGGCAGATGATGTCAGGCAGAGGTTCTTATTTGATCAATGGAAGATCAGAGGACAAAATGGATTTTTTGCAGTCTGCATTTGTGAACAGTGTACAGGTCAAGTACTAAAAATTGCTTGCTCATCTTTCAAGCTACAGTGAAATAATTTAGTGGTAGTTGTCAGGAAGGAGAAACTGATTCATTTCATTGTCTCATTCTATTTTAGAATATAAAAAAACAGGCATTTTAACTTCCTTCTGCTCTCAGTGTTGAGGTTTCCTTTTGAGAAGGAGACTGCCAGGCAGAAATTTGAATGAGACTTAGGATACTTGTTTATTTTAATTTGTGGGAGTGTGTATATGCTTCATACATAACACAGCCTGGAACTTCTCTTCCTTTGGGATGCGTTTGGCTTACAGTGACTAATAGAAAACTGCTGAGTTGGCAGATTTGGATTATTATTATTTTTTTTTTTTCAGTTTAACTTACCGAAACAGCAGTGAAACTTGGATTTGAGTAATTACAAATGCAATTTCAACTTCAGTGTGTTAGAATGATGCTTGTTTGGAGCTTCGCATAAGTTTCGCCTTTGCAGATGACGGAACTAATTATTGCCTTACTGTCTATGCATCAATTCAGGAAAAATAACAGCTCGTTCTAGAAAGTGTATCCCTAGCATGGGGTCAGTTAATTTAAAATTCTTATCTAATATGATATGAGAGCTTATTAAAGCATGAAGTAATTTGGCGTAAGAGCTAACTTCTGCTGTACTAGGAGCCATGTGGTTATTTTGCAGCTAAGTATGATTGCTTTCTCGTGCTTAAGAAGATTATCGTCTTTCTGTTTTTAAAACTGTATCATCTCTCTTGGCTAAAGATAGAAGGACGACAATTTAAACTTCTTACGAGATAGTGAGGTTCTGTTTGGAAGCTTAATAGAAATTTAGTTGATTTTAATTAAAAGTCAATAGAATCAAGTGCATTTCCATGCTTTAATGCAACTCCTTTACCATAGTGGTAATTTACAGATAGATCTTATTCCAACAACAGAAACGACTAATGGAGATAACAAGAAAATGGTGGATTTTTTTAATTGGTTATGCTGTTTTCAGAAACAGGCCACTGGATCTATTACTCCTTCTAATGATCTGAATGTCTGTGTGATGTGCACACAAAATTGTTACTGCTGTTTAAAATCTGAATGCTTGGCTTTAACAGTTGATAAAAGAGCTATAAAGTAGTTTTTTCCAGTTCTAAGATTATCAGACCCTGTGGGTCAAAATGAGCGCACCTGATGAATATGCTTGGATAGAGTGGTGGTGCTCGGAGGCTGTGCCTTTGGCTTGTGCCTGGCAGCTGTTGTGGGAATTGCCTTGTAACTAGTGTTGCATATAATTGTTAAATATATGATGTGCGTGCTCGTAGGAGGAGAAAACACCACATTCTTACCATTGTTTGTTGTTACTTGGATTTACGTTTGTTGGGGGTTTTAGTAGCATTGCATGTTATTCTTTACTGTGGAGAGCATTCTTATCATCTGTACCCCGTCTGACTTGAGGTTCTGCCCTAGCAGTCAAAAGGAAGAAATATCCGTGTCCTACATGGGCCTGCGTCCATTGATTGCAGAGAGGACATATTGAGTTAAGCATCTATTTTTAGATAATGCAGCGGTAACTACTGCAAACAGCAGTGCTTGTCTTCTTTCTTTTCCATTATAATCAATATATAGAGATGAGGCTTTTGAGATATGCAGTTCTATTTTTGAAGAACTCTGCAGTGCTGTGTGACATCTGATGTATGATTGACTAGTTCAGTTAATTGCCTTTGCTTTTATTTTCCTAGGTTTTGGTGGCTAATAAAACATAATAGAGGATGCTGGTTGTTGAGGTTACTGAGAAAAAGGCTTTGTAGCAGGAGGTCCCAAATTTCATTTGAAATGGCATTGGTAGAAGCAGCAACTCACATATTTGTGCCTGAATGTTAATATGTGGGATTTTTTGTTGTTTTTTTTTTTTTTTATAATACTGTCAATGCATATGCTGGTGTTTAAGAACTCCATTTGTAAGTTCATGGCATATTGAAACAAAATGGTTACTGGAAAATCTAGTTCTGGATCAGGATGTTATACTGCCTTCAGAAACCAAATACAGGCTAGCACATAGCCAGTAGTTAACTTAGTCAGAAGAAAGCAATTCATAAAGTAACTTGTTTATCGAATTAAATGCAAGTCTGTATTTGCATTTGTCTGTTGGCAGTTTCTTGGAAGGAGAGGATAGAGAAAATACTGAAACATCTTATGTTTTGTGACTGAAATGGATGTTTACAGGGCAGTGCTAATCCAGATAGTCCAGCATTAACTGTTGAAGTTATATAACAGGTAATTTATGTGTTAGGTTGATTTCCTGCTGTGTTATTAGCAGCAGTTATGAAATGGTAAAAATAACGAAGGATAGAATTAATGAGCATATGGAAAATGCTTGCAAGAAAAAAGTGAACAGATATTATCTTACAATATTTTATAGCGGTATAAGAAAATGAGCCTGAGTTTTAATCCAGATGGAAAAGTAATAATTGAAGTCTGTTTAAACAGTGCATAATGACTATATGGACTAACTTCTGAAAATCTGCAATAAAAATATCTCCAAAGGATTGAACTGTTCCAGATTTAAATCATTAAGTATGTTTCTACTTTTATACTGTCATTTTTATGACTGATTTATTCCATAACTTATTATTGAATTCTGAAAGAAGTGAAGACAAGAAATGGTTCAGACTGGCCTGAACCTGAAAGCGGAGCATCCCAGAGTGCCCAGGCTGAAAGACTTAACCCTATGGTTTAATTTTCTTACTGGACAGTTATCCCTTAAAGGGATACTGTGGCACATCATAGGTCGAATTCTTTGACGTATTTAAGTGATCCCTCTTCACTAACCCAAGAAGAATGGAAGAGAACTATTCTTAATTATTTATTCCCATGAAGGTTATCACTACCTACTTTCCTGTTCTCTAAGTAAGCATGACAAGGCTCTTACAGTTTTGTAATGCTGCTTCTAATATAGATATAATGGATGACTCAGTCTCCTTACCTCTTCTGAAAAGAAGGTGGCTCAGTTTCCCAATGCATTTAAGGAAGGTCATTGATGGCTTTATGCAAATTCCAAGTCTTGTATTTCATGAAAAGTTTCTATCTGTAGAATGAGCTGTTCATGGAAGCAACATTTAGAAATTATAATTTTCATTCTCTGATGCTTTATTACATGTTCTTGAATGTTGTCACATTTTCCCAGGTTAAAAATAAAATACCTTTGCCAATTATAGCTGCATACAATACCACCTGAGTTCTGTTAGGGAGCTCCAATCTGTTCAGTTTTTCTCCTTTCCTCTCTGATTGTGTCTTGAGACACGCTCCTATTTGTCTTGCATGTTGTTTTCTCCCATTCCAAATTAAGGAGATGCTAGCATCCTTTCCTTCTAACTGGAAATATTTCTGTTACTTTGGCATTCAGGTCTGCTTGCCCATTAATCCCTTAATTTGGGAACTGAATAAAGAATGGATGTCTTATATATCACAGGTCTTTTAAATCATTCCAGGAAGTAATATTGTAGGTTCTTGTACACTCACATTGTTCTCCATCTTGAAAATATCCTCTGTTACATATTTTCTAACAGAACTTCTAAATTACATTGGAACATATATACGACAACCCTTTGCTTGTTCAAATGAATTTAAGGTACTGAAATGTTTTTTGTATATAGTAGCCTATTAACTGCTGAAGCTGTGTTACATGCCAGATGTTTTTGCATGTCTCCTTTCACTCTATATAAATGCTTATTGTTTGTTTGGTTTTTTTTTGGTGTGTTATGTGAATTGGTGGAGTTTGTGCTTAGGCCATTTGCTAAGTCCCTTCAAGGTAATGCCATCTTAAGAGGGCTATCAGATAGGTATCTTTTTCAGTGGTCTGATAAATTTATCTTTCTTTGTCTTACCTTCAGTAAGGGCTGGCTGCCTATGACTGAGTTCACAGTTCATCCTATGAAGGGTCTCCCATATGAGTTCTCTCTGTCTGGGCTCTATGTCCTTTATTTGAAACTCTTTTCAAATGCTCTGAGAAGCTTGATTCTTTTTTTTTTTTTTTTTTTTTTTTTTTTTTTTTAATTTTGGGGGGGGGGATGGGGAGGAGGGAGAGCATACAGGGGAAACAAAACAGAACAATAAAAAGATCCCCATAATTTCCATCGCGCTTATTTCAAACTAAATCTCTGAAATTTCACCAATGCCAATCATTCTTGTGATTAGATCTTTAGATGAAGTCAGGCTTTTCCTTGGTTTGCACAGCACAGTCAGCTGTTTTTCTTCTCCAAACTGCAAGGAATTCTGTATCATCAGGCTTAATTGATGATAACAGATTTTTATGTCCTGTTTTATAATCAGTTTTTCAGTTAGAAACAAGTGAAATACTAAACTTATTTTGGAATCACTTACCAGAAGATTGTCTGAATTCTTGGCCTTTTTGTTCATTCTGCCACTATCCCAGTGGTTCCTTCCTACTGCCATTGTTTTCAGCCTGTTCTCACCCTTTTCAGTCTCAGATAAAGGACGGCTTATTTCACTGTTAATTAAATAAGTTGTGTGGCTTTTGAAATATAAAACCCTTGGAACCAGGCTGTTTGTTATCTTTACCAATCTTAAAAGTTTTTTTTTTCATACTTCACTTTGAAGTTACAAAAACATATGTCTTATGTGTTTGGCTAGTTCTTTAGTTGACAACAAAATGTTAATGTCAGAATGCTTTCTAGTCTTAAAATGAAGGATATTCCCTTCAATACTGCAGTAAAATGACAAAGATTTTCTTACTGTTACAAAAAATCTTGCAAGGAGTTATACTGTTCTACAGTTTTAATTAGATGTTGCTGCTCTGCAGGGTGTATCTGCTTGTGCTGGAGTGTGTGTGTGTGCGCGCAATATTTGGT
This sequence comes from Alectoris magna, assembly GCA_030625065.1. Classification (NCBI taxonomy): domain Eukaryota; kingdom Metazoa; phylum Chordata; class Aves; order Galliformes; family Phasianidae; genus Alectoris; species Alectoris magna. The sequence goes on along the minus strand of CM060561.1, from coordinate 108,534,794 downwards.
ATGCTGGTTTAATGGAGTTACAGTAGATTTCAAATAAATTATCAGTAAAATGAGGTGACTGGAGCTGAAATTGAATAATCAGTGTTTCGCTTGTTTTGGTCCTCTGGGATTCAATTTGTCATGTAACACATCCTCAGATCTGACTTTCAGCTAACTAGAAATTCAGTGAGCGTGTGATATGTAGGTGAATGTTGTACTGGATTAATGTTTTGAAAAACACCCAAGTCTGCCAGAGATAATGCTTTTCTAAGTTATTATTCTTGGTTTCAAATCGGTTCTCTGCCTTATGTTGGTCAGCTTCTGCAGAATGTTCTTACAAGTATTTGTATATATAACAGTCTAAACTAAATAGTTTGAGCTACTTTTCTATAACGTTTTGAATAGAGTATAAGGCGACTGATAAAAACATCTGATGTGATACCAAGTTTCCTTCATAAGCTACAAGACCACTGAACGTGCATTTACATTTTTAAAAGTATTGGCATGAAGACAAAAGTCAATTTTGAAAATGGGTCTTCTGCTTAAAGCACATGTGCATAAGATATTACTGTTCAGATAGCTGTAGTTTATTTCACAGAATCGTAGAATGGTTTGTGTTGAAAGGGACCTTAAAAATCATCTAATTCCAACCTCCCTGCCGTGGGCAGGGTTGCCACCCTCTGGGTTTGTACTGAGTATTTCTAAAGATGCCAAGTTTCAAGTCGGAGAGAACTGCTCTGCCCGTCTTACTACTGACGTGACTTCTGTTGCATATTTTTAGTTTTTGCCTTTTAAAGATTCAGTAGTTGAGTTTATGGCATATTCTTAAAAAAAAAAAAAAAAAAAGAAAACCTGAAAATTGTGCGTACTTCCATAGAAATAGTAAAAACTGTGATCCTTGGTGTGTAATTTCCGGTATAAATCATCCTTCCAGTTCTTAAGAAATCGCCTATTTTGAGGTTGGCTTCCCACAGTCTCCTGTCATTAGCTCTTTGCCTCTAAGTTTAGGGTGGTGTTTTTTTTTTGCCTTTGATGTCTCATTTGCATACTTTAATCTAATTACCCTTTAATTTCTTCCTTAGTAAATAAAGGCTTCTTTACTTTGTTCCTGTGTTCCTTTGATTATTCATATGGTCCTTCTGTGAGCTTTTCCTGCTTCCTGACGTTTTTGCTTAAATGGGGAACACTGATCTATTTTTCTTTCTACAAGATGAAAATACGTAGATGTTCCTGTTCTTCTTTGGCTTGGTATATTTTCACTTAAAATTTTAGGCACGCTTCACTTGCTTTATTGGTTTATAACCTACTGTAGTATATTCTTATTTAAGTGGAGCAGCTCTTAGAAATAAATTCGAAATACTTTCTGACACCAGCCTGAAAAAGATTTGGGTTTTCCTATACCGGTCTCAACCAGTACCATAGGTGAAGTATTATGTATTTTCTAGATTTCTCTGTTTACCAGGGAAGTACAGTGCTGGGCTTCATTGCCATACAGTGCAGGGAATAATGTGGAAATAATCATTAATCAGTACCCAGATCACTGTCTTGAGTTACCACTTCTCAAGATTCTTCCCCCATTCTGTTCCTGATCTTTTAGACCATTTCCAGGCACAGCATTTCCCTTGATAGCTCCGGAAAGTTCTGGATTTTTTTGATCATGTGCAGTAGATGAAAAATATTTCTGTATCAGTGCCCTGGGAGTTGGACTTGATGATCTTTGTGGTTCCCTTTCAACTTGGGATATTCTGCGATTCCGAAGCATGGGGTTGTGTTTTTTTGGTGTTTTTTTTTTTTTTTGTGAGCAAGACTAAGGAGATGTGGTACCGGAACTGAATGGTTAGGATTCTCATTTCTTTCAGTATAATGTAAGCGTAGCTGATGTACTGCCTTTAGCAAACATTTATATTTGATATCAATGTGGAATTGCTGTTACGTGTGGACTTCCACAAGCTCTGCAGTCAAAGCTTGGAGGTTGGAGAACAGAGAAAGGGGGATAAGAACAGAATAAACGCATAACTTCTTAATCAGTTTATCTGGAAGTTAGAGAATAGGTTAAGTAAAAATACATTGACATAACGGTTTCCCTTCTTTTTGTATTTTGCCAGAGGTTTTTAAAAAGAAAAATTCTATTGAAGAGTATATGGACTGAGAATGATATTTAAGCATGCTAAAATAGAACTTTGAACAACTAGAACTTATTCCTTACTTTATAACTTTTAATTCTGGAAAACACGAGGAAGTGTTCACATATGTGACTCTGTTTTCCTTCTCTTTATTCCGCTGCTGTGTCTCTAGGTAGAAGTTTGAAAGCTTGAGGTTATAAAGGTGAATGAGGCAAACATTTAATGTTGATGTAATTGTTCCTCAAATGGTTGTGCATATGTGTATCTACTGAGTGGTTGTATGTGCTTCTCAGGTATTTGTCCATGGAGAATTTCTGCCCGATTTTACAGGAAGCAAGCTGTGCCTTATGTTCTTCACCAAATGTCTAGATGGTTTAAAAACAAACAAACAAAAAAACTTTCTGGTCTTCAGTTCTCAACTACCTCTGTACTTTTCTCTTGCTGTCTATAGGGTGATATCCTTCCAGGCCTATTAAACTACTTGTGCAGAGACTTCTTCAATTGCATGGGTCTGTATGCTTTCCAGTTTCAATTTTGGGTGGTTTTTCCCTTCATATTTTCATTGAGTTCACCTTCAGTCTTTTTAATGTTTTCCATATGTCACTATTGCTAAAGCTGCTGTCAGTTCCTAATTTACAGCTCAGTATTGTTCTATGAAATCAGTAAGGTAATGGGTAACTTTTTTATTTGGGAATGGTCTGCGTCATCAACGTCAGTCTCTGATAGAGGCTGGTTGTTATCGAAGGGTAGTTATAGCTTTGGGTGGTGGTGGTGTTGTTTGGGTTTTGTTTCTTTTGTGGGGGGAAAAAATAAATCCAAATCATCTTACCTAGCAGTAAGATCCTGTTACTGTGTGCACTTAAAGAACATGGAGGGGAAAAAAGAAGTTTATGCAACAGAGTGCTTCCTACAGCTTAATAGCCTTCTAATTTGTGATGCACATTGTATCAAAAAACTAGTTCTGGATTTTCTATGGAGAATTGTCTAGAGAGTAGCATTTTATAGCAGAATGAAACAATGCTTTGGAGTTTGTGTTACTCCTAGACTCTTAGCTTAGAGCTTGGTTCATGTGCAAAACTGTTAAGTTGATGCTGGAACCATTGCTTCTACTTCCTTTTGTGAGACAAAATGCAGATTCTGAAATTTCACCAATGAATGGATGAGTAAAAGGACAGGACAGCTGAAAAAGGTTATTGTTCAAACATTTTATTTCTATAAACATTAAGTAAATAAATAGATAAAAGGACCCAAGAACACAGAAGGTTTATTACTCAAACATCTTTCCAGTACTACCTATGAGCTCCCAACTTGTGCACCCGTAACTGTTGTTGCTGTCCCCACTGTCTGCAGTGGGTTCTGGCCCATCCCCTGCATGTGCTCAGTGAAAGCTGCAAGTGCCATTGGGGCAGGACGGGGCTGCCCATCAGGTGGCACCAGCATGGCTGCTGCCAGCATGGCCTCTGCAAGGAATGAGGTGAGGAGGACCCGAGGAGATGCTGCTCTGGTGCCTGTGATTGCTGGGGAAGATCCTGCTGTGCTGGGCTGGTTGTAAACCTCAGACCTGTGTGAGGTGGAGGAGCAGAAGTGGCAGCTGAGGTCTGGCTGCTGCTCTGTGGCAACAGGGAGGGGGCCAGAGGCTGGCGCGTTTCCCTCTGTGCTGCTGCAGCAGGGTCTGGCAGAGCTGGAGTGGTGCTAGCTTGGGTGGTGACTTCCTTAGGGTGCTTGAGTGCCGGGTTCCCATGGATGCCACTGTCTTTGCACTTCCTTCCTTTGGCACTGCCAGCAGGCTCCTGTCCTGCCCAGCAGTTCCTCCCTGCGTGGGCTGGGCACCTGGTCTGTGGCTCTCATTCAGGTCTCCCTGCAGGGCAGGTGCAGCCACTTCTCATCTCCTGAGGGCAACCCCTTGCTGACAGCATTCAGGCAGTTGTGGATCATCTCCCTTGAAGTGTGGGTGAGAGTAGAAGAGCAGCAGAAAAGTACCAAGTTAAAGAGTTAGTTGCTTTCAGTTTGTGTCTTGCTATCTTTCATTCCCAGGAAGTAAGACCTTCAATTGCTAAAGACAAATGTGGGTGTTAAGAAGGTCTATTGGTCAAATTAATCCTACAGTCCTGACTAAAACAAGATATGTTGCAAATATATTGAACTAAATAGGCTAATCATATGCTGAGTTACTTATCTTTGCACTCCATGGTTTCAAACTGGGTTATAACCCAAGTTTATTTTATCCATATTTCTCCTACTCAGCAATGCTACCTCTAAAATACACAGAAAAGGCCAGAGAAACAAATGAAGATCAGAACACTTACTGTCACCCTCATCTCCTTTGTTACTAAGGCTTATTTTATTGGAACCTCCATCCTTCCTACCAGAATATTGTGAGAGTTGGTTGATGTGTGGAGCAAGCGACATACCTTTCTGTGGGCAGCAACTGAAGGAGGTCTTTTGTGGTCATGGTGTATTCTGGTGAATCCATACAGCTGAAGTTGACAAATGAGGCTTTCGTATTTTCAGTCTGAAAAGCTCTCAAAGGTCCTTTCCTTCCCTGTTCTTAAACCTTAAACGTTTCTTCATTGATTACAACACAGTTTCAGCTGTGATCCCACCAAATCATCTTAAATTGGTCACTTTCAACCAGTCACCAGAATTTCTGTGGAAAGCTGAGGAGATGCTGGCTTTGCTCTCTTCAGAAGAAATGTGAGGTAAACATCTGCTTTTTTCTTCATCAGAAAAAGTTAGTGAATCCTTTTCTTCCTTAATCCATGATAGAGGAGCATCCAAAGCTGTTTCTTGATCCTGTCCTGCAGGATCAGGAGAAGGGGAGCCTGAGGACTCAGCCAACTTCTCTGGCTCAGGAAGGATGTGCCACTTGAATCAGAAACTATTTTTATTTTTCTTGTCTCAGTTTGATGGGCATTTTCACGTATAGGTATTTCTGCAATGAACCTGTCTTCACCCTGTCAGTCAGCAAGTAAAATCCAACTGAATGTTCAGGGGGTTCTGCTGGGAGATATTCAGGTGTTGCCATGACACCCACATGTCATTACAGTGGCACTGCTGTGTGGCTCTCAGGGCCTGGCTAAAAGGAGCAGCCAGAGCAGATGTCACTGACCAGAACTTGTGGCTGGTCCTGCACAGAGCCACAGGTGTTTGAACTTGAGTCTAGAAGCAAATAAACTTGTATTTAAAGGGGGATCACTTCTCACCTAGACCTTGCTTCCCCTTCCCTGTGTGGTCCCTGAATAATGCCCTTCTGGCCTCCTTGGTGTCCCTCTGGTTCTCCAGATGCAGGAGGGAAGGGGGAGGAGGGAGAGAGTTAGTTTCCCAAGCAGTTTAAAAGAAAAGAAGAGCAATCTCTTCCTAATTTGTCACCATTTCTTGCAAATGCTCTGTGATTTCTGCAGCACAGCTTCTGCAGGGGAGTAGTAGCTGTGTACCCTTGATGCTCTGCAATGTCATCTGTCTCCCAAAGGTTGCTCTGTAGGTCTAACTAGAAGAAGACACCACGTACATGCATTTTGCTGATGGCATAAACTGGAGATGTACGACTCCTCTGTGGTATTAATGTTTTTCTATTGAATAGTTTAGAATTTATAAAGCCGGCTAACACGATCAGCCTTTTAAATAAAGCCTTGTGGTCCTGTGTGGAGCCAGGAGCTGATCTTGATGATCCTTGTGGGTTCCTTCTAACTTGGGATATTCTGTAATTCTGCTTTACTACTTTTTTTTGGAAATTATTTCACTTACTTTCCAAACCGTCATCATCTGAATATTCTGATTGGTGCTGTGCAATCATGAGGTAGTTTATCTATCCCTGTAGAAAGGGGACAACTGTCCTTACATGGTATCTTTGAGCTCTATCATGTATCTGAGTTTTAAGCCTATTTAATTGATATTGTGCTGGTTTATTTAGTCTATGTAATCAAAATGTTATGTAAAACCAAGTTGTTTTCAAAGGTAGTAAATGTACTTCATCAAAATAGTTTTTTTTATTAGCCAAGCTTTATAATGTCCTTGAAAGCCAATATTCAGTTAATGTGACGCCTGTTACGTTAACGAGAGTTGATTGCTCCTAATTCTTAATTGTTGGTGTTGAGAACTTCTGTCTTGGGCATAAAATTGGCAGTGATGACAAACTTTCTGTGCTGTACTCTGTCTGTACCACATTCTTCTTGGGGTAGTTCTGTGTGTATACTCATTCTTTCTGGTCTTTCATAGGTTGAATCATGTGGCGTAAAAACAGATGTGTTACTCAGGCATGACATGATTCAGGAAATTGAGTTGTGATTGTAAATACCTGGGGGGAAAAAAATGGCTGTGTAGCAGAAACAATACCTGGCCTTAGTAATAGAAACCATCACCATAGAGACAGTCTTCTAGTCCTTCCTTTTGGGACTTGGAAATTTGCATGCAAGGGGGTTGTGAGACTGTGTGTGGCATGTAAAGTGTAATTCTCTGTGGTTAGTAGGTACTTTATTATTATGATGGCCTCACCAAGCTCGCCTTTAACTGTGCTTTTCTTGTGTGACGGTAGTATTCAATTAAAATTGACCGATATAGTTATCAAATGTAGAGTGCTGTTGACAAGTAGCTCTTGATTCCAGTTCGGATTGCTCAGCCTCTGCATAATCTGTGGCAATTTTCTTTTTGTAATTTTGTGCTTTATGGTAACTTGGAGAATGCTAAAACCAAGACTGCATTTGTATTGGAGAGGATTATTAGAAAGCTAATGGAAACACAACAAAAACGGCTGTTAATTGTCAGCATGAATATATGCATCATCTAGAGCCTCTTGTTTTCTCTCAAACAGCTGAAACAATTATAACAGACTGTGGAACAGGAAAAACTTACTCCCAAGCCCTAGAAAGGAAATTTAAAAGACCCACCCTACTTTTATCAGACTTCAGCTACCAGAATACTCACAGAATAAACCATGGTTCTGATATCCTGTTTCCCTTACATGTGGGAAAAAAAATCAGTCAGATTTAATGCCATTGCATTCCCAAGAACACATTATTTAAGTATGTGAAACCATGTCCTTGAGATATAAGTTAAATAAGTGACTTTGTAATATGCAGGTGAATTATATCAGAAGAGGGTTTTTTTTCCTTTATTTAAAAAAACAAGCTTAAACCCTTCTTCTGTATTGCATGATGGGCTTTTTTTTTTTGCTGTAGCAGGTATATGTGCCAACATAGAGAAATCATTAGAAATGCAGTATGCATTTCAGTATTGTTCAGAAGCTCTTGTATTAAAAACACTGAAGAATTTGAGAAGTTGTCTATTAAAGTATTTCTTTTTAAAAGTTACACTTTACATTTGGTATGATTGCTGTATTCACTTTCTCATCTACAGTTTTTTGTTAGATTGGTAGCAAATATGGTGCTGCCAATTGTTCAGGTCTGTGCACACAGAGCAGGGCTGTCTGGACATGACTATTCTCAGCATCCCAGCAGGCTCAGAAACCTTGGACTAATCTTTGTAATGACAGTGAGATCAATGCTGCCGTTACAGCTGCTGAGTGCATTTCAGACATAATAATGTCTACACCATTACTTACCAAAAGAATTCCAGAAGCACAGCGTATGAGGTATTGTTTGGTAAAACTTCGTAGGTTTGGAGGGTTGCTGAACTTAAGAAAAAGGGAGGGGGGGAAGCACTTGGTAAATTAAATGTCTAGACTCTTGTCTTCAGCACTCAATTGACTCTCACCTATTTGTATATTCATAACACACGTTTTAGCAGCATCATTTTTCTCAGCTGTCACTTCCCGGTAACAAAGCAGCAGCAGTGCCTTAGACATGGCATTTATAACTACTGGAGCAACAAAACAAGCAGTCATTCCCTATTGTATTGAGGTGCTTTTGCGTTTCTGACTGAAGAAAGGGACCTTTAGCTTCCTAAATATTTTTTCTAAGATTAAAGTAGGTCATTGTTTCTGTTCTTCAAACTGGTATGTTTTCACTTAAACTTTAGACACGCTTCGCTTGCTTTATTAGTTTTAAATCTGCTGCACTGTATTATTTTCTAGATAAAGTAATTCTGTCTGCGCTGTTTGGTTATGCAACTCCTTCCCTGACCTATCTGGCTGCTAGTCAGGCTTGGCTGGCAGCATTTCCTCTTGGACATTTCAGATGTTGATGCACAGGAGGCACTCTTAAGATATAAATGTGAAGCACCTTCTGACACCAGCCTGAGGCTCTTCCAAAAGCAAGAAAACAGCCCCAATTGCACTAATACTTCATGATGGGGGGAGTAAAACAAAAACTATTTTAAAATGCGAACTAATGAAATTGTTTCAAGTGACTGACACTGGTATGCACAAAGAACTCAGTAGATTATAATCCCGTGTGTTGATTTATGTTTTTTTGTTCTACCCTCTTTAATATTACAAAATGTGTCATGAAGTATCTGTAACACTTGAATAATACATAAAGACTATTCTGTCTTAATATTGTTTTGGGATATCTGAAAAGAAAGCCCTAGCCTGTGTGTTTATCCCTCCATTATTAAAGAATGGAGTAAAAGGAGATGCTAGATGCTAATTGCTCTGAGGAATGGAGTATTTTGGTTTCCTGGTGAACACGATAGAGATTGTAACGCAATCCTCCTCTGGAATAAAAACTGCTTTCCTTGAATCTTCCCTGAACAAAGCTCATTCTCTTCTTTTCAATGGAGACTATTCCAGTAGATTGTGTTATTAGTTTTTAAATTGGTATTAAAAAAAAAAAAAAAAAGAGGTGGGGAGGAAAAGAAATAATCTTCTATGAAGAGAAGGTCATGCTTGTGTGGCTTCAATAATTCTATTGTATGTCTTTCCTTTCATGAAAAGGTGTCTATTCCAGCCTCATTTCATTAAATCTGAAGGTTTTGATTCTGCTGCCAAGTATTATCAGTGGACTGCTGCGTATAGATGTTTTGATTTCAAGGTTCAGATGTAAGATTAAACCTTCAGTAGTAGTTTGGGATTGCAGTAGAAAATCAAGTGCATGACAGTGTGAAGGTGAGTGTGCGTATATCGATGCAAGGTGTTTTTATGGTTATGAAATAAGTTGTGGGGTTTGTTTATTATCCTTGAAATACAGGACTTCACAGTGATCGGTCTCTAAAGTAGATGCGTCCTGCAAGGCGTTTATTTTGACTTGTGGCTGCTGAGGAGCAGAAGGTGCTGTTTGGACTGAGAATTATGTATTTCCAGTAATGGTTAATCTGAACACCTGATTTACTGAGGGTTGGCCATAAGTGTCTAGCCAGATGATTCCGATTGGTCTGTGATTCTCATCTATTTGTTTTAAAACAGGAATGAAAATACAAGCATGAAATAGAAGTGTTGCTAGGAAAATAAAATTTCTGTTTTGATACATAGAACATCACAAAAACTTTGTTTAAAAAAAAAAAAATCTAGAAGCAAAGCAGCTAACTCAGGTTAGCTGATTTCGGAAGCACCTGAGAGCAACTGAGATCTCTCTATTTCATCATTACGACAATTCATCAATTGTTTAGATTAATGGAGATGCTGGTGTCTTTACCTTGAATGCATGGAGACCAACTTCAGATGAGGAGCGCTATTTTTCATTGATGAAAAGCACCAGAGCTCTTTAAGAAGTGCTGCTTTTCGTTTTTTCTTTCTTTTTTTTTGTGTGTGTGTGTGTGTGTGTGTCCTTGCTTTTGTAAAATTGACCAGATAATAGTAATCTACTATGTCTCAAGTCTAGTAGAGGTTCATCTTCCAACATGTGCTGAGATGGAGCGCTGAAAGTTTTAACTGGTCTAAGAGGAGCAGAGAAGACTTTGACAGGCGGGACAGGAGGCAGTGTTGGTATGGCATGTTATCTAACACAAGAAAAAAGTGATGCTGTTGTGCTTCGGTAGAAGCAGTGACCAAGTGCTAGCATCTACGCTTCATCCCTTTGCAGCAATATACACATTGAGATGGGAAACAAATTGCAAAACAGAGTGTAAAATAACTAGGTTCTTGTCTCCACATGAAACAGTGTTAATTTGTTAGAGCAGGCAACCTTAGGAGTCCAGGACCATCGTCTTTCCTGTTTGATATAGAATCACCAAGGTTGGGAAAGATCTCTTAAGATCATCCAGCCCAACTGTTCGCCTGTTGTTATTATTTCCCACTAAAGCATGTCCTTCGGCACAACGTCTGAATGTTTCTTGAGCACCTCTAGGGTCAGTAACTCCACCACCTCCCTGGGCTGCCTATTCCAGTGCCTGACTGCTCTCTCAGAGGAGTATTTCCCAATGTTTTCTTTCTTCTTAGAAAGTGTCAATCACTTGAACTAGCTCTCTGCCCCAGTTTCTTGAACTGGATGATACAGACAGTGGCTGTAAAATATGTGGAGCAGTAGTGAGCACATGGTGTAGAATGTATGTTGTGAACTTACGCTGTCATGATTTCTCACCCATTCTCGATTTGGTTCTGAGGTGAAGGTCTGGTCTCTGCGTAATTCAGATGAGCTCATAAATTTTATCCTAATTGATTTTGTTTTCAGTAGGATGTCACATTAGGTGGACTTGCTGGAGCACGCAGCTGCTTTTTTTTTTTTTTTTCCCCCATTCAGTGATAGCGAAGTCAATGTGGCTGAAGTTATCTAGTTCTGACTTCTGTAATATTCTTTAAAAGTGTTTTCTTGTGTGTGTTGTAAATCAGATTATAAATACCTGCAAATGTTTAAAATAAGTAGGTTAAAAAAAAAAAAATAATCCTCCATTCTCAGCTGCTGGGAGAAGATGAAAAAGTCTTTGCTGCATTCCCTGCAGATTGGCAGAATTTAAATAGAAATAAGTCCTTTAACCAAAAAGGACTCTCTGTACAATCTCAAACTGGAAGAATGAGTCAACGTTAAAATGAGCAGAAGAGAAAATGATTGATTCTGTAATAAGACAGTTAATGAGCAACATTGTCCTCCATCCATTTATTTGAAAGAGGTTGAGGAGGTGGGGTGGAATGGTCAGACCCTATGCGTGTTAGTGCTGTGGTGGCCAGCTTACAGACGTTTATCTGTAGCTGATGCCAGAAGTTGTTTTGCCACCCTAATGTGCTTTCTCTTGTTAACATTTATCACTACTGAATGTACATGTTTAGCTTTATCATTAAAGGAAACGTACTGCATGATAGGATCTTTGAGTTGCTTGCTTATCCTTAAACACTTACTGAGTGTGAACTACTACCCTGGAAATAACTCTGATAGCTGTGTTTAAACGAGAAGTTAAGATGTGAGAAGTTTTGCAAGTGGGAGGTTAACTTACATTTAGTGAAAAAGTAGAAGGCAAGAGCAGTGTATTTCTGCGTATTTTATGTGTGTGGCTTTTGAAAGTTCTTGCTCCCAAGATCTCAATATAGTATCAGTAATTAAAAAAACCCACTGGTATGAGTTTATTTACTTTTTTGTAAAACACTCCATTAAAACGTTTTTTAAAAAATGTTTTAAGCAACATAGTAATTGCAACAGAGTGCTGCACATTGCTGTTCTTCTGGAAAACCAGAAGGTCTGTGTGTGTGAAATCTGGATAACTGCAAGCTCTGTATGTGTACACCTGAATGGCGTATTTTTGTTGCCTTGAGTGGTGTTTGCTCAACATGAGGTAATTAAACTGGATAAAAGTATTTCTGATAATAGAATTGATTAAGTTAGAGGCTTCGTATGTACCCCATTGTGACTTTGGACTGGGAAAAAGCTTTCATTGACAGTATAACCTGATCCCACAGGAAGGTTGTTATTAGCCATTTGTTTTGCATCAGCTTTTATTCTTTCCAAGGAATCACTGTTATCTTTTTGCAATTACTTGTCATACTGTGAGAGAGCCTAGAGTATGGATTGGTGTTTATTGTAGAGATTAGGACAGACAGAAAGAAATTTGCTCATTAAAAGAGTGTGATGGTTCACTGAGCTCTTTCTGTCTCATAGGGATCCTATCACGCTTGGTTAAAGCTGTGGTTTGTTTCGTGTATAGTCGTGGTAAATAGCATTATAATTCCAGATTTTATCATTGCCTGATGATAGCCTCAGACTCCTCTGAGGCCTACTGGTGTGCAGACAAACTGAATATGCAGCGAAGTGCAAGTTTTTAAAGGGGATTTGCACTTTTTAAGGGGAAATTCCTGCTGGGTATTATGTGCTTTATGCTTTCCTTGAAGTCAAATGGAGTTGCTCGTATAAATCTGTGGTGTGTGCAAGGCTCTGGGTTATTTGCTTTTGTAATAGTAGTGTAGATAGATCTTAAAAAATAAATAATAATAATAAAAAATATACGTTGGGGTCTGTGTGTGTCTGAGAATATGCATGTGTGAGAAAACGAGATATATGCTTACAAGATTCATCTTGTGAGGTTTTTTTCCTGTGCCTGTAGTTGAAACCTTAAGTATTTTTAATTGTTTTCAGTTTTTGTCATACTAAGAAGTGCATGCTGAATTCTTAAAGTAACTTAACTACAGTTCAAACATCTGTTAGAAGTCGTGATACTTTTTTTTTTTTCCTCTGAGCCACTAAATTCTTGTATTTTCCTTTATTTAAAAATTCTCTCCATCCATGAATTTTACATTGTATAGCATAGAAAATAGCTATACAGCATCATATAAACTAGCTAGGAGCTCCCTTTATAGAAGCATATAATTTTTTGAGAACAGTTGAGCCAGGTCTGTGCCCAGAGTAAGGTTTTGCTTTGTGGCTGTAAGATCCTTTTTTACCTTTCTTCATCATAACGCTTGTCCATCTAAGCACCTGACTGGAGCTACTCAGAAGTGAATTTCCGCTCTGTATTGATTTTGAATGTAGGCAGTACTTTTAGCTGTTGTTAACGCTGTTGTCCTGTATTTTTTTTTTTTGTATTTTTAGATACTTTTGTTTGAGCACAAACACATTCCCCTAAGGGTGGTCCTTCTCTCGCTTTCTAATCCAGTGTTCGTGACCTTGGTGTATCAGAAATGTAGCTGTGAGGGGGGAATGCGCACGTTTGTCTGAGATGCACACTTAAACTATTTGTATTAACAAATAGATATGTAAATGAATGATAACTTTTAAAAACTCTTTTGCTGTGTAATTAATGCTGATTTTTTTTAATGTTGACATGGAAATTAATCTACTTCTAAATTAATTGAAATTGTTGCATTCTGCAAACAATGAGATGACAATGTACAATGAATTCCATTTTCCAGCTGGATGTATGTTTAGATTTGTATTTGCTTAGAGTCTCTTGAAACATAAGCATTTTTTTTAGTGAGATCTGCAGTGTTAGGAAAGACAAAGAGCATGAAAGGAATAATTTAATATTTCTGAAGTTATTGGTAAAACCTCATGAGAACTCCTGGCCTCGTTTACAGAAGTGTAGTGGTATTGGCTTATTGACCTGAAGCACTTGAAATAACTGTCTTAAGCATCTCATGCAGAGTTTGGATTCTCTAGCTGAGTTATCTGGACACTGAAGTATTAATGTAATAGCTCATAATATATGAATGTTAAAAAAAAAAACCCAAAAAATGGGAAAGAGACTCATTCTCATGAAGTAGAAGAGCCATAGAATTAATGTAACTAATGCACTGGCCTAATTGTACATCCAGATTCTTGATAAGGCTTATCATGAAATGGATTTGAAGACTTCCTTTTCTTAGCATACTTAGTGGTATTAAGAAGGGTGTCTGAGCTGCTCAAGAGGGAGCTTTGTGTGATTTTTATTTCTTTGGCAGAAGTCAGAAAGTATGAAAGAGATTGTAATTTTATTCATTTATAGCCCTGCAATCCTGAATCTTCATACAATTTTAAAATGATTGAAACTGAGCACTTCAGAACACTTATGGGGGCCTTTCCTAACACGCTCCCCAGTACTGTAGAGTCAGCATTCCTTACATGGACAGCAGTAGTTCACAAGCCTTCTTGTATTCATGCAGCACAAGACCCAGCTCTGCACACTTAGGTACGCTTAGTGAGTAGGCTGCTGCTCTCTGAAGGTTTTTTTTCTGCACAGTGTGAATGCCCTGCAATCAGTGAAGGCCATCTCCACTGTTTCTGCTTAAGCAGAGTTAGTGAACAAGGGAACCTAGTCTGCACCATTGTGACTGGAAACTATTAGTAATCGTTCAAGGTAAAAACAAGGCTAATATTCTTGAAAATGTTGTTGGTCTGTTTTAAAGCCTTGTTCTTATGGTAGAGTATTGCTCAGTTGTAAGCACTTTCAGATACATGGGATGACTTGTCTTTGCAGGTGAATAATTAAATACCACTTTTCTCCCCGTGATAATCCAGCCAGACTTACTTTCAGAGAGCATATATAGATGTTGTGGGTAAAGACAATATGTATTAGTTGTGACGTATTTACCTTTGCTTTATTCCATTCTCTTCTTTTAAGGGAAAAGTATGCATTCCAAAAAATGGATGCATGTGTAGTGTTACAAACAGTATCACATCTTCAGAAAAGCCTATGTTTTCAAATGCTGTTACTGTGCAAATATATAGAAAGGGAAGACACAACACATGGAAACTATGAAAGCCATTGTCCTAGTGAATATGAAGTGCTTCCAGTTTATAAAAATTCTTACGGGAAGTATAATGGTTGAAATTTTATATTTCTCGTAATAATCCTAGATGCTAAACTGTTAATACCTACTATTTGGTGTGGGCAAGGACATTGCTGTGTGGGATACGTAGGAGTGCTCCTGTGAACTCTTGGATTATGTGGGCTGGGACATTCATTACCTGAAATCTGGAAATTACCTTTGTCAGTTGCTGTATTCTCACTCTACCATCAGGTACATAGAATAGAGCTGAGGGCTCCAGATGCATAACACTTTAGGAATGTTGATCCACAACAAAAATCACTGCCATGCATTTTCAAAGGCAACATGTTGAGAGCTGCTGTGCAAGTTGCAGATGGATCAGAGGAGCCCAGTAATTCATCCTATTAAGTATATCCTCCTGCTAAAAGCACACAAAAGACCAGTGCAGCAGCAAGCCCTCCTAGACATAACAAGTTTGACAATATTCTAAAAGTGTGAAGAAGAATTTATATTAAAAATAAAGGTCAGATTTATATATTTAAGCTTTAAAAATAATAAAACATAAAGGGAAAGATACTGAATAGGCCACATGAAAATAAGATTGCTGGCATGCTGGGGAATAAAAAGAATTGAAAGAAAGGGATTTGAACTTTTAACCCAACCGCAGATAAATGAAATTTGTGTTTCTCTAAAAGAAAAACATTCTCAGAAAGATTACCACTCCTAACAACCAAGCATGTCCTTAATGAGATCAAGCAGTCAGCCCTCAGAACTGGATAAGAAAGTACCTCTCTGATTAAAGCTACTGTACCAGGTTTGTATTGTAAAACTAACCTTGGTTGCATGTTCCAGTGGTAAAGTTAAGGAGACCTTGCTATAATTATGTTTTTTCCTTTAGAAAACCTATCTTAGATTTCTTAAACATGTTTTGTATCCACTTTAGGCAACCCAAATTTACAAAAAAAACCCCTCACAGTTTGTGTATGTTCTAAGTCTTAGTGGTCATCTTGAAATAATAATGGTGCTAAAGTCTTACACCTTGAGGAAAAATCTGCAGTCTTCCTTGTCCCAAGATATTTTTGTTTTGAACCATCTTACCTAAGGCCATCTTGTGTGCCTGAGAAGTCAGGTACAAATAAGGAAATACAACACGGCAAGATGTAAAGTTTCTTAAACAAAAAAAATCCCATCCCTCCAAAGCAATCTAAAAACCTGAGCCAGGATTGGTTATGGTGATATACACATGTAATTGTGTTCAGTGATGCAATATCTGATTTTAAAAGATCAAACAATAATTAAAAAAAAAAGTTGTTTGTGTGAACACTTATCATAAAAGCAGTACATGTTTGGCACTTCTCTAGTTCACATTTGGCATCCCTATAAATTCTGAAAAGAATCCAGATGCTTTTTCAGGCTTGAGGTGACAGGGTAATGTGTTTGTTCCTACTGAAAGTGAGCAAAACAATACAACTTCACCCTGTTTGTCTGCTGACTAGTAAAAACATCATTTCTGGCTTGAGAGAGCTAGATATCTGCTGAAGCGATTCATCACAAGAATGGATTTTGAATTGCTATTTATGTTGAAGCCATCTTGTCTAACCCAGAACTATTCAGAACTGTCAGAGAATGGTAACATTCTGCTGAATTGAAAGGAAAATAAACTTTTTTCTCCTTGTAATACTTTTGTCATGCTATAGAAGGTCTTACTTCTGAGTACTCTTTGATTGACAATATTTTTTTTTTCCTGCCTATGTCTGAAACATGTTCCTGTTAAAGGAGATGGTAGGAAAGAAGTGATTTAAGAACATGCTACCTGACAGATGTTTAATCTTTTGGGATTTGTTGTGACAATTCATAGTGTTAGAAGGTAATGCTTTAATTGTTACCTCACACAAAAATCTGCACCCACAAGTACAGCCAGGTCTAGTTCTTACATTGAGTATGTGGGGAGTATTTCTTTTGTGTAGAATAATGTGTGTATGTGAGTTATCACAGACCTCTTGGTCAAGAACGTTAATTTAAAAAAAAAAAAAGGGATCAGGGATTTCTTCTCTATAAAGTATCTCCGAAAAGAAAGACAAATTTACAGCAAGTAATGTTGTAAACAGTGGAAAATTTTGTTCATGTTTTGGCTATTCGCTGTGCCGCAGGTTGGTGGTGAATGGAGTTAAATCCATCTGGTGACTGGTCAGGAGTGGTGTTCCCCAGGGGTCAGTATTGGGGTCCATCCTGTTGAATGTCTTCACTGATGATCTGGGTGAGGGAATTGAGTGCACCCTCGGTAACTCTTCAAGTAACACCAAGTTGAAGGGAAGTATTCATAGCTGAAGGGAAGTATTTATCTGCCTGAGGGTGCATTTATCTGCAGATAAATGGAATGCAGAAGTATTTATAATATATAAATATAATATATTTAATATTTATAATATATAAATATATTATAAATATATAATATATTTATAATATATATAAATATATAAATGCAGGAAGTATTTATCTGCAGAGGGATGTGGACAGGCTGGATAGCTGGGCTGAGGCCAGTGGGAGGAAGTTCAGCATGGCTAAGCACCAGATCCTGAACTTTGATCACAACAAACCCATGCAACACTGCAGGCTTAGGGCAGAGTGGTTGGAAGAGTGTGCAGAGGAAAAGAGTCTGGAAGCATTTGTTGATGCCTGACTGAGCATGTACCACCTTTTTTCCCAGGTGACCAAGAAGGCCAATGGCATCCTGGCCTACTTATGGGAAATAGGGAGCCCACAGGAGCAGGGAGGTGATTGTAACTCTGTAATGGGCACTGCTGAGGCCGCAACTTGAGTGCTGTGTTCAGTTTTGGGCCCCTCACTGCAAGAAGGACATTGAGGCCCTGCAGTGTGTCCGAAGAAGGGCATTGAAGCTGTAAGGGGTTTGGAGCACAAGTCTTATGGGGAGCAGCTGAGGGAGCTGGGGTTGTTCAGTCTGAAGGAGACTCAAGGGAGACCTGATAGCTCTCTACAGCTCCCTGAAAGGAGGCTGTGCTGAGGTGGGGGTCGGCCTCTTCTCGGTGACAGTGATGGGTTGAGAGAGAATGGTCTCAAGTTGCACTAGGGGTGGTTCAGGTTGGATATTAGGAAGAATCTCTTCTCAGGGCACTGAGGCAGTGGCACAGGCTGCCCAGGGAGGTGGTGCAGTCACTGTCCCTGGATGTGTTCAAGAACTGTGTGGATGTGGCACCGAGGGATGTGGTTTAATGGGTAATGTTGGTGGTAGATGGACGGTTGGACTAGATGATCTTAGAGGTCTTTTCCAACCTTAATGATTCCATGATTCTAATTAAAATTCATGCGACTGAAGGGGTCTTTGGATCAAAAATTTTAAATGTGAAGTGCTATGCTTTTCAGTAATTTTACTTCTACAACCATTTACCTTTTTAATGACAGAAATGACATGAACATAACAGGCTGACCTGACCCTTCACCCTAGGAGTCACCATGTCACCTTGGAGGCCACAGGGCCCAGAGGTTCTTAGCTGGCTCCTGTGCTGTTTGAAGGCACCACTGCTGCTACAGCAGTGCTGTATCACAGCCAGTCCTAAGGCCTGCTCTGTTTGTAACAGCCTTGCCCTGTGGGCCAGGCTTCCTCAGTGCTGTATGTTTGTATACTGCGATCTTACTTCATACACTTTTCTCATTTTTCTGGAAGAAGTCTCCTTACCCATGTTCAGCACAAAAATGAGTGGCATTTGTTTAATCTATAAACAGAAAGGTGCTATAAAGCACTACCACTTTTGGCATTTCTTTACCTCAAGGAAGAGAATTGCTTTTTAGTCTGCTCGAACAGATAAATAAAAATGAGCCCTAGACAGAGGCCTGGTTCAGCACTTAAGATCTGTGGGTGAGTGGGGAACTGCGGAATCATGGCCTGAACCTCTGATTAACCATCTGAGGCGAGCCATAAGTCAGCCCTGGGAGCACAGGTGAAGGCAATTCTCCTGCCCTACTGGAAGGGGTGGAGCCTGGCTCCACCTCTCCTAGACCCCATTTAATTGCTGACTATCACTGGGGAAGGATCTCTTTTGGAGATCACTCCTCATGGAGACTTTCAGCAAGCCCAGGGTGAGGGTGAGCTCCATCAATTTTTCTCTAACATAACAACTTGTTTAGCCTGACTCTTCTGTATATTTCCTAATTATAACATTGGTGTATTCATTGATTACACACTTGGCGAGCCAGACCAGGCCAAATATACAAAAATTCACATCATGTCCTTTCTGTGGAGTTTCTATAAATGGGTTGGGGGGGAGAGAACATTACCCCCCCTAGATAAGATGATTCCAGGACAGATCCCAGGATTTGAGATCTCCATATTATGAATTAGCAGTTATCATCGAAAAATGGAGTCCCTTACATGTTGTGGGAAGTACTTCCTCATACTGCATGGCAGACTACATTCAGGGACTCAGCACAGATGTATTAATTACAAAAGAATGTCAATTAGCTGCCTCCACAGTGGCATGGCTGCTATTAAATGCCCTAAATCAGGCTGAAATGAGAAATAATAATACCCTTGAAAATGAAAATCAACTTGTGAAAGATTGTATTGAAAAGTTAGAGCAGGAACTTGGCATGTTAACTGGGAAGAAGCCAATTTTGCATCTCCCAATAGGTCAAATTTGTAATATTTCAATAGACAGTGGTCAGCCTTCTGAATCAGTGAATCTGGTTAATCAGGAGAATATAAATTCCAAGTCAGATCTTGAAGCTCTGCTTGCAGCGTATTCTCTAGAGCTCTGTCCTATCATAACCCAAAACAAACAAACAAACAAAAATACAAGATAGACTGGCAGGGGTGCCTCCTGATCAGTGGCCCCCTGCCCAAACCCATTTCCATGTAACAGGCCAACCATACATGGCATTGGAACTAATGGACTTGGTACAGCGACAGAAACCTAGAGTGTACCAACCTGGTTGTAGAGATTATGGTATTCAGGGGCAGAAAGCATTACAGTTAATGGGCCAGAAATATCTGAACCAGCTACCATAACTGTGCACCCTGCCCTTAGGCAGGGATTATATGTGGGTATCCAATTTGCAAATGAAAATCATTCTATATTGGATTGGTTAATGGTGACATGCTGTATGGTATGACCAAACAAATCGGATATATCACTACATACAGGGTTGTGGTCCTCCATGGAGGACCTTCAAAATTATATCTGAGAATTAGGTATGACGGAAGCTATCTATGAAGATACATTTGATAGCCCTGACGTGGTTAGATTCTCAGTGGGAATGAGGGACCTGACTTTACAGTAGGCCCCTCCCCACCTAAATGGTACTCTGGTCTTAATATTAAATCCCCTGGTGGCATCAGAGGCGGTGGTCCAGCAGGCTGCTCAATTAGTAGCTGACCTTGGAGAAACAGAGCATCTGCAGACTAGGTGTAATATCCAGACATTAGAGGAAGCCAAAGTTCTGCTGGTAATTAAAACCAAGAGGCTGCCTACATGAGCTCCTCAGTCAGGACCCGTAAGGGTTTCTTGAAAACAAATGTTTAACGGTCTAATTCGGGCTGGGGTCCAATTTGCTGAGATTAACCACCAGCCTTATCATATTCTTCTCCAGCTCTGGAAACAATTAAAAGACAACCAGAAATTTCAGAATTACCCTAAGAAACCCAGAGTAAGAATTATAAATAGATTACCAACTACAACATAGAGTTTGGAAGACTTTATAGCTCCTAACAGGAAAAAAAAAAGCCTCCTCAGGTGTCTCAGGCCACGATGCCTGAGCCACTGGAGGCAAAAGATCTGGCCATAGCACACTTTATGGCATGACGGGGGATTCTAATTCTCTTAGGGCCTCTAAATGGGACTGAAGGCCCTATGTAGAATTGACAATTTATTGGTCCTGGAAAAATATTCAGAGTTATGGCATTAGTAGATGCTGGAGTGGAAACATCAATTATCTATGGAGATCAGACCAAATTCGATGGGGACAGAGTGATGATTGGTGGTTTTGGGGGACAGGCTATTCCTGTCATCCAGACATGGTTGAAACTGGGGGTTGGGCGTCTCCCACCCTGAGAATATGGAGTGTCTATTGCCCCAGGAATACATCCTGGGCATAGGCATTCTATGGGGTCTGGCTCTTCAGACAACTGTGGAAGAGTTCAGACTTTGACAGAGATGTATTAGTATCTGGGCAGTGCAGGCAATATTGATAGGCCATGTGAAACATGGGCCTATTTGCCTGCTGAAACCACGCAGGATTACTAACATAAGACGGTACAGACTCTCGGGTGGGCATGATGAAATATCGAGAATGGTGCAGGAATTAGAGAAAGTGGGCATTATAAGACCTGCACACAGCCCATATAACTTCCCCGTGTGACCAGTGTGAAAGTCAGATGACACTTGGAGAATGACAGTGGATTATAGAGAACTAAATAAGGTCATGCCACCTATTCATGCGGCTGTACCCAATATTGCCTCCTTAATGGACACATTAAGTAGGGAGATAAAAACCTATCCTTGTGTCCTGGATTTAGCAAATGCGTTCTTCAGTATCCCAGTTGCTGAAGAATCACAAGATCAGTTTGCGTTTACATGGGGAGGCAGGCAGTGGACCTTTCAAGTCCTGCCACAAGGGTACATACATTCACCAACATAATGTCATAATCCAGTGGCGTGTGACCTGGCTAATTGGAAAAAACTTGATGATATTAACCTATATCATTATGTTGATGATTTCCTGTTGACATCAAACGCACTGGAGGCTGTAGTACAGGCAGCAGATTCATTAACTGCCTATTTGCAGCAGGGAGGGTGGGCTATAAATCCTCAAAAGGTGCAAGGTCTGGGTCTGTCCGTAAAATTCCTGGGGGTGGTTTGGTCAGGAAAGACCAAAGTACTACCCAGTGCTGTCATAGATAAGGTTCAGGTGGTCCCAGTCCCTATAACACCAAAGCAGCTGCAAGAGTTTCTAGGTATAATGGGTTACTGGCATTCCTTTATACCTCACTTAGTGCAACTGCTAAGGCCACTGTACAGACTCACAAAAAAGGGGCAGCTATGGGACTGGGGGAAAACGGGACAGGATGCTTTCCAGCAAGCAAAACTGGCAGTTAAACAAGCCCAGGCATTGGGTATATTTGATCCTACCCTCCCAGCCGAGTTGGGCATCGCTCAGGATGGCTTTGGTTGGGGCCTGTGGCAATGCCAGAGTTCTGCTTGGGCCCCCAATGGTTGCTGGTCTCAGGTCTGGCATGGGGCAGAAGAAAGATACAATATGATTGAAAAACAATTATTGGATGCCTGTTTGGCATTAATTACAGGCAGTAGAGCTGATAACTCACTGAAGTTATAGTTAAGACCACTCTACCAATTCAGGGGTGGGTGAAAGATCTAACCCACCTTCCTAAGACAGGGGTGGCCCAAGCACAAACGGTGGCATGATGGGTTGCTTACCTCAGCCAAAGGAGTAGTCTGTCTTCATGACCATTAAAAGAAGAACTTCAGAAGATCCTAGGCCCAGTAACATACTGCAGTGATGCACCAAAAGAAACATCAGTTGCTCTACCAGAGAAGAGTCCTGTTCAGGAGGGAAAATATCCTATCCCTGAAGATGCCTGGTACATGGATGGGTCCAGCAGGGGCAACCCAAGCAAGTGGAGAACAGTACCATCCTTCCCAAGACTGGACTGTCCATGCCTGACCAATCTGGGGCAAAGACATGCAGTTAGACATATGTCTACAGTCAAACACAGGGCTGTATGTGTCTACCATGCTTCAGTCATCAGGAAATGAGGAAGCTGACATGCTGGCCCGAGTTCAATGGATTGAGAATTCACTATCTGAGAACATCGCCTGTTGGTTACATCAGAAGCTACAGCATGCTGGACAAAAGACAATTTGGGCAGCTGCTAAAGCATGGGGACTGCCCATACAGCTACCTGACATCACCCAGGCATGCTGGGATTGCGATGCTTGCTCTAAGATGAGACCGAGGTCGTTGCCCAAAACAATAGCCCATCTTGCTAGAGGACGCAATCCTCTCCAACGATGGCAGGTTGATTACATTGGGCCCCTTCCTCTGTCTGAGGGGGTGATATATGCCTTGACCTGTGTTGACACTGCAAGTGGGCTACTGCTGGCCTATCCAGTATCGAAAGCAAACCAGGCGTATACCTTCAAGGTACTTACTAAACTGATGTCTGCCTACGGGACACCTCAGGTCATCAAGGGTGACCAAGGGACTCATTTTATTGGTGCAACGATACAGCACTGGGCAGAAGAAAATAACATCGAATGGTGATTCCACCTACCATATGATCCAATGGGGGCAGGTCTCATTGAACGTTATAACAGTATTCTCAAGGCTGCCCTGAAGACAGACTCCCAGTCCCTGCAGGGGTGGACAAAGAGACTCTGTGAAACCCTGTGGGACCTGAATGAAAGGCCCTGAGACAGCAGACCCAGTGCCCTGAAAATGCTACAGACAGCATGGGGCTCCCTGCTTAAGATCCAAATTACGGGCACTGATAATCAGGTAAGACCCCATCTTGGCAACGAAAATAATCTTCTGCTCCCTGCCCCTGAGAATTTAGATCCAGGTACCCATAGAATAAAATGGCCTTGGAAGGTGCGGGTAGGGCCTAAATGGTGTGGCCTACTTGCACCTTGGGGGGAGATTATTGGAGGTGGGAGGCTCGGTAGTCCCTCCAGTAACAGGTACAGGGCCTACTGATATTGTGGTCAACACTCCAATCTTCATTGCTAAAGGGATCCCTGTCATGTCCCTATGGCAGATCAGGACACCCCCTGTGGTGCCTGATATAGTTATGCAGCTGCACACATCTGGCCAGAAGGTGTGGTATAGGTGGCAAGGGCATGCCCCAGTACAAGCCGAAGTGTTGACCCAGGATAGAAATATGGCCTGTATCTTGCCCTGGAGAACAGACCTTCCCCTCCTGGTACCTCTGAAATATCTGTATTACTCCCTGTGAGTCTTTGAGCCTTCAGGATCACCAGAAGGAATGAAATGCCATCAAAGCGTTCCAGTGTTGCTGTCAGATCATGTGCAACACCCGGTGATGGTCTGCATGGGACTGATGGAGCATAGGATGGACCTGCATGTCACAACCACATGCCTCCAGTAACATCATTGAGCACTGGCCCATAAAAGGATATGAATATTCACCAATCGTCACTTGTCTCTGATTGTACCAACATGCATTGCGATGGGAAATTGTATAAGCGTCGCGATGTATCAGATCTCTGTATTAGAAAAATGAACCCTTTAGTTAACTTGATCATTGGTTCATGCCATGAAGGGGTGGAGTGTGTGGGAACTGCCGAATCATGGCCTGAACTTCTGATTAACCACCTGAGGCGAGCAATAAGTCAGCCCTGGGAGCACAGCTGAAGGCAATTCTCCTGTGCTACTGGAAGGGGCAGAGCCTGGCTCTACCTCTCCTAGACCCCATTTAATTGCTGACTACCACTGGGGAAGGATCTCTTTTGTAGATCGCTCCTCATGGAGACTTTCAGCGAGCCCAGGGTGAGGGTAAGCTCCATCCATTCTTCTCTAACATAACAACTTGTTTAGCCTGACTCTTCTGTATATTTCCTAATTATAACATTGGTATATTTATTGATTACGCAGTGGGATACGTGCTTCCATAATGTCACCTACTTGGTTGACAGCAGTGCCGGATCGCTGCTACTAGGAGTTGCTCCTGTCATGTGGTATTACTTCTTCGCTTGTTTCTTTAATTCCCTCAGTGGGTTTTGATACTGAGATGGTTGTTCTCATTATTGAAATAATCCTTTTCATTATGACTAGCAGACCCATCTCAGGTATGGATGCCTTCTTCCTTCAGTCCCTGGGCTTCTCAGAATCTGTGACAGCATTGGTCAGCTCTGTTGAGGTCTGTCTGAGAAGTTGTGGCTTCCCATCTATCTGTGCAGCATAGTACACATAATAACTGTGTTACAGCAACTCAGTGACCTGTCCAGGTTTAGTCCCTGGCCCAAGATCTTGTCTGACGTGCTTGAGGCCTCTTTTGGAGCTGTACTGGGAATTTCTACTGAATTTCTTTCAAATTGAATGTGGCTTTCTCAGCTGAGATTGTTTCAGCCAGAGGATGAATCAGCTGTAGGTTTTTATGGCTGATTATCTCTCTGTGATAGTGTTTCTTGGCAACGAAGTGATGCCTAGTCCTTCCTTTAAGGTGACTCCCAAATGGTCTTCTTTTTGGACTCCTTATTCTAGGATGGTAAGAAATTGTGTGAACTGCACATTAATAGAGCTGTTACATTGATGAAATTAAACTGTTTGTTGATTTTTGTTCTATCTATTCTATCTATAGTTCTGAAGGACAAACTATCAAGTCCATGAGGAGTGTGGGGAGCAGCCAAAGGAATATGTGATGTGTTATCATTTTTGCTAGTTTTCCTTTTTCCTAATACATCAGAACTTAACTGAGAATCTCTTTCTGATTCAGATGTGATGGTTTTGGGAATGTCCCATGCACCCACTGAATTTGTCAAGGAGTAATTATTGGATTGTGCAAATGGAAGTTGTCTGCTTTTGAACGGCAGTGCTGCACTGGTGCAGTTGTATGTATCCCACTTTATAGGAGTTACTGCTTTCTAGTCTTTACACTGTGATTCAGTGATTCACGTTATCACCTGCATTCTCAGCTGATGAAATGGCTTGGTACCTACTGGCAGTGTGTACGGCTGGTGTTTTTTCCTCTCTTCCTCTCTCTTTTTTCTCTTATTTGTCTTCTGGAACTTGCACCTTAAGATGGGCTTGTGTTCCTGCAGTTCTGGCAGCATTTCATAGCCTGCTTTAAAGGGGTGCATGAAATATGTGAACACTGAAAAGCTTGATTGTGAGGGTATGACCTACAAAGGGGTCTGCTTTAGTTGCAATAACTTGCCTCAAAGTAGATTTGGCTCACAGGTGAGGGTTCTCTTTTTGTGAGCTTTAGTAAACCAGTTACGTTTGAGCCTGGTCAGCAGCTGAGGTTAAACTCAGAGCTGGGCTGTGCTGCTCAGATTTGCTATGGCAGTAGAAGTTGATATCAGAACTACGTGGCTAGCTTCTAACAGCTTTGATGAAGAACTCTTTTATAGTTAGGGCAGGTAATGTTCCAAAAGAAAGAAAATCTTATGTGATTCTGTGAACGCTCATTCACAGAGAAGACAGATAAAGAGAGCTTGAGGACACACAGGTCTTTATATTTTTAAATATACAGTTTTTATGCAGGCTTTTTCGGAGTTGGAAACATAGCCAAACACCTGCTGCAATGTTTAATTAAAGTAGTTCAGCTGAATGCAAAGCTTTTCTTCTGACCTTTATTGAAAAGCAAAAGGATTGTTAGAGTTTGTGTTGTATTTTTTTCTAGAACATTACCTCCTCATCTTTACAAGAAAAATTGAAGGCAATGAGTTTCCAGTATGAAAATTATTAATTTCTTCATACAGAATAGCGTTCTTTCAGATCAGCTAGTTTTATTGTGTGCATTTCAATTAATTTGATTTCGCTAGAGTTGCATGGGAATACAGACTAATTAATTTGCAGCTTACTTTGAAATATATTGCAATACCATTATTTTTCTCTGGTGACTCATGGCTGTGACATTTTGTGCATTATTTAGCATAGCATGACTCACCTTTTGGTCCAGATTTAAAAATGTACTGTGTCCTGCTAAATTTACTCACAGGTTTTAAATACACAGGTCACTTTGTAAGTAATGCCTCTTATATGCTTCTGTGGAAGCCACAACAGAGCACGCTAACGCTATTTGGTAGAGCAAATTCTCAGCTACAAAAAAATGTTTTTCAGCACAGTCACCACCGTCAGCTGTGCATTTATTCCAGCAGTGAACAAGAGCCTGCATACTGTACTCATCGGAATCTGCACCAGCAGAGATGACCCAAAG
The DNA here is from genome assembly GCA_030625065.1 of Alectoris magna. Classification (NCBI taxonomy): domain Eukaryota; kingdom Metazoa; phylum Chordata; class Aves; order Galliformes; family Phasianidae; genus Alectoris; species Alectoris magna. The sequence continues at coordinate 108,508,261 of CM060561.1, read as the reverse complement.
TCACCCCTGTGAAAATGCAGCACCCCCCACACGTCACTGTGCACACATCCACTGGTCAGTCTCCATAAATGCTCAGTAAGCATCAATGAATGTCCGTAGGTGCCATTTGTTCCACATGGAGGAAATCAATTCTAACTGTTTGCTTCATCCACACTTTCATGTCAGATGCCATTTTGTCTGACTGCCCCTCTGCTGCCATTTGTTGCTCAGCAACAACATGTAAGGGAGTATTGGTGGGAGGGTTCAACATCTACTGCTGTACCACCAACATCCATCCACCTCTTGTGTCTTAGGCCAACATAATAAAATAGAAGCCTTTAAGTGCACCTCTCATAGAAGTAGAGGAAAGTATGACACAATAGGATGAATGCCTAGAAAAAGCTGTGTGTTGCATTAACATTACTAATATTTCGGAGAAAACACACATCTAGTGTGGTGAAACACTGTTTTGCTTAAAGTGTGTTTATTCAGACATATGGTCTGATTTTGGGCATTCCTGTGTGGAGTCCGGAGTTTGACTTGATGATCCTTGTGAGTCCCATCCAACTCAGGATATCCTATGATCAGTGGTTCTGTACTTCTTAACTCTGTGTTGTGAGGTGATCTTTTGATTTTTGGTGATGCAGGTGAGGAGTGGGGTTCATCACCTTTGATCAGTTTCATCAGTTTCTTCAGTAGATTCTTCTGATCATCCTGATCTCTGTCAGGTGTTTCCAGTAGCACCACAGGTTCATCCCAGTTAATCTGTAGAGGTGGTTCCTTCAGCGTCCTGTCCTGCCGCTTCTCCATTGTATCTAGTCTTTCTGTTACTTCTGAGATGGCTGAAATGGAAGTGAGACAGAGGCAACTGTTGTTCCAAGTTTTGAAGCACAATGATCAGTTCAAAAAGTAGGGGACTTCACTGTTGTGCCTCGTATCTTTCAAGCATTGCTGCTAGTGAGTGCACCAGCATAGTTTTTGGGTGCTGTTCCTGTGAGTTTCTGCCATAGATTTGATGTCCTCTAAACTGTCTCATGATCATGGGCTTGGCGTGGATTATTAGGAACAAACATGGAGTTGTACAACATTTCCACCAGGGCTGTTTCATTGAGTGGGGGAGGTGGTAGACTGGTGTGGCTGAACAAGGGCCTGCAGCTTCAAGTGAGGGAAATGTGCAGGAAGTGGAAGCAGGGCTGTGCAGGCTGAGGAGAATACAGGGATGCTGTCTGTGTGTGTAGAGAGAGGGTCAGGAAAGCCAAGGCCCAAATGGAGCTGAACTTGGCAAGGGATGTGAAAAAGGACAAGAAGGGGTTCTACAGGTACATAGGCAGGAGGAGGCGGGCCAAGGAGAGCATTCCCTCTCTGATGAAAGAGGATGGAGAACTGGCTTCCTCGGACATGGAAAAAGCTGAGGTGCTCAGTCAGTGTGTTGTTGCCCCAGCCTTCGGTAGTGGTCAAGCTCCCCATGTCTGCCAGGACCCTGACCCACTAGGTGAGGGCAAGAGGGGTTGATTTCATCCCACTGTAACGGTGCAACAAGCACAAGACCTCCTCATGAAACTGAATGTTTGAGAGTCCATGGGGCCAGTTGATATGTATCCCAGGCTTCTGAGAGAGATGGCTGATGCGGTTTCTGAGCCACTCTCCATCATATTTGACAAATAGTGGTTGTTGGGAAAAATCCTCAGTGACTGGAAAAAGGGAAACATCTCTCCCATTTTTAAGAAAGGAAGACCTGGGGAAGTACAGGCCAGCGATCCTCAGCTTTGTGCCTGGAAAGATGACGGAGCAGATCCCTGCTGGTCCCTGAGCTTAGCTATATGTATAGGGCTAAGTTGTGGTATGTTACGTTCGTGTGTGTGTGTGTGTGTGTGAAAGACCATGGGGATTTTGTGTGTGTGTGTGTGTGTGTGAAAGACCATGGGGATTTTTTTGAGTCGTCTTAAAAGCTGATGGGATTAAGCCTGACAGCACTTATGGCCTGGGTATGGAAGCCTAACCTGAATCCAGCTACATTTGTTCCTGTCCCTTGTATGTTAGGGCATGTACGCAATTCCTTGTGTACCAGCATGCTTCTATGTGACTAACGTATTCAATATTTAACATACAACTTTCTGTATTTTGTGAGTTTTTGAAAAGCGCTGTTGTACTTAGCCAAATTCAGCACTTATTTGTAGCAGTTGAAAATCATTTAGATGAGCTTACTGAAATGACTTTGGATTTACACTGCTCTGTCTGGAGGTTGAGTGTGCCTGTAACCTCCTGTTTTTCTACCTCTGTCTAAGGATTTCTGATTTCTGGCACATGTGCATCAACAGATGTGATCATGAGTAATAAAACCTTTACACCTGCAGTGACACACAGGAGAAACCTCTTGCCAAACAGGTGTTTGCCTAGTTGTGGTGATGCTACTTGAACTGTTCACTGCTCTAGTCTTTCAAGTCAAGGGTCAACCTACCGTGAGGGGTTATTTTGCTCCCCAAGCAGGTTAGTAGCAAAGGTGTAAAATCCAGTGTGATTGTTAAATGGAGTGATGCAATCAAATGTGCCTGTTGAATGTCAGCATGTCAAAATAGAAGTATAGCAGGCAGCCTCTCAAATGGATTCAGCATGAAACCATAAACAAAATCATCTCTATCATTACCAAATGACCAGGTGGCTGCCGTGTACTTGTGCAGTCTGTCTGCTTTTAAAGGCCTTCAGCAGCAATTGGGCAGAACGAGCAAGAAGGACTGGCAGAGGCACAGCATGCTAGAATCTAGTAGAGCTGAGCTGGAAACTTTGTAATGGGTTCCCTCTTCCCTTCTCCTGGCAAAGATTGCAGTTATTAGTGCTTCTCTAGACATGACTGATCTCTTCCACTGTGGCCATGCAGTGTGAGTGCAGGCCTGTGATGTCAGTGCATGTCCTGTCACAGCTTTGTAGCTTCCTGGACCTTTTTTCCTCTTCACTTAACCTGGACTCCTGGATGTTCATCATCTGTCATTTTTGCCCCTAATCTTATCCCAGGAACCTCTCCTTCACATTTTCTAGAAGCACCATCTCCCATATCAGAGAGGTTTCTCTGGCCACTTCTTGCTGATCGTATAATCACTAAGAATCATAGAATTATTAAGGTAGGAGCAGACCACTGAGAACATCTCATCCAACTATCTTATTTTTAATTATTTTGTTGAGAACAACAACAGTAATATAACCAAGTGCCTCACTGAACCCTATCTCCCAAACAAACTGCATGCCTTTGTTTCCAGCACCTACAGGAAGTACATTCAGTGTAACCTGTGCTTTGTATGAAACAAAGTCCGTGTGTGGAAGTCTTCCCTAAAACAGGAAAGAAATTGCAAGTAATAACAAACTTATACTAGAGCCTGTGTGCATTTAAAGAAACATTTAATCTGTAAAAACTGACAAGAGAATCCAGCCAAGCGGAATTCAGATTTCTATCTAAAGGAAATATATTTTCATAGATAAGTGTCTATTATTTACAGAAACTATTGCATTGGAACACACATACCTGAAGAAATAACTGTATAGCGCAAACATCACAATAAAGAAGCAACATGAAACCATTAACATTAATGTCTAAAAGCCTTAAACAGCATCTAATGGTTCCTGGTGTTGAAGGGAAGGTCCTTGTGTGGATGCCTGCAGTGAAGCAAGGAGCCTCATCAAGTCTGGAGTTCACTTGAAAGCTCTCCCAAGTCCGAGAACTGTTTACTTTCTGGGTTAAACACTTGAAGGTCTGTAGTACAAGAGAGCAATTGGCTGCAGGAAACCTACTAGTAAAACTCTGCCTCCATGATGGTGATGGTTTCCATAGAGGGGAAGTTGCTGTGAAAGACATGAAGTCCTGCATTCTTGTCAGGCAGGATGGAGCCGGCCTCAGGTGGTGTGGGCTGGTGGGGGCTGTCCACCTGCAGCATGGCAGACTAGAAGGTGGGCAGTGAGGGGAGCTGCTGCAGCTGCTTGTGCAGGTTCTGCTGGTAGGGTTTGGCAGGCGAGGAGCTGCAGTGCGAAGTGGGCTCTGTTAGCTTTATCATTTTTCTTGGTCAAGTGACCATATCTTCGGCATCTTCAATGGCAAAGGGGCGCCCATTGCCAGGAATGATCTTTTTCTCCTCCCCTGCACTTCCAGATGTTTTGTTTTACATTTACACTTCCCTGGTGGTTACTTGCCCTCAGCTTGTTTTTGCTGCAGAGGTTGGAGTTGAAACTTCTCCTCTTTGGCTGTGTTGAGGCCATCTGCCTTGAAGGCTTCTTGAGTTTTTTGCTGTTGGGCAGCCGAAGTCAGGGCTGGAGTGCAGCTCGTCTGAGCCTGTTTTTTCCCATTCCTGTTTGCACTGGTGGATGAAATGCTTTTTGTCTGCAGAGATGCTGGGAATGCAGGCAAGCCTCTGCACCTCTTGGCTGCTTGTATGAATTCATCCTGTAGTTTGTTTGTAAAGGTCTCACCTTGTCTACCTTTGTTTTGTAGTCACTCACTGCAGTGCTTGCGCTTCCTATCCAGAGGTGGACATGGATGTTTGCTGATAGATTCTGGTTGCCGATTTTCTGCATTTGTGTATGCAGAACATCTCTTCAAATCGCATTTCTCTGTTGAGTCTTTTCTCTCTGGAGTCTGGAATCATTCCCTGTTATCCAGGACTGTGGAAGGGTGATGGAGAGTGGCTTGGCAGCCACATTCGCCAACTCCCTCAGCACTCTGGGGTGCAGTCCACCTGGTTATGCAGGGCCTATTCTGCTCCCCATCCCTATCGACCAGCCCCTGGCCAAGTTGAGTGCGATCCGTGTGCGGCTCAGTTGTCACACGCTTGGATGGGTCACACACACAACCAGCAGAGTTCACAGTTTGTCTCACCGGTTCGGACGGCTTGGGTGTCAGCTGTTCGCCTATGGCTGAGCCTGTGCTGTTGGGTGCGTCCGTGGTGCCCACCTGGCTGGTGTTAACGGTGAGCCTCACCATCAGGACGCACAGCTCAGTCACGGCATGGTGCAGCGTGCCGACAGTTGGAGCGGTGCTGCCAGTGTCCTGAGCGGTGCCCTTCGTTGGGGAGGCTGGCACAGGCTGGGGCACCGCTCTGTCTGCGCTGTAAGCAGGCATGGCCAAATGCGGGGCCGAGTGGCAGCAGCAGCGACAGCGCTTGCTCCGCTCTCTTTGCTGGCAGAGCACTGCAGCAGCAAGAGCGCTGTGAAGGGTTGTGTTTGGGTTTGGTGGGCTGGTTGCCGTGGCCGGAACCCCGGCGTGACTTCACAGTGTTGTTGTCAGTGGCAACCCCGTGCATCGTCCCACCCATCTCTAACTGCCCTAACTGCCCTAACTGCTCCTGCCTTGTCTAGCCTGAGTAAGAGTTTCGTGTCGGGGCTTACGGTGTAAAAAGAAACTGTCACGATAGGTTGTCCCTCCTTGCCGAGTCAGTGATGAGCTCTGTCTCTGGTTTGGATTTGTTTGTCTTTTGTTTTTTGTAATTTACTCGTGGTTCAGCGCGATGTCTGGTAGCCCACCTCTGCCTGACAGGAGGCTTATGATTTCCTTGGTAAAGTGCCTTACCATTTAATTTAGTTATTCTGAGGTCACCCAAACCTTAATTACAGTGTAAAGTCCCAGTTTCCAGTCCATCCTTTTATTACAACTGTCTTTCGATTGTTCTATGCTTCTATGTCATATTTTCCTTGATTGGAAGAGAGTAAGTACTGCTGCGTTTCAGAACTCACAAGTGGTGGATAGGCCGCAAGTAGGCTGTGGAAGAGAAATACATCTGCCGCTGTGGTCTACCACAGCTGGTGTCCTGCATGTACATAAAGAGGGAAGGTTCCAAAGCTGCTTTCCTTTTTTTTATTTTTATTTTTTGGCACACACTTCACTGCTTCTGTAGTGCTTGCATCATTTGTACCTGTTCAGATAACGACAGAAGCATTTGATTTCTGCATTGCACTTGTAGGAATGACTGCAACAAATGCAAATTATGGAAATTTTTGCCCACTCCCATATCCACTTCTATTCTTTCGTTTTTTAAAACAGCAACGACAGAGTCTCGTCTGCAGACTTAATTCAAGGTCTCAGAAAATGTTGAGAATTACCACCATCTAATCCATCCCATTATAAATTCCCAATGATCTGCAAGCCCTTTGAGGTTTCTTAATCCTGACCTGAGATCACTCTGAGTGTATGCCCAGCAAAAGGACCATCAGTTTCCATTTCCTTTGGTGTAATACCAAGTTCAGTACGTGCTGTCACATGTGCTGTGAATGCCACTGAATAAACAGTGCCTCACTTCTGAGACACAGAAATCATGTGTTGTTTCTGGAGCGTCTTAATGCGTTCTTCTGTCATGATACAAAGCACGAATTTCTGGTTGTGCTCTTACCAAAGAAGTTTTTAGCACTGAAAGACAAAACCATTCCTCAATTGGTCAATACTTTTCTGATAAAGAACAATCTGATCTTGTACTTCAAAGATTGCAAGACTAATGATGTTGTGAGTGTAGCAGAAATGCTAAGTCATGGCCTGAACCAGCGATTGAGCACCTGGTGGGAAGGCAGGGCCTACCCAGAGGAGCTGTGGTGCACATAATATAGCTGAGTGACAGGAAGGGGTGGAGCCAGGATTCACCCCTTTGCAGGCCTCATCTCAAGGGTTGAGAGTGGAGGTGAGGGTTTTCCTTGTTGGAGATCTCTGCCTACCTGAAGCCTTCCAATTGTAAGCAGCTCTTTTCCTTCATTTCTGCATTTGCAGCTGCTGCATTTCGGTTTGTTTGCATTTACTGTTGCCAAAGTCTTTACTTCCCCATTATTATCATGGTACTTTTTCCTGTTATAGCATTAGAAATAAGTGCTTGTTTCCTTGGTTTTGGCCAGAGCAGGGGATATTGAGCCCTTTTCTGCAGTCTGCCAGGGATAGATGAGAGCTCATGAAAATGTTGCAGCTATTAAAGGAAACTTTGAAATGCTCTATTTCAGCATTTTTACCTTTGTAGTAGAGCTGTGAAGGTGTTCAGACTCTCCTTAAGCAATAGTCATTTACCTTTTACCTCTTATCGGGGTTTAGAAAGATAGCTACGCTTTTCTTCCATGGAAGACTGTTTGTCTTGTGTGACTGCCCCAGAGGCTGAGCTAGAGTGGCCTTGAGCAGGTAACCCACTCATCTGTTCTCCTCTCTCCTATTAGATTCTTCCTCTGTGTAAACTAGCAAGAAGTAGTTGGCTTGAGATGATAAAGTCTCCATAGAAGGTACACACTGTGTTGATGTTTTTCTGTGCTGCAATAAACAAAACCATCACCGTTTAAAAGAATGTAAATTCAAACATCAATACAACATTGCCTTTTTCTCGCATCAATTGAATAAAAATGTCAAATCAAGAAGTCTGTTGATTGTCTCAAATTCAAATATGTCAAAATGTACACACATGAACTGACAGAGCTGTCCAGAACTCACTTGGCAGGTACCTGTCCACTTTGGCTTTAACTAAGGCATATGAGGTTTGAGGCAGGTGCAAGCTCTTTTCAAGAACTGTGGTGCCTACTCTAGGTGAGAATTTCTCCTGAGCTCTGAACTGACTTACAGTAACTTCAAGCTACATGGCAGAAGTAATGCTTCTTGTCTCTGTATTAATCCCTGGTCATCCACTTGTGCAGTGAATGATGAATTTCAGAGTGCTGTCAAACAGAAATCCTTAGAGTGTATAATTACAATGACTGTAATTTACTTGCATTTTTATTGTGGAGAAAAATGTATGGCTTAGAGGTAGAAAGAATTATAAGTTTTGTAGATTAATGGCAAATACCAATTTTTTTTTCTTTCCTTGATGTGGACCATGAGGGCATTTTGACAATAAACTATACCTGTCAGAACAGTAGCCTATGTGTAATGCTAGCAATCAGCTAAGAGGCACTTCATAAGGCTTGGTATTAATCACCCTGTCAATTTGAATTCCATGGGCATCCTTCTTTCCACTTTTCACTTGGAATTTATTTCAGAGCACAGTCGAGGCTCTGCTATTCATTATGTTCAGCATTAGCTAATTTGGCTTTTGGCAACTCGTATCCCAGTTCCTATTAAACACTTTCCATAAATTGAGATAAGGGTTGTGCCAAAGCATTTGAGGATTATCAAATGGTTACATAGAGATTGGTGCATTGTCATGCTGCTTTAAAGACTGTTAGGTTACTGCAGTATTAACCATTAGCAAATACTTGAAAGCTCCAAGATAAATTTACACCTGAAGCATTTATTCCACATCTTTAGAACTGACAGCAGGAGGAAACAAATGTGAGAAAAATTATGACTTAGAATGTTTCTGAAAGGCTCATTTGCGTACTTCGCATTTTTATAGAGTTTTTAGGAAACCTACCTCTTAATTACTACCTTGGAGAAAATTGTGGAGGACTTTGCGCATCTAAATCTTCTCAAACAGACTAATGAAACCAGATGCCTCTTCAGTTCAGTAGTGACCGAATGTGATGGATAGCAGCTGTGGTTGAAACATGAGTAAGAAATAATCTATAAATAAATAGGAAATTTGTGGTTTTTGAATTAATAGAATTAATAGAAAATATAATGATGCTGTAAGAGGAAAATATTAATGCCTACACAACTGATTGGATTACTTGTGCTTTCAACTTCACTAGTGTGTGCATTGGCAGAATGTAGTTACTTAACAGATTGCCACTGATATTTACGTTGAAAGTTGTGTCCAACTTAAATTCTTCTTAAGGCTTTCAAAGAACAGCACCATGTTTCATAAAGCATACTGGGTTGCTTTGTTTATTTTCCAGCTGGGCTCTTAGAGTATCGTAGAAAATGGTACATAAATCCATGAGGACAGAAGAGATCATTCCGTGCTCATCAGCTCTTTCACAAAGAGATGATGTGGACGATGTCTGAAATGTCACCTTCTTTTTCTACTTTTTTTTTTTTTTTTTTTTTTTCCTTTTTCCTGCTTTGCTTCACTCCTTGCTTTGGCTGTAACTTGCTGAAAACATGAAGGCATAAGGCCGAGACTGGTCTGGAAGGGGCTGTGTGTCAGTCCTGCTGGTGCAACAGGAATGAAACAAACGCTGATTCTCAGGGTGTAGCTTTGTACTTCTTAAATGATTGAAGCCTGCCTCAAAGCAGTATGTCATGCCTGGTATCTTTTTCAGTGTAGAGTTGTACTTGTAAGGTTTTCTGCGCTAATTAGAACAGGTTGAAAAATGTAAATGTATAGACACTGTGTGAGGTAGCATTCATCTCTTAGGGCAGTTGAGTTTGGTGCACATTACATGATAGCAGCCCTAGACAAATGCAATATGCATTATGATTCAGCTGTTGAATATTAAGACCCAGATTCAACAAATTGCTCTGTTTTTCAGTCTTGTACTTCTAAGCCTGTGATTAAATGTTTTTCCATACATAAATGTATTTATGGATACGCTTAAAATACAAGCTTAAATACTTCATTAATCAAGGCTTGCTTTTACAAATATGCTGGTGTAGATGATAGTAGATGTTTGGTCTGGTCCTACTTGTCTAATGTATGCTATAAATGCAGCTATCAGTTTTCCTCAGGCAGCCTCAGTGGTTCTATTTGCGTATGTATGTTCACCAAGTCACACGAAGTGGCACTGTTAGAAGCTATAAAGAGTTTATCCTTGCTGAAGCTTCCTGCTGCCCTGTATGACGAGCTTCTATCCAGCTGCATCCTTCTTCACTTCAGGCTGAAACTCTCCCTGCAGGACTTAAAGAAACTCATCAGGTGCAAGTGCACAAGCATTGCCTGTCCTAAGCATGTTCCAGGTGAGAGTTGAGATGAATGTTGGAGTGTCAGACCTAGAGTGGCAAGAGGCATGAAGTCTGAGACAGAACGACTGCAGTTTGTTCTCAGGGTCTCTCCCCTGAGCTTTGGCATCGAGAAGGAGAAAGCTTATTCTGGTGACAGTGTAGGAGGGGTGGGTTATACTTGTTTAGGGATAAAAGGAAGATGTGCGCAAATCAGGACGGTTGTTTGGGTTGTGAACATGTGCGTGTGTATGGCTGTGGAGGGGAAGACAGCCTCAAACTGAATGGGAGATGTGGAGATGCATTGAAATAGGACCAGCATGAAATAACAACTTCCTCTTTTCTCTTCGTCACCTCCCTGGGTTTTGGGCACTTCTGTGGATAAAACAAAACCTGGAAGGTGATAGCAGAGGGGCTTCTGTTTTTTATAAGTCAGATTGTATTTATGTATCGTGAAAATTCCATAACGTGTGCTACGTGAGGTTTTAAATGCAACAGGAGAAAGGCCTTTTCTCAAGTCCTTCTGCTGTGAGGATTCTGCCCTGTTAGGGAGCTTCTACTTGAAGCCAGTTCAGGCTAAGAGTGGGAAGGACAGTTCACTCAAGATTTCTCTATGTATATTGCAGAAATATGTTCTCATAAATTTAACTTATTGATTTTTGAAGATAGTTTAACTTAATAGAACTCCTGTACTTTATGGAAAGTTTTCTTTGCCTGTGTTGGTCCATTGACAGGGTTATTTTTCCTTTCCCTGTTTTTCCTACTCTCAGAAGGATACAAGACCCTTACTGCTAAACGCTTGCCACAAAACGAGATAACTTTATCCTTTGATTTGTTCTTTATCTTTGATCCTGGCTAAGTTTAATGTCAGAATGCTGTGATCTAGAGTGCTAGTGAAGACTCTAGTGATTTCTCTGCACTCAGCTCTGACAGTAACATGATCCTGCAGTGATACTTTCTTCTACTTTTGCTTTTAACAGTGGGGAGTTGAGGCTGGAAGGTGGTGTGTTGGTTCTCACATAGAATGCCTTATCTACATACAGTGAGTAGTCAGTGACCATCTTGTTTCTTAGTGCATAGTGGCTGTAGGTTGGACTGTGTCCAGATTTCTGATTTTAATGGATTTTTTGAGAGTAAATATTAAATTCTTTAAAAAAAAAAAAAAAAAAAAAAGGATTTTATTACAGAATTTTATTAAAGTATTTCCCAGCTGATATTGACTAACCAGACACACAGCTACTGCTTTTGTTCTTCTTTTTCCCTTTTTTTTTCCCCCCCCTTCTCCCTCCGGTTGAGTAGATTTTGACAGGAGTCACTGCAGTCAGACTGCTATAGAAATCAAATCATCTCTTCAAAATTCCATGAATTTAACCCTAATTTGCATTTTCTGTTTTACAAGAGAGAAGGTTGGGGACACATTGCTGCAAAACACAGCTGCTGCTTCTCCTCTTGTCAGTAGCTGTGCAGAACAGAATAGTTCCTCCAGCTCTGGAAGCACCTGGCACAAGACCACAGAGAGTCTGATGGTACCGAGTTTTCCAAGAGGGAGAGACTCGTTGCTGTTTCTCTCTGTGCCCATTTGGCAGATTGCAAAATGGAGGGGGTGGGGCGGACTTTGCTGCTGGCATCAGGGAACTTACAGCTTGTGTTAATGTTATCCTGGGTTTTGCTCATAGTGAAATAGTCCTCTTGAAATTGTTATGAAGGGCATGTTCTTGGAAGCAGCATTGGTTTCTGATGGCTGCAGTGAGAAATAGTAGTTGGCTTTGTGACCTGGTTTAAAAAGATGCCAAAAATCAGCCCTGTGAAGAGATTTTAGTATTGGATGAATACATTTACATTAATTGTGTAACAACTTTGGATAAAATAGTGTTTTTTTCCTATAATACATCCATACTAGTGTTAATGTAACATTTAGCTACGAAGGATAATTTCGCTGTCTGTTCCGGTGATTTATTCTGTTCACATAAGACATTTTTTCTTTAAAAGCAGATGGCTCCTTTTCCTGATCTGATTTACGGGAGTTATAGTACAACAGCATTAAGAAATCAGTACAAAATAGGAATGATAAAATGAATGCAACTACTTATCTCCCTGCATTTTCTTCAGTTTCTCTTGAATAACTACTTGCATTTCCTCAGCCAGATGGCAATTCCAAAATGCAATATAAACTGCTAATAAAATTAGATACATTTTTCTTTTCAAGGGATTGTATGAGTCCAACGACTGACATTCATCATTTCTGCCGGTCGCCTTCCCAGTTGTATTAATATTACTCCTACTTTGTAAGTAAGAACAGCAGGAGACATCTTGGGAATCTATATAGTTCTTGAAGATGTTATCAAACAACAGCTGTTGCTGTCTACTAAGTCCTGCACGTTTGCTGAGGTCACAGCCTTACACACTAAGGCATCCCACTTGGTTCTGAGCAATTTATAACTAATAGAGGTTTGTCCATGTAATCCAGTCATCTGGAGGACATAGGGCAAGCAAAAATAAGGACTTTTCCCCATTTGTATTTCTACTCTGTGACTTTAAGGCTTTCTGAATTGAAAGCGCTGCTTTTATGTTTAGGGCTGCGTCCATCTGTTTAAAGGCTATCAGTTGTGCTAGAATGAAAATTGGCTTTTCTGGAAGAGTGTGTCAAAGGCAATCTTCACTATCTTCAGATAACAGGTATATTGTAAAAACAAAGCAAACAAGCACACCAAAAAAGCTTTGGAGTACTGCTTTATTGGGCCTTGTTCAGTTGATAACACAGTAATGCTCTTCATATGCAGATGAAAACACATTTGCTCTTTTATTTAAAAAACAAAAAAAAAAAAGGGGGGAGTTTTTGAGGATTAGCTGCAGCATTTTTGCTGTAATACCATTAAGCTGAGTGGGGAAAGAAAACTTCCATGTGAGTAGAAAAGTGTTTTACTGTTGACGTGGAATAATATGGAATTACACGTTGCGTTACACAGCAGACACTTTAAATGCTTCATTAACCTCTTAATCTGTGTTCAGGTTCTCACTGATGATGTATTACTGTCCTGTGTATGTAAATGTATTATATATACATGTACATAAATCACTACGTACTCTGTGCTGTAATTCAGTTTCTGTGCACCAAAAAAATGTTTAAAGAGCTACTAGTTTTATTGGAATAACAAATAGAAAATTAAATTAGAAACTTAGAGAACACAGGGAAAATAGCATTTCTTTAAAAACTAAACGATATATGTTCATATTCAAATTGTGAATGAATGTAAATAGAAAAAACATGGAGTAGCTGAGGCTAAATATGGCTATAGTATGATAATTATATATATAATGGTAATAAAGTATATTATCTATGTACTTGTCACAGTAAATGTTTGTACATCTATTACTAACACTTCAAAAAATATGCTCTTCAAGCATCAAACTCTATGGAATGTTTTCTTTTTTTCTTTTCAGCACTTGCTGCTAGCAGTAAAGTTTGTCATGGCGTTTGTAATTCCTGATAAACCAAGAGAGATACAGATAAAGCTGGCCAAGCTGGAATTTGAATCTCTAGAGGCTCTCAAACAACAGGTAAGAGCAACTGACCTAAATAGCAGGGAAAAGCTTTGGTGGCCTGAAGGAAAGATAAATGAGGGAGATTCTGCTTTAGTTTTAGGTGTATAAATACATAAATTCTGGAATGCTGAGACTCCTTTAACACTGTATTAAGCGTATAGTTTGTGTGCTCCAGGTGCTGCTGTGCAACCTCCGTTCTGTGGTATTTATGTAGAACTGGGATGTCTAATGTAACAGCTTGTGACCAAATGATCTCTTAGTTCTGGGCTAACCAAGTCTGAAAACAATGCACTGCCTTTTCTCATGTGGTGGTAGAACATTGCTATTGAGGTCAGCGGTGTCTTCCATAATCAGCCATAACAAATAAAATCCAGATTACAGTTGAGTGTAATGCTTGATAGTTTTCTTTTGCCTTTTTCTAGTACTTCAATGTGAAGTTTCTGGGAGCTAGTCATGGATCTTCTTGCTTTTTAGATGATATTAAAAGGAGCAGGGCTACAATTCAGTTTCAGTTATTACTTCTCTGATTTCATTTTTTAAGCAGGCAAAACTAGGTCATCCACGGGAACCTTAAGCTCAAGTGAAGACAGTCACCTTTGATTATGACATTCCAACTGGAATATATACTGAGTCTCTTTCAACATGAGTATATATGTCAGCAGTCAGGACTTAATGTGAATTTCAGTAAGAACCAGAAGCCTGGCAGTTCTCATCTATTACTTTTAGACTTCTTGCAGAATTCAGGAAGAATATTGGCTGGGTTTTAGGGGCCTTGGTAGGTACTTTAAGCAGAGAAAAAAATCAACAAACAGAAATAACTGTTTAAAACAACAGATATAAAAGTCTGGGGTAAATATGCTGTGGTATCATGTTGCAGAGAAACTGGTTTATATACTGTGATGGAAGCGTGCAACACTCTTAATGCTATCCAGGCACACATATCATTGTGTTTTACCATGTGAGCTTTACATTAGTAGTGATTTCTGTTTTTTTCAAAGCTTTTAGACTACTGCTGTCTTGGGATATAGCTATTAGAAGGATGCTAATGCTATCAGACTGTAAATCTCTAAGATGCCAAAATTGATTATTAAGCTCCATATATAGTGTTTGGAGGGAGAACCTAATACAGCTGCTTTGAGCTCTTGTATTGATTGCGTTTGGGATCCTTAACTTTAGTCAGGCTGAGCACTTTCAGATTTTCATTAATGCTAAGGTAATTGCTTTCTACCTGGTGCAGTTGAACTGTAACTGTTCTCTGTTCAAATCCTTATGAAGACCGAGTAAGTGTCTCTTTGAAAGGAATTTCAGGGAGTACAGTGTTCCAGCTCATTGATAGAGACTAATGATAATCATTAAAGGTTGTTAACTCCTCTATGATGAAAAATGCGGTAATTCAGAGGCAACATCAACAACAAAACACCAACATATATTGGAATAAGACCACTGCTATTTTGAAGTTCTTCTCAAACTGTAGATAAGAAAGGTTTTTAGGTAGTTCTGAAATGCTTCTCTTAAACATTTCTTCATGCAGTTTGTGTTGAGACTGTTGAATAGTTTTAACAATTTGATTTATTTTGAAAGTACTTTTTGATATGCTCAGTGTGTGTGGTTAGCATCAGACAAAATCCTTGAAACTGGGGAATGTGCTCTGTCTGTGAGCTTTGTTTCAGATTTCCCACTTGTCCTTCAGGCTGATTATGCTCTTACTTTTTTGGGGGGGAGAGGGAAGGGTAAGGCAGAGAGTAAACTAAGTCAGCACTTCAACAGTGGATTCAGGAGAATATGGTGTGGAAGAGGAGCAGGAGCAATCTTGATCCCCATCCCTACAATTGTCTGCTTTTTCTGTCACCTGGAAGGAATTTGATGCTGAGCAATGAGAAATGGTCACTGTTGGCTACTGAGGTGAAAATCACGATCCTTCATAAGGAAGTAGATAACTCTAAAGCAAGGTTAGGTGCGTAAGACCTTCTCCCTGTACTTTACAACAGGACTCAGTTCTGTTGCATCTATTTCTTGCAAGAGCAGAAGCATGCTATGTTATTTGGTCTAATTCCTATTTTAAGGAAGAGACCAAGTACTGGTGCACTGCAAGCAGCAAGAAAAAACTGGGTTCATTCTTGGATGGTTCAGGAGTGACAATGTTTGTAGGATGAGTCTCAGTGCTGTAAAACTACCATGAGAACATTACAGCTAGCATTTTTAGAGCAGTGTTCTAGTAGCATTGAAAGCTACATGGATAAGTGTTTTGGCTTCTGGACAGGTCGAAGTTTAATGAATGGACAAAAGAGTTCAGTGTACTCAGGCAAATCAAATGAGAAATAAATTGAGGCAGAATAATTGTTTGTGTCGCTTTCATGCTCGGTTACTTTCTGAGCATGAAGTACAGAAAGCACTCCAAAATATCTTTTTATATTGCTATTTTTTTTGAGGAAAAAGTAATGTTTTAAGTAGCAAAGAATGGTGTATCTTTTCACAAAGTGCAGCTACTACTCAGTGTTAGCTCTGAAAGCTTTTTCATGTAGTATCTTCCATGGTGGTCATACCACCTGCTTACAACTGCTTGATGTTGTAGAGTGTTCTGAATCTCCACAAGCAGTTACTTCAGTGCTTTAGAATGTGTTTGTAATGCTCCTTAATGATTTCCAACATAATAACATTTCTAAAGCAAGGGTAGGTGTGACATTCACTAATATTTCTCCAGCAGTATCATCCCTTTCCTGAAAGTGAGCCTGGTGGTCTCAGTCCCCTTTCCAGGAAATACAGAATTCGGAAAAAGCAGTGACTGATCACAGCATCGTCTCTGTTGATCAGAGACTTCTTTAAAATGTGACAGTGCATGAACTAGCATTTCTGTTTGAAAGGGATTATGAAAGAATGGCCGGGGGGTAGCCTGCTGTCTGTTTGCCTAGGTGCAGTCGTATGGAGTCCTTCAGCTTTTTCACCCTGGTTTTACAGGTATTCTGGCATGTAAGAGTTACTATTCTCTCCAATAAAAATCACAATTTCAGTGCTTTACCTTTGCAATTCACTGCACTGTGACAGCTCTAATAGCTGCAGAGCGTTCTTCTTGTTGACAGCAGTGGCTAGACCTTGCTGTTTCCCCTGGGAAAGGTTCACACTAGCGCTAATCACATCTTTTCTCGAGGGAATACACCAGGTTTGAAAGTGCTGGCCTCTCTGGACACTGGCCTGTGCTTAAGCTTCTGTGAGAAAACTTTCCGTAGCTCGGAACTAGCCACAGAAATACTGCTAACTTAGGTGTTCCCTAGCACAGAAGACACTTAGGCTTGTCTGTTTTACCTTTTCAAAAAGCTGTTTTGGCAGAGGTTTTCCACTTTAGTAATTGTCATGTAAGTACGTCATGTGTCTCAGAATGGGGCTGTGGCTCTGATGGGCCAACAGAGCCGCTTGCACTGGCAGTGAGCCACAGAAATGTCCTTTTTTCTCTGGGAGGAGGAGGACGGGAACCATTTTTAACACTTCTCGCTGGGAGAGCGTGAGTTATGAGTGCTAACCATCCTGCTATTTTGTCCTACAAAATGGGAACTGAAGGCAGTTTTTTGTAAGGCAGCAAGAAACTCAATGGATTACTGCCTCATTCAGTGTTACAGTTACTGGAATTAGAGGGCTCAGAAAAGGATGATCTGTAGCTTCAGGACTGCCCTCGAAATGCTGCTGATCCAAAAAGCAGAAGCTGGTTCTGTGCTTTTTGGCAGTGCTGTGAAAACACAAGCAGTCAGTCAGGAGGAGAGGCGACTGAAAAGAGTTCATTCAGCTAGTCAAGAGTTTGTAAGGCACCCTGTCAGAAAGCCTGTTGGAAAGCCTGGTGAAGCTTCAGCTAAAATGGTGGATTTGATGAATTTAAGTTAAAACAGAATGGAATGAAATAAAACACCTGCTTTATGTTTTTTGACCAAAAAATAACAAAGCCACCCTTAAAAATTGTATTTTTTGAAGAAATCGAGTCTCACTTTTTCCAGCAAAAAAATGTCTGCATTCTTTTAAAGGCTTCACTGGTTTTTGCAACCAAATGCAACTTACAGTGGATGTGAAAATAGAACTACTACTAATAACTGTTCTTTGCTGATTTGGGTTTGTTTTTTTTGTTTGTTTTTTTTTTTAGAGCCCGAACTTGTTAATTTAAGTTTGCAAATGTAATTTTTCCCTGCTGAGTAGTCAGAATGCCTCCAAACATTTCTTAATGTACCATTTGCATGTGTTTGGTAGCTGCAGGGATATCATGCAAATGTAATGCAAGACTAATTATATTTTCATACACAGCTTCTTAAACATTGGAAGTCTTACACCCTATAGGAGTACAAGCTGTGTTCACGCAATTTTGCCAATGGATATATGTATTTTGAATATCAATACCTTAATGCTGGTCCTTTCTTTGGAAAAATGCTTTTAATATCAAAGTGTCAACAAAATCAAAATAAATGGTTATCCTTAAAAGAGAATAATATAAAATCAAAAGCCCATAATTAATGTGGGATGGGAAGTTTTTGTGTTCCAGTTATGGCTTTTCAGTTGAAAGTGAGATTGCATGAAATCTTCCTAGTTTTGAGCTTCCCCAGCTTCATAGAAGGTATAATTTTCTCTTCCAGCAATCCCTTCATTCTCTGTGACTGTTGCTAGGGGTGAAACTGTCCATTTGGTTTTGTAACAATTAAGTCACTCTGGAAAGATGGCTCACTTTAGCTTTTTCAAGTCTGAGCTAGAGCCTGGTGCTGGAATGAATATCAATCACTTCAGTTATCTCTTTTTGCCTGGCAGCCCAGATCATCGACAAGGTGTGATCTCAGCAAGGAAACCTGGAGTAAGGGGATAGGATAAATCTAGGTTAAAATTGTTCCTGCTGAAAGTCTGATGTAACTGCAGTATTCTTATAGTTTCAGAACCCAGAGGGGTTCCCAATTATGTATGAACTGGTTTGAATACAAGGGAAGAGGTTTTTCCATTTTCCATATAAATGAGAGTGCACAGTGAGATTTGATTTCAAGAACTCTGTTAACCAGCTTTCTAAAGGACACTCACGTGCCTGCACTTACAGGCTTTTCCATAATGGTTCCACCATATATTGAGAAGGTAAAGGAATACCGCAAGAGACAAAATTTCAGATTTTCTTTTTGAGACTAGCTGGAAAGTTTTAATTTAAATGTATATTTAATTTAAATGTATATTTAAGGAATATACATAATTCCTTAAAGAGGGGGCAGGGAAAGGAGTAAATGTCGACGTGTTGCTAGTGATGGCACTTGCTCTATGACAGTGTTTGCCCATGCTATACAGACTGATCATGGCAGCTCTAAGATGAAGTTTCGTGTATGATGGATATTGCCTATGCAGCCATCGGGATTTTATTCATTTTGACCGCAGGGTACCTCTGTGCTTGCTGGTGGGGCCTTGAATATTTATAGTTTTTTTGCCTGAAAAATAGCACTCTGATCTGTATCTGCTACATCAATGTGGTGGCTAATAGGCATGCCAAGTAGGTGAGACTTTGCTATGTAAGCATTGACTTTTTTTTTCCCCCAAAGTGGAATGTAATTTCTCCTCAGAATAGCATAAGAAGAATAGCATTATATTTTATGTGTAAATTTTGTTTTGATTGCATAATCCCTATGAATAATAAGTCATATATATGACTTAAGTAGCACGTTTTTTGTATGTTTGAGCAGTCCTTATGCAGATATTTTTCAGACTTTCAATGCGGGGTACTTTGTAAAGGTGTTTAAATGGACCGTTGCTTCTCTCACCTTCTGGAATCTAATTCTGCACTTTCCCCCAGCACCTGAGAGTTTATATAGTTGAAAATACATTAAGAGAGGTGATTTTCAGATGAGAAGATAAAGGTGAACAGTTACATTCGTTTTGTATTTCCCCATTTTGTAGTTTTTGTTGGCATAAGCATGTAGGTTAAGGAGTGCTGTGTTTGAACAGGTAGGCTGTAACTTTCTTTTTTAAATCATCTCATATATGTGCAAGTGAACCAGGCATAAACAACATCAAGTATGTTAAACCTTGTTTCTCATCTAGTTGAGGATAGGTGGAATTGTTGCTTGCTCTTCTCCAATGGTAGACACACAAAAAAAGTTGTATTGCAAGAGCTTTCAGGCTTTGAGAGCCTCTGGCTCTTGAGGTGTCCTACTGGGACCCTTGCCTCCTAAGCCATGCAAAGGATTGACCCTTAGTCAAATTACTGTCCTGTAGGAGCTACTCAGGTTGCACAGCTGAGTAACATACTGCGTTAGGGTTTTTCGCTTGGCTTGGGGTTCAACTTCCTTGAGAAGAGCATAGTGTGGTCCAGTGGCTGTTATTAGAGATTGCATGCATTCAATCATAAAGCAGGTACATCTTTGTATCTGTGAAAACAGATGAATGCTAGACCAGGTTAGAAGTGGAGTGTGTGAGGAATTGCTGTATTAAGGACAAAGCAAACGTTTATTAGAGATGGCATGCTGTATCTACCTGCAGCTACAGATGCCTAGGAAAGAACAGGAAAACATGGAAAGCATGTGTTGTGCATCTTCCTAAAAGTCTCCAACCTTTCAGTGATCTTTAATTCTAGTTTTGTACACCTAATCAGTTCCTTTGTATATAGGAATCTTCAATGGTTTTCTATTCCATGATGTTGTTCTTTCTCCTTTTGAACCATTTTTAGCTTTAGGATCCACAATGTCCTTTGGCAAGAAGTGCTACAACTCATTATTCTTGGTGTGAAGGACATGGGTTGATTATTTGCAGTTGACTTAACATATTCTAATCAGATGTGGTGGAAAAATTCATTAGCTTTTACATATGAGAGGAGATGTTTGGCTGAATTATCATTGAGGTCTTTTTTGGTTTCTGAAATCTGTGAATTTGAGTTTCCATGATTTTTTTTTTTTTTAAATGGGTTTTGTGAAAAATATTACTGCTTGATTTAGTTTTAACTTTTTAACGATGCTTGCGAATTTGCTTTAAGACAATTAATCAAAACATGTGCTTCAGGGTTTTAGCTAACTCAGCTCCCCTTTTCCTGTGCGTATAAATGGCCAAATAATGTGAAGTGATTCAAAGAATCCTCTTGTTTGGAGACCGTATTGCCATTCCACTGGCACAGCAGGAGCCAGGCAGATGTCCACGTTTGAGAAGATCTATCAGAAATCCTGAGAAGTCTG
Organism: Alectoris magna; assembly: GCA_030625065.1. Taxonomy (NCBI): domain Eukaryota; kingdom Metazoa; phylum Chordata; class Aves; order Galliformes; family Phasianidae; genus Alectoris; species Alectoris magna. The sequence goes on along the minus strand of CM060561.1, from coordinate 108,487,822 downwards.
AATTTTGAGTTTGTTATTTACTGTGATGTGAGATACGCAGAAGTTGGTGGTGGTTATCTCACGGCCTGTATGCAGATCATGGCACAGCATAACAAATGACCTTTAGCTTCTTTGTAGAACAACAACAAACAAAACAAACAAACAAAAAAACAACCACCAAAAGAAGACATTAAACCTAAAATCACAATTATCACATGGGTCTGGAACACTTAAAAGTCCGCGTTCCAATCTCCAGTAGCTTTATAGTTGAAGGAAGTATTGTATCAATGCTTTCTGCATAATGCTTGTTACATCTTTCCATTTTGACTACTGAATTCCTCCTTCTTAGCAGCCTCTTTATAGTCACAGTAGGCAATCTTTGAAACAATGCAACTGATTACAAGGAGCCACTTTTTTTCTGGAATTGATGCATTTAGAAGTTACCCTCCGTCTGTTCCTGTAGTGCATGCATAATGTTTACCAGCAAACAGTAATCATGGTGGGTAGCTTTCAGGGCAGAACTATTGCACTAAGATGCAACGTTTCAGAGTCTGTTTTAATGCCCAAAGCCTCTTAACTTTTTTAGGTTGAATTATCTTGCATCCTCTGTCCAGTGTTTTTCGGCATGCTCCAGTTTTTGCGTTCTGCCAGTGTAAATACAATAATGGTGGTGCAAAAGGAGGATGTTCTGTTGTAGGAATGTGCTAGGAGTTCAACACTTCTGTTAATCGGAATGTGTGATTTCAAATAATTTACGTTTGCAGTTTTCTGAAAAGCTACTTTTACATGTTCTGTTTTCTGAAAGCTGTAAAGAATTCTAAGCAAACACAGCTGAAAAAATTAACCTTTGTGTGCTGTAAAAATGGTCTAGAAAAGCCAAATAGAACATGTTCCTAAGAGCAGAGTATCTTGTTTTTGTGCATGGATATCAGTTAGGAAGAATAATTCGTGACTTTGTTGAATGTATTTGCAGGGGTATATATGAAAATGTCTAAAAACTGGAGAGCTCCTCTCTTCCTGCTGCTAGCTGGTGCGATGCCATTAACGTAGGCAGTCTGGGGAGGCCAGGGGTTGGCAGTAGGTTGTTTTTGAAGATGCCTCCTTGAAAGGCAGGTAGTGCCAGGGCTGGAAAGCAGGAGCTGCCGGGTGGTCAGACAGCCGGAGATGCTGGGCTGTCAGCGTGGAGAGGTTACATAAGGTACATAAGCCCGTTACATAAGGGCTGCCTGGCGCTCGGGTCACTGCTGCTCCTATGGGATGAGCTGCCGCTAGCCTGAAGCCAGCACGCTGTGCACATGTGCATCTGAATCATTTCCACAGCAGGACCAGCAGCTTTACGTGAGAGGAACATATATGTTCCAAGAAATGAGTGGCCTGTAAGAACAACAAAATCAGTCGAGATAACATTCAGTTAATTTCTTGAATATTGGTTTAAAAGAGAAGTTCATCCCCTCATCTTGCAGGGGAATCTTCTCATTACTGTTTGAAATGGTGGGGAGTTTTTAAGCCCAGCCAAAAGGGACTGTTGTTCTTGGAGAGATGTATTAAACATATCTTTGCTTTTAATTTGCCAAAAAGAATTGTACCTCAGCTTTTGTTAGCTTTTTTTATACTGCTAGCAAAATGTGAAGATTTAACTAGAGTTCACTTGCAGGGAGGAGAATGGATATTTCTCTAGGGGGAGAAAAGTAAAGGTGAGGAAAATCTGCTGAGGCCTTTTTTGATTATATATTATATATATTATATAAATAATGATGAATCCGTCATTATTTAAGAGCAAGAGCAAAAGGTGTTTGATGATAATGAACATGACTCTTAGTCTTTGGTCGGATAGAAGCAGCGCCTTGACAGTGTGCCAGATCTAATTTCTGTTACAGGTTAAATGGCTGAGGTCATTGTATTCAGTAGTGGTAACAGGTGATAGCTCTACAAGATATTCTCCTTTCCTGAAACTGCTGGAGTGATATGAACTGAATATGCAAAAACATTCTCTTCTTCATCTCTGGCCTTCTCTCAAAATCTCTTTGAAAAGTCAGGGAGGTGGGATACTCATGGCATGGCATCTTTACAATGAGCATTTATACCTGAGCCTTGTGGAGCACCAGTGCATACAGAAGTGGCATCTTCTAGTATCCTCAGGTTCCAGAGGCCAAGCACTACTAAAGAACTGTGGTGGTCATTTGCCAAACAGGTCAGGAGCAGAATCCCTTCCTCTCTGTCCAGAAGTGCTTTGCTTTGGACTCAAGGGTGTTCAAAATCATGCTAAGCTGAAGCCTTTGTACCTGTCAAGCATCAAACTAGATGAAATGTTTTTTTTTTTATTACAGAGATCTTCTGGATGTTGTATCCTGCAGTCATAAAGTCCTGAAATTCCTGAGCAAACAGGATGTGTCTGGGGCTCAATGTCCATGGTGCAGACTGTGCTGGTGCTCTGCTATAGGTCCAGACTGCAGTCACGTTGCTCTGCTGGACACTGCTTTGCACGATTGCATTCATGCCAGTATTGTTGTGTCCAGCATGTGACAGTTAGGTTAATGCAGCCCACTGTCAGAGCCGGAGTAAGTTCAGCTATAGTTCAGAACTTCTTGTCAACGAAAAAAAGACGAAAATTTTTGCAGACTACCTTGCTAAGTAAAATGAAAGCAGCTCTGTCTGTTGGCAGTCTAATGTTAAAACCAACCTCCTTTGGAAAACATCTTCTGTTTGGGAAGTCTGTTGGCTGCTGCTAGAGCAATCACAGCTCCCCGTTAACTCCGTGGAGAAACATTTTGCAGGAGTTCCTGCAGTACACTTTCCTCCTTTAGTGCCATGGAACTTGGACATTGCTTAGTTTGTAGGCGACCCCTTTTGCTTTGTTAGCATGATATAAACTGAGTTTTTTTTTTTTCAAGGAAAAAACTTAAATCTGTTCTGACTTCTTGTGTCTAGGGTGATTGCCCTGTGAAACCAGCCTGCAGCCTCCATGCTGTTGAAATAGAACATTTCTCACACACCTCCAGTCCACATCATAGCTGATGGCTAATCACTGGGAGTGAGAGCCCTGTTCCCAATCGTTTGGGGGGGAGAAGTAATGTACCTGCTGTACTAGAGATGGGTTGTTCTTCAGATGTGTTGTCTGCACATATCCTATGGTTCACCCTAATTCTTTGCCTCTTCAGTTGTGCAACTTTCTGATCCCTAATTGCTGTAGGAATGGGCAACTGGTTGTTCCTTCCAGAGCTGGGACTTAAGAGCAGCCATACCAATGTCAAGTGTATCAACAGCAAAATCTGTTCAATATTACTTAAAAAGTTAAATTATGTTTCTCTGGTATTTAGTTTGTAGATCAACAAGGGGCAATCACATTCGCTCCGTGTTCTGGTTCTGTCATTGATCTGCTGACAGAGTATCATATTTTGTACCATTTTTTTGTCTTATTCTGACTGTTGTACTTTATTCTGAAAGGGTGCTCGTGTTGACTCATTTTGGTGTGTAGACTTTTAGTGTTCTCAGTTTTGCATTTCTTTGTTGTACTTAATGTTTATAGCTTTCATGGGAAAGGCACCGTCAGGCTCTAAGGCAGCGAGTTTCACAAACCTGATGTAATAAACACACTCTTTGCTTTGTTGCAGTTCACCCTGAACTCTAATCAGCTGCTAGGCATTTCTAGTCCCTGTAGAGTGAGTATTTTGAAAAATTCCATTTATTTGCACTGTGAGTGTTCAATAGCTCTATGCACAGTGACAATGGAATTAATCCAGGAAAAGGAATGGTGAAAAAAGTCATTTAAGTACCCGTGCTAGCCTTGCTCCGCTAGGCAGTTTGTTTATATTGATTTTATTAGGATACAAACAAAGAGCTAAGGAAGAAAAGAATCCATTCTGAATTGTGCTGTTCACTCATCATAATACTCAGTATTTCAATAACATCTCCCAGCCTCTCAAATGGATTAAATTGCATTTACTTTACTTTCATTATACGCACATTTTGGTTATAGCACTCAAAATACTCAGCTCTGGAGGCCTTCATTTCAATGAGAACAGAATGTTCTGGTTTGAAAAGAAAGCACAGTGAAAGCAAAAGTGAATGTTTAAACCTGAAATTGAGGTTGAGGGAGGTGGAGGAGTGACAGGAAAGGTGGCTGCATATGGCACGCCTGTAAGATGTGCTTCATTTGTTTTTTAATTTTACACTGATACCAAAATCAAGCAATTACAGTGTCTTCACAGTAGAAAAAATGAGTGATTCCTGCTTTCATCTGCTGAAGTGTGTTAGCTCTGAATTCTCTTGTCTATTTGAAGCGCATCACGTTTCCTAATATGCTGACTCCTGTGCATGTGTGCTTGTCGTTATCAACCTGCATATGGATGTGTACGTAACCTTATGCCCTTTACTATTGTGCTTTGGTGATACTGAATCAGACTGCCAGTGGCAATTTTGGTAGTAATTGTGGTACTGAATCATTCTGAGGCTCTTTTATTGGACTTTTATTTATAATTTCAGGCTTTTTTTTTTTTTTTTAATATATATTCATTATTCCCTCTTTGGGTATGTATGCAATTTAAGTCCTTGATGATGCTGCAAATGCTTATGTGGAAATAAAGTTTTACCTGTATGGTAAAAGGTTGTGTGGTTTGATTAGAAAGGCTAGGCTGGTCATGAGAAGTTGTTTTGTATATTTGAATCTGTTAAGCCCTGGAATATTAAAGTGGAGACTGGTTTAATTTTCACTGACTGGGAACAGGGAATGCAGATGTAAGGAGGCCCAACCACTGAATTTTTTTTAACAGCAGAGTGGAAACCATGATTTCTGAAGCCTGGATGATGATTGAATGCCATGTGGTTGTGCTTTGTCACTACTCAACTCAAAAAAACAAAACACAAAAACCTGCAGGAGTAGTGTGAATCCGTAAACACTGTGAAGGAGGATAATGTCATTTTCCAGACATGGCTTAATAACAACAGAAGCGTCATTGTACAGCTGCAGTAAGCTTGATATTCTTATTGCTTTGAGAAGGTGCGTGCTGCTGAATAAGATGTTTGCATTTTTGTGCTCTCAAGGTGCTAGCTGCTTTGTCTGTTGTGTGATGGACAGTGTTTCTGTACTGCCTAAGGACAGTCCTGATGCCTGCTGTATCCATGCGTACAGATTCTTGCCATACACCCTGAATTGCTGAAGTGCGATGCACAAATTCAGGGCGCTCTTGTTTGAGAGGAAGAAAAACTGTTTTAACAGTACAAAACTATTACAAGAAATTGGGAATATATACGTACACAGCACTAGCATTTTACTAACATAGCAAAATTGAAAGTAAAATGTAAGTACAATCTCTAGTGAAAGCAAATAAAGGAAAGAAAAATCCTCAGCTCTGTATGTGCACTAAAAATTATATAGGCATACTGGGAGATTTTACTTAGGATATGCTAGTTACCCCTGCTGACTGAGGAAGGTGAGCAGACAGATTCCTTTGAAAGATAATTCAGCAAAGGAACCAAACTTTGAGTTGCAAGTGATCTGCACCAGAACATAGACCTCCTTTCTGTTAACTGCACACAGAGAATCTGGAGGTGAGTGCCTGAGGGCAAAGTGTGAACATCGTCGCTGATAGGCACTAGCTGAGAGCTTGGTCCGTAAGATAAATCCTGCTTGAAAATGAAAAGCCTTATATTTTGACTGAGTAAGGGACAAAATGAGATCTGTCATAGTTTATCGAAGGGTGAATAATGGGGCTTATTAACACAAGGCTGAATTTGAGCTTCAGAAAATGTATCATCTCTATCAAAGATCCTGCTTGGTAGTGTCTCTTTGTGTCTTTTACTAAGCTGTATTTAAACAATGTGACTTAAGTGGAATAGTTGAATGGAATGTCTTTAAGTTGTATGCCTCATCTTACATGTCCTCTTATCTAAACAAACACACGTGTGCTTAAAAATAGAGAGCAAAGGTTTTTGCTTATCCTGTTTGTGTTTGGTTGTGGTTTTTTTGTTTGTTTTTAATTACTTAATAAATGTCTTGGTTGAATTTAAAGAACAATAGGACCAAAATTATTTTTATCTACCTATTTGATTGTTTGTAGCTAAAAGTCTTTCAGTTTTCACTGTTTGCTTCCTCTATTATTCTAATCACCCTCTTACACAGAAGAAAGGTATCTGATTGAGTGGGTAGTAGTGCATAAGAATGGAGTTTACTAAGAGCAGAAAAAGGAAAAAAACAACAAAAAAAAAAAGGTACACTCTTGGAAGAACGGAACTGAGAAAACAGAGCCATTATTAGGAACAAACTCCTTTTGTTCTACTCTTAAAACTTTTGTACCTGTGACAGGTATAACATTAGCAGTTGGAAATTTAACTTCAAATTGACTGAATTCCTTTGAATGAAAAGAATAGACAGTAGTCTAGTGTTGCCTTGGAAACAATATCAACCTAAGGATGTAGATGATGCTTAAGTGACAAAGCTTCAGAGAGCATCTTGCTAAAGATAAATTTTACATTCATTCAGAATATCTGGATAACTTTCATAATGTGCTGTACAGCTTTCAGTACGTCTTCGCTCAGTTATGAGAAACTCATTCCTAAAAAGTATATTCCCCACCCAATATCCAAGTCTGCAGTTCGTGCTGCGTGTTTAACTTCTCTACTACTAGACAAAGGATGATATCTATAGCTAAGTTTATCTAATGTTTTCTAATACAATTAAGAGACAGCAAAAATTAGACTCCAGATGATGTATTGAAAAATCAGGTATTTTGGCAGATCTAATTACCTTTAGTTCTAATGAGCAGCTTTCAACCCCTCAGGAAGACGTGATCATGATGGCTCATGGTGACTCACTCCTACCTGATAATGGTTTTATGCAATGCCCTTTATACGTCCAAAGTGATTTTTTTTTTTTTTTCAGTACAGCTTACAAATGCTTATGAAGAGCTATTCATGTCTATGTGGCAGTGTGAAAGAACAACAATTTTTGAGGCTAGCAAGATGCTAGTGAAGATGGCATTTCTCTGGCAGAGGGATGAGAAGAGTTGTTTCCCCATGCCATAATGAAGAGGGTGGGTGAAAACTAGATCAGAGCAATTCTGTAGGTCAGAAGATGTTTAGTTTCATGCAAAGGAACAGGATGGCAGAGAGAATTACAATAAAGTTGAAGAGACAAATTGGAAAGGTTAACAATGACATATTTGTGGGGTCCTATGGTTTGTTTTGTTACTGTTCTTAATGTAGAGAGAAAGGAACGAATGCAGGTATGAAGACTCGGGCAGAAAAGATTCAACCACCACCATGGGAAGAAAGGAATTTGTTGTTGGTACAGGTTACGTGTTTGCAGATGATTGTTTGCTGTTTAATTAGACATTTTATTTTATGAATGCGTGTGTTAAAATTCTTAACACGATTTTGTGATTTCTGTATCTTGTTTGTAAAACAAACAGTAGGTTTGGATAGTAATGATATTGAGGCGGTACTATTAGGAAGAAGTGATTTACTAAATAATAGAAGTACTTCTGCAAATCCTATGAGACAGAATTCTCAAATTACGGTTTCTAATTCCGTAGAAGTATTAACTTGAAATTGTAACCTATTTAATTCTTTTTAAACAGAAAGTAGTGGTTTGTTTCGGAGCTTTATTAATCAGCAGCTCTGCATCTCTGAGAGCAATTGCTGTAATGGCTTTGAAAGCCTCGATTGTTTTCTAAAATATAGGTAGTAAAACCTGTGTAGCTTTCCCATCGAGTCTAAAGAAATGTACAAATCCATTGCACTTCATTACTTTTTACAAGTTGAGAAGCACAAAAGTCTTCAGCTACAGTAATCAGCCCAGCTCCATTAGATTGAAGAGCCTTGTGGTTCTGGGAGATGTAGCCCACAGATTTTATTCCTCTGAGGTTTTCATTCAAAACATTTGGTGTTTTAAACAGACCTAAAACTTATCAGCCTTATTCACCAAAACAAATTGGGGACTGAAGGCTTATTAATGGTATATAGTGATTTTTAAAGTGGGACAAAACAAAGAAATATTGAATTGAAGGGAACTTGCCAAACCATGGTTCTGCTCTTTGTGCTCTGGATCAGTCTTTAAGGTTTGATTTTTTCCTTTCTTTTTCTTTAATTCCTCTTCAGTATTCCTGCCTGTCTGTGTAAGTTAAATGATACTCAGTGAGTGAGGCTGCTTTACTTAAATTTCTTTTCATTTTTGATGTCCTGCAGCTGGCAAATAATTCCTGCTTAGAACCTGTTACCTCTTGAATTACATAGTTTGCTATTTCAGATACACAATTCCTTAGGAAACGTCATCAGTACTTAGCAGTGTAAATTGAGAGTTGTCTCATTTATGAGTATACGGTAGGACTATGTAAGTCTTGAATTTTCAAAACTGTAGCAGTACTCACTAATTTTGTGTTGTTTCCAATGTATGCTGCATTCTGGAGGTATAGATTTTACCAAAATAAGGTAAAATAATGAAATCAAAAGCCAAATCTGAGGTTTTTGGAAATAATGTAGCGGATTAAGAGATGCTCAGTGGAAGTTGCACACTACAAATGATGCATGGCCTTCATTAATTTTCATTTAAGTGCTGCTTTAAGAATCGCATGTACTAACTTTATTTTAGTTTATCCTGGTTTTAAGACTCTCCACTTCACAAATCTAATATTTTATTCATTAATAAAATCTTAAAACTTTTTAAGTAGTAGTTAGCAAGAATTATTGTGTAAGGAAGTATAAGAAGTTAGTAGAGATCAGGAGAATGAGACCACCTGCATTCAGCGAAGAGACTTTAGCTATTATGTTGAGTGATGCAATTGCCAAACACAAACCCGAATCTATTCCATATATTAGTGTTAACCTTGAGTTACTTATATCTAACTGGATAAGACTGATACTTAGGTTTATCTCCTCCACAGCAGTCTAGGTACTCATAACTGCAAACAATTGGAAAGATACTCATTTAGTACAGCAAGGAAGTACCATGTCTTTGATGCTGCTGTGCTGCAGAGAAGATCTTGTTAGAGTGGTCTCAGATGAAATGACGTGTGCTTTTGCATTCCTAAAACTAGCTGACTAGATCTTTTATGCTGAAGTTGTTTGTAAATGCTTTCGCGCTGTAAATCTTCTTTTACTGCAGGTTTTTTCCATTTTGCATGTTATTGCAGAATGGTTGTTTGCAGTATAAGGGAATCAGTAAACAAAATACTAAACTGCTTTAATCCTGGGAGGCTAGATTCCATAGAAATTTAGACAGTGATGATGCAGCTAGATGTTTAATATACTCTTCTAATATGCTCTCAAAGAGCTGCTTGTCCTCAGTGAGCTGTCTCATGCCCATCAGGTGCTGCGTTTGCTGGAAAGAAAGTGGTTTTAGTAGGAAGATGCATAATTATTATGCATAAGTTCATGATCACTTCAATTTACTATATACATGCAACGTGAAATGCGTAAAATATTATAATGCCCATTTATGTGATAGTCTTTCTGCTGTGTGCATATACTGCAATGTGACTTATTTTTGTAGCTTTTTATACTTTCATGTTTCAGAAATTTCAGATTTGTGTAGCGAAAAGGTTTACGATGGCTTCTAAATATAAATAAACTTAAAAATAAATCCTGCAAAACAGAAGCGATCCATTTAATAAAATACCCATTTTTGTAAATACACTGAAAAGAGTGGGTGAAAATAGTGTGACACATCATGTGGGCTTAATCTATTTCGTATAAATTTGCTGTGAAAGCTCTAGTTCAATATAGATAATGTGCAATCTGTTCTAAACATCCAGTTGTACAATAAGGGTAATTTGTGGGAGACGGTTATGGATCTCAAGAGCCCTTTCATCATTCGGAGTATTGAATTAATCTCCTAAACGCTCATTCAGAAGGTGCCAGAAGACTGCTCTGTTTGGTTGCCATGGCACATATTATTCTCCTGGCTCCTTGGAGAGCGAAATTTCTATAAAGCGTGAGTGTTTTCAAGTTTATCAAAGCAGTAAGCTGTAGTTACTCTGTTTTTTGTTGATGCTGCTGACAGTTTCCTTCTGTTGTATATTCGCTTTCATTTGTTTAAATGCTCTAAACTTACTTACTTTTACTTGCTCTCACTTGAAGGGAGCATATAAACAGGAGGGGGAATGACTGTTTACAAGGTTGGATAGTGATAGGACAAGGGGGAGTGGTTTTAAACTGAGACCGAGGAGGTTTAGGGTAGATATTAGGAGGAAGTTTTTCACACAGAGGGTGGTGACGCACTGGAACAGGTTGCCCAAGGAGGCTGTGGATGCCCCATCCCTGGAGGCATTCAAGGCCAGGCTGGATGTGGCTCTGGGCAGCCTGGTCTGGTGGTTGGCGACCCTGCACGTAGCAGGGGGGTTGAAACTAGATGATCACTGTGGTCCTTTTCAACCCAGGATATTCTATGGTTCTATGATATGATTCATAGAACGTTAACTTTCATTCAGAGACAGAAAGGGAGAAAAATTATTTTGCATGCGGCCTTTTCCAGATGCATCTAAAAAGAAATCTGAAAATTAAATACCCGTGTGCTAAGAGACAAGTGAAAATAACAGAACTGATAAACACAGGTTATTACCAGGGAAGGGAATGAAGGTATTTTTCTCAGTGTGTACAGGGCAGATACTGTGAAGGAGATGGTCCTGGTTTCATGTATGCTAACCTTTTCGGTTTCATGTACTCATGTTATCGCAATCTGCTTATGAGTAGCAGAACTAATGAAGCCTGATTTCCTGGGGATTTATGTTCTGTCTATATACAGCTGTGCATATGGCTTGATTAAACATCTGGCAGCCACTTACTGCATGGTAGAAAGAATTGTGTTACAATTTCAGAGATAGGGCGCTGATTATTTCTCTGATTTTTCAACTTACTGATTTTCAGAAATGATATGGCAGTTAGTATCCTTTAGACTTCTGCAAATGGATAACTCCTGTTGAAGTGGGCCAGTAGCTGGAAGCATAAAGCGTGGTCTGTCCATGGCCCTTGCACTTCGAACATCTGGTTCAGGTGGCTTTGAAGAGATACACTGTCACCGTGGATGCTGCACGTTTTAGGAGGCAGTTACTAGCCAGGACTGAAATTCAGACACTATTTTGAGCTTTAAAGAATAATTACTTAATGTTTGTTTTGTGGAAATGCTTCTTGTCGACTCAGGCAGCGCCGTGATGTGTGATGTTTTCTTGTCCAGCTGCTCATTACTCTGTGGGTGCCCAGGTGCTTGGAATGCTTGAGGTTGACTTTTTTTTTTTGATGTTTTGGTTATTGGAGGTAATTATACTCAGTATAAATGTATCGCCGAGGAGACTAACTGGATAGCAAGTCATGACAATTTGCAAAGAGCTGCTCTCCTGCACTTAGTCACATACTCAGGTCAGTGTTCAAAACAGTGTTGCCCTTAGGAAATCCTACTGTAGCCCTGACGTGGGAAAAGTAACCCTGTTGTTCGCTGCTGTTACCAACTCTTTCGTTTAAGAGACATCCGAAATCAAAGCTGTTCATGGCAGTCCTGCATAAGCTGTTCAGCTGACAGACTCAAATCTAACTCTTAATCAAGTGTGAATGTGTGGGAGGGCGCTGCTTTGAGTCTGTGACAGTGTGAATGATCATGTGGACAGGCACTGAAGGGAGAAAAATAAGCTACCCGTTAATAATTGCAGTTGTCAAAAGTGTTTTGTCAATATGCATATTCACCATCTACCTTCTTGAAAGTCCATTCCCGTCTAACATGAGGCAACAGGGCATATGTAAACTCTGAGGGTGCTGGATGAGCAGAGAAGTATTTAGACTCTGCATCTTGTTATTCACACGCACCCTCAGTGTGAAACTGCTCCAAGGATATCTGGTAAGACCCCTCCTACAAGGCGAGATTTGTTGTGTTTGCAAAATGTTAGGAAAACATAAGAACAAACCTGAGGGGAAAGCAAGTATTTAGAGAATTGAGAAACTCAGAGCAGGATGATATGTCATAAAGTGCTTGGAGTGGACCTGTAAGATACATTCACTGCGTTTCCTCTTTAAATCCGATTTGCTTCTGGAAGAGGATTGGGGAAAATTACGCTCTGAACAGAACGGCGCGTAGTTCAGCCTGCCAGCAAATCTGGTGTAGCCCATCTCAGTGAACAGCAGCTGAATTATGATACAGTCAAAGTGTGAAGTGATGAAACAAAGAAAAATGAGTAAAAGAAGGTTAGAGAGGCGTTAGCGTTAGGGTTTTTCTGCTTGTAAGCAAAAGAGGGAGTGCATTAGCTGGAGCAAATGAAGCCTGCTGGGTGTTCATGAAGGATATTTTTTTTAACCGGAATGTCTGTAACAGCATACGAATGTTGCCTGTCCTGCCTCATTCTCCTGTGGTGCATCACAGCCAGTGTTTCTGCTACATTTGAAGTCCAACGTGCTTCCATGGAAAAGCAGTGAGGCTCGGCATTTGAGTGATGTGAGAGTCTTTGTGTTCAAAGCAAGATAGTTGGGGTCAGAGGGCCATGTCACGGCTTAACTAGCACGTGGCTTCCTTCTCGGGTAGTGTGGAGAATGTCTTAGGTTCATGTTGCCCAGTGTGTAGTTAATTCATTACATGCTCTTTTGTAAAAGCACCAAGAAATTTATTTTTCCAATCTGCAAATGTCCCTTTCTGATTATTTGTGCAGAAGAAAGGATGTTCTATTTTGAACTGACTATAAAGCACTGAAATGTAGTCTGAGGTGATGTAGAAAGCAGACATGACTGGAGTTCCCCTAACCTTCTTTTCCTGAAATAAGCCTCAAACTGAAGTGTTTGACACTTTATTTTTGTCAAATCAGTGTAAGGTTTTGCCAGGAACGTTCTGAAATCATGAGGTGTACTGCAGTTTCCTACAGCCTGGCTTACATATGCATCTTCGCGTGTAGTATCAGACTTGGTTTTGCCATGTTATGAAAGCAATATTATGTTGTTATTAAACAAAATACCAAAGTTTTTGGTATGAAGAGAAAATTTGCATGAAAAACTAATTCGTTTATGTTCACAGAAAACATTATACCGTTAAACAAATAGCCACATGCTTAAGCCAAAGAGTAAGTTTTTCTGCCTGTAACTCTCAGCACTGGCTCTCTCTGATGTGTGATTATGTGAATTACAGGTAACATGGCACACAGTGATAGCTGACTGATATGCAAAGGAGAACATTTTCAGAGCAGGGCTTTTGGGGAGATAACATCTGCTTGTTTCTGAGAAGCAGCCTGTCAGGAAGTTTCAGGGGCACTGTTGGTCTTTGCGTACCAAAGCATGCCTTTCTGGATGCCAGCTCCTATAAAGCAGCTTAGAGAAACCAGGAGGAAGATAACCGTATTTAGGTTCCTGGTCAGATAATTTTATAAACTTCATTGTATTTTAAAGGTTTAGTAAAATAAATGGAAAAGCAGGCCTGGAAATGAATATGTTATCAGTTCAGGTACTAGGTAGTATTCTTTTTTTCATTTTTCCATTTAGTTTCCTATTGACAGCAAGCAAAACTTCAGAAATCATTTCAAAGCGTTGTGCGCTTCTGTAGTTTGCTACGTTGTTCAGCCTGTAGTAGGTGTATTGTGAACTGCTCAAGGCTGTATCTCTTGCAGAATGGACTGGAGGAAAAAAAGGCTTGCTTTCCTAACAAGCATTTGGAGAATATGAAGCTTAGTTGCTGTTTGTTGGGGGTGTTTTTTCCCTTTTTTTTTTTTTCCCCCTTGAGATTTCTATGAGATTTTCTTGTGACTGCTTTAGTTCTTGAACCTTTGATAGAACTGCATACCACATCCGTGATGTTTTGTTTTGAATGTTTTGTTTGAAAGAGCTTGAAAGACTGTGGAAGCCCAGGGATGGTTTTTTTCCCAGTATTGTTTCAGGTGATGGATTTTATCAAAAGCTAGAGTACTCCCAGGTATAAATAATGTAAAGGAGGGGTAAACTTGCTGAATAGATAAGCTTTTTGTGATTCTGGTCCTTCCTGCTTCCTTCTGAGGGATGCTGTCAGGTTTGTCAGTCTGTTTCTTAAAAGGCTCAGTCCTTCTAGCTCGCATTTGATAACTAACAGTGAGGTGAGATCCTAATGGAATGCAAGACAGATGGCTTTGGGTTGATGAAAGTGCTGTTGTGCAAACCTAGAACCGAGCTGATCTGCCAAGCTGAGAAACTGAAAGTGAGTAAATGAGGCCGTCATGCAGTAAGAGGACACCTTTCTGCAAGAGAACAAGCCCAGGGTTTCCCTTGCTTGTTTATAACTTGGTGATGTTGAAATCATCAGACCAAACCATTAATTAGTTCATCCAGTTACTTTCTGGGAGTGATCCTTCCTGTTTCCAAGAGAAGCTTAAGAAACTGTAGAGAACACAGACAAAAGTTTAGAATAATTGTTAACTTGTTTCTTAGTTTCTGTATTAAGTAGTATTGGGCTCATCTCGTTAATCAGATGAATTAGCATATCTGGTTCCAAAACAAGGTTATTTTAATGGTGCTGTGAAGGTTCCAGTTTGTCACATTGAGATCTCATATAAGAGCATTCATACCAATCTTGAATTCTGTGCTGGATTTTCTTCCCCATTTTTTTCACAGATAAGCCGAAATCAAGAAAAGATTTTCACCCATTCAGAAACAAAAGGGCAGCAACATCTTTTTAGTGGAAACCCTGCCAATTCCCTAAGAGAATCCAATGTTGTTTGTGCTTTCTGCCACAAAAGAGATCAAACGTACAGTCAGGAAGCAGGTTCAGCAGATGGCAGTTTCAATAATACGTTTCTTCGATCGAAAGTTGATAAAATTGCATCAGTGCCTGGGGTGCTTCTGAAAGAAGCTTTGGCCTCTTCAGTTACACAAACAGTCAGAACCACTGCTAAAATATCTCCTTTAATCTAAAGATGAACCAGGAGGAGGATGAGCAGTTAGCATGGCAAATACAGAGGGAGGGTTGTATGTTAGAAGCATCCCCACTTCCCTTTACTGTTGACTCAGAGAGGAGGGTACTTGTTGCTGTGATGAGTAGCAGTGCTAGCCCGTACCTGGGGCAGGAGGAGGCCTGGGCTGCTGCTGCTCTCGCTGCTCGCTGTGCCCTAGGTGACTTCTGCTTTCTTCAGAACTCAAAGAGCATGAGGAGAAAGGGACAGAAAAACTGGAAAAAAGAGATTCCTGTTTCTTGTATGCCTTCTACCTACTGTCTTGCTGCTGGAGAAAGACAAGAAACAGTCACCACACATAAATCTGGCAATTCTTTATTGCCGTCAAGCCATTTCAGAGGTTGGACTGTTTCAGCTTTCAGTAGCTGTTTGTCACAATACTACGTTTGTCACAACGTAGGGAAGACCAACCTGGAGTTTCTTTGACTGATTTGCCAAAGTCCAGGTCAGGGCTCCAGAACAACACAGGGAGGTGGGTACGGCACTTCCCTCCCGGTTTGCCCTGGCTTATTTGATGCTGCTGATTCTCCTTTAATTTCCAGTCCCATTGTTTTGCCCTTATTTAAGCATAGTCTTTGAGCCAATCTTGCTTCATCTGAAGCTTTTTCCTGTGTTATTCTTGCGTTCTCCATTTTTACAGTAGCAGGGAGCAGATGGAGTGCTGTCTGTACCAGACTCTTACGGCTTGCTGGTAGGAAACTTGTGTGGAATACTTGAAATATGTACTACTGAAAGACAGTTAGCCTGTAGGTAATTAAAATATGCTTGTGCAGATGTGCATTTCAAACAGGACAGGAAGCCCTGAGATGAGATTGGGAGTAAACAGTCATTTGTGATTGTCCTTAAAAACTATTCACATCACCTCACAGGTTGGCTGTCCTGACCAGTGCTACATCTGCTGAGAGACACCTTGGGTCATTTTTTTATTTATCAGACCCCTGCTCAATTCCTTTTCATCTTAAGTCTTTAATTGTGGGTTTTTTTCTATTATTATTATTTTTTACTGCATGCTTCCTTTTCAATTTATCAGTAATGAGTGAAAACTCCAACTCAGCCTCGCCCTTCAGCTCAACTGCTTGCACTCAATTTTATTGTGGAAGGGGGTGCTGCACAAAGTTATACAACAAGTTATATACAAGTTATACAGGAATTCAGAGTCCTCCTTATGGACATCTTCAGTGTCAGTAAAGCAATTCAAGCATCAGTAAAACTGCAGCCTGGGTTCAAATGGTCTGCAATGGTGGCAAAAAATAATTCAGGTTGTATAGTTGCATGAGACATTATGGGTGAGAGCAGTGAGACTAATTGAGGAGGAGTTGCATAATAATCATCGAATGGTTTGGATTGGGAGGGACCTTTAAGGTCATCTAGTTCTAACTCCCTGCTACAGGCAGGGACACCCCCCTCTAGCCCAGGTTGCTCAAAGCCCCACCCAGCCTGGCCTGGAATGCTTCCAGGGAGGGGGCATCCACAGCCTCACTGGGCAACCTGTTCCAGTGTCTCACCACCCTCACAGTAAAGAATTGCTTCCTAATATCTAGAAAATAATTTCTCTATAATTTTTGTTCAGTCTGAAGAAAGACTGTTAGTGGGCTTGTTTCCAGATTTCCTTGAGTTTCAGAACACTAGGAAGTAAGAGGCCATTTATTTCTCTGGGATAAGGTTAATTTTATATCTTCCTACTCTCCATCTCATGTTAAATTGGTGTTTGTCTTTATTTTCCTACTGAACTGGGAGGGGAGCAGAAAGATCCATTTAATATCTGATGATAATTTCCCTTTTCCTGTCAGTTTCTCTTTCATCAGCCTAATTGTACGTAGTTTTTAAAATTCCTGGAAGTCCTTTTGTAATAGTTTGTGTCTAGAGCAAAATTAAAACATAATTATTTGAAGATTAATGCTTAGCAACGTAGAGTAACATTTTAAATAATATTTTTGTTTCATGTTAGTGCTTCATGCTATTTTTTTTTAATTTTTTTTTTAAGTATTTTGTCTGCTAAGTAACTTTTTGCTGGTCTGAAGTGAGAGTTTTTCATAACATTTTGGGGGCAGCATCAGCCCATTTACAGATTTCACAGGTTCCAAATGAAGGAGTCGTCAGAGGAATTTTTAAGCTAAAAACAAACAAGTGGAACAGAAAAACGTACAGCAAAGAAAAGCCTGCAGCCTCCCATTAGTATTGGTGATGATGCCTCTTACCATAAGACGTTCTAGTGAGACTGTTCATTTGGAGCTAGCATTGTTGAAGTCATCTTTATTTTTTCCTGTGTGTGTATATACACTTTTCCGTCTTTTAATACATACAGGCAGTACACAGCTAAACAGAGAGAAGGCAATCTGTGTATGGATGCGATTGAATTCCTTTTGTAGATGCATTCTTATGGTGGCGTTTTGTAGACCATAGCCTGTAATCCCATTTCCTTCTACTCCTTGATATATTCCTTTACACTGTTGATAATACAGTTATTTCCTATTAGTAAAGAAACTTGTGTGCTCTCTTTTCAGCATGTGAGAGGTGTTTGCTTTAGATTATTGAAGAAATCCTTAGCTACAGTTGTGAATTATTACTTTTTTAGGAAGGAATGTAACTGGCTGCCATGATTTTTGCAGTTCTGTCAATCCTGTATCAGTGTATGGAATCCTTGCATTGTTTCTAACCAGCCAAATAGGAAACATGAGCGTGTGAGCACTGACATATCATCAAGCTCAAAGTGCAGAAAATGGATTTCTCCAGCTTGTTAATATTTTGTAATTATTTGCCCTGCCCCAGCTTGCTTGCTTTGATTTGCCCTGAAGGATCTGTGGAAATGTGTGTTCGCCTCCCAGCTTACACCATCACATAAATTCACAGTGAATTAAGTAAGTGACTCAGTGGATAATATTAACTCACTTCACTGATGCAAAATCATATGATGCCTTGAACGTTTATTTGGAGTCCTTTGACAGCACTTGCTGGAGTGTTTTTAAAATCTGATTTGTTTGATAGCTGTAGCAACCTGTTTTGTATGGGTCTTGCTATAAAATTTATAGGACAGAGTACATTTTCTGACAAGTGGTGATGTTGTACAGTGTTTCTATAGCAATAGGACACAGCATTTTAATGCATTACAACTAATGTGTTGAAGAGACATTATTTTAGATATTTGTGGCGGCATGCTGGGCAATTTGTTTATCGTTGCGACAGGTTGGAATTGAGAAACAGGCATGCGATGGTCCTGGTAACCCAGGGTAAGAAACATTTAAAAGCAAAGCCTTGAGGTCAGGTAGAGTTAAATTAGTGTGGCTACAGGACACAAATCACGATGACTGAACTCAGCGCATGCCGAAGCTGACACCACTTGCTCTGGTTTCCATTGAGGCAAAGAGAAGGCTGCTCTAGAACAGAGGCTGGACTCAAATAGCTGTTATCTGTCCAACATGTTTCTTGGCTTTGCTTTGCTGCCAGGCTTCATGCAGCCCCATGGAGCAGCTGAGAGGGGCTGTGCTGTTGGAGTGCTGTTCCCTTGTCTCCTGCCCTTGCGAAGCAGAGCAGGGCAAGGCAGAAGGAGGCCTGTGCTCGTCCCTGCGGAGCATTGCCAGGCTGCAGCACACTGCCAACTGGCCTTCCCCTGAGTGCCTGTGGGTGTGGGTGAACAAGATGCCATTTCTCCAATTAAAGAAACTGCAGGTAAAAGTCTGAGAGTTGGGGGTGCAGCAAGACAGCAGAAAACAGGTCAGGGAGTCCACAAGGGATAGAACGCCGTATCCCTTAAATCCCTATAATTCAGCGTATCTGCAGGTCATTGTTTGTCTTCATTTTACAAAGCTGTTTAAGTTTCCAAACTCTTCCACACGGAGGTAGTAGCTGTTGTATATATCTTGAACTTTCTGTATCTCTTTATTGCCAAATAATTTCATAAATCTTTGTAAAGAAATTGCCAATAGAAAAGCACAAAATGTTGTTACAGTCTCTAACAACCGTACAAATAGATCTGAATAAGGGGCTGATAGAGATGTAGGGCAGTCCAGCCCTACACATTGGTTCACCAACATAGCTAAGGACAACTTGGTTGTTCTAGTGAAATAAAACAAGCTTTTTCAACACAGCACTGCGTCGCACCTGAGCGAAAGTAGTAACAAACCCATAGTGAAGATTTCTTCCCACTGACTCACTGGAAAAAAAGGAAGAGAGTTTTGTCCACTCATAATTGAGGAAGCACAAATAGTGAAGTTCTGCCTTCAATGAAGTTAATGAGAGCTTTTGGTAGATTGCTTAAAATTACTACAGGCTTAGCAAAGTAATTTTAAAAACTGTCATTGTACCTATAATTTAAGGCTGTGCCAGCTGTTGTAACTTTCATCATTTTGGGGATATGCAGAGTTATGAACTACCAAATCAGTGTCGTACTTTATTTTCAAACTGTCTGCAAGCTGTTTCAAAGCATATTCTGTCTCTCAAAGGTACTTGCCAGACAGTCTTCTGTAGTTTTCTGAGACTAATGGCTTATAAGGAGTTTTGTGTCATAAATGGGAATGTCAGTAATCCACACGTGCCCATCGTGTATGTGGCTGTATCTGCATGTGGGCTGTTTCTCTAGGCCAGGCCCTATGCAGGTCCCTAGGACAGAGTGAAGAGCAGAGCTTGCGTATTTATATATTGTTATTATGTAATGCTCTATTGTTGTTGTTTTTTCCCATCCTCTGCCTGTGCTTAGCTTGAGAACTTCCTGAGCCAAGTCAACCATAAATCCGCTGTGACCAATTTGAGTAATTGACTTTATCCAACTACGTATGTGGCTTTTTCTGGTCAGATAGGTATTCGATTATATGTCTTTTTAAACATGAGTCGATGGCTATAACTGATCAATCCTTGTGCTTAGCACAGTCTTTAATTAGTGGAAAACAAGCTGCATTTTTTTTCCTTGCGTGAAACCCTTCCTAGGAATGGGTGTTTGGCAGATGGTGCGTTTACCTCATTACAGGTATCTTCGATGCAAAAATGAACTCTGCCAGCTGTGCTATCTATTCTGACACTACTAGCAAAGGAACCTTTGTTACATTTTAAAATTGGTAGAAATGATCTCTTCAGAGTAATAATAAACCTATTGTAACTAGCAGTTGGTTACCAGGTCTGATATTTTTAGATGACTGTAAATGGATGGTATGCAAGAATATAAGGAATATAAAATGCGAGAAGAAGAAAACTTATCAATGAAGAGAAATACAAGAATGAAAGTGGTACTGAAAGAGATATGGGCAGGGCAAGTTGGTAGGACAGGAGGGCCTCTGCAGGAGAGAAAAACAAATGGTGTGAGCTGGCAGGGCCTTTCTTCTGATCTTGGTTACGTAGCCCAGTAAACTCTTAGGCAGAAGTGAAAGTTGGCTTCTTTCACCAAGTAACTTCAATATTGAATAGTTTCTCCTTCAGTAGTACAAATATTTTGTAAATACTGTGATAACGATTACTTCAAAATTAAACTCATTTTTCATGCTGATGTGGCTGGGCAGCCTGGTCTGGTGGTTGGCGACCCTGCACACAGCAGCGGGCTTGAAACGAGATGATCATTGTGGTCCTTTTCAACCCAGGCCATTCTATGATAGATATGGTGTTCTCTGATATGAACTGAGAGGCGAGTTCCTTCTTTAAAAGGAGCACCTTAAAAAAAGTACTTGCTATTGCTACGTATCTGCCCAGCACTGAGTGTGAACATTATGTTTCTAACCACATGGTTTATGCTTTAGGAGTATTTTAATATTTTCTATTTATACCGCTGAGTTGTTTATTTCTCTGATATCATCTGACATGGGTCTTAGGCTGAAGTTTGCTGCCTGCTGCAAGGCGGATGGGAGCTCTGTATTTCTGGCATTGTATTTCTGGCATTTTGTGTTTGGTTGCACAATACAGCACAGCCATGTGCCCTCCATCTTATCTGCTTTTTATCTCAAATTTATGGCATATATAGGATTTTCCCCAAAAAAGTGAAGTTGGAGTCCAACTAGATTACATAATTAGTCATCTATGTAGAGGAGTAACTTTTGCTCTTGTTACTCTTTTTTGGATACTGTTAGGACTCAGCACTGCTTCAGGCTCGTACAGATTTGGAAACAAACATGGGCCCAAGTCATCCGTGGGACTCACAGTGCTCAGGATAGGACAGGCATACTGTGTAAGCTGCTGCTGGGGAGGGCACCAAACACTGGGGCCTGGGTTGTGTGGCTAGACTTTGTGTGTCTGGCTGAAGTGACAGATGTTGTATCAGAAAGCTGTGGTGTTACCAACTGTTTCCTGCCTTTTTCCTTTCTGGGGGACATAACACAGTTTGAAAGAACTTCAGGGGTTTTCATGCAGCCTGTTTCCTGCTGGAGCATGGATTACAAGGAGTTGTGTTGGTGCTGTTGGCGTTTTCCTGTGTTCTCTTTGTGACATTAAATAGTTTGACTTTGTATCCTGCTTCTGGTACAACAGAATTTGTTATAGACTGACAGAAAAAAATTGTGTGGGTTTTGGTGTGCGTAGCGCTGGGATGGATACTGTGTGAGGTTCTCTGGGTCAAACCCTCAGTGGGTCGGGGGAGGCCTGTGCCTGCAGCCCATGTCCTTCCAGGCTTCGTGTCCGAAGACCTGGTCACAGAATCATAGAATGGCCTGGGTTGGAAGAGACCTCAAGGATCATCAGTTTCCAAACCCCTGCTACAGGCAGGGTTGCTGATCACTATGTCAGGTACTCCATCAGGTTGCCCAGGGCCCCATCCAACCTGGCCTTGAACACCTCCAGGGATGGGGCATCCAAAACCTCTCTAGGCAACCTGTATCAGAACCCTACCGCTCTCTCTGATCATCTTCATGGCCCCTTCTGGGCCCGCTCCAAAAGCTTGAGATCTTTCTGTGTTGGGGGCCCCAGACCTGGTTGCAGTACTCCAGCTGGGAGTATTGCAACTACTCCACCCTCACAAGGGCAGAGTGGAGAGGGACAGTTCCCTCCCTCACCATGCTGGCTACCCCTCTACTGATGCAGCCCAGGATACTGTTGGCCTTCCAGGCTGCAAGCACACACTGCTGGCCCACATTGAGTTTTTCATCTTCCAGGACCCCGAAGTCCTTCTCAGCAGGGCTACTCAAGGAGTTCTTCTCCCACTCTGAATACAAATCTGGCATTACCCTGACACAAGTTCAAAGCATTGTTTTGCCTTGTTGAATCTCATTAGGGCCCACTGTTTGAGTTTATTAAGGTCTTTCTGGATGGCATCCCTTCCTTCTGCTATATGAGCTGCGCCACTCAGCTTGATGTTATCGGCAAACTTGCTGAGGCTGCACTTGATCCCATCATCTATGCCTCTCGTAAAGACGTTGAAGAGTACTGGTCACAAGACAGACCCCTGCAAGATTCCAGTAGTCACCAGCCTCCACCCAGACATAGGGCTATTGATGACAATTCTCTGACTGCAACCTTCCAACCAATTCCTTATCCATCTTTCAAATCCATATCTCTCCAATTTAGAGATAAGGAGATGGTGTGGGGGACCATGTCAGAGGTCTTGCAGAAATCCAGGTAGATGACATCTGTTGCCTTGCCTTTGTCCCCTGATGCCATTGCTCCATCACAGAAGGCCACAAGATTGGTCAGGCACAACCTTCCCTTGGTAAAGCCATGCTGGCTGTCTCAGATCACCCACTTGTCCCTCATGTGCCTTAACATCTCTTCCAGGAGAATTTGCTCCATGATCTTCCAGGCACAGAGGTGAGGCTCACCACCCTTTGCTTCCCTGGGTCCTACTTCCTCCATTGCTTGTAAAGGAGAGTGATACTTTCCTTTTTCCAGTCACTGGGATCTTTGCCTGACTTTTCAGATATGATGGAGAGTGGCTTGGCAACCACATCAGTCAGCTCCCTTAGCACCCTGGGATGCATGCCATCTGGCCCTATAGACTTGTACACATTCAGTCTTTAAATGAAGCTGCCTCAGATTTGTTCTGCCCCTACAGTGTGGGGGTTTGCTTCCTCAGTTCCCACCTAGAGGTTCAGGGATGTGAGAAGTACATCTTCTGACTCCAAAAATCTATTGACTGGCTGCTTATTGGATGAGAGGTAATTGCACAACCTGAAGAGGAGAGCTCTTCCTGAGGTGTTCTGTCACACTGGGAAAACATTCAGAGCACACATTGTCCTTAGGCACTTAGACATCTCATTTAGCATTATCTACTTATCTCTCATTTTGCAGTCACGTTCAGAAACAGTGAAGTAAATGATTTTTAAAAAGTATGAACTAGTATAATTTAAATGTGCTGAGGGTCAGAAGAATACATAAGCCGTACTTTTGAAAGCTGTATTAGATAGCGCAGTAGTATTATTTTCTTATATTAATGCCTCTACATTTTTGCACTACTGAATTAAAATAAGATTCAGCAAAGGGTGACTAACACAGTGAGAATACTATAATGAGTATTAATTAATGCTCTGTGATTTAAATTGGAGACAGTATGAAGTAGATAAGGAAAAAAGTCTTGAAAATATCTACTACAAATGGCATTGCTTTGTCTGCTATGGCTTACGGTACTATTAATCACACACAGTACTCCAAGGCATGTATTATGTGATTCTCCAAGTTTTCACTGACTCTGCCCTTAGTAATTCTGCAGACTTCTTGTTCACTAACACTAGTTTTTTGTACTTAGTATTCTGTTATGAATTAGGCATATGTAAAAGGGAAGAGAACTATTTTTTGCACTTCTCTGTTGCTGTTTGTCATAGATTCCTACTCAGGATTTCTAGGGTGCAGACGTACTCCTGTGTCACCAGTTCTGCAGGAATAAGTACAAAATCCTTTTCAGCCTGGAAGGATCTTCAGGAATCTACGAGCAGGGTCAGCACTGAGTTCAGACCACAACATTCCAGTTTAGAAAAGAGAAGAATAATACTTGTATCAGTCAGTAACCTTTCAGTCACTGCTTTCATGAGAGCTGTGCAGTTCAGCACTTTTCTTCTTCATCTGTTATCTTCTAGTCAAAATTCTTCCACCTCCTTATCAAAAATCTGCACTAAAAAGTGTTTATTGCTACTGTAAACTAGCCTCAGTTATCATCTCTTATGGCAGTTGTATCTTAGGTCACTGGAAAATGGGTTCATTCCCTGCTGCTTGCCACAACCTGGAGGGAGGATTGGTGCCTCTAGGCAAACAGATACCACAACCTTCTGCCATGATGCTCAGCAGTAACAAATTTCCATTAAATACGTTCTCACTCTTTTGCACAAAGTAAAATATTAGTAGTGGAAGAGTCTGACTGAGTTTTGAAGTAGCTGTTTATTTCCCTTGTCTGTAGTTGGCTGGTACTTATTATCGTTGGTAACGTTCTTACAGTTGTCATAAACAGCTCAAGGCCTAAGCAACTGTCTTTGAAAACTGCACACAGGACAGAGTAATTATAATATATATATCCGTCTTGCTCTCTTAATAATGGATTGGAGTAAGCAAGAAAGATGGCACATAGTGCTATGCTTTCTTTAAGCAGTGAGGTAGGGGGGTGAGCCATTCAGCATGGCCAGTACAGGAAAGCCAGAAGTTGGAGCTGCTGATTAGAAACATCTGCCTTTGTCTTCTTACATTTAGCTGTATACCTGTTTGTGTCTGCTCATATATACAAACATGTATGTTGAGTGCGCATTTGGAAAAGCACCAAGCTAGTGAGTCATTTAATTCTGCTTTCATTTATTTTAATTTGTAAATAAAAAAAAAAAAAAGAAGAGCTTTCCTCAGGCTGTGGTTAAATTGTGTTTGTGTTACCATACACAGCAGTAAGAGGAGTAGTTAGGGGGTGGCTCGTGAGGACTAAGCACAACTCAAGCGTGCATTGCCTGTAGGCTGTGCTCGTGGTGCACACGAGTGGGTTCTGACTGCCATGCAGGAGCAGTCCTGACATCCAGTGAGGCTGGAACCGAAAACCTGCACTGCTTGTGCTGGAGCCCTCTGCAGCTGGGCTGGTTTTGCTTCAGTAGAAGTCTGTAGTGTCAGTGTGTGCTTCTATTAGCTTGTGTTGGCAGCTCTATCTTTAACTTGTGTGCAGCAGTGGCGTTCACAGCTCTGACCTTAACATGATCAGAGGGCTGGAGCACCTCTCCTATGAAGAAGGGTTGAGGGAACTGGGCTTGTTTAGCTTGGAGAAGAGAAGGCTCTGGGAAGACCTCATTGTGGCCTTCCAGTACTTGAAGGGAGCATATAAACAGGAGGGGGAATGGCTGTTTACAAGGGTGGATATTGATAGGAAAAGGGGGAATGGTTTTAAACTGAGACAGGGGAGCTTTATGTTAGATATTAGGAGGAAGTTTTTCACACAGAGGGTGGCGACACACTGGAACAGGTTGCACAAGGAGGTTGTGGATGCCCCATCCCTGGAGGCATTCAAGTTCAGGCTGGATGTGGCTCTGGGCAGCCTGGTCTGGTGGTTGGCAACCTTGCACATAGCGGGGAGGCTGAAACTAGATGATCATCATGGTCCTTTTCAACCAGGCCATTCTGTGATTCTGTGACCTGCACAGCTAGACTGCCACAGACACTCTAGTTGCAGAGGGACCTGTCGTTGATCAAGCACAGTCTGTACTCAGTGTATTCAATTTTATTTGGTGTTTCTGGTTATAAACACACAAAGATAGTAACCTGCTTTCCAAGCTTGGTATGCAACTGTTTTGGTGGCAAGAAGGTATCTGTGATGTTTTACTTAAGTATTTTCAAGAAACGTAGTGTTGAAAAGTAGAGAAGCCTAATTAATTGGTGAAGCCTGTTTGTGAACCTACATTGAGGAGTCTTGGTATTTTTACTAAAAGTACTGCTTAATTATATTATGCATGCTTTTGAATGTGAAATTAAAATAGAAGTAGCAAAATACTGTTATTACAGCAGAGAAGTCTCTAGAGTAATTCCTACCAGTAGAAGTCTGGAATAAGCTATACTCTAGAAACTACAAGAAATTAACATTGGTTGTAGGCCCTCTACAACAAACTCAGTGACCATAGATGCTCATGCACAGGAGTGCTGCTGAAGGCTGGGCATGAGCCTGCAGGGTCAAGGGTCACAGAGCTGTTGTGGGTGGTAGCAAGGGTAATGGGAGGACAGTTGGACTAGATGATCTTGTAGGTCCTTTCCAGCCTTATGATTCTGTGAAACCAAGAGCTGTTCACAAGGCTGGCTCTCTGCTGAGTGGCACAGCTCCAGGCAGCACAAGTGGGCTTCTACCGCTGCTTACCTGGCACTTATTTGCCTTTGTCCTGGTGTACTAAGCAGGTTTAAAAAGTAAGCATTAGAAGTTCTTAATTCCTCTTGTCCGAGGTGTTTAAATGTCTTTTTGATGGAAGGCTTGTCAAAAATCCTGTTGGGACCATCAGGGGAAAGGTGACCTTGCAAATTCTCTGCTCAGAATCAGAAAGAAATATGCTCCCTTTCCTGGATGGTGTCCTAGAAGAATGTTTTCCCAGTTTAAAAAAAAAAAACACAAAAAAAGTTCTCCTTCAGAGTGAAAGAAGAGAAAATGAGAAAATTCTTCATCCTGAACTTGGCAAGGAGTCGTGTTGTTGAGCTGTGCCATCCCGCACTGCTCGCCAAAGTGTTTCCGAGGGGAGCCTGCTGCTGCTGGGGATTGCAAAAGAGGTTTTGGTGTGATGGGAATGATTAAAGTCAGAATGAAATATGCAGCTTTTGGGGTTCTCACTTTCCTCTGATTCATTTCCTTTAGTATGGGAGTGATTGCATTCGGACTGTTCATGTCCAGGCTGTGTGTGTCATGGCAGCAAGAGGAGCTGTTTTAAGTTTTTTCTTCTCACTGAACAATCTGAGAAATGTGTTTGTTCCTCAGACAGCCTTAAAATACACCAGCCGAGGGTTACTGGCTGAGCATGCTAGCTGCAAGTTGGGAGGGCCTTCGGAAGTCAACGGCAATAGTTGCACTTCTGACTATTTTTGGCCAGACTTGTCAACGAGTCCTCAGTAATAGTTGTATGCTTGCTTGTTGCTCTTTGTTTTTCCCCAGAATTTGTTGAGCAATGGAGAAATCAGGGAGGAGGAGCACCCTTGCCATATTCTACATTGTGCACATCATAGAATGGTTGGGGTTGGTAGGGACCTTTAGGATCAGTCCCCATTTAATTCCAACAACATTCAGGATTTGAGAAAATGTTTCTAAAATTGGTGAATTAGGTTTGAATTTGATAAGTCATTAACTGAGTTAGGTTATGTTCTGTGCCTCCCTAGTGTCTTTACATCAGGGATTGAAGTCACTTTAATTAAGATGCTGTAGTTTTACACAGACATTGATTCAAACAAGGGAATCAGGATGCAGAAGAGGAATCTGTATTCTTGCATTCCACTCAGTTCTGGTTTTTTTTTTTTCCTATGCTGTTGCCATGGAGAAGCATATAAATATTTGTATCACAGATTAATTTACTTCTTTTATAGGTGGCATGGAAATGCAGATTAAAAATGGTAACAAAAGTAATTGTAGGTGGGTTTTACTGTGTGGAGTCATGTTTTGGAATGGATTTAGGCACAGACTAGCAGCAGCAAAGGAGAGTCAGAAGGTGATGTGTTCAAGAAATCTGACAGCTCTATGCTGTGGGACAGAAATCAAATGAAAGCATCCACTGTATTTGCAGTCTTCCCTCTTTTCCGATAGTTTTGATATTAGTAGGGGTTTGTCATTCCATCAGCCTCTATTTGCTGGGCCAATTCCATGAAATCAAATACAAGAATAAAAGGAAGAACTTGATCTAACAATGAACTAACACTTTATCTCTCCAAAGAATGTATTTAAAAACTGTGCATGCCACGTGACCAGTAGGTGGGTTCTCCCACTGGTGAAGTGAACTGCTTTCATGTCTTCACAACAAGTATTTGCTACATTAATGAATAATTAATATATTTTTAAGTTCCATTTGTGTCTGAGATTATCGCAGTCCTTCATTGCAATAAGCATGTTTCTGATGTGAATTTTGGTTTAATTCATCTTACTACCGCTGAGCTTACGTGCTTTTTTCTCTCTCTTTTTTCACAGCAAATGAAACTGGCTGCTGAGTCACTGAAGGAGTAAACACAGAGGAATGAAGATGACTACAGCAGTCACATGTGGATGTGGGCACTCCTTGAGCCTTTGTTTATGATGCTGTGTAGCTCTCAGTGCACGCCGGCTTGTATGATACCTGGTAAATACTCACTGCTAGAGGTTGTGAAAAAGAGATCATTTTTCCTACTCCTCTTTTTTTTTTTTTCCCCTACATACGCCAGTTTGTGGAGCTGACACTACATGAAGCTGTCCTGCCTGCTCAAGGTCTGGTTGAAGGCTGCCAGACCCACCACACTCCACCTGATGGAAAACAGAACTTGGGATAAGCCAAGCCACCTGGAGACTTCAGCTGTAACCCCGTGAAAGAAAACAGAAGGAAAAAGGTGGAGCAGTGCTTAATTCAGTGCTCTGCTTCTTGGGCCCATGGCCTGCTTTGTCCCTTTATGATGATAGTTAATCAGTCCTCTCTTTTATTCAACCACTGCTGATTACCTACTTTTTGCGCATAGCAAATTAATTTACATTATGTAATGAAATATGATTGTTCCTGACATAACCTGAGAACTATTTAAACATAAATATAAGGTGTGCATTACATGCTCCTCTGTGCCAGTTACCCAAATAAGAGTGAGTTGAAGTCTTCCCCAAAGCCGGGTAAAAGCATTGAGTAGGAAACAGTACTGAGCAGTAGCTTATGAAGATTAAGCAGCAGATATTTACGTATTAATTTTTTCATTTACATTTGCTTTTGGTGTCACTTCCTTGGGCCTTGAACCACAGTGGTGTATCCATGGCTGTTCTGGTTAAATGAACTCACAGGAACAGTGCAATTGAACGTGACACACCAGTACCCATTTGCCCAGTGAACATTCTTTTTTTTTTTTTTTTCCACCCCTGCATTTCACAAAACAGTCATTTCCGTAACATTTCATCGCTTTCTGGCAGTTACAGGACCAAAATCTCCCCTAACCATGAGTAACCTACGTTCTCCAGCTGTGACCTTAATTTGCAGTAGGTGTACCTTACCTATGCATGGCACACCTGGGGCTGTGTGTGTGAAGTTACCATTGCGGATTTCTGCCCTGTGTATTGCTCCTGCATGGTTATAGTGGGGAACCTGGGGGATGGTTCCTTTTAATATGTGAGCCTATATGGGCTGCTGTGACTGGAGCCTGCTGTCTTCTGCTTGGGGTGCTGCTTTGAGAGTGTGAAGTGGGCAGGTTTGTGATAGCAGCTGCATAGGCCATCTGTGAAAACGCCCCAGGATTGGCTGGAAAAGGAATCAGGTTGCATCTCAGCTGTAGTCACATGAAAGAAATAAGTAATGGCTCACCCAAAGCTGACTTTGCACTTGTCTTCTTCATAGTCATTGCATTCTTCCAGTTTTCTGCAGCCTGACAGGAAAATCTGTAGTAAAGTTTGGGTACCTGGTGATGTGAGCAACCTTGGCAGCTGTCCTTGCCTTGAGCAAATTCATTCACTTCTGCTCAGTCTTCTTATCTAGAAATGGGGATGATAACATTCCTTGGGTGGATTCTCTGCCTACAGCCAGGTGGTGTGGAGGCGCTACAACTTCCATAGCGTGTGAGTGAGGAGTATGGCAGTCCTTTGTGTTATAGAGAGTAGTTTGTCCTGGAGAACTCACTGTGCAGAAGCTGCAATGCTAAAATCATGGCAGAGCATTTCTGGTTCATGGAGAACTATTACATGGATGGTGCTGTGTTGTATTTTGTCACCGAACTGCTCCTGAAACACGAGAAAGAATAAATAAGGTATTTACTGGTGACTGCCTTTTGCAAGCTGTGTAACGTGTCTGTTCCCAGTCTGAGGAGCTGCATGTCCAAGGCCTGTGGGAGTGAAGGCACTCATGTCTCAATCTTAGGGAGAAATCAAGGATGGGTTTGGTTTGGAGGAACATCCAGTATGGGATGAAGGGCACGTGGGAGTGAGTAGCCTGTTCCTAGCCAGAGAGCTTGAATTTTACATGGCTCCTTAGCAGCAGCAATCACAGGTTAATGGTGATGAAAAAAATTCTCTCCTCAGGTATGGTTTCAGTTGCAGGTCACAGCATGTGGCCCAGACAGGCTGCTGACTCAGGACCTCTCACTGGCCTTGCAGGCCTGCAGCCCTTCCTGCAAACATAAGGACAGTAGAAAAGTTCCTATTTCAACAGGCAAGCAATTCTGGGTGGTTTAACCTACTCTGATCTGGGGGTACTAAGTCATACCTCTCACTGAGGAGTTAAAACTTCAGTGCACTACTTCCCTGTTCAAGTAAGCAAAGCCAGCAGGCACCCTTCCTACTACTGCCCTGTGCACTCTTTCCTTAGCGTGGCTCTCCTATGTGTTCTTCTCCAAGAGGTGGAGACGAGCTGACAGCAGAGCCTGGTGACTCACTGTCAGACTGATGGCCTCCTACCTTAGAAGGATGGATCTCTCTGCACCCTGTGGCTTGATTTAAAATGTGGTGAGGATGGCATCTGTCATTACAGGTGTGATGCAGGTGATCTCTGGCTCAGTGTAAGAGAGCTCATCAGCCCTCTGGGCTTGCAGGTCTGCAGCTGAGCTGAACTGCTCCCAGGCCTCAGGCACTCCAGCTGAGTGCATGTGGCAGCACCGATGCCTAGGGAGAAAAACAGCTCTGTCCCTCCTTACCTCCTCCAGCCCAGTATTTCTCAAGAGAGAGTAGGAGTGGGAAGATGTTACACAAGGACTCACTGAAATCGGCTGCTGGGGAGATCTGACATGACATGTCTAAGAGACAAGTGAAGCCCTTAAAAAAGCCCCTTTTTTTTTTTTTTTTTTTTTTTTTCATAGGATAATTCTACTGCCTGGGAAAGTCAATGGATTCTTTTTCTTTTTTTGTCTTCTAGTGTAGTAGGGTTCTTAACTCTTAGAAATTGGTATCTTTTGCAGTACCGCACAAGTAGGCCAAGGTAAGCGAACCTTTAACAAGCAATTGCAGTTTCAGCCTCAAAAGCGTAGTCCCAACCTGTGCATCAGAACAAGGCAGACTCAAACAGCCACAAAAATGTTGTTCCTAAGAAAGGTGTCTTGGCCATCCCTCAGAACAGCGTTCTTCCATGACTTTGGTGAGTAAGCTGGCTTTAGTCCAACTAAACAAACAAATGAGTCATGTTCGTGCTGGCCCAAGTATGGTTAAGATGTTACTACTCAAACACCTTGTACTGCAAGCAGTAATCTAGCATTACTGACAGACAGCTCTGCTCTGATTTACTCAGGTCAACTGTGCCATCGGAAAGGCTGTCACCATGCCCCAGCTGTCGTCTGTCATTTTCCAGTCACTCAGGGACATTCCAGTCTGCCATCCAAGTTTGGTATAACTGGCTGGTACGTTCCTTTATTTGCTCATGATGAAAAAAGTTTGTACATCTGTACATACAAGTTAATAAGTCATGATCGTTTGCTCTTCTCTTAGAAACAGGAGGGGAGGGAGAGATTGGTTGCACCTTCCCCTGCTGAGGCACAGGTCTCTGCTGCTACAGGCTTCAGATGTTCCCCAGCAATGGTCACAGCTGCCAAAGCCTATGGGTGCATCCTCACACAAAGAGCTGATCATAAAGCAATACTACACTAGTTGCCTACACTTACGTAGCTTGCTTTAAAAGTAATGCCTCCTATTTATTTCCATGGAAACTGCAGCAGATACAAAGAGAAGAATGATGCTGCTTGATAGAGCACGTTCTCTGCCACAACTTTTTTAAAGGTCACCACTAGCAGTGCATTTTTCCCAGTGATGAACAAGAGTCTGCACGGCATGTGCTCATCAAGATCTGCACCAGTGGAGGTGACTCGCTAGTGCCAAAACACACCACTCACCGTGCTCAAATCCACTGTTTGGCCACCAGAAATGTTCAGCAAGCACTAATGAATGTCAGTGAGTGCCATTATAGAAGAAATCAGTTCTTCCCCTTCATACGTATTTCCCTATCAGATGCCATTCTATCAGCCTCCCCCTCTACTGCATTTGTCACACAGCAACAGCTTCTAACAATACTGGTGGGAAGGTTCAGCTTCTACTGCTCTACCACCACTATCCACTCCCTGATATGGTGGACCAGTGATATGACATAGAAAGCATAACAGGCCATACAC
This sequence comes from Alectoris magna, assembly GCA_030625065.1. Taxonomy (NCBI): domain Eukaryota; kingdom Metazoa; phylum Chordata; class Aves; order Galliformes; family Phasianidae; genus Alectoris; species Alectoris magna. Next base: position 108,455,831 of record CM060561.1, on the reverse strand, counting down.
GGCCTGTTGAATGCCATCAATCCCCATTAATGTGCTCAATGCCATGTGGCCATACCATCTCCAGTTATGATTTTGTTACATCACAGTTAACTCACTGAGCCCTCACCCTGATCTGGAAATCAGGGCTTCTTAGGGATTCTTTCAGCTGAGCACAGAGGGTTCTGCAGCCCTCGCAGCACCAGTCATCCTCCTCTGCTGGTAGAGATGGAGCCTGGCATGCTGGGATGCCCAGCCTCTCTTTTCTCCCATGAGGTATCACTTGCAGTTCTTTCTTGAGTCACCAGAGAGGAATCTGTTTAAGGGTAGAATGGTTACATGCACAGACAGACAGAGACAGCAATCAGGCACTTGCAGGCAAAACTGGGAGGGCAGTTTGGAAGCACGGTTACCAGCTGTGCTTCTTACTGGCTCAGCTCAACCTGAAATGCTTTTCACTGTACCTTGAAAACAAAGCGGGGGAAAAAAAAAAAAGTGGTGTTCTACTCACTACATGTTAAGGCACAGAGGTTTTTAAGTGATGATACTGACAGCCCGTGCCTGTATTTCAGCTTAGGCACTGCAGTTGTTCTCAGTTCTGTACTGACATACTTCATTCTAGACCAGGTGTTCAGGAGCAGATGTTTATCAGTGCATGGCAGCCCAAGCACTGCAACACAGGACTCCGTTGTACAGAGAACACTGTGGAGCAGTTGCAGTAAATGAGCAGCATTACCTCCTGGCTGCCTGCTACCTGTGACAGTGTACATTCAGACAGTGCAGCACCTTACAGTGTGGTTTTGTCTCTTCCATGATGATGTGGGAAACAACAGCTTTGTCTTGAGCTTACCTACCTCCTTTCTGTGCACAAAGCCGGCAAGCCCTGATACTCCCTTTTTTGGTTCTTTTTCCACTCTTACCATTTTACACTGCAGAGAGGAACAGTTCTGGGTTAAGGCTGGATTAAAGGCATGCACTCTGCCCCGCTGAAACTTCCGCTCACATACTTTGTATTTACAAGAAGATCAGTTAACAGGCCACCTACAGACATGGCAAACTGGTATGCAACCAATTATTTCACCTAACAAGACAAGCCTGAGACAAGTGAAGCACCTTATTTATTTCTAACAAACAGGTCACAGCAGGGTGGACAAGATGTCACTCCCCGACTGTTGTGGATGTGTGCATGGCTGAGGCTGGTCTCAGACAGACAGACAACCAATACTTTGTCTGAGACTTTGAAACCCTCTGTGTTCTGTATCGCACAGCTTCCTGCTGCAGGGAGAAGAGCCCAGCCAAGAAGGGGACTTGGACAGGATCATCATGAATGATCTCTAGGTGGTGTAAAGTTCACTAAATAACTCCTTAAATCACGTTGAAGAAGTTCCACCTAGGAAACAAACAGCTACCTTCCCCTCTGGCATCTACTGAAGTAGCTTTCTGCCTAATATGACAACCTATAAGCCCAAATAATAAGCAATTTATAACTAACTCTGCAAGAGAATAACGCTGCAGATGCGTGTGTGAGCTTCCCTTTCTGCTGTCCTCTGCTTTTAAATATTACTTCATGAGACCCTGCGGGGGTGGTGTTGAAGTGACTGTCCAGTATTTGCAGCCAGAAGGCGTTCCCAGCACACATCCGCTCTGAAGGTCCAGCCTGCAGTGCAGAGAGATGAGCAGGGTGTGTGCCCTGCCCTCACACACTGAGCGCTGGGGGTAACAAACTGCACTGACATGCACAGCGTAGGTTATGCATCAGTCAAGATAGTACTTTTATTAACTGGATTTTCCATGTCTGTCACACATCATGAATTTTTATACAATGAAAAAGCCAAACACTGCTGGAAGCAATAAGATCAGCTGCTATTTCTGTACCCTCTTAACACACACACACACACACACACACGAATTCTTTCTTGGTGAGAAATGTTTATATTTGTTTGTTAATTCTGCTTATTTATACTGCTACTCTTAAAATCCCGTGTCAAGATTGTCACATCTTACATACAGATGAAGTTGCAAGAGGTACATTATTTTATATATAATATATACACACATACAGAAAAATACAAGACTAATTGTTTTTGCACAATATTTAATTTATACACTACTGTAGTTATATGCAACTTTTAAAGACACGTTAAGGGGTACAAGAAACTGTTTACTCGCTCTAAGTAATAGTTTGGTCCAATATTATCATCTTAATGTAGTGGTTATTCTCGCCCTTCCTTTTACATGACGACATAATACGACGTACACCACATGCACAGTCATTCACCTATCAACAGATGGATCAAGGACGCCACTCAGACTAACATCTGTACACCCAGAGGTCAACCAACCATACACAACTAGTAAGGCTATAATACAACTATGCAGCATAAATGGTCAACACCGCTGTTCTAAAGTGAGCACCATATATACATTTGTATATAAAAACACGGGAGACAAAATACACCTGGGGTCAGTTAAAAGGTGCCATTCCAAGGCTGTACATAGTATCAGGAAAGAGTATTTACAATGCTCGGAAAAAAAGCTGCAACAAATAAGTTTATTGCCAATGCCCTTTATAAACTTTTCTCCTACTTCGATGTTACGCTCACTGTCCGTGAACCACACATCTTATTTCTGGCCCTTTAGAAGATCCCTGCTCAAAAAACGTCAAGCAAATATGTTCTATGGCTTCACCCACACATCTCTTCTTGCAGTTTTTCATTTATAAATACCACACTGACTAAACTGCAACCCTCTTAAAACTTACTCAAAAGTAAAATGCTTATCATCACGTCCTTGTTTAGGAAGCAGAATGTGACATCCCTGGCTAGGCAAGCCACTCAGGATACCCCACGCAACTCAGGTTCCCTTAGTAAAGTCTTTTACTAATTGAGAAGAGCTGTTGTCAGCTGTAGGAATTACGACCAAGCGTGATGCGGTTCTTTGGTGCTCCACTCACTCTACAGCAGCCATGAAATGCGTTGTATTTGACCATTCTGCAACGTGACAAGATGCTCAACAGTGTAAACTCCTCTCAGACATCCAACGTCTGGCCAGGGCGCTGCTACATAACACCAACGGTTTGACCAGCATTGCTCAGAAGACCCAGTGCACAGCATGAAAAAATAAAACATTCTTGCCCTTCCCCAAACTAGGAATCCGCAATATATTTTTTATCTAGATAATAAAATTCCACAAGTTAACTTAATCTTGTCAAACGTACCCACTGGTACGCAAATACTCTAAAACAAAGACAAGACCTCGCCGTGGCTATGAGAAACCCAACAGAAAGGCAAATAGCTGTAAAATAAATACTTTCCTATACGCTACTTTTACTGGTATTAACAAAAAGCACGACTACCGAGGGAAAATAACGGGTGTACGTATGGGCACACAGCAGTATTTTAAGTCTTACAAGAGTCTGATTTGATAATGAGAAAAAAGCAAATGACGGGAACTTTGTCAACTTGAATCCAATTAAAGGTCTTCCATCCCTTATTGCCTTTTGAAATCTCCAGGAGGCGGGGAGAGGACAGGGAGGAAGGCTCACAAGGTAAAAACCTAACACGTTAAGCGTCATGATATACTAATAACAAAAGTAATTCATACAAATACTTTATTTTCAGTTAGCACGTAAAAACTCAGAAGTAGACTTAATAATTTACCTTTGTTATATTAAAAAAGATTGTCTGCTTGTAATATTAACATATTTCTATGGGAAAAAAAAGCTGCCTTACAAATCTACTTGCTTCTTTAAAACAAAAAGAAAAAAACCCAACCCAACAACACAGCACAACTGCCTCTAGCAAAACAAGATCTTTTCACTTTGATCTTTGAGCCACAACTTTATCCATTTCATAACTTAAGACAAATAGGTGTGGGTTTAAAATCATATTTCAAGATCGCTAATTTTCAGTGCATCTTTGCTTTGTACAAGCCTTGGAACATCTGAAAGCTCCCTGAAGAGTTTTCAGCATCAAAACATTATTGCTTTGGTTCTGTTTCAGACACATAGAAGTATGCCACATATCACAGATTTTAGATATCACAGAAGGTCAGAACAAGAATTAACATTTCACAAGCAAACAAAAGCTTCTCCCTCTCTAGTTTAAGTGCAGAACGTGAAACTTCTAAGTGCTCCATTTACATTAGGATCCAGATAGTCATTTTAATTTAATCCAGATCTTCCATAGTAAAATTATAAACGTAAAAACTACACAATAAAATATTGTTTTGTTGAAAAAGAAAAAATATAATGGCTAGCAGCATGCAAAGACCATGCATTGTCATATCATCGAGCAAACACAAAATTAAAATGTAATAAATAACTGCTCGAAGCCCACTTAAAAATCTTAAGACAACAAAAGGGTTTCAGTGACAAGGTGTTGACAGCTCTGAACAGGAAGAAAGATGCCGTCGAACAGATCAAGCTGTTAAAGTCAGGCTGCTGTCAAATGACATGACAACAACTGGTTTGACTGGAGGTACACAGCAGGCCCTCCTTTGGGTTCCGCTGAATATTCACAGATATCGTCTTTTCACAGAGAGGTAGTTGTAGCACGTTATTTTTCAAGTTCCTGTTCTTTATCCGTTCCAATTCATTTGCCGTGTCTGACATCTGGTCAGAAAAGAACTTTAGGCTGCCCAACGCAGAAGCCTGGTTGGCACTTCCACTGGAACTTATACACATTTTCCACGATGATTTCTCCTGCACTTTTACACTGGAAAACGTCAGATTGTTTTGTGGATCAATAATGTATTTAGTGCTGCCGTGAATCTGCGAACCCAGGCAAAGGCTCATTAACTTCAGGCTTTCAACCAGTTCCCCTGCACTTCTAGACGATAACTGCATCGAGTTACCAGACCCGGCGCATCTACGAGTGGAACCTGAAGTGTTGTTGGTGCTGCTGCTGGAGTTGCTGGAGGGACTTCCCCCACCTTTGTTATTATCACCCGGGCTCGTTTTGTCTACTCCTCCATTTCCGTTACTCGGTTTGCTTTGTCCACCACCATCTCCTTGGCTGCCAGGCGGCCCCTCGCTACTATCCCGCCTGTGCCAAGAGTAAGTAAACCCACTATCTTTATCGAGGCGCCTCCTGCTTTCCGAGTCGTCGTCGCTTGTTTCTGAGCTACTGCAGCTAGAGCCACGGCCCTGGCTTTTCCTCCTGTGGTAGCGCTTATGCACTGTGCTAGGCGAAGCGATGTTCATTTTTAACCTGCTGAGCTTTGGGGGTAAGTTCTCGTCCATGTCAAACTCATCATCCGACTCTCCTTCCTCAAAGATCTGATTGAGGACTGGTGCACTCTTTCGCGAAGTAAGACGGTTTGTAACTGAAGGCTTACGGCGCAGAACAACTTGAGTAGAAAGAGAAATAGGCTTCTTGTCTTCTTCATCCTCCTCTTCATCTTCTTCTACTCTGAACAAGCACTTCCGGCCGCTCGTAGTGGGTTTTAAGCTCACCGATGGAACTACAGAGAGTGCCGGCCCAGCTAACTCAGGGATCTCTTCTTTCTTTGCTGACTCACCAGCAGCCTTGCTTCTGTGACCATTGAGAACATTTTCTGCCGTGCGAGCTGGAGACTGGGGAACAGTTGCATGGGAGAGAGGAGAAGCTGTAAGGTCATCCTCCAGATCCTGGGGTACATCGATTTTTGTTGGCCATGATTGCCTACATAAGTACAAAAGATAAAAGAAAAGTCACATCATGGTGAACATCTCAAAACACACCAGCAAATTTAAGATCTATACAGGAGGAGCTTAAGAACTCCCACAAAGACTGCCTGCTAAGTCATGTATCTGTAAAGAGCAGTACTGAGTAACTGAGAAGAACACGTTCAAGATGTGCATTCCTTTAGAAATGCTGTTACTCGAAAGGAATGTCATATTTACAAAAGCATCGTTCAGAAATTACGTTGTCTTCTGCCAATGATTTCTACTCAGAAAATGAAGTGAGCAGTACAACGCTTTTAATAATTGCACTTCCAATAATCTGAAGTAGGCATAGAAACACCAGTGCCATGAAGGGAGAGATGCCAGGTGGTTTGGATACAAGGTGGATGGAAGTGGCTTGGAAAATACTTAAGCCTTTGTTATTCTTTTCCCCCAGCATTCTTACTACAAAAACCAGTTTAAAAATCAACACAAGGGAGGCTGAAAAGCTACATTGAAAAGGAACATTCTCCTATTTCAATACGTTTCATTCAGACTAAGCTCTGTTCCACAAAATCACCTTTTATTTGAAACACGTGGTTCAAGGTCATACATTTATTTGACCTTATCTCAACAACAGGAGTACTGCAGTTGCATTAATTCAGGACTCAGATTGCTAAATAAACTAGAGTAATCAAAGTTCAAACTGTATGAATGTATGCCAAGTGTTAATTTCAAAACGTAACCCAAGAAGTGATGGTTGAGAGGAAATCGGGTTTACCATCAGCAGCTGATGTCTTTTTTCTTCAGTGTCTAAGCTGGTGCCTAATGGATTATATTTCACTTTACATTCAGGAGATATATTGGAGTTTTCCCATCATATACACAATAAATTAAGAACGAAGACTGACAGTCCTTCCTCGCTATCTGTATTTTGAAAGACTGATCCAAAAGAACACCACCTTAACACGGATGGGGCATAAGCTCCACATTTCTTGTACAGAGTAAGGATTTTCTTCTATCTTCTCAAAAAGTTATCCTGAAGTTAAAAGAAGTTTCCTCATCATGTGATTTTACATTAGCTAAAATAACCTAGCACAATGCACAAGAAGCAGCGAAAAGAGACTTTTGCTCACATATGAATGACATTACAAGACACTGCCAACCCTATTTTGGGGCGTGCCACCAGAAGGGGTTGCAAAACTCTGCAGCCCAGGTAAGAACCAAAGTATGGCTGGAAAACAGAGAGGAAGCAGATAAGTTTCATATCAGGTGTGACCCCCAACTATTCTCATTCCATTCAAGTGTTTAGAGTGAATAGATGCATCCGTATTAGAACTGCATTTGCGCAAGGCTCCCACTGTAACTACTGGATAGAAAAGGATCCTCAAGTTTGTGATGCCCACCGGCTTGGGTGCCAGAACTCCCAACTATCCTCCTAAAGGTATCAGCTTTGGAGAAGACTGCTTCCTTAAAGCCAACATTAAAATCCGCCAACCCTAACTGCAGACTTTCCTTTAAGGTGCAGCCTTCAGGATCAGTTAACAAGCTGGTGATAAGAAAATCCCCCAGGACACCTGTAACAGCAGCACCTGGCTACCACTGCCCAGCAGCCCCCAGGTCTGTGTAAACCTATGTAGTCCACCCCTTATGAGAAGACCCCCACAGAGACCCCCATCCTGGAGTGCTGCAGTTTTTGGGCAACAGATCACCTCACTACCATAGATCTGCACCATAGAATCACAGAATCTCAAGGTTGGAAAGGACCTACAAGACCATCTAGTCCAACCATCCTCCCATCACCATTACTACCGCGAGCCACTAAACCATCTCTTGTAGCTCCTCATCCAGATGCCTCTTGAACACTGCCAGGGACAGCGACTCCACCACCTCCCTGGGCAGGCCATTCCAGTGCCTGACCACTCTCTGAGAGGAAGTTCTTCCTTACATCTAATCTAAACCTCCTCTGGCACAACTTGTGGCCATTTCCTCGGGTCCTGTTTGTTGCCTGGGAGAAGAGGCCAAACCCCTCCTCATCACAACCTCCCTTTAGGAAGCTGTAGAGGGCAATGAGGTCTCCCCTGAGCATCCTCCTTCTCCAGACTAAACAATCCCAGCTCCCTCAGCAGCTCCCCATAGGACTTGTGCTCCAGACCCCTCATCAGTTTCGTTGCCCTTCTCTGGGCACGTTCCAGGACCTCAATGTCTTCCTTAAGTGAGGGGCCCAAAACTGAACACAATACTCAAGATGTGGCCTCACCAGTGCTGAGTACAGGGGGATGATTACCTCTCTGCTCCTGCTGGCCACACTATTTCTAATAGCAGGATGCCGTTGGCCCTCTTGGCCACGCAGGCACACTGACAGCTCATGTTCAGCCGAGCATCAACCAACACCCCCAGGTCCCTTTCCTCTTCACAGTCATCCAGCCACTCAGCCCCAAGCCTATAGCGCTGCATGGGGTTATTGTGGCCAAAGTGCAGGACTTGGACTTGTTGAACCTCATCCCATTCACCTCAGCCCAGCAATCCAGCTTATCCAGATCCCTCTGAAGGGCCTCCCTACCCTCAGGCAGATCGACGCTACCTCCCAACTTGGTGTTATCTGCAAACTTACTGAGGGTGCACCAGTAACCACTCTATTCAATGTTATAAAATCATACCAAGATTCAGATTCAATAAATCTATGTGTCCCAGTTCCTCATCCAACTGGAACAGCTGTTTTACAGAAAAAGTGATACTGATAGAAAGGAAAAAAACCCAAACAAACAATTTAAAAGCAGGCTTTGTAGGTTTGGAACTCATTTGAACTCCAAAGTTTTCCTCTGATTTGTTTTATAGGTAATACTCACTTTTAGACACATTTGATGTTCTAATTGGATTTCTTGTAAAAGAGACTGATGGATGTAAGAGGATAGAGAGAAGTGCTGAGCAAAAGGCATACAGTACTGACCTTGAAAAGAGGTAAGCTCTGTAACACCAAGCCTTAGACCATTTAAGGTTCTGTAGATTAAAACCTGTATTTGCTTGCAACAATAATTCTTCTAAAGCACTTGTCACCATGCCACATAAGATAGCATTTCTTACGTGAGTGGACGTAGAGAGAGGACCCTTATGTGCAGCAACTAGATTTCAGTCCAATCTAGCACACAATCTCATCTCCAGATGACAAAGATGTTGATAATAACCACCATAAGATTCTGATACGACTCGTTATTCAGGAAGATGGAAGAATATTCAGAAGCGATTCATTTAAGTCCTCAAAAATCTCTGCCTAAATCCAAAGTAACAATCAAGGCAGATGATGCATCTAGAACCTGTTTTCCACTGTGCTTACCTTTAATTTGTAACAAGCACTCTTTTTTGCTTTTAAAATATTGAATTTGAGGTGATTGGACTATCAATTAGTCCAAGTAAAATATGGCTATGCAGCGGAAGGGAATCATGGTATTCATGCTCTTCTTTCACTCTTATTATATGACTTCCACTGCATGAAAGTTGCACAAAAAGCCCTCTGGCATGAATGACCTTGTCTTCTTTGCTACATTAACAAACCTGAAGGAAAGCAGCAACTGAAGCATTTAGCGTTCTTCTCTCACTAACAGATTAGCTACCAACAACTGCTATTATTGCTAACAGCGGTTACCAATAACATTTTACCTAAGCCTGAAAGGCATCTTTCTGAAAAGACTGGAGGTCAGAGGACAGAAATTAATGGAAAAGCCTCAGTACCACCTCCATCTTCACTGAAAAGATTGTCAAGACAGGCCAATAATGATTTTTCTTAACAGCAGCAGATTTCTTGCTGTATTCTAACATGTACTCAGAAAACTAAAAAGAAAGCATTTGAGAAACGTAACTGTTCAAAACTCGTATGCCCCAGTATCAGCATGCAACTGGAAACTATTCACTACTTAAGCACATGCTTCTGTAACTGAATATGCGATGCTTCGAAAGTGGGTTGCACAGCAAGTGGACTGGTTGAACGCGTCAATACTAATTACATGGCAGAATTCTCCTCTCCTCCCTTTGCTTTATTGCCTGTCAACAAGCTGAAGCTTTGAAAACTCCAAGGTGCTTTAATAGTTTATGTCAACCTAAGAATTCTATGGCAGTAATTTTAAATGGATGACTGAAGTAAAGTTTTCAACCATTTTCCTTACATAACAGCCATATCAAACTAACTACATTAAAAAGAACAGAACAACCTGAAGAAGTTTGCTCTAATCCTGATTTAGAGAGTGTTCTGCCCATCAAAACCAAAAGCTAACAACTACACCTTAACTTCAAGTTCAGAGTGATTTCTCATCTGTAAATAAGTAATTCCCCATCACGTTTAAGGATAACACAACTGATTTTTTCCAGGGCTATTACACAGACCTTCTATGAGGACCTGCAGGTCAATGAACACGTCTGCTCCCAGCAGGTACGAAAACCTACTGCCTCAGATACAGACTTCAAACACTTCACTCATCTTCTAAAAATAGCAGAAACTGAGAACGTTGGTAACTGATTCAAGAAGAAGCTTCTCAAGTGTCCGCAGCACTTCATTTGAACCCACGTATAACTGGCAGTAAATAAGCACATTACAGCTTTTTAAGAACTAGTACTTCAACAACTCGATAAGACACTAGATTTAAAAAAGAAGGAAAAAAGAAACTTAGCTTCTCCAATTCCTACCTGAACTGCGCTTTGATGTTGCTAGGGCTTGCAGATCGGGTCTGAATTTCTTTCTCCTGCTTTTCTCGCAGAATCCTTTCAGCCAATAAGAAGTATGTAGCCGTGATGTGATTGTATTTGTTAGTTTCCAATGCCCTAGGGAAAGAACAGAACACAAAATAAACCAAAATTCAGTGGCTTCTAAAAACCGGACGTGCAGTTTGCACGTCTTGCTGTACTTCTTACAGTAAGAACAGCAACTGGAAAGCACAACCATGTCTTTTTGATACCTTGACAACTGTGTCTTGGTCTTCCTAAAAATAAAGAGCCAACAGGTCTACTCAATTCACTGTAGGCGCATGAGGATATTTTTAGAGTATCATTCAAAAAGAAATTAATGCTTCCTTTGTTGACCACACTTAAAACAATAAAGCTTTCTTTCATTAATGTTATGCACCAGCAGTAGGCTTTCCCATTGGCATATACACAACGTTCTAATACTCATTTATGTAGCAACCAGATGAAAAGCCTCCACTACCTTACAGCTGTCACATTAACCTCACGATAAAATTATAATCCCAACATAAAGGACACCTGCAGTGAAAACTGAAGCAGTGACCCTGCTGTCTTTTATTACATCTTTTATTCTCTCCCCCTCCCCTCAGCGTTAAGGTTTTAAGAGTTTTTTCCAGGTCAAACATGAACAAATAGAAAAAAGCAGCTACACTCTCTTTCAACGTATTGAATACCATGAAAATTTGGGTGTTTTAATCTGTTATAAAAAACTAGGCACATTTCCAGTACACTCACTCAGTGTCAATGACGATTTTGCATTATACAGATATAAGAAATAGTACTTTGAATTACAAAGATCCATGTATATGGAAGCGTACTAAAAGAAAAATGTTAGAATTTATCACCTCTACATATGCACGCGGACAGGCATAACTAGTACAGATACGCAGCACAAGTCAGAGCGTGGATTTCAAAGCGAATTTGCTCAAGATTGCAAACTGTTGCAGGAAACGAACGCTGTTCCAAAATACTTCCTTAAAGTTTTGCCTAAGGCTGGATCTATTGTCAGTACTTCTCATCCTAGAATCCTCTCAGAGAGCACGATAGCAACACTTGGTTTGATAACTGAATGTCTCGATATTTAAATAATGAAACACCCAGGTTACTGTGACAGCCTCTCATCTCATGCAACGGCACAAAATGAACTTTCTATAGGAGACTGAGAACTTACTCCACTATAGTATCTCGGTCTGCAATGTCGCCAAGAACCATACGCTGTATTATACTGTTGTGTTCCTCCTCAGACAGATTTTTGTATGACACAAGAGGAATGTTGTACTTGGTTGCAGGAGAAGGGTCAACTCCTTGGAGCCACGCATGGTTTTCAATCTCTTCCAAAGATGCCCTTCGCTTCGGATCTCTCTGCAACATCCGTGTAATCAGACTGTGAATAAAAAACAGATCTAAACAAAATGCACTTACGTGTTTAAAAGACAACCATTCTAACAGCAGTGCAGGAAAGAACTTTGCTGTCAGCCCAAATAGGTCCTCAGAAGTCCCTATGTAAGCAGTGTGGTAGGAAGTTATTCTCAAAGACGTTCCAAATATTGCTGAGCTGAAACTATTTATTTATTAAAAACTACAAATATCATAAACACTACAGCTTTCATTTGCTATGCTTAGACTCCTAACATCTGATTTACTGTTTGTTTTTTTTTAGTAGGTTTACATGGCAGCTGTGACAGATGGCCTACAGGCTGGTCTGTACAATAATAGAAATATAATTTTCTACTATTGCTGCTATCAGCAAGATTGGGGTATGGCAAGATAAGCAGAAATGTTTTATTCCGAGACCGCCTATAAGACATTTGATTCTTCTGTATCTGTGAAAAGACAGTGATCTCTTCCACCCTTAAAAACAACATCTGGGATGAAGTAACAAACGTACTAACAGGCTGATGCTGAACATTTGCAAGTGCTGGTAGGGCAGTACATGAATTCCTGAAGTAAACAGAAAAAGATGACCGTCATCTCCGTGGACTCTGTCTTTACTGGGAAGTTATCCAGGTGAGATGTCACTTGTATTACTATTAGAACAGACAAAGAACAAACTATACAATTCACCTGACTCTTTTTAATGCCCGTAGTAAAACACCAGCAGTAAGGTAGTAAAGCGCACCACAAATGCACAAGTGCCTCCTGCTTCAGGCTTGGTCCCAAAACATCAAGAATGTTTTCACTTAAAGCAGGTGGTTTAGGCAGCCTCAGAGTCATTTCCCTAAGTAAACCTAACCTTCAGAGCACTTAGGTAACTGGCAATACATTGCAGATACGCCACGCGCAGAAAATAAATCTACTCGGGCCTTTAAGCAAATTCACATTAGCCAGTATATTAAGCAAAATGATCCAAAAAACAGCTTCTAACCTCTTCCCATACTGTATATTAAACCTATTCTCACATGCAAACCTCTTCAAATTGCTGAGAGCCCTGGTAGGAGCTTTTCCATGATACCAGAAACGCTAGACGCTCTAAGACATGAAAACCTGTTATCACACTGTGTTACACATCTGTGGACTGCACAGATAAAAGGTTAAGAGAGAGTAATGGTCATTTTGATCACAGTTATAACAAATTTCCTTGTCTGTCAAGGAACAGAATCTTAGGTGTTCCTCTAGTCTTATGACTCTGACATATCGTAAAAGGACTGATATCTCATTAATTCATCTTTACTGTATGGGCCAATACTGGAACATATTAAAAATAAAAAAGCAGCAGTGAGTACTGCAGAAAAGCATCACATCAAAATGAGTCATGATTTTCAAGCAGCATATGGTATTTGCAGATAGATAATCTTTCTCCCGTGATTGCCTAGAATGTTGGAGTTTCCATTTCAGTAGGAGATGAGCAAAGCTTGCTGTGATATTCTTGGGTTTTGACACCTTGTATTTTGAACTGAAATCTAGAGGGATCATTACCTTTTTCACTCCTGCCACAAAGTACTCTGAACAACACCTTGTGATTTGTCCAGCAAGAACAGCGGCCAAAGCCAGCCGAGCCCTGAACATCTTCTGTAATCATTTATGAAATGGATGACAGATGAATAAAGTAAGATACAATTTCACAGACGTGTGGGAAAAGCCTAATGGCAAAAAAATATCATAGGATCAACTTTCACCAAGAACAGGTATAGGAAATAAAAAGATGCTATGCTGCTGTCCAAGATACTCAGTCGACAAGAGAAAATACGAAGAACTAAGGAAGAACAAACAGTAGGCACTGTATTTTAGGAGCTGGCAAAGAATATTTCCACACCCATAAATTGGCACGAGGACTCTCAGAGGCAGTGAAAATCCATGTCTATGAGTGCTTTCTTGAGTACTCTACTTACTCTTTACATTCTTTGGATACGTGAGGTGGCACCGTGTATTTGCAGTCCATTATCATAGTCAGAGTTTCACTGTCATTTGCTTCTTGAAATGGTGGCTGTCCACATACCAACATAAAGAGGATGACCCCCAAACTCCATATATCTGTAAACAGATAATTCATGTTTTAAAGTAATTGTTGAAAAAGTAGACATTATTACCATCAAAACTGAAGTATTATTGAGATGCTTCTGGAGTTTACTCCTGTACTCTCGATTATCAGCATTACTTACGGAGTTTGCAATTGCACTGAAGTACAAAATACAGTAGTTCCACAGATTGACAGTTTTTATAGTTCATGAGGGGAACAAAAATCAGAATTCAATACTTCAACGATGCGTAACAGTTTGAGACATCACATCTTTGACAGCAAAGCATCATTTAAAGCTGAAGATAATCCAGTCACTTAAAAGGTAAGAATTTATTATGCTTTCCTTCATAGGTAGGCACAGATTATTAAGAGAGATGTGAATTCAAAGCATGTTCCTTTCTAACACACTGGTGTAAACTATTCTCAATCTTTCTTGTTACCCTATGCAGCAGGAAATTCTAAAAGTCACTTATGATAACGAGACTGAATCAGATGTTTGTTTTAAAGTCACTGCTACTGAAGGAGAAAAAGTTATTTGTTAAAGCTAAGTAATGAATTAAATTGTTTCTGTAAAGCTGCCGTCTTACACATTGAGAACCAACCATTAAGACGCGTGTGTTCCGGTCGTCCTGTTGGCCTGGTTGGTTTTAGATGTCTATCGAACATGTAGTGAAGTTACCAGCAATCTCTACCAGACTATGCAAATTTTCTTGTTTCCTTCCAATTCTTTGTTGGTTTAATTTAAAAAGCACTTAACGATTTCCTTGGTCCCCAATGAAATGACAAACCTTGGGTGAAAAAGAAGCACTTGTAGGTACGAAGCACTTTACTTAGTTTCTACTTACTGGAAAGGCTAAAATTTACTTCAATCCTTCATTAAGTTTGCCTAGAAGAAAACATTTCTGAAATCTCACTGCATTCAGTACAGGAAATGTAGACTTAGAGAAAGATGGCACGCTGCCTGGAATTTAAGCAACAGAAAAAAGTCACATCAAATATACGCTATATATTCAGAATGCTCTTCAATGTCACGTACAACTCCACGCTACGGGAATTTCAGCAGCAGTTTTGGGCATCGTACCCCAGCATTTCAGAGATCCACATCAAGCAAGCAGAGGAACCGAGGTAAGTGAAGAAGTAGAAAGCTCCTGAGGGAAGAGCAGCTGGCAGCAGCCATGGGAAGCAGAGCACACAGCTCTGTCCAGGAGGAGCTGTGAGGGAACCACGCTGTTAGCCATCCGAGCGCAGCTGGCTTTCTGCAGCCTGCGCAAATACTCCACGTGCGTTTAAAGCTGAAGGATGGCTACGGTTTTGTTTAAGAATGTAAATCACACACATTCATCCCTAGCACAATTATTCATTCGGATAGTTACAACACATTCTCCGTATGGTTTAGCTGAGAGAGAAAAAGGCACGCTACAGGGTAATTTCCTTCAGAGCTCTAATTTGTACTAAGTGTATGCTATTAACTCAAACAATTATTTGATTTCTATTATGCTACTTTACGGCCTTGATCCTGTACGTGCCGACACTTGGAGGCCAGCACACTGAGCCACGGAGACCTGCAAATTCAACTTCATTGATCACATTGCAAAGCCAGTAAGAGCTTCACTACTTTGCTAGCCTGATGCCAGGAAGCTGCACGGTTTGGAATGCTGAGATTGAAAAAAGCCTCACAGAGTCAATTTTACCTGAAAGTACACCTTGGCTATTGTAAAGGCGCTTGCATCCTCCTGCTGTGTCTGAAAGGAGCCAAAAGACTCCGGTGCATTAGACATCTCCCACCATGCAAAAGGTATCAAAACCTCATTTCTTCGGGCACGTGGAATATGCACCTTCCCGCATTCCTATTAACAGCCATCTTCCGTATGTCAGTGCCCTTCCTCGATTTCTAACCTTCCTTAAGGAACCTGCTTTGCAATACAATCTGTGTTGTGTTGTCAGCACTCTATTCAGTGCCCTCCAATAAAATGCTTGGTGTCTCCTTCCAACAGGAAGCGTTTCAGGAGGCACCACAGAGCATCCGTAATTATAGATAAATTATGTTTGCCGTAATAAAATTACGGTGGCTAAATTTAAGCCAAGAAAAAAAATAATACTGAGGAGAGCGAAATAATTAAAACCATAAATTAAAAATGAGCATGCAAAAAGCTAGAACAGACGATTCCAAGAAATTGAGCTTAAAATACCAGCAGAGTCCCAAGAAGAGGACAAAAATAGCAGTGAGACAACAATTAAAGTTCCATGAAACCACACACAGAGGAAACTCCGCTCACTTCCAAGTGGTTCAGCTGCAGTGAGCACATACTGAACATCCCTGAGTATTTCCCTTTAGATAGCAACGTCTAATCCATGTTCTGCTTAGCGCATGGAACAGTGACACAGCATACTACACACCAGCTGTGTGGTTGGCTTGTATTGGGTATATATATTCTAAAATTTCGGTTTGGAAGGATATGTGATAAATAATGTTTAAGTAACTTCTGGAAAACTAGAACATGAATGTACGGGTACTTGTAAAGAATCAGAAAGTCTAGAAGCAGAATTTGTTCTCTATATGCCAAGAAATAACTGTTTAGATGCTGTACCAAGGGCTGTGGTTCAATGGGAAATATTGGTGACAGGCGGATGGTTGGACTGGGTGATCTAAGAGGCCTTTTCCAACCTTGGCGATTCTATGATTCTGTGGAGTTTATACACTAACATACTATTTGTATTAACAAATAAGAGTAATTATTAATCACATAACTGAGAATTTTGTATCTTTCTTTCATTAGCTACTGTATCTGGCACCTCATATTCATAGGTCTCTCCCACAGTCCTTGCTACATTGTACAATGTGCTTTGTGTTACTGAAAAGGCACTACCTGTATGAAAGAAAAAAAAAAAAGCTATGAACTAACAATAGTGCTTAAAACCTTCTGCTTGATCTAGTCGTATTATCTAAGGTACTTTATGCTCTCAGTGAAGGACACTGGGTTAGTAATGACCTCTCATTCTCACACACTACAGGCAAAACTTAAGCTTTTTCCTAACAAATACATACTTCGTAAGCCTCATCAGACACTCATCTGATGCGGCCAGGAAGCGGCCATGTGCAGAAGCAATTGCATAGCTTTTGCATACAACCTGTTTTTACAGCTACGGCCAAAGAACTTCACTGCATCTATACTCATGGCTACTGCAATGACTCTGGTGTCAGGAACAGTTTCGACATGCTTAAGCAGATCCAAAAGTATACTAATATCTAGGAAGAAGAGAATGCAATGAAATAGCGCGCCTAAAGAATTCTAATCTCCACGTGGGAAGACTTAACGTGTTCCTTCCTTATTTTTGCACAGACCTTAAGCCACGCCAAACACCACCTTGGGGTCACCTACATAGGCCCTCCAGCATCACATTACAGAAAGCATCTGCTCAGCTACAGAAGCAGAGCTAAGTGCCTGGATGGCTGCAGAGGTATTAAGATGTATTCAAGAGTTCTGTCCCCGCCCCTCCATCGGCAGTCTCTCAAATAAGATGTCCTAGCCTGTTCTCTGCATCAGTTTACCTAGATGCAGTTACTTCTTTGAAACACCACATGAAACTACAGCCAAACCAACCAAACACTTTAAAGAACAGGGCAACATCTTCAATAAGGTTCCCTTTCTGGTCTACTGCACGTTGTTACCATGTCAGAGAGGCAATGGGAAGCATACACGTTGCTGTAGCCCCAGTAAGTGTATCTGGGAAAGGGTTAAGGGTTTTGCTTCTTTCGCTAAGAAACACTGACAGTGTGATTTAGTGCATCTTCCTGCAGCTCTTGTCCTATTTAGAAGCGACCTGAGCTCAGACTACAGATCTTGAGTAACAGATTGATGCAGAAGTTTAATTCACATTCTTTTCTGACTGTAAAAATAGAGTGCTGGCCAACCTCGCTCCGTCTTCCACCACACAGTATTTCAGGGAACGCTCTTTAGATCCTATAAAGAGCAACTCAATCACAGTAATCATTGGTCACAATAATGAGAAGGAGCGCTAACAGCAGGCAGAGGGAGGTGATTCCGTAAGGCTTAAACCAAACTCAGCACGTTAAATACCTCATTGCATCAACAGGTTCCTGTTGCCCATCCCGAACAGCACAAGGCAGGTGTTAATTCAAGAAAAGCATGAAGCGGTACAGCAAGAACTGTAATAGTATTGATAGCATGAACATGCTGAACTTGAATGCTCCATTTGAACCAGCACAAGGTTATCTCTCTCTGCCGTAAAGTCACCATTATTTTTTCTCCTCGCACCAGTGTGAAAAGGATGATTTCAAGTGTGAAGGAAGCGGTAAAAAAAAAAACTGACAGAAAACAGGAAACACTGAACTAAGTTTCAAAGCACGTTCGTTTGAAATACAGAAACCTTGCAAGAGCAAGGGAAGCACAAAACTGCCTTGTGAAGAACCGGACTATTCAATGGTATCTCAAACTATTCCATGTATTCAGACAACTGCTGCATGCAATCCCAAACAAAGTAAGTAGTGTAATAGGTATCTTGTTATTGCAACGTAACACTGGATTTAATCGAACAATAGGATTTTTACTGGCAGATCTCCCTACATTTACGTTTCCTGAAAAGGTAAAAGAAATTCCTGCATGTTCTGTAATATTCCAAGAGTTTTATTTTATGTCTTAAAGCCACTTACAGCCGAGGGTTAGAAATCTTAACTGCAAGTATCTCTTTTAAAGCTAAATGACCCCAGTACCATCTCAACACGCGATTAAGTTTGAATGTTCTCCTTTCCTCATTTTCAGCATGTCTCAAAATTCTAAATCTTGAGGCTTTCCAAGCATCCATTCCAGAATACGATTAAGTTCCATCAAATTTTAGAAGATTTTGCATACGCTGTAGTCATTTAACTCGATCCATGAGAAATATTACCATTTGTAATGGGTTTGTTCATCTTAAGCCATTCTACACATGCAAAAGAAAAAAAAAACACAGTACTGTCAATGTGTTTTCTACTTTCCTCTATTGGAGATCCATAGATGTAGATCTTTTTGTCAACTTCAGAAAATATACTGCACAAATTTTAGGAAACAACAGAAATGCTTTCCTCTATTAGACATATGGGCTTCTGGTCCCCCACTTTGTGTAATAACCATACCACATTTAGGAAAAGTCTGTTTCCAAAACAGTACCATTTAGCTAAGAATTTGAGGAGTGGTTGTCTTCAACACATTACTAAGATCCGTATCAGAGGTTATTTTATTATAGAGTATGTTTACAGCACGATAACATTTCCCCACGCAATAGGAATGTTCTCTGCCATATTATTTTCTGTTGATGTAATGAGAGGTATTCTATTATGTATTTCAATTAATTACAAGAAAACTTGTCTGTTCCCTGGATCCTAAGGAAGATGGAGATTGTTTGAACTCAACTGATTGAGTGCCACCATGAAGACTTACTAATAATTGCTGCCCATTCTTACACTGTACCCTGCTATTGCTGATTTCCGCTCACGCTGCAGGTACAGCAAAAGCAGATTCGTTCCTTCTGCCAGGGAGACCACTTCCACTTGCAGAGCAGGCAACACATCCCGATCTTTATGCCTAAGCCTCCAAGAGTGCTCTTACACTTGTTACAACAGGAAGAAAACACCAAAACTGAGTGAAAGCTTCAGTCAAGACCCAGTGCTCTGATTTGTCAGAGGCATCAGCTTTCCCAAGGCAGCTATATGTACAGATTAGAAAGATGTTGTGGCAGCAGTGAAATAAGAGCCTGACACCTCAGCAAAGCCAGGTTTCCAGAAAGAACACCCCTTATTAGACCAGCTAATAACTGAGGAAATGAGGAAGAAAATTAACTCCAAGTTTTCAGGTACAGAAATTTTTCTTTACATCACACACTTTCAAAAAACACACACCATAAAGGCTGCCTTCATTATAAGAAGTATATGTTCTTAACTGGGGTCAACACAGAGGAAAAACCCAGGCTGAAAGACCTTATTTTCCACACATTATTAGAAAGTTGCAGAAATACATGTAAAAGCAATTAGAAGCCAAAGAATGGTGCTGGTTCACAAAGGGGCTGCACCAGCAAGGAGCTGAAAGAATAAGGCCCCACCCCCCCACCCCCCCCCAAAACATCAGACTTTGGACAGAACTTCTCAAGATTGCAATAAGTTAACCAAATAAATGAGCAGGTTTTTTTGAAAGGCCAGTTCTTTGGCTTGGGCCAAGGAATCAACGTATGTCTGACATTTCCCTTTCACAACCTGGAACTCCCAGTTTCAGATTTGAGAATCCTAACCAAAGAACACAGGGAAGAAAAGGGTTACAGAAACCCAACTTCAGATGAGCTGATACAAACTTTTTTTTCTTTTTAAACACAATTTAAAGTTTTTCTACTATTCTTAGTAAAGTAAGCTTCATTGAGCTTGCTTACTTCTCTCTTCTCCAAATGTTATCCAATTTACCATCTCCAGAAAATTGGTGCAAAAGAAGGATTTAGGCCTGGGGTGCTGCATGCCTTCAGCATACTTACAAGTAAAACTTCGTACTAGTATACTGAAAGAAGGCACACAGCACTTGTACTGTGCTGCAGCAGCCAAAATCTGTGTCTCTTTCAAAAACACAGCAAAGACCTTCAGAGGCAATTTATCATTTACACTGGGCGCTGCTGACTTGAAGTAATTGTTACGTCCTGAATAAAATGAGGATAGCCTCTAAAAGCATTAGCTAGCCAACTGTACCAGAGGACATTTCGCTGCTTTTAAAGCCAGTAAATACTGTTGCTCAGGAAAAGGACTGCTGGAGCAGGATTCCCAGAGCCATGACAACCAGGGCTGTGTATACGCAACTTCCTTACATAACATGAAGTCACTGCCATGGAAACCAAACGACGTCATTAGCTGCCTGTGCTATGCCTGCCTTAAACACAGGGCACTCAAGCATCTGTTCTGCTCAAGTTTGTACGCTGCACAAACCGTATCCACATTCATCAGCTTAACCACTGAGCTGGGCTTCGTCTCATTAGGCATTGATTGCTTTCTAAAGTCCATCACTTAACCCTAAAACAAGTGCTCTGGATTTCAAAAAGCTTTATTTTTGTGGCATAATAACTTCAGTATTAGAGGCTTGCACAAACATTTGCCAGCCCTTGCAAGTCACACACTTGTCACATTTTATATGTGCTACGTGAACTTGTGATCATAAGCTAAAAATCTATGCTCCTTTGGCAATAGACACATAAATTGAGTCCCCTTAATAAAGTTGTTTATTTGAGACCTTCATGGGAACAAGTAATTTTTCCTCCTAACAGAAGTAGAACTGCTGAGCAATTTGCACTGCACGCATTGTTCTATTGGTAAGATATGTCCTTCTACAGAAAATGTACATTTAGTCAGGTTTTAGAGTAACCACTCCAATGAGAAGTGTCTAAGAGACAGCTGAATGTCAACTATCCTGCATGACCAGCCACTAAACTCGAGAGAAAAAAGCAATGAAAAGATCACCTTTCATTGAGATAAGAATGTGTACATGTTTATTTTTTTTTTTTTACCAATTAGCAAAGGTATGGGTTCAATGAAGGATGGAAATGGGCCCCAAGCGGCAGCATCACGGGCAATTATTCCAATCACTGTGTTAGGATATTAAAGAGAATGTCATTGCCACAGCCCCTTCAGAGGACATCTGTGAAGAAAGCAGAATTCATGGGGACCTCCTGAAGATGAGCCCTTGTTGAGTCTCTTTCAACATCAAGTTCTTCTGTGCAGAGCAAAATGTGGAAATTCTAATGTAAAAACCATCCACATCTTTGCATGCTTGAAGGCAGCAACTGGGCAGTATCTCAAGGCTGTTTTCAAGGTAGGCACAAGCACCCATCCTGAACTACTTCATCCGGACAGGAATTTAGGAGCAGAACTTGCCCTGGGCTCAGGAGTAAATCTAGACTCATAATTCACAAGGGTAACAGTGACGAGCATGCCTGCTGCTAGTTTAAATGTGTTTTCTTCACGGCATAGACTGTGGAAAGCAACAAAAACTCAAATTTGTAGAAAACTTCACACAATTGTCCGGCAAGCCAGAACACAGCTTAAGGGTACAAATTCATACGACAAACACTGCAGGAAGATTTCTATACACTTAATGAAAAAGTGCATAACCACAGTAGAAAAGGAGAAAAGCTGGTATCATACTAATCAGTGTTTCAGCGGTACCTGTAACGCTGGTGATATGTTTGTGCTTCAGAAGGATAATAAGTACGTCGACCCTCTGCAGACAAAAAGCTTAGAAGATGCCATCCATTGCATTAAAAAAATAAATAAATCAGAGACAGTACAGAATAACCTTGCGTTAGCAGTATCAACGTTTGCATGCATCACAAGTGGTTTTACACTACTATATGCTCACATTGCTGACAAGTCCGGATGATGACAACACTGGACAAGTTGTAAATCTGAAGAGCATGGGTAAAGAACAAAGATCACATTTTTGGTAGATATTCTGTGTTTAGCGATTGAACCCTTTTCCCATCCTTTAGCATTCCATGGCTTTGAATAAGTTCGCATACTGCCATCTCCGCTTTCCATTGACGCCGCTGTCTGGTAACAACATTATTTCTAAAGTTCTTGTAAAATGGGATTTACTTCTCCCTTGCAGAAGACCGAGGCAGAGATCTTTTGCAATCAATGACAACGCTATCAGAAGTTACAGGCAGAACTGGCTGTTCTTGCTTTAAATCTCTGCAAATCCAATTAAGATGGCTATTAGAACACACAGACAAGAGAATTAAGAGAAATCTCTTCCTTCCCCTATCCCTCTTAAAAAAAAAAAAAAAAAAGAGCATAAATAGCAAATGGCATTTAGCAAATTATTTTCATAATTAGCTTATCTGTCTGATGAAACAGTCTGTTCTATATGTTACTTTATTTGACTAAGACATGCTCATCAGTAACTATTCTTATCGTTGGAAAGCATTTCTATTTTCACTCAGTTTGGCAACTATTGCTTACTTCCCCCCTCAAGATAATTGCCTGGCTTTTGCTGTTTGCATGAAACTATTATAGACAAACTGTTGATGCTCTTCATGATCAAAAAAGCCCCCACCTTCAACCTTTGACTGAACATATACCACTGCCCTCAATCCAGAATAGTTTGCTTTACTCTGATTTATCTTTTCTGCATTTAGAAATGCATTCCTTCAACTCTTTTGGTTTCTGTTGCTTAGCCACATTTCCAAAACTATCGATTTAGGTCCCACCAGAACTGTGTTACCAAGTCAGCTGGTCACGGGCCGAGCATAAGTCATCGGAGTAGCAGTTCATAAGGCACGTGAAATGAAGCTTCTTATCCCGTGGAGATGGATTCCGTTATGATAAATACTTTCTCCACAGCAGTTTGAAATACAGTGAAAACGGCTCACATGTGAATGCGGCAGGATGACTAAAGACATCCCTGTACTCAAGTTAGGGTTTAGTAGATATGCTGGTAACCAAAGTCTACCCCGATAACTTCCCCTCTGTAGTTTCACTTGGACACTGGCACAAAATATGAAATATTCTTTGTTAATGCCACTTGATGAATGACTGTCATTTTCAGCCAAATGAGCTTCTCTTGCACGGAAGGTGAAGACAAATGAGCTAGCCTGAGCTCATCTAACCTAAACTTGTTTCTTGCTAAAAAGGGCAGGTCTTATCACCTTCCCCCAGAACTCTGCTGCAAGCCGCAAGCTCCCATCACTTCCTTTGCACCCGCTCAACATTAAATGAGCAAACAGCTCTGTTTGCTAACCTGGCAGAAGTTAAGCCTGTAGAAAAATTAATAGCCTTCTGTCAAATTAACTAATCAGATCAGCTCATCAAACAGGCAGCCACACAACACAGTATAGCACACTAAAAGGGGTAGCTCTGCACTGATGCAAGCAAAACGGAAGGGGAAAACCACATGCTGGAAGCAGCTACATACCATGCTATTTTAGCTTTCTGTACCCTCAAATCTTCAGACTCACTATGTAACACACCCAACTATCCAAAAACGTTGCAATGTAACATTAAAAAAAGGAGTTTTGGAAAAGAAAATAATCATTAAAAAGCTGTTCAAGGATTTTTTGCCTCACCTCTGTTTTACTTCTATCGTGTTTGGCTGCAATCCAGTTTTGAACCTACTAGAATTCAAAACCACTGTCAGATATGCTAGGTAATTCAATACCATATATGGCTTACAAACATCTCACTTCTTTTTTTCCCCTTTAGCCAAGCCTGTCAAATCTCACATTCAGCATTCTCGTAAGGTAACAGGTCACTGTAAATAGCCACTGGCCATGACGCTTACATCAGTCATTTACTTGGTGAATAAAGTGCTACATGCAGGCAGAAGCATCAGATTGAGCTTCATGCAGGCCAGATAAGGTCAGCTGCATGCTCAGCAGCGCTCAAGCACAAGGCAAACCTGGCTGAAGCTCTGAATGGCCACACACTCCAGCAGCACCATATGCAAATAAGCCCTTGCAAATCCTTGATGCAAAAAAAGAAAACAGAAGAGCCTGAGATCCCTCCAGCAGTGACAAAGTGGGTCTGAAAGCAACGCAGCTGGCCCCTGCAACTTGACAGAAGGCAGCAAAATGGATTTGGACTCCAGGCTGCCAGCCAAACAGCACTGAGTTTGAGTAACCATAATACCCTTAGTCGTGTTTTTATGACCATCTCCCACTACTCTCTGCGTTGCTGTGAGGACAGGCTGCTACACCGGAGGTCCCTTCACTAATTTCTCAATGTTATTTGTGTATCGCAGTACTATTTTCGAGGCCTGTACTCAATAATGCTAAACAAAGAACCCCAGTCCCACATTCCGACTCGAACAAATTTTAAGTTGTGAGAACAACATGGAAAACTCCAAGCAACAGAACTTCTCATCATTTAACTCGCTCTGATTCTAAAAAGCCCTGAGAACATAGGATCGTTGCCTAATGCTCTTCTTGCATCATTTTAACTACAGCCTTGAACACAAAAGGAAATGACAGACCTAAATTAGGTAGTCTCTTTTCAAGTGTGAAAGCTTTTAAGTAGCATCACAAAGGACAGATTAATCTCTAAACTAGCTGAAACAGTTACATTTCTTAAAGCAAGCTTTTCCATAATTGTAAGCATTTAACTTAATAAAAGGCTTGCCCTGAATATTTCAGCTCTTTGCAACGACAAAACCTAAATGATATTTTCCCTTACAGTCATCCTAAGATGACTAAGACATCAGAAATGCCATTTTGTCACAATCTCGCAACAAAAAGCACGCACTGAGTTTTTTGCTTTTTCTTTTTTTTTTTTTTAATATGACAACTTCAGATAAATGCAAGTAGTATGTTGTTTTGGTTTTTTGTCACTGAAGAAGTTAGAATAGAAGCCCTGCAATCTGCAGACAAGGCTAGAGGATCCACTATCCAGTTACTGGCACTGTACACTGGGGAGCAAGCAAAAACTGACCACACGTATTTAAATATCCTGGGAAATACAGATTAACTGGCATCCTTAAATTACACTAGAAGTTGTCCACTTTCAGCTGAGTTTTTCTACTGTCCACATCAATGCGCAATAAGCCAGACTGCTACACACCTCCTCCTCTATTAATCAATTAATCATTTTCTTCTACTACTACCATTTGATCGAACTGCTTACAAATTACTGTAAGAAACGTTTTCTATAATGTCACCATTCTTACACTGAAATAAGAGGTCAAAGCGTGCTTTATTAACCTATCATTTAATTCAGACTATTTGGTCAAAGCTTTTGGACTCAAGGCAGATTTAAACTCCCCAACACAGAGAAAGGCATCTCTCAAGGCCAAGTTCCAAAAAGATAACTCTCTGACAAACAGTGTTTCTCCATTTCAAGTAATGCCCTAAAATACAGCATTCAACAGAATTTACACCACTGTAACACTTCTAGAAGTGACCCTCACAAGAGTTGTGTGAGATATTTGTACTGCTCTAGCTTACATTCCAACAAAGCCTAAGTCTCCTTCTAACGCTGAGTGAAGTGCAGCTACCAAGAAGCACCACTGCAGTTACTAATTATTCACTAACTACTTTTCAAAGTCTTAAAAAACCGCAGTAGGAAAAAAGACTACTTATCACAGAATATGAAACGCAGCAACAAAAGTCCTAAGTCCACAAATAAAAACCTGGAGATGACCATTTAAAGGTAGCATCTCAGACGTTCAGACTTTCAAAAACCACAAGCCTACCAACTCCCATTCCTCTCAAGTCCCTGTCCTCACTGTTCCCACCTGCTGCTTACACAGTCCAATTTATCCTCTCCTCTTAAGGAAACAAAAGCTAATAACTGGAAGCATTTATGTTTTTAAAAAAGCAAGAATAATAGTTCAACGGTGTGCAAGGATATCTTGTCAGCCTATAAAAATGTCTTACCCTTTTTCAGGTAGCTTAGCGAGATTTGGACATGTTGAAAGTCTCAAAGTTTAAACCGTCACATGTTAAACACAGCAAAATACAGCTACAGTGGTGTACCCAATCTGAGGATTAAGAGACCAGAAGTATCACATAACAGGCACACAAGCACAAGAAATATTGTGGCTATTGTAAGTTACTGGAAGCATTATGTACCTGAATGTGTGGTTAATGCTACCTCAGCTAACAGATACGACCACACAACTGTATTTTCAATATTTAAAAAAAAAACAAAAAAAAACAACTTAAGTTGCTTCTAATAGCACATGCAGAAGGCCTAAAAGAATAGCAAGACAATTCCCTGTATTAGTCTAGCACACCGTGCTATCCAGGTACAACAAGACCAACTTACACACGGCTACTACTCTTTATCTTTTAAAATGGAAATCAACTAGGAACTTACTCCCTGCTTTCAGTTCTCAGACAAGAATAAGAGCAGAGAGGTAACAGAGAGTTGATGCTGCTCTTAATTTTTTGTTTCATTTGAAAGCTAAGTACTATGTACTAAAAATGGATTCCTACCACGTAACAGCAGAACACATAAGCAGCGTGGGCTCAAAAGGTCATTCTCTGATGGCTAAACTAAACAAGAAATAATCAGTACTTTTGGGGGATTTAAACAAAAGAAATAAATTAAGAACAGGTACTTTCCTGAAAAGGAGGCAATGTCTTTGAACAAAGCAAGTTGAAATGTATGTTTGCAACAATATACTGCAATCACTTTACTATAAGTATTAAAGTTATTTATAACACACAATCGTATCAGTCCATACAAAAAGAATTTCAATAACTTCTTCAGATAGAGATGCTCCAACACTAAGTCATCTGTAACATCACGATAACATTTCCTGCCAATTAGCTGGCTTCCACATATGGCATTATCTCAAAACAGAGTAGTACAACATCATGGTACTTCACGTTTAGATTAGCTGTTGAATTCAGAGAAGACATACCCACTGCTGGTGCATCATATTCATCCCCAAGTAAAATTTCAGGCGCAGAGTATGCAAGAGATCCACAGCTCGTGGTGAGTTTTTTTCCAGGCTGAAATTTGTTGCTGAAGCCAAAATCAGTTAATTTCACAAGTCCTTGTTTTTCAAAGAAGACCACATTCTCTGGCTTTAAGTCTCTGTGAACTACATGCAGTTTGTGGCAGTATGATATAGCATGAACTATTTGAGCAAAGTACTTTTTTGCCAGATCCTCATTCAGACCTTCTTCGTGCTTCATGATGTAATCAAACATATCCCCTCCATCACCTAGTTCTAAGATGAGATAAAGTTTTGTCTGGGTGTCAATCACTTCATACAGCCGTACAATATTGGGATGCTGCACTAGTTTCATGCATCTAACTTCTTGAAAAAGATGTCCAGTAGCTAGAGTATCCAGTTTGGTCTTGTCAATGACTTTTACTGCTACTTTTTCACCTGTAAAGACATGTCGAGCAAGTTTGACCACAGCAAAATGTCCTCTGCCCAAAGTCTTATCCAAGTCATACAATCCTGCAATTTTTCCATCATATCCTCGTTTGAAGCCTGCCATTCTGTTTCAGAAGATGAAATAATGCTTAAGCTCTTTGGAACTGTGATCTTTTCATAGAAGAGTATCCGCTGCAAATAAATAGTCCATCGTCACTGCCAAGCACGCCTGAAAAAATAGAGACAAGATTGTATATTTGAATGAAAGTAAGCAAAACCATTATCCTGCAATTCCCTCGAAGTCACACAGGCATGTTATTACAGATTACTTATAAGATCTCGAGGAGTTTTTGCAAAGAGTTTCATAAATAATATTGTGTTGACCAAAACATTTCCAAAGCCACGTTATCAGTATGTAAGAGTGTGAATTTCAACAGGGCATTAACAAAAATTTCACCGAAGCTGGGTGACATTCGCGTTCTTCTAAGAAATACATGAAGGCATCAGTGCTACAAGGACTACTACAATCGAGAGAGCCAGAATCTGCAAACTTCTGACTATTTAAATGGCCAGAAATCAGCTGGACAACATAGAATACTTACATGAAAGCATTTGATTTATCTTAGATTTCAGCTTACCCTTTCATGTTGCAGCATGTTAAACAAACTGACATACAAGACTTCATTTTGTTACACGTGAGTTTAAGTACTATCAACTAATCCTGTAATTACCACAAATTAACAAAGCTTTACAGGCTGAAATTAAAACATTTGGCTCACAAAAAAATGTTCTGTTAAATATTTTGACTAGAGTTATAAAAACTGGTGATAAAAAGTTTGTGTGTTTAGCAGCCCTGGCAATAAGTCATAAGAATAGAAAGGAAGCAGAGACAACTCAGGAAGTTCAGTTTGTGCTGAATTCCTACTTATCACTAAATTCAGCATGCATTTCAACAGCTAAGGTCCATTTTACAGAACGTTTCTATTCAAACCTGCTTTAGAAGGTCTCATGCCGTATTTTCATTTTATTTCATATGTAAAACATCCCAAAAAGTTTTTCTTGTGCTTGTAGCTTAGGCTGAAGTTTAAGAACCTGCAGTTATCAAAAAAGCCAGCCATTCATCCCACTTCAAGCATAAAGCACCTAGAAATATGAAAACTAGATGGCTTACTGCCAACTCAATAAAACAGAAAACACAGCTCTTTATAATATATTTTCTTTTTTAGAATACATTTTTTCAGTTTCAAAACAAAACTTCAAAAAGAAAAGCTTTGAAAAGGAAGCTGGCAAGCAAACAGCTCCTGACATTAGCTATTCTCAAGTCAGAAACATAAGCTTTAAATTAAAAACACTCCCGGCTACACAAGTTATTTCACAGGCAGTAAACTAATGAACCTGATTTCCTATGTATTCCATTACAAGCTTGGGGTCCTGTGAGGATTGTCTGTTGTTTAACAAGCTCACCTTACTGCCTCTCCCAGCTGGAATCATGGTATAACCTCTTCTCTATCCAGCTGTCTACTTCCATAAAGTCAGTGGGAATGCAGTTCAACACCTCCACCCCTGTAAAATTTGAATGAAATCAATCAACATTTGAAACCTCAAAACTTAACCAAGGAACAGAACAAGTGCAACGATTACATAAACACAGAGCGTTTGTTGTCATTCCCTGGTGTTTGTTTTGGGAGGAATATTAATCAAGCTTTAAAAAACCAAAACTTAATTGATTTTGCGCTACTGGACCTCTTTCTCTTTATTCAGCTATTAAGCACTCTACTTCAGACATTCTTCCAAAAAAAACCCAACAACTCAGTTTCACCTACAGATACCACAGCATCAAAATCTAGTGCTGAAATAACAAATGAGTTCTCTGTCAAAGATATTTTTCTCTTTTTTGGATTTGATTACTCAAGTACAGGTGGATATTACGCATCCATAAACTACAATAAAACACCTAAAACCTAAGAGCAATAGCAAAAACCAAAGTAGTTTCCTAGCACATTCAGAGCATGGTCATTTAAATCTAGAGCCTCCCACTGGAAAACAACAACAACAAATCTATTTTCAAGTAATTCCCCAAGCATTACCTCTAAGAGGCATCAAATACCTCAAATCAAAGTAAGTATATTCTTATTTATGCAGAAAGGTGAAGCACTATGTTGACACGTCCAATCTTGCAAGACATAATGCATAGATGAGCAACCTGAACTAAAATCCATATTCCATTTGGTACAGATGCCTACAGTCAAGAAACACAGGTTTCTTCTCAGTCTACTTTATGACCAACTACATGGGAGGGACTACTGAATCAACAGGAAAGTAGCAAGGAAGCAAATGAAACCGAGGGAGACAAACACTGGAGAGGCACCTCAGAGGAGACTGAAGAGATGAGGTCTTTCTTGGCTTGATTTAAAACTAATGCTCCAAACAACTCCTGTTCATACCCAAGGGAACCTCTCAGCATACAGTTTTCTACTGTATTGAGGCAAGTGCACAGACTACCTCCCCAGTTTGGACAATTTTGTTTCAGGTTGAGATTACTGGATCTGGGAAACTGACTCCATACTTTTAACAACAACAAATCTTTGTAACTCAGTACTTGCCTTTCACAGTATTAGAACTGTACACCAAGGCTTGTTATACACAAAAGCTTTAAAGGATTGAAGCTTCAGCAGGGTTGCAATATCTGCTTCTCAGCATACGTCACAGTGCTAGTCTTACAGAATTTCCTCTATTGCCATCAACTGAATCACATTATACATCCCATCCTTACTCCAGAAAGTACAAAACTAGATGATGACCTGCTACCATCTTGAACTGCCTCCTATCTGATAAGTTAGGAGATGCAAAGGGAAGAACATGGGACAAAAGCAAACGCAACAATAAATAATGAAACCCTACTTATCTTTAGCAGATTCAGAACCTTCTTTACAGGTGTTAATAACATGATAGATGCCATCCAGATGAAATCAAGTAGGTGCTCTATAAAAGTATGTCAGTTTTTAGCATCACGAACACACTACAACAAGCTAGTTAAGCTGCTAAACACACATGTGCTTTGAGAAGAACCACTTCTTGTTCGTATTTGGTCTCCTGATAAGCTGTGCATCTTCACATTCACCATCCATCTCAAAACAAGAACTACCATACTCTAATTTACTGTTGCCTGAAGCAACTCATAGATTTAGGTTCCTTCCTAGCTTCAGCTCTACCTTGTTCAAGTCCGAGATTGAGACTTTTGACCTCCTTTTACAGAGTTCAGTTCATAGGTTTTAACATACTTCTTACTCTTCTCCAAGCATTTTCTGGTTTATCCTTCCTTAGGTCAATTTGTTGGTTTATGTGAAGCTATTTTTCTTGCCCCTGTTCATTTAGACTGCTGTTGAACACTCAACTGTTCTCATATAATGCTTTATTATAGTTCTTCAATAATATAAGGTGACGGAACCCACGCCCCATACCACTGACCTAAATCCTAAACAGGCTACACGCGTGGCCTGCACAGCACATTCTGAACTAGCTGAGAGCAGCCCTCCAGAGAGGCTTAGGGGCTTTGGCGGATGAACAGCTGGACGTGAGCCAGCAGTGTCTGCTTGCAGCCCAGAAAGCCAACCATATCCTGGGCTGCATCAGAAGAGGTGTGGCCAGCAGGGAGAGGGAGGGGACTGTCCTCTATACTGCCCTAAAGAGGCCCCATCTGGGGCCTGGAGTCCTCATCAGAGGACCAGAGCACCTCTTCTATGGAGGGGGAATGAGAGTGCTGGGGTTGTTCAGCACAGGAGGCACTGGGGAGACTCCACTGCAGCCTTCCATAACTTGAAGGGAGCGATCAACTTTTTACACTGTCTTACAGTGACAGGACTAAAAGAGGAGAGATTTTGGTTAGATGTTGTGAAGCAATGAGGTAGTGGCACAGCCTCCCCAGAGAGGTGTGGGTGCCCATCCTTGGAGGAGTTCAAGACCAGGCTGGAGAGGGCCCTGAGCAGCCTGATCTAGTAGGTGACAACCTTGCACATGACAGAAGATTTGGAACTAGATGGTTGTTAAGGTCCCTTTAAACCCAAGCCATTCTATGACAAAAGAAAAAAAAAGAAAAAAAAGAACCAAACTCTACCCAGACTTATTATTAATTAAGAAAAAAGACTTTTTAAAAATTTCTACTAGGACATCAATCATCCACACACACCTGGTTTTGCCCACAGTCCATCCTAAATTAGTATCTTAAGCTGAACTACTTTAAGAGTTTGAGAACCTTCCGTAATATACAAGCTATCAACACCATAAACTACCATTCTCAACTTCTTGCAGACTCCTTCTTGCTTAAATATTAAGTCAAACCTAAAGATTTAAACCTCCATTCAGAAGAATTCATCACAACCTACAAATCTGACTCATGCCATCAACAGGTCTTGGAGGAGATGTGGCTTCAAGAGAGACTTTCTTTAAAGTCCCAGATTCAAAGATACCTGTGTATCTGTGTTCACACAAAACAGAGCTTTCTTAATGCATGGAAAAAACTAAAGCTCTGACACTGGAAGAAGCAAGTATGACTGACCAAAAAAAGGCTCATTTCATTTTAGGTTAGCATTTTTTTCTAAATTTAAGGAGGTTCCATTCCTGCAGAGGGGAGAAAGCAAACCCAGCCAGATGTAACAGAATGTATTTTGTCTGAATTTAAGTATCTACAACACTCAGCTCTGAGGAAAGATTTGTACCTAAGAGTTTTGTTCACTTGGCACATTTTCAGCAATGTTTGCACAACTAAATGTTTACAGCTCATAAACATTAACCTGCAACATTATCCCAGCAAAAATCAGTTATGCTTAAGCCACAGAAAAATATGTCAGACAGTAATCAATAGGATAAAAGCTTACAGAAACGGAAATTAAACTACATTTATTAATGGTGCAGTCTCATTAGCTGAAATTAACATAAATTCATTAGTAATTTAACATAAAGGCTCAATAAAAGACTAGCTTTTAATTCTGTGCTTTTAAAACAAATGCTCAGAGCTGAAGCTCCCACATCTAAACACGACTGCTAGACATACCAAAGTAAAAATGGTTTGCTAGTAGGAAATGGAGACAAAACCCTGATAGTCCATGCAAAGCTCAGTTACAATGTAAATATTCTAATTAAGATATCACAGTTGCTATATCTATGCTTTTCACTGATTCTGCGTTTAGTGCTACCATTATCCTGACAAAGAAGTAATTTTTCCCTCAGTTTCTCATTAGAGGAAGAAAGAATTTTGAAAGTACTTAAGGAGCAAGAAAAGAAGGCACAAAGCAACAGCCTCAAGTTGTGCCAGTGGAGATTTAGAATGGATATCAGCAAGAGTTTCTTCATGGAAAGAGTGGTTAGGAGCTGGGTAATGCTGCTCAAGGAGCTGGTGGGATCACCAACCCTGCAGGCATTTAAGAGATGTGGACACAATGCTTAAGGCATGGTTCAGTGGAGGTCTTCATACTGTTAGGTGATGAACAGACTTGATGGACTTAAGGGTGTTTTCAAACCTAGGTGATTTTACAACTCTAAGTAGGTTGCTCCAGAAGTAACACCTCCCATACATTTATGTGGAAACTACAACAGATATAAAGAGCACAAGAACACTTTGGTAGAGCAAATCTCAGCTACAAAACACTATTTTTCAACACAGCCACCACCATCAGCTGATTAGTGCAGATGAGCTGAACGAGACGCTCTTCATTTTGTGGTGTGACAGCTGTGCATGGCCATCCAGAATGTGCCTTGTTTTTCATGTCATTGTTACCACTGCTAAAACACACCACTCATCACCTCACTGTGCTCACATTCACTGTTCAGTCTCCAGAAACATCAAGCATCGATGAATGTCAGCAGGTGTAGTTTTCCCATCGTGGAGGAATTCCATTCCACACCTTTCTTTATATACACTTCCATGTCAGACAGCATTCTGTCAGACTGCCCCTCTGCTGCCATCCATCGCACAGCAACAACATGTAATGGAATACTGGTGGGAAGGTTCAACCTCTGTTGCCATACCACCGACATCCACCTCTGACATCATGGGCAAACATAAAAGAGGAGGCACTACTTTTAGAGCAACCATTGCGTGCATCCCATCTCACAGATACTGCAGTTTTTGTAGCAGAGATCAGCAGAAACAGTTTTGTAATATTAGATGCATCTGTTTAAGAGACTAAACAACAGTACAGCAATTCAGTCATCTCTAGAAGTATCTGGATTGATGTCTAACAGGTCTGTTTAGAAAAAACAGCACAGTTCAGAGATATTGCGGTTTCTGGTAAGCAACCCATCCTTTCCATGAAGTTTCCATCAGATTACATGTTACATGCAAGACCAGCCTAGTTCACCCAGCTTTAACTGTCTGTATTAGCTTCTTAATTTAGAAAATAAAGATTCAAGGCTCCATTTCGATGTAACATTACGGTATTATCAAAACAAAACCTTCCCTCCATTATCAGTCTATCAGACGTAAAACCTGAAGTAATCTTGACCGGCACACATCCCTCCAGAGAGCTAACCACTCCTGTCTCCCTTCACTGGGAACGGAGATTCAGTCAACACATACGAGTCACAAACAAACTGCACCCTAAAGCAGATAGCAGAGTAGAGCAAATGAATCATTTCTTAAGAGCACATTTTCTGTAAAAGGAGTTTAGGGTGACAAGTTCTGTAGATGTACACGTTATACACATCCACAAGACTAATTAATGAAACGTCACCCTCTGTTTCTCCTTCCAGTCTCTTTTGTCTCAGAAGAGTAACAGCACCTACACCAATTATTTATTTACTAAATAAATACATGCTGAGGGTAAGACTTGCGTTGCCATTCTAACTAGAAACTGTAAATCAAAATTCCGCACAAGTTGATCACAGATACAGAAGCAACTTTTTGACTCAGAAAGCAACTTATACAAGTTGTTATAATCTGAGTGTATGTCAAAGGAAGCATCTGCTCAGTATACAAACTTGGCAAGTAGGATTTTTCGTGTTATTTCACTCTTCCCTACCAATGTTTATCTGCTATCCTACAGCAAGGTACCTTCACCTAATCTACAAGTCTCTGAAGACAGTTCATTTTTTACAAAAGCACAAGCCACTCTTTATGTGTGAGGATACTACAGCATGCTAATCCGTTTTCCTGAGAAGGTTTCTGTTCACTGATTCTCTTACACAAGGGAAAGCCAACATGCTTGAAACAGGTATGAAGCGCTGCATATGTGAAGCGTGAAGAGCATGCATGGCTAATGTATACTACATGCTCTGAAAACCAGTCATGATCCATTTCCTCCATGCTACTTCAAATCTGTAAAACCTCACAGTACCTGATATCCCCTGAACAGGCTGGCACAATATGGGACTTACTATCTGGAACACTTGTGCTCTCTCTCTACTTCCACACACAGGTGTCACAGCCCAACAAAGAAGCCCTTCCTCCCTGGCTTTCCTGTGACCTATGCCTGCATAATTGCCAAAGGTACTCAAAGCAACACCAATCTACAGCTCCCCTACAGCCAAATGCTTTGCAGATAAAGCAAAGGGGGGAGACTAGGTTTTACAACTCTGCCCTTACATAAACAAGGCTATCTTACATGTTCTTTCCACTTGATATGCTTGTACATTGTGGTGTAGTCATGCCCTTCCCTTCACTGATGACAAAGCCCATAAACCCTCCCACTCCTGACAAGTTCCTCAGTACAAAACTGCACGTACACCTTGAGAAATCTACTACACTTATACTGTTCTCATATTAGGCCTCATTGCTAGCTCCCACAGCAGCACCATTCACCTCACAGCACTCTTAGTAAAATGTCAAGATATGTCAGCAAATCACTCTACCAGTCAGCATGGCTACACCTCTGACGATGAACAAAGAGTTCAGGTAGCTCTACAATCCATATAGACAAAATAATTAATTAATAGTATTAATATATATAATTGATAATAATTAAAAATAATAAAATATATAATAAAATAAAAAAATTAAAAATAAAAATAATAACTAATAATTTGCATAATTTAATAACATTCCCTACTTCTAAACAGGATTCAGAATTCTGCTCTGAGAAGGTATGAGTTGCCAGCTGCTAATTAAGTTCTGCCACTTAGCATTTGCGAAGCATGTAGTGAAACGTTAGCATTTTATTATTTTAGAATGTGTTGCAGGTATCAGAGTTATTAATGCCTCAGCTTAACTCTTCTTAGAATCTACACTAGAAGTAACAAAACACTAAATAAGAATGCTCCAACTCTATGGACCATTATTTGGAGAACAGTCAGATGTAGAATTATTTGACAGGCCAACAAACTTTATGAAACAATGCTCCTGGACCTACAAATAAAAGTCTTGCAGGTGAGGTACAGTGTGTGAGTGGTTAGGCTTATAGATTAGGGAAAAACATAAGGTGTACTAGCTTAATACATTGCAAAAAGGATTAGGAGAGCCTGCAAAACCTGAGAACGAAGAGCAAGACATCGTAATCCTCCTGCCCCACTCCACTCCTGTGAGCACCCCGTGCAGCAGTGTGGTGCCCAGCACAGGAAGGGCATGGATCTGTAGGAGCAGGCCTGGAGGAAGCCATAAAGCTGATCAGAGCACCTGAAGCACCTCTCACATGGAGACAGGCTGAGAGAGTTGGGGTTCAACGCAGAATAGATGACATGGCTATTAAGGGGACAGATGCACTAAGATTGATCAAATTATGAGCCACAAACAAACTACCGTAAGTAGTCACGGGCAATGATCCCAAATGCCTTTAGTTGTGAAATGTTTTAAGAGGCAAAGATACTTTCACAACCACACTGATAATCACCACTGTTCACAAAGCACTTTCCATTTCTAAGAAGAGGTAGCAGACAAGACAAATGCAATCTACTTCATGGACTTAATAAACTCAGCAATAGCTTTATGCTCTTTAAAGTCTTCACACCAACCACAGCTCCAAAGCAGTCAATTTCTGTGTCTGTTTTCCTCTCTCGCCTCTTCTCAAAGTGTAAACAAATAGAAAAGCATGTTCCATGAAACACACACCACCACCCTCTTCACATGTCAGATGCTTCAGCAGTACAGACCACTTAAGATCTAAAGCTGCTCTTATAGTCTTATTGCAGAGAACACCAGACCTTCTTAAATGATCATCTCCCCTGAACTGCCTTCTGTGAAGAAGTACATGAACACCAGGAGTACTTGCTCCAAATCCTGTATCTGCTAGTACTTTCTGTATCCTTAAATCTTTGTTTCAGAATGGTGACATCAAGCTGTATCACCAAAATTACCACTTTGCAGTATCTGCTGGAAAAATTCTCAGCCATAGGAAATTAACATGGATATTTTAATTACAGATCTTCATAAACCTCACCAATCGAGATCTGACATCAATCAAGCCTGATGATCACAGAAACCTGCAAGCACTTCAACAACCTTGCAAACGACCTACTGATGGTAGGTAGTTAACTCAGAAGTCCATTTTATGCCACTTCTCCAACCTTGGCTTTGACATTCTAGATGTTTCCCTTTGTTCCTCCTCCCAAAATTAACTAGGAACATGAAACCGATGAAGAAATTATTGGTGTATCAGACAGAAGTCATTACCATGATTCATGATGGAATCACTACCTTTTAGACAGGACTTTGCGTCACCCCTTCCAGAAAACCTACCGTAAGAACTTGGTAGAAACTCGGCAAGTCAGATTTCTACCCCACCACTCTGGACTCTTTTAGAAAAAAGAATCACCTCATCTACTCCGTACTCATGAATCGTTTCCTCTCTCTTCAAATATCTATTTATAATGCTACCAAATGATTTTCACATGCTAGGCAGCACAGAAAGCCACTGACAGAAGCTCTCAACATTCCACTGTTAACCAATAGGTACTTCAACATAGTTTAACATTAAACAACAAATAGAAGTAGTAATTTATTAAAGTCACAATCACAAACGTGATTTTTATTCTGTATCAAGGGAGGTGAAATCGCTAAGCATTATCTCAAAGTGCTCCCCAGTAAATGTGTGCATATTATTAGCATCTATTACAAGCAACCACTTCTATTAACGTTAAGAACCATTAAGAACCATCTCAGCTCAAATTCCAGACAGCTTCATTTCTTTAGCATTTCATCTGGTAGTACAAGAATTAAGAGTACTTCAATTGACTTGATGCTGCTGTTTTCCAAGCAGGACACAAACTACCTGAACCGTAAGAAGCAGCACCTATCACAACTTACAGTTACTCAGTTTCAACGCTGCAGCCTCATTCATAGCATCCCTTATTAGCTAAGATCCTGCAAACACCCAAAATTCACCATGCTCCAACGTGAACTAAGTTACAAAAAATCTAAGCAGTTACCTCATCTCTTAAGTAACACTGGTGTAAGTTATAACTAGACAGGACACTGGGTACCAACAAAAAAGTCCTTCAAATTCAGTGCAGCACACATGCCCCAATATTGGTGTAAAGGGTCACTGCACAACTCAGACATCGATTTTTTCAGACAGTAATCACTTTGTTTCATATTTTGCAGGCACGAGAACTGCACAGCCTTTGTACTTCATTAAGTTCTTAACACTGCTAACTGAATCAACTTACGCGTACCAAAACTCTGCCAGGGTAAGTCATCCCAGTATTGTGCATGAATATACAGTTTTTCAAATCCTCTTAAGCTCTTACATAACGTTATGTGCATTAAAACAGCAGCTCCTTTACCTTATTTCTGAAGCCATAGCACTGGAAGTACTGTGGCAAGGAAGACGCGCAGAACTCTGCGTGTTACTAAAGTTAACAGCTTATGCAATTTAATATCAGTGTATTCATCGCAAACTGCAGTTCAGCACTATGCGTAAGAGACAGTGTCCCTGATCCGAACCATGTTTCATTGATTTTTTTTATTTTAAGACATAATTAGAAAACAGTACCGAACAGAAATGAACAGAAGCTCATCAAGAAGTTTTAAAGTGTTCCTGCACATTTTTGAAGGCAGGAAAAAAAAAAACCCATACAAGAAAAAGATTGTGTTATTTCGTGCTAGCTACACCAGGATACTGTGCCCTTGAAAGCAGGACAGGCAGCAAAGCAAGACAAAGGCACTAAGTTCAGCATTACAGCTAGTAAGATATAAAGGGCAGTGATACGCTGAAGGTGCAGATCTGCAAAATGACTCAAATATGAGATTGAAGGTACAGAAGCAGAACCTTAGAAGAGACCAGGTTGGTCAGAAGAGTACATGAGGAAGGTGACTACTGCAAGTAGATGGGTATCTGCAAAACCGTGTTAACATGCATAGTCTTAACATACTATTTAAAATGATCATAAGGCAGACTACGCATCTACAGCACAACAGGGAATGGTGACTGTGACACATCGCCCACACCGTATGGGAATATTAGTTCTTGCAGCAAGACAATTCAAGGAACATCAGTAACCTGTACAAAAATGTTGGTACCTAAAAAACAAACGAGCCAAGACTCAACCTGTTCTTCTTTGCTTCACATTTATTAAGACAGTTTATCCCTACATTTGAGAAGTAATTTCCCCTTCTTGCTGTTTTTGTTAGAAACCCCATATGTGGACCACAAAATCCACTCAAGACAGTCAGACGAATGCACTACCTTAGATGATGCCTTGTTTACCAAGCACTTGCCCAACATTCAGGTTAGCTTCTCTTCCCATTCACCTGAAGCACTGCACCACCATTCTACCCCTTTCGTGGCCATTCAGAATATTCAAGAAAAAAAGTGAGACAAGACCTGACTTTCCTTCCCTTACCTACTATTGGTAAGTTCCCAAATTTGGATTTTTCAGGCACCAAGTTAAAGGGCAAGTACTAGTCTATTCAAATTAACCTTTCAGCATTTCACAACATAAAATTCAACTGCATTAATCAGCAATGACTGTTAACTCTTCTAAGCTTGTTTCACGTTCCTTCTTTCCAAGCAAAAGCAATTGTACCAAAACAACCATCACCTGAATTCCCACTTTCTGTGATGTACTTACAGCTACTTAAAAAAAAGAAACACTCATTAACCCAGTTCTTAATGGTGCATGCCTTGCAAAAACTGCCTAATTCTAGCACAACCATCATCTGCTCGTAAACACTTTCATACAGATTTCATTTTGCTGAGATTCATTAAACTGGTCCATCCCCAGAGCCTAGAGATCTAAATATATTCACAATAAACAACTCCAAAGAGCAGCCTATATGACTAAGTAGTGACTGCACTACAGAGGGCAGGAGTAAGCAGATTTGCCTGCAATTCATTCATGCTAGATGGCTCTAAGTCACACAACACAATTCAGCTGTTCCAGGAACTGCAATGGTACCATTGATGAAACCACTTCTTTGCATATCTGCTCATAACCAGCACTTGAAAGCAAGATGATCGGCAAAAAAAACAACAACAGTGCATGCATAAGCAAAAGCCCAGAGCTGGTGGGTTTGTTTGTTTTTTTTTCCTATATTTCTATATCCCATGTAAAGCCTTCTCCTTCACAGGTGTTCTAGCATCACTTCCCAATAAAAATACCCAAGGCAAAAATAGGTCACATTTGTCTCCAACTGTCCTCGGGCCAACGCTGGCTTTTCCCTAGTGGATGTCCTCCAATACTTTATTCAGCCGACTTATAAAGACAAACATACCACACGCAGCTGTCCTTTAGCTACCCCTGAGCCTTTAAATCAACCACAAACATCTGTAAAAGTAAACTGAAGCAGCGGAGTTCCAGCTGGATGCCACAAGGCACCCAGCAGACAGCACAGAGATCTCTCCGGGACTCACCTACTTAGCCAACCGACTTGCACAGCACCCCCAAGGCGGCAAGCTCAATGCAATAGATGCACTGACAAAAGCAATACGAGCACGGACAAGGAACGCGGGATACTCGTGCCTTCGTTCTCCGTTTGAGGCGTACTCCAGCTCCCGGCACAAGACGCCAGCTCGCTTTCTGCACAAACCTGTTGGCTTCTCACCTGGTTCCGAGGGGCAAGATGCACCGTCATTCCCAAACACCCTGCGACCGGACGGGCTTTCGAGCGGCTCGTTCGTTATTTCCCCCCCTCGAGATACAGAAAATGCGAGGCGGTGCCGGCAGGGCGGCGGAGGGGCAAACCGCGCCGCTCTCCGCGCGGTGACCCCGCGGGCACGGGGAGGGCAGAGCACAGAGGGGACAGAGGGCACAGCCTCGCGGGGGGCACGCGGGCCGAGCGCACGGAGGGCGACGGCCCTCCCCCTCTCCCGCAGCCCCGCCGCACCGACGACCTTCGGGGCCCCGCCGGCGGCCCCCGCCGCCGTCTCAAGGGCCCAGGCCGCCATAGGAGGAGCGAAAAGGCGGAGGGAGGGGAGGAAAGGGACCCACCGCACCCCGCCGAGCCGGCCCCATCCCCGCAGCCCTGCCCGAGCGCAGCCCGGCAACTTACGGCGTCTCCTCGGGCCGCCGCGCCCCGCGCCGCCCTCTGCATGGGCAGCGCCCGCCGCGACCGCCCGCGGGGACGGGGAGCGCAGCGAGACGGGAGATAAAGGCTCGGAGACGGCGGCGGGGAGCTCGGCCGGGCCGCAGGGCTCGGGGAGAACAGCTGCGGTAACTCGTGCCCCGCGCCGGGCGGGCTGACGGACGCTCAGCAGGGCCCCGCCACTGCGGCGGCTCCGAAACACGACTGACAACAACGGCGGCGGCTCTCGGAAAGCCGGAGTGCGGGGGGGACGGGGGCGGGGCCAACGGACACCCGCTCGAGCCCGTGAGGCGGGCGCACCGCGCCTGCGCTGAGGGGAGGCGGTGCGATTGGCGTCACGGCGACCCAATGGGAGGAGGCGCGTCGGGCGGAGTGAGGCCGCCTGAGGGGAAAGGGGAGCCGGGCGGGAGGGGAGCGAGTGGTTGGGGGTGCGCGTGGCTAGGGGGTGCGTCGCTGGTGGATGTCGAGGGGTGGGCTCGTTCCCTTCCTGTCCACCTTGAGCTCCCGTTTCTAAACATGAGTCGTGGAAATGGCCAAAAGGAGGGAACCTGATGACAACCACGAGAAGGCTGAGGAGAAGGCGAAGCCCGCGATGTCAGCGCCCCTCAGCTGCCCCGTGTGCCATCTAAGGGCTGGGTGGTGGGGTTGGGATAAAAGTCAGGATAGTGAGGGTAAGGGGTGCCGCTGAGCCTAGCAGGAGGAAATAGGCCAGGGTGCGACTCTGCAGGTATTTCACAGGGCAACACATGCTCATTTAGTGCAGTGTAGCTCCTATATGCTCAAGGTTATGAGCAAAGCCGTCACTCAGTATCAGGGATAAGTTAAGACTTTCTTCCAGAGATCACAGAAAGAAACTCTTTGAATAGCCAGGGAAGCGAAAGGATTTAAAGCGATGCATGTCAAAGTCAACTTTTTTCGGATAGAATGCGTGTAAGGTGTATGGAGTGAGAGAATACAAAACTTCAATATACTGAAGCCCAATTTCAGGAAAATGTCTGGTGAATGCCATTCTGTTTTCCTCATGCTTTGACAAAACTCAGCAATCATCCTTTTGTGAATAGCCCATGTTACGCTGCACAGCTAGGGCTATTGAATTGACCTTGGTTGCTGGATTCACAACACAGATCTGATGTAAGAGATGAC
The DNA here is from genome assembly GCA_030625065.1 of Alectoris magna. Classification (NCBI taxonomy): domain Eukaryota; kingdom Metazoa; phylum Chordata; class Aves; order Galliformes; family Phasianidae; genus Alectoris; species Alectoris magna. Next base: position 108,413,580 of record CM060561.1, on the reverse strand, counting down.
AATGACCAGCCCACCATCTCTGACTACCTGACCACCACTGATTTCTCAGGTCTTAGTTTGTAAAGGTGTGCAAAATGCATCACTTGGATTTCTGAGCCTGCTACATCCAGGTGGAGTCTAGTGTCTCCCATTCTGTAAATATTAAGCCTAGATTATTTCTCTCACTTTGTAGTTATAAAAAGCTTCAATTTCACTTGTTTTTCTGTATGCTTCACTTGCATCTTGGAGAAAGCACAGTCTTAGAAAGGCTGTGTACATATTAAAGTTATAATGATTCTTCAGTTCAGTGCTACCAACTCTCCCTTCGCAAAATATTTTGGTAAAAAGGCTGCTTTTATTCTTTATTATTTCTTAGAAATCACATTATCCATTGAGCTGCCACATGAAGTATCACACTTAGATTTACTCAGGTTCTAAACCACTCAGTGCATTTGTGCGTTTGCTTATAATGGTGAGCGGGTGAGTGGAAAAGGATATACTCAAAGAAAATAAAAAGTGAATATTCTTGCCCTTGATATTGCTAATATGAGTTACTGTACTGAGTCACTACTGTACAATACAATAGTTCTTTTAGTCAAAGGGATGAGTCTTTGTAGTTATGCATATGTGAGTCTAAAAAGAATGAGAAGGTCAAGGTTGTATGCAACACTTAAGGGGAGACAACAGGGACTGGAGGGAGTCTAGCACTTGCAGTAGGCTGGAATTCAGCACTGGTTAGTTTGCTGTTTTTCCAGCCAGTTTTATTTCTGCCTACACTACATTGCATGCTGCTGGGATGAGACCGATGTCGTTCTTTCACCAAGCTAACATAAATTTCCCATCACACACACAGTCATTTGCACTGGGCTTTGACTTCACTGGCACAGCCTTGTTTTGATTTTCTGAGTTTTTTTGCAGTGAAAATTTAATGTGATAGGTGCGTGCCTGTGAAATCAGACAAGCTGCAGTTAGGGGAGGTCAGCACCATAGCTCTGATTTTGGTTGGCCTCAACTGGTTTACCTCACAATAAAATTACAGTGCCTTGTCTCCACATTGGTTTTACGAGATAGCTAATATGTGTTAGTTATGCCACACACACCTCATCCATCAGTCACAGCCTGCGTGTAGTTGTCTAGGCAAGGTGACAGCAATGGCCTCGAGTATCTGAGAGGTTGCTCATGGTGTGTATGCATCCAAATCAGACCAGACAACATTCCTCTTTGCTAAATTCAGCCTTCTACTGTAGACAGAAAATGGTAGACAGTATTTGTTTTTACAGGAGTCTTACTGGCTCACATTAGAAGGAACCTTATTTTATGTAGGGTACTGAAGGTGTAAGTCACCTGTGAAAAGCATGGAGTATGTAAATACACATGCAGTTGTGAGAAGGGATGTGTTTTTCAAAAGGTGAATCATGTCAGTTCCCCTGTTTCAAAAATTAGACTAATACCTAATGTAAACTATTTTGCACCTCTTCAGTGAGATATTTGAAATGCAAAGGAGTGAAAAATTTGAGGATGTTTCAGTGCGAATGAGACTTTGCACCAGTCTTTGTCAGTCTGTCCATTCTTCCTACTAACTCTTAACAAATTGGTCAAATCTGAGTTAAAGAGGTAGACCTCTCCAGAATTCCCTGTTCTCTTAAGTGCCATAAAACTAGGGCTAGGTACAAGAGAGTAACCCTACCTGTACTCCCTGTAAAGCAAAAGCTGCACTGTGAGCTCACCCTTTATTAGTCACAGGAGAACCTGCATGGATGAGAGTGGCTTTTTCCCCTCAGGGTGGAAAAAGCTTCAGTCAAAATTCACACTTCATTAGACACTGGATAATCTGAGCGTGAGGCTCAAATCCATAGGCCTCATTAATTCCTTTTCATTATTAAATTATTAACAGTTTCCCTGACAAAGCAGAACAAAGCAGCTGCCTTTGGACAGATATAGAAGAGTACAATTTATACTGAAAGTTATGGAGGACATTCAGCTATTACATTTCTTAATAGTCTCAGTGCTTACATCTGAAAGTTTAGTACATTTCTATCATCAGAGTAGCGAACTCAGGTTTCTGGGGTGAAGTAGAAGCTGCTATAGACGTCCAAAGGAATCAACTACAGTCTATTTTCTGAGATCAGAGCTCAGCTAGAGTTGCGATCTGCAGGGACCTCAAGGACAAGAAGACGTGCTTCTGCTGCAGCTTCAGTAGTTAAAGACTGAAAAAGGAAAATGTGGGCCAGTTCCCGAATGGGGCAAATGAGATAGTAACAATGGAAACAGGTAACGCTGTGATACTCAAAGCCAGCTTTGCCTCAGACTTACTGGCAGAGTCTCCTATGTCTATGTGCTTTGGATTCAAGGAGAACAGCCAGCAATCAGTGAGGATCAAATCAGTGATTACATCGGAGAACTCAATGCATAAACATCCGTACAATTGATTGAGTTGTGTCTGGGGGTGCTGAGGGAGCTGCCTGATGTCCCTGCTGGGCTGTGCTTGTCTTTGAAAGGTCATGGACACTAAGGGAGGTCCCCGGTGTCTGTAGAAAGGCAGATGTACCCATCTTGAAAAAAAGCCAAAGGGAAACCATTGGCTGGTCAGCTTCACTACAGCCCGTGTAGTCCTCCTGGGATACGTGTGGGCATAGCAAGGAATAGCCAGCATTCCTTTGCCAAGGCTGAATCATGCCTCATCAACCTGATCACCTTTTATAATAAAATGAGTGGATGTGTGGATGAGGGGAGAGCAGTAGATATCATTTACCTTAATTTTAGGAAGGCTTTTGGCACCATCTCCCACAGTCTTGTCTCCAGATTGGAATACTGTGGTTTGGACAGATGGATAACCACGTGTGAAAAAACTGGTCACATAATAGGCATCAGATGACAGTGGTTAAGGGGCTGTGTTCTATCTGGAGGCCAATAGCAAGTGGAGTACCATAATGTTCTGTCCTGAGACCTGCCCTGTTTAATGTCCTTGTCCTAGAGATGACAGAGTGCCCTCTCATAGAGTTTGCAGATAACAGCAACTTGTTGGGATCAGTCAATGCAGTGAAGCGTAGAGCTGCCATTCAGAAGATCTTAAAGTGGAGAAATGGGAGGACAGGAATTTTGAAATTAAGACAGGACAGAAGGTACCTGGGACAGACTGCACCCTGCAGGCTGCTGAGGTGGGGAGCAGATCTGCAGAAGGGCATGGGGGTCCCAAGCGTGGCTGGGTAAACCCAAGCCAGTAGGCTCCAGACAGTGGTGATGGCCAGCAGAATGGCCAGAAGATCAAAGGAAGTGATTACCATCCTCTGCTTGGCGCTTAGACCACTTCTGGAATAGAGATCTTTACAAAAAGTCTCTCCTCCATCCAGGAAGGGAAGTGGAATTCAAACACCCAAACAGCAATTCCCACCAGAGCCAAGGACTATTAGAGTTGCTGCCCACGTTGAAGGAAGCACATATTGTGTCCCCTCATGTGTTTCTTTCTTTTTAGCAAGGCAGCCAAACCAGCTGGTAACACATACAGTAGAGGCAACAATGCATAAGACGGGGCAGGAGGCACTTGTACAAAGAGGAAACTTGGGATGCAGCACTGTCTGACTTACCCAGGCAAGGGCAACAAAAATACCAAACTCTGAGTTCTGGTTGGCACAGAAGTAGTGTAGAAACTTTGCTGTTCCTTTGATACCTTTGTCCCACATCTAGCTCTTGTGAGTTGGCAACGCAGCTCACAAGCTCCCACTTCACTCCGAAAGGAACAGGATGTTCAAAGAAAATCAAGCATAGGAATCATGAATGAAGTCAGGTGTGAGATGGCCTCACAGTGCCTCAGTTGGAAAAAATAAAAAGGTGTGAGCCTGTAAGGGAAGGTAGAAACAAGGTCCGTGGACATGCCATTAGTGTTTTAGGTGATAAACTAATTAAACATAGTAAAGTTAGGAGTGGTTCTAAGGTTGGTGATTTGCATTCCTTTTCACTTATGGTTTTGGGCTTGGCCCAAGTTATTTAGGGATTCCCAGCAACTCTTCCAGGAGAGCTGGAGTAAGAAAATGTGAGTCAGTCCCAGAAGAAAAGCGTCCTTAGTGCTAATGTGTAACTTCACAGTAGTCATGAGTTTGACTCAAGGGAAAGGGAAAGGTTGTGAGGCCTTTGTGTGGAACAAGATGCTAAGTTTCTTCATGCAGGTGTTGTTGGCTGGCGAAGACTTCGTATGAACCAAATACTGAAAATCTCCCATCCACCTTGCCAGGGCAGAAGAACAAAGAATGCAGCATTGGCCTTGGAGGACCTAAGGAGTGCAGGGCCTAGAAAAATTGTCCTTAGGCTTCTGAAGAACAAATCTATGGTGAAAGATTCTCTGAAAACAAAAGGCAGAAAGGATTCTTTTAATTTCTTTATTAAGTATGGGTTTGGAATGGTAGGAAGCACACGAAAGCAGTCTTATGAACGCTGCCGTAAAAAAAAAAAAAGGTACACAACTGATTTGTGTTAAAATCAGAGTTCTGACCAGGTGACAAATTACTCAACTCCAACATTTGCTGCTGAAGTGGTAAGTGCTAATGGCTAGAATACGACCTATATTCCACAGTGCCACTTCAATAGATGTCAAAAGACCAAAAAAGCAAGTGTTTAAATGCCTTTTTAGTGTTATCCATGTTGCTTATTTTTAAGTCTGATCTAATACACATTACCTACTAAAGGGTCCTTAGGAATACGTATTCCTGTTTAAACAGCAATAGTTCCTTCTGTGCACTTAGAAGAATAACCAGTCACATGCAGTGTCCTGTGAAAAATAACACAATTTAACGTGGGGACCTGTAAAAATGCTTCTCGACAGAGTAATGTCACAGATTCAAAAATAAGCCATTTCTTGGAAGGAAAGCTTGAGAATTGCACCTTTGAGAGCAATTGTAGTCATGAAACAGCAGTAATCATGTTTTACGCAGCAAGGTGTGTTTCCATGGAATAACTGATGTTCACCTGAAAGGCCAGTGGTGCCATTTTCACAAGTGCAACATCCTTGTTTTTAAATGGAACCTCTCAAACATTCATGTCAACAAACGTTTTGGGCTTGGTGGCTGTTTCTTTTTTTTTTTGCAGGGAGGGTTAATTGTTCAGGTGAATGCCGTATTCACCTTCACATCTGCTCGTCGTGCAAAATGACCTCTGCTAGTGCAGTAAAAGCAAATGGTTAAAGCAGCGTGATTAAATTCATCCTGTGGACTGAAGAGGGAAAGGCAGCGCGGCTCACCAGTGTTAACAGACTCTTTGCACATTCCAAAGAATTAGCAGCTCCAGCTCTGGTCTACGCTTCCCTACAAGCACTGTGGAAATTGTATCCACCTACAACTCAACTTCAGTCTGGCCTGCATGTTAAATCTCAGGAGACAGTCCTTCTACTTTGTTGGGTGGTTTTCTTTTTGCTCAGTCTTCGTTTCTGTGCTCAGTCTTGTTTAGGTACACTGAGAAGAACGGTATGCATGTAATGCAGTTGGACTTGATGATCTTTGAGGTCCCTTCCAACCTGAGTGATTCTATGATTCTATGATTGTAATTTATCAGATTTCTGATTTACAGAGTTGGTAGTGAGTGTATAGAATGGCTCAGCTCAGGCTGAAGAGAAAAAAAAAATGCAGTGTTTTTATAATGACTTTTGCCTTTGCGGAGTAGGTGTGCAAGAAATTGAGGTCTCTGAGAGATTAAGAAAGGAAAGAACCATTTTCACAGCAAATGTGTCTTAGAAAAAGGAAAGAAGAAATAGAAATGTGACTTCAGAAACCTCGAGTTTAAAAGACCTGCCATGTAATATAGCAGTTGGAAACTCAGACAACGCGAAATGTCTGTGCTCATACAATGCACGATCATTTGAACCACCAAGAGGTCTGCAGTGTTTTAGACCATCTCCGTGCTGTTGTTACTGGCAGCTTGGATATGCTCTTTAACATTCCTACTGTTTAAAAAAGAGAAGCAATAACGGAGCCACGGTTTTTCAAAATCTCCAGGTTTAACTCGAAATGAAAGGCAAACCCCCAAACGTAATTGAATGCAGAACTTTATATTCCATTTCCATGGTTAGACAATGGCATTCTCTTGCTCAACAACATTTGTTGTCCATTTACAACTAGAGTATTAAAAAAGAAATAGGATGTTGCGGTTCCTAATTACAGCATTTGTTTGAAAGGGTTGTCTTCAAGATAAACGCACGGATTTCTCTGTGTTCTTGCAGGAACAATATTATAGCTGGAATGGGTTTGTTGCTGACATCTCTGAAACAATGTTGACATTTTCTTGAAGTTGTACCCAGCCTTATCCTGCAAACAATCCTGCAGAGAAGCGAAAGAAACCGGGTTATTTTGGGACCGACGCTGAGCAAGTTGTATCAAGAAGCCACTGTTCTGGTTATTCTCTGTTCCAGAGAAAAACTACAATTAGCTTTTCTTTAGACTCAAACCAGAAGAACGTCTGAGATTTCAACTCCCTTCACTCATCAGTCGGAAGACTGGAAACTCGAGGGAAAAAAAGAGCCCTTTAATTTTCGGTTTGAATTTTGTTTCTCTCTGCTTGATAGCTGCCTGCCAAGCAGTATTTGTGTCGCAGTGCTACAACCGCATTCATTCTAGAAATATTTTAGAAAATGATCGAGACTATTTATTTAATAGTACTGTAATGTATAAGTGAGCCTATATTACTCATGGTGAATATATGCTTTGCTGTGTTTTATCCTCATGTCAGTGGAACCCTATTATTATAAATCAGAGGATTTGACAGACTACTTCAGTCACATCTTGCTCACAGCTCCCATTGTTCGCTGTAACATCCACAGCGTGCCGTCTGTTAAGTGAACAAACCCCAACAGATTATTTTGCTTCATTTAACAGCTGGGTGCATCCTGCTGTAACATCAAAGATGGTTTACCTTTTTTTTTGTTTTTACTAATGAACTATCTTACACAATATCTCTGAAATTATAGTAAATTGTTAGAAATGTATTTAAAACACAGTTCACTAATATGGAAGCTCTTCAAAAGGAACTCTGCAATCTTATCTTCAAGAACTAAATACTCTCCTTAAGAGGTACATTCCTTATCTGCTGCTTGAACTAAGCAAGGGTGGGGACATTTCTCAACCAGTCACCCATTTAGAACGTTTCCAGTTGGAATCACACCTGATGGTTTTATACTGCTGAGTGTAATTGTGGTGAAGTGTATTTCATAACGAAACAAAAATAAAGCAAACCTAAATGTAAGCCATTTTGACCGGTAATGCATTCTTTCCTATCTTTTCTTTCACATATCCATAAGCTGTAATTGGAGCTCAGCTTCAAAGAAGTTTCTTGAAGACACCGTTTTCTCAGCATTTGCTTTAAATTACTCATTGAATAGTTTGGCTTTTTTACTGCTTGTTTTAAAATCACCAACCTGTTTGTTTTATTGCATCCCAAAGAAACACAAGCATCTACACGTAATAAAACTGTTATGATACTTGTTTTTGCACTTTGCATGCTAGATGACTAGGCAAGCAATTATGCTAATCTAGGTGCTCAATGCATTTATGACTTGTGCTGGAGTTAAAGCCACACCTGTCTGCCCTATCTCACAACAAGAAATGGGAGACCAGGAACAGCAGTTCTTCTTAAATATGGGCAAAACTTCACAGGACAGTTCGTACTGGCGGCCTCTTTCCACTCGGAACATCCCACTCCACAAATATTTGATCTTTAGGATATCTGATCTACAAGTCACTGGGAAAGACTCACTGCTGAGTCATGGAGAGAGTTTTGAATACTGCTATGACTGCTTTGCAGTCTTTGAGGGATCCAGGATCTTATTCTAAAGGTAGAATTTCAGGGAAGTGCGACTAGTAAGAAGTTCAGTCGTGTCACACCTCATGTAATTTCATAGGAAAATCCTCTGTTCTGCCCTTTCTCAAAGGTCTTCATTTCTTCTGGGAAAAGAGAAAGGATCAGCAAAGATTTGGGAATCGTGCTGCCAAGGAGAGCAAATGTTATGGTTGTCTTTTCTTTATATTCTGTATGAAGGCAGGCAGAGAGAGCTGGGGCTGTTCAGCCTAGAGAAGAGAAGGCTCCAAGGAGACTTTATAGCAGTGTTCCAGTACCTAAAGAGGCCCTACAAGAAAGCTGGGGAGGGGCTCTCTATCAGGGATTGTAGTGATAGGGCAAGGGGTAATGGCTTTAAACTGAAAGAGAGTAGATTTAGATTAGATATAAGGAAGAAATTCTAGACTATGAGACAAGAGAAGCCGTGGATGCCCCATCTGTGGAAGTGTTCAAGGCCCTGGGTTGGATGGGCCCCAGGCAGCCTGATCCAGTGGGAGATGTCCCCGCCCAGAGCAGGGAGTTGGAACTGGGTGTTTTTTAAGGTCTCTTCCAAGTCGATCCATTCTGAAATTCTACTGGTTCTGAGCAAACCCACTTTAGGATGGGTCTTGGAGGTGCTGCAATACAGAAAAAGCGCAAGTTTTAAGAGAGCTGATAGACAGGTTACCTTGCCTCAGAGGAGGCAGGGCAAGCATAGGGTCTGTAGTTGTAATCTTCCATTACAAGCACCTTGGAGGTACAGCCTTGCCTTAATGCCCAGTTTCCTCTGGATTGAATTCCACATAAATCCGCCTGCTCAGTGCCTAGCACTGACAGACACAGGTGCCTCTGTGCTCAGAGCCCTGCTCAGACCCCTGCAATAATTACTCAGAAGCTTTGGGGTGCCAGCCAATGGGAAACAGAGGGCACAGGGATTTAGGTGGAATTTAGGCCAGCAGAATCTGGGACTAAGATCAATACTTAGATTAATTGAAAGTATTATTCACCCCTCTCCCCCATTTTGGATCAACCAGCCGTCGGTCTTTTCTTTCTCCTAGAGTTCTGAACGTTCATGCAACTGGGAACAAATGTATCCCAACCTCCTTCAGACTTTTCACAATTAGTCCTACCAGCTGCTCTCGGAATTGCATGCCGTCTAGCAGCCATGTTCAGAGCGCAGCAGTGCGGCTGTCAGCTGGCCAAGCCTGCACATGCTTTGGAGCTCATCTCTGGTTTCCCAGGGAACCTCTCCTGGATCCTCTCACAACGTTCCAAGACACCCAGGAGACATTTCATTACTGCCACTGTTCGTGGCTTAGTACATCCCGAAGTAATCAGCACATCAAAGGTGCATTTGCATTTTTTGATTCTTAAGTTTCTAAAGCAGTAAAATGAATTGCTGGCCATACAAAGCTGATTGTACTTATAGCAGTAAAACTCAAGAGCCTTGCTCTGGAGCCTTGAAACTGTCCCTTATTCATCTCATCTACGCTGCCAGTGTGGGCTCGTGCCCGGTACTGCTGATTTCCATCTTATTACGGTGACTGGCAGGCCGCTGTTCACCCAAGAACTACCTATGCTCCAATTTATCTATCCACTTCCACTCAGGACTTGTTATCCTCCAAAGATCCAGGTCTCTCTCACAGCCCATGCTCCTAATGTCATCCTGCAGCCATAACAGCTTGCCTCCTACCTTCCACCAGCAATCTGAACTTTCTCCGGGGAGTCATTGCTGTATACACGGTATCTTTACTCAAGAATATGCTATTTATTTCTTGGAAGAAAAAGAGGAAGAAAAAAAAAAAAGCGTTGGATGTTGGTTTAAATCTTCTTGGTAAGCTTTTCCTTCAAAACAGACTATTTACTAAAGAGCAAATACTTCTGGGAAAAGCAAAGGTTTAATTAGAATGTTTTCAGTCAGTCTTCATATGCATTCATTCATCTGTCTCTAGAGACTCTGGGACCCCTGTCACAGATGTAGGCTTGATATGCACCTTATCTTGTCTTCTCTACACACACTGGTCACAGATGTCTGAATACTACATTTTCCATGGCAGGCTGAGGCTTTAATGCTTTCCCCTGGAGGAGAGATAAGAGCCAGAACATGTGTAGAATGCATTACCTTTTCATTTGCAGTCAGCGATGTGTAAAGTTTCTAAAAGTTGTCAACACTCTTGTGATATATTCTATCTCCATTAGAGAGAGAGTGGACAGGGACACATAGTCAGATGACTTTTTTGGTGAAGAACCTCTTTTACCAGCCCAGGACCATCCTCTATCACATCTGTCTCCTGTAATGAAATACATGGCCTTATCGTTTTCCAGTCTTATTCTTCTTTCTTATCATTCATATTTAATGTATTTCTACCTTCTGTTTTGTAGCTGCTTACATTTTATTGATTCTCAGGAGCAGTTTACAAGTCAGTGATTTATTATCTTTCACTTCTATTTGTGCTGACAGAGAACATCCCTATTTTTCAACTTGAAATTTAGCGTGAGGGAAAAAATATTTGTGGCTGAAAATGTGAGGTGCGCATTTAAGCCGTGCTAAATGTTATTACATGGATTTTTAGGAAAAAAAGAAAAGAAAATTCATGGTTAAGGCTGACACCCCATTTTCTGCTCATGAAATATTACAGCATATACAGTGTGTTAGCCATCAATGTTCAGAGGGCTGTGCAATGTCTGACAAGAGAGATCATCAAGGATTCAAGCCAGACTTTGGAAACTTAGGTGCCAGAAAGTGGGCATCCAAGATTTTTGAGCCAGGGATGAATTAAAGATCCTCTGAGCTTAAAAATATGGTACAACGGGACCCGTGCACAGAAATAAAATTGTAATTTCACACAAGCTGCTAGATAGCAACTCAGAATATCCCCTACACGGGGTGCAGCACTGTGTTACCTCCCACGTGTACGTGCCAAGGAGCATGGGCAAAAGGCAGAGGCAGGAGTGACGTGGGGGAGACAGGGACCAGCCATAAATGGCCACTGCCATTAATCTCACTCTCTGCAACTCTGTGAAAGGGGGTTGTAGTGAGGAGGGGGTCGGCCTCTTCTCCCAGGCAACAGCGATAGGACAAGAGGGAATGAACTTAAGTTGTGCCAGTGGAGGTTCAGGCTGTATGTTAGGGAAATTTTCTTCTCAGAAGTAGCGGTGAGGCAGTGGCACAGGCTGCCCAGAGAGGTGGTGCAGTCACTGTCCCTGGAGGTGTTCAAGACCCGTGTGGATGTGGCACTGAGGGACGTGGTCAGTGGGCGTGGTGGGGATGGGTTGGTGTTGGGCAAGGTGATCTTAGAGGGCTTTTCTAACCTTAATGATTCTGTGATTTTATGATTCTGTCCTGCTCTTTGCTCCTCTCTGCTTTGTACATGAGGTTTTGGGGGACAGGATAGGAAAAAATTTACCTTGAAGCTGAACTGACACAACAAGATAGACTTTGGGCTGCATCTCCAGTCAACCTGAGAGCTGCAGGCTGCTACCTAAAGAGCATTTTTCTGGGAGCAGCAATCTTACAGGATCAGCTGTTGGTTTCATTGTGAACAGATTGCACGGGATTTACTTACCGCATCCCTTTTCTGCTGTCAAAGAAAAGGACAGAGCACAGATTGGAGCTCAAAGCGAGGGAAGGATGCTTTCAAAGAGGGGCTCTTAGCCTTGGCACTGCTCGAGGCAGTTTGGGGGCTGTGGGGAGGGGATGTTGATGTGCAGGACAGGCTGCCAGTCTCTTCTGTTTTCCCAGGGTTTTGGAAAGGATGGGCGTAGACCTAACAGCATCCCCACTGTGTTTCAATGGACTTTTAATAATGGGACTGAAATATGATCCTGTGATCTACAGCTACTTGTGGCGTGCCTCCCACCAGAACCTCAGGCCTGGGCTCACTGCATTAGGCCTGCAGCCTTTGTAGGTACTCCAAGCCCCTGCACATCACACTACTTGCATTTTCCTCAGCCCCTCTCACATGCTTCTCCTTGGCTGCAGGCTCTCTCTGTCTGCACCAGAGGAAGTGAGACTTTGTATAGAAATCCTATGATCCAAGTCCACAGCTGATGCCCTCAGGCTGCTCAGTAGCTTTGGCAAAATCCTTCCCTGAGCTGCGGGCTGGATGCTGCAGGCTTGCTTGCTCACCTTGCCAGTGGCAGAAACAATAAAGCAGGTTTGGGGAGTATTCCTAAACAGATCCACCACACTTGACTCTGCTGGAGCTGAACTACCTACCACCAGGGTCAGAGACACAATAGTAGGCATTTCTCGTGATCTTAGGTATGGGAAAGGAAAGATATCCTTCTAGCAAAACCAAACAAACCAAACCTCACCATCAAGAGGCAGCTATATATATTTCCCTGTTTGAATTTTCTCACCACTTGGTAATACTTGTTAGGGTTAAGTCTAAGGTGTCCTGAGCACATGGGGTGATGACGCACTGGCACATGTTGCCCAGAGAAGTGATGGATGCCCTGTCCCTGGAGACATTCAAGGTCAGGCTGGACAGGGCTCTGAGTACCTGATGTAGCTGTAGGTGTCCCTGTTCATTGCAGGGGAGTTGGACTGGATGACCTTTAAAGGTCCCTTCCACCTCAAACAGTTCTATGATTCCTCTCACACTGCAACCTGAAGGGTTCTTCTCAGTCCTTTCTCCAGCTGGTCCTCACTCTGCTCCTCCTTCCTAGCAAGTTCTGTGCCTCTGTAAATCTCTCTAAGTCCTTTGAGCTTTGCAGTATCTAAATTCCCAGGTTAATACCTAATCTCTTTGTCTTCCTTCTAGTGAAAGTCTCCTCTTTCAAACGTCCTCCTTGCAAACCAACTGTGCAGGGCTGGTTTACCTCCCTCTCATTGCACTGTCATCCAGCTTCGTGACTACTTCAAAGGAAACAAATCTACGGGTGGATAAATTGTCACTGCATCTGACCCAGAAATCTTAAAACACTTTGCCACTGTAAATAGGTCCCATGCGCCCATTTGTTCAGGACTTCTTGGACAGCAGGAAAACATGGATTTTTGAGTTAGGTGGGAAGAAATTAAAAAAAAAAAAAAAAAGGAAAAAAAAAAGAGAAAACTCCTTAGGACATCTCAACAAGGAAAAGAAGAAGAAAATAAATTACAGACACTGCTGCTCTGTTGTTGCATGAGGTCACAATTCACTCTACATGTGGATAAAAGACAACACAGCTTCCTACTTCCCATCCTGTTCTGCACTGCCAGGTTAATTGTTGTCATTGTATTCCCCACAAGAGAAGCTTTGGCAGCGGTGCCAAATAAACCAGATTAGTGTTCAGGGGCATTTGCTGGAAGTGATGCCAAATCCATTCTTGATCCTAATTATATGAAATATGCTCCAATAATTTTCCACAAGGTGAATAAAAATAATGCCAGAACTGCCGCTTTCACTGAAGCTCAATTAGGAGGCATTCACTAATCCCAAGGCATGTCATAGCCTCTTCTGTGCAATTACATTCCCCTTTTTAGAAATTGATGTTTACCTAGAGAAGATGAGTATCCTAATTCCTGGCACCAAAATGAGAGTGATATCAGGAGAGAGAGAAAAACATAGACAAGACCTGGCTCGTATCCCAAAGTTAGGCAGGCTGACCTTTGGCTTCAGTTTCCACAGAAAAGCTGTTGTTTCTTTACAGTTCCAAGCGGTAAAGACACGAGATATGCACTTGAATACAACTCATTCCCAAAACTAAAAGAAGAAAGAAAAAGACACTCAGAAAATAAAATCAGATTAAACCAATTATGTATGCTTTGCTGGTTGTGGAACATTTCCCATAGTGTACAATACTATGTTCTACAATGAATTTCTGATTTCATAATGACTGATTTGCAGCAACTGACAAAGAAAGAAATATGTTTCAATCATTCACAATGAGCAGTTGCAAATTCGGAGTTTTGTTTAAAGTACTGAAAGTTCATTGTAAAATTGAGGAGCATTCTGCTACCATATAAGCATAATGAAATGTGCTTTGATTGCATATGAAAAAAATAATTCCTTTACAGCTGGAGCTGGAAGAGGATGGACAAACACTGTTATAGCAAAACGCTATAATAACAAATTATGTTGATGGTCTGTAGTTGGCATATAGAACAGTGTCATCTTGCAGGATGCTCAAAGCACAGCATGTTTTTTCTCCCATCGCAATAAAACTTAAGCTTTCCCAGTTTTAAGAAGATGTGACTTTCCCCTTCTTTCTTCATGCCTTTGCTTTTGAGGAAAGTCTCACAAATAACAACGTCAGTATTTGGGAAATGGGCCTGACTTCATTTACCCTCTTTTCCATTTCTGAAGTTTCTTCCACCTCCAGAACTGCTGGGGAGACCAGATTTATTGGTTGTCTGACATGTTGGCTAGCCCACAGCCTAATCTTCGGGATCATGTACTGGTCAGTATGTGACAGAGCGAAACCTGACGCTTAAAGACAGCAACAAAATTGTTCTGGTGAGTTAGCGGGTTCATGGTGAGAACATTCATACGCTCATGGAGCTCTCTTCAGCTGCCAGGAGTGATCTGCTCTGAACTTCAGCTGCTGATCACAACACTATCTCCATAGCTCCATCCTCCCCAGTGGGAAAACAATGTATTTTGATTAAGGAAAAAACAGATCCACTTCCTTCTTCTCTCCATGTATGCTGGGTTCTGGTGCACTTGCCCAGCCCCACTACTCCATCAGGATTTGGGAAGCAGATGACACACAAGAGGTTACACCCATTCAAGCTGATGTGATTGTACAGGCTATTGCTTTTCCCTTGGCAAAAGTCCCAAAGAGATTTCTATCAGTGGTTGCTTATCAGGAGTAGAGAGAGCAAATGGTTGCTTCCCTGCTGTGAGGCTGGTCCCTAAAATCCGACATGAGACGCACAGCCTTATAAATGCACTGCAGAGGTTTGCAGCTGAGGCATCTCCTAATGTTAAAAGTGCCAAGGCTTTCTGGGTTGCTACTGTTGAACATTGTGCTGTGTGTTGTTCCACTGACCTCCTAATGCAAACCAGTACTGTATTTCCAGGAGCCAGAGGTCTGTAGAGCTGCCAGCAAATGGGCAAACATGAAGAGGTGATAATAGAGGGTTTCAAAGGTCTCCTGGGGCAAGCCTGAAGGAGATGCACAGGAAAGCTTGAGCATGTGGGGAAGGGGCTGGACTGGCTCTGTATCAAGGGATGCAGCTTCTACAGCACATGTGCCTTGAATTGTCTGTTTGCCTTCCTTGCCACAGGTGGATGCCCAGGGACTCCTAAGCAGAACAGCAATAGACTGAGGAAAGCCGTGTTTCAGCAAGGGACTGGGCCTGGGGAGCATTTATGTTCAGTTAGTTTTTAATGAGCTGTTTTAGAACTACATAAAATCTAGCTGTGTCTCTGCGTTTCCTCAGATTTCTCACAAAATGATAACTGGAATGTGGGAGATGAGGGATATTTATAATCTATGGGCTGAGCCTGAGGAATCAATACTGGTTCTTGAGAGAAATATGGGTTTCAGGGAGGAAGCTGAGAGAGTGACGATTTGGGGAGAAGGCTGTGGGAATCATGGGCCGCACCTCACTTCTGTTTAGGGGTTTGTGACACCTGCATATTCACTGCTGCAATCCCTGATTTAGAGTAAGACATTTCATGTCCAAGATAGGTACATTCTTGCTTGTGATCCCAGCCCCTGGTTTAGATGTATGGATAGAGGGCATCAGCCTACAGAAAAAGGCCAGTGGTGGAAAACAGGTCTGTGGCAATCCAGCCTTGAAGATTGGTCCATGGCAACCTAGCAGCAAGCCTCCACCAGGGCTGCATGCATTGAGAAATGCTCACCATGGGTTAAATCTTACATCCCATCAATATTCTGCTTATTGAGTTAGTGGTAGGAAAGCTGTTCCTGGGATCAGAAATACATACGTGCATAAGGCAGTGTCAGTATGCAGCGTAATGATATTAGTGGAGCCAGCCAAGCAACGTTGTTGTGTGCCTCTGCAATCTGCATGATGCAACTTGCCTGCATTAAACTCCCTGCAGGCTATGCTAGAATCGGGGCAAGAAAACGTACGCAGGCATGAGGTGAAGCAGTTGCAGTAAGCATGTCTTCCACTGGAGCAAACACAGGTGATTAATAGGGCTGTAAAATGACCTGGGACAAGCTGGCTGCCATCTCTTCCCAGTGCCAGGAATGAAAACTTTCTAGTTTTTGAGATGAAGTGTGTATGTCAATTAATTATCTTTTTTTCTTTTTCTTTTTTTTTTTTTTTTTTTTTTCCAGCTAATTGTAACTGTGACATGCCTTTCCCTAAAGAAATTATTGCACAATACAACCAGAACTCAAACTGGATGTGTCACTGCTGAGAGCATACCTGGCTGCATTTGCAATTTCTACTAACCAAGTGTCCCACGCTTCTTCAGGTAATGAACAAAAGGGATAATTTGAGATAGACATCTGTTCCCAGACCTCACTGACTGGCACTCAGCTTTGTTCTTATTTTGTCAAGTTTGCTTAATGTGATGCTGATGGTTTTGTTAGCCAGTGACCTCAGTGAAGCTTGAAGCAACCTGGATGTTTGCATGGACTGTGCATTTTCATTGTGATGGGAACTAGCAATCTTCTCAGAGACTTCGGTGGTCATTGGTTGTGATTAACACACTCCTAATGAGAAGCTCATGCAGTCCCATTAGAGAAATTGCCTGCCAAGTGTAAGCCTCTTTTCAGATTGCCACCACCATATTCATTTTCCCATCCAGAAAACAGCACTCTGTTTCTCTCTTCAACAGATGAAGCCTCAGATTGGGTCCTCTGTCATATAAATGCATCACGATTCATTTCTGTGAGGACACTTCCTCCCTGAAACATTTTGAGCTGCAAATGCACTCCATGGGCCAAAAATCACACTCTCCTATTGTGCTACATCCTGGAAATGCGCGGTGCCAGAATTCAGCTTTCTATTTACCTGAGCGCCCATCTAGAGGGTGGGAGCAAATAACTAATAGTAGTCCAACATTCCCTGCAGGATACCTGCTGGAAAGAACATTTGCCTTCACACTCCTTCATAATAAACAGCAGAAATTGTTGGAAGAAAATTAAAGCCTGAAGCACTCTTGATTTGGTTGTTGCTGTTTCAAACTATTTTTGAACCTCTGCTAACCTTGGAAGACTTCTCAGAGGAACAATTGCTTAAATTAGAATATCTATTTCACATGAAATATTGGGAAAGGAGAGGAAGGGTTATATTAGCTATTTCATTAGTGCTCATTGCTAGGGTCTGTATCCCAGCCCGCAGCAGAAATGTCAAGAGGAGCAGCTGCTGCAGCACACAAGCCAGCAGAATATTTCCATCTCTGAGCAAGGCAGGGCGGGGGGATGGAGGCAGCTGAGCAAATTGCATAAGGCACAAGCATTGCAAAGCAGCAAGGAAGGGTTATATGTCAGCAGAGATTGAACTGAGTCCTCTATCTGTCCATTCCCAGAGATTTTGCACTGTTTTATTTGGGAGACGTGGAGACCTTTGATAGTGCCAACAGGCCATTGCTTTGGGGTTTAGAGTGGTCCCAGAAGCAAATGCTGCCCACCTCAGCCCCATTTAATGCACGTCATTGGCTCAACCTTTTCTTGAGAGAAAATTGCATCTGCTCTCTCTTTACTGGGAGCCAAATGAGCAAGTTTCTCACCCTACTATGCTGCTCAGCACTACCAAACCACTCCCGCCAGCACAAAAGTAGAGCAAACTAACAGCAAAGAGCAAGGGCAGCAGTCTTCCATGTGGCACTTCTTAGCTTTGGTCTCACAGCCTTTCCCTAGCTAGGTGAGCCATCAGCAGTGTTATTAGGATTTATTCTTCTGTCATATATTTTGTGGCTGCATGAAGACAGAATCCAGATCTTCCTGGGAACTGTTTCGCCTTGTATTTTTTCAAATATTGCTTAACAGTAACACATTGTACTCATAAAGTATGTGAAAGGGCTGGGTTGTTGCTATGCCTTGTTAGTCAATGTCAGCATGTTGGACCGGTGTCTCACTGTAAAGCTGTCATGGTAAAATGCCAGGTTTTGGAAAAAAAATGCTAAGAAAAACACTGGCACTTACAAAGGCATGCAAAATACATAGCAAATTGTTGTGTGCGCTCACTGTCAGTACATACTTTGTTCCATTCCATGGTCCTTCCTCCAGACGTGTTGCATTCATTAATAAAACACCTCAAAGGTGGAAAGAGCAAGCTGCTCTGTCGCTTTGGGTGTTTTCACAAGTGACTAAGCTGCTGTTTTTTGACAAGGCCAGTCATGGATGCATGTCTTCTTATGGCCAGCTTAAGAGGGACCACCTGTAGCTCCCCGCTATTCCCCACATCTCTATCCAGCCTCATCTGCTTTCTGGACAGGTTGTCTGAGCATTTCCTACCCTCTTAGGGCCATTCAGCGTAGCTAGTCTCTTTTGAAGAAAAGAGCTTGGCAAACATTTGCCCAAACAGCATGGACACAAGGAGAGAGCAGCAGAGCTGGGGCTGCTGATTCTTTTCTTCCCTTCAGCCATGGTGGGAAGAGGTTGTATGGATGCAGTCTTACCGAGCACCTGGACCGTGGCAGCTGTGAAGCAGAACATCAGCAAGGAGAGGTAGCTGCTAAAACTGTACCCACAGCCATTTACCACAGCCTAGGCTAGTTTGTGGTGACTTGCTCAAAATCAGATGATCTTGCTTATTGTTTTTAATTTCCTATTAGATCTTGACATATTTTCTAGGTACACTGAACCCTATCGATTCTGCCTTTTTGGAGCTGCCAGGACAACATTACCCATTCTGTCATGCAAGAGCAACATCTAGCAGAAGCTCTTCAATTTAAAAAGTGAATTTGCTTGGACTAAGAATTTCTTGTCGTGATTCAGGCTTGCTGTGCCATATCCAACATTACAGCAAGTCTTCATTGCAGCATGTTGCTATTGCTCTGTGTAAAGTCCTAGTGATTCATCATTGGGTGAATGTAGAAATGCTTTTATTTTTTATCTAAGTAGGGGATAGTTGTGATATATTGTCTCTGATCAATAAATGAATTACTTTATGTTCAGTATGAATATAGAACTGGGAGGGACAGCTGGGTCCTTTAACTGTGGTTCCACACAGTTTTGGGCAATCAAGTGGCAGACACTTATGGGCCAGGAAGGTCTATAGGGCATTCATTTTCCCTGCCCATTATCTGTCTTTTGTGTAGATTAAATTGTTTGTTACTGCAACATGACCATCTAAATAGATATGAAGGCTTGGAAATGACAATCAGTTAGCCTGACTTTTTCAAAATGCTTGTCCTAGTGTTTGCTCCTGCAGTGGAGGAAATTAATCTATCCTATTAGTATTGTCTATTAAAGCTAGATCGGTCCATTTGCAGTCCTTATTAAATAAGGACCCCTGCTGGTCTTTATTAGATAAATGAAGGACCAGAGTGAAGTTCCTTGTTACTTAAATGAAACACCATGTTTAGCAAAGCTGTTAAATCACAGCTGAAGGCAGACATCTTGATGAATAAATCAGCATTCATGAATAAATAATTGACAAGAGTGCTAAAATCAGATTCTCGTCTTCATGCTTTCTCTGTCCTTGGCCAAAAATTGAGACAGCATATGTCATCTGTAACAGTGGCCCTTCTGGCGGAGCCACCTAAGGTCAGGTTTCCAAAGGTGTAGATGGGATTCTAGTAGGACCAACAGAGGCATCTCAGTCTGTGAGGGGCTCCAGCACCTTTGCTTCAGTGGTTCTGATGAGTTAGGGAGCTGAAACGAGCTCTACATTTTCCATAGGACATACAAGAACATGAATCAGCACCGCTGTGGGACGCATTCGCACTTTGATCTAATAGTTAAAGGCTCAGCATCCCATTACCACTGCCAGGTGGCTGCCTTCCCCTGTAATCGTGCTGGTTATTCACACCAGTGGAGCTTCACCAGCCAGCCACTTCCCCAGACAATTATTTCCCACTTTGCATTATGAACCCCAAGTGGGTTATGAGACTGGCAGCATTTTGTGTGCAAGTAAATGAAAAGTTTTAACAAGGACGCCTGTTGAGGACTTTTTGTGGTTTAGGGAGTGTGGTGTCTGTGTCCAGTCTGAGAGAGGGGAGGAACGGCTTCCAGCTCTAACCTCTCACAGAGCTGACTCTGGGTTTTAAGAGCTGCCCGGGACCCATAAGAACCATTCCAGAATGCTATCTTATTTTGCTAAATATTTAAAATACCTGTGGTTACAGGGAAGTGCCAATTCTGAAATCTTCCACTTTAATAATACAAGTGGTTTTCAGATGCTGAGGATAAAGATGCAGCTGCTCCAAGAGCCCTGAGTGCTGGTATTCCTAAGAACTGCAGCCAGGCCCTTACAATGCACTTGTGTCTCAAAGCCACAGCAAAGGGCTGGAGCCAGTGCCACCCGGGAATCAAAGGCTGCCATTCGTGTCTGTGCAGAGCAGGCAGGCAGAGCCTTGGCAGTGCCCACTGTATCAAAACAGGGCTCAGATGGGACTAAAGTGGTGCCAAGCTCTTGTTATTGTTGCTGGGTTTTCCTCCCGCTAACTTCATGAAGGGCTTTCCATAAACGTCAGCGCTGTTTGCTGCGTGTGAAGGGCCAGCACATGGCACAACATGCAAACATTGCACAGAGACAGCTATTTGCTAAGGAACGATAGAAGGATTCCCCATTTTAATTCCCACTTTCTCTGTGCTGAAAATAGTGGGATTTCACACTGATCAGAGCACTGGTTGCAGTGAGAAGGCTATTAGCTTGCTACAGTGAGAGAGAGAGCGCACAGAAATTTGGGAATCGTTGCTTTTGTGTATATTGACACAAATACAGAAGAACTTCAGGGGTGGCACTGTGAAACGAGCAAGCGTACAGCATCAGCATCATGAAGAAGAGCTGAAGCTGCATACAATTTGTAAGGACATTTCTGAAAAGGCAGCATGAGGGTGAGACAGGGAGCTACGAATTGGGATGTTGAACCGCCTGACAAAGCTGGCCATGACCATGCTCCCTTTCAGTCTCCTTTTCACAACTGTTGCAGCAGAACTTCCTGACAGCTTCTGACTGCCCTAACAAATCCTGTCAAGCGGCTCTGTTTTATTTTGGGCGGAAAGCACCTCCCTGGGATAGAACCTGTTATTTGGTAGCTACAGCATGTATCTAGGGCATGCATATTTGTACTTTTTTAGAAGAGAAAATTTATGCCTGGGATTCCCGTGTTGCGAAGGAGCTTCTTGCTGTACAACTTTTGGGGTGGGGTAGCAGAGTAAGAGTAATTCATTTCACTTATCTCTAACAATAGACAAGCTGCATCCAACCACATAAGCAGCATCGAGACATGGGCAGTGGATCACCTCTGACCTTACTCTCCCATCAGAGAAGTACCTAAACACTGGGGCTGGAACACCTGCGCAGGAAATTTGGTGGTGTAGATGCTCTGTAGTGAGCCCATGGGCCATTGATGTCTCCTTTTGTATATATTCTCAGCCATGGGCTTGCTGTAGATGGCACTAAAATACATGATCACGAGAGACCACTGGAAGGCTTCTGACTTTGCTCTGTTCCTGAGTGATGCTAAAGCCAGCTCCAGGCGTGCCAGAGCCTGTTACTTTCAAGATCTATGCCAGCGGTGCAAGGCTCCTTGGGATTGATTTAGATCTTCTTCAACCTTGAGAAGCCAGGTTTACTGGAGACACCCTGAGGAGTCTGTACTATCTACAGATGCTCCGTTTAGCCTTTTAAAGGGCTTCCAGTACATTTTTTCTCTTGGGCATCTCGGCTGGAAATGCTGTTGTTTTGAAGTTGCTTATAAGACTTCTTATCACCTACTTCAGTTGCTCCAAGATTTTAAAACTGTGATGTATATTTTTCCTTCCTCTATTTATTATCCTGTTGGGTTTTTGTTTGTTTTTTTTTCACACCACCTTGGTGCTGCCTGCATCTCTGGCCTACAGATCAGATGTTCTGCACTCTTCCATGCCAAATTGCAAGAGGGTGGGGATCTCTAACAAAGCTGAAGAAGCCCAGGACTAAAGATACATTGACATTCTTGCTGTCATACCGAAAAATGTTGGTATGTTGCAGTGGAGTCCCTGAGGAAGATTGGCCTCATCTAAGAATTTTTGCAGGAAATGCTATTGTTCTCTGCAAACTGAGAAAGAGAAAAAAACCTCACTTATTAATGTGCATACCACCCTGACTCCTTAGTGACTGGTAAGGGCAGATAACAAAGCTACAGGCTGGTGTTTGTTTAACATGAAGGTAGGCTAAAGTGGGATCGGAGTTCGCCTTAATCAGATATTCAGGGACTGAAGAGCTCAAGGAGCACCGGGTGTTGTGCACAGCGGGTAATGCATTTTGCTCAAGTAATCTCTGTCCCGAGCAGTTTCTGGAGCACACATCCACAGCTGATCACTCAATCTGCTATAGGAAGCCTGCTGCCACATAGGTTTCTGCTTGAAATGTTTAAAAAATGTTTTTGATTTTTTTTTTTTTTTTTTTTTGGTACATATTCTAACATCTTAACATTTTCTAGTCAAAACAGTGCTTTTCTAAAACATTTCTAAGGTTTTTTTTTCCAAGATTTCCATTGACTGCAGTAGGCTTTGGCACAGGCTCTAACTGTACAAAACCTAGAAATATAAATATAGATTCCCAAGGACTTGACTGGAGGGAGTGACAGATGTATAGCTTGACTCTGAGATCTGCCAGGGCAACGTTTTCCAGAAGCAAAAATGAGAATCATCTGTGTTAAATTTATCCACGCTTGGACTTCTTCGGTACGTGCAGGAAGAAATCGCTAGGGAGCTGATGACTTTTAATCTGCAAGTAGTGTAAAGTTTGCATGCTGCCTTTGCAGTGATACTGTTTATTAAATTCCTTGGGTAAATTTTACCTCTGCCGTACAGTATATAAAGCATTTCCACAAGGTAGAAGGGAGGATCAATAGCATATGGTGAGTAGTTCTCTCAGTGTCTGCGCAAAACATTGCCGTATGCTCTTATGACACAGTTTGAGCTCAGGTCCATATGGCCACTCTTGTTTCCGACAGTATGTGCTCCCGGAGGACCTGATCCAACCCTCTGGAATGGAAGGAGAAGCCCCTGTGCAATTCAATGACTTTGGAACCAAGCTTGAATGTATTGATCTTCCACTGACACTGAGCAACCCACCACAAACCTTGTTGCTCTCAGGATATAGAACTTTTTATGTCCACTCTGGCTAATGGTTCAACAGCAGGGCTGTCTTTTTCCTCCATTCCTGGTGACCTTTGGCACTGGAAGCACAATTTGGATGTAAGCAGAGTGTCCTTCTTGGTCCTGCCACAGCAGGGACGGAAACACGTGTTTGGACGGAAATCCCGATTAAGATCTTCAAAGCATTTCCTTTCTTCAACTCAGTCCTTCACAATGCAAATGCCACAAGCCAAAAAACATGATCTAATGCTTAAATCATTAGAAGAAGTATTGGGCACAGAAAGGAATTTCTCATTTTTGATGAATACCAGGAGGGAGTACACTCTGTGTCAGTCCCACTGGCCGGTTCCCTTTCTATCAGCACCCCCTCGTTTCCAGGATAGGTCACAAGGGCAGCAGGAACTTGGCTTGGCCCAGCACTGGTGCTCTGATGTTGGGGTTGGGCTGGAATGAGCACGGAGGCCTTGTGTCCATGTTTCATGGCAATAAACATGGAGGCCTTGTGTCCGTATTCCACAGCAGTGAACGCTGAGGCCTTGTGTTGTTGTTTCACAGCAGTGAGCACTGAGGCCTTGTTGTCTGCCACCACACCTTCCATTGCCCTCTGGTTGGTGGAAGGAGGCTCTGGTCGGCCAGTCCCACAGGGCTTTGAAGATGAAAAGAGCCAGTCCTGGCCAATTAAACTGTAGGAACTGATACACCTTTGCAAAACCTTCCTGACAAGCAAGGTAAAGCAAATACCTCTCCAAAGAACCCTCTTCCCCAACCCCAGATCAGCTCCTTCCTCCCGCAGGCTGCAAACAGCACTGGGAGCAGGAAGGTCATCCCTTGGGGACTGCTGCCATATGGCTCATATCAGAGCATCCTTCAAGCAGCTGGGCCTGCCGTGGCTGGAGCTGGAGACAGAGCAAAGTGGGACAAGAATGCCTTGCTGGGTCGTGCTGGGCAGGCTTTAGGGCAGGAGGGAATATCCGCTGTGCTCCTGAGGCTCTTAGGTATGCTGATGGGAGGGAACAGAGGCACATACAGAGAAAGGATCCTTGGTGCCAAGTACTGCGTGAATACTGCCTCTGAGCTATTGTGTATACCAGTGTTATTCTTAGATCAGTGATGGCTGGTCGTGGAAGGCCTCACAGCTGAGTAAAGCTTAAGAGTGCTGGAGATTCGTTTGCCAAAGAGAGGAAGGGTGCCCCAGCAGAAAAGTACATGCTGAAGCACTGGGCTCCACTATGATGCTGGATATGGGTTTACAGAGCTCGCTCCATTCCTCGTGTAGAGAGAGAATCATAGAATCATAAAATCGTCAAGGTTGGAAAAGACCTACAAGATCATCCAGTCCAACTGTTCACCTATCACCAATAGCTCCCACTAAACCATGTCCCTCAACACAACATCCAATCATTCCTTGGAAGGAATCCAGAAGATTCTGTTCCACTGCCTGCTCCCTTCTGCTGAGGGTCAGCCAGGCTTGCTGGAGCTCTTTTTGAGGAGATGGAGCCTCCTATGCTCTAGGAGAGCCAGTTCCTTCCTCCCCTACTCAAATCTGCATCCTACAGAAGATGTCCTCTGTGACGATGCACAGACATCTGCTATCGAAACTCCAGGTTCATGGTTTTCAGATCTAAATGATGATGAGTATGGAGCAGAGGGAGGAAGGGGGAGTAGCAGAGCTTCAACTTCACCTGTCACAATGCTGCATGTCCTTCTGGATCCTATGACTCAACCATAGGCATCCCACTGCTGCCTGGACTGTCACAGCCATGAACGCCCCTGCTGGGGACTATGAAGTTTCTGGTCAGAGAGGTGAAAAGACGGGCTTAGGGAAAATGCTACAGTTCTCAATAAAGTCACCCTGGCCTTTCATAACCACTTCTGATGTGGTGGGTGAAGAAATTTCTTCATGGAGAAATGAGAGTACTAAGGAGGGTTAAGGAGGGCTGTCAGAAATACAAGAGAAGAAGAGGCATTCCAGATCTGCAAGGCACAAAGAGTGGGACAGCACAGGGTTATGGTTGAGGCTTGAGTAGTGTGCCATGGGACTTTGGCTGCTTGGAGAAATAAGTGAGGGTTAAATGCAAGATCATTTTTCACCCAGCACGTCGCCTCGTTTAAATTTCTGCGAGGAGAGCAAGTATATTATGGTATTGTTATCCTATGCGGAGAGTTGTTCATTTTTAATTATAGTTCATGAGAAATGCAGACTCTTGCAATGTGTCATCTGCTCAGATATATAAATCTTAGGGAAAAAATAATAGCACCATTAAATAATGTTCTTATAGAGTGCCAGAACAAAGCTCGCGTGCCCATCTCCTCACAGCCAGCAGCAAAATAAACACAAAGGACTAAACATAGAAATGTATCCTACAAATATGTAGAGCAGCTAACCATGAGCCAAGGGGACTGTTCTGTGTAAATCCCTCCTCCTGTGTTGGTGTATAAACAGATTCCCCGCACCCCAAGGCTGACATTCAGGAATAAGGGCATGTCCTGTATTTCCTGATCTGCTTCCTCCTTCTTCAGAAATCAGAAAAACACAACTTAGGGATAAACATGGGAGCCAAAACATCAGTGTAATGTGGGGGGCTTTCCTGCCCACCATGGGTGTTGTCCACAGTCCCTTGTTGCTGGCTGTTGACAGCTGCAGAAAATTAAGCCTTGCCATGGCCCATTGTCCTGCAGGCAGCAATTTTTTTTTTTTTTTTTTTTTTTTTTTGCTTGCTTGTGGGAAATAATCCTCTTTTAATTTAATTATTCATTTTTCAATTATTTAATACATCACTCTGGGATAATGGCAACGCTTTGGGTTAGTTTCCAACTGACAGCCACCTCAGACAGCAGAGCATTGGGATCCAGTTCCAGGGGAAAAGGATTAGTGCCTTGGAGCTGCTGCTTTCCTTAGGGCTCCTAAGGCTCCCTTCCTGCTGCACCCTGGGGACGTTCCCATGTGCTCTGCCTATGACTCTCTAGTTCTTCATTTTTCATTCAGACTGATTTTCCACTCTGAGGTGCACCTGCGCTTGTTCCTGAAAGACATCAGCTCCAATTCGAGGAGCAGGAGTATAATTTCAATAATCCTAAAAAAGATTATTGCATCACATTAAAAAAAAAAGTGTTCGCACAGTATTGACACGAAGAAGCTTAAAAAAGAAAAGGCCATTTCGGCTCTCACTGGCGCCATTTTTTATAGAAGTATGGGGGCTGCTCCAAGAGTAATGCCTCCTATTTTATTATGTTGGCTCATGATGTCAGAGGCAGGTGGTGGTGGTATGGCGGTGGAGTTGACCCTTCCTGACAACATTCCATTACATGTTTTTGCCATGTGACAACACACGGCAACAGAGGGGCAGTCTGACAGAACTGACATGGAAGTGCATCTGAAGCAAAGGGGTGGAATAGATTTTTTTTCCATGTGGAAAACATGGTACCTATTGACATTTATCAGTGCTTGCTGAATGTTTGTGGAGACCAACCAGTGGATGTGAGCACAGTGAGGCAGTGGGTAGTGCATTTCCGCAGTGGTGACAGAGGCGGTGGGTCGCCTCCACTGGTGCAGTTTTTGACAAATGTAGCATGCAGGCTCTTATTCACTGCTGGTGAAAATGCATAGCTAATAGCAGTGAGTGTGTTGTAAAAACAGTATTTGTAGCTAAGCATCCGTTCTTCGTATCTGTTGTAGTTTCTGTGGAAATAAATAGGAGGCATTACTTTCAGAGCGACCTATGTATTTCCATTCGTTTCTCTGTAGCTAATTTTGTTTTATGCCTGCATAAGTGAGAGCAGAGTCAGGCCTTCCTCCTGCAGTATACAGAGTGAAAAACATTTCTATTTTTAAAGCTGAAAGCATTTCTTACTTGTATTTATCATGTGTCACTTTGTTGGCAGAGCTGGTACAAATGGCACATAAAAGCTAAATTGGCTATTTATGGCACTGCTCATGACCCTAATACCTGCCATCACAACAGCAGCCGGGCATTGCCTGGGCAGCAGAACTAATGAAGCCTGGATTCCTGCGCATAGATAAGAGCTAATCTCATTCACCTCTTCCATGCTAAAGCCGCTAAATGGGTTCTTCTTTATGGACGCCTGGCTTTGTACTGCTTCTGGACGGTTAATATCTCTAAGCTCTCTAGACCGCTGTAAAATTTGGACAAAGGATCCAAATGTTATTACAGAAATAACAAGAGAAGAAGAAGGGAGATACCCAACCTCCATTTTGGCACCTAGGCGGATGAGGAGGAGGGCTGCACAGGATGCGGTTTGGGCTGGCAGCGAGGGTTGCCAAATTGCAGCATTGCTTCTGAAGGTGAGGACATTGTGAGGATGGGCAACACAGAGTGGGCACGTGGCTGTCCCTCAGCCCTTGGGGTGGCAGCTGTCTCTTTCCCCTGGGAATACAAGGTCATGCGTCTTCCCCTCTGCGTTGTAATAAATTCATTGGTAAGGTGTCTCGTGGAGACATTTTGTCCCCTATCACAGAAAGAAGTTTCCCTGCGGCTTGGAAATTTATTCACTGTAAAATTGAACAGGAGAATAAGATTTCCAGAGAGAGCCTGCAGCTGTAATAAAGGATTATTGCCAATTTCTTAGGCCGTGTGCACAGAACTCGGCAGGCAGGTAGCAGCTGTGTGCTCACTGCTCTGCGGCTGGGGCACATGGTCACTGCCAGATATGGGCACTGGGTGCAGATGTTCACCTGCAGGTCGTAATTTACCTGAGGTCCTGCAGGGCTTCCCAGTAGGATGTGAACTTCAGACCAGCGCTGTTTTTCAGATTTCCAATGGGGCCGATGGCCGAACAGCTCAGCTCCGCATCTGCAGGGGCAAAGGCTCTTTTTCCTGCCTCACAGGGGGTCCGGACAGCAATAGTAGTGAAGAATGCAGTACACTCCAAGTGCTGTGGGAACCATCTAAGTACCACAGGCTGAGACAAATGTAAAAGGCTATAATTTAAAGGTTCTTGTCTTTCAGTTGCTAATGGCTTAATTAAACAATAACATTTAGCAGATGTGCTTTTTCTCCTCCAATAATTCACTCCATCTGTGTCAATGTAAGTAGGCCCAGATTAGTGCACCACAGTGTAGATATGAATGTCTTATTTCAGTTTTGTATATTAATGTACGTTTGCATATGTATTGTTTCATCTTGAGATGAACACCTCCATGGAAGGAGGTATTGCACACTGTGGAGTTTAAGATCTTCTCTTAGTATCATAGAATCACAGAATCATAGAATAGTCTGAGTTGGAAGGGACCCACAAGGATCGCCGAATCCAGTCGTGGCTCCACACAGCACCACCCAAAACCCAAACCCAGTGTCTGAGAGCGCAGTCCAAACGCTCCCTGAACTCCGGCACTCAGGGCTGTGCCCACTGCTCTGTGCAGCCCTTTCCATGCCCACCGCCCTCTGGTGCAGACCCTGTCCCTGACGCCCAGCTGCCCTTCCCCTGACACAGCTCCGTGCCGTTCCGTCGGGCCCTGTCGCTGTCACACAGAGCAGAGCTCAGCGCTGCTCCTCCGCTCCCTGAGGAGCGGCAGCCACCATGAGGCCTCCCCTCAGCTCCTCTGCTCTGCGCTGAGAAAACACTGGGACCGCAGCTGCTCCTCACACATCTTGCCCTCCAGACCCTTCTTCATCCTTGTAGCCCTCCTCAGACCCTTGCCATTCAGACCCTTTCCCATCTTTATAGTCCTCCTCTGAGTGCTCTTTCACAGTTTTACGTCATTCCCATACTGTGGGTCCCAAGCCTGCACTAAAAGTGAGGCCACATCAGTGCAGTGTAGTGCAGCAAGAACAAAAAAGCACAGATACAGCATGGACACAGCCACCCTGCCAGGCCCACTGCTGGGCACGGCCCTGGTACCCTGTGTCACCGTGCAGCAGCCAGGATTGTGGGTGGTTGGGTAGCATGGAGTGCCCTGGCTGCTCCCAGCTGGTCCTGTGAGCTGGGCATACCCTGCGCTGGGTGATGCAGGAACACTATTCCTGGGCAGGAACACTTGTAGGGCTGGATCTCTTCTTTCTCGACAATATTTCTCTTAAAGCCTCAGCTATGAAATCTCATGAACTGACTGGGTTGCTTGACTTTCCCCTAATTTAATTTAGATTCATTTAATTTTAATCAGTCTCTCTTCTCAGCATCCTATTAACCTCCCAATGAACTCTTCCTGTAAGGGGATTGGGGAAGGAGGCAGGCTGCATCTGTTACAGCATTAGCCTGCTCCTTAGGTTGCGAAGCATTAGGCAGCAGAAAAGCGTTGACGGGCATGACACGTGGTCAGAGGGATGACGAGTGGTGTCCCAACCCTATTCTTGCTGGGGACATGAGCAAAACTGATCCAGCATTTCACTTGGTCACCCCTGCCCCCAACTCACCCTGCCTGTGGCTCTCTGCTCCGAGGCTGCAGGCGCTGGGGGAGGGTGGCACCTGTATGGTCCTGCCCTGGGGGATGTGTCAGACATGGGGAAGCAGCCATCCCAAGGCAGTAACAGCCTGCACATGGCTGGTTGGGGCCATTTCATGTCTTTCATATGTACCAGGGTAGATAAGAAGGTAGTTTAACTATGAAAGGCTTGGGGAATGTGTGCAGTACTTTGGTGGCTTGTGGGTATTCCATTTCTCATCCCGTGAAATGAGAAAGGTGGCTCCCTGGGGTCTGCAGTGTCACTGAAGTTACAGTGACAGCCACTGAAGTGCTGCATTGCAGCCCTTGCCTCATTCCCACCACGGAATATTCCCTGTGGTTGTGTCCGAATCTCATCTGGTAAGGACTGACACGTTTGCTACTAACGTTATTTCCGAGACTATTTTGTCTCTTTAAAAATAGCTAGCTAATGAATGTGTCCTATTAAAAGAACAGATATTTCTGAAAACCAGTGGTCTCTGCCAGCAGTCTATGGAAAAACTGTGTGCCATTTGGCTTGGCTAAGTTTGCATCCAGCCTTTCCAGGATTTCTGTCCTGCACAAGCAGCTGATGCATTCACCACAAGGGCTGTTACCCAGACATGAAGATGAGGAGAAGGGCTTTGCATTATCACAAACAGGGTGGAGAGACCTTCACAGAACAGCCTTTCCATTTGTTCCTCTGTCTCTGGACTCAGATGCTCAGAAGGACCATGGCCTTAGGATGTGCTCTGGGATGAAGATGCCCCCTGTGTGGGCTCTCTAGGGCTTGCCCCAGGTCTATCGCCAGCACTAACACTGACCCAGGAGCAGCTGCTCACAATGCAGGGCCAACCTTAATCTGGAAAGCAAAGTCTTCCCCTGCTTACTAAGGACAGCCGGCCCTGATTCTGCTAATACCCCACTGGGACAGATGGGCTCTGCCGCCCCCGCCACAGGCAGCCAGTGCTGGCCAGGCATAGAGAGACCCCAATGGCACCTGGGGCTTTTAGGATCAGTTAGGTGATCTACTTTGGTAGAGCGTGTCCACCACGTCAGCCCCTTGAAAATGAAGACTCTTGCCATGTTCAGTGCATAAGATAGAAATTTCCTTTGGTAGCCAGAACTGAAGGTATTACTTTGTTGTTCCCTTGCCCCACCTCTTCCTTACTTTTCAGTCCAATTTCACTCTATTTCTCCTCATTGTAATTCAATTTGCCATGACTGTTTCCCCCATCACCACCTGCCCACCATGTGTCTGGGCATCAACCGTGCCCCTTTCACCAGGCTGAGCATCCCCTGGTTAACCCTGAATGTCATGCCTGGGGGGACCGAGCACCTCAAAGCTCATCCCTGACCTCGAGACTGGCTGCCCTTCAGCCCTGCCAGACTGGGCCAGAAGCAAACAGAAATCACTTCTGTGCTGGATGCAAAGCAGCATTGGGGTTGGCCCGGAAGGATGCCCTGGTGTCACCAGCTCATGGCCTGCCGCTGCTTGCCACACCTGTTCTGCATGGCTAACAACCCTTGGGCATGGCTGTTGCCTGTCCTGTCTGGCCAGAAAAGAGTGTCAAGCAGGCATCCCCAAGGGGCTTAATTAAACTGTAAGCAAATGACTAATCTATTGTGAAGCAAAACACCCTCTTCCTCACCTTGGCAGATCTCAAGAGGAGACCTTCCCTCCCCTCAACTATGTGTGCAGCAGAACCATGTAACTTCGATTATTTCACCACAAGTATTCCCTCACTCTACAGTGGTCAGTGGGATGAGAGCAGTGCTCCTGCTGCTAGCAGTGGTACCTGTATGGGGACCCCGGGCTGGGGACATCAGAATGGATACCTCACATCCAGCACTGACATGGAGCTGGAAAGGGCAAGGGTCTCGATGACAAAATTATTGGGGAACACCACCGCATTGCTAAAGTTCCTACATGTCTTAACATATGGCCTTGTTTTCCAAAGGCTTATACCTAGCCCAAATTTGTGAAGATTTTCACAGGAACAGCAGAAGGCACACCCCAAAGGCCTCTCGCACCTGCCAAATTTCACAGCTCTGCTCCAAACCACAGAAAAACAGAGCCCGGAAAGGTCACTGATATTTTTAGTCTTACTTCATAAGGAAACACAGCCCTGCAATGCACTGCCTTGCACTCTCTCTGCATTCCCCACTACTATGCTTGCATTGTTGTCCAGCCTCTGCCAAATTTGTCAGCGGAGTGGACGGCTCAAAGATATCCGACAAGTTTGGCAATGCCTTCCCCCTGCATGGTCAGATACTTGAGTGAGCTGACATTCCCAAAATCTCTTGAACCTGAAGCATGGTCAGATATTCGGGTGAGCCTGCGTTCAGCAAAGTCTCCTTCAAAATCTCTTGAACCACAGAATCACAGAATCACAGAATCGGAGGGGTTGGAAGGGATCTCCAGAGATCATCGAGTCCAACCCCCCTGCCAAAGCAGGTTCCCTACAGCAGGTCACACAGGTAGGCGTCCAGGCAGGTCTTGAATATCTCCCGAGAAGGAGACTCCACAACCCCCCTGGGCAGCCTGTTCCAGTGCTCCGTCACCCTCACCGTAAAGAAGTTCTTGCGCACATTCGTGCGGAACTTCCTATGCTCCAGTTTCTGGCCGCTTCCCCTTGTCCTGTCTCCACACACTGCTGAAAAGAGTCTGGCCTCGCCATGTTGCCCCCCACACCTTAGATCTTTATAGACCTGGATCAGGTCCCCTCTTAGTCTTCTTTTCTCAAGGCTAAACAAACCCAGTTCACTTAGCCTTTCTTCACAGGGGAGATGCTCCAGGCCCTTCACCATCTTTGTGGCCCTCCGCTGGACTCTTTCCAAGAGATCCCTGTCCTTTTTGTACTGGGGAGCCCAGAACTGGACACAGTACTCCAGATGAGGCCTTACCGGGGCAGAGTAGAGGGGGAGGATCACCTCCCTCGACCTGCTGGCCACGGTCTTTTTAATGCACCCCAGAATGCCATTGGCCTTTTTGGCCACGAGGGCACACTGCTGGCTCGTGGCCAACCTGTCATCCACCAGGACACCCAGGTCCCTCTCTGCACCTGTGGATTTTGCTAAGACACTAGCTAAGCAAGCAGTGTTTAAAAAGAGACAACTGATATTGAAGGAACAGAATTTAATTGCATTCCTCAGCATAAATATGGGATAATTGCCTTCTCTCTTTAATAAACATACCACGTTTATGTGGCATATAATGACCTGAGAGGACACAAAGTGTGGTATGCAAGCAGGAGGCTATTAAGCCAATGATATACTTGTAACATTTGAACAACAGAAGGACATAATGTTCATAAGTGAGTCCCCACAGACCCTGAATCAGCAGCCCCGTGGTACTGGGGACCAGGGGGTGAGCACCCAGCTCCCTGGTCCCTAGGGGCAATTGGGGTGCAGGAAGCCAACAGAAGGCAACACCTGCACTCCCACCCCCTACCTCAAAATGGTGATTAAAGGGAGCTCTGAAGCTCTGGTAAGTCCTTAGAATATCAGCGGACAGAAAAGCAAGCACTAGGAGAAGGAGCTGGGCGCAGAGCAAGAGTGTGCCAGCCCATGTGCTGCTAGATGGGGCAGAGCCTCTGCCAGCAGCTCCTAGGGTATTACATTGCTGTAAGGATCCTGCTTTGTTAACATCTCCTGGCCCTCAGGTGTATGGCTTTGTGCTCAGTTTTGTGAGAGTGCATGCTCGAGTGCTTCTTGCTCACATGTGGTTGCCAGGCAGTACTGCTCCACGATGTCCTCTTTTTGTCACCAATGTACCAGACACCTCTGTGCCACCCACAGGCATCGCCAGCAGTGAGACCAGGCTTTCTTCTGAGAAGTCAAGAACAATGTTAGCTGGGATGAGACAAAGTAAATGTTCCCTGAAGTCTGTGTGCAGTACACACAAGAGAAGATGATTTCTGCTCATGATAAATTCAAAGATGTCGACATTAAGCAGCTTGTAGTTGCTTAATTTCATTTAATATTGACACGTTGATTTCATGCCATTCTGCTTTCTAAGACACTGTCATGCGACACCAAGCGAAACACTTTCTATTTCTTCCAGCAAAATTCATCATGTCATCAAAAGCATCCATTTAGTATGAGAAAGTACATTTATTTATAGCGGTGTGGGTTGCCATCGTTTTTAGTGACCTCTGTCAGGTCTCTGAGCACCGTGCCAGCTGCTGCACTATTTGGCCTGTATCTTGTTGCACTTTATTAGTCTGAATCTCAGCCCTGTCCTGCATCAGAGCCCCAAAGCAGACATGCAGACACATGGCTGTCACAGCAGCTTATATGGAGATTAGCAGGAAGATTTTGATCCTTGGAGTTTCCTCATTTTATTCCAGTGCTAATCCAAAGGTAAATAACAAATTTTGAAGCATCCTCTGGAATTAAAAATTAATTTTAAAAGTGTATTTTGATTTAATCGAAAGGTTTCAATAAAACAACAGATCTGTGATGTTTTAATAAGCTCAGAACACCTTTTTTTCCTGTTTGCTTAAGCAAAGAAAAGCGTAATTTTATCAAAATCAATACAGAGGGCATTTTGCTTTGCATAAAAGGGCAATCTCTGACACTGATACGTTTTTGCTCAGCTCAGTGAAGGACAAGTAAGAAGACACAGAGCAGCACTTTCCAAGGCATTGGGAGGCTCTTGTGGCACGTCCCTGGCCCTTAATATGGCACTCCTCTCCCCTGGTTTGACAACCCCATTGATCAGTAGTGTCCTGTGCCCACAGCTGCTGTGCACACTGGGGTCACCCATGGTGCTTTGGAACCAGATATCACAGAATCACAGAATCATAAACACTGGAAGAGACCACTGAGATCACCTCGTCCAACCCCCAACCCACTCTCACCATGCCCACTGACCACATCCCTCAGTGCCACATCCACACGGTTCTTGAATACCTCCAGGGATGGTGACTGAACTACCTCCGTGGGCAGCCTGTGCCACTGCAGCACTGCTCTTTCAGAGAAGTTTCTCCTAATACCCAACCTGAACCTCCCCTGGAGCAACTTGAGGCCATTTCCTCTCATCCCATCACTGTTACCTGGGAGAAGAGGCCAGCCCTCACCTCACCACAGCCTCCTTTCAGGCGGTTGTAGAGAGTGATCAGGTATCCCCTTAGCCATCTCCAGACTGAACAATCCCAGCTCCCTCAGCTGCTCCCCATAAGACTTGTGCTGCAGACCCCTCACAGCTTCATTATCCTTCTCTGGACATGCCCCAGGGCTTCAATGTCTTTCTTGCAGTGAGGGACCCAAAACTGAACACAGTACTTAAGGTGTGGCCTCATCAGTGCAAACATCATGGAAGGAAGGTATGTAATGAGGCTCTTTCTACGTTTGTGGTTATGATAGAAAGAAATGTTCTCTCCATATATTTACTAACATTCTGTGTAGAGGAGGCACATCTCTTTTACAGCCCAATGCAAAACCTACTGCTTTCTGTTCTTACTGCATGAAAAAGACCCTTAAGCAAGGAGGGCAAAAAACCCTCCATGTACTGAAGAAAATTTCAAATGACTTTTCCTAAAAGGTGCATGTATTTGGACGAACGTTTATCACACAGTTGCTTGTGCGTATGGTCTAGCTATGTGTCTTGATGACAGCAGACAAGATTCAGCAATGTGTCCCCCTGCTGTGGCTGCTGGGGACCCTCTCCTCCCACAGCCAGCCCACCCCCACCACCTCACAGAGTCTGGAAACCTTCCGTCCACAGCAAAATGAAATTTGCTACTTCGCAGAAAGGTAAGAGCTCAATGCAGCGGAATAATTAGTAGGGATGATTAGAGGCAAAGATTACGCATTAGCAAAGGAAGATAAGCATTTAATTTCTAGCTTTACTGCATTTCAGACTAGAATATTGGTTCCAAAGGTTGCTGCAGACATATTTGCTTTTCTATATATGTATGTGCATAATATACATATGTACGATCACAATCTCCTGCTTTGCTTTAATAATACATTTAATTGCTTTCTGGCCCCGCCTCAATCTGCCTACATTCATTTCACAGAGAAGAGATTATTTGCTGTTAGCCTTTAGCAAATAAATTGTCTGCCATCCTTAACACGGGTAATAAAAGGCACTGCATCAGCCTGCTCACAGTAATGTGCATTGCATCTGCTTCCATACAAAGTATAGATGACAGCTGTTTTGCTTGTGCCATCACCAGCAAATTGAGTAAGTGTGCAATGTAAAATATAAGGCTGATGGATTTGCTGAGAGTCATACTCAGCGTCTTCCATCACTGTTGTTGTGACAGTAAATAAATATTTGCGTATGATATTTGCATTACATATTACAGCTACGTGCTATCTTTTTTAATGTCACACATTATAATGCGTAATAAATATACAGGTGCGATACTCTGAGCAATTCACCTGTTTGCATATATGCATACTTAGACACAACAGCACCCCTGCATGCAGGAAATACACTCATACATCCAAACTATGTCTATAGTTAGTGCAGCAACAGACATTTCCCTCAAGCATTACACAGCTGAACACGAATTGAGCTGGAAAGGGGAGAAGACACATGAAAAGAAAGGGAGGTTGATGTCCACGTCACGCTTTTCCATCTGAGCAGGAGCTCCTGGTATGACATTTGTCCTCAGAGGAGGAGGCAGGATTGGGGGAACACTGAATCCTTTCCCCTATTGTTTCCACACGCGGACAGTTGGGATGTGGAAGTTCCACAGTGGCATGAGCGCAATGGCCATAGAAATCCCAGGACATCAGGTGTGAGGCTGCAAAGATGAGAATTTAGAAGTAACCTAGTAGGAGGAAGGAGCTACTGAAGATACCATCATCTCCTCCATGGGGTGCACGCTGCACATCTGGGCTTATATTTGCTCTAAGTGTCTATAAACATCCTTGGTAGAAGAATAGAGGGCATTGCAGCTCCCAGACTGCTTTTATTTCCCTCCCTCCTTTTTTTTTTTAAATCAGTAGGGAGGGGTAGGAGTTGACAATTTTTTCTCTGATAAATATCAGACACATTTCACATTCCACTTAGCAGTAAATAAGGACAATGCTGACAAATGTCAATATGCAAATTTCGCCATAGCCTCCTTTTGTAATTGTTTTGTTCAGCTCCCCATTGAGTGAGCAGCCAGAAAGGGCATGAAACAGCAAGTGCTGAGATGTGGTGTACTGGAACACAACACGTGGCAGAGAAAATTGATGAAGAAGAGGAAGAAGAAGGAAGAAAGAAAGGTATTTCAGCATGTCCTTGCCCTTTGAGATTGTTGGCATGAATGCTGTGGATGCCAGAAGCTGTGTGAGATTCGGAAAGCAACATGACAAGTTCAAGAAAGAAGAATCTCTCAAGTGCTGCTATTCACATGGACATCACAAAGCTATCAGGTGGGATTGCCCTGAGAAAGACTCACTGCACACCTGCACTTTTCTCATACCCTGCTAGGGATCTGAAACTGGCCTGGGCTACGTGTGTTCCTCCTTTGGGGTCTTTAGATACCATTTTGTTGTGCAATTTGATGACTCTTAACAAAAACATTTCATTAAAACCTTCTGGCAGCTCTCTGTTCCTGTAGCTCTGGGCTGAGAAATGCAAACGCTGCAATGAACCCTGAGCTCAGCTGAGCTCACACGTCCATAAAAATAGCAACCCCATAGCTGTGTGCTCAGACCTGCTGCCTGGTAGCAGCAAGGAAGCTGGTTTTAATGTCAGAGGTGCAAATTAAACCAGACAGGAACAAACTGTGAACTATAAAGCATGCAAGTGAAAATCCTAAACATCCCATTGTGTAAGGAAAGACCAGACAGGCCCTGTGGGCTGGGCTGCTTTGGAGATCCCTTGGTTGGTGGGGTCCCAGTGGCCAGTGCCTCACTGTTGCCTTCACTCTGCTGGCGGATGGGCTGTGTAAGAAGCTTTAGCTTCTCCTTAAAGCCCTTGTCTTTCAAGAAAAGCATTGTTTGCCTTGGTTTCTGTTAGAGGACGGGTCCTAGCAAAGCTCTAGATGACTCCATCCTAAGCTCGATATGTGGATGCCAGTGTGAGGCTCCTGGTGCTGTCCTTCCCCAGCCCATGATGCATCCTGAGTGCAGGCCCCAGGGCTGCGCCTATCCTCAGCTTCTCTGCTTTGTTTATTTCTAACAACATCAGGGGTTGCCTCTGTATGTAAATCATTCTGATTATTGCCGTTTTATTACATCACCATCTGCTTGCATGGCACTTTGCAGCCATAAGTGTGGTGCTGCCACAGCTGTGTGGATGGATGTTTAGGTACTGTGTGGGGGCCCGGGAGCCTGACCTCTCTGCAGGCAGAAGCCCCACTGAGGGGCTTTCACTTGGTGTAGGATAGGGCCCATTATACCCAACACCCTATTAGGCGAGCAGACCCACATAGTGTAGATGTTTCTGGGCACCAAACTGAGACATGTCACAGACCAAGAGAGAGAACCTTCCCATTCAATGCCTGATAAATTATTTTAGTGGCCACATCTCAAGGATGTACCAGGACAGGGGCTGCAGCAGGCAAAGCACCGAGTGTGCAGGAAAGGGAGGTGTGAGGGGAGAAAGGAATTAATCTGTTAAAAGATTGAGGCTTTGTATATGCAGCAGAAATAATATTTCAGACCTGCAGTAACTCATAGCTTTACACTGAACACAGTGTTTGGGCTTCTAATTTATCCAGTTGTCATGTTTCTGCTATATTTGCTTTATGTTGAAGGAACGTGGTCTGAGAGCCCAAGCCAAGTCTTCAGGTTTATGAAACAAAAGGGTGTTGTTGTTTTTTTCTTTATTTCAACTAAATATCACATCCGCTGTTTAGTTTAAACATTCTTGCTGGGCCTGGCAATAGAATCTGATCCATGAGAAGGACAAAGTGACAAAGTAACAAAGGCAGCGTGGCATAGCTGGTAGAAAGAAGCAGTCATCCCAGTGCAGCCCTGCCACCAGCCACCCGCGCCCTTGTCAGGAACAGGGAGAAGGACATGAGGTGGTTGAATGCAGCCACAGCTTTAGTTTAGCCTTGGTCTGTGATAGTGCTCTGTGTATCTCAAAATGTAGCCTCCTTGCAGAAGACGTTCGGCTCAGTGATGGGTTGCAGAGCCCTGGCCAGGCCTGGTGTTTGTCAGCGAGGGGAGGAAGGCCAAGTTTCCCATCTGCGTGTTTAACAGTGATTATTTATGGTGTTTTGAAGAGATTCTAAAGATACTTTTTAAAAAATATTTTCTCCCTTGTCTGAAGTCTTTGAAAACTTTGAAGTTGGTCCCATACTCAGGGAATGGGGCCTGGCTGACAGCAGGACAGGAGCTGAGGAAAGGATGAGAAAGAGTCCTGCTATTGGAGTGGGATGGCCTACAGCTGCTTGCCATGCCCTGGCTCAGGCCTGAGGCCTGCAGCGGGGAGATGGGCAGGAGGGGGGATGGCTGCAATGGCTACGCTCTGCAGCCAGTTCCTAATGAATCCCGTGTGCACTGGTGGAACAGTGAGGGCAAGAGCTGCCGAGGGAAGAAGGCTCAGCGGGAGCAGGTGGTGGGAGCGTTGCCTGCGGGGCTGCCAGCTCCTCAGCTCGTGAGCAGATGGCACAGGGAGGGCAGAGCGAGCAAGGTTTGGCTGTATCTTAACATCCACTGTCAGGGGGACATACAAAAAGCACTACAGAACTAAACCAAGGTGAATGCCACATGCTGTGATTTTCCCTTGGGTGCATTTCCTTGAGTTGTCACATCAGGTACAGTGCAGGCTCCAGCTCTGCATATGCCACCAGGCAAGATGAGCCCTACGCTCCTCATAAGTTTGCCTGCCAACAAGCAGTGGGATGCTCGTTACACAACACTGCAGTTTTTAGAGCAGGAGACTGGTGCTCAAACCCACCCATCACTGGGCCCTGCACACCTCGCCTGTTGTCTATGGGCTAATATTTTCCACTCAGTGCACCCATAATAAATACAGTGTGCAGGCCCAGCTGGACAGCCAGATCCTCCACAGCAGGGTGTCCTGCTGCAAATATTTGGGGAGGTGTGTTTCACTTTTAAATGCCTGGTGTGAGCCTGGCCTGGGGCTGGCTGCCTCCTCAGAGCCACATCCCACGTGCCTCAAGTAGATACAGCAGAGCTGCAGGCACAAAACTGATAAAAGCTCGGTTAGAATTATGGCAGAGTCATAATTCTTATCAATTTGTATGTCCCTTTTAAATATACGCTGTGGAAGCAAAATCCACAGTGCGGGAGGAACATTTGCAGAAATAAAGCTAATTGCCTGGTGAGGTGGTAGCTTAAGGGAAGGGAAGGGGAAGGAAGGGAACGGAAGGGAAAGGAAAAGGAGGAAATTCTGCCTCTACCAGCAGCAGGTCCCAGAATGTCCCACTGGAACAGCCAGAAATCCCGAGGAAAATGGTGTCACAAGACACTCCCACTTAGTCCAGAAAACAACATCCATGTACTAAACTATACCACACTCATGGATGTGATTCTGAGAATTTCACTGAATGGCAAGGGAGCAGTTTCCCCATGTTTCCTGTAGGGCTTGGTCAACCTGTCACAAATGCAGGACATGGCACAGCAAGATGGGATTTACATACTGAAAATTCAATTTCAAAGGGTTAATATGTGCTCATTAGCACGTGAGCCTGATGGACAAGTTTGTTTAATGCAGTAGTCTACAGTGCTCTGGAAAATGCGAAGGATAGGTCTCACTGCACTTTAAATGCTCTTAAAGGTGCCATGATGTGCGTGCTAAGACGTTCTGCTGAGTCAAACCTGAGGAAAGGACTTTGTAATGCTGTGGTCAGCATGTTATGTGTACATGGGGAGAGCTGTCAAAACTTAGGAAGATAAATTGCTTATTGGTTCAAAAAGCATGCCTTCCATTTATACTTTCACATATATAACAGTGTCATAGCAGCAATAGTTAAGTGATAAAGCAGTGGTTCAAAGCAGCTCAGCAAGAATGAATAAATCTTCATAATTGACAAGCCGTAATAATAATAAATACGTGAAGAGTTTATTTCTCCCTCTGTCCAGTTGAAAAATGATTACATGGGAATCCTTACCAGCAGCTGGGCCTCTTTTAAATGACTACCAAGCCAATCCGCTCTGCAACCTCTGCCAGCTCCAGCATCTCAGTAATTAAAAAGGTTGTTGCTAATACTAGAGAGGACAGATGCTTCCCCTAGGAAGTCCTGTCTTCCATTCCTCTGGTATCACAGCTATGCTGTGGCCTGATTTGCTTTGATTGCTACTACAACCTGATATGTTATCAGTGCGCAACGAACACCATGGTTGTGTTGAGGTGAGATATAAGATATGCAATAAGAATGCACCCTCTGTTTCATTTTTGTGCTTACAAGATGCTTACTGTACCACAGCATCCCAAAAGGCAGCATGTTTGCTGCTGTTCCAAATTTGTGTTTTGCCCTGAGAAATGAGGTTGTTGCTATTTGCTATATTAAAAATACCTACAGGAATGTGGCAGGTCACTTAAAGGGTGTAGGCAACAAAACTGCAAGCACTTTGCTACCTTTAAAGGGATTCTTCCCATTTTAAGCATACGATTTATGACCATGCATTATTCTGGATTAGTACAGAAGATAAACAGAGTTGCTGGCTCTGGTCTCAGAAAAGCTGAGTCCTCATGAAGCTGATACTCAGCAGCACATTAGTGCCATTGACATTGCTCTCTGCTTGGCTGAGCTATTTGTGACTCTGATCTTTCCATCCATGCACAGTGCCTGAAGGATAACAGTGGCCTATCTGCACTCCTTCTTGGGGAAATGTGAGTACCTTCAAATTTAAACTGTCAGAAGTCAACCACAGGGTGACTGGCTCATTGAGCTAGAGCAACTCAGGCACATAAGAGGCCGGTGTGGCTCACATTGCCTACAGCCACCTCCAACCCCTGGAGCCAGATGTGCACTGATAGGTGGACAGGGGAATGGCAAGGAGCAAATGAAGCAGAGCAGTCACTGGCTCAACTTTGGGCCACTAAAATGTGCATAATTTGTGTTGCCTCTCTCAACTTTTAGGTGAAACTTTAAATGTGCTTGTGTCTTTCCTAAAGCAACGAGGGACTGGGTGAGGCAGGAATATCCTCATTTCCCTTTCCTTGTCCAAATATCCTTTGCCCCGAGGGGCTGCACAATGCCTGTCTGCAAGGACAGCTGGATTCCATCCACATACAGCGCCATAGGGAGCATTTCCAAAAGCAGACGAGTGACATAGGTGCTAGTATCATCTTGCAAGACTCATGCTCCTTTGAAATCCTCCGCTCCACATGACCAAAGGCCTTTAAATATTTTTAAAGCCACTCCAGAGGCATATCAATATTTGGGTAGAGTCAGCCACATTTTAGACAAATAAAACTGCTTACAGGGACTCTCAGAAATGCAAGAGATCAGTGCAGGGTGATGTCTCCTCTGAAGGCTGTTTGTTTGATCCAGTTGATGTTCCAACCCCTCTTGCCTCCTCCCCGTGGGCCCCTGCAGTTAAAGCAGTACCATGAGCTGTGGATGCACGGCAGGGTATTTGAATCTTCCCTGTCAGCTTCTTCTTTCTGAAACCTGCTCCAGCAGCTGCTGTAATAAGGCTTCCCCATACACAGGTTCAGGACAAATGAACCTCCACCTTCAATCTCAGTACAAATTTAAAGAGAATCACCTCCTCCTACTATTACATTGTCTGGTACTACAATTTTTTTTCTTCCTGTGCAGACAGTATTAAGCCCACTAGAGAATGAATGAATATTAGTGAGACAGGACACAAATGGAATATAGAGCACTTCTTCCTAAAGTTCTAATGAAAGTGCCTACAGGGAGATGGCACACAGAACAGATCACATACATACACACATCATTTTGGGGAATCGTCCACTTTCACTGAAAAATACCTCTCATGTAGGCAATTTCCTAAATGTCCATTCAAGTTAATGTTGTATATATTCTCTAACAATTGCATATAGTAACCGACTCCTCTCTTAGAAATGAAGGTGTAGCCAGAGCCCCGGGAGTGGAAAAGAGAGACCTGTTTCTAATGGAGGACAGAGAAAGAAAGGCCATGTCTGTCCTGTAATCCATCAGATTGTTCCTCTGAAACTTTCTTCTTTCATTCCACGTGGCTTTCCTCCCCGGGCTTCCCCCAAACCAGAGCACAACAGAGCATTGACTCCAGAGGCTTTCATTTCCTGAAATGCCACTGGCAAAATGCACAATGCTCATGTTTATAGGCAAACAGCTGCTGGACCCATGAGGCCCAGGGCTGTTCCTGGGTCTCCTCCTGCATCTCTGCCTCTCGCTTCTCCCTGAGCATCTTCCTCAGTGCCCAAGCTGCTGCAGTCCCTATTAGTTCTGCACAACCAATCATAGAACAGCTA
Organism: Alectoris magna; assembly: GCA_030625065.1. Classification (NCBI taxonomy): domain Eukaryota; kingdom Metazoa; phylum Chordata; class Aves; order Galliformes; family Phasianidae; genus Alectoris; species Alectoris magna. The sequence continues at coordinate 108,370,915 of CM060561.1, read as the reverse complement.
CAGGCTGCCAAGTTTTTGCAGAAAATCCATCCTTACAGCTAAGGGATGCCAGCTGATGGGGACTTGGTATGTAACTGCCCTGTTCTCCAGCTATCGTGGCAGCCCTGTTTTGGGGTACACAGCAGTGATACCGTTGCTTCTGTCATGTCTGAAGACCTTGTCTTCCCTTCATCTTCACGCTATACTCTGTAATCACCCGAGAGCCAAGCACGTGTGCTTTTTTTTTTTTTTTTTTTTTTTTCCTGGCTACAATAAAAAACTCAATGCTGCCCTCTGCCAGAAATGCAGTAGTACTGGTCGTAAACTGCTCTTCCTTAATCCACAAGTGCTGCACCTTTTCTTTCTGTGGGCACTGCTCTTACCCACCACCAACCCCTACCACATTTGAGTTACCAGTAAGGCCAAGGAAGCAATCTCCTCGCTTTCCATAGCACATTCTATGTGCTCAGCTTGTGGCAGTGATGGAGAGTGCATGCCAGCCACCCGGCGGTTTACAGTGACTGCAAACTAAAGGAAGGCCTAATGAAAAGAAGACATATTGCTACCCAGGTATAAAAAGAGAAATAGTGCTGTTACTGCCTGTGTTTATTGCAGTTTAAGTGGGAGAATATGTGGCACTCCTTTAAACTCTCATTAAGCTGCCATGCAGGATGACTTGCCATCTCACCAAGCCCAATCCTGTGCGTCTGGGGCATGGATATGGTGCTGCCCAGACCTCTGCCTAAGGGTGGGTTCAGCACAACAGCAGAACCTATTCCCCATAAAGAGAGAAAACACAGCTCTTAGTAACATGGCTGCTAAATCATAGAATCATTAATACTGGAAAAGACCTTTAAGATCACCTAGTCCTACTGCCAACCCAGCCCCACCATGCCCACTGACCATGTCCCTCAGTGCCACATCCACACGGCTCTTGAACACCTCCAGGGATGGTGACTGCACCACCTCCCTGGGTAGCCTGTGCCACTGCAGCACTGCTCTTTCGGAGAAGAAATTCTTCCTAATACCCAACCTGAACCTCCCCTGGTGCAACTTGAGGCCATTTCCTCTCATCCCATCACTGTTACCTGGGAGAAGAGGCCAACCCCCACCTCACCACAGCCTCCTTTCAGGCAGCTGTAGAGAGCAATCAGGTCTCCCCTGAGCCTCCTCTTCTCCAAACTGAACAATCCCAGCTCCCTCAGCTGCTCCCCATAAGACTTGTGCTCCAGACCCCTCACAGCTTCATTGCCCATCTCTGGAAATGCTCCAGGGTCTCAAAGACTTTGTTACAGTGAGTGGCAAACAAACCAAGACACCCAGCGTGGTCCCAGCACAGTGCCATCACAGGGATGGGATCTGGTTCTTTCATTATTCTGGTGAGACCACAGACTGCATGGATTCTGAGAACTCGTGAGTGACATACACACACTGGGCACCCCACAGCTCCCCTGTGCACGTCTGAGACCTTCGCTCCATCGCTTTGTCCCACAGACAGATGAGATTTCTCTGCATCCCAGTGATGGCCAGGAAGGGCTGGAGAGGGCAAAAAGGGGCTGGAGAGGGGCATGAACACATGGCTCACACCTGGCCTCCATTATTCCACCTCCCTAAAAAGCCCCTGCCAAGGCCACCCCCTCAACCCAGCCGTCCTTGGGAAGGTGCAGAGGTCTTGGAAAGATATTCCCCAGTGCTGACTAAAGGTTTAACTTGGCTTCGTAGTGACTCACAGAAACTACAGAAAGGCAACTCACCGGGGAAATCAAAAGGAGTAATTAAGAGAACAGTAATTAAAGATGTATCCTAAGAGATCCTGTACGTGACATCCGCGCCAGACAGGGGAGCTTGCTAGGCGTGAGTGCTTTCCTTGCCCACTCTGGACTGCAGAAGCTGGGGAGAGATGCAGCAACAAAGTTGCCATGGATACAGATGCACAAACCTGGGAGCTGGGATTGTCCCTGCCCCGTGCTGCCCAGAGCTCAGCTCCCAGCTGCAGCTGTGTGACTGACCCTGAGCTGCGCAATGTAAAAAGAAAGAATGCCTTAAAGTCTTAACATCTTCAAGGATAGAAAAGTAGACAGATTTGAGATGTTTTAATATACACACACCGTACAGTGTGTGGGGAGGAATATACATCATGTTATTGAACTGTAAATGTAGGCACTCATTTTGCGGTCCTCATTCTGCATCCAAAACTTCTGCTTAGCTTTACTTGTGTCACCTTCTCTCCTACAGGTACCTGCATTCAGCCAGCAGAGATGTGCTAGAAGTAAAATTGCATGTCTACGTACCAGAAGGGAGTTCTAACACAGGATGGAGTTCTAACACATGGAGTTCTATCACAGCAAAACCTCTATACTAATCACTGCATGCTAGCAGAGCATATTAACAGGATGTTAGATTCCATCAAAAGCTGTTCCTTTGCATACAGGGTGCCAGACCCAAAAATATGTGGTCTGATCAGAGTAGAAATGATGGCCGCACAATAAGAACTTAAATATACTTTCCACGCTATTTGATGACATAAATCCTAGTGATAAAAGCATAAGAAACTGCCAAGGGTTTTAACATCATGGTGCTTACAGCACAGAGTAAGAAAACTGGATTTCACTGTCTGAATGCTTACCCAAGGGCACACCGAGACACAGACGAGTTTTAGGATGGCAGTAGTAGAACCCAAACTCACTTTTCAGGTCTGTGGGCAGATCTGTTTGCTGGGTCTATAAGAACAAACAACTGACCTATGGGTAAGACCAGAGCTGGGTCCTGTCTCTGTCCCTGAGGCTCCCACCACCATCCTTGTCCCAGGCAACAAAGACACAATGGAGCAATGCTGTTTTTGTGGCAGTGGGGGCTCTTTTCCCCTCCTCCCACATAAATGCATGTGGGACAGAACATGATGTGCTCCTTGCAGAGTTGTGGCTCCTGGACAGGTAGTAAGCCCCGCTGATGTATGTGGGTGCAGTGTGTTGTGGGCAGGCTGCAGGGAGGTGCAGCAGGGGAGCTGGAGCTGGTCCTGAGGAGAAGAGGGAACTAAACAGCAACTCCTTCTGCTCAAGGTGTTTAATTCCTATATGTGGTATGAAAGGTAAAACAGTTTTCCTTGGCAGCACCAGCAATGCCTGCTATGCAGGTGATAATGGATCGTAACACAGAACAAGTCCAGCTTCCACGACTGCTCTGAGCGTCAGCAAACCTCTTACAATTAGGGGTTTGTAGGCAGTGAATGTTCTGGCAGCATCTGGCTGGGAAGCATTTCAACTGCTGGGCTGGCCCCAGCACTTGAGCATCACATGAGCCCAAATTAGCGAAGCAGACATTGTCCTCCCGTAAGTGATCATACTTTAGCCATGGCACACTGCTAGATTTCTCCATAAGCAAGCCCTGCTCAGCCACGCACAGGATGCCCTTGTCACAAAGGGACAACCCACACTGCTCTGTGGCAACTGAAATGGGTGCTAAAAGCTTAACTCACCCACTGGGCTTTTCGCTCTGAAAAACGAGGTTTCATAACCAGCCATTTCCCAAAGCCTGAATGTTTCTGAGCAGTTCCTTTTCTCCAGCTACCCAGGCATTTAATTGCACGGCGCATCGAGCTCAGTGCCTGCACTCCTTGCGTGTGTTTTGGTGCTTCCATCAGCCCCATTGTCTTTCCTAATTGAGATATGGCTTTTCCCTCGAATTGTTGGAGTATCAGCAGGGGGCATCACTGCCTGTGGCTGCCTGCTCTCAGAGAGCTGTCTGGGATTATGTTCCTCTAAGAAAACCTGTGCCCATGAACCTGTCGAGTGAAGTAAGCGTGAAGCCCACACCTCTGGGTAAATCTAATAGGAATTAACGGCCCAAGTGCAACAGGCACAGCTGAGAGAATGGCACCATAACCATCTTGTTAGATAAACTCGCTATTTGAAGACATGATCTGTGGCATAAAGACGTCCATAGAGCTCCCTTCAGCAGAGTTAGGATGTTTACAGCTCCGATGAGTTTTGTGTGCAGCTTCTTTTTTACGCAAAATATCATTATATCTCATAACAAAGGACAGAAGAAGAGCAATATAGTCTCCTGCAAGTTAGATTAGAAGACAGTTGCACATCTCAAGGTTTACATCCAAGAGAGGGATTGCAGTTCTCTATTTGAAACACTCAGATTTTGAAAAGAGATGAAATCCATTCACTTTAGAATTTTCAAAATGTATCAGAACTCAGTGTCTCTCCTCTGGGCTGATTTTCTTTTGTAGATCTTTGGCTTTGGAACTAATTAAGACATCTTCAGACACGACCTTCAGCAACACTCTGTCATGGGCTTGTGCCTGGGCTCTCGGTACAGCTCATCCACACGCAGGGGGATCCATGTGACACTAACATCCTGAAAATGGGACTAATGTGGGCTCTTTGAATACTCTGCTTGTAAAGGGGGGTGAATTTAAACTCAAAGCTGGAATTCATCTTTGACCCAAAAGGAGATTTTAATGCCTTGGCTTTGCTTACTAAAGATTTCTATTAAAGCCATGGGACAAAAATGCTAATCCAGTACTTTTCATCTTCTTGGAGTCCCTGTTCGGAACATCTCATTCTCCAGCTACACCCTGGGGTTGTTCTGGGCAGAAGGACGCTCTGCAAGGCAGGCTGAACAGATGGCCCCATGTGTCTGTCAACAGCTGTGTATTTAGCCAGGAGCCACTACGGAAGAGCTGGAATTATTTCTGTTGTGTTGCCTTCTCTATGGAGCAGCTCAACCATTCACTCCAAGAAGGAACACAGGAGAGAAGCCCCTGCCGTGATGTCAGATCTGCATCACATGGGGGAAAAGCGCAAGGGACAGTGCCATCCCTCAGCCTGGAATGCAGCCGGAAGCACCAGCCTCATCGAGGAAGCAGAATCAGGAAAAATCCCTCAGGCCTCCTTACCTGGTGCTCTTTCCAAGAAAGGAGCCAGCACCATCTGACTTGGGAAGAGATACAAGAAAGCCCAGTACTGATGCTATGAAGGCTAGTTTTGTCAGGCTGCGAGCTTTTGAACACTTAAAATGTTATGTTGCTCATGAATGTAACTCTTGGCTGTGCTAGCTCTCCATATGGCAGTGACCTATTTCAGGCTGATAATAAATAAAGCCAACAATCAACAATTGCAAAGAATTTGCATGCATAGATCAAGCTCAAAGAATCCACTTCCCATTTATCAGCTTGCAGGTTTACTGCACAGTATATGTCCCACACCAAGAATTACTCATTCCTGGCAGCATTCATGGCCACAAAGCACAGCAATTGGAATTACACTTTCTAAAGTCCAGCACTTCACCTTGCACAATCATAGAATCATAGAATATCCCCAGTTGGAAGGGACCCATAAGGATCATCAAGTCCAACAATCCACATGCTTGCTGCCAAGCTCACCTGTGCAGAACTGGTTTAGATGAAACCTATGAGATGTCACACCAGCTGTCAGGTCTGACTTCAATGAGTGCATCCCTTTACAAGATGCATAATTTTTGCATGTAGAAAAAGGATTAATGCTGTTTCACCACTGGGTGCAACTGCCTAAGCTCATCGTTGTGCCAAAGTGCAGATATTCTTTTGATGCAACCTTTTTCTACTCCACACAGCAGGTTAGTTAGGTTCTTTGTGAAGAAAACGGAGAGAGACCCAGTGGGGGCCTGAAGTACTGTGTGTTTGTTGCCATCCATCTCGCTCATCAGAATATCGCATGAGCCAATGTGTCTGTGAGTTGTTTTTATCAACATCTGATGCAGTTGCTGGCTGCAGAAAATCAAAGAATCAAGGAGAGAGGGCAGGTTTGACATCCACAATTGAAATCCAAATGCCACAACAGGATGAGCTTAATTTTCTAGATCATTTCAGGCGTGAAGCAGAAGGTGACCCCACGGAAATCATTTTAATAACATAAATGAGATAGGATGTGGCATCTGTAAGTGATGGAGAAGGGAGAAGGCAGCCCTCCTTCCCTGGGGGCTCCGGCTGCTTTGTCTGAAGATGATTTTTCCATCAGTGCAAAGCACAGAGTGGGAGGGCTGGGTTTTGTCAGAAGAATGCCGCTGTCTGAAAGCTGCCCTGCCTTCCCATGACATTAACACGAGGAGATGAACACCGTGCCTCAAATACGTGGATAAAAATTCCCCCCAAATGGGCATGCTCCTGGGTCAGCATCAGCTGGACAGGCAGGACAGCCAGCTCCACCACTCCCTCACAGCCTAGTCCCCGGTGAGGAGACAAAGTGCAGAGAGAGAATTTGCCTCATGATCATTAAAGGAAGGTAACAAAATCTAAGCTATGGATTGTATGCTGGGAAAAGATTCACATCGTATGAAAAGTATTGTCAGAGCTCAGCCATCAGGTGAAGCAGGAATGGTAATCTATGTACAGATCTCAAGCCTTTGCTATGGAGGTATGAGATACAAAACTGCTTTTCTAACTCCTAAAATAACTTCCTAAGAAGAGGACACATGCTCTCAAACTGTAAGTGAATGAAGGGCACCATAGCTAATTAGCTCTGCAGAAGGCATTCAGGAGACCTGCAAAAGAAACATTCTTAAAAGACAAAAAGGAAATTCTCTCCTGTGAGTTGGCTTAGCACCAACGTCAACAGTCACTGACTTCAGACAGGTGACATGAAGGAAATGGTTGAAGAGAGTCGCCAAAGGACTGCTTAGCTCCATGGATTTCAGATGTCAGCAGCTTAAACTCCAGCATACGAGCTAGTTTCAAACCCGGTGACAAGGCCACCTGTTCAAATTAGGCATCCTGAAACACAGTCTAGCCTCAAGCAATAAATATTTCCCTGAGAGGTACAGATGGAAACTTAGGAGCCACAACACAAGCACACAAAAAAAGTAAGGCAAATATTCTACTAACCACAAGTTGGCAGAGAGAACTGTTAGAAATCCTATCCCTGAAGAGCTCAAGTATAAAAGAAAGAAATACTCAAGAACAAGAGATGGAACGTTTGAACGTAGAGGACGTCATATCGGTATTTGCCATCAGCAGCCTGAAGTTAACTGCTTTTTGATTTTGTTACAAACACATACAGAAATAAAGGAAATTACTCCTTAGTGAAGACCTTGTTTTGCTATTTTATTAAAGAACAAATGATATTTCAATTTGCCACTTGCTAAAGTTGTTAGTTTTGACAAGCAGTGAAGCCCAGCTGACATGTCACCTTGGCACTTTTAGCCATGTAAATACTGTTTACATGCCATCGTAATGGTATTCTCCAGGCAATGCCATCGTAATGGCATTGCCTGGAGAAGAGGAGGCTCAGGGGAGACCTTATAGCTCTCTATAACTTCCTGAAGGGAGGTTGTGGTGAGCTGGGGGTCGGCCTCTTCTCTCGTGTAATCAGTGATAGAACTAGAGGGAATGGTTTCAAGCTGCGCCAGGGGAGGTTCAGGCTGGACATTAGGAAGTATTACTACTCGGAAAGGGTAGTCAGGCATTGGAATGCACTGCCCAGGGAGGTGGTGGAATCACCGACCATGGGAGTGTTCAAGAAACGTTTGGATGTTGCGTTGAGGGGTATGATTTAGCTGGGAAGTATTGGTAATGGTTGGACTGGATGATCTTCTAGGTCTTTTCCAACCTCGATAATTCTGTGTGTAATTCTGTGTGTAATTTAGTTTGCAAAATCAGGTGCTTAAGGTTTGGTGAGGACACAGCTGCAGCCTTAATTCATCCCCTTGTGTGCATAGAAAGGAATATGAGCAGCTTATAGGAAGTGGAAGGAGGAATGGATAAATGGACAAAAAGATACCCACTACATGAACTGTTAAATTATACTTCCTCATATGTATATAAGAAGGCAAGAGCAGTTGCATCAGCCCAGACCAGAGGTTCACCCGGAAGAGGTCAGATTTTGGCTCGCAATAGTTTGGTGCATACACATAGGCATCATACATCTGTTGTATGTCTTCTATCCAAGAGTAAACCCTGGGAGTGCACATCCCAGTGGGTGCTGCCTGCACCCCTCTGCAGGGGCTGCCCTCATTGCATACCTGCAGGCAGCACACTTGTAAGAGGCAGTCAGTGAGGAGGGGGCTATAGGCAGCTCCAGAGAAAACAGTCGAGGATGCTGGCACTGAGGTTGGAGATTTCCCATCCATGCCATGTGGCAAACTCAGTGTTCCCCCTGTGATTCTCCCTCTTATGCCCTGCCAGCAGCCAGCATTGCTCCTGCAACCACCAAACCTGCCTCCAGGCCAGGCAGTGCTTGGTGCAGACAAATCTAGCCCCCCTCGCTCTGACTCCATGTTTGCACAGGACTCAAGCCCACCTCATCCCATTTCCTACCACAGTTCTCCACCTCAGCAGTTAGCCATATCCCGGTGTTGTTATTTACAGCAGGCAGATTACAGAGCACCAGAAATAGCAAAGCATCATCCATTCAGTTGCTGAGCAATGTGAGGTACTAAGAATGATGAATCCTTCCTACCCAGACAAGAAATGATTGATTTGAATAATTGCCTGAGAATATTCACATGACACTCAAACACAGTCGCTGTCATGATTACCAATGTCTCTGTTCCTCACAGTGAGTCTATAATTGGCATAAGTGTCTCAGATAATTTATACAGCAACACGATTTTCACACTTTCCCAGTTCTGGATAGTTGCTAATATTTCATGTGACAGTCACTTTATCATACAAAGGGAGCTTTCACAAGCTTTTGGCACGTCTATTGATGCTTACTGTCACTGAATTTCTCCATTTCCCTGTCTTTTTTATTCATTGTCACTAGTAACTACCTATTCCTTCTTTGTGTCCCGGAGATTAGACATGGTATTAGGTCAGTACAAGTCTTTTCCTTTATTTAAGAGAAAGATCCATTTGCCAGTTCACACACAAATCTAGTTACGATTCTGTTAACAGGGAAAATTCCTTATTTCTCAAGTCCTTCTAAATGACTAGGTAAACAAAGGAAGTATTTGCTTGTTTAACAGTTCTCTATCCCCCTAAGAAGAAGACTACTTCAAAACTAATCAGGTCCTGTTGCCACTCCATGGTGAGTGGGAAAAGAGCTGCTCTCCCTTCAGCTCTGCTGTCTCTCCAGCACACGTCACATGTTGTTCCCTTCTCTTGTCACTGAGATCTGATTGCCGGGGCAGAAAACAAGACTGTTCTCTCTGGTTTGTTCTCTCTAGATTGATCTCTCAAAACTAAATTACTGGATAGCCCAAACTGACACTCTTAGAAGTTTTTCCCATCTCTCCATAGACACCGTATTTGCTTTAACAGCATATGTACTCTTTTTACTTCATTTTACCTGCCATACAAGAGGCAAAGCCTTAAACTTCCTTGGCAACCCCAGCAATTTCCTAGTCCTTAGCCTGCAGAGCAAATCATGGGGATCCCAGTTGCCTTTCTGGGGCATCCAGTACCCTCCCCAGCATACACACCACTCACTTCAGGGCAGTGATGCTCAGCAGCCACAGCAGATTCTTGATTTCATTTTTCACTCTTGCATGTACTGGGTATCAGCATGTGAAAAACTGCTACTGGGGCTAAGTATGCTACAACTATTACTGGCTGTCAGGTTCATCAGAGAGTGGAGTGGCTGCTTGGATTTGTCAAATAAGAGACATTTTAATGAATTTGGCTCTTTGGAGAGAACAAAGTGTCTATCCTGTCCACGCACATTCATATACCTGCAGTAGAATGACATTAATATGCATCAATCCTTTAGCAAATTACACAAATCTGCAAGAGATGTCTGAGGCGTGTAGCACTTTCAAAATCCTTAGTTCTGCTCTCTCTCCTGTCTGCATTTTGAATACGCTGAGCAAATGTGCGGAGCCTTTAGTCCCAAATGGTTTCACTGACATTTTTGGCTGAAGCAGTGCTCTTTGGCAGGATGATCAGGCAGCAGCACAGTCCACGGATGTTGCTTATTACCTTTTGCAAAACTTGAATCACTGATGCTAATCCAAAATTGTTTGAGTTTTACATACAGACTGGCTGCCCCACAGGCTCTGTGGAGCTGTGACTACACTGCACACAAGCTGCCACATCCCTTGGTTTCATGCGTGTCCACCCAGCTAATCATTTACAAAGCTCATATTTAAAAAATCCAGGTGGCTCAAACCCAGAAAGCTGCTGGCAACAATGTGTGTGAATGGTTCTCTCTTTCCTGGCATATAAATGTTAACAGCTGAAGTGCCCACCAAATGCATATTTGTGCAGCACACACGGAAATGGTGAAAACTAACAGAGAGCAGAGGCAGTAGAGAAGGTAAACAGACCAAAGAGCTGAGGCAACACTGCACAGAAACACACACCGGGGTGCCCTGTAGCACCAACTGGACATACATGAACGTTGCCAGAGAGAAATGTGTCACTTAAAACTTGCTCAGCTCCTCTCTGTGCTCCTGCAGGTAGCTGACTTGCTTTGCAGCACGGTCCTAGCAGCCTGAACACAAGGGCTGTCTGCTCTGACAGATCACAATGGTGTTGTCCTTGCAGCCTGGCTAGGTTCTCTCTGAAAAATCAACACAAAATAGAGCATAAAAAACCTAAAAGCAGCCTTCCCTTCCTCTCTCCCATCTGGCAACGGCCCATCTACATCTTCCTCCAAGGGCTGTGCTACCACATCCAGCCACCAAGCCCCATTCCCTGTGCAGGTCAGCCCTGTCCAGATAATGGATCATGCCTCAGGAAGAAAGCAGAGAGCACTTACAGCTTTCAACAAGAGTGCTGGGTGTTGTAAAACCAGTGGTTTAAGCGTCTACAGAGGCACCTGCTTGATTTTATGAGTGGTGCATTTATAAACTGCTCAGATTTCCTGTTGATGCACTGTTTTAATGGTAGCTACCCCCAGTCTGAGGCAAAGCAAGGCTGGGAGTGCTGCAGCCCAGCTTGCTGACGTTCATGAGTGGGAACATCACACAGCAGTGACTCTGCTGGAAAAAGGTAGCTTCTCATATCAAGACCTCTGTTACTTTCTCATTAAAAGAGGTTGCACACACAAAGGGAGCTACAAACCAAAGCCGAAAGGTGAGGATGTATGAAATCGAAACATTTCAAAGTTTGCTTACATTGAGGCTATTGCTTTGTCTATTAGGCTGTAAAAGTTGGGTCAGCAGTTCCAGCTCCTTACTGTGGGTCCATCCTCCACCTGTGTCCTGAAAGCTGATTTGTTCCTTGAGCAGTCCTTCTGGGGCAAGTATGGCCATGGAGGTGCACGGTGCCACGCTGGATCTCAAACTCAAGCCAGGCCTCTGGCTGCCATCTCCCTGAGCAAGGGTGTCCTGTAGGTCCCACGTCACATCTACCAGCTCTGCATTGATATCTCAAGCAGCCAAAGCTGCCTAAAATGGCACCAGACACCCAGGTATGGGCAGCATAGGTGACTGTCTCCACTACATTCATGCTGCTTTCAATAGGCATCCCCTGTAAAGCCACATAGTAAGGAGTACACCCCTCTTCTCCTTACAGGCGATAGAATTAAACATCCTATCAAGTCACTCTACAAGCTCAATATTCCAGGAATAATGAATGAACAATTTTGCATGAAAAGCTTATCGGATTATACTCGTTTTCCATTGCAAATTATCCTGAAACAGACGTGGCAGTAAATCACCACAACCCTATGAATATTTCATACAAACACATCTCAGCCTATGGATATTTGGGTGGTTGGGGTGTTTTTTTTTGTTTCTTTGTTTGTTTGTTTATCACTATGTCTGTGCCTTTGGCCATTCATGGTCTGAGATAGGTGCCTGGTCACTTAACTCAGATTGCTGGACTGTCTGGCTTCTGGCTGCCTCCTTGAGTATCTCATAGCAAAGAGACGTAAATCTGTAAATCTGCGAACACGTATTTGTGAAATCTCAGTTTCATGACTAGCTTTCTTCTCACTAAAGCTTTTGGGAAACTGAGACCTCTCAATGAAGTGACACTTTACTCCAACATATGCTAATGAAGATGGTGATGATCATTACCCCTTGGCACCATAGCTTTACACATAAGGAGGAAGGTCGAGCATTTTGAGTCTTTTTAAGGCTGGGATGTAACTCACAGACCTAATGAGAAGCTCAGCAGATGGGATCTCTTGCAATGGATGTTGTTAGTTGCTGAACAAACTCGGGAAAACTAATCTCAAAAGCCTGATGTCATCAGTCAACGGGAGTCTGACACTGAAATACAGAGAGTTTTCAGTGAAATTAGTGCATAAACTCCATTATCATTACCAGACAATTAGAAAAAAAACAAAAACAAAAAACCTCGAAGAGAACCCAACAAAACCGTACAGCTGCCCTCAGCGCTGGGCGGAGGCCTACAAAGCCGCGAACTACAGCTCCCACAAAGCCTTTCGTCCCGCTGCGCATGCGCCGCCGTGCCGCTCGGAGCACACGGCGGGCGAGGGGCTGCCCGCCTCCACTCCCGCCTCCCCCCCGCCCCCCGCCGCCGCCGGAGGAGGCGGTAGGGGCGGCGCGGCGGGGCCGGCCGGGTGCAGCCGTTGGTGCCGAGAGCGGCAGGTGAGCGGGCGCGGCGGGGCCCGGCCGCAGGGGGGCGCCATGGTGCGGGGCGCCGCGGGCCGGGCTCCACCGGCGGGCGGCTGACCCGGGGAAGGCAGGAGAACGGGGCGGGGGGTGCGGGGTGCCGCTCCTTCCGTGTAGCCGATCGATGGGGAGGGGCAGAGGGAGGAGAAGCCGACACTGGGGTTGCACAGGGCGAACTCGGAGGCATGGGTCGTGGAGACTTTTCTCCTTCCAAGCCGGGAGCGAAAGTAGCCCGAGGGCTTTGCAGGGAGAGGGCGTTGATGAGTGCTTATGGAGGGAACGGTGTGTTCGGGACAGGCTTCCGTGGGAGCCGTGCGATTACAGCCCTAATAACCTCCTTAGAGGTCAGGTGCAGCTGGATTAGGCATACCGGGTCCAGCAGGGATGTAACTATGTTCTCTTGACAGTGTTCACTGGTGCCCGAGTGCCTTGGGCGTCCCCTGTATACCTGCCTGTAGCTTCGTAAGCTCACCAGCCCTTATAGGTTTGGCTCCAGTTAACGTGAATGCTGAATTAACTGCCTCCTGCCCGTTTTAATTACCGTGTGCTGACTAAGCATGGTGGGAAAGTTTTCATGCTGTGTGTCAGTGTGGAATGTATTACACCTGCAAGCTCTGAGCTCTGGCTCAGCGGTCTACTTGTGGTCACCGCATCCCCTGTCTTTCTACTGTCCCCTCTGGGTTAACCCAGTGCCTAAGTGTGCTGTGAGGATAATGGCTGCTGCCTCAGCAACGTGTGGAGACGCGCTCTGCTCTGGTGCTGATCATAATGACTGTATCTGAACAACTGGTGAACGCGAGGGAACATATTGGTGTTTTCACACCAGCACCATAGTTGGATAACTATTGACAAATGCTGACTTTATCATGGTGATTTCTGATTCAGGAGGATCTGTTGAGTTTGGTAATACAGCAGTAACGGTGCCTTTTAATAGCAGTCTCCAACCCTTAAAACAGTTGAGCTGATGGATCAGCTTGTGTTAGCTTTCCTGAGCTGAGAACCAGAAGAGCTCTCCTCTGGGACGACCTTCTCTCCCAAGCACATGGGATGTATGCTAACACTTTGGCTGAAAGACAGGGTGTGCATTTTGCAGTGTCACTTTCTGAAGTGTGGTGGATACCAAATGCGGGAGCTCAATATAGGATTCCTGCTTTGCAGTCTGCTTCTTTGCAGAAGCACGCTGTGAACGGTTTGTGATTCCAAGGTAGTGGCTTTACTCAGTCTTCCCTTTGTGTTTAACTGTCATAAAAGCTGGCATTCAGCCTCCAACGTTTGTGAAGTGTGCTGTGAACATACCCTGGGTACCTGGTTAATGTTTGGCGATTATTTACCTGGAGCCCACTATCTGTTAAGCAGTGCACAAAATGGAAGGAATACACGCAAGTGTTTTCCTGGTTATGTATTCAAGCTCACTGTGAACTTGTTGAGGTTCTCTTCAATCTGATAATTGGGCATTCTTGTTCCCATTGTTCTGCTACAAATGTTGCTTTGAAGTCTTCTGTAAGCGCTGTTGGTTTGAACAGGTCCTGGTGACAGCAGCCCACGTTCAGTTACTGTTCCCTGGGGTTTTCTTTCAGCACATTTATATCTGGCCTGTGCTCTGACATAGAGAGGCCTTTGAGAGGTGTTTTAAAACATACGTTGTTAGAGATCCTGCACTAGTAGAGCCATCATTTTATTCAAATAAACAGCCATGGATAACTTCTCTCAGCAAAAGACCTGCTCTCTGTTCAGCATGGCTTTTGCAAACAGAGCCTCTCCAGGCTGTGGAGGAGCAGTTATTTTCTAGGAAGTAGTGGAGAGAGGCAGGAATAATTGTGAAAAGGAGAGGGGTAAGCCACAGAGCTCGAACCCCATCACCTGTCAGAGGTTCTCAGCTGTGCAAATAGAATTTTGCCCTCTCACGATTGGGACACAAATCTCTATGGTCGTCACCCAGGAGCGCTGCAGAATTGAGACTTGCGACTCAAGGTGGTGGGCAGAGTGGGTTTGTGGGCCCATGAAGCTTGGGGACGTGTGGGCTAGGAAGGGTTGTAATGGGCACAAATAATTATAGAAACACAGAGTCATGAAAGTTGGAAAAGCCCTCTAAGATCACCTAGTCCAACCGCCAGCCTACCTCCACCATGCCCACTGACCACGTCCCTCAGTGCCACATCCACACGGTTCTTGAACACCTCCAGGGACATTAACCGCACCACCTCTCTGGGCAGCCTGTGCCTCACGGCTTTGTTGCCCTTCTCTGGACACACTCCAGGGCCTCAATGCCCTTCTTGCAGTGAGGGGCCCAAATCTGAACACGGCATTCAAGGTGCAACCTCACCAGTACCAAGCACAAAGGGACAATCACCTGCCTGCTCCTGCTGGCTGCATTTCTGATACAAGCCAGGATGCCATTGGCATTTTTTGCTGCCTGAGCACACTGCTGGCTCATGTGCAGCCAGCTGTCCTCTAGCATGCCCTGATCCTCTTCCTTGCGCAGCTTTTCAGCCGCTTTGCCCCACACCTGTAGTGTTGCCTGGGGTTGCTGTTACCAACATGCAGGACCCGATGTTCGGTCTTGTTAATGGTTGGACTCAGGCCATCGATCCAACCTTCCCAGATCCTTTGTAGGGCCTTCTTACCTTCAGGCAGATCAGCATTGCCTCCCAACTTGTTGTCTTCTGCAAACTGACTGAAGGTGCACTCAATCCCCTTGTTCAGATCATCGGTAAAGATTTTAAACATAGCTGAGGAACAACATTCATGACTCGTCACCAGATGGATTTAACTCCATTCACCTATACTTCCTCCATTTTCAGCCTGCTCTCCAGAGGCAGCACTGCCTGAGGGACTTTGCCCAATTGGCATGGAGTGCTGGCTGAGAGTTACTGGCTTGGCTTAGCCAGATGGGCGTGTGCCACAGGGACTCTTCTCCTCTAGACCTTCTCCTCTTGCATTAGGACATGCTCTTTCCTGCAACATCAGCTCCCACACCTTCCTGCCTCCATCCCCGAAGCTGCCTCTCCCCATGCTGGTGCGAACTAGTAGGTGTGAGGTGTGAGGGAAAGCCGGTTTCTTTCCTTACCCACTGAGCATGCGGGCTGGCCTGGCTGTGCAGGCAGCAGAAAGGTGGCCGCTCGCATTCAGTCACACTAGGCAGCCCTCAGCTCTGCCCATGCTTGGAACTGTGAGCAAGCCATTGAACTCAGCGTGGTGGAATTTAAGCTGTGAGTTTTCAAAGCCAATTACTGGACACAGGCTGGGTCTGATGAGCGTGGGTTTCATTAGCTGTCTCCTGGGAGTGCCAAGCTGCACAACTCACCTTTGTGGAGATCAGATTCTCCTCTGTGATTTTATTAGGTGTTTTCAAAAATAGCTTCATCAATCTGTTTTAAAAGAACTGGTCTGCTCTGATAACAATGCCTGCTGGTGCTTCGCCTGATAAGGGCTTGTCACTTTTCCTCCTGTCACACATGCAACTTCTGCCCTATATAAGGAACAGCTTATAAGAGACTGCAGAATGACCACCAGCCTAATGTAAAGATTTACTTTGTGTCTGTGCGTGTAATCTATACTTATTTCATTGCATGCTGGGAAGCAACCAGACAAATAATACAAAATGGTCTCAGTCTTTCTGAGGATCTGGAAAGTAGATGTGTGTTTGTGTACACCAGTAGTATCAGGAGGGAACTACAGTTGCATGGCATACCTAGTAACTCAATTTATATTGGTATATGCAACAGCAATATTCTAATTTCCTCATTTCTTTGATACTTTCTGAGCAGATGGTATTTTTGAAAAGGTCTATTAATTCTGTGAGAATTTGATAATGGCTAATTGCTGGGGGATCAGAAGTGAGCAGCAGTCAAAGCGAGCTCCTGACTACTCCGTGCTCCGCAGACTCATTTGTAAGCTGCTCTCCTCGTAGCAATCCTTGCTCGAGAGTATTCACCAGTGTCCTCAGCGTAAATTGGGGACTTGTTGATAGCTCTTGATTAATTGAACTGTGCTCCATGAACAAGTCACACGCTATCACAGGGAAGAGTGCGGGGAAGGTCACATCTTGTAGGACCAAGTACACTGGGAATTTTCATCAGAGAGCTCTTTGCCTCTTTATCGCTTGCTTCTCATTCCTTTCCTTTTTTCATTTTCCCTTCTGTTTCTCTCCCCGTCACCTTGCCTTTCACTTAGGTCTGTTCATGTTCTTTGAGCTGCTGCCTGGGTGTTTGTAGCGGGGGGTCACAAGTGCTCTGACATCAAAGGATCGCATTTCAAAATTACAACTTTTCCTTTGAACAAGGAGGAAAAAAGGTTCCTGGTTACTATGGCGATGAGCGCTATAGAAGTGCCTATAAATAAATAACGTAAACAGCTGATTGTTGGACTTTGGTTTGCGGTATTTTCGCTTTGCTAATCAGATAATTAAATATCAAAATAGAAGGAGGTGATATTTCACCAGTTTTATTACATAGATACTGTTTTTACGCCTTCACCTTTACGGTGCTCCTGCTGAAAACATTTAAATGGCACGTTGTTTTGTTCTACCTCTAGAAATGTGATGTTTTGGAAAATCTTAGTCTAGTGTTTATGGAAAAACTTCCAAGCATTAAAGAAGTGCTATCCATTTTACGTTTAATCAGAACATATACTTCGGGCGAAATGCCCGTTCATATCTTCTAAGAAACTATTATATGTTGTCACAACTCGTTCCATTCTGGAGTGTCAGAAAATGTGATTATGTTCCTCTGCAGAATTTGAAACCCCACCAGTATACAACAGCAAAACTTAAGAAGTGTGTAATGGAAATAAATTCTTTAGGGGAAAGAAAACGGTTGTTTCAAATACACAGAAATAGGTATTCAACTAAATGCCTTTTACTTCAGAGCTTGTGTAATTGTGAGGACAGAGATGCTTCATATTCTTTTTCCCAGTTAAAACACAGTTGCTTTTCAAAGGGCAGAATATATACTTGCAGTGTGTAATGAAGGCAGGGAAAGAACTGGAGCAAAGCAAGGCAAGGCAAGACCTGGGCAGTAACAGGCAGTGGCATAATAAAGAAGGAGGCATTACTTTTGGAGCATCCCTTGTACAAGAGCAATGTGGTGATGGGTAGGGTGGGGAATGGGAGCGGGTTAGAAATCTGTGGCTACTTGCAGGCTGAGCAGCTTGGGTTTGGTGTTACTAGAGACCATGCAGATGCTGGAGCAGGGCCTGGCTCCCGAAACATTAAGTTTTCTCAGTTGGAAATCACTTTCATTACTACTATGTACTGCTTTTAACAGTGACATATTTATTTAGATGTCTCCTCTTAGGGTAGGAAGTATGCATATTGCTATTAATGATAGGACAAGCTGGTGAGGACAAGAGGTGGAGCTGTTGCTTGTCTCATCGCCTGGAACAGATAGGATAAAAGGGGAAACAGTGCATATACCAAATCTATTTTTTTCTTCTTGTTGGTGTTCTTTGCATGTATCCACTTTTTTCCTTCATAGGTGTTTTTTTCTTTTTTCTTTTTTTCTTTTTTTTTTTTTTTCTTTTTGTCTCATTTTCTTTTAATCGTTGGATGTGATCCAAAACCATCTGTTGGAATTTGCCGATGTCACATCTGGGTATTCTGATGTATTGCCTATCAAGTTATATTGTGTGTTCAGATGAGTTTCTCGTATGATGTGTTGACAGCTGCTGACAGTCTTGAGATGGGAAGCTGGAAGCCTGGGAGAAAAAAGAGAGGGGCAGAGTTAGCCTTTAAAATGTAGCCTTGATTGCTTTTGATGGGTGGGTTTTTATTTGTGGTACCTATAGTTGACTTCTTTTTGAAATAAAGAAAGGGGAATGAACGAACTTCAAACCAAGTGCATTTAAGTGGACCTAAGGTACTGTAATTAACTTGAGAGATTTCTAGTCCACTCCTACCTTTGTCATTTATCTCTTTTTGTCTTTGATACTGGGTTCCTCAGTCTCCTTCAGTCCTTGTCTCTATTTGTAGACGCTCTCGCACTTACTTGAATTCCAGCCTTTCCTCCTTCCTTTATTTCTCGGTTCTTCCCCACTCCTCCTTTAGAAAGTAGATCTCAAAATGCTTCAGTTCTTAATAGAATCTCAATATCCAAAACCCTATTATCCTACTTTGGAGTTGAAGAAGCATTTGGACAGTGGTCTCAGGCATGGTTTGATTTTTGGATGATCATCTGTGGAGCCAGGTGCCACACTCCGTGATCTTTGTGGGTTCCTTCCAGCTCAGCGTATTCTATTATTCTAAATCTTAATCATCCTGTATGAAAATCAGTAAGATTTTTGCAGATCTTTGCAGACAGATCACATGTGCCAAAGCAGTAAGCATCTCTGAAATGACTACAATAATTTTTTTCTTGATGTCTTACTACTCAAATAATGAAAGCAAAAAATGTTTTTTTTTGTTTTTGTTTTTGATGCAGAGGCATACAGAATATTTGCATTTCCCTACGCACTGACAAAGATAACACTGTACTATGTAAACCAGAATCCAAACATAATACAGACAGTTCATTTTCTGTTCTGCACTTTTTTCCTGCCATGATTGCTCTGAGTAGCAATTAGACCAGGGCTGAGATAAGTTTCCCAGCTTGTTATCATTCTTCATTTTTAGATTGGCTAGATCAATAGAGAAATGATTTGTGTTTAAACACAAATCTTAGCTTGTATTGTACTGGTAGAAAGCATATCACAGGTGTTTATGAATGGGTTGTTTGTGAGATTGCATATGCAGGTGTGAGTTATGAACAAAGACGTTCCCTCTCCCTCCCAAAGCCCAGGTGGTTGTATGGGGCCTCCTGGTAGCACAGGCACTGACAAAGGTGGAATTTGCCCTTGGAAGGGAAAATCTTAATTCTATGAAGTTTTGAAAGTGAAGACTCCAGACCCCTAAGCTGAGGGGGTTTGCTAAGGAAGAAGCTGGAAAGCGTTTACTTGCTTCTCCTCGTTCCTCCTGGCAGAACTGGGGCATGAATAGTCTTTCCTTGGTGTTGCTTCCTGGCCTGAAGATTGATGCCCTTCTGTAGCAGTACAGAGATGTTTTAAGGTGATGAGGCCATGAGGGTGTGAGTATGAGGAAGAACAATCACTGCTTCTTGCTGTGATCTTCTGCAGCTGTGTACTTTATGAGTATTGGATGAGGCCAACTGGAAATGATCCAGCTCTTGTGCTGTTGCACGAGGGACTGGGGAGTGCAAGGGTCAGTGTAAGGGTACAGCAATTCTCCACAGTTGTGGTGGGTTGTGCAGCACAGAGCCTTTTTCTTATAGTTATCGAGCATCAGCTCAAATATCCACAGAAGTGGACTTTGGAGGAAACCCCCTAGATGGAATATGGCCAAGTTCTCTGCTTGTAACATGTTTGATAGCACTGCAGGGAGCAGAGGCTGGTCTTCAGTCCTTAAATACATTAAATTAACTCTGAGTGAACTTGCTGGGAAAAGGGTAATGAAGCAGGTCAGAAATGGGATGTGTGTGCTCAAGCACATGCAGCAGGCTTAGTGCTCCAGGCAGCATTCCCGCAGGCATGTGGCTGGGGAGCAGCCAGGTCATGGAGCGCTGTGCTGCTCATTAAATGCAGCACAGTCCTCAGATACAGCCGAAATCACTTGTCCAGCTAAAAAAGATAAAGTCAGCTGGAAGGAGAGCAATCCCATCGGGAGAAACTTGTGAGAGGAATGGGCTGCGATCTGCCATAATGCTAACTGTGTCGGGCATGTAGTAGCCAGCACCCTCTCAGGGAATGCCTGAGCTCATTGCAGCCAAAACTTCAACAGCTGATAGCGGAGACTGATGGAAATCTTGACACGTCTATCCTGTCGTTTCAGGTGCAGGCAGGTGCCAAATGGAGCTACGGTGTGATTGACGTTGCGCGGTGCTTCATCTTTATTTCATGCGACGAGGAGGTGGGAGGGTGGAGATTGCTTGAAGTGCCTGGCTAGAGACAGAACGTAATTTATCACTGTTCATTTGTCTGGGGGGTTACGCGGCCCATATATAATTTAGAAAAATGTTTAAAAAATAAGGATCTGTTGTCTTTAAAATCACTTGGCACTCAAGTCTGTTAGCTTAATCTAATTTCTGTGATACATAAATGCACTGCTGTGCATTTCACTTTTATTCTGTGTGTACAGTATAAACAGTATGCTTAAAAGGAAACAAGAAAGTGTGTATAAATAGTACTGATAAAACCAAGCCCTTCACAATCTCAGAGTAGTGTGAATTTTCCATATTTAGCTGGAAGATGTGGAATTGCACCTGAATTTAGCCTTGTCTGTTTTCCTGAGATCACATTTAATGTGAATGCTCTTGTCACGTGGTCTGCAAGTGGACTTTTTCTGATTCAAGCCTGCTGATGATGCTCTACAGCTAAATTATCAGAGGGCAGAAAGGGGTGCCTCTGTCTTCTGCCTTGCTGTGAAGAAATCATTTTTTTTGTGTGTGTGATCTGGTGTAGTTGAGAGCCTAATGGTTTGGTGTTTACTATCCTATGTCTATGCACTTCCCTTTCTCGCTTTGATGCTCTGCCCGTGCCTGCTAAAGATCATCGTAACGCCATGTGTGGGGTAGGTTGGCATGGTGTGGTTCGGCATGAGGGGCTGGAAATATTATCGTAGAATCGTAGACTGTCCCAAGTTGGAAGGGGTTTGTAATGATCACTGAGTCCAACTCCTGAAGAAGAGAGTGAGGATGTTATGAGACAGTGCCATAGCATATGTAGAGGGTTTCCATAATTTACAGACAAGCCCCTTCTTCTCTTGCCCGGTGTGAAAAAGAACTCTGGGCAGAAGCTCTGTATGTTCATATATTGGCTTGTTTTCTACGGGCTTAAGGAATCCGATTCTCCAAAACGTTTCCAGAGGAGGAATTTCTTTTTTCCTGGCTCCTGCTGGCTGTGCACTGACCCGAGTGAGTCTAGATCTTTTCTTCATGTGGCCCCTACTCCGGTTGTCCTTTGGCTGCTTTGTTTTCTCTTCTCCATTTTTAGTTCATTTCCATAACACGTTTCTTGCTCTTTTCTGTTCTGTGGCATATTTTCTTCCTGAGGAAACAGCGTATTCTGTGTATCAGATGCTGTGTGCATGCTCCTGTTGGTGTGAAGCTTTCTGTCCTCTTGAGCTTCTGATGGGGAGGGGCACATCATTTGTGTGTGCAGATGGAAATATTTTTATTGTTGAATTCTTTTTTTGGTGCTGAATTAGATATCATCCCTCACGTGTCCTTGAGCCTTCAGAAGAGATATGGGGACTGACTGCTTCTGATGCACTGATTTTATAGCATCATTTATTTTCCCAGAATTACCTCTGCCTGGTCCTGTAACACTGCAGCTGGCACTGCAATTCTCATATCCATCTCCTGTGTTATAAGTGATATTCTTTACTTTGTGCAGTACAATGAGGTCTTAGGGTCATCACTGGAAATTCCTTAGTGCTTTACTGATTGATGTAGATCAAAAAGGTAATCTCCCACTCTGGTATTTTTTTTCTTTGGAGCTGTCTTTGAAGGTTGCACATTCTTCTGCTGTACTTCCTTTGTGAAAGTGACTTCTTTTTGCTCTCTCTTTCCTTCTTGTCAATTTCCTTTCTTCCTTCCCTTTGTTTCAATCCCATGTTTTCTATATTGTTTGTTTAGCTTTGTTTCTTTCTGTGAGAGGAACACTCCTGAGTTCAGTAGTCTATTTGGGCTTAACTTGGGAGTTTTCTTAGAAATGCCATGTAAATTTAGAGCTCAGTTGTTTGTCCCTTTAGCTCTTGAAGCTTTCTCCCTCGGCAGCAGAAGCATTTCACCATCCAGCCTGCAGCTTTCATTGCCATTTGACTGTCTCGCACGGCAGTTTGCTTTGTCATACCTATGACAGTCTTTGCTGCATGATTTTTACATCTGAACCTACTGACATTTCCCTTTTCCGTCATAAAATATTATGACTTCTCCATTCAGAACCCTCCATGCAAGAGCCCTCCTCTTCCCCAGCCTTTGACTATAAAATTGAAAAGGGTTTTGATAATCATCAGCAGCCAGACTCCTCTACACCACTGGATCCAGGAGCCCCTTCTTCAGCTGCTGGACACTCTGAAGACCAATGTATGCTTAAAAAGGGGCAAGAGGGGGAGTTTTGATGTTAAACAGGGATTGCTTGCTTCATGTATGGAGACGGGGATTAAGGACGAGGGGAATAAAAGGTTATTTGGTAACAGAAGTGGTCTTGTGTTTCTGAAAAAAAATTGAATTTGATGTCATCCAGAGTTCAGTTGAGAAAATGTAGCTCACAATAAATATGGTTTTGTTTTTCAGTAGCAAAGATTTCTTTGTATGTGGTATTAATGTCTTTTCTACCTTGTTAGTGGAGTGCAGCAGCAGTGAAGGCCTGATGTTTCTGGCTTACCTTCACAATTTGATTGCAGTGTATTTCTGCTTTTGAGAGACAGTGGGCATGAGGCAGTTTTGATATTGAAAAGTTATCACGTAAACAACATGCTGCCTCTATTTGTCAGTTTGTTTTTTGCTCAAGGAGCAAAGAGGAGCTGAATTGTGAGATTTGGGCCCTCAGCTGGAGGTTCTTGTGTAAACTTGGCATAGGCCACTTCCATTTCCGGGGACTCAACTTTTTCTTCACCGCAGAGGTATATAGATGCTAGAACTGTGCTTGCAAAAAGCCAAGGAATTGTAATTGAGTTTCATAATTGTACTCAGTGTAACTTTTGTATGAAGCAGCCTTGCATACAGGAAGACCTTTCTCATTTGTCCAGTTATGCTGACACAGTTAATGTAGGCTGGTTTGTTTAGCAATAGGGATCAGCATATAAGTTTAAGGACCAATAGCAAAAGGAATCAGTGAGTGCTAATTCTAAAACCCTCCATTTCAACTTTGTGTGTGAACAGCCTTGTTTTCTCTTAATTCTACTTCACAAGAGGCACTGAAGTCATAATAGACTACCTTTGCATTTCACCAGGGGCAAGGATGTTTTCCTCAGATTTTCACATATATTGTTTTGGAAGTTGTTCATTATAGCCTAACAAGCAATGGAGATTTGCCAAGTAGGGGAAAAACAGCTAAGGGACAGCCAAAAGTCTCAGTGATAAAGATGATGATGGAGAAGTGAGGATAACATAAGTGGATGTACGACCATCCTAAATGCAACCACGCACGCCCAGAGGGACATCAGCATATATTAATGAGTTCTTGGAAAAGAATGAATATGTATGCCAATGTACTGCATATGTATGTATTAACTGTTTAAATGTAGAACCTGAATTCTGTGAGCCCGCATTTGTTTGTCACGTCTTCTGATACATATCCTGAGGAATAAAGGAATGCTGCTTTCTAACACCACATTGGAGACAGAGGGTTTCCTTCCTGGATTTTGGATGACACAGTCATCAGTAGAGCATGTCATTCCTAAAGACTCCTTTATGGACCCATGTGGCTGCCACTGAAAAATAAGCAGATTCTGAAGCTTTCCTCTTCCCTTTTTAGGGCTTCTTGTCTTCCAAACAGTGTAAAATACTGTAGCGACTGCAAAAATACCCTAAAGAAATTTGAAGCCTCCTTGCTCTGTCCTTTTGGCCCAGGAAAGGCTCTCCCTAGTTTGGGCTCTTCTGAAGAGAGCCCAAAAGCTTTCCATTGTCTATGACTTGGATGTGATGGGTCTTGTGTTTCCTTCTGGCAAAGAGATAATGGAATTTAGGTGCAGGATGACAGCCGTCCATTGCATTGGACAGTCACTTGATGAGCCTTTGATGGACTGGAAATGGGTTAACTGTGAATTGCTTCATGTCTTAGTTTGCTCTTGCTTTCTTTCCCCCCTCCCAGCTGACCCCCTGTAAAGTAAATAGATTGGAGCTGTAAAGGTTTGTGAATTGAAATCCCTCTGTACTGGCAAGAATAATTTTCAGTGCTTGCTCTCTGGGT
Source organism: Alectoris magna (assembly GCA_030625065.1). Lineage (NCBI taxonomy): Eukaryota > Metazoa > Chordata > Aves > Galliformes > Phasianidae > Alectoris > Alectoris magna. The sequence continues at coordinate 108,346,528 of CM060561.1, read as the reverse complement.
AAATGAGCCTTTCATCCGAAAAGGTCTTCCAGAAGGGCATGCAACACTAGATTTGTGACCTCTTCTTTACTTTGTACTGATTTGCCGTATCACTGGGGCTTGGAACTTGATGATCCTTGAGGTCCCTTCCAACCCAAGCCATTGTGTGATTCTGTGATCATAAGCTCCCTTGTGTGAGCCAAACCAGACTGAGGTAGTATTAATCGTGTTGTGGATGTATTTCAATTTTGTTGTGAACTACCCGTATTTTCTTCTTCATAAATCACAGTGGATGGGAGGAGTGGAGGGAGGGGAGAGGGGGAGGAATGTAAAATAAAAAGGTGCACAGAAATTAATGTGCTGCGTAATTTCCTCTTTTAGAAAGATGGAGAGAAACACCTGGGTAAGTAGGTTAGCAGACCTCCACACACAGATGAAATACTATCCTTTCTAACAGACACGCTGGAATCACGCTGAGGCAGTCACTTATTCAGCACTAAAAGTATATGACCAAATTCATTTTGAGGAGACATGAGGTGGTTTTTTATGTGTGTGTATTTTTACTGCCTACAGCTAAGTTAGGACCCTTGGTGCTTATCACTTTTTAATGATCTGTTCTTACCCCTGTTCCTTGCTTCTGGCTGTTTGTTCTTTACTACGTAGGTTATTACCCTTGTTCACACAGAGACCCAAGAATTAATAGAAAATGGTGACAGGAGTTGCTTTCCCCTTCCCTTTTCCTGTAAGGTTATCTGGGACAGTTTCACACACATTTATATATGGCTTCACGGCTTCTTGGCTTCTGACTGTGTTACCATTGTATATAAAACTTTAGCCAGGAAGCTAGCAGATTATTGGAATAATAAGTTTTTTAAATTAATAGAGCGTCATCTGTTAATGTAGGTATCAAGAGCAATATGTAGACTGTATATTAATTGTAATATTTTATTATGAATTCTGTAGTAGTCATACATGCACATATATTTACACATATATATTTAGCATAGAGGTCACAAAGACAAGTCTCCAAGAAGCACTCTTAGTCCTTGCTTAATTTATGTGCATATCTTTGTCCCATTGGAACTCAGGGCTCTTCAGTACATGCTTGTTTTTAATCATTGAATGTATTCAAGTAAATTGGAGAAGGGTTTTATTTTAGTCTGTTTTGTCACCTGGATGGTAAAGAAATAGTGGTTGTTCTGTGTAATGCTAAGAACATTAAGTCAGTTACCAAAATGGCAGTTTCCTAGTCAGCCTCTGACTTGGGTGCTTTCTCTTTGCACATACTTTCTGCATTAACATGGGTGCAGATGGAGTCTTCATAGTTGCAGGAACAGCTTTTTGTGGTTGTAGTTCTGATCCCTTTGCCTGGGAAGAAGGGTTGGCTATCTCAGCAAGCTTTTCCCAGCAACTTCCAGGACAGCTTAGAAGCAGTTCATTCTGCCATGGAGATACTGGAGCTGGGTGAGCCAAAGCTGGTTTCTGCCTGAGACTATGTATATCCCCCATCTCTGACTCCTCTGGACCAAAGATGCCTGCCTATGGCTGATATCTATGTATATTTGAGTCTTTTATTCAAGGTCACAAGAACCATCCTGTATGAGAATGGCTCTGACAGTATGTATGTTTTCACTATGGCTCATCTTGGTGATTCTTGGCAAGTGAGAGGGGTTTGACCTGCTCCTTCCCTTCCTGTGCTTGGGTAACACTGCAGGGCTATTGAAATGGCCCGACAGCTTTTGCAAGGAATGGCTGTGTCAGCAGCAGTGCTAGCAAAAGTCTAGAGGTGGAGAAGCACATCTTGATGAGGGATGCTGCTGGCGGTGCCTTTGATGTCTTGAAATAGTGTGTGAAGTAGCTGAAATACTGTGTAAAGTAGCTGCTCTCCTTGACTTCACAAATGTTTTCACGTGGATCCAGAGCTGCACATAAGCAGTGGGGTCAGGTGTTTTCAAATGCAGCTGTTTTAAACAGCAGTTGGTTTAATAAGCTTATGTTGCTCTTCTCTGAGTGACAGTCAGGTTACCTTTCAATTATTGTTATAAGAGATTCTCCTTCCCAAATGCTTGACTCAGCGTTTGACTCAACAGACACAGCAGATCTTGCTGGTGGAAAAGAAGGGAACAGAAATGAGCTGCTGCGGCAAGGCTGGGGAAGGGATCTCCCATCACTGAGGGGCCACCAGTGAATGGCAACCGCACTAGTACCTTTGTACTACCGATGTTTTCCTCCCAGTGGAACATCTGCCTCTCCTCAGAAAGTTTTGCCCTCATGTGTCTATTAAGCGTCACTTCAGCTATTTATGTGGCTGCTGTAACCTCCACAGAGGTGGGGTGAGAAGGCATGCTGCAGAGGAATGCAGATTGATTTGCTGGTAGGATTTACAGGGCAAAAATTAACCCCTTATTTTTGTTACTTTTGAAAAAAAAATGGAAGGGTAAGTCTTAAACAAAAACCTCTCAAATCAGGCTTGAATTTTGTCCTCTTGCTACTGTGCCCTTGATAAATAAGCCTAGACTGAATTGTCCTTCTGTGAATTTTCTGTCTGCCAAGGGCATGAAGAAGTTCTTCGTAGCTATTGAACTGTAAATTGTTGCATATGACACCTGGAGGACTTGGCGTGGTTTTGTACAAGTAACTCGGTGTATTCATCACACTTCCCCTGTTGCGTGCAGTGGTTCATATTGAAGCTGAGAAAGACAATTCATACTGCTTTCTTCTCTCCCCCTTGTCAGAAGCGGCAGTAGCCCTCACAGCAGCATTTGAATCGGTAAATGCCTGGCCCACAGCCATGAGCTGCTACTGCCCTGCCAGGCCCTCTGATGGTACTGTAATCAGATGAGAGACGAGATAAGAATTGTTCTTTTCCACAGGGAAAAACAGTCCGGGATATTTAAGTACTAATAAAAATATAATTTTAGGGGCGTGTTTAAACTGGTCAGAAGATATTTTTCAGTCCTGTGGCCTATGCTGTCAGGTAACGCGCTCTTTCTGCTCTGAGTTGTTTCAGATGATTCATGAGATCTTAGGCTCTGTACTGAATCTTTGAGTATTAGCAGCTCTGGGATGAGCTGCCAACCCATTTTGCACTCCCTTAGCATCAATCCAAATGGTTACGCTAGAGGGGGTTACCTCTGGGATGGAACACCTCTCCTACAAGGGCATGATGGGAGAGTTGAGGCTGTTCAGCCTGGAGAAGAGAAGGCTGTAGGGAGACCTGAGAGCAGTCTTTAAGTGTCTAGAATGGGACTGTAGGAAAGGAGACAGACTCTTTAACACAGTCTGTTGTGACAGGACAAGGGGAAATAGTTTCAAACTGAAAGAGAGGAGATTTAGATTGGACGTAAGGGAGAAGTTTTTCACAGTAAGGGTGGTGAGGCACTGGTACAGATTGTCCAGAGAGGTGATAGGTGCCCCATCTCTGGTGACACTCAAGGTCAGGCTGGATAGGGTTCTGAGCATCTGATGGAGCTGTAGGTGTCCCTGTTCATTGCAGGGGAGTTGGACTAGATAACCTCCAAGGGTCCCTTCCAATTCAAATGGTTCCATGGTGCTATGATATTCCGTAATATTGTGCTCCTGGTAGCTGTTAATTTTACACTGCAATAATATGAATGGAATTGGGGTACATGATGGCTGCATCCCATTAACATGGGAGTCTGTGCTTTACAGGTGTGCAAGGGGGCATTGGAGGTAAAACAATCTATTTGCAATCTGGGGACTCAAAATGGCAGTAAATCTTTTTATTTCCCCTGATTTGATTTAGCTTCTCCTTTGCCTTGGCTCTGAACTACCTTCCTGTCATGCTGCTGTGCTATGCACCTCCAGGCATTTGTCAGAGACTGCCTAATTGAAGCACACTCTCCAGCTTGGATCGAAACTGCTATTTTGATCAGGTTTGTAGGCGCTGTTACAGCCTCCCCACGGAGTTCTCTCTGTGAAGTACGATAACTTTGTTTTGTGGCTTTTGGTTCTCCATAGTTGTTAGGAGTGGACAAAGTCTCTGAACAAAGCAGAAAGTGGAAGCTCAGGGCACAGGCAGCTGCAGGGGACAGCGCTGCTGTAATCCTGCTTGTGAGCAGAGGTGTTCTCATCAGTGCTGGAGCAACTGTGGCCCATTCACATGAGTGCATAATCCAGAAAATGCAATGTAGTGCTGGAAGATCTCAACCCCCGTCCTTCACGTACTTCCACGTTTGTTAGCTCTTCTCCCATATACATCCATCAAAGTGCATGAGAATTTTGTCTTTTAGCCTAAAAGGCAAGTTTTATTCCTCTGTTATTTTTCTTCTTTTATATACTCAACCTCCTCCGCTAAGATGTTCAAATTCAAGGATGCTTTTCCTTTCAAGAGCTGCTTTTCTGTTGTGGTAATAGCATCTTTGTGTCCTGAGACATCCATAAGACTTGCTGGTTATGACTGCCCTGTTTGTTTCAACAGGCAGGAGGAAGGGACTCTCTTCCCCTCCACCCTTCAGAAGTCAGGAGTTGTGGTCCAGGCTGACAGGACTTCCAGCTTCAGGCTGCCTTGTGGCTGCAGTAGGTCTGATGTCACACAGATGAATCCAAACCTGTGTGCATTGCATATTACATGTGTTGTGCCACTTGGAGTAATGCAGTGATTGCCGATAACAGTATTTCATTCCACCTACATATGGGTGTGCATGTGAAGACATGTTTTTTTTTGTCAAGATGAAATATCTAATTTTATAATTTTGTTGCTTGCTTTTTTTTTTTTTTTAATGTTTTAATAAATAATGTATTTTAAAAGTTTTGTTGGTTATATGCATTAACTTTATTATAGATTTTATACTTGGCCCAGGACGATTCCTCTTCACTCAATGTGGCCCAGGCAAGCCAAGAGGTTGGACACCCATGCCATGGCTTCTGTCTGTGGAGATGCACACAACACTGGGGTATACCTGAGGGTTTGATGGTTGGCAGGTATTTCCCGGAGAGCTGCACCCCATATGTGTGGCTTCTGGTGTGGTGTGTCTTACCCAGATCCCTTGGCAAATTTCAGTCTTCCTGTCTGTAAAATGGGAGGGTCTTGGGTGATGTTGTGGTGATAAAGGCCTAAATTATAGTCTGAGGGAGGGCAAACCCTACCACTGCCTAAACAAAAGTTGTTAACTAGTATTGGGCTGAGGGAAACACCGTGGTGAGGCCCTTCAGTTTCCCTAAGCCATAGCAGCATTATCTAATCTCAGGTAGTCATGAACAATACCCAAGAGACTCACAAACAGTGCTTGACCCATGTCTATCTAAGTGAACGTTGTTTACTTGCCATGCTACTCTTACAAGCATGAATTATCATTACCTCAGCCTCTTTTATAAGCTTGGAAGTATATCTTGTCTGAAGCAGTTGAGCAAAGTAGGGTTTGGCCATTCAGTTCCCTTCCAGAAAATACCTCTCTTGCTGTTGAAATATATCATTGTTGGGGAATTTTCAGTGATTGGCTGAAGTCCTGGGCCTTTTGACATCAGCTTTCATGCTACCCTGTGAAGAATCGAAATGTCATCCTCCGTGTGTGGAGTCCTGATTTTTCTTGGTGTCCAGAAACCCAGTGCTGCCTTTATCTCCTTGCATATTTATTAACACAAGGACATTTTTTTGTCAGTTCTTTTCAGGCATGAATTTTTTTGTGCTCTCAAACTGAGATGTACTTTTGGCTGAAAAGCACTGCGGGAAGAACAATTTCTTGTAGAGTGTACTTCTAGGCCTATAAATAATAAATGTCGTAACTTGAAGTGACGCAGGCACCCCTGCAACATATACGTGCAAGGCAGAGATTCAGTAAATAACAACTTACCCGCTGTTTGTCAGTCCTAAACCAAGAGGGGTCTATTCAGACTTCTTTGCTAGCTCGATAAGTTTGGGTTGTGCTGTATAGCTTTGTAGGAGTCCAAAAATGTTAACTGTTTTTCTTTTGTGATGCTGTTTTTGGAGGTTGCAACTTTATGAGGAGCATTAAATATTTATCAAACTCTTAATGGGGTTTGAATAGGCTGTGTTGGTTCAGAACTGACTTGCAGTAGGCTGATAGTGCTGATTATTTGGGAAGAACTTGGGGCTGCCACACTTAGTATGTTGTGCAGCTGTAAATGACAATTAGTTGTAATTTTGGAGTTGTTAGATTTATTTGCTTTTTTTTCCCCCTCTAATAAAATAATGTTCAGTTCAGTTACCCAGTGGTGTGACAGATTGACTACGGAGCCCTTGCCAGGACTGGGATTTAGCTGTCTGACTAAATGTGATGCAAGAAATTGTACTTGTGAAATCTACACAAGTATGTCATTGCGGGAGTAGAGGAGGAGGATACTCATAAATGAAAGACCAGTCTGTAAGTATTGTGTTTCCTTCTCCACTAAAATCAAAGCTTAACTCAAAAAAAAGAGCCCATTATGGTATCTCTGAGTTATCAGGAGTCCCACCAGTAAAGTCTCTAACCAGAGGTGGACTTAGTGAAAAGGCTCCCGGTAGCATCAGTGAAGCTAGGTTACGCACTGAGGCTTTCTGGAGTTCAGAGGACACAAAATCAAGGTGCTTCTTAGGTGAAATCGACTACAGATCTCACTGAATTCCTCATTTTTGAAAGTTCAGAGGAAAAAATGTTTGGCTTGTTCCACAGCAGACTGAAGCTTTGTGCTCACAGAGGCCAGAGGGCAATAAGATGGGTTAAAAAGAGAAAGGTAGCCCCGGATGTCCTTAGTTCTGAGAGGACAGGCTGGTGGCACTGGGGATCTCTTTGGTTTGCTCATTTTTATATATTTCCCTCAAGCAAGCCATGTCCCTTTTGGGTCCTTTCAGGTGGAGGGTGGGCATAGGCTCACGCTGTCCCTCAGAGCCCTCTTTGAGGTGGCACAGGCTGGAAAATGGGGTGCTGAAGTAGATAACACCTTGTCCTCTTAATCCTAGCAGCTGTTAATGTTTCCAAGTTAAGCAGAACCGTTTTACTTATTCTGTCCAAAAAAATGTAGAGATTTAAAAGTGGCACACCAGAGCAGATGAGAAAATGTCTGTTTTATTTCTGTGATGCCCTAGTTTAGTAGATAGCACAGTTCTGTTTATTCATCATGTTGGCAGGCTCATCTTTGGAGGTCTAGCTTTGTGAAGAATCTTTTGTCCATTTTGCAGAATATTATTTGGTTTATCCTTTGTTTCTTTCAGCTTTCTTTTTCTTGTGCTTTTAAATGGCACTCAGAAACCCGAGGTTATACATATTGAGGTATTACAGTAGTTCTGAGCATGTATGATGCTGGATGACACCCACCTTCCTCAGCAGTGATGGTGCTGGGGCTGTTTGAGTTTGAGGCCTAACATGTAATAACCCAAGATGCTGATGGATCCTTGCCCCCAAGGTTTTAGGTATTGCAGTACTTCATAGGATGAGAGGGAATGGCCTCAAATTGCACCAGGGGATGTTCAGGTCAGAAATTAGGAAGCATTCTCTGATAGAGTGGTGCTCCAGTGACACAGGCTGCCCAGGGAGGTGGTGCAGTCACTGTCCCTGGAGGTGTTCGAGACCCGTGTGGATGTGGCACTGAGGGATGTGGTCAGTGGTCATGGTGGTGATGGGTTGATGGCTGAACTAGGTAATCTTAATTATCTTTTCCTACCTTATTGATTCTGTGATTCTGTATTGTGCTTTACTGTGAACGTGATTCAAAAAGTATTGCTCCTCACCGCCCTGTAAATGCTTCCACTTCTCGCAGACAAATTTGGCAGGGCCTTCTTGTGTTGCTGCATGGAAACAGAAAGTTCTTCAGGGTTGGGGTCCACATTAAACGGGGTTGTTCATGGACAGAGGGGTCGGAGACTTGGTCAACAGCAACCAGCTGATGCAGTGTGACACCGTAGTGCAGCATCAGCAGATGCTGTAAATCCATTTATCCCCTCTCTCAGATGGCTTTCAACATGCTTTGGGGAGGATAAGAAGCTGGAGATGTAAGATTATCCATGGTGGGTATTTAATGTGAGAGTTTAGGTGGCATGCTAACCCTTGTAGCTGCTAAGCTGAGTTTGGAATCCTCCCTGTCTTATCTAATGGCTTTTTTTTTTTTTTTTTTTTTTTAAATGCAGAGCCATTTAAACTTTGTTTTGGCAGCAAGGATAATTTCTGCCACAAACAAAAACCCAGGAATGCTCTTCTGTTTTGCCTTAAGTAAAAGGGTTGCTCTTCATCTGAGGGTGTCTGTATGGACGTGTGCATGCAGGTGGGTGCTAAAGATCTTCTCCTCTTTTCATCATTCTTACTTCGCCTCTTAAGTCTCACTTAAGGGAAAAGAGCCTTCCAGATAATCAGCAAGAGGTATCATGCAGCAAGCCTCATATGTTCCTTCGTGATGTGTCTACAGATATGTCCATGCGGGGCTAGGATGTTGCTCCTGATAACAGCTATACTTGTGTTCAGGGATATGATTCCCTGCTGTGAGCCTTTTGGTGGGCAGAACTGGGATGCTTCTGTGGTCTTGCATGGGGATCCAGTTGCAGGATTAGGAATTGAAATGTTCTAAATCAGTACTGCCTGCTTTGCCACCTCCCAGAACCTGCTCAGTGGCCACAGGTTCCAGCTCTGCTGATGCGGTTGGTGTAGGACACTTTTGTCTTCGTGACCTTCAGCTTGGATGCAGCAAGATGCTGTCTAAAAAGCCCTGGCTCGTTTCTGTGCCTTTGTGTTCAGGAATCACAGTTTCCACTGTAAAAGATAACTTCATTTCAAAAACAGGGTTTCCTAGATGTCGGAAGGAGGGCACTCGCAGTGTTGTTCAATACTAAGCCATTTGCTGACCATCACGGCTAGGAAATCGCTTCCTTAGTGCCAAGGGAATTGCTAGAAAGCATGCAGAATGGCTTTGACATCCTCCAGCGAGGGGCAGTTTTTTCCCTTTCTCTGCTATTGTTATGTTCTTCGTTGCAAAGTGTTTGGAGTAGCAATGGCATTAATAGCACCCAAAAGCAGGATTTCTAAAATTAGCGTCCCCGGACCGGTTTGCCGTCTGTCTCCCATGCCACACTCAGCTTTGCGAAGCGACAGGGTGGTTTGTTTCAGCGTGGCCGCCCTTTGGGCATTTGCAGGAATACTGCAGCAAATCATCCTGCATGCAAGGCTGACCTCTGGGAGGCTAACAAATTGAGGTGAGCCAGCTGGAGCGATAGGACACTGCCGGCAGACAGAGCATGCTCAGACCTGGGGGAGAAAGGTAGCTCGGTCTGCAGATGGTGCACAGTTACTGTGCCGAGAGCTGGGAGATGCAATTTTTTTCCTTCTTTCTTTCTGGTGGTGGGGAAAGAAGAGGACTGGAGAGTGTTCGTTCCCCTGCAAAACATAGCTTTAAGGTGTCTTCTTTTTGTTTTTCCTTTCTCCTGTGAAAAGAGAGGCACTGGATAGCATTTCATTTGTTTAGCAACACCAGGTATGCGTGCATGTGCTGAAACACTGATCTACTAGTGATAGTACTTCCAGGATGAGAAAGGTTGCAGATGCTCTGAATGAATGTGTTTCTTTGCTGGGTGCTGTTGTAACTGTGCTCTGTTTGCTGTGCTGATCACATACGGCTCTGAATTCAGTTGTGTGGGCTCTCCTGGCTGCAGGGTACTCCTAGGGGCTTCAGTGTGTGTTTCTGACTCTCCCTGTCCCTTCACACACACCAAACCTTTCTTTTGTGGCTGTGCATGCTTGGGAGGGAGGGGGAAGGAGGTCAGCAGTTTCTTTATAATCCCATGTCTTTGTAGTCATTCTTTGTCTGGCTGGAGGTTTGCTTTATTGTTTTTAAACAGAAAGTCTCATGGGGAAAACATCTCTGATCTGGATAAAATTCTGTGGTTTTCATAAATTCATTTCCTACTGGATGGTTACTGGGTTGGGATATATATATATTTTTTATATTTTACCTTCCCCTAAAGACGTGGTACTGTAGGGCTTGTGGAAACCCGGGAGGAATTTTCACTGCTCTTACTGGCCGTGCTGTGCTCCCAGCATCTTCGTCCCCTGCTTACAATTTGTAGCACACAGGAGTGCTCTCAGAACCAAGCAGGGAGAGCTCAGGCTGTAAATGCTGCTAAGTACCAGTGCCGGTCTCTAAATAGCACAGGTACTTTTCCCGTCAGAGAGGATGGAAAGAAAAGGTAGGTAACATGCAGAGAAACAGCAAGTTGCATCTAAAGCCCAAAGGCATAGTTGGAGTGACTAAAGCTCATCTTGTTTGGTACTTCCAGGATTTCACATCATATTCTTTTAAATTCACTTCTGCAGCATTGGGAAATTTTACCCTCAGCCACCCCCGCTCAGTCTTTGCTTTAGATAGACCTAAAGACCCACTGGATTAAGATAAAACTATTGGTCTCTGACACATTTTTGTTTTCCACAAAGGTATATTGCTTACAGACTAAAAGCAGGGGACCAGTCAAAAGGATCTTTTTTATTTATTTTTAACTCCTGCGCCAGTGCTTTTATTACCAACAGAACCTGATAGGTTTTGATAAGATACTCAAGTGTGCCAAGATCAATTGTTAAGCTTCCCCCTCAGTCTAACCATGGTTATTTTGAGAACCTTCAGTTTTCATCTTCAGTTGCGGGACTGTTGGACAAACCTAAAGGCTTAGGGGCTGAGAGAAATACTTCTTATTTCTGTTTTTTGGGTGTTTTTTTTTTGTTTGTTTGGTTTTTTTTTTTTGGCTGGTTTTTCCTATATCTCCTACTCAGCCTTTTTTATCTTCATCAGAAATACATCTTATGTAGGGGAAGTTTCTGGAGGTCAGAGATTTAATTTGGGCACAGGATTCAGTAGTCATGTCTTTCTGGCTGGAATGGAGATCTGGGAAAAGCAGCTCTTAAAAGCCCAAGAGATATTCTTTATCATTACATACTTCAAGCCCAGTTCTGTGGTTTACTTATGTGTATTGACTGCTTACTATTGGAATTATTATTCTTTATGTGCTTTCTTCTAGATCAAGGCAGCAGTTTCAACAAATATTACATTGATGGCTTCTAGTTAGCCTGAAAGTCAGGTTGAATCTCTTCCTATTCCAGCCACCCCTGACTTGAAATTAAATTAAATAAAACTCTCTTCCATCCATAAGCACAACTGGTAGGTGTGCATTAGCCACCAGTATTCTCCTGTTTGTACTGAACATATGTGTACAGTAGGGACCATGGTACAGAGCCTCCTTGGTTGTGGGCTTGTCATAGGAGGGCTTACAGTTCTACCGTATCTTCCTGACTTAAATTACTAAACCATAAAAGCTGAAGTTAAACCTAATTTTGGTTACTACTGTCTGTAGACAGCTAAAGTTTTTGTAAAACAGTAGTGTTTGGTTTTGGTTTGGTTTTATTTTTTTCCAGATACAGATCTGTTTTTTAAATTTAATTTGAGAGTATTGAGTTAAAGTATTCTTATTTTTCATATTCTCTTTTTTGTATCAGGCTTCAATAATGCTATTTGTAGCTTTAGCTACCACATTTGTTCCCTTCAAGAATCTGCTCTTTTTCTGTTTAAAAAGTCAGCCTTTCTACACTTGGCTGCTTTTTACAAAGAAAATGTTCCAGGATATCAATCATTCAGTGTACCATCCTTTCTTTAATGTGATATGTACTGTGAAAGATATATGTATCTCATTAAACAAATACAGTGAATAAGATGATAACAGCCTTTTGGGCTGTGGGGATTGACTTGCTGGTGGTTCTGCAGGAAATCTGTGACAGAGCTGAGGATAAAAGCCAGTTTGTTCTTGGCTGTCGAATCCCAACTCCCCCTCCTTCCAATCGGGAGAGTTGCCTTCTAGCAACTTCTGCTTTCAGTATGAATGAAGTAGGTATTTAAAACTGCATGTATTACATATACCGCATCCTTTGCTAAGCCTCTTGCATCACGGATGAGAGAAAGAGCGGAAGACATTTTGCAGGGGGAGTGTGAAATGTCATGTTGGCACTCCTTACTTTTCCTGTGCTGGTCTTGGAAAGCCAGCCTAGCAAAAGATGGATCTGAGGGAAGGGAGCAGAAATGGAGAAACTGCCCTCAGTGAAGGGATATCTGCCCCCACCGCATCCACCGGGTTGCCACAGGGGCCAGGGTTCACTGCCCACACAACTCTGCCCAGACTCCTTCCCTAACCCACAGCAGGAGCACCCAAATCCGCTCCCGGCTTTTTTTCTTGGACGCCTGTAGCTTTGGAAAATAGAGCGCTGTCTTGGCAAGTGCTTGGGTAGTTAGTAAGAAGAGCTTCGTAAGGCCTTAGTAAGACACAGGCAGAACCTGCCGTTTGGTCGTGTCCTGCTGGACTTGGAGGTCCCTCCATACACCTGCTGTTGACCCCTGTCCTCTCTAATCAAGCTGTTGTTTGTTGCTCTGGGGCCTTAGTGGTGAATGTTTGTGGCATTTGGGGTTTTTGTTGCTTTGGATTTTGTAGCTTTTCTCCCAACTGTTCACCTAAATAGTAATTATAGAAATGAGCGAGAGGTTTAAAACATTGTCCATCATTTTAATATCTTTAAAGTAGTGATTCATCCTGCCCTAGCTTCATAATTAAAAAATAACAGCAGAATTCATCTCTTAAATGAATCCAAACAGTCCTTTATGCCAACTGTGTATTAGTAGAAACTCCTCTCTCCAATTCCACCCACTCTGCTCTCCTCTACGTGTTAATAAGAGAGGAACAGCTTCTCCATCCACACTTCCTGTTGCTTTCCCATCTCCTGGGGATGGTTAGCAGCACATCAGATGACCAGCAGTTAAAAGGCAGAATCATAGAATCACAGATTCATTAAGGTTGGAGAAGAGCTCTAAGTTCACTTCGTTCAACTGCCAGCCCACCCCCACCATGCTCTCCGACCATGTTTTTCAGTGCCACATCCACACGGCTCTGGATCACCTCCAGGGACGGTGACTGCACCACCTCCCTGGGCAGCCTGTACCTCATGGCTTTGTTGCCCTTCTCTGGACACACTCCAGGGCCTCAATGTCCTTCTTGCAGTGAAGGGTCCAAATCTGAACACAGCACTCGAGGTGCAACCTCACCAGTACCGGGTCCAGGGGGATGATCACCTCCCTGTTCCTGCTGGCTGCATTTCTGATACAAGCCAGGATGCCACTGGCCTTCTTGGCCACCTGAGCACGCTGCTGGCTCATGCACAGCTGGCTGTTCGCTAGCACTCCCTGATCCTTTTCATCCGTGCAGCTTTTCAGCCAATCTCCCCATGCCTGTAGTGTTGCATGGGGTTGCTGTTACCAACATGCGGGACTCGACACCTGGTCTTGTTAAAGCTCATACAGTTGGCCTCAGCCAATTGATCTAGCCTGTCCAGATCACTCTGTAGGGCCTTCCTACCTTCAGGCAGATCGACACTTCTGAACATCCCTGAGAATACCACAGACCTGCAAGTGTCACAGGGTTCTCAGTGAACCCCCCAGACGCATGCTCCCCTGGAATCTTTACCTGCTCACCAGTGCTCAGTGCTAGGGGAGCAGTAACTCGGCAAAGAGGATGATGCTGAGAGATGGAGAATGGGGTGAGCTCTTCCAGCACAGGGGCAGTACGTGAGCAGCTGGAGGTGTGACCCGTCCAGGTGCTGACGCATGCAGAATGAAACAGAGCACTGAGGGCTTTGAGTTTAGGGAAAGCAGTAGCGCACCTGGCCAACAGCTTGCTTTTCAGTTCTCAGAATGTTCTCCAGTGACACTGTGGGAGGCGAGTGACAGCTCTAGACCCATTTTGTGAGGGAGGTTTAGTAACAAAAGTAGCTTTTGTAGAGAAGCAGCTTCATTTAGGTGGAAGACTAAGCGTTTCCCATTTCAGAGTTGTGTGCTGCCTACTGGGTAGGTTCCCCATGCCTTGAAAGTACTGCTGTTGGTAGCACTTAACTGATGAATTTCAGCCTCAGGGGATGTGGAAAGTGATTGCTTGCCTTTGTCTTCCTGATGCAGTCCCTCCTAGGTGTGCAGGAGCAAACAGGTGGCACGGCCTGCTGCTGCTCGTGTTCCGTTGCTCCCGGAGGGACCAGAGGTTTTATTCTCCATGTTGTTCACTGCAAGCATCAAATAAAAAGTAGTGGATGATAAAATGTGAGAAAACAGGCAAAGATTCAAGACTGTTCCCTGAGTACCTGTGAAATTCTTTTCAGTTCTGCCTATGACAGCCCATTGCTGTCCATTTTCCCTTGTTCACTTCCATCAAAAGCAGCTCTCAGCTAAGCAGCATGAACCAGGATTTACAAATCAGCAGCTAGAAGCAAGAATAAAGATGAATTCCTTCAGCACTGCTAGCTTGTAATATTCCTTCCTGACACTTGGACAGATAAAGCACATGCACTTGTTTTAGCTAAGATGCAAGGAAGTGAAAGAGCTGCAGCCAGGGAAAAGACGGAGGAGGGCTAACAGGTGATTTTTATTAAAAAGCTGAGTTGCTCATTTGTAGCCATTTAGCAGGTATTGCCATAGCACGGTCTGAAATGAAAATTGCTAACCTATGAACGTCAGCCGCATCCATCGGGCTGCATCTCTGAAGTGCCTCTTATGCCCTTCCCTTGGGGCTGGAAGGGAGAGAACAAATCAGTCAGGGTGAAACATCAGAATAGGCTGTATGGCTCAATGGATTTGTAATGGTTGCTGGAGCTCTCCACCCCCGAGATGCCCATGAAATGCAGGTGCTGTCAGTGATGTGTTATGACTGTTGGTTTCTAATGCCTCTGAAACACCCTCCAACACACACTCCCTGCCAGACTGGAATAATAAAAGGGCCACGTGGTGTTCTCCTCTGCCAAGTTCTTGCAACTCTCGTTGTCTCCACAAAACTGTTTGGACTTGGTCCTTTCTTTGGTAATGCTGCTGAAGCCATTGAAAGCAGCACACTCTCAATAGCTGTGATGTGTAGTGAAGATGTCATGTGGAGAGCTGGGTGATATCAGAATGTCTTTCAGCTATAGTGAAGAAGAAAAATGAAGCTTTCAAATCTTGTACCACTAAAATAATATAAGAACAGTCCCCATCAAACACCCAAGTAGGGTAGGATGGTTCTTTTCCTGAGAAATGATTTGGAGGCATTAGTTGGGCCTGAAAGCACACCAAGTGATGTACTGCTGTCCTCAGTAGGTTTCCATTCAAGGCTTGCCATGGGACAGCCATAGCTGATGGCTGCAAAGCCGTCAGGAGCATCAGTCATCCCCTGTTCTGGAAATAAGATTGAGAGATGATGTGGCAGCCGTTGTTTTTGCTGGATATCTGTGGCACATGGGACAAGACCACACTTAAATTGCTGCCAGGGAAATTAAGGTTGAGAGTTAGGACAGTTTATGCTAATCCTTTATGCCATTAGTGCTACAGGCTGGCTGAAAAGCTGGCTGAGTATTAAGAAGAGCATCTTTTGGGAGTGGTATGGGGAGATGATCATGCCTCGGTAATTAGTTGACCATTCTGTGTCCTTTCTCCCTTCCTTTATCATGGCTGAAGTCAAAATAGCACCTTTTTAATTTGCTGTTTGCTTTTAGGGAGTTGCTAAATGAGCCAGTATTTCAGACTACTTGCCAAAGGAGGTGGGCTTCATTTCTATCTCCTTTGAGTCATTAAAGCTGCTCCAAAATGAATTTGTTGCTAAGGTCCCCAGAGACTACCTCTAGGATCTGCATGGCTTACAGCTAGCACTCACTTCTATGGCATTATTCAGTCTCTCAGGTATTTTCAGTTCTTAGTTAGGATGGGGATCCTGCAAGCTGTAGGGATCCCACAGGCTGTGGGGATTCTTTTTAACTTTATTGAATTCCATGAATGGTTCTCCATTCATTTCCAAGTTGCATGAATCAGACTGTAAGATCAAGCATTTAAGCTGCAATATCTCTTTTCAAAAGAACTCCCTTGGCAGTAGAGAAATGTTTGCATGTGTCCTGAATGTGTCTTGCTGTCTTCCTCCACTCTGGCATATAAGAAAAGTGTCTCTGGGTTAAAATGCTAAGAGACCATTGCTTGGGATGTTGGAGCACGTGCTTGAGCTATTGCTTTTTTTTTCCTCTCTACAAACTTGCATCAAAGGGATTTTAAATTGCACTCTTTAAAAACTGCAATTAGAAACAGACTAATCAGGTATATACCAATGAGAAATTTATCTTCCTATAGTTCCTCATGAGTCATGACCACTATTATCTACAGGCTGACTAGCAGTGAACCTTGATGCATAATGAAGATCGGAGCCCATAAATACTGTAGGTGAATCAATATCTCAATTGAAATTCACAGTTGAAAATATAATCAATGCTCTGATATAAGCCAGTAGCATTTCTGCTTAGAAAGAAAACAGTGGCTTCCTGTAACAGGAAAAGAAACAGGGAGGCCATGTAGCAGCGCAGAGGAAACTCTTGGGCTGGAGTGGGAAGACAGTGGAAAGTGCTGGAAACATTTGCAATGTATTACCCTCCTTTGTGTAAGGATCAGCTGTGCTGGTGCAAGTCAGACACTCTCAGTCAGTGAAGGTCTGATTACATCAATAAAACATCAGTTCCTTGTTTAAGGAGTGCAGCCCTCTTCTCTCCTGTGCCATTATTTCTTCTGGAAAATGTTGGCAGCTCTCAGCCTTTGGTCCTGGATTGTAGCCTCTGGTCCTGGATTGTATCCAAAGAAATGGCAGTGACCTGGGAGTCTCCCACAGGGCAGCTGGTACAGCAGCGTGTCATGGGATCACAGAATCATTAAGACTGGAAAAGATCTCTTAACATCATCTATTCCAACTGTCCACCTACCTCCAATACTACCTGCTAAACCATGTCCCTAAGTAGTACGTCTGCCCTTTCCTTAACCACCTCCAGGGACAGTGACTCCACCACCTCCATGACCAGTGCATTCCAGTGCCTCACCACTGTTTCTGAGAAGTTATGTTTTGTAGTACCCAACCTGAACCTCCCCTGATGCAACTTGAGGCCATTCCCTCTCATCCCATCACTGTTGCCTGGGAGAAGAGGCTGACCCCCACCTCACCACAGCCTCCTTTCAGGCAGTTGTGGAGAGCAATCAGGTCTCCCCTGAGCCTCCTCCCGACTGAACAATCCCAGCTCCCTCAGCCGCTCCCCATAAGACTTGTGCTCCAGACCCCTCACAGCTTTGTTACTCTTCTCTGGTCCTCCTCCACCCCCCAGTAACAGAAAGTTGAACATTATGTTCACCAGTTCACACTTTGTATTGGAATGGAATGTATCCAAATCGATTTGCAGCAACACTCCTTGTAGTGTTATTATATGTTATTACTTACATTTAAGGTGAGGGACAGAGTGGCCATGACCCATCAGAGTGGCCAGTGACTGTGGTGCTGCCTTTCCTCTTGCTGTTGGACTGGTCTGCAAAAAACAAAGCCAAAGTCACAGGGAAGGTAACCTTTTTCTCTAACAAAGCTTCACGGAGCTCATCCTCAACCTTTTTTTTTTTGTCTTCTCCAGAAGGGTAGAAATGGAAATGAGAGAGGAAAGCTTCTTTTGTTTCTTCTTGTGTTTTTTGTTTGGGTTTTTTTTCCATTTTCAAGTGCTGCTTTGGCATACTTTCTCCCTTTCCCCTTGAAGAAGAAAAAATGCTTAAAAATCCTTATACTCTTTTGAATAGTCCATGAAATACGAGTTACAGTAAGTCTGTAAACTTGATGTTTAAATGGTTCCTTTCTTATTTTATTTTCCACAGGTCTTTGCCTTCACCATGTCAAGGAGCGTTAATGATGTGCTCCCCCTCTGTTGCATTCCCCACCTGTCATCTTGCTAGGATCTAACTACAGAATGAACATAGCAGCTGTGTTTAATGCCCTGCTCGTGTCTGTCCTTGCTACCGTGCTGTGGAAATACATCAAACTGCGAGAGCATGCCTTCATGGTTGAGGAGGAGCTGGTCCTCATGCGCCAGTCCCAGGAGCTCTCTCAGGTTCAGATTGACTACCATGCAGCTCTCCAGACCCTGCTGGAGGACGGTACCAGGATGGTGTGCACCGGCAGGATGCACACCGACCGCATCTGCCGCTTTGAGTCTCTCTGCTACTCAACCGAGGCTGAGGAGTTCATCTATTTCCACAGCAACTCCTCAGTCATGCTGCCCAACCTGGGCTCCCGCAGGTTCCAGCCAGCTCTGCTCGACCTCTCCTCCGTGGAAGATCACAACACCCAGTACTTTAACTTTGTGGAGCTGCCCGCTGCCGCGCTGAAGTTTATGCCAAAGCCGGTCTTCGTGCCTGACGTGGCACTGATTGCTAACAGGTTCAACCCAGACAACTTGATGCATGTCTTTCACGACGACCTCCTCCCCATCTATTACACCATGCAGCAGTTCACTGATTTAGATCCGGAGACACGGCTCTTCTTCATGGAAGGGTGGAGTGAAGGTGCTCATTTTGACCTCTACAAGTTACTGAGTAACAAGCAGCCTCTCCTCAGGGAGCAGCTTAAAACCCTGGGCAGGCTCCTCTGCTTTACCAAATCTTATGTGGGACTGTCCAAAATCACCACCTGGTACCAGTATGGATTTGTCCAGCCGCAAGGGCCAAAGGCTAATATCTTGGTTTCTGGTAACGAGATCAGGCAGTTCACCAAATTCATGATGCAGAAGCTGAACGTCAGCTTGGAAGAAAGCTCCAGTGAGGAGTACATCGTCGTGTTCAGTCGGACAATCAACAGACTTATCCTAAATGAGGCAGAACTAATCCTGGCCCTCGCCCAGGAGTTTCAGATGAAAACCATTACGGTCTCTCTGGAGGAGCATTCGTTTTCTGACATCGTCCGGCTGATCAGCAACGCGTCC
Organism: Alectoris magna; assembly: GCA_030625065.1. Lineage (NCBI taxonomy): Eukaryota > Metazoa > Chordata > Aves > Galliformes > Phasianidae > Alectoris > Alectoris magna. Next base: position 108,327,797 of record CM060561.1, on the reverse strand, counting down.
ATGCTGGTCAGCATGCATGGGGCCCAATTAGTGATGTCTCTCTTCCTGCCAAGAGGTGCCACGGTGGTGGAGCTCTTTCCTTATGCCATCAACCCTGAACACTATACCCCTTACAAAACCCTGGCAACACTTCCTGGCATGGACCTGCAGTACATTGCCTGGCAGAACACTGCCAGGGAAGACACCATTACCTACCCGGATAGACCTTGGGATCAGGGTGGGATTGCACATCTCGACAAAGCTGAGCAAGAACGCATCATTAAGAGCACAGAGGTGCCGCGGCACCTGTGCTGCCGCAACCCTGAGTGGCTGTTCCGTGCCTACCAGGACACAAAGGTAGACATCCCTTCCCTCATCCATGTCATCAGGCAGACTGTGAAGTCTAAGCCCGGGCTGAAGAAGAAGTGGTCTGGTAGCCTCTACCCTGGCAAAGTGAGGGATGCCAGGTGTCAGGCCTCTGTCCAGGGCACGAGTGAAGCTAGGCTTTCTGTGTCCTGGCAGGTCCCCTGGAACCTGAAGTACCTGAAGGTCAGAGAAGTGAAATATGAAGTGTGGATACAAGAGCAAGGAGAAAACACTTACATGCCTTATATATTGTCCCATCAGAATCACACCTTCTCAGAAAACATTAAGCCCTTCACAATATACCTGGTGTGGATACGCTGCATCTTCAACAAAAATCTCTTGGGACCTTTTGCAGATGTGCTCTTGTGTAGTACATAACCTGTGCACTACCTGTACAGCTCTGCCCTCCACTCCATCTGTGGTTTAAAACCGATGGTCTTGTAGTTGTAGAGGGCTGAAGAGGACTAGACTGTACCAGTGCCTCGGTGTCCATTTGACTGCACTCCGTGTGTGTGTGTGTGTTCTTTAAATGGTATTTATTTCCAGTGAGCGTTAGGGAAAATAAATAAATAAATAAAACAATTCTCTGTTCTTCAGAGAACTTGCAGAGGTTACGTTACATGAGTACATGTAATTGAAAACAGAATGGAATTGAATTGTGCGTACCTTAGTCGTGATTTAAATTTGTTTCTATTGTGTGGTATCTAAGCACAGCGTTAATGCAGTTAATGCCGTGGGTAGGTGGGCAGTTCTCATCAGCTTTTTCACTGTAAGTTATTTTTTTTTCAGTACCTGTAAGTTTGAGTTAAGGATTTGGTATGGGAGCTTTCATTAAACTGCTGTACACCTCAGTGGCGTTTTTGCTTTTTATCTGTCTGTCGAAATGCATGTTGTGATAGATGTAGCTATCTGCTGCTGTGATGAAATGTGTGTAGGGCAGCTTTTTCTTTTCTTTTTTTTTTTTTATTTTGACTGAAGGAGACGACAATGTCAGTGCTGTGTTTAAAATCACTGCACATGCCTTATACACTGTCCTGTCAGAGCAGCACTTTGCTTCCAACACGAAAGGCTGGAGCAGCAGGTGGGAGGTTGGAATGGTTAAAAGAACTTATTGTGTTTTAGTGTTGGTTTTCATTTTGTGTGTTAACGTTCATTTCTTTGGGAAGGGAAAGGGGTGGTTTGGAAGAGGCAGTGGGGAAAGAGGTTGTCTGCATGAAAATCCTCTCAAAGAAAATCCTTGTTTGTCTTCTGATCAGCGTCATCTGTTGAGATCAGCTGCTAATAGGTACACGCTTTGCTAAGTGACAGGCAGGACCCATGGGTAGGCTTTCTGGGCACAGATTTAGCTGATGTGAAGGAAAGGAAGCGGAGTCAGGCAGTGGCAGTTACATGGGTGCTGTTGCATTAGGCTGGATGAAAAATACAAGAAAGCTCTGTGCTGGAGGTGTAGGTCCTGGGGGAGAGAGGAAGAAAGGGACAGAAATGTGAATGGATTTTGTTGATCGATGTTAGCGCGCTCCATAGCTTATAACCAATATTAAAGCAACAGGAGAACTGCTCTCCTCTCTCTTTCTCTGCTCCCTGCTGTCCTGCCAAGGTCTGGATGGATGTCTGAGCAGTAGGATAAATGGCTTGCTTTCTGAGTGATGGACTGGTAGGTGAGCATCTCAAAGCAGGATTATAATATGAGTTTCAGTGAGAGGAGGAGAAAAACATTGGTACAAAAATCAGACAAGAAACAGGAGGGTTGAAAAATGAGTAAAACACCGCAGTACAACATTGGACCTTCAGGCTACTGCTGCTTCTGTGAATTCATTTTCATTATGTCTCATTTCGTTTTCAAACAGGTTTTTTATGATATAAAGGGGAAAAAAAAATCCCAAAGTCTGTCAGAGTCTGTGTTTGCTTTGCCATCATAGCCTTGCCCACTAATATTTGTTGCCCTGATGTCTCGAAGTGGTGCCTGAATCCTTTGGCTGTTGTTTTCTTGAGACAACATGGCCTTCTTGCTGAAGCGAAGTGAGTATCTGCGCTGTGTCCTAAAGTCTTCATTTGCCTGCATGTCACGTAGCACGTACATCAGAGCTCAGATGAGGAAAACTTCATAAAGAGGAGACAGATGTGAGATGGAACTGCTTGGTAGAGCCATCCTGTGGCTCCCAGCACCTCACTGGCTGCTGCTCCTGCTCACAGCAGGGCTTTTTGCAGCCTCACAGCCCCACATTCATTTAAGTTCAATGTAGCCCCATGGCCACAGGCTGTCCTCTGCTGGCTGTTGCAAGGGTGGTAATGTCAGTGCCCTACAAAGTCAGTGTTCAGTACGCCTTCATTAGGCTGAAATGTAGCCAGAATTCATTTTGCATTTGTTTTCAGAAGTGATTTCCTTTGAGTACGTGAGCTGCCTGTGGTCTTACAGCCACCTTTCGTTATGGGTGGGTACTTGGTCTGCATGCTGCTCTCCAGCCCATCTTTCTGAGTGCCTTTTTTTAGCAGTTCTTTGCCCACAGTCGACAGACCATCTTGTTTCACGTAAAGTTAGTCTCACACGATTGCCAGTTTTCTAATGTTTGCAAATTACTTGCAAGCACATGATTTTCTTCCTGTATCCTAATAGTTCTAATCAACAAAGCTGGCCACAGAGCCGTGGTGTCATATATGTGGGTTTCCATGCTCTTAACTTGAGCCTGAAACAGTTTCTTGCATTCAGAGTCTTCTTTTTTTTCCAGAAGATAATCAAATATGCTTTCCGAAAGTGTGCATTCAAGCTCTGTCTTCCTTGTCAGTGCTGTGAATACTGTATGAGACAGAAACAAAGGACTTTTCCATTTTGAATTCTCAGGGAGACAAACACAGAAATTAAGAAGGTAATGTTACTATTTGCCTCCAACACCTGCTCAGTATGGGAATGTCTGTATCAGAGCCTTGCTGACTTACCCTGAATTCCTGCTTTCTTGCAGCAAGCAACGCTGGGAGTGCGCGGCCCAGCCTGTAGCTGTCCTCAATTGGGCATGGTAGTGTTATGCTGATTTATGCTACCTCAAGACCTGTGCTGGAGTGCTAGCATCTGACCATAATGAATTTTCTTTCTTTTTAATAACCTTGCCATCTGCAGGTCTGTTCCATTTTTCTCCCCATCCTGCCCTGTCCCACAGGCTTTTTGCTTCCCTTCCTTCTCACACAGCCTCCAGGCTTCCCGTTTCAAGAAGACCTGATGGGACTTTGTCAATGCCACTTCATTGATCAAAAGGAATGCCAGTCTGGCATTGTTTAAAGTTTTGTTAAAAAAAAAAAAAAAAAAATCAGTTTTTTTGTACACAGCAGCGGGGGATGCATCTCTCACACATGCAGGAACTCAGGGCTAAGAGCTGGGTTGTACTATTTCCAAAAGAGTTTATTAATCAAGCAAGCTTAGGGGCCTCCTTTTGACAAGTTGTGCTGTGCAAGAGACTCACACCTTCCACCCCTGCATCATTTATTTGTGCTCCCAGAGCAAATACAGTAATCTCTATGGTGTTGTCTGGCCCCACTGTCCAGGAAAAAGAGAAATGGCTGGGATCAAATCCAAAATCCTCTTGGGGCAGGGCAGGATGCTAATAACAAGCTGGGCTGAAGCTCACTGCTGCCCAGCCTGGGCATGCTTACAGAGACAGATCGTCCAAGAGGATTTCCTCTGGCTGCCACTTCCTACCTCATTTTAATTAGCTGAAGCACAAGGAGCAGCCAGCTGCTGAAGGAATACTCTTCATTGGCAGGACTGAGAAGGAGGAAGAACCAAATGGAGCTTTCACCAGGTCACAGGTGTGGAGCATTGGAGCAGCAGCTGCAGGTTGCATGGGGCTATGGTCCTATGGGACAAGACTTCTGAAGCATGGAAGTAACAGGAAAGTTCATGCTAATATTATTCTCGGTTGCCTGTAGACCTAAACTTACAGACACCCTCAAAGCATCTAGGAAAAGAAATATTTCTAAAGAGGTTCAGCTCCAAGCTGCCCTGGGTGTGTTGGGAGGTGTGAACATATGGATGATGCTCATCTTAATGGATATCCCTTTGCTTGATGGTGGAAGAGCAGTTGCCACGGAGGTGTAGCCTGAAGAGAGCAGGGAGCAGGCTAGAGTAGTACAGGCTGAGGAGTGAAAACCCACTGAGTCACACTGTCTTCAGAGAAATCTGTATGAACAAATAGTGGGGAGGTCAGGTAGGTAGCATGTGACATGGTCACCTGCAGGAGCTCGTGTCAGAATATTTATAGAGCACCTGTATATCAGCTTCTCAGGAAATAATAATAAATGAATGCTAGTTTTTCTTTTGTTTTATACGTATATTTTAGTTATTTCAGTAACGTCCTTTTGAGATAGGCACATGGCAGGGCTATCAGCATTGTCTGTGTGTCTTTCCAAGCCTCGTTGCAGGGAGCTATCAGCTGCAAAGCCATCCTCCATGTGATGGAGAGTAATTTAGAGCTTGCTCCCTCTGCTGTGAGCAGCATGGAGACAGATCACTGTGCTGTCTAACAGGGAGAGGCCGTGGCGTTGAGCAACGCTTTCTTCTCAGTGCCACTCGCATCCTCTCAGGCTGTAAAACTTATCTAGGAAAGCTTGTACCTACCATAAATTATTTTGGGCTAGCTTCCACTTAGCAAAATTACTGCTTTATATTATTGTTGTTGTTATTAATTTTTGGCCCTCTGCGATTCTCCTACTTTTGTCTTTTCTTTATGCACTTTTCCAGCTGGGTCACTGTGTGCAGGTTTCAGACCTCGCAGTAGGAAGAGGTGGTAGGAACACTTTCCAACTTCACTAGAAAAGGTGCAAAACTACTGCATGTATTGCTGTGTGCCCTGGCAGCCCAAGGGGCCAACTGTACCTGGGGTGGTGCGTCAGGCCCACACTGCCAGCTGGGAGAGGGAAGAGCTTGTCCTGCTGTACTCTGCACTGTGCAGCCTCACCTCCAGCACTGGGTGCAGCTTTGGGCACCACAATAAACGGACATACAGAACGATTAGAGAGTGACTAAAGGAGGGCTATGAAGATGGGGAAGGGTCTAGAAGGCAAGATGTATGAGGAGCGGCTGCGATCCCTTGGTTGGCTCAGCGCAGACAGAGGAGGCTGAGGGGAGACCTCATGGCAGCCTGCTGCTCCTCATAGGGAACAGAGGGGCAGGCAGGATTTAATTTGTGTTAAACAAAAGGGTGACTTCAGCGTCTCTGCTTTATTGCTGTGTCTCATCTGCCAAGCTATATAAATAGCAGACTTATTTCTACAATATTTTTGGTGGATAGGAGCACTTAATTCTTTCCCAATGGACCTGGGGAAGAAACGCTCTTGGAATGGCTTTCAATGTGATGACTGACAGTCCATCTGTGCCGTGGGTGGCAGGAGAAGCATCACCATCTGCGTGTGTGCAATCTTTATGTAAGATAAGTCACCTCCTCCACAGCGTGTCCCCTAATGGGCCAGCAGCACAGAGCTGAGCATGGCTCGGCAAGTTGATGCACAGGGCGAGAGCCTGGCCCTGCTTATTGCCTCTCAGATCATCCCTCTGGAACATGCTGAACACTGAATTATTGTTGGCACATTCAAACAAATAAACCAAATAGCCTCCCGTTTTCTCCAAATAACTTGGCAACAATCATCACCTTCAAGCGTTGCTTAGTCTCGACATTTGAAAATGTGTCGCCTTTAAAATTTAATTGAGTTATCCTTTGTTATTTCCTTTGTTTTGCTTATTTGAACGGCTCAATTAAATTGTTGGCTTTTCCTTCTGGGCCAGCCATTTCTGTGTATGCATAATGCAGCACCTACAAGTGAACCCACTGCGTTTATCACTCTGTCTGACCCGGAGACTCCCTGTCATTTGCTCCTACCAAACCAGAGGTGATTCTGGTTGCCAGCAACAGTGGCCACCTCCTACATCCCCCTGCCTGTGGGTAAAGGGTGGGCCAAGATGAGGCAGCCTGCAGGCTTCCACAGTCCCTCAAGGTGAACCAAGATATTTGCTGGGGATTCCAGCAATGCCATCACCAGCAACAGCATCATTTTCCTGCTGTGAACATTTCTGTTGGCATGACATTTCCAGGATCATCCACTTCCTACTGCTCCTTATATCTGCTGCCCCCATCTCCATCCCTTGCAGGTGCAACTCGGTCCAGGCATCTCTCACCATGTTTTGCTTTTCCCAGTGTAGCTTACCACCATATAGGCAAGGTGTAGATCTTGGGAAACCCCTCTTCAGTGCCTTCAATGAAATGTGCCTGGTTTCTGTAGCGTTCTCTTGCCACAAGAGTGAAGCAGTGGGAGGTGGCACATGGAGTGCTGCCGCCTCAGTGAGTTCTTGCAGATCTTCCTGGTTTTTAGGCAAACACCAGTGAGTGCACCCACCCAGGAGCAAATAACCAGAGGAGGAGGCAGGACTGCCATTTGCATCTGTATTTCACAAACAACTTTTTTCATCTGTTCCCTTCAGACAGAGAAAGATGCTTTCCTCTGAGCATGAATGGTTCAGAGTTTGGGATGTCTCTGCTGCAGCTCCATGGGGATGCTCACCACAGCTGCACATCCTGGCTGCTCCTGTGGGAAATGCTTTGTTTCTCTGGCAATTTTTCTTCCCTCCCTCTCTCCTGCAAAGGTTTGGTATGCAGAAATTCACCATTTTAATTGAAAATTGGAATTCAGGTGCCAGCTTTCCTCTGAAAACTAGTTTTGAAGCAAATTTTTTCAATAATTCCTTAGGGGTTAGAAGGTACTTTCTGATTAAACAGTGTTTCATTTTAGACCGTTCTCCTTTTGCCAGGCCAGAGGGATGACTGCAGCCCGCACTGGATGTTCTCCAGTGAGGATATGAGAGCCCCCACCTGCATAGCAGAGATGTTGTGGGAATCGCAGAGCAGCCTTTCTCCCCAAAAGCATGCTGCAAAGCTTGAGTGTGAAAGCAAGCTCTGCCGAGGAACAGTTGGCTTCATCCTCTATGGTTTGTGTTTTCCTTATAGGTGCCATCACCTCCTGGAGATAGGACCCATTTTAAGCATGCTTTGATTCAGAAAGTCAGGGTTTATCGTGCCCATGATTCTGCACTCTCACTGAGCATTCCTGCCCTCAGGTAAGAGCTGAGGTGGGCCATGCCACAAACCACAGTACAGCCTTCAGATCCTCTTCCAAGGAGCACCCCTGGCTTGAACTGAGGAGCCCACAAATGCTTTCAAGAAGCACTGTGTGATTGTTGATGTTCATGCATTGCACCAGGAATGTGAGCAGCTCTGTAAGTCTTTCCCCATGTGGGTACAGCTGATAACCCTGGTAAATCCTGCTTAGCTCCTTAAGACCAGAGCAGAGCATGTTCATGGTCAGTTTGATTCTTCCTCATCATTAACTCGGACGAAGGCTGCTAAGGTAAGCACTGAGCACAGTCAAGCTGCAAAATCCTAGGCAAGGATTTTGGTTCTGCTTTCTCAGTTGCCTTTTAAAGCAGTTGTGTTTCGGGGGGGGGAAGAAGAAAATTACACACGCACAGCAGTAGTGCCCCTTAGTTTGTGCTGCTCTGGGCCACGAGTGACTCATTTGGAGATGCTCTCTGCTTGGCGGAGGGAGCCCTGCAAAGCCAGTCCCATATCATCTCACTAATCTTTCTGAAAGAGATACCCACAGCATGGAAGCATCAATTTCAGGAGCAAAATGCCAAGACCTGCCACAATGTGAGTAGGTACTGGCTTGATGGCCTTTGTCACACTCTTTGCATTCATGTAAATAACCATGCAGGTTGCAGAGAAATAAACAAAAATCTGTCCCTTGAATACAACTGCTCACTGGGAAGAAGATCAAAGCAGAAAGCCGTGCAATGCACACAGGCACAGCCAGACTTGCTGGGCCAGGTCCAGACAGGGCTGTGCAATGTGTGATACTCTCTGAGCATCGCTTCATTTAAAAAGGCTCTCAGCAGAGGGGGCATAATGGAAACTGTCCATGAAGGGGATCCATTTGTGACTTAACTCTGAACTCCCTGATTGGGATAATTAATTTTCCAATTCAGCTGAGGAAGGACCCCCATCTGCAATGCTAGGACTTCAGAGGAAGGCACTGCTGCTTGGGCTCGCTGTCTTTTCCCATTCCCCAAGCTGTGTCTCAGCAGACTCTGAGGTGATGCTCAGGGGCTGGTACAGGGCAGTGGCTCACACTAGGCACTCCTCAGACACCCGGGCTGATCTCTGAGCTGGGGGCTGCTTCCTCCTCAGTTAACTCCACGTGGCAGCTCTGGCTGATCCAATCCATACACTAAGCTATGCCTTGAAATTTGAATTCCCTGCATATTCCAGTGCAGGCACCTCTGTAAAGTCTGAAGAAGAAGAGCCATGAAAAGCTAAAGTGCTTTTAAAAGAGGAATGCTTTACGTAGGGAAGGAATGCAGCACAAAACAGACAGCCAGCAGATACTTTCTCCCTCTGGCTACTTGCATTTTAAAATGTATTTGTTGCAGGGAGAGGGGAAATTTCTACCTAAAACTGGAGCCAACCTATTAATCCAGACTGGAGGGAGAACACTCAGCTGAGAAATATTTTCCCACTTTTCAAGCCTCCTACAGCACGTAGAAAGACTGTTTCCATACTCCTGACATGGGGTAGCTGTGATTTGTGTCTCAGGAGACCAATGATTTTTATGATTTTTTTTTTTTTTTCTCTCAGCAGTGTTTCATTTTGAAATTCTCTGCTTATGCAGCCAGAGAATGAAGGGAGAAATGAATGTGCTCATCAGCAGGGCTGTTGGTGAAGGATCTCATCAGGGATATTTGAACAAAGCCAACCTTGGTCATCACTCCCCAGTCTCCAGTAAGGCTGTGTTGGAATGACCCCGCCCTGCTCTTTTTCAGGCACCCCGCATCCTTTGGTCTGGGGTCTGGCCAGGCTCCCCCAGCCCGCGGGTTTTGGGAACAGAGCTGGGGTGAGGAAGGCTGGTGAGAGGTAAACACCTACCTATGAGAACAGGTTTTAAAAACTTGCTTAGTTGCACTCAGCTGCAGGAGCTGTGCACCGGGCACCTCATCCCCCTTTGTGGAGCCCTGGCCAGAACCCAAAGCATCTCCCTCTCAACATCTTGTGAGGACCCCCATTTCCTCACGCTCCATGGGTGCGTCAAAGCAGGGACATCTCTCCTCAGTGGCGCTGCAGCTACAGTTTGCTCCTGCAGCCTGACAGGAGATGCTAATGACACCTGTGAGAGCCTCTGCATGGGTCAAAGTCGATGGCCACATCTGCAAAGGCCTTGCTAAGTTCTTTCTTGAAAAATAAATCCATGTGAGGTAGCTAACCAAGGGCACAGTGGTTCTCTGAAGACGTTGCCTTTTTAATAAAACAATTTGATTTAATGGTGTTGTTTTCATAGAGGGAAGAAGCCAGCAAGTCATTGATTCTTCACTCACAAAGAGGCACACTTTCAGCCTCCCAGTAGCACTGGCAATAGTTGTTCCAAACGTAATGTCTGAAAAAAATGGGAATAAGGACAGCTCAGAATGTTTTCAAGCATCCTCAGCAGCCTGCTTTAGTGTCACCACTCTCACTTTAAGAATCACATCAGGGTTGTCTGAGATCAGACAGCACAGCATCGTTCCACATGTCTGTAACCTCCTCCTACATGATCCGCTGTAACACAAAGCAATGAATAGCAACCCCTGATACAGCCCTCCAGCGAGCCCCCACCCCCAGTCTCCTGTGCACCTCAGGACCCATGGCACAGGGGTATCCAGCTCTTCATGAAGCAGAGCTGATCCCTTCCCCCTGTGCGGTGTGAGCGATGGGAAGATCAGATGTAACAAGAGGTAAGAGGTCTGGGACTGTGGGAGCTCAGCCTGGAGGTGCAACCAGCACTACCCCTGCCTGCTCACTGTGTGCATGGCCCCAGTGGTTTTCCACAGCAGGGCAGGAAATCGGTGAGAGATGGAGAGATTGTTTTTCAGTCTCCTAGGGATGGAGCTGGAGCCCTGATCCCTGAGCCATCTCAGAAATGTAAATTTTGCAGAGTGACTCCTGTAGACCTGGTTAGCAACAGCAGCAGCAGACAGCCTTCTCCCCAGCGTGATTAAAAACTGATTTACAAGGCGCGGTGGACAGATGGCATCTGTTTTTTGCATCCTGTGGTCCCCACAGAATAAAGGAGACAACCTTCAAGGCTGCATCTCTGCAAAGACAGAGAAATTACTTCATTGCCCACATCCCTGCAGGTACTCACATCAACGCCTCTGCTTGCACCATCCATCAGCCCTGTGGCTGCCTGTCATTCTCACACACGTGCAAGGGAGTGAGATCATTTTGGAGTGATTGACTCCAAGTTCAGTTTTCTTTGCCCTCTTTGACTCCTGGGCAGTGCCAGCGCTCCTGTGGGGCCCTGGTGTGGTGGAGGCAATAGGCCATGAAGGCCAAAGTGGGGCTGGTGGGGGCAGCAGGCTGTGCATGTGACTCCACACTGTCTGCCTCAGCCCCATTTTCCAGCCACGTGGAGGCTGGCAAGGGAAACTGCTCTTCATGTTAGTGCTGGAGAGGTATGGTGAGGGAATTACACATGCAGGAATCAGCTGTCCCCATGAGATAGCAGGGACTTGCTGAGCCTCCAGCTTTGGGCAGTAGCCCATCATCTGCAATTGGTGGCTGTTAAACCATTGGTTTTATGGAATCAGTGATTCAGCTCAGCTGGAGGTAATGACTAATGTTTTTGCTTAAGACCAAAGAATTACATCTGTAGTCTCTCTCAGCTGCTATAAGCCTGGATCTCTGAAGTCTTAAAACCTGTTTGCTCAATGAAGATCCGCATTTTATTAGATTTGGACATAGATAACACCAGAGCTGGGGAATCACAGTGAAAGCATTTCTTCAAGTTGCCTCCTAAGCTGTCTCACTGCAGCAGCACTTTCCCTTTGCTCCCTTACCAGCATACATATTTTAATTGCACCTCAGCTTCTGATGTCATTACAGAAGTCCCTTTCCCCCCCAACCAAACCTTTCTTAGCTCACACTGGGATCCTTTTCCAGGCTCAACCTCCCTCATCAACTGGCACCAGCCCTTCTGGTGCTTCAAGCTCAGACACCAGCCCTGCTACAAAATCAGCTCTCAGGCAGAAAAAGCAGGTTGAAGCTGGTGCTGAAGCAAGTCCTATCCAGGCAGCGAAAGCTTCTCGCCTTGTGTTTGCTCTGCAAATAAAACACTGTCTGGAGTTCATTGTTCGTGTGTGTGCTTTTGTTCAACCACAGCATGGAAACTGCTTTTCTCTGGGCTCAGGCTGGCTGGGAGATGGGAACTCCAGAATCAGGCTGACCCTGCTGTGTACTTCCTCCTTGTAGGGGAAAAAAATAGGAGTTTGTGAGCTTGGGAAGCTCGTTTCTCAGGCCCTGTGGTGAGATAGAGATGGAGTTGGAGATGATGGAGGTTGGAGATGGCTGCTTGCACCAGCACCTTGCAGAGCTTCCCAGTTGTTTGTGGCAGCAACTTACTCGCCTACGGCAGCACAAGCAGCAGCACCAGTAGAGCAGAGCAGATGTGCAGCTCCTTTCCCCATATGCTGTGGACACGTCTGCATGCTTGACATTGGTGAGGCCAACAAGGGTTGCTAAAGGTCCGGACTTTCCTGAAGAATGAATGTCATTTATCTGAATGCAGAAAGAGCAGTGCTGTACCCCATCCTCACACCCCACCTGGACCCCAACTATTTGGAAACCCACATGCCAAATTTCCACACACTTCTCCACAGCTGAGGATGACAAGGAAGAAGGGATGGACAGAGCAGGGGAAAGAAGGGCTGTCCTCAGGTGTGCAAACCTGCTTGAGTTGAGCAGGGACCACCTGCCAGCTATGACAGCCCGCTCCTGAGCTGCTCCTCAACACGTTGCACTGGCCTTCAGAGGGAGCAATGAGGATAAAGAGATCCCTGATCTTTGCAACCTTGGCTTTCAGTTTCAGTTTAAATGGCAAGCATGAGCTCTTTCTGTATGTTTATTCGCGTCTTCCCATGTGATGCCTGATTTCTCTCTCAAGACACACACAGTGCGCCATTGCTTCCCACCCAATGTCAAGGAAATGTAGGCTGAGTGTCTTTATCTTGAATATACTTGCCACTTCTCTGCTCCCAGGCTATTTGCTCTGGGCAAGAAGCAGAACTGGCAGACCCTGCTGAACTGAAAAAAAACTATTTAAGAAGATTTGCTCCAATTATTGCAATCTCAGCCTCCTGGTATCCTGTCAGCACTTTCTAGAAACCCAAATCTGCTGCTTGGCTTAACAGATCCACATTTTTAATGCATTTAATTCAGAGGAGCCAAGAACTTGTTTCAGGAGAGGTCAAAGCAATAAAAAATTCATTTGTTTATGTACATAATCAGCCCTGGGACTTACATGATGCAGCCAGGATGGTCAATTAAAATACAACACCTGCATAAATACTCACAGCAAAGCCTGTGCCACTGTGTCCCGCTACACTAATCCTCTTGGATGTGGCAAAAAAAAAAAAAAAATAAAAATCAAATGGAGCAAAATCTGCCCAAAAAGCAGGACTAGGAGAGTTGTTCCCATGCCTGCAGTAGCAGGCAGCTCGGCCAGCAGCACACACATGGCTGGGGAAGCACTGCAGGGCAGATGTCAGTGATAAACCACAGAACTGTCAAGCAAAACCCTTCTGCAAAAAGTGAGAGGGAGGCAAGAGCTCAGGGATTTAGGGAAAGATCAGACTTCTCTTCCCTGCCTCCTGCTTGTTGTTTGTGGTAGATACACCACAGGTACCACAAGTCCCCACAGTGCCCGGTGTTGCATGGATATCACAAATTACAAAAAATAAGAAGGACTAGCAATGAAAATAGTCATCTAGCTAGGACTAGATGAAATGTGAGTTAATGTCAATGTTGATGGGGTCGGCCTCATAGCCTGTGCACTGGAGGCTTCTGCTAATCTCCATCACTTCCACAGTACAGAAAGGCAGCTGGTATTTTTGGGGGGGCAATGAGGGAGAAAGGGAACCCAAAATAGCCCCAGAGAATGAGTTCTGGGGAGCTTTGCCTTCACACCATTCAAGGTGTTTGACCCAGACAGAGCCATGAAGACGTCCAATTGAAGACCCCAACCAGGAGGCTTGAGGTATGGGCCAAAACAACCCTGCAAGGGCTGGTTGGATAGGAAAAAAACCACAAATGTCTATGTGACATACGGCTTGTTCACACACATGCAGTCCAGATCATAAAAGCCACAGCATAGGGGTTTCAGTCGCTTCATCAGTAGTGCCTGTGTGTTTAGGGTATTTCTTAATCCACATCTGCAAATCGGGTGAGGAGATGATCCCAGTTTCTGGAAATGTAAATGTGTACCCTTATAGACTACTCCTCATCTGGAAGAACTGCTTCTGATTCACATTTCCAGCTGCCAGCTCTCGAGGTGATTGCACAAGCCGTACGCATCCATCAGCCTCCTTTTGCAGTGGCAAAGGGGTAAGGCACTGCAGAGAGGCACACAAGAAGCAGCACAGTAGGTGTGGTAAGAAGGTCAGATTTAAAAGAACTCATCTCCTGGATCTGTTTTGGATAATATTTGGATAAAGGGTTGGTGGAGTCTCCATCCTTGTAAATATTCAAGAGATGTCTGGACATGAAAGTAAGAAACATAGTTTAGTGATGGGACGCGGTAGTTCAGGCTGATGGTTGGACTTGGTGGTCTTGAAGGTCTTTTCCAACCTAGATGGTTGGTGACTTCCAGAGGTAACTGCTGGAGGAGCCATATGGGATCCATGAACCTTCAGTGCTACGGGATTCTTTTAGAAGAATCAAAAGACTGGCGATGTACTAGATGTTATTATTGTTGTTATTGGTATTATTATCACTGCTGTAATAGCTTCCAAACCGTCCAAAGTAAGTTGTGGACACTGTTATTGCTGCACAGGCACAAAGAGGAGATTATTTTCCTTAAAACCTAAGAGGTTTTTAATTGGGGAGAAATAATACGTTCACATGTTCTAGTGAGGGAGTTAAACAACTGGCAGCCCTACCGTGGTGAAGGAGGGTTTTCTCTGGGGAGCCACAATTGGGGGTGAAGCCCACCATATCTCCCAGCAAGCCTAAGAACTTCCTGCACTCAGACCCTGACAGAGCAGTGCACCCACTTTCAGAAAAGCCCCTTGGGAGAGTGCCTTCTGTCAGTCATTCAGACACAAAAATGAGTTTTGAGTGCTGTGCCAATGAGCTCGGTTGAGGCAGCCCTGCTTGTGAGCAGACTCGGGGTTTTATGGGGATATTTCACCTGAGCACCAGTCCTGGTAAAAACCAAGTACTGCCTCTCTGTTTCAGCCTCTTTTTTTCATGAGCTGTAAATCTGCTGTGCGCCGGCGAAGCCCTCGGGTTGTGCGTGCAGGCATACGTTGCTTATCTAATAAGCTGCTTCCTAGGCTCCAGTGATGCTGCTACTTATGTCATAAATTCCATGATCTTCCCTCTACTGATCATTAATCTGCTTCATTTCCCGACAATTTTACACCCTTTTGATAAACTGTTTGTCTAACCACTTGAAAGAAACAATGTCAAAATCTTACCTTAGGCATTCTCCCCACTAATGAAGAAAATCCATCATGAGGAGAGTTTATCTATTTCTTTGCTGGACGTAAATAAAACGTCAGGCTAATTTGCTTCCATTAATCTTAAAGCCATTGCTACGATGATATTCTTATGTCAGAGAGGTGTTGGTTTTGGGTTTTTTCCCCCCCTTTTTCACATAAATATTTAAGCAAGTACCTAAAGCACAAATAAATTGCTTTCTGAAAGGCAGGTTATTTTTATATCCAGTGATTTAATAATAAATTCGCACAGGGCCAAGCTTCCAGGGCTTGTGGCTCCCTTCTGGTTGTGCATGCCCTTACATGAGCATCTCATGGTTCTCAGCAGGTGCTCGGGATGCTCAACAAGATCTGCAAAGGTAGAAGGATTTGATGTCTTATGGCTGCAATGGGCAGGTCAAGTAGCAGCCTGCAAATGCTGAAAGAAGGCCTTTTGGAGAAGTTTTCCTTCTTCCACAGGTGCTCCTCCTCTGTTCTTCCAGATGGCATGCTCTTGGGGGATGTTTCATGCCAATGTTGCTGGGTCTTCATGCCCAGGGTCACAGGAGAGCTTGTTTGTACATCTTGGGCAGATATATGTATTTTGATTCAGGTGCATAAAGGTTCACAGATATTCCCACGTGTGTTTAGCCAGCAAACTCATGTTACAGGTAAGGAAATGCCAAAAAGCTAGAAAGATCCCCAGTACCTCATGCAATGTTAAGGTCAAGCCGATACAACCAGAAGCACAACAAAGGCTGCTGCTCAGCCCAGCAAACCCAACAGCTTTAACCACTGGGCATCACCTCTCCTTCCCCTCTATTATTGTTGAGAACTCAGCTTGCATGGGATGACAAACTCTCTTTTAGTGAAGTTTCTCATTTTAATGGCTATGACTAATGCTACACATCCAAACTAATGCCACAGCTACCGTGGAGTTTACCATGGTGTGTTTTCTGGATTTCATTATGTTCATTATGCCCAAAGAAGCGCAATGAAGATGTGAAGGGTCTGGAGCACAAGGGAACTGGGGTTGTTCAGTCTGGAGAGGAGAAGGCTCAGGGGAGACCTGATCGCTCTCTACAACTTCCTGAAAGGAGGCTGTGGCAAGAGGGGGAATCAGCCTTTTCTCCCAGGCTCTCTAACAGCAATAGGATGAAAGAGAATGGTCTCAAGTTGCACCAGGGGTGGGTTCAGGTTGGATATGAGGGAGAATTTCTTCTCCAACCGAGCAGTGATGCAGTGGCACAGGCTGCCCAGGGAGGTGGTGCAGTCACCGTCCCTGGAGGTGGAGGACCATGGAGAACCATCTGGAGGTGGCACTGAGGGACGTGATTTAGTGGGCAATATTGGTGGTAGGTGATCCTTTCCAACCTTAATGATTCCAGCCTTAGTGATTCTATGATTTTATGATTCTCAGTCTCATTTATTATTATGGATATTTTGGACCCAAGATGAGTCCTTTTGTTCTCCTCCATTCTTACAAACTAAGATCACCTCCTCATAATGAGTTCTCATGGGATTCAGCTGGGTGTCCTGGCAGAGAAGATGTTGATGGCAGATGAGCTTTCCCTTGCCAGCACCAGGGCAGGAGCACAGCAAAGTGCTGCTGGTGCTCGGGATGCTGAGGTGCAGGCAGTGCTGAGTGCCAGTGCTTTCTGAGAGCACTCACGCTCACTGATTAATGTCACTCCAGCCTCACTTCATCTTCTCTTAAGCAAGAGGAAAAGGTAATTGCCTACACTTATCAGCACGGC
Organism: Alectoris magna; assembly: GCA_030625065.1. Lineage (NCBI taxonomy): Eukaryota > Metazoa > Chordata > Aves > Galliformes > Phasianidae > Alectoris > Alectoris magna. The sequence continues at coordinate 108,311,153 of CM060561.1, read as the reverse complement.
TACAAAAGTATCCCCCGGCAGGCTCTAAACCTGACACACTGCTGAGATGGATGCAACTGAATCAGAGTGAGTGCCTGCTTTCTGCCTCTCTGGCTGTACAGGTGGACAGTTTCTTCAGCTCAAGGGCAACTGGGCAGCAGCATGCACAGGCACCCATGCCGGTCTCCTCTACTTCATTCTTCTTTCAGCCCTGAACACTGAAGACCAATTAAACCACTGCTTGGCTGGTGGGTGATGCTGGAAGATACGAGAAAGGCTCTGTTTTGTTGTCAGCATGCTCAGAAGGCATTTTGCACTTGGTTACTTTCTGTTGAAGTTGTCCTGGGTGTTTGGTAAGATTTTTCTGCAAGCCTTAGAGAAAGCTTAACGCAGACATCAGGCACATGTCACCTTCACCACAGAGGGAGGTAAAGCTCAGCTCTGGTGACTTGTCCTTGATTATTACGGTTCCCTCTGCTTTTCCCCACACCACTCCAGACTCTCTACTTTTGTTATTTTGGGAACAATTAAAGCATCATCAGCAAAAGACCTGTGCAAGCCTCTCTGCTGGGTAAATCCTTCCCAAGCTCTCCAGTCTGTTCAACAGGTCAAGTCTTCCCTTTTCAAAGATGATGGGGAAGACAGGAGGTCGAAGACACCCAAAATCTCACAGACGTTCTTGTTTGAAAACTTCACTTAGAGCACACTGTGTGATAAATCTTGCTTAATGCCCTTCCAAACATCTGTTGGTTGTTTCAGAAAGTCTCCTCTTCCTCTTTCCTACACCCTGCAACCCCTTGTCCTTTTCCAGGGCGTCCTACCAACAGGGTTTAATAAAGACACCTTTTGGAGGAGCAAGAACCCACATGCAATTTCACATTGCAGACACTGAGGGCATGAGATCGACCTGTCACTGTGGGGCTCAGTGCAGTGTGTCCCTCGCCACAGTCAGGTTGTGCTCCTGGAGGTACCTCAGCAGAATTTGCCCCCGCCTCTCCAGGACCTGCAGCAGAGGCCACAGCCCCACAGCACCTCCCTGGCTCTCCCAGAGCTCCTGGTCCATGTTCAGTGACTTCAGCAGCCTGTGGGCCAGGCAGCCTGACCTCAGCATGGCCACAGCTTTCTCCGGGAAGCTGAAATGATGAAGGGAGATGGAGTCTGCCATCAGTTACACTGACCCGGAAATTGTCAAAGCCTGCACGTGAGAAATGGTAGGAGGGAGATATTCCATCAGGTACTCACACGTTGCCCATCTCACCTGTCTATGCCCTGCAGCAGCCTGAAGTTGAGCTTTGCCTCTGGTTGCTGTGGCCGGCCTGCATTGTCGATGAACACCAACCGGGATGGAGCGCTTCTCCGGACCTGCCAACAGAGGTGGGAAGGAGAAGCTTGCCTACCATGGGGAATCACCAGCCTAGTGCTTTAGGCTGGCTTTTTAATGCACCGAGTAACCCTGAGAGCCTGTGAAACCTGCAGCTGCCAGCACCTCCCAGACATCTTATATTTTTTCCAGAGCAGCCTCTAGGACATGGGGCAGGAGGAAGGGGTCACAGGGGCTGCGGACATACCAAGATATGAACCAGAAACAACTCGGATGGGTTTCGACACTTTTCATGGAGCATCTCTTCCACACAGGGCTCGGAGGCGTCGGGCTCGAATCCACAGCAGTATCGGTCCAGGCGGTCATGAACCTGTGGGAGATATTTGGGGTCCTCAGTGGGAGCAGATGCCCTGCATGGGCAGGTCCTAAGTGTTTCTCACAAGGAGCTTTTCTTGTTCAGACGGAAATAACATGTTTTTAAGGATCCTCAGTAGAAAACTTACAGCAATTCATGAGAGAGACAGGGAAGCACTCAGAAGCTTAGACTCAAAAAATGCCTTGGGGCTGGAGAGGAGCCTGACAGAGGTGACAGTGATAAGTTTTCCTGTTGGGGTTCAGACACCACATGCTGCACAGACCAAGTGGGCTATGCTTGCAGCTGAAATGAAGGGAAGGGTTACACAAAGGGGAATGCAAAATAACCTCAATGAGATATGTCAGATAGGTGCCAGGGCAGTGAAGCAAGGCAAGCTCAGCAGCGAGCAGCCCAGCTGCAGCACAAAGGCTTTTGAGGTTGCTGATGCTGAGCCAGGAGCCAGGGCTTGGGGTGCACAGAGGCTCCTAAAGCAGTTGCAGGGCTGTAGACGGTCAAGGGTGAGCAACTTACAAGTGATGTCTGCTCATCTCGCTCTGATAATTAGTTAAATTTAACAAGTTGTGCTTCAAGACAGGGCCCAGTAGGAAACACAGCTATGCATTGGGGAAGATGCCACAGGAAATGCAAGGTTTGTTTTCCATGGCTATTACTTCCATAACCCTGCAAGAAACAGATTAGTCCCACACCAGAGCTCCTTAACAAATCCCTCTATTTCCTGACGTTTAATGAAGCACTCCAGTCAGCATTTCTCCGCCGGGAGAGCTACCCGTTAAAGTGCTAAAGTGCCTTTTGACATGAAACACATTGAAATGAAAGAAAACATCACATTTCTTCCATACATTTCCTTTGTCCACATACTAAAAAGCTCAGCACACCAATTTCTCTCACCCGCAGCCTTGTTTTCTTTCATAGCAGAATAATAGTCTGCACAGAAGGTGAAGACAGTCTGGGATGATTTATGCAGATATTAAATGCACTCATGTATCAGGGAGAAGCAAGCTCTGCACAGTCCTGGGGACACCACACAAAAGCCCATGATAGTTACAGTCGGGAGAAGTTTTGGGCCAGATTCCCGACAAACCAGCATGGTTCTGCAAAAGCCACCAGGGTGTGGAAATCCTGAGTCCAAGATGCCAAGAAGGGGAAGGAGACGTTGCGGTAAGGGTGCTGTGGTTATGGTGGTGGTGATGACTCAGTGCTTCCTGAACACCCCTCTGAAGTTTGCCAGCACTCCCAGAAGCTGGAGGCAGGGAGTCAAGCTGGAGTGTGCCTGAGGAAAGCCCAGGAGGAGAGAGTTGGGGACAGAATGCACAGAGCAGAGCTCTGCTCTGCCCCAGCTACCTCCAGTCCCCCATGGACGTCAGAAACTAAGGACATTTGGTGCCAGACCCACGAGATGTATGGTGGAGGCTGATTCTGGTGTCCCAGACGAGCCCCGAGAGATAGACCAGCTGGGTGGTGAAATGTTTAGAGCACCTCCAAAGTTCTGACCAGCTGTACCCCAGCAGCTCTCCCCGTGTCATCCCAAATGGCCCTGGTGAAGGGTGCGTCAGATCCTGCTGTTGTAGCATAAATACATGAGCCACATCTTCTCCCATCTGCTCAGCTCAAAATCTGTTACAAGCACCTTTGATTTAAGCTTCTTTTTGGTTCCAAGTTTGGCTGGGATAGGGACCACTTCTCCCACCAAGAGCCACCACTTCCAGTTTCCTGATGGGGAGGAAAAGGGAAATTGCCGTAGAAAAGCCCATGACAGAGGGGTAGCCATCATCAGGAAGAAGCTGGGCCCATCAGGACCGCTGCATCCCCAAGGACTGAGTCAGCAAGGTAGTTTGGGTGTTAAACAGGCAATGAAACACCAGATATTTGTCTTTTTTTTTTTTTTTTTTTTGTCTTTCTGCTGGGTGTAGGGAGGGAGGGAAAAAAAGGAAGGACCAGGACTCTGCTTGTGCAGCCTTGAGGGGAAAGTATTTGTCAAACGTAATCTGCAATTGCTGGAGCTCTCAAGTAGTGCACTGACAAGTCTGAGTAACTCTTGCATCACCAGAAAAAGGGCCATCGTGAACCATGTGCAAGACTCCCAGACTTGTAGAGCCCCAGAGACTCCTGTGGCCACCACTGCAGCCTTTGCATCAAGTCCTGAGTTTCTCTATTCCCCCATTTTTCAGAGGAAAAAGCTCTGAAACACAGAGGGAGAGCAGATGGGAAGAAGCCAAACTCTAAAACTTCCTAGAAGACAATGAAGGTCTCAATGCCTGATGGAGGGCTGCACGGGAGGGTTCAAAGCTCACTGCTTCCCACTCTCCAGTATGTTCTGTAGGATGCTAGAGCCATTTCTGAGAGACGTATTATTTCATTTCTACAGCATCCTGCTGGCTTCGTTCCTCGTTGTGTGATTTTTCCACATGGGAGGATTCCATTGGAGCTACTAAGAAAAAAAATCTGTGGATTGCTCTTTGATTTATCATTTCACTGTTTCAGCCCTCTGAGGGAAAGTCTCCTTAAAGCCGGATGGCTTTTGCTACTGGAGACTCAGCTTTTCCTCTGTGCTCAATAGGATTTGGGCCTGGGGGGAGGGAAAGGAGTTGGTTAATCTTCCCATTTGTCTGTTTCATCTAAAATATTTCCCAGCCCAGCCACGACTGCTCCTCCTCTGCCAGCCATAGTCTGATGTTATAAAGATTAATGGTCAGTGTGCCAAAAAAAAAAACAAAAAAAGAAAAAAAAAAAAAGAAAAAAGAAAAATGAGAGCACACATCATCTTCTTTTGTCTTTTTACTCCTTTTTTTTTTTTTTAACATGTATGTATCCATATAGATAATTGCCCTTTCAGATAGTTTCCCCTTGCCTTTCCTAATCAACGTTGCAGCTGTGAGGTGCCTGAACAGGTCTTCTTTCCATAGTAATCCCTTTTGCATCCTCCAGGTTGCCCCATAATAAATGATAACCACCTTTGATGTGCAGTAATCTCTCACAGCACAGGCTATCATTTTCCAGACAGAAGATGAGGCACTGTTCACCCCAAGGAGAAGGAGGAGGAGGAAGAAGGCACTACCACACAAAGGCATGTGTGTGCTGACTTCCATGCAGCACATCTCTGGAGCATGCACATGGAAGCCCCAGGGCTGGTGCAGGAGATGCTGCCTTCACTGCACTGCCCTGTCTTGAGCCAGTGCAGCATCCATGTGATGCGGAGTAAGGGAAGCCACACTGGGATGAAGCTGTATCACAGGAGAGCAGACATTCGTGTCCTCTAAAAAGCCAGCAATTATGAAACCCAAGCCTCCAGAAAATGAACATTTTAATGGGCATGAAAGATACATATTTTTTGTTTAAAGATAGCCTACCCTGAAAAGAAAAAGTAAATAGACTTGTGCTTTCTTGTGCTGCACTGTGATGGGGAGATGAAGGAAAGCTGCCTGGTGGCAGGGATTTTCTTTTTGTTGTCAAAGGGACTTTGCTTGGGCTTGAAGCCTGAAGGATTCAAGACATGTTAAAATCCCCGGAGCTGAGCAGAAAAAAAAAAAATCCTCTTTGGTTTGAATTTTGCCTGGTAAACCCAACCATCCAGAGACAAACTCAGCACTGAGTGTCTTCTCCACAGGTTTCCATGTTCCTTGAAAGGCCATGTTTGCTTCGGGGCTGAGTGTGCTGGCACAAAGGCAGGGGCAGGCCCCAGTGTCGGTTTTGGGGATGTTTTTCTTATTTAGCATCCTGCTGGATACTGATGCTCACTACAAGCTCGCCCAAGTCACGTGTGAGATTCACCACCTGACACAGGGCAGTGTAGAAGGTGAAGGTACCAGAACAGGCTGCCCAGGGATGTGGTTGATGCCTCATCCCTGGAGACTTTCAAGGTGAGGCTGGATCAGGCCCTGGGCACCCTGATCTAGCTGTGGTGTCTCTGTTCATGGCAGGGGGACTAGATGGCCTTCAGAGGCCCCTTCCAACTCTAAGGATTCTATGATTCTATGACCTTCAGGACGTCCCAAAAAGTGCCAAGTGATACCTCAGCAGTGATTTTTTGATTCATGTTTTGGCACTCTCCCAGGAAAACACAACTCCTGTGCAACTCACAGTAGAGAGAAAGATGTGATGGACAGAGAGGTGTGGCCAGGTGCAGGAGGACCTGCAGTGTTAATGGCAGCCTCCCTCACCCAAGTCCTACCTGCAGGAGGAAGTCGAAGAGTGCCAAGCGGCCCCACTCAGCACGCTGGATGCTTGCACAGGCCATGTCTCCTGCCACCGGGGCCACACTGCGGGACCGCAGCATCTCCTGGTACTGCAGCCACCCCAGGGCACAGGAGTTCTGGTCATTGTTGGTGTCCTCCAGGTGTTGGATGTCGGGTGCCCACCAAATGAGGGGCCGGGGGGCACCATTGGTGTAGCTGTAGGGTAGGATGGGGCTGGAGAAGCGGCGGGCCACTGCGGGCAGGCTCCTGTTCAGACCCAAGACCCTGTCCAGGTGGAAGGCCACCACCTCATAGAGGTCTGTGGAGCGTTTGATGAGCCCACAACGCCCATCCCCACAGTCCTCCCCTGTACTGTCAGTCTGGGTGTCACCATCAGCATGCAGGTGGATGCGCAAGACCTGCCCATGGGCTGGCACACGGCTTTTGGAGATTACTTGGCCATTGGCCAGCAGCTTCATCTTCTGGATGTCATCCTCTGAGAGCCATGGTGGGACTGTCTCACCAAAACACAGCCTGTCCGCCTGAGGTGAGCCGTCCCACCTGCATGACTGATCCACACAAGGAGAAGGCGTTGGGGCACCCTGCTCCCTCAGCTGCCGTCCTTTCCCCCTATGTCTTTTTGTCCCCCAGTTGGGGGGCTTGTCCCCGCATGGGGTGATGGCCACATCTTGCTGGGGCCGGGGTGCCAGCAGAAGCAATGCAGGTACTGGAGGTGCTGGTGCCACGTGGGGTGAAGGAGCCTGGCCATGGTCCCCATTCCGTGGTGAGGGGAGGTAGGAGAGTGCCAGCAGGGCCAGGGCCAGCAAGGCTACCAGAGCTACTAGGGAAGGGTACTTCAGCCCCATCCTTCTCCACGGTCGTTGGGCCTGTGGATCAGAAGGAAGAAAGTCATCAGGCATTTCTGCATTGCTAAACCGCTGTGTCTGCTTTGCCCTAAAACCATTGCAGGTATCACAGCACTGGCACTGCTGAAAGGCCACCTTGCTGGCTGGAACCAAGCTCTCATCTCCTCCTTGCTGGCCAGCCTACTTTGGCCAGTCACTGTTTTCCAGCCCAGCACCACCCATCTGCTTTACAGGGACATTTCCCAGCAATTCAGCAACGAGGCTTGAGACAATAAGTAGGGAACAAGGCCTTGTTCCTCTTTGCTTTCCAGTTATTTATCTTGGAAGCACAAGCATATATACAGCAGAACATGGTGGGACAGTATACTGCCAACGAAGGGATAAGGAATTGTTTGTGAGAGTAAAAGCTTGAAAAAACAAAAGATGAAATGCTGTAGGAGAGGGAGCCAGCAACTACAGTGTCTTCCAGAAGGCAGCGCACAAGAACCACAGAATGGTTTGGGTTGGAAGGGACCTTAAAGACCACAGAGTTCCACCCCCCTGCCATGGGCAGGGACAGTTCTCACAAGACCGGGACCCAAAGCCCCATCCAGTCTGGTCTTAAACACCTCAAAGAATGGAGCATCCATAGCTTCTCTGGGCAGGAATGCTTTCCTCACACTCAGCTTACACTGGCCTCCTTCCATACATCTCCAGATCCATGTTAGAAACATGTGGCAAAAATAAAGAGGAGTTTCTCAGAAACTTCACACCCATCCGAGTATTTTTCAGAGCCTTGCCCCAGACAACTCAAATAACAACAGCTCTGCTTTTTGCATCCCTAAAATCAGACCTTAAGTGCTGCCGTCAATGTTCATGAATGCACTTGGGAACTCTTACGTTAATGGTGCAGAAAGCACTTCTGCACGCACAGCCACTGAGACCGCCTTTAATTAGGTAAATTCACACCCTTGAGGGTGCACGCAGAAGTCATTTGAAAATGCAATGGGAAAAACCCTATTTATTCCAGTGAGGGAAAGCAACACTTGTCACAGAGATCCAAACAAATGGTAATGATTATCCTTTTTTTTAAAATGTCAAGTCGGCTTGCAGAGTGAGTGGTTGAAACATCCTTACTGCCTGAAACTGCTTTGTCCTCACCCTGGGCAGGTTTGCAGTTTGGGCACTGAGGTCCAGTTTGGGCACTGCAAGCTACAGCCAAGCCTGAAATCCTTCAGTGTGAACCTGGGCCACCACTGCCCTTTCCCTACTCAACTTGTGGAGCCCCGTTTTCCCTGCCACATCGACAGCAATAAGGGAAAAAAAGTGTGAGCACATCCTATATGTTATTTCTGGCAGTCGATGTTGCAAATTTAATAATAACCTAGATGATGCAGCTTTGCAGAAATGGTGCTATATTTATAAGCCATGGGTAAATCCTTTTCTAAAGAGAACTTCTCCAAGCTCGTGCTGTAAAAAATGCTGCACTTGAAGCTATGGCTTCAATTCAGCCTGAAATGAAAACCATACACACTGCTCCACTTCGCCAGCTTGACAAACTGACAGTACAGCACGTCTTCTCTAGAAATTAGGTACATTTCCCAGCAGGCGAGCTAACTAAAAGCCCATAAAAAGGCTTCAGAGAGGTGCTGCTCATTCCAGGACAACAAGGAGCAAACAGTGTATATGCTCACGGATCACATAGACATACAGCACAACCTGGGCTCCTGAAGGCATAGGCTGGCCTTCAGCAGGGATGAAAAACTTTCTGAGAGTGGGTCAGAGGATTCTGTCCTTGATGCTTTGTTCCCAGGGCGCCTGAACCTTGGTGGAATTTGCAGCAGAGAAGCCTGTTTTCAATTGCTTTCCAAAGAAGTACATCAAATTGGCTTTGTTGAGCTTGGAAGAAAAGAAAAACAAACCCAAAACTTCATTATCCAGGAATGTAAGAAACAGCCTTGAAACCACAAAAGATGCCATAGAAATACATGGCCTTTAAATGTGAGATTCATAGCCGCTCTCTTCTGGAGCCTGCCAAATAAACCACAGAACCGTGTGGACAGCAGGCGACGCGGCCCACCGTGACCAATTTAACAAAGACCACTTGAACAGCCACCAGAAATCCTCATTTGCATCCCACCCTTCCAAGAGAGTCTGCAAAGCCTTGCACTCATCACAGCTGCCCAGGAACGTGGGGCTGACGGGCACATCCACATGATTCACCACGTGGCATCTCCTCCAGGAGGGGCACGGTCCCATCCTTCTGGTTATGGTTGGAAAATGCATGAATTTATCAACAGGAAAGCTCACAGCAGCCAGACCAAATCTTTCTCACAGAGCACAGGCTGAAGGAAACCCCCAGCAGAGCCTACGATTCAATTGCTAAGTGCCTTCCTATATCATTCTGCCTGGGGAAGATATACAGCTTGCCAAGTGGGGCTTTACTAAGACAGCTCTTGAATTACACCCGCCAGTCCCAAGGCAGCCCCAGTCCCCTTCGGACTCCACCAGATGTACAAAAGGGGCCACAGCAACCCAGGGGGAAAGGGATAATGAATCTGCTGCCACATGTTGCTGGGTCCATCCTGCCAAACCTTCCCAGCTGGCACATGGGAACGCTCATCTCTATGAAAGGGCACTTTCCATCTTGATGATACCTATGGTGCAACTCATATTCCCACCAGTTTAATCCCAGGAGTTAGCATACAGCACCACCAGAGCCAACAGTCTCTGGGATGCTGTATTTACAGCGTTCAAAGCTTGAGCCCTGCGGTCCTGCCTCTGCCTGCTGGGTTTTCCTTGCCTCCTCTCCCTGCTGTACCCCAGATGCACACAGGATGGCTTTCCCATGTGCGTGGGGAAGATGTAAGAGGGGGCCCCTTCCCCAGCAGAACAGATGTGGTTTGCCTTTGTGCAACATCTGCGCTGCGTGTGCCCGCACATCTCAAACAGTGCTGCCTTTGTGCAGTGGGAGCTACACAGAGGATGCTCTGGAGGAGGGCAGCAGCCTGCAGACCACATGCTGGGGTTGTCCGCTTCTGATCCTGCACACACACTGCCTCTGCATGCTGGTTTCCTTCCTTTCTTCCTTACATTTTGCAGGAACCAGAAGCCCTGCTCCTCATAATTTGTATCCAGCTGCAGCATGGGACCCAGCTGCATTACTGATTTCTGCAATACATCCAATGCCAGGACAGCAACAGCGACAAGTAGCTCAGAGCAACCCCAAGTCCCTGTCCTCACAACGTCCCTTACCCCAAAACTTCTCCCTGTGCATTCCAGAGCTGCTCACCAGCTTTGGATCCTCATCTCCAGTGAGGTTGAGCTGGTTCAACTTCTTTCTGCATTACAGCAGCCAAGAGCAAAAGTGCTGGAAAGTGACATCTTTTTGCAGAGCGTTCTGAGCTACATGGGCTACAGGGAGGAATACATTAACATGAAATCAAATTTTGTTCCCTTCTTGCTCTTGGTGAGTTTACCAAGCCTGTTGATGAGTGCCTGAAGAACTGCCAAATCTCTCTTTCACATTTCTGGGACCCGATCCAGTTCTATTTGTTTTATTGGGGGTTATATTTTCCCCCTGGCTGGGCTTAGGGGTGAATTTCAACCCTCTTTTGATTTTCAGCCTTTGTAGACTGGCTGCAGAGTGCTTTGAGCGCATTTTGGTGAAGGCAGTGTGAGCGGGCTGGCTCCATCTCCCCTCGCTTGCTCCAAGGGATTTTTTTCTTCCTGGAGAGCAAAGGAGTGCATTCGTGGGATTCCACAGCTGCAGCCAGGAGTGGAGGGACAGTGGGGCCGTTCAGCCCCAGGCTAGATTGAAAACAGAATTGTTCAGACGTGCCCATCCTCAAATACAGGAAGGTAATAATTTCATTCAATTTAAACCATTCCTTCAGTTCCTGTGCAGAAAAGTAATGGGAAAGGAGTCTGCTCCCTGCCTGGCTTTGCTTCTGCCTCCTGCTTTCCCTTCTCCCAGCAGACCTCACCAGGTGAATGGGCACTGTCCTAGGGCACACTGAGCAGCCACAGGGCACTGAGCCTGTGAAGCAGGAGGGGTAATTCTGGCATCTGGCAGCTCTGCAAGAGCAGTGATAAAGTGCAGTCAGCCCCTCTTGGCCATAGTGCCTCACGCTGGGAGGACAATGGAGCTGTTGGAAATTCCTTACTGGTAGGAAGCCAGAAGCTGGGAGAAGTCAGAAATCATCCGAGTGTCTTGCTTACAGTTTATCTACAGATGAAGCAACAGGATGAGCGGCTCAGGCACAGCTGGAAATCAATCCCCCTTCACTGTCACTAAACTGCCTTTGAGCATCTAGATCAAACGCCAATTAAAAGTGAAATCAATCAATACAGGAATTCACCAAGAAGAAACAATGGCATCATCAGACCTGTTCTCACAAAGGAAGAATGGAAACCCAGATGGGAAGTGAATGCCCTTCTCCAGCGGGGAGACCACAGCAGCACCTGGCATGCACTGCAGGCGCTGTGAAAGGCTGCACAGTGCAGGCTGGGAGGGAGGGCAGCACTGCAGGGGGAGCCTGGCATGGGGAGATCTGCCCCACTTCTTCCTTCGTGTGGAGCAGCCACTTCTGATCCCTAAATGTGTGTGACACCCTCCCCACCTTTTGCTGAAGATTGTTAATTGGGAAACTGAGACCAGTGTGTGCAAGCGGTGGGATGGACACTGCCAAGTGCCACATCTCCCTGCACTGCTGCCCCGACAGATGGACCGGCTCCCACAGTCACGCAGCTCCTGGGACTCAGAGACCTTGCAGTGACATAGGTGACACTGCCACAGAGATTCACTGCTTCAAAATAATTAAATACTCTTTCTTCTGTGAGACCACCAGGCAAAATGCATCACCCTGCCTGACAGCAGCACCTCAGCCCAAGGAACTTTGTTTATGGATATCCTCACGACTTGCTGCTTGCATTCCCTGTACTATCAGCAAAGACAGACCCACACTGGAGCCCTACTAACATGTCCCAGCCCTGTTCCTCCAGACTCATCCCCCCAAGGATGGGAATAGCTGGGGGACATCCTCACATCGCATCCCATGGGGTTAGTGCCTCTGAGAAGGCTCCGCACCTCCTCCCACCCCCAGCTCAGCAAGGAGACCCCCATACCATACCATACCATGGCTCGCAGTGTCTGTCGGTACGCTGCTCCTCGTGGGCTTCGCTGCACGCGGTCACTGTTGGGCTGGCACTGCTCCCCAGCAGCAGTTCCGTGCAGAACCAGGATGTTAAATACATTATTTATATGTAAAATATCTGAGTGGCTGATCCACATCCCCTGTCCCCCAGGCGCTAGGCCAGGCGCTGCCGCCCTGTACCCCTCAGGCTGGCGGCAGTCCCTGCGCAGAGGACGCCTGGCCAAGTCCAGCCGCCAGTTTTCCAACTCAGCAGCAGCCCGGACCCACCTCCTGGTGGGGGGAGCAGAGAGGCTGGGAAGGGGGGAGCAGGCATTTGACTCTTCAGAATCTCTTTTTCACAATAAAAGCCCTTCTTGCTGCATTTTTTCCTTCTTTATCTTTTAAAAACGGAGGTCTGATTTGATCCAGGAAGCGCAGGTAAAGTGACATGAACTGCTCCTGAGCCCCTGAGCTGGGACAACCAGGGGAGCGGCAGAGCCCAGGGACCCCACCGGTCCCACAGCACTGCACCTGGCAATTTGAGCCCCATGTCTGTGTGTATATGCCCAAAAATACCTTTCAAAGCTTCCTAGCAGCGTCTGCTGCCATTTGATAGCAGCACAGCAGAGAGCCACACTGACAGCTGGAGCCGGGAGAGAATTTCTGAGCAAACTGAAAGGAGTTCATTTTTTGATGCTCTGGCCATTGAGGTTGATTGGCATCATTTGTGTTATGATCTGTAACCTATGATTAGTCATAGAATCACAGAGTATCTCAAGTTGGAAGGGATCCACAAGATCATTGAGTCCTGTTCCCAGATCCACACAGCACCACCCAAAACCCAAACCCGATGTCTGAAAGCGCTGTCCATATACTCCCTGAACTCAGGCACTTGGGCCCATGCCCATTGATCTGGGCAGCCTGTTCTATGCCCACTGCCCTCTGGTGCCATTGGAACAGGCATGGATGGCTGCTGCAGGAGACATACTTTAGGAATCAGCAGCCAAACTGTGGTGACAGATCCACAGAGCCTAGAGACAGATGCTCCAACCTCAGCATACAGAAATTTTGATCTCATTTCCACACCTTCCTACTTTCCATGGAGAAGTACTTTAACAATGTTCACTGTGCAAAAAGAAAATTAAATACATCCACACTCTACCTGAGCTTCATGGCCCAGAGGAGCCCATGGGGCATTGCTGCGGGAAGGGGTGAGACGCAGGGTGCTGCAGGTGGTCACCAGGCCTGGTCACACCTTCTCTAAGCTCATGGAATCACAGAATCATTCACAGAATCATAAGGTTGGAAAAGACCTCTCAAAAGATAACCTAGCAGAGCTGTCAACCCAGCCCCCCCCCATGCCCACTGACCACATCCCTCATTGCCTCATCCACACAGTTCTTGAACACCTCCAGGGCCGGTGACTGCACCACCTCCCCAGGCAGCCTGTGCCACTGCCTCACCGCTCTTGCTGAGAAGAAATTCTTCCTAACATCCAACCTGAACCTCCCCTGGCACAACTTGAGGCCATTACTTCTCACCCTATTGCTGATTCCTGGGAGAAGAGGCCAGCCCTCACCTCACCACAGCCTCCTTTCAGGCAGCTGTAGAGAGCAATCAGGTCTCCCCTGAGCCTCCTCTTCTCCAGACTGAACAATCCCAGCTCCCTCAGCCACTCTCCATAAGACTTGTGCTCCAGACCCCTCACAGCTTTGTTGCCCTTCTCTGGACACACTCCAGGACCTCGATGTCTTTCTCACAGTGAGTGGCCCAAATCTGAACACAGCACTCAAGGTGCGGCCTCACCAGTGCTGAGTACAGAGGGACGATCACCTCCCTGCTCCTGCTGGCTGCATTTCTGATACAAGTCAGGATGCCATTGGCCTTCTTGTCCACCTGGGCACACTGCTGGCTCGTGTGCAGCCGGCTGTCCACCAGCACTGCCAGATTCTTTTCTACTGTACAGCTTTCCAGCCAAATTTCCTCTTAAAGAGCAAAACCTGGCTCTGCAACGACATAGAAAGTGGCACACAGGAGGCTCCCTCTGAACATGAGACAGCACTTCTATTGCTGTGCAGATGACAGAGAACTGGCATAGGCTCAGAGATGCTGTAGGATCTTCTCCCCTTCTGCCTCAGGAGCTGGGGCAGAAGCTCCTGGTACCAGCATGGGTACAGGCCTCAGAAAGGATAGCAAGGTCCAGAAAGATCTTCTGCCTCTGAGAAGGTGAACAGATAAAGTTAAAGGTTATCTTTTTCCCCATTTAGAAAAAAATGTGAGGCTCTAATGGGTTTGAGGAGCCGTGCATACAACTTTCCACATACACCAAGATAATTATAAGCTTGAATGGATTTCTGAGACCCAATCGCTACCCATATAGATCACTGCCTATCGCCCTCTGATTACAAATGAGCTGCTAAGAAAGCCTTTGGATTTCTCTTTTCTCCCTGTTATCTCTCATGTCTGTTGGCAGTGAGCCTTAACACCACTAAGGAGCAGGCTATAGAGGATACCCTGAAACTGCAGCCACCCCTCCTAGCTACTGCAAAAGGACAGCAAGGAACAAGCAGGTAGCTACCAGGGGTGCTGGGCTTGGAGACTTGCACTTGCAGAGCCAGTGATGCTGAGAAACTGACAGGCTGCTAAGCCAGGTCTTCATCTGGCATCTGTGCATGATGTCCCCCCATCCCTGGCCACTGTCCCTAAAGAGGACACAACCCAGCTCCCTAATGCAGGGAAAACAGAGGTGATAAGAGATTCCTGCCTATCTGTGAGGCAAGGGAAGAGAACCTGCTCTCCCAGGATGTCTGCATTGCTTTCATGGCAGTGAGCCCACTCAAGGTCATCAACAGCACTCTGAATTCCCATAAACAGGCCCCAACCAGAGCATCAGGGTGCATTAATACTGTCAGGTGTTTCTGTCATACCTTTTCTGACTCAAGATAACTAAGTCAGAGGGCCTCATCCTGAAGCAGGAGAACATTTTTATAAACAGCATTCACGGTGCCAGAAAGCACAACAACATCTGCAGAGAAACCAGACAATCCTAGGCGTGAGGGCTCCATGCCTCCCACAAGCACCTATGGCATCAGGCTGCTGTCATCACTCAGATGCACACAGAAGGAGGCACAAAGTATTGTTAGGACTTCCAGAGTCTTTGGGTTAATCAGAAAAATATACTTTCTCAGCCTGTGACTGTTTAAATCCAGAGATTCAGATTTCTCTTTGTTACTTACTATTATCTCTCTTCATTATTAACCTGAAGGAATGGCACAGAGCTGCTTCAAGGGAGGGTCAGGTTGGGTGTTAGGAAAAGGTTCTTCTCCAGAGAGGGTGGTGGGTGTGGGTGAGGAACAGGCATTTTCTCACCACCATCTCCAGCCCCACAGCTGCCTCAAACACAGGTTGGTCCTCAATAGACTGGTTTACAGCACTGAATAGACCAGATTCCTCTGCAATGAGTAGCAATTCCTAGGAAACCTTATCACAAGGTTGTGGATAGGGGCAGTGTGAACAGGCTTGAAAAATTAGATTCACAGGCAGGTCTAAAAGAGATTCTGAAGAAACTGGGCAGGGGAGAATCCTATAGCAGTGCTTGTCCTGCTGCTGTACACGTTGGAGAAAGGGAAGGGCCACACTGCTGTCTGCACCCACCCAGCACCTCCCAAGCCCAGTTGTTTCTCCTAGGTCACATTCAGGTGGCTGAGAGCTGAGGCAGCCTGCTCACGTATGGAGTGAGGACCTGCACAGAGCAGCAGTTTGCCAGACTCCCCCTGGACCCTGAAAAAATGCTTTGAGCAACCAGAGCAAAAATGATGCTGCTTTTAGCTAGTCAGAGTTAATTTGCTTCATTATGCCATAAACCCTCTGATTTTTTCCATTATCCACAGAGACTTCCAGGATGAGCCAAGGCTCACATGTGCAATGAGAATGAGACAAGCGGTAGAAATAAAAGAAAAACAACCCTCCCCCCCCCGCCCCCCCCCCCCAAAAAAAAAAAAAAAAAAAATCAATTTAACGTTTTTCAGAAGCTCCAGGGGGAAGAGAAAGGGGAAGGAAAGGGGAAGGAAAGGAAAAAACCCACAAGGCTATTTCCCATTCTTTCTTGATATCACCTTTACACAGCATCAATCAGCAACTCAGCTAGGAGCAGCCTTTCTTTTGTTTGATGGCTTGGGTAAACATGAGGTTCAAACAGCGGCTCTAAGACTTGACTGCTGAGTTATTGTGAAAAGTATTCAGATGTTGTGCCCTCCCGCTGGGTGTCTTCAGGTAAAGCTCTAGCTGATCTCAAAGATAATATTCCTCCCTGCTATTTAAATATCAACACTATTCCCTTTCCAAAGCACATACTAAAGCAGAACATCCAGGTGAGATCCTGCCATACAAACCTGCACCAAGGGCACTGCGCCCCAATATAGCACACACAGCAGGCATGAAAAGGGCTCAGCCCTGTTCAGCACAGGGCCTCAGAATAAAATGCCCTGAGACACACATTTGTGTCATGAGGCCAATGGAGAAATGCTGAGAAGCATCTGTGATGGATGCCCCATCCCTGAAGGTACTTAAGTCCAGGTTGGACGGGGCCCTGGGCAGTCTGGTTCAGTGGGTGGCAGCCCTGTCCACAGCAGGGGGTTGGCACTGGGTGGACTTAAAGGTCCCTTCCAACACAAGCCATCCTATGATACTACGATTCAAGCTCAAAACATAAAAAACTATCCTGAAAGTGAAAAAATGACAGGGATTATAAAAGCAAAGAACCAAAACAGAAAGACCTGAAACAGGAAGAGCAAAGACCACACAGCCAGCCCCTTAACTTGCTCCATATAATATCTGCAAGTCATATAATGCTTACCATTATGCAACCAATAATACCCTGAATAAAAAGTAGTGCATTAACAAAACATGTCACCAAAAGGCAGCGCATGGAATTTTCAGATACCTTATCAACATGGACTGGGGGGAGGAGAGGAACATACAAGGCTGGAAATGTTTAAGGGACACTGCAAGCAGAGGAAGACAAAAAGTAGAGGGAATCCAGATGAGAATCACACAAGTCCATGATCAGCACTAATGGTACAGGAGCTCAGTGAGGGCCAGCTTGAATTCCTTTTTGGCTGAGCTGCCATTGCTGCATCAAATGCCTAAAACAGCCATGTCCCACCTGAGCACCAGCCCAGCCCACCCTGTGGCCAGCCCCTGTCCCACACCATCATGGTGGCAGCTCTGCCCCACAGAGCAGCCAGCCCAGCCATGGACATGCACCCATTGCCCAGTGGAGCCATGGCAATTCCGCTTCACACAGTGCCGCCCAGACAAGCCCAAACGCGTGACACTCACATACCAAGACGTGTCTCTCAGCACCACACTGACATCTGTTAAATCCCTCTATAGAGCAGCAACTGAGCACGGTGGCAGCAGCTATGGTTTGGGTAAGAGTTTGTCTGTGGAAGAGCCCTTTTTTAATTTCTATTTTATCAAAATGGAGTGCAAGCAGTGCTAGAGGCTCTAAGAGGGCGGGCCCTTATGGAGCTGGGAAGCCCACTGAGCATGGCAGCGTTCAAAATGGAACTTCAATTACGGCAAGCACAAGTTATGCAAGTTGATGTGTCGGCCTAGCACTGCAGCCTTGCACAACAGCTGCACCAGGTTGTTGTAAATTACACTTAGGGTCTCCAATCCTGCTCCCCTAGTTGCTCACGTCTCCCAGACTTGGCAGCACCAAGATGGTTTGCCTGCTACCGACTGTAGTTTAGGAAGTACTTATCTGCTAACCCCAGGTGTAAAATGGGACAGGGTACATTACCCTCTCTGCTCCCAACAAGCCTCCTACATGTTCTGTGTGAAACCATCTAAAAACATCAACACTGGGACATCACCTTAAGCTGTTTCTGAACAGCAGATCCAATCTCTTAGCACTCCACAAAGTAAATTAACATGCTGACTCGGTCCAGCAAATTCCATCTCAGTCAACTATAAATGCAAAATAAAGATATGGATAAGCACATCCATCATTGTCAAATATTCGTGCCATCCCCTTCGTTTGGCGCCATTCCCTTGTATGCAAGTGCAGCAGTTACCTTAGGAGGTGCTGCGAAGAGCAAATATTGCCATCGTGTGGTAAGCATTAGAAACAGACCCGTCCTTCTGCCTTGTTCTGTGAACGTGTGGCTTTCAAACCCAACCATCCAGCACAGCACTCATTGCTCGAGGAGGCAGACCCCTGACACGATGCAAAACCACAGGCAGTTTCAGAGAGCTTCCATCACTAAGGAGCAGCACGCATGACTTACACACAACACACTGTCAGAAAGTGAGGGTACCCAAAAACTGGAACATTCTACTGTTTCTCTTTCCTACAGACTGTAATCCAATACAACTTAACATTTCCAGATGCTTGAACTGAAATTCTAATCTCAATTTGCATTGTTTTGGAAGCTTTTCTTCCTAAGTTACACCATTCACACCAATCATACGCTTGAACTCAATTTCCAGAGGCATAAAACTGTTGTCTCAAACTACTTCAAAGTGTTTGAGGAAACATGCCCAGTTTTAGTTAAAAGAACAACCAGGCACATAACTATTGATAAGCATTCATTTTTAAAGGCACACATCATCAACCTACTTGACAATACACGAGTGCATACTTGACAATGCCCTTGAAGGTCTTACAACCTTCATTTTTCAACATCGTCCTGCCTCCATTTTCATAGAATCATAGAATCACTCAGGTTGGAAGGGACCTCAAAGATCATCAAGTCCAACCACAGCCTAACCATAGTACCCTAACTCTAACAACCCTCTGCTAAATCATATCTCTGAGTGCCACAACCAAACGGCTCTTAAACACATCCATGGATGGTGACTCAACCACCTCCCTGGGGAGCCTATTCCAATGTTTAACCACCCTTTCTGTGAAGTGTTTCCTAATGTCCAACCTAAACCTACCTTGGCGCAACTTGAGGCCATTTCCCCTCGTCCTGTCACCTGTCATTACTGAGACCAGCCCCGCTCTCTTTGTAAGCACCTTTCAGGTACTGGAAGAGAGTAATAAGGTCTCCCCTCAGCTGCCTCTTCCCCAGACTAAACAGCTGTAGCTCCCTCAGCCTCTCCTCATAGGGCTGATTTTCCAAGCCCTTCACAAGCCTCGTTGCCCTTCTCTGGTCCTGCTCCAGTACCTCCACATCCTTTCTGTACTGAGGTGCCCAAAACTGATCACAGCACTCGAGGTGAGGCCAAGTACAGGGGCAGGATGACTTCCCTAGTCCTGCTCACCACACCATTCCTGATACAAGCCAGGATGCCATTGGACTTCTTGGCTGCCAGGGCACACTGCTGGCTCACATTCAGCCGACTGTCCACCAGCACACCAAGGTCCCTTTCCATCAGGCAGCTTTCCAGCCACACCTCCCCAAGCTTGTAGGGTTGCCTGGGGTTGTTGTGGCCAAAATGCAGGACCCGACACTTGGCCCTATTGAAACTCATGCCATTAACCCCGGCCCATCGATCCAGTCTATCCAGGTCCTTCTGCAGTGCCCTTCTCCCCTCTAGCAGATCAACTCCCCCTGCCAGCTTGGTGTCATCTGCGAACTTACTGAGGGTGCACTCAATCTCCTCATCAAGATCATCAATGAAGATGTTAAACAGAAGCGGCCCCAGTACTGAGCCTTGGGGGACACTGCTCGTGACCGGCCGCCAACTGGATTCAACCCCATTGACCACAACTCTTTGGGCCCGGCCATCCAGCCAGTGCTTCACCCAGTGGAGCGTACACCCATCCAGACCATGGGCGGCCAGCTTCTTCACGAGAATGTTATGGGGAACAGTGTCAAAGGCCTTACTGAAGTCCAGGTAGACCACATCGACAGCCTGACCCTCATCCACCAAGCGGGTCACTGATTTTATATCTGACTTTAAAAATAACTTCCCTTTGTACTACAAGGGAACTCAGACCTACGATTTCTTCATTCAACATGAAGAAAATACGTCCTCTACCAACAGACCACACCTGAGAAAGCATGGAAGATGCTGACATTTACAGATGAAGACATTAAAGTTCAAAGACTAAATCCATTTGAAATACTGAAATAATGGATTATTTTTCAGGTCACGTCCCTTTTTACTTAATGGTTTTAATTAAAAAGTGGCAATTGTGTGCTGCACAGTTTAAGGAACTCAGGTGTAAGGTACTGATACAAGCTATCAACTTCAAACACACTGAAGAGCTGGCATGCTGAACGAAACCACCCATTTCCATCTTGTTAATAAAGCACTCGGATCCACTGCTCACTGATCACTAGACGATGCCTGAGGATACGAACTACCGTGAGTAGGTAAAAACATCAGTATTTCAAACTGTCTTGGGTACAGAGTACTGAGCATAGTGTATGGTCAACAGAACATGACAAAAACATTCCTGCGTGATCCAGAGAAACCCTTGGGCCCAAAACCCTTAACATTAATAAATGAGACAGACAACAGAAGCAAAGTGAACATGATTACGATTTAGATCAGATCTTTTACCACTTGTCATTTCTGAAGAATCAGAACATGGACACCAAGTGATACATAGCTAGAAGCTCATTTTATTTCTGTTTCTTCTCTGTCTTCTTGACCTTCTTAGTGGTCTTCTTCTGGAGCTTCTTAATTTCATGCTTAATGATCCTGTTTCTCTGTAAAAACAACAAAAAATTACTATTAATCAGATGGAAACTACAACAGTTTAAGAGCATTATTCCTTAACTTCAGTTCTAAGCCTTCAGATCCTGCCCTTTCCAGTAATAAACCTTTGCTAATCTGACTGTATTTTAGTAAGTCAAAAGATTTACAGATTTTATTACATTTAAAATGTCAAATTCCACTTAAAACTGATCTACCAAGCAGCAAACATCACTCTGGCTGATAATGTGGGCATCCCAGTATTCCATGCATAAGGAGTTTATTACAGAATGAAACACTAACTAACGGCATCCAATAGAGAACATCTCATTTCAGCTGAGCTAACTCGTCAGCTATGACTCAGAACACATAGGCCACGTGAATTCGTGTCTGATCAATGACTGACCAAAGAAATATTAAAAAATTCAAGGCACCCCAATATTTTTTGTCACTCTATAAGCCAAGCCAACTATAAAAGCAAGACTATTAAGGATCTCCACATGACTCTAAAAGTAATGTTTAAAAGTATTAACCCTGTAAAGAAACTACACTGAAACACTTACCATTTTCTTTGCCTTCATAACCTTGTAACGATCAAAGTCAGTCATTTTGGCTTTCTGTTTGAAAAGAGTCAATCATGAGGCTGTGCTACATATCCACGCAAGTTACACAATTCAGCACTTCAAAATGTTCCATAATAAAATCTGACCACCCCACAAACTGGGTCTAGCTACTCATCTGGAATTAGTCCACTGCAGAGGACCTCACTGGGGTGTGGTGATTCAAGAAAAAAAAAAAAAAGGAAATTACAAAAATGACCAAATAAAACCAACCTTTGCAGTACAAAGACAAGTCAAAGCTGATAGACAGCAATTTTTCATCTACACTTTGATCACTTTTAATCCTCGCAAGAGTAAATACATAATTTAGCATACTAAACCTAATTTTCACAAGCAGAAGCAGTATGAAGTGCATTACACATCTAGGCAAAACCCATACCTTTTCTCTGGCTTCAATCTTCTTTGCCCATCGTGTTGCTGCCCACTTTTCATTTATATTCTCCTTCTCCCAGGCACGACGCACACACTTCTGACGAGCGCTGTATTAAAAGAGCCAAGTAGTTACATTGATAATCTGTACAAAAAGTACACTCTGATGTCATTTCATCAAATTTCACACGAGGGAAGATCATCCTTCTGCATTCCCTCAGATGCAGAAACCGACCCTTCAGTTTAAGTCAATTATACCACACAGATGTATGCGGCACGCATTTTGTTATGTGTAATGCTTTGCTAGGACTTAATCTGTGAGTGATTTCCAGCCACACACTCACTCCCAGCAGTGCTTCTCAATCAAAAAAGTAGCAATTTTTGTTTGTAAGTCACAGAAGCTCAGATATCTACTAAACTGGAGAGAGCGGAGTGAGTTCAGCCTCCTAAAACACCATGCAGCTCTGCAAAGAGGGAATGCATTCGATGCCTGAAAGTGACATGAGTGACAGCAAATGCAAAGCTGCACAGTACTACTGCAACTGCTTCCCCTTACTCCTCACACCCCACACCTATCCGCAAGCTGCCCAGGTAAGGCTGTATCCTATATACTCCTGAGCAGCAGTTATCAACCAGTGGTGATAATGGAAACCTACCCACATTCAGCTGTTATAATATGGTCTGCCCAATTTTAGCTGCATACACACTAATGTATTGACAAAGTTGTATGAACATCTCTCATCAGATCACATAACTCAGACAAGTGACAGTATGTTCTACACACGCAAAAAAAAGAAAGAAAAAAAAGCAAACTACTCACCTATGCGGGAACTTGAGAACAAAGTCAGTCAGCTGCATGCACTTGAAGGGCATGGCTTGTCTCCTGACACCACTGCAGGGGCCATCCACTAGCGCCTGAAAAAATGAGTTACTTTTTAAAGCGTGTTTTTTTCCCCATCATATTCCACTTAGCTTCCTAATAATTTAGGAACTTCACCTTGATACCAATACTTCAAATCAAGATACATGTTATTCAGACAAAACCAGAAATGACATCTTGCACACATAACCCAAGCCTTACAGGCTCATCTTAATTTCTGGAAAAAAAAACTTGAAAAACACACCCAATAAGATCTTTTTTCAGCTCTTCAGGATAGAGGGATCTTTTCATATAGTGAAAAGAACCTGTTTGTCAGGCATTTAATTTGAGCACGCATCAGTGCCATTCCATTCAGAGGTTTCAGACTCCAAGTGGCATTTACTCAGCCACTTTTCTCAGGAAAGATGGAAGAGGGCAATGTACAGCTTGCTACCAAAAACTTAAGATACAGTAACAGCTGCTTAATCCCGCCTGTTTCAAATGCTTACTCCCTTGAATGATCACTGACAGAAGATTCCCTTTAAGCTCTATATACAAGGCCTACGTGCTCAAGCCGTTCACAGAGAATGAAGACAACAAAAGCACAGTGCTTGGGCTGACCCTGTTCTGGTCGATAACATCCACGATGGCCACCAGCTTGCCAGCATGCCGCCCAAAGGAGACGAAGGCAATTCTGCCGATCTCGACGAAGCGTTTGAACACCTACGGGCAGAAGGATTGGTACGAGCCAGCACTCAGCGCCTCCACAAGAAGCTCCCCGTACCCTCCCTTGCCTACAAGCCCCAGGCTCGCAGCCACCCGCTCCAGCCCCACCTAATGGAAAGTGCTCGAGAAGAGCCGCCTGGCGAGGCCGCGGCACCCCCAAAGGCCCACACGCCCCAGAGCGCCCCTCATAAACCTCCCCCCCCCGCCAATCGTAATCCAACGGCCACGCGCGCCCCGCTCCGACTCGTGTCAGGCGGCCTGCTCCGCGGCCTGCTCCGCGGCCTGCTCCCCGCCCGGCCCAACGCTTGGCCCCCGCCCAGCCCCGCCGCAGGGCCAGGAGCAGGGAGGCCTCCACCGGTCGCCGCAAACAAGCAGAAAAGACACGGGGAGGCCCTGCCGGCGCCAGGCCCCGCTGTCGGTCCCGCAGCCGCGCGCCCGCACCATGATGGCCGCCCGCGAGCAGAAAGGAAGGGCGGGCTCCAAGCCGGCCGGAAGCCGCCCTCGAGCCTCTACTGCGCATGTGCAGAGACGGAATTGCGCTCGCCCAACTCGGCGCGCCTGCGCAAATAGCCTTCCCCGGCTCAAGGCCGCTCAGCAATGGCTGCTTGCCAATACGCATGCGCGGTGGGCTGCGCGGCTCTGTGTGCGTGTACGCGATTGGGTGCGGTGGGGAGGTGGCGTGCAGCGAAGTCCCAAGAGGTGGGCAGCCCACGAGCATCCGCACAGCGCTGCCACTGCGAATTGGTGCTGCTGCCGCAGGAAGGTGTCATGGGGCTCTGCACGCCATCAGGGCGTGGCAGAAAAGCTGTCAGCTCAGTGCGCTGGCTGTGGCATACGCATATGATGATGTAGACGTCCATGTAGTTCACATTCTGCAGAATTTATTCTGTGTGCATTAGCAAAAAATGTGCTGTGGGAAAGAAGGGTGTAAGCAAAATGTACTGCAGAGCACTGATGGAAAATAGGTCTGACCTTTATTCTGCTGTGTGTTCTGTCAGCAGTGAGAATAAATACCCCAGTTTAGCTGTCTAAAGTGTGGTCTTGATTGTTTTTGTTTCTCGAAGAACACAGAGCAATAATGCACTTAATTCACAGAGTCATAGCATCCTCAGAGTTGGAAGGGACCTTTAAAGGTTATCTAGTCCAACTCCCCTGCAATGAACAGGGACACCTACAGCTACATCGGGTGCTCAGAGCCCTGTACAGGCTGATCTTGAATGTCTCCAGGGATGGAGCATTCACCACCTCTCTGGGCAACCTGTGCCAGCGCCTTGCCACCCTCACTGTAAGAGACTTTGTCCTTATATCTAACCTAAATCTCCCCTCTTCAAGCTTGAAAACACTTACCCTCATTCTGCTGCAATAGACCCTGCTAAAGAGTCTGTCCCTGTCCTTCTGGTAGCCCCCCTTTAGATGCTGAAAGCCTGCTATCGGGTCACCTCACAGCCTTCTCTTCCAAGTTCTCTTAATTGATGTATTTATTATGCAAATGCCTGGGGAACTGATAATAAAAACCTTTATGAGCACTTAACACCATCAGGTATTTTTGAGAAGTCCTATCCAGAATACCACTGTAACCATGATATGTATATCATACGCTTTACAATAGCAATAGATTAATGCATGTATTAATGTTTTGAGCCAACATGCTCTAGGTCAAGACAGTCAAAGATGCTGTCTTTTGGATTCTTCTGTTCTGCAGTCATCTGGAAAAATATTTCTCCTTTTCCTCATTTGATGAACCAAAACTCTTGTGGGACTTCGTAAGAGGAAGGAAGGGAGACGACATAAATCCCTGGACTTTTTAATGACCTTTTCATGTTTTATGACAGAGATACTCAAATGTCACTCCTGACTGTGCTGATGACTTGGGCTGTGCCTTACCATCAAGCAACAAAAACATCTGAGAGCAAAAATGCAGGGGTATGAAAAATCATTGCCAAAGCAATGATGGAGTTACGGTGTCAGAGGATAAAGGAAGAACAACTGACGTCATCTACCTGGACTTGTGCAATGTGCTTGACACTGACCTGCATGACATCCTGGTCACCAAATTAGAGAAAAATTGATTTGAGGGATGGACCACTCGCGGGATAAGGGATTGGCTGGACGGTCTCACTCAAATAGTTATAATATATAATATCATAACCTGTCTGCCAGAGTGAAAATATTGATATTTGCAAAAAATGGGGGGAAAAAAGTACAGTTGGCTTAGCTTTTTGCAATTTATTTGTATTAATCTTTGTAAGCAAGCAGTAAAGAGTACAAAAAATAAAGTATAAATAAGCTGTAGTTTGTATATGTTCCCAAATCCCGTTCGCCTCATTGTCTCCCCACCAGATCTGTTCAGTGGTAGATATAACATCTGCTGATCAGGTTCTGACTCATACCTGGGGGAGGATTTAGCCAGAATTACATCTCCATTGCTCCACCTCTCCCCCAGAAGTAACCACGACAGCCAGGGACAGCCAAGCTGCCTGTGTCTAAGCCATACTTTTTACCTCTAACACTGAATATGGATGATGCTGCCGACTAGGAGGAAGCTGCAAGCTGCAGTGGTGCACTTGGCTGACTGAAGTTCAGTAGTTTCAGCTTTCCCAGCTAAAACTGGCAGGAGACATAAGATTGAGTTCTTAATCGACTGGCTGTCATACTGATTCAGTAAAGACATTATATACATAGGGAGAAGAGGGCACACCGATGGTGATTCATGGAGAGAGAGATTCTTTGAATAGATACTGGCTCTATCCAAGTATATCTTTAAGTCCAAGTGAATTTTTAATAATTTCACTTCTTTGTTAGCTGCTCGTGGGCTTTAGCCAGTGAGCAGAAGATGCTGTATATGGCAGTCTCACTTTTAGTTTACACTTTCTCATACCGAAAACTTCAGTGCAAGAACCGAGTAACCATCCTTTCAGAGAAGCAATGATGCAAACAAGGGAAACTTCCTGCAGAGGAAAGCAATCCTGAGAGGCTGGAAAGGGAGGAACATATTAGTATATTGGCAGCAGCTGTTTGTAGGACATTTTGGGGAATATGGTGGGTGAACAGAGCTCCATGTAGGTAGTGAATCTGGGCAAAAGGAGATGGCAGAAGGTTGGAAGAGAAACAGAGATTTTTTTCTCTTCTTGCAGGTCCTGAACAATCCCCTCCTTCTGCCAACTCCAAAGCCCTAAGGATATGTCCCCCTCATAAATTCACAGATCACGTTAAGGCAATATGAAGAAAAATAGAGACACTGTACAAAGGGGCAGATGACTTAGCAGAAGTCTTTTCCAAGGGTTACTTCAGAAGCCAGCCAAGGAAGGACAAAGCTGCACAAAAGACAGACAGGGGAAGGAGCTGTTTCCATGAAGGACACCTTGAGCATCAGGTAAATTTGTACTCCAAGATTTAAGTGGGCAAGAATTAGATGTTTGGTGCAGAATGCCTGGGCTTTAAAGGAAGGCAACTCTTAAGCACATGAAGGCAGATGTGTTTGGAGTTAATGCCACTGACAAAAGCGTTTGCTACGTATATCCCAGTGCCACTGAAAGAGTGCTGAGGCCAGGACAGTAGAAAGGCTGATTAAGGCAGCTGAAGGCAGCAGTTGTGATTGCAGCTATGTGGTCTCAAACCCACCACATAAAGGGAGTTCTTCTGGTCTGCAGCTTGGCTCCTAATCCTCTTAGCCTTGAAGGAAGGGCTGAAGTTTTTGCCTACTCACATTAATGCTTCAGAAGATCCAAGACAGTCAAAATAACATGTACACAACAAGCTGGTACTGTGTCTGAGATTAGGAGGAATGCAGGTCAGGAGAAGAAACTACAAAAAATATTTCAGTTGTTACAGAAAAAAAGACCCTGAAAACTCTACAGCCTTCTGGAGGTAGTTATGATACATTTAAAATTAGATTCCATTACTGAAAAGATTTTACTTCTGCCTTCAAAGTGAATCTAAATGTGCCATAACAGAGGCATTCTGAGATCTTTGTAGTACTAAAAATATAGCTTAGCTTTAAGATGGGCTTGACAGTCCTGAAAGATGTTGGCAATTTATTACACCCTAACGTGGTGGGGATCAATTGTTTGGAAAAGCAATAAAAACAATTCGCTCCCAGCTGTTCCTGTCAGCTCATGTGATTACCCAGTGCTTGTTCCAGTTTCAGAAGCTGGATTGTCTGGGGGATTTGTGTCAGCACTACACACAAGAACAGCCACTGTATTCTCCCACAATTTCTACTGACTCATTCTTTAATTTTATACTAAACAACTGCTGCCATTGCTCAAATGCATTACCATTTATCAGTTAGCACAGAGTTAATGGACAAAAATTTACACATATCTGACAGAAAGAGACTATTAAAACACGAATAAGCAAAGCACGATGCCTGGCCATGCTTTATCTGCTTAACATTGGATACATTAATTTTACAGGAACAACTGCCAAAATATTTCAGAAGTACTCCACCATATCACAGATTCCTTAGTGCCTCTTATCTCCTTTATTTATGCTTCCGTTTTTTTTCCAGGAGTTTTCATCTGTCTTGAACCATGTTTTTCAAATATAAGGTTCTACACAACTCTATAGGATTATGAATTTTTTTGGTCAGTCTTTAGGTAAGTTTTTTCATTCTGGAGTAAATACGTATTCCACATGACTGATGACCTTCTGATTACGTGACACGATACACAAATAAACAAGGAAGAAAAGACACAGCAGTGCCAGAACAGTGAGGAAGACGAGGAGACCAGCAAACAAAGAAGGTTTCAGAGGTAACTGGATCAGCTTGCCTTCCGCTGGAATCATGTTGGTGAGGCTTAACATGTAACCAAGTGACCATGCTATACTGCTGTTACCAACCTGAAATACAGATAAAAGAGTCCTATTCCCATGTACTTTTCAGACAAAGAAAAGAGCCGAACTGCTGATGCTGGCAACTCTCTCTTAAGTTTTAAGGAAAACTGCCTTTTTTTCCCTCAGTTCAAGAGGATTCTAATAAAACTGATCACAAGGATGGGTGATAGACAAGCAGACAGCCAGTTGTTATGGGATTTTATATGCATGAAACACATTTTTAAAGAATCAGCACTAGTGCAAACTCTTAGAATCACTCTCCTGTTGTAGCCAAATCCTAGGACATTATTTCATTCAAGTAAATAAAAACAGTCCAACTGACGTGAACAAAGAGGAGGCTAGGGTAAATTTAATGTTAATGAACAACTTTAAGCAGTCTTGCTGGTTGTAGGAGACTACAAGGACCTACAACATTTGGTCATTTCTATAGTTGTGTATATTATAATACCTTTTGTTTAAATAATATAGAAAAAGCTACAGCAACAAGAACTGAAATACAACAGATTGAGCAAAGCAGTAAGATGGACTAAGTTGACTTTTTATTGGTAAGAGGGAAAACCTCTCATGGGGTTCAGAACCTTTGCAAATCATCTAGTTCTACATCTGGCACAGATCTTAGCATTGTGTTAAGATTCTTAAGCTTTCACTAACTAAAAGCAAATATCCTTTTATACCATGGGCCAGAAAAAAACCCTCCACATTTCTCAGTATGTACTCTTGGAGGCAACTGTGCTGTTATCTCTGATTTCCTGGTAGAATGGCTAAATCTGATTTGATTCTTTAGTACACCAGTAGTAGAGTATGACTATTCAGAAAACATTACTTGCGATTACTTATGATTTCTCAATGAAAGCTTGTCAGCATGCCTTGCATTTAAAACCTCCCTGCATGAAGATCTACACAAACATGGTTGTAAGCCTTCTGTCTGCCTCATCCAAGCCAACACTCCATGAGTATAAATTCTTATTCCAGAAAACCAGATTACAGAACAGGTGGATGTGCCATCTGAGGATGATAGCTGCCCTAGTTGCTTCATCCCCTGACTACAAACCGTCTCTGCCCATTTGCCCAAGGCTCTGGCAGCAGACAGAAAGGTTGGAGTTTTCCTGTTCAGCCCATCAGGGTTAGTTCGCTGACCTTGACTGGAGAAGAGTTTCAGGCCTTAAGTGAGCCAGTGCTTTAACTGGGGCAAGGTTAAAAATAGTATTATTTGATATTCGATGCATTATTAATGCTTTTTAAAAGAATGTAGCCAACATCACCGAGTAATGATGCAGCCTCTGGAACCAGGCTGAAATTGGTACTGAGGCTTGAAAAGTGGCTTTGTTTTATGCATAGCATTTGACAATCATCTATAAAGGCTGTTTACAACCATAATATTTTTGTAGGCTGCTGCATCTTCTGTTTTTTTCTAGACATCTTTGGGTTAAAATTTATGAAGAAATGATTATTACTCACCTCCTTTTGAAAGTGTATCTGTGGCCAATTCCCTGCATCAAAGTTGTAGCCATGTACAAGCAAGTAATAAATAAAATTGGCTGAAAAACAGTAGGATCTAGCGTATACTTCTTCAGATTTAGGTAGCATAAACTGGAGCTAAAAGCACATTAAAAAAAAAAATTATAAAAATCAGTTTGTTTATAAAAAAAAAAACCAAACCCAAAAAACAAAAAATCCGAAAACAAACCAACGAAAATACTTTGGATTCTAATTAAAATGTGTTAGAAAAAGCCAGTAAAATTGTGGACAACTAGAAAGAGATATAGAGTGAAAACACCCTGACAGTGAGACAGCTTACATGCTTAAAAATAATCAAAATAAACATAAAACTGCACATAAAAGATCAAGGATGTTATGGTTCCTAATTTTTCCATGTCATCTTTATGGTGTGGTTAAAACTGTGGCAGTAAAACCACAGCCACAGATCTCTTTAAGAGGATCACCGAGCGCACCTTGTGTGCGGCAGTCAGCTTTCAAGCTGTTGTGATGGTAAATTACAGTAGGAAGTGCAGCAAAATGAATGCAAAACAGTGAGCTGGTTTGGTAATCTGAGGTACTTTCCTTCAAATTGAATACAGGTCCATCCGTTTATCCTATGTTCATACTAACAGAGCTGAGATCAGAACAGAGCATGAGGAGTACTACCGGAGTAGAAAAACACAGAGTTAAACCTCCATCAAATAAAGATGCTTGCAAGTTACAGAGTACGTTTTATCACAGGACTGTTCTCTGGATGTCAATTTTGGCCCAAGACGCTCATTTTGAAGATGAGTATCAGCTGGAATTCACAGACCCAAGCAAAGTGCTTTGAACTCCCAGTTCCAAGTCCCATTAGTTACAAGAAGAGCAGGATCAGTGTATCACAGAATACACAAAACATCCAAGACAGATTAAGTAAGCTGGAAAATGAAAAACTGCTGGATGAAAACAGTGCAGAAAAGGTCATGGAATGCCAGTTGGGGCCAATTTGCTTTAGTAATTTTAACAGTTTTTTTTTTTACCTTTTCCTCATATGAACTCTGTGGGGATAGTGAAAAATCAATTTGCCTTCCACCAGTACAAGTTCTTCACGGCCAAAGTTAGCTCCCATTTAAGTCAAATTACAGCTATACTGCATCAGCTCTGTTGGACTGTGCACTTGCTGATAAATGTAGAATACAACTGTTTGCTGCTAAGTGCTTTGAATATATCGTGATACTGCTGACAACGTGTGAGATAGAAGTGTGTTGTTCATAAATATCTAGCTAAGTTTTGTTTGAAAGACTAAACTGGCCTGTTTTATCAGCCTTCTAAATGCTTCAATCCATGGCAATCTCCAATTCCCTGGAATGAATAAATTTACACCAAGTATGAGGGCTGCTCTGAAAGTAATGCCTCTGATTTGAAGCATGGTGGGAAAACAAATGTTAATATTGATATAGACCTAAAAAGTTTTGAATACTCAAACAGTCCATTTTCAAAGGCACACTTACCTGGGCCCAGCTTTGTGAACAGAAAAACCACATACTTGAATTGAAGTCAGATAGAGAAAAGTGCCCAGACAAATTCAAAGCATTAATTGTATAGTAGAATCCTGAGAAAGCCTATAGAAAAGGAGCAGATGAAAGGCCTGTTACTTTCAGAACTACTGAAATCAAAAGTGAGAAAGTTCAGAAAGAAATGCTGATTTGGAAACCTACCACAAAATTCCCTTTAACTTTTGGTTGATGGATTCCATTAAATGGACAGTCCTCCTGGTTTCTGCAAGTAGTGACGTTAAACAGTAATGAAACCATCTCCTGACACAGACCTGGGTCTCCTGTTCCGTGGAAGATTACGGACTGGTTTGGGTAATAGTTTGTTGGCCTCAGAGACTGTGTACAAAGGCTGCCACAGAAGTACTTCACTGTTAATGCAGTCTTGTAATTCTGAGGGTAACATGGGTTATCCACACTGGAATTGGTGTTTGATTTCTGAAGAAAAACAAAGACTACTCAAAAACAAGAAAGACCTAATGTGATGATAACTACAGAAACCTTTTTAACCCACATACACATGTTCTTGTTCTCTGTCATGGCTGAACACTGTAATTGATATGGACTCTTTTTCTCAAAATCATCATTAGCAAAATCAGCAGAACCCTTACAGAACCTACTGAGCTTTTTTTGTCTAATGATACAAAACTCAGAACAATATTTAACACATATGAAGACCTTTAAAACCGAAGTTCTTTTTGGCCACAGCAACACAAGCTTTTACTGGGGTCTCCAAA
The DNA here is from genome assembly GCA_030625065.1 of Alectoris magna. Taxonomy (NCBI): domain Eukaryota; kingdom Metazoa; phylum Chordata; class Aves; order Galliformes; family Phasianidae; genus Alectoris; species Alectoris magna. Next base: position 108,279,506 of record CM060561.1, on the reverse strand, counting down.
CTCCATCAAAGGGAAGAGATCACAACTCTAAGAACCTGCTTAGACAATTACTGAACAGCTGCAAGAGCAGCATAACAAACAGTCTTAAACAGACCTGGAGCAACAATGCTAAAAGCCTTTTTTCAGCTTCATCTCTCCCATAACACTGGAAGCTGTGAGTGTAGACATTGTAGTCGTACCCATACAACTTCACTTGCATGGTGTTATTGAAGCCCTCCTGAGAGTCCTCTGGGATAAAAGAAATTTGAGTGGAAGCTCCTCCGAGATCCAGTGCACCCATGGTCTCTTTTCTGTATGGATGGACCCATGTCCTCCAGAGGTTTCTCTACACATAAAAATAAAAACAAAGCTTATTAGAAATATCATCTGGTTGTTCCCCCTTCACACTCTTCTACTTTTAACTTAACTCTTTTAGATTTCCCCTCCCTCTTTGTCCTTCACTCTTTCCCAAAAATCTTGGCTCTGAAGAAAACATGCAGATGTTTTTAGGTAAGTGAGAAGTACTCCCACAGAGCAAAGAGTTTGAAAGACGGCAAAAGTAATACAGCATATTTGAACACCAAGGACGGCACAATAACCAAAGCACTGGACTAACCAGATCAATATATATATTAGAATGCAGGAAATTGAAGCCTGGGTACCTGGGAGATCTGAATGGAATTAGTTTGCAAATTTACTTGTTTCAAGGCAAGATAAATTGTTAAAGGAATAGAATACTGTGAGATCACACAGGAAAAGAGAATGAAAGTAGAGTAAAATAGAAGTCAAAGTAATGTGAACCCCTAATCTGTACATTTCTTTCACTGAAACTGCAGTGGCAATAAATCTGATCCACCCAGTTGGCATTTTTCCCTGTTATCCAAAACATCCCCCAAATTCTGCATTTGATCCACAAAGTCACTGTGCAGAATGCCCTTTCTGTGTTAATAATTCTCTCCATATTTACTGCAGTATAATTTACTATGGACAATGATGTGAACGTAAACACAAGAAAGGAAAAGAAATGTGGGCTAACAAACATACTTATGAAAAAAATCTACAGTGATAGATTCCCCTTAAGAGCCCATGGGATAATTTCACTCCTATCTCCAGTCTTGTTACAAGAGTAGTGAGAAGCTTCTTGCTCCTACTCGTGATAATCCACGCTTTAGTCTTCACACGACTCTATACTAAACTGGCTTCAAAATGTCTAGCGTTCTCTTCAGTCGTCCTCATGAATCTGTCATATGGAAATTGAGATCTTCATTATTAAAATTCATGTGGTAGGAGACTGACATCACCCCAAAGTTCATGAAGCCATTTTTGTTGCATAAAATAAGAAAAACCATGCCACAACATGTGATTCTACTATCTAGTTTTCTTAACTTAGCAGGAACCAACAACACATTCACCATGAAGTATCACTTGGATCGCCAACTCCTGCTTTCTGATTTCCATGACTGAACAGGAACCATTCTATCAAGACAGAGAACAATACTCAGAGGTCTGGCTGGAATTATTTTCAGCCTAGCAAGACTATCTGGAAGAACTGCAATAAATGCTGAGAACAGCACACAGCTGCCATGAAAGCATATAACCAGTTGCTGGTCATCTCAGTTCTGTTCTTACTGGGAATTAAAAAATTACCAGAGAAAATACTTCCTGTTATGAAGCACCTGCCTGACAGTATCACGAGTTCAAGGGACGGTGTAAGTATCTTTATGTTGCTATCACTCTGGACAAAATAGGAGGACCCACTAACTGATCTTCCCTCCCAAGTCAAGACATGACAGTTGATGTCACAGCCTGCAGCTTTTCAGTGGTACTGTAATGAACTGTATCAGTGATTTCTGGCCCAGCTGAGGCATATTGGGCCACATAAAATTCACTGCTTAAGACAACTGTCTTTTTTAGTTAAGACAAATGAGCTAACGCTGCCAAACAGTTTGGAAACTCCTAAGCTGCGTAGACTCTTCACCAGTACAAGAACTACCTGCAGAAGTCACAGAAAAGAAGGTGGAAACATCCTTAATTGACACCACTGTTAAGATAGTCAACACCCATCCCATTTTAAAATACCAATGCATTTAAGAGCAATGCAATTTCTATTTCTACGTGAGGCATTGCTGTCATTTATGGAAGAGCCCTGTTTAGTGGATCTACAGTTTTACCTTTCCCAGGTCAGATTCCTGTCACGTCTTTTCATCTATGCTTCCTTTGTTCAATTACTACCACAACAAGACCCTGTTATGTGTTTCACTGTGAAATGAAAACTATAGCTATGATGTTTTAACAGGCGTTTCCTCTCAAACCTCTAATTTATAAGAAAGAGAACAGTAAAAAGCATGCATATTTTTTTTTCCACACACCTCTAAGAAATTGCCCATTAAATAGTTGGCTGTTATCCATCCATACACCCCTTCCTCTGGCCCAGTTATGATATGCGCACCCCTAAATCGAAAAGGTTGTGCTCTGAAGTAGTTTTGAATGCTTGCAAGGACTTCGTTGGCTGCTGTTTCATTTTGCAACCTAAGCAATTCACAAAACATGAGACACTGAGCATCTGGAAAGGCAATTTCATGTTTAGTCTTCACTGCCTAGCAGCTCAAGAAAAGCCTTACAATCACTTAATAAAAACTGACATTGTTTTTGCCTAAAGGGGATGCTTATTATAGGGAACAGCCAAGCACCCAGCATCACTGCAGCAAGCAACTCGCCCACTATATACCAGCTTCACTCTTTATCATACAAGTTCATAAGTATTTTGTCTCAAACATACTCTTGTTTTAGTGAACTGAGTGCTTACATATCTGTGGGCTAAAACAGTCCTGAAATCTTTCTTCTCTGCTTAGTCAGAGACCAAACATGTAAAAAAGTTCATGCCATAGCTGACAGACCCCAAAAGCCACATTACATCACATTCACACTAAGAAAATTGCAGTGTCTAGCTTTTTTGCTGCCCTCAGATATGCACAAACATCATCTGTTAACATAGCATTGGATTTTAAGACAGCTTTGAAAGAGTGAATTAAAATTCTGCCTTCCGTAGAATAAAGCAAGGATTTATTTTCAAAATGGTATAAGAGAGGATTTTCATATAGCCCTGCTTTCCCTATTAAAAAAATAAAATAATTGAATTCAATTGACTGGGCTCCATTTCCTTTTGAAACGACCGATTTCCAATGGACAGAAATGTGCCCAGTACATTTTTCACATTCTTTCTTCACAGACTGCTATACCAGTACACATGCAGAGGAGTTCAAACTTCCACTGTACCTCAGTAGTCTCATGCCAGCTGTAGCCCCTAGATAAACTGAAGTGCTCTTATGTAGATGAACTGGGATTCTCTCCTTGACTTTATTCAGGCACTCATCAAGGGGTTTTGCAAGGGCTCCTGTGTTACGCTCGTAACTGGATATACCAGGACCTAAAAGAAAACAAGTAGATTGACTGCACTCTGCTTTGCCAAGTACAAATTAACCTAATTAAGCAAACAGTCGTTATGACAAAGAGGTTTCCTCTTCCCTCTTGTAGTTGCAAACAACAGAATGGTTGAAAACTGACTATTTAAGGAATAAACAATGCAGTGACTGTCTAAGCTATGTGTGACAGAGAAGATACTTCAAACTCCTTGTTTGTGTGTGTATGCATATGCACATATAGCACCACGCATGTAATAAGATGCATATACAGTATAACCATCTAATGCCATAATGACAACATTATGTGAAGAAAATAGGTTTACTCACAGCAGATGCTGGAGAAAATAAGATGTCTGGTGGATGTGAAATTTCTCCAATCTATTAAAGTATAGCGTATGCTTCCTTACACACCTGAAGACTAAGATTTCCCAAACTGTTTTCCATGACTTTTGTGGGCACCATGGCACCTCTACAGCTCACTGCTTTCAACTAAAAATAGAAAAGCTTCTGCAAAGAATTACTGTTGAAATTCCAAGACACATACAAAAATGGCTCTTGATATCACTGAGGTACAAGTTTAGGTTGGTGCATGAACTACTAAGAATTTTACAGATTTTGAAACTTCCAGTGTCAGAAATGAGAGTCACACTGTGCTACATAATGCATAACTATTTGAAGAATTCAAGTGAAAGTCTTTTCTCCCTTACTCAACACTCCAAGAACCAGCAGGACCTCAGCTTTATCAGGTTCAACTTGAGTGTGAATAGAAACATTCCTTACTAAAATTCCCTATCTGAGGAAGTGGCACACAGTGAAATCCAGGAAAGCAGAGAAGCAACTTCTGCTTCACACCATCAGCAGCTGTTGTCGCCTTACACTCCCCATACACTCTCTTGGGACAAGAGCCTCTACTCCTCAGTGTTCAGAACAGGCAGAGCAGGTCACAGGGCAGTAACTATCCATTCTAGACGGCCTGCTTTGCTGATGATTAGAGCCTGACCAGGACAGACTACCTGCACTGCACTGAAAGGTTTTGATTTGGGGCTGGCTCAAACAGACATGGCAGAGTTACCAGACATGGCAGAGTTACCAGACATGGCAGAGTTACCTAACAAAGGATGAAATGAAATTACAAGAACACCACGGAAGTTACAAATTAGTTGATTGCTTGACTTTCAAGTTCAGTAAGTATGTGGCAAGTCTACCTCTTGGTGGGGCACAATTTAAGTGCCTAAGGCTACCAACAGATAAATAAACATTACCAGACACATTTGGCACTGCACTCAACTTACCTGGGGAACACAACACATGAACCCTCTGTCTCTTCCAGAGCAGAGGCATCCAAGACTAGAGCAGTGAAACGTGCTGATTTTATACACTGGATGACGAGAAGTACTGTGGTTGACTCTTGTTAAGGCCCCATGGGACCTGAACAGTGCAAAGCAATTTGGACTCCTGTTTCACAATATTTTGTTTAACCAGTTAAATTCACAAAATACTTCCATGTCCGTTTTAGAGCAGAATAGGAATAGCAACTTTCTTACTCCAGAACTCCTACAGGACATGCTGAATGAGTTAAGACATAAACAAGCACAATGTACCCCCTGCCCCAGCAAGCAGGCTGCCACTCCTGCAGCCTGTAAAGGACACATCATCAGGCACGTGACAGTACATTTCTTCTGTGCACATTAGATTTGTTTTCCTTCCTTTGTTGCTCTAAAATTACCCATATGTACGTTTAATGATAATGATAGAAAGATTGGTGCTGTTGAGAAACTATTCCCTCCTACTCACCTCCTAGTCACTTATGAACCTCTGAAGCTACACCTCTGACAGGTGTGTGAAATTTTGGTATCTTTGAAAACTTAGCCAAAGGTCACTGATATTTTTTATGAAGTAATCCACAGCAAACTGCTAGAGCACATACTTAATTAACCATACTAGAGTCTGAGCAAAAATCAGTCTAGTTTAGAGGCTTCTCTCTGAGAGGAATCAGTGTAAAACCTCAGACAAAAGACAAGGCAGGCAGCCAGTGGTGCTTGTTGCAAGACATCTTCAAGCAGTGCAAAAGTACTGGTTTTGCTGTGGCAAAGACCTGCATATTTGTATTTGAAACAGCTATGACATTGTTAGAAACAATCCTGTAGTTTAGCTGTTTTACTTGATAATTTATTACTCTCCCTTGCTATCTAGAATTGGCAGGTTCTTCCAGTTCCCTTTCTTGATGCCTTTCATAATTCCCCCTCTTTTGTCCCTTTCAAAGTAATCACAGAATAATTCCAGATCAACCGCATAAGCCCTGTTTCTCTAGGAAACCTGACTTAGTCACAAAAGTATTTTTAAAACATAGCTAACGCTTTTGGAAACTAAAAACTATTTTTTCAAACTCCAGTGGCGTAACTGACATCCATTTTTGTCCTCATCAATGCCAAACATCTAATTGGGGCTAAATTTCCAGTTCTTTTCAGAGATTTCTTATTCCACACTATTTTTTAGATATATTTTATACATTCCTTTCGAAAGAAATTATTTCAGATATAAGGACTAAGCATTTAAAGGACCTGACTCCTGTAATCGAATTCTACCTGCACCACTGCAGTGGAGTAAACCAAGTTTAGCTATAATTTTCTCTCTGTTGGAAAACAGCACACCCTGCCATAGCAACAGTTGGAGGACTGATGCTGACAGACACAGATACGGTCTTAACAGTTCTTGTTCTCCAGCACTGAAATTGAAAGAAAAGAAAAAAACAAAACAGTGGAAAAAAAACAGTATAAGCTTCCAGGTAACCTTTTCCCAGAGGCTACAAAGAATTAAGGAACTGCTATCTGAGCTCACCTTTCACATCACACTTGAAGGTTTGACTCACTACTCCTGTATCATTTTCCTTTTCTGCTGGCCATTCATAGACATAGACTGTAGTCCGCGAAGATCCAGCATCAAGGACTATTCCATACTGTGGAGAAAAAGGTAACAGATTACATCAAGAGACAAACAGTGACATCTTGAACACCCATACACAGCTGTACTTTTTCAAATCAGCAGACTAAAGTGTTTGAAAGTGTATGCACAGTATATTTACAAGAGATATATTAATTCTCATGTTAAGTGCTTAGACAGGAATCTAACAGAAAAGCACAAAATAAATCTGGGTGCAAAAGAAACAGCACACTATATATCCTCAGTAATGAATTCAGTGAAAATGGAAAAAGCTCATCTCCTTTTAGCATCAGGTTTAAAACCCACACTCGACACACAGATAGCACTGTGAGTTGTCTTCCCATTACCCTAGCTAAACTCACTGAGCACTGATGGGTTTGATACCAGAGCACAGGCTTTAGATTCAGGGTTACACAAAGGATCTATAAAGACACAAACAAGGAGGTAGAAGTGTATAACACACAGGTAGAACGATGAAACAAGTCTGGTTCTTTTCTAGTTGTGCAATAAAAGTTTTCCTTTGAGTGGTTAGGCAGTCCACCTGAGAATCTGGCTCTGAAAATAATCTGTGCCAGAGTGCGAGACAATGGGGAGTGAAATCAATACTACTGCATATTTTTGAAATAAATGAGAAATATTAATGTGACCTGTACAAGGTCATTGGGTTCTCTGCAGGATTAAAGTGCAGGTTTCTCCATCTAATTCCACTGCCCAACAGATCAGTGTTAACCTCTTCCCTACCTATTGTGGCAGCAGAAGACTGTGGCAACTGAGTAGACAAACTGACAAAGGAAAGGTGATGAGGCTGCACCTGGGGTATTGTATCCAGTTCTGCCCTCCTCTGTACAAGAGACTTGAACATACTTGAACCATAGTTCAGAGGAGGGTCACCAAGATGATCAAAGTTCTGGAACATTTTTCCTGTAAGGAGAGGCTGACAGTGCTGGGACTGTTCACTCCGTAGGAGAGGACACTCAAAGGTGTGAATTTGTATAAATTCCTGAGGCAGTTCTGCAAAGATAACAACACCCAGTGCCAGGACAAGAGATAATGGGCACAAACTGGAAGACAAGTTGCTTTTTCTAAACTTCAGGAAGCAATTCTGTGCTGTGAGGGTGGTGGGGTACTGGCAAAGTTTGCCCAGAAAGACAGTCTGTGGAGTCTCCTCTCTGGAGATCTTCAAAAGCCACCTGGATATGGTCCACTCAGCTCTGCTTGAACAGTGGTGGTTGGACCAAGTGACTCCAGAGGCCCCTTCCAACAGAATCACAGAATCTCAAGGTTGGAACGGACCTACAAGACCATCTAGTCCAACCATCCTCCCATCACCATTACTACCACAAGCCACTAAACCATTGCTTGTAGCTCCTTATTCAGACACCTCTTGAACGCTGCCAGGGACGGTGACTCCACCACCTCCCTGGGCAGGCCATTCCAGTGCCTGACCACTCTCTGAGAGAAAAAGTTTTTCCTTACATATAATCTAAGCCTCCTCTGGCACAACTTGTGGCCATTTCCTTGGGTCCTGTTTGTTGCCTAGGAGAAGATGCCAAGCCCCTCCTCATCAAAACCTCCCTTTAGGAAGCTGTAGAGGGCAATGAGGTCTCCCCTGAGCGTCTTCTTTTCCAGACTGAACAGTCCCAGCTCCCTCAGCCACTCCTCATAAGATTTGTGCTCCAGACCCCTCACCAGTTCCGTTGCCCTTCTCTGGACATGGTCCAGGACCTCAATGTCTTTCTTGTAGTGAAGGGCCCGAAACTGAACACAGTACTTGAGGTGCTGCCTCACCAGAGCTGAGTACAGGGGGATGATTACCTCCCTGCTCCTGCTGGCCACACTATTTCTAATGCAGGCCAGGATGTTGCTGGCCCTCTTGGCCACCTGGGCACACTGTCAGCTCATGTTCAGCCAAGCATCAACCAACACCCACAGGTCCCTTTCCCCTTCACAGCCATCCAGCCACTCATCCCCAAGCCTATAGCGCTGCATGGGGTTATTGTGGCCAAAGTGCAGACTTGGCCTTGTTGAACCTCATCCCATTCACCTCAGCCCAGCAATCCAGCTTATGTAGATCCCTCTGAAGGGCCTCCCTACCCTCAGGCAGATCAACACCACCTCCCAACTTGGTGTCATCTGTGTCATCTGCAAACTTACTGAGGGTAACCTCAGCTATGCTGTAATTCTGTAAGAGGAGACTTGTTTTGCTTTTCCACTTTTGTTATCCCAAAGAATAAGTTTAGCCGCTCCCTCTTCAAAATCATCAAACTGGTAGGAATTGCACAGTATAGGGTTCATTTCTCAGTCAACATTTTTTCTTTTTTAAAAGACAGAAGGAGCCTGACAATACTAAAAAATGAGAGCCTCCATCTGGCTGCAAAACAGTAAAAGCAGCTGGAGCAGGCTAATTTATTTCATCACACAGCCTCCCTTGGATACCCCAAATCTCCAAGGAAGATCACTGCTTCAGGTGGCACATCATTCAGCCTCTGTACCTCATTAGTTCTCAGTTTTCCACTGTAATTCTACAAGCTCCTGTTCCCCCAAGAATTAGCAGTGGTATCAGTCTCTAGTCTGTTTCCCAGAGGACTGCCAGATAATGAAAATTCCATTCATGTTTACTCAGATGATATTTAACCTGATCAACTACAAGGTGAAAGGTTCCACAGACACCATCAATCCTCTATGCTGTCAGGTTCCATTCAAGCACTGTTTCAGCAAAGACACTTTAAGTGTATTCCCCTTCCTCAAAAGACAGATGAGCACTACAGACACATAATACAGTAATGGTAAATTTACTCAAGGGCTATTAATTAAATCTGGTCACAGCTCAGAGTGCCAAGCGGAAGCTTTTAACTTAGCTGTTCTTAGTGTTATCATGCCCAAGTAGATCTGGGAGATAATGGAAGTATTGTTACCTCAGCAAACTGTGAAGCATTTAGACCCATTTCCATCCTCCTGCTGCAATATTTACCTCCACTTCCCAGCATACTTCCTGAAGAACAGATCTGCATCCCAAAGAGCAGTGGTACAATTATCTGAACAAATGTGTAGCTAACAATTTTATCTTCTCCTTTTCTCCCTCTCGTTTTTCCTATACAGCCTCTTGTTTTCTTCATTAAAAAAAATTAAAAAAAAAAAAAAAAAAAAAAAAAAAAGGATACTCCTTTTTGAAAAGGACTCTTGGATATATTTCAGGGTGACTCCTGAAGCTCCTTAGATTTTTGTGTGGTCCTCTGTGGAGCCAGGAGTTAGGTCCCTTCCAACACAGGATATTCTAAGATTCTATGATAAGGCCATTTAGAAAATGGAAGGCTTTTTCCATCATTTTACCACCGTCTTTAATTTTCATCAACCACAAACTTCAGGACACTGCCATTTCCAGGCTCCATCATATCGACTAAGTACTGCAGAGTTTCACAATCGCATGCCAAGGTCCTTGCTCTGTTCTTGAAGAATTACCCCTTGCAAGTGTTTTAATATTCACTGAAAAATATTCAGTAACTCTGGAGTCAAACACAGAGCCCTCCATATCAACTGCAGCCTTCTGCACAATCAGGCTTACAGCCCCAAAAGAAATCCAAAGCCAAGGCATCTAGCAGAGGAACTGCCAAACTTCCTCTAGAACTAGCCATGAAATTGCTGTGACTCAGGAAGCAGACCTCCCCAAATAAACCACCTCCAGATAATCCAGGTGGGTCTGATATTTCCTTGAAGAGTAAAGTATACAGCTTTTTCATTCTGAATAGAAACTAATGACAAACACAAGTAATGCATAGGCTGTATTTTAGATACTGTCTTGGCCTACATATCAGTGCAGTTTTGCTTTGAGCGAAAGCTGTTAGGATGTAAGACTCCTCCAAGCAGAGATTTAGGTCAAACAGGAAGTAAACATGAGGCACTGCGTCCATACAAGGTTCTAGCACGCACACCCTGACACACCACACCAACACTTAAAGCTGGTATCAAAATACAGATTTTAGGCCAAAAATTGAGTCAGACAAACCAAAGATAATCATAATCTCATGAAGTGTAGCAAGATATTAGCCTATTGCTATTACTGTGTGAACTACCCAGGTAAACATGGAGAGGGAAAAGTAGAAATGACTTCAAAGAAGTATCCGACAAATTGTATATGCTTGTGGCTATAAGAAAAGCAAAAAACTCAGAATGCTGGACTGCACAGCATCCCTAGAAGGCTAGTTTCTATAGCATTGTCTTCAGCTGTTCTCTCTTTGAAGAATTCACGTGCTTAATCCAGCAGCATTAGACAAAGCTTGAACGTACTTCTCAGATTATTTCATCTTTTTCAGTTTGCTCTGCCCCTCCTTATGTAGCTAACTTCACTTCTCTTAGTATCTAGCAAGTCCCAACATGTGGTAAATCAGAACGTGCACACTTGCAGCCCGAATGCTTTATGATCCGCAGCAGTAGTTTGCAATGATTTCAGTAAGAACTTCCTAAATGTGACTGAGTTTTAACTCCGAGAAATACCTGAGATAATTTCAAAATAACTTTGAGTAATCTCAAACATAATTTACAATTACTTCTAACTTTAGACAAAAACAAAAACAAGTTTGTTTAGCCTTTGTTTAGCCTTTCAGCCTTGGAGAAGGCATTGTGAGATAGGCAATGCAGACATTGAGTCAAGGAATCCTTTTCCAGCTTTGCCACTGCAATCTTGGCCAGTTCTCATTTTCCCTCAGCCTCAGTCTTCCCATTACAAAGACATAATGAACAATTAATTTGTGGGTGTAAACACTTGGATTACTCCATAAAATATTGTTTAGAAATGATGATTATTAAATATCAATTCCGAATACCATTCTCCTTCCTTACCTATTCCTTATCTATTACTATTACTTATCTATTCCTTACCTACTTACCTTAAGGCCTGGGGAAAGAATCTTCTGCTGATTTATCTGAATCATTGCAATAGCAATGATAAGAATTACACTTAGAAGAAGGAACACTTGGGCAACAACACTCGGCGTTCTGGTTAGCATCCTGAAACAACAAAAAAAGGCAACACTTAAATAGTGTGAAAGGGTTCAGTGACTGTGTACAGTACCTGAGGCTCTGAATCAGTTAAGACTCCCCCAGAAATCACATTTTCATAATTGTAAGTTATGATAATGAATAATAATTAATCATAATCATTTCAAATCTCATATTCAACCAGATTATGCTACATGAAAATTCTGTATTCTACTTAAGAACTGCCTGTCATTTTGCTATCACCAACTTGCCATTCTCTGGAAGAAGTGTATGTATATTGTCATATTCAAGATGTGTGAGTTCACCAAAGCTGCAAGTATGCTCATTTCCCACGGTGTCTACATGTAGATGCATGCTGACCATCTCCCATTGCCTCAGGAAACACGGCCAAAGGGCAGGCTGAGACTAGCATACACTCAACAATCCCACACACACCTGCAACCAAGACACAACCACAGCCACGTAGGCACAGCGCTGGCAGCTGCTGAATAAAGCTGAACGTTCCTACCAGAGATGCAAGATCAGGGTCTGGACTACATACATGTTGCTTTAGCAAGAAATAAAGGAAGTTTGAAGAACACTAAAGTAGACACCTTAGAACTGCCAATGTGTTCATGATTTAGATTCACGTGTATGCACATATTAACATAGTTAACACCGAAGATTCTTATGCTCCACGGGGGTTGAAAATGAAAGAAATGGGAGGTGACAAGCTTGTGATTTTCAGAGGAAGAGAAAAAGAAGAACTTTCCTGCCTTTCTCATTTTCAGAATCCATTTATTTTGTCATCAAGTTAGCCTGGCATGATGTATCCTAACCCCCACCTCCCAATTCTTCCATATTGGCGGATACTGTTTGCTTTTCAGGGCTGCCTTGTTGTTCCAGCAGCTGTGAATGCCAGCCTGTGCTGAGGACAAGAGGTCAGACCTGGTGTGCGCTCCAGGCCACAGCACACTGGGTGAGCCCCACTGTACCTTCAGCACATTGCCTGTTTCTTTAGCTCCAACCAGAACCAGGGCTGAGGAAGAAGGATAAAGTGCTCCTTTATACATCTTTCATATTCCAAGTGCCAAGAGCTCTTCAGCTTATGTTAGCTGTAATTGAAAAGTGACTGAAAGAAGACTTACTTACTTGCAACCTAGTTTGTTAATGTTCAGTCCTAGATCAAAGCACCGACATTCAGGAGCTGGAAAAGGTAAGTAATTACCAAAGGAAAACAAACAAACAACAGTAACAAGAAAAAAACCCAGACAAAACAAAAACAAAAAACAAACAAACAACTCTGGGCAAAGTATTTGAAAAACTTAAGTATTGGTAAGAGCAAGCAATAATCATTATCACACTCTTGACATTTAAAAACCCCATGATGACTGCTAAAAGATTTTCTGCTATAACTTTTTATACAAGGGACACTGATAGGTGGGTTTGTTGAAGTTCTCATGTGCTTTCCTGGTACTAGGATTTGCCTTTGTCAGACACAATTTCTTATTTAACAACCTTTTTTGGCAGGGACCATACTGAGTAAGGGAGCTTCTCATGAGACATTCATCATACAATTTTGTCCTGCTGGCAAACAGGACAACTTCAGAGGGGAATAATCTGTAAATCCCAATGTAAGCGATGGCCTTTGTGTCAGAAGGATGCCTTGTATTCCATGCCCTCTTGAAACTGTCACACTGCTCATATCTTATTATGTGAATTGTGCAAGATGTTTCATGATTTTATGTATTTGGATCAGATGTGCAAGGCTGTGCTTAACCTTACCTGGGCTCACCCAAGCCGCACACAGGCTAGGCAACACAGTGATACCAATTGCATTCACTGAAATCTGAAGAGAGAGCAGAGAGGAAGGAGTTTGCTTTCTCCGTGGTGTAAGCAGTTCTCATATAAGCACTTCATCAGTCCAACATCCCGCACTTGAAAGGAAAAAGACACATAACATTTTAACTAAGTATCAAAAAGCAGTTATTAAAGCATCTCCCCAAAGCAAGCAGCAGCATAAAGACCTACTTCCCACACACAGGTAAGCACTGTGGACCACACAGGAGCAGACGGGAGTATCATTTTCTACAGCTTTCTTCCAGCAGAAGGAAGGCTGCCTGCCAAGGAAAGCTGACCACAGCAAACCTCTTTGGGCCCGCGTCTTCCACGTTTCCAGGTTAAAGACACACCAGTTTGTTCACGGACGAGTATGCAAGAGAAGTACCTTTCTTCACACTGTAACTGGAGAGAGATGCGTACATGAGCATTTATTTCAGAAGCAATCCACAGGTGACAGAAATAAATAAAAAATAAAGAAAAAAAAAATAAAACCCACAAAAGCCCACAGTATTTTTTCAAACCTGCATTGGAACCTGCGAGAAGAAAGCTCGGGGTCTGCGGCAAAGTGAGGTGTCCCCCCCCGCGAGCGCGCGCACACACACACACACACACACACACATAGACGCTGAGCACCGAGGCCGCCCCACCGCCCTCCCCTCAGCGGGCGGCCCTGGGCGGGAACCGCGGGAACCCGCCCCTCTGCGGGCCGCCACCCGGGCGCAAAACGAAAGACTTGAGGTGCAAAATACGAGTGCACACGCCCGAATGGAGGAGATGGGTGTGCGTGGAGCGGGCGCAGCCGAGACGTAGAGCCCACAGCTGTGCGGCATGTCCCTTTCGGCCCGGCGCTGTGCGTGAAGGCATGGCATAGCCCTCCCCCTTCTGCAGGAAACGAGTGTTTTCTCCGGTGGGCTCTTATCAGCCCTCGTGGAGCTGTAGCCTTCCGATTTCAAGGTTGCCTTTCGACTCAGGTTCAGACTTACTGTCACTGCTTGGTTGGTAGTTTTGCTGCATCCTGTGCCACATCAAGGCTTGGCGGCAGGGTTAGATGTGCTCAAATGCATATGTAGAAGTACTCTCACTAAGATCATAAAATCACAGAGTCATTAAGGTCCGAAAAGACCTCTGGAATCACCTAGTCCAAATGCCAGCCCATCCCCTGAGCCTCCTCTTCTCCAGACTGAACAATCCAGGTTCCCTCAGCCACTCTCCATAAGACTTGTGCTCCAGACCCCTCACAACTTCGTTGCCCCACACCCTGCGCAACGAACCCTCCAGCCAGTTTTCTACCTGCTGAAGAGTACAAACCACAGGCTGCAAGAGAATACTGTGGGAAAGTGTCAAAAGCTTTGCTAGTCTAAGTAGACTACATCAACAGCATTTCCTCATCCACCAGGTGGGTCACCTGGTCACAGCAGGAGATGAGGTTGGTCAAGCAGGGGCAGCCAGCACCTATCTGACCTGCATGGTCTGCTACAGACATGGATCGCGCTACAGCCTGCATCACAGATTCACAGGGAAAAGAGCTCTGGTACCAGTGAGACACTTTAACCACTCAGAACTGCCATTCTTGGATTCAGGTTCATATGAAGTAAAAAACAAGGGGCACTTACTTGATTTCTTTTCTTGTAATGATCTTAATGAACCATTATCCTTGATTTTTGAATAAAGAAAGGGGAACAAGGAAACATCTGCAGCTTTGTGACTCAATCTATAAGGTTCCTTCCATAGTCCACCCACTGTGGGGCCTCTGCTTTACTGCTAGAAGGAGAGGTCATTTCTTTCTCATCATGACAACACATTATTAAAATTGGATTAATGATAACCTTAATGGATAAGTTCAGCTATTTCCAGTTAAAGACAAAGCCTCCCATCCCTCCTGATTGCCTGGCTGCTGTGTGTACCTCCTTTCTTTCCTTCGGTAGCATTTTCTGAGACATCTGTTTCTTCTTTCACCCGCTGCTCTGCTGGGACAGAATCTGTCTCAAGTGTCCCATTTAAAATATCAGATGAGATTACAGCCCCACAGTAAAGCATACTCTTTGCTACTCTCAGACATAAATATTTTGAAGCAAAAAAAAAATAAAGCACTGACACCAAGCACTATTTCAGCTAGTTCTACAACCAACCTTTAACTGTGTCTACAGTGTAAGGTTTGCAAAGAAAGCAACACCCTACCCTCAAAAGTATTCAAATACTTCCATAAAAACAGACAGGAGAGATTCTTTTCTGCACCATTTCCAAGAGCTGGGCCATTGTACATGCTGTTTTCTTGCTACGTTTTTTGCTGTGCTAAAGCTATGATAGCGACAAAGATGATATGGGCTGTAAAATCCCTCAGCTGCCTTTAAAGTCCAGAATGCAGGTCTCCAGGCCTAGCATCTGTGGCATGGTGGGTAACCAGTTTCTTTACCAGTTCACAGAGTCACAGAAGCATTAAGGTTGGACGAGACCACTAAGATTATCTAGCATGGCTGTCAACCCATCAACACCATACCACTAAACCACGTGACTTTTACCCTTTTCTTGCAAACTGCCAGGGACAGTGACTCCACCACCTCCCTGGGCAGCCTGTTCCTTTGCATTACCACTCCTACCAAGAGGAAATTTTTCCTAGTTATCCAACCTGAACTTCCCTTTGGCACAACATAAAGCCAGTACCTCTCGTCCTACTTGATCTTCTTTGTTTCCTAAAGCCTACCTCTTCGGCTTTTCTTCAGTTCATTCCTCAGCCCTGCCCTTTGTTTTATAGCTCCCTTACCTGATCCTTCATCCCTTCTTCACTCTCGAGGCATAGATTAAACTTGCTGCCATTTTCCCAGCCTTCATCATGTTTATTGCATGCACACTTCTCCATCATGATTTCCTTTGCTTTAATATCCTTTTTCTCCCCTTCAAGTATCCTTGTTTTAATGCATTTGGTGTAACTGACTGTATTGATTTGCTTTGCTTGGAGAGAATCTTTCTTAGGTATCCATTTAAAAATGACAAATGAGCTGGATTGCTGGCTGCCTCACAGAAAAGTTTATTTCTTCTGGTGGCATTGGGCACAAATGTGAAGTAAAAATACAGTGACTGATATTGAAAGATTCACAGATAAATGCCAGTTGCTAAGATCAATAGCAAATCTCTAGAAACTAAAATACTGCAGACATGAATAAAGTGTTCATGACAGATACATTCTGCAATGCATTTATTAAATCACATCTACACAGGATACAGAGCAGACACTGCTTCATTTCCCTGTACAGTGACAGCAGCAGAGGGGATGTATGATTATATATCTCAAGAGACAACAGAACTGTATTCCTTGTGAAATGCACATACAGTATTAGATGCTAGAATATTAAGAAGCCTCAAAATATCCCCTGATGAGAGAGAGATAGAATGGAGAGAAATGTTATAAGATACTGGTGGCTGCAATTAATCTGTTTTTTTGCATGGTACCTCATCAGTTCACAGGAACAAGGTCCACCCCCCATTTCTCTGCATTCTTTGCAAGACCCAATAAACAAAGGAGTTCTCTAATTCATCCTAAGCCATGGGCATCCAACCTTTTAGTGCACCTATACCACATTCAGTGAGGAGGAACTGTCTTGGGCTGCAAATACATAGGTTGCTCTGAAAGTAATGCCTCCTATTTATTTCCAAGGAAAGTACAACAGATACCAAGAGCAAAATAGCACTATTTAATAGAGCAAATTCTCAGCTACAGAGCACTATTTTTCAACTCAGTCACCACCACTAGCTATGCATTTTTGCCAGCCATGAACAAGAACCGCCATGCCGCTTTTGTGAAAATCTGCACCAGTGGAGGTGACCCACTGTTGCTTTCGCCTCTGTTGAAATGCTCCATCCACCACTTCAGTGTGCTCAGATCCACTGTCTGGTCTCCAGAAATGTTCAGCAAGCACTGATGAATGTTAATGGTTGCAATTTCTTTCTGCACGGAGGAAATCAGTTCTATATGTTTTCTTCATCTGCACTTCCATGTCAGGCACCGTTCTGTCAAACTGCCCCTCTGCTGCCATCTGTCGCCTGGCAAAAAAATATTAGTGAGGAGGTTCAGCCTCTACTGCCATAGCACCACCGTCTGTCTCTGACATTGTGGGCCGACACAATAAAACAGGAGGCACTGCTTTTGGAGCAGCTCTTATAAAAAATATAATATAGTTAGTGTATATAAGTAACAAAATATTTTAATTTTTAGTGTTTTTGTTAAAACGTGAAAAAGAGAGCATCAAAACCATAAAAGTAGTGGGTTATTTGATTTTGCTGTTGTGAAACGAGTCAGTCTAGTTCGATGGCAATGGTTGCTGTGCTTAGTGAGCTCTCAAGGTGTTCATCAGAGATTTTTGATGAAATTTTATTATTGTCCTTCCTCCTTGAAAATAGTTGTTCACAAATCTACATATTGCCAAAAAGCGGTGACATGACTAAGTTGTAACTGTGAGGCAAGGGATATTTCTCTTCTAGGATAGGTCTAGTAGAAAGACATGATTAGATTTTTAAGTAGAATATCCAATTGCAATCTATACATTCCATTTGAAAATTTGCAGGTCATGTATTTATGTTTACTAAAAATGGAGTCACAACTATGTCAAAACATTGATCACTGAATCATAGAATCATTAAGGTTGAAAAAGTCTGGTAAGATCATCTTGTCCAACAGTCCACCTACCACCACTTACCCACTTAAACCATGTCCCTTGTCTTTGTTGCCCATGCTGTGTCCATTGGTGTAGATGCACTTCAGCAGAGCCATTGGCCTCATCCCCAACCACAGCATTCCCTCAGGCTCATCTCCAGTAAGCTTCAAAGCTTCCTCAATGAACCCAGCCAGTAGAAGGGCGTGATGCCCTTTAGCTCAACTTCATCTGTTCTATCAATCTTCCTGGAGACTTTCTTCCCAGGACTTTTCATCAGCGTTGTAAAGACCCTTCATTCATTAGCTTCTGTTCCCAAAGACCAATTTGCCCAAATTATCCACTTTGCTCATGTTCACTGCTCTATTTCAAGATCAACTGTGAGAACTGGAAATGCAGGCATAGCCATCTTAAGAATCTGGAACAAGCTGGAGCTACAGAGGTCTGGATATTGACTCAACTATAGAAAACTAAAAGAAGATTCCCAGCCCCTTGTCTGCTTAACATTTTATTCAAAGCAAAAAAGCACTTTTTGTGATTGCTTAATATGAATGTTCTACATATTGCAGCATACCTTGTTAGTTGGGTAATTTATCCATCTAGAATTATAGAGCCGCAAGCAAGGAAGTCACAAACCATGTCTGAAATCTACTTTTGAAGAATGTCAGACATGGTTCTCCTCAGAGTTTAAAGATGCACTTCTTTTGTTTTAGCATACACTTACAGAACCCAGTTTTGATTGGTTTTAAAAGCATCTGTAGTTTTCTATCAATAAGGACAACAAACAAACAAACAAACACACAAACAACAAATCACAGCTACAGCATGAGAAATTCAGTTTGACCCTCTTTGTTTTGAATAATGACTGGAGATGGACATTGCTGTTTGTATTTCAGAGTTTCAGTCATGGCTTCTTTAAAATCCCTTTGAAAACTATTTGTTGGTTTATGTTTGTATTCCTTTACTACAGCTCTAAAGCTAATGATGTGTCTAAGAATCAGTTTCTGAATCTTGTCTCATACACATAACTGTGATAAAAGTTTTCTGGTAAACATTGTCATCTTGAGAGATCTTGAAACAGATAAGGATTTAATTCTGAAGATGAACCAAAATACTTTCTAACCTATTTATTTCCCTTCCTGAGACTTAGAACTTTATACCTTGCACCTCTTGTCCAAAGAATCAAGAGCTGCTTTAATCACTTAAACCTCCCCAGGGACACTCTTCATGATCACGTGCTTATGAGCCTGGACAAATTGTAGGCAACAGCAAAATAGTCACACGATTAGGACAGCAGATTGCTGGAACAGCAGAAATGCACAGCCTTTTGTCTATTTTGCCTAAGCTCTAGTTTTGTAAAGCCAAACTAGCTGCTGCTGCTGCTGCAGGGGAGTGATGGATAGTCATGCTGGACTGCTGGAAAAAGAGGAACTCTCCCACCCTCTTTATGTTCTGTGCTCTCTAGTTGAAAGCCAAACTCACAGAGATTTACACAAAGTTTGTTTGAGATTTTTAACCATGCCTGCAAGCACAGGTTGTGACTTGACATCTATATTACATTGTCATACAACTGGCCACAGAAGGCTGATAAAGAAATACTGTACGTATACAAGAAATTCACCGTTGTACTCAAATCTGCAACCTCCTGTGAATGGGGATACGTTCCAGAAACTACTCAGTGGGAATTAATCCTTTCAAAATTGCTGTGTAAAATCCCTGCTCAACATGGAGTATTTCTGTGTGGCTGACAACTCTAAATCAGTCATGTTGCATTTTTCTCAGCACAGAAGTAATTGCAGACAAAATCAGGAGAACAGTTACATTCCCATGTTTTGAAGAAGTACTAAGAAGTCCTTGTAGCAGCATCTCTATCATCTTTTTGTATTCATCCAGGATCAAATTGGCTGAGAAATTCTAAAATTCCTAGATAAAATCTTGTCCGTTGCAATTCCACAGTCAGATTATCTCCTTTAGTATGAGATCTGTGGATGAAAAACATTCTATTACAGTTCTTTCCATATCTACTTGTACTATTGTTATTCACTGTTGCACTGCTTCACTAGCCCTGACATAATATAACAGGCTCTTTTTGTTGCTTTCTGTACACTGACATTAAACCACAAGTATTGGGGATCACTCATAGGCTCAGTAATGCAATTAAAGTCATTAAAGCCAGTTGTACAGAACAAAAATTCCATGGGAGAAAAGAGCCAGCACACAAAAGAGTGGAATGATCCCAGCAGTACTGATTATAACAAACATTTCTATGTGCAGATTCACCATTATGTGGTGCCTGCTTGAAAACAGCCTGTACTAAAGAGCTTGTTCACCAGATGAATAAATATATGCATCACCTTTTTTGATTTTGGGAGATTGAAAACTGCATTCTTAACCAAGCAGGGAGATAACTTCTTGCTCACTGCATTACAAAGCTGGGCTGGGTGAAGGGCATGAGATAGATGTTGACTGGTAAATTCCTACAATCTTCACCATGTTTTGTTACCTTCGTTTGCCTTTGCAGTCACAGGCACAGTAACATCTCTCCAATTCATGCCAGCAGTTGTAATCAACATGCTTGATGCAAAAAACACATTCAGTTTTGGTATATCTGTAAATTTTCCTTATATACAGCCTTTCTTTTTCATTCTTGTTGTTCTATTTGCTTGTGTGTGTTTCATCACACGCAAAGCATGAACACATGCTAAATGAAACAGCAGCAAGCTCCCAGCGTTGTTTCTTACACCAGCTGTACATACATGCCCCATTGAGAACAAGCAGTGGCAGGGCTGAGAGCAGGCGCCCATGTACAGCATGTCCCCTGCACCATTAAAGGGACTGTGTTATGGGTGGGTTGCATTTAAACACATAGCAGCTCCTGTGATGACAGTGTCAGAGCCAACATGGGTTTGTCTGATGTTTCGCGGAATTATTTATTTTTTCATATATCCACATACTCCATTTTGGTGCTTTACAACCTTCAGTAGGGCATGTCACACACACTGTTCTAGCAGTGGCTAGTTGGGGGGTTTATGATCCCACTCAGGGCAAAACCTCTGGTTTATGTTGGGTAGGTTTGTGCCTTAAGTCAGCGTTGGGGGTAGTCATGAGTGACAAAGACAGTGTAAAATATGTGTGGCAGAGATACTGCCTGCAGCTTGAGACTGTTATGTCAGTCATAAGCAAGAGGCCATTGTGAGCCACAGTAGCTGTTGCACAGGGACAGTAAAGCCAGACACTTTAAAGGCAGATGATATATGCACCACTCATGGCAAGAGTGCTGTCTCTCAGAGTACTGCAGTTACTCTCTTGTCCGTATAAGCAGTATGAGCACGAGATAAGAAGGGTGCTAATTTTGTACAAATACTTTGAAAACTGGTGTCAGTCTGACTAGGTATTCATTTCTTCCTGTCTACCCAAGTCAGATCAGTGGTACCCTGCCCTGTCTTTCCCCCTCCAGAGGCAAATCCAACATGGCAGTCATTCTGCTCCTTCTTAACTATCTTGCCTTGCCACTGGCTGTGCTGTTTTGGCAAAATAGTATTTCTTCTCTAATGATTCAAGTCTAGAAGTCCTCTCTCCAAAGTGTTTCCAGTTGTGGCAGATTCCTTCAGTTAAACTCCAGACAAAAATATCCTCTCCTTAAAAAAAGTGTATGTGTAGTGGTCTTCTGTGTCCATCTAAACAAATGGAACAATAGTGTGCTGAGAATGAATGGTTTTTGTTGTATCCTGGGGACGTATGAAGAGATGAGTGTCCTTGCAGCTGAGATGGTTGAAGAACATGGGAAGAACAAGGTTGTCATAGTGGCTGTACTGAACCTTGTAGGAAGATGGGATAGTTGGAGAAATTTGACAGCTTTTAGGGCAACTAGGCCGCCTTCTGACCTGAAATAGCACCAGTAGACCTCAAAGCTAAAGACTAATATAGAATAGTTGCCTGGATTTTAGGTACCAGGTAGGCTGTTTCTGAAAGTGAATTCTTTGGAGTAAGCCAGACATTAGAAGGGGGAAGACAATGACAGAACACTTATTTTGTAAAGGAAGGAGAAAGGTGGGAATTGGGAATCATAGAGAGGTGAAGAAGAAACAAGGAATGTGCCATGAAGTTACTATTTCTACTGAATGCTTGGTTTTAAAAGGTTTTGGGTAACCACTCAGTGCCAGGTGACCAGAAGCTAAAGGTCCTAAGAGCCACTGTTTCATTGCAGTCATGGGAGCCCAGGTTAGTTTTCTACAAACTTTGGTAGCACTGGATAATTGACAGGGATAATGGCAGGGCCTCAACCCCTGCCAGCTGCTTTGTGACAATGGATGTGGCACTTTCCTTCATTTTCCTCCAGTCATGGTCTGTTCTTTGAGTTCTCTGAGGAAGGGATTACCTTTGAAGTGGGAGAGGCACAGTGCCAAGAATAGCAGAGCCCTCATTTGGCCAGGGTACAGGACAGAACCTTGACAAAAGACACTAACCAGCATGAAATAGGGCTCCATGGAGCTGCACGTGCACATAGCCCAGCTGACCTGTCTGTGAGCACAAAGGTTGTCCTCCCTGGGGTCAGTTCACACCAGTACAAACAATCATCACCCACATAAAAACACATCTGATCTATGGTTTGCAAGCTGTTTTATTTGCCAAAAGCAAATTAGTTTCACATTATACTGTATATGTAAAGCTTTTTACATAACCTTCTCTATGGAACATTTGAAATTTGACCGGCTGCCAGACAGGCATTTTCGTTTTGACTTCTACCCGCTGAGCAACATTAATAAGCTGTATTTCAGGAGCCTGCCTATGCATACTTCAATGCTGTCTTTTTGAGTTTGATTCTCTTTCATCACCTCAGTAATTCAACACTGCTTTCTCAGTACGAATACAAAAGAACTAAGAGATGTACTGGATCAGACAGAAGGTCAATGTGTCTTGTCCCTGAGCATCGATAGGAGCAGATGTTTATGAGAAGGCTCTTGGGACCAGGCTACCACACGTGGCTAATTCCTCTAAAATACCCTCTGAGTTGCAGCCATTTCAGGCCTTAGAGACTTCTTGAGCCAGATGTCATATCTGTCATATCTGATCTAATAGTGCCTGGTGGACCTCGCTGTCCCTGAATGTATTTGATTGCTTTGTGAGCATGTGGATGTGCAGCAGGCAAGTCCACAAGGTGTCTGCCTGTTTCTTAAAAGTTCAGTAGCAGCTCATATGCTGGTTTCATCTTGGCTCTCAGAGTTCCAGACTTGAAAAGAGAAACCTTGTCCAAATAATAGGTCCTTTTTAATTCCATGAGACAGCGCTTCTATAAAGACAGGTGTATTTCTTCAGTGTTACAAATGTAGTTGTTTCAGGACGTGTTTATGCTCACCTACTACTTAGGATTAGATTGTTTTAGAATAATGATGAAAAATGAAAACTTGAAATGCACCGATATTGTTGTTTCAAATTCCTAAATCTAAATGTGCAAGCCCAAATTGGAGTGGAAAAGCCTATAATGATTATAATAACCATAATAATTTGCAGGCAGCTAGCCTTTCATCCTGGAAGATGATTTTTTTGCAAACAGAAGGGAGGTACAGGTCCATTATGATAACAATAGAAAAGGCACTCGGCCTCTGTAAGGTATCATTTAAATTGCAGTTTACTAGAGCTGACACTATAAAGGCAGCATGGTATAGATAATCACAGAATTGCAGAATATCTGGAGTTAGAAGGGACCCACGGGGACCATAGAGTCTAGCTCCTGGCTCCACACAGCACCACCCAAAATCCAAACCCTATGTCTAAGTATGTTGTCCAAACACTCCTTGAACTCTGCCAGCTTGAGGCTGTGACCGCTGCCCTGGGGAGCCTGTTCCATGGCCTGACCTGGTGAAGACTCATAGAATCATGGAATGGTTTGGGTTGGAAGGGACCTTTAAGACCATCTCATTCCAACCCTCCTGCTATAGGCAGGGACACCTCCCACTAGATCAGGTTGCTCAAAGCCCCATCCAGCCTGGCCTTGAATGCCTCCAGGGGCATCCACAGCCTCACTGGGCAACCTGTTCTCACCACTCTCACAGTAAAGAATTTCTTCCTAATATCTAATCTAAATCTACCCTTTTGCAGTTTACAGCCATTTCCCCCCATCCCGTCACTACATGCCTTTATATTAAGTCCTCCCCAGCTTTCCTATAGGCTCTCTTTAGGTACTGGAAGGCCACTGTAACATACCCCCAGAGCCTTCTCCAAGCTGAAGAGCCCCAGCTGTGTGCTCTGTGGCACAGCACAGGACAGAAAACGGAAGACACCAGACATCATAATAGAGGAGCATGCAGAGACCATGTGAACCAGCCAGAATTCATGACTAAAAAAGAGTTGAAGACCAGCCTATATACTCCAAGAAACATAATGTTCAGTTTTATGTTAATTTATTTACATCTGTGTCACTGCACAGACTCTTTGAACAACCTGACCCTAAGAGGAAATTACATTAATTCATGCATAAAGTCACAAGAAAAATCCAGCAGAAGTAGTCTAGTGCTGCCTCATCCTAATTATAAACAAATATAAGGAAAGTCCAAAATACCAGCAAAACCGCAATGATTCCTTTCTGGTGTCTTTCTGCTTTAACCCGGAATAGGTCAAAAATTGATATATGCTACACCTACTGCTTTCATGTCTGCCCCCAGGGTCTGTCCACACTCCTGCCACTAATTGCCAAAGGTATAGACTGGAAATTAAGGAACCACTCACTCAAATGAAAATTTCTCTGCTGAACTGCCAGTCTCCTTCGTGCGAGACACTGAGACAAAGAAGCAGCTTGCAAAAATGAGGCCAGGGGCAGTTTTCTATAGCTGACAGAGTAAGTAGGTTTATTGAAGAAACAAGTGGGAATAGAAGAAGTACAGCATGCCCAGGGCAAAGAGAAGTGTGTTTGTGCTCAACACATCAGAGAGGTCACCAATGAATAGTTCTGTGTGAACATCCGACCTCTGTGCTACTGCCAAGGGCATGGAAACCTGGAAATATGAGAAGCAGCTTTCATTGGGCACCTACTATTTCTAAGATAAAAGCTATAGAAAATACACAGTACGCTGCACTCACTTTCCCTTTCTTTCCCTCCTCCGCCACCATCCCATCCCTTTTGCCCATCTCATGCCTTTTACCTGGAGACATCTCAATACACTTTCCAAACTGCGGTAAATTGGAAGGGCAATTTTGTCTAGTTCAGATACCCTTTACACTCACTTTAGAAAGAAATAGAAAATCCAGGCATGAAAGAAAAGAATATTTAAAAGAGCTTCTGCTACAGGCATTTGCAATTATCCCTTCATTGTTTGCCACAGCAAACCCCTAGAAACTGGCAGCCAGCAAACAAACTGATTTATCAAAACTCTGATAAAAGAAAACATGAGAGAGATTTATTCTTTTGAGGTCAAATTCTCTATTAGCTCAACTCCGCCGACTTTAATTGAACTCTGCAGTCATACATTTTACAAAATGAAACTTCTCAGACAAAATCCTCTTTTGTTCTCTGCGGAATATTTTCATACGTTGAAGCTAATGAATGATTCGGACTGGTGCAACAGTTCATACAGTGAATTCGTGTAATTATTTTTATTCAGTGACAGTTCAGATTGCTTCAAGACACGTTCTTTCCTGGAGCTGCAAAGGAGATGTAAATGAAGAGTCTCATCACTCATCACACAGATAACACACTGGGACTCTCCGTATTTTGAAAATGTGATTATTGAGCAGGATTTGCTCTCTGCAGAAACTTTTACACACTTCCCCACCTAAAAGCGTTCTGCTGGTAGAAGATGAAAATTTGACACAAGAACAGAGATTTTTGATCAAAATATTAATTCCAAAACAAAATGCTCCATTTCACCTTAGTTCACCACTGAATGATATCAAATCACTCCACAAAAAACAGAATTAATTAAAGTACAAAAATTGGAACTGTACAACAGGAGAGATGGAAAATAATCCCCAGCCATCCCCTAACAGCAGTTGAGAGCCTGTTGGCTCCAACACCTTTGTGTGAAATGGAAAGTGTGAATGTGAATCCCCAGAGAAGAAGGATCAAAATGCATCTGTCTCTCTCATGTCAGGGAGTGCTTTTCACATTATTGTTGGCAAAAAGGATGAAACACCTGCCATCAGATGAGATTTTCCTCTGCCAGTTTCAAAGAAGGATCTTAACAGAAAAGAAATACAAGCCTGGACTTCTGGACTTCTTTCCTTAACTGAGCAAGGACAGTGAAGAGTGGCACCGCAGCATGCCTTCTCTGGATACAGGTGGGAAGGAAATGACTACGGCAGAACTTCATTTCCTTCTCAGGGCTTGTGGTCTATACCCTTGAGTCACACCAGTTTTGTCAGCTATTCCAACCCTAGAAAGTGCAATGGTCTGAGGAAAAAAAACACCTATTTTTAAATAAATGAACAAGATTTTAGCTCTTAATGAATTCTTGCCTTGCAAACATTCATTCCCAGAGGCACTATGTAAGTGCATTGGCCCTTATATCTTGATCAAGAGGAGGCTGCATGCCGACAGGACAGTGACAGTTCAGTGCCTCTGAACACTTTTCCCCTGATGAGCAGTTACTTCAGGGTCTTTTGAAAGCAGCAGAAGTGACTTCAAATGATAACCTCAGCTCTTCTGTGCTTAAAATGTAGCTAAGCAATCCACAACACTGCCTACATGGTAACTTCATCAGGCTCAGGACTGAAATGGAGACTGAGAAAAGTTTAACACGGTCAAGGCAAGAACTGAGAAAAGCAAACACAAATAGCAAGATATGCCAAGCTACAAAACACGGAGAACTGAGAAAAGCAAACACAAATAGCAAGATATGCCAAGCTACAAAACACGGAGATTTTGCCTCTTTCCAAGAAACCGCTGTGTTGACTTTGGAATATTATATGCTAAGGTGCTGGGGTCAATTAGTAGTGGTCAACAGGCAGAACAGAGGAACCGAGGCTGTTGGAAGATCCTTTTTTTTTTTTTTTTTTTTAATCTTTAATCTGTTGGTAGAAGAGGACAAAGGAAGACACAGAAGGCAAAGAGGAAGAGTTAGCAAGAGTAATAGGAAGACAGAAAGAAGGAACATAAAGAAATAAATACCCTTTGCAATGAGAGAGCTTAATAGAGAATTGCAGCCATTAGCCACAGAGCCCCTAGCAATTCCCCCAGGAAATAAAATCTGTAGGCAAAACCCTTAATTGATATTAAGTAACGGAGCTCTCAACCACTTTAGACCAGCATAGGATCTTCCCCAGGGTGGATCATAGATTGATTTTATGAAATCCTACACCCTTCCAGGAAAATGGCAGTTTTCCTTTGCATCAGTGGATTTTTGCCTGGAACCATGATCCCAGACCTCAGGAGAGCTCCCTGCTCCACACAACAGGAACATTCGGCTCCAGCAATGAATAGGGATTTAGTGCATCAGCTCTCTTTGTGTACGTTTATTTTTGCAACGTCTCAACTGTACAGAATCACACCTATGCACTCATATCGGTGCTGTGACCTTCTCCTAGCTCCTGTCCATATTTAGATAGAGAAATATCCCAGAACATTTTCCCACAAGCTCTTGGATGCTCTGCTACCTTTGTGTCACTGGCACTTCAAAGTGTAAAACAAACCTACCCCTTCCAGGAAAAGGGGACTTAAATCAAAACAGGGGCTGGCAATGTTGCATTAGGGCAGAGACAACTACTTAAGGTTTGGCAGTTTCTGATTAATATCTTGGGAGCTTAGTCCAGCTCCCAAGGAAGATTTTCCAGTTGATTTCTATGGGGTTTGATTAAGGTTGGCACTGTACATGCTGTGGATTGATCCTTTCATCCTAGGCTCTCAAACACACAGAACAAACAGGAATGAACATAAAAGAGAGAAGAAAGGCCCCAGTTTTGCCCTCCTTTTACATGGACAGGTTCAATGGGACTTTCAAGGAGTAAACCAATTGTCTGATTTCTTTTAATTTGATGTCTTTATAGTATTGAGAGGAGTATCATGCCGTACTTGCAACACCCATTCTCTTGTTACTGATGGGCTTTGTAATCACAAGTAATAACATTGTTCCATTGAGAAGCAGTAAAAATGTACCAAAGCTCCAATTTCTCTGATCACAAGCATTCACTGTTAAAATACTAAGAAGTATTTTCAGATAATCTTTTGTGGGAAAAAGAATAATAACCCACAACAACTTAGTTTTCTGTATTGCTGCTGCACTCTGAAATGTCCTCCTTCTGGCACCAGTTCGATGATAACAGAATTGAGCAATATGGCTCCACAGGAAAAGATAACAAAGAATCAATGTCTAAGCAATTTCAGGATCATCTCTGAATTTGATGTCCAGCTGATTAGTTTATATCATAATGGTTCCTCGGACCTATTTTAAGCATCTTAGAGAAGAACACTTTGTAACCCAGTTAAAATGCTTCCTCATCGAGCAGAAATCAATATCAAACAAGGCAGAAATGACCTCTGTCAAATTTTCTTATGCTCACCGCAAGAGTACTTAAAATATAATTCCCAGGGAATGTTCTGCAAAACGGAGTGAGTTTTAAATAATCCAGCATAGCAAAAGGAGCTTCTAATGGTTCATCCAGAGGAGACTTCTCCTTCCATGCACTGAAGGGGGGAGAATTATCCTTATGTTTAAAATCCTGGTTTTATCATCATCATCTGATTAGCTCCATTCTCCCTCCTTCACCCAGACTGACAGGCTCTGTTGGCTGCACCTCTTTACTTGATCCTGAATGCAGCTCTCAACACTCCTGTGCATATGTGTGAACTGGAGGGAGGCAAAGCAAGTCACTCTCGAGAGCATATTTCCTGTGTATTTAGAGTGGAAAAGCCGATTCATTCTTTTGTTGCCTTTAATTCTCCATATTTCCTTTGACTTTTAGGCACCCTTTGTTCTTGGTAACATAATGAGAGAATGTATAGCATTTCTACGGTAAAATGAACACCTGCATGATGACAATGAAGGCTTCTAGCAGAAGTAGCAATCAGCTTGCTAGAAGACATGGCACATGCGGCAGTCATGGATAAATAGAAGAGCAAATCTAAGACCATCTCATGAGGCTGAACATGTACAAGTCTATGGGGCTGGATGACATGTAATCCAGGGTCCTGAGGGAGCTGGCAGCTGTGGTTGCCAAGCCACTTTCCATCATATTTCAAAGGTCATGACTGTCAGATACTAAGTTCCCAGTGACTGGAAAAAGGGAAACATCACTCCCATTTTTAAGAAAGGGAGAAAGGAAGACCCAGGGAACTACAGGCCGATGAGCCTCACATCTGTGAATGGAGCAGGTCCTCCTGGAAGCTATGTTAAGGAACATACTGGACATGGAGGTGATCTGTAACAGCCAGCACAGCTTTACCAAGAGCAGACAGGAGGGAGACAGACATTTTCACGTGGTCTGATTGTAATAGTACAATGGGAAATGGCTTTAAATTATAAGAGGGGAAATTCAGATTAGATGTTAGGAAGAAATTCTTTACTCAGAGGCTGGTGAGGCCCTGGCACAGCTGCCCAGAGAAGATGTGGTGCCCCATCCCTGGAGCACTCAAGGCCAGGTTGGACAGGGCCCTGGGCAGCCTGAGCTGATGGGTGGCAGCCCTGCCCATGGCAGGGGGTTGGGGCTTGGTGGGCTTTAATGTAGCTTCCAAGCCAAACCATTCTGTGTTTTCTCATTCCTGTCCCTCTCTAAACAGAACAGATCGTGGCACTATCCTACAAAAACTTTTGTGAACAAAGATTCAACCTTGATCAGTCAAGAGCACTGGATCTGTGGCGGCAGAAGAATTGGGTGCTAGAGAAATATCACACAAATGAGGGGCTTCACATTCACTGCTTCTTTTAAGTGGTCCATTGGAACAATACAAAGGATCATTTAGCGTTCCAATGGGAAGTTAAAAGGATGATAAGGCTACTCCCTGAAGGAGAAGAGGTACATAGTTTCACATATGTAGTGTGTCAGGATGATAGGCAATTTTGTACTGCTTAAATTAGAAGGCAGACTCTAGTCTTTTTCGTCAATTGCAAGAGTGATTAAATTCTAAGGTAATAAAAGTGGATAGTAAGTACTTTTCTTGTTTGAATGTGCCCTCTAAAAATTATGTATCATCACAGTCATCAGCGCTTACCAAATGCTCCTCTTTTTGCTCTTGTTGGTCAGAGAGCTCCTGGGGCTCTGGCATTCACACCCCTGCTGCTCAGCCCCACTCCTGTTAGGAGCTAGATGCATCTGGGCAGCAGAGAAACAGCTGGTGTGAGATGTTCAGGAGAATAGCAAACCAGAAGAGAAGGACATCCGCCCTCCCCCCACTTCTTCCTTGCTACCTCTGAGCCAACTGCTCGCCACAGGGCTGGAAGGCAGATGGGCAGATTGCCATCCTCTTCCAGGGTCACCCCTCCTAGGGAAGTGAATAACACTGCTTTCACATTCTCCTCTGCTTAAAGCCCTGCTTGCGCAAGCCATCCCAAACAAAAAACAGCTTTTTCTCAGGTAACGCCATTTTGTATGGAGTGGAAGTTTGAGCAGAAATGGAGAAACAGCCCAGACTTGGGCTATAGCTGCGGGAAAATAGCTTCATCCTCATGAGAGTTTGGTTATAACCACATTTTCACATTAGCAAGCTATTTAAAGCAAAAGAGCAATCTCTGTCATGCTCAGCTCTGGTCTCTTACTTTGTATTCCAGGCAGGAAGTGCCTGATAAAGGCTCAGTATTTTTCCATGAATTAGGATGCCTTAATTAGTAGAGACAGCTAATTTAAATTAGCTGTAGGAGCAGGTACGACCCTCAAGAGAGCAAAGAACAATGACTGCAGTACACTCAGAACAGCGTGAGGAGAAGATCTGCCTTTGGAAAGACATTCATCCAGGCAGACCAAGGCATCACTGGATATGCAGCTGGTCACTTAGGAGCACCCATTTTTTGGGCTGACAACAGGATGACATGTTGTACTTTCCCTCGCTCTGAGTCAGGGGGCACGAGCACTTATTTCTATCGCTGCCCTTCTTGCACCACCCAGAGGCACTACGCTGGGTGCAAGCCCAGTGTGCTGACAGCACCCACCAAGGTGGTCCCCCCAACATGTCAACACATGGAGCACGGGTGGGAGGTGAGGCCAGAAGCCTGCAGAGGAGCAGGAGATCCAGCGTGGGTGCTATGAAAAATCAGCTGGTTCCTGATTCAGAAATGGGCAAAAAGCCCTTTGAAGAAGGCCAGCTGGACAACGGAATGTATTTTCTTTCTTATTTGCATTACCACACTTCTATCCACAAAAGATGGGCATGGGGAAAATAAGGTGCAAATTTTGATCTGCAATTGTGATTATTCTAACAGCAGCTTTACACTTTAAACTCTCTGAGTGCTTATCACTGTGGGAAGAACTTGTTCTGCAGAGCAGGTATGGCAGTCTGCAGGTGCAAACAAATCTGCAGGTACAGCAACATGCCAGCAGACTGGGCTGTGGAAGGGTTTAGATGCTCTAGATACAAATCAAAAAGTGCTCACTGAAGAGAAAATTGTTCCTGCAAACTAAAACTGCTGGAGCCAGATGGAGTCCTTATCACTGGCACAGACGTGCAAGTAACAGCTGCCATAAACTCTCTAGCTACTGAAGCAGTGGCAGCAGCTTTTTGTCCTGGTACAAACAGCTGCAGTTGGACATTGTTTGCAAGGTCACAACTTCTTTACTTCTCCTGCATTATTCTCTCACATCAGTTGTGAAGCAGGACCCCAAGCCAGTGACTTGGACTACTTGTGACTATGCCTCCTTTTTTCCTCCAAGAAATAAACTAAAATACCACATCACTCTGTCCCAGCAGGAGCGCAGATTCACTAATGCGTGTGAGACAGACGGCAGATTAAATCTGGCTTTGGAGTTCAGCTGATCCACTTTCTTCCAGGAAGCACATCAGTAGAGGGACATTGAAAACACACTTGCAAAAGTCTCTGAGGGGTAGCTACCCTCCACGCAAGTAAGGATGTTGTGTTCCCTACCTTGCCCCTATCAGCCCTGTCTGGGGCACCTCACTCACCACTCAGAAAACCCCAATGAACTGGACAGTCTCAGTGTGAGGCTGACATTTTTCAACACATTTTTCAGTTCCTTGCTTTTTCAGGATATCTGGATTGATGTGTGGGGTTTTTTAGCTCTTGTGTTCTAAAAAGGTAATCTCTTGAAAAGCCTGATTGCTAGTAAATACATCAGGATGGCTTCTTCAAGAAAACGATTAAGCAATTACAGTGGAAGATATTAAAATAAAGTTTCAGCAATACCATGAGATTGATTTAAGAGTGTTACAGGAAGCTGAGACCTGCTGTTCTATGATGAATGAGTTCCTTGAGAAAACCCAGTAAGGGACCATAACATAATCACATAATGGAATTGTTCTTCAAATATCACTTGCTCTGGGATTTGGAAATTAGCGGCCCCCAATGACCTTGCATTTGACATCTATTCGTGATCTGGGAAAAGAAAAGGTAAACAGCAGTAACCAGTAAACAAAACAAGGCCTCCAGCTGAAGTAGACACGGGCAATATCAGGCTTGTTAAGCCTGTGGGGAACTCAGATGGGAAGAGATCTGATTAAAGACTTTGAGCAAGATGTTTTAGGCTATCTTAAAAACAGGTCTAATGGGTCATCTAAGATCAGGGAGAGATAAGGAAAGGGGAGCAAGGGCAAGCAGAACCAGAGGAAAACCGGACTTTATTGATGTGATGTATGGTTGTATGTGAAGTCCACATGGTGCCTCAGGCTCAAACATCAGCCAAGACTGGAAAACCAAGAATAGTGCAAATTGATCCTTTCTGCCCCCTTCATCATGAAAAATGAGAGTGGTTACAGCATCCCATAAGTCATCCCCTGGGTCCACTGGCTCTCATGGTTGCAAGCAGATAGGAATCCTGCTTTTCTCCATGAAAACCAAACCATGCAAGGGGCCCTGGAAAGGCTGGCAGTGGCTGTAGCTCCAGAAGGGACTGGTCTCATGCATAAATGAACTGAGAACTCTGTTCCCTATGACAGAAACCTTCGTAGACAAAAATTATGCCCAGAATCACAGAATTGTAGGGGTTAGAAGGGACTTCTGGAGATCATCTACTCCAATCTCTTGCTGAAGCAAGATCCATATAGAAGGTCACACAGGAAGGTGTTCAGGTACGTCTTCAATATCTCCAGAGAAGGAGACTGTGCAACCTCTCTGAACAGCCCGTTCCAGTGCTCCATCACACTCACAGTAAAGAAGTTCTTTCTCACGTTCAGATGAAACTTCCCTGTGTTGCAGTTTTTGCTTGCTGCCCCTTGTCCTGTCACTGGGGACCACCAAAGAGAGCCTGGCCCCATCCACTTGACTCCTGTACTGTACCTATTTGTAAGTGTTGATAAGATCACCTCAAATATTACTTCCTGCAGCTTTGCACAGGACAGAAAGCTGTGGCAGATTCACTACACGCTGAGCATCCATGCAGCAAACTTCAGGCAGAGAAGCTATAACTCAGAAATTCCTGTGCGTCCAACCATGCAGCCTCCCCAGCCATGACGATATTGATAGCCTGCATTTGCAGTGCTAATTATGGGATTCAGCCACCTCTGCCATGGCGTGATGGAGCTACGACTGCTTTAAATGACCCGATTTTCAGAGCATGTGCGTATCATACCCTAAGCACAGTCTCAACTCCAGCCTTTCCAGTCGGCCACCCAGCACCAGCTTTTGAGAAGCAGATTGGTTACGGAGCAGAAACCTTCAGCTTGAATTCCACGGCCAAAATTGAAGGGGTAACTATTGTGCTTAAAGCAACTACTAAATCTCTTTGTTCAGACCAGTCCAGACAGGGACAAAATGAATGATGTCTGGTGCAATCCAGGTAGGGACAAAACCAGCGATGCCGGCCTATTCAGGCTTTTCCTGCAAACCACGCCTGGCCTTACAGTTGCCCTTATTCCCTGTGGAGCAAGAGTGGCACCTGGTGGTCGGATGTCCTTAGCACGCATCAAAAGCTTTGCTTTCTTTTTTTTTTTTTTTTTTCGGTTGCATGCAGTGGAGCGTCAGAGGAGCACTTTGTATAATGCAGTCCTGACTGACCTGATCAGTGACAACTGCTACCTGCAATAATTCGTGTACCTCGCTGTTTTCCAGCACTAGCAGCACCAAATAACATTCTCACAATACACCAGCTCCAAAGATGATCCTCCCTCCCTACATCATAAATCTCCCGTGAGTCGTAAGGAAGGAATGAGGACCTGCCCCGTCTTGCTGAAAACATTTTTTTTTTTCCCGACTGCTTCCAAATACTAAAAATGAATCAGGGCTTCCTATGAGGGCAGAGATGAAATAAGCGTATTTCAATCAGCTACCAAATGTGCATCCCTAGAGATGCTTAGGGCCACATGTGTCATGGAAGAAAATGCTGTTATTCTCCTGTTTATCAGCCGTTCTCTGCCTCATTGGGATGGGACTTCTGTAAGTCCCTGCACTCCGCAAACCCTGTGAATAATAGATGTGCTCTGGGACTGAGTTTCTGCCACGAGTGCTCCTCACATCAATGACACTCATCTGGCAAGAAAAGTTCTGATGCAGAAGAGCTCTGTCTGAGGAACAAACCCATACAAAGCACTGAATCTCAGACATCCTAGCTTTGGATTCATATCTTGCTGCCAAGCAATTATTTTATGGCTCATTACAAATTGGAGACGGAGAGGTTGTCCCCCTAGATCTGCCTCCACCTGTTTGAGACCTATGTTTTGCCCAACTTCTCCTTTTCTACAACTCTCAGAAAGATGGAGACATAGAGATCGGTAGCTCCCTGCAGGGGTGGCAGGAATTGCCCAAAAGTTGCTGGGATGAGCACTGAAGGATGTGTGTACAGTGGCATAGTCACATGGTGGAATGGCATGAGCTGCACTTCCACAGTAAAACAGACTAGAGCATCTAGGACTGTATGAAACAAAATCCAGCTCTCCATGGCTGCTGCTCAGCAAAGAAATGATGAGAGCATGGATAAGGCAGTCATACAGTGATTACCACAACAAAGCTCTCAACTGCTGGCTTTCCTGTGTGCCAGGCTCACTGTCCTGGGTACCATAACTGCACTCATAAGGGGAAATTCTCCTGTTGGGTGACTTTATATGAGCACTGCCATCTGCTTTAATGAAGATCTGCAGGTGCAGCCTATGGATGGCTTTTCTGCCTTTTATACCCAAGGTATCACAAATGTGACAATTCATGATGCATCTCTGATGTATCTGATAAAGAAAGCAAAGCAGTTTTAGCACCCTTCCCTCCAGCAGGCTTTTTCTCCTGTGCTGCTCAAAGGGATGCCTTCCTCCATCCCAGCACCAGCAGGCTATAGCTGCCTTCTTAGCTTAAGAAGCACCACGATGCTGCTTTGCAGAAAGCATGTGGCTACAAGACATGACCCCACAGGGGGGCTGGAGCCATGCAACGTCTTCTGCAGGCTGAAAGTTAACAGCACCGAAGTGCTTACAGAGAGGACAGCACAAAAGAAGAAGTACAAAACTGGGTCATGTGAAAGCTGACGTAATGTTTGGCAAGATCTTCAACTAGTTGCTGAAGTCACACACCTGCAAGTACCTGCAGCACTAAGTGGAGCAGATGTGTGCATGACCCAAAATAACTAAAGCGAGCTGCACGCCATGACTGCACATACCGGGATCTGTTTGCAAAAGCAATCAGTCTCCCCCTTTTCACATCTCCAGATTTCAAGCAGATTATCTTTTTTTTTTTTTTTCTTTTTAATAGATCCCTTATGTTTTGCCTCTACAAGAGTCAGAAGGAACTCGAGAAACTCATCATGGTGTCTGCATGCACAACCCCAGGTTCCAGGAGATACACACCCTCCTCTTTCCAATATAGGAATAAACCTCACAGCTCTCTCTGTGCTTGCTCCCCCATCCACAGACACCTCAGGACCACACTGACTGAGCGTGTAGCAGCCAGGGAGAGCTCTGGGCTGCCTCAGCATGGGCCTCAAGCTCACTTTGGCATTGGCCACAGCCAAGACAAGGCAGGTGGATGCATGCATAGACACAGGCACTGTAACAGTCCATCTCCCCTAAATGATTACACGTGCTATTTGCAGAAATGTGAAAACAGAACTGCACAATGAATGATGGATACTCCCCCTGGTCAGAGCTGTCAGGAGCCCCAGGCTGCTCTACTGGGCAGGACAGGAGTCTGTGCTCGCACAGGATTTCATGGTCACTATTTTATAAGGAAGAAACAAGCACAGCAACACCACAACACACTGTAAAATCATTTACATTTATTTGCATGAACATAAAATCTCAGCAGCCCCCCAGACCTTGCACACCATATCAAGAAGCTATCACAGCCGTAATAACTGCCCTGCAGCAAATAGGGACCATTTCACCAATATACTAATTGCAGAGCATATCCTGCCAGGGCTCTTAGGGGAGGAGGAGAGGAAAGCTGTGGGGAGGACTGCACAAGTGGTTCATTTGCATCAGATGCCCTTATTATTCCTCCAACTTCTTTCTTTTTCAGTATTAATTAAAGCTCATGCTGTGACAGACATGAGGCAGGGGGGCACATTGAATGACTGCCACATGTTTCACTTATCCCACTGCCTAACACTTTTTTTTGGGTCCCTAAAATCATAAGGAGGATATGAGGGGACTCAGGAGTAAATTTCACTTAGGGATAAAAACCTGATGGGAATGAAATCCTACTGTGGTACAAACAACCCTGCCGATCTCCTCCATGGACAATGTACAACACCAGTGGGCATCCAGAGCTTTCCTCTGCACCCAATCCTTGCGATCCTCCCAAATGTGAGACATGCTCCTGACTGCTTGCTGTGCGCAGGGTTTGCATTTACAGCAGGGGGAAACAATGGCTCTGTATTGTTTGGGGCAGCAGACAGGTTAGCACAGGGCTCGTGTCAGTCTCTCTGACGCTGATTTAACTTCAAAAAGCAGGGTCCTTTTTCAAGTCTGCCCCGCATGAAGCCTTGGGCCAGCAGAAGCATAAAATCTGGTACTAACACCAAAACCCTGCAGGTTTCTGCTCAAATTGCAAGGAAAGCTCCTTCCACCCTCTGCTTTCTTTCTTTTTTATCTCTTCCTTCCCAATGGGAGACACGCAGTATTTTGCTGTGTTCACACTGTCATCATTGGATGTATGGCAGCAGGAAGGCTTGCAAAGCTGTTCCTCCAGACCAAGCTCCCTTTTCTCCTGTCTAGTCATATCCTGAGCTATGCTACATCCTGGTGCCATGGAGAGAAGACACAGGGAAATCAGGGGCTAATTCCTAATTAACACAGTCCTTTGTGTGTTTGGACCAGTCTGAAAAACCTACTGTGCTGTCAGTGAGCTTGAGAGTTAACACTCCCTCTTTAAATTATATTTTGCAGACACGGTTGCGTCACTGCCTGTGGCTGTTAAGAGCACAAGTGGGCTCTATCAGTTATATTTTCAAAGAACTGCAGAATGGTTTGGGTTGGAAGGGACCTTAAAGCCCACCCAGCCCCAATCCCCTGCCATGGGTAAGGCTGCCACCCACCACCTCAGGCTGCCTAGGGCCCCATCCAACACAGCCTTGAGCGCCCCAGGGATGGGGCACAGCTTCTCGGCGCAGCTGTGCCAGGGCCTCACTGCCCTTTGAGCAAAGAATCCCCCCCTAACACCTAACCTAAATTTCCTGATTTAGGAAGTTTAGCTTGTCCCATCACTGCCTGCCTGTGTAAGAAGTCACTCTCTTGCTTATAAGCTCTCTTCAGGTACTGACAGGCTGCAATGGAATCTCCCCAGAGCCTTCTCTTCCACAGGCTGAACAACCCCAGCTCCCTCAGCCCTTCTTCACAAAAGAGAAGCTCCAGCCCTCTGATCATCTTTGTTGCCCTCCTCTGGACACGCTCCAACAGCTCTGCATCCTTCTTGTGCCGGGGGCTCCAGACCTGGACGCAGTACTCCAGATGAGGCCTCACGAGGGCAGACCAGAGAAGCGCATCCTTCACCCTGCCGGCCACCCCGTGTTGACGCAACCCAGGACACCGTCGACCTTCCGGACCATCTGCA
This sequence comes from Alectoris magna, assembly GCA_030625065.1. NCBI lineage: Eukaryota > Metazoa > Chordata > Aves > Galliformes > Phasianidae > Alectoris > Alectoris magna. Next base: position 108,241,640 of record CM060561.1, on the reverse strand, counting down.
CGTCACTACCTCCCGCCATGATGTACGGCGGCGCGCGGGCGGCCAGCTAATAGCGGACGGCGCTGCGAGGAGGCCCCGCCCAGGCAGCCGGCGCGGGGCGGGCGCTACAGAGGCGGCGCGGTGGGGCCGGTCCGAGAGCGGGGCGATGGAGGTGGCCGAGGATCGCGTGCTGTACTTCGCGTACGGCAGCAATTTGCTGCGGGAGCGACTGCTGCTGCGCAACCCCTCGGCGGCGCTCTGCGCCCGGGGCCGCCTGCAGGTGCGTGCGGGGCGGGCGGCGGGGGAAGAGATTTGTGAGCGCAGTGGGCTCTCCGGGAGCGCTTCCTTGGGGCTGCCCTGCGAGCAGCAGTCGGGTTCAGCTGTGTGCTTCCCTGCCTGCAGGGCCTTGTCCAGGGTCCTTACAGCAGATCAGTGCTGATCAGAGCCCGGATATATGTAACCAAAGCTGTGCGGCTGTGTAGGCTTTGTTGTTGTTGTTACGTTGCTGTTTTGTTTTGTTTTTAAATCATTTTCGTCTTTGCCACTTTGTTTTGCTTTCTTATTGATCAAGCAGGCTTCCTTAAAGCTCTTTCCCTTCTGTGCTGCTGGGGAAGGTCTACACGTTGTCTAACAAGTTGGAATGAAACTCTGACCCCTGTGAGGTCAGGTGTGAAATGACCCTGGGAAAATGCAAGAACAAGTTGTTCAATTTTGCATCTATGGCAACATTTGGTATTGTTTGTAAGAAAAAAAGAAGTACTTGGTTTCTGAAACAATGTTTTGACCTGCAGTACTTGCATGGGGTTGGAACCAGCCAACATTTAAGGTCCCTTCCAACCCAAGCCATTCTATGAGTAGAGTTCAGTCAAGGAGGCATGTGTCTCAACCTAAAAATACCCAGGAATGTTCCAGTTGAGTGATGGAACAGCATAATGAGAAAATACACAAATGGTATCTTATGTCTGGGCACTTCTATTAGAGAATGAGGAAAAGGACCAAAGCTCTCTGACTTGGAAGCTTCATTATTACCCCTTTTCTCCCAGTGCTAGAAATGGTTAGTTAATAGGTGTCTGCAGATGAGACTTCTGCAGCAGCGTTTCTCTCTCCCCTTTGTCCCTTTTCCACCTGGAGAGATGAAAAAGGCTAACTTCTGCCCCCTTGAGATCCTGCCTTTGGGTCTATCAGTTCTTCCTCCCGTAGATCCAGCTGGCTTCTTGTAGGCTGTGCTTTAGCTGCCCCTTTTGCATCAAGAACAGATCACAGCCCCTATCTTAAGTGGAGTAGGAACTGATTGTCTGCTTTGGTTTCATTTGCAGGATTTTAAGCTCACTTTTGGCCATCATCAAGGCAGGACAAGTCCTATCTGGCATGGAGGTACAGCTACCATTGTTCAGAGCCCTGGAGACGAAGTGTGGGGAATAGTGTGGAAATTGAACACTAGCAATATAAGTTCACTGGATAAGTAGGTGACTTAACTTTGCTGTCTTCTATTACTTTAGAGAACAATTCAAAAGTAAGAGGTAACTTTCTGTGAAAAGCAGTGTGGAAGCTTTTGCTGTGATAAAGAAGATGCTTTGGATTTTAATACGTGCATATCACTCCACAGTATGTGTAACTGCTTCTAAAATATTCGAGATTAAAATAGCTTTGTTTTCAAGTAAAAGCTACCTTAAGGATATTTTAGTAAAGTATGGATGTTGATTTGGAGCTGATACATTGGGAAGGTTACACTTTTTTTTTTTAACTCCTTTCCTCACAATATTCTGTTCCATAAATGCCTCTAAACTTTGTCCTTAAGGAAGATCCAGGCAGGGAGCTGGGGCAGCATTGTTTCTCCCCTTAAATGGGACAGGTTCCCTGCACCATCACAGTGCATGGTGGAGGAGAATGTTCTGCCTATGTTCAGTAATAAAGACAAAGGCGGCCTGAGCAAGTTGTTCCCAACCTGTACCCAGGTTAGAGAGTCTGAAAGACCGTCTTGGTAAACAAATGAAGGAGTAGCAAAACTTCCTGCAGAGCCCAAGGAAGGACTTTGCTTCCAGTGCACAAGGATTGTTTGTTCAAAGCAGTTCATTACTGTCAAATAATCGTAGCAGAAGTATGGGCTAGTGAGGCTAAAGAAGCAAGGCATATTAAACTAGGTAAAAGCATTAGGCTAACATAATTCTCCTGCTTCTGGTACTATAGCAGCCTTGGTTATGACTGCACTGTGCTGCATAGGTATGCCTTATAATTGTGGCTATGACATTTGAAGCTCCAACTTGCTTTTCATTGCCTACAGTGAAGCTGGAAGATAACAAACTGTTGACCAGATAATGAGAAGGGGCACAGTTGGCACTCTCATGTCCTGCTTGGGAGTGCTAGTCCCAAAGAAGGCATCTAGGTAGCATGTTCCTGACTGGTGGGAGCTTCACATGTCCCTGCTTTCTTATCTACTTGCTTCCCCATCAGCTGGGGATGAGGAACCAAGCCCCTGCTGACCCATACTGAAATGTACTAAATTATCATTCTTTCCTTAAGTGTAAACTTCACCAGGTAAAGATCCTGTCTTGGAGTACCTGCTTTGATAGCAGCACTGTGTTCTCTCCTTTAGGGGCAGTATTTCATATTGTAACTTCAAAAAATGTTGTTTACATGCCATGGAATTGCAGATCCCTGACTTTTTTTAGAGAGGGGATATCCTTTAATGCTAGCTAAGATGCTAGAGGCTTAAGTGCTATAACTTCACCAAAAAGACACTAACTTTTTCCTAGCTGCCTCACTGATGCCAAGAAGGTGAACTGGAAATGGATGGAAATAGGATGTATTCTTGCCTTTTGTAATGATAGTAGAATCATAAAATATCCCAAGTTAGAACAAACCCACAAGGATCACCAAGTTTAGCTTCTGGCTCTATACAGGACTGTAAAAAAACTAAACCTGAAAGCATTGTCCTAATTCTTCTTGAACTCTGTATTGCTTCTTTAGCTCTTACTGTTTCTTCGGACATCCATTGGTAGCTAAATGCTAATGGTTAAAATCAAAAGGTAGCTGGTTTTGTACTTGCTTTTAATTTCCTAAGGCAGCACGATTTTACTAGTTAGAAAAATGATATCTATATCTATATCTATATATTTGTCCTGAATTAGCTCTTTGTTACTGTACAGGTCGTGCACAAATTAAAGGTTGTCTTGGATTATTCACTTTGGAATGTCCATTGCAAGGGTTGTGCCAGTTTCTTCTTATTCAAATGTAACACAGTGGCAAGATAAAACTTTGCAAATGTTTAATTATTTGTAATCTGGTAATCTTGATTGAGTTTCTCTTGTAGATTGCCAGACTTGCACAGTAACGAATTCACAAGCAATACTCTCTAGTCTTACAATATAGCTGCTAGTCATCTTTCCTAAGGTGCTGAAATGACAAAAGTGAATGCTATTTCTTCTGTAGAAACTAATTTCTGGATATGAAACTAACTTGCACAAAAAGTACTGTAATATGTTTGCTTTATTTCTTTAAGTTAGATAACAGTGCAGATCAGTGTTCTGAATTGTGCTAATTGCACAGTTTGAAAGATGTTACTCACACATTGATTATTGGGCATGAAAGGAATATATGTCATTTTTAGGCAAGAGGGAGTTGAAGATGGCATTTATGTCCCAATAGAAGTTAATGTCCATGCTGAAGAAGGAAAGGTTCTGACCTGTCGAAGCTACCAGATGAAGGACTATGTTTGTGGGCCCCCTTCTCCCCAGTATAAAAAGGTGGGTGTTGCATCAGGAGAGAGTGAGCAGAAATATATAATGCAGTACTTGTGTCCTGTTTAATAAGTACTTTATTTACAGTGGATGAAAGGCATGAGTAATTCTAATGTTAAGGTACAACTTAATCCTTGTGCAGTGTACTAGTGTAATGATGCTTACAGAAGACAGCTAGCTCATAAAGATGTACTAAATCAGTTTTATTATTTGCTTTAGTTCTGCTTTGCACGAAGCCTCTATTTAACTCATGAATTAGTGATGACTGACACAAGGATTTCCAAAGGATGCCAGTTGTTTCCAATTTTCTGTTTGGAACTAAAAAAATAATGTGTTCTACTTCAGTGGAGTATAGTTCTAGGACAGAGGGGAAACTTCTGTGGGGAGAACACAGTACCTGGCTTGTGTAGTCTAGCTATCTTCTAATACATTAGTTCACCTGCCTCATTTTACCAGCTGCGTCCTGAGTACATCACAGGATTTCTGCCACCACCACAGGGCACTGCAGGGTTCTCACTTGGTGGCTGGTGAGGCAAAAGTGTTTCAGCGCTGTTCTGGAACTCGCTGACTGTAGAGACACATGATCCAGTCACGCAGCAGGCTTGACCTGCTTAGCTTGTGAGATCTGATGAGGACCTAGCCTCAGGTGGCATGACTGCATGTCTGGAATTCTGCAGTTATTAGCAACTGCAAATAGACATCACTGTAGCATTGTTATTTGTTTTTTGTTTTTTTGTTTGTTTGTTTTTTAACCAAAAGCAAAGAAACAGGGCTCAAGTCTGTTATATCTCATTTTCCTTTCTGAACTAAGGAACTGACTCCCACAAATTATCTTCTGGGAGCACAGCAAAGACCTGCTCTGCTGCTGCAGGATTTCTTAAGAGAAAGCTTGCTTAGAAAGCAGGCTTTGCTGTTTCACAAACCTCCCCCTTCTCCTCCAGCTTCCTGTCAAAACAGATCTTCAAGGCTTTTCAAGGAATCGAACCATTGAGTCTGTTGCTGCACCTGAACTCTCCCTAGTGTACTGTAAAAGTAGACTTCCAATTTTGGCAACTTTATCCAGTTAAATATTCCTTCCTGCTGTTGTCAGGGTAGGATGTTCTCCCCCCCCCCACCTCACCCTAGTTTATTTGTTTAAGGCAACCAGGTAAGAAGGCTAGAAACTTATAACGGTGACTGCATTTGCATCCATCTATTGTTGTGTACTTCTCGTAGTAATCGCTTCTAGGCACTTCATCCTTGGGTATCCTGGCTGTTGGATGCATGAATAAATATTTGCAATACTGTCAGCTTCTAAAGTCTATGTATTTATCTCTTTTACTCCTATTAGACAGCTTGCTAGTGTGTCTTTCAAGCCTTGGCTCCTACATCCTCCTCTTTTCCTCTTGTAGTCACCGAGTTTCTCTTGAACTAAAAGTTCAGTCTTTTTCTTTCTTTTTTTTTTTTTTTTTTTTTTTTTTAATGTAGAAGGAAAGCTTCAGTAGCAAAATAAGGAACCTGTTTTCACTAAGCTGGGTATCAATTTCTGTTACTCCTGTAACCTATCTAGGCATTCACTGTTGTGCTTTGGATTTGATCTCAGTGACTGAATGAGCAACTTAATTGTGGACTCTTGAGCATGTTGGTAGGATTTCAAAATCTTAGGTAGCCTTGGTAGTCCCTGGTTTTCTCGTGTTGCCTTAAGTGGTTCTTTCTGTTTCAGTAAATGTTTGGAGGGATCTGTCATTACTAACATTACAATTGAAGTCTTTTTTTCCTTTTCTTCGTAGGTTATCTGCATGGGTGCAAAACAGAATGGCTTGCCACCTGAGTATCAGAAGAAATTAGAAGCTATTGAAACTAATAACTATGCAGGACCGGTGCCAATCCTGGAAGAAATTGAAGCTACTATTAAAGCAAACAAAATAAATTTTGCATAGAATAATTCAGTGCTTGCTTGGCCATTCACCTTGAGTTAGATCCTTCTCCTCACTGTGCTGATCAGTTTCTTTGTGCTAAACAGTTTCTTTATTTATCAAGAAAAGATGAGTTTGCTACAGTAAACTATTAGACATAATTTGCAGTCTGGAGACCCACTGACATTGACAACTTCTTCACTTTGTATTTATAGCTTAAGTACATGCAGATTTGTAAATTAGCTTTCTGTAATTCTTATGCAGCTCTGCACGCAAATTTGTGCTTTCTGTCCTGTTTACAGACCTTTTTAAAGGAAAAGGCTCATTTTGCTAGCTGTTTGCATTTGTTACCCTCTGAGGAATAAGGGCTGCAGGATCAGGCCCTTTGTTCATAAACGTATACACAATTGTCAAGATTTTCAAAGGTTTGTTAGAATCGAGTCTACTTTGCACTCTAAAGCTATACTAAACATTTTCTGTTGCTTTTCACAAAGGCTTAAGCCCAACCAATCTGAACCTGTCTTGTTACTGTTTCCATTTATATAGTTAACAAAAGAGAAATATTTTTAAGTGTTTCCATGTTTTAAAGTGTTAACCTGAAAGGGGACTCAGGCTTGAAAACAGCATTCAGCAAAGGATCTTACTTGAAGTAGAACAGCCTCCCCTTTTCTAATAATCAGCATAGCTGAACTACTTAAGTACAACCAACAGATTCTAAGTAATCATGTTTTGATAATTCTCTAGTTTTTAACTACTTCTTTAAGTGTCTTGTTTATCTAGGACTTGCTGATTTTACTGTACTTCAGACCAAATCTCGTGTGAGTTAATCTTAGTGCATCTGTGTCATAGCGTTGTCTCTTAACATAGATGAACAGACGTTGCCTTTTTCTCACAGCACTGACAATCTCCTGCAAAACTGGTGGCACTTGTAAGGTTTACAGTACTTTTACAGTACTTCACAATCTATGGTACGTGGCAGCCCCTTGTCTGACGATGACAAAAGAAAACAGGCAACCTGTATGATGCAAAGCTACTGAACTTCGGCTTCTCTTCTGTGCCGTAAGATATAATCAGTGTCACTGTGTGACAGCTTGGATGGAAAAAAATGAAAAAGTAGCAAACTTACCATGTCTTCTCTGTATTTTTTCACTCCTATGGACTTCTGCCAGGGATGTGTGTAGTTGCTGTCTTGATGTCGTGTACAACGTGAGGGCTGTTCTTAACGCTAGGCACCACAAATGCAGTAAAACACGGTACTTTTTGTATTAGCATTATCTGGTCTGAACCTGAGTAAATAAACATGCAGTCACCAAACCTCCCTGTGCCTGTGCAATGCATTCTTTGGAAACAGCAGTGTCACTTATTTAAGCTATAAAGTGGGTGATGTGGAAGCATAACTGAAACTTTCTTTGGCTCTTTGTACTTCTCATGGATGCAAATGAAGTATAGAGGGCAAAAAAACAAATGGCCCAGCCCCTTAATGCCACAACCGCTTGTTTTGCTTTACCCTTACTGGACTCCTTGGACACTTTTAAGTGGGTGTTTTACTGTAGCAAGAAGAAAATGGAAAATAATCACCTGGCTGCCCCAGTGGAGGGAACTGATGGTGGGTACTTGATGGCTTCTGCTGAGGAAAGCGGTGGGAGCCCGTGCAGGATGGGGAAGGGCTCTGCCTCAGAGGAGGAGGAATGGCGGGCTTTGCAAAGAAGATGCCTTCGGCCAACTGCGTGGGGAGGAAGGGCAAGTTCACGAAGGAAAAGGGCCTTCGGCCATGACTCTGTGGGGAGCAGCCACTTTCCGCCGGGGAGGAGAGACTGTGTGTGGGGCGGGAGCTCCTTCTCTGCGGGCCGGGGCGGGAGCAGCGCTGCTCCGCTCCTCCTCCCCTCCGTCCGGTCCGCGCTGCGGTGAGTGCAGGGGAAGGGCCGGGGAGGCCTCGAGGGTCGGGTACGGTGTCCTGATGTGACAGGTGGGCGGCGGGAGGGGAACGTCCAGCAGTACGGATGGGGCCGGAGCTCGAGCCCGGGGGTTGAAGGGCAGAAATCAAAGTTTCTGCCTCTTCTGTTGTCGCGCTCGAGACTACGGGATGGAAGAGGAGGGGCTGCCGGCCGGGACCCTGTGAACTGGTGCTCCAAACGTGAAGCCGCGGAGCGTTCTGTGCTGGGGCCGCTGACAGCGACGAAATGCGCCTGGGGAAGGGGCTGTGAGCCCTCGGATGAGGGCGAGCGGTGGGACGGGCGGGGTAAAGGCGTCGCTCAGCGCGCCTGGCCTTGTCCTTCAGAGGGGGATACAGACATTAAATGCCGTTTATTTGTTGTAAACTTGACGGAGGATCGATCTGCGTGCACTCACACAGAAGTCACTGAGGCCTCGGTGCTTTCCTCAGTTAATGCAAAAATCAGGTGGATGTGAGAAGTGGGAGCTGCCTGCCTCGTTCACGGCGCTGTGTCGTGGCTGTGGAGCAGCGGGGCGGGAGGGGGTCTTCCGTGCAGCTGGTTTGACTGGGCGCTGGTGAGGCTACGCCTCGAGTGCTGTCTTAGGTTTTGGACCTCTCTATAGGAAAGTTAGTGAGGCCCCAAAGCGTGTCCGGAGAAGGGCAATGGAGCTGTGAGGGGTCTGATGGCAAAGCGTGTCCGGAGAAGGGCAATGGAGCTGTGAGGGGTCTGATGGGGAGCAGCTGAGGGAGCTGTTCAGTCTGGAGAAGAGGAGACTCAGGGGAGACCTGATCGCTCTCTACAGCTGCCTGAAAGCTGTCTGTGGTGAGGAGGTGGTGGTCGGGCTCTTCTCCCTGGTAACAGTGATAGGAAGGGAAGAAATGGCCTCATGCTGCACCAGGGGAGGTTCAGGTTAGGTACTAGGAAGAATTTCTTCTCAGAAAGAGCGGTGCTGCAGTGGCACAGGCTGCCCAGGGAGGTGGTGCAGTCACCATCCCTGGAGGAGTTCGAGACCCGTGTGGATGTGGCACTGAGGGACGTGGTCGGTGGGCTGGGGGGGGGGCGGGTGTTGGTGGTTGGACTAGATGGCCTTAGGGGGCTTTTCTTCTGTGATTCTATGAAGCTGTTCCCCTCCTCCTCCACCAGTTAAAAATATTCCCAAAGATTTATCTGGCTAAAGGATATTTCTTTGCGTTGTAGTAGTGGTTCCTTCTTAATTATTCGGTGCTTTCCTGAAACTCACCAGAAAGGAGTTATGAGGAAGCCACACAAAATCTTTCTGACAGGGACTTGGTAATTCATCCAAACCTGGTAGGTAAAGCTCCATTTGTTCACAAGTATGCTGTTAGGAAATGCAGCAGCAAAACCCACAAAGGATATGAAAATTTCCATAAGAACCTGTGTCTTATAGACACAAACATGTCGGTTTGGAGGCAGAAATAATTCCTTCTATGTTCTTTATTATCTGTTGCTCCATAGACAGCTGGGGATGGCAACAGAAGCTTGCACTAATAGTCAAAGGAGAGTAGGGGGGAAATCACTGAAAGGCGCTGATCTCAGTGACACCAGGGCAGCGCAGAACCACAGGAGCTATATCATGGATTTATACTTTTGTGATGTTGATGTATGGCTCCCAGGACATTTATTGATATTCAGAAGTATTGATTATAGTTAATGCAAAGATTTTAAAGGGCAGTGTGATGAATGTGTTTTAACCCATAGATGCAGAATGTCACTTAAGATCGGTACAGGAACTCCACGCAAACTCTAGTTTTACAGCACCATTTGTGCTGCAAAAATAAAGTCTGTTTTTTTTTCTTAAACTCTGGGAAATAAATAAATTGTATCACTTCTCATCAAAACATGCAGACTTTTCATGTAGTGCATATGCCCATTTGCTTCTAGCACCTGCACTTTTTTTACTGTTCTCGTACTATGTAAATAGTTGATGTTCTTTTAAAGATGAGGTTACAATTGGAAACAACTCTGAAGTTAAGAGTGAGCAGAAGTAAACTCTCACTTATTTGCTGTATTCAAAGGCATTGTGTCACTCATTAATTAAGATTGGTAAAATCAATTTCTTTTTCAGTCTTTCCCAGAGACAGCAAATTTTTGAGTTTAGACTGTCTTGAGTGAGCCAGGATTACCATCATTAAAGAAAACCCACCGTGATCTCCAGTTCTCCTTTTGCTGTAATGACCCTGCTGTGGGATGGTTATCACTGTAAAATAGCTTTTCCCAGGATACAAATTTGACCTGAAGGCACAATGGCTCATACTTCTGAGGGAAAGGGAGCCGCTTCTGTAGGAGTAACTTTTAGTGCTGCTGACAGAAGTCTGTGCCAACAAATATGGGAAAGTCTCTCCAAGACTCCACTTGCCCTTGGCTGGCACTGAGGTGTATGCACATACTTAGCTGTTGCCCTTGCCAGAACTGGCTACAGGGTGCTGTGAAATCTTGAAGATATTCCAGGCCCTGGCTGCTAGTAGCTAGTGCTGTGGCATAGGACTTCATTTCACAGAGAATTATAGGAACAGTTTTTGCTGGAATAACAAAATTACAGAAGAAACTTACTATTGATTTAGTTTTCAGCTCTTCAGAAGTATTCATGTTGGTCTTAAATAAGCTTCTCTGAATGACTGCTATTAATTAGTTTGCTCCTTTTATGGGCTTTGTTGCTTCTTCATACCCTGTCTTCTTGGGAGCAGCTGACTTGGTGAGGAGTTAATTCTTCAGTTTACCCAAATGTGGAGTTCTTTTCAGCTATTGAGACCCTTCAATTTCTTTCTCTACAACGTTTCCTTTTAGTAAGCTCTTGTTGTAATAAATGCTATTGCTACCAGTAAACCGGAGCGTTCCTCATTACCACAGGACTCACAGAACTGGCAGTTGAGCAAGCACGGCAGTTTTGTTAGAAGGAAAGTAAGTGATCTTAGTGAAAAGAGGATATGAGAAGGGCAAGGCCCGGAAAGCTGTAACTGTAGGTATGCTTGCACAATGCTGAGGATTTTTAAATAAAGGGAGGTCAGAAGCAGCACTGGATAAAAGTGCTGATACCTTCACTCACGAGCTATCAGCACTGCTGCTGCTTGTTGACATGGATTACGTAAAACCTTGCTGTAAGCACTGATACTGTGACAAATTTCATTTCACTTTTTCATTTCCCTCCTTATTCCAGGCCTGATACCCATCTTGCTTCCTCTTTGTTATTCTCAGTTTTTCAGGCTTATGATAAGCATCCCTTGCCAGTCTTGCTATTGCTTTTGACATCCCTTCCATCCCCACTGACAGTTCATTCAGAGGCCAGGGTTGTCCTCTGTCTTTTCTTTGCCTTTGCAATGGAAGGGTGAGCACTCTGCTTTCTGGTTCTTTTTAGTTCCTGGTAGTTTTCTGTTCTCTTCACTGGATTGAAACGGCTGTCCCCAAAGAGGCTATCTGAATTTCTTTTACAAAATGATTGGTAGCCTCTTGAGTAAACCATTAGTTTTTCCTTTCCCCTTCAGGAAGAAGTCCGTTCTATTTCCAGGCAAGAAGTTTTTCCCCAGTTGTGCCTGTCCCCTTGCCTCTCCATACCAGACCCCTACTTTGCCCAGGTATGATTGCTCTTGCCTCCCTGTGTTCCTCCTTCTTTAGTATTCTGCTGATGTAGGGACTTCACATAGCTGCCAATTATTTCAATTTCTCCCTGTGTGTATACACTTTGCACAAACCTCACTGCTAATGTTCAGCTGTAGCTGCTAGAACAGTTGATCTCTCTTCATTGTAACTTAGTGATATCTTAATTGGACTGTAAGAAGCTCGGGGTGGCTTTCAGGAAATTATTTAATTCATTAGCCCTTTCAGAAATGGAATGGCTGCTTGAGGCAGTGGTTCTCAACAGTGTCTGTTTTTTCTTTAGGCTGTTTTTTCATGTCAAGACACTTTAGTGCACTAATGTATTTCTCAGTCTTTTCTACTAGCATCCCCTTGACTGATGCACTGGAATTGAATCCAGCAACTGGAGTGCCCAAGATAAGAGAAGGAACTCCACGGTCTAGCAAGTGATTGCTTCCAACACCCTTTTCTAAGCCACATAAGTGTTTGCCCTTAAGCATACCCTGGCACCGTACATCTAGTAGATCCTTGTAATAGGAGACGGTGCATTGTAACCCTGTCATCTATCACTCCAACAGGCCATGCTGTGGAAGCTGGGACTCTTGCCAGAAAGAGAGATGATGATGGACTTGCAGATAAGTTTGGTACCTCATAATGTCCATGCGTATTGGTCTCCTGTTTCCAATCAATTTAAGCTAGCCATACAGAATTATATACGTCAGAATCCTACAGGTTTTTGGTGTTGTTTTTTGTTTTTTTTCTGAAAGAATAAGCACATTTCTCACACTGGTGAGGACTTTTAGGTACTGTTGCACCTGGAAGTGCTATGGTAGGAAGTTTTTGCATTGGCTTTAGTCTAGGCAGAACCTGAAGTTTCTTGGTGAAGCTGATACACTGTTACAAGCATGCATGTACCTGCCTTGCTGTTAACTGTATGTGTAGGGAACTGGTCTTGTTCCAGTACCACTTAAGGTGTTTTTCTGCCATGACATTTTCCTAGTCCATTGAAGGTGAAGGTTTTCCATTTTTCTTATTAAAAGAGATCAGTGAAAAATACTGTTTTCTCTGATATGAAGTGTTTTTCTTCTTCCGGTTCTGCCTTCACTGTTCTGTATTTTCTACTCTTTCTCCATTATTCCCCTGGTGCCTGGCCTCATCTTCCAACAGCAACCAGGTTCTCTGCTGACACAGACTTAATCAAATGGGAGTCAGGTTTATTTGAGACCTTCTGTTCTTTCCGTGTTTTCCTTGTTCTTATCTTTTTGCTGTATTTTTGTGTTCTTTTCCGTGTGTTCTTTTTAGATGGATCTGAAAGAGTAAATAAACTATTTCTATTTACTTTGTACTCTTGACAGTACCTTGGTTCATTATTATGGGTTCCTGGATATTTGCCTTATTTGTCACAAACTAAAAAAAGAATATGGTCCTAGAACAACCAAAGGAAGCAGGAGGTGTTGGGTAGAAGCAGTACAGGAAAGGGTTAATGTTTCTAGTGCCTGTGTTTTTAAGGTGGCTCAATCTTTTTAAAAGCTTGCAAAAGATTTAGAGTGATTGATGTTTTTCAGCATTGTTTGGTCTTCATGATAGCATTCATTTATGAAATGAGTTTTCTTAAACAAAAAGACATGCCAGTGTGGCTTCTAGGAAGCTGAGTGACTCAGAAATCAGCCACTTCATCTGGCAGGTCATGTGGATGGTGCAATGAAAGCTTAGTTTGTCTGGGGAGCTGCAGTCACTCACTCATGTGGTAAGAAAATCAGATCACTTGCTTCCATTTCCTTTGGCTGAAAGAATTTTGCTGTTTTTGAGTTGACTGTGTCCCAAAATAGTTGTGCTTGGGATTTACCCGGTCTCTGTCTTTGTGGGGCTCATCTGTGCAGATCAGCAGCCACAAGACGCAGCCTACTGGCCTCCTGAAATCAGAGGAGCTAGGATACATGGTTCTCAGTGTACACAGTCAGTATCGCTAAAATGCAGCAGGAGTATAAACCATGTCTTCCTCCAGCATCAAGGAGAAGCTACACTGATGCAGAATGAAGTTTCTTGTATGGAAAATGCATAGAGATGAGGTTGTTCGAGGAGCAGGTCACCTGGAATAATCTGCAAGCTGGAAGACCTCAGTTACACCCTGTCAGGGGAGAGCTGGAAGGAAGTTTGCTGGCATTGTCTTGGGAAGTAGGGGAAGTATAAAGCTCCAGAGCTGACATCTCTACAGAATTGTTGAAGAAGGAGTTTGTCTTTCTTTTCTTTTTTTTTTTTAAATACATCTGTAGTCAGAATCTAAAAATATTCTTCCAACTATCCCTTGGCCTGCTGAGGCAACAGTACTTTTTGCTCTGTTACCACAGGATGCCAGTAGTTCATGTTAATCATGCAGGTTCTTGCAAAAAGTTGTCTTTTTACATTGGAAACGATATGTACGAGGTTCATGCCCGAATGGTATCTAAATGAATTTATTGTTGAATTACAACATAAATTCCTGACTTCTATGTGGCTAGATTAACTGGAAATAAATTGGAAAAAAACCTTTAGTAATATGAGAGTAGTCTTGTTCTTGATTCCTCCTGCTATATGCCTTGTAAAGAAGAATGGAAGCCATCCAAAGAGCTCCCAAGAGCTGGTATGGAGCATGAAGGCACAAACAGCCTATGTATTTGAAGGCAAGGAGAGAGCAGGCATGCTAACGAGCACTATTTCTACGCAAAACTTCTACAGAGTGAGAAGGTTTCCTGAACACGTGGATATCGGGGTGAGCAGTCGAGGTGTGTCTCTAGGTGCACATACATAGATAGGCAGTTAAGTGTGTTTGTGCAGCTTTCAAACTGGTAGCTTCATTACAAGCTGTGTTGCATGCAATCTCTTCCCTGTATGCTTGTGGAGGTGGCTTGGAGCTCAGCGTGAATTAGTATGCCAACCTCTGGACTCAGCTCATGGTATATAGAAGAGCTTGCAAATTCAGCAACTCTGTGCTGTTCAGGCTCAAGTAGAGGTACAGATTTTTTTGTGTGAATCACTAGAGATGAGTTCTTATATGTTTAAAATCATTAATTTCAGACCTTCCTATAGCATTGTTGTTGTTCACATCCAGAAAGACTGGATTTTTGGCTTAATGGTTACTCATTGGAATTTGATAAGCTTAACCAAATTAAATCAACACAGTGACATTTTCCACATTTTACACGCTGTCTGAACCAAGAGTTTTAAGAGGTATGAGGTGCTCTGTGCCCCTAAGTGGTATATTGATTCTTAAGATTACAGCAGCGTTTCCACAGTGGGCATCACCTTGCTCTTGGCTTCCTTAACAGAAACATCTGACCTGTGGTATTCTCACAGCCTCAGTTCTGCCTCTCAAGTCTGCCCTGAACCAAATCACTTTGTATTAGCAAAACTGTCATATTTTATCTCAAACTCAGTTGACGAGGCCTCACTTCTGGGGACGTGTATCTTATTGGCAAAATTTCACACAGAAATTTTTCTACTGTAACAAAAAGCAAAATGAATTGCTACTGTAAATTAGTTCTTCCTACACAATTAATTGCTATGAAATAATACAATTTTGTTCCACTTACTTTATTGTCCAGATATGTTAGGACAGATGCCCTGCTTTGTCTACTGAGACTGGAGATGCTATTAAAAATACTCAATTACGTATTAAAAACAGGCAGTTAATAAGGCATGTGGAAGTGTTGTTAGAGGCAAGCTGCAGTGTTTATACTACAGGAGAGACTGTCTGCAGTAGATATTTTTTTTCCCTGAATGGAACAAATGAATGGAAGTACCTGAGGAGGATGGATTTTTTGTTTGTTTTTTAATTAAGTTGGTAGTGGTATTTCATAGAGGTTGGAAGTACTCTTAACGGGCCAAGGGGGGAATGTATCTGCAGAGGATAATGTTTAAATTGTGGCTCCGTGCAATTAATTTTACAGGCTCAGCAGCACAGACGACAGAGTGCCTGTTTCCTTGAAGTTAAATCCAAGCTGACTCCTCACTGCAGACTGATAGTTTGACAACGATGATGCTGGGCAGAGCAGCTTCTTGCTGTCTCAGCTATGGAAGGCCACCTTTGTGCTAACTCGAAGACTTCTGTGGAAAAACCTCTGGCAGCAAGTCCTCCATCCTGCGTTGCTTTGCTGAAGGTATACCGAGAGCTTCTGGTCAGTAAAATCCGACACACCCAGTGTCTGATTGACAACTTGATTAACAATGAGTACTTCTCCACTGAAGATGCAGAGATTGTTGTCCAGTTTCCAACTCAAGCAGATAAGGTATTATTTTTATTTCATTAACCAGCTTAAACTTTCTGATATTTTCAACTTACTGTTAGATTTTATGGGCTTAATGTCTTTCCCAATCTTTATTATTTTGGACAATCACCACCCTATTTCTTCTGATCAAGTGTCTCCAAAAGCACAGCCAGCACTGCTTAGATGCCCGTTGGCAGCTGCAAAAATGAACAGGCTGATAATTGCTGTTCTGTCCTCTGAGCTGCAGCTTTACCCTCTGATAAGGAGCTGACCACAGTGGCTGTTAGGCTGTGACTTTGATGCTCACAAGCCTTCGTTATCATGCAGAGTATTACAAGGAGAATGTACTTCAAGATGCCGAGGGACAGATCAGCCTACTTTAGAGGAGAAGATGAAAATTAAATATTATTTTAGAGTTGATCATTGCATGTTGTCTGTGTGCATACTTTCCCTTCTCTTTAAAGCCCTATGTACGTTATAAATGTTTGCTTGTAAACCTGATTCAGCATTTGGGTTTGTAAATCATCTCTGGGTATCAGTAGTAAACATTTTTTCCTGTTCCTTAGGCAGGAGAAAATTGTCAGATGTACACAATTGCTCTTTGCATCATGACTTAAAACAAGCTCCTTGTTTATCTCCCTGACCAGTCATGCAGCTTCAGAGTAGTGTCACAATTAGAGGCAGGCAAATCATAGAAGAATCAGAGACCTTGGACTTCACGAACAGTGCAGATTTTCATAAAATAATCATTCTTCCTGGCAAGTCGAAATGGTAATACAGTACTCACTGTGTACAAGCTCAAAGCTGAACAAATGCACACTGTACGATCATCTCCATTTCTTTTTGGTTGGCATAATATACATGATTGTCCTAACAAGGCTGGGGGGGCGGGGGGGGCTGTGCATCAGGAGCCTGAGCAGAAACAGAGAGCAGGCCATAATTGTAAGTGAAGTGGACTCTGTGGGAGCTTCTCTGAAAATTGCCTTACAGAGCACAAATATTTGTCCAAAATACAGTGCTTTTGCTGTGTGCTACGTACCTCGCAAGAGACCATAGTCTCAACAAGTCCTTTCTCTGCTTTAGAACTGAGTTATTGACTCATTCTCAGCAAGAATAGGATCCAGACATTCGAAAGTGGCCCCTCAAAGCTCTGTCCCAAGGAGGGTTCTGCCCTGAGGTTGCTACATACTGATTGCACAGAGATCAACCTCTGATATGATTTTAAAGATAACTCTTAGACTTGAACTGCTCCAGCCTCTATCTGGCAGCCATTGGTTTTAGTAATAGTTGCAGGCAACAAGTACATTGTACAGAGAGATGGATAGCCCATTGCTGTGTTAAAAGGAAAGAACTGTAGGCTTTTTGATCTGCATTAAGGTCTAGAGAGAGATTCTGCCTACCCCACTATGGATCTCTCTGGATCCAGAGATAAATCTAAATGTAACTGGAACATCTACAAACCAGAGGATATGAATTAAGGGCACTGAGAAATCCCTTCTTTCTTTTTCATTTTAACCAGACTGGGATTTAAAAGATACTCTGCCAGACTGAGCCAATCCTTTAGCTTCCTTTTTGAGGAGCAGTATTTCTCCACACTGGTTTTGGTTAGTGTATGATTTAACTGCAAGTTCAAACCTCATCCTGCAGAGCTGTCTTTCTTGCAACATCCAAATACAAACAGAAAATGAGTTTTGTGATGGTTAAAATTCAGAACTGGATTTTGAATTCAATTTTTTGAGGCACCGGTTTTGATTCTGCGTTTGGTTTCAGCCCAGAAGGGATCCTAAGCCGTCTAGCGGTTTAACTGTAACGAAGTTCTATGCATCAGTGTTCTTTCTTGTGCTGTTTCTTCAGGTTCGCAAAATTCTAGACTTGGTTCAAAGCAAGGGGGAGGAAGTTTCTGAATATTTCATCCGTGTCCTGCAGAAAGTCACTGATGCTTACTATGAACTTCAGCCTTGGCTGGATGAAATAGGTTACCAGCCTTCAGAGAATATCTGTAGTAAACCTGTCGTAAATACAGATCCAGGTAAGATCATGCATCTGTATCCCTTTCCTTAGAGCTTCCACTGTTTGGGAGGCTCTAACCAGGTGACATGAGAGTAAATGAGTCTAGGCAGGCACAGCCTGGGAAAAAAAATGTGCACATACTGTGTTTGCTAGCAAAGCTAGCCAAATAATTAAAGAGCACACTGTATAACACAACAGTCATGTTGATATAGTGTCCTGTTTTGCTGAAGTCAAGCTCTTTTTGCATTTGTTTGTGGATATATAGCATAATGGCATATCCACCTCCTGCCAGCTGTAGTATTTTCTAGGCTTCTGTTACAGTTTATTAGCAACACTGTCACATTTTGGCAATGAAATAGCCAGTATTTTATGATGAGGGCACTTGACCAAGGAGGCAGGCTGCCCAGAGTGGCTGTGACGTCTCTCTCCTTACAGATTTTCAAGACCCAAATAGACAAAGCCCCGAATAACCTTATCTGATCTCACAGGTGGTCCTGTTCTGAGTAGAAGGTTGGACTTGAGACGTCTCAAGGTCCCTTCCAATCTGAATTATTTTATGATCCTAAATAGTGACTTTTAGTATAAGTCAAAGAGTAGCAGGAATATGTGTTTTCCTTGTGAGAGGTCTTTCATACTGTATAAATACAAGAAGTACTTTACCCCCACAGAGGTAAAGTTTCTGTAGTAACAAAAACACAAGTCAACATTTCACAGTAACTGGGACTTTCATTTTTTAGTGTCAGTTTAGAAAAAAAATCATTTGGGGTTCCTGCTTTCTAAAGCACATGCTTTCTGTTTGCAATAATAAAAAATACCAAACAAAAAGAATGGCCACCTCCCTGAATGACGGTAAAATATAGAGTGAAACAGCAGATTCCAAAACTAACCTGTGACCAAAAACCCCTGCCTTTGCAGACAGCAACAATCTCTAACAAAGCTTCAGGGGCTTGACTTTGAGCCCCATCTGAAAGATAGAAGCCTCTTAATGCAGTGCGGTGTCTTGGAGTCAGTGTTGAATTTCAGGAAATGGTGACTCACATGCTAAACATCTGAATTTTCCATTATTATGGCAGCCCGAATGCATAGAAGTCATCTGCCAAAAACTGATTTTGCGTAAGACTTGTTTTAACTTGCTGTCCCTCAGAGTTCCCACAGAGGTAGGTTATCGTATGCAACAGGCTTTTTAATAGTAGTTATTTTAATAATAGTTCACTGTCTTTTTAGTTAGCAGGTATTGCCAAAAACTCAGATATGAACTGGGACGGGACTCCAAATTTGTTACGTCATATGCGCAGAGGGAAGAGATGCTGCTTGAAGAAATCTACTCTAACAGTATTATGGAGATGGTCAATTTTACCAATGAGAGCCTGGGTGAAGTGTGTCAATTACAAGCCCTTTTTGATGATGCAGTTGGAGTAATAAATGAAGAT
Organism: Alectoris magna; assembly: GCA_030625065.1. Classification (NCBI taxonomy): domain Eukaryota; kingdom Metazoa; phylum Chordata; class Aves; order Galliformes; family Phasianidae; genus Alectoris; species Alectoris magna. Next base: position 108,222,820 of record CM060561.1, on the reverse strand, counting down.
GGAGAGACTATTTATGTCTTCGGCGATGCAGGAATTGGAAAATCTATCTTGCTGCAAAAGATACAAAGTCTTTGGGCCAAAAACCAATTGGATATAGGGGCCAAGTTTTTCTTCCACTTCCGATGTAGAATGTTTAGTTGCTTTAAGGAAGATGAAGCCATATGTTTGAAAGACTTACTCTTCAGATATAATTGCTACCCAGATCAGGACCCCACAGAGGTGTTCCATCACATTTTGCAATTCCCTCATACGGTTCTTTTCACATTTGACGGCTTTGATGAGATCTATTCCAACTTTGATCTCAACAGTGTTCCTGAGATGTGTTCACCCAATGAGCCCATCCACCCTCTGGTGCTGCTGGTAAGCCTTCTCAGAGGAAAGCTTCTTAAGGGATCCAAGAAAATTCTTACAGCACGGACAGGAACTGAGATCCAAAGAAATATCATTAGAAAGAAAGTGTTGCTTCGTGGTTTCTCCAGCAATAACCTGAAGGAATACACTGCCATGTTTTTTAAAGATGTGGGGCAGCGAACGCTGGTACTGAACCAGCTGGAAGCTAACCCCAACCTCCGTAGTTTGTGTTCAGTGCCTTTATTTTGTTGGATTATCTTTAAATGTTATGAACATTTCCATTCCATGTTTGACAGCCATGAGCTTCCGGACTGTTCCGTTACATTGACAGATGTATTTTTGCTCATGATTGAAGTCCATCTAAACCGGTCTCTGAAAACAAGTTGGCTGAGGAACAACGCCAGGAGCCAAGGAGAGGTGTTCCGATCAAGAAAGGAAACTCTTCTAGCTTTGGGTAAAATTGCATACAGAGGGATGGGGAACTCTATATTTATCTTTGAGCAAGAGGAGGTCTCATCAGCGAACATCTCTGAAGAAGATTTGCAGTTGGGTTTTCTCAGGACAGTTAAAGGTTACAGTGGCTGTGACAACCACTCCACTTATGAGTTCTTGCACTTGACCCTTCAGTCTTTTTTCACCGCTTTGTTCCTAGTTATTGAAGAGAGAGTGGGGAATAAGGAGTTACTTCAGTTTTTCAATGAATGCTCTTCTGCTGAGACTGCCCAACATACTTGCTTTCATGTTCCTTGGTTGAAGAAACCACTCACAGGGGAGGATCCTTTCCGAAACAATGAGCACTTCCATTTTACCAACCTTTTTCTTTGTGGCCTGCTTTCCAGATCCAAGGAGAAGCTCTTCAAACATTTAGTTTTGCCTGCACTCGTTAGAAAGAAGAGAAAGACGCTCATCACATACCTTGGGGAGAGCATGAAATCCCATCTGAAGGGTGTCACTCGGTCCAGGCTTCCAAAGTACAATCAGGTGCAGGTTCAGCCAAACTTTGTTTGGATGCTGAGGTGTCTTTATGAGACTCAAAGTGAGAAAGTAGGAAAGCTGGCTGCGAAACGCATGCATGCCAATTACCTCAAGCTTACATACTGCAATGCCTACTCTGCTGACTGCAGCGCTATTTCCTTTGTCGTGCATCACTTTCAAAAGCGCTTGGCTCTGGATTTGGACAACAACAACATCAACGACTACGGAGTGAAACAGCTGCTGCCGTGTTTCAGCAAGCTTGCAGTGCTCAGGTGGGGGTCTGTGCAAGCAGATTGTTTCTTATCCTTGATTTCTTCCACTGTTGGGCTAGGGGAATCTGTCTTGAAAGTGGAGAAACATGAGGATTCTCATTGCTGCTTGAAATTAAAGTGCAGTTGGCCTTGAAAGCAGAAACCAAACACTCAAAATAGCCCCAGGCAAATTGATTTGGATTAGAGGTTTGACTGTCCCCAACTGTGCCACTTTCTGGTCTTTTGGAATATTTGTTCAGCCAGGAGCAGGAGGAGGGGCAAGTGCATTTGAAACTCAAAAAAACAGCACTAGTTAAGTCTGTAGTTTTAGTTAGCTCTATCACAAGTACTTTTTTTCTCAAAAGAGGATTTTTATGGGAGAAGGTGCTTAAGGGAAACAAAAGAAAACAGAAGTGCTTCATCCATTATCTAAAGATTGCCTGAGCCTGTCTCTGCCCTAGGACATACAGGGTAAGAGAATCTGTTACTTGCCAAGTAACTAATGCCTGACAGATGCTATGAATTTCTTGCTTTAACATCCTGCTCAGATGTGTGGTTTTCACTGAATAAAGCTAACGTGTTCTTATGTTATGAAAGGGTGTAGTTGAAGTGTTAGTTGCATTATTTCTAAGAGGTGATTTGGAGGGGAGACACGAGCTGGTGTAAGCAGGGCAAAGAAACTCCACCTGTAGCATCACAGGCCAGTGTTCCACCTCTAATCTTTTGAGGTTGTGCCATGTAGTGATGCTTTATTTCGCCAAACATTCAGGTGCAAAAAAAAAAAACAAAAAAAAAACCCACCAACCTAAAAATGTCAAGTATTCATTTTTTGAGACTCCTTCAACCTTAGGTGATTTATTTTATACGTGGGTTTATTACTCCTGATTGGCCTCGCTCTGCCTTTTTTTCCTGCACAGGCCTTCTAGGACTAAATCAAAACAAATGGTTTCCCAGCTTGGTTGTAAATCAACTGACCACCCAAAAGGAAGCAATAGGAAACTTGTATAAAAAAGGCTTGAGTCTTCAAAACAAAATGGAGAAGAAAAGAACAGTATTTTGTTTTTTTGTCTGTATCATGTGGTCATGCCGTGAGCAGTGTGAGCTTAACGCCACCTCCAGCACTAAACCAGACTGCTGGGAGGCTTTTTTGTGCTTGTGGCTCTTCTGATGTTATGACTTACCCTGTCCTGTTAATGACTTTTTCTGGTCATTAAAATGAGATGTTTCTAACAGCTTTACTATCTGTTTCAAAGAACCAGGCTGCTCTGATCTGTAGAAATGGCATCTTGATTTCTCCTTTGTGCGAGTGCACTCCAAAGTGACCAAGGTACTACCAGCAAGAGCCTGTGAGTCTGCTCGTGATAAGAGCTCTCAGCAACAAGTGCTCAGCTTCAGCATTTATGGAGAAACCAAAGCATGTTTAAATCACTGGGACAGTTTTCCTGAGAAAGTGTGATTTTTCAGAATTGGAATGTTTCCCAGGAAACTGTCCATTCAGCCAAGGTGAAAAAGCTTCAGGAGTATAGGGAAAAACTGTGAAAAGAAGTGTTTTTATTCAGTGACTGACAGACATTGATTTGTTTTGTGTCTAATTGGGACAATAAATCAGAAACACCCATGGGAGTGGCAGTTCCATTTCCTGGCCAGAGGTTTTCACAACCTTTATTAATTGGATTCTGATTGTGTTGTGCCTTTCAAGATGCCTGGCTTTCAGTAGATACCCAGAGAAGGCTGTAAGAGTGGTCTGGAAAGCTTGCTTTTGCTTGGGTGTCAGGTGGAATTTCTGCAATCACAGTATGCACAGGAGGAAGATGAGGTGTTTGTCTCTGGTTTCTGATTCTCTGCATTTTATTGTTTCCAGTCTTATGGACAGCTTCCAGAACATTGCCTTGGTGATTTGGGGCTTTTTGTTTTCTTTTGTTTTTGAAGTGAACCATGTAATACTGAGTTCACATTTCCCTTAATTGCTTTTAATATGTGGCGTAAGAACCTACTGAAATCTCAGAGGGAAATGCGTAGACCTCTAGTCATTCATTGACTCAGGGGTGATAAACACATGTAGTCTGTATTGGCTCAAACTCTTTTTTCTCTCCCCTCATTCCAGGCTTAGTGTAAATCAGATCACAGATCATGGAGCAAGGATATTGTATGAAGAACTCTCCAAGTACCAAATTGTGTCTTACTTGGGGTATGTACAAACTGGGAGTGAAGCACTAGATAATACAACTGGAAAATAAAACTGCTATTGCAGCATGAATGGGATGGAAACCAAAGTTACCTCCTCATTTGCTGAACATGAGCAGGCAGCATTTTGTGTCAGATGTGATTCAGCTCCTGTCCTGTAACAGCTCACCAGGAAAAGGACCAAAATTTCCTCTTCCATTGCACTGCCTCAAGGGATGGCCTCCCACTCAAGTCAAGCCCTTCTGTAACACAGCATGGACTGCTGTCAGGTTACCGATCTGTGTGGGCGTGCTGGCTTTATACTTGAAGGCTAGCTTTGTGTGTGTGTGTGTGTGTGTGTGCACGCATATGGATATATGTATAGCTGGCTTTGCAGCCAGAGCCTTCTGCTTTCTCAGTTACAAACTGATTTATTTCTACTATGCAAAGTAGGTAGAGCTTGGTAGAAGGGAGGACAAGAAACATGTTGCTTTAGATGTCATGCTTACTGTTTCCTTTTACTGTAGCCATTTCTTTTAACATAGAAAGTAGCAAATTTTAAAAACTATTATTTTTTAATCAAGCTAATGCTGGTAGGCGTGTTAGCGCTGGCTTCCCACTTTTGGTTAAGAGGATACATAAAAATGACTTTTTGAAAAGCGATCACAAATACCAAGAATTTCCTCCTTCTTCCTGTGCCCTTCTGTAAGTACATCTGCTCAGATATCTGATCTTCAGGACTATTTGTAAGGGGATTTTATGGCTTTTAAAAAACCAAACACATGTTCTTCTGGTGTGCTGCCGTGATTTTTTTCCTTCTGATTTATTCAATATTATTTCTGTACTAACACAGGAAGAAAGGGAAGATTTGTTTGCTTGAGAGGACCGTGTAATTAAAAAGCTTATATATAAATATTTTTCACTGTTAAGTCTATTCTCCTCATATTTTATATCTAGCCCTTCACAATGTTAACTGTATATCAAAATAGAAGTACAAGCAATTGTGTATGTATACAGAGCCATACAAAAAAAGATGGATGCTGTCTATGCATTATAAATCACCCAGGTTGTAAATGTAAGTGACAGCAGGAGTAACCTATTTTTACCAATGTGACTTTTCTTTAAGCTTGTACAACAATCAGATCACTGACGTTGGAGCCAAATATGTTGCAAAACTTATTGAAGAGTGTTCAAGCCTTGAATATGTTAAGTAAGTTTTTTTTTTTTTTTTGCTTTATACTTCTACAGTATCACAAGATAAAGCAACTTGAAAAGAGAGGAAAAGTAAAGAAAAATGACCCCAAAAAAATCTATTTCAAATAAAATAAAAGAAATTGATTGTATTTACACATTTTTTATAGTAGCCTAGCCTAGCAGTAAATGTCAGTAGGGGAAACTCTTTAACTCATAGTCTTTAGTAAAGATTGCAGTGCACTATCAGCAGTAGTAGGCACCGGACCTTTTCCTAAATCCAGTCTGAGCACCTGAACGAGGTTTAAGTTGTGCATGAACCTTACTGGCCTTTGCCACGAATGAATTTGCTTGCAGTTAGTACCAAGCTTCTCAGTATCTAGCCTTTTATGGCAGTCATACTGTGCCAGTGTCATTACCTCAGCTCCGGAATAGCCGAGATTCACTTGAGAAGTTGTTTCACTTGGGAAGTCCTGGAACTTCCTTCTCCAGATATGTGTTTGGCCATACACAGCAGTGACTTAACAAAAAGGTAGATCATTAACTGATGATTTAGTTGTGACCACAGCAGAACATATTGGTGACTACAGCAATAGCAACCGCTGGTGTGAATGTAGCAACCAGCAGCCAGGGATTGTTGTGTTCTAGGAGTTATTCTACCCCTAACTTGCTCTGAAGCGCCACACTATCCACATAATTCCTGCTTGAAATATTTGCAGGATTTTGAAACCTAAGAGCACTCTGGTTCTGTCACTGCTTTGACAGGGTGCTGTGTTAATTTAATCTTCTAACTTTCACCAGAAAAAAATGCTTGTTGGAAGACAGTTTCTGTCAGGCTTCCTTGTAAGCTCAGAGGTGGTTTTGAGATAGAGTGCATATTCATGTGCCTGAAGTCAGTCAGACAAACCAGACAAAAGTTTTAATTTATGCAAATGTAGCGGCTTGAGGGGTTTTAGTTTTGGTTTTTTTACAGTAATGTGTATGCAATTGAGACTTACCTCGCTCTTGAACTCCAGCCACTTGGTATTCCCACACAGGCCAAAAAATGGAAAAATTCTATAGAGCACCAACCACTGACCAGTGCTGCACTGATCTATGCCAGTGCCTCTAGCCAATGCTCAGAACAAAAAGACTTGAAATTATTAGTCTATGCTCATCAGCTGCAGTCTGCTCTCGACCTGCGCTACCAAGAAATGTTCTGTTCCCTGTGGCATCATAAAACGTGCTGCATGTAATTCATGTACTTTGCAGCAACAGCTGGTATTATGAGCTGTATTAAAAGCTTGACAGGGAGCCTTGCCTCGAGGATCAGTTCCTAGGGCTTTTTTTCTGACATACCTAGCACCAAAATCAAGACTTTGAAGTAATATGTCCAACTTGGAGGGCCAACATACAAACTATGTTTTCTCTTAATTGAAGGTCAAATGCCTGCAGTATTTTTTACTCTAGGTTAATCTTTGATAACTGTACCTAGCATCCAGAGTTAATTAACCTTAAATACCTGTATTGTTTCATGAGCTGGTGTTGTAATAGCTGTACTGTTGTAAGTGGTGTACCTCGTCAACTCTTGTATTTTATGCAGGATAGGAGCAAACAAAATAACTAGTGAAGGAGGGAAGTGCCTTGCCCAGGCCATCCAGAAGAGCACGACGATGTTTGAAATCGGGTAAGTTCAGTGCTAAGGAGAAGAGCTCAGGGCTTGGTCTTGGCAAGACGTCTGTGAATTCCTTGGGCTTTCTTCCTTCATTCTTACCATCCTCCTCCCTACCTTCCCCCACAGTGGCAGCTGAGTAAAACCCGAGTGGTTTTATGACTATTGGCAATGTACGTAGCTATGGAATGTCAAGATTATTGAATGTTCCGCATCAAGTCCTGATAAATCTGTGAGCTGTGAGAATATAAAAGAATTCCACATCATCCTTATGTCTGGATGATATTGCTGGAGAGAGATCATAACAAAAACATTTAGTCCATGCCCTCTTTCTTAGGATTGATGCTAGATGTGAGAATTTGACTTGTTCCCTCTGGCAAACTCCGTTTTCTCTTTCCACTCTGCAGGAGAGCATTCTTCTTAGAATGTAATACTGAAAGGAATTAAAACTTTTCTTTGGCCATCACCGCAGTAACACTTAAATATGAAAATCAGGTTTGAACGGTCAGATTTTGGCCTTTATTTTTGTTCTAAAAGATTTCACAAATATAATCAACAGCACGCACACTTCTGTTGTCATACAGATGGCTCTGCTGTGCCATTATGCTTGCTGTAATTTTGATGAAGGACTTCTCTTTTCTCCTTTGGAGGAAAAAATCCCTCCAAATGGATTTATGATATTCTGGGTAGTTGTGTTTAAACAGTTCCTTTCAGCATTTTTATAACAAAATGCATTTGATCTGAAGGACAAGGAAATTCTTGGGAACTTACTGGAAGTAGATGTATTTAGTAGATACCACAAAGCTCAATGGATTTTAAGAGGTGCCAACTAATTACCCATCGAGCTGAGTATGGCTCTGAGCCGTCAAGACAAGAGCTTTGTAAAAATAAGTAAGTAAATAAACTTCAGCAGAGTCTTTCAAACCTCAGAAGACATGGTGAATTGACAAAGAATTTGTCCAGATACTGCTATTAAATGTTGATCAAATCTCTGCAGCTTTTGCCATGTTACCTTCTCTTAGTGCTTTGTGTTATTAGGTTGCTTTGCCATTAGAAATACTATTCCTTAGAAATGCATAGAAGAAACCAGGGTCATACAGTGCCTGTGAGATTTTGATCCCTCCCTGGTCAGCCAGTGAGAGAGGAGATATCACTGGGTGTAATGCTGATTTATAACCTTTTTACTAGACTGTTCTGAAGGAGTTGGTGAGCTTATTGAATGGTTGACCTCAGAAAGTCACCTGTTTGGGTATGGGTCCTTGTGCAGCTGTGCTTCTGAAGGTCATATCACAGAATCATAGAATCACAAGGCAGGTTGGGTTGGAAGGGACCTTATAGCTCACTCAGTTCCACCCACCTGCTGTCGGCAGGGCTGCCACCCACCGGATCAGGCTGTCCAGGGCTCCATCCAACCTGGCCTTGAGTGCCTCCTGGAATGGGGCATCCACAGCTTCTCTGGGCAGCTGTGCCAGGGCCTCACCACCTTCTGAGTAAATGATTTTCTCCTAACATCTAATCTAAATCTTCTCTTTTCTAGTTTAAAACCATTCCCTCTTTTCCAATCACTATCTGACCATGTAAAAACTTCCCGTAGAGGAGTACAAGATTCCTTTATCCCAGAAGGGTAAAGGGCAGCAAAAAGTTTACCTGTTGCAGCAAGATAATACCAAAAGCACTCAAGCTGCAGCAGGCTGGTAGTCTCCCAGAGCTGCTCCTGTGCTGTGGCCTTCTGGTAGTGGTGAGTCAGAGAGCTGGATGGTGCGGTGTGCAGGGAGCGGAACAGGCCTGGCTCAGTGAGATGGTACGTGCCAGGCTTCTTGCAGCTCTCAGAGGCTGGGGAGTAGTGGTGGGGAATGAATGGGGTGAGAAAAAGAGAATGCAGTGCTGAGGGGCAGTAGAGCAATGCATATGATATCTCCTGGTTTCCTGTCTTCACTAGGATGTGGGGCAATCAGGTTGGAGACGAAGGTGCAAAGGCATTTGCAGAGGCCCTGAGGAACCACCCCAGGCTGACAAACGTGAGGTAAAACAGCAGCTGAACTCGCCATGGAGCTCCCTTTCCCAGTGCTCTGTGAAGCAATGGCTCTTCGGACCAGGTGTTAGCTTGGGCCACCATCTGGTGCCATGGTCATTGTTCTGTAACAGGCTCCTGGTGCAAGCAAGAGGCCAGGTTGTTTGAATTGAAAAGCAGCCATAAAGCAAGTTAAAAATGTTGCAAGGCTGGCATCCCTTCCCTCTGTCTGCACCTCCTGTCCTCGTGCTGTAGAGGTACTGGCATTTGTGAAGACACATGGTCACTGGGTGCCACTCTGGGCTGGGAGCATTAGCAGAGGCGATGCAAAAGCTGGTGCAGAACCAGGCTCCAGGGAGCTCAGTGTTAACAGTTGCAGTGGTGAAGACACAGCAGTTTTTACCAAAGTAACTTGGGATGCAGTGTTTGGATAAAGATTAGGACATAGAATCACAGAATCATTAAGGCCGGAAACGCCCTCTAAGATCACCTAATCCAACCGCCATCCCACCCCCCCCATCCCCACTGACCACGTCCCTCAGTGCCACATCCACATGGTTCTTGAACACCTCCAGGGACGGTGACTGCACCACCTCCCTGGGCAGCCTGTGCCACTGCATAACTACTTTCTCTGAGAAGAAATTTTTCCTAATATCGAACCTGAACCCAGTAATGAGATATAGTTCTTGCTGGAGTTCACTAATTACTCTCTAAGTAGCCCTCTGGAGGCTTACAAGTGGGTGAAGTTGGCAGCACAGCATGGGGTGCAACCAGCAGTGTAAAACCCGCACCTTCCCTGCTAGGATTACAGATCCTGACTAGGGATTTATAGGTGTGGATTGTGGCTGCTGTTGCTGTTGTGGAGTTCCTCCATTCAGCTGGAGCACTGGGATCGTTCGCTCCCAGTTCTCCCGGCCTCCACGTGAGGGAGGAGAGGAGGATCCTGGCTTTCCCCACTAGGTGGCACATGGCATTGGTTTCTGCAGCAGTACCGGGCTCAGGGATCTCTCCAGAGCTGCCATTTCAGAACCTGGTATTTCAGAGCTGGTGTCTTGTCCTCCTTTCAGTGAGCGTACAGCCAGGCTTAAAAAATTAAAAGCTGAACAGGTGCAGTGACCTAGATATATTTAAACTTAAAAGCTGTCAGAAGTAGCCGTCTTCCCCTAATTGCAGAAGCCATCCAGCTGTACCAGACTTGAAAGAAAACAGTTGGAATCTGAACCAAAGCTGTGTTGCGTCTGGGATTCTCAGACAAATACGCTGATGAATGTGCTTGCAAAAATAAGGAGGAGCAGCTGCAGGCTAGAGCCAGGTTTTGCTGGCACCTGTGCAAGGTGCATCTTCTGCACTGCAGTGTGCATTGGGGTTCACTTCTGCTCTTCCAGTGGAGAATCCTGGTTCATTATTTGAATGCGCAGATAGTACCAGATAACTGTGGTAGCTTTATGTAGATGTGAAGGCAAGTTGGGCCATGATACAATGTTTTATTTCTGTGCGTTTGCCATCCTTAGGCTGAGAATATATAGTTTCAGCTGAAGTTAGGGATACTAACACATATGCTAGCCCTTAATTTATGCCATTGCTCCAGTTCATTCCCTTTCTGCCTCTTTTTAGAGGCCATGCACTATTTTCAGGCTCTGGCCTGTCTTCTAAGGATGGAAATGCTTTTTGAACTCTCAAAGCCTGAAGCATAAGTTTAACTGGGTGATTTTGCCAATGTCTATTCAAAGAATGAAGGGCAGACTAAGAAACTTTGTGGTTTGTAATGGAAAGCATGCATTTACAGGCTTCTGTCTCCCTGCACAACAGAAGGTATTGTGTTTGGAAGGAGAATGGGACATTTAAGTATCTGAACACCTCACTTAAAGGAAAAAGTGCCTGGTTTGTAGTGGGAATTGGGATGACAAATGTGTGTACAAACCTATGTACTACAAAGCACCACCCTCTCCTTGCTAAGAGCCACTGCTTTCAAAATCACAGCTGCAGCTCTGCTGTCAGTCCTAAAAGTCAGTTTGTTCTCACTGACAACAAACCTTATGGTCTGTGTGACAGACCTGCATCAGGCTGCAGCCTGTGAACTGGTCTCATGTATATAAGTGGGAAGGGCTCACTCATTTGCAAAGTAAGTGAGTGTTTGAAACAGCTAAGTTCAAAGCTGGAGAACTGAGATGTGGATCATCCAAGATAGCCATTAGTATTTGGTAGCAAGAAGGCCAAGCAACACTGGCTGCTTCTTAAACCTTTGTGTCTGTTTACTTCACAGTCTCGCATTCAATGGCATCACAACAGAGGGGGGCAAAAGCATTGCTGAAGCTCTGCAGCACAACAACTCCGTGAAAATATTCTGGTAATCAATGGTGTGGCCTGCTTCTCCTTCTCTTCCTTCTCCAGAGCAAGCTGCAGCCTAATTTTACTGCCTCCTTCTTTCCCTCATGCCACCTCTGCACTTTCACTACCAGCACACTGTAAGATCACAGAATCATAAAGACCAGAATGGACCTCTGGAGATCATCTAGGTATATTCTTTGATGAACAGTGGATTAACTTTCCTGCTTGTAGGAGCACTGGAATACCTTTGTTTCCATGGGAAGCTGGGTCTGTAGTGTGGACTCCTGACATTCCTGTAGGTTTTGGTGTGGCGGTATAGGACACCCCCCTGTTTACACTGAATGTGCTTAGGTGAGACCAGGCCCAGCTTCACTGCTCTCTTGCCGTGACAGAGGAGCTGAGGACAGCTTGCATTCCGTCGTGCTGTTCACAGACCTTTGACAGGGTCCTGTTCAGCGTTTTGAGTATTCTTCCTCTGGCAACGGAAGCAGTGTGCATGAGGGGTTCTGTGTGTCTGTATGTAACTTTAGAAAGATTGGTTGGGTTTTGACTGATGGGAGCAGACATCTCTTAGTGTGTCTCCAGATCAGTGCCTGAAAGCAATGATTTAATCCATCTGCCTCTGCTTTTGTTGTGCCCAGTAGTGAGTTGGAGCTTCTCAGCTCCCCTTGTCCCTACTTGCAGTTCTGGTTCATGCTTATTTCTACTCTCTCCATCTTACTTTCCCCATCATTCACAGTTTGCGTATCCCTTCAGTGCTACCTCTGCCTTTCCATCTTTTTCCAGTGCAGTTCACGCAGCTTTCAGTTACTCAGACATTGTAAGAAAACCACATTAGATAGATAAGTGCTCTGAGAAATTAAGATCTGACATTCTTGTTGCCTTTTTTACTCCAGGGCTTCTCTTTAGCATGTCTGTGTGTCCAGACTTCAGAGGCTGCTCAGGGCAGAAACAGCACACACGCTCTGCTTTGGCTTTCTAAAATGAAGTCGCCGACGAGCTGGAAAAACAGGAAACTGAAAAATAATGATAGCATCTTAAGTCAACGTTTTCTCTCCCACCTAGGCTGACAAAAAATGAGCTGGATGATGAGGCAGCAATGAGTTTTGCAGAGATGCTGAAGATCAACAAGAAACTGGTGCATTTATGGTAAGTTACATTCCACAGAGGCACAGTCTCTTTGGCAGTAACCGCATTAAAGCTTCACCTTCCAAGTCTATGTAGGTCACAGTACACTCTCTGTGCATGGTCTGGATGCAGCTGACTGGTTGTAGACAGCTTTAATGGAAAGTTAATAAAGCTGCTGTCTAGTGTTTTGATCCTGCTTTCTTACAGGGAAAACTTTAAGCTGGCTGTGCGTCCTGGTAACTTTTGAACTGCACAGCTGCCCTTGTTTATCTGTAGCAGCTCGTTACTGGCCTCAGATGTAAATTTCAGAAAAATACTAGCAGATATCTAGCATAGAGTAATGTCGTTATGATTTCTACTATGTGCCATCATGCTGTGAAAGTAGCAAGCTCAATTGGTACCCTTCAGTCAAGAACCTACACAGAACACTTCTGTGGCCATTTGCCCGATGCTTTCTTCTGTGGCACTTTCACTGACACGGGGTGCTTAGCTGTGAGACACCAATCTCTGCGAAAGCAGAGATTCTTGTTTCTAGCAATCACAAGGATACTTGTTAAACTTCTGGGAAACCACAGCCCTGGCAGCTCTAATCCAGAGGTTCACAATAATTTGCCTGTGAATGGGGTTGGGCAGATGTGGGCTGTGAAACAAACAGCCATCCATTCATCCCAAGTGATTGAGAGAACATAATAAACAGAGTCCTTTTACAAGCTTGTACAAAACCTTTGCTAAGCACACGTTAGCATTCCCTGTGTTAATTGTAGTCCCCGCCCTTAGGAAAGTACTGACTGTCAGAAGGCTAGGTACTTGTGGTCTCTTGTAAAAGCAGCAGAAGTCCTGGTGCCCATCACCCTGCAAATAAAAGGGGAGATGGGAAGAGCTTGATTTCTTCATGCACAGCTGCAGATACGCTTCACAGGGCAGTCTGTCTGTCTCGGAGAGCCCCAACATTGCAATCTCATACCAGCAGTGAAGAGTTCTCAGCAGAAATGTGTCAGCAATGTCAGCTCAGTATCTCCAGAATGCAGCCACACGCGAGCTAAAAAGGAAGTGATTGACACTCTGAGCTCTGCTTCTGAAAGTGCATCTGTAGGCATCTGACAAGCACTGTGTGCCCTCCTCAGAGACGGAAATCACAACTGTCTTCCTGTTGCAAACTGACAGCTTTGCTCCTTGACATCAAGCTGAGCTCAGGCCGTGCATGTGCTATAAAATAGTTTGCGTGCTGGGCTGATATGAAGTGCTTTCTTTTTAGGCTTATCCAGAATCAAATTACAGCCAAAGGAGTGAAGTGCCTCAGTGAAGCTCTCAAGGAGAACACAGCCATTAAAGAAGTCTGGTAAAGATCCTCTCCTCACTTTTTAAACTTTCTTTCCCTTTAAAACACATGGCATTAACCTTCTAAGCTTAAAAAAAAAAAAAAAAAAAAAAAAAAAAACGCACAAAAGCACAGAACGAATTTCTGTAGGGCAGGGGCTGCGGTTCCAGCAAGTTTCAGAGGTAAAAAGCCTCTGTCACTGGAACACTTCCCTGTGTGTTATGATATCAGGAAGCTCTGTTAGTTCACGTCTGTCTACACCGCCGACTTGCAGAACGTGCGTCTCTGCAGAACTGGGCCCATAGCTGTAGTCAGGTTTTGCCTCTTGTGATTTATTTGCGAACTTCTTAACACGTCCGTGCATCTCAGGACCTCAATCCCAACAAGCAGGAGCTGGCTACATTTAATTAGCATTACTAATTTGGTTCATATTATTTGTGCTTGGATTTTCTTTGGGCGGTGCTCCAAGCACACGAGAAGTGCTAAGCTCTGAGGAGATTAACTTTTTTGTGAGATTTGCTTGTTTTAGATTAGGCAGGCATCAGGCAGTCACGCATGTGCACTGCGGGGCACAGTGCCAAGCACCACATTCCTTCCCCCGCCTCCGGGAGCTCAGGAGTCAATAGAGAGGCGCTGGTTTTAGTGCTGCTGCTTCTGCATTATTGAACGTGAAATTTATTTTTAAAAATACGTATTTGTTTTAATGAAAGAACGCTGAATTCCTGCTCAGAAAGACCGTGACTCACTCTGTCTGACAGAGGGCTCCCCAGGGATGTGGAAGAAGCTTCTTTCAAAGGCCGCTGCCAGCTGCCAAAGAGGCTGCAATGCCCACCTGAGAAATTCTGAGTTTTCAAACCAAAGCCTGTCTTCCGGTTCTTGCCTGGCTTTTCAGGCGTGCTTTCTAACCCTCGTCCTTTCATCAGTTCTGTAATTCAGTAGCATTTCTGGGAGCTGCACGTTTCAGGCTACTTATTTTCAGGGGTGTAAACATCAATCTGACCAGATTTGAAAATTTTGCCGTAAGTCATCTCACGTTAGTTATGTCCAAGTACTTGTGAGCTTTCTTCCTTTGTTGTCATGGAAGACTCAAAAGGCTGTGAAGACAGTGTAAACTTCTGTCAGCCATATGCTGCTTTTCACAGCAGTGCTGTCACCATTTGGCCCCAGGCAGCACCATGTGTCTGTACCCCTGTGTATGGCCCCGACTTTTCCAAGTGAACTCACAGAAATCAGCCCATCATCCTCTCAGTGTTCAGAAGCGATGCTGCAATGCACGGAGTGAGTATCCAATGCAGGGAGCAATCCCAGTTAAACAAAGTTTAGGGGTTCAGTTTAATTTCTAGAGGGACCCTGCAGCCTGCCTGCCCGATGCCCGCTCCCAAGCACGCACCTTTGGGAAGCACTGAGCTCACGCAGCACTGCTGGGCTTTGGTTTCTGCTTCAAACCTTGGAAAAACAGAGGATGGGCAGCAGTCGCTGCCTCCCTTTCACCTCTCCCTACTTCTCTCCAATAGTTTGAATGGGAACCTGATAAGTCAAGAAGAAGCCAAAGCTTTTGAAAGTGAAGAACGGATCATTTGCTTCTGAGTGAGGACTTCCCCGTTTGGACAAGCTTTGTGTTACAGAATCTGCCACGCTTGGACCGCAGTGTTACAGAGGCATACAGAGGCAGTGCTCATGGCACTGCCTGCTATCCCTAATCCTTTTGGTGAGTGGGAAATTGCCTTGGTAAATAATTAATGTCTGTACAGTGCTTTGAAGATGGAATACTAAGTGTTAACAGAACGATTTCCAGGGGCAGGTGTGTGCATTTTGGTAACTGAGCTCGGATTTATTCTATATACTGCTGTAAATAATCTCTAACTTATTTATATACACAAATCTATACACACACACATATATATATGCACAAGGAGGTGTGAGATGCACAGGCTCCACGAGCACACAGCATTACTTGCTTCGTAACTGAAAATGATAGTCTGAATGGAAACAGACTGTCTCGAAAGGCTGCATGGTACCAATGCTTTCAGCATGAATCCCCTCCTGCCTAGAAATTAGACCCTCATTTTCCCACTGACTTACAGCAGTTGTAGGCACTGTGTTTTTTTGGAGAAACGGATACATGAGGCTCCGATTACTTTCCATAATCTTTTTTCCATCTTGAAGCTGATACATTTTCTTTTATACGAGCAGAAAACCTCACTGCCATTGCTGTAAAATCATAATACAGGCAGTAAAACGCTCCTGCCTAACATTTCCTGAGGGCTGCACAGAAACCGCCACCCCCTGTTCTCACAGTGTTTGTTCTGGGGAGAGGGTCTGGAGATGCGTGTGACAAATTAATGAGCGGGCTGTGCGCTGCCTTGGCTCAGGGCCTAGATGTGGTGCTGGTGGCAGTACACCAATGTTAAGTTGCCTGGCTTCATGGGGAGAAAGGACAACTGAAAACCAGTGGTGTCAGGTGGAAACCTCTTCTCCCAGCAACACGTGCACACACAGATTTGCTTGGAAACCTTTCATCTGACCCTTGAACTGTTCAAGGGAAGCACAAGGCAAGGAGCATATAGCAATAATAAGACCAGCAAGAAAACATTATCCCCCTCCAAAATAGTGCTTAGGGAGTGTAACTTTATAGGAACCTCAAAAGAAAGCAGTTTAAAGAGAAGCAGGCTGTTTGGTTTTTCAGGTGTTTTTTTTTTTCCTGATTCCCTTCATAAAGGGAATCTCAGATTCTACCCCCAGTGTGCATGAAGAACCAAAAAACGGAGAAGCACTGTTTATCCTCTGTCCTTCTCCCATGTTGCCACCCCCAAGAACTTTACAGAACAATACCCCTGCTGCTGATGTCCCCACAGAACATTGGTGGGCTAGAAGAACCTTCCATCAAAGAGTCAAACCCCCTTTCCCAAATCTGCTGCAAAGACAAACACAAAAGGCTTTCTGGGTAGGTGAGATTTTCTGCTTCTCCTGCCTGGAAGCAGACCTTTACCAGCCCTCAGTTCTGCCTACACTCTCATATATATTTATACAAAAACCAATGTAGCAGTCATTACTTGTCAGTGGCTTTTCCTCCCTGCCTGTGCTGCCAGCACAGACTGCTCAGAGGCAGACAGGAAGGTGAGGCTCTTAGGCTGTGCCAGCTAACAGGAGTGATTTCTGCACCTGAGCCATTTGTTTACTGAGAACATGAGAGTCTCTTGGGCTGCAGCAGGTTGAGGCAGCCTCAGAGCTGGCAGACAGAGCAAGCAAGCCCAGCACTGATGATGGTGCCAGGGAACATGCCAGATGCACCCATTCATCTCACAGAGCAGATTTCAGGTTGTGAGAGCTTGCTTGGGCCAGCCCCAAGGTCAGGGCACCACCGCTCAGGCTGCTTTGACAGGAGCAGCCCAGGGCAGGGGACAGCCTCATGCATCAACTCATGGCCAGAGCTAGAGAAACCGGCAGCTGCTGCAGGCAGCCTGAGCATCCTTGTGAGTTGGCATGGCATGTGGGGCTGCATTCCTTTCCTCGCAGTCTTACCAGGCTACTTGTAGAGAGCTTCTGATCTTGGGCTTACAGCAAGGAGCCATCTGTACTTAAATTCAGACACAAGTATAATTTCTATTTTTTAAAGACTTGCTTGCAACTTGGTAAGCTGTTCTCTGTATGCAGCATGTTTTTTTCTACTTGTCCTCTGTGACAACAAACAACTTTATAAAGAACCCCAACAGCTTTCTGCAAGATTCTTTGGCTTTGCTGAAGCACTGCTGAGCAGACCCATGGCTGGACGGAGGCAGTCCAGCTAATTTTGGCTGCCGCAGACAGGGGCGATCTGCCACTCGCCTGGCCTTGCACAGGGCCACAGACTTAGCAGCTGGTGAAACAGGTCTGAGAAGTGAGCAGTAGTGGCTGCACACAAAGGAGCCGTCTCTTGCTTTGGCAGGTAGGAACGGAATACAAGGACCAAGCTGGGTGAAAACAACGGCCAGGCTGGGAGCCACACTCAGAGCACTGAGCCATAGACAATAGTTTCTGTTGGTTTGTTCAGGGGTCAGAACAGGTGAGGCCTCTAAAAGTGTGTTTACGTGGCAGCCGTGCACCATTCCTCACTGACAGCCAACAAGCTGTGAAGTTCTGAAGTAACTTACCCTGGGGTATACAGCAAAACTTGAAAGGGAGGTCAGCGTTTTATAGAAAAGAGCAACTGCATTTTTGGGAGCAGCTGTGTGTGGAGACAGGCCTGTTGCAGTGGACCACAGAGCCCAGAAGCACCATGACAGCGGCAATCAAGGCCAAACCCAGCACCTCTGGGAACCAGAGCAGCATGTCAGGGCAGCACAACAGAGGTCACCTCCGCCCAGCTGGGCTCCTGCACACAGCTCTGCCTGCTTGCATCAGTGCAGAGAGCAGCCAGAATCCAACCGGTCTTGGGTATAACCCATCTTTCCCATAGGGCTGCTCTCAGGGGAAGAGCACCCGGGCTCAAGCAAGCCCATGGCAAACAACTGAACTGCTGCCTACCACGCGAGTGCTGGGGTTCGGCCTGTGCAGGAGGCAGCGGCTTAATCAGCTACAATAGCCTCGCCAGCCAGGAGGCCTCAGGCTGGAGCAAATAAAGCCTGCAGGCATTCATGCTCCTGCTACCTGCCAGGCTCTTTAATCCCAACTCTGGCAGATGTTAATCCTGGCACGGGTGGCTCCTAAAGAGCTTTACCTCTGAACTGGTCACCGGGTGCCCTGGGCAGGGAGCAGGGTGAGGAGGCCCTGCTGCATGGCCCACAGTGGGACTTCCAGTCTGTGCCAAAGCCCACAGGCTGTGGGTTTTCCTTCTAACATTCGGAGCCTGCTTACAGAACCAGCCAGGAGGGGAGGGGAGAAGTGCCTCGGTTAAAATTTAAACACTTGTTCAAACAAAGACATCAGTAACCAGAGCAAAAAGGAAAAGCAAGGCAGGAGCCCGACGCAAAGCGTGGCTCTGAGCACAAGGGGCCGAGGCCAGAGGGCAGCAAGCACCTGCAGCCCCTACCGAGCTCGGCCAAGGGCCCGTCCCCACGCTTTTAATATCTCTCCTCTATTCTGCTGCCTCTATGAGGAGTGAGTCATCATGCGTCAGCCGATGATGGGCTTTACACAATTATTTATTTATGTTGAACCCTCCTCCCCACCCCCGCGCATCCCTGATCTCATTCCCCTCAGAAAACAGACGCTTTATGGAACGAGGGTGGAAAGCTCCATCCCAAAGGCAGCCCATTGTCACTGCACACGGGCACAGCTGCCCACCTGGCGGGACAGGGCCAGGCACCTGCACCTGCTCAGGCACGCAGAGCCCTGGACACAGCACGAAGCTCTTGAAAACCAGGGTGGAAAACATCCCTATCCAGCCCCAGCTACCACAGGAACTCTCCCTGATATATCCCTTGGCCATCAGCCACTCGTTTTCCTCCCTTTGCTGCTCAAAGCAGTGCTGCATCAGGAAACAAACACTGGGCTTACTGGTATGGGGCGCTGCAGGCAAATCGCCTGTGGCCATGCCGGTGGCCCGAGAGCAGCCCGGTGTTACTGTTTGTCCCCAGGCTGAGTGGCTGGGACAGAGCTGGTACTGTGGGCTGCAGGGAGAGCGGGGTGCCAGCAGGGGCCACTGTTTTGGATTCCCCATGTGAAATCCCCTACCTGCTGGAAGGGACTCACTCCGGCAGACTTTCCCAGTGCAAAGCCAAACCCTGTTCTCACTGCTCATCAGTCATCCTCGTAGCAAGACTCTCGCTTCATGGGCCCAAGTCAGAGCAGAACACAGGAGTTACTGGTGAGAAAGGAACACATCCTTCCCAGAAGGCAGCAGGAGGAAAAAAAGTTCCACCAGGAAGAGAAAGGAACTCATTCCTCAGTAGTGACACCCTGCTGTCTCCATGTGAAAAGAGAGGTGCAAGGTGGCAGCTGTACCTCAGCATGCTGCCCCAGCCAGCACAGAGCAGAGGACAACCAGCCCTGGGACATCTGTGCTGAACACCCTGCTCTGGGAGCAGTGGTGCACCACAAGCAGGTGCTTCCTGTTTGCAGGGTGAACTCACTGCCCCCACACAACCCCCGGTAATGCACTCTAGGTTTGCTCAGAGCACCCGCAGCCTCCCCCTGAATGGGTGATGGTGGTAGGGAAAACTAACATCTCCACCACAGCATCACCTGCGCGCAGAATAGTAGCTCTTCCCCTCTTTAAACCACCCATGCGCTTCCCACCTCTGGGGTTGGCAGATCGGGCATCTCTAAACGCTAATCTCAACGGCCATTACGCTGTTCAGGACCGCCGGAGCAGCCAACCACAGCCCACCCCAGCCACCACTCACAAAATGGCGCCGCCACAGCCGCCCGCCCAGGGCAGGAGCGCTGCTGGCTCCTGCCTGAGTCAGCGTCCACTGCTCCGCCAGCCAGGGGCACCCACTGCGCTTCCTTCCTCTGCAGCACAGGTGTTCGGCAGGACTTTACAACAAAAGTCACCTGGAAGCGCGGGGAGAGCTGTGCTTCAAAAGATTTATTACATATATTTGTACATATTTTACATGTATGGAATGTTAACGTACAACCTAAAAATCAATAAAAAAATATTTTCATTCATGATTATGTACTGGCAGACCATCGAAAAGAGTACCTTAGAACAACTGAAGTCAACTTGCAATCATCCTGCTCGATTGAAAAAAAAAAAAAAAAAAAAAAGAGCACATTTTACATCAGACATTGCAAATTACATTCTGATTTCTGCTCAGGGTAACGAAGGAAGACATCTTGTCCATTACCGCTGCACGTCTGTGAGGCACCGCAGGAGCACACAGCTCACCGCCACCCCGCGGGCAGGGCTGGGAAGAGGCATGGGAAAGGGGGACATGGGCTGCCTCCAGCAGCAGGGCGGCCTGCTGAGTGGGGAGAGAGGCAGAGCGAGACTCTCGATCGAGTGATAAGGAGAATGCCGGAGCACCACTTGTTCCATGTGATGCCTCAGCTTTTAAAATTAAGTAGTTCAGTAAAACACCCTCCCTACAGCTAAGCCTCCTTTCTTCCTTGAAGGTTGTAGTACTTTGGCAATATCAGCTAAAAGAGAATTTCGGACTGCATGGTAGTGAATGCTTCGGCATCACACACACAGGGAGAACACAAAATCATGCTTCGCTGTCTCCTCCTGTTAGCGTTTCACATCTTGGGAGCTTGTGACCAGTTATGTTGAGAAGAATTTACAATTACACATAACAAATCAGCAACGAAAAGGACAGATCTGAGGGAAAACATGAAGAACGGGATTCGGCAACAGATTATGTACTTGTAACATTGGGCTACTTACATTTGAGGCTGCCAGAATCGAGCAAATCCTACTTACCATTGCAAAATCTTTGCCAAAGCACACCCAAGGGCAAAAGTCTCTCAAACAAACATAAATAGATTAAAAGCTGCCAGGAAGATCGGCAAATAGTGGCGCTGCTGCCTCCTAGTTACTATATGCTGGCAGCTCATTAGAGCAAAGCCAGAACCAAGTCCAGTCTTCCTCTGGTGCAGCATATTCCTGTGATGGTTTATCTGAGCGAGTCTTCAGCAAATTGTGCTCCACCACGAGGTCATTTTACAGCTTGCCCCGCCATCAGCTCTGATGTACACAAGTACAAGGTTACTTCACAGAGCACTACGCAGTGCCTCGGGAAGCCAGCAGACCACGTAGCACGGCACTCACAAGAGAACCAATTGCAACTTGAGGTAAGTTCAAACTCAAAACTCTGTGGTTTTATTTCCCCCCAATAAGCTAAAAAGTCTTCAATCCGAATTCAAAATCATGTTAATTTATGCTGAAGAAACGTCACAGAAGTTTATATTTAGGAAACAAATACTGGACACTGTTCTCTTGTGAATTTCTCTCACATGTTATTTTGAGTGCCAAAAAGTGGGACAAGCTGATGACGCTGCTACAGAAAAAAGCACGTTTGGTTGGGCTGTAGCAAAACCTGTAACAAGTCCTCCTCTTCTAAAGAGTCTCCTCCTCCATTACTTCTGTGGATGTCAATGGAAAGCATTTCCAGAGACTGAGGGGATATGGCCCTAAAATGTCGCATGTCTTCAGCTAGGAAAAAGAGAAACGCATACTAAAACGACTTTTAAGCTTGGAGGATTGGAATGTGAATCTCAAGATATAGCATTCTTCAAAAATGAGACAATCCTCCACTGGCACAGGTGAGCTGGAAGATCCCAGAGTAGCATTTCTGCATTGCCAGGTATGCGATCCTCTCTCGGCAGGATCGCAGCTGCACGTGCAAAATTAGCAGATACAAAACCGCAATACCAAATCCGCACACAAATATTCTCTTTCAACGTGACAAAGCAGCTACAATTCACAAAGATGACATGGCCTTCATCAAAACCAGCACGAGCTTTGTTGCTGCTTACTACTTAAGAGATAAGCGATAGCGCCATGTTCCCTGGGTTTGGGTGGAACACAAGAAACGCAGCAAGTTTCTGAAGTCCTTACATGGAAAAGGCCATAAACACATCTCAGCTATTAGACAACAGCCGTCTATACACAGCAACACAAAGATCCGTGGTTCTGAAAAAAAAAGAAAACCATCTTTTCCACATTTGCTGAGATTTTAGTCTGCTGGGAATCTCCAGACTTTCAGCAAAGACTTAATTAAAAAGCCAGCGCTGCTTCTAGCGTTAGGAACTAGGATTAGTACATGAATCTGGAAACTAAGCTGTAAAACCTCATTTACATCATAAAGGGGGAGAAGAAAGGGGAGAAACAGCTCACAAGTATCCACCCGCACCTTTGTACCTTACCTACATTTTCCACCTCAATATACTGCAGTACACTTACCCTTTTGTATTCAACAAAAATTAAATTGATTACAAATAAGACCATGTCTTACACTTTATTCTTCCCCCAAATACCACCAATCTGTGGCATGCATCAAGTTTTTCTTTCCTCCCCCCCTCCCCCAACCCCAACACTGAACTCACAAATGTCTAATGTACATGTTGAAAGAAAATTCACTTGACTACTTCCTAAGGAAAATGTTATTAGAGAGAGATTGATTTAAAAGAGACAGGACAATCAGTGCCCCGTGCTGACTGTAGCATGGCTCTCTTGGCATTGTATGGAGGATGGCTACACGCTGCTCAAATCGCAGCCTCCTCCACTAACAGCTTCAGAACACAAATTGCTACTCACGATACGTAGGTACGTTATAATCTCAAAAAACCTCACATTTCAGGACAGTGTTGAGTCTACTCTTCCCCTCTGGCAAGCAGCATGTCAGCATGTTTATGGCAGACCTGAGTATGGGAATTATTTTACACCCTTCCTTACTTAGGGAAGATATAGGTCAGATGACTGAAATACTCTGAAACAGCACAGACTTGGCAATTTTAATATATTTACAGGCAAAGAAGCATATCGCACCAAAATGTAAGTTATTGCTTCTTGTGGACAGGTGTGGTATTCCTCGATTGAGACACAAGACTTGTTTGATATTTATTTTTCCCTTCCGAAGCACAATGATTCAGGACCACTGTGAGGAGGTTGTTAAAATGAAGGTGTTGCCTACAGTGAGCAATGTCTACGGCACGGTCATCTCCAGCTGACCAACACAGCCAGTGACAGAACACTTACAAAGGTGAATTTCCACAGGCATTTTCAGAGTCAAACATTGATCTCATGCTTCCAAGTCATTCTTGGCTTGGTCTATATTACACATTTTGATAGAGGAAAACCTTCCATAGGCTTTCAGAAGAGATTTACATTTACGGATACCAAGAATGCAAAACCAGCATCTAAGGCTGTCCCCCTATCAGTTCCTCAAACAGTCTGAAGTACTGCAGCTCCACTGTGCTGTTGGAAGCAGGAGCAGGCTCTTTCCCAGCAAAACCACGCTAGTGGCATGCTTTTCAAACACTGGCCCTAAGCGTAGGACAGCAGTTCTAACTGTGGGTCTTTAAGCAATCTATTTGCATCCGAACAGAGAAAAACACAGGTGCTCAAAATGGCAATAAATGAACTAGAAATACAAACTACCAAAATCAAGCTTAAGTTGTAAACAGATTTATGTTCATAATATCTATCTACTTAGTCCCCGAGCCAAAGACCATCTATGACCTTGGAGCACAGGACACCAAAACACTAACCTACCTGCGTACACATCACGTTTCTGCAGGCACGAAGCCAACAGCAAACACCAAATCAATGCAAATGCAACATCTTCAATTTCAGTAGACAGTGGGAATTTAGAACACTGGAAAAGCGGGCCTGCAGGCAACACCACTGTATTAGAGGTGCTGTAATTCTTCCTATTCCCCACTGCCTGTGACAATACAAGGCAACACATTTCTTGACTAAAAAGGAAACTGTGCAGGGAACTACTGTATACGCGATATGACTTCAGAATTAAAGCGTGACAAAATAGTTCTGCTCCCACCTGAAAAAGAGAATACAACAGGGCCCCATAGTTACAGGTTCAGCTGAAAGTGGTGATGGAAGCCCAAAAACATAGAAACAGCATCGTCAATTAAGAAAACTATCTAGTTTGGACTCTTTTTCTTTCTTTTTGCAGCGTAACAATGGCATTTTACAGTGCAAAATTCAGGGAAAACTGTTATCCATGAAATAATTGCTCTGCAAGCAAGACAGGGGAGTCCACTAACATGCACTGCGCTTGTTCTCCCATAGCAGCAGCTGCTCCTGTTCTTTGCCCTTTTTGATACGAATCACAGTAGCAATAGAAAGAAATACGTATGAAACAAAAACCAAACCAGCAGAACTATGTATGTACAAGAAAAACATTTGAAGTGTGCGATTTATTTTTGCTATTGAAACCCACTAAAACTGCTGTCACAAATAAATACTCAGAAACTCTTCCCTGTACTGTGAAATTCAGATACTACTACGATTAATTCTTGATATAACAGGTATGCTTCTAAGCCCTGATATCTCTTCCAGTTTGTCCGTCCTTTCTTTCCCCTTCTCTTTTCGGAACTGCGATACTCTATGGAAACTAATACTCATCCACAAGTTTTACTTGCTGTGGCCCCTGGAGACAGCCGGAGATCCACGGAGCCTTGGTTATACCAATATAATACAGTAAAATAATAATAAATTAAACAACTGCGGGTGCCATTTTAAAAAAGAAAACAAACCACACTGTCAGATATCGGCCTCCACATGAAGAGACCAATTATTTAGATTGCAAAGTACTACAAATCCCGCCACCAAAAGAAAAACAAAACCATTCAAACAAGGAAACAAAGAAAAAACTCGCACATACGTGTTTTAAAAATACAACGCGAATCCCACCTCGATGTTATCTCACCCACGCCCGTTAATAAAAACCCTCTTGCTGTGCCCACATTTGCAGTTATTCATTTCCACCTCAGGAGGCAGCCTGGAGATGAGAGTAGTACAATAAAATAATTACCTGAAACATTTCTAAAAAAATACCCGTTAAACAAATTACCGTAACTGGCAGCACTTAAAGTTGGTAATTCTCCTTTTTTGTCCTACTAAAAAAAAGTTGCATAGCTGTAAGATTTTGCTTTGCTGCTTTCTTTGTTTGTGTTTGTTTGTTTTTCCTCACAAGCAGTACAAGAGAAGTTTTAATTACTTAAATAGCAATACAATGTGCAGATTTCAACAATCCCTATAGCTTGGATCAATATAAATTAGTTACCTGTCTCAAATTTACTCTTTGGACTGCATTGTGACAAAGGTTTAATTAGAAAACTTTGACGCATAATATTCCCGTGCAGAGAACTTTATGTTTTCTGTTCTTGTAAAAGTGAAGAACGTAAAATAGGGTGTGAACTCAGTAAATAAGGTCACGCTGTTAAGATTACGCTTAAGTTTGCCATTTACTCTTCTTCAGCCAACGAGAAGGTGAAAACATTCCCACTCAAAAGTGGGGCCACCCTCCTGCAAGGGTCTCAGATAGCACGGATCAAACGGCTCAGCTTCCACTTGAAGCAGTAGGAAACACGTCCAATAACCCGCTTCTTCACAGAACCAGAAGTTAGGCTGAAATTAGGAACTTTGGCCTTCAATACAAAATAGTGTCAATAGCGTCTGTGGGGGAGTAGATTGTTACAGAATGTGCAGCATTTTCAAAATCCCTGTGTGTCCATTGCATGAGTGTTTGGTATACTGAGCACTACCGGCAAGTAATTGGTGTCCGCAATGCTTTCTCCATGTCAATGTCCATCTTTGCCTTTTTCAGCCACAAAGAACAGTTATTCTCAGGCCAGGCACGCTGTGTTCAGCAAGGGAACCTCAGATCTCCTATGTTTTCTGACCAGTGGAAGCAGCTGTTAAGAAAGCAGAAGGCAAAGTATCAGCATTTCAGCTATTTCAGCATCTAACACACAGAAACAGCACAAACACGAGCACTTTTACTTCCCCTTTTCCTTAAGCCCTCAATTATCACCATCTCTGCCGTGAGAAAAAAAGAAAGCAAATTATGTTGAACATCAGGTCAGACACTTATGAGCGTTTACAGAGACAAACGTGTTTATAAACAGCACGTGGATTTCTTCCGCAATTCAGCTGCTGGGGGCAATACAGAACACGGGTTGCTTTGTTTACTAATTTTAGCTCATACCACCCTGACTTTTAAACTACCCTCAGGTTCTCTCTGCTACCCATTCAACAACCCTAGTGCTGCAGCGTGACCTGAAACGTAGATTCAGGAAGCAAAGTGAAACAAATGAACGAATGAATGCCAACAATGATGTCTAAAGATTATGACGATGATTCTCACCTTCAGCAAAACAACAAAAATCAACTTTCACCTACTGACCAGAATTTCAGTTACGATGTGGAACACTGATAACCAAACATCATAAAACCATGACACCATTCCTTTAAGAATTAGGACAAGTGTTGGTGTTTTGCAATGCTTGGGAGCGGTAGTTCAATGCAAGGTAAAGATTTAGAACTAGCCAACTAAAGGAATAAACCTGTCCTTTAAACCTTTGACACTGACTGCAGATCTGAACTTATTAACAACTATGAGCAGGAACTATGGGAACCTCTGCGGGATGGGATGGATAGAAGTGTTGATTTTTATTTTTATTTGTTTATGACTCCAAAAGCTTTCTTTCAGAAACGCATGCCATGGAACAGTCCAGAATTACACGGTTATGCTATTCTGATCTTTCATTTCCACAGAAAAAAAATACTCTTTAAAAGTTAATGCTAAAGCTTTACTGGCACTGACTTGCCACTTTCCAGCGCTAAAACTGGAATACATCATTTCAGACCACACCATAAAAGGATGCAAAACCCTTTTATATATTGTAATATACGTCATTACTTACTGATTAATATTGCAGTTCTGAGACACATTAGCAAATTCACAAATTATGAAAACAGCATCAAGAGTAATTTCAGATAATCGATCGAAATATTGTTAAAATGTACGTATCTGAAAATAAATATTACCTAAGAACACGAATCTTCCCTTAATCTGATGGATGCTCAGGGCAAGATCTATTTACTTCAAACCATTCATCTATGCAGCTGTCGGATGCAAGAGAAAAATGAAAGCAATTAACATGAATATCCCAGTAATGCTTCACAGTAAGAAATGCACATTAACTGGTTTCTCACTATTTCCACATACAGTGGGATTTTATAGTAACAAAGAAATGTATGTATATACACACATGCATGTCCACGCTCTACATCTTTATACGTTCGTAAACAAAAAAAAGGAATATCTCCTCATCCACCAAAAATTTAATAACCCCAACCCACAGTTGTACTTTAATAATAAGCACTGGGCAACAACGAAATATCTGAAATGTTAAAATCTGTTAGGAAAGCATCTCACAAATTGTTAGCCAGCTTTTATACGCAGGTTACTGTACTACTAACACTATCATCTCGTTTACGTCATTCACTGATATCGTACATACCGTAATTACAGACGGTAGTGAAAACAATTATGAAACAGTTTTAAAAAGCACTCCCTCCTCAGCCTAATAGTGTTAGACAAGGCTGTTATTACAAAAGCACGTGCAATCCAAGCTTGATAGCTGTGATGTCCACTCCTGTAGAAGTGATTTTTGGCCTTTTTTTTTTTTCAGGTAAGTGGGAGAAGCTAACTGGGGAAAATGCAGAAAGATGTCACTTAAAAATCATTTTCAGTGTGGTCACTGCTTGGTTTTTGTTGGTGTGAAGTGCAAAAAGCAACCAAGTTTTAGTGAAGTTATTCTATAAATGCAACTTTCAGGACTTCTAGGTATGCACCATAAGGAATACTTGCCCTTTATGATATATGCAGAGGCAAGGCAGCCGTGCTATAGTATCTCCCTGCTGCAGCTCTTCCAGGCATATTGCACACTCCCCAGTATCTTTGCTCAGCACATCCTCTGAAGAAAGAGAACAAAGTTGGACAGTCAAAAAGCAGACTGCCGCAAGCAAAACATTTCTTTATTCAGAACATCACGGGCAGTTACAGAAGAAGTTACTTGTCCTGCAGAAAGTTCTGTCAAGGTGAGGTTGGGTCACACACGTCATATGACAGAAGATTCCTGATGAGAGACATTTCAACAGCTCACATTAAAATATGGTTACGGTTCAGTATCTTGCTTGAACACAGCCATAGCTCAAAATGAAGTCCTGCAGGAAGACAACCACACAGAGGGGATGGGTAGGCACAATCAGCAGCCAGTAATCTTTGGGAGTTTATTCTCTCAGCAGATGCACATCCCACCCAGACTGCTCTGATCCAAGCTGGGAAACCTGAGCTCTGAGCCAGGCAGCTGCTACATACACAAGCTGTGCTGCTGACCCCAGGAGCTAAACACTGGGAAAAGTCGGTACCATCATCCACATGGCGCCTACTGACTCCAGGACTTTGAGGATTCATTCGGGAAGGGGAGGGCAGTTTGCTTAGCCATCCCCTCCTCCCCACGTTCAGTTATCTTGACAAAGACTAAGTCCAAGCCTGAAGATGATATTTCTCCAGACAAGACACGACAATTAATTCACTAGGTACAGATCTTATTAACTTCCTCCTTCTAAACACATGGCCTATCATTTGCTTTCTTCTTCTCTCCTACTTATCTCTCTTCTATACATCTGCCTTCCTCTAACTTTAACCAGCCACTCCAGCACTTGCATTCCATACCTTCGACCTGAAGGTCCTAAATTCCTGGAGTTACTCATTTTTTTGCATCATTACCAAATCCCATAAGAAATGAGGAGACAGTATGTTACTAAGAACGCAAAAGAATCACCTCTCAAGTAGAAGTTTCTGGGAAAATACATTATTTTTAATAAAAACCTTCTCTCTTGGACACTGTTCTTAGCCAGAATATGGGATGCAGAATTCAGTCTTGGTGCAATACAAAGCAGGAGATGACATAAGGCCCAGTTTACCAGAAGCAGGTTAGAAGCAACTTCACACAGTGCACAGATGACTATCAAAAAGGGACCTCACAGCAACCAGCAATCTCTGGCACATCAGAAAGGTGCACACTTGGCTAAAGTAGAGATCACATGTTTACATTTCTGCAGCTTCTGGGGAAAAATTTCCCCTTCTTAACCAAAAGGAGCCTAAAGGGATTCTTTATGAGGACTACGATTTCCTGGTATGACTGAGAAACCATCAGTTCTAAGCTGTGCTCTCAGGTGTCTCCAGTACTCATCACTATGGCATTCCAAACACACACAAAATGTGTTTGCATACAACTAAAAAGCCATCACTGCAGGAATAAGTGAGATGATGTATGAAATCAGGTCTACTGTGTTTCCCTAGGAATTGAGGCAAGAAAATTATAGGTGCTTGGGTTTCTAAAAGAGTACTCATTCCATGCCAATCTTCATTGGTTATGCTTAACAACACTGTATAATGCCATGTGTGTTGCATCCTCATGGGGGAAATGTGAAATACCCCTAAGAAACTAATAAACAATACACACATTACAGTGAAGAAAATAAAAAATGTATTATATGCACGGTAATATTATTTGTAGGCATCATTTTAAGAAATTGCTTCTGTTTCTTAAGTATCTGAAGACATAAGGATTCAAGAACTGAAGAAGGAAAGCCATCTAAAACAAAGAAAAAGCTCTTAAAAATTCATCTGTTGTTAAAAAATCCCAACCTGCCCAGAAGAGGATGCAAAGGACTTCCTTGACTATTATACTGCATGAAAGCATATTTTAATATCTAACACCAGGACACAAAGACTGTAGAGACAGCACAGTCCTGTTACAGAGACATGAATCTGCCTGACGCTCTCAGACGCTGTCCTTAGAATGCCTGTTTGCACAAATACTCAGCCAAAAGTCCTACAAGCAGATCGACTCTTCCCACAACTGGGTCACTGGAAGTAGTGCCATTAATAATACAAGCATATATCATATACATAGCTAATAAAAGTCAAATTTCCAGAGTTATTTTTAATCAGATTAGCAACTAGTACCCAAAGCAAAACGGCACCGAGGTTCCTCCAGTGAGTTAATTCCCAGACTGCCTTCCCCAGCACTCTCAGGAGGGAAACATTTAGTCAAGCTTTGGTGACAAAAATTAAAATGCTGCCCAGTAAAAATATAACAGAGGAAAACATCTCTGTGAACTGCTTTCGCGTTATTCTCTGCTGTACATTATCTGGCTCGTCACGTGTTCCACAGACTTTAGAGCGCATGGCTCAGAACTTCTGCTGAGTGCTCTAGCACGACTCTGCACTTTTCAGCTAACACCAGGGCGAGACGCCAATTTAAACAGCTTTATCTTCAACCAGCCCTGGTGTGTCTCACACTCCCCTTCTCTCCTCCAGGACTCCCATAATCTCTCTCCCCAGATGCCGTTGCTCTCCCTCTCGCCAATACCAGTCCTACCACCCAAGCCCCAGGCAAACGCCTTGCCTCCCAGCCTTCAGCCAGGGCTTTCCCCCTGGGATGCAGCGGTCAGCGCAGGCCATCCTTGGCCCAGCCATGCCAGGAGCAGCTGCTGTGAAGGCTGACACGATCGCTGAATGCGGCCTTTGGAACGCAGGAAAGATTCTGTTAGCAGGATTCAATACTTTTATTCATCTTAAACAACACAGAATTAAGCACTTCGCACTTCTTCCATTACCTTGTGAATGCTAACAGGCACTCACGCGCACGAGAGTGAAGACAAGTACTGAAGAAACTGGTACAAAATACCCAATTGTTATAAATGCCCAGGCACAATTTGGTACTGCTCAGCAAAAGAAGAGAAGGAAGGATGTAAAATTAGGAAAAAAAAAAAAGAAAAAAGAACATTACTGGGGTTTCAACAATACTATATTTATCTCGTTCTTATCAGTGTATTACCTAAATGGAAGTGGGAAGTGGAAATAAGCAGAGGCCACGTTTTTCCATTTCGCCCACACGTGCATACATACACAAACACTCACCACACGCCCACATCCATCTGCCTTGCACCAAACAGAAGGTAAACACTCCTCCACCTTCCAGCCATTGCAACGAGCACTTGCTAGCTAAAGACTGCTGTAAGGATGAACTCTGGCAGAAGAGCAGAGTATTTTCCTCCTGCGTCTACACAAATACTTCTTCCTCCTCTATCTCTGCTTAATACTGCTAGGATTTTAACTTCTGGTTGTCAGTAGTTTTTTTTCTCTTGGAACCCTGCTTCTGTCTCTACTGAAAAATAAACCATGCTCCATTTGTGCATTTATAGCGAGATAAGTGGTACTGAAATAAAATACAATCACCCTGGCACTGTTGCACGTCAACTTAATTAAAAACATTTTCTGGAACTTTTTAGGGATATATCCAATAACTAACAGCTGCCAACTCAGCCCTGGTTAAAGTTACAGGTAATGCCTGCGATGAAACAGTCTGCCTTTAAACTGAGGACTGTGAGAGCACATGCAACACATACCCTGTGGATGAAGTCATTACAGTCTGTGCTCCTGCTACTGTTTTTAAATACAGAGATAGCCCCAGACTCAGGAAATCATGTAGCAAATCACAAAGGCTGCATTTGGATAACTACCACCTTAGAGCTGCACTATTTCATTTCTCTCTGGGCACCCTGTGCAACACAAATCAGAAAGATCTTCCATTTAATCCCATGCAACTTTTTAAAATATACACTTTTTTCTAAGACTTACAAACTGAGATTTCCATGGATGCTGCCCCCACAGCTAGCCTACCAGCAAAGACGACACTGAAGTGCACCCCATCATGAATATAAGTGAAACCTTTTGAAATACACCTTCTGAACAATATCTTGTCAGCACAAAAACTGGCAAAACAAGAGCCTTCAGAAGTTGAAAAACACCAATGAAACTTCATTAAGTAGTACACATTACCATGCACTGTTATACATTCATTCATTTTCGTTACTGATTACTCTCAATTAAGTACTACATATTTGTTTTATTTATTTTTTATAAAGGTAAACGGAATACGTTAAGCTTTACATGTCCTGAATCGATGTTTTTCACTTGTTTTGTCCAAAATACCCTACTCTATTTTTTCTTTACATGGGGCATGTTTCTTTGAGGCAGCTTAGGAACTGTCTTTACAACTTCATATTGGCTGCAAGCAAAAGCCTTCTCTCCTAGCCCATCCTCAGCATTTTTAAAGCCAGATGCGTCTTTGACTTGCTCCCTGTACTCTGATACTGCGGAGGGACAAGAGGAACAGAGGAACATCCCTGACTCAGCATTCTCCAGCTAGGTATCATTCTTGGATGACCAGGTCAGCCCTCTTCTGCTGGCCAAGAAAATGGAGGCAGCAAGACTCTCTGAAGGACAGCTGATTTGATCAACAGGCCCCTGGTAATCATGCAGTTGTTGCTGCAGATTTTTGATTTTGTCTCTCCCAGCTTTCCAAGCTACAAGATCCATCAGCACATTTAGTGAGGCACAGCTGAAGCTGTTGGCTTGGCTCATCTATGAAGCCTGTTCTTTGCAGCCGCAAGCCGAAGTCTGCATTGCCTTCAGTAAACATGCTCAGAAGAAATGCTGGGTTCCTGACCAGAGATACTTCTTACTCATCTGATACAAACAACCCCCTGTAGCTCAGAGGAAAAGGAACGATTTTTGAAGACCAGTGCCTTTCCTGGAGCCACAGCTGAGTGATTTTCAGGATTCACCAGCACTAGAAAGAGGAGCACATCAAAATTCAGAATCCAGCTTTTCTGAATAACTGGAATTAAGTTTCCTCTTATTCCACTGGAAAAAAAAAATAATAATAATCCCCATGCTACTCAACTATATAAACGTTGCCACCTTCCATTCATTTCCAACAAACACAACCTCAAACACCACTGCACAACTTGCCAATTTGGAAACGCCTTCTGTACTACAATGGAAAAAAAAAATACCAACAAAACAGACAGCTACAGAAAATGTGATATTACCTCTGGTACCAACAAAACGTTTGGTGAATTTATTTGGGGGTAGGGAAACGTTTGGCATCTCTCTCTTCGCTGCTAGCAACGTAGCAGCCTGTTACAATTTCCTATGCCAAATCCAAATGCTATCACTGTTTGCCCTTTGTCTCTCTCCTTTTCAGTAACGGTCCAAGACCAAGTTAACTATACACAAAAAGCTGTCCATCATGAACGACTTCCTGCACAAACACTTTGGCCCTCCTCTCTCCTAAAACACAAACATTGTGCTGAGGCAGCACACACGAGAAAAGGAGGAAAGTGAAAGTCGCAAGACAAATATTTGCAACAGTGTAAGGGCTAACTTGCAATATTCCTATCACAAACACCTCACTGAGCTACAACGAGGCACCTGGAAAAGTTCCGTTGCTTCTCAGCTAAACCTAACATTTTAAGAATTAGACTTAGATTTTCCTGCAACGTTTTCAGCTTTCAGAAGCCACTTCTGAGAAATAACTAGACGCTTCCTGTTCAATCAGATAAGGATCAGGTGTGTGTGATCAGGTAGTGAAAATTATTTATTTCTCAACGAACAATGATGAAAATGTAACAGACATACATTCTATTCATCCCGCTTCCCAAGAAGTCTGCATAATTTTAGCCACCTTGACACGATTCACATCGGGTGTACTAAATAATAGAGAGGAAAGCTATTTATGCACACTCGGGGAAGCAGTTCTTTGGTAAAGAAGTTTACCTCAGTGGCCACAACATAAATCTACCTACAACTTTAAGATAAGCTGTCTCAACTGACAATACAGTACAGCAAAAAACTTTCAAATCACAAATAATATGGCTATTACACAACATCCAATTAACATTCTCATGTTTACATTCGAGGACTCACAATGGAGAGCCAGGCTTTGATAAAAGGCCAAGTAGTTCGGGAAACAAAGCTTCTCAGCTCCAAACAGCAACATCCACAGCCGGTCAATCCTACGCTAACTTGATCAGCGTACCAACTTTCTCAAATCACATTTATGCATCTCCTGCAGAGTACTGTGATGAAATAGGTACTCACACGAGTTAAATTTTATTAGCCCAGTTGGACACTCCATTTGGAAATGCCTTGTGCTCCTGTCTTTAGATTAATTGCCACAGTGACTATGTATTTCCACTGTGATTTAAGATTTGCTTAGCAGACAATTATCTGATTGAATCTGAGAGATCTGCTTGAAACTGCAGTCTTTCCAACTTCTATTTAATCAGTCTGCTTGCAATTAAAATGCCCTTCAACATTAAGTCATCCCAGGATGGTTAAACAACTTTCTCCTCTTGCAAAGACTTCTAAAGACAAGTTCCATTCACCACATTTCTAAGTACCGCGTTACACTTTCAAACTCTTGTCTAGATATGAGCATCTCTTTGCAATACAACCAGAAACATCCTTGTATTCCAGAACATGATGTAAAGAGATTTTGTGCCAGACCTATCCATTCTACACTGTCCCCATTCCAGCTGAACTGATGCAGTTACACTTGGAGTGACTCAAGGGTTAAACTCCTTGAACAATCTTTCTCGCGATGACGTGTTTGTCTCAAGGCTTCTCCCCTCCGTTCAGAAACACTATCCCTGAGAGATCAAAATACTTCTGAATATTTTCCCATCCATAGGTGACCACATGAAAAAGCCTTGAATGCTGCAGGACCAAAGTAGTGCCCCGCAGTCCAACCCCGTCATGAGTGGCGTACCCATGTGCCTACCAGTCTGGAGCAACTGAAACAAATACTTCTTTATTGCAGCTCATGGAATAAAAATAAGCTGTTTTCTTTCTTTCCCATTGTTTTTTTGTTTTTGTTTTTTAAATCATTATCACAATCTCTCAAGCATTAATCTTGAATGTCAGGAGTTAAATAAAAACTAACAAACCCACAAGAAATGCAATGGCAGCAAAATAAAGAGTCCTTAGAAAAAAAAAACCAAAACAACCTGTAAGGAACTATCACTGGGGGGAATACCTCCTCCTTGCTCCATTGCGAAAGAATGATTTACACTTCTCCAGGCTGAGTTTACCATCAAAGAGGATCTTGTACCACAAATATGCTACAAAAGGAGGAGTGGTTGAGTAAGCGGCCAGAGGCAGCGAGCATGTATTGCTGACAGAGTCTGCAGCAGTTGGGATTGTTTCTTGCAGGGTTGGGAGTTAGGTTGGCTGAATTCAACTTACAGAAGTGAACAAGAAAGAATTGTGGCCACAGAATCCATGCCTGCAGATCAGCTTTTTTTTTTTTTTTTTTGGCTACACAATGCTTCTTATCTTTGAGGAATAAATCAAAACATTTAGAGGCTGCTTACATGTTATTGACTATTTATACAAGCAGTAAGAAACTGCTATGACAGATACAAAATTAATTAAGATACAATGAGAACTTGGGATCACAATCCAGATACCCAGACCAAAAGGGTCTGAACCATGTGGTTTCTGCCAGAGCAAGAAGCAATACAAGAGAATTTTGAAATGCAGTTTGCCTCGTGCAGCAAACATAACTTATTTAGCAAAGTTAGCAAGAACAAAAAACAAAAAAAAATCCACAAGAAACAACCAGGCATAAAACTCACAGCAGTTGTTATCTCCAGAAGCACCTCATTGCAGTATATCACTTGGAAATCTGATAGAATGAGGAAAAGATACCACTGTAGTCAGGAGGAGGGGGAAGAACTCCTTTCAAAGGCCTTACAGAGACTGTTACCTGCAAACAGCTTTACGGTCAGAATGAAGACTTACTTAACTACTACACTGTATTCTATTAAAGCAAGAAAATTTGCCAGTCAAGCACGGATGCTATTACCAACAACATTCACAAAGACTAGGAGAGGGAAACAGAGCGCAGATGAGGTGAAGTACATATAACAGAATATGACCATCTCTGATCAAGATGAAGTAAAGGTCTGAATAGACAGAGATCTGGCAAATATAAGATGTTGCTGTGACTGTACAAAAGGATCCCCACCAAGGTTAGAAATCCCTCTTTCTCTGGAAGCTTAAATGATGTGAAGCCTATTTTTCCCCAATGGGAAAGGAGACCACAATATCACAGAAGTGAGTTCCTCCAAAAAGCAAGGTTTCAAGCATTAATTGTCACTGAAACCATGGTCAGAAGACAGAAGAAAAATGTAAATCATTACAAAGCAATTAGGAAGTTTCATTCTAGTAATGGTCTGTAAGAAAACGAGAGTGTTGATGGGGACCTGCTGGCTTAATGAAAGCTATTTATGAAAATTCTTATCTACCACAACATAGAGGAAGCAGGCAGATTAGAAACCTTTATGGAAGAAAACGATATGGGAAACAGTGTCCTCAAAGAGCATAAGGAGAGAGGAAACAAAGGCCAGCTACAGTTAGCCATCCTTCTACTCCAGGCAATGATGTTACTTTAATACCACTTTTTTTTTTTTTTTTTTTTAAAGCTGGCTGTATGATATGCTTCAGTGTTTTTGTTTCTTTTTCAGGCTCTTATTCCTCTCTTCCTACAGGTACCCTGAGCACACTGAGTTTTCCCAGGTCTTTTTAACAGTGGCCAAATAACAGAGTCATTTCTTTTCAAGCTTGGAACAGTTTGCTTTGATCTGATGTAAAAAGAATGCATAGAGAGCATTAACGAAGATGCCACGAAGGCTGAAGCCATGAGACAGAGCAAAACTACAAAAGGGGAGGAAAAAAAAAACAGGTGTGTCTGACTAAGATGCTATTCTTAGAGCAGATATGATGAGTACCACACAATGGAAATTCTGGTGCCAAAACTTAGTGGGTATAAATTCTGGCTTATTAACCCTAGTGCCAGGTGCTAGGCCAACAGGGTGCCCTTCCCAACTGAATCCAGATCTCTTTTCTCCAAGCAAAAATTGCACATTTGGTATCAGTGTACACATACAGGACATGGATACAATCACTGCATAATTTTTGTCTTCCTTTCCTGTTCATAGCAGCCAGACTGCTTCTACAAGCTACTCCTATTTGCAATTAAATCAGTTTTACTCCAAAGATAGATCCCAAAACATGCCTGAATACAAAAATTTCTGATAACTAAAATAGAGTCAGAGTTTTCGGAGTTATTTCAATTTTTCTGCTATACACTAACCGACAAATCAGTATTATAATTTATTCCAGCAAGCATGGATGGGTGCATCAGGCACAGTATTGCTAGCTAGTCAAGGGAAGCAGTTGTATGTGTTAGGTGAAAGGGCCAATCGTACCCAGGGTGGTGCATCAGGCCCAGCACTGCCAGCCAGGCAATGGAAGGGATTTCCCTACTGCTCCACACTCGTGAAGCCTCACTGCAAGCAGGTTTGGAAACCAGAACATAAGAAGGACATAAAACTAATTGAGACCGCCAGTGACAGCTGGGCTTGGTGTGGGGAACCATCAACCCTCCTGGAACATACTTGCTGCCATCTCATCAAAGGGACTCCAGGCATGGGTTGAAGAGGAGACTAGAGCCCCTGCCAACCCCTTGACCAAGAGGAAGCTATTCTCTTTGGCAAACAAAATGGCATGGGATGCAATCCCAGGAAAGGGGTCCTCAGTACTCCCACCCCTCCTCTTCCTTCAAAACTAGGGCAACTTTCAGGCCACGAGCATCTCACCCTCAACACAACTGGTTTTTGTCACCATGGAGCACTATTAAAATCACACTGCCACGGTATCACAAGCCACCATCTGTTCTGAACCCTATAAATAGGGGGACTCTGTGGCTGGAACATCAGTCACTGAGCGGTTAAGGACTCTGAGGTTAAAATTACTTGGACAAAGGAGGGCTACTTTCAGAGTGTTTGCCTATCCTTGTGTGGGACACATTAAGGAGGTTCTTCAGATGGGGGAGGATGTATCCTCCTCCTCCCATCAAGAAGTGGCACCTTCTGGGAGGAGCAGAGATGTGAAGCCCATGGACACTGATCTCCCAAAGAGTGACACACTGCCTATGGAGGTAGATCTGCCTCCAGATGAACAGCAGCAGAGGGAAGTGGATTCATCTCCATCAGCACTGAGCAGGCACCAAAGCACCGCACCTTCCAGGAGGCAGCAACCCACAGGCCTCTCCACCTTCCTCTAGACAGCTCGCTCCCCTCCAGCGGTGAATATCCTACAATTTTATTATAAGCTGGAGAACTCCAACTCTAGGGTCATCCCACAAGCTCACAAGGAACACCTACTTCCTAGCAATAATAGTACTCAATAATACAAGCTGATTAACACAGGAGTTAATTTAAAAAAAGATGACCTCAAAAGACAGGTCTCTACCACCATATTAAAGGTTTTCTTTCTCTCACTGTTTATAAATATACAGGCTATCAAAGCTACTAGACACCGTTATGACAAGAAGGTATATTTGCTAACAGAGGCATAGGTCAAAACAGACTGGCTTAGAACTGGAGGGAAAAAAAGATAAAAGTATCAATCAAACAATTCCTTACCTCCCCCCATCTTCCCTCCCCAGACAAGTAAACATTGGCTATAGGTGTCACAGAGTTATCTAGATCAATCTGTGTCTGTGACAGGGGGCAGTAGGCCCATGGGCCCCCTGGCCCCCGAAAAATGGGAAGGGAAAAGGGAAAGGGAAAGGGGTAGGGAGATGGGAGCTGGGCTCAAGGAAACAAACAGAGCAGTGGCAACGATCTAAGGAAGAAAACTTATTTTACTAACTATGATGTTGGAATGCAAGATAACACAATACAATAGAATCTAATTGAAAATTGAGGCTAATAAATCAAGTAAAATAAGAAAGAGAGTTTTCCGAAGACCAGGAAGCCTACTTTGAAATTGAAAGCGCACAGCTTGGAAGTACCCCCATACCCGCTGCCAGGCAGCGAGAGAGAGCGAGCGTCACTTCCATGACGTATTTTCCTCTTTGATCGTGAGGTCCTCTGGGACGTGTGGTTCTTTTTCTCTGTGCTCTACATGATGTCGTGATGTGGAATACCAATAGCAAAAATTACAAAACCATGACAATGGGCTAACAAATCATCATTAGATACTACATTATTACTTAGCTACATGAAGGGAACCTACTATCTAATGTTATCTACAAAAGCTACCTGAACCTATTATCAATGAAATTTTTCCTATTTCAGCTGTGTGGTAGAATTGAGGTTATTTCTGCAGCTGCACAAATCCGTGGCCATGTGGGACAAAGTTATGCAAACTTTAGAGAGCAAGGAGGTTCCTCCAGGGAGACGTACAGTAGCCTACTGTCCTAGGTAGGCTGGCCTACACTTGGCAGCTATGTTGGTATACAGTCAATGTAATCATTGTCAAGAGAGAATTTACAAGCTGGTCTAGAATCACTGGATTTCACTACCAATACTTAAAAAGCTAGTAAATTTTTCTCCTATGTAAGCAGTGATAATCTCCAACTCAGACTTGAGAGCACTCTACCTCAATAACAGAGTTTTCATGCAGCTTGTTTTGGAAGAGTTAGACTTACTCTACCACCAGACTACCCCCCCCCCCGTCCCCTGTCCCCCGTCCCCCCCACTACAAAAAATTGTACTGACTTCCTTTATCATTGATGTTTTGAGTCTGCAAGTTTTAAGTGCAAGACAATTTAAATGATCAAAGGGTAGCAAGCTTTAAAGCAAGATTTTAATCTGAAGGGAAAATCAAACAAAAGCCCTTACAAATGGCATTTCAGGCTATGTTTTCAATTGATCTGCCCTTGGGGCCATTTCTGAGCAAGAGGGAGTGCTGCTCATTGCTTTGTATGTCTTTAGGGAAAAAGACTGAATAATTGGTTCTAGTTCCTGCAAAACAGTAAGGAATCTGGGGAAGAAAATACAATGGGATTCCTACACAGATCACTCCATGAGATGCAGTTTGACGTTTATTTTTAAGAGCATAAGATTTTGAGAACTTATATTTCAACATCCAGTCAATGAAAATTATTCTCTATAGTGGGAAAAAGATATATACTTTCAAGAGTATTGTTTCTGCAGAGCAATTAAAGTTAAAAAAAAAAAAGAGAGGAGTAAAATCGCAAGGTTTTAGAGGTATCAGATTTACAAACTGCAGAGTTACCATTCAAAACAAGGAACATTATTTTCCCTGAAGCTAAATTCCCAGCAGTCACAAGACTGCAGCAGTTGCAGACGCGATTTATGACATCCTCCAAATGACCTCTCAAAGCTAAAGACTGATTAAGCGTAAGACATGGAAGGTAGCTCCTATCTGCCTGGATCACATGCTGCACAGTCACAGCACAGTGAGCATTTGCTATTGAGCTAACAAAACTGCTCCTTAGCTTTCTGCTGTGTGCAGCACTGCACTGCCATTGTATAACACCAGAAGCACAATGACATACAGTAGAATATATCAAGCCCTCTTCTAACCTGATCTGAATCACTCCTTTCTTCACGTGCAGCTGTTCTTTGCAGCACTGGTTCACCGGTGTATCTGTAATTTTCTGGGACATGAACTGTCACTTGACTTCAGCAGCACTGTCAGTACCAAAGCGAGACAACAGCAGTATCTGAGATTAGGAGTAGTTTGTAAAGAAAAGAAACAACTTGAGCTATTCAGAGCATGAATGATCCCCATTTTCCCTACTCCTTTCAGAAATGGGCTTTTCTATAGTTGTCAAAAGCTATACTGTATTTATTCAGTGCTGCATTGAAAATATTCCCACAGCACGTATATGCATTTATATAAAGGCAACTTCAATGTACTGAGAAAAAAATAGTCATCTCACTCTCAAGAGCTGAAGTATGAGGTGACATTATGTTGGCCAAGAGTGATTTGTGAGAACCCCATCACAGGAAGCACTGTCTAGGTTTACACCTGGCTCAAAGGCAAATGCACACAGAATCACCCAACAAATACCCTTCTCCCCAAAGGTTCATTAAAAATAGTCAGTAGCATTCAAGACAGATTGGAGAGAAGTATAAAGATGAATGGATGTGATGTCTGATGTCCTGAAGTTGCACATTCCTCTGTAGGATGCAAATGTGTTGACTTGAATTCATTACAGTCAAGAAAATTTATTGTAATCTGCTAAGCATTCCTAAACTGCACCAGTGATAGCTACTTTACAAAACTATGCTTACTCTTACAAAAAGAGTAAGCTAATGAGCAATATTGATATTTAAACCACCACCACCACTCCTCCAAGATTGTATCTTAGCAAGATAAACAGGGTAGCCTGCAGTTCTGAGAACTGCTGTTCCAGGATAGCTGAGGCACTTCCCTCTCAGTTACACTGTGTTCCAATTCGGGAGCTTTCTTCACAGCCACAGTTAAAAATATACAATTTACCTTTCTTTCCTAGTAGCAAAGAGTTAACAGTTTTTGAGTCTGGAGGAAAGACTGGAGACTGCAGCTCTGAAAATGCTCCAATTCCATACTATCAAAGACTGACCCAATTCACCCAATGCGGTCACAGAAGCAGGTCCCACCTCCTTTAGGAGGTAGATTCACACTGCAACTCGAGTGTGACCTTACTTACTTCATAACTAATCCAAGGCCTACAAAGGTGAAAAACAGTGGGAGTTTCCTCCTTGCTGAAAAGGTAAACAATTCCTAAACAGAGGAGGTACAACGTAATCAATATACTTTGATCAAGACCTTCAAAAACAAGTTTCCTTGTCAAAATTGCAACATTTGCAAGACAGTTATGAGGTCTGAGCTGACATTATACCCATTCACAGAAAAACAGCTGTGTTTGAGATTAAAGTTCTATTTTACTATAGCAATGCTCTTCTACTGTCATTACACCACATGAAATCTTGAAATTCAGCAGACGTTTAACAGTTCTAATTATTTTAAAGAAATGCATTAGAAAACAGTTTCAAAGCATTAGGGAAACCGAATGAGCCTCTTACATAATCAGGAGGGTTTTCATGGGTACACATGATCAGAACAAAAGTAAATGCCACTATTTTAACTGCAGACACAGGCTAAGCGTCCGTTCATGTCCCGTGACACTACTGTGCGGTGTGCTCTTTGCCTGTCACAACACACCCCCAAGGACAGTGTGCAGAACCACCTAGGACAAAATAAGAAGCTAAAAACTCTTGGCCAAGGATATTTCTCAACTCCAAAATGGAAGAATCGGAAAGTTCTAAAGAGAATTTTAAATCTTAGAATGAAAGAACTGCTTTGCCTTGGTATTATTTTGTACCGCTTTGCTGGAAGTCTAGTCCTATTAAAGGATGAGGACAAGGAGGATGGCTTAAGCTTTTCCAGGCAGACTGGCACCATGCCCTTTCGCAAGGTCTCTTAGGGTATGGTCTCATACCCTGAGAATCCTGGCAGGGACGTGAACTTGAAGTCGATAATTCTTATTTTCTTCAGACTGATGTTTTCAGAGCATCAGGACAGAGAGCTGCTGGGTACAATACCCTCGTTTTTTTTTTCAGCACAGATGCAACCAAGGAAAAGAAGTCACTGCAGAGGCAGAACTAGCAGAATCGCAGATCTCAGTAGTTCAAATGCTAGGTTAAGGTGCAATCTTTCTCTCCCCTTCTACTGAGCAATATCAGTTGAGTAAGTTCTGATAAAAGTACCCTGAGCCAAAGATTTTGAAACAGCCACAAACCTAAAACCAATACAACTTGTGATAGGGAAAAAAAAAAAGTCTAATTCCCAAAGAATATTTGAAAAAATACTTGCATTCAGTTCTTTGGGTGATTTATGCCTAACTCTCACTGATCATAATGCGTATGCTATAGTTGTCATGTAGTTGATAACTTCTGTAACAAGATCACTGCTCTGGCAGATGCCAATTCAGGATTCTGAAACACGCTCACATGCAGACCTCAAACATCAAACAGTACTATCACTCCTTTTTTAAATTGTTTTAGAATTAGCTGTATTTACACCCTTCATGAGAAAGCCCTGATTTGCTCCCTTGCTAACCTAAATGAAAAACTGCAAAGCAGTTACCTTGGGTCAT
The DNA here is from genome assembly GCA_030625065.1 of Alectoris magna. NCBI lineage: Eukaryota > Metazoa > Chordata > Aves > Galliformes > Phasianidae > Alectoris > Alectoris magna. The sequence goes on along the minus strand of CM060561.1, from coordinate 108,180,176 downwards.
GAAAAATCCTCCAGCAGCTCGTGCACTGGATATCTTAACAATCTCCCTAAAATCAGACTAGTGCAAGTTTTTCTCCTGAACAAAAACCTCGGTTAATACACTGGCTGCTACTCAGACCCACTGCCATATTTGAATTAAACACAGCAGCCCTAGTGAAAGCAGTGCTGATGCCAAAGCAGCTCTACCCTGAGCGCACAGCTTTAAGGAGGCCCGTTGAGAAAGTTTCCAGTAGAACAGCGTTCCGATGCAAAGCGCTGACTCGATGAAACCCAAAATATTCCACAGGAATGTGCTAATTCAATGAAAACTTTTGAGAGAGGAGAGGCCGGCTGGCCGAGCAGCCAAGGAGGCAGGGAGCTGACTGGCTCTCCCAGCTCCCGGGGTCACTGGCTTCCCCAGCTGGCAGGCTGCCAGTCTGCTAGTCCCTGCTGGCAGAGAGGCCCTTTAATAATAATAAAGTCTTACAAAGTGTCCTGAGACCCAAACAAAGGCATTTCAAAAAGACAAACAGAATTACTTCAGACAGAACCAGCTGCAAGGTTTCTTCAAAAGGATTCAGCAGCGTTAGTTGCAGAACAGCTAAAACTAGTTTGTCTTAAGCCACCAGCAGCCCTCTCACTTGGGTCTTCTCATTTTTATTTTAAATATCATCCAATGAAATTTTTTCCCATACTGTAAATACACGAAGCTATAATTGCATTCAAAACATACACTTCACCAGGTAAGTCTAATCATCTGCCTCACAGCAGCTGGAATTGATGCAAACTGACCCAACAGCACAGAGGTCAAGGCAAGTTGGTTCCAAAGCACTCAGTGTAACTCAAGCAAATGGCTCTGCCGGGCCAACAGGGCTCTCTGTGAGCAGCATCTCCAGGAGAGCTGCCTCTAAGTGGGCCCTGCACATCACTCACCATTGCAGACAAGAAAGAGAAGACACAACTGGAGAAGTTGAACAGAAATGGTATGGCTTTGTATGATGCTAGCAGTTGTTTTTAACAAAAACCCAACACACACACTCCAAGCAAACAAACTCAACTAAAGGAACAAGTCAACTAGCAAGTAATCCACTTTCTCCATAAAAGTGGCTTTTAGCAACCTGCGGCTAGCCAGTGCACAGGACCTCTTTGAGCTTCTCAGCTCAGCAAAAAACACTACTAAGAGGGTTCTTAATGGCTAAAGACTGTCTTAAACAGCCTTGCTTTAACACTAACCACCACAGTGTTTTCACACAATTCAATTCATTCAAACAGCTTTTGTATCAGGACAACCATACACTGGTTCAGGTCTGAGCACCACAAGTAGTTTAAGAGATACTTGGAACACAGTTTCACAGAAAAAAAAAAGGGAGTTCTTTGTACGTGTCAAATTGAGGAAGCAATGAGATCTCTGCTAGAGAGAAGTTGTGTGATTTTAAGAGAAGGCCAATAAAATGCACCGATTTATTTATATGAAAATCAGAACAACTTCCAGCATAGAACTAGGACAAATTTGTGACCACTCTTTCATAAAACACATGAAAATTCAGCCAGCTGCCACAAACTGCTGTTCACTGGCTCTTCCTATGGCCAAAAGCAAAACACAAAGGTAGCTCAGAAAGCAATGAGAAATGGCCTGCAAGGACTTGTTTTGGTGTTGTTGTTTTTTTTAAACTTCAAATCACGACTAAACAGCCTTATGACATTTTCTGGTGAGGACTACATGCCTTAGGCTTGCATTAAAAAGAAAGAATACCCGTCTCAAAATCACACAAGATGCACAATTTGCTCTCTGACTTTCCTAGAAAGAACAACTCATCTTCATACATTTACAGTATGAGGAATCATAACAAGTACAGAATTGGATATACACACAGTTCAATTCAACTGCTCAATTTTTAAAACATCTCCCAACCCCCAAAAGCCTAAGGCTTCCTTCAGCTACTTGCAATACAAGATGAAGAGAGAAAAGCAAATAAAAGAAATAAGTATTTCTCCTTCTACGTAGAAGTAGGAAACCATCAGCAACCAACATAAACAAATGATATGCCTACATAGGTCTATTTGAGTATATCCAGCAAGAGCCCAAAATAACCATGAGAAAGTATAAAGAGACAAAGATTCCCTTTGGGAAAGAGATCAAAAGTCAGTACAACACTTTTTCTTCTGGCAAGAAAAATTCAGGATGCTCTTCCTGTAGCTCATGGCAAAAAGACATATCCATCACTGATCTCCTCATCCTGGCAAGCAGCAAAAACACAGGAAAAATGCAATCATTTAGATATTTATACACAATTCTAGGCCTGTAATCACAGCAGCATTTAGCCAAGTTACTGATCTGCTAGTTATTTTTTCTAACATTAGCCTCCTCAAATGGATCACAACTATGCCCCAAATTACTGAGTGATACCCAACTTTGAAGTCATATCCTCAATTTCTTTACATTGCAGTAAAATAAGTAACCAACTTAATACTATAATTTAAGATTTAGTCCGCAGGTCCAGAAGCTAGCCAACTGTAACTAAAAGGATCAACGCACACTTGTAATAAGGGTTTATGAGAATGAAACCATAATTCCAGGTAAGTGTCCCTCTCAAACCAATTTATGTAATTTAGTAGTTTTAGTACCTCATACTGTACTGTTCACAACTGATTTAGTCATGTCGAAGATTATCAAGAGAGTGGTGTCAGGTGCCTCTCAGAAGTTTTTATTTCTGCCCATTTATGAAGATGGGTTTGGTTTTTTTTGACTGAGGGGACTACACGAAGATAACAAGATGGCCTCAAAGAGCTCCAATTAATTATGGGCCAGCTGGGAGAAACAATGCAGGAAAAAAAAACAACAAAAAACACTGAATATGGCACCGCTGTGATACAATGGAACACAACCAGCAATACCAAGAGGTTGTTATGCAATTGCTGTTTCTTTCGACAAAAGTGTTCACTGGATGAATGTGCTTGCATGTACGTGTAGGAAGCAGCAGGGGCAAAGGATTTCAGTCTGTCAACTTGTAATTTGTGCAGATCTCATGAGTTGGATTATAGCCAGAGCTTGCTCTCTGCCAGCCTGCCTCCTCCTGCTCCATCCAAACTGACCCCAAGTGCTTTATCCCTCCCTGACTGGGCTGACTAGCCTGCTTCTCCCTTATGTTCAACATTTCTCTGTACACAGTTCTCTAAAAACCTACCTTGGAAACTGCTCTGTCCAAATTTAAATGAAAATAACAACAACAACCGCCACCAGATCAAAAAGAAACAAAATCCTCTGCTAAATGAAGCCAACCTCCTCAAATATATGTTGCAACAACAGGATAAAAAAATAAATCTATATTTACTTTACCTGAGTACTGCACTTTGACATGGATTTCACAATTATATGATTTCAAATCATTTTTGCAGTTAATGTTTTGTCCCTGTGTCCCTGATGTTCTATTGCTATCCAGACAAAGAATAAGATGGGCTGAACCATCCTTCAAGACTTACTCCAAGACAAAGTGCAACGTAAGATGTCATAAAAGCAAAGGAACAAGGAAGTCAATGAGTCCATAGCACGGTAGGTTATTTATACATCAACTTTTTTTAGAAAGGACCTCTAAAGGCCTCTAAGTTGCTCAGAGCCTTGCTCAGTCACATTCTGGCCAGTTCCAGGGACAGAGGTTACACAAACCTCTCAGGGCATCTGTTCCCGTGTTGGACCGTCCTCGTTATGAGAGCCTTCGACCTCAGACTCAATCTGAGTTATCCTGGCAGCTGCTTGTGTCCACTGCCTCTCAACTTCTTGCTGTGCACCTCTGTGATGAGCCTAACCCCCTTCTTTCTAATCATATCTGCTTCCACAAATTCCACATCTGATGACTGATAAGCAGTAAGCTAATCCAGGAGGCAACACAAGGTTTGCTGATGGTAAGGCAGCTCTGTCAAAGCAGGTACTATGTTTACAGGAAGATTTTCTCATTTCTAGTTTTCTTAAACCTTTATGAGAATTTACCAAAGTTCTGAGCGTCAACCCAAGCCACAGTGTTCACAGATAGAAAGGTTTGACCTCAACAGCTGCAGGATTTGTTTGTCTTGCATCATAGGCTGCTCATTAGGAGAGCTAAGTGATATGAAAAAATAAATAAATAAAAGAGCTACCACAGTTGATTCATTTGACACCTGAAAAAACTTTACTAAACTCTATTACAAAAACTGAAGGTGAGACCTATGTACCAGTCCTTACGAAGTATCACACACACAACTAACAGAAGGTGAAATTTCTTTAGCTCCTTCAAGTAGGAGCCACTTTCTTGACTAAGTAATAGCACAGAGTGCTTCATACAACAATTCCTAACCACATCCCCAAAAGGAGACTTGATTGATATATCTAACCACTATATGCCATTAGATGAGAGGTCATTTAAGCTATACATATTCAAATGGCCACTAAATGGACACTGATCAATATCTGACCTTGTAATCAAAAAATGGAATAAAACACGCCCAAATAAGAATAATTGTATATTTGTAACACAAGCCAACAGCATAAATCACATTAGCATACAGTACTAAAAAAAAAAAAAAGACTACATTCAAAAGAATTATTTTGAAAAAATTAACTACAGATAAAACCACACCATTTCTGAGTCAATTGTGTTAGTTACCTGAGTTTCTTACTAAATAAAACAATATTTTAAAGCTTAGTGAAAGTAAAGAAATAATGATCAGCTTACTTCTTTCTTACCATTGTAGGTTATCCTTGGTTTTGTCAAACACATCACGAGATGTAAATCCATTTCATCAGAAGATACAAATTTTGAACATACAGGGCACTTGAATCCTATGAAAAAAAAATAAAGTAAGTTGAGTACACTTGGCCACGTTGCAAATGTTTACATTCAAGCCAAAATTAATAAATAAATACTTTGGACATATTCAGAGCCAAAAATAAAAAATAAAAAAAAATCTGTCAGCTTTTCATCTTTAATCTGACGTTTCTTACATGAGTGTAATCCCCTTGATTTCGAAAGACCTCAAAACAGACTGCTGCTTCAGCAAATGGATCTGTTGCCAACTGTTAACAAGTTACCACTTCTGGAAGGTAAAGCTTCACAACAATTCTAAGAGCAGTTCAAGATGGAAGGAAGACAGTAACAATCCTAGTAAAGCAGAAATTGGAGCATTTAACTACTAATGCTTTATCAGGAGTGGGAGGTTGGACTAGATGAACTCTGAATCAACAATTTCACTTCTACCGGGAATAGCATAGAAAATTTAACAAAGGATCTCTGTTTTACATCCCACCGTTAACCAGTCTAGGGCACAGGGAAAACATTCACTCAGAGGTGTCACCTCACCTACCGAATCACTAGTATTTCCTGTAGCACTGAATTTGAATTCTCCCATCCCAGCCCATTACGACCTGGTTTAGCTTGTGAGGTCACAGCCTGAGGCAATGCAGGATAAAGACTAATTAAGACAGTCTAGATTGTGATGCAACTACATAAAGTATTAAGTAGTTTTGTCACAGACTATTAATTTATGTTATTACAAAAGACAGTAGTCTGCCAGTTAAGGAATAAGATTGGCTGGCCAGGTTTTATGTAAAAAAAAAAAAAAAAAAAAGTCTGAGCAGTAGACTGAATTTGATCTGCTAGAAAAGTTAACATACGAGTGAGAGACAAAAAACCACCCAGCAGGGATCCTGATGAATAGCAGCTGTTAAGTATACCTACAGGACAACACAGGGCAAAAATACCTACTTAAAATTAATCAAAACCCATGCTCAATATAAATTCCTTCATTGACATCAAGGAAAAGCAATGATACCGTATAAGTGGCTATTGTGACTCCCACCAACATCTATACCCGTGTCTGCTTCCCTATTACTCTGTCATCCCTTGCTTTTGTACTTACACTTTTGGGAGTACACAATGAACCAATTCAGTCAAGGCTATTTAATGACTTGATGCTGCACTTCCAAGTTACCAATGCCTGAGAATTTTGATCTTTACTGTTAATTATTATTCAGATGTAGATGAAGCAACTGACCCAAAGTATTGCACTCCCTTTACCGAGACAATGCCTGTTTTTGGTGCAGTTAATAGGAAGCAACTCAAAACAGTCAACTGGTAGCACACATGAGGAACTCTGAGCAGCAACTGAACATGTACTCTAAAACCACATCCTGAGATAAAACACAGCTCTGATTCTTCCCATTTTAGTCATAAGTGGTTCACATCTACTTGTTCATGTTTCAGTGCTGCATTTCATTTCAAATACTGCTCCTCTCTACTTACTTAATGTCCCCCTCCAAGCTCATGCATTTACTAACACAAGTTACATCCACAGTTTAGCAAGCACAAAACACCCAATCACATATTTGGAAAAACAGGTTGAAGGGATTACTTACTTGGAGAAAGCTTTGTCAGTCAAAAGATAAATTTAAAAAAAAAAAAAAAAAGCTTCAGCCACTGTGTAATCTTTCCCCAGGGCCGCATCTCAACCTGACTAAAATCTAAATTACTATCTTAGTTCTCCAAAGACTCAAAATCACCCATAACCACTTTGTTACATTTTTCTTCAGAAACTGACCTAGGGGTAAATTTAAGCGTTATCAGCCAAATGCAGTTGATTACTTTTAAGTCCAGTCACAGCCAAGAAAACTACTAAGACTCATCCCTTATTCTCATTAATATACTTCTATGTGGCATAACTGACAATTTATTCTGATGTGAAAAGCATGCGACTTCCTCATACACTGCAGACAGAGCCCTGCTGAGCCAGAAGGATGTGTTTGCATTACAGCAGGTTAGCAATTAAGTTTATGGCTAGTTAAGCAGTGGGACAGTCATTAACAGGTTGCGCCTGCTTTCTGCACAGAACCCCTTGAGCTATTCCCTAGAGACATCAGTATGTTTAAGCAGAAGCACAGGGGCAAAGGAAAAATCATCAAAACGTTTTCAGAACCACTTCTAAAGTTAATAGGGTTGTTTTTTAAAAGGTACTTCTTCCAGGAATGCTGGTATGGAAGACTTAAACACAAGAAGAACAGTAGGGAGAGACTGAGTATATAATAATGTTATTTAATAACAACAGCAGCAGCACTCATCAGTGAAAGCAATAAAAATTTTAATTTAAAACTATGCTTGAAAGTAGACAGCAGTGAAAGATCTTTCTGGCTACCCCCCTACAGTACTCAGCTGAATCTACTTTTCCTGTGCTGTGGTTTATCTGGCAGCAGCTCAGCACCACACAGACACATGCTTTCCCTAGGCGCGATGGGAGAGAGTCAGAGAGGTAGAAGTGCAAGAACTTGTGGGTTAAGATAAAAACAGTTTACTAGGTAAAACAAAGCTGTACGTGCAAGCACATCATAACAAAGAATTTATCTGTTCTTTCCCCATGGGCAGCCAGATGTTCAGCCATTCACAGGAAAACAGGGTTCATCTCATGTAGTGGTTTCTCAGGAAGACAAATGCAGTCATTCTGAATGTTCCTTCTTCCTCCTTTACCTCAGCTTCATACTGCTAAGCACACTGTCACATGGTATGGAACATCCCTTTGGCCAGTTTAGGTCAGCTGTTCCCAACCTGTCCCCTCCCAGCTCCTTTTGCCCCCTGAAGACCCTGAAACACCCTTGACTCTGTACAGCACTGTGCAGTAACTAAAACACTGGTGTGCTATCAACACCATTTTCATCTTAACTACAAAATGCAGCATCATGTGAGTCTCTATGAAGAAATTTAATTCTATTCCAGCCAAAACCATGATGTGCTACTGTATGTCTGTCCGTAAGTCCTGTAAACAATCCCTATTTTAACAATACAGTATCTCATGACATGTTCAGTATCAAGGGGGACCTGAAGATAACAGGTAAGCAAGTACAGACATCCTCCTGACACAGCAAGTCTGGGATATCCAACTGCTACAGTTGTACTTAATACACAGAACAATACTATGAAGAACTCCAGAGGCAGAGGACACTACACTTAACTAAGACCTCTGGACCAAATTAACAGCCAGTGGTAAAGGTATCGTTGTTGAAAATGTTTTTCCACTGACTAGCATCAGCTGTGAGCTAGAGACCACCATTAGAGCAGAAAAAGTGCCTTGAACTCTCAGCATCTACTGAAACATTTTCTAAAGCAAATGAAATCCCAGTTGTCATTCCCTCATGCTGTTCTGCTGTAACCACTAGCTCCCGGATCTAGCTGTCATCCTCTAAAGATGCACAGTGCATGCTTTTTGTGAAGGATACCGATATTTGCAACTCCTTCAGCAACCCCAAACAAGTTACTTTGAAGTTAGACATTATATATAAAGACTACTTTAAAAAGATAAATAAGTGAACATTCACCACTCAAAACGCCAGTTAAAGTCCTAAAAAAGCTGGCATTTTCCCATCTTCCCTCAAATCAGAAGGCAACAGTTTCATGACCCAGTTTACAATTAAGTACTCCATAAGAACAAAGACTCTATTGTACCCCTGCTCAGCAGGCTAATAACATCCATAGTCCATGTTTGCTTTTACCACCAGCTTCAGTGAACAATTCTGATAAATTTATGAAAGTTTCACATCACTCCAACAATGAGCAACTGCCTAAAAGTAACTTGTTCTTTATTTGACTTGTTTCACAGATGAAGCACTCACAGACACTTGGAGGACAAAGTAGAAGCAGTCTTCAGATGAGGTGGCATCAGGTGAAGTGTCCTGGAAAACTTTGAATTGCAGTAAGCCACTTTCTCACTTACACAGATACAAGCTTACAAGGATAGCACAATGCATGACACGCAGCTCCAGATGAAAATGCAACTCTTCCAAAGTTACTGGTTTCTCAGCATCCATTATCCCAGTCATGTTCCACCCACAGCCCAGCCCATGCTGCAGCCACCCACCATTCATTTCACCATCACACCTTATTCGTGGCATTGCTCTCCAGCAGTACGTACATCTGTGAACAACTATCATCCAGGATGAAGCACAGGAAGAGTAGAATTTCAAAGACCTCTGATGAGCACCTTGAGAGCTTACTAGTCACTGCCATCAAACTAGATTGATGCACTGGTTTCACAAAAACAAGGTCAAATATTCCACTGGTTTTGTGTTTGTTGCCCCTTTTTTTGTTTGTTTGTTTTAAAGTTACTAAATGGTTAAGTTTTGTTGCTTATATACACAACCTATATAACATATTTAACAAGAGCTGCTCTGAAAGCAACACCTCCTGTTTTATTATGTTGACCCACACAACATTTGAGACCAATGGTGGTGGTACAGCAGTAGATGTTGAACCTTCCCACCAAGATTCCATTACATGTTGTCGGTGTGTGACAGATGGCAGCAGAGGGGCAAGTCTGACAGAATAGTGTCTGACGTGGAAGTGCGTATGAAGCAATGGGGTGGGATTGAATTCCTCCATACAGAAAAAAGGCACTCATTGACTGTCTCACATTGTAGAGAACATTACCTGCAATGAAATAGCATACCAGGGAAAAGCCAGCTCTCGTTCCATTTTCTTTCTGCACAGAAAGAAAGAACTGAGCACCAAACCTGAGCTAGCACACACATCCAGCCAACAAGTGCACACTTAAGGCACACCAGACAGAGAAATTCTTACAAACTCACATTGTGTTTCACAACCTTGAATACAATAGTGAAAGTAACACATTACTTACAACAAAACCACAGTCTGGAAAAAAAGTACAGTTACGAGAAAAGAGGCAGAACAGAAGGTTGCAGTGAAGGGACTAGAAAATCCCAAGGTGGCATAGAAAGTTTGAAATAACCGAACTTGCTTAAATAGCAGGAATTCAGTACTCAGAGGTGAATTCTCTAACCCACTCCTTCCTGAATCTATCACTTTGATCAGACTGCCATCTTTTGTAAAGGAACCTATGGTCAGTCAAGAAATCCCATCATTTCTCACTTCCATCTACAGAACTCAAAACTTTTGTCTCTAGCAGGCTTGGAAACTGTCTACAAAGACAGGCTGGTGGGTGGCCACTCACAGTATCCATACCAACTTCAACCTCTTATTGATATCTTGCTGTGTTTGCCTCGCTTTGCGAACACATTGTTTTGCCTGCAGTTCAGCTAAAAGCAAAGCAAACAAAACCAATCCAACAAACGACCTCCACAATATATATATATATATATATATTTCCAAAAACATTTTGGCATTCATCACTGTTGTAGTAGGAGGAAAATAAGTTAAAAAAAAAAACTTCCAGTCAACATGGTACAGAGCGTCACAGAACTGCATGTAAAGGAAATTTTAAAGCAGTGCTAGACCTGAACAGAAGGATGGATGTTCTTTTTGGTTAATGTTAAGCAGTAGTAGCAACAAGTGACCATGAATAACACACACCAAAGAAACAGCCTCAGTCTGATCCGAGTAAACTTTCAGCAGAATAGTCTCGACAAGGACATCGCTAAATCTAAACTAAATGCATAGTGATACTTGCTGTCCTTTAAAAATAAATATCTAACAAAGGCAAGTTTTTATATGCGTATGTTTTCAAGTTAGATGGAAAAAATCCATCTCTGTTTACATTTAAGCAAGTCATAAACAAAGAGAAAGATGTACATACATGCACTTTTATAAAATGTATCTGAGAATTAAGAAGCCTGACAAATGTTACTCACATACTTGCACTTGTCCTTCAGAATTCAGGGAAATAAGTACAGGCAATCTGGAGGCACAGCATCCAGTAAATACGATGGTATGCAAGAATACTGTCATGCAAATAAAGCCTGAATAACAACACTAAGATAAAACAAAAACACAATGCCCTTCTCCATTAAATGGAAAATACCTTACACAATCAGAGGAATATTGTTAAAAAGGGCCTCAAGAGGTCACTGAGTTCATCCCACGCAGTGAAACTGGGTAAATGTACTTTGAGGAATTAATCAACCCTTAATAATGAACTAGTGAAAGATTTTACAATCATCCTAGGCAACCTGTAATGCTGATCACCTATTCCTAGAGAGTTGGAAAATCTTCCCTTATGTCCAATCTGGCAGCTTTCACTTACAGAAAGAGATCATTTACTTCTTATGTGTTCAGCAGACACAGAAAACACCTGGTAACTGTCCTTTGTGACAAAACGCGTGCTCACACTAGGAAATGTGCTCCTCATCTTTTTTTCCCCTAGCCTGCACAAAACCAGTTATTCTAATCTTTCCTCACAGGCTCTGCTATCTAAAAACTTTCATATCTATTGCTGCCCTCTGGACTCTGTCCAATTTTTAAATACTGCATTGCCAAAATTGGGCAGAGCTTTCAGGATAAGACTTTGCAAGTCCTACGCCGAAATGCCTCGTTACCTACCATACCGTTCAGCTGACACCAGATACTGAATGAAGGATACATACATCCTTTACATATAAGCATGCTCATCCTGTAAACAAACCAATTGATTGCTGTCTCATTTCACTCATAACCCACCAGCAATCCATAAATCCTCAGTAGGTCTGTTACAAGCCAGGTCTAGTTTTGTGGTGATGGTTTTATTTCCCCTTACATTTAGTATTTCTCATGTAGTGGGTTTTTTTTTTTTTTTTGCTGTTTGTTTTTTGAGAAATTTTGAACTTCTTTCTAATGTGTCAAAAACTGTGATGGATTCTATGCAGCTTTGCCCTCAGATCTTACAAGTCTGGCACTATATTTCATTTTTTAAAGTGCTCCCCAGGAACACTGAAAACAGACCTAATATAGATCACTGTGAGATGCCACTTGCTCTCTTGGAACAGATAAACGATTTTTTTCCTACTATTTCTGCATCCACCTTTTTCATCTAGACCGTATTCTTAAAGTTTGCTGACAGGAATATCAAACAGAATAATACAAGCATGTTGTCTAAGTATAATGCCTCTACTTTCACTTTTCACTTCATGTGTAACCATGTAAAGGACTATCAAATGAGATTCTAATAACAGGAAAAAAAGAGACTGAAATAATTCAGATTCCCGCTGAAGTAACAAAAGTACTGGTCAAGTCAAACTTCTGTTGCACCCTTCTGTACTCCAATTTGCAATACTTAAAAAAGAAATCCAATCAAGGCACGACATCAGAGTTATTTGCCCACAGAATGTTCTCTTCTTTCCTCCTCAGCCAGCTGAAATGGAAAGACAGAATGAGTAATTCCTTAAAAACCATCAAGCTTTGCTGAAGCAATGTGCTTTCACGTACAAAACTAACAAAACCTGGCAACCTTACTCTCACCATCAAAGAGAGCAAGAAGATTAATTCACACTAAATTCAAGAACAGAGAACATGCATTTTTTTAAAGCTATGTTTAAGAAGTTAGAAGATTAAAACTAGAAAAAAAAAAAAAAAAGAAAAAATAATGCAATACCAACTCCAAGGAACCCTCTAAGTGAAGATTACTAGATGCTGTAGCTACCAGTACAAGTGCCTACTCAGAAAACGTTTGTCATTTTATGCAGAAAAGTTCTTTTTATAAGGGAGAAAGGATACAAATAGTTGTTTGGTTTCTGTCCTTCCTTATGCTGCCAGTGGCTTAAGCTGGGAGAACACAGCACCACCTGGAAAGACTTCTGGAGACAGAAAGAAATAAAGGAGCACTTCCCCCAGTTTGAGAGAGAAGTAGGAAATTATAGAGAAACAAAGAAGGTGATACAAAAGTTCCAAACTATCATTTTAAAAAAAGGAACCTGATTAAACACAAATAATTTCTTCTTCTCAGTGCTTACTGATTTGTACTCAAACTATAGCAATTTCTTCCCTGTTTGTGCTGTAAAACTGAAGTAAATACACCTGTGAATTTACGGATGACAACAAGAAATCTTCTATTTTCTTATTTAAAGTTCCCACAGCACTCAGCGGAAGAGGGAAGAATATATGAAATGAGAACAAGCATGGAACGTATTTAAGGACAAACTTACAGGAGCCAATAGAATAAGGAGAGTGAGATATGTTTGGATGATACCTCACTTCCTAAGCAAAACTCAAAGATGGACAATCTTAGTACACAAATTAACTCCCTTCATCCTGTTAATTGGGTCAGATATCCAACAGCAATCACTGAAAAATGATGCAGTACAGAACGAAGAACAGGAATTGAACAAAGACATTTTCTTACTCAGGAGTAAAGCCCTTAACAGCTGCACAACTTGAGGCGTCTAATGCCAATGTAAAGCATGATGACAATTGTAACTGATAGCTGTGCACTTTTAGAAAGCGAACAATAATAAATAAAATTACCAGAGAAGAGATGGGATGCTGAAAAGCCCTATGCTAAATGTCTTGCAAACCAGAAGATAAAACTGGAGGTGGGAAAGACCTGTTGAAAAGCTGTTTTCATTTCTTAATACAAAAATAAGCTGTTACTAGAGGAACAATTTTACAGGACTGATGTTTTAGATCAACGCGAGAACCCAACAAAGGGAGGAGGAAAGAATTCTCAGCTCTAACTGTGTGGGAGAGGTGTATGGTTGGACATTGCCCTCCTCATTCCACCATTTACACTGACTACAGATCCCTACAGATGACAGACTTCACATCTCCTTTGTCTAAACCCCAAGTGGATCTATGCAGTTTCAAGTTTATAAGCACAGTAACAAGAACCACTTTTAAAGTGACTTGTATAACATTAATTGATTCTTTAACTTATTATTGTGTTTCAGACAGGTCAAGCCTCCTATCAGATCCATATCACAGGTTTCTTAATGGAACACAAGCAGCTTAAGAAAAGACAAGCAAGAGCATAAACTTGTGTTGGGGTTGCTTTCAGTAGATTCAAAAGTTAGATCAAGCTTCATCTGTCGTGTAAAAAAGGTTTCACGTGCAGTCAAAATCCAAATGATTTTAAATTGCTGTGTATGATAAATACCCTTTCAATCAGGGATTAAAAACGTTACTTACCTACAACACCTTCCCCAGATGAACACCATTGATTCCCATAGCAATGGGAGGTGGGTGAGCGGAAAGGCCAAATGAGCACGCTCTCTTTCACACAGGTGTGACAACACCCTTCCAAAATCTGACTTAAGGAGAACAAAGGAAGGTAACATTTCCTCTCTCATGTCTACTCATCATCAGTTAAGTGTGAGGTCTCCATATATCTACACTAAGCAAGTAACGCTGGTTGTGAGGGAAGAAATGAGTTCTTCACCATCTCAGAAGCTGGTGTACAAAACTGAGGCTCTTGCTACCTTGAAGTAATTTTGTGGAGATGTGTGGAGGACCAAGTTGCCTAAATATGCAGTTAAGCTAACTTGGACACATTTTGAAGCCCAGTGACCTACATAATTCAGAAAACAAATAGAAAACACAGTTAATGATTTTGCACATGAACATTTTATTTGCACATTGTAGGCAGGATTGACTTGGCAAGCAAGCTTAGTTTTTCTAATACCAAATGATGCTAAATAACCCACTGCAAGTCAGCCTCAAGGTCTGAAAATTTCACGCAAATGAAATGACTTAGAACTCTTATTAGTAAATACCATATATCCCTACCACTTTTTTCCTACCTCATCTATCACAGATCCAAATCTGTTCTCTCATTCCTACTCTCGCCTAAACCTAAGGCTGTTTTTTTTTCTTCCTTAATTTTCCTACTCCCTTGCTTTTTTTCTCATTCCCTGGAGCCATATTTCCCTCAAACACCTGCAAAAGGCAGCCTCTTTCCATTTATCACTTAACAATGTAAGCTGGGAAAGTCAGGCAGGGTAACAGCATTCTACTGTTCTCTTCTGGAGCGATGAAGTAATTAGGCAAGACAGTGACATATTCTAACGCAGAGGGAACCAGTTTGTCTTCATCCCCACATTCCTCACAGTGTCCGTAAGGTCAGAATTTTCACAAATACACTCAGATTAAGGAAAATGCTTTCATCAGAAATCACATAATTTAAAAGCATAGAAAGAGCTACTCCAAGATCAGAAGAAAGAACGAAGTCCTAGATTTTGAAAAGGCACAGATGTAAAAATCTCAGAAAATTGCACTGCACAAAGCAACAAATCCAATTAAAATTACACAAAGCATGATAATAAGAGAGGGGAGGGTGGCTATATCATGCTGAGTATATATATATAATGATAGCTAAAAGGAAAGAGGTATGATGTGAAAACGGCTGAGTAATGGTTGACAAGTATGACTAAACTGAACACGTGAAACAGAGCATCTTGTCAGATGCAGAGAAGTCTTCTGAGCAAACTAGCCAAAATGCATTTAAGGTCTTACGAAAAAAAAAAGAATGGGAGAGACAAAGTAAACACTGCACTTGAAATGCAGCAGACAGGAACAAGGGAGCAAGCCCCTGGAGAAGGCAGCATCTTAGAAGACAGCACAAATATGGATGCTGCTTGAAAGCATGCAGAAGACAAAGTCTCTTGGAGAATCTGAAAACTATTATTCTACTACACAAACAAGGCGATAATGGAGACCTGAGAAAGCACAGCATTTACAGACAACTGGTCTGCTGTCTACAAAGTTTTTACCAAAATAAGTGAGGATACAAGAAGTCCTCACTAAGGCAAAACTTTGTAAAGTCTGATTCAGTTGAAATACTTACCAATAACCTACTTGTTCCTGCAGAAATAGAGGTAGCAGTGACAAAGAAAAAAGGGGAAAACCAATCAATGCCAAAAAAGTCAGTATAAAATAGTAGAAAGAGTACAACTGGGAAGAATCTATGTAAATAAGAAGTTAAATTGTTACACAGGACATTCTCAGGAGTTTAAATATCGACTCTAAACAACATTTCATATTTTAACAGCATAATTACGTATCACAGATAGTTGTAGTTAAGTTTATCATACCGTTATTCAATTTTACCTATTAAAAGTACATTTTCAAGAAAGTCTATAACAAATGCTTAATAAAATGTCAGGGCAGGTTTTTAAATTGGAATAATATTGAAATTTTGTAATTACTGATTTTGTAAAAGCACCTATTTTTAAGATGGAACATTTTAGTATTATTAGGGGAAATATCAAAGTGAAGAAAGCATGCAGAATGCCTTAGAGGAGGAACAGTGAAAAGGAGACACAACTGGTTCAGAAAAAGATAGAACAAGTGACACCCCCGACTAAGTATTCTTCACTATTGTCATTAAAAGTAAAGGAAACAAGCTGTTAACTCACATGCTGCATACATGTCAATCACGACAGATCTCCCTATATTTCCAGCTTTTTATCTTTCAGAGAGTATGTAAAGTCCATGCCGTATTCTGCAAAGTCTTACAGAATATCCACGAATAAGAAGCCAATTTTAAGTCAATGTAATTATTCTTTTTGAACAAACTGTGAAGAAATGTTTTGTGCATCACTTGCGCTTTAAATGATCATTGTAGAGAATGCTACTGAATGTTTTCCTCAATTTATACCTGCTGCATTGGTCTACCTGTCAAAATTGTCAGTTTAGAAGTTTGTTTGCGGATACTTCCTTTAAACACATCCTCTTAGAACAGAAACATCTTGTTTACATTAACTAGATCATGCTAAGAAGATGTTCATATGCAAGAATACACACACACAATAGACCGCAATTGGAACAAATTAGTTCAGATGACAGGTGTTTTGACTTTTCATCAGATTGAGTAATAGTACATTAAGTAAAATGCTTTCACTTATCCAATTATGGCTTCCATTTAAACAAGTATATGCCTCCAGTGCTTTACTTATCCATAATATTACTGAAAGTAAGAGAAGCTTTATTATCTATTGAAGAAGCACAACTTCAAACAAAATCATGATCTGACTTGAGTTTGTTTGAATACTGAGATTGACATCAAACTACAATATGCTAACAAGTTACACTTTTAAAGTTAAAAAAGATTGGGTTTTTTTTGTTGGTTTTTTTCAACTGGCTGAAGACCAATCATAGTTTGTATTCTGGAAGGTATTTATATCATCAGGGTCACAGTGTGCCAAGTGCTGTGTGTGTGTTTGTTTGCACACAAGCATTAGCCCATCCCTTGCAGAACCCACATACTGTAGTAGACAAGGAAGAACAATGGTTACAATGGGAGCAATGTCTGCATTAGAAAGGCAGTAAAACTTGTCCTAGATTACATAGCAAGTCAGGTGATTCTTGTAAGTCTCTAGGTATTACAGTATATAAAAGTGCCTGGTTGCCTACCATGACATTGAGACAAGGGTAACAGAAGAAGCAAACCATGACACAGATTAGCACTACCTCACCACGTAAGTTTGCTGTCCTAACCAGAGCCTTACCTAAAAGGAGAGCAGGGCTCTTCCATAGTTCCCTAAATAAAATGACCAAACAGAACATAAGGAATGAAATGCACAAAAAAAAATTGTTTTTGAAAAAAGAAAAAAGCTGTTAGGACACCATAAAGAATGCCTGAGTTTAAGTCTGCACACTTCTTGGTCATTTTACTTGTTCATTCCTTCACCTCACATCTGCCTCTCGGCAGCACTACTTCCCCTGCTCCTGCTGTCCACTCCTGTACATGCCTGTCAACTAGTGAGGAGCCAGCCTGAGTAAGCATTGCTTTAAGCTTTCCCACTGCACACTGCTGGTTTAGCTGGCCTGACAGCAGAGGCTAAACAAGTCAGACACTGATAGGATCAAAACAGCAGCTAGAGGGCAAAGACCAGTAAGGTGAAATGAACACCTGCATTGTTTTAAAAAAGGAAAATTCAAAACAAGAAAAGAAACGATAGGCAATCAAATGAAAAAGACTGTGTACTTCCAGAACAAGGACAAGATAACACGTGCTTTCTTCATTACAGACGCGCTTCAGCCGCAAGCAATTTACTTAAAAGACAAAAAATCTTCCATCATACATGTTAAATAACAGAATACATAGGCATTCTCAAACAAGTAGGATTTCATCCTCTTCTCACTTCTGGTGTTTGTTTTTTTTTTTCCCCCCAAGTGTAAGGTACTCCTTAAAAATAATTTATCAACCTTCCATCATTACTCAGAGATCCAAATTCCCAAGTTAAACAATACTAATCACCTAACACCAAGATGATTAGAGAGATTTACTTGAATTTTCTCATTGTAGCCTTTCACTCTAGGATAAAAAAAATATATAAATATTGCAACTTCCCAAAACCTTCTATGGAAAAACAACAAATCAACACTGTAGTTCTCAAAAGGAACTTTCAGTTAAAGACCCATCCTCCACACCAAATACATATACATATTTTTACCCTTAAGTAATTGCCTAGTGAGTTGTTATTTCTTACCTTTCACAGACCAGGTTTTAAGAACTGCAAAGAACCAACATCATTTACAGGCATTTCAAATTAGATCTCCCTCCTTCAACTAAGAGATGTATCAAAAAGAGCTCCTATTTCAGCATACAGAAGACATCCTTAAATTGTTTATAAAAGAAATGTCTCTGTTACACTCTCGATGGATAACCGTCTCACTCTTCAACCTCGTGGCCAATTTTCAAAACATTTTCTTATTCTGGAATTTAAGAAGAGATGTCAAGGTAATCCTTCCCCACATGGACATCAACCTAAACCCACATCTTTCTTTACAGATGCCCTCAGAAGGCAAGCTCACTGCACACAAGTGTAAGCAATAACAGCAACTTTGGTAAATTTCACACTATGGCCACCAACAAATTCCTGACACCAAGCCAAACATCAGCCATTTAACTCCACTGAAAAAGAAAAAAAAACAAAAAACAAACAAACAAAAAAAAACATATTTGTTCCAATTCTTTCATTCATGTTAAAGACTGCTGAGTACTAAGGCATGGACATATGAAGAACAGCCTATGCTTCCAGGCTTGTTTTATCATGAAACATTAAAAAAAATTATTATTATAATTATTAACAAGCATTTTCAGGAACATCTAAAAGTTCCCAAAAGAAGCCTAGAATTCCTGTTGATCTTTACAAAAACACACTCTTTTTCTCCCTAGTGGAGAAAAAAACCTGACCTTTCCAGCAGTTGTATCAAATTAGAAATCAGTAAGCTGGGAGATCTGTCAATAAATGAAATCTCCTTTTATTGTTGTTGTGTTGTGGTTTTTGTTTTGCTTTTTGTTCCCCTATGAGGAGCAAAAGACTCAGTACAATTCCTGTGCTGTGTAGTAAGAATACCATTTAAACTTGTTTCTTTGCTTTCTAGAACTGTATAGACATTGTACCATTCATTCTATTAATCCTATAATCTACAACAGCAGTTTCTGTTTTGGAAGACATCTCCCCAGGGCAGTATGAAGGCTACAGAAGACTAACAGCTGTCTAATCTTTCAGGGAGATCCTCCAGCTCAAGCCTGAGAATAAGTGAATGCTGAACTTGTTCTGTTAACAAAAGACCTCAGTCTGACATGCTGTCTGCCTGGTACTTTCCACAAAACTTGGTAGAGCAGACTGAAATTCTGCTCTTGGTGTAAAACTGATCCTTAGCTAAAACTGTGACCAGAAAACAAAGATGCATTTGGACGGGTTGTATAACACACATGTGAATTAAATATTTACACAAAAGCAAATGCTTTTGGATAGAAGTCAAGTTAGGGAATGGAGTTCAAAGCACTTAACGATGACCTTCAGAAAGAAAAATAAAAACTTCAACTCATTAGTCAGGACTCTGTGAAACAAAATTCATTTAGGTTGCTCTAAATGTTGAGATAAACTAATCTTTTTATACTATCAGTTAGTCAGTTACTCAAGTAACATACAATAGCAACATTTCGAGGGGAAAAAAAAAGTTAATTTAAGCTCTTCAGTAAAGAGAAACACTTCAGACATGCTTATGTCATCTCAACAGGTTACTCTATCTGCAATATCAATGGGATCATAAAGCCTGAAGTATGTTGTTGTTACTCTTGACCTAGCCTAGTACATCATAAACCTGAGGGTAGTACAATCCAGAAAAATAAAACAGCAAACCTTTTGGAATAAATTCAAATTACTAAAGAACAACACAATCCTCTCATCAATTAATCTTTCGGAAAGAACAAAGACTCAGTCTTGCTATACATAAGATCAATTTAGACGAAAAAAAATCAGAAATGTATTAATATAAACATCTATGAAGTTATTTTTTATTTGTTTTTAAAAGACAGGCTTTTTGTACACAAGCAATTTATAAAACTATCAGTTATTACAACCTTTCTTACCAATCCCCATTCCCTCAGGACAATTTTACTGAAAGAAACTGAAAGCACAGCAGGAAAAAAAAAAAAAAAAAAGGCTCTTATAGAACTACCAGATTTATAGACTAGCCAGTGAATAAACAAGTATAAAATGTGTTTAAATATAAATGTAGATTCTGGGTTCCACCTCTTAACCATGCCCCCCCAGTCCAAGCAAATATGAATTTTGTTTCATTCCCTATTCAATCTTCATATATTTCTTTAACTACACAGGGAACAAAAATTTTTTCATCAAACCTACGAAAACACAGTATTAGAGAAATACCTTGTAGAATATGACTTCACTAAAAATCTTAGATTTACAAGAAAAACATGTTACATACAATACCTTTAATCAAGTAAGTTTAAGGAGAAAAAATCCAAAAAATAGAAGACAACTGCAGCTACTACCCAATAGCTTACCTCAGTTCCCAGATACATGGCAGAGGCCCATCCTAAATAAGGTTAACAGTAAGTTGGTATCATAAAATTGCTTGGGTTGAAAGGGACCTTAAAGATCATCTAGTTTCAACTTCAACGTTGAGGGATCAGTGACAACTGCCTTAGAGCTTTTCCAGGACAAAGAGAAAAATAACACTTTGACTAGTTACGGTGAAGTTGAAATGAATATATTCCAACAATTGAAACAACAAATTCAGAACTCATTCTCCCCCACAAAACCCACTCTCTTTCTTTCAGTGGGGAGTAAGAGGAAGAAGTACATAGAATCATAGAATGGCCTGGGTTGAAAAGGACCTTAAAGATCAACTAGATTCAACCACCCTGCTGTGGGCAGGGTTGCCAATCATTAGACCACGCTGCCCAAAGCCACATCCAGCCCGGACTTGAATGCCTCCAGGGATGGGGCATCCACAACCTCCTTGGGCAACCTGTTCCAATATGTCACCACCCTCTGAGTGAAAAACTTCCTCCTAACATCTAACCTAAATTTCCTCATCTTAAACAATTCCACCTTGTTCTATCACTATCACATGGCTTTATTTTTTGTTTATCAGTAAACTGAACGAAGCTACTGATGTTCTTACAGAAGCTAGTGTAATGGCATGGTAATATATTAAAAACACTTCCACATAAAAAGGAAATAAGTTTTACTTTATGACTCCCACCCCTAAGGAAAACCCTGCAACATTCCTAAAAAGATAACAGTAAGAACAGTAAGTCAGGAGAAAAAAAAAAAAAAAAAAAAAAAAAAAAAAAAAGCATACGTCTTAAAAAAAACTGCACTTAACAATAGGGAAAAACAAAATACCAAAATCCACAGAGCTCTCAGTATGCAGGGGCACAAAAAGAAAGCAAAAAGGTCACTAAAGTATATACAAACCCTCTTTTCACACATGAATCAAAGTACTGTTGTGTTTTCCATCCTGGCTTTGAAAGCTATTAAGTGAAATTAAATATTTACATGTTTTGTTCTTTTTCTTCAACATAAACGATGGATCTGATCTTGTTTCCTCAGCACTACAGAATGCAAAATTATCTCCCTTCAGAAGGGCTTCAGCGTACTAATTTCTGAATTTTAACCTCTTATCATGAAAAACTAATGTTATTTCAAAAGGTTAATCCTTCAGTGAGCCTCCCACAGCTCAAAGCATTTTTCAAACATTAATTCAAAACATATCGGATTCACGTACCTTGAAGTTTCTCCAAGATTTTAACTTTTAAAGTCAAGTATTTCATTCATCTCATTTTAAAAAAAGGGATGTCATACTGTGTCAAAGATAACTGGACAGGCAGCATGATAACAGAAAACATCTGTATAGCCTGCTTTTCATTTTTCTGCTTCCACATATTAGAAGGAAACAGGCAGCAAGGCCCAGTTGAGACCACAAGATTAACATAACTTTGAGTAGGAAGTGGGATCTACCTGCAGGAAGTCCTTAAGCCACGCCAAAGAAAAAAGAAAAAAGAAAAAAAAAAAGGTGAAACTAATGATAAGGAAAATAGATTGCCAATGTCTGTAAAAGCTGACAAGAAATCTCTTTCCTGGAATAAACAAAATCACAGATGGCCTGTAAATGTACTAGTTAGATTTCTGAGCCTTCCAGAGAAAGTTTATCCAGCCCACCCCACGAGAGCTGTCAAAACTGTCTTTTGTACCGCTGGGACTGGTGGAAATGAGCCTCCCGCAGGCCATCCAGCCCGGCTCAGCACCCCACGTAAGAGCTGGCACCGCACCTACTCTGCCCGCCGGCTGCAGCGCGCCTGGAGGGGCTCCTGCCGGAGCTGTCCATGGCGCGGGTGCTGAAGAGGCCGTGGGCTGCCCGAGGCTGGCTTCTGTGCGTTAGGGCCAGACTCTGCTGGGCTTTGGGGACTAACTGGTCACTGAACCAGTTTTCCTTGATCATCAATCTTCTGTTAAACCAGATGCAAAGTGCACTTAGACAGTTACTGCAATAATGACATGAAGAAATACATTCACACATGTCAAGCCAATCAGAATCAAGCCCTTTGAAAAGGTTGTGGGTTTTTTTTTTTTGTTTTTTTTTTTTTAAAAACTTGCTCTTCAGGCAACATTCACAACTCAAAAAAGCAAAGACACTACTTCCAGTTTGCATAAGGGTTGATGAGATACATAGAGGCGATTTATGGTGGTTTTATGCTCCTATCTATACAGCACTAGTGTCAATTTTCATATGCAGTCACTACCACAAATTTGCACTGCAGAAAGTTTCTTTTTTTCAAGTACACTTAGATGCTCAGAATTAAAAAACAAACAAAAAAAAAGCTACAGCTGACTTCCTTGTTTATATGGAAAGAAATAGTTTCAAGCTTACCAGCTGTAGAGAAATGCAATAGCAGATATAGCTGCTTTAAACCAGTTTAGGATCACCAACGCAAGACAGAGACCACAGTCTCATAATAAACAAGGAATTGTATACCCCTTTCTGAGGACGAAGGCACACCAAAGGAGACAATCTCCAAGTAGAGACCCCTCCCTGGTGGAGGCCAGCAATTAAATGAGGTTAGGGAGGGGTGGAGACTGGCTCCACCTCTACCTGTTGCACAGGTGAATTGCTTCCACTTGTGTTCCCAGGGCTGGCTACACCCATTTACCAGGGTGGATCAGGCCATGACTTAACTATTCCCATACACCAGTCAACCCAAACAGTAATGTACCACAACTCTCTTTAGCAAGTTAATTTTTAAAAAGTTCTGTTATCAATCAAACCTCCTGGATCTGGTTAGGCAAACAATCCCCAACAGAAACAGCAACTGAAGTGTTTTATGACAGTTTTTTGTTGTTAAATATAGTGTGTCTCATTACTACCCTGGTCCTTCTTTGTCAAGACACCTAGCAAATTAGAGCTCTCTACAAGCCTAACACAAAGTAGATACAAAAACTGAGATACTAAACAGTAACAGCACAGTAAACGTCCTTCCAGTTACATTTTGAGACTACAACCTTGCCAAAAATCATACCTAATGGCTAGAAAGAGTCAAGTGCAGCTACATACAATAGAAGAGCCCTTCATATTTGTAATGAACTATTCTAGTAAAAAATGCATCAACTGCAACTTTGCATATTCAGAATTGGGAACCACTTGTGAAACAGCAGGAGAAAGTTGCTTACTGGGGAAAGTTTTCCAGTGGCAACATTAGTTGTCAAAATAAAATACTCAGGAAATGAGATGGCTTTCCATTATGAAATAAAGAAAAAACAAAACACCAAAAAACAGATTAACATTATCTGTTCAGAACGGGCTAAATCTAGCTGAACCTTCATTCACTTCAGTGCTGAAAAGGAACCATTAATCTTAAGGTCTCTTCAAACACTATGACCATCAACAAAAAATACTTTTCGCTCACACATTACCTTTCCTTAAATCTGTTTTTGTAACCCTTTTGTGTAAACTTTTGAAAGAAAAGACATTGTCTGCCTACAAACTTAAAAACAAACATGAAAATTCATTTACAACATTAAGAGCGAGGCCCATTGTTTTCCAGCACAGTGCAAAGAAAGAAAGATGCAGTGTTGAAGTACTGTATATACACCAGGAACTGACTGAAGTTGGAAAAGTATCTTTCTTCTGTCCTACTCCTCTATGGACTAGTACCTGTGGAGATACTCCTGGACCATTTAAATGAGGATTATCTTTCATACAATTCACTGAATTTCAGGGTTAGGAAGGTACCAACAAAATCAGCTTACTGTTTAGCAAGAGTTTAAGGGGAAAAAAAGCACAAAAAAAGACTATAAATATCCTATAAATCTCACAATACTACACCATATCTTCAAGGCAGATCTGTGAATACGCTAAAAGTTTCACATGTGCAGTATTCATTGATTTAATTACAGGGGCTTCATATACAAGTAATTATTTTGGCACGTTTAACTTCAGTGTTCTTTCCCCATAAAAACTGGGGGTAAAGAATAAAAAAAAAGAATTAATATAATTTCCAAAATGATGTCTTTGTAGGAAAAAAAAACAAAAAACAAACAAAAAAAGAAACTGGGGACACTTTTCTTTTATGGTTTTGATTGTGCTTTTGTTTGTTTTTTAAACATACCTGGATGTTTAAAATGCTCCTAAATCAGTATTTCTGTAGATTTTTGTTTTGTTTCCAATAGTACTTCAGCACTGGCATTCTAAGTTCAATAATTTATCCAAACAGAAAGCTGCAGCAGGGCAGAGAAAAGGAAATTAAAAAGGAGAAGCTCTCAAGAAGCAATATGTATAGCTTTAGTGTGTTAAGGATCACAGATTAAGAAACTGAAAAACAACTGTATTAACACACATCTGTGCATCCTGATTCCTTCTAAACAAGAGTAACATAGCCCACACCACTGTTCCATACATGGTTCTTCCTCCTCCTCTTTCTTGCTTACAAATTTGGCATGCTTCCATAGGATTTCTTTTGTAACTAATATTTTCTGGGGTACTTATGTTTTTCACTTATTTTCATTCTGAATCTTTGTGGATTTGTCAAGCCACCTACACATTTAATACAAACATTTGATTTTAAACATATTTCAAAGATACTTACATGCTATGGCTAACACAGTTTTAGAATTAAGAACAGGATACAGCTGTTAAACAGCTAAGAAACAGCCCAAATCCGTGATGAGACAAAGAAAAATAAGAGACCTTAGAGATGCATCTTATAATTAGCATTATTTTGCAGCATGTATTCTCCAAACAGTTTACAAACATTGTGTTAGATCAAGTAAAGAGATTTTACTACTTGTAAGTACTTAAGAACCTTCCTTATGTTAACTTCTACTTCCTTAACCTGCACGCTGAGGTCTTCGTAAATGAAGGGAAACTGAGAACATCCCCCACTTTATATCACCTCATGCAGACCAGAATACCTTCAGACTTCCCATTCTCAGCTTTTCGTATCAGAGTTAATTTCCAGTATTAAAAGTCAGAAGAAGTACATTAGTCCAGCACCCTGTTTCTCAACATAGCTAGTAATCAAGAAGCATCACCAAATCACAATAGTTATGTAGCTTTTCAGACCTGAAAAGCCAGCAGCATCCAATACAACACGCTACACTCTTACTTAATACCATACTTACACTCATTAGCAGCTACACCTGCCATTTTCATTCATTGACTAATAAACTACTGGCACAACTGGAGATATGGAGAAAAAAATCTGTGGATAGCAAAATGCAAGAACTTCCTCTCTAGTACATTTTTGGGATGCCTCTAGCTCTACTGCTGAGCGTACATTTTGAACCAACAAAATACCAAGTTAAAATATAAAATCTGTATGCTAGCATTCTCATCAGTATGATTAAAAATATCTAAAATGGAGGTCAAAATCATTAAAACACTATTAAAATCAAGCAACACTCATATATAAATAACTATTTTGAAGATAAAGACTGCCACATCTGTTACAGTAAACATAAGGCAGGTTATACTTAGCCTTGATTAAGACTGTTTGTTTTGAGAATAATTTTTTTTTTCAAAGTGTTGAAAAGAATCAGTAAGAAAGAATTCTCAGACTCATGACTTTCCTAGCCCTACTAAAAGCAGGAACTGCAGGAAATATTTTATTCTGTCACTTAATAGAAAAAAAAAAAGTACAAATATTCAATGAGCTTTAAATACAATTACCCAGTAGTCACAATTACCATGACCAAAACTTAAAGTGGCCAGATCCCAAAACAAAATCAACACTTCACAGAATTTAAGAACTAGAATGCTTCTGACAGACAACCACTCTGAGACCTTATGCTTCCTGACAGTTTTAACTTGCCTACCTGTGTGGATAGGATCAAACAATCTCAACATTGTTGTCAGCTCAAGTGGGCTTCATAAAGCTTAGATCTCATCCACTTTTCACAAATCAACAGTTTTCTCCAACGTATTACATTCTTTAGTGTCAAGAAATGACACAAGTCTGAAACTCTTTTGAACGCTTTTCCTGGAAGTAAAATGTTCAATCATTACATTTAAAAGGTTGATCACTAGCATGACAGACACCTGTTGACAAGAAGTCATATATAACCACCAAAAGCCACTAGAAAGACTAAAAGAGAACAGCCATTACGCATGTTCAGAAGATGTGCCAGCACCAACATAGCATGTAATCACCTAGCATTGATAACACCCTAGTCACTCAACTAACCTCTCATAACTAGAAATTTCACCATCAGTGTTTAAAACAGTAATGAAATCACACTATAAATCAATCTGACATAGATACTAATTACAGCAGCCCAACTAGAAAGTGTTTTGAAATACTGATATTTTCAAAAACCATTTGCAGTTAAAGTGCAGCTAAATAATTGCTTTACATAAGTGACACCTGGTATGGAAAGCCAAACAAATTGTAACAGCTCATTTTTTCTTGACATTATTCTTAGACGAATTTATTATAAGTTACTAGAAGACATGTAAAGTGCATGCCAGATGAGAACGCTGTATTTATAGCGCACTAAGTCAGCAAACAGAATCTACTAAAAATATCCACAATGGTATGCAGCACACCCACTCTTTGGGGACTATTCACAGTCTGGGGTGGTCTGATTTTTAGACAGAGCAAACAAGGATGAAGAAAATAAGCCAGGTAGGTCAGTTCCTGGAGAAGTCTGCAAGTTACAGTAGAATTACACAAGTTCGCATTCTATCTGGCAACCGGTCAAACACAGAATCATAGAATGGTTTGGGTTGGAAGGACTCTTTAAGATCATCTAGTTCCAACCCCCCTGGCTATAGGCAGGGACACCTCCCTCTAGACCAGGTTGCTCAAAGCCCCATCCAGCCTGGCCTTCAATGCCTCCAGGGTGGGAGCATCCACAACCTCTCTGGGTAATCCCAAACCCTACAAGAGTTTTCTATGCGTTTCCTGATCTCCCCAGATCAATATAGTGCAATTTAAACACAGAGAGCAGAAGCAGCACATGCTGCTAAGAGAAAGCAAGAACAAACCTCTTTTCTACTACAGCTTACCCTCCCGTTTTTGCAGGTGTCAGGAGTTTGAAGCCTATCAAATAACAGACACCAGTGAGCTCTGGATACACACGAAGACATCCTTATGAAAGTCACAATGATCGTTTACAAAGGAAAGGCAGCCTTGGGAACATAGGCGTCTGTTTAGGAGATACCTAAGCAGAGAGCAGACAATAATTTCCTGTATGCCTATGAAATGCTGTTTTGGTCTTACTCAGGTTTTTGTTTTATTTATTATTGTTTTTTTTTTAAACAATAATCATTTTTTTCTGATTTATCAGGTACACATCTTTTAAAATATTTCAAAACAAAAATTCAGAGAAATTAAGGGTTTCTCACTCTGCCTTTTCAAAGGTTAAGAACATGAAAGAACAATGTGTTCCATCACCACAGTAAATGAACAGAATATGCAGAAATGAGCTTGGGTCTCTCCTGAAACTAATTAAAGCATTAATGAGCACTAGACACATTTCAGATGAATCTTGAAAATAATAGAAGTTTGGTTCATGCATCTGCAAGTAGCACAGAAGACCTATCCCAAAAATCTTTGTAACATTATTCCTAAAAGTTTCATGCAAGGATCAGACAGCAAATCAAGAACATCTACGTGATGAACTTTTCCATGAACAGCTGCCAAGAACAGGAGAGAACTTACCCAAGCAGATGGGTAGGCAATGTGTTATAAAAATAGTTCTGAATTTTTAGCAGTGACAAAAGGCTTTTTTTACAAGACAAAGAAATGACATGGAAGGCTGTTGGAGTGTAGTCTGCAATTGCACGAGAACACACGGAGAGACACACTGTCAGGATACCAGAGTTACTCAGAAGAAATTAAAGAGGAAGGCCCTGTTTGAACTGGCACTCTAAAGGCTGTCAGATGTTATCACCACCCTGACAGCCAGAAGAAATATTTGTATATGGCATTATAATTAAGCTGCTTCCTTTTATTCAGACCATTAACTATTTAAGTTTTTCTTCTAAATGCAGTACAGCCATTCTTACTGTTCGGTTTCTTCTAACCTCTTTTGTTAACCAGGCAGAAAGAAGAAAAGAGGTTATAACCACTCTGAGCTAGGGCAGGCGGGTGATGGCAGCGGACTTTTTGCTTCTTTCTCTTGTCCTCCAACTGTTCCTTAAGAGAGTCTATGTCTCTGCTGACTGTCAGGAGCTCTATGTTGCCCACTATATGTAGACGTGAATAACAGAAAAGCCCCCTAAACACAGGACAGTGTGACCTTGAAAAGCGATCGGATTCCTCAAATTCAACTGTCAGCAGAGTTCTTCAAGAGCTCCTTATCAACAGATCTATCCTTAAACTGCTTTCCTAGCACAATGGATTTTTTTTTTAACCTGTATTTTAGTGAATAGTATGCTAATACATTTCCAAAACCTCCCATATCTTCAGCAACTGCTGAAGCAACTCCTTTCTTTCACTTTGAAGTGAATTCACATGTAAAACTGACGAAAAAATAAGGCAGACATCTATCTCCTTCACAATCTGTGTTTTTTGTAAAGGTGTACATACATGTACAGATACATTTGTACTTCTCTCAACTTGCAAAACGGTCTCCACTTTAGCCTTCCTCTACAAGAAGCACAATAAAGACAGCCTCTCATGACTATTACTCTCCTTTCCCAAAGTGTAAAAACATGGTTATGACTGTGTCACTGCTGCAGACAAGAGAACAGAAACTAATCAAATCACCAAAGCAAACACTGTCTATTGGTTTTCACTGTGCTGCATCTTGGAAGACCTTTGAACAGCAACAGTAAAACTATCTGAAAATGCATGCGGGATTTTTATTTTTATTATGTTCACAATAGCATATGGCTGTGTTACAATATCCCTAAAGAAAAAGGTAGAGTTCATATGGAAAAGCAGTATCTTTTATTAGACCAAGACCTTACAACCTTTCCTCATTCTCAATGGCTGGGGGGTAATTTAGAAAAGTATATGTTGTACTGAAGATGAACTGGCCTTCCTCAAACATCAGAAAACAGGGTGAAACTGCAATAGTAAGTTTCACTGCTCCTGACACAAATCACAGACACATAGAGGATATCCCAAAAGTCTCAGAGCAAAGCACGCTTCCCAACACTCCTCCCACGTCAGGAGGCAAAGACCTCAAAGCTGCAAACTTCACTGGCAAAACAGGAACTGCACTAAAATCTGAAGCGTTTAGGGGTTTCACACTCATGATTTCACAAAGCAGCAGTACTTTTGAGAGAGAAGGACAAGGAAGGGACCAGAAGATACTTGCCTTCTGAACAAAGGTATGAGAAAGATGAAGAGAACCTTTTTCCATAGCCTGGAGAATTCAATCACCTCTACTAGCTACTGTTGCAAACAAATGCTACTGCAAAACACATGAAAGGTTCTACCCAGAAAGTATTACACACAGTGAGTGGCTGGCAGTAAATCCTGCACTGTAAGGTATACTTCATGAAAAAGCCTGATCATTATTTGGCTAAAGCAGAACATCACAAACTTCTTTCCCCTAGTAATGTAGAGAAGCAACCTAATGTCAAATTACTACTCCAAGTCTTGAAGCAGACATGAAAGCTGTCAACAGTTCTACCCAATAACATTATGCATTTAACTTCTTTCTACCCATGCATCATATAAAAGCGTGTGAGACACGATCTGAGATTTCAAGTAACGCTTCTAAGTTCTCTTCTCAATCAACCTTGAAGAACCGATGTGGAAATTGTAAAATAAAATAAAATAAAAGCATGCAAGATTTTTGCAATCTACAGTTGCATTTTTACATGGTTTTTCTTAAGACACTTTTAAGACAAAAGACGTATGTTAAAGTTT
Organism: Alectoris magna; assembly: GCA_030625065.1. Classification (NCBI taxonomy): domain Eukaryota; kingdom Metazoa; phylum Chordata; class Aves; order Galliformes; family Phasianidae; genus Alectoris; species Alectoris magna. The sequence continues at coordinate 108,149,883 of CM060561.1, read as the reverse complement.
TTATTATAGTCTTATTGCAACATTCTCAAGAAGCAACTCAATTCTGTTCAATTCTGAGTGCTATGTGTACTTCTAGCAGGTGTTTTCACCAACAATTCTCCCTGTTGTGACCACCTGGAAAAAGGTCACAAAGAAAGAGGGATATAAGGAGCTACCAACATTTCAAATGATGAAATTAACACTTCAGCAGTTACCCAAATCAAAGAAAATTCTGAAAGAAGCTCCATTTGAGCTGATTGTGACAAGCATTGCTGACAAAAACAGGTTAGAGCTATAGCAGTAGCTGACGCTCTGTGCCGAAACACTCACTGCGTAAAAACAGTGGAAAAAATGAAATCACTTGTGGACCTCAAGACCAACTCTTTAGCATGCTGTTCTTAAGAAAGGGAAAGAATATTTACCTTGAGGCTGGAAGAGAGGGGAAGTCCCAGTCACTGAGGAAAAAAACGGGAAACTACTGGTTCAAACTCCTGATAGCAGCGTTATCACCTTACAGGAAACTGGAACTTGGCATTGTGTTGTAAGAGAGCGCTTGAAAATAATGCGTAGGTTTGTCCTCTACATCTGGGAGTGCCCTAACATCTCATGGAATTTGGGTCTCATTCTGCTTAGCACTCTAAGACTACACCACAAGTGCCTGTAGCACAGACTTTAACATGGCTTGGGGTTCTTTTATTTTGATTTTGTGAGACCAGGGCCTCCATTTGTTTGTGCGTGTTAATCTGAGCTAAGACACAAGGGTGCACGGCAGTGTTTACTCCATTACACTCTCACCATGAGGTATACAAGCCTGAGGTCAGACAGGACCATTAGATCCTCAGAGCTGGGCAAGGCTGCTGTTACTGCAATTCTAGTTGAAGGAACAGCAACTAAATCATCAGATTCTCCAACACGATAACATATGAAAATACAATGTTTTCTATATTCTAGTATATTCGTAACATTAATAAGCACAGTATGGATTTAAATGCGTTACATTAGAGAATTAATATGTACATATTCCTCTTCTGTATATAAAGCTGCCCAGTAAAAATGACAACACAGTGTAATTCGCTAATGGTAAATTAATTACAGCAATCAAACAAATGCAACACCCACCCACACATCACTGATCGATGAAGCCAAGCAATATCCCTAAAACTATCAATGGACAAAAATTCAGTTCAACTTATTATTCCTGTTGTTGTTTTTTTTTGTTTGTTTGTTTGTTTTAATTTGAATAGAATCATTGTGCTAATTCTACAAATTAATTTTGGCGTTTTCAAGACAAAAAGAAACAATTCTGTTTGCAAGTTACAAAACAAGGGAGGGTACTTTCAGCATGCATTTAATACACAAGTTAAACGCCAGATACCACACCTAGACAAGCTTGAGCTAGTTACCGTCGGGTCAAAAACACTCCAAGTTATTTTTCACCATGCTGAGGATACCAAGTTACAATCTTCAGTGGGGATACACATTCCAAACACCTAACTGGTATGAGAAACAGAGAAAACACAAAGCCTGCAACTAAACTGGGATGCCTACATTCAGCATCATCTGGTTGTGTCACTGATATCACAGAATGTTTAAATTATAAAAAAGGAGTGTTTCAAATGAGGTCTTTTTCACAAGCACTGCACTATTCCAGTTAAACAGTTACTCATCCTGATAACAAATACTAAGATTTTTAGAACAGAAAAAGCAAAATGATTTATGACCATCTCACGACCGCCTAAGGAGAGTCTATTTTAACATTAGCTACTAAAATCCCAACATATGGCATTCCTTGTTCATTCGTGAGGAGATGAAGAGAATGCACCTCTGCTGGTGCTACTTCTGCACCAGAAGAAGCAATAAGCTTTGCTTCATCTCAACCTACATCCCCTTTAATAGCCCAATTTCAGAGATTCGTAAAAGACAAGACAAGCTGTAGCACAGTAATTAATGCATTATGACCTGCCATAAAAAAAAAAGCGTCATCAAGTTCAGAGTTGTTTTGAAGAGACCTTCTTGCATGTGACCAGTTTCCTACATAGATTATCGCTCCTCATCACAGCACTTACATTTAATTCAGAGCTTCCTTGAAGCAAGACAGGCTGTCAGATAACATTCAGGCAGGGAGAAAAAAAGTTTTTCTTCTGAACAACATTAAAGCTATATGCTTTAATGATTCCCTTGTGCTTAGCATGAACCTCACAACACTTATCATAGGGCATCTTTTCCTCACTAAAAGAAACATGTGCACCTACCTCCAGCAAGCTATCCTGACACTATAGCAAGTACCCCCGCAACAAAGCACTACTACTCAGTAGCTCGGTGCTATAACAGCAGTAGTTTTCTTCAGGGCAAATACTCCTTTAACATGACAGGGCTTGGCAGCTCTCTGTTGCATCCCAGCGCTGCACAGGGAGGAGATGGCTTTGGCTGCAGGCAGTGACAGCTCTGGTGCCCTCAGGTCAGTGCAGCGGTGGGCATGCGACAGAGCTCTGTGCACCCCACGAGGCTTCGATTGCCAACAGGTCGCATCACAGGAGGGAAGAAAACCCAGTGTGCTGCAAACACCACGCACGAGTCCACTAATTGAAATACAGAAATGTGGTAATTTGATTTTAGTCCCGCCCTACCCAGAATAAAGCTGTTGGGGAAGCCAGTCAGTATTCAGACTGCTTGTAACACATGTATTCCATGATACATATAGACATTATCAAAAGAATGAATTCACTGGAAAATGTCACCTTGCACCTGAATGCATGACCAGTACAAACAGCGACCTTTAGAATGAGTAGTGCTGTAAGCAGTCGGCAGTTACCATGCAGGCTCTTAACTTTAAAGGAGAGAATCCAGGCAGTAAAACACAAACCCTCTACTAGCTAAATAAATAAAACCAGAAAGACAAAAAGCTGCACCCACTCGCTCCAAGTCTAATGCACTTCTCAAAGGGCCTCTGCTCCACGGCGAGCCCGGGCTGTTGGTTCGCCTTCTGCCCCTCTGCTGCCCCACGCACGTGGCCGGCTCCGGGACTGCCTGCGCAGGAAAACGCCGACAGCTGCCCTCCATGCCCCCCTCTTAGGGGAAATAACAACTTTCTTTCGCTTCTCTTTTTCTTAACTCGCACAAGTGAGAACCCGAGAGCTTCGAAGGCACGAGTGTCGGCCAAGTAGCGATCAGCATCTAAAGAGGGGTTTGGTCCGATTTTAGAATAAACGGCCGAGACACATGATCCAATTAAATTCTAATTATGTAAGTAGGAGGCAGGAGTATTTACACAGGCACTGATTACGGCTATTAGTCTAAAGTCGGCGGCCGGGAGATCCGTTTCCTCCTAACCGTGCTGGCCGCTCCGCCTCGGGTTTGCTTCCAGTTTTCAAGCCCCACTTCCCAAAAACTCTTTACAAACAAGGGGAAACAGCGGTTCCCCAGCGAACCGGGCAGGCTCCAGCCTCAATGGGTACGGAGAGGCCAGCCCCCCCCCCCCCCCCCCCCCCCCCCCCCCACTTTCCCGCGCCTCCCGCCCGCCCTTACCTCCGAACAGGTGCGGCGAGAGGTGCGCGGGCAGCGAGCCGATCACCAGCCGGGGCCCGCCGGCCGATCCGCCGCCCCCCGCGGGCCGCTCCCGGCCGCCCTCCTCCGGGGTGCTGCTCACCGAGTCCTGCGAGCCGTAGGGGCCGCTGCTGTGGGGGATGTTGAAGGCGGATTGCGCGGCGCGGGCCGCCGCGGCGCCGGCACCTCCCAGTGACCTGCTACGGGGCGCCGAGCCCGCCGCGCCCCCCGTCGCTGCCGCCGCCGATCCGCCGGGAGCGCCGTGGGGCGCCGCCGCCAGGTGCGGGTAGCGCCCGCCCGCCGCCCGCCCGCCGGTCCCGTTAGCGCCGCCGCCGCCGCTGGAGGAAGGTAAATCCCCGCCCGAGTACGCCCGGGTGCGGCCGTTGGCGGCGGTGGGGCTGCTCTGCTTCGCGCCCATGGTCCCGCTGCCCTTCTGAGGGGAAGGCGCCGGGCACGGGAACGCGTCGCTCGGTGCGTCGGTGCCGTGAGGGGAGAGCCGCCCGCCGCGATCCGGCTCAGCTGGCGGTCCCGGCGCGGCCGCTGCTGGCGGGTGCGGGGCGCCGCCGTGAGCTGCTCGCCACGCTGCTGCCTGCCGCCGCGCCGCCGCTCGGCCCCGCCGCCGCCATCCCGCCGCGCCGCGCGCTCTGGGGGACACCGGCGGCAGCCGCCCCGCCGAAGCCGCTCGCTCGCCCGCGGCGCGCCGCGCTGTGCCGAGGGAGGCGGGAAGGGGCGGGCACCGCGGCACAGCCGCTCCTCTACGCTGTCGCCATACTGGGGGCGGCCCCGCGCGGGGAGCGGGCGGCGGATGGCTCGCCGCGCCTTCCTTCTCCCTGCGCGGCGGGGTGTTGGTCCCCGGAGCGGAGCCGCCCGCCCCTCCTCACGCAAGGTGCGGAGCGGCGCTGCAGGCGAGGACGGCAGCGGGGGTCGTCTCCGCAGTCCCCTCACGGGGCTGAGGCGATACCCCGCTCGGATCGGAGGGCGCGACCGGGCGGCCGCCGGGGAGGGGAAGGGGTTAAAGCCCCAACCGCCGCCGGCAGCCGGTGCTGCGGCCGTTAGGGGCGGCCGTTGGCGGCGGTGCCCGCGGGCCTCGGGGAGGCGGGAGCGAGGGCCGCGCTGAGGCGAGTTGCGTCTCCCCGGGTGACTCGCGGCGGGGCCGCGGGCTGAGGGGCGGCCGTCCCGCGAGCCGCGTTGTGCAGCTGTGGTGGTTCTAATAAAATGTGCAGCCGCCAAGTTTGTCTGTGTCGTTCCTCGGGGTGCGCGGGGGGGGGGGGGGGGCTCATGGCCGGGACAGATAGAGCCTGTCCTCATTCAGAGGAGTCCCCCAGTTGCTGAGTGCAAGACACGAATGGAAACTGCACACAAATTCTGGTCCTGTGAATTATACCCGTGTGGCTGACGGGCTCGGTTTGCTCGAAGTGAAACAAGTTAAGACCAGAAATACTTAGTTCCTTAATGGTACATGGTGTTGAGTGTCTTACACCTTGAATGTACACAAATGTGATTCCTACAGTCCGCCACGCAAGGTGACGTCTTGTTCTCTGGGTTACCACCTGCTGTCAGATGTGGCATGTGGCTGTCAGGCAGTGCTGTGTGCCATCTCAGGACTGGGCTCCAGCTGCACTCCTGCCTGTGGCGCAGTCCTCAGACAATTTTATGATTATTACAACAAAACAGATCAATACTTGAATTAACGTACAAAGTATTGCTTTAGTGTGTCTGAGAACACCTATTTTCAAAGGTGAACAGGCGTGGAGGCCTCCCCTCCAAGCCTTTCCCCTACACTGTTGGAGATGCTTTCTGACACAGCGCAGCCCACAGTTTGGTGTGCAAGAAGAGCTACCGCTGCTTGAATGGTAGAGGAGGCAAAATCTCAGAGATTTCAACAGCAAAAGGCATAGATCCCATTAATGTTCCCACAGAAGGAAAAGCTGCCATAGGAATTCCTCCTCTTCTGCTTGATTCCAAGAATTCACATGGGCAAAGGATGTTGCAGACGTGACTCATAATTTCTGCTGCTTGCAGAACGCTCGTTGCCTGTTTCACCCTGTTAGAGGCCAGTGTGCTGGGAGCTGTTAGTGCATTCTTAGCATCTCCACCAGTGAGTAGCAGTGGAGCTGGCTGACTGTTAGGATAAACAGCATTTTGGAAGTACTGCATTGCTACATAGTACCATGCTACCATCTGTATTTTCCTTATGGTTATCCTAAGAGTTGAGCAGGTATTAAATAGATCCTGTTTGGTTATGAGTGACCTTTTATTCAATTTAAATTTAAATAGTAAAGCCTGTGGGGAAAAAAGGCCTGAAGACATCTGAAGAGTTATTCAGTGTTACAGTCAGAAAATTAACTCTAACAGCATAGACTATCTCACAGAAAAGGGCTCAGCTGCAGACAGCAACAGGACAGCCCCTGCCTCCTCAGAAAGCATGGATATTCCCAGTGAGATGTGATTTTCCTTTAGCTTCTGTTTT